>OX422207.1:850900851-855700851 GCA_949130495.1 Sambucus nigra | reverse complement strand
AATATTCATCTAACTATTATTAATTTCAAGGTTTCTTGGAACTTTGAAAAAATTTGTATCTAACCGAGCCAGGCCTAAAGGTTCCATTGCGGAGACGTACATCGTGAAAGAGTGTTTGACTTTTTGCTCAATGTACTTGAGCCATTTGAAACTGTATTTAACAGAGAAGAACGCAATTGTGATGGTGGCGAACGTGGCTTGGGGCTAGTTGTCTTTAACCAAAATGTCCGTCCTTTCGGATGTATCTCAAGGGCTCCTGATGTGTCTGAAAAGGAGCTCAATATGGCTAAGTGGTTTGTGTTGTATAACACTCCTGAGGTTGAGCCGTATCTAGAGTACGTGTTTCAAATTTATAATATTCATGATCTTTTTGTTTGATTATCCATTTTATTAATAAATTAAATTTCTCTAATTAGGGAACAGAAAAGTCTACTTCAAATTCCAAATGGACGTGACATACTTCAAATTCAACGCCAAAAATTTCCGAAGTGGTTTAAAGAACGGGTAAGATATATAAAGAAAGTTACTTTGCATCACTTTAACAATAATTTAATACGACTTTCATATGTTGTTTATGTAGATGAATATTTTACGAGCGCAAGGGTCCCCCAAAGCAAATGATGAGCTCTGGTCATTAGCAAATGGACCTAACGTGATAGTGAATATGTATTCGGGTTGCATTTGCAATGGAGTTCGATTCCATACTAGGGACCGATACACGCATCGTAGGAGTCAGAATAGTGGGTTGGTCTCCAAAGTGGAACACGAGGGTCGTGAGCTAGACTTTTACTGTTACTTGAGAAAAATTTATGAGATGACATATATTTACGGGAATAAAGTCATTTTGTTCCAATGCGAATGGTTCAACACCGGTAGTAGGAAGACAATGCGCACTAATTCACATTTTATTTGTATTGATGTCAAGAGTTGGTGGTATAAAGATGATCCATTTGTTTTGCCTAGTCAGGTTCAACAAGTTTTCTATGTCAATGATACAAAGTTAGGTGCACAATGGCAAATGGTACAAAAAGTCCAACATCGGGGAACCTGGGATGTACCGGAGTTGGATGACGATGATACCGGGGCAGCAAAATTGCATGGATCTTGTGACGTGTTCCAACAAGTCGAAACAAAAAATGTTATCCCAATCGTCGTTGAAGATACTGCTACTCAATTTCATAGGAATGATGCAATTCACGAGGTTATCCCTAGTGATAGGGTTCTGCATCCAATGGGGAAAACATTGATGATGATGATGATGATGTCGTTGATGATGAAACAATGCTAGAGAATGGAGATAACGAAGAAGATGGGGAGAAAATTTATTATGATTATGATATTGATACCGATATGTAATGTTAAATGTTTTGTTCCTATTTTGTTTTGTATGTGGAAAAACTTTTTATGTTTCTATCTAGTGTAATTCGTTACATGTTGTGCCAAATTAGTTTTATCAAATTAGAGAATGGAGATAACGAAGAAAATGGATTATGATTATGATATTGATACTAATATGTAATGTTAAATGTTTGTTCCTATTTCGTTACATGTTGTGTCAAATTAGTTTTATCAAATATTATTAATCAAGTTATATGTTTCCATCTAGCGTAATTCGTTATGTAGTGTGATGTTCATTTTATTTTATTTAATTTTTGTGTTTAGTCGAAAAATATGCCTCCAAAGGAAAAAATATGGCTTCAACCTAGACATACGGGTCGTATGATGTTAGCATATGAGAAAGAAAGGTTCAATAATATTAAGAAGAATCAATTGCGATTAAATGCATTGGCGCCTAACGAGATCAGATTCAGTAAGAATCAAAATTTTAATGTAAATGTACGAGATGATGATGAGTACAGATTGCCCGATGGTGAGGAGGATCTTAGTTCGTCCAGTGGTGATGATGTCAGTGATGATAATAATGAGTATTCTAATCCTCAAATGGAGAAGGTAATGCATGCATGGTAGTGTAATTGAAATTAAGTTTATGTTCATTACCTCAATATACTTTAAAGTACATATATAGATTCTATACATTTTTTGCATCACTAATTAAACTGTATTTTGTATTGGCAGGTCTCGAACATGGCGCCCGTACGACGATTATTTCATCGTTCTCCCTCCCCCCCCGACGAGAGAAGCCTCATTTGAGGAGACACTCAACCCCCAAATCAATATGTCACGAGTACCACCAGTGACCAACAATACAGGTAACATAATATATATAAAGTTATATATATATTTATATATATATATATATATAACATAATATATATATATATATATATATATATATATATATATATATATATAAATTGCTATATAAACAGTTTATATATAAACTGCTTATATATAACAGCTTATATATAGCAGTTTATATATAAACTGTTATATATAACAATTTATATATAACTGTTTATATATAAACTGCTATATATAAGCTATTAACAGTTTATATATAACAGTTTATATATATAACAGTTTATATATAACTGTTTATATATAAGCTGTTATATATAAGCAGTTTATATATAAACTGGTTATATATAAAATAGTTTACATATAACCAGTTTATATATAAACTGCTTATATATAACAGCTTATATATAGCAGTTTATATATAAACAGTTATATATTAACTGTCATATATATAACAGTTTATATATAAACTTATTTATTTTTCTTCGAAATCTTGTTTAGATTGTTTAAATCTACTTCTTCTATATATAATTATCTTACTTTCGCATTAAAACATGAGGTTCGAGTCACTCCTCGGTGCACTTTCAACAGAGAACATCAAATGATAATGTCGTAGAAGATATACAGGTTACTGTTCCTGACGTTTCCATGATGCGTAAGTCATTTTTGTTTAGAATGTTTAAATTTACTTATTGTATATATAATTGTCTTTATTTTTTATTAAAACAGGAAGCTCGAGTCACTCCTTGATGCGTCTCCAACAAAGAACATCAATCAATGATGTTGTTGAAGATATACAGGCCGATATTCCGGATGTTTCCTTGATATGTAAGTTATTTTGATTATTTTATTAATAGTTTATTATGTAATACTTGACATTTATTATATTATATTATGTAATACTTAACATCAATCAATGACATTTATATTACTTTATTTTTCTACAGTTAGTAGAACCAAAAAGCGAGTTCGAGGATTAACACGTGGAATGAAGGTTGAGAAAACGGTAAAAAGACATGGAAAACTTGAAGTGTGTGTGTGTTGGAAGGTGATGGGGCACCTATGGGTGTAAATGCTCCTTCTCTAGGACAACAAATCGGAATTGAGGTTCGAAATGCGACACCACTTCAAGGGGTGACTCGTTGGGGGGAAATTGATTCTGGGACACGAGATGCAGTAATCGCCAGGATTCGGGTAGCTATATTTGATTCTTTCAGTTAGATATTCTTTCAATGTTATTGTGTGTATTTGTAATTAAAGTAAATTTGCATGATAAATTCGATATTGTTAACTATGATGAGGATGAGTTTGTCAGACATGCTATTCATAGGAAGTGTGCACGGAGGTACAGTGGCTGGAGGAGTAAAATGTACATACATTACCCGAAATTATTGAAGGATAGAGTCGACCCTAAAAAGAATTCATATGGAGGGGTTACACCAAGCGATTGGAAGTACATGATAGATGATGTTTTGGAGTGGTGAGAAGTTCCAGGTAAGTAATTCGTATTTCATTATGTTTGTAATTTAGCTATTCCTTGAAAATTGCATTATTGGAGATCCATTTAGTATTTTTTTATGTTTTTAATTAGGCAAGGTCAGTAAAAGGTCAATTAGCACGTGCTAGTTTGCCTTGGAATCATACTTGTGGGTCACGATCATTTGTAGCTGCCATGTCAATCGAGGTGATGCGTTATGTAATTTATGAATTTAATTACTTATCAATGTAAAATCATATTCTCATTTGTTCCATTTATGAATAGGCTGGTGAGAAACCACATATTATTGACTTCTTTAAATCATCTCATTGGAGTGAGAAAAATAATGACTGGGTGGATCCAAAGTGCAAGGAAAAATATGTATGTACATCTTTGATTAATTAATTATATTGCGAAAGATCCCATATTGCTAACTTCTTTATATTGTTATTTTACAATTTGTTGACTAATTATAACATGAGCTTATACTATTTTAAATATGGCAGGAGAAGTTTGTGGAGCTTAAAGAGAGATTCTCGCAACCAAACGCACCCTTCATGTCACAAGAGGAGATGTCGATAGAAGTTTTTGGAAAAAGATCGGGCCAAATTGTTGGATGGGGGTAGGCCCGAAGCCCTCTAAAGCTTCAAGTACAATAGGACAATTGAGGGCGCGTGATGAAGAGGTGAGGCTACTAAGAGAGAATTTGGATTTAGTCGAGGAGAGAAATGCTATCCAACAACAGAAGATAGATGCTCAACAACAGAAGATAGAGGCCCAAGTAAAAAAAATTGAGGATTTCCAGGAATACACGATGCAAATGTTTGCAAAAATACGTAAGGATCAAGAACGAGGGAGCGTATCCGGAGGATCTCCATATTTGAATCAATTTGAAAAGTATATATATATATTTATATGTTATATATATAGCTGTTATAACATATATGCATATATAACAACATATATGCTGTTATAACAACATATATGTTGTTATATCAATGTAAAATCATATTCTCATTGGTTCCATTTATGAATAGGCTGAAGAAAAGGGGGGTGAGAGACCACATATTACTGACTTCTTTAAATCATCTCATTGGAGTGAGAAAAATAATGTCTGGGTGGATCCAAAGTGCAAGGAAAAATATGTATGTACATCTTTGATTAATTAATTATATTGCGAAAGATCCCATATTGCTAACTTCTTTATATTGTTATTTTACAATTTGTTGACTAATTATAACATGAGCTTATACTATTTTAAATATGTCAGGAGAAGTTTGTGGAGCTTAAAGAGAGATTCTCGCAACCAAACGCACCCTTCATGTCACAAGAGGAGATGTCGATAGAAGTTTTTAGAAAAAGATCGAGCCATATTGTTGGATAGGGGGTAGGCCCGAAGCCCTCTAAAGCTTCAAGTACAATAGGACAGTTGAGGGCGCGTGATGAAGAGGTGAGGCTACTAAGAGAGAATTTGGCTTTAGTCGAGGAGAGAAATGATATCCAACAACAACAGAAGATAGAGGCCCAAGATAAAAAAAATTGAGGATTTCTCGGAATACACGATGCAAATGTTTGCAAAAATACGTAAGGATCAAGAACGAGGGAGCGTATCCGTAGGATCTCCATATTCGAATCAATTTGGTAAGTATATATATTTATATGTTATATATATAGTTGTTATAACATATATGCCAATATAACAACATATATGCTGTTATAACAACATATATTTTGTTATATATATAACAACATATATGTTATAATATGCTGTTATGCATATATAACAACACCGTTATGCATATATAACAACATATATGGTGTTATAACAGCATATATGTTGTTATATATATAGCAGCATATATGTTATAATATGCTGTTATAACATATATGCAGCATATATGTTATAACAGCATATTATGTTGTTATATATATAGCAGCATATGTGTTATAATATAACAACATATATGTTGTTATATATGCATAACATATATGCTGTTATATATGCATTTATGTTATAACAGCTATATATATAACATATTCTGCTATAACATATAACATTTGTGTTGATATGTGATTTATAAGCCATACTTTATCTTATATAAGTTATGTAAGGATCTATGTTCTGTTTTCTCATTACTGTACGAGTCACGAACACCTCGCACGGGACCAATGTGACTTGTAGGAACCGACCGCGTAGTCACGGGCCTCCCGGTTTGAGTGTACGACGTAAATTTGCAAAAAATTAGACATAAGCATAAAAACATGCCATCAAAAGGTGAAAACATATAACAAACACAGAACGGTCCCGTAAGAGTCACGAACACCTCGCACGAAACCAATGTCACTCGTAGGAACCGACAGCGTAGTCACGGGACTCCCGATTTGAGTGTACGACGTAAATTTGCAAAAAATAAGACTTAACCCTAAAAACATGCCATCGAAGGGTGAAAACGTAAAGCAGCCACAAAACGGTCCCGTAAGAGTCACGAACACCTCGCACGGGAGCAATGTGACTCATAGGAACCGACCGCGTAGTCACGGGGCTCCCGATTTGAGTGTACGACGTAAATTTGTAAAAAATTAGACTTAAGTATAAAAACATGTCATCGAAGGGTGAAAACGTAAATTAGCCACATAACGGTCGCGTAAGAGTCACGAACACCTCGCACGGGACCAATGTGACTCGTAGGAACCGACCGCGTAGTTACGGGGATCCCGGTTTGAGTGTACGACCTAAATTTGCAAAAAAATAGACTTAATCATAAAAACATGCCATCTAAGGGTGAAAACGTAAAACAAACACCAAACGGTCGCGTAAGAGTCACGAACAGCTTGCACGGGACCAATGTCACTCGTTGGAACCGACCGCGTAGTAATGGAGCTCCCGGTTTGAGTGCACGACATAAATTTGCCAAAAGTGAGACTTTTGAATAAAAACATGACATTGAAGGGTTAAATCATAAAACAAACACATAACGGCCTCGTAAGAGTCACCAACGCCTCGCACGGGACCAATGTGACCCCTAGGAATCGACCGCGTAGTCCCGGGGCTCCCGGTTTGAGTGTAAGACATAAATTTGTAAAAAATTAGACTTAAGCGTAAAAATATGCCATCGAAGGGTGAAAATGTAAAGCAGTCACAGAACGGTCGCGTAAGAGTCACGAACACCTTGCACGGGACCAATGTCACTCGTTGGAACCGACCACGTAGTCATGGGAATCCCGGTTTGAGTGTACGACGTAAATTTGCAAAAAATTAGACCTAAGAATAAAAACATGCCATCGAGGGTGAAATTGTAAAACAGCTACAAAATGGTCCCGTAAGAGTCACGAACACCTCTATTGGGACCAATGTGACTCGTAGGTTCCGACCGCGTAGTCACGGGGCTCCCGGTTTGAGTGTATGACGTAAATTTGTAAAAAATTAGACTTAAACATAAAAACTTGCCATCGAAGGGTGAAAACATAAAACAACAACAAAACGATCTCGTGAGAGTCACGAACAACTCGCACGGGACCAATGTCACTCGTAGGAACCGACCGCGTAGTCACGGGGCTCCCGGTTTGAGTGTACGACCTAAATTTTCAAAAAATTAGACTTAATCATATAAACATGCCATCGAAGGGTGAAAACGTAAAATAGCAACAAAACGGTCCCGTGAGAGTCACGAACACCTCGCACGGGACCAATGTGACTCGTAGGAACCGACCGCGTAGTCACGGGGCTCCCGGTTTGAGTGTACGACCTAAATTTGCAAAAAATTAGACTTAACCATAAAAACATGACATCAAAGGGTGAAAACGTAAAACAGCAACAAAACGGTCCCGTGAGAGTCACGAACACCTCGGACGGGACCAATGTGACTCGTAGGAACCGACCGCGTAGTCACGGGGATCCCGGTTTGAGTGTACGACCTAAATTTTCAAAAAATTAGACTTAATCATTAAAACATGCCATCGAAGGGTGAAAATGTAAAACAAACACAGAACGGTCGCGTAAGAGTCACGAACAGCTCGCGTGTGACCAATGTCACTCGTTGGAACCGACCGCGTAGTCATGGAGCTCCCGGTTTAAGTGTACGACGTAAATTTGCCAAAAGTAGGACTTTTGAATAAAAACATGACATCCAAGGGTTAAATCGTAAAACAAACACATAACGGCCCCGTAAGAGTCACCAACGCCTCGCACGGGACCAATGTGACCCCTAGGAATCGACCGCGTAGTCTCAGGGCTCCCGGTTTGAGTGTAAGACATAAATTTGTAAGAAATTAGACTTAACCATAAAAACTTGCCATCGAAGGGTGAAAACGTAAAACAACAACAAAACGGTCCCGTGAGAGTCACGAACACCTCGCACGGGACCAATGTGACTCGTAGGAACCGACCGCGTAGTCACGGGGCTCCCGGTTTGAGTGTACGACCTAAATTTTCAAAAAATTAGACTTAATCATAAAAACATGCCATCGAAGGGTGAAAACATAAAATAGCAACAAAACGGTCCCGTGAGAGTCACGAACACCTCGTACGGGACCAATGTGAGTCGTAGGAACCGACCGCGTAGTCACGGGGCTCCCGGTTTGAGTGTACGACCTAAATTTGCAAAAAAATAAACTTAACCATAAAAACATGCCATCGTAAGGTGAAAACGTAAAACAAAAACAAAACGGTCCCGTGAGAGTCACAAACACCTTGGACGGGACCAATGTGACTCGTAGGAACCAACCGCGTAGTCACGGGGCTCCCGGTTTGAGTGTACGACCTAAATTTTAAAAAAATTAGACTTAAACATAAAAACATGCCATCGAAGGGTGAAAACATAAAATAGCAACAAAACGGTCCCGTGAGAGTCACGAACACCTCGCATGGACCAATGTGACTCGTAGGAACCGATCGAGTAGTCACGGGGCTCCCGATTTGAGTGTACGATCTAAATTTGAAAAAAAATAGACTTAATCATAAAAACATGCCATCGAAGGGTGAAAACATAAAACAAACACATAACGGTCGCGTAAGAGTCACGAACACCTCGCACGAGACCAATGTCACTCGTTGGAATCGACCGCGTAGTCACGGAGCTCCCGGTTTGAGTGTACTACGTAAATTTGCCAAAAGTGAGAGATTTGAATAAAAACCTGATATCGAAGGTTTAAAGCGTAAAACAAACACATAACGGCCCCATAAGAGTCACCAACGCCTCGCACGGGACCAATGTGACCCCTAGGAATCGATCGCGTAGTCCCGGGGCTCCCGGTTTGAGTGTAAGACATAAATTTGTAAGAAATTAGACTTAAGCATAAAAACATGCCATCGAAGGGTGAAAACATAAAAAACCACAGAACGGTCGCGTAAAGGTCGCGAACACCTCGCACGGGACCAATGTCACTAGTTGGAACAGACCGCGTAGTCACGGGAATCCCGGTTTGAGTGTACGACGTAAATTTGCCAAAAATTAGACCTAAGAATTAAAACATTCCATCGAAGGGTGAAAATGTAAAACAAATACATAACGGTCTCGTAAGAGTCACGAACAACTCACACGGTAACAATGTGACTCGTAGGAACCGACCGCGTAGTCACCGGGCTCCCGGTTTGAGCGTAAGACGTAAATTTGTAAAAAATTAGACTTAAGCATAAAAACATGCAATCGAATGGTGAAAACGTAAAACAACCACAAAATGGTCCCGTAAGAGTCACGAACACCTCGCACGGGACCAATGTAAGTCTTAGGAACCGGCCGTGTAGTCATTGACCTCCCGATTTGAGTGTACGACTTAAATTTGCAAAAAGTGAGACTTAAGAATAAAAATGTGACACTGAAGGGTGAAAACGTAAAACAACCATAAAATTGTCCCGAAGAGGCATGAACACCTCGAACGGGACCAATGTAACTCGTAGTAACCGATCCCAGTCATGGGAATTCCGGTTTGACTATACTGTTATATATACATATTTATCTCAGTATGTATATATATATCTCAGTATGTATATATATATACATACTATTCTCGGTATATATACTAACAGTATACACCTGTTAGTATATATACTCAGTATGTATATATATATATATATACATAACAGTATGGCAGTATGTATATATATATATATACTAACAAGGTATACTGTTAGTATATATATATATATATATATATATATATATATATATATATATATATATATGAAAACAAATATGAACAACTGTGTATATAGATAAATATATAAACAGTTTATATATATAAAAACTATTATATATAACTATAATAGTTATAAATTATTATTATCTTTTGAAGTCGGATAGATTATAATTTATTTTGTATTTTGTATTTTGTGTAGAATAAAAATGGATTTGCAACACATGGAAAAGTCAATGGATACGGAGGATCGAGGTACGTAGCTACTCGGATACTTATTTAAGTTTATGTAGCTACTCGAATACTTATTTAAGTTTATGTAGCTACTCGGATACTATTTTTAGATATTAAATCGGTGAAAGGGATTTAATGGTGGTTTAGCGGTGTTTTTTGCTGTTGGATTTATTTTAATGTTAAAAACATGTTGGATTTCATGAATAAACAAAGGAAACTCTGCCGAAATTTTCTAAAATTAAAGAGTGTTTTAAATTGATTAAGTCAAACATACATACATTTGAAGTTATAAAAACTCATGTAGTCATTTCTTTTTGTATTTTGTGCAGGTTGATGATGGATTTTGCTTGGAGTTAATATGTTCGTGGTGGCTTGGAGCTGGGGTTTCTTATGTGTAGGGGTGCCATATTGTCGTCGTCGTTTTAGTTTGCGGGGACTTTTTTAACATCTTTTGATGTGTTGGGATTTGTTATGTTCGTATTTGGGACGCATTTATTTTGTACTTTTATACTTGGATTGTGATGAAATATTATTTTGTAATTCATATTTGTGAGATTTGGTTGAAAATTGTGGAATTTTGTATTACTTATGATTGTATGACAAATTTGCAATGTTATTTTGGATTATAAGGTTGTATGTTTGATGAAAAAAAGTGCAATTTTAAAAATGTTTTCAATTGCGATAAAAATAATAGGTGATAAATAAAAATCTAGTACATTTGGCAACACAATTTTTTGTCGCCGAAAGTTATTATCTACGAAAAGGTAACTTTTGGCAACCCAACTCTTGTGTTGCCAAAGGTATAGCTTATGGCAACACAAGACCCGGGTTGCTAAAAGAATAGCCATTTGGCAACCCAGGTCTTGTGCTGCCAAAGGTATAGATTTTGTCAACACAAGACCTGTGTTGCCAAAGGTATACCCTTTTGGCAACCCAGGTCTTGTGTTGCCAAAAGCTATACCTTTGGCAACTCAATTATTTTTATTGTTGTTGAGTGAATTTTGGCAACACAAGACTTATGTTGTCAAATGTATAGCCTTTTGGCAACACAACTCTCATGTTGCCAAAATGTATAGCTTTTAGCAACACAATTATTTTTGTTACAGTTGAGTGACTTTTGGCAACACAAATAATATTTTTTATTATAAATTTAACAAATTATAAAATACTTTTGGCAACACAATTGCGTGTTGCCAAAAGTATACATTCAGCAACACATATCTGCTGTGTTGCCAAAGGGTTTCCTAGACAGGCAATGGGCAACAAGCTGGCAACATAGCAAAATGTGTTGCCAAAATCTTTTAGCAACATATTTCTAACTTTAGCAACATAATTTGTATGTTGCTAATGGTGCAAATTCTTGAAGTGTGTGTTTGATTTTACCTATTAAATATAAATCAAATCATTTAGACATAAGAAGTAATAAATATTGTTTTTAATTTTTAGATAAGTAAGATATTCGCGACTATATTTTTATCTGAATAATTAAGAGGTTCAAATGTAGAGTTATATTTGATGTCTAAATGTAATTTCAGATTGAGATGAAAAAAAAATGCTACATATGAACATATAGACATGGAGAGATAGGGACAAGTACATCCGGAATAGATACTAAAAACATCTCTTACCTTTTTCTACACTAATTTCTCTATAAAGATTTCTAACAGTCTTTAACGAATTCAAGTGGTTTCTCCACTCATCTATTATATTTTCATATATACATATTTAGATGTCCTTAAGGTTTACTTTTTTATGTATTGTTTATACAATTTTATAAATCATTTATTCAACTATTTGTACGTCTATATGCTTTTCTGATGTGGACAATTAGTAATCGATTTTTAGAACTTTAAGATTGGTAGTGACGCACAAGAATATGAGTAGTCACTCAGAGAAAAAAATGATTTACCATGGACAAATGGGTTCTCTATAATCATGTCATTTATGAAATATAGTAAATTGTAATTTAAAAAGATTGTAAGAGGAATGCTTATATATAAACTTCCTACTTTCATTTTAAAATCTTACGTATAGGTAATATGAACTGTAATTGAAACATATTTTTATGCTCAATAGTTCATACAAAATGTTATTCCAAGTTTTTAGTTTCTTTTGAAATTTGATGTTTTTTTTTGTTTCATACTAATGACATTATGAGTTTGCATAAAAATATTTTAATTTATACCACATATACATTATAACAAAGGCTATATTCCCGGGATTTACTACGAATACATATATAAGAACATACATTTACATTTGTATATTTTTAGTATATAACTAAATTTGTAGATCATTCTCCCATAGTAACACGTGAAAGTCATAATTTACCCAATTCTTATCCTTCTTATTCTCTCTCCGATTTAGAATTGAGTTCCCTTACACTCTATCTCTCCTCAAGTTATCCTAATCCATGTTTCTTCTCTTCACATACTATGTTCCCACGTGTGTTTAATTATTTTTGCCTCAAAGAAGGCTTGTTATCGCCGGGAAAGTAAATGCCTAGAAATCTTTTACCATAATTTCAAATCCCTTCCCCTGCTTGGTTAACCAATATTAATGTTGTGAATCTAAATGTAGTGTTTGATTCATGTATGGAAAGTGACATGACAATGCATAGTATATAATAATAATATCCTTTAGTTACACACACACACACACACACACACACACACACACATATATATATATATATATATATATATATATATATATATCACTATTCTAAAAAATTCGCCTAGGCTTGAAGCGTGGGAGAAACGCCCCGCCTTAAGCTTTTGACGCCTTATGCTTGGTAAAACCCTGAAGGCGCACTTTTTCTCTAAAAATAACAATGCTTTAGTAAAATGATATCCCCTTTAAAACAAAATTTACAAACCGGACCATTATCTCATCCAAAATAATCAATTAGTATTTTAATTTGTACTTATTCATACATATTTGAATGATATGTACAATTTTATTATTTTAATAGCCTTGCTATGGTTATAAAATATTAAAATATATTAAAAAGGCCTAAAAAGCCTTTTCACGCCTAAGGCCCGCCTAGGCTTCTAAGGCTTAAGGCTTGGCCTCCACGCCTCGATCACGCCCCGCGTTTTTTAGAACATTGATATATATATATATATATATATATATATATATATATATATATATATATATATATATATATATATATATATATATATATATACAGAGAGAGAGAGAGAGAGAGAGAGACTCGAACATTTATGATATATAAGTTTAATAATTTATGGTATATCTATGTGCATTATAGTGTATGTTAATATAACTAGTTATTAGACGAGGGAAAAATGCCAAAAGAAAATTTGTAGAACTTTTAAGCTATTATTAGAATCTCACATTACAAAATTTTCTTCTCAAAATAATATTTAGATTTTATGGATAATTTTGATAATTTAATATTTTATAAGCATCTTTGTCTTCACTGAAATTATTATAAGGATTTCCATGGGAACATAAGAATCCCACCTTCTTTCCACCAAGAAGGTAATCTAATTCCACTGTGGTCACATTCTCTTGTAACCTAACCTCACACCAAACATAGTAATGTTACACATTACCATAATTTTTAGAAGGAATCAAATTCCACGTAGTTTTTTCGCGTTCTAAATGGGTCTTATAGCAGACATTTTCTATGTTTCCTCTTCCAAATCTTTAAACTTTCTATTTTCTATGTCTACATTGTTTAATGTAACATGTCTATTAGGGGTGACAATATTGGAAACGATACGACATGAAATTGATCATGTAGTAAAAAAATGTGCACCCTTATTATTTTAAAAGTATGTCGGACTATATAATACAAGATATTTTAAGAGAGTGTAATAAGCCATGTTGTAAAAAAATGTATTTAGCTTCAATTATATAGGAGTTTAGTGTAATTTTACTACACCACTTAAACATTTCAATTATGTATTAAAATATGCATAAGGGTAAATAGATTATTTAAAACACAATTATATATGAGTTTAGTATATTTTTCATTTAAGGACAAAATAATTTAATGTACAAAAAAAGTTTTCATTCCTAAAACCACTTGAATAACATATTACAACCTTCCTCTTGTTATAAAGGATGCATCCTGCACTCCCACTTGTTATAAAGTCAACGTGTATTTAAGTATATATTTATGAGTTTATAAAATTTTATGTAATTAGTTATACAAAGATTTAGTTTTGCAAAAAAAAAATATATAGGAATAGGTAAAGGACCCACGTCAAAACATTTCCTACCAGTAGGTATATATTACCTTAGAGACCAAAATGCCTTGTTATATACATTATTGGAGTCCCACATCAAAAATAGTTGCAAGTCTTACAACTATTAACATATTATAAATCTACTCGTAACTCACTTATAAAGTTGGGACCGAATCTAGTCTAAGAGTCTTCTAGCTCTGGCCTGTTAATATTTCAAAAACTACGGTGAACCCATTTTTGGGATCAGTAGAATGTTAATTTTACAGTGCACTAAGGGATCCTGTAAGAAATCGAAGGGCATCCGTGGATTGAGTTTCAAATATTTAATATGTATTTGAATGTAATCACCTGAATGAGAATTTAATTAGCGCGAGGGTTGACAATTATGTACTTGTGTCATTTTTTTATGTTTCTTGTCTATTTATGTTTAAAAAAAGATTGTTAAACACGTCTCTCGTGTTTTTAGGTTGGCCGTGTTCGTTTTAATTAAAAAATATATAATATTGGATTGTGTCGTTTTAATGTTAGATAAATCTTGTTCCGGTCGTGTCTGGCTTATCACGGCCCAATAACACGATTTGGCACCCATTTTGTGTGTGTGTGTGTGTGTGTCTTCTCTTCCTTAACAATATAATTGCCAATTCCTCTACTTTCATAAAATTCCCTCGTAACTTGATCAAATATCATGTAAAAGATATTTCATTATCAGCCACTAAGGCTCATATTTTAAGAGGATCCATTACTATGATCTATTCCTGTTCATGCCTATTATTCTTCATATATTTTTTGTCCTTCTCTCTAAATTTTATCACTGACACTAACATTAGATATATTCTCTATTTTAATTCACTTTAGTATTTACCAAATCCATTCCATCACCACAAAATATTTCCACATATAATAGTCGAGGATATGTTGAGTAACCAATGGATAGTTAGGGTTGATTTGTGGAACGTTCTAGGAGAAGGCATTTTTTGCAGACGAATGGGAAAAAGTTCTGGAAATTATTTGAGGTCATTCTAGTCAAGTGGTTTGTGTCTTTATCTATTTATTAATTTTACAACTAGTTTTGTATTAGGATTCCTGCAATTGGGATTTTGAGATTTAATTAGAAAAAGAAATAATTCAATTATTCCAGTGGCCATCTGAGATTTCTCCGATACGGATTCACCCCTAAATAAGAGAATTTTGGCATGTGCGGCTCTTGAGAAATCTTTGAGGGATCCCACATATATAAATTGTCCTTCATTAAATGATGATGACAAGGTAGAACATGGAGTCACAAGCCTATTTTACTCAAAGTAGGAAAAAGATGTAGTAGTTTTCATATAAATGTCATCAAAAAAAAATTAATGCATACTAAATCAAAAAAATTGAGGGTCCAGCGACTATGTTACCGAACGGATAGGTGTTAGGCACCCATTCTTCCCTATTAGTGTCTCATAAGCTAGGATAATATTCTCATTTTCTCCAAAATATAATTCATGTGTTTAATGTCAAAATAAGTTAGAAAAATAGATCGTCATATACACATCATGAGAAGGACGGAAATGATTCATTCTGAGGAGTGTAAAAAGAAAGAAAATAATCTGACAAGGTAGCCAAAATGTGTGCAGTGCACGAAGAATGGAATATGTATGTATGAGGAGGGCGCTAAAAATATGATAATAAAAAGGGACAATGATATGTGCAATGTATCGGACACAAATCATCCATGGTGAAATAAATATGCGTCTCTAACGAAAGTCTAAAAAAGAAACATAATAAAATAATATGAAAATATGATATGATTAACTAACGGATCGTGATTTACTATGAGGAAGTGAATATGCATGTTTGATGGGTACCAGTACTTATATATGTATATACGCATAGTAATACTAAATATTAGAACTAGTAAAGAAAATAAATAAGCAAATAGGACTGGAATATAGAGGATGACTAGGGACGCTTAGATAGGCCAAAAAAGGCAACAAAGTCCATGTAGTTTGACAACATGCAAGGGTGGGGCTTAACCCATGAACCCAAAACTTGAAATTTTCTATGTTCATTTAAAAATGTTCACAAGTGTTGGGAGTGTGAAAAATGGAAAATATACTTTAGGGTTTAAAGGTGAACCCTCTTTTAGCATTTTTGGTTTATAAAATTATGTTTTTTGCATATAAATAATAAAAAAATGGATTAATTGGAGTAATAAAATGAAATAAAGAAAAAATATTTGAAGAATGAAGAAAAAAATAATAAATGACACCAGTTAAATAATATGTAAAAAGATTGAAGTAGACCTCATATAGAACTTTGCTATGATTTTGACGTAAAGCAGGCTAATTTTTATGGTGTTTGAGTGTTGGTGGGGTAATGGTAAAATTGGGTGGCAAAAAGTGAGGTCAATGCGATGTAAGAAAAGTGGAGAGAATTTTTAGAACATGAAATTTTATAATGACGATGCACTAATTTCGAGGTAGAGGTTGTTTTAATTTTTAGAAAAGGGTTCTTACGAATTAGGCCATGACTTCCTTAAATATAAAAATATAGGGGCAGGGTCTATGCCGATTGGCATAGTCCCTGGGCTACCGATCGGCTTACCCCTAGCTTGTTGATGAAGTAAAGTACCCCTCTGATGATAGGCAGAGGGTCTGGGGTGGCCTATAGGCAGTCCAAAAAGGAATTTTTCTAAAAAAAATGCAAAAAATGCGAATCGTAAGTCCGAGTCGCGCACAAACAAAACCGTTGAAAAACGTATTCAAATCCATCTAAAAAATCTATTGGGCCACTTTCGGGTCTGAGAGTTAACAAAAGTCAAACGGTGCTTGAAAATGCTTGATAGCGTCTAGGATGGGGTTCATGGAGTAAAATGGCAAGTACGCACGAACCGTACGGTCGATTCACACACGGAATTGACCGTTGGAAGGGGTATTAAAAGCCTTATGAAAGTGAAAGAGATATTCCGAGGTTTAAAAGTTGAACAAAGTTAAACGGAGCTCAGAAGCGTGTGGTGGCCTTTATGATAGGGTTCTTACATTAAAAAGCGACGTACGAGCGAGCTGTATGGCTAATTCATGCATGGTATTGATAGTTGGAAATGGTATTTGGCGGCCCGGGTATCCACCGATGAGGCTCAAAAAGTATCTACAAAATAGGGAAATGGAATTATCATTTCTTTATCACGACACATGAAACCATAAATATGATGACCACCACATGAAACCTTCTCTCTCCAGATGATTAGAAATAGACTTTGTGCCCAACAAAAAGATCTCAAAGCATAAGAATATTGAAATATGGATATTTAAACTCTTTTGGGTGAAACAATGGTTTTGAAATTTAGTAAAAAAATAGGAATTCTTCTTTGCCAAATGTTCTTCAAAATTTGAGTCCATCACGCCTCTTTATATTAAACCAAGAAATTTGAGGCGACAAGTTCGTCCAAATGAAAACATAGTTCTCATTCGAAAAAAAATCATATTTTGTTCAAATCAAGACCAGTCTCGTTCGAACGAACATGCATTGTGGTTCAAACGACCTTCCCATGAGCTTCCAAATGGTGACCTTCCATTTGACAAAAATTTCCCGTTTGAAGTTCAGTAGATGTTCGTTCTAATATCCTAAGCTTGTTCCAGCGAGATCTCAAACTTGTTTGAACGAAATTCTCATTTCATTCTAATGAAGCCTGTATCTCGTTCTAACGAACTAAGAAATAAATATTTTTTTCTAAAAATTATTTAAAAACAGTTCCAAATGATTTTTTTTTAAATAATCACCCAAAATAAATTTCAAAGGATTATAATCTAATGCGTCCCTACATGTAAGATCCTAAAAAAGTGTGAGGACAAACTTGGCATGAAACACGATATGATGAGTATCCATCTTTGAAGCTTTTTCGCTACGTCTTCAACAGTTTTACAAGATCGATAATACAAAGTCTAACTTATAACTCAAATTTTTCCTGAAATTATGCCAATTACAAACAAATTGAATCGGTTGGGAATTTTCCCTTTTAAATCTCCCCTTTTGGCTATTCCGGGACAAAAAACCAAAGTAAAAACCCCGTGGGTTTGAAAACTCTTTAAAAGAATCAACCTCAAAAGAAAAAAGTACAGATGATCGACAATCACATATGCTAAGTAGCTTTGCTCGTTTGAAACTTTATCTTATGTTGTAAAACTACACACTTAAAACACCTTCAAGTGCAAAGAAAATATAACATGTATAAAATCAGCATCTGAATAAATTCAAACTATGTCCAACAATCTCAACCTAGGTAAGATATCTCCTACTAAGATAAAGATATAATAGTCATGAAAGGAAAGACACTGCTTTTCCTCATTTTTTTAGAACTAAACGAAGTAAGAATGCATAAAACTATTTATCCCCCATGACCTGAATCTCCCCGAAATATGTGAACATATAATAACAAGAGAAATTACAAAATTAGTAGTACTACCATGGAATGGTGTAACGTGCATCAAGAACATAACATTGCAACACAAGCACGAATATTCACAAGGCTAGAATATTAATAAATTTACAAGAAGGGGGTGAGGCAAAGAGGGAGATAATAGAGAATATAAGTGGTTCAACCAATCTTGGCCTACTCCACTATGTGGGTGCATGTGAAATCCCCTAAATAAGGACTATAATGGCCTTGGGATACAAAACACTCAAGCTTTCTATAATTCCCCATAATTTTTCTAAAATAAATAATAATAATAATAATGTTTTTTGATAAATAAAATTTTGTGGAAATTGGACTCAATTGGAAACCTAATTTAATAATTGCAAAGGTGTAATTTGTTTTTAAGTCATATTATTATGTGATTAATTTTCTACGTGTATCTATGTGTATTGCTATAGCATTGCATGTATTGCAAAAAAAAAAAAATTAATATGTGACACAATTTAAAAGTACCCAATGTTAACATAAAATAATTCGGGATATATTTCGGGGCACATATGGGCTCGTTTATGTGTTTTAGACCTTTAGAAATAGTCCCAGATCTAAAATATATAGGTTGGAGAGCTTTTGGACTAGTTGGGATATGAATTCGGGTCTATTTGGGGGTCCAAAATTGGGTTTTAAGCCCTACTCGGGATTAGGATTTATTAGTGTTTAAGTGGGGGTAAACCACTTCCCCACTACTCTTCAGAAATGACCTAAACACAACTGTTAACGGGAAAGGAAAGGAGAAGAACCAAAATAGGATAAAAGGACAAGGAATCAAGAAGAAATCAAAGGGGTTGTCTTCCACAAATTTCTAAGGCAATAATCCTCTTACTTAATTAAAGTTTTCCGTGTATTTTCTTGATGCATTATAATGACCCTCAAAATTTCTGAAATTTAGGTTTGATATGAATGATTTGATGATGAATAAAAATTCTATGCATGTAGAGGGTTGAATTTAATATAGCTTAAGCCCCATAAATTTAGGTACACCGATATCTTGAAATTGGGGTTAGAATCCTCAGGGTTCTTGATAGTTAAGTGGGGACATCTTGACTAGTTGATGTAGAGGATATTATTGTTGGTTATGGACTGAATTCCTGATGTAAACTCCATGATAGATGCCACATATAATGAATTAAATAGGGTTGGAATTTGGAATGAAATTTGAGTTGAAATATGAATTTAATGTTCATACATTCTAGGAAAATTAGGCATGAAATTAGAATTGAATCATGTAATTAATGATTGTAAGTGAACTAATTAAGTTGTAGGGAATAAAATACATGACTATTAAGAAGTATAAACCCTTAGAAGTGAATTTGGAAAGAAATTAAAGAATCCCTTACTAAAACAAACAAGAAAATATGGGCTTTTGCATAAAATCAAATCGATTCGGCCATGGAGCGAATTGATTCGTTTTGGCAGCGAATGGATTCGACCATGAACCAAATCGATTCGGTCCTAGGGGCTGAGTGAGTTTGGCCTAGAATTTGGTTAAGGTTAATTTTAGGAGTCCAAGCAAGTTGGTAGGACCGTGTATGGGCCAATAGGGAATATATTAAAAATGAAAAGGTGCCCTTATTTAATTGGGAAAATTACATTTAACAAGATGGTTAAGTAATTATCCAAGAGGGTGGAATTAATAATCCACTAGAAAATAAATTATTGAAAAATGGAATAATTGCGAACTTTATGTGGGACTTTTCTATGGTAATTATAGAGTAGTTACCTATACATATTATACGAGATAATAATATGTACTTATATGCATTTGTGTGGACATACCAATGTTCATGGACTATCCTATCGGCTTGGGGGTTCGTACGTTCGGACCGGGTACCACATGTCAACACAGGCGGGCTTGACGATTGTGTAGGTCGTATAGGTACTACATGGAGGCACAATTTATGAGAGGAATGTGTTGATGCAGACCCAACCTATGTCACCGCTGGGTATGGATCGTGAACAAGTATCCTGCGTAGGGATCGCCCCCAACTAATGTGTGTTTTGTGATCTCCACTTATGATAAGAGATTCCTCCAGACTTGTCGATAGAATACAAACTAGATACCAATGGTAGATGCCTTTGTGTGTCAAATATATCAAAGGACATATATAAATAATTGTCGGACTGTATTGAGATAAATTTAATTGTCTAAGTATGGGGACATAAATGACAAGAGCCTACTTTGTGATACATAATAGATGTTTATGCCTAGACTTGAGACTTATAAAACTAGGATATTATGGGTATTTGTAGTTAATTACAATCGATACACTTAAACATTTAATTATCGACAAATTCATTTTTATTAATTTGGCACGTTGTCATGTCATTAATTGGAACTTATTGGGTTGCGATTTATATCACACTTAGATGAGGGGTGAGGTGTTAAACTCATGCGAGTGACAAAGGGGGAATATTTATTTTGTATCAACTCTATTATTTCATCTTGAATTAATGAAGTTAGTCTTGAACATCTAGGGCTCTGACTCAAATTTAAATGGTTTCTCCCCACAAGTTCTCCTATATAGGGATATATGGACTGTGCTGTAGTAGGCTCGCAATCTGTTTCGTTCATAAATTTTTATATTATTTGATTCTAGCGTAGGTGGTTTTCTGCCAGAGTTAGTTATTTTATTTGGAACAGTTGTAAGGACATAAACCCAAATTTCCATACATTATGTTGGGTTGAGGCATTTACTTTGTATTTAGATTCATTATGTACTTGGTGTTGGTTTGAATTTATCTATTGTTACACAAACATTCAGAAAGTTCAAAATTAACCTTAGAAATAATATTATTTATATTACGTTTGTGATGAGAATGGTATTAATTGACAAGCGAGCCATATGTTCGGCGTATCATGCCCAGCCAGCCTTTAGGTGAGAAAATTGGGGGTTTTATAATTGGTATCACAACATAGTTTTGGTGTCCTTAAGATATGTGTTGCGTTCACTACGTTCTGTTTTGCGTTATTTGATATGTAAAGCCTATCGTTAGGATTCATTGTATTCTTATAATGGTTCTAATTCGATCTTTATTTTCTTTTAAATGGAAAAACAAAAAGGGGGAAGACCGAGGTGAGGAGTTCCACATATTTCCAAGGAGGGGGCTCACTCGCAACCACGTCATTAGCTATAGGCCCCAAAGGCCCAATAGTTGATCACACATGCTCAGATAGACACTATAGTGTCTCAGGCGGTCTCTATGGCTATGGTAGCCATTCTCCAGCACTTCCCACCACCACAGACACATAAGCAACCACCACTACCACAACAAGTGGCTATACCAGCTCAGGAAGTAGGTTATATGTGGGATAGAGTGACAGAGGCCTTTTTTAAGGACCAGCCTCCAGAGTCCACTGGCAGTTTAGATATATTTGTGTTGAGTAGGTGGGAGAAGGATATTGAGAGGCACTTATGGAGGGTCAAGTGAACACCCATACAGAAGAAGATGTTGGCTTCATTTAGATTAGTGAGGGACGTACTTCAGTAGTGGGAGGAGATTACGATAGTTGCTAAAAGGGGTAATTTCACTATTGATCAGTTTTGTGAGAGATTTGAGGCAAAATACTTCCCCCTAGCGATGCAGTCTGAGATGAGGAGTGAGTTTATGGAGCTCAAATAGGAGGGGCTTACTATAGCCAAGTGCGAAGAGGAGTTCACCGCCCTCTCCTACTTCGTAAAGGAGGAAGTTTGTACCGGGAAGATGAGTATGGGCAGGTTCATTTTGGGATCAGCCTGACACATCAGGAAGGCTTTTATAGGTTACCCATCATTCACAAAATACAATCAGTTGGTTAATTCTCTACCTATCCATTGCGAGGATCACATGGAATTTCTAAAAACAAAGGGAGATAAACTTCATGGAGCGAAGTCATCGAGACAACAGGGCAAGAGGAGTGGGGGAAGCGGATTTAGGGCCCAACAGCACAGGGGCACCCCATCTGCCGACCAGAATAAGAAGTTTAGAGGTGCAAATAACTGAAACAACCAGGGAGAGTGGGTGAAGGTCTATCAGGGGCTAGCAGTACAGAGGCCATCAAGGCCAGGGATAGGAAGATAGAGGCCAGTAGGGAAGACGGTTTAAGCAGGGTCTGTTCTAAGGAAACTATTATACCTATGGGGAGAAGGGTCATTCCTTAGAGATTTTTGCTCGAGCTAACCAGATAGTCCAAGAAAAGGGAGGCTATAGGGGACAGTAGCAGGCGCCATAGGGACATCGCCCACCCTTTCTAGCTCATGGAGCCGCTGCACCAGTCGCTCTAGAACCCATCGCCCCGAAATAAGGACAATAGTTATTACAGTATGGACGAGTCTATCATGTTGCAACCAGAGAGGGGACAATACATGCACAAGATTTCGAGGGTACGTTTTCCATCTTTGGTCATATTGGTCGCATTCTATTCAATACGGGTGAATCTCATTCTTTTGTTAGCACGGGGTTTGCACGGGAGACGGGTATGATAGATTTTGCATCCAATATTATTTTACACATAGGATCACCAGTGGGAAGAGGGGAACCCATACAGTCAATATGTTGGGTTATAGGTATTGAGATAGGTCGACTCACCTTCGCAGTTGATTTATTAGTACTTGGCATGCGTGAGTATGACGTCATTTTGGGTATGAACTGGCTAGCTGCATATAGAGCATGTGTGGATTATTGTGGGAGGTCCATCATCTTTGCCACTCCAGGGTAGGAGATATACCTAGTTGCGATGCCGCACCCCATAGGTGGTCGAGCACGCATTTGTACTACATCGAGGAGGATACTTCTTCATAGGTTGTGGTGACAATAGATTCCCTCCCGGAGGTGAATGGGTTTTCTAATATTTTTGGGTAGATTTTATGGTTACCACCTAGTCGGGATATCGATTGCATGATTGATTTGTTTCCAGACACTAGACCTATTGCCCATACTCCGTATCGGATGGCTCTTTTGGAGATAAGGGAGCTACAAGAGAATATTAAGAAGTTGTAGGGAAGGGATTTATCAGGAGGATTACTTCACCCTGGGGTGATACAATGTTATTCATCAATAAGAAGGAAGTATCTCTAAATTTTTGTATCGACTGTCAGGAGTTGAACAAAGTCACTATTCAGAATAAATACCCGTTTCCATGTATAGATGATTTATTTTACTAACTGAGGGGTGCTGCATATTTTTCAATGATTGAATTAAGGTTGGGTTACCACCAGTTAAGAGTTCGGGAGTATGATATCTAAAAGACAGCCTTCCTTACTAGGTATGGGTCGTACAAGTTTTTGGTGATATGATTTGGGCTAACCAATGCACCAGAAATATATATGGACTTGATGAACCGCGCGTTCAGGGATTATTTGGATCGATTTGTTATCATATTTATAGATGATATCTTAATTTATTCTCAAACTACGTAGGGGCACGTAGATCATTTATGAGTGGTCTTATAGACACTTATAGATCATCAGTTGTATGCAAAGTTTCAGAAATTTGTGTTTTGGCTGAGGGAGGTACAGTTCTTGGGCCACATTGTGTCCGATCGGGGGATATCCATGGATCCAGGGAAAGTTTATACCATGATGGAGTGGGGACAACCCATTATACCCATCGAGGTGTACATCTTCTTGGGATTGGTCGTGTACTACCGTCGATTCATCTAGGAGTTCTCCAAGATAGTCGGGCCCTTAAGGAATTTGACGAGGAATGGGGTACCATTTGTTTGGGATGAGGTGTGACAGTAGGAATTCGAGGAGTTGAAGACTAGACTGAATACAACATTGGTTTTGGCATTGCCTCGGGTAGGGGTTGACTATAGAGTCTTCACATATGTGTCCTTAAGGGGAATTGACGGGGTTTTGATGCAGGAGGAGAGGACAATATCTTATGCTTCCCGAAAGCTTAAGACTCATGAGGGACATTATCCCACACACGATATAGAGTTAGCAGCAGTGATTTTTTCATTACAAGTGTGGAGATACTATCTCAAGGGGGAGAAACTTTGTCTTTTCACAAACCACAAAAGCCTGCAGTATTTGTTCACACAGTAGGAGCTGAACATACGACAAAGGAGATGGCTAGAGTTTTTGAAAGATTATCAGTTCGACATTTGGTACCACCCGAGAAAGGTGTCATGGCAGATGCTTTTAGCATCAAGCCTATTTTGGAGTTAGCAATGGTGTGAAAGGCAAAGTGGCAGTCGCTTTATGCCAACAATGACCTAACCCGCGCATTTATGGCAGTTCTCACTATCACCCCCGAGATCATTATTTGGGTGGTGAAGCCGTAGGTAAGGGATAAGCATTCCTAGGAGTGAATGAGATAGTTGTTAGACGAGAGATCGAGCACTTTCCCATTGGGTTTGATGGTTGTTTGATGTTTCATGGGAGACTAGTTGTAATAGATGATGAGGAGTTGAGGTGCAATATTATATTTGAGGCTCATGGGTTACGATTTATGGTACATCCCAGAGGGAATATGATGTACCACGACATGGGACGCCAGTATTGGTGGGTAAGGATGAAAAGGAACATAGATAATTTCATGTCAAAGTGTGCTACGTTTCAGCTGGTGAAAGTGGACTATTAGAGTCCCGTAGGATTTTTACAACCTTTAGAGATTCCAGTGCGAAAATGAAAAGTGTCTCCATGGACTTTATTACTGGGCTACCTACATCGTAGAGGGAACATGATTTGATATTGGCAATCATCAACAGATTGACAAAGAAGGCTCATTTCTCATCGATCCGGACACATTACAGCTCAGAGAAGTACACCAGACTCTTCCTTACAGAGATTTTTAAGCTGAGCGGGGCACCGCTCAACATCGCGTTAGATAGGAATAGGACATTTGTGTCCCACTTTTAGAGGAATTTTCAGCAGGCCTTAGAGGCATAGTTGAGATTGATCACGTCGTATCATCCTCAGACCGATTAACAAACGAAGAGGATTAACCTATTGTTGGAGGACATGTTGAGAATAAGCATTCTAGATTTTTTAAGGGGAGCTGGGATCATTATTTGCCTTTAGTGGAGTTTTCATAGAATAACAGCTATTAGTTCACGATCGGGATGCCACCATTTGAGGCACTCTATGGGAGACCTTGTCATTCGCCCTCATGTTGGTTCGAGTTAGGGGAGAACAAGTTCACAGGCCAGACTTCATTTCGGACACTTCAGAGAAGGTAGTTATGATTCGGGCCAAGATACGAATTACCCAGGACAAGCAGAATAGCTATGTAGATGAGGGCCAAATACACTTAGACTTAATTGGAAATTCAATTTAGTAATTGCAAAGGTGTAATTTTTTGTTAAGTTATATTTGTTTGTGATTGATTTTCTGTGTCTATCAATGTGTATAGCTATAGCATCGCATTGATTGTATAAAAAGATACAAATTAATGTGTTACACAATTAAAAAGTACCCAATGTTAACATAAAATTATTCGAGACATATTTCGGGCCATATATGGGACCGTTTAGGTGTTTTAAACCTTTAGAAATAGTCCCGGGTCAATATAATATAGTTTGGGGAACTTTTGGTCTAGTTGGGATATGAATTTGGGTCCATTTGGGAGTCCAAAAATTGAGTTTTAAGCCCAACTCGGGATTATTATTAATTAGTGTTTATGTGGGGGTAAACCAATTCCCCACTACTATTCAGAAATACCTGAGCACAACTTCTAATGGGAGAGGAATGCATAAGAACAAAAAGATGGAAAAAGGGTAAGGAATCAAGAAGAAATCAAATGGCTTTCTTCCACAAATTTCTAAGGCAATAATTCTCAAACTTAATTTACGTTTTCAATGTATTTTCTTGATTCATTATAATGACCTTTAAAATTTCTATGATTTAGTTCTGATATGTAATATATGATGATGAATACATATTTTATGCATGTAGAGGACTATATTTAATATAAAATTTGTCCAAGAAATTTAGGTATCAATATCTTGAAATTGGGGTTAGATGCCTTAGCGTTCTTGATAGTTAACTGGGGACGTTTTAACTATTTGATGTTGAGGATATTACTGTCGGTATATGGACTGAAATCCGGATGTAAACCCCATGATAGATGCTCCATATTATGAATTAAATAGTGTTGGAATTTGGAATGAAATCTAAGTTGAAATATGTATTTAATGTTCATACATTCTGGAAAAATTAAGCATGAAATTGGAATTGAATCATGTAGTTAATGGTCGTAAGTGGACTAATTAATTTTTAGGGAATCAATTACATAACTAATAAAAAGTATAAACCCTTAGAAGTTAATTTGGAAGGAAATTGAGGAATCACATATTGAAACAAACAAGAAGATCTGGGCTTCTGCATAAAATCGAATCGATTCAGCCTTGGAGCTAATCAATTCAGTTTGAGAACGAATCGATTTGGCGATGAACCAAATCAATTCGGTACTAGGAGATGAGTGATTTGGGCCTAGGATTTGGTTAAGGGTAATTTTAGCAGTCCAAGCGAGTTGGTAGGACCGTATATGGATCAATATGTAATATATTAAAAATGAAAAGGTGCCCTTATTTATTTGGGAAAATTACATTTAACCAGATGGTTAAGTAATTATCTAATGGAGTGGAATGAATAATTCACTAGAAGGTAAACTATTAATAAATGGAATAAATGTGGACTTCATGTGGGACTTTTATATGGTAATTATATAGTAGTTACATATACATATTGTAGGAGATAATAATATGTACTTTTGTGTATTTATGTGTACATACCAATGTTTGTAGGCTATCCTATCGGCTTGGGGGTTCGTACGTTAGGACCGGGTACCACACATCAGCATAGGTGGGCTTGAGGATTATGTAGGTCATATAGGTACTACATGGAGGCGATATTTATGTGAGCTAGGTGTTGACGCTGAAGCAGCATGTGCTACCGATAGGTATGGACTGTGAATAGGAATCCTGCGTAAGGGCCTCCCCTAACTTATGTGTATTTTGTGTTATCCAATTAGGATAAGAGATTCCCCAGACTTGCCGATAGAGTACGAACTAGACACTAATGGTGGATGCCTTCGTGTGTCAAATATATGAAAGGACATATATAAATAATTACCGGACTATAATGTGATAAATTTATTTATCTAAGAATGTGGACATAAATGACAAGACCCTACTTTGTGATGCATAATTGATGTTTATGACTAGACGTGACTTATAAGACTTGGATATTATGGGTATCGGTATTTAATTATAGTCGGTACACTTACACATTTAATTATCAAAAAATTCATTATTATTAATTTGGCACATTGTTAGACTCATTATTTGAGATTTATTGGGATGCGATTTATATCACACTTAGATGATGGGTGAGGTGTTAAACTCATGCGAGTAATGATGGTGGAATATTTATTTTGCATCAACTGTATTATTCATCTTAAATAATTAATTTAATTCTTGAACATCTAGGGCTCAGACCCAAATTTAAATGTTTTCTCCTACCAAGTTCTCCTAGAAATCGATAGATGGATTGTGCTGTAGCAGTCTCGCATTCTCTTTCATTCATCATGTTTTAGATTCGTTGACTCTAGCATAGGTGCTTTTCTTCTAGAGTTAGTTTTTTTTTTATATCAGTTGTAAGGCAATAAGCCTGAATTTCTTATGTTGGGTTGTGGAATTTACTCTATAGTTGGATTTATTATGTACTTGGTGTTGGTTTGAATTTGTCTATTGTTATGGAAACATTCATAAAGTTCAATACAAGCTTTTAAAATAATATAATATATATTACGTTTGTGTTGACAATGGTATGAATTGACAAACAAGCGTTATCTTCGACATATCGTCCTGGCCAACCTTTACGTGAGAAAGTAGGGGTTGTTACACTTTCTATCTCTATGGAGTGAATTCGTCAAAGTTTTAGTAGGGTTGTGAATTGACCATCCTTCTAAAGGTAGGAGAAGGTAGGTATTTATATGGCTGGGGGTGGTGCCATGCGCACCCCAGGCATATAGGAGGCATGTACAATATCGAGTGGCCAATGTCATTCGGTCACCTATCATCTGTTCATGTAAATAATGATTGAGAAATATTCTCCACACATGAGGTGGATGTTTTCCACGTGAGGTTTGTAGCCCACACGCACTCTCCCATGCGTCATCCATTCCACATGCCTTACCAGATGTACCCTACTGACGTGAGGTGTTAGCGTGGCCGAGCAAGAGACCACTGAGGTTCAATTAGATCACATGTTGGTAACTTCCAAGTGTAGTCTCTAATAACTAGCATCAGGCAAAGACGAGTGTATAACAAGTCTGATGAAGTCTCCGCCTGATGGAAAGATGAGATCGAAAGAGCTTGTATAAGATTCTCTGTGAGAGCACATTTCTTAAGGTCGGCTCGAGCTAAGGTGGTCTTGAGTGTAGACAAGGTCATACTTAGGCATACCAGGAATCATTATGAAAACACATTGATCTTAAACTATAGCACACTCAAAATCTAAACATTTAACATATTTTTTTCACTCAATTCCTTTGAAGCTATCATTTTTGAAAATCAAACAAACTAAACTCGTTGGCCTTGGATTTTTTTTTGCTTATGTTACCTTTAATTTTTTATATATAGGTTCTTTCCAATGGTGGATTCCCTATAAAGGAGATTTTCTCCTTTCGTAGCCCTTTCCCATACACCATCATATATTTTTACTAAAAAAATTCTGACGGGCAATGGTTTTTACCTGCACAAATCTACCATAGTAATAAAATATATAGATGGAAAGATGAATTAGAGAACATGTCACACAACTCAAATATAATATGTGAAGTTAAAATTCAAAGAGCTCGTTTATGTGTTTGTGGAGGCATATAAAAAGTGAATCCATTATGTGAATTAAAGTTGAAACAACTCCATACAAGCACGACTAAGAACAATCTAGGTATTGAAAATCATACCCAATTGTCCTAGTCACATGGAAAGTACATAATGAAATGGATTCAAGTACAAAATTATGCCCCACAAAATGTGTAAACTAAAATACACAAAAATATATTTTTTTTTTGTTTTTATTAAAAATTTCCAATGAAATATACCAATTAAAAAAAACTCAAAAGACAAACAAAATCTTTTTGTATTTTTTAATACGACTCAACAAATGTTATATAAAAATACAAAAGAGTCAAATAACATACAACAAGCAAACACACACACACACACACATATATATATATATATATATATATATATATATATATATATAAGAACGGAAGTGTGTGTATGTAAACATGTGAACACAATCAACCATTAGATATAGAATGGTAAGTATCATGTGCAAGAAAATGAGAATCAATGAGTCTAATTTGTAAAGCCTCCAAATTCTATTTCCTAACCCACATAATGGCAACACAGTGATATATGGTTTTGGAAACCTTGGTGGATCTAGACTAAGACCTCCGATGACAATTTTTAATACCAATAAAAAATGCCTAAGGTGACCTGTCCTATCGTAGATGCCTGGTCTTGGCTTGGTGATCAAAAGCATTTGTATATCGAATCCAATTCCACACTTGTCATCTTTTATTTGGACGGTTACTAACATCTATCCAACTTCGCGTACCTAGATCTCAAATCAAATTTTACACGATTCAAGTATCAATATCTCTTCAAGATCAACTATTCGAGAGTCTAACAAATGCCTAGACTACTCAAACTTAAGCATATCCTTCTTTATAACCTCCATCAATCCACAAAGCCTATCTCTCCAACCCTCTACATACTTTATCTTCTTTTAAAAAGTCCTATCACATACCCTAAGATCCTGAGTTAAAATTCGCTCATTATTTCCTATGGCATGCTTTTTCAACCTATCTTCCAACTTCAAGTCTTCCTTATTCACATTCAATATTTTTGCATACAACTCATGGAAGGAAACATGGAGTTCACTCTTCTACTACTCTTCTTCATCATCACTCTTTTCTTCACTCTATTCCACATCACACAATTCGGATGCACTTTTATTACTCTTCTACTACTCATGCCTAGAAATATCTTCATGGGAAGATTTCTCATCAAAGCTCACATGACTACCCAGGGAGATTTGCTTCCCTCTTTCAAATTACTCTCACCAAGGATGATATTATAAGCATTCGTTTTTTTGCCCTCCTTTCTTACTTTAATGGGGCACTAAGCTAGGATACAGTCATAAACCTCAAACCATAAAGCCATTCCGATTTATCACTCATAAAGTTATCATTATAATATTAGGGAATTGATTGATCTTGTTATCTCAAACTTTTTGCAAATTTTGGTTGCTTTTGAAACTTGAGAAATTTCTTGAATTTATTTTCTAACAAGGACATATCTTTGGACTTAATGTCAGATTCATCATTTAAAACATGTGTTTTTTCCTGTCGGGCTTTCAAAACAATGCCCTTGTCCTTCTTATTCATTTTGCAGGAAAATAAGTCAAGCTCACAAGTTTGTAGGTCACATACAAGATCTTCAAACTTTTTTAGAATTTAAAGCATCCAAGGAATTCAAAACAATCAAATTTGATTAATTCTTTCAGACAAATACGTTAACATTTTCTTCATTACTCAGTTATCCAGTATTCTCTTTCCTAAGTTAAAATATGAGTTAACTATGTCAGATAATCTACTGTAGAACTCATCGAAGGTTTCACTGTCCAACATCTTAATGGTTTCGTACTGAGTTATGAGGTTTTGGATTTTAGAAGACTTGACAACACTAGTTCATTCATGGGTGAGTGGGAGTATGTCCCAAACATCTTTAAACATCACACAAATCATAATGCATTGGAACTCCTGCAAGGTCACAGATCGAAACAAAGCATTTAAATTATGTAAATTATAACTTTGTAGCCCATGTTCAAACTCACGCCAAGACTTTACGGGTTTGGGTAGCCTATTTTATCTAACTAAGGTTGTAGTTGGGGACCAACCAATCAGTATCGCATGCCATACATAATCATCTATAGACTTAAGTGTTAATTTCTTACTCATTTTCCAGTAAAACCAAAAAATTCATACCTAAAAATGCTAAATCTAACAAAACAACTTAGTGTTCTAACTCTATTACCAATTTAAAGAGGTTCGATAGCTCAGGAAAGGATGATCTAACTAACAAAACGTGTATTTTAAAAATATTCAAATTTAATGACTGAAACTTTTAATAGATTAAGCCCAACAAATTTGTGTAACACTTTTGAACAGATTGTTGTGAAAACCCGATTTACCCAATTTTATATTTTTAACCAAAAACATATATTTAGGCGATATAAGATAAAATAAATAAAACGTCCACTATAGGCCGATGAAATGTGAAAACCTTGGACCATCGATCCAAATAGATTATATGATAAGGTTTTGCAAATACAAATAGATTACTATGATAAGGTTTTGTAAATACAAGTGAATTGTGCGGCTGGGCCATCCGATGTTTTTTCCATTATGGATATTCCTCGTACATCGACGTCTTGTGAGATTGGTGTATTTCTTTTATTTGTTGTCAGCTAGATGCATGCTTTAGGTTAAAAAAATAAAATTTTCTAAATTAGTTTATCGCTGCAACTCGATTTGAAATTTGTGAACAAGTTTTTTTTTGGTTAATTTGTTTAAAGGCTTGATTTTTAAAAATTGAAAAAAATTATAAAAATTGGAATTTTTATTTGCAAGACCATTCTTGCTTAAACGCACCATGGATATCAAGTGAACTTTTCACGCTTACATTGTATCTGTGTAGTTTGGGCAAACATATATAATGCCTCGAAAGTCCACTAGAGATGGCTTTCTCTTGTGAGAGAAGTTGCTCCTTATCTCTAAAAATCCCCCTCTTTTTGTAATTAATCCTGCACGCTTTCCATGGAATTAAAATCAGAATTTAGCTTGGATTTTGATCCTAAGCCTTTTGATACTCACTATTCTCCAACACTTTTAGTTACACCTCCTGACTGTTCAAAAATGGTGAGAAGTACTGAGTCTAAAAGTTTTTTTGATTCAGTAGAGGGATCGACTTTTCCAAAGGATAATTTGCCTCAGGTGCATGTTCGTTTGTTGGAAAAAAGTCCCAAATGGTTACTGAAAAACACCAAAAATTAAACACCATTCATTCGAAGAAAATATTCATTTAAGTAAATGAGGAGCATCAATCACATCCAAGTATTCTCGATAGTTTTTTATCTCCAATTTGTAATAGGGATATTTATAAATTCCCATATTTAATCTTTAATGGCTTTTTGTAGTTTTCCTTTGCTTGTAAGCCCTTGGAGAGGCTCTTTATCCATTAATAAATTTATGTCTGGGTTTTCAATCCCTCTTCCATAAATAAAAAAAATAAAAAATAAAATAAAAGGACAGTCAGGGTTGATTTGTGGGACGTTCTAGGAGGAGACATTTTCGGCAGACGAATGCGAAAAAGTTCTGGAAATTAATTGAGGTCATTCTAGTCAAGTGGTTTGTCTTTATTTATTTATTAATTTTACAACTAGTTATGTATTATGATTCCGGCCATTTGGATTTTGGGATGTAATTAGAAAAAGAAATAATTCTATTATTCCAGTGGCCATCTGGGATTCCTACGATACGGATTCGCCCCGAAATAAGAGAATTTTGGCATGTGCGGGTCTTGAGAAATATTTGCGGCCTCCCACATATATAAATTATCTGTCATTAAATGATGATGAAAAGGTAGAACATGGAGTTCTCGAACCTATTTTACTCAAAGTAGGCAAAAAAGGTAGTCGTTCTCACAGAAATGTCATTAAAGACAAATTGATGCATACTAAATAAAAAAAAATTAGGGTCTAGTGACTAAGTTACCGAACGGATAGGTGTTAGGCACCCATTATGCCCTATTAGTATCTCATAAGCTAGGATAATATTCTCATTTTCTCTGAAATATAATTTATGTGTATAATGTGTGTGATGTGAAAATAAGTTAGAAAAATAAATCGTTATATACACATCATGAGAAGGACGAAAATGATTCATTCTGAGGAGTATAAGAAGAAAGAAAATAATCTGACAAGGTAGCCAAAATGTGCGCATTGCGCGAAGAATGGAATATGTATGTATGAGGAGGGCGCTAAAAATATGATAATCAAAAGGCACAATGATATTTGCAATATATCGGACACAAATCTGCCATGGTGAAATAAATATGTGTGTCTAACGAAAAGTCTAAAAAAGAAACATAATAAAAGAATATGAAAATATGATATAATTAACCAACGGATCATGATTTACTATGAGGAAATGAATATGCATGTTTGATGGGTTACTAGTACTTATATATGTATATACGCATAGTAATACTAAATATTCGAACAAGTAAAGTAAATAAATAAGCAAATAGGACTGGAATAAAGAGGATGACTAGGGACACCTAGATAGGTCAAAAAAGGCAACAAAGTCCATGTGGTTTGATAACACGCAAGGGTGGGGTTTAACCCATGAACCCAAAACTTGAAATTCTCTAAGTTCATTTAAAAATGTTCAAAAGTGTTGGGAGTGTGAAAAATGGAAAATATACTCTAGGGTTTAAAGGTGAACCCTCTTATAGCATTTTTGGTTTATAAAATTATGTTTTTCGCATATAAATAATAAAAAAAATGATTAATTGGAGTGATAAAAAGAAATAAAGTAAAAATATGCCAAGAGTGAAGAAAATAATAATAAATGACACTAGTTAAATAAGATGTAAAAAGATTGAAGTAGACCTCGTATAGAACTTTGCTATGATTTTGACGTAAAGATGGCTAATTTTTATGGAGTTTGAGTAGTGGTGGGGTAATGGTAAAATTGCGTGGCAAAAAGTGAGGTCAATGCGATGTAAGAAAAGTGGAGAGAATTTTTAGAAAATGAAATTTTGTAATGACGATGAACTAATTTCGAGGTAGAGGTTGTTTTAATTTTCAAAAAAGGGTTCTTACGAATTAGGCCATGACTTCCTTAAATAGAAAAATATAGGGCCAGGGTCTATGCCGATTGGCATAGGCCCTGGTCTGCTGATCGGCATACCCCTGGGTTGTTGATGATGTAAAGTACCCCTCTGACGATAGGTAGAGGGTCTGGGGTGGCCTATAGGCAGTCCAAAAGGGAATTTTTCTATAAAACATGCAGAAAATTCGAATCGTATGTCCGAATCGCACACCGAAAAAATCGTTGAAAAACGTATTGAAATCCGTATGAAAATATATTGGGCCACTTTCTAGTCTGAGAGTTAACAAAAGTCAAACAATGCTTGAAAATGCTCGATAGCATCTAGGATGGGATTCATGGAGTAAAAAGGCAAGTACGCACGAACCGTACGGTCGATTCACGCATGGAATTCACCGTTGGAAGGGGTATTAAAAGCCTTATGAAAGTGAAAGAAATATTCCTAGGTTTGAAAGTTGAACAAAGTTAAACGGAGCTCGTGTGGTGGCCTCTTGGATAGGGTTCTTACAGTAAAAAATGAAGTACTGGCGAACTGTAGGGCTAATTCATGCATGGTATTGATAGTTGTAAATGGTATTCATGGCCCTATGGAAGTGAAATGAGCTACGGACGGATTTGGGAGTTGACCAATGTTAAAATGGGCTCGAAAGAGACTGATGGTCTCTAAAAAGGGGATTCGGAGAAAAAAGGAAAGTACGTGCGAACCATGAGGCCAGGTCATGCACGGTATGGACAATTGAAAAGGGTATTTAGAGCCCTATGAATGTTTAAGGATTTACTCTCGGGTTCTAGAAAGTCTTGATATGCTATGTAAGTATGTTCTTGCAAACAAAAAGATTTTCTTATTTTTCAAATTTAGTAAAAAATACTTTAAATAAGTTAATGTAATAAAAGCCTTTTCACCAATTAAACCGTTTATTATGAAAAAATGATTTACCCAATTTATCTTTTTTAACCTAAACATGAATCTAAGTGATAAAAATGATAAAATAAGTAAAGCAAGACAACACGCCAATGTACGAGGAAAACCCATAATAGGAATAACCTCGGATGACCCAGCCAAACTGTTCACCGTGATAAGGTTTTACAAAGACAAGACGGTGGTCTTACTCAACGACTCATCTCCATACCAAGCTTTAATGTGTTTCTATCTTCAACTTCTCCTTCACATTGCAACGTTGGAGTCCACCCACACAAACTGCCACAACGCATGAATCCACACGTGCCTGGGTATCCACCGATGAGGCTCAAAAAGTATATACGAAATAGGAAAATGGAATTATCATTTATTTATCACAACACATGAAACCACAAATATGATGACTACCACACGAAACGTTCTCCCTCCTGATGAATTGAAATAGAATTTGTGCCCGGCAAAAAGATCTCAAAGGATAAGAATATTGAAATATTGATCTTTAAACTCTTTTGGGTGAAACAATGGTTTTGAAATTTGGTAAAAAAATGGGAATTCTTCTTTGCCAAATGTTCTTCAAAATTTGAGTCCATCACGCTTCTTTATATTAAACTAAGAAATTCGAGGCGGCAAGTTCATCCAAATGAAATCATAGTTCTCATTCGAATGAAATTCATATGTTGTTCAAATTAAGACCCGTCTCATTCGAACGAACATGCATTGTGGTTCAAACGACCTTACCATGAGATTCCAAATGGTGACCTTCTATTTTACAAAGAGTGCACGTTTGAAGTTCAATAGATGTTCGTTTTAATATCCTAAGCTTGTTCCAACGAGATCTAAAACTTGTTTGAACGAAATTCTTATTTCATTCTAATGAAGTCTGTATCTCGTTCTAACGAACTAAGAAAGAAAAAAAAATCTAAAAAGTATTTAAAAACAGTTCCAAATGATTTTGTTTAAAAAATAATCCCCATAAATAATTTTCAAAGGATCATAATCTAATGTGCCCCTACTTGTAAAATCCTCAAAAACTGTGAGGACTACCATGGCATGAAACACGATATGATGCATATCCATCTTTGAAGCTTTTTCGCTACGTCTTCAACAGTTTTTCAAGATTGATAATACAAAGTATAACTTATAACTCAAATTTTTCCTGAAATCATGCCAATTACAAACAAATTGAATCGGTTGGGAATTTTCCCTTATAAATCTCCCCTTTTGGCTATTCCGGGACAGAAAACCAAAGTAAAAACCCCGTGAGTCCGAAAACACTTTAAAACACTCATCCTCAAAAGAAAAAAGTACAGATGATCGACAAACACATATGCTAAGAGCTTTGCTCGCTTGAAACTTTGTCTTATATTATAAAACAACACACTTAAAACACCTTCAAGTACAAAAAAAATATAACATGTATAAAATCTGCATGTGAATAAATTCAAACTGTGTCTAACAATCTCAACTTAGGTAAGATATCTCCTACTAAGATAAAGATATCATAATCATGAAAGGAAAGACACTGTTGTTCCTCATTTTTCTTTAGAACTAAACAAAGTAAGAATGCTATTTATCCCCCATGAACCAAATCTCCTCGAAATATGTGAACATATAATAACAAGAGAAATTACAGAAGTAGTAATACTACCTTGCAATGGTGTAGCGTGCATCAAGAACATAACATTGCAACACAAGCACGAATATTCACGAACCTAGAATATTAATAAATTTACTAATAAATATTGTCATGATATGATAAACTTAATTACGAATTGATGATACCAAAAATGGTATCACCAAGTCAGTATATTTTGTGAGCTCAATCCGGTATAACAATGTTGGAAACACAACAACGTAATATAGAAGGAGGTGAGGCAAAGAGGGAGATAACACGTAATATAAGTGGTTCAACCAATCTTGGCCTACTCCACTATGTGGGTGGGTGTGAAATCCACTAAATAAGGGCTATAATGGCCTTGGGATACAAAAAACTCAAGCTTTCTGTAATACCCCATAATTTTTCTAAAATAAATAATAATAATATTTTGGATAAATAAAATTTTGTGGAAATTGGACTCAATTGGAAACTTAATTTAATAATTGCAAAGGTGTAATTTGTTGTTAAGTCATATTTGTATGTGATTGATTTTCTACGTGTATCTATGTGTATAGCTATAGCATTGCATGCATTGCAAAAAAAATACAAATTAATATCTGACACAATTCAAAAGTACCCAATGTTAACATAAAATAAATTGGGATATATTTCGGTGCACATATGGGCTCGTTCAGGTGTTTTAGAGCTTTAGAAATAGCCCCTAGATCAATAATATATAGGTTGGAGAGCTTTTGGACTAGTTGGGATATGGATTCAGGTCTATTTGGGGGTCCAAAAATTGGGATTTAAGCCCAACTCGGGATTAGGGTTAATTAGTGTTTAAGTGGGGGTAAACCACTTCCCCACTACTATTAAAAAATGACCTAAACACAACTGTTAATGGGAGAGGAAAGGAGAACGACCAAAATAGGAAAAAAGGACAAGGAATAAAGAAGAAATCAAACGGTCTGTCTTCCAAAAATTTCTAAGGCAACAATCCTTTTACTTAATTAAAGTTTTAAGTGTATTTTCTTGATGCATTATAATGACCCTTAAAATTTCTGGGATTTATGTTTGATATGAATGATTTGATGATGAATAAATATTCTATGCATGTAGATGGTTGAATTTAATATAGAATAAGCCCCGGAAATTTAGGTATACCGATATCTAGAAATTGGGGTTAGAACCCTCAGGGTTCTTGATAGTTAAGTGGGGACATCTTGACTATTTGATGTAGAGGATATTATTGTCGGTATATGGACTGAAATCCTGATGTAAACCCCATGATAGATGCCACATATCATGAATTAAATAGGGTTGGAATTTTCACATAAGCATAGCATATTTTCACATAAGCAGAGCATATTTTCATCTTTTGGATGATTTGGCTTGAAAGGAACTCGAGATATTTTGATGGCGTTGAGACGCAACCGTCGAGACTTCGTTATATATTTTTGAGCACACTTCTTAGTTGGTATGAGGAGAAGATCTCTATCACGATGCAGGATTTCTTAGACTTCGTTGATGAGATTCACTCAGCTTCATAAACGAGAGCTTTTGTTTGTTGGAACCCGTTCGGTATTTCTTTTTCTTAGTTTCTTTTTATTTTAATTGTACAGTTCCTATATACGGGTTCGCTCCCTATAGCGTTGGTTTTAATACAATCTTTTAATTATAAAAAAAAATCTATTAATAGAATCAGACATAACTAAATTTTCTTCTCAAAATAAGTATTTAGATTTTATGGATAATTTCTAAAATTTAATATTTTATAATCATTTTTGTCTTCACTGAAATTATTGTAAGTATTCCCATGGGAATGTAAGAATCCCACCTATTGGATGAATTTTAATTCAACATTTTTTCCACCAAGAAGGTAATCTAATTCCATTTTGGTCACATTCTCTTGTAACTTAACCTCACACCAAACATAGTAATGTTACACTTTACCATAATTGTTGGAAGGAATCAAATTCCAACTAGTTTTTTTTGCGTTCTAAATGGGTCGTATAGCCTAAATTTTTTTTTGTTTCCTCTTCCAAATATTTAAACTTTCTATTTTCTCTCTCTACATTGTTTAATGTAATATGTCTATTAGGGGTGACAATATTGGAAACGACACGAAAACACAACACAATACAACACGAAATTGACACGGCTTGTCCTGCTTGTGTTTTAGTTTTTTGGTACAAACTCGTATCTGATCGTGGTCATGTTTAAAATTAGACCTGAAATTGACTGAAAATTGATCGAAATTAAAACGTTTAGACACAACAATTTTAAAATTGTAAAAGAGAGTAATAAGTCATGTAGTAAAAAAATGTTCACCCTTATTGCTTTAAAAGTATGCCAGACTGTATAATGCAAGATATTTTAAGAGAGAGTAATAATCCATGTAGTAAAAAAATGTATTTAGCTTCAATTATATTGGATTTTAGTGTAATTTAACTACACCATTTAAACATTTCAATTATGTATTAAAATATGTATGAGAATAAAAAAGATTATTTAAAACACAATTATATATGAGTTTAGTGCATTTTTAATTTGAGGAAAAAATAATTTAATGTACAAAAAAAGTTTTCATTCTTAAAACCACTTGAATAACATATTATAACCTTCCTCTTATTACAAAGGATGTATCCTGCACTCCCACTTGTTAAAAAGTCATCGCGTATTTAAGTATATATTTATGAGTTTATAAAAATTTATGTAATTAGTTATACAAAGATTTAGTTTGCAAAAAAAAATATATATAGGAATAGGTGAAGGACCCACCTCAAAACATTTCCTACCACTAGGTATATATTACCTTAGAGACCAAAATGCTTTGTTATATACATTATTGGTGTCCCACATCAAAAATAGTTGCAAGCCTCTCAACTATTAGCATATTATAAAGCTACTCGTAACTCACTTATAAAGTTGGGACCGAATCTGGGCTAAGAGTCTTCTAGCTCTGGCCTTCTAATAGTTCAAAACTATGGTGAACCCATTTTTGGGATCAGTAGAGTGCTAATTTTACAGTGCACTAAGGGATCGTGTAAGAAATCGAAGGGCATCCGTTGATTGAGTTTCAAATTTTTAATACGTATTTGAAAGAAATCACGTGAATGATAATTTAATTAGCGCGAGGGTTGACAATTATGTACTTGTGTCATTTTTTGTGTTTCTTCTCTATTTAGGTTTTAAAAAGATTGTTAAACACGTCTCTCGTGTTTTTAGGTTGGTCGTGTTCATTTTAATTAAAAAAACATAATAACAGATTGTGTTATGTTCATATTACATAAATCTTGTTCCGGTCTTATCTGGCTTATCATGGCCCAATAACACGATTTGGCACCCATTTTGTGTCTGTGTGTGTGTGTGTGTGTCTTCGCTTCCTTAACAATATAATTATCAATTCCTCAACTTTCATAAAAATCCCTCCTAACTTGATCAAATATCATGTAAAAGATATTTCATTATGACCCACTAACGCTCATATTTTAAGAGGATCCATTACTATGATATATTCCTATTCATGCCTATTATTCTTCATATATTTTTTGTCCTTCTCTCTAAATTTTATCACTGAAACTAACATTAGATATTTTCTCTATTTTAATTCACTTTAGTATTCACAAAATATTTCCACATATAATAGTAGAGGATATGTTAAGTAACCAATGGATACTGTTAACTGTAAACACTAATTTGGATGTATATCCTAGGCCTTTTAAGTTCCAATATATGTGGTGCACTCATAACTCTTTTATGGATACTATTAAATCCACTTGGGCTACTCCTGCTGATGGTTATGGGATGAGATTGTTTTCTATCAAACTGCAGAGGCTCAAAGGTGAATTGAAGAATTGTAATGGGGAAACTTTTAAAGATATATTTCAAAAGGTTAAATATCTAGTGGTCAATATTGTTCAACTAAAATTGTTATATGAACAGGGGAGCTCTGATTCAAATAGCGAAGCACTTAAAGAAGCACAAGTTAAATTGTTTGAAGTAAATAAAATTGAAGAGATGTATTGGAGGTAGAAATCAACTATCAAATGGCTCAAATTGGGGGTTGCAAACACTATGTTTTTCCACTCTAGTGTTAAAGCTAATCAGAAAAAGCTGGGGATCTCTTCTATTAAAGATGGTTCTGGGATTCTTTGGGAGGAGGACCAAGCTGTGAAATCTCATATAGTAATGTTTTTTTGGGGATAATATGGCTCCAAATTTGTCTTTAAGCATGGTGGATGTTTCTAATCTCATTCCAAACATTATTACTTCTGAGAGGAACTCTGATCTGGAGGTTTTTCCTTTTGAAATGGAGGTGTTTATAGCATTGTCTAAACTTAGTGAAGACTCAACTCTAGGGTGTGATGGTTTTGGAGGCTCTTTTTATAAACAAATGTTGGGAAATCATAAAAGATGATCTTTTATCTTCTATTAATAGATTTTTTGCATGTTCAAGTATTCCTCAGAGCTGGTCTAGCACTTCAATAGTCATAATTCCAAAAATTCAACATCCAAAGACTTGTGGGGATCTTAGACCTATTAGCCTCTGCAATTTCTCAATGAAGATAATCACAAAAATCCTTGCAACCAAACTTTCAAAGCTTCTTCTTATCCTTATATCTCCTAATCAAAGTGGATTCATCAAAGGCAGATCAATTCAAGATAATATTTTCTTTACAAAAGAATTGGTTGAAAAATTAGATAAGAAGGTGCATGGTGGTAATTTTGTGTGTAAGATAGATATGGAGAAGTCTTATGATAGGGTCAATTAGGGGTTTTTATTATCTTTTCTCAGGAGTTTTGGCTTTGGGGAATAATGGAATGACTTTATTGGGAGAGTTATTTCTGGAAATTAGTTCTCCATTTGCATAAATGGACAAAATTGTGGATTCTTAAAATCTAATAGAGGTATAAGATAAGGGGACCCTATCTCCCCATGTCTTTTTTTATCTTGGATGTTGAATATCTGAGAGGGGCTTAAACAAATTAATGGAGGAAGTAAAAATCAAGCCTTATTACATGCCTAAAGGAAGTCCCTTAGTTTCTCACTTAATATATATTGATGATGTAATTATCTTCTCTAGAGGAGATAAGAGAAGTCTCAATTATCTCATGAATTTCCTTCTTAAATATTCCTCCATTTCAGGTCAGAGAATTAATTTTAGTAAGAGCTCCTTCACAGTTAAAAAAAAAGGTTTTCCTAGTTTCAAAAACAAGGTGGGGGCAGTCTGCACAGGTCTTCAAGGTAAATCTTTGCCTATTAAATACTTAGGTTGTCCTTTACTTCAAAGGAGGAGCAAGATTGTTTACTATGAAAGTCTTCTTAATTATTTGAGATCCAAGATGGCAGGGTGGCAATCCAAATATTTATCTTCAGAAGGTAAGTACAATTTGATTAATCATGTGCTCTCTCTTATTCCTCTATTCCTTCTGACTTCTATTTCTCCTCCGAAATCAATTATTCGACAGATTCATAGTCTCTTTAATAAATTCTTTTGGGGTGGTAATGTTTAATCTGGTTGGATATATTAGTGGAAAAATTGGGAGTTTCTTTGTAGAGGTCAATCTCAAGGCGGTCTTGGATTAGTGATTTTAATGTTATTTCAAAAACCTCAATGATGAAGTTATATTGGAAGTCAGTGTCTGAATCTTCCTTATGGTCTTCTTACATGTCAAATAGATAAAAAAATTCAAATGCTTCCTTATATAGGGGCTCTCTCGCCTGGAAGAAAATTTATGCAGTAGTAGATCTTTGTTCTTCTAATATGGAGATTATTAATGATAAATTAATTTGGAAGCCCACATCTACAGGCCAGTTCTCCTTCTCATATTCTTTAGACATTGTTAAACTCTATTATCCTTCCTCTAGAGTTAGTACATTTATTTGGCATCCTCATATTCCAAAACAATGTTCTATTTTTATGTGGAAATTGCTCGATGACCGTTTAGCTCTGGATGATAATGTTAAATCCTTGGGTATGTAACAACCCGCGTAATTTTGGGGGTATTTTCAAAATATAGAGAAAGAAATAAAGTTTTTGGTAAAATTATTTTTATTGCTCAAATATGTTGGTTATTATTTTTAAAGATGAGAATTTCAAACGGTTTCGAAATTGGAATTAAAATGGAGTTTTAATTGAATTTTTATTATATAGAAGAGTCCTTAAAACATAAAACTCTCTAAGAGTCCTCGGAGGATAAAACTCTCTAGAAAAAAAAATATTTAAAAATATTGAACGGTCCGATCGAGCTGAAATTCTTTTGACAACTTACTCTCGTCTTTAGCTAATTCTCTGTAAAATTTCATCCAGTTTCAACGGTCCGATCGTCCGGGATAAAATTTTTAGTGTTTGTATCTGATTAGAACTCTTTTCTTAATCAAACTCTTCATCCTTTATATATCAACTAATTCGTGGCTTGGCTTTTCAAATCACTTTTTTTCAAACTTTTCAACCAGAAGTCCTCTAAAAAATTACTCCCTTTCATATACAAACCATAGCCCCAAAATTATTCAAGATTTCAACCTTAGATTAGAAGGCTTATTTGTTGTTTTCTCGAGTTTGGACTAGAACAAGATTTGATTATTTTTGTGAGAGGAACGTGATGGTGTGAATAGATTTTGAGGCTAAAATTATGTGATGATTTTGAGGTATGGGGTTTTACACAATATGCTCTTGAAATCTCGCGAGTGTTTATTCCGTTGAATTCTTGTTAATTGGACTCATATTTTGAATTGTTAAATTCTTGGAAATCTGGAAAAATAATTTGTTGGAATTATTTTCATTCATGAGGTATTATTTATGTTGTTTTGAGCACGCTGTCATGAGATTTTAATATGTCACTGATGTTGGGCACCCGCCAAGACTCCTTTTCCGGCTACTTGATAAAGTATTGGTGAGGCCTGGTGACCCGGTTAATGTGTTGTTGAGAAATTTATTGATAAAATGCTATTGATATTTGCATTTGATTTGAATATTCGTATTCGTATTGTGACGTTTTATTTATCGCTAACATATTTGTTGAGCATATTCCTGTCGTATTGTGTACTTCCCTATCTTTTTCTTAGTTGGCAGGTGAGCACGGATTTGAGTGCTATGGACCAATTGGGATGATTTTAGCCAGGATTATTTGGGAAGAATTTTTAATACAAGATATGAGAAGAATTGCATTTATTTTGATGTATAGAGCATTTGGAGATTTATTTATTTTCGAGATAGTTAAATTGTTGTAATTATTTTGAGAGAATTGCTGCATTTAATTTGAAGATGAGATTAGTGGTTTCTATTTTTATTGTGGCTTTTAGATGCGCTATACCTTGTGAATTGTGGATTAGTTTAGTTTTATAGACAGTAGCACTCCGTTCTCTCTCGCCGGGCGGGCGGGGTGTTACAGAATGGTATCATAGCTTAGGTATACGACCACCCTCGGGGCTTGGGTTTTGGGTCTGTTGCATTTTTGTGGCGCGAATTTGGAGATAGAAATTTTTAGATGATCGTTTCGTGTTAGGCCTCTAGATTAGATGTGAGGAAATTATTTTGGAGACGAGATTACTTTTGGAGATTGTTGGCCTGATTTTTTGAGAGTTAGGTATTCGGCGAATTTCGAGGGCGAAATTCCATTGTTAGTGGGGAAGTGTAACAACCCGCGTAGTTTTGGGGGTATTTTCAAAATATAGAGAAAGAAATAAAGTTTTTGGTAAAATTATTTTTATTGCTCAAATATGTTGGTTATTATTTTTAAAGATGAGAATTTCAAACGGTTTCGAAATTGGAATTAAAATGGAGTTTTAATTGAATTTTTATTATATAGAAGAGTCCTCAAAACATAAAACTCTCTAAGAGTCCTCGGAGGATAAAACTCTCTAGAAAAAAAAATATTTAAAAATATAGAACGGTCCGATCGAGCTGAATTTTTTTTGACAACTTACTCTCGTCTTTAGCTAATTCTCTGTAAAATTTCATCCAGTTTCAACGGTCCGATCGTCCGGGATAAAATTTTTAGTGTTTGTATCTGATTAGAACTCTTTTCTTAATCAAACTCTTCATCCTTTATATATCAACTAATTCGTGGCTTGGCTTTTCAAATCACTTTTTTTCAAACTTTTCAACCAGAAGTCCTCTAAAAAATTACTCCCTTTCATATACAAACCATAGCCCCAAACTTATTCAAGATTTCAACCTTAGATTAGAAGGCTTATTTGTTGTTTTCTCGAGTTTGGACTAGAACAAGATTTGATTATTTTTGCGAGAGGAACGGGATGGTGTGAATAGATTTTGAGGCTAAAATTATGTGATGATTTTGAGGTATGGGGTTTTACACAATATGCTCTTGAAATCTCGCGAGTGTTTATTCCGTTGAATTCTTGTTAATTGAACTCATATTTTGAATTGTTAAATTCTTGGAAATCTGGAAAAATAATTTGTTGGAATTATTTTCATTCATGAGGTATTATTTATGTTGTTTTGAGCACGCTGTCATGAGATTTTAATATGTCACTGATGTTGGGCACCCGCCAAGACTCCTTTTCCGGCTACTTGATAAAGTATTGGTGAGGCCTGGTGACCCGGTTAATGTGTTGTTGAGAAATTTATTGATAAAATGCTATTGAGATTTGCATTTGATTTGAATATTCGTATTCGTATTGTGACGTTTTATTCATCGCTAACATATTTGTTGAGCATATTCCTGTCGTATTGTGTACTTCCCTATCTTTTTCTTAGTTGGCAGGTGAGCACGGATTTGAGTGCTATGGACCAATTGGGATGATTTTAGCCAGGATTATTTGGGAAGAATTTTTAATACAAGATATGAGAAGAATTGCATTTATTTTGATGTATAGAGCATTTGGAGATTTATTTATTTTCGAGATAGTTAAATTGTTGTAATTATTTTGAGAGAATTGCTGCATTTAATTTGAAGATGAGATTAGTGGTTTCTATTTTTATTGTGGCTTTTAGATGCGCTATACCTTGTGAATTGTGGATTAGTTTAGTTTTATAGACAGTAGCACTCCGTTCGCTCTCGCCGGGCGGGCGGGGTGTTACAGAATGGTATCATAGCTTAGGTATACGACCACCCTCGGGGCTTGGGTTTTGGGTCTGTTGCATTTTTGTGGCGCGAATTTGGAGATAGAAATTTTTAGATGATCGTTTCGTGTTAGGCCTCTAGATTAGATGTGAGGAAATTATTTTGGAGACGAGATTACTTTTGGAGATTGTTGGCCTGATTTTTTGAGAGTTAGGTATTCGGCGAATTTCGAGGGCGAAATTCCATTGTTAGTGGGGAAGTGTAACAACCCGCGTAGTTTTGGGGGTATTTTCAAAATATAGAGAAAGAAATAAAGTTTTTGGTAAAATTATTTTTATTGCTCAAATATGTTGGTTATTATTTTTAAAGATGAGAATTTCAAACGGTTTCGAAATTGGAATTAAAATGGAGTTTTAATTGAATTTTTATTATATAGAAGAGTCCTCAAAACATAAAACTCTCTAAGAGTCCTCGGAGGATAAAACTCTCTAGAAAAAAAAATATTTAAAAATATAGAACGGTCCGATCGAGCTGAATTTTTTTTGACAACTTACTCTCGTCTTTAGCTAATTCTGTGTAAAATTTCATCCAGTTTCAACGGTCCGATCGTCCGGGATAAAATTTTTAGTGTTTGTATCTGATTAGAACTCTTTTCTTAATCAAACTCTTCATCCTTTATATATCAACTAATTCGTGGCTTGGCTTTTCAAATCACTTTTTTTCAAACTTTTCAACCAGAAGTCCTCTAAAAAATTACTCCCTTTCATATACAAACCATAGCCCCAAACTTATTCAAGATTTCAACCTTAGATTAGAAGGCTTATTTGTTGTTTTCTCGAGTTTGGACTAGAACAAGATTTGATTATTTTTGCGAGAGGAACGGGATGGTGTGAATAGATTTTGAGGCTAAAATTATGTGATGATTTTGAGGTATGGGGTTTTACACAATATGCTCTTGAAATCTCGCGAGTGTTTATTCCGTTGAATTCTTGTTAATTGAACTCATATTTTGAATTGTTAAATTCTTGGAAATCTGGAAAAATAATTTGTTGGAATTATTTTCATTCATGAGGTATTATTTATCTTGTTTTGAGCACGCTGTCATGAGATTTTAATATGTCACTGATGTTGGGCACCCGCCAAGACTCCTTTTCCGGCTACTTGATAAAGTATTGGTGAGGCCTGGTGACCCGGTTAATGTGTTGTTGAGAAATTTATTGATAAAATGCTATTGAGATTTGCATTTGATTTGAATATTCGTATTCGTATTGTGACGTTTTATTCATCGCTAACATATTTGTTGAGCATATTCCTGTCGTATTGTGTACTTCCCTATCTTTTTCTTAGTTGGCAGGTGAGCACGGATTTGAGTGCTATGGACCAATTGGGATGATTTTAGCCAGGATTATTTGGGAAGAATTTTTAATACAAGATATGAGAAGAATTGCATTTATTTTGATGTATAGAGCATTTGGAGATTTATTTATTTTCGAGATAGTTAAATTGTTGTAATTATTTTGAGAGAATTGCTGCATTTAATTTGAAGATGAGATTAGTGGTTTCTATTTTTATTGTGGCTTTTAGATGCGCTATACCTTGTGAATTGTGGATTAGTTTAGTTTTATAGACAGTAGCACTCCGTTCGCTCTCGCCGGGCGGGCGGGGTGTTACAGAATGGTATCATAGCTTAGGTATACGACCACCCTCGGGGCTTGGGTTTTGGGTCTGTTGCATTTTTGTGGCGCGAATTTGGAGATAGAAATTTTTAGATGATCGTTTCGTGTTAGGCCTCTAGATTAGATGTGAGGAAATTATTTTGGAGACGAGATTACTTTTGGAGATTGTTGGCCTGATTTTTTGAGAGTTAGGTATTCGGCGAATTTCGAGGGCGAAATTCCATTGTTAGTGGGGAAGTGTAACAACCCGCGTAGTTTTGGGGGTATTTTCAAAATATAGAGAAAGAAATAAAGTTTTTGGTAAAATTATTTTTATTGCTCAAATATGTTGGTTATTATTTTTAAAGATGAGAATTTCAAACGGTTTCGAAATTGGAATTAAAATGGAGTTTTAATTGAATTTTTATTATATAGAAGAGTCCTCAAAACATAAAACTCTCTAAGAGTCCTCGGAGGATAAAACTCTCTAGAAAAAAAAATATTTAAAAATATAGAACGGTCCGATCGAGCTGAATTTTTTTTGACAACTTAGTCTCGTCTTTAGCTAATTCTCTGTAAAATTTCATCCAGTTTCAACGGTCCGATCGTCCGGGATAAAATTTTTAGTGTTTGTATCTGATTAGAACTCTTTTCTTAATCAAACTCTTCATCCTTTATATATCAACTAATTCGTGGCTTGGCTTTTCAAATCACTTTTTTTCAAACTTTTCAACCAGAAGTCCTCTAAAAAATTACTCCCTTTCATATACAAACCATAGCCCCAAACTTATTCAAGATTTCAACCTTAGATTAGAAGGCTTATTTGTTGTTTTCTCGAGTTTGGACTAGAACAAGATTTGATTATTTTTGCGAGAGGAACGGGATGGTGTGAATAGATTTTGAGGCTAAAATTATGTGATGATTTTGAGGTATGGGGTTTTACACAATATGCTCTTGAAATCTCGCGAGTGTTTATTCCGTTGAATTCTTGTTAATTGAACTCATATTTTGAATTGTTAAATTCTTGGAAATCTGGAAAAATAATTTGTTGGAATTATTTTCATTCATGAGGTATTATTTATCTTGTTTTGAGCACGCTGTCATGAGATTTTAATATGTCACTGATGTTGGGCACCCGCCAAGACTCCTTTTCCGGCTACTTGATAAAGTATTGGTGAGGCCTGGTGACCCGGTTAATGTGTTGTTGAGAAATTTATTGATAAAATGCTATTGAGATTTGCATTTGATTTGAATATTCGTATTCGTATTGTGACGTTTTATTCATCGCTAACATATTTGTTGAGCATATTCCTGTCGTATTGTGTACTTCCCTATCTTTTTCTTAGTTGGCAGGTGAGCATGGATTTGAGTGCTATGGACCAATTGGGATGATTTTAGCCAGGATTATTTGGGAAGAATTTTTAATACAAGATATGAGAAGAATTGCATTTATTTTGATGTATAGAGCATTTGGAGATTTATTTATTTTCGAGATAGTTAAATTGTTGTAATTATTTTGAGAGAATTGCTGCATTTAATTTGAAGATGAGATTAGTGGTTTCTATTTTTATTGTGGCTTTTAGATGCGCTATACCTTGTGAATTGTGGATTAGTTTATTTTTATCGACAGTACCACTCCGTTCGCTCTCCCCGGGCGGGCGGGGTGTTACAGAATGGTATCAGAGCTTAGGTATACGACCACCCTCGGGGCTTGGGTTTTGGGTCTGTTGCATTTTTGTGGCGCGAATTTGGAGATAGAAATTTTTAGATGATCGTTTCGTGTTAGGCATCTAGATTAGATGTGAGGAAATTATTTTGGAGACGAGATTACTTTTGGAGATTGTTGGCCTGATTTTTTGAGAGTTAGGTATTCGGCGAATTTCGAGGGCGAAATTCCATTGTTAGTGGGGAAGTGTAACAACCCGCGTAATTTTGGGGGTATTTTCAAAATATAGAGAAAGAAATAAAGTTTTTGGTAAAATTATTTTTATTGCTCAAATATGTTGGTTATTATTTTTAAAGATGAGAATTTCAAACGGTTTCGAAATTGGAATTAAAATGGAGTTTTAATTGAATTTTTATTATATAGAAGAGTCCTCAAAACATAAAACTCTCTAAGAGTCCTCGGAGGATAAAACTCTCTAGAAAAAAAAAATATTTAAAAATATTGAACGGTCCGATCGAGCTAAAAATTTTTTGACAACTTACTCTCGTCTTTAGCTAATTCTCTGTAAAATTTCATCCAGTTTCAACGGTCCGATCGTCCGGGATAAAATTTTTAGTGTTTGTATCTGATTAGAACTCTTTTCTTAATCAAACTCTTCATCCTTTATATATCAACTAATTCGTGGCTTGGCTTTTCAAATCACTTTTTTTCAAACTTTTCAACCAGAAGTCCTCTAAAAAATTACTCCCTTTCATATACAAACCATAGCCCCAAACTTATTCAAGATTTCAACCTTAGATTAGAAGGCTTATTTGTTGTTTTCTCGAGTTTGGACTAGAACAAGATTTGATTATTTTTGCGAGAGGAACGGGATGGTGTGAATAGATTTTGAGGCTAAAATTATGTGATGATTTTGAGGTATGGGGTTTTACACAATATGCTCTTGAAATCTCGCGAGTGTTTATTCCGTTGAATTCTTGTTAATTGAACTCATATTTTGAATTGTTAAATTCTTGGAAATCTGGAAAAATAATTTGTTGGAATTATTTTCATTCATGAGGTATTATTTATCTTGTTTTGAGCACGCTGTCATGAGATTTTAATATGTCACTGATGTTGGGCACCCGCCAAGACTCCTTTTCCGGCTACTTGATAAAGTATTGGTGAGGCCTGGTGACCCGGTTAATGTGTTGTTGAGAAATTTATTGATAAAATGCTATTGAGATTTGCATTTGATTTGAATATTCGTATTCGTATTGTGACGTTTTATTCATCGCTAACATATTTGTTGAGCATATTCCTGTCGTATTGTGTACTTCCCTATCTTTTTCTTAGTTGGCAGGTGAGCATGGATTTGAGTGCTATGGACCAATTGGGATGATTTTAGCCAGGATTATTTGGGAAGAATTTTTAATACAAGATATGAGAAGAATTGCATTTATTTTGATGTATAGAGCATTTGGAGATTTATTTATTTTCGAGATAGTTAAATTGTTGTAATTATTTTGAGAGAATTGCTGCATTTAATTTGAAGATGAGATTAGTGGTTTCTATTTTTATTGTGGCTTTTAGATGCGCTATACCTTGTGAATTGTGGATTAGTTTAGTTTTATCGACAGTACCACTCCGTTCGCTCTCCCCGGGCGGGCGGGGTGTTACAGAATGGTATCATAGCTTAGGTATACGACCACCCTCGGGGCTTGGGTTTTGGGTCTGTTGCATTTTTGTGGCGCGAATTTGGAGATAGAAATTTTTAGATGATCGTTTCGTGTTAGGCATCTAGATTAGATGTGAGGAAATTATTTTGGAGACGAGATTACTTTTGGAGATTGTTGGCCTGATTTTTTGAGAGTTAGGTATTCGGCGAATTTCGAGGGCGAAATTCCATTGTTAGTGGGGAAGTGTAACAACCCGCGTAATTTTGGGGGTATTTTCAAAATATAGAGAAAGAAATAAAGTTTTTGGTAAAATTATTTTTATTGCTCAAATATGTTGGTTATTATTTTTAAAGATGAGAATTTCAAACGGTTTCGAAATTGGAATTAAAATGGAGTTTTAATTGAATTTTTATTATATAGAAGAGTCCTCAAAACATAAAACTCTCTAAGAGTCCTCGGAGGATAAAACTCTCTAGAAAAAAAAATATTTAAAAATATTGAACGGTCCGATCGAGTTGAAATTTTTTTGACAACTTACTCTCGTCTTTAGCTAATTCCCTGTAAAATTTCATCCAGTTTCAACGGTCCGATCGTCCGGGATAAAATTTTTAGTGTTTGTATCTGATTAGAACTCTTTTCTTAATCAAACTCTTCATCCTTTATATATCAACTAATTCGTGGCTTGGCTTTTCAAATCACTTTTTTTCAAACTTTTCAACCAGAAGTCCTCTAAAAAATTACTCCCTTTCATATACAAACCATAGCCCCAAACTTATTCAAGATTTCAACCTTAGATTAGAAGGCTTATTTGTTGTTTTCTCGAGTTTGGACTAGAACAAGATTTGATTATTTTTGCGAGAGGAACGTGATGGTGTGAATAGATTTTGAGGCTAAAATTATGTGATGATTTTGAGGTATGGGTTTTTACACAATATGCTCTTGAAATCTCGCGAGTGTTTATTCCGTTGAATTCTTGTTAATTGAACTCATATTTTGAATTGTTAAATTCTAGGAAATCTGGAAAAATAATTTGTTGGAATTATTTTCATTCATGAGGTATTATTCATGTTGTTTTGAGCACGCTGTCATGAGATTTTAATATGTCACTGATGTTGGGCACCCTCCAAGACTCCTTTTCCGGCTACTTGATAAAGTATTGGTGAGGCCTGGTGACCCTGTTAATGTGTTGTTGAGAAATTTATTGATAAAATGCTATTGAGATTTGCATTTGATTTGAATATTCGTATTCGTATTGTGACGTTTTATTCATCGCTAACATATTTGTTGAGCATATTCCTGTCGTATTGTGTACTTCCCCATCTTTTTCTTAGTTGGCAGGTGAGCACGGATTTGAGTGCTATGGACCAATTGGGATGATTTTAGCCAAGATTATTTGGGAAGAATTTTTAATACAAGAGATGAGAAGAATTGCATTTATTTTGATGTATAGAGCATTTGGAGATTTATTTATTTTCGAGATAGTTATATTGTTGTAATTATTTTGAGAGAATTGCTGCATTTAATTTGAAGATGAGATTAGTGGTTTCTATTTTTATTGTGGCTTTTAGATGCTCTATACCTTGTGAATTGTGGATTAGTTTAGTTTTATCGATAGTAGCGCTCCGTTCGCTCTCCCCGGGCGGGTGGGGTGTTACAGGGTATTCGATTATGCTCTAGATGGAAAGCCTGTAAATCCAAGGAGGAATCTATTTATCATGGGTTTCTTCAATGCTCCATTATCCAACCTATTTGGAAGTTTTTTGCAGATCTTATGGGCCTTCCACGGGATAAAGTTTCAATTCATTCTCTGCTTCATAGCTTCTAGTTAAAGTCATGTCATAATCATTATTCTAAGTTCCTTGCTAAATTTATCCCAATTGTGGTTTCTTGGCAGATTTGGAAAGGAAGAAATAAAGCTTTCTTTGAGAATTGTAATATGGTTCCTTCAGAGTTAATTTCAAAATCCATTTCTCTCATTTTAAATATTTGTAAGGATCTTCCTTTTAAGAGTTCTATCTCATTCTTTGATAAGGGAATTCATGAGATTGTTAATCTTACCACTCTCAGGATAATACAAAGTTTCAAATCAGTGAAATGGCTTCTTCCTCCATCTAGTTGTTACAAGTTGAATGTGGATGGAGCTTCTAAGGGAAATACAGGTTTGTCTGGCTAAAAGGGTATTTTAAGAAATGGCAAGGGTGAGATGATTTGGGCATTAATTCCAAATCTTCTGTTGAACTTAGTGGTCTCTACATGGGCATTAAGATTTGTATTGATCATCATAGTACTAGTGTTCTGATTGAAGCTGATTCAAAGTTTGTGGTGGATCTAATTAATATAAATTGGAAACCTCCTTGTCATTTGATCCCTTTAACTTATAACATCAGGTCAAAATTATTGATGTTAAATTATACTCTCTCTTATGGATACACGGAATCTAATATGGTTGCAGATGCTTTGCCAATATTTGCTAATTCTTTGAAGATTTTTTACAATGCTCTTGATCTTCCTTCTACCGTGAAAGGTACCTATAGGCTTGACAAGATGGGATGTAGCTATATTAGATCTTCCTTCCAATTTTCTCGATAGTTTTTTTTCTCCAATTTGTAATGGGGATATTTATAAATTCCCATATTTAATCTTTAATGGCTTTTTGTAGTTTTCCTTTGCTTTTAAGACATTGGAGAGGCTCTTTCTCCATTAATAAATTTATGTCTGGGGGTTTAATCCCTCTTCCATTAATAAAAAAAATTAAAAAAAAACGATAGTCAGGGTTGATTTGTGGGACGTTCTATGAGGAGACATTTTCGACAGATGAATACGAAAAAGTTTTGGAAATTAGTTGAGGTCATTTTAGTTAAGTAGATTGCGTATTTATTTATTTATTTATTAATTTTACAACTAGTTACGTATTAAGATTCATGCAATTGGGATTTTGGGATCTAATTAGAAAAAGAAATAATTTTGTAATTCCAGTGGCCATCTGGGATTTCTCCGATACGGATTCGCCCTGAAATAAGAGAATTTTGGCATGTGAGGCTCTTGAGAAATCTTTGCGGGCTCCCACATATATAAATTGTTCGTCATTAAATGATGATCAAAAGGTATAACATGGAGTCACGAGCCTATTTTACTCAAAGTAGGCAAAAGATGTAGTCGTTCTCATAGAAATGTCACCGAAGACAAATTGATGGATACTAAATCAAAAAAATTGTGGGTCCAGCGACTAAGTTACCGAACGGATAAGTGTTAGGCACCCATTATGCCCTATTAGTATCTCATAAGTTAGGATAATATTCTCATTTTCTCCAAAATATAATTCATGTAATGTTTTTGATTTGAAAATAAGTTAGAAAAATAAATCGTCATATACACATCATGAGAAGGACGAAAATGATTCATTTTGAGGAATATAAAAAGAAAGAAAATAATGTGACAAGGTAGGCAAAATGTGTACAGTGCGTAAAAAATGGAATATGTATGTATGAGGAGGGCGCTAAATATATGATAATCAAAAGGGACAATGATATGTCCAATATTTTGGACTTAAATCCGCCATGGTGAAATAAATATGTGTGTCTAACGAAAAGCCTAAAAAAGAAACATAATAAAAGAATATGAAAACAAGATACGAGTAACCAACGGATCATGATTTACTATAAGGAAGTGAATATGCATGTTTGATGGGTTACTAGTACTTATATATGTATATACGCATAGTAATACTAAATATTTGAACAAGTAACGTAAATAAATAAGCAAATAGGACTGGAATATAGAGGATGACTAGGGATGCTTAGATAGGGGAAAAAAGGCAACAAAGTCCATGCAGTTTGATAACACGCAAGGGTGGGGCTTAACCCATGAACCCAAAACTTGAAATTATTTTAGTTCATTTAAAAATGTTCACGAGTGTTGGGAGTGTGAAAAGTGGAAAAATATACTTTAGGTATTAAAGGTGAACCCTCTTTTAGCATTTTTGGTTTATAAAATTATGTCTTTTGCATATAAATAATAATAAAAAAATGGATTAATTGGAGTGATAAAATGAAATAAAGTAAAAATATGCCAAGAGTGAAGAAAAAAATAACAAATGACACTATTTAAATAAGATGTAAAAGGATAGAAGCAGACCTCATATAGAACTTTTCTATGATTTTGACGTAAAGCAGTCTAATTTTTATGGGTATTGAGTGGTGGTGGGTAATGGTAAAATTGGGTGGCAAAAAGTGAGGTCAATGCAATGTAAGAAAAGTGGAGAGAATTTTTAGAAAATGAAATTTTATAATGACGATGCACTAATTTCGAGGTAGAGGTTGTTTTAATTTTTAGAATAGGGTTCTTACGAATTATGCCATGACTTCCTTAAATAGAAAAATATAGGGCCAGGGGTTATGTCGATTGGCATAGGCCCTAGCCTGTCGATCGGCATACCCCTGGCTTGTTGATGAAGTAAAGTACCCCTCTGACGATAGGCAGAGGGTCTGGGTTGGCCTATAGGAAGTCCAAAAAGGAATTTTTCTAAAAAATATGCAGAAAATGCGAATCGTAAGTCCGAATCGCGCACAGACAAAATCGTTTTAAAACGTATTCAAATCCATATGAAAATCTATTGGGCCACTTTAGGGTCTGAGAGTTAACGAACGTCAAACGGTGCTCGAAAATGCTCGATAGCTTCTAGGATGGGGTTCATGGAGGAAAAAGGCAAGTACACACGAACCGTACGATCGATTCACGCATGGAATTGACCGTTGGAAGGGGTATTAAAAGCCCTATGAAAGTGAAGGAGATATTCCCAGGTTTGAAAGTTGAACAAAGTTAAACGGAGCTCATAAGCATTTGGTGGACTCTGAGATAGGGTTCTTATAGTAAAAAGCAAAGTACGCGGGAACTGTAGGGATAATTCATGCATGGTATTGATAGTTGGAAATGGTATTCGTAGCCCTATGGAAGTGAAATGAGCTACGAACGACTTTGGGAGTTGGCCAATGTCAAAATGGGCTCGAAACACACTGATGGTCTCTAAGATGGGGTTTTGGACAAAAAAGGAAAGTACGTACGAACCATGAGCCCAAGGTATGCACGATATGGACAATTGAAAAGGGTATTTAGAGACCTATGAAAGTTTAAGAATTTACTCTCGGGTTCTTGAAAGTCCGAATATGCTATGTATGGATGGTCTTCCAAACAAAAATATTTTCTTATTTTTCAAATTTAAAGAAAAAACTTTAAATAAGTTAATGCAATAAAATCCTTTTCACCAATTAAACCGTTTATTATGAAAAAATGATTTACCCAATTTTATCTTTTTTAACCTAAAACATGAATCTAAGTGATAAAAAGATAAAATAAGTAAAGCAAGACAACACGCCAATGTACGAGTAAAACCCATAATAGGAAAACCCTCGGATGACCCAGCGAAACAGTTCACCATGATAAGGTTTTACAAAGACTAGACGGTGGTCTTACTCAACGACTCATGTCCCCAGCAAGATTTAATGTGCTTTTATCTTCAACCTCTTCTTCACATTGCAGCGTGGGAGTCCACCCACACAAACTCCCACAACACGTGAATCCACGCATGCCTGGGTATCAACCGATGAGGCTAAGAAAGTATCTACGAACTAGGAAAATGGAATTATCATTTATTTATCACAACACATGAAACCACAAATATGATGACTACCACACGAAACGTTCTCCCTCCAGATGAATATAAATAGACTTTGTGCCTGGCAAAAAGATCTCAAAGCATAAGAATATTGAAATATGGATCTTTAAACTCTTTTGGGTGAAACAATGGTTTTGAAATTTGGTAAAAAAATGGGAATTCTTCTTTGCCAAATGTTCTTCAAAATTTGAGTCCATCACCCCTCTTTGTATTAAACCAAGAAATTCGAGGCGGCAAGTTCGTCTAAATGAAAACTGAGTTCTCATTAGAACAAAATTCATATTTTGTTCAAATGAAGACATGTCTCGTTCGAACGAACATGCATTGTAGTTCAAATGACCTTGCAATGAGCTTCCAAATGGTGACCTTCTATTTTATAAAGAGTTCCCTTTTGAAGTTCAATAGATGTTCGTTCTAATATCCTAAGCTTGTTCCAACGAGATTTCAAACTTGTTTGAACAAAATTCTCATTTCATTCTAATGAAGTCTGTATCTCGTTCTAACGAACTAAGAAATAAAAAAAATATTTTTTTTTCTAAAAAGTATTTAAAAAAAATTCCAAATGATTTTGTTTAAAAAATAATCACCCAAAATAAATTTCAAAGGATCATAATCTAATGCGTCCCTACCTGTAAGATCCTCAAAAAATGTGAGGACAAACTCGGCATGAAACACGATATGATGCGTATCCATCTTTGAAGCTTTTTCGCTACGTCTTCAATAGCTTTACAAGATCGAAAATACAAAGTCTAACTTATAACTCAAATTTTTCCTGAAATTATCCCAATTAAAAACAAATTGAATCGGTTGGGAATTTTCCCTTATAAATCTCCCCTTTTGGCTATTCCGGGACAAAAAACCAAAGTAAAAATCCGGTGGGTCAGAAAACACTTTAAAATACTCAACCTCAAAAGAAAAAAGTATAGATGATCGACAAACATATATGCTAAGTAGCTTTGCTCGTTTGAAACTTTTTCTTATGTTCTAAAACTGTACACTTAAAACACCTTCAAGTGCAAAAAAAATATAACATTTATAAAATCTGCATGTGAATAAATTCAAACTATGTCTAACAATATCAAACTAGGTGAGATATCTCCTACTAAGATAAAGATATCATAATCATGAAAGGAAAGACACTTTTTTTCCTCATTTTCGTTTAGAACTAAACAAAGTTAGAATGCGTAAAACTATTTATCCCCCATGAACCAAATCTCCCCGAAATATGTGAACATATAATAACAAGAGAAATTACAGAAGTAGTAATACTACTGTGACACCCCGACTAATTAAATACCGGGTAGCTACTCCTTTATTAAATTAATACAAAATGCCAAGTTGGTTCAGTTAACAGCATCATTGTCGAAAACATTTTTAATAATTACTAACCACCTAGTATTTAAAAAGTAAGATGTCAAATTTAAAAATAAGTCTCATTAACATGCATTGAAAGAACAATGAAAGAGTAACATAACCATACACAATAGAGTCTCAATAAGGTAACCAACAAATAATAGTAAGTCAGGAGGAAAACTCCTCACAACAATCCCACAACTGAAATAAATCAAAAGAGTGTATCCTGAATTAATTACATGCCAAAGATTTGAATAACTGAAATAAGAAATGTCTCTAATAGAAATGGGCAACATGCCCTACAAATGATGAAACTGAATATGGAGTCAAGACAAAAGAAGCGTCTACTAGCAAGGCCCTGTAACTTCCACAACAGCTACAGCTCGTCACCTGAATGGAAATCCTATGCACGGTGTCCTTGTGGCTGGGCACCTAAAAGGTTTATACAAAAATACATTTGAAAGCAAATGGGTCAGAGCCTGAAAGTGGAGAGTATTTTAAAATAGAAAGCGTTTTAATGACATTAAAACAATGAATGCAAAATACATGTTAGGACGTGCACTCACATGAAATACTCACCTCTCGACTAATTGTCCACTCCTAACGTACCGCACCCATCTAAGTGACATTTATATCTAACTAAACCGTCATAAGTTCTACCCCTTTCTACTCGATTCCCAGTATACATTCTAACGTGATCAATTAAATAGAGGGCTTTACTTAAACTCGGATTCTCTCAATTATTAGTAATACAATTCACTACAGGTTATCCCTTTTTATTTCTCAAAGCGTTACCATAATTATACTCACAATACCAACATGAAAGTTCTCTTTATTTAAGCGTATATTATTTACGTCATAAATATACAATACATGCACCCCGAGACTAAGCTGCGGTGCACACATACTCTGCTATCCATCCCGATACATCACGTACATAAGGATCACGCATTCCGAATCTCTCAGGAATCGTTCTCAGATAACAACAATCACAAACAATGGAGGCGAACACAGTCACATCACCTGGGTCACGCACATACCTACGCTTCACAATAAGTCCTTCTCTGACCTATGTCCTCGAGGTACCAATCTAAATCCCCCCGTAGGCACACAAGGATTAGATGGCCCTAAGACAACGCAAACCTCCCGTGATAGCAAGTATGGAAGGTATGTCATACACATAAAATCATATACATATACTAAGCATGCACACATCTTAGTAATTACCATAGTTTATTAGTGGTATACTTCTCATTCTTATACCAACTTATAATGTTACGCAATTCACATATCCTCGGTTAATACCAACATTTAAATCGTCAATTATTCTCACATCGTAATTAGTCACTCACGTCCTAATCCATAATTTTCATTTGGTTGAAGTCACACTTATATGTTTTAATCCTCAATACATCCCAAATATCCCAACTATATCAATTAGTCATCAAGGGAATGTTATCTCTGCAATTGAACCAGGTTACGGGACATTAGAAATTAAATCGGGCCAAAAAGGCCAATCTGTCAACTCGTTACAAGTCTCGTTCGAACGAGGTCATTCGGACGAGAGTTCGTTCGAACGAAGTGGGCATCTAACGAGATCTCGTTCGAACGAAAGTCATCAAATGAACATCCCACTCGTTAGAAGTCAAACTGTCAGCTCGTTAGAAGCTCGTTCAAACGAGCTCGTTCGAACGACCTAGGCAGGCCTTCTAACGAGGTGACAGTTCAAGCCCACAATTCTCCTATTACGTTTTTCCCCATTTTCTTCACCTCTAATCTCATCTTAACATCATTCCAACAGTATTTCAAGGTCTCTAATCATTCCTAAACATACTTAATTCGTATTATAACATTTATATGGGGTCAAATCATCCTAAACCACATCTAATCATCAAATCTCCCAAATTTCCCCCAAATCTCATGAACATGAACCCTAGAAATTTAAAGTCATAAATAGACATAATTAAATCCGTTTTTGTGATATAAAAGATGTATTTCTATCAGAATAATCACCCAAACACAATTCTACATGCAATCTCCTTATCAAAATGTGAATTTCTAATTCCAATTCAATGGGTTTTTATCAATCTCCCAAAATAACGCAATTTTCATAAATTTCTAAGCATGGAAGAAACATTCGTTGCAAATAACGTAATTAAACCACTTGCCTCTGATCTTTCTCTGAATTTGGTGTTGAATCTTAGATGAAGATCGCTCTCTCTCCTTTTCTCCCAAGGTTGAAGGTTGAAGATGGGGTTAGGGTTCTCTCTTTGGGAACTTCTCCTAACTTCTAATGAAACCCCCGTAGCCCTCTAATCAGTTAATTGCTGGTAATGGGTTAGTGGGTCATTAAATTCCCTATTTTAAACTCCCAAAAATCGTTGGTTAAAATTCCTAAAATTCCAAAATTACCAAAATACCCTTTTAAGTTGCCGGTATGGCCTAAAAATGGCCCGGGACCCAAATTAAACACCCAGCTACTGTTTTCTGACCATTTCGACCCTTCCGGACGCGTTGGCGCACTCAAACTGACCATACAGTTGATAAAAATAAAATCCACCTATTACTTAAAATAATTATATTCCTGACGCGACTGTCACACGTGTCCTAACAAAATTTCCAAATTGTCGTATTTCAATTTCATGAAAAATTCAATATATTAAATATTCATTATAATCAAATAATACCCATTATAATCAAATACCAACTCACATCTTGTTAGTATTTTATCCGGATTAATTCTCAATTAATACCCATTTAATTCAATTAATCCCATAAATAAATATCACAAAAATACGGGGTATTACATACTTCCCCCCTAATAACAGAATTTCGTCCAGAAATTTGGAACTAGAAAGTACCAGGTAAAAATAACTCTGGATAACGTTCGCGCATCTCATCCTCGCGCTCCCATGTGGACTCCTCAACATTATGATGTCGCCACTGAACACGCACTAACGGAACTATCTTTGACCGTAGTTTCTGCTCACTTCGGTCTGAAATAGCAATCGGTCCCTCCTCGTAGGAGTTATCACGATGGAGATCGATGTCCTCCAAAGCAATGTGAGGATGAGCCAAATCTTCTCTAAGATATTTACTTAGCGAGGAAATATGAAACACATCATGAATCCTGTGCAAATGCTTCGGTAACCCAAGTCTATATGCAACAGACCCAATTCCCTCGATGATAGGAAATGGCCCCACATATCTCGATGCCAACTTTCCCTTCTTCCCAAATCGCATAATCCCCTTCATAGGAGATACTCTGATTAAAACTTGGTCCCCCACTTGGAACTCCCTGAAGAATCTCTTCGCATCAGCGTAGCTCTTCTGTCGATCCTGAGCTACCCGAATGCGACTCCGTATCAATTCTATCCTCGCCGAAGTATCCTGAATCACTACCGGCCCAAGTAGTTTATTGTCCCCCACCTCTAACCAACATGCTGGGGAACGACAAGGTCTACCGTACAACGCCTCAAATGGAGCCATGCCAATGGTGAACTGGTAGGAGTTATTGTAAGCAAACTCCACCAGTGGAAGATACTGCTCCCATCCACCCCCGAAATCAATGATGCACATACGTAACATGTCCTCCAATATCTGATTTGTACGCTCGGTTTTCCCATCGGTCTGCGGATGTTAAGTCGTACTCAACCGCAATTCCGTGCCCATGGCCTCCTAAAAACTCTCCGAAAACCGTGAAACGAATATCTTATCTCTATCAGACACGATATTTTGGGGCACAGCGTGAAGTCTCACTATTTATACAATAAAGAGCTGGGCATACTGTCCTGTAGTGTAGTCTGTCCTTACGGGTAGAAAATGTGCGACTTTGGTCAACCTGTCCAGAATTACCCAGATGGAGTCCTGACCTCTCTGTGACGTAGGCAACCTCGTGATAAAGTCCATGGATATGCTATCCCACATCCACATCGGGACCTCTAATGGCTGTAGAAGTCCTGCCGGTCTCTGATTATCCACTTTTACCAGCTGACAAGTGGCGCATTTAGAAACAAACATGGCAATATCCTTCTTCATCCCGCTCCACCAATATTGTCGTCTCATGTCTTGGTATATTTTATCCCCATGGGGATGTACCGCGAACCGTGAGCCGTGCGACTCTGCCATCACCTCGTGTCGCAATTCCTCCCCTTTCGGAACTACCAATATCCCATTGAAGCGTAATCCCCCGTCTGAATTAATGGTATAGGACTCGGCTCCCTCTGCTAGTAATCGAACTATCTGCTCCTGACAAAACGAGTCATTTGCATGTTCCCTTACCACCTTCGCGACAATCTCCAGTGTAACAGTCATCACAGACATGAAAGATCGGGCCACTGCATCCTGGTGTCCCAACTCTTTCCACTTTGCCTTCCACACCCCTGCCACCTCATCTACTGGCCTACGGCTCAATGCGTCTGCTACCACGTTGGCCTTCCCCGGGTGATATTGGATATCAAACTGATAGTCCTTCACGAACTCAAGCCACCTCCGTTGCCACATATTCAAGTCCTTCTGCGTGAATAGGTATTGTAGGGACTTGTGGTCCGTGAACAATCAAAACTTCTCCCCCAAAAGGTAATGTCTCCAAATCCGAAGGGAAAATACAACTGCCGTTAACTCCAAGTCATGAGTGGGGTAATTCTTCTCGTGAGGCTTAAGCTTACGGGAGGCATAAGCTATGGCCTGACTCTCCTGCTGTAATACACCTCCAAGTCCTTGCAAGTACGCATTGGTGTAAACTAGATACTCAACTCCCAGTCTCGGCAATGCTAACACAAGTGCTGAGGTCAACTTGTCCTTCAACTCATCGAATGCCAACTGACAGGCATCACTCCAAATGAACGGCACACCCTTACGAGTCAGATGTGTCAAAGGACCCGCTATCTTGGACAAACCCCGAATGAACCTCCCATAGTATCCTGCTAGGCCCAAAAAACTACGAATATAGTCGGTGTCGTGGGCTGTCCCCACTCCCTCACCGCGGATACCTTTCCCGGATCAACAGATATCCCCCGGTCGGAAATAATATGCCCCAAAAACTGAACCTCCTTCAGCCAAAACCCACACTTCTCTTATTTTGCAGACAGCTCATTCTGGCGTGGCGTCTGCAAAACCTGCCTCAAATGCTCGGCATGCCTCTCCTCTGTCTGGGAGTAAACCAGAATATCATCAATAAAGACAATTATGAACTGGTCTAAGATCTCTCTGAACACCCTATTCATTAAGTCCATAAACACGGCTGGTGCGTTGGTCAAGCCAAAAGGCATAACCCGAAACTCGTAGGAACCATATCTCCTCTTCCCTGATACGCAACTGATGGTATCCCGATCGCAAATCAATCTTTGAGAAGAAAGAGGCTCCCCTCAGCTGGTCGAATAAGTCATCGATTCGGGGTAACGGATACTTATTCCGTATCGTAACCTTATTCAACTCCCGGTAATCTACACACAACCTCAACGATCCATCTCTCTACTTAACGAATAACACAGGGGCACCCCACGGCGAAGTACTCCTCCGAATAAACCCATGACCCAACAACTGCTCAATCTGATCCCGTAACTCTCTCATCTCAACTGTAGCCATACGGTAAGGTGCGCGGGCAATAGGCCGAGTGCCCGGCGTTAAGTCGATCACAAAATCTATCTTTCTACTCAGAGGTAATCCAGGTATATCCTGAAATACATCGGCAAACTCTCGAATAACCGAAATCGAATCAAGTGGTATCACCACTTCCTTAGAGGTCTCCTGCTCTATATAGTACAAGTGAGTGGACGATCCTTCCTCAGGACGAGGCATCGCCACTAAAAACATCTCTTGCCCGGGAATGTCAAAGATAATACTCCTACTAAAATAGTCAATTATGGCTCGATACGCAACTAGCCAATCCATACTAATAATGGCATCATACTCGGTCATCTCTAATACTAACATATCAGCGATTAAAGTAAACCTCCCGATCTCTATACCCACGCCCCTACATATAAGGGAAATCATGGAACCCCTACTCAACGGAGAATCTACACAAGTAACCGTACTCTCGGCGGTGTCTAATAAACCAATGGTGCGTGCAAATCTCATGGCAATGAAACAATGTGTAGCCCCCGTGTCAAATAAAATATGCCCCATAGTCCCCTGAATAGAGAACATACCCTCAATAGCTGGCGGGTTCTGTGGGGCTGAGGCCTGCTGAAGCTGATATACTCTCCCATACTGAAGCTTCCCCTGCTAAACTGGGACCGCTGGAATGGGTGGTAATGCTGCCATCTGTGGTGGTGCTGGGAGGGCGGCGGGAAACATAGGCCTCTGCGGCTCCTATCGAGCACCCTGATGCTGCTGCAGGGCCCTGCCTTTATCAGGACAATCCTGCCAGTCTTGCCACAAACGTAACACTTCCCCGGGAAGTTCCCCCCTCTCTGTCCCTGCTTCCCTCGGCCCTGGTGGCCGTTACCATTCCTCCCCTGGCCCTGCAGGCCCTGCTGAAACTGTTGTTGACCATTCTGCCCCTGCTGGCCCGGATGGCCGTTCGGACCCTGATGGCCCTGCCTGAAACCTCCCTGTCCGTACCAGAAATTCCCCGATCTGAACCTCTTATGATCCCCTTGCTGGGAACCCTGGTCACCCTACTTCTGCCCCTGAGTAGATTGTGCCCCATTGACACCATTTCCTCCAGTCCTGCCCTGATGGCTGGACTCTCCTGATCTCTTGCTCTCAGTCATGTGAAAGCGGTGATCCTGGCAGTGTAACAGTGCAGCGTTAGCCACGTCGGAATAAGTGGCCAACAAGAGGTTCCCCAATAAATGCTGACGGATCCTCCATGTCAATCCATCGGTAAACTTCTGAATCTTCTTCTCTTCTGTCGGTATCTCATCCGGGATAATATTCAGCAAATTTTTGAATTCGGCCTCATACTCGGCCACAGTCTTACCCTCCTGCCTGATATTCATTAACTTCCTCCTCATTTCCGTGTGAACGGCTAAGGGAAAATAATTACGGTCAAACCGCACCCAAAACTCCTGTATCATGAGAGTATCTCTCTCCTCCACGGTGGTAATAGACTCCCATTACTGTAGTGAAGAACCCACTATCTTGAAAGTATCTAGTACCTGCTTCTGAACATCGGTGCACTCATACATCCTCAAGTGCCTCTGAATGTCTTTCCTCCACTGACTTGAAACCACAACATCGGAGCTACCTGCGAACTCCGGCGGGTGCGCTTTCTGAAAAGAATCTCATACAAGTTCCCAAGCAGACGGGAATGCATGTGCCTGAACTGGCACGGCTACTGGTGCCTGAGGTGGTTCCTGTTGTATAAAGACAAGATCGGCATTTACCGCTTGGGCTACAATGGCTGCAACCTCAGCGGCATTCATGGTGCCCTCGTTAGAAGGCCTGCCCAGGTCGTTCGAATGAGCTCGTTCGAACGAGCTTCTAACGAGCTGATAGTTTGACTTCTAACGAGTGGGAAGTTCGTTCGATGACTTTCGTTTGAACGAGATCTCGTTAGATGCCCACTTCATTCGAACGAACTCTCGTTCGAACGACCTCGTTCGAACGAGACTTCTAACGAGTTGACAGATTGGCCTTTTTGGCCTGATTTAAATTCTAATGTCCCGTAACCTGGTTCAATTGCAGAGATAACATTCCCTTGATGACTAATTGATATAGTTGGGATATTTGGGATGTATTGAGGATTAAAACATAAAAGTGTGACTTGAACCAAATAAAAATTATGGATTAGGACGTGAGTGACTAATTACGATGTGAGAATAATTGACGATTTAAATGTTCGTATTAACCGGGGATATGTGAATTGCGTAACATTATAAGTTGGTATAAGAATGAGAAGTATACCACTAATAAACTATGGTAATTAATAAGATGTGTGCATGCTTAGTATATGTATATGATTTTATGTGTATGACATACCTACCATACTTGCTATCACGGGAGGTTTGCGTTGTCTTAGGGCCATCTAATCCTTTTGTTCCTACGGGGGGATTTAGATTGGTACCTCGAGGACATAGGTCAGAGAAGGACTTATTGGGAAGTTAATAAGTCTGTTGATCGTGGGAGCATAGGTATGTGCATGACCCAGGTGATGTGACTGTGTTCGCCTCCATTGTTTGTGATTGTTGTTATCTGAGAACGATTCCTGAGAGATTCGGAATGTGTGATCCTTATGTACGTGATGTACAGGGATGGATAGCAGAGTATGTGTGCACCGCAGCTTAGTCTCGGGGTGCATGTATTGTATATTTATGACGTGAATAATATACGCTTAAATAATGAGAACTTTCATGTTGGTATTGTGAGTATAATTATGGTAACGCTTTGAGAAATAAAAAGGGATAACCTGTAGTGAATTGTATTGCTAATAATTGAGAGAATTCGAGTTTAAGTAAAGCCCTCTATTTAATTGATAACGTTAGAATGTATACTGGGAATAGAGTAGAAAGGGGTAGAACTTATGACGGTTTAGTTAGATATAAATGTCACTTAGATGGGTGTGGTACGTTAGGAGTGCACAATTAGTCGAGAGGTGAGTATTTCATTTGAGTGCACGTCCTAACATGTATTTTGAATTCATTATTTTAATGTCATTAAAACACTTGCTATTATAAAATACTCTCCACTTTCAGGCTCTGACCCGTTTTCTTTCAAATCTATTTTTGTAAAAATCTTTTAGGTGCCCAGCCACAAGGACACCGTGCATAGGATTTCCATTCAGGTGACGAGCTGTAGCTGTTGTGGAAGTTACAGGGCCTTGCTAGTAGACGCTTCTTTTGTCTTGACTCCATATTCAGTTTCATCATTTGTAGGGCATGTCGCCCATTTCTATTAGAGACATTTCTTATTTCAGTTATTCAGATCTTTGGCATGTAATTAATTCAGGATACACTGTTTTGATTTATTTCAGTTATGGGATTGTTGTGAGGAGTTTTCCTCCGGACTTACTATTATTTGTTGGTTACCTTATTGAGACTATATGGTGTATGGTTATGTTACTCTTTCATTGTTCTTTCATTGCATGTTAATGAGACTTATTTTAAAATTTGACATCTTACTTTTTAAATACTAGGTGGTTAGTAATTATTAAAAATGTTTTCGAGCGTGATGCTATTAACTGAACCAACTTGGCATTTTGTATTAATTTAATAAAGGAGTAGCTACCTGGTATTTAATTAGTCGGGGTGTCACAGGTGGTATCAGAGCTTAGGTATACGACAACCCTCAGGTCTTGAGTTTTGGGTCTGTTGCGTTTTTATGGCGCATATTTTTGGAGATAGATTATTTTAGATAATCGTTTCGTGTTAGGCATATAGATTAGATGTGAGGAAATTATTTTGGAGGCCGAATTATTTTGGAGATTGTTGGTCTGATTTTTGAGAGTTAGGAATTGGGCGAATTTCGAGGGCGAAATTCCATTGTTAGTGGGGAAGTGTAACAACCCGCGTAATTTTTGGGGTATTTTCGAAATTAAGAGGAAAAAATAAATTTTGAGATAAAATTATTTTTATTGCTCAAATATGTTGGTTATTATTTTTAAAGATGAGAATTTCAAACGGTTTAGAAATCGGAATTAAAATGGAGTTTTAATTGAATTTTTATTATATGGAAGAGTCCTCAAAATATAAAACTCTCTTAGAGTCCTCAAAACATAAAACTCTATAGTAAAAAAAATATTTAAACATATTGAACGATCCGATCGAGCTGAATTTTTTTCTATAGCTTCCTCTCATCTTCAGGTAATTCTCGATAAAATTTCATCCAATTCCAACGGTCCGATCCTCCGGAATAAAATTTTTAGTGTTTGTATCTAAGTAGAACTCTTTTCTTAATCAAACTCTTAATCCTTTATATATCAACAAATTCGTGTCTTGGCTTTTCAAATCACTTTTTCTCAAACTTTTCAACCAGAAGACCTCTCCAAAATTACTCCCTTTCATCTGCAAACCATAGCCCTAAACTTATTCAAGATTTCAACCTTGGATTAGAAGGCTTATTTGGTGTTTTCTCATGTTTGGGCTAGAATAAGATTTGATTATTTTCACGAGAAGATCGTGATGGTGTGATTATATTTTGAGGCTAAAATTATGTGATGATTTTAAGGTATGGGGTTTTACACAATATGCTCCTTAATCTTGCGAGTGTTACTCCCTTTGATTTCATGTGATTATTGAACTCATATTTGAATTGCTAAATTCATTTGGAAATCTAGAAAATTATTGTTGGAATCTAATTTCGATTCATGTGGTATTATTATTGTGTTGAGCATGTTTTCATGGAGATTTTAATATGGCTCGGAGGTTGGGCACCCGCCAATATTCCTTTTCCGGATATGCTAGAAAAATGCATAGGCGCGGTACGGTGGTGAGGCCTAGTGACCCGGTTAATGTGTTGTTGAGAAATTATATTGATAAAAAGGCTTGAGATTCACATTTGATTTGAATATTTGTACTCGTATTGTTACGTTTTATTCACCGCTAATATTTGTTGACCATCTTTCCTGTCGTATTGTGTACTTCCCCATATTTTCTTTTAGTTGGCAGGTTAGCGCGGATTTTGGGCGCTTTTGATTTGATTTGGAGAACGGATTTTAGCGTGGATTATTTTGGGAAGATTATTCGAGAATACAAGTTGTGAAGACTTGTATTTATTTATTTTGATGTATAGAGCATTGGAGATTCATTTTAGTATCGAGATAGATAGTTGTTTTAATTCGAGATACTTGTTGTTTTAATTGAAGAGATTTGAGATTAGTTGTTTCTCTTGTTTTATTGTGGGAATTAGATGCTCTATACCTTGTTATTTGTGGAATTGATTTAGTTTTGTCGACAATAGCGCTCCATTCGCTCTCCCCGGGCGGGCGGGGTGTTACAACTACCATGAAATGGTGTAACGTGCATCAAGAACATAACATTACAACACAAGCACGAATATTCACGAATATTGACAAGCCTAGAATATTAATAAATTTACAAATCAATACTATCATGATATGATAAACATAATTAGGATTTGATGATACCAAAAATAGTATCACTAATTCAATATATTATGTGAGCTCAATCCAGTATAACAATGCTGGAAACACGACAACGTAATATAGAAGGAGGTGAGGCAAAGAGGGAGATAACACATAATATAAGTGGTTCAACCAACCTTGGCCTACTCCACTATACGGGTGTGTGTGAAATCCACTAAATAAGGACGATAATGGCCTTGGGAGACAAAACACTCAAGATTTCTGTAATACCCCATAATTTTTCTAAAATAAATAACAATAATAAAATTTTTTGATAAATAAAATTTTGTGGAAATTGGACTCAATTGGAAACTTAATTTAATAATTGCAAAGGTGTAATTTGTTGTTAAGTCATATTTGTATGTGATTGATTTTCTACGTGTATCTATGTGTATAGCTACAGCATCACATGTATTGCAAAAAAAATACAAATTAATATGTGACACAATTTAAAAGTATCCAATGTTAACATAAAATAATCCGGGATATATTTCGGGGCACATATGGGCTCGTTTAGGTGTTTTAGAGCTTTAAAAATAGTCCCAGATCAATAATATATAGGTTGGAGAGATTTTGGACTAGTTGGGATATGAATTCGGGTCTATTTGGGGGTCTAAAAATTTGGTTTTAAGCCCAACTCGGGATTAGGATTAATTAGTGTTTAAGTGGGGGTAAACCACTTCCCCACTACTATTCAGAAATGACCTAAACATGACTATTAACGGGAGAGGAAAGGAGAAGAACCAAAATAGGAAAAAAGGACAAGGAATAACGAAGAAATCAAAGAGGCTATCTTCCACAAATTTCTAAGGCAATAATCCGTTTGCTTAATTAAAGTTTTCAGTGTATTTTCTTCATGCATTATAATGACCCTTAAAATTTCCGGAGTTTGGGTTTGATATGAATGATTTGATGATGAATAAATATTCTAAGCATGTAGATGGTTGAATTTAATATAGAATAAGCCTCAGAGATTTAGGTATACCGATATCTAGAAATTTGGGGTTAGAACCCTCAGGGTTCTTGATAGTTAAGTGGGGACATCTTGACTATTTGATGTAGAGGATATTATTGTTGGTATATGGATCGAAATACTGATATACAACCCATGATAGATGCCACATATCATGAATTAAATAGGGTTGAAATTTGGAATGAAATTTGAGTTAAAATATATATTTAATGTTCATACATTCTAGGAAAATTAGGCATGAAATTAGAATTGAATCATGTTATTAATGATTGTAAGTGGACTAATTAAGTTGTAGGGAATAAACTACACAACTATAAAGAAGTATAAACCCTTAGAAGTGAATTTGGAAGGAAATTAAAGAATCCCTTACTAAAACAAACAAGCAAATCTGGGCTTTTTCATAAAATCAAATCGATTCGGCCATGGAGAGAATTGATTCGGTTTGGAAACGAATGGATTCGACCATGAACCGAATCGATTCGGTCCTGGGGGATGAGTGAGTTAGGCCTAGAATTTGGTTAAGGGTAATTTCAGGAGTCCAAGCGAGTTGGTAGGACCGTGTATGGGCCAATAGAGAATATATTAAAAATGAAAAGATGCCCTTATTTAATTGGGAAAATTGCATTTAACAAGATGGTTAAGTAATTATCCAAGAGAGTGGAATTAATAATTCACTAGAAGGTAAATTATTGCTAAATGGAATAATTGTGGACTTTATGTGGGACTTTTCTATGGTAATTATAGAGTAGTTACCTATACATATCATACGAGATAATAATATGTACTTATATGTATTTGTGTGGACATAGCAATGTTCATGGACTGTCCTATCGGCTTGGGGTGTTCGAACCGGGTACCACATGTCAACACTGGCGGGCTTGACGATTGTGTAGGTAATATAGGTACTAAATGGAGGCACTATTTACGAGAGGAATGTGTTGACGCTGACCCAACCTGTGTCACCACTCGTTATGGACCGTGAAAAAGTATCCTGCGTAGGAACCGCCCCCAACTAATGTGTGTTTTGTGATGTCCACTTATGATAAGAGATTCGTTCAGACTTGCTGATAGAGTACGAACTTGAAACCAATGGTAGATGCCTTTGTGTGTCCAATGTATCAACGGACATATATAAGTAATTATCGGACTGTAATGAGATAAATTTAATTGTCTAAGAATGGGGACATAAATGATAATACCTTACTTTGTGATTCATAAAAGATGTTTATGCCTAGACGTGAGACTTATAAGACTAGGATATTATGGCTATTGGTAGTTAATTACAATCGGTGCACTTAAACATTTAATTATCAACAAATTCATTTGTATTAATTGGTCACATTTTCATAGTCATTATTTGGGACTTATTGGGTTGCGATTTATATCACACTTAGATGAGGGGTGAGGTGTTAAAGTCATGCGAGTGACAAAGGGGGAATATTTGTTTTTTATCAACTGTATTATTTCATCTTGCATTAATTAAGTTAATTCTTCAACATCTAGGGCTCTGACCCAAATTTAAATGTTTTCTCCCCCCTCCAAGTTCTCCTATATAGGGATAGATGGATTGTGCTGTAGTAGTCTCAGAGTCTCGTTCATTCATCAATTTTTTGATTATTTGATTCTAACATTGGTGCTTTTCTGCAAGAGTGAGTTATTTTATTTGGAACAGTTGTAAGGGCATAAACCCAAATTTCTTTACATTATGTTGGATCGAGGAATTTACATTGTATTTGGATTTATTAAATACTTGGTGTTGTTTGAATTTATCTATTGTTAAAGAAACATTCATAAAGTTTAAAAGAATCCTTTAAAATAATATTATTTATATTACGTTTTTGCTGAGAATGGTATTAATTGACAAACGAGCCATATGTTCGGCGTATCGTGCCTGGCCAGTCTTTATATAAGAAAATTGGGGTTGTTATAATTGGTATCACAGCACGGTTCTAGTGTCCTTAAGATCTATGTTGCGTTCATTACATTATGTGTTGCGTTATTTGATATGTAAAGCCTATCCTTAGGATTCATTGTATTCTTACATTGGTACTAATTCGAACTTTATTTGCTTTTAAATGGAAAAACAAAAAGGGGGGAAACCGAGGTGAGTAGTTCCACATATTTCCAAGGAGGAGTCTCACTCGCAACCATTTCATCAGCTACAGTCCCCAAGGGCCCAATAGTTGATCACACATGCTCAGATAGACACTATAGTGTATCATGCTGTCTCTACGGCTATGGTAGCCATGCACCAGAACTTCCCACCACCACAGACATATAAGAAACCACCACTACCACAACAAGTGTCTATACCAGATCAGGATCTGGGGTTGTATGTGGGATAGAGTGAGGGAGGCCTTTGTTAAGGGATAGCCTCCAGAGTTCGCTGGCAGTTTAGATATATTTGTGGAGAGTAGGTGGGAGAAGGATATTAAGAGGCACTTACAGAGGGTCTAGTGAACACCCATACAAAAGCATATGTTGGATTCATTTATATTAGTGGGGGTCGCACATCAGTAGTGGGAGGAGATTACGACAGTTGCTAAAAGGGACAATCTCACTATTGATCAGTTTTGTGAGAGGTTTGAGGGGAAATACTTCCCCCTAGCGATGCAGTCTGAGATGAGAAGTGAGTTTATTGAGCTCAAATAGGAGGGGCTTACTATAGACCAGTACGAAGAGGAGTTCACCTCCCTCTCATACTTCGTAAAGGAGGATGTTTGTACCGAGAAGATGAGTATGGACAGGTTCATTTTGGGATTAGCCTGGCACATCAAGAAGGATATTATGGGGAATCCATCACTCACAAAATGCAATCAGTAGGTTAATTCTATACTTCTCCATTGCTAGGATCACATGGCATTTCTAAAAACCAATGGAGAGAAATGTCATGGAGCGAAGTCGTCGAGACAGTAGGGCAAGAGGAGTGGGGGAAGCGGATCCAGGACCCAACAGCACAGGGGCATCCCATCCACCGACAAGAATAAGAAGTTTAGAGGTACAGATAACTGGAACAACTAGGGATAGTCGGTGCAGGGCTATCAGGGCTAGCATTACAGAGGCCATCAAGGCCAAGGATAGGAGCATAGAGGCCAGCAGGGATGACGGTTTAAGCGGGGTCTGTTCTAAGGAAACTATTATACCTATGGGGAGAAGGGTCATTCCTCATAGATTTTTGCTCGTGGTAACCAGATAGTCCAAGAAAAGGGAGGCTATAGGGGACAGTAGCAGGCGCCATAGGGACATCACCCACCCTTTCTAGCTCAGGGAGCCGCTGCACCAGTCGCTCTAGCACCCATCGCCCCACAATAAGGACAATAGTCATTACAGTATGGACGAGTCTATCATGTTGCAACCACAGAGGGGACAATACATGCACAAGAAGTCGAGGGTACGTTTCCCATCTTTGGTCATATTGGTCGCATTCTATTCAATACGGGTGAATCTCATTCTTTTGTTAGCACGGGGTTTGCACGGGAGACGGGTATGATAGATTTTTCATCCAATATTATTTTACACATAGGCTCACCAGTGGGTAGAGGGGAACCCATACAGTCAATATGTCGGGTTATAGGTATTGAGATAGGTCGACTCACCTTCGCAGTTGATTTATTAGTACTTGGCATGCGTGAGTTTGACGTCATTTTGGGTATGAACTGGCTAGCTACATATAAATCATGTGTGGATTATTGTGGGAGGTCCATCATCTTTGCCACTCCAGGGCAGGAGATGTACCTAGTTGCGATGCCACACCCCAAGGGTCGGTCGAGCACGGATTTGTAGTACATCTAGAAGGATATTTCTTCGTAGGTTGTGGTACACTAGATTCCATCCCAGAGGTGAACGGGTTATTTTTTGGGGGTAGATTTTGTGGTTATCACCTAGTCGGGATATCGATTTCATGATTTATTTATTTTGACACTAGACCTATTGCCCGTACTCCGTATCGGATGGCTCTTTTGGAGATAAGGGAGCTAAAAGGGAAGATTGAGAAGTTGTTAGGGAAGGGATTTATCAGTTGGATTACTTCACCCTGGGGTGATACCGTGTTATTCGTCAAGAAGAAGGAATAATCTATACATTTTTGTATCGACTATCAGGATTAAAACAAAGTCACTATTCAGAATAAATACCCATTGCCACGTATAAATGATTTATTTTACTAACTGAGGGGTGCTGCATATTTTTCAAAGATTGATTTAAGGTTGGGTTACCACCAGTTAAGAGTTCGGGAGTAGGATATCAAAAATACCACCTTCCTTGCTAGGTATGGGCCGCACGATTTTTTAGTGATACGATTTGGGCTAACTAATGCACCAGCGATATATATGGACTTGATGAACCGGGCGTTCAGGGATTATTTGGATCGATTTGCTATCATATTTATAGATGATATCTTAATTTATTCTCAAACTACGGAGGATCACGCCGATCATTTATGAGTGGTCTTACAAACGCTTAGAGATCATCAGTTGTATGAAAAGTTTGAGAAATTCGAGTTTTAGCTGAGGGAGGTATAGTTCTTGGTCCACATTGTGTCCGATCGGGGGATATCCATGGATCTAAGTAAAGTTTCTACTGTGATGGAGTGGGGACAACCAAATACACCCATCGAGGTGCACAGTTTCTTGGGACTGATCGAGTACTACTGTCGATTGATCTAGGGGTTATCCAAGATAGCCGAGCCCTTAAGGAATTTGATGAGGAATGGGGTACCATTTGTTTGGGATGAGGTGTGACAGTAGGAATTTGAGGAGTTGAAGACTAGACTGACTACAACATTGGTTTTGGCATTGCATCAGGTAGGGGTTGACTCCAGGGTCTTCACAAATGTGTCCTCATGGGGAATTGAAGGGGTTTTGATGCAGGAGGAGAGGATAATATCATATGCTTCCTGAAAGCTTAAGCCTCACGAGGGACATTACCCCACCCATGACATAGAGTTAGCAGTTGTGGTTATTTCATTGTGAGTGTGGAGACACTATCTCCTGGGGGAGAAACTTAATATTTTCACAAACCACAAAAGCCTACAGTATTTGTTCACACAGCAGGAGCAGAACATACGACAGAGGAGATGGCTAGAGTTTTTGAAAGATTATCAGTTCAACATTCGGTACCACCAGGGAAAGGTGCCATGGCAGATGCTTTTAGCAGCTAGCCTATGTTGGAGTTAAAAATGGTGTGTAAGGCTAAGTGGAAGTCTCTTTGTGCCAACAATGACCTGACCCGCGCATTTATGGAAGTTCTCACTATCACCCCGGGGATCATTATTCGGGTGGTGAAGGCATAGGGAAGTGATAAACGTTCCCAGGAGAGAATGAGAGAGTTGCTAGCCGAGAGAGTGGAGAACTTTCCCATTGGGTTAGATGGTGGTTTGAGGTTTCACGACAGACTAGTTATCCCAGATGATGAGGATTTGAGGCGAGCTGTTATGTTTGAGAGTCATGGGTCACGATTTACGATACATACCTGAGGGAATAAGATGTACCACAACATGAGACGTCAGTATTGGTGGGTCGGGATGAAAATGAACACAACTATTTTCGTGTTGAAGTGGGCTACATTTTAGCTGCTGAAAGTGGACCATTAGCATCCCATAGGCTTTTTACAACCTTTAGAGATCCCGGTGTCAAAATGAAAAGTATCTCCATGCTCATTTCTTATCGGTCCGGACACATTACAGCTCAAAGCAGTATGCTAGACTCTTCCTTATAGAGATTGTAAAGATAAACGGGGCACCTCTCAACATCCCGTTAGATAGGGACTGGACATTTGTGTCCCACTTTTGGAGGAGTTTTCAGCAGGCCTTGGGGGCATTGTTGAGATTGATCACGTCATATCATCCTCAGACAGATTAAAAAATGAAGAGGACGAACCTAATGTTGGAGGACATGTTGAGGATATGCATTCTATATTTTTTAAGGCGAGTTGGGATCATTATTTGCCTTTAGTGGAGTTTGAATACATTAACAACTACCAGTTCACGATCGGGATGGCACCATTTGAGGCACTCTAAGGGATACCTTGCCATTCCCCCTCTTGTTGGTTGAGTTGGGGGAGAACAAGTTTCTCAGGATCGACTTCATTTCGGACACTTCATAGAAGGTAGATACGATTCTGGCCAAGATACGAATTACCCAGGATAAGCAGAATAGCTATGTAGATGCGGGCCAGAGACACTTAGACTTTAATGTTGGAGATCAGGTGTTTGTTAAAGTGTCTACGATGAAGGGGGTAATGAGATTTAGGAATAAAGGGGATTTGTCTCCTTTATACACGGGACCGTTCCCTGTTCTAGAGAGGATTGGGCCCGTAGCATATTGGTTGGGATTGTCGGATCACTTGCAGCGGATGCATGATGTTTTTCAAATATCTTCACTACGGAGGTTCCTTAGAGATGACATAGCGTACCAGCGCATTGATATTGACGAGATAGAGCTCTATCCGAATGCTATTTATGAGGAGAGACTGATAGCCATTTTGGATCGATAGGACCGCCAACTTAATCCAAGGTTATTCCTTTAGCTCGGGTGCAATGGGGACACCATCAGGAGGACGAGTTGACTTGGGAGAGGGAGGATGACATGCTCACAAAGTAACCCTAACTCGTCTATCTATGTACGTACTTTCCTGGATTCAGAGGAAGGAATCCCGTTATTAGGGGGGGGGGGGGGGGGGAGAATGTAATACCCCGTAATTTTTCAATTACAAAAATAATAATAATAATTTTTTTTTATATATATTTTTTAAATTGGACTTAATTGGAAATTTAGTTTAGTAATTGCAAAGGTGTAATTTTTTTTAAGTTATATTTCTTTGTGATTGATTTTCTATGTCTATCTATGTTTATAGCTATAACATCGCATTGATTGTATAAAAAAATACAAATTAATGTCTGACACAATATAAAAGTATCCAATGTTAACATAATATTATTGCGGACATATTTCGGGCCATATATAGGATCGTTTAGGTGTTTTAAACCTTTAGAAATAGTCTCGGGTCAATAGTATATAGGTTGGGGAACTTTTTGGCTAGTTGGGATATGAATTCGGATCCATTTGGGGGTCTAAAAATTGGGTTATAAGCCCAACTCGGGATTAGTATTAATTAGTGTTTATGTGGGGGTAAACCAATTCCCCACTACTATTCACAAATACCTAAGCACAACTTATAATGGGAGAGGAATGAAGAATAACAGAATGATGGAAAAAGGGTAAGGAATCAAGAAGAAATCAAATGGGCTTTCTTCCACAAATTTCTAAGGCAAGAATTCTCATACTTAATTTACGTTTTCAATGCATTTTCTTGATGCATTATAATGACCCTTAAAATTTCTGGGATTTAGGTTTGATATGAACGATATGATGATGAATACATATTTTATGCATGTAGAGGAGTAAATTTAATATAAAATTTGTGCTAGAAATTTAGGTATCAAAATCTGGAAATTGGGGTTAGATGCCTTAGTGTTCTTGATATTTAATTGGGGACGTTTTAACTATTTGATGTAGAGGATATTACTGTTGGTATATGGACTGAAATCCTGATGTAAACCCCATGATAGATGCTCCATTTTACGAATTAAATAATGTTGTAATTTATATTGAAATCTAAGTTGAAATATGTATTTAATGTTCATACATTTTGGGAAAATTAAGCATGAAATTGGAATTGAATCATGTAGTTAATGATCCTAAGTGGACTAATTAAGTTGCAGGGAATGAATTACATAACAATTAAGAAGTATAAACCCTTCGAAGTCAATTCCGAAGGAACTTCAGGAATCAAATATTGAAACAAAGAAGCAGATATGGGCTTCTGCATAAAATCGAATCGATTCGGCCTTGGAGCCAATCAATTCAGTTTGGCAATGAATCTATTAGGCGATGTACCAAATCAATTTGGTACTAGGAGATGAGTGATTTGGGCCTAAGATTTAGTTAAGGGTAATTTCAGCAGTCCAAGCGAGTTGGTAGGACCACGTATGGTTCAATAGGTAATATATTAAAAATGAAATAGTGCCCCTATTTATTTGGGGAAATTACATTTAACAAGATGGTTAAGTAATTATCTTAGGGAGTGGAATGAATAATTCACTAGAAGGTAAATTATTAATAAATGGAATAAATGTGGACTCCACGTGGGACTTTTATATGGTAATTATAGAGTAGTTACATATACATATTATACGAGATAATAATATGTACTTATGTGGACATAACAATGTTTGTAAGTTGTCCTATCGGCGTGGGGGTTCGTATGTTAGGACCGGGTACCACACATCATCATAAGTGGGCTTGAGGATTATGTAGGTCATATAGGTACTACATGGAGGTGCTATTTATGTGAGCTAGGTGTTGACGCTGACCCAGCCTGTGTCACCGATAGGTATGGGCTGTGAATAGGAATCCTGCATAAGGACCTCCCCTAACTTATGAGTATTTTTTGTTGTCCGCTTAGGATAAGAGATTCCCCCAGACTTACCGATAGAGTACGAACTAGACACCAATGGCAGATGCCTTTGTGTGTCAAATATATGAAAGGACATATATAAATAATTATCGAGATGTAATGAGATAAATTTACTTATCTAAGAATGTGGACATAAATGACAAGACCCTACTTTGTGATGCATAATATATGTTTATGCCTAGACGTGAGACTTATAAAACTCGGATATTATGGGTATTGACATTTACTTATAGTCGGTACACTTAAACTTTTAATTTTCAAAAAATTCATTATTATTAATTTGGCACGTTGTCAGAGTCATTATTTGAGACTTATTGGGATGCGATTTATATCACACTTAGGTGATGGGTGAGGTGTTAAACTCATCCGAGTAATGAAGGTGGAATATTTATTTTACGTCAACTATATTATTTCATCTTAAATTAATTAAGTTAATTCTTGAACATCTAAGGGTCTTACCCAAATTTAAATGTTTTCTCCCCACAAGTTTTCCTAGAAATGGATAGATGGATTGTGTTGTAGCAGTCTCGCAGTCTCTTTCATTCATCAGTTTTTAGATTCTTTGACTCTAGCATATGTGCTCTTCTGCAAGAGTTAGTTATTTTATTTATGACAGTTGTAAGGGCATAATCCTGAATTTCTTATGTTAGGTTGTGGAATTTACTTTATAGTCGGATTTATTATGTACTTAGTGTTGGTTTGAATTTATCTATTGTTATGGAAACATTCATAAAGTTCAATACAGGACTTTAAAATAATATAATGTATATTACGTTTGTGCTGAGAATGGTTTGAATTGACAAACAAGCCCTATCTTCGACGTATCGTGCCTGGCCAGCCTTTACGTGAGAAAATAGGGGTTGTTACACTTTCTGTCTCTATGGAGTGAATTCATCATAGTTATAGTAGGGTTTTGAATTAACCATCCTTCTAAAGGTAGGAGAAGTTATCTATTTATATGGCTGGGGTGGTGCCATGCGCACCCTAGGCATATAGGAGGCATGCACAATATTAAGTGGCCAATGTCATTCGATCACCTATCATCTGTGGTTGTAAATAATGATTGAGAGATATTCTCCACACATGAGGTGGATGGTGTCCATGTGAGGTTCGCAGCCCACACGCACTCTCCCACGCATCATCCATTCCACATGCCTTGGCAGATGTGCCCTACTGAGGTGAGGTGTTAGCCTGGCCGAGCAAAAGACCTCTGAGGTTCTATTAGATCACATACTGGTAACTACCAAGTGGAGTCTCGAATAACTAGCATTAGGCCAAGGTGAGCGTATAACGAGTCTGATGAAGTCTCGGCCTAGTGGAAGGACGAGACCGAAACAACTGTTATAAGATTCTCTGTGAGAGCACATTTCTTAAGGTCGGCTCGAGCTAAGCTAGTCTTAAATGTAGACAAGGTCATACTTAGGCATATCAGGAATCATTATAAAAAGCCATTGATATTAAACTATAGCACACTCAAAAGATAAACATATAACATATTTTTTTTCACTCAATTCCTTTGAAGTTATCATTTTTGAAAATCAAACAAACTGAACTCGTTGGCCTTGGATTTTTCTTGTTTATGTTGCCTTTAATTTTTTCATATATAGGTTCTTTCCAATGGGGGCTACCCTGTAAAGGAGATTTTCTCCTTTCGTAGCCCTTTCCCGTACACCATCATATATTTCCAATAAAAAAATCTAACGGGAAATGCTTCTTACCCGCACAAATCTCCTATAGTTATAAAATATATAGATGGAAAGATGAATTGGAGAACATGTCACATAACTCAAATGTAATATGTGAAGTAAAAATTCGAAGAGCTCGTACATGTGTTTGTGGAGGCATATAAAAAATGAAACCATTATGTGAATCAAAGTCGAAACAACTCCATACAGGCATGACTAAGAACAATCTAGGAATTGAAAATCATACCCAAATGTCCTAGTCACATGGAAAGTACATAATAAAATGGATTCAACTACACAAATATGCCACACAAAATGTGTAAACTAAAATACAAAAACTATAATTTTTTTTGCGTTTTTATTAAAAATTTCAAATGAAATATACCGATTACAAAAAAAACTTAAAAGAAAAACAAAATCTTTTTGTATTTTTTAATCCGACTCAACAAATGTTAAATAAAAATACAAAAGAGTCAAATAACATACAACAAGCAAACATATATATATATATATATATATATATATATATATATATATATATATATATATATATATGTATATATGATAAAGAACAAAAGTTTGTGTATGTAAACATGTGAACACAATCAAGCATTAGATATAGCATGGTATGTATCATGTGCAAGAAAATGAGAATCAATGAGTCTAATATGTAAAGCCTCCAAATTCTATTTCCTAACCCACATATGTGTAACTCGATGATATATGGTTTTGGAAATCTTGGTGGATCTAGAGTAAGACCTCCGATGACAATTTTTAAGATCAAGCAAAAATGCTTAGGGTGACTTATCCTATTGCAAATGCATGGTCTTGGCTTTGTGATCAAAAGCATTTGTATATCGAATCCAATTCCACACTTGTCATCTTTTATTTGGATGGTTCCTAACATCTTATCCAACTTCTCGTACCTAGATCTCAAATCAAATTGTACACGATTCAAGTATCAATATCTCTTCAAGATCAACTATCCGAGACTCTAATAAATTCTTAGACTCCTCAAACTCAAGAATATCCTTCTTTATAATCTTCGTCAATCCACAAAGGCTATCTATCTCACCCTTAACATACTCTATCTTATCTTTAAAAGTACCCTCATATACCCTAAGATCCTGAGTTAAAATTCGCACATTATTTCCTATGGCATGCTCTTTCAACCTAGCTTCCAACATCAAGACTTCCTTATTCACATTCAATATTTTTTCATACAACTCATGGAAGGAAACCTGGATTGCACTCTTCTACTACTCTTCTTCATTATCACTCTTTTCTTCACTCTATTCCCCATCACACATTTGGGTTGCACAAATGATGGCCTCGCAAATGTCATGCCTAGAAATATCTGCATGGGCAGATTTCTCATCAAAGCTCACATGACTACCCAGGGAGAATTGCTTCCCTCTTTCAAATTACTCTCACCAGGGATGGCATTATAAGCATTCGGTTTTTTGCACCCCTTCCTTACTTTAGTGGGGCATTAAGCTAGGATATAGCCGTAAACCTCAAACCATAAAGCCATTTCGATTTATCACTCGTAAAGTTATCATTATAATTTTAGGGAAGTGATTGATCTTGTTATCTCAAACTTTTTCGCATCATTCGGTTGCTTTTGAAACTTGAGAAATTTCTTAAATTTATTTTCTAACAAGGCCATATCTTTGGACTTAACGTCAGATTAATCATTCAAAACTTGTGTTTTTTCCTTTCAGGCTTTCAAAACAATGCCCTTTTCCTTCTTATTCATTTTGCAGGAAATTAAGTCAAGCTCACAGGTTTATAGTTCACATACAAGATCTTCAAACTTTTTAGAATTTAAAGCACCCAAGGAATTCAAAACAATCACATTTGATTAAATCTTTCAGATAAATACCTTAAGATTTTCTTCATTACTCGGTTATTCAGTATTCTCTTTCCTAAGTTAAAATATGAGTTAACGATATCGGATAATCTACTGTTGAACTCATCGAAGGATTCACTATTCAACATCTTAATGGTTTAGAACAGAGTTATGAGGTTTTGGAGTTTAGAAGACTTTACATCAATAGTTCATTCGTGGGTGAGTTGGAGTATGTCCCAAACTTCTTTAAACATCACACAAGTCATAATGCAGTGGAACTCCTGCAGGGTAACAGATCAAAACAAAGCATTTAAACTATGTAAATTATAACTTTGTAACCCATGTTCAACCTCACGCCATGACTTTACGGGTTTGGGTAACCTATTTTCTCTAACTAAGGTTGTAGTTAGGGACCAGCCAGTAAGTATCGCATGCCATACCTAATCATCTATAGTCTTAAGTGTTAATTTTATACGCATTTTCTAGTATGCATAGTTTGAGGCCTCTAACATCAGGGATCTAAGACCATTAAAACCAAAAAAGTCTTGCCTAAAAATGCTAAATCTAAACACAACTTAGTAGTCTAACTCTGTTACCAATTTGAAGAGGTTCGATAGCTCAGCAAAGGATTATCTAACTAACAAAAAGTTTATTTAAAAAAAAAAAATTAATGATTAAAACTTTTAACATATTAAACCCAATAAAAATTGTGTAACACTTTTAAACAGTTTGTTGTGAATACCCGATTTACCCAGTTTTATATTTTTAACCAAAAACATACATCTAGACAATATTAGGCAATATTAGATAAAATAAATATAACATCAAGTATAGGCCGATGAAATGGGAAAACCTTGGACGATCGAGCCAAATAGATTATATGATAAGGTTTTGCAAATAGATTACTATGATAAGGTTTTGCAAATACAAATAGACTACTATGATAAGGTTTTGCAAATACAAGTGAATTGTGTTATTGAGCCATCCGAGGTTTTTTCCATTGTTGATATTCCTCGTACATCGGTGTCTTGTGATATTGGTGTATTTATTTAATTTGTTGTCACTTAGATGCATGCTTTAGGTTAAAAAAATAAAATTTGCTAAATTAGTTTGTCGCTGCAACTCGATTTGAAATCTGTGAATAAGTTTTTGTTTGGTTAATTTGTTTAAAGGCTTGATTTTTAAAAATTGAAACAAATTATAAAAAATTAGAATTTTTATTTGGAAGACCATTCTTGGTTAAACACACCACGGATATGAAGTGCACTTTCCACGCTTACATTGTATCATTGAATGGATGAACATATAAAAATTAAAATATAAAGTTTTTTTTTGCTTTTTAATTAGGTGCCTCGGTATTGGTTATTTTAAGATTTCGTGTATCACATTTAGAGTTGACAACCTGAAATACTAAAAACAATTTTGTAATTTTTAAAAAGAAGTCGCAATCGATTAATTGGTATACTGCATAGTATAATAACTTTTTTAATCTCCATACAATCAAAAATAATTATATATAAGAGGGTGTCTTAATATTTGTTAAACCCATGAAGAATATATGAATAATAAACCTTTAAAATACTGAATAAATCATGTAATTCGAAAAACGTAAAAGCAAATTAATTTAATAAAAATGAATACAAACTAAACTTAATAAAATTTAAATACAAGTAAAACAGTTTAAGAACCAAAATAATAATGCAAAAAATAATTTAGATGGAATTGTCATTTTCGCTTTGTTTACTTTTTGATCAATTTATAAAAAACTCTCTAATAGTCAAGAATGTTTGCTATGATTGTTTACCAGTTTGTTTGTAACGTAAAAGTTCTTGATTTGAAGCGAAACGTAACCATTTTTGTAGAGAATATACTTTCCAAAGTAGTTAAATACTAGTCATTACCACCAAATCTAATTATGTTTTATAAACAAATACCATAAAGTTCATCCATAATCCCATAAAGTTTGAACTTTAGGAAAAGAAATTCATATTTCGCACACGCGCGCAAGAAGGGGGAAGAGAGAGAGAGAGAGAGAGAGAGAGAGAGAGAGAGAGAGAGAGAGAGAGAGAGAGAGATTTTTTAAATATTTAGTAAATATCACCTTTTTAAAATTATATACATAATATTTAATATAGTTTAAAAACAAATTATTTTGTAGTGTATACACTTTTTCCATAAAAGAATAAAAATAAGGGGCTGTTTATAAGAAACCAAAAATTAATTATATAATTCAGTTTCAATCTAACATCTTTTCAAAAATAATATTAAGTCCCTGACAGTGACATTAACACGCGTGTAATAATGTCCCTATAGGGACTAAACATTTTTTTTATATAAATATTGGACTAAACAATAAATGAAACAGTTTTTCAAGAATGTAACCTAACTATGTTTCATTGAAAGACAAAAGAAAAAGAAAAAAAGCACTAACTAAGTAGCTATTTTTTCCAATATGTGTTGATAAGACAAATCTAAAGTACGTTGTTATGGCATAATCTAAGGTTACACAATTAGAAAAACATAAATGACATATTCTTTAGTGATTGAACTTTCTGTATCTTTTGAAGCTCTCACGATCAGTTTAGATAGTTTTCTCATCATGTTCATCATCTCACATGGAACAAAAAGATGGTAAAAGTGGTGTTACTTTTTGTAAGAGTGATTTTAGTCAAACACAATATTAAGTTGGAGTTGTCATTTGGGCTTTGTGTTACTGTTTTATCAATTCATGAATTTAATTAAAAAATAACTATCCCTCTAGTAGTCAAGAATGTTCGATATGACTGTTTACCAATTTATTTGTGTGGTGAAAAAGTAGTTGATTTTCAATTAAAAATAACTTTTTTCTTAATATATACCTTATATTTAAATTAAGTTGCAGTTGTCATTTGGGCTTTGTTTTACTGTTTTATCAAATCATGAATTTAATTAAAAATTAACTCTCTCTCTCTCTCTCTCTCTCTCTCTCTCTCTCTCTAATAGTCGAGAATGTTCCATATGATGGTTTACCGATTAATTTGTAAGGTAAGAAAGTAGTTGATTTTCAACCAAAAGTAAACCTTTTTTAGAGAATATATACCTTATATATATATATATTTTTTTTTTGTGTGTGTGTGTGTGAGAGAGAGAGAGATTTCTTTCTGCTATTTAGTAAATACGATTTTTTAAATAACATACCTTATATTTAATATTGTTTAAAATAAAATATTTAGTATTGGGTTTTTTCTATAACAATAAAAAAAAATAGAGGCAAATATCAAATAGTTCCTCGAACATTTTTTAATACACGTTTAGTTCAAATCTCTTTATTTTTTTCCAAAAAGTTCCTCACCTTATAAAAAAATTAAAGCAATGACACACACAAACCCATTTACCCACCTCCCTCCACCCCCCACTGTCGGAGCTCCAACAGTGGAAGTGTGGGAGGTGGGGAGGGGGTGCCATTAGCACGGTCCTTTAAAAATGAGAGAATATTAGGTAAATGAGTGTTTGATGAACTAAATGGGTTGAACAAAAAATAGGAGTCTTTTATGTTTTTATGTGGTGGTGGACTTTTTGGAAAAAAATAAAACGATTTTGACTAAACGTGTACTAAAAAATGTTCAAGAGACTTTTTGATAATTGATCCTAAAAAATAAGGGTCATTTAAAAAAATGTCAATTATTTCTTTAATTTTTAGTCTAATATATTTTTATAAATAATGCTTAGTTCCTACTATGACATCCACTCATAAATAGTACATTTAATTATGTGTCAAACACTATATGTATAATAATGTCACTACAAATATTAAATATTATTTTTGAAAAAAAAGTTGAACTAAACATTAAATGAAACAATTTTTTATCCATTAAATATTGATTATTAACCTTATTGGTATAAGAAGAAAGAAACCAAAAGAATGAACAAATGAAGGGGCGGATGCACATGGGGACCAAGGGGGGGCTTGGCCCCGGTTCAATTTTTGAAAAAAAAATATAAGATTTTTTGGTAAAATTTGAAACTTTGAATTATAACTTGTCAAATTATAATTTGTATGTACGATTTTTTGTAGTCCCACCAAATATATACCCGTATTTCTATAATCCGATCCTTGTCAAATTTCTGTAATTTGTATCCCAAACATATATGCCCAAAAAAAACTCGAAACATATAATTTGTAGTCAATTTGGATGAACTATAAGTTGTATAAAACACGAAATAATCCAAAAAAAAATCATCTCGGGGGATCCCGCCCCCGAACCCCGACACGACTAGAAACTTTGGGCCCGATTGACCAAAAATCCTGGATTCACCACTGATCGAATGAGCTTGATCTATAGGTGCGTCTTGAAAGTTCTCATCATATAGGATTGCACTCATGAGGGGACTGCATATGCATGAGCACTTTTATGGGCATGCACAAGCAGAGGCAGATCCATAAATTTATTTTGGGTGGGGCACAAACCATTGTCAGGGGTTTGGAGGCGGAAGCCCCCAAAATTTTTTTGGGGGTTACAAATTTTTTAGGGGTAAAATTTTGAATTTTTTCCTTTTTTGGGGTTGGCACAAGTCTAAATTTAAAATTTTTCGGGGGTAAAATTTTGAATTTGAGATTTAGGGTCGGGCACTTGCCCCACCTTCTTTCCATATGGATCCGCCCCTGGCTTCTTGTATGTTTGATTGTAGAAACTTGTCTTTAAATCTCTTTAGTAAATTTATCTTCGCTCCACCTTTTTTTATATTGTTTTCCATTATGTAATACAGGTACAATAGACGGAAAAAAAATTAAAATAACGAGAAAAATATATTTATAATAAACATGCTACGAAATAATTATGGCATAATGATGAAAAATATAACCATTAAATTTTTAAAAACAAAGTTCTAGTATTCAAAAAATTAATGTTTACGCACTAGTATCAAATATGGAAAAAAATTAAAAAGCGTAAATTTGTTGAAAAAGTGAAAATTGTCAATAATGAATACATATAAAAATAGAAGAGAAAAAAAATCGTTAACAGTATTTGTATGTGTATTTAAGGTATATTTTATTTTTTTATTTAAACCTCCTGATAAAGTACGTTGGATAAATAAGAACTCAACCGAACAATAGAGGTATATTGAAATTTCACTAATTAAATAAAATTTAAGGGATTAAAATCAAGATCAAATACCAAAAAGTCCTTCAAATATCTTTTAATGCACATTTAGTCTATGGCTTTTATTTTGTACCAAAAGGTTCGCGCCAGGGGGACTAAGGACTTTTTGATGCAAAATAAAAATGCTAGCACTAAATATGTGTTGAGAAAAATTCGAGGGTCTATTTGGCATATGTCTCTTAAAATAAACCATCCTTTTTTTTATACTCATCTATACGCAAAAAGCATATTTTTGTGGAAACAAATATGTAATCTAATTTATTTGGTGTTAAATCTAAAGATTAAGGGTCCGAGAATACAAATCGAGTTGGATTAGATATCTATCACATGTGATGGTTTGTATTCTATTTTTATTTGTGTTCGAATATTTTGAGATATTGTAAACCCTTCACTTTGAAAACCCTTGACTTACCTGTCCTTTGGTATTTTTTATTTCCGTGTGGTATTTCTCCTATAAAACCCCATTTCCCCTCACAACCTCTCTCAAACCATCACATTAGAATGGCAGAAGAAGCACATACCCACGAGCACAAGGAGGAAGTTGAGAGCACACATCTTGGGAAAAAACGTCAAGAGTGTTGGTTTGTGCATGAAACTAAAGTTGAGGAGTGTGAGCATGAAGAGAAAAAACCCTCTTTGCTAGAGATACTTCTCCGATCTGATAGCAGCTCTGTAAGTTTTTATTCATATCTCTAAATACAATATAATATTGAGAGATAAGGTGGAAAAAAAAGACTCAATATTTATATCATTTGCAATGTGAAATTTGTAAAATTTATAAGAATATGTAAGCCTTTATATGTAATGATGTTAAAAAACATTGTTTCTATACCTATAATATAAGTTTTTTTTTAGTTGTTTTTCTTCTTTTCTCATTGATTTACGTTTTTTAAAATATGCAGTCGAGTGAAGAGGAAGTAGAAGAGGGAGGAGAGAAGATCAAGAGGAAGAAAAAGAAGGAACTCAAGGAGAAATTCGAAGAGAAGAAAATCGAGAAACACGGAGAGGACACAAGCGTACCGATAATTAAATGCGACGACAATGAAAAAACCCATGTTGAGCCCAAAGAAAAGAAGGGTTTCCTAGACAAGATTAAAGAGAAACTTCCCGGACATAAGAAAACCGATGAGGTTGCTGTACCACCACCGGCAGAGTGCGGAACCTCGGATGGCGAGGGAAAGAAGAAAAAAGGATTTCTTGAAAAGATCAAGGAGAAGCTGCGTGGATACCACCCCAAGAATAAGGAAGAGAAGGAAAAAAAAACTCCTGCCCATTAAGGAGAACAATATGGTGGTGTTAAGGGTCATGATTGTGTTGAAGTATTGGTTTGATTTGCTTTTTACTTTTTGAGTTACTGGGTTGAATTATACTTTTGTGGTTCAAGTTTTATGTTCCTTAGTGGGTGATCGGTTATTACCAAGTCCATATAGTTTTCGTATTGTGACTTGGACCATATTATTAATGGATTGATTAGTTTTGTTTCTAATTTGGATTTATTGATAGTATATTCTACCTTCTCTAAATATATACATGTTATTTGTAATTATTTTTATATTTATTTTTTGTTGTTTTTTATTTGTAAATTTTATTAATCATTTTTTAGTGATTTTTCAAAAAAATGTTTTTTATTTAATAAGAATAACTTTAATGGACTAAAAACGGAGAATACACCATATGTAAATAAAATATATTGTGACGTTAGCGACATACCATGTAAATAAACCCAAATATAATTGTGTACATAATAACATTATATAATTGGATTTTCAAGAGCTGACCACCACACTCTCTCACACTCTCTCTCTCAAGTTGTGTTTGATTTTACCTATTAAATATAAATCAAATCATTTAGACATAAGAAGTAATAAATATTGTTTTTAATTTTTAGATAAGTAAGATGTTCGCGACTATATTTTTATCTGAATAATTAAGAGGTTCAAATGTAGAGTTATATTTGATGTCCGAATGTAATTCCAGATTGAGATGAAAAAACAAATGCTACATATGAACATATAGACATGGAGAGATAGGGACAAGTACATCCGAAATAGATACTGAAAACATCTCTTACTTTTTTCTACACTAATTTCTCTAGAAAGATTTCTAACAGTCTTTAACGAATTCAAGTGGTTTCTCCACTCATCTATTATATTTTCATATATACATATTTATATGTCCTTAAGGTTTAATTTTTTATGTATTGTTTATACAATTTTTTAAATCATTTATTCAACTATTTGTACGTCTATATGCTTTTCTGATGTGGACAATTAGTAATCGATTTTTAGACCTTTAAGATTGGCAGTGACGCACAAGAATATGAGTAGTCACTCAAAGAAAAAATTGATTTACCTTGGACAAATGGGTTCTCTATAATCATGTCATTTATGAAATATAGTAAATTGTAATTTAAAAAGATTGTAAGAGGAATGCTTATATATAAACTTGCTACTTTCATTTTGAAATCTTACGTATAGGTAATATGAACTGTAATTGCAACATATTTTTATGTGCAATAGTTCATACAAAATGTTATTCCAAGTTTTTAGTTTCTTTTGAAATTTGATGTTTTTTTTTTGTTTCATACTAATGACATTATGAGTTTGCATAAAAATATTTTAATTTATACCATATATACATTATAACAAAGGCTATATGCCTGGGGTTTACTACGAATACATATATAAGAACATACATTTACATTCGAATATCTTTAGTATATAACTGAATTTGTAGATCATTCTCCCATAGTAACACGTGAAAGTCAAAATTTTCCCAATTCTTATCCTTCTTATTCTCTCTCCGATTTACAACTGAGTTCCCTTACACTCTATCTCTCCTCAAGTTATCCTAATCCATGTTTCTTCTCTTCACATACTATGTTGCCACGTGTGTTTAATTATTTTTGCCTCAAAGAAGGCTTGTTATCGCCGGGAAAGTAAATGCCTAGAAATCTTTTACCATAATTTCAAATCCCTTCCCCTGCTTGGTTAACCAATGGATTAATGTCGTGAATCTAAATGTAGTTTTTGATTCATGTATGGAAAGTGGCATGACAATGCATAGTATATAATAATAATATCCTTTAGTTACACACACACACACACACACACACACACACACACACACATATATATATATATATATATATATATATATATATCACTATTCCAAAAAATTCGCCTAGGCTTGAAGCGTGGGAGAAACGCCTCGCCTTATGCTTGGTAAAACCCTGAAGACGCACTTTTTCTCTAAAAATAACAATGCTTTAGTGAAATGATATCCCCTTTTAAAAAAAAATTTCCAAACCGGACCATTATCTCATCCAAAATAATCAATTAGTATTTTAATTTGTACTTATTCAGACATATTTGAATGATATGTTCAATTTTATTATTTTAATAGCCTTCCTATGGTTATAAAATATTAAAATATATTAAAAAGGCCTAAAACACCTTTTCACACCTAAGGCCCGCCTAGGCTTCTAAGGCTTAAGGCTTGGCCTCCACACCTCGATCACGCCCCGCATTTTTTAGAACATATATATATATATATATATATATATATATATATATATATATATATATATAGAGAGAGAGAGAGAGAGAGAGAGAGAGAGAGAGAGAGAGAGAGAGAGAGAGACTTGAACATACCTAGTAACATACCTATTTTTTTAAAATAGTAAAAAAAATAATTTTGAGTTAATATTTTTTGATATTTTAATTTGCCCCTGTAAAAATATTCAGATCAAAACAATGTGTTTTGATATTTTTTAAAAATAGATAAAAAAAAATGACAGTTTTAAAGGGTAAAAACTGACAGTTTTTTGGCCCATTTTTTAAAAATAACAAAAACCATTATTTTCAATTGATTTTTTTATAGGTGCACATTGAAATATCATGAGCCCATATAAAAAATATCATCTCAAAATGATATTTTGAACTATTTAAAAAAAAGGGTATATTCTAGGAGCGAAGTTGGAGCTCTCTCTCTCTCTCTCTCTCTCTCTCTCTCTCTCTCTATATATATATATATATATATATATATATATATATATATATATATATATATATATATTCCTACTCTTGTGCGGACCAGACATGTGTCACTTGGCGGTGAGCCCAGAAAAGGGAGAGAGTGTGTGTCTATAATTTAGGCGTTAATTTTTAGGCACACCGTTAGGTGATACATGTCCGGTCCGTATTCTTATAATGTGGACTAGTCCGCACAGGAGCATTATATATATATATATATATATAATCTTCTTTGATAATGTTATAAAACAAAATAATATGATTCACTATTTTTAAATCTATGAACAAAAATTATTTTCTACATAAATATATTCAAATATTTACTAAGTTTAATAATTTATGGTATATCTATGTGCATTATAGTGTATGTTAATATAACTAGTTATTACATGAGGGATAAATGCCAAAAGAAAATTTGTAGAACTTTTAAGCTATTATTAGAATCTCACATTACAAAATTTTCTTATCAAAATAATATTTAGATTTTATGGATAATTTTGATAATTTAATATTTTATAAGCATCTTTGTCTTCAATGAAATTATTGTAAGGATTTCCATGGGAACGTAAGATTCCCACCTATTGGATGAATTTTGATTCCACCTTTTTTCCACCAAGAAGGTAATCTAATTCCATTGTGGTCACATTCTCTTGTAACCTAACCTCACACCAAACATAGTAATGTTACACATTACCATAACTGTTAGAAGGAATCAAATTCCACGTGTTTTTTCGCGTTCTAAATGGGTCTTATAGCAGACATTTGTTATGTTTCCTCTTCCAAATCTTTAAACTTTCTATTTTCTCTGTCTACATTGTTTAATGTAACATGTCTATTATGGGTGACAATATTGGAAACGATACGACATGAAATTGATCATGTAGTAAAAAAATGTGCACCCTTATTATTTTAAAAGTATGTCGAACTATATAATACAAGATATTTTAAGAGAGTGTAATAAGCCATGTTGTAAAAAAAAGTATTTAGCTTCAATTATATTGGAGTTTAGTGTAATTTTACTACACCACTTAAACATTTCAATTATGTATTAAAATATGTATAAGAGTAAATAGATTATTTAAAACACAATTATATATGAGTTTAGTATATTTTTAATTTAAGGACAAAATAATTTAATGTACAAAAAAAGTTTTCATTCTTAAAACCACTTGAATAATATATTATAACCTTCCTTTTATTATAAAGGATGCATCCTGCACTCCCACTTGTTATAAAGTCAACGTGTCTTTAAGTATATATTTATGAGTTTATAAATTTGTATGTAATTAGTTATACAAAGATTTAGTTTTGCAAAAAAAAAATATAGGAATAGGTAAAGGACCCACGTCAAAACATTTCCTACCAGTAGGTATATATTACCTTAGAGACCAAAATGCTTTGTTATATACATTATTGGAGTCCCACATCAAAAATAGTTGCAAGTCTTACAACTATTAACATATTATAAATCTACTCGTAACTCACTTATAAAGTTGGGACCGAATCTGGTCTAAGAGTCTTCTAGCTCTGGCCTGCTAATATTTCAAAAACTACGGTGAACCCATTTTTGGGATCAGTAGAATGTTAATTTTACAGTGCACTAAGGGATCCTGTAAGAAATCGAAAGGGCATCTGTTGATTGAGTTTCAAATTTTTAATATGTATTTGAATGTAATCACCTGAATGAGAATTTAATTAGCGCGCGGGTTGACAATTATGTACTTGTGTCATTTTTTTATGTTTCTTATCTATTTATGTTTAAAAAAAGATTGTTAAACACGTCTCTCGTGTTTTTAGGTTGGTCGTGTCCGTTTTAATTAAAAAAAATATAATATTGGATTGTGTCGTTTTAATGTTAGATAAATCTTGTTCCGGCCGTGTCTGGCTTATCACGGCCCAATAACACGATTTGGCACCCATTTTGTGTGTGTGTGTGTGTGTGTGTGTGTGTGTGTGTATCTTCGCTTCCTTAACAATATAATTGCCAATTCCTCTACTTTCATAAAATTCCCTCGTAACTTGATCAAATATCATGTAAAAGATATTTCATTATGAGCCACTAACGCTCATATTTTAAGAGGATACATTACTATGATCTATTCCTGTTCATGCCTATTATTCTTCATATATTTTTTGTCCTTCTCTCTAAATTTTATCACTCACACTAACATTAGATATTTTCTCTGTTTTAATTCACTTTAGTATTTACCAAATCCATTCCATCACCACAGAATATTTCCACATATAATAGTCGAGGATATGTTGAGTAACCAATGGATAGTCAGGGTTGATTTGTGGAACGTTCTAGGATAAGGCATTTTTGGCAGACGAATGGGAAAATTTTCTAGAAATTATTTGAGGTCATTCTAGTCAACTGGTTTGTGTCTTTATTTATTTATTAATTTTACAACTAGTTTTGTATTAGGATTCTTGCAATTGGGATTTTGAGATGTAATTAGAAAAAGAAATAATTCTATTATTCCAGTGGCCATCTGGGGTTTCTCCGATACGGATTCACCCCGAAATAAGAGAATTTTGGCATGTGCGTCTCTTGAGAAATCTTTGCGGGCTCCCACATATATAAATTGTACTTCATTAAATGATGATGAAAAGGTAGAACATGGAGTCACGAGCCTATTTTACTCAAAGTAGTCAAAAGATGTAGTAGTTTTCATAGAAATGTCATCAAAGACAAATTAATGCATACTAAATCAAAAAAATTGAGGGTCCAGTGACTAAGTTACCGAACGGATAGGTGTTAGGCACCCATTCTTCCCTATTAGTGTCTTATAAGCTAGGATAATATTTTCATTTTCTCCAAAATATAATTCATGTGTTAAATGTCAAAATAAGTTAGAAAAATAGATCGTCATGTACACATCATGAGAAGGACGGAAATGATTCATTCTGAGGAGTATAAAAAGAAAGAAAATAATCTGACAAGGTAGCCAAAATATGTGAAGTGCACGAAGAATGGAATATGTATGTATGAGGAGGGCGCTAAAAATATGATAATCAAAAGGCACAATGATATGTGCAATGTATCGGACACAAATCCGCCATGGTGAAATAAATACGCGTCTCTAACGAAAGTCTAAAAAAGAAACATAATAAAAGAATATGAAAATATGATATGATTAACCAACAAATCGTGATTTACTATGAGGAAGTGAATATGCATGTTTGATGGGTTACCAGTACTTATATATGTATATACACATAGTAATACTAAATATTAGAACTAGTAAAGAAAATAAATAAAAAAATAGGACTGGAATATAGAGGATGACTAGGGACGCTTAGATAGGCCAAAAAAGGCAACAAAGTCCATGTAGTTTGACAACATGCAAGGGTGGGGCTTAACCCATGAACCCAAAACTTGAAATTCTCTAAGTTCATTTAAAAATGTTCACAAGTGTTGGGAGTGTGAAAAATGGAAAATATACTTTAGGGTTTAAAGGTGAACCCTCTTTAAGCATTTTTGGTTTGTAAAATCATGTTTTTTGCATATAAATAATAAAAGAATGGATTAATTGGAGTAATAAAATGAAATAAAGTAAAAATATTTGAAGAATGAAGAAAAAAATAATAAATGACACTAGTTAAATAATTTGTAAAAAGATTGAAGTAGACCTCATATAGAACATTGCTATGATTTTGACGTAAAGCAGGCTAATTTTTATGGTGTTTGAGTGTTGGTGGGGTAATGGTAAAATTGGGTGGCAAAAAGTGAGGTCAATGCGATGTAAGAAAAGTGGAGATAATTTTTAGAACATGAAATTTTATAATGACGATGCACTAATTTCGAGGTAGAGGTTGTTTTAATTTTCAAAAAAGGGTTCTTACGAATTAGGCCATGACTTCCTTAAATATAAAAATATAGGGCCAGGGTCTATGCCGATTGGCATAGTCTCTGGGCTGCCGATCGGCATACCCCTAGCTTGTTGATGAAGTAAAGTACCCCTATGACGATAGGCAGAGGGTCTAGGGTGCCCTATAGGCAGTCCAAAAAGGAATTTTTCTAAAAAAAATGCAGACAATGCGAATCGGAAGTCCGAATCGCGTATAAACAAAACCATTGAAAAACGTATTCAAATCCATCTAAAAATCTATTGGGCCACTTTCGGGTCTGAGAGTTAATGAAAGTCAAACGGTGCTTGAAAATGCTTGATAGCGTCTAGGATGGGGTTCATGGAGTAAAATGGCAAGTACGCACGAACCGTACGGTCGATTCACGCACGGAATTGACCGTTGGAAGGGGTATTAAAAGCCTTATGAAAGTGAAAGAGATATTCCGAGGTTTAAAAGTTGAACAAAGTTAAACGGAGCTCAGAAGCGTGTGGTGGCCTTTAGGATAGGGTTCTTACATTAAAAAGTGAAGTACGAGCGAACTGTATCGCTAATTCATGCATGGTATTGATAGTTGGAAATGGTATTTGGCGGCCCGGGTATCCACCGTTGAGGCTTAAAAAGTATCAACGAAATAGGGAAATGGAATTATCATTTCTTTATCACAACACATGAAACCATAAATATGATGACCACCACATGAAACCTTCTCTCTCCAGATGATTGGAAATAGACTTTGTGCCCAACAAAAAGATCTCAAAGCATAAGAATATTGAAATATGGATATTTAAACTCTTTTGGGTGAAACAATGGTTTTGAAATTTAGTAAAAAAAATAGGAATTCTTCTTTGCCAAATGTTCTTCAAAATTTGAGTCCATCACGCCTCTTTATATTAAACCAAGAAATTCGAGGTGACAAGTTGGTCCAAATGAAAACATAGTTGTCATTCGAAAAAAATCATATTTTGTTCAAATCAAGACCCGTCTCGTTCGAACGAACATGCATTGTGGTTCAAACGACCTTCCCATGAGCTTCCAAATGGTGACCTTCCATTTGACAAAAAATTCCCATTTAAAGTTCAGTAGATGTTCGTTCTAATCTCCTAAGCTTGTTCCACCGAGATCTCAAACTTCTTTGAACGAAATTCTCATTTCATTCTAATGAAGTCTGTATCTCGTTCTAACGAACTAAGAAATAAATATTTTTTTATAAAAATTATTTAAAAACATTTCCAAATGTTTTTGTTTAAAAAATAATCACCCAAAATAAATTTCAATGGATCATAATCTAATGCGTCCCTACCTGTAAGATCCTAAAAAAATGTGAGGACAAACTTGGCATGAAACATGATATGATGAGTATCCATCTTTGAAGCTTTTTCGCTACGTCTTCAACAGTTTTACAAGATCGATAATACTAAGTCTAACTTATAACTCAAATTTTTCCTGAAATTATGCCAATTACAAACAAATTGAATCGGTTGGGAATTTTCCGTTATAAATCTCCCCTTTCGGCTATTCCAGGACAAAAAACTAAAGTAAAAACCCCGTGGGTCAGAAAACTCTTAAAAAGACTCAACTTCAAAAGAAAAAAGTACAGATGATCGACAAACACATATGCTAAGTAGCTTTGCTCGCTTGAAACTTTATCTTATGTTGTAAAACTACACACTTAAAACACCTTCAAGTGTAAAGAAAATATAACATGTATAAAATCAGCATCTGAATAAATTCAAACTATGTCCAACAATCTCAACCTAGGTAAGATATCTCCTACTAAGATAAATATATCATAATTATGAAAGGAAAGACACTTATTTTCCTCAATTTTTTTAGAACTAAACGAAGTAAGAATGCATAAAACTATTTATCCCCCATGAACTGAATCTCCCCGAAATATGTGAACATATAATAACAAGAGAAATTACAAAAGTAGTAATACTACCATGCAATGGTGTAACGTGCATCAAGAACATAACATTGCAACACAAGCACGAATATTCACAAGCCTTGAATATTAATAAATTTACAAGAAGGGGGTGAAGCAAAGAGGGAGTTAGCACAGAATATAAGTGGTTCAACCAATCTTGGCCTACTCCACTATGTGGGTGCATGTGAAATCCCCTAAATAAGGACTATAATGGCATTGGGATACAAAACACTCAAGCTTTCTATAATTCCCTATAATTTTTCTAAAATAAATAATAATAATAATGTTTTTTGATAAATAAAATTTTGTGGAAATTTGACTCAATTGGAAACCTAATTTAATAATTGCAAAGGTGTAATTTGTTGTTAAGTCATATTTTTATGTGATTAATTTTTACGTGTATCTATGTGTATTGCTATAGCATTGCATGTATTGCAAAAAAATTCAAATTAATATGTGACACAATTTAAAAGTACCCAATGTTAACATAAAATAATTCGGGATATATTTCGGGGCACATATGGGCTCGTTTATGTGTTTTAGATCTTTAGAAATAGTCCCAGATCTAAAATATATAGGTTGGAGAGCTTTTGGCCTAGTTGGGATATGAATTCGGGTCTATTTGGGGGTCCAAAAATTGGGTTTTAAGCCCTACTCGGGATTAGGATTTATTAGTGTTTAAGTGGGGGTAAACCACTTCCCCACTACTCTTCAGAAATGACCTAAACACAACTATTAACGGGAGAGGAAGGGCGAAGAAGCAAAATAGGATAAAAGGACAAGGAATCAAGAAAAAATCAAAGGGGTTGTCTTCCGCAAATTTCTAAGGCAATAATCCTCTTACTTAATTAAAGTTTTCTGTGTATTTTCTTTATGAATTATAATGGCCCTTAAAATTTCTGTAATTTAGGTTTGATATGAATGATTTGATGATGAATAAATAGTGTATGCATGTAGAGGGTTTAATTTAATATAGAATAAGCCCCATAAATTTAGGTACACCGATATCTTGAAATTGGGGTTAGAACCCTCAGGATTCTTGATAGTTAAGTGGGGACATCTTGACTAGTTGATGCAGAGGATATTATTGTTGGTATATGAACTGAAATCCTGATGTAAACTCCATGATAGATGCCACATATCATGAATTAAATAGGGTTGGAATTTGGAATGAAATTTGAGTTGAAATATATATTTAATGTTCATACATTCTGGGAAAATTAGGCATGAAATTAGAATTGAATCATGTAATTAATGATTGTAAGTGAACTAATTAAGTTGTAGGGAATAAAATACATAACTATTAAGAAGTATAAACCCTTAGAAGTGAATTTGGAATGAAATTAAAGAATCCCTTACTAAAACAAACAAGAAAATATGGGCTTTTGCATAAAATCAAATCGATTCGGCCATGGAGCGACTGGATTCGGTTTGGCAGCGAATGGATTCGACCATGAACCAAATCGATTCAGTCCTGGGGGCTGAGTGAGTTTGGCCTAGAATTTGGTTAAGGTTAATTTTAGGAGTCTAAGAAAGTTGGTAGGACCGTGTATGGGCCAATAGGGAATATATTAAAAATGAAAAGGTGCCCTTATTTAATTAGAAAAATTACATTTAACAAGATGGTTAAGTAATTATCCAAGAGAGTGGAATTAATAATTCACTAGAAAATAAATTATTGAAAAATGGAATAATTGTGGACTTTATGTGGGACTTTTCTATGGTAATTATAGAGTAGTTACCTATACATATTATACGAGATAATAATATGTACTTATATGAATTTGTGTGGACATACCAATGTCCATGGACTGTCCTATCAGCTTGGGGGTTCGTACGTTCGGACCAGGTACCTCATGTAAACACAGGCGGGCTTGACGATTATGTAGGTCGTATAGGTACTACATGGAGGCACTATTTATGAGAGGAATGTGTTGATGCAGACCCAACCTGTGTCACCGCTGGGTATGGATCGTGAACAAGTATCCTTCGTAGGGATCGCACCCAACTAATGTGTGTTTTGTGATGTCCACTTATGATAAGAGATTCCTCCAGACTTGTTGATGAATACAAACTAGATACCAATGGTAGATGCCTTTGTGTGTCAAATATATCAAAGGACATATATAAATAATTGTTGGACTGTAATGAGATAAATTTAATTGTCTAAGTATGGGGACATAAATGACAAGAGCCTACTTTGTGATTCATAATAGATGTTTATGCCTAGATGTGAGACTTATAAAACTAGGATAATATGGGTATTTGTAGTTAATTACAATCGATACACTTAAACATTTAATTATCGACAAATTCATTTTTATTAATTTGGCACGTTGTCATGTCATTAATTGGAACTTATTGGGTTGCGATTTATATCACACTTAGATGAGGGGTGAGGTGTTAAACTCATGCGAGTGACAAAGGGGGAATATTTATTTTGTATCAACTCTATTATTTCATCCTGAATTAATGAAGTTAGTCTTGAACATCTAGGGCTCTGACCCAAATTTAAATGGTTTCTCCCCCCAAGTTCTCCTATATAGGGATATATGGATTGTGCTGTAGTAGTCTTGCAGTCTGTTTCGTTCATAAATTTTTAGATTATTTGATTCTAGCGTAGGTGGTTTTCTGCCAGAGTTAGTTATTTTATTTGGAACAGTTGTAAGGACATAAACCCAAATTTCTTTAGATTATGTTGGGTCGAGGCATTTACTTTGTATTTAGATTTATTATGTACTTGGTGTTGGTTTGAATTTATCTATTGTTACGCAAACATTCATAAAGTTCAAAATAAACCTTAGAAATAATATTATTTATATTACGTTTGTGCTGAGAATGGTATTAATTGACAAGGAGCCATATGTTCGGCGTATCGTGCCCAACCAGCCTTTAGGTGAGAAAATTGGGGGTTTTATAATTGGTATCACAACACAGTTTTAGTGTCCTTAAGATATGTGTTGCGTTCATTACGTTCTGTTTTGCGTTATTTGATATGTAAAGCCTATCGTTAGGATTCATTGTATTCTTACATTGGTTCTAATTCGAACTTTATTCTCTTTTAAATGGAAAAACAAAAAGGGTGAAGACTGAGGTGAGGAGTTCCACATATTTCCAAGGAGTGGGCTCACTCTCAACCACGTCATCAACTATAGGCCCCAAAGGCCCAATAGTTGATCACATATGCTCAGATAGACACTATAGTGTCTCAGGCGGTATCTATGGCTATGGTAGCCATTCTCCAGCACTTCCCACCACCACAGACACATAAGCAACCACCACTACCACAACAAGTGGCTATACCATCTCAGGAACTGGGCTATATGTGGGATAGAGTGACGGAGGCCTTTTTTAAGGACCAGCCTCCAGAGTCCGCTGGCAGTTTAGATATATTTGTGGTGAGTAGGTGGGAAAAGGATATTGAGAGGCACTTACGGAGGGTCAAGTGAACACCCATACAGAAGAAGATGTTGGCTTCATTTAGATTAGTGAGGGACGTACTTCAGTAGTGGGAGGAGATTACGATAGTTGCTAAAAGGGGTAATTTCACTATTGATCAGTTTTATGAGAGATTTAAGGGGAAATACTTCCCCCTAGCGATGCAGTCTGAGATGAGGAGTGAGTTTATGGAGCTCAAATAGGAGGGGCTTACTATAGCCGAGTACGAAGAGGAGTTCACCGCCCTCTCCTACTTCGTAAAGGAGGAAGTTTGTACCGGGAAAATGAGTATGGGCAGGTTCATTTTGGGATCAGCCTGACACATCAGGAAGGCTTTTATGGGTTACCCATCATTCACAAAATACAATCAGTTGGTTAATTCTCTACCTCTCCATTGCCAGGATCACATGGAATTTCTAAAAACAAAGGGAGAGAAACGTCATGGCGCGAAGTCAACGAGACAACAGGGCAAGGGGAGTGGGGGAAGAAGATCTAGGACCCAACAGCACAGGGGCACCCCATCAGCCGACCAGAATAAGAAGTTTAGAGGTGAAAATAACTGAAACAACCACGGATAGTGGGTGAAAGTCTATCAGGGGCTAGCAGTACAGAGGCCATCAAGGCCAGGGATAGGAGGATAGAGGCCAACAGGGATGACGGTTTAAATAGGGTATGTTCTAAGAAAACTATTATACCTATGGGAAGAAGGGTCATTCCTCAGAGATTTTTGCTCGTGGTAACTAGATAGTCCAAGAAAAGGGAGGCCATAGGGGACAGTAGCAGGCGCCATAGGGACATCGCCCACCCTTTCTAGCTCAGGGAACCGCTACACGAGTCGCTCTAGCACCCATCGCCCCGAAATAAGGACAATAGTCATTACAATATGGACGAGTCTATCATGTGGCAACCACAGAGGGTACAATACATGCACAATAAGTCGAGGGTACGTTTCCCATCTTTGGTCATATTGGTCGCATTCTATTCAATACGGGTGAATCTCATTCTTTTGTTAGCACGAGGTTTGCACGGGAGACGGGTATGATAGATTTTGCATCAAATATTATTTTACACATAGGCTCACCAGTGGGTAGACGGGAACCCATACAGTCAATATGTCGGGTTATAGGTATTGAGATAGGTCGACTCACCTTCGCAGTTGATTTATTAGTACTTGACATGCATGGGTACGACGTCATTTTGGGTATGAACTGCCTAGCTACATATAGACCATGTGTGGATTATTGTGGGAGGTCCGTCATCTTTGCCACTCCAGGGTAGGAGATATACCTAGTTGCGATGTCGCACCCCATAGGTGGTCGAGCACGCATTTGTACTACATCGAGGAGGATACTTCTTCATAGGTTGTGGTGACACTAGATTCCCTCCCGGAGGTGAATTGGTTTTCTAATATTTTGGGTAGATTTTATGGTTACCACCTAGTCGGGATATCGATTTCATGATTAATTTGTTTCGAGACACTAGAACTATTGCCCATACTCTGTCTCGGATGGCTCTTTTGGAGATAAGGAAGCTACAAGAGAATATGAAGAAGTTGTAGGGAAGGGATTTATCAAGACGATTACTTCACCTTGGGGTGATACAATGTTATTCATCAAGAAGAAGGAAGGATCTCTACATTTTTGTATCGACTGTCAGGAGTTGAACAAAGTCACTATTCAGAATAAATACCCGTTTCCACGTATAGATGATTTATTTTACTAACTGAGGGGTGTTACATATTTTTCAAGGATTGATTTATGGTTGGGTTACCACCAGTTAAGAGTTCGGGAGTAGGATATCTAAAAGACAACCTTCCTTACTAGGTATGGGTCATACGAGTTTTTGGTGATATGATTTGGGCTAACGAATGCACCAGAAATATATATGGACTTGATGAACTGCGCGTTCAGGGATTATTTGGATCGATTTGTTATCATATTTATAGATGATATCTTAATTTATTCTCAAACTATGGAGGGGCACACAGATCATTTATGAGTGGTCTTATAGACACATATAGATCATCAGTTGTATGCAAAGTTTCAGAAATTCGTGTTTTGGCTGAGGGAGGTACAGTTCTTGGGCCACATTGTGTCCGATCGGGGGATATCCATGGATCCAGGGAAAGTTTCTACCATGATGGAGTGGGGACAACCCACTATACCCATCGAGGTGCACAGCTTCTTGGGATTGGTCGGGGACTACCGTCAATTCATCTAGGAGTTCTCCAAGATAGCCGAGCCCTTAAGGAATTTGACGAGGAATGGGGTACCATTTGTTTCGGATGAGGTGTGACCGTAGGAATTTGAGGAGTTGAAGACTAGACTGAATACAATATTGTTTTTGGCATTGCCTCGGGTAGGGGTTGACTATAAAAGGGAATTGACGGGATTTTGATGCAGGAGGAGAGGACAATATCTTATGCTTCCCGAAAGCTTAAGACTCATGAGGGACATTATTCCACCCACGATATAGAGTTAGCAGCAGTGATTTTTTCATTACGAGTGTGGAGACACTATGTCAAGGGGGAGAAACTTTATCTTTTCACAAACCACAAAAGCTTGCAGTATTTGTTCACACAGCAGGAGCTGAACATACGACAAAGGAGATGGCTAGAGTTTTTGAAAGATTATCAGTTCGACATTCGGTACCACCCGAGAAAGGTGCCGTGGTGGATGCTTTTAGCAGAAAGCCTATTTTGGAGTTAGCAATGGTGTGAAAGGCAAAGTGGCAGTCGGTTTATGCAAACAATGACCTGACCCGCGCATTTATGGCAGTTCTCACTATCACCCCCGAGATCATTATTTGGGTGGTGAAGCCATAGGGAAGGGATAAGCATTCCTAGGAGCGAATGATATTGGTGTTTAGACGAGAGATCGATCACTTTCCCATTGGGTTAGATGGTGGTTTGAGGTTTCAGTGGAGACTAGTTGTAATAGATGATGAGGAGTTGAGGTGAGATATTATATTTGAGGCTCATGGGTTATGATTTATGGTACATCCCAGAGGGAATATGATGTACCACGACATGGGACGCCAGTATTGGTGTGTCAGGATGAAAAGGAACATAGATAATTTCATGTCAAAGTGTGCTACGTTTCAGCTGGTGAAAGTGGACTATTAGCGTCCCGTAGGATTTTTACAACCTTTAGAGATCCCAGTGTGAAAATGAAAAGTGTCTCCATGGACTTTATTACTGGGCTACCTACATCGTAGAGGGAACATGATTTGATATTGGCAATCATCAACAGATTGACAAAGAAGTCTCATTTCTCATCGATCCGGACACATTACAGCTCAGAGAAGTACACCAGACTCTTCCTTACAGAGATTTTTAAGCTGAGCGGGGCACCGTTCAACATCGCGTTAGATAGGGACAGGACATTTGTGTCCCACTTTTAGAGGAATTTTCAGCAGGCCTTAGGGGCATAGTTGAGATTGATCACGTCATATCATCCTCAGACCGATTAACAAACGAAGAGGATTAACCTACTGTTGGAGAACATGTTGAGAATAAGCATTCTAGATTTTTTAAGGGTAGTTAGGATCATTATTTCCCTTTAGTGGAGTTTCCATAGAATAACAACTACTAGTTCACGATCGGGATGCCACCGTTTGAGGCACTCTATGGGAGACCTTGCAATTCCCCCTCATGTTGGTTGGAGTTAGGGGAGAACAAGTTCATAGGCCAGACTTCATTCCGGACACTTCAGAGAAGGTAGTTATGATTCGGGCCAAGATACGAATTACCCAGGACAAGCAGAATAGCTATGTAGATGCGGGCCAAATACACTTAGACTTAATTGGAAATTCAATTTAGTAATTGCAAAGTTGTAATTTTTTGTTAAGTTATATTTGTTTGTGATTGATTTTCTATGTCTATCAATGTGTATAGCTATAGCATCGCATTGATTGTATAAAAAAATACAAATTAATGTGTGACACAATTGAAAAGTACCCAATGTTAACATAAAATTATTCGGGACATATTTCGGGCCATATATGGGACCGTTTAGGTGTTTTAAACCTTTAGAAATAGTCCCGGGTCAATATAATATAGGTTGGGGAACTTTTGGTCTAGTTGGGATATGAATTCGGGTCCATTTGGGAGTCCAAAAATTGAGTTTTAAGCCCAAATCGGGATTAGTATTAATTAGTGTTTATGTGGGGGTAAACCAATTTCCCACTAATATTCAGAAATACCTAAGCACAACTTCTAATGGGAGAGGAATGCAGAAGAACAAAAAGAAGGAAAAAGGGTAAGGAATCAAGAAGAAATCAAATGGCTTTCTTCCACAAATTTCTAAGGCAATAATTCTCAAACTTAATTTACGTTTTCAATGTATTTTCTTGATGCATTATAATGACCTTTAAAATTTCTATGATTTAGTTCTGATATGTAATATATGATGATGAATACATATTTTATGCATGTAGATGACAATATTTAATACAAAATTTGTCCAAGAAATTTAGGTATCAATATCTTGAAATTGGGGTTAGATGCCTTAGCGTTCTTGATAGTTAACTGGGGACGTGTTAACTATTTGATGTTGAGGATATTACTGTCGGTATATGGATTGAAATCCGGATGTAAACCCCATGATAGATGCTCCATATTATGAATTAAATAGTGTTGGAATTTGGAATGAAATCTAAGTTGAAATATGTGTTTAATGTTCATACATTCTGGAAAAATTAAGCATGAAATTGGAATTGAATCATGTAGTTAATGGTCGTAAGTGGACTAATTAATTTTTAGGGAATCAATTACATAACTATTAAGAAGTATAAACCATTAGAAGTTAATTTGGAAGGAAATTGAGGAATCACATATTAAAACAAACAAGAAGATCTGGGCTTCAACATAAAATGGAACCGATTCAGCCTTGGAGCGAATCAATTCAGTTTGAGAACGAATCGATTTGGCGATGAACCAAATCAATTCGGTACTAGGAGATGAGTGATTTGGGCCTAGGATTTGGTTAAGTGTAATTTTAGCAGTCCAAGCGAGTTGGTAGGACCGTATATGGGTCAATAGGTAATATATTAAAAATGAAAAGGTCCCCTTATTTATTTGCGAAAGTTACATTTAACAAGATGGTTAAGTAATTATCTAAGGGAGTGGAATGAATAATTCACTAGAAGGTAAACTATTAATAAATAGAATAAATGTGGACTTCATGTGGGACTTTTATATGGTAATTATATAGTAGTTACATATACATATTTTAGGAGATAATAATATGTACTTATGTGTATTTTTGTGGACATACCAATGTTTGTAGGCTATCCTATCAGCTTGGCGGTTCGTACGTTAGGACCGGGTACCACACATCAGCATAGGTGGGCTTGAGGATTATGTAGGTCATATAGGTACTACATGGAGGCGCCATTTGTGTGAGCTAGGTGTTGACGCTGAAGCAGCCTGTGCCACCGATAGGTATGGACCGTGAATATGAATCTTGCATAAGGGCCTCCCCTAACTTATGTGTATTTTGTGTTATCCAATTACGATAAGAGATTCCCCAGACTTGCCGATAGAGTACGAACTAGACACTAACGGTAGATGCCTTCGTGTGTCAAATATATGAAAGGACATATATAAATAATTATCGGACTATAATGTGATAAATTTATTTATCTAAGAATGTGGACATAAATGACAAGACCCTACTTTGTGATGCATAATAGATGCTTATGACTAGACGTGACTTATAAGACTTGGATATTATGGGTATTGGTATTTAATTATAGTCGGTACACTTACACATTTAATTATCAAAAAATTCATTATTATTAATTTGGCACATTGTCAGAGTCATTTGAGATTTATTGGGATGCGATTTATATCACACTTAGATGATGGGTGAGGTGTTAAACTCATGCTAGTAATGATGGTGGAATATTTATTTTGCATCAACGGTATTATTCATCTTAAATAATTAATTTAATTCTTGAACATCTAGGGCTCAGACCCAAATTTAAATGTTTTCTCCTCCCAAGTTCTCCTAGAAATCGATAGATGGATTGTGCTATAGCAGTCTCGCATTCTCTTTCATTCATCATGTTTTAGATTCGTTGACTCTAGCATAGGTGTTTTTCTTCTAGAGTTAGTTATTTTTTTTATAATAGTTGTAAGGCCATAAGCCTGAATTTCTTATGTTGGGTTGTGGAATTTACTCTATAGTTGGATTTATTATGTACTTGGTGTTGGTTTGAATTTGTCTATTGTCATGGAAACATTCATAAAGTTCAGTACAAGCCTTTAAAATAATATAATATATATTACGTTTGTGTTGACAATGGTATGAATTGACAAACAAGCGTTATCTTCGACATATCGGCCTGGCCAACCTTTACGTGAGAAAGTAGGGGTTGTTACACTTTCTGTCTCTATGGAGTGAATTCGTCAGAGTTTTAGTAGGGTTGTGAATTGAGCATCCTTCTAAAGGTAGGAGAAGGTAGTTATTTATATGGCTGGGGTGGTGCCATGCGCACCCCAGGCATGTAGGAGGCATGTTCAATATCGAGTGGCCAATGTCATTCGGTCACCTATCATCTGTTCATGTAAATAATGATAGATAAATATTCTCCACACGTTAGGTGGATGTTGTCCACGTGAGGTTTACAACCCACACGCACTCTCCCATGCGTCATCCATTCTACAGGACTTACCAGATGTGCCCTACAGACGTGAGGTGTTAGCGTGGCCGAGCAAGAGACCACTGAGGTTCAATTAGATCACATGTTGGTAACTTCCAAGTGGAGTCTCGAATAACTAGCATCAGGCAAAGACGAGTGTATAACGAGTCTGATGAAGTCTCGACCTGATGGAAAGATGAGATCGAAAGAGCTGCTATAAGATTCTCTGTGAGAGCACATTTCGTAAGGTCGGCTCGAGCTAAGGTAGTCTTGAGTGTAGACAAGGTCATACTTAGGCATACCAGGAATCATTATGAAAACACATTCATCTTAAACTACAGCACACTCAAAATCTAAAAATTTAACATATTTTTTTCACTCAATTCCTTTGAAGCTATCATTTTTGAAAATCAAACAAACTAAACTCGTTGGCCTTGGATTTTTTTTGCTTATGTTACCTTTAATTTTTTATATATAGGTTCTTTCCAATGGTGGCTTCCCTGTAAAGGAGATTTTCTCCTTTCGTAGCCCTTTACCATACACCATCATATGTTTTTACTAAAAAAATTCTGACGGGCAATGGTTTTTACCTGCACAAATCTACCATAGTAATAAAATATATAGATGGAAAGATGAATTAGAGAACTTGTCACACAACTCAAATATAATATGTGAAGTTAAAATTCAAAGAGCTCGTTCATGTGTTTGTGGAGGCATATAAAAAGTGAATCCATTATGTGAATTAAAGTCGAAACAACTCCGTACAAGCATGACTAAGAACAAACTAGGTATTGAAAATCATACCCAATTGTCCTAGTCACATGGAAAGTACATAATGAAATGGATTCAAATACAAAATTATGCCCCACAAAATGTGTAAACTAAAATACACAACAATATAATTTTTTTTTAGTTTTTATTAAAATTTTCCAATGAAATATACCAATTAAAAAAAACTCAAAAGACAAACAAAATCTTTTTGTATTTTTCAATACGACTCAACAAATGTTATATAAAAATACAAAAGAGTCAAATAACATACAACTAGCAAACATATATATATATATATATATATATATATATATATATATATATATATATATATAAGAACAAAAGTTTGTGTATGTAAACATGTGAACACAATCAACCATTAGATATATCATGGTAAGTATCATGTGCAAGAAAATGAGAATCAACGAGTGTAATTTGTAAAGCCTCAAAATTCTATTTCCTAACCCACATAATGGCAACACGGTGATATATGGTTTTGGAAACCTTGGTGGATCTAGACTAAGACCTACGATGACAATTTTTAATATCAATAAAAAATGCCTAGGGTGACCTGTCCTATCGTAAATGCATGGTCCTTGCTTGGTGATCAAAAGCATTTGTATATCGAATCTAATTCCACACTTGTCATCTTTTATTTGGACGGTGCCTAACATCTATCCAACTTCGCGTACCTAGATCTCAAATCAAATTTTACAAGATTCAAGTATCAATATCTCTTCAAGACCAACTATTCGAGACTCTAACAAATGCCTAGACTACTCAAACGTAATCATATCCTTCTTTATAACCTCCATCAATCCACAAAGCCTATCTCTCCAACCCTCTACATATTGTATCTTCTTTTAAAAAGTCCCATCACATACCCTAAGATCCTGAGTTAAAATTCGCTCATTATTTCCTGTGGCATGCTCTTTCAACCTATCTTCCAACTTCAAGTATTCCTTATTCACATTCAATATTTTTGCATACAACTCATGGAAGGAAACTTGGAGTTCACTCTTCTACTACTCTTCTTCATCACCACTCTTTTCTTCACTCTATTCCACATCACACAATTCGGATGCACTTTTACTACTCTTCTACTACTCATGCCTAGAAATATCTTCATGGGAAGATTTCTCATCAAAGCTCACATGACTATCCAGGGAGATTTGCTTCCCTCTTTCAAATTACTCTCACTAAAGATGACATTATAAGCATTCGTTTTTTTCCCTCCTTTCTTACTTTAATGGGCACTAAGCTAGGATACAGCCACTACACCAAATCTGTCCATTTGTCAAGGTCATTGACCTTGACAAATCCAACTTGTCAAGGTCATTGACCGTGACATTTCGAGGCGAGATAAGAAAGGAGGTCATTGACCTTGACAAAAAACTCGCGTTTTATGTCACGGTCGTGTCAAGGTCAATGACCGTGACACGTTTGTCACGGTTTATAACCGTGACAAAGCCGTGACCCCTCTTGCCCAGAATTGTCACGGTCATTGACCGTGAGACGTCCATGACAAAATTGTCACGGGCGTGTCACGGTCAATGATCGTGACAATTCTAGGCAGAATTTAAAAAAAATCTGTTGGGCAGTATGGCCACTGTCACTGCCCAGCAGTATATTTGTACATGTTATAGCAACGTTGTACCTGTTCCAAACATCATATATCCAACACAAACTAAAGATAATGCAAATATATATTCATGACGATATAATCCAAATATTCAAAGTAAAAATAATATACATGACGATATAATCCAAATATAATTAAAATGGACAAACTTAAAAATAATGTTACTACATGTCTTGGATAAAACTGAGGAGGTGAGTAGGCCACACGACATACGAATTGACGCACCCACTAATATACCTCATGCCGCATTGTTCGCGCAACCACAATAGGGAGTTCTCCTTCCCGGGTATGACATGCGTGACGAGCACCCTAGACTCCATCTCTTGAAGCACACGTCCATGGACTATTCCACCCTCGACGATATTCGGGTCCCTCAACCCCCTCCCTATCCCCTGGCCATCAAATACGTCCAATATGAACACGCTCGGCCAACCAATTATCGATAATGGTCTGTTGGAGGGCGTCAAATAGGGAAGTGGATTGTCGAAGTACGAACGTGTCGGTGATGAAGCAGCGAGGTCCACATCCTCGTCATCCTGCGCCCCGTCCTCCCGCACCTCCTCCTCCACCGCCTTCTCCTTCTCCTTCTCCTTCCCTTTCCCTTTCCCTTTACGGTCTCCACCCAACGTACGCTTCATGAATGCATACATATCTTGGACCGTCGCCTCCAAACGGGACAGCTTCGCGTCATGTGAATCCACCATTCGAGCTAACCCGGTGTCGCTCGTCTCCAATCCGATGATCCTAGATTTGGCCACCCGCGAGCTCACTCCCCTTGTCCTCCACTTACGATCAAAGCAAGGCACTTGGCTGAGTGCGTCTGTGGACAAAGATGCCTTGCCGGCATCAGACTGCGACTCATGCACTTCCTTAAGCTTTTCCTGAAACGACAAAAAGCACATGATTAGTAAAATAAGTAAACTAAAAAATTATAACGTAATTAACAATAATTAAACTGTCGGATTACTTACAATTGTGGCCGCGACGCTCGGGGACACCTCCTTGTCCTTCCCCTTCTTCGTCCGAAGAGCCACATAAGTATCGAGCCTATGTGGCTTACCCCGTGGACCACTCCCTACCCCCTAAAATAAAATAAAGTAAAGTAAAATTAGTATAGGTCCCGCAAAGTAAAATAATATCAAATAATATATTTCTGTAGTTATAAATAAATTAAATCTTACCTGCATCCTATGCTCCACCTCAGCGTAAGAGGTCCGGCCGGAGTAGTGCACGTCTGTCTTTTTAGCCCGATTTTCCCTCCCCGATTGGCGAGATGCCAATTGTCGATCCTCGATCTCATTGTCAATGAAATTTTGCCATTGCGCCAATGAGATCGGCTCCTTGGGCGTGACGGATCCGTGCCATTGAAAAATGGACTCTCGTGTTTTTTCAAAGTACCGTGTTCGCATATTTTTCTTCCACGTCTTGTGTTGCTCCCTCAACTACTCCAAGACGGAATCGCGTAGCTTTGGATCCAAGTTGAATTGTTCATGTCCAACAAATACAATGTTAGTTGCGAATAAATATAAATATAAATATAAATATGAAATTGAAATTGAAATTGAAATATTCATATAAATAATACTTGTAGTGCGGCCCAAACAGCTAACTTGAGCTCATATGGCACCTCCTTCCAACTCATAAACCCCGGGCCGATGACCGTCTTTAGCAGCTCGAGGGATCTCGCTAATAGCTCCGACTTGTTCTCGACGGTAATCCCAAATTTTCCATATTTGGGGAGCCTAGGGGCGGAGGAGCCCTCATCGCCTCCGCTACCACCGAACCCAGATGACATCATCATAAACAACATCATCATCTTCGCCTTAACATCTGAAGGAGACATTTTTGCTGTAAAAAAATGTTATTAGTACAGATAAAAAAAATGTTAATAGTACACATACACACACCACTACATTTTCAACGTAAGAGCACAGTACATAATTCCAAACACGTCGTTTATTTTTTTTAAATTTCGCATCAATTTGGAGTTTTACTGTACATTTTTTTATCTTGAGATTCTATATTATGACGTATGTGTAAGTTCCGTCAATACCATTTCGTTTCAATTTTATAATATTATGTTTTTCCCAAATATTTTAAAAGATATTAAATGGGTGCCCCACCCCCACCCCCACCCCCTGTCCCCCTCCCCCCGCCACACACACACGCACACCTACTCACCTACGCACACACACACAAACACCCCACCCCCACCCCTCCCACCCTTACCCCCTCCCCCCACCACGACCGTGACAACTACATATATTGTTTATCAATAAAATTATGACATGAGATAATTATAATTGGAGCATAAATTTCATTATCATAAAGGAATAAATCCAACCAAGTACAGATATTCTACAAATTAAAGTGAGAATTAAATTTAAGACTTTCTAACAACATGCATGTATATGGATTCTAACTAATGATATTCCTAAAAACATACAATTGGCAACATTTTGTGAATTTACTAAACTTTATATAATATTATCAAATTCTGTTAAAAAATTATCTAGGGTTTTACCTAATTGAATTAATTTCATGAATAAAATTATTATCAATTTAAATGAAAATATCAATTATTATCCAATATTTTTGAATGAAATATTTATTTTGAATGAAAATATCAATTATTATCCAATTATTATCCAACTATTATCAATTATTTATTTTGAATGTATATAATATCCAAAATATAAATGTAAATAATATTCAAAACCCCACCCACCCCCACCCCCACCCCCTCCCGAAGTTTATTATCCAATTATTATCCAACTATTATCAATTATTTATAAAATTGATGTCTACTTTTAGTGTTGTGTATATATGTTAGTTGATGCCATTATATTTTTAGCCTAATTAGATTCTAAGGTTATCTCAATTTATATTTTTCTTTTTCTATCTAATAATTTTCAACGTAAGAGCACAGTACATAACGTATGTGTAAGTTCCGTCAATACCATTTCGTTTCAATTTTGTAATATTATGTTTTTTCCAAATATTTTAAAAGTTATTAAATGGGTGCCCCACCCCCACCCCCTGCCCCCCTCCCCCCGCCACACACACACGCACACCAATGCACCTACGCACACACACACACACACATCCCAGCCCCACCCACCCCACCCCCACCCCCTCCCCCCACCACGATCGTGACAACAACATATATTGTTTATCAATAAAATTATGACATGAGATAATTATAATTGGAGCATAAATTTCATTATCATAAAGGGATAAATCCAGCCAAGTACAGAGATTCTACAAATTAAAGTGAGAATTAAAATTAAGACTTTCTAAAAACATGCATGTATATGGATTCTAACTAATGATATTCCTAAAAACATACAATTGGCAACATTTTGTGAATTTACTAAACTTTATATAATATTATCAAATTCTGTTAAAAAATTATCTAGGGATTTACCCAATTGAATTAATTTCATGAATAAAATTATTATCAATTTAAATGAGAATATCAATTATTATCCAATATTTTTGAATGAAATATTTATTTTGAATGAAAATATCAATTATTATCCAATTATTATCCAACTATTATCAATTATTTATTTTGAATGTATATAATATCCAAAAATATCAATGTAAATAATATTCAAAACCCCACCCACCCCCACCCCCACCCCCACCCCCTCCCGATGTTTATTATCCAATTATTATCCAACTATTATCAATTATTTATAAAATTGATGTCTACTTTTAGTGTTGTGTATATATGTTAGTTGATGCCATTATATTTTTAGCCTAATTAGATTCTAAGGTTATCTCAATTTATATTTTTCTTTTTCTATCTAATAATTTTCAACGTAAGAGCATAGTACATAATGTATGTGTAAGTTCCGTCAATACCATTTCGTTTCAATTTTGTAATATTATGTTTTTTTCAAATATTTTAAAAGTTATTAAATAGGTGCCCCACCCCCACCCCACCCCCTGCCCCCGCCACAAGCACACGCACACCTACGCACACACACACACACACACACACACACACACACACACACACACACACATACCACCACACCCCCACCCCCTCCCCCACCACGACCGTGACAACTACATATATTGTTTATCAATAAAATTATGACATGAGATAATTATAATTGGGGCATAAATTTCATTATCATAAAGGGATAAATCCAATCAAGTACAGAGATTCTACAAATTAAAGTGAGAATTAAATTTAAGACTTTCTAACAACATGCATGTATATGGATTCTAACTAATGATATTCCTAAAAACATACAATTGGCAACATTTTGTGAATTTACTAAACTTTATATAATATTATCAAATTCTGTTAAAAAATTATATAGGGTTTTACCTAATTGAATTAATTTCATGAATAAAATTATTATCAATTTAAATGAAAATATCAATTATTATCCAATATTTTTGAATGAAATATTTATTTTGAATGAAAATATCAATTATTATCCAATTATTATCCAACTATTATCAATTATTTATTTTGAATGTATATAATACCCAAAAATATCAATGTAAATAATATTCAAAACCCCACCCACCCCCACCCCCTCCCGATGTTTATTATCCAATTATTATCCAACTATTATCAATTATTTATAAAATTGATGTCTACTTTTAGTGTTGTGTATATATGTTAGTTGATGCCATTATATTTTTAGCCTAATTAGATTCTAAGGTTATCTCAATTTATATTTATCTTTTTCTATTTAATAATTTTCAACGTAAGAGCACAGTACATAACGTATGTGTAAGTTCCGTCAATACCATTTCGTTTCAATTTTGTAATATTATGTTTTTTCCAAATATTTTAAAAGTTATTTAATGGGTGCCCCACCCCCACCCCTTGCCCCCCTCCCCCCGCCACATACACACGCACACCTACGCACCTACGCACACACACACACACACACACACACACACACACACACACACACCCCACCCCACCCCCACCCCCTCCCCCACCACGACCGTGACAACTACATATATTGTTTATCAATAAAATTATGACATGAGATAATTATAATTGGAGCATAAATTTCATTATCATAATGTGATAAATCCAACCAAGTACAGAGATTCTACAAATTAAAGTGAGAATTAAATTTAAGACTTTCTAACAACATGCATGTATATGGATTCTAACTAATGATATTCCTAAAAACATACAATTGGCAACATTTTGTGAATTTACTAAACTTTATATAATATTATCAAATTCTGTTAAAAAATTATATAGGGTTTTACCTAATTGAATTAATTTCATGAATAAAATTATTATCAATTTAAATGAAAATATCAATTATTATCCAATATTTTTTAATGAAATATTTATTTTGAATGAAAATATCAATTATTATCCAATTATTATCCAACTATTATCAATTATTTATTTTGAATGTATATAATATCCAAAAATATAAATGTAAATAATATTCAAAACCCCACCCACCCCCACCCCCACCCCCTCCCGATGTTTATTATCCAATTATTATCCAACTATTATCAATTATTTATAAAATTGATGTCTACTTTTAGTGTTGTGTATATATATTAGTTGATGCCATTATATTTGTAGCCTAATTAGATTCTAAGGTTATCTCAATTTATATTTTTCTTTTTCTATCTAATAATTTTCAACGTAAGAGCACAGTACATAACGTATGTGTAAGTTCCGTCAATACCATTTCGTTTCAATTTTGTAATATTATGTTTTTTCCAAATATTTTAAAAGTTATTAAATGGGTGCCCCACCCCCTGCCCCCCTCCCCCCGCCACACACACACGCACACCTACGCACCTACGCACACACACACACACACACACACACACACACCCCACCCCACCCCACCCCCCGCCCCCCTCCATCACCCCCTCCCCCACCACACACCACCACACACACACACACACACACCACCTCACCTCACCCCACCCCCTGCCCCCCTCCACCACCCCTTCCCCCACCACACACATATATACACACACATATACACATACATACACATACATATACACACGCACACACCCCGCCCTGCCCCCCCCCCCCCCCCCACACACACACACACGCACACACATACACACACATATATATATACACATACACACATAAATATACACACAAACATATATATAAATGGAAGAGAGGGAGAGAGAGAGAGAGAGAGAGAGAGAGGGAGAGAGAGAGGCGTCGAGAGAGAGAGTGAGAGAGGGAACGACGGTAGGGAAAAAAGAAGGGGGTAGGGTTTTAGCTGCAAATATTGTCACGGTCGTGTCAAGGTCTTTGACCGTGACAAGTATTTAAATTATTGTCACGGTCATTGACCGTGACGAGTCCGTGACAAGTAAATTTGTCACGGGGTTGTCACGGTCAATGACCGTGACAATTAGTTGTCACGGTCGTGTCAAGGTCAATGACCGTGACATAAAACGCGTGTGTTTTGTCACGGTCAATGACCTTGACAAGGCTGGCCGGCTGAAAGGTGATAATTTGGCCATTTTTGTGTAGTGAGCCATAAACCTCACACCATAAATCCATTCCGATTTATCACTCATAAATTTATCATTATAATATTAGGGAATTGATTGATCTTGTTATCTCAAACTTTTTGCATCTTTTGGTTGCTTTTGAAACTTGAGAAATTTCTTGAATTTATTTTCTAACAAGGCCATATCTTTGGACTCAATGTCAGATTCATCATTTAAAACATGTGTTTTTTCCTGTCGGGCTTTCAAAACAATGCCCTTGTACTTGTTATTCGTTTTACTGGAAAATAAGTCAAGCTCACAAGTTTGTAGGTCACATACAAGAGCTTCAAACTTGTTAGAATTTAAAGCATCCAAGGAATTCAAAACAATCACATTTGATTAATTCTTTCAGACAAATACCTTAAGATTTTCTTCATTACTCAGTTATCCTGTATTCTCTTTCCTAAGATAAAATATGAGTTAACTATGTTAGATAATCTACTGTAGAACTCATCGAAGGTTTCACTGTCCAACATCTTAATGGTTTCGAACTGAGTTATGAAGTTTTCGAGTTTAGAAGACTTGACAACACTAGTTCATTCATGGGTGAGTTGGAGTATGTCCCAAGCATCTTTAAACATCACACAAGTCATAATGCAGTGGAACTCCTGCAAGGTCACAGATCGAAACAAAGAATTTAAATTATGTAAATTATAACTTTTTAACCCATGTTCAAACTCACGCCAGGACTTTACGGGTTTGGGTAGCCTATTTTCTCTAACTAAGGTTGTAGTTGGGGACCAACCAATAAGTATCGCATGCCATACATAATCATCTATAGACTTAAGTGTTAATTTCTTACTCATTTTCCAGTATGCATAGTTTGACGCCTCAAACATCAGGGATCTAAGACCATTAAAACCAAAAAATTCATACCTAAAAATGCTAAATCTAAACAAAACAACTTAGTGTTCTAACTCTATTACCAATTTAAAGAGGTTCGATAGCTCAGGAAAGGATGATCTAACTAACAAAACGTGCATTTTAAAAAATTTCAAATTTAATGACTGAAACTTTTAACAGATTACGCCCAACAAATTTGTGTAACACTTTTGAACAGATTGTTGTGAAAACCCAATTTACCCAATTTTATATTTTTAAGCAAAAACATATATTTAGGCGATATTAGATAAAATAAATAAAACATCCACTATAGGCCGATGAAATGGGAAAACCTTGGACGATCGATCCAAATAGATTATAAGATAAGGTTTTGCAAATACAAATAGATTACAATGATAAGGTTTTTCAAATACAAGTGAATTGTGCGGCTGGGCCATCCGATGTTTTTTCCATTATGGATATTCCTCGTACGTCGACGTTTTGTGAGATTGGTGTATTTATTTTATTTGTTGTCACCTAGATGCATGCTTTAGGTTAAAAAAATAAAATTTTGTAAATTAGTTTATCGCTGCAACTCGATTTGAAATTTGTGAACAAGTTTTTATTTGGTTAATTTGTTTAAAGGCTTGATTTTTAAAAATTGAAAAAAATTATAAAAATTTGAATTTTTATTTGCAAGACCATTCTTGCTTAAACGCACCATGGATATCAAGTGAACTTTTCACGCGTACATTGTATCTGTGTAGTTTGGGCAAACATATATAATGCCTCGAAAGTCCACTAGAGATGGCTTTCTCTTGTGAGAGAAGTTTCTCCTTCTCTCTAAAAATACCCCTCTTTTCGTAATTAATCCTCCACGCTTTCCATGGAATCAAAATCAGAATTTAGCTTGGATTTTGATCCTAAGCCTTTTGATACTCACTATTCTCCAACACTTTTAGTTACACCTCCTGACTGTTCAAAAATGGTGAGAAGTACTGAGTCTAAAAGTTTTTTTGATTCAGTAGAGGGATCGACTTTTCCAAAGGATAATTTGCCTCAGGGGCATGTTCGTTTGTTGGAAAAAAGTTCCAAATGGTTACTGAAAAACACCAAAAATTAAACACCATTCATTCGAAGAAAGTATTCATCTAAGTAAATGAGGAGCATCAATCACATCCAAGTATTCTCGATAGTTTTTTATCTCCAATTTGTAATGGGGATATTTATAAATTCCCATAATTAATCTTTAATGGCTTTTTGTAGTTTTCCTTTGCTTGTAAGCCCTTTGAGAGGCTCTTTCTCCATTAATAAATTTTTGTCTGGGGTTTTAATCCCTCTTCCATAAATAAAAATAAATAAAAAATAAAAATAAAAGGACAGGGTTTTTTTGTGGGACGTTCTAGGAGGAGACATTTTCGGCAGACGAATGCGAAAAAGTTCTGGAAATTAATAGAGGTCATTCTAGTCAAGTGGTTTGTCTTTATTCATTTATTAATTTTACAACTAGTTATGTATTAGGATTCCTGCCATTTGGATTTTGGGATGTAATTAGAAAAAGAAATAATTCTATTATTCCAGTGGCCAACCGGGATTCCTACGATACAGATTCGCCCCAAAATAAGAGAATTTTGGCATGTGTGGGTCTTGAGAAATATTTACGGCCTCCCACATATATAAATTTTCTGTCATTAAATGATGATGAAAAGGTAGAACATGGAGTTCTCGAACCTATTTTACTCAAAGTAGGCAAAAAAGGTAGTCGTTCTCACAAAAATGTCATTAAAGACAAACTGATGCATACCAAATCAAAAAAATTTAGGGTCTAGTGACTAAGTTACCGAACGGATAGGTGTTAGGCACCCATTCTGCCCTATTAGTATCTCATAAGCTAGGATAATATTCTCATTTTCTCTGAAATATAATTTATGTGTATAATGTGTGTGATGTGAAAATAAGTTAGAAAAATAAATCGTTATATACACATCATGAGAAGGACGGAAATGATTCATTCTGAGGAGTATAAGAAGAAAGAAAATAATCTGACAAGGTAGCCAAAATGTGCGCATTGCGCGAAGAATGGAATATGTATGTATGAGGAGGGCGCTAAAAATATGATAATCAAAAGGCACAATGATATTTGCAATATATCGGACACAAATCTACCATGGTGAAATAAATATGTGTGTCTAACGAAAAGTCTAAAAAAGAAACATAATAAAAGAATATGAAAATATGATATAATTAACCAACGGATCATGATTTACTATGAGGAAATGAATATGCATGTTTGATGGGTTACTAGTACTTATATATGTATATACGCATAGTAATACTAAATATTCGAACAAGTAAAGTAAATAAATAAGCAAATAGGACTGGAATAAAGAGGATGACTAGGGACACCTAGATAGGTCAAAAAAGGCAACAAAGTGCATGTAGTTTGATAACACGCAAGCGTGGGGTTTAACCCATGAACCCAAAACTTGAAATTCTTTAAGTTCATTTAAAAATGTTCACAAGTGTTGGGAGTGTGAAAAATGGAAAATATACTTTAGGGTTTAAAGGTGAACCCTCTTTTAGCATTTTTGGTTTATAAAATTATGTTTTTTGCATATAAATAATAAAAAAAATGGATTAATTGGAGTGATAAAAAGAAATAAAGTAAAAATATGCCAAGAGTGAAGAAAATAATAATAAATGACACTTGTTAAATAAGACGTAAAAAGATTGAAGTAGACCTCATATAGAACTTTGCTATGATTTCGACGTAAAGCTGGCTAATTTTTATGGAGTTTGAGTGGTGGTGGGGTAATGGTAAAATTGCGTGGCAAAAAGTGAGGTCAATGCGATGTAAGAAAAGTGGAGAGAATTTTTAGAAAATGAAATTTTGTAATGACGATGAACTAATTTCGAGGTAGAGGTTGTTTTAATTTTCAGAAAAGGGTTCATACGAATTAGGCCATGACTTCCTTAAATATAAAAATATTGGGCCAGGGTCTATGCCGATTGGCATAGGCCCTGGTCTTCTGATCGGCATACCCCTGGCTTGTTGATGATGTAAAGTACCCCTCTGATGATAGGCAGAGGGTCTGGGGTGGCCTATAGGCAGTCCAAAAGGGAATTTTTATAAAAAACATGCAGAAAATGCGAATCGTATGTCCGAATCGCACATAGACAAAATCGTTGAAAAACTTATTGAAATCCGTATGAAAATCTATTGGGCCACTTTCTAGTCTGAGAGTTAACGAAATTCAAACGATGCTTGAAAATGCAAGAGAGCATCTAGGATGGGATTCATGGAGTAAAAAGGCAAGTACGCACGAACCGTACGGTCGATTCATGCATGGAATTGACCTTTGGAAGGGGTATTAAAATCCTTATGAAAGTGAAAGAGATATTACTAGGTTTGAAAGTTAAACAAAGTTAAACGGAGCTCGTGTGGTGGCCTCTTTGATAGGGTTCTTACAGTAAAAAGTGAAGTACTCGCGAACTGTAGGGCTAATTTATGCATGGTATTGATAGTTGGAAATGGTATTCATAGCCCTATGGAAGTGAAATGAGCTACGAACAGATTTGGGAGTTGACAAATGTTAAAATGGGCTGGAAACAGACTGATGGTCTCTAAAACGGGGTTTCAGAGAAAAAAGGAAAGTAAGTGCGAACCATGAGGCCACGTCATGCACGGTATGGACAATTGAAAAGGGTATTTAGAGCCCTATGAATGTTTAAGGATTTACTCTCGGGTTCTTGAAAGTCCTGATATGCTATGTAAGTATGGTCTTGCAAACAAAAAGATTTTCTTATTTTTCAAATTTAATAAAAAATACTTTAAATAATTTAATGTAATAAAAGCCTTTTCACCAATTAAACCGTTTATTATGAAAAAATGATTTACCCAATTTTATCTTTTTTAACCTAAACATGAATCTAAGTGATAAAAATGTTAAAATAAGTAAAGCAAGACAACACGCCAATGTACGAGGAAAACCCATAATAACAATAACCTCGGATGACCCAGCCAAACTGTTCACCATGATAAGGTTTTACAAAGACTAGACGGTGGTCATACTCAATGACTCATCTCCCTACCAAGCTTTAATGTGTTTCTATCTTCAACTTCTCCTTCACATTGCAACGTAGGAGTCCACCCACACAAACTGCCACAACGCGTGAATCCACGCGTGCCTGGGTATCCACCGATGAGGCTCAAAAAGTATCTACGAACTAGGAAAATGGAATTATCATTTATTTATCACAACACATGAAACCACAAATATGATGACTACCACACGAAACGTTCTCCCTCCAGATGAATATAAATAGACTTTGTGCCTGGCAAAAAGATCTCAAAGCATAAGAATATTGAAATATGGATCTTTAAACTCTTTTGGGTGAAACAATGGTTTTGAAATTTGGTAAAAAAATGGGAATTCTTCTTTGCCAAATGGTCTTCAAAATTTGAGTCCATCACGCTTCTTTATATTAAACTAAGAAATTCGAGGCGGCAAGTTCATCCAAATGAAAACATAGTTCTCATTCGAATGAAATTCATATGTTGTTCAAATTAAGACCCGTCTCGTTCGAACGAACATGCATTGTGGTTCAAACGACCTTACCATGAGATTCCAAATGGTGACCTTCTATTTGACAAAGAGTTCCCGTTTGAAGTTCAATAGATGTTCGTTTTAATATCCTAAGCTTGTTCCAACGAAATCTAAAACTTGTTTGAACGAAATTCTTATTTCATTCTAATGAAGTCTGTATCTCGTTCTAACGAACTAAGAAATAAAAAAAAATCTAAAAAGTATTTACAAACAGTTCCAAATGATTTTGTTTAAAAATAATCCCCATAAATAATTTTCAAAGGATCATAATCTAATGTGTCCCTACTTGTAAGATCCTCAAAAAATGTGAGCACTACCATGGCATGAAACACGATATGATGCGTATCCATCTTTGAAGCTTCTTCGCTGAGTCTTCAACAGTTTTTCAAGATTGATAATACAAAGTATAACTTATAACTCTATTTTTTCCTGAAATCATGCCAATTACAAACAAATTGAATCGGTTGGGAATTTTCCCTTATAAATCTCCCCTTTTGGCTATTTCGGGACAAAAAACCAAAGTAAAAACCCCGTGAGTCCGAAAAGACTTTTAAACACTCAACCTCAAAAGAAAAAAGTATAGATGATCGACAAACACATATGCTAAGAGCTTTGCTCGCTTGAAACTTTGTCTTATGTTGTAAAACAACACACTTAAAACACCTTCAAGTGCAAAAAAAATATAACATGAATAAAATCTGCATGTGAATAAATTCAAACTGTGTCTAACAATCTCAACTTAGGTAAGATATCTCCTACTAAGATAAAGATATCATAATCATGAAAGGAAAGACATTGTTGTTACTCATTTTTGTTTAGAACTAAACAAAGTAAAAATGCTATTTATCCCCCATGAACTAAATCTCCCCGAAATATGTGAACATATAATAACAAGAGAAATTACAGAAGTAGTAATACTACCTTGCAATGGTGTAGTGTGCAGCAAGAACATAACATTGCAACATAAGCACGAATATTCACGAACCTAGAATATTAATAAATTTACTAATCAATACTGTCATGATATGATAAACATAATTAGGAATTGATGATACCAAAAATGGTATCACCAAGTCAGTTTATTTTGTGAGCTTAATCCAGTATAACAATGCTGGAAACACAACAACGTAATATAGAAGGAGGTGAGGCAAAGAGGGAGATAACACGTAATACAAGTGGTTCAACCAATCTTGGCCTACTCCACTATGTGGGTGGGTGTGAAATCCACTAAATAAGTGCTATAATGGCCTTGGGATACAAAACACTCAAGCTTTCGGTAATACCCCATAATTTTTCTAAAATAAATAATAATAATATTTTTGATAAATAAAATTTTGTGGAAATTGGACTCAATTGGAAACTTAATTTAATAATTGCAAAGGTGTAATTTGTTGTTAAGTAATATTTGTATGTGATTGATTTTCTACCTGTATCTATGTGTATAGCTATAGCATTGCATGCATTGCAAAAAAAATACAAATTAATATGTGACACAATTTAAAAGTACCCAATGTTAACATAAAATAAATTGGCATATATTTCGGTGCACATATGGGCTCGTTCAGGTGTTTTAGAGCTTTAGAAATAGCCCCAGATCAATAATATATAGGTTGGAGAGCTTTTGGACTAGTTGGGATATGGATTCGGGTCTATTTGGGTGTCCAAAAATTGGGTTTTAAGCCCAACTCGGGATTAGGATTAATTAGTGTTTAAGTGGGGGTAAACCATTTCCCCACTACTATTCAGAAATTTCTAAGGCAACAATCCTTTTACTTAATTAAAGTTTTAAGTGTATTTTCTTGATGCATTATAATGACCCTTAAAATTTCTGGGATTTAGGTTTGATATGAATGATTTGATGATGAATAAATATTCTATGCATGTAGATGGTTGAATTTAATATAGAATAAGCCCTGGAAATTTAGGTATACCGATATCTAGAAATTGGGGTTAGAACCCTCAGGGTTCTTGATAGTTAAGTGGGGACATCTTGACTATTTGATGTAGAGGATATTATTGTTGGTATATGGACTGAAATCCTGATGTAATCCCCATGATAGATGCCACATATCATGAATTAAATAGGGTTGGAATTTTCACATAAGCAGAGCATATTTTCATCTTTTGGATGATTTGGCTTGAAAGGAACTCGAGATATTTTGATGGCGTTGAGACGCAACCGTCGAGACTTCGTTATATAATTTTTAGCACTCTTCTTAGTTGGTATGAGGAGAAGATCGCTATCACGACGCAGGATTTCTTAGACTTCGTTGATGAGATTCACTCAGCTTCATAAACGAGAGCTTTTGTTTGTTGGAACCCGTTCTGTATTTCTTTTTCTTAGTTTCTTTTTATTTTAATTGTATACTTCATATATACGGGTTCGCTCCCTATAGCGTTGGTTTTAATACAATCTTTTAATTATTAAAAAAAATCTATTAATAGAATCTGACAGAACTAAATTTTCTTCTCAAAATAAGTATTTAGATTTTATGGATAATTTCTATAATTTAATATTTTATAATCATTTTTGTCTTCACTGAAATTATTGTAAGTATTCCCATGGGAATGTAAGAATACCACTTATTGGATGAATTTTAATTCAACCTTTTTTCCACCAAGAAGGTAATCTAATTCCATTTTGGTCACATTCTCTTGTAACTTAACCTCACACCAAACATAGTAATGTTACACTTTACCATAATTGTTGGAAGGAATCAAATTCCAACTAGTTTTTTTGCGTTCTAAATGGGTCGTATAGCCTAAATTTTCTATGTTTCCTCTTCCAAATATTTAAACTTTCTATTTTCTCTCTCTACATTGTTTAATGTAATATGTCTATTAGGGGTGACAATATTGGAAACGACACGAAAACACAACACAATACAACACGAAATTGACACGGCTTGTCCTGCTTGTGTTTTAGTTTTTTGGTACAAACTCGTATCTGATCGTGGTCATGTTTAAAATTAGACCTGAAATTGACTGAAAATTGATCGAAATTAAAATGTTTCGACACAACAATTTTAAAATTGTAAAAGCGAGTAATAAGTCATGTAGTAAAAAAATGTTCACCCTTATTGTTTTAAAAGTATGCCAGACTGTATAATACAAGATATTTTAAGAGAGAATAATAATCCATGTAGTAAAAAAAATGTATTTGGCTTCAATTATATTGGAGTTTAGTGTAATTTTACTACAACATTTAAACATTACAATTATGTATTAAAATATGTATGAGAATAAAATAGATTATTTAAAATACAATTATATTTGAGTTTAGTACATTTTTAATTTAAGGAAAAAATAATTTAATGTACAAAAAAATTTTCATTCTTAAAACCACTTGAATAACATATTATAACGTTCCTCTTATTACAAAGGATGCATCATGCACTCCCACTTGTTAAAAAGTGAACGCGTATTTAAGTATATATTTATGAGTTTATAAAATTTTAAGTAATTAGTTATACATAGATTTAGTTTTGCAAAAAAAAATATATAGGAATAGGTGAAGGACCCACCTCAAAACATTTCCTACCACTAGGTATATATTACCTTAGAGACCAAAATGCTTTGTTATATACATTATTGGAGTCCCACATCAAAAATAGTTGCAAGCCTCTCAACTATTAGCATATTATAAAGCTACTCGTAACTAACTTATAAAGTTGGGACCGAATCTGGGCTTAGAGTCTTCTAGCTCTGGCCTTCTAATAGTTCAAAACAATGGTGAAACCATTTTTGGGATCAGTAGACTGCTAATTTTACAGTGCACTAAGGGATCCTGTAAGAAATCGAAGGGCATCCGTTGATTGATTTTCAAATTTTTAATACGTATTTGAAAGTAATCACGTGAATGAAAATTTAATTAGCGCGAGGGTTGACAATTATGTACTTGTGTCATTTTTTTTGTTTCTTCTCTATTTAGGTTGGTCGTGTTCATTTTAATTAAAAAACATAATATCAGATTGTGTTATGTTCATATTACATAAAGCTTATTCCGGTCGTATATGGCTTATCATGGCCCAATAACACGATTTGGCACCCATTTTGTGTGTGTGTGTGTGTGTCTTCGCTTCCTTAACAATATAATTATCAATTCCTCAACTCTCGTAAAACTCCCTCCTAACTTGATCAAATATCATGTAAAAGATATTTCATTATGAGCCACTAACGCTCATATTTTAAGAGGATCCATTAATATGATATATTCCTGTTCATGCCTATTACTCTTCAAATATTTTTTGTCCTTCTCTCTAAATTTTATCAGTGAAACTAACATTAGATATTTTCTCTATTTTAATTCACTTTAGTATTCACAAAATATTTCCACATATAACAGTAGAGGATATGTTGAGTAACCAATGGATACTGTTAACTGTAAACACTAATTTGGATGTATATCCTAGGCCTTTTAAGTTCCAATATATGTGGTGCACTCATAACTCTTTTATGGATACTATTAAATCCTCTTGGGCTACTCCTGCTGATGGTTATGGGATGAGATTGTTTTCTATCAAACTGGAGAGGCTCAAAGGTGAATTGAAGAATTGGAATGGGGAAACTTTTAAAGTTATATTTCAAAAGGTTAAATATCTAGAGGGCAATATTGTTCAACTAAAATTGTTATATGAACAGGGGAGCTCTGTTTCAAATAGCGAAGCACTTAAAGAAGCAGAAGTTAAATTGTTTGAAGTAAATAAAATTGAAGAGATGTATTGGAGGTAGAAATCAACTATCAAATGGCTCAAATTGGGGGTTGCAAACACTATGTTTTTCCACTCTAGTGTCAAATCTAATCAGAAAAAGATGGGGATCCCTTCTATTAAAGATCGTTCTGGGATTCTTTGGTTGGAGGACCAAGCTATGAAATCTCGTATAGTAAAGTTTTTTGATGATAATATGGATCCAAATTTGTCTTTAAGAATGGTGGATGTTTCTAATATCATTCCAAACATTATTACTTCTGAGAGGAACTCTGATCTGGAGGTTTTTCCTTTTGAAATGGAGGTCTTTATAGCATTGTCTAAACTTAGTGAAGACTCAACTCCAGGCCGTGATGGTTTTGGAGGATCTTTTTATAAACAAATGTTGGGGAATCATAAAAGATGATGTTTTATCTTCTATTAATAGTTTTTTTGCAGGTTCAAGTATTCCTCAGAGCTGGTCTAGCACTTCAATAGTCATGATTCCAAAAATTCAACATCCAAAGACTTGTGGGGATCTTAGACCTATTAGCCTATGCAATTTCTCAATGAAGATAATCACAAAAATCCTTGCAACCAAACTTTCATAGCTTCTTCCTCTCCTTATATCTCCTAATCAAAGTGGATTCATCAGAGGCAGATCAATTTAAGATAATATTCTCCTTACAAAAGAATTGGTTGAAAAATTAGATAAGAAGGTGCATGGTGGTAATTTTGTGTGTAAGATAGATATGGAGAAGTCTTATGATAGGGTCAATTGGGGGTTTTTATTATCTTTTCTCAGGAGTTTTGGCTTTGAGGAATAATGGAATGACTTTATTTGGAGAGTTATTTCTGGAAATTAGTTCTCCATTTGCATAAATGGACAAAATTGTGGATTCTTCAAATCTAATAGAGGTATAAGACAAGGGGACCCTATCTCCCCATGTCTTTTTTTATCTTGGATGTTGAATATCTGAGTAGGGGCTTAAACAAATTAATGGAGGAAGAAAAAATCAAGCCTTATTACATGCCTAAAGAAAGTCCCTTAGTTTCTCACTTAATATATACTGATGATGTAGTTATCTTCTCTAGAGGAGATAAGAAAAGTCTCAATTATCTCATGAATTTCCTTCTTAAATATTCCTCCATTTCAGGTCAGAGAATTAATTTTAATAAGAGCTCCTTCACAGTTAAAAAAAAAGGTCTTCCTAGTTTCAAAAACAAAGTGGGGGCAGTTTGCACAGGTCTTGAAGGTAAATCTTTGCCTATTAAATACTTAGGTTGTCCTTTACTTCAAAGGAGGAGCAAAATTGTTTACTATGAAAGTCTTCTTAATTATTTGAGATCCAAGATGGAAGGGTGGCAATCCAAATATTTGTCTTCAGAAGGTAAGTACAATTTGATTAATCATGTGCTCTCTTCTATTCCTCTATTCCTTCTGGCTTCTATTTCTCCTCCAAAATCAATTATTCGAAAGATTCATAGTCTCTTTAATAAATTCTTTTGGGGTGGTAATGTTTAATCTGGTTGGAGATATTAGTGGAAAAATTGGGAGTTTGTTTGTAGAGGACCATCTCAAGGCGGTCTTGGATTAGAGATTTTAATGTTATTTCAAAAGCCTCAATGATGAAGTTATATTGGAAGTCAGTGTCTGAATCTTCCTTATGGTCTTCTTACATGTCAAATAGATACAAAAATTCAAATGGTTCCTTATATAGGGGATCTCTCACCTGGAAGAAAATTTATGCAATAGTAGATCTTTGTTCTTCTAATATGGAGATTATTAATGATAAATTGATTTGGAAGCCGACATCTACAGGCCAGTTCTCCTTCTCATCTTCTTTAGACATTGTTAAACTCTATTATCCTTCCTCTAGAGTTAGTACATTTATTTGGCATCCTCATATTCTAAAACAATGTTCTATTTTTATGTGCAAATTGCTCAATGACCGTTTAGCTCTGGATGATAATGTTAAATCCTTGGGTATTCGATTATGCTCTAGATGGAAAGCCTCTAAATCCAAGGAGGAATCTATTAATCATGTGTTTCTTCAATGCTCCATTATCCAACCTATTTGGAAGTTTTTTGCAGATCTTATGGGCCTTCCACGGGATAAAGTTTCAATTCATTCTCTACTTCATAGCTGCTAGTTAAAGTCAAGTCATAATGATTATTCTAAGTTCCTTGCTAAATTTATCCCAATTGTGGTTTCTTGGCAGATTTGGAAAGGAAGAAATAAAGCTTTCTTTGAGAATTGTAATATGGTTCCTTCAGAGTTAATTTCAAAATCCATTTCTCTCATTTTAAATATTTGTAAGGATCTTCCTTTTAAGAGTTCTATCTCATTCTTTGATAAGGGTATTCATGAGATTTTTAATCTTACCACTCTCAGGATAATACAAAGTTTCAAATCAGTGAAATTGCTTCTCCCTCCATCTGGTTGTTACAAGTTGAATGTGGATGGAGCTTCTAAGGGAAATACAGGTTTGTCTGGCTAAAAGGGTATTTTAAGAAATGGCAAGGGTGAGATGATTTGGGCCTTTTTTGAATATTGTGGTGTTAATTCCAAATCTTCTGCTGAACTTAGTGGTCTCTACATGGGCATTAAGGTTTGTATTGATCATCATAGTACTAGTGTTCTGATTGAAGCTGATTTAAAGTTTGTGGTGGATCTGATTAATAGAAATTGGACCTTTAACTTATAAAATCAGGTCAAAATTATTGATGTTAAATTATACTCTCTCTTATGGATACACGGAATCTAATATGGTTGCAGATGCTTTCGCCAATATTTGCTAATTCTTTGAAGATTTTTTACAATGCTGTTGATCTTCCTTCTACCGTGAAAGGTACCTATAGGCTTGACAAGATGGGATGTAGCTATATTAGATCTTCCTTCCAATTATCTCGATAGTTTTTTTTCTCCAATTTGTAATGGGGATATTTATAAATTCCCACATTTAATCTTTAATGGATTTTTGTAGCTTTCCTTTGCTTTTAAGACATTGGAGAGGCTCTTTCCCCATTAATAAATTTATGTCTGGGGGTTTAATCCCTCTTCCATTAATAAAATAAAAAATTAAAAAAAAAAGGATAGTCAGGGTTGATTTGTGGGACGTTCTATGAGGAGACATTTTCGACAGATGAATACGAAAAAGTTCTGGAAAAAATTTGAGGTCATTCTAGTTAAGTAGTTTGCGTATTTATTTATTTATTTATTTTACAACTAGTTATGTATTAAGATTCCTGCAATTGGGATTTTGGGATGTAATTAGAAAAAGAAATAATTTTGTTATTCCAGTGGCCATCTGGGATTTCTCCGATACGGATTCGCCCTGAAATAAGAGAATTTTGGCATGTGAGGCTCTTGAGAAATCTTTGCGGGCTCCCACATATATAAATTGTTCGTCATTAAATGATGATGAAAAGGTATAACATGGAGTCACGGGCCTATTTTACTCAAAGTAGGAAAAAGATGTAGTCGTTCTCATAGAAATGTCATCGAAGACAAATTGATGGATACTAAATCAAAAAAATTGGGGGTCCAGCGACTAAGTTACTGAATGGATAAGTGTTAGGCACCCATTCTGCCCTATTAGTATCTCATAAGCTAGGATAATATTCTCATTTTCTCCAAAATATAATTCATGTGTATAATGTGTGTGATTTGAAAATAAGTTAGAAAAATAAATCGTCATATACACATCATGAGAAGGACGAAAATGATTCATTCTGAGGAATATAAAAAGACAGAAAATAATCTGACAAGGTAGCCAAAATGTGTACAGTGCGCGAAGAATGGAATATGTATGTATGAGGAGGGCGCTAAATATATGATAATCAAAAGGCACAATGATATGTCCAACATTTTGGACACAAATCCGCCATGGTGAAATAAATATGTGTGTCTAACGAAAAGCCTAAAAAGAAACATAATAAAAGAATATGAAAACATGATATGAGTAACCAACGGATTATGATTTACTATAAGGAAGTGAACATGCATGTTTATTGGGTTACTAGTACTTATATATGTATATACGCATAGTAATACTAAATATTCGAACCAGTAACGTAAATAAATAAGCAAATAGGACTGGAATATAAAGGATGACTAGGGATACTTAGATAGGGAAAAAAAGGCAACAAAGTCCATGCAGTTTGATAACATGCAAGGGTGGGGCTTAACCCATGAACCCAAAACTTGAAATTCTTTTAGTTCATTTCAAAATGTTCACGAGTGTTGGGAGTGTGAAAAGTGGAAAAATATACTTTAGGTATTAAAGGTGAACCCTCTTTTAGCATTTTTGGTTTATAAAATTATGTCTTTTGCATATAAATAATAAAAAAATGGATTAATTGGAGTGATAAAATGAAATAAAGTAAAAATATGCCAAGAGTGAAGAAAAAAATAACAAATGACACTATTTAAATAAGATGTAAAAGGATAAAAGTAGACCTCATATAGAACTTTGCTATGATTTTGACATAAAGCAGGCTAATTTTTATGGTGTATGAGTGGTGGTGGGTAATGGTAAAATTGGGTGGCAAAAAGTGAGGTCAATGCAATGTAAGAAAAGTGGAGAGAATTTTTAGAAAATTGAAATTTTATAATGACGATGCACTAATTTCGAGGTAGAGGTTGTTTTAATTTTTAGAAAAGGGTTCTTACGAATTATTCCATGACTTCCTGAAATAGAAAAATATAGGGCTATGGGTTATGTCAATTGGCATAGGCCCTAGCTCGTCGATCGGCATACCCCTGGCTTGTTGATGAAGTAAAGTACCCCTCTGACGATAGGCAGAGGGTCTGGGGTGTCCTATAGGCAGTTCAAAAAGGAATTTTTGTAAAAAATATGCAAAAAATGAGAATCGTAAGTCCGAATCGCGCACATACAAAACCGTTTTAAAACGTATTCAAATCCATATGAAAATATATTGGGCCACTTTCGGGTCTGAGAGTTAACGAACGTCAAACGGTGCTCGAAAATGCTCGATAGCGTCTAGGATGGGGTTCATGGAGTAAAAAGGCAAGTACACACGAACCGTACGGTCGATTCACGCATGGAATTCACCGTTGGAAAGGGTATTAAAAGCCCTATGAAAGTGAAAGAGATATTCCCAGGTTTGAAAGTTGAACAAAGTTAAACGGAGCTCAGAAGCATGTGGTGGACTCTAAGATAGGGTTCTTATAGTAAAAAGCGAAGTACGCGGGAACTGTAGGGCTAATTCATGCATGGGATTTATAGTTGGAAATGGTATTCGTAGCCCTATGGAAGTGAAATGAGCTACGGACGACTTTGGGAGTTGACCAATGTCAAAATGGGCTCGAAACACACTGATGGTCTCTAAGACGGGGTTTCAGACAAAAAAGGAAAGTACGTGCGAACCATGAGGCCAAGGTATGCACGATATGGACAATTGAAAAGGGTATTTAGAGCCCTATGAAAGTTTAAGGATTTACTCTCGGGTTCTAGAAAGTCCTGATATGCTATTTATGGATGGTCTTCCAAACAAAAATATTACTTATTTTTCAAATTTAAAGAAAAAACTTTAAATAAGTTAATGGAATAAAAGCCTTTTCACCAATTAAATCGTTTATTATGAAAAAACGATTTACCCAATTTTACCTTTTTTAACCTAAAACATGAATCTAAGTGATAAAAAGATAAAATAAGTAAAGCAACACAACACGCCAATGTATGAGGAAAACCCATAATACGAAAACCCTCGGATGACTCAGCCAAACAGTTCACCATGAAAAGGTTTTACAAAGACTAGACGGTGGTCTTACTCAACGACTCATCTCCCTAGCAAGCTTTAATGTGCTTCTATCTTCAACCTCTTCTTCACATTGCAGCGTGGGAGTACACCCACACAAACTCCCACAACACGTGAATCCACGCATGCCTGGGTATCAACCGATGAGTCTAAGAAAGTATCTATGAAATAGGAAAATGGAATTATCATTTCTTTATCAAAACACATGAAACCACAAATATGATGAACACCACATGAAACCTTCTCTTTCCAGATGTATAGAAATAGACTTTGTGCCCAACAAAAAGATCTCAAAGCATAAGAATATTGAAATATGGATCTTTAAACTCTTTTGGGTGAAACAATGGTTTTGAAATTTGGTAAAAAATTGGGAATTCTTCTTTGCCAATGTTCTTCAAAATTTGAGTCCATCACGCCTCTTTGTATTAAACCATGAAATTCGAGGCGGCAAGTTCGTCCAAATGAAAACAGAGTTCTCATTAGAACAAAATTCATATTTTGTTCAAATGAAGACCTGTCTCGTTCGAACGAACATGCATTGTGGTTCAAATGACCTTGCAATGAGCTTCCAAATGGTGACCTTCAATTTGATAAAGAGTTCCCTTTTGAAGTTCAATAGACGTTCGTTCTAATATCCTAAGCTTGTTCCAACGAGATCTCAAACTTGTTTGAACAAAATTCTCATTTCATTCTAATGAAGTCTGTATCTCATTCTAACGAACTAAGAAATAAAAAAAATATCTTTTTCTTCTGAAAAGTTTTTAAAAACAATTCCAAATGATTTTGTTTAAAAAATAATCACCCAAAATAAATTTCAAAGGATCATAATCTAATGCGTCCCTACCTGTAAGATCCTCAAAAAATGTGAGGACAAACTTGGCATGAAACACGATATGATGCGTATCCATCTTTGAAGCTTTTTCGCTACGTCTTCAACAGTTTTACATGATCGAAAATACAAAGTCTAACTTATAACTCAATTTTTTCCTGAAGTTATGCCAATTACAAACAAATTGAATCGGTTGGGATTTTTCCCTTATAAATCTCCCCTTTTGGCTATTCCAGGACAAAAAACCAAAGTAAAAATCTCGTGGGCCATAAAACACTTTAAAAGACTCAACCTCAAAAGAAAAAAGTAAAGATGTTCGACAAACACATATGCTAAGTAGCTTTGCTCGCTTGAAACTTTGTCTTATGTTCTAAAACTGCACACCTAAAACACCTTCAAGTGCAAAAAAAATATAACATTTATAAAATCTGCATGTGAATAAATTCAAACTATGTCTAACAATCTCAACCAAGGTAAGATATCTCCTACTAAGATAAAGATATCATAATCATGAAAGGAAAGACACTTTTTTTCCTCATTTTCGTTTAGAACTAAACAAAGTAAGAATGCGTAAAACTTTTTATCCCCTATGAACCAAATCTCCCCGAAATATGTGAACATATAATAACAAGAGAAATTACAGAAATAGTAATACTACCATGAAATGGTGTAACGTGCATCAAGAACATAACATTGCAACACAAGCACGAATATTCACGAATATTGACAAGCCTAGAATATTAATAAATTTACAAATCAATACTGTCATGATATGATAAACATAATTAGGATTTGATGATACCAAAAATAGTATCACTAATTCAATATATTATGTGAGCTCAATCCTGTATAACAATGCTGGAAACACGACAACGTAATTGTTGATGCAAAAAACTGGACCGAATCCCATTTTTATGATCACAGATAAATAATCCAATCAACACATGAGAGACAAAGATTTTTAAAGTGGTTCGGCTATGAATAAAGCCTACGTCCACTATTATTTTATTCCCATTGGTTTACAATAGCATCATAGGGTGTAGAGAGAGAAAGGATGTGTATCTTGTGTATGGGGTTTCTATGTTCTCTTGGATCTCTCCCTTTTGGCTAAGGGAATACATGTATTTATAGTGATGGGAGATAAAGAGATTCATTGTATGTAGACATTTATACATTATGTCTATATTCAACGAATCTAATTGTTGAATTGCTTGGTATGCTATGTGTTGTCATCTACAGTATAAATGTACATTAATGATCATTAAATGCGTAGTTATCCTTTGATCTTCCCTGTTGGTATGCTGACCAACTCTCCTCGGGTGTCGACTAACTCTCCTCGGGTACCGACCAACTCTCCTCGGGTGCCGACTAACACTCCTCGGGTGCCGACCAACTCTCCTCGGGTGTCGAATATTGCCATGCAGGATGACATGTGTCCTTTTCTGATTGGTCCTCGTAGATGGAGAATTTTTGGGTTAACAGACAATCTGTTGATGTAAAAAATTAGATTGCTTCTAATTATTTAATCACAGATAAATATAAATGAGAGCCAGAATTTTAAAGTGGTTCAGCCTTATAAGAATGGCCTACGTCCATTGTTTCTGTTATTTCCAAGTGTTTTGGAATTCTCGATATGTAATTCTATCAAGAAATTTCGTTCCCCTTGAATGAGGGTGATAGAAGGTATTTATAGCCCTTAGGCTGTACATGTGAAAGGGTAAACAATTAATTCCCTTTAAGAATATACGTCTGTATGATAAGCATTCAATGAACACTTGAACTGTTGATTATTTGGCAATAAATGTTGTGGCCGAGATGCAGCTCGGACCGCCTTAGTTGTTCGTCGTTCAAGAGTTCCTCGGAGTGTTGGTGTTCCTCGGAGTGTTGATGTTCCTCGAAGTGTTGATGTTCCTCGGAGTGAGTATGACTTGGTCGGGGAAATAGACTTCCTCGTTGCTATTGTGCCACGTAGATCGACACGTGTCTTCTTATTATTCGTCTATATCAGCATACTAATTTTGGTATCAACAGTAATATAGAAGGAGGTGAGGCAAAGAGGGAGATAACACATAATATAAGTGGTTCAACCAACCTTGGCCTACTCCACTATATGGGTGTGTGTGAAATCCACTAAATAAGGACGATAATGGCCTTGGGAGACAAAACACTCAAGCTTTCTGTAATACTCCATAATTTTTCTAAAATAAATAAAAATAAAAATATTTTTTAATAAATAAAATTTTGTGGAAATTGGACTCAATTGGAAACTTAATTTAATAATTGCAAAGGTGTAATTTGTTGTTAAGTCAGATTTGGATTTTCTACGTGTATCTATGTGTATAGCTATAGCATCACATGTATTGCAAAAAAAATACAAATTAATATGTGACACAATTTAAAAGTACCCAATGTTAACATAAAATAATCCGGGATATATTTCGGGGCACATATGGGCTCGTTTAGGTGCTTTAGACCTTTAGAAATAGTCCCAGATCAATAATATATAGGTTGGAGAGATTTTGGACTAGTTGGAATATGAATTCGGGTCTATTTGGGGGTCCAAAAATTGGGTTTTAATCCCAACACGGGATTAGGATTAATTAGTGTTTAAGTGGGGGTAAACCACTTCCCCACTACTATTCAGAAATGACCTAAACATGACTATTAACGGGAGAGGAAAGGAGAAGAACCAAAATAGGAAAAAAGAACAAGGAATAACGAAGAAATCAAAGAGGCTATCTTCCACAAATTTCTAAGGCAATAATCCTTTTGCTTAATTAAAGTTTTCAGTGTATTTTCTTCATGCATTATAATGACCCTTAAAATTTCTGGAGTTTAGGTTTGATATGAATGATTTGATGATGAATAAATATTCTAAGCATGTAGATGGTTGAATTTAATATAGAATAATCCCCAGAAATTTAGGTATACCGATATCTAGAAATTTGGGGTTAGAACCCTCAGGGTTCTTGATAGTTAAGTGGGGACATCTTGACTATTTGATGTAGAGGATATTATTGTTGGTATATGGATCGAAATCCTGATATAAAACCCATGATAAATGCCACATATCATGAATTAAATAGGGTTGGAATTTGGAATGAAATTTGAGTTAAAAGATATATTTAATGTTCATACATTCTAGGAAAATTAGGCATGAAATTAGAATTGAATCATGTAATTAATGATTGTAAGTGGACTAATTAAGTTGTAGGGAATAAACTACACAACTATTAAAAAGTATAAACCCTTAGAAGTAAATTTGGAAGGAAATTAAAGAACCCCTTACTAAAACAAACAAGAACATCTGGGATTTTCATAAAATCAAATCGATTCGGCCATGGAGCGAATTGATTCGGTTTGGCAACGAATGGATTCGACCATGAACCGAATCGATTCGGTCCTGGGGGCTGAGTGAGTTAGGCCTAGAATTTGGTTAAGGGTAGTTTCAGGAGTCCAAGCGAGTTGGTAGGACCGTGTATGGGCCAATAGGGAATATATTAAAAATGAAAAGGTGCCCTTATTTAATTGGGAAAATTACATTTAACAAGATGGTTAAGTAATTGTCCAAGAGAGTGGAATTAATAATTCACTAGAAAATAAATTATTGAAAAATGGAATGATTGTGGACTTTATGTGGGACTTTTCTATGGTAATTATAGAGTAGTTACATATACATATTATACGAGATAATAATATGTACTTATATGAATTTGTGTGGACATACCAATGTTCATGGACTGTCCTATCGGCTTGGGGGTTCGTACGTTCGGACCGAGTACGACATGTAAACACAGGCGGGCTTGACGATTGTGTAGGTCGTATAGGTACTACTTGGAGGCACTGGTTATGGACCGTGAACAAGTATCCTGTATAGGAACCGCCCCCAACTAATGTGTGTTTTGTGATGTCCACTTATGATAAGAGATTCGTTCAGACTTGCTGATAGAGTACGAACTAGAAACCAATGGTAGATGACTTTGTGTGTCCAATGTATCAACGGACATATATAACTAATTACCGAACTGTAATGAGATAAATTTAATTGTCTAAGAATGGGGACATAAATGATAATACCTTACTTTGTGATTCATAAAACATGTTTATGCCTAGACGTGAGACTTATAAGACTAGGATATTATGGGTATTGGTAGTTAATTACAATCGGTGCACTTAAACATTTAATTATCAACAAATTCATTTTTATTAATTGGGCACATTTTCATAGTCATTATTTGGGACTTATTGGGTTGCGATTTATATCACACTTAGATGAGGGGTGAGGTGTTAAAGTCATGCGAGTGACAAAGGGGGAATATTTATTTTTTATCAACTGTATTATTTCATCTTGAATTAATTAAGTTAATTCTTGAACATTTAGGGCTCTGACCCAAATTTAAATGTTTTCTCCCCCCACCCCCAAGTTCTCCTATATAGGGATAGATGGATTGTGCTGTAGTAGTCTCAGAGTCTCGTTCATTCATCAATTTTTTGATTATTTGATTCTAACATTGGTGCTTTTCTGCAAGAGTTAGTAATTTTATTTGGAACAGTTGTAAGGGCATAAACCCAAATTTCTGTACATTATGTTGGATCGAGGAATTTACATTGTATTTGGATTTATTAAATACTTGGTGTTGTCTGAATTTATCTATTATTAAAGAAACATTCATAAAGTTTAAAAGAAGCCTTTAAAATAATATTATTTATATTGCGTTTGTGCTAAGAATGGTATTAATTGACAAACGAGCCATATGTTCGGCGTATCGTGCCTAGCCAGCCTTTATATGAGAAAATTGGGGTTGTTATAATGGGTATCACAACACGGTTCTAATGTCCTTAAGATCTATGTTGCGTTCATTACATTCTGTGTTGCGTTATTTGATATGTAAAGCCTATCCTTAGGATTCATTGTATTCTTACATTGGTACTAATTGGAACTTTATTTGCTTTTAAATTGAAAAATAAAAAGGGGGAAAATAGAGGTGAGTAGTTCCACATATTTCCAATGAGGAGTCTCACTCGCAACCATTTCATCAGCTACAGGCCCCAATGGCCCAATAGTTGATCACACATGCTCAGATAGACACTATAGTGTATCATGCTGTCTCTACGGCTATGGTAGCCATGCACCAGCACTTCCCACCACCACAAACATATAAGAAACCACCACTACCACAATAAGTGTCTATACCTGGGGTTGTATGTGGGATAGAGTGAGGGAGGCCTTTGTTAAGGGACAGCCTCCAGAGTTCATTGGCAGTTTAGATATATTTGTGGAGAGTAGGTGGGAGAAGGATATTAAGAGGCACTTACAGAGGGTCAAGTGAACACCCATACAGAAGCAGATGTTGGCTTCATTTAGATTAGTGGGGGACGCACTTCAGTAGTGGGAGGAGATTACGACAGTTGCCAAAAGGGACAATCTCACTATTGATCAGTTTTGTGAGAGGTTTGAGGGGAAATACTTCCCCCTAGCGATGCAGTCTGAGATGAGTAGTGAGTTTATTGAGCTCAAATAGGAGGGGCTTACTATAGACCAGTACGAAGAGGAGTTCACCTCCCTCTCATACTTTGTAAAGGAGGATGTTTCTACCGAGAAGATGAGTATGGACCGGTTCATTTTGGGATTAGCCTGGCACATCAAGAAGGATATTATGGGGAATCCATCTCTCACAAAATACAATCAGTTGGTTAATTCTATACTTCTCCATTGCCAGGATCACATGGCATTTCTAAAAACCAATGGAGAGAAACGTCATGGAGCGAAGTCGTCGAGACAACAGGGCAAGAGGAGTGGGGGAAGCGGATCCAGGACCCAACAGCACAGGGGCACCCCATCCACCGACCAGAATAAGAAGTTTAGAGGTGCAGATAAATGGAACAACCAGGGATAGTCGGTGCAGGGCTAGCATTACAGAGGCCATCAGGGCCATGGAGAGGAGGATAGAGGCCAGCTGGGCCGACGGTTTAAGCGGGGTCCGTTCTAAGGAAATTATTATACCTTTGGGGAGAAGGTTCATTCCTTGAAGCTTTTTACTCGGGATAACCAGATAGCCCAACATAAGGGAGGTTATAGGGGACAATAGCAGGAGACACAGGGACATCGCCCACCCTTTCTAGCTCAGGATGCCGCTACACAAGTCGCTCTAGAACTCGTCGCCCCTCCACAAGGACGATAGTCATTGCAGTATGGATGAGTCTATCATGTTGCAACCACATAGGGGACAACACCTGCACAAGAAGTCGAGGGTATATTTCCCATCTTTGGTCATATTGGTCGCATTCTATTCGATACAGGTACATCTCATTCTTTTGTTAGCACGGGGTTTTCACGGGAGACGGGTATGATAGATTTTTCATCCGACATTATTTTACAATAGACTCACCAATGGGTAGAGGGGCACCCATACTGTCAATATGTAGGGTTATCGGTATTGAGATAGGTCGACTCACCTTCGCAGTTGATTTATTAGTACTTGGCATGCGTGAGTATGACGTCATTTTGGGTATGAACTGGCTAGTTACATATAGAGCATGTGTGGATTATTGTGGGAGGTCCATCATATTTTCCACTCCAGGGAAGGAGATGTACCTAGTTGCGATGCCACACCCCAAGGGTCGATCGAGCACGCATTTGTACTACATCTAGAAGGATACTTCTTCGTAGGTTGTGGTGACACTATATTCCATCCCAGAGGTTAACAGGTTATTTTTTAGTGGTATATTTTGTGGTTATCACCTAGTCGGGATATCGATTTCAAGATTTATTTATTTCCAGACACTAGACCTATTGCCCGTACTCCGTATCGGATGGCTCTTTCGGAGATAAGGGAGATAAAAGAGAAGATTGAGAAATTGTTAGGGAAGGGATTTATCAGTTGGATTACTTCACCCTGGGTACCGTGTTATTCGTCAAGAAGAAGGAAGGATCTATACATTTTTGTATCGACTATCAGGAGTAAAACAAAGTCACTATTCAGAATAAATACCCATTGCCACGTATAGATGATTTATTTTACTAACTGAGGGGTGCTGCATATTTTTCAAAGATTGATTTAAGGTTGGGTTACCACCAGTTAAGAGTTCGGGAGTAGGATATCAAAAAGACCACCTTCCTTGCTAGGAATGGGCCGTACGAGTTTTTAGTGATACGATTTGGGATAACCAATGCACCAGCGATATATATGGACTTGATGAACCGGGCGATTAGGGACTATTTGGATCGATTGGTTATCATATTTATAGATTATATCTTAATTTATTCTCAAACTACGGAGGAGCACGCAGATCATTTATGAGTGGTCTTACAAACGCTTAGAGATCATCAGTTGTATGAAAAGTTTGAGAAATTCGAGTTTTGGCTTAGGGAGGTATAGTTCTTGGTCCACATTGTGTCCGATCGGGGGATATCCATGGATCTAAGGAAAGTTTCTACTATGATGGAGTGGCGACAACCAACTACACCCATCTAGGTGCACAGTTTTTTGGGACTGATCGAGTACTACTGTCGATTGATCTAGGGGTTCTCCAAGATAGCCGAGCCCTTAAGGAATTTGATGAGGAATGGGGTAGCATTTGTTTGGGATGAGGTGTGACAGTAGGAATTTGAGGATTTGAAGACTAGACTGACTACAACATTGCTTTTGGCATTGCATCAGGTAGGAGTTGACTACAGGATCTTCACATATGTGTCCTCATGGGGAATTGAAGGGGTTTTGATGCCGGAGGAGAGGATAATATCTTATGCTTCCCGAAAGCTTAAGACCCACGAGGGACATTACCCCACCCATGACTTAGAGTTAGCAGTTGTGGTTATTTCATTGTGAGTGTGGAGACACTATCTCCTGGGGGAGAAACTTTATATTTTCACAAACCACAAAAGCCTACAGTATTTGTTCACACAGCAGGAGCAGAACATACAACAGAGGAGATGGCTAGAGTTTTTGAAAGATTATCAGTTCAACATTCGGTACCACCAGGGAAAGGTGCCATGGCGGATGGTTTTAGTAGCTAGCCTATTTTGGAGTTAGAAATGGTGTGTAAGGTTAAGTGGAAGTCACTTTGTCCCAACAATGACCTGACCCGCGCATTTATGGAAGTTCTCACTATCACCCCGGGGATCATTATTCGGGTGGTGAAGGCATAGGGAAGAGATAAACGTTCTCAGGAGAGAATGAGAGAGTTTCTAGCCGAGAGAGTGGAGAACTTTCCCTTTGGGTTAGATGGTGGTTTGAGGTTTCACGAAAGACTAGTTGTCCCAGATGATGAGAATTTGAGGCGAGTTGTTATGTTTGAGAGTTATGGGTCACGATTTACGGTACATCCCTGAGGGAATAAGATGTACCACAACATGGGACGTCAGTATTGGTGGGTCGGCATGAAAATGAACATAGCTATTTTCGTGTCGAAGTGGGCTACGTTTCAGTTGGTGAAAGTGGACCATTAGCATCCTATATGATTTTTACAACCTTTAGAGATCCCGGTGTGGAAATGAAAAGTATCTCCATGTACATTTCTTATCGGTCCGGACACATTACAGCTCAAAGCAGCATGCCAGACTCTTCCTTGTAGAGATTGTAAAGCTAAACAGGGCACCGCTCAACATCGCGTTAGATAGGGACTGGACATTTGTGTCCCACTTTTGGAGGAGTTTTCAGCAGGCCTTGGGGGCATAGTTGAGATTGATCACGTCATATCATCCTCAAACAGATTAAAAAACGAAGAGGATAAACCTAATGTTGGAGGACATGTTGAGGATATGCATTCTATATTTTTTAAGGCGAGTTGGGATCATTATTTTCCTTTAGTGGAGTTTGAATACAATAACAGCTACCAGTTCACGATCGGGATGGCACCATTTGAGGCACTCTAAGGGAGACCTTTCCATTCCCCCTCTTGTTGGTTGAGTTGGGGGAGAACAAGTTTCTCAGTCTCGACTTCATTTTGAACACTTCATAGAAGGTAGATACGATTCGAGCCAAGATACGAATTACCCAGGACAAGTAGAATAGCTATGTAGATGCGGGCCAGAGACACTTAGACTTTAATGTTGGAGATCAGGTGTTGGTTAAAGTGTCTACCATGAAGGGGGTAATGAGATTTGGGAATAAAGGGGATTTGTCTCCTTTATACATGGGATTGTTCCCTATTCTAGAGAGTATTGGGCCCGTAGCATATCGATTGGGATTGTCGGCTCACTTGCAGCGGATGCATGACGTTTTTCAAATATCTTCACTACGGAGGATCCTTAGAGATGACATAGCATACCAACGAATTGATATTGACGAGATAGAGCTCTATCCGGATGCTATTTATGAGGAGAGACTGATAGCCATTTTGGATCGATATGTATTTAATGTTCAAACATTTTTGGAAAATTAAGCATGAAATTGGAATTGAATCATGTAGTTAATGATCCTAAGTGGACTAATTAAGTTGCAGGGAATGAATTACATAACTATTAAGAAGTATAAACCCTTAGAAGTAAATTCCGAAGGAACTTTAGGAATCACATATTGAAACAAAGAAGCAGATATGGGCTTCTGCATAAAATCGAATCGATTCGGCCTTGGAGCCAATCAATTTAGTTTGGCAATGAATCTATTAGGCGATGTACCAAATCAATTCGGTACTAGGAGATGAGTGATTTGGGGTTAGGATTTAGTTAAGGGTAATCTCAGCAGTCCAAGCGAGTTGGTAGGACCGCGTATGGTTCAATAGGTAATATATTAAAAATGAAAAAATTCCCCTATTTATTTGAGGAAATTACATTTAACAAGATGGTTAAGTAATTATCTTAGGGAGTGGAATGAATAATTCACTAGAAGGTAAATTATTAATAAATGGAATAAATGTGGACTTCATGTGGAACTTTTATATGGTAATTATAGAGTAGTTACATATACATATTATACGAGATAATAATATGTACTTATGTGGACATAACAATGTTTGTAAGTTGTCCTATCGGCTTGGGGGTTCGTATGTTAGGACCGGGTACCACACATCATCATAAGTGGGCTTGAGGATTTTGTAGGTCATATAGGTACTACATGGAGGTGCTATTTATGTGAGCTAGGTGTTGACACTAACCCAGCCTGTGTCACCGATAACTACGAGCTATGAATAGGAATCCTGTGTAAGGACCTCCCCTAACTTATGAGTATTTTTTGTTGTCTGCTTAGGATAAGAGATTCCACCAGACTTGTCGATAGAGTATGAACTAGACACCAACGAAAGATGCCTTTGTGTGTCAAATATATGAAAGGACATATATAAATAATTATCGGGCTGTAATGAGATAAGTTTACTTATCTAAGAATGTGGACATAAATGACAAGACCCTACTTTGTGATGCATAATATATGTTTATGCCTAGACGTGAGACTTATAAAACTAGGATATTATGGGTATTGGCATTTAATTATAGTCGGTACACTTAAACTTTTAATTTTCAACAAATTCATTATTATTAATTTGGCACATTGTCAGAGTCATTATTTGAGACTTATTGGGATGCGATTTATATCACACTTAGATGATGGGTGAGGTGTTAAACTCATCCGAGTAATGAAGGTGGAATATTTATTTTACGTCAACTGTATTATTTCATCTTAAATTAATTAAGTTAATTCTTGAACATCTAAGGGTCTTACCCAAATTTAAATGTTTTCTCCCCGCAACTTTTCCTAGAAATTGATAGATGGTTTGTGTTGTAGCAGTCTCGTAGTCTCTTTCATTCATCAGTTTTTAGATTCTTTGACTCTAGCATATGTGCTCTTCTGCAAGAGTTAGTTATTTTATTTATGACAGTTGTAAGGGCATAAGCCTGAATTTCTTATGTTAGGCTGTGGAATTTACTTTATAGTCGGATTTATTATGTACTTAGTGTTGGTTTGAATTTATCTATTGTTATGGAAACATTCATAAAGTTCAATACAGGACTTTAAAATAATATAATGTATATTACGTTTGTGCTGAAAATGGTTTTAATTGACAAACAAGCCATATTTTCGACGTATCGTGCCTGGCTAGCCTTTACGTGAGAAAATAGGGGTTGTTACACTTTCTGTCTCTATGGAGTGAATTCATCGTAGTTATAGTAGGATTGTGAATTAACCATCCTTCTAAAGGTAGGAGAAGTTAGCTATTTATATGGCTGGGGTGGTGCCATGCGCACCCTAGGCATATAGGAGGCATGTACAATATTAAGTGGCCAATGTCATCCGGTCACCTATCATCTGTGATTGTAAATAATGATTGAGAGATATTCTCCACACATGAGGTGGATGGTGTCCATGTGAGGTTCGCAGCCCACACGCACTCTCCTACGCATCATCCATTCCACATGCCTTGCCAGATAAGCCCTACTGAGGAGAGGTGTCATCCTGGCCGAGCAAAAGACCTCTGAGGTTCTATTAGATCACATGTTGGTAACTGTCAAGTGGAGTCTCGAATAACTAGCATCAGGCCAAGGTGAGCGTATAACGAGTCTGATGAAGTCTCGGCCTATTGGAAGGACGAGATCGAAACAGCTGTTATAAGATTCTCTGTGAGAGCACATTTCGTAAGGTCGGCTTGAGCTAAGCTAGTCTTAAGTGTAGACAAGGTCATACTTAGGCATATCAGGAATCATTATGAAAAGCCATTGATCTTAAACTATAGCACACTCAAAAGATAAACATATAACATATTTTTTTTCACTCAATTCCTTTGAAGTTATCATTTTTGAAAATCAAACAAACTAAACTCGTTGGCCTTGGATTTTTCTTGTTTATGTTGCCTTTAATTTTTTTATATATAGGTTCTTTCCAATGGTGGCTACCCTATAAAGGAGATTTTCTCCTTTCGTAGACCTTTCTCGTACACCATCATATATTTCCAATAAAAAAATCTAACGGGCAATGCTTCTTACCTGCACAAATCTCCCATAGTTATAAAATATATAGATGGAAAGATGAATTGGAGAACATGTCACATAATTCAAATATAATATGTGAAGTTAAAATTCGAAGAGCTCGTGCATGTGTTTGTGCAGGCATATAAAAAATGAAACCATTATGTTAATCAAAGTCGAAACAACTCCGTACAAGCATGACTAAGAACAATCTAGGCATTGAAAATCATACCCAATTGTCCTAGTCACATGGAAAGTACATAATGAAATGGATTCAACTACACCAATATGCCACACAAAATGTGTAAACTAAAATACAAAAAACTATAAAAAAAATTTACGTTTTTATTAAAAATTTCAAATGAAATATACCAATTAAAAAAAAAACTTAAAAGACAAACAAAATCTTTTTGTATTTTTAATCTGACTCAACAAATGTTAAATAAAAATACAAAAGAGTCAAATAACGTACAACAAGCAAACATATATATATATATATATATATATATATATATATATATATATATATATATATATATATATATATATATATATATAAGAACAAAAGTTTGTGTATGTAAACATCTGAACACAATCAGGCATTAGATATAGCATGGTATGTATCATGTGCAAGAAAATGAGAATCAATGAGTCTAATTTGTAAAGCCTACAAATTCTATTTCCTAACCCACATAATGGCAACACGGTGATATATGGTTTTGGAAACCTTGGTGGATCTAGACTAAGGCGTCCGATGACAATTTTTAAGATCAATAAAAAATGCCTAACATGACCTGTCCTATTGCAAATGCATGGTCTTCGCTTTGTGATGAAAAGCATTTGTATATCGAATCCAATTCCACACTTTTCATCTTTTATTTGGAAGGTTCCTAACATCTTATCCAACTTCTCGTACCTAGATCTCAAATCAAATTTTACACGATTCAAGTATCAATATCTCTTCAAGATCAACTATCCGAGACTCTAATAAATGCTTAGACTCCTCAAACTTAAGCATATCCTTCTTTATAACCTCCGTCAATCCACAAAGGCTATCTCTCTCACCCTCAACATACTCTATCTTCTCTTTAAAAGTCCCCTCATATACCCTATGATCATGAGTTAAAATTCACACATTATTTCCTATGGCATGCTCTTTCAACCTAGCTTCCAACGTCAAGTCTTCCTTATCCACATTCAATATTTTTTCATACAACTCATGGAAGGAAACTTGGATTTCACTCTTCTACTACTCTTCTTCATCATCACTCTTTTCTTCACTCTATTCCCCATCACACATTTGGGATGCACAAATGATGGCCTCGCAAATGTCATGCCTAGAAATATCTTCATGGGAAGATTTCTCATCAAAGCTCACATGACTACCCAGGGAGAATTGCTTCCCTCTTTCAAATTACTCTCACCAGGGATGACAATATAAGCATTCGGTTTTTTGCCCCCCCTTCCTTACTTTAGTGGGGCATTAAGCTAGGATATAGCCGTAAACCTCAAATCATAAAGCCATTTCGATTTATCACTCGTAAAGTTATCATTATAATTTTAGGGAAGTGATTGATATTGTTATCTCAAACTTTTTCCCATCATTCGGTTGCTTTTGAAACTTGAGAAATTTCTTGAATTTATTTTCTAACAAGGCCATATCTTTGGACTTAACGTCAGATTAATCATTCAAAACTTGTGTTTTTCCTTTCAGGCTTTCAAAATAATGCCCTTTTCCTTCTTATTCATTTTGCAGGAAAATAAGTCAAGCTCACAAGTTTATAGTTCACATACAAGATCTTCAAACTTTTTAGAATTTAAAGCACCCAAGGAATTCAAAACAATCACATTTGATTAAATCTTTGAGACAAATACCTTAAGATTTTCTTCATTACTCGGTTATCCTGTATTCTCTTTCCTAAGTTAAAATATGAGTTAACTATATTGGATAATCTACTGTTGAACTCATCGAAGGTTTCACTATTCAACATCTTAATGGTTTCGAACTGAGTTATGAGGTTTTGGAGTTTAGAATACTTTACAACACTAGTTCATTCGTGGGTGAGTTGGAGTATGTCCCAAACTTCTTTAAACATCACACAAGTCATAATGCAGTGGAACTCCTGCAGGGTAACATATCAAAACAGAGCATTTAAACTATGTAAATTATAACTTTGTAACCCATGTTCAACCTCATGCCATGACTTTACGGGTTTGGGTAACCTATTTTCTCTAACTAAGGTTGTAGTTAGGGACCAGCCAGTAAGTATCGCATGCCATACCTAATCATCTATAGTCTTAAGTGTTAATTTTATACGCATTTTCCAGTATGCATATTTTGATGCCTCTAACATCAGGGATCTAAGACCATTAAAACCAAAAAAGTCATGCCTAAAAATGCTAAATCTAACCACAACTTAATATTCTAACTCTGTTACCAATTTAAAGAGGTTCGATAGCTCAGGAAAAGATGATCTAACTAACAAAAAGTGTATTTTAAAAAAATAAAATTTAATGACTAAAATTTTTAACAGATTAAACCCAATAAAATTTTTGTAACACTTTTAAATAGTTTGTTGTGAATACCCGATTTACACGATTTTATATTTTTAACCAAAAACATACACCTAGGCAATATTAGATAAAATAAATAAAACATCCACTATAGGCCGATGAAATGGGAAAACCTTGGACGATCGAGCCAAATAGATTGTATGATAAGGTTTTGCAAATAGATTACTATGATAAGGTTTTGCAGATACAAATAGATTACTATGATAAGGTTTTGCAAATACAAGTGAATTGTGTTGTTGAGCCGTCCGAGGTTTTTTCCATTGTTGATATTCCTCGTACATCGGCGTCTTGTGAGATTGGTGTATTTATTTTATTCGTTGTCACCTAGATGCATGCTTTAGGTTAAAAAAATAAAATTTGCTAAATTAGTTTATCGCTGCAACTCGATTTGAAATCTGTGAATAAGTTTTTGTTTGGTTAATTTGTTTAAAGGCTTGATTTTTAAAAATTGAAAAAAATTATAAAAAATTAGAATTTTTATTTGGAAGACCATTCTTGGTTAAACGCACCACGGATATCAAGTGCACTTTCCACGCTTACATTGTATCATTGAATGGATTAACATATAAAAATTAAAATATAAAGTTATTTTTTGCTTTTTAATTAGGTACCTCGGTATTGGTTATTATAAGATTCTGTGTATCACAGCTAGAGTTGACAACATGAAATACTAAAAACAATTTTGTAATTTTTAAAAAGAAGTCACAATCGATTAATTGGTATACTGCATAGTATAATAACTTTTTTAATCTCCATACAATCAAAAATAATTTTATATAAGAGGGTGTCTTAATATTTGTTAAACCCATGAAGAATATACGAATAATAAACCTTTAAAATACTAAATAAATCATGAAATTCGAAAAACATAAAAACAAAATTAATTTAATAAAAATGAATACAAACTAAATTTAATAAAATTTAAATACATGTAAAACAGTTTAAGAACCAAAATAATAATGCAAAAAATAATTTAGATGGAATTGTCATTTTCACTCTGTTTACTTTTTGATCAATTTATAAAAAACTCTCTAATAGTCAAGAATGTTTGCTATGATTGTTAACCAGTTTGTTTGTAACGTAAAAGTTCTTGATTTTAAGCGAAACGTAACCATTTTTGTAGAGAATAAACTTTCCAAAGTAGTTAAATACTAGTCATTACCACCAAATCTAATTATGTTTTATAAACAAATACCATAAAGTTCATCCATAATCCCATAAAGTTTGAACTTTAGGAAAAGAAATTCATATTTCGCACACGTGCGCAAGAAGGGGGAAGAGAGAGAGAGAGAGACAAATAGATTTTTAAAATATTTAGTAAATATCACTTTTTTAAAATTATATACGTAATATTTAATCTAGTTTAAAAACAAATTATTTTGTAGTGTATAAACTTTTTCCATAAAATAATAAAAATAAGGGGCTATTTACAAGAAACCAAAAATTAATTATATAATTCAGTTTCACTCTAACATATATTAAAGAATAATATTAAGTCCCTGACAGTGACATTAACACGCATGTAATAATGTCCTTATAGTTTTCTCATCATGTTCATAATCTCACATGTAACAAAAAGATGGTAAAAGTGGTGTTACTTTTTATAAGAGTGATTTTAGTCAAACACAATATTAAGTTGGAGTTGTCATTTGGGCTTTGTTTTACTGTTTTATCAATTCATGAATTTAATTAAAAAAATAACTATCTCTCTAGTAGTCAAGAATGTTCGATATGACTGTTTACCAATTTATTTGTGTGGTGAAAAAGTAGTTGATTTTAAATTAAAAATAACTTTTTTCTTAATATATACCATATATTTAAATTAAGTTGCAGTTGTCATTTGGGCTTTGTTTTACTGTTTTATCAAATCATAAATTTAATTAAAAATTAACCCTCTCTCTCTCTCTAATAGTCGAGAATGTTCCATATGATTGTTTACCGATTTATTTGTAAGGTAAGGAAGTAGTTGATTTTCAACCAAAAGTAAACCTTTTTTAGAGAATATATACCTTATATATATATATATATATATATATATATATATATATATATATATTTTTATGTGTGTGTGTGAGTGAGAGAGAGAGAGAGAGAGAGAGAGATTTCTTTGTGTTATTTAGTAAATACGATTTTTTAAATAACATACCTTATATTTAATATTGTTTAAAATAAAATATTTAGTATTGGGTTTTTTCTATAACAATAAAAAAAATAGAGGCATATATCAAATAGTTCCTCGAACATTTTTTAATACACGTTTAGTTCAAATCTTTTAAGTTTTTTCCAAAAAGTTCCTCACCATATAAAAAAATTAAAGCATTGACACACACAAACCCATTTACCCACCTCCCTCCACCCCCCACTATCCGAGCCCCAACAGTGGAGGTGTGGTGGTGTGTGGTGGGTGTGGGAGGTGGGGAGGGGGTGCCGTTAGCACGGTCCTTTAAAAATAAGAGAATATTAGGTAAATGAGTGTTTGATGGACTAAATGGGTTGAACAAAAAATAGGAGTCTTTTATGTTTTTATGTGGTGGTGGTGTTTTTGGAACAAAATAAAACGACTTTGACTAAACGTGTACTAAAAAATGTTCAAGAGACTTTTTGATAATTGATCCTAAAAAATAAGGGTCATTTAAAAAAATGTCAATAATTTCTTTAATTTTTAGTCTAATATATTTTTATAAATAATGCTTAGTTCCTACTATGACATCCACTCATAAATAGTACAGTTAATTATCTGTCAAACACTATATGTATAATAATGTCACTACAAATATTAAATACTATTTTTGAAAAAAAAGTTGAACTAAACATTAAATGAAACAATTTTTTAGCCATTAAATATTGATTATTAACCTTATTGGTATAAGAAGAAAGAAACCAAATGAATGAACAAATGCAGGGGCGGATGCACATGGGGACCAAGGGGGGGATTGGCCCCGGTTCAATTTTTGGAAAAAAAAATATAAGATCTTTTGGTAAAATTTGAAACTTTGAATTATAACTCTAATTATATTAAAGAAACTAAGGTTGTAAGATTGTTATTAATTAAAAATCTAAACCGAAGGTAAAGATCCTTGTGAAATTATAATTTGTATGTACGATTTTTTGTAGTCCCACCAAATATATACCCGTATTTCTATAATCCGACCCTTGTCAAATTTCTGTAATTTGTGTCCCAAACATATATGCCCAAAAAAAAACTCGAAACATATAATTTGTAGTCAATTTGGATGAACTGTAAGTTGTAAAAACCATGAAATAATCCCAAAAAAAATCATCTCGGGGGATCCCGCCCCCGAACCCCCGACACGACTAGAAACTTTCGGCCCGATTGACCAAAAATCCTGGATTCACCACTGATCGAATGATCCTGATCTATAGGTGCGTCTTGAAAGTTCTCATCATATAGGATTTCACTCAGGAGGGGACTGCATATGCATGAGCACTTTTATGGGCATGCAGAAGCAGAGGCAAATCCATAAATTTATTTTGGGTGGGGCACAAACCATTGTCAGGGGTTCGGGGGCGGAAGCCCCCCAAATTTTTTGGGGGGTTACAAATTTTTTAGGGGTAAAATTTTGAATTTTTTCCTTTTTTGGGGTTGGCACAAATCTAAATTTACAATTTTCCGGGGTAAAATTTTGAATTTGAGATTTAGGGTCGGGCACTTGCCCCACCTTCTTTCCATATGGATTCGCCCCTGGCTTCTTGTATGTTTGATTGTAGAAACTTGTCTTTAAATCTCTTTAGTAAATTTATCTTCGCTCCACCTTTTTTTATTTTGTTTTCCATTATGTAATACACGTACAATAGACGGAAAAAAAATTAAAATAACGAGAAAAATATATTTATAATAAACATGCTACGAAATAATTATGGCATAATGATGAAAAATATAACCATTAAATTTTTAAAAACAAAGTTCTAGTATTCAAAAAATTAATGTTTATGCTCTAGTATCAAATATGAAAAAAAAAATAAAAAGCGTAAATTTGTTCAAAAGGTGAAAATTGTCAATAATGAATACATATAAAAACAGAAGAGAAGAAAAATCGTTAACAGTATTTGTATGTGTATTTAAGGTATATTTTATTTTTTTATTTAAACCTCCCGATAAAGTACGTTGGATAAATAAGAACTCAACCGAACAATTGAGGTATATTAAAATTTCACTGATTAAATAAAATTTAAGTGATTAAAATAAGGATCAAATATGAAAAAGTCCTTCAAACATTTTTTAATGCACATTTAGTCTAAGGCTTTTATTTTGTACCAAAAGGTTCGCGCCAGGGTGTTAAAGGACTTTTTGATGCAAAATAAAAATGCTAGCACTAAATATGTGTTGAAAAAAATTCGAGGGTCTATTTGGCATATGTCTCTTAAAATAAACCGTCCTTTTTTTTATACTCATCTATACGCAAAAAGCATATTTTTGTGGAAACAAATATGTAATATAATTTATTTGGTGTTAAATCTGAAGATTAAGGGACCGAGAATACAAATCGAGTTGGATTAGATATCTATCACATGTGATGGTTTGTATTCTATTTTTATTTGTGTTCGAATATGTTGAGATATTGTAAACCCTTCACTTTCAAAACCCTTGACTTACCTGCCCTTTGGTATTTTTTATTTCCGTGTGGTATTTCTCCTATAAAACCCCATTTCCCCTCACAACCTCTCCCAAACCATCACTACTAGGCTTTTCAACTGTTTTATAATTAGAATGGCAGAAGAAGCACATACCCACGAGTACAAGGAGGAAGTTGAGAGCACAGATCTTGTGCATGAAACTAAAGTTGAGGAGTGTGAGCATGAAGAGAAAAAACCCTCTTTGCTAGAGATACTTCTCCGATCTGATAGCAGCTCTGTATGTTTTTATTCATATCTCTTTCTATGTATATAGATTTATCAATTTGCTCTATGTTGTGAATGGATTGTTTTGCTGCTGATGTTTTAGTAGATTTGGTTTGAAAAACTTTTACCCCATATATTTTTATATACATATTTTTCTATTTTTTCCAATAAAAAAACAAAATGTGGGGGCACAAGTCTCCACTAGTCCCAACACAACTTCGTCCCTTTTTACAAGGTGTTGGTTCTCACCGCCAATGAACCAGAAGTTAGTGGAGCTTCCTGAAGTGCCCTATTCCGTGGTGGATTAAAGCAGGATGACAAATGATAAAAATTTCTTGGGTCCATTTATATTCCCTTACTATCTTTACATTCTTGATTTACTTCATATGTGTGATGACAATTTATATTGTTCGAAGGTGAGTGGCTGAAATAAAGCAAAACAATGAGAAAATCGTTTTATCTTCTGACATAAAATGATTTGTGAATGGAGGAAAATATTTTGAATTTATAAAAAGTTAACTCAATACCAAAATCCCAATTCAATCCAACCCCATCCCTCTCCCCCCCCCCCCCCGCGTTTGGGATATTTTTCCATTAAATAGGTATTTTTATAGCAGGTGTTCAAGGCATATGACTGGTGGTAAGCCATGGTTTTAGAATTTCATTAAGAACAAAGCCAACACAATTAAATTTTGGGATGGGATAAAAACCGGCGTGTAATGAAGGGTTCAAAATGTTTTACCGTATTTCCTACACTAGACAATATTGGTTTTGTGGATGGCTAGAAAGCTAATATGTTTAGCAAAGGCCAAATGTACGATGATCACAATCATGTGATTGTTACCATGAATGAGTTTCAAATGATTAACTTATACAATATAATATGTTTAGCATAAGCCAAATGTACTCTAGTTATTAATCTTTCAAAGGGTCATCTCTAAATACAATATAATATTGAGAGATAAGGTAGAAAAAAAAAGACTCAATATTTATATCATTTGCAATGTGAAATTTGTAAAATTTATAAGAACATGTAAGCCTTCATATGTATTGATGTTAAAAAACATTGTTTCTATACCTATAATATAAGTTTTTTTTTTAGTTGTTTTTCTTCTTTTCTCATTGATTTACGTTTTTTAAAATATGCAGTCGAGTGAAGAGGAAGTAGAAGAGGGAGGAGAGAAGATCAAGAGGAAGAAAAAGAAGGAACTCAAGGAGAAATTCGAAGAGAAGAAAATCGAGAAACACGGAGAGGACACAAGCGTGCCGATAATTAAATGCGACGACAATGAAAAAACCCATGCCGAGCCCGAAGAAAAGAAGGGTTTCCAAGACAGGATTAAAGAGAAACTTCCCGGACATAAGAAAACCGATGAGGTTGCTGTACCACCACCGGCAGAGTGCGGAACCTCGGATGGCGAGGGAAAGAAGAAAAAAGGATTTCTTAAAAAGATCAAGGAGAAGTTGCGTGGATACCACCCGAAGACTAAGGAAGAGAAGGAAAAAAAAACTCCTACCCATTAAGGAGAACAATATGCTGGTGTTAAGGGTCATGATTGTGTTGAAGTATTGGTTTGATTTGCTTTTTACTTTTTGAGTTACTGGGTTGAATTATACTTTTGTGGTTCAAGTTATGGTTTATGTTTTGGCATTTATGTTCCTTAGTGGGTGATCGGTTATTACCAAGTCCATATAGTTTTCGTATTGTGACCTAGACCATATTATTAATGGATTGATTACTTTTGTTTCCAATTTGGATTTATTGATAGTATATTCTACCTTGTCTAAATATATACATGTTATTTGTAATTATTTTTATATTTATTTTTTGTTGTATTTTATTTATAAATTTTATTAATCATTTTTTAGTGATTTTTCAAAAAAATATTTTTTATTTAATAAGAATAACTTTAATGGACTAAAAATGGAGAATACACCATATGTAAATAAAATATATTGTGACGTTAGCGACATACCATGTAAATAAACCCAAATATAATTGTGTACATAATAACATTATATAATAAGATTTTCAAGAGCTGACCACCACACTCTCTCTCTCAAGTTGTGTTTGATTTACCTATTAAATATAAATCAAATCATTTATACATAAGAAGTAATAAATATTGTTTTTAATTTTTAGATAAGTACGATGTTCGTGATTATATTTTTATCTGAATAATTAAGAGGTTCAAATGTAGAGTTATATTTGATGTCTGAATGTAATTCCAGATTGAGATGAAAAAACAAATGCTACATATGAACATATAGACATGGAGAGATAGGGACAAGTACATCCGGAATAGATACTGAAAACATCTCTTACCTTTTTCTACACTCATTTATCTATAAAGATTTCTAACTGTCTTTAACGAATTCAAGTGGCTTCTCCACTCATCTATTATATTTTCATATATACATATTTATATGTTCTTAAGGTTTATTTTTTTATGTATTGTTTATACAATTTTATAAATCATTTATTCAACTATTTGTACGTCTATATGCTTTTCGGATGTGGACAATTAGTAATCGATTTTTAGACCTTTAAGATTGACAGTGACGCACAAGAATATGAGTAGTCACTCAGAGAAAAAATTGATTTACCTTGGACAAATGGGTTCTCTATAATCATGTCATTTATGAAATATAGTAAATTGTAATTTAAAAAGATTGTAAGAGGAATTCTTATATATAAACTTCCTACTTTCATTTTAAAATCTTACATATAGGTAATATGAACTGTAATTGCAACATATTTTTATGCGCAATAGTTCATACAAAATGTTATTCCAAGTTTTTAGTTTCTTTTGAAATTTGATGTTTTTTTTGTTTCATACTAATGACATTATGAGTTTGCATAAAAATATTTTAATTTATACCACATGTACATTATAACAAAGTCTATATGCCAGGGGTTTACTACGAATACATATATAAGAACATACATTTACATTCGTATATCTTTAGTATATAACTAAATTTGTAGATCATTCTCCCATAGTAACACGTGAAAGTCATAATTTTCCCAATTCTTATCCTTCTTATTCTCTCTCCGATTTACAATTGAGTTCCCTTACACTCTATCTCTCCTCAAGTTATCCTAATCGATGTTTCTTCTCTTCACATACTATGTTGCCACGTCTGTTTAATTCTTTTTGCCTCAAAGAAGGATTGCTATCGCCGGGAAAGTAAATACCAAGAAATCTTTTACCATAATTTCAAATCCTTCCCCTGCTTGGTTAACCAATGGATTAATGTCGTGAATCTAAATGTAGTGTTTGATTCATGTATGGAAAGTGACATGACAATGCATAGTATATAATAATAATATCCTTTAGTTACACACACACACACACACACACACACACACACACACACACATATATATATATCACTATTCCAAAAAATTCGCCTAGGCTTGAAGCGTGGGAGAAACGCCTCGCCTTATGCTTGGTAAAACCCTGAAGACGCACTTTTTCTCTAAAAATAACAATGCTTTAGTGAAATGATATCCCCTTTTAAAAAAATTTTTACAAACCGGACCATTATCACATCCAAAATAATCAATTAGTATTTTTATTTGTACTTATTCAGACATATTTGAATGATATGTACAATTTTATTATTTAAATAGCCTTGCTATGGTTATAAAATATTAAAATATATTAAAAAGACCTAAAACGCCTTTTCACGCCTAAGGCCCCCCTAGGCTTGTAAGGCTTAAGGCTTGGCCTCCACGCCTCGATCACGCCCCGCGTTTTTTAGAACATTGATATATATATATATATATATATATATATATATATATATATATAGAGAGAGAGAGAGAGAGAGAGAGAGAGAGAGAGAGACTCGAACATACCTAGCAACATACCTATTTTTTTAAAATAGTAAAAAAAATAATTTTGAGTTAATATTTTTTATGAGTAGTGATATTTCAATATGATATTTTAATTTGCCTCTATAAAAATATTCAGATCAAAACAATGTGTTTTGATATTATTAAAAAATAGATAAAAAAAAAATGACAGTTTTAAAGGGTAAAAACTGACAGTTTTTTGACCCATTTTTTAAAAATAACAAAAACCATTATTTTTAATTGATTTTTTTATAGGTGCACATTGAAATATCATGAGCCCATATAAAAAATATCATCTCAAAATGATATTTTGAACTATTTTAAAAAAAGGGTATATTCTAGGAGGGATGTTGGAGCTCTCTCTCTCTCTCTCTCTCTCTCTCTATCTATCTATCTATCTATCTAGCTATCTATCTCTCTCTCTCTCTCTCTCTCTCTCTCTCTCTCTCTCTATATATATATATATATATATATATATATATATATATATATATATATTCCTACTCTTGTGCGGACCAGACATGTGTCACTTGGCGGTGAGCCCAGAAAAGGGAGAGAGAGTGTGCCTATAATTTAGGCATTAATTTTTAGGTGAACCGTTAGGTGATACATGTCCGGTCCGTATTCTTATAATGTGGACTAGTCCGCACAGGAGCATTATATATATATATATATATATATATATATATATATATATATATAATTAATCTTCTTTGATAATGTTATAAAACAAAATAATATGATTCACTATTTTTAAATCTATGAACAAAAATTGTTTTGTACATAAATATATTCAAATATTTACTAAGTTTAATAATTTATGGTATATCTATGTGCGTTATAGTGTATGTTAATATAACTAGTTATTACATGAGGGAAAAATGCCAAAAGAAAATTTGTAGAACTTTTAAGCTATTATTAGAATCTCACATTACAAAATTTTCTTCTCAAAATAATATTTAGATTTTATGGATAATTTTGATAATTTAATATTTTATAAGCATCTTTGTCTTCACTGAAATTATTGTAAGGATTTCCATGGGAACGTAAGAATCCCACCTATTGGATGAATTTTGATTCCACCTTTTTTCCACCAAGAAGGTAATCTAATTCCACTGTGGTCACATTCTCTTGTAACCTAACCTCACACCAAACATAGTAATGTTACACATTACCATAATTGTTAGAAGGAATCAAATTCCATGTAGTTTTTTCGCGTTCTAAATGGGTCTTGTAGCAGACATTTGCTATGTTTCCTCTTCCAAATCTTTAAACTTTCTATTTTCTCTGTCTACATTGTTTAATGTAACATGTCTATTAAGGGTGACAATATTGGAAACGATACGACATGAAATTGATCATGTAGTAAAAAAATGTGCACCCTTATTATTTTTAAAGTATGTCGGACTATATAATACAAGATATTTAAGAGAGTGTAATAAGCCATGTTGTAAAAAAATTTATTTAGCTTCAATTATATAGGAGTTTAGTGTAATTTTACTACACCACTTAAACATTTCAATTATGTATTAAAATATGTATAAGAGTAAATAGATCATTTAAAACACAATTATATATGAGTGTTGATGTAAAAAATTAGATCACTCTAATAATTCAATCACAGATAAATAAATGAGACAAAAGATTTTTAAAGTGGTTCAGCCTTATATGAATGGCCTACGTCCACTGTTGTTTTATTGTTGAGTGTTTGGGAATTCTCGATTACAAGAAATTGCGTTCTGGATCCCAAAGTTTGGATTTAAAATCAGCCCCCATACAATGAGGATTGTACCACGTATTTATAGCCTTGAGGCTGTCATATGAAAGGGTGATACATTAAATGATATACGTATGAAAGGGTAATACATTTAATGCCCTTTAAGCGTGTGCTTCTAAACGATAAGCATTTAATGAACCAGTTGTACTGTTGGTTATTCATCAATTAATTTTTTGTTCGAGATGCAGCTCGGACCGCCTAAGCTTTCTGGTATTCAAGAGTTCCTCAGAGAGGTCTGTTCCTCGGAGCGTATGAGTTCCTCGGAGAGGTCTGTTCCTCGGAGCGTATACGTTCCTCAGAATAACATGGTTCCTCGGAGAGTGTGATTATCTCGGAAGTGCTTGTTGTTGTCATGTAGATAGCCACGTGCCTTGATATGATTGATCCAAGTCAGCAGATTAAATTTGCTATCAACAGAAGCCCCCAATGTTTCATAGTTCGAAATTTGAGGAGTATGGAACATTCTTTCTCGGAATACGATAGCTTTAAATAGTTCTTCCTGATTTTTAGGATCATCTCCCTTGTATTTATTTCTCCTTCCCAATTCGTAGAATCATGCTTTTTTGGACTTTTCTGCTCGCTTCGGTTCCCACATCACTTTTTGCCTTTTTAGCCGCTGTTGTTCGCTTTGATTCCCGCGCCAATATTTAGTGCCTTTTTAGCCGTCGGTAACGTAATCATCCTTTTTGTAATAATTACTTCGCCAGTTCCCAAGTCAAGGTATTTAAACTTCACAGAGATTCCCATCGTCTTCTATCTTTTCAAATTTTCATCTTCGAGTTTTTCATTGTCTTCTACTCTCTTGTGCATTCATCTCTTCCGTCGTTCATTGTCAACATCTTCAGTCTTTTTTCTGTAAGATCCTCTGTCTTCTTCTTCTTCATTTTTAATTCATCATCATGGTTTACTCAGTTGAGTCTCTTGACAAATTTTGATCTGATTTTTCCATTCCTTCTTGGGTTGTATTGGAAGAGTTTTCTGAGCCTTCTAATTATTTCAATTTGGCTGAGGGACATTGGTTCCCCAGTCTCTTTTTCAACAGCTATAATCCCAGTGACTGACGAGGGATTTTCATTTTTAGAGGTTGAGAATGCCAAATTGAGACAAGAGTTGGACACCTTGAAAAGGTCGGGCCTTTCCACATCTCCTCGGGGATGAGCAAAAGCTCCTCGGGGACGAGGAAGAGCAGCTCGGATGCTTGTGGAGGAACAGAGGACAGCATCTGCCTTAGAGAACCAAGCTTCCCAATTAAAGGCTAAGAACCAGGCTTTGTGTGACATGTCAAAGAAAATTAGAGACTTGGAAAAACAGATCTCTGCGTAAAAGTCAATCTTGGAGAATAAGGAGCTTTTTATCAAGAGCCTCCATGATCAGCTAGAAAAGCTAATATATCAGTTCCACAAACAGCCCAGGGAGTTCTGGATGGCTGGTTACAACGAAGAACTATTCCATTTGGACGATCGTATCTAGAATGCCAATAATGAGGGCTACAAACAAGGCTGGTTGAATGCCTTAGTTGTGCTGAAGCTCGAACAAGGACACTATCTGTGGGACTACCACGATCCCGGGTTGCTCGACTTGCCTGTGCCACCGTACAATTTGGACATGGTATGGATCCCAGCTCGTGCCATTCCTCGGAGCTTAATTTCAAAATACCTCGATGACTATAATTTACATTTTCAAGTTGAGGTATCTCGTCCTGAGCATCTTTTAGATCGACCTTCTGTAATGAACGTCATGATGCTGAAGGATTTGAACTTCATCAATTCTCTTCAGTCTTTAAATGATCCGCCTGTTGGCGAGGAACCGGTATCGAAAGCTGAGGGGAAAAGACCAATAGAATAGAAATTTTTGATGTAATAGTTAGTATACATATCCATGTAATTATCAATGTAACTTGTGATTTATTTTAAATTGTATGCAAAACTTTCATTGTTGCTTGCAAATCTCAATTGCTATTATCTTGTAGTTATCAAATACTTTATATTCATGTATCACTGTTAAAAAGATAATAATATTGTGTTGTTCATCGACCAACATAGTAAAAAAAATGACAAGTACCAGTAATATTGCTCGATAAAGTAATGAGTATAAAAATGTTTAAAATTTTTCCAACCAACCAAGATTGTTAAATTTTGCTCGTCGACCAATTATAGTTAGTGGGAGTTGATCCTCGACTAACCATACTTGGTAAATTTTTATCTTTTTCATAAAATGTATCCGACTAATCAAAATTGATAAATTCTCCTCGTTGACCAACTATAGTTAGTGGGTTTTTATCCCCGACCACCCATACTTGGTTCAGTTTTGAATATTTTCTCCTCGTCGACCAACTATGTTGGTACAGTTTGGAATATTTCATTTCCTAGCCAAACATGTTGGCATTTTTAGGAATATTTCTCCTCGTCGACCAACTACGTTGGTACAGTTTGGAATATTTTCTCCTCGTCGACCAACTATGTTGGTACAGTTTGGAATATTTTCTCCCCGTCGACCAACTATGTTGGTACAGTTTGGAATATTTTTTCCTCATCGACCAACTATGTTGATACAGTTTGAAATATTTTCTCCTCGTTGACCAACTATGTTGGTACAGTTTGGAATATTTTGTTGAGCAGTCTGCTGAGCTTTGCCGAGTAGTGCATAGCACTAGTATTCCCCGAAAAAATTTCAATAAACAGAGAGACTTCTTCGCTTTCTAAAGTTGTTATTCGATAAGTTCCTGGTCGAACAACTTCTGTAACTCGGTATGGTCCATGCCAATTTGCCTCCAGTTTGTTATGCTTTTGAATTACTTTCTTCAGCACATAGTCTCCTTCTTTCAGGTCGCACTTCTTCACCCTCTTATTGTAAAACAAAGCTGTCCGCTGCTGGTAAGCAGCATTTCTAATGGCTGTCTTCTCTCTGACCTCCTCGTGCATGTCTAAATCCAGTCTTCTCATTAAATCGTTGATAGGGGAATTGAAATTCAGTACCCTGTGTGTTGGGAGACCCAACTCGACAGGTATGACAGCTTCACTTCCAAACGCCAGCATGTATGGTGATTCTCCAGTTGCTACTCGGGGAGTAGTTCGGAAATCCCAGAGTACTGATTGTAACTCGTTGATCCAATTCTCTTTCGCATCATCCAATCTTTTCTTCAAACCATTCAACAACGTTTTGTTTGTCACTTAAGTTTGTCCATTGCTTTGAGGATGGCCTGGTGCTGAATGAACCTTCAAAATGTTTGATTGATGACAATAGGCAGCGAAATCCTCGTTATCAAATTGTGTTCCATGGTCTGTGATGAAAGCATGAAGAAGACCATATCGGCAAAATGATGTTCTTCAAAAAAAATTTGTACACTTTCTCGTACGTCATATCAATGAGTGGCTTAGCTTCTACCCACTTAGTAAAATAATCCACTACGACGACGAGGTACTTGAACCTTCCTCGGGTCGTTGGCAGTGGTCCAACCAATTCAATTCCCCACATGGCAAATGACCAAGGGGAAGTTATGGGTGTCAACAATGCTTGTGGAGTTCTTCGGATGGAGGAAAAGCGTTGGCACTTGTCAGATTTCTTGGTATAGGCTATACAATCTGCCTTCATCATCGGCCAGTAGTATCCCTGCGTCATCACCCTTTGTAAAAGTGTCCGACCTGCTACATGTGCTCCATAAGACCCTTCATGGATCTCTTCAATCAAATATTTCACCTCGGTGGGATGTACACATCTTTGCAAACCTGCCATAATTCCTCGTCTATATAAAACACCATTAGTAAGTACATACCGAGCAGCTTTAAACTTTAACTTCTTGGCTGCAAGCTTGTCAATTGGCAATTCTCCTTCCTCGATATATACCCTAATGGGATCCATCCAATATGGTCCTAGATCAAGGGTGATAAAATTCATCTTCAGATCTTCATCTATACTCCGGACAGCTAACATTTCAATTGGGATTGTTCGTCGTAGCTCGGTGCGAGTAGCTGAAGCTAGTCGAGCTAGGGCGTCTGCTCTCGCATTCTCCATTCTTGGTATTCTGACCAGTTGAATAGCAGTAAATTCTGATAACAGTTCCTTTGCCTTTGCATGATATCTGATCATTAATTCTCTTTTAACTGCATAAACTCCCATCATTTGGTTTATAATCAATTGAGAGTCACTGAAAATCACAACATGCCGTGCCTCCATAATTTTTGCCAAATTAAGCCCTGCAATCATGGCCTCATATTCAGCCTCATTATTGGAAGCTTTGAATTGGAAACGCAAGGCGTATTCCATGTCGACCTCGTCTGGAGTGCTTAGAACTATCCCCGGCCACATCCTGTAGTGCAAGATGAGCCATCTACATATAGCCTCCATATAGGTAACTCGTCTTCAAATTTTTGATCAGTCAGAGTTCCTCGGTGAAATATTTGTTGTTTCCTTTCATTCTCCCCGGATTTTTCTCGCTCCTCCCCGATCATCTTTTCTTGCCCTTTTACCAACCGAGGTTGGTCTGAACTCGAATTTAATGATCCTGTAACATCCACTTGCCCTCTTACCAACCGGAGTTGGTCTGAGCTAGTGTCTGTCGATCCTGTAACATCCACTTGCCCTCTTACCAACCGCAGTTTGTCTGAGCTAGTGTCTGTCGATCCTGTAACATCCATAGGTTGATCAGCGAGCAACTCTTATTCCTCGTCCGGAGTCCTCCCAACTATCTCTGCATTACATCCTGTAACATCCACACGTCCTTTTAGCAATCGTAATTGGTCTGGGCTTGTGTTTGTTAATCCTATAACATCCACAGGTTGATCAGCGAGCAACTTTTGCTCCTCGGGGGTATCAGGATAGGTGAACTCCGCTATGAAATCTACTACAGCCTGCCCTTTTAGTGATGATCTGGGTTTATAAATTATATCATATTCTCCGAGCTCTATTGCCCAGTACATCAATCTCCCTGATTTATCTGGCTTATGAAGGGCTTGTCTCAATGGCACATCAGTGTATACTACTATAGTATGAGCCTGGAAGTACGACCTCATTCTCCTACTCGCCTCAATCAGCGCCATTGCCAATTTCTCCAGTCTCGGATATCTGATCTCTGCTCCTCGGAAGGCCTTACTTGTGTAGTAAATTGGCTTTTGTACTCCATTCTCCACTCTGATCAACGCCGAGCTAACTGCATTCTCGGACACTACAAGGTACAAATGCAATTTTTCTCCCATCACCGGCCTGGAAAACAGTGGAGGTTCTCCCATGTATTTCTTCAAGTCTTGAAAGGCCTTCTCACATTCATCATTCCACTAAAAAGTGTTTCTGAGTGTCTTGGAGACATCTATCAGTTGCTCGTGACACAAATCTATTGAGTGCTGCTACTCGTCCTGTGAGACTCTGTACTTCCTTCTTCGTTGTTGGAGATCGCAGCCCTAATAGAGCTTTGATTTTTTCAGGATTTGCTTCAATACCTCGCTGAGTGATAATGTACCCGAGGAACATGCCTTCTCGTACTCCAAATATGCACTTCATCGGGTTCAGCTTCATCTGATATTTATCTAGTTGATCAAAAGTTTGACTTAAGTCAACTAGTTGATCTGTAGCTTTCTTGCTTTTTGTCAGCATGTCATCAACATAGACTTCCATATTGTCACTGATTTGTTCAGCAAGGACCTAGTTCATCAGCCTCTGATATGTCGCACCTACATTTTTTAAACCAAAAGGCATAACATTATAACAATAAGTTCCCCTAGGGGTAATGAAAGAAGTACTCTCCCTGTCTTCAGGTTTCATTTTGATCTGATTATAACCAGAATAAGCATCCATGAAGCTCAGCAACTCATGTCCCGAGGTAGCATCCACCAGTTGATCAATTCAGGGCAACGAAAAGTGATCTTTTGGGCATGCTTTGTTGAGGTCGGTGAAGTCTAAACACATCCTGCACTTGTTGTTTTTCTTTTTTACCATCACCACATTGGCTAACCAATCTGGATATTTTACATCTTCAATGAAACAAGCTTTCTAGAGCTTATCGACTTCCTCCTGTATAGCTTGATTCTTCTCGGGACTGAATACTCTTCTTCTCTGCTTCACAGGCTTGATCTCCTTATTCACATTGAGCTCGTGACATAAGAAGTTTGGGTCAATCCCAGGCATATCTTCATGACTCTAGGCAAAAGTTTGTTTTCTGCTTCTAAGGAAAGTTATCAATTCTTGTTTTAATGAGGCTTCCAACGATGAACCTATTTGAGTAGTTCACTCAGGGTGTTCATCGTCCAGAATGATATTTTCAGTAGCTTCCACCACTTGACCCTTCACGAGTTGCGACTCATCCCGAGTATCCAAGGTTTCAATTTTTGCACCTTCATCCACTTGATAAGTAATAGTCTTTTTCTTTGATTCTTCCAATCCATCCTGCTCGGTGGATGAATAATAGCACTCCCGAGCTACTTTCTGATTACCTTTCATAACTCCTACTCTAAAGTTTGTTGGAAATTTTAGGCATTGATGCACTGTAGGTGCTACATCCTCGAACTTCTTCAATCCTACCCTTCCCATGATGATATTGTACGATGACTGGACATTCTTATCCATCACGAAAAAGCGTATTCTTTCTGTTTGACAAGCAGGCCACATACTAATGAATATATCCAACTTGATCGTCCCAACTGAAAACACTTTATCGCCAGTAAAACCTATGAGGGGTCTATGGTAAGGCTCCAGTTGAGATAGCTTTAGATTTAAACTATCGAAACACGAGTAGAACATGATGTCTGCCGAGCTACCATTATAAACCAACACTCTTGAAATCATTATTTCCTTCATTCTGATTTTGATCACTAGTGGGTCGTCATGAGGATATAAAACTCCTGCAAGATCATTCTTCGAAAACCCAGTGACCAATTTTTCTTTGTTCACCTTTCTCGGGCGATCTTCCTCAGCTAAATTTATTCACTGAATGTACGAGCAAGCTTGAGCCTCTCCAAGGTAAGCTTTTCTTTCAGCAGTAAGGTCTCCTCCTCCTACATCTCCTCCTGTAATGACATTACAATCAAATGACCCAAAGCGTATTGAAAATATCTCTCGTTCTGGTTGCCTTGGTTTCTTTGGAAGATCGGGGTCATCTTCTGGATCATCTTTATGGTTTCTCTTCTTTTTCTCCTCTGCTCGACGAGGAGATCTAGACCTTTCTCTAGTTCGGTCGTTGTTTCTTCTTTTGCCTCCCCAATCAAAATACTTTGCTAGCTTTCCTCGTCGGTTGAGTGTTTCAATCTCGTTCTGAAGAGCTATGCAATTTTTGGTCATATGGCCACGATCCTTATGGAACTCGCAATATTTCTCTATATTCCTCATGTCAGGGTCTGACTTCATTTTCTTTGGCCAGTTTAACTCCTCGTTGTTCTTAATTTCTTCCAGGACGTGGTTGATATTTTCCTTCAAAGGCGTGTAATTATAAAATTTCTTCAAGACCTCCCATGACGACCTACTTTTTGAATGTTTGTCACCACCATTGTTCTTATGCTCTTTCTTCTTAGCTTTATCACCTTCCCCCTTGGTTTCTTTGGCGTCCATATTCTTCTTTGCGAACATAGCCTCCTCGGCATTCATAATCTTGGACGCTTTTCACATTAGGTCCGACATGGTTCGAGGTGGGTCTTTGGCCAAAGTGTAGTACAACTTGTTTGGCAGCAGTCCACTCATCAAAGAAGTAATCGTTGTCTTCTCCTCATAATCAATGACTTCAAGATTCTCGTTATTAAAATGAGTTATATAGTCTCTAATACTCTCACCAGCTTTTTATCTAACACTTAACAAATGTGCTACTCGTTTAACTGGCTTTGCTCCGGAGCAAAAATTCCCAATGAATAATTCGTCTAGTTGAAGAAAAGTTGAAATCTTACCCCGAGGAAGATTATTATACCATATCTGAGCAGATCCGGTAAGAGTTCCCGAGAATGCCCTGCATCTCATCTCGTCCAGGACAGCATGGATGTCGGCAGCAGCTTGATATTGTTCTATATGAAGGATAGGGTCAGTCTTCCCATCATACTTGGGAGTCACAACAGGTGCTTTGAACTTTGATGGTGTTGGAAAATCAACAATGTCCTGGACAAAAGGTGTTCCTCGAACAAAGGTTCGTTGTAGAGGGTTCTTAGCCTTAGCCATTTCCCCTAATCTATCTTCCAGCCTTTGAATAGATCCTTTCCATGAATCATTCACTTCTTCGGGCCTATTGGTTCGAGCAACTGATCGCGTTGAAGTGGCTTCCTGGGATATATCTTGACGAGCAACTGGTCGGTCAGCGGATCCATCTTGACGAGAAATTGGTTTCGACTGGGCAGATCCTTCCCTTAAATCTGATGGTCATCGAAAGCTCATCGACGCTGCATTAAGAGGACTTTTGTTCCTCCTAGGGCCTAATCGATCAAAAGGAGAGGCCCTACTTAATCTTTCTAATGCACTGGTCCTTTCTGGGGAGAGGGTGACACGTTGTTCAGTATCTGTGGCTCGCAATGACGAAGTTCGTCCAGGTTGATAAGAAAAATCTTTAGATTCCTCATTGCGATATGAATTAGTATGCCTAGTACGCACAGAAGGCGCACGGATATTTCTCTGAATGCTTCGTGATCCAGAATGGGCTGGCACACAGCCATGAAGGGTTTGGATGAGTTGTCGCATCGTTTCTTGCATGACGGTCTGGCCCGGAGCTAGATTCGCCATCATTTCAGTCAGATCTGGAATAATTTGTGGAGCAGATTGATTTGGAGGGGTTCCAGTGTTTCGATTGTTGGATTCAGGTATATCAACCATTGGTATTGGATTGTTATTGGTGAGAAAACGATATTACCAGTTGTTCCCACAGACGGCGCCGATCTGTTGATGTAAAAAATTAGATCACTCTAATAATTCAATCACAGATAAATAAATGAGACAAAAGATTTTTAAAGTTGTTCAGCCTTATATGAATGGCCTATGTCCACTGTTGTTTTATTGTTGAGTGTTTGGAAATTCTCGATTACAAGAAATTGCGTTCTGGATCCTAAAGTTTGGATTCAGAATCAGCCCCCATACAATGAGGATTGTACCACATATTTATAGCCTTGAGGCTGTCATATGAAAGGGTGATACATTAAATGATATACGTATGAGAGGGTAATACATTTAATTCCCTTTAATCTTGTGTGTCTAAATGATATGTATTTAATGAACCAGTTGTACTGTTGGTTATTCATCAATTAATGCTCTATTCGAGACGCAGCTCGGACCGCCTAAGCTTTCTGGTATTCAAGAGTTCCTCGGAGAGGTCTGTTCCTCGGAGCGTATGAGTTCCTCGGAGAGGTCTGTTCCTCGGAGCGTATGCGTTCCTCGGAATAACACGGTTCCTCGGAGCATGTGATTATCTCGGAAGTGCTTGTTGTTGTCACGTAGATAGCCACGTGTCTTGATATGATTGATCCAAGTCAGCAGATTAAATTTGGTATCAACAATGGGTGTAGTATATTTTAAATTTAAGGACAAAATAATTTAATGTACAAAAAAGGTTTTCATTCTTAAAACCACTTGAATAACATATTATAACCTTCCTCTTGTTATAAAGGATGCATCCTGCACTCCCACTTGTTATAAAGTCAACGTGTATTTAAGTATATATTTATGAGTTTATAAAATTTTATGTAATTAGTTATACAAAGATTTAGTTTTGCAAAAAAAAAAATATATAGGAATAGGTAAAGGACCCACGTCAAAACATTTCCTACCAGTAGGTATATATTACCTTAGAGACCAAAATGCTTCGTTATATACATTATTGGAGTCCCACATAAAAAATAGTTGCAAGTCTTGCAACTATTAACATATTACAAATCTACACGTAACTCACTTATAAAGTTGGGACCGAATCTGATCTAAGAGTCTTCTAGCTCTGGCCTGATAATATTTCAAAAACTACGGTGAACCCATTTTTGGGATCAATAGAATGTTAATTTTACAGTGCACTAAGGGATCCTGTAAGAAATCGAAGGGCATCGGTTGATTGAGTTTCAAATTTTTAATATGTATTTGAATGTATTCACCTAAATGAGAATTTAATTAGCGCGAGGGTTGACAATTATGTACTTGTGTCATTTTTTTATGTTTCTTGTCTATTTATGTTTAAAAAAAGATTGTTAAACACGTCTCTCGTGTTTTTAGGTTGGTCGTGTTCGTTTTAATTAAAAAATATATAATATTGGATTGTGTCGTTTTAATGTTAGATAAATCTTGTTCCGGTCGTGTCTGGCTTATCACGGCCCAATAACACGATTTGGCACCCATTTTGTGTGTGTGTGTGTGTGTGTGTGTGTGTGTATCTTCGCTTCCTTAACAATATAATTACCAATTCCTTTACTTTCATAAAATTCCCTCGTAACTTGATCAAGTATCATGTAAAAGATATTTCATTATGAGCCACTAACGCTCATATTTTAAGAGGATCCATTACTATGATCTATTCCTGTTCATGCCTATTATTTTTCATATATTTTTTGTCCTTCTCTATAAATTTTATCACTGACACTAACATTAGATATTTTCTCTATTTTAATTCACTTTAGTATTTACCAAATCCATTCCATCACCACAAAATATTTCCACATATAATAGTCGAGGATATGTTGAGTAACAAATGGATAGTCAGGGTTGATTTGTGGAACGTTCTAGGAGAAGGCATTTTTGGCAGACGAATGGGAAAAAGTTCTGGAAATTATTTGAGGTCATTCTAGTCAAGTGCTTTGTGTATTTATTTATTTATTAATTTTACAACTAGTTTTGTATTAGGATTCCTGCAATTGGGATTTTGAGATGTAATTAGAAAAGGAAATAATTCTATTATTCCAGTGGCCATCTGAAATTTCTCCGATACGGATTCGCCCCGAAATAAGAGAATTTTGGCACGTGCGGGTCTTGAGAAATCTTTGCGGGCTCCCACATATATAAATTGTCTTTCATTAAATGATGATGAAAAGGTAGAACATGGAGTCACGAGCCTATTTTACTCAAAGTAGGCAAAAGATGTAGTAGTTTTCATAGAAATGTCATCAAAGACAAATTAATGCATACTAAATCAAAAAAATTGAGGGTCCAGCGACTAAGTTACCGAACGGATAGGTGTCAGGCACCCATTCTTCCCTATTAGTGTCTCATAAGCTAGGATAATATTCTCATTTTCTCCAAAATATAATTCATGTGTTTAATGTCAAAATAAGTTAGAAAAATCGATCGTCATATACACATCATGAGAAGGACGGAAATGATTCATTCTGAGGAGTATAAAAAGAAAGAAAATAATCTGACAAGGTAGCCAAAATGTGTACAGTGCACGAAGAATGGAATATGTATGTATGAGGAGGGCGCTAAAAATATGATAATCAAAAGGGATAATGATATGTGCAATGTATCAGACACAAATCCGCCATGGAGAAATAAATATGCGTCTCTAACGAAAGTCTAAAAAAGAAACATAATAAAAGAATATGAAAATATGATATGATTAACCAACGGATCGTGATTTACTATGAGGAAGTGAATATGCATGTTTGATGGGTTACCAGTACTTATATATGTATATATGCTTAGTAATACTAAATATTAGAACTAGTAAAGAAAATAAATAAGCAAATAGGACTGGAATATAGAGGATGACTAGGGACGCTTAGATAGGCCAAAAAAGTCAACAAAATCCATGTAGTTTGACAACATGCAATGGTGGGGCTTAACCCATAAACCCAAAACTTGAAATTCTCTAAGTTCATTTAAAAATGTTCACAAGTGTTGGGAGTGTGAAAAATGGAAAATATACTTTATGGTTTAAAGGTGAACCCTCTTTTAGCATTTTTGGTTTATAAAATTATGTTTTTTGCATATAAATAATAAAAAAATGGATTAATTGGAGTAATAAAATGAAATAAAGTAAAAATATTTGAAGAATGAAGAAAAAAATAATAAATGACACTAGTTAAATAATATGTAAAAAGATTGAAGTAGACCTCATATTGAACTTTGCTATGATTTTGACGTAAAGCATGCTAATTTTTATGGTGTTTGAGTGTTGGTGGGGTAATGGTAGAATTGGGTGGCAAAAAGTGAGGTCAATGCGATGTAAGAAAAGTGGAGAGAATTTTTAGAACATGAAATTTTATAATGAAGATGCACTAATTTCGAGGTAGAGGTTGTTTTAATTTTCAGAAAAGGGTTCTTACGAATTAGGCCATGACTTCCTTAAATATAAAAATATAGGGGCAGGGTCTATGCCGATTGGCATAGTCCCTGGGCTGCCGATCGGCATAACCCTAGCTTGTTGATGAAGTAAAGTACCCCTCTGACGATAGGCAGAGGGTCTGGGGTGGCCTATAGGCAGTCGAAAAAGGATTTTTTCTAAAAAAAATGCAGAAAATGCGAATCGTAAGTCCGAATCGCACACAAACAAAACCATTGAAAAACGTATTCAAATCCATCTAAAAATCTATTGGTCCACTTTCGGGTCTGAGAGTTAACGAAAGTCAAACGGTGCTTGAAAATGCTTGATAGCGTCTATGATGGGGTTCATGGAGTAAAATGGCAAGTACGCACGAATCGTACGGTCGATTCACGCACGGAATTGACCGTTGGAAGGGGTTTTAAAAGCCTTATGAAAGTGAAAGAGATATTCCGAGGTTTAAAAGTTGAACAAAGTTAAACGGAGCTCAAAAGCGTGTGGTGGCCTTTAGGATAGGGTTATTACATTAAAAAGCAAAGTACGAGCGAACTGTATGGCTAATTCATGCATGGTATTGATATTTGGAAATGGTATTTGGCGGCCCGGGTATCCACCGATGAGGCTCAAAAAGTATCTACGAAATAGGGAAATGGAATTATCATTTATTTATCACAACACATGAAACCATAAATATGATGACCACCACATGAAACCTTCTCTCTCCAGATGATTAGAAATAGACTTTGTGCCCAACAAAAAGATCTCAAAGCATAAAAATATTGAAATATGGATATTTAAACTCTTTTGGGTGAAACAATGGTTTTGAAATTTAGTAAGAAAATAGGAATTCTTCTTTGCCAAATGTTCTTCAAAATTTGAGTCCATCATGCCTCTTTATATTAAACCAAGAAATTCGAGGCGACAAGTTCGTCCAAATGAAAACATAGTTCTCATTCGAAAAAAAATCATATTTTGTTCAAATCAAGACCCGTCTCGTTTGAACGAACATGCATTGTGGTTCAAACGACCTTCCCATTAGCTTCCAAATGGTGACCTTCCATTTGACAAAAATTTCCCGTTTGAAGTTCAGTAGATGTTCGTTCTAATATCCTAAGCTTGTTCCAGCGAGATCTCAAACTTGTTTGAACGAAATTCTCATTTCATTCTAATGAAGCCTGTATCTCGTTCTAACGAACTAAGAAATAAATTTGTTTTCTAAAAATTATTTAAAAACAGTTCCAAATGATTTTGTTTAAAAAATAATCACCCAAAATAAATTTCAAAGGATCATAATCTAATGCGTCCCTACCTGTAAGATCCTAAAAAAATGTGAGGACAAACTTGGCATCAAACACGATATGATGAGTATCCATCTTTGAAGCTTTTTCGCTACGTCTTCAACAGTTTTACAAGATTGATAATACAAAGTCTAACTTATAACTCAAATTTTTCCTAAAATTATGCCAATTACAAACAGATTGAATCGGTTGGGAATTTTCCCTTTTAAATCTCCCCTTGTGGCTATTCCGGGACAAAAAACCAAAGTAAAAACCTTGTGGGTCAGAAAACTCTTTAAAAGACTCAACCTCAAAAGAAAAAAGTACAGATGATAGACAAACACATATGCTAAGTAGCTTTGCTTGCTTGAAACTTTATCTTATGTTGTAAAACTACACACTTAAAACACCTTCAAGTGCAAAGAAAATATAACATGTATAAAATCAGCATCTGAATAAATTCAAACTATGTCCAACAATCTCAACCTAGGTAAGATATCTCCTACTAAGATAAAGATATCATAATCATTAAAGGAAAGACACTGCTTTTCCTCATTTTTTTTTGAACTAAACGAAGTAAGAATGCATAAAACTATTTATCCCCCATGAACTGAATCTCCCCGAAATATGTGAACATATAATAACAAGAGAAATTACAAAAGTAGTAATAATACCATGCAATGGTGTAACGTGAATCAAGAACATAACATTGCAACACAAGCATGAATATTCACAAGCCTAGAATATTAATAAATTTACAAGAAGGGGGTGAGGCAAAGGGGGAGATAACACAGAATATAAGTGGTTCAACCAATCTTGGCCTACTCCACTATGTGGGTGCGTGTGAAATCCCCTAAATAAGGACTATAATGGACTTGGGATACAAAACACTCAAGCTTTCTATAATTCCCAATAATTTTTCAAAAATAAATAATAATAATAATAATAATAATAATAATAATAATAATAATAATAATAATAATAATAATAATAATAATAATAATAATAATAATAATAATAATAATGTTTTTTGATAAATAAAATTTTGTGGAAATTGGACTCAATTGGAAACCTAATTTAATAATTGCAAAGGTGTAGTTTGTTGTTAAGTCATATTTTTATGTGATTAATTTTCTACGTGAATCTATGTGTATTGCTATAGCATTGCGTGTATTGCAAAAAAATTCAAATTAATATGTGACACAATTTAAAAGTACCCAATGTTAACATAAAATAATTCGGGATATATTTCGGGGCACATATGGGCTCGTTTATGTGTTTTAGACCTTTAGAAATAGTCCCAGATCTAAAATATATAGGTTGGAGAGCTTTTGGACTAGTTGGGATATGAATTCGGGTCTATTTGGGGGTCCAAAAATTGGGTTTTAAGCCCTACTCGGGATTAGGATTTATTAGTGTTTAAGTGGGGGTAAACCACTTCCCCACTACTCTTCAGAAATGACCTAAACACAACTGTTAACGGGAGAGGAAAGGAGAAGAACAAAAATAGGATAAAAGGACAAGGAATCAAGAAGAAATCAAAGGGGTTGTCTTCCAAAATTTCTAAGGCAATAATCCTCTTACTTAATTAAAGTTTTCCGTGTATTTTCTCGATGCATTATAATGACCCTTAAAATTTCTGAAATTTAGGTTTGATATGAATGATTTGATGATGAATAAATATTCTATGCATGTAGAGGGTTGAATTTAATATAGAATAAGCCCCATAAATTTAGGTACACCGATATCTTGAAATTGGGGTTGGAACCCTCAGGGTTCTTGATAGTTAAGTGGGGACATCTTGACTAGTTGATGTAGAGGATATTATTGTTGGTATATGGACTGAAATCCTGATGTAAACTCCATGATAGATGCCACATCTCATGAACTAAATAGGGTTGGAATTTGGAATAAAATTTGAGTTGAAATATGTATTTAATGTTCATACATTCTGGGAAAATTAGGCATGAAGTTAGAATTGAATCATGTAATTAATGATTGTAAGTGAACTAATCAAGTTGTAGGGAATATAATACATAACTATTAAGAAGTATAAACCCTTAGAAGTGAATTTGGAAGGAAATTAAAGAATCCCTTACTAAAACAAACAAGAAAATATGGGCTTTTGCATAAAATCAAATCGATTCGGCCATGGAGCGAATTGATTCGGTTTGGCAGCGAATGGATTCGACCATGAACCAAATTGGGAAAATTACATTTAACAAGATGGTTAAGTAATTGGGAAAATTACATTTAACAAGATGGTTAAGTAACTATCCAAGAGAGTGGAATTAATAATTCACTAGAGAATAAATTATTGAAAAATGGAATAATTGTGGACTTTATGTGGGACTTTTCTATGGTAATTATAGAGTAGTTACCTATACATATTATACGAGATAATAATATGTACTTATATGCATTTGTGTGGACATATCAATGTTCATGGACTGTCTTATCGGCTTGGGGGTTCGTACGTTCGAACCGGGTACCACATGTAAACACAGGCGGGCTTGACGATTGTGTAGGTCGTATAGGTACTACATGGAGGCACTATTTATGAGAGGAATGTGTTGATGCAGACCCAACCTGTGTCACCGCTGGGTATGGATCGTGAACAAGTATCCTGCGTAGGGATCGCCCCCAACTAATGTGTGTTTTGAGATGTCCACTTATGATAAGAGATTCCTCCAGACTTGTTGATTGAATACAAACTAGATACCAATGGTAGATGACTTTGTGTGTCGAATATATCAAAGGACATATATAAATAATTGTCGAACTGTAATGAGATAAATTTAATTGTCAAAGTACGGGGACATAAATGACAAGAGACTACTTTGTGATACATAATAGATGTTTATGCCTAGACGTGAGACTTATAAAACTAGGATTTTATGGGTATTTGTAGTTAATTACAATCGATACACTTAAACATTTAATTATCGACAAATTCATTTTTATTAATTTGGCACGTTGTCATGTCATTAATTGGAACTTATTGGCATGCGATTTATATCACACTTAGACGAGGGGTGAGGTGTTAAACTCATGCGAGTGACAAAGGCGGAATATTTATTTTGTATCAACTCTATTATTTCATCTTGAATTAATGAAGTTAGTCTTGAACATATAGGGCTCTGACCCAAATTTAAATGGTTTCTCCCCCCAAGTTCTCCTATATAGGGATATATGGATTGTGCTGTAGTAGTCTCGCAGTCTGTTTCGTTCATAAATTTTTAGATTATTTGATTCTAGCGTAGGTGGTTTTCTGCCAGAGTTAGTTATTTTATTTGGAATAGTTGTAAGGACATAAACCCAAATTTCTTTGCATTATGTTGGGTCGAGGCATTTACTTTGTATTTAGATTTATTATGTACTTGGTGTTGGTTTGAATTTATCTATTGTTACACAAACATTCATAAAGTTCATATAAACCTTAGAAATAATATTATTTATATTACGTTTGTGCTGAGAATGGTATTAATTGACAAGCGATCCATATGTTCGGCGTATCGTGCCCAGCCATCCTTTAGGTGAGAAAATTGGGGGTTTTATAATTGGTATCACAACACAGTTTTAGTGTCCTTAAGATATGTGTTGCGTTCATTACGTTCTGTTTTGCGTTATTTGATATGTAAAGCCTATCGTTAGGATTCATTGTATTCTTACATTGGTTCTAATTCGAACTTTATTTTCTTTTAAATGGAAAAATAAAAAGGGGGAAGACCGAGGTGAGGAGTTCCACATATTTCCAAGGAGGGGGCTCACTCGCAACCACGTCATCAGCTATAGGCCCCAAAGGCCCAATAGTTGATCACACATTCTCAGATAGACACTATAGTGTCTCAGGCGGTCTCTATGGCTATGGTAGCCATTCTCCAGCACTTCCCACCACCACAGACACATAAGCAACCACCACTACCACAACAAGTGGCTACACCAGCTCAGGAACTGGGTTATATGTGGGATATAGTGACGGAGGCCTTTTTTAAGGACCAGCCTCCAGAGTCTGCTGGAAGTTTAGATATATTTGTGGTGAGTAGGTGGGAGAAGGATATTGAGAGGCACTTACGGAGGGTCAAGTGAACACCCATATAGAAGCAGATGTTGGCTTCATTTAGATTAGTGAGGGACGTACTTCAGTAGTGGGAGGCGATTACGATAGTTGATAGAAGGGGTAATTTCACTATTGATCAGTTTTGGGAGAGATTTGAGGGGAAATACTTCCCCCTAGCGATGCAGTCTGAGATGAGGAGTGAGTTTATGGAGCTCAAATAGGAGGGTATTACAATAGCTGAGTACGAAGAGGAGTTCACTGCCCTCTCCTACTTCGTAAAAGAGGAAGTTTGTACCGAGAAGATGAGTATGGGCAGGTTCATTTTGGGATCAGCCTGACACATCAGGAAGGATTTTATGGGTTACCCATCATTCGTAAAATACAATCAGTTGGTTAATTCTCTACCTCTCCATTGCCAGGATCACATGGAATTTCTAAAAACAAAGGGAGAGAAACGTCATGGAGCGAAGTCATCAAGACAATAGGGCAGGAGGAGTGGGGGAAGCGGATCTAGGACCCAACAGCACAGGGGCACCCCATCTGCCGACCAGAATAAGAAGTTTAGAGGTGAAAATAACTGAAACAACCAGGGATAGTGGGTGAAGGTCTATGAGGGGCTAGCAGTACAAAGGCCATCAAGGCCAGGGATAGGAGGATAGAGGCCAGCAGGGATGACGGTTTAAGCAGGGTTTGTTCTAAGGAAACTATTATACCTATAGGGATAAGGGTCATTCCTCAGAGATTTTTTCTCGTGGTAACCAGATAGTCCAAGAAAAGGGAGGCTATAGGGGACAGTAGCAGGCGCCATAGGGACATAGCCCACCCTTTCTAGCTCAGGGAGCCGCTGCACCAGTCGCTCTAGCACCCATCGCCCCGCAATAAGGACAATAGTCATTACAGTATGGAAGAGTCTATCATGTTGCTAACACAGAGGGGACAATACATGCACAAGAAGTCGAGGGTACGTTTCCCATCTTTGGTCATATTGGTCGCATTCTATTCAATACGGGTGAATCTCATTCTTTTGATAGCACGGGGTTTGCACGGGAGACGGGTATGATAGATTTTGCATCCAATATTATTTTACACATAGGCTCACCAGTGGGTAGAGGGGAACCCATACAGTCAATATGTCGGGTTATAGGTATTGAGATAGGTCGACTCACCTTCGCAGTTGATTTATTAGTACTTGACATGCATGGGTACGACGTCATTTTGGGTATAAACTGGCTAGCTACATATAGACCATGTGTGGATTATTGTGGGAGGTCCATCATCTTTGCCACTCCAGGGTAGGAGATATACCTAGTTGCGATGTTGCACCCCATAGGTGGTCGAGCACGCATTTGTACTGCATCGAGGAGGATACTTCTTCATAAGTTGTGGTGACACTAGATTCCCTCCCGGAGGTGAATGGGTTTTCTAATATTTTTGGGTAGATTTTATGGTTACCACCTAGTCGGGATATCGATTTCATGATTGATTTCTTTCCAGACACTAGACCTATTGCCCATATTCCTTATCGGATGGCTCTTTTGGAGATAAGGGAGCTACAAGAGAATATTAAGAAGTTGTAGGGAAGGGATTTATCAAGAGGATTACTTCACCTTGGGGTGATACAATGTTATTCATCAAGAAGAAGGAAGGATTTCTACATTTTTGTATCGACTTTCAGGAGTTGAACAAAGTCACTATTCAGAATAAATACATGTTTCCACGTATAGATGATTTATTTTACTAACTGAGGGGTGATGCATATTTTTCAAGGAATGATTTAAGGTTGGGTTACCACCAGTTAAGAGTTCGGGAGTAGGATATCTAAAAGACAGCCTTCCTTACTAGGTATGCGTCATACGAGTTTTTGGTGATATGATTTGGGCTAACCAATGCACCAGAAATATATATGGACTTGATGAACCGCGCGTTCAGGTATTATTTGGATCGATTTGTTATCATATTTATAGATGATATCTTAATTTATTCTCAAACTACGGAGGGGCACGCAGATCATTTATGAGTGGTCTTATAGACACTTATAGATCATCAGTTGTATGCAAAGTTTCAGAAATTCATGTTTGGGATGAAGGAGGTACAGTTCTTGGGCCACATTGTGTCCGATCGGGGGATATCCATGGATCCAGGGAAAGTTTCTACCATGATGGAGTGGGGACAACCCACTATACCCATCGAGGTGCACAAAATCTCGGGATTGGTCGGGCACTATCGTCGATTCATCTAGGAGTTCTCCAAGATAGCCGGGCCCTTAAGGAATTTGACGAGGAATGGGGTACCATTTGTTTGGGATGAGGTGTGACAGTAGGAATTTGAGGAGTTGAAGACTAGACTGAATACAACATTGGTTTTGGCACTGCCTCGGGTAGGGGTTGACTATAGAGTCTTCACATATGTGTCCTTCAGGGGAATTGACGTGGTTTTGATGCTGGAGGAAAGGAAAATATCTTATGCTTCCCGAAATCTTAAGACTCATGAGGGACATTATCCCACCCACGGTATAGAGTTAGCAGCAGTGATTTTTCATTACGAGTGTGGAGACACTATCTCAAGGGGGAGAAACTTTATCTTTTCACAAACCACAAAAGCCTGCAGTATTTGTTCACACATCAGGAGCTGAACATACGACAAAGGAGATGGCTAGAGTTTTTGAAAGATTATCAGTTCGACATTTGGTACCACCCAAGAAAGGTGCCGTGGCGGATGCGTTTAGCAGCAAGCCTATTTTGGAGCTAGCAATGGTGTGAAAGGCAAAGTGGCAGTCGCTTTATGCCAACAATGACCTGACCCGCGCATTTATGGCAGTTCTCACTATCACCCCCGAGATCATTATTTGGGTGGTGAATCCATAGGGAAGGGATAAGCATTCCTAGGAGCGAATGAGATAGTTGTTAGATGATAGATCGAGCACTTTCCCATTGGGTTAGATGGTGGTTTGAGGTTTCAGGGGAGACTAGTTATAACAGATGATGAGGAGTTCAGGTGCGATATTATATTTGAGTCTCATGAGTTACGATTTATGGTACATCCCGGAGGGAGTATGATGTACCATGACATGGGACGCCAGTATTGGTGGGTCAGGATGAAAATGAACATAGATAATTTCATGTCAAAGTGTGCAACGTTTCACCTGGTGAAAGTGGACTATTAGCGTCCCGTAGGATTTTTACAACCTTTAGAGATCCCAGTGCGAAAATGAAAAGTGTCTCCATGGACTTTATTACTGGGCTACCTACATCGTAGAGGGAACATGATTTGATATTGGCAATCATCAACAGATTGAAAAAGAAGGCTCATTTCTCATCGATCCGGACACATTACAGCTCAGAGAAGTACACCAGACTTTTCCTTACAGATATTTTTAAGCTGAGCGGGGCACCGCTCAACATCCCATTAGATAGGGACAGGACATTTGTGTCCCACTTTTAGAGGAATTTTCAGCAGGCCTTAGGGGAATAGTTGAGATTGATCACATCATATCATCCTCAGACCGATTAACAAACGAAGACGATTAACCTACTGTTAGAGGACATGTTGAGAATAAGCATTCTAGATTTTTTAAGGGGAGCTGGGATCATTATTTGCCTCTAGTGGAGTTTCCATAGAATAACAACTACTAGTTCACGATCGGGATGCCACCGTTTGAGGCACTCTATGGGAGACCTTGTAATTCCCCCTCATGTTGGTTGGAGTTAGGGGAGAACAAGTTCACATGCCAGACTTCATTCCGGACACTTCAGAGAAGGTAGTTATGATTCGGGCCAAGATACGAATTACCCAGGACAAGCATAATAGCTATGTAGATGTGGGCCAAATACACTTAGACTTAATTGGAAATTCAATTTAGAAATTTGAAAGGTGTAATTTTTTGTTAAGTTATATTTGTTTGTGATTGATTTTCTATGTCTATCAATGTGTATAGCTATAGCATCGCATTGATTGTATAAAAAAATACAAATTAATGTGTGACACAATTGAAAAGTACCCAATGTTAACATAAAGTTATTTGGGACATATTTCGGGCCATATATGGGACCGTTTAGGTGTTTTAAACCTTTAGAAATAGTCCCGGGTTAATAGAATATAGGTTGGGGAACTTTTGGTCTGGTTGGGATATGAATTTGGGTCCATTTGGGAGTCCAAAAATTGAGTTTTAAGCCCAACTCGGGATTAGTATTAATTAGTGTTTATGTGGGGGTAAACCAATTCCCCACTACTATTCAGAAATACCTACGCATAACTTCTAATGGGAGAGGAATGCACAAGAACAAAAAGATGGAAAAAGGGTAAGGAATCAAGAATAAATCAAACGGCTTTCTTCCACAAATTTCTAAGGCAATAATTCTCAAACTTAGTTTACGTTTTCAATGTATTTTCTTGATTCATTATAATGACCTTTAAAATTTCTATGATTTAGTTCTGATCTGCAATATATGATGATGAATACATATTTTATGCTTGTAGAGGACTATATTTAATATAAAATTTGTCAAAGAAATTTAGGTATCAATATCTTGAAATTGAGGTTAGATGCCTTAGCGTTCTTGATAGTTAACTGGGGACGTTTTAACTATTTGATGTTGAGGATATTACTGTCGGTATATGGACTGAAATCCGGATGTAAACCCCATGATAGATGCTCCATATTATGAATTAAATAGTGTTGGAGGTTGGAATGAAATCTATGTTGAAATATGTATTTAATGTTCATACATTCTGGAAAAATTAAGCATGAAATTGGAATTGAATCATGTAGTTAATGGTCGTAAGTGGACTAATTAATTTTTAGGAAATCAATTACATAACTATTAAGAAGTATAAACCCTTATAAGTTAATTTGGAAGGAAATTGAGGAATCACATATTGAAACAAACAAGAAGATATGGGCTTCTGCATAAAATCGAATCGATTCAGCCTTGGAGCGAATCAATTCAGTTTGAGAACGAATCGATTTGGCGATGAACCAAATCAATTCAGTACTAGGAGATGAGTGATTTGGTCCTTGGATTTGGTTAAGGGTAACTTTATCAGTCCTAGCGAGTTGGTAGGACCGTATATGGGTCAATAGGTAATATATTAAAAATGAAAAGGTGCCCTTATTTATTTGGGAAAATTACATTTAGCAAGATGGTTAAGTAATTATCTAAGGGAGTGGAATGAATAATTCACTAGAAGGTAAATTATTAATAAATGGAATAAATGTGGACTTCATGTGGGACTTTTATATGGTAATTATATAGTAGTTACATATACATATTGTAGGAGATAATAATATGTACTTATGTGTATTTATGTTGACATACAATTGCTTGTAGGCTATCCTATCGGCTTGGGGGTTCGTACGTTAGGACCGGGTACCACACATCAGCATAGGTGGGCTTGAGGATTATGTAGGTCATATAAGTACTACATAGAGGCGCTATTTATGTGAGCTAGGTGTTGACGCTGAAGCAGCCTGTACCACCGATAGGTATGGACCGTGAATAGGAATCCTGCATAAGGGCCTCCCCTAACTTATGTGTATTTTGTGTTATCCAATTAGGATAAGAGATTCCCCAGACTTGCCGATAGAGTACGAACTAGACACTAACGGTAGATGCCTTCGTGTGTCAAATATATGAAAGGACATATATAAATAATTACCGGACTGTAATGTGATAAATTTATTTATCTAAGAATGTTGACATAAATGACAAGACCCTACTTTGTGATGCAAAATAGATGTTTATGACTAGATGTGACTTATAAGACTTGGATATTATGGTTATTGGTATTTAATTATAGTCGGTACACTTACACATTTAATTATCAAAAAATTCATTATTATTAATTTGGCACATTGTCAGAGTCATTATTTGAGATTTATTGGGATGCGATTTATATCACACTTAGATGATGGGTGAGGAGTTAAACTCATGTGAGTAATGATGGTGGAATATTTATTTTGCATCAACTATATTATTCATCTTAAATAATTAATTTAATTCTTGAACATCTAGGGCTCAGACCCAAATTTAAATGTTTTCTTCTCCCAAGTTCTCCTAGAAATGGATAGATGGATTGTGCTGTAGCAGTCTCGCAGTCTCTTTCATTCATCATGTTTTAGATTCTTTGACTCTAGCATAGGTGCTTTTCTTCTAGAGTTAGTTATTTTTTTTTATAACAGTTGTAAGGGCATAAGCCTGAATTTCTTATGTTGGGTTGTGGAATTTACTCTATAGTTGGATTTATTATGTACTTGGTGTTGGTATGAATTTGTCTATTGTTATGGAAACATTCATAAAGTTCAATACAAGCCTTTAAAATAATATAATATATATTACGTTTCTGTTGACAATGGTATGAATTGAGAAACAAGCGTTATCTTCGACATATCGGCCTGTCCAACCTTTACGTGAGAAAGTAGGGGTTGTTACACTTTTTGTCTCTATGGAGTGAATTCGTCAGAGTTTTAGTTGGGTTGTGAATTGACCATCCTTCTAAAGGTAGGATAAGGTAGGTATTTATATGACTGGGATGGTGCCATGCGCACCCCAAGCATGTACGATGCATGTACAATATCGAGTGGCCAATGTCATTCGGTCAACTATCATCTGTTCTTGTAAATAATGATTGAGAAATATTCTTCATGCGTGAGGTGGATGTTGTCCACGTGAGGTTTACAACCCACACACACTCTCCCATGCTTCATCCATTCTTCATGCCTTACCAGATGTGCCCTACAGACGTGAGGTGTTAGCGTGGCCGAGAAAGAGACCACTGAGGTTCAATTAGATCACATGTTGGTAACTTCCAAGCGGAGTCTCGAATAACTAGCATCAGGCAAAGACGAGTGTATAACGAGTCTGATGAAGTCTCGACCTGATGGAAGGACGATATCGAAAGAGCTGCTATAAGATTGTCTGTGAGAGCACATTTCGTAAGGTCGGCTCCGGCTAAGGTAGTCTTGAGTGTAGACAAGGTCATACTTAGGCATACCAGGAATCATTATGAAAACACATTGATCTTAAACTATAGCACACTCAAAATCTAAACATATAACATATTTTTTTCACTCAATTCCTTTGAAGCTATCATTTTTGAAAATCAAACAAACTAAACTCGTTGGCCTTGGATTTTTTTTGCTTATGTTGCCTTTAATTTTTTATATATAGGTTCTTTCCAATGGTGGCTTCCCTGTAAAGGAGATTTTCTCCTTTCGTAGCCCATTTCCATACACCATCATATATTTTTACTAAAAAAATTCTGACGAGCAATGGTTTTTACCTGCACAAATCTACCATAGTAATAAAATATATAGGTGGAAAGATGAATTAGAGAACATGTCACACAACTCAAATATAATATGTGAAGTTAAAATTCAAAGAGCTCGTTCATGTGTTTGTGGAGGCATATAAAAAGTGAATCCGTTATGTGAATTAAAGTTGAAACAACTCCGTACAAGCATGACTAAGAACAATCTAGGTATTGAAAATCATACCCAATTGTCCTAGTCACATGGAAAGTACATAATGAAATGGATTCAAATACAAAATTATGCCCCACAAAATGTGAAAACTAAAATACACAAAAATATAAATTTTTTTGAGTTTTTAGTAAAAATTTCCAATGAAATATACCAATTAAAAAAAACTCAAAAGACAAACAAAATCTTTTTGTATTTTTCAATACGACTCAACAAATGTTATATAGAAATACAAAAGAGTCAAATAACGTACAACTAGAAAACATATATATATATATATATATATATATATATATAAGAACAAAAGTTTGTGTATGTAAACATGTGAACACAATCAACCATTAGATATAGCATGGTAAGTATCATGTGCAAGAAAATGAGAATCAATGAGTCTAATTTGTAAAGCCTCCAAATTATATTTCCTAACCCACATAATGGCAAGACGGTGATATATGGTTTTGGAAACCTTAGTGGATCTAGACTAAGACCTCCGATGACAATTTTTAATATCAATAAAAAATGGCTAGGTGACCTGTGCTATCATAAATGCATGGTCTTGGCTTGGTGATCAAAAGCATTTTTATATCGAATCCAATTCCACACTTGTCATCTTTTATTTGGACGGTGCCTAACATCTATCCAACTTCGCGTACCTAGATCTCAAATCAAATTTTACAGGATTCAAGTATCAATATCTCTTCAAGATCAACTATTCGAGACTCTAACAAATGCCTAGACTACTCAAACTTAAGCATATCCTTCTTTATAACCTCCATCAATTCACAAAGCCTATCTATCCAACCCTCTACATACTCTATCTTCTTTTAAAAAGTCCCATCACATACCCTAAGATCTTGAGTTAAAATTCGCTCATTATTTCCTATGGCATGCTCTTTCAACCTATCTTCCAACTTCAAGTCTTCCTTATTCACATTCAATATTTATGCATACAACTCATGGAAGGAAACTTGGAATTCACTCTTCTACTACTCTTCTTCATCATCACTCTTTTCTTCACTCTATTCCACATCACACAATTCAAATGCACTTTTACTACTCTTCTACTACTAATGCCTAGAAATATCTTCATGGGAAGATTTCTCATCAAAGCTCACATGACTACCCAGGGAGATTTGCTTCCCTCTTTCAAATTACTCTCACCAAGGATGACATTATAAGCATTAATTTTTTTCCCTCCTTTCTTACTTTAATGGGGCACTAAGCTAGGATACAGGCATAAACCTCAAACCATAAATCCATTCCGATTTATCACTCATAAAGTTATCATTATAATATTAGGGAATTGATTGATCTTGTTATCTCAAACTTTTTGCATCTTTTGGTTGGTTTTGAAACTTGAGAAATTTCTTGAATTTATTTTCTAACAAGGCCATATCTTTGGACTTAATGTCAGATTCATCATTTAAAACATATGTTTTTTCCTGTCGGGCTTTCAAAACAATGCCCTTGTCCTTTTTATTCATTTTGCAGGAAAATAAGTCAAGCTCACAAGTTTGTAGGTCACATACAAGATCTTCAAACTTTTTAGAATTTAAAGCATCCAAGGAATTCAAAACAATCACATTTGATTAATTCTTTCACACAAATACCTTAAGATTTTCTTCATTACTCAGTTATCCAGTATTCTCTTTCCTAAGTTAAAATATGAGTTAACTATGTCAGATAATCTACTGTAGAACTCATCGAAGGTTTCACTGTCCAATATCTTAATGGTTTCGAACTGAGTTGTGAGGTTTTGGAGTTTAGAAGACTTGACAACACTAGTTCATTCATGGGTGAGTTGGAGTATGTCCCAAACATCTTTAAACATCACACAAATCATAATGCAGTGGAACTCCTGCAAGGTCACAACTCGAAACAAAACATTTAAATTATGTAAATTATAACTTTGTAACCCATGTTCAAACTCACGCCATGACTTTACGGGTTTGGGTAGCCTATTTTCTCTAACTAAGGTTGTAGTTGGGGACCAACCAATAAGTATCGCATGCCATACATAATCATCTATAGACTTAAGTGTTAATTTCTTACTCATTTTCCAGTATGCATAGTTTGACGCCTCAAACATCAGGGATCTAAGACCATTAAAACCAAAAAATTCATACCTAAAAATGCTAAATCTAAACAAAACAACTTAGTGTTCTAAATCTATTACCAATTTAAAGAGGTTCGATAGCTCAGGAAAGGATGATCTAACTAACAAAACGTGTATTTTAAAAAATTTCAAATTTAATGACTGAAACTTTTAACAGATTACACCCAACAAATTTTTGTAACACTTTTGAACAGATTGTTGTGAAAACCCAATTTACCCAATAATATATTTTTAACCAAAAACATATATTTAGGCGATATCAGATAAAATAAATAAAACATCCACTATAGGCCGATGAAATGGGAAAACCTTGGACGATCGATCCAAATAGATTATATGATAAGGTTTTGCAAATACAAATAGATTACTATGATAAGGTTTTTCAAATACAAGTGAATTGTGCGGCTGGGCCATCTCGTGCATGCTTTAGGTTAAAAAAATAAAATTTGCTAAATTAGTTTGTCGCTGCAACTCGATTTGAAATTTGTGAACAAGTTTTTATTTGGTTAATTTGTTTAAAGGCTTGATTTTTAAAAATTGAAAAAAATTATAAAAATTGCAATTTTTATTTGCAAGACAATTCTTGCTTAAACGCACCATGGATATCAAGTGAACTTTTCACGCTTACATTGTATCTGTGTAGTTTGGGCAAAAATATATAATGCCTCGAAAGTCCACTAGAGATGGATTTCTCTTTTGAGAGAAGTTGCTCCTTCTCTTTAAAAATCCCCCTCTTTTCTTAATTAATCCTCCACGCTTTCCATGGAATTAAAATCAGAATTTAGCTTGGATTTTGATCCTAAGCCTTTTGAAACTCACTATTCTCCAACACTTTTAGTTACACCTCCTGTTTGTTCAAATATGGTGAGAAGTACTGAGTCTAAAAGTTTTTTTGATTCAGTAGAGGGATCGACTTTTCCAAAGGATAATTTGCCTCAGGGGCATGTTCGTTTGTTGGAAAAAAGTCCCAAATGGTTACGAAAAAAAACCAAAAATTAAACACCATTCATTCGAAGAAAGTATTCATCTAAGTAAATGAGGAGCATCAATCACATCCAAGTATTCTCGATAGTTTTTTATCTCCAATTTGTAATGGGGATATTTATAAATTCCCATATTTAATCTTTAATGGCTTTTTGTAGTTTTCCTTTGCTTGTAAGCCCTTGGAGAGGCTTTTTCTCCATTAATAAATTTATGTATGGGGTTTTAATCCCTCTTCCATAAATAAAAAAAATAAAAAATAAAAATGAAAGGACAGTTAGGATTGATTTGTGGGACGTTCTAGGAGGAGACATTTTCGGCAGACGAATGCGAAAAAGTTCTAGAAATTAATTGAGGTCATTCTAGTCAAGTGGCTTGTCTTTATTTATTTATTAATTTTACAACTAGTTATGTATTAGGATTCCTGCCATTTGGATTTTGGGATGTAATTAGAAAAAGAAGGCAAAAAAGGTAGTCATTCTCACAGAAATGCCATTAAAGATAAATTGACGCATACCAAATAAAAAAAAATTAGGGTCTAGTGACTAAGTTACCGAACGGATAGGTGTTAGGCACCCATTCTGCCCTATTAGTATCTCATAAGCTAGGATAATATTCTCATTTTCTCTAAAATATAATTTATGTGTATAATGTGTGTGATGTGAAAATAAGTTAGAAAAATAAATCGTTATATACACATCATGAGAAGGACGAAAATGATTCATTCTGAGGAGTATCAGAAGAAAGAAAATAATCTGACAAGGTAGCCAAAATGTGCGCATTGTGCGAAGAATGGAATATGTATGTATGAGGAGGGCGCTAAAAATGTGATAATCAAAAGGCACAATGATATTTGCAATATATCAGACACAAATCTGCCATGGTGAAATAAATATGTGTGTCTAACGAAAAGTCTAAAAAAGAAACATAATAAAAGAATATGAAAATATGATATAATTAACCAACGGATCATGATTTACTATGAGGAAATGAATATGCATGTTTGATGGGTTACTAGTATTTATATATGTATATACGCATAGTAATACTAAATATTCGAACAAGTAAAGTAAATAAATAAGAAAATAGGACTGGAATAAAGAGGATGACTAGGGACACCTAAATAGGTAAAAAAAGGCAACAAAGTCCATGTAGTTTGATAACACGCAAGGGTGGGGTTTAACCCATGAACCCAAAACTTGAAATTCTCTAAGTTCATTTAAAAATGTTCACAAGTGTTGGGAGTGTGAAAAATGGAAAATATACTTTAGGGTTTAAAGGTGAACCCTCTTTTAGCATTTTTGGTTTATAAAATTATGTTTTTTGCATATAAATAATAAAAGAATGGATTAATTGGAGTGATAAAAAGAAATAAAGTAAAAATATGCCAAGAGTGAAGAAAATAATAATAAATGACACTAGTTAAATAAGATGTAAAAAGATTGAAGTAGACCTCATATATAACTTTGCTATGATTTTGACGTAAAGCTGGCTAATTTTTATGGAGTTTGAGTGGTGGTGGGGTAATGGTAAAATTGCGTGGCAAAAAGTGAGGTCAATGCGATGTAAGAAAAGTGGAGGGAATTTTTAGAAAATGAAATTTTGTAATGACGATGAACTAATTTCAAGGTAGAGGTTGTTTTAATTTTCAGAAAAGGGTTCTTACGAATTAGGCCATGACTTCCTTAAATTGAAAAATATAGGGCCAGGGTCTATGCCGATTGGCATAGGCCCGGGTCTGCTGATCGGAATACCCCTGGCTTGTTGATGATGTAAAGTACCCCTCTGACGATAGGCAGAAGGTCTGGGGTGGCCTACAGGCAGTCCAAAAGAGAATTTTTCTAAAAAACATGCAGTAAATGCAAATCGTATGTCTGAATCGCACACAAACAAAATCGTTGAAAAACGTATTCAAATCCATATGAAAATATATTGGGACACTTTCGGGTCTGAGAGTTAACGAACGTCAAACTGTGCTCGAAAATGCTCGATAGCGTCTAGGATGGGGTTCATGGAGTAAAAAGCAAGTACACATGAACCGTACGGTCGATTCACGCATGGAATTGGCCGTTGGAAGGGGTATTAAAAGCCCTATGAAAGTGAAAGAGATATTCCCAGGTTTGAAAGTTGAACAAAGTTAAACGGAGCTCAGAAGCATGTGGTGGACTCTAAGATAGGGTTCTTATAGTAAAAAGCGAAGTACGCGGGAACTGTAGGGATAATTCATGCATGGTATTGATAGTTGGAAATGGTATTCGTAGCCCCATGGAAGTGAAATGAGCTACGAACGACTTTGGGAGTTGACCGATGTCAAAATGGGCTCGAAAGACACTGATGGTCTCTAAGACAGGGTTTCAGACAAAAAAGGAATGTACGTGCGAACCATGAGGCCAAGGTATGCACGATATGGACAATTGAAAAGGGTATTTAGAGCCCAATGAATGTTTAAGGATTTACTCTCGGGTTCTTGAAAGTCCTGATATTCTATGTATGGATGGTCTTCCAAACAAAAATATTTTCTTATTTTTCAAATTTAAAGAAAAAGCTTTAAATAAGTTAATGCAATAAAAGCCTTTTCACCAATTAAACCGTTTATTATGAAAAAACAATTTACCCAATTTTATCTTTTTTAACCTAAAACATGAATGTAAGTGATAAAAAGGTGAAATAAGTAAAGAAAGACAACACGCCAATGTACGAGGAAAACCCATAATAGGAAAACCCTCGGATGACCCAGCCAAACAGTTCACCATGATAAGGTTTTACAAAGACTAGACGGTGGTTTTACTCAACGACTCATCTCCCTAGCAAGCTTTAATGTGCTTCTATCTTCAACCTCTTCTTCACATTGCAGCGTGGGAGTCCACCCGTACAAACTCCCACAACACGTGAATCCACGCATGCCTGGGTATCAACCGATAAGGCTAAGAAAGTATCTACGAAATAGGAAAATGGAATTATCATTTCTTTATCACAACACATGAGACCACAAATATGATGACCACCACATGAAACCTTCTCTTTGTAGATGTATAGAAATAGACTTTGTGCCCAACAAAAAGATCTCAAAGCATAAGAATATTGAAATATGGATCTTTAAACTCTTTTGGGTGAAACAATGGTTTTGAAATTTGGTAAAAAAATGGGAATTCTTCTTTGCCAAATGTTCTTCAAAATTTGAGTCCATCACGCCACTTTGTATTAAACCAAGAAATTCGAGGCGGCAAGTTCGTCCAAATGAAAACAGAGTTCTCATTAGAACAAAATTCATATTTTGTTCAAATGAATACCTGTCTCGTTCGAACGAACATGCATTGTGGTTCAAATGACCTTGCAATGAGCTTCCAAATGGTGACCTTCTATTTGATAAAGAGTCCCCTTTTGAAGTTCAATAGATGCTCGTTCTAATATCCTAAGCTTGTTCCAACGAGATCTAAAACTTGTTTGAACAAAATTCTCATTTCATTCTAATGAAGTTTGTATCTCTTTCTAACGAACTAAGAAATAAAAAAAAAAAAATTTTCTTCTAAAAAGTATTTAAAAACAATTCCAAATGATTTTGTTTAAAAAATAATCACCCAAAATAAATTTCAAAGGATCATAATCTAATGCGTCCCTACCTGTAAGATCCTCAAAAAATGTGAGGACAAACTTGGCATGAAACACGATATGATACGTATCCATCTTTGAAGCTTTTTCGCTACGTCTTCAACAGTTTTACAAGATCGAAAATACAAAATCTAACTTATAACCCAAATTTTTCCTGAAATTATGCCAATTACAAACAAATTGAATCGGTTGGGAATTTTCCCTTATAAATCTCCCCTTTTGGCTATTCCGGGACAAAAAACCAAAGTAAAAATCCTGTGGGTCAGAAAACACTTTAAAAGACTCAACCTCAAAAGAAAAAAGTATAGATGATCGACAAACACATATGCTAAGTAGCTTTGCTCGCTTGAAACTTTGTCTTATGTTCTAAAACTGCACACTTAAAACACCTTCAAGTGCAAAAAAAATATAACATTTATAAAATTTGCATGTGAATAAATTCAAACTATGTCTAACAATCTCAACCTAGGTAAGATATCTCCTACTAAGATAAAGATATCATAATCATGAAAGGAAAGACACTTTTTTTCCTCATTTTTGTTTAGAACTAAATAAAGTAAGAATGCGTAAAACTATTTATCCCCCATGAACCAAATCTCCCCGAAATATGTGAACATATAATAACAAACGAAATTACAGAAGTAGTAATACTACTGTGACACCCTGACTAATTAAATACAGGGTAGCTATTCCTTTATTAAATTAATACAAAATGCGAAGTTGGTTCAGTTAATAACATCACTGCCGAAAACATTTTTAATAATTACTAACCACCTAGTATTTAAAAAGTAAGATGTCAAATTTTAAAATAAGTCTGATTAACATGCATTAAAAGAACAATGAAAGAGTAACATAACCATACACCATAGAGTCTCAATAAGGTAACCAACAAATAATAGTAAGTCCGGAGGAAAACTCCTCACAACAATCCCACAACTAAAATAAATCAAAACAGTGTATCATGAATTAATTACATGCCAAAGATCTGAATAACTGAAATAAGAAATGTCTCTAATAGAAATGGGCGACATGCCCTAAAAATGATGAAACTGAATATGGAGTCAAGACAAAAGAAGCGTCTACTAGCAAGGCCCTATAAGTTCCACAACAGCTACAGCTCGTCACCTGAATGGAAATCCTATGCATGGTGTCCTTGTGGCTGGGCACCTAAAAGGTTTTTACAAAAATAGATTTGAAAGCAAACGGGTCAGAGCCCGAAAGTGGAGAGTATTTTAAAATAGAAAGTTTTTTAATGACATTAAAACAATGAATGAAAAATACATGTTAGGACGTGCACTCACATGAGATACTCACCTCTCGACTAATTGTGCACTCCTAATGAAACCGCACCCATCTAAGTGACATTTATATCTAACTAAACCGTCATAAGTTCTACCCTTTTCTACTCGATTCCCAGTATACATTCTAACGCTATCAATTAAATAGAGAGCTTTACTTAAACTCGGATTCTCAATTATTAGCAATACAATTCACTACAGGTTATCCCTTTTTATTTCCCAAAGCGTTACCATAATTATACTCACAATACCAACATGAAAGTTCTCATTATTTAAGCGTATATTATTCACGTCATAAATATACAATACATGCACCCCGAGACTAAGCTGTGGTGCACACATACTCTTCTATCTATCCCGGTACATCACGTACATAAGGATCACGCATTTCGAATCTCTCAGGAATCGTTCTCAGATAACAACAATCACAAACAATGGAGGCGAACACAGTTACATCACCCGGGTCACGCACATACCTACGCTCCCACGATCAGCAGACTTATTAACTTCCCAATAAGTCCTTCTCTGACCTATGTCCTCGAGGTACCAATATAAATCCCCCCGTAGGCACACAAGGATTAGATGGCCCTAAGTGAACGCAAACCTCCCGTGATAGCAAGTATGGTAGGTATGTCATACACATAAAATCATATACATATACAAAGGATGCACACATCTTAGTAATTACCATAGTTTATTAGTGGTATAATTCTCATTCTTATACCAACTTATAATGTTACGGAATTCACATATCCCTGGTTAATACCAACATTTAAATCGTCAATTATTCTCACATCGTAATTAGTCACTCACGTCCTAATCCACAATTTTCATTTGGTTCAAGTGACACTTCTATGTTTTAATCCTCAATACATCCCAAATATCCCAACTATATCAATTAGTCATAAAGGGAATGTTATCTCTGCAATTGAACCAGGTTATGGGACATTAAAAATTAAATCAGGTCAAAAAGGCCAATTTGTCAACTCGTTAGAAGTCTCGTTCGAACGAGGTCGTTAGATATAAATGTCACTTAGATGGGTGCGGTACGTTAGGAGTGCACAATTAGTCGAGAGGTGAGTATTTCATGTGAGTGCATGTCCTAACATGTATTTTGCATTCATTGTTTTAATGTCATTAAAAAACTTGCTATTTTAAAATACTCTCCACTTTCGGGCTCTGACCCGTTTGCTTTCAAATCTATTTTTGTAAAAACCTTTTAGGTGCCCAGCCACAAGGACACCATGCATAGGATTTCCATTCAGGTGACGAGCTGTAGCTGTTGTGGAAGTTACAGGGCCTTGCTAGTAGACGCTTCTTTTGTCTTGACTCCATATTCAGTTTCATCATTTCTAGGGCATGTCGCCCATTTCTATTAGAGACATTTCTTATTTTAGTTATTCAGATCTTTGGCATGTAATTAATTCAGGATACACTGTTTTGATTTATTTCAGTTGTTGGATTGTTGTGAGGAGTTTTCCTCCGGACTTACTATTATTTGTTGGTTACCTTAGTGAGACTCTATGGTGTATGGTTATGTTACTCTTTCATTGTTCTTTCAATGCATGTTAATCAGACTTATTTTAAAATTTGACATCTTACTTTTTAAATACTAGGTGGTTAGTAATTATTAAAAATGTTTTCGACAGTGATGCTATTAACTGAACCAACTTGGCATTTTGTATTAATATAATAAAGGAGTAGCTACCCGATATTTAATTATTCGGGGTTTCAAAGTTGGTATCAGAGCTTAGGTATACGATAACCCTCGGGTCTTGAGTTTTGGGTCTGTTGCGTTTTTGTGGCGCATATTTTTGGAGATAGATTATTTTAGATAATCGTTTCGTGTTAGGCATATATATTAGATGTGAGGAAATTATTTTGGAGGACGAATTATTTTGGAGATTGTTGGTCTGATTTTTGAGAGTTAGGCATTCGACGAATTTCGAGGGCGAAATTCCATTGTTAGTGGGGAAGTGTAACAACCCGCGTAATTTTTGGGGTATTGTCGAAATTAAGAGGAAAAAATAAATTTTGAGATAAAATTATTTTTATTGCTCAAATATGTTGGTTATTATTTTTAAAGATGATAATTTCAAACGGTTTAGAAATCGGAATTAAAATGGAGTTTTAATTGAATTTTTATTATATGGAAGAGTCCTCAAAATATAAAACTCTCTTAGAGTCCTTAAAACATAAAACTCTCTAGTAAAAAAAATATTTAAAAATATTGAACGATCCGATCGAGCTGAATTTTTTTCTGTAGCTTCCTCTCGTCTTAAGCTAATTCTCGGTAAAATTTTATCTAATTACAATGGTCCGATCGTCCGAAATAAAATTTTTAGTGTTTGTATCTAAATAGAACTCTTTTCTTAATCAAACTCTTAATCCTTTATATATCAACAAATTCGTGTCTTGGCTTTTAAAATCACTTTTTCTCAAACTTTTCAACCAGAAGACCTCTCCAAAATTACTCCCTTTCATCTACAAACCATAGCCCTAAACTTATTCAAGATTTCAACCTTGGATTAGAAGGCTTATTTGGTGTTTTCTCAAGTTTGGGCTAGAATAAGATTTGATTATTTTCGCGAGAAGATCATGATGGTGTGATTATATTTTGAGGTTAAAATTATGTGATGATTTTAAGCTATGGGGTTTTACACAATATGCTCCTTAATCTCGCGAGTGTTACTCCCTTTGATTTCATGTGATTATTGAACTCATATTTGAATTGCTAAATTCATTTGGAAATCTGGAAAATTATTGTTGGAATCTAATTTCGATTCCTATGGTATTATTATTGTGTTGAGCATGTTTTCATGAAGATTTTAATATGGCACAGAGGTTGGGCACCCACCAATATTCCTTTTTCCGGATATGCTAGAAAAATGCGTAGGCGCGGTACGGTGGTGAGGCCTGGTGACCCGGTTAATGTGTTGCTGAGAAATTATATTGATAAAAAGGCTTGAGATTCACATTTGATTTGAATATTTGTACTCGTATTATTACGTTTTATTCATTGCTAATATTTGTTGAGCATCTTTCCTGTCGTATTGTGTACTTCCCCACATTTTCTTTTAGTTGGAAGGTTAGCGCGGATTTTGGGCGCTTTGGATTTGATTTGGAGAACGGATTTTAGCGTGGATTATTTTGGGAAGATTATTCGAGAATACAAGTTGTGAAGACTTGTATTTATTTATGTTGATGTATAGAGCATTGGAGATTCATATTAGTATCGAGATAGATAGTTGTTTTAATTCGAGAGACTTGTTGTTTTAATTGAAGAGATTTGAGATTAGTTGTTTCTCTTGTTTTATTGTGGGAATTAGATGCTATATACCTTTATCATTTGTGGAATTGATTTAGTTTTGTCTACAGTAGCGCTCCATTCTCTCTCCTCGGGCGGGAGGGGTGTTACAACTACCATGAAATGGTGTAACGTGCATAAAGAACATAACATTGCAACACAAGCACGGATATTCACGAATATTGACAAGCCTAGAATATTAATAAATTTACAAATCAATACTGTCATGATATGATAAACATAATTAGGATTTGATGATACCACAAATAGTATCACTAATTCAATATATTATGTGAGCTCAATCCAGTATAACAATGCTGGAAAAACGATAACGTAATATAGAAGGAGGTGAGGCAAAGAGGGAGATAACACATAATATAAGTGGTTCAACCAACCTTGGCCTACTCCACTATATGGGTGTGTGTGAAATCCACTAAATAAGGACGATAATGGCCTTGGGAGACAAAACACTCAAGCTTTCTGTAATACCCCATAATTTTTCTAAAATAAATAACAATAATAAAATTTTTTGATAAATAAAATTTTGTGGAAATTGGACTCAATTGGAAACCTAATTTAATAATTGCAAAGGTGTAATTTGTTGTTAAGTCATATTTGTATGTGATTGATTTTCTACGTGTATCTATGTGTATAGCTATAGCATCACATGTATTGCAAAAAAAATACAAATTAATATGTGACACAATTTAAAAGTACCCAATGTTAACATAAAATAATCCAGGATATATTTCGGGGAACATATGGGCTCGTTTAGGTATTTTAGACCTTTAGAATTAGTCCCCGATCAATAATATATAGATTGGAGAGATTTTGGACTAGTTGGGATATGAATTCGGGTCTATTTGGGGGTCCAAAAATTGGGTTTTAAGCCCAACTCGGGATTAGGATTAATTAGTGTTTAAGTGGTGGTAAACCACTTCGCCACTATTATTCATAAATGACCTAAACATGACTATTAACGGGAGAGGAAAGGAGAAGAACCAAAATAGAAAAAAAGGACAAGGAATAACGAAGAAATCAAAGAGGCTATCTTCCACAAATTTCTAAGGCAATAATCCTTTTGCTTAATTAAAGTTTTCAGTGTATTTTCTTCATGCATTATAATGACCCTTAAAATTTCTGGAGTTTAGGTTTGATATGAATGATTTGATGATGAATAAATATTCTAAGCATGTAGATGGTTGAATTTAATATAGAATAAGCCCCAGAAATTTAGGTATACCGATATCTAGAAATTTGGTGTTAGAACCCTCAGGGTTCTTGATAGTTAAGTGGGGACATCTTGACTATTTGATGTAGAGGATATTATTGTTGGTATATGGATGGAAATCCTGATATAAAACCCATGATAGATGCCAGATATCATGAATTAAATAGGCTTGGAATTTGGAATGAAATTTGAGTTAAAATATATATTTAATGTTCATACATTCTAGGAAAATTAGGTATGAAATTAGAATTGAATCATGTAATTAATGATTGTAAGTGGACTAATTAAGTTGTAGGGAATAAACTACACAAATATTAAGAAGTATAAACCCTTAGAAGTGAATTTGGAAGGAAATTAAAGAATCCCTTACTAAAACAAACAAGCAAATTTGGCCTTTTTCATAAAATCAAATCGATTCGGCCATGGAGCGAATTGATTCGGTTTGGCAACGAATGGATTCAACAATGAACCGAATCGATTCGGTCCTGGGGGCTGAGTGAGTTAGGCCTAGAATTTGATTAAGGGTAATTTCAGGAGTCCAAGCGAGTTGGTAGGACCGTGTATGGGCCAATAGGGAATATATTAAAAATGAAAAGATACCCTTATTTAATTGGGAAAATTGCATTTAACAAGACGGTTAAGTAATTATCCAAGAGAGTGGAATTAATAATTCACTAGAAGGTAAATTATTGATAAATGGAATAATTGTGGACTTTATGTGGGACTTTTCTATGGTAATTATAGAGTAGTTACCTATACATATTATACGAGATAATAATATGTACTTATATGTATTTGTGTGGACATACCAATGTTCATGGACTGTCCTATCGGCATGGGGTTCGTACATTCGGACCGGGTACCACATGTCAACACAGGCGGGCTTGACGATTGTGTAGGTAATATAGGTACTAAATGGAGGCACTATTTACGAGAGGAATGTGTTGACGCTGACCCAACCTGTGTCACCACTGGTTATGGACCGTGAACAAGTATCCTGCGTAGGGACCGCCCCCAACTAATGTGTGTTTTGTGATGTCCACTTATGATAAGTGATTCGTTCAGACTTGATGATAGAGTACGAACTAGAAACCAATGGTAGATGCCTTTGTGTGTCCAATGTATCAACGGACATATATAAGTAATTACCGGACTGTAATGAGATAAATTTAATTGTCTAAGAATGGGGACATAAATGATAATACCTTACTTTGTGATTTATAAAAGATGTTTATGCCTAGACGTGAGACTTATAAGACTAGGATATTATGGGTATTGGTAGTTAATTACAATCGGTGCACTTAAACATTTAATTATCAACAAATTCATTTTTATTAATTGGGCACATTCTCATAGTCATTATTTGGAACTTATTGGGTTACGATTTATATCACACTTAGATGAGGGGTGAGGTGTTAAAGTCATGCGAGTGACAAAGGGGGAATATTTATTTTTTATCAACTGTATTATTTCATCTTGAATTAATTAAGTTAATTCTTGAACATCTAGGGCTCTGACCCAAATTTAAATGTTTTCTCCCCCCCCCCCCCCCCCCCCCCAAGTTCTCCTATATAGGGATAGATGGATTGTGTTGTAGTAGTCTCAGAGTCTCGTTCATTCATCAATTTTTCGATTATTTGATTCTAACATTGGTGCTTTTCTGCAAGAGTTAGTTATTTTATTTGGAACAGTTGTAAGGGCATAAACCCAAATTTCTTTACATTATGTTGGATCGAGGAATTTACATTGTATTTGGATTTATTAAATACTTGGTTTTGTTTGAATTTATCTATTGTTAAAGAAACATTCATAAAGTTTAAAATAATCCTTTAAAATAATATTATTTATATTACGTTTGTGCTGAGTGGTATTAATTGACAAACGAGCCATATGTTCGGCGTATCGTGCCTGGCCAGCCTTTATATGAGAAAATTGGGGTTACTATAATTGGTATCATAGCACGGTTCTAGTGTCCTTAAGATCTATGTTGCGTTCATTACATTCTGTGTTGCATTATTTGATATGTAAAGCCTATCCTTAGGATTCATTGTATTCTTACATTGGTACTAATTCGAACTTTATTTGCTTTTAAATGGAAAAACAAAAAGGGGGAAAACCGAGGTGAGTAGTTCCACATATTTCCGAGGAGGATTCTCACTCGCAACCATTTCATCAGCTACAATCCCCAACGACCCAATAGTTGATCACACATGCTCAGATAGACATTATAGTGTATCATGTTGTCTCTACGGCTATGGTAGCCATGCACCAGCACTTCCCACCACCACAGACATATAAGCAACCACCACTACCACAACAAGTGTCCATACCAGCTCAGGAACTGGGGTTGTATGTGGGATAGAGTGAAGGAGGCCTTTGTTAAGGGACAACCTCCAGAGTTCGCTGGCAGTTTAGATATATTTGTGGAGAGTAGGTGGGAGAAGGATATTTAGAAGCACTTACAGAGGGTCAAGTGAACACCCATACAGAAGCAGATGTTTGCTTCATTTAGATTAGTGGGGGTCGCACTTCAGTAGTGGGAGGAGATTACGACAGTTGCTAAAGGGACAATATCACTATTGATCAGTTTTGTGAGAGGTTTGAGGGGAAATAATTCCCCCTAGCAATGCAGTCTGAGATGAGTAGTGAGTTTATTGAGCTCAAATAGGTGGGGATTACTATAGACCAGTACGAAGAGGAGTTCACCTCCCTCTCATACTTCGTAAAGGAGGATGTTTGTACCGAGAAGATGAGTATGGACAGGTTCATTTTGGGATTAGACTGGCACATCAAGAAGGATATTATGGGGAATCCATCACTCACAAAATACAATCAGCTGGTTAATTCTCTACTTCTCCATTTCCAGGATCACATGGCATTTTCTAAAAACCAATGGAGAGAAACGTCATGGAGCGAAGTCGTCGAGACAGCAGGGCAAGAGGAGTGGGGGAAGCGGATCCAGGACCCAACAGCACAGGGGCACCCCATCCACCGACCAGAATAAGAAGTTTAGAGGTGCAGATAACTTGAACAACCAGGGATAGTCGGTGCAGGGCTATCAGGGCTAGCATTACAGAGGCCATCAGGGCCAGGGAGAGGAGGATAGAGGCCAGCAGGGCCGACGGTTTAAGCGGGGTCCGTTCTAAGGAAATTATTATACCTTTGGGGAGAAGGGTCATTCCTTGAAGCTTTTTACTCGGGCTAACCAGATAGCCCAACATAAGGGAGGTTATAGGGGACAATAGCAGGAGCCACAGGGACATCGCCCACCCTTTCTACCTCAAGATGCTGCTACACAAGTCGCTCTAGAACTCGTCGCCCCGCCACAAGGACGATAGTCATTGCAGTATGGATGCGTCTATCATGTTGCAACCACAGAGGGGACAATACCTTCACAAGAAGTCGAGGGTATGTTTCCCATCTTTGGTCATATTGGTCGCATTCTATTCGATACGAGTGCATCTCATTCTTTTGTTAGCACGGGGTTTTCACGGGAGACGGGTATGGTATATTTTTCATCCGACATTATTTTAGAATAGACTCACCAATGGGTAGAGGGGCACCCATACAGTCAATATGTAGGGTTATCAGTATTGATATAGGTCGACTCACCTTCGCAGTTGATTTATTAGTACTTGGCATGCGTGAGTATGACGTCCTTTTGCGTATGAACTGGCTAGCTACATATAGATCATGTGTGGATTATTGTGGGAGGTCCATCATCTTTGCCACTCCAGGGAAGGAGATGTACCTAGTTGCGTTGCCACACCCCAAGGGTCGGTCGAGCAAGCATTTGTACTACATCTAGAAGGATACTTCTTCGTAGGTTGTGGTGACACTAGATTCCATCCCAGAGGTGAATGTGTTATTTATTGGGGGTAGATTTTGTGGTTATAACCTAGTCAGGATATCGATTTCATGATTTATTTATTTCCAGACACTTGACCTATTGCCCGTACTCCGTATCGGATGGCTCTTTTGGAGATAAGGGAGGTAAAAGAGAAGATTGAGAAGTTGTTAGGGAAGGGATTAATCAGTTGGATTACTTCACCCTGGGGTGCTACCGTGTTATTCGTCAAGAAGAAGGAAGGATTTATACATTTTTGTATCGACTATCAGGAGTAAAACATAGTCAGTATTCAGAATAAATACCCATTGCCACGTATAGATGATTTATTTTACTAACTGAGGGGTGCTGCATATTTTTCAAAGATTGATTTAAGGTTGGGTTACCACCAGTTAAGAGTTCAGGAGTAGGATATCAAAAAGACCACCTTCCTTGCTAGGTATGGGCCGTACGAGTTTTTAGTGATACGATTTGGGCTAACCAATGCACCAGCGATATATATGGACTTGATGAACCGGGCGTTCAGGGATTATTTGGATCGATTTGTTATCATATTTATAGTTGATATCTTAATTTATTCTCAAACTACGGAGGAGCACGCGGATCATTTATGAGTGGTCTTACAAACACTTAGAGATCATCAGTTGTATGAAAAGTTTGAGAAATTCTAGTTTTGGCTGAGGGAGGTATAGTTCTTGGTCCACATTGTGTCCGATCGGGGGATATCCATGGATCTAAGGAAAGTTTCTACTGTGATGGAGTGGGGACAACCAACTACACCCATCGAGGTGCACAGTTTCTTGGGACTGATCGAGTACTGATGTCGATTGATCTAGGGGTTCTCCAAGATAGCCGAGCCCTTAAGGAAATTGACGAGGAATGGGGTAGCATTTGTTTGGGATGAGGTGTGATAGTAGGAATTTGAGGAGTTGAAGACTAGACTGACTACAACATTGGTTTTGGCATTGCATCAGGTAGGGGTTGACTACAGGGTCTTCACAGATGTTTCCTCATGGGGAATTGAAGGGGTTTTGATGCAGGAGGAGAGGATAATATCTTATGCTTCCCGAAAGCTTAAGCCTCACGAGGGACATTACCCCACCCATGACTTATAGTTAGCAGTTGTGGTTATTTCATTGTGAGTGTGGAGACACTATCTCCTGGGGGAGAAACTTTATATTTTCACAAACCACAAAAGCCTATAGTATTTGTTCACACAACAGGAGCAGAACATACGAGAGAGGAGATGGCTAGAGTTTTTGAAAGATTATCAGTTCAACATTCGGTACCACCAGGGAAAGGTTCCATGGCGGATGCTTTTAGCAGCTAGCCTATTTTGGAGTTAGAAATCGTGTGTAAGGATAAGTGGAAGTCGCTTTGTGCCAACAATGACCTGACCCGCACATTTATGGAAGTTCTCACTATCACCCCGGGGATCATTATTCGGGTGGTTAAGGCATAGGGAAGAGATAAACGTTCCTAGGAGATAATGAGAGAGTTTCTAGCCAAGAGAGTGGAGAAATTTCCCATTGGGTTAGATGGTGGTTTGAGGTTTCACGACAGACTAGTTATCCCAGATGATGAGGATTTGAGGCGAGCTGTTATGTTTGAGAGTCATGGGTCACGATTTACGGTACATCCCTGAGGGAATAAGATGTACCACAACATGGGACGTCAATATTGGTGGGTCAGGATGAAAATGAACATAACTATTTTCGTGTCGAAGTGGGCTACGTTTCAGATGGTGAAAGTGGACCATTAGCATCCCATAGGATTTTTACAACCTTTAGAGATCCCGGTGTGGAAATGAAAAGTATCTCCTTGCTCATTTATTATCGGTTCGGACACATTACAGCTCAAAGCAGTATGCCAGACTCTTCCTTGTAGAGATTGTAAAGCTAAACGGGGCACCGCTCAACATCGTGTTAGATAGGGACTGGACATTTGTGTCCCACTTTTGGAGGAGTTTTCAGCAGGCCTTGGGGGCATAGTTGAGATTGATCACGTCATATCATCCTCAGACAGATTAAAAAATGAAGAGGACGAACCTAATGTTGGAGGGCATGTTGAGGATTTGCATTCTATATTTTTTAAGGTGAGTTGGGATCATTATTTGCCTTTAGTGGAGTTTGAATACAATAACAACTACCAGTTCACGATCGGGATGGCAGCATTTGAGGCACTCTAAGGGAGACCTTGCCATTCCCCCTCTTATTGGTTGAGTTGGGGGAGAACAAGTTTCTCAGGCTCTACTTCATTTCGGACACTTCATAGAAGGTAGATACGATTCGGGCCAAGATACGAATTACCCAGGACAAGCATAATAGCTATGTAGATGCGGGCCAGAGACGCTTAGACTTTAATGTTGGAGATCAGGTGTTGGTTAAAGTGTCTACCATGAAGGGGGTAATGAGATTTGGGAATAAAGGGGATTTGTCTCCTTTATACACGGGACCGTTCCCTATTCTAGAGAGGATTTGGCCTGTAGCATATCGGCTGGGATTGTCAGATCACTTGCAGCGGATGCATGATGTTTTTCAAATATCTTCACTACGGAGGTTCCTTAGAGATGACATAGCGTACCAACGCATTGATATTGACGAGATAGAGCTCTATCCGGATGCTATTTATGTGGAGAGACTGATAGCCATTTTGGATCGATAGGACCGCCAACTTCAATCCAAGGTTATTCCTTTAGCTCGGGTGCAATGGGGACACCATCAGGAGGACAAGTTGACTTGGGAGAGGGAGGATGACATGCTCACAAAATAACCCTAACTCGTCTAGCTATGTACGTACTTTCCTTGATTCAGAGGACGGAATCCCGTTATTAGGGGGGGGGGGGGGAGAATGTAATACCCCGTAATTTTTCAATTACAAATAATAATAATAATAATTTTTTTTGATAATTTTTTTTTTAAATTGGACTTAATTGGAAATTTAGTTTAGTAATTGCAAAGGTGTAATTTTTTTAAGTTATATTTGTTTGTGATTGATTTTCTATGTCTATCTATGTTTATAGCTATAACATCGCATTGATTGTATAAAAAAATACAAATTAATGTGTGACACAATTTAAAAGTATCCAATGTTAACATAATATTATTGGGGACATATTTCGGGCCATATATGGGATCGTTTAGGTGTTTTAAACCTTTAGAAATAGTCTCGGGTCAATAGTATATAGGTTGGGGAACTTTTGGGCTAGTTGGGATATGAATTCGAATCCATTTGGGGGTCTAAAAATTGGGTTATAAGCCCAACTCGGGATTAGTATTAATTAGTGTTTATGTGGGGGTAAACCAATTCCCCACTACTATTCACAAATACCTAAGCACAACTTATAATGGGAGAGGAATGAAGAATAACAAAATGATGGAAAAAGGGTAAGGATTCAACAAGAAATCAAATGGGCTTTCTTCCACAAATTTCAAAGGCAATAATTCTCATACTTAATTTACGTTTTCAATGTATTTTCTTGATGCATTATAATGACCCTTAAAATTTCTGGGATTTAGGTTTGATATGAATGATATGATGATGAATACATTTTTTATGCATGTAGAGGACTAAATTTAATATAAAATTTGTCCTAGAAATTTAGGTATCAAAATCTTGAAATTGGGTTTAGATGCCTTAGTGTTCTTGATAGTTAATTGGGTACGTTTTAACTATTTGATGTAGAGGATATTACTGTCGTTATATGGACTGAAATCCTGATGTAAACCCCATGATAGATGCTCCATTTTATGAATTAAATAATGTTGGAATTTAGATTGAAATCTAAGTTGAAATATGTATTTAATGTTCATACATTTTGGGAAAATTAAGCATGAAATTGGAATTGAATCATGTAGTTAATGATCCTAAGTGGACTAATTAAGTTGCAGGGAATGAAATACATAACTATTAATAAGTATAAACCCTTAGAAGTCAATTCCGAAGGAACTTGAGGAATCACATATTGAAACAAACAAGCAGATATGGGCTTCTGCATAAAATCGAATCGATTCGGCCTTGGAGCCAATCAATTCAGTATGGCAATGAATCTATTAGGCGATGTACCAAATCAATTCGGTACTAGGAGATGAGTGATTTGGGCCTAGGATTTAGTTAAGGGTAATTTCAGCAGTCCAAGCGAGTTGGTAGGACCGCGTATGGTTCAATAGGTAATATATTAAAAATGAAAAAGTGCCCCTTTTTATTTAGGGAAATTACATTTAACAAGATGGTTAAGTAATTATCTTAGGGAGTGGAATGAATAATTCACTAGAAGGTAAATTATTAATAAATGGAATAAATGTGGACTTCATGTGGGACTTTTATATGGTAATTATAGAGTAGTTACATACACATATTATACGAGATAATAATATGTACTTATGTAGACATAACAATGTTTGTAAGTTTTCCTATCGGCTTGGGGGTTCGTATGTTAGGACCGGGTACCACACATCATCATAAGTGGGCTTGAGGATTATGTAGGTCATATAGGTACTTCATGGAGGTGCTATTTATGTGAGCTAGGTGTTGACGCTGACCCAGCCTGTGTCACCGATAGGTATGGACTGTGAATAAGAATCCTGCGTAACTTATGAGTATTTTTTGTTGTCCGCTTAGGATAGGAGATTCCCCCAGACTTGCCGATAGAGTACGAACTAGACACCAACGGCAGATGCCTTTGTGTGTCAAATATATGAAAGGACATATATAAATAACTACCGGGCTGTAATGAGATAAATTTACTTATCTAAGAATGTGGACATAAATGACAAGACCTACTTTGTGATGCATAATATATGTTTATGCCTAGACGTTGGACTTATAAAACTAGGATATTAATGAGAACTCATCCGAGTAATGAAGGTGGAATATTTATTTTACGTCAACTGTATTATTTCATCTTAAATTAATTAAGTTAATTCTTGAACATTTAAGGCTCTTACACAAATTTAAATGTTTTCTCCCCACAAGTTTTCCTAGAAATGGATAGATGGATTGTGTTGTAGCAGTCTTGCAGTCTCTTCATTCATCAGTTTTTAGATTCTTTGACTCTATCATATCTTCTCTTCTGCAAGAGTTAGTTATTTTATTTATGACAGTTGTAAGGGCATAAGCCTGAATTTCTTATGTTAGGTTGTGCAATTTACTTTGTAGTCGGATTTATTATGTACTTACTGTTGGTTTGAATTTATCTATTGTTATGGAAACATTCATAAAGTTCAATACAGGACTTTAAAATAATATAATGTATATTACGTTTGTGCTGAGAATGGTTTGAATTGACAAACAATCCCTATCTTCGACGTATCATGCCTGGCCAGCCTTTACGTGAGAAAATAGGGGTTGTTACACTTTCTGTCTCTATGGAGTGAATTCATCATAGTTATAGTAGGGTTGTGAATTGACCATCCTTCTAAAGGTAGGAGAAGTTAGCTATTTATATGGCTGGGGTGGTTCCATGCGCACCCTAGGCATATAGGAGGCATGTACAATATTAAGTGGCCAATGTCATCCGGTCACCTATCATATGTGCTTGTAAATAATGATTGAGAGATATTCTCCACACATGAGGTGGATGGTGTCCATGTGAGGTTCGCAGCCCACACGCACTCTCCCACGCATCATCCATGCCACATGCCTTGCCAGATGTGCCCTACTGAGGTGAGGTGTCAGCCTGGTCGAGCAAAAGACCTATGAGGTTCTATTAGATCACATGCTGGTAACTGCCAAGTGGAGTCTCGAATAACTAGCATCAGGCCAAGGTGAGCGTATAACGAGTCTGATGAAGTCTCGGCCTAGTGGAAGTGAAGTCTCGTAGCCCTTTCCCGTACACATAACTATGTTATTTGAGTTATGTGACACCATAGTTTCGAATAACGGGCAATGCTTCTTACCTGCACAAATCTCCCATAGTTATAAAATATATAGATGGGAAGATGAATTGGAGAACATGTCACATAACTCAAATATAATATGTGAAGTTAAAATTCGAAGAGCTCGTGCATGTGTTTGCGGAGGCATATAAAAAATGAAACCATTACGTGAATCAAAGTAGAAACAACTCCATACAAGCATGACTAAGAACAATCTAGGAATTGAAAATCATACCCAAATGTCCTAGTCACATGGAAAGCACATAATGAAATGGATTCAACTACACCAATATGCCACACAAAATGTGTAAACTAAAATACAAAAAACTACAAATTTTTTTGCGTTTTTATTAAAAATTTCAAATGAAATATACAATTTACAAAAAAAAAACTTAAAAGAAAAACAAAATCTTTTGGTATTTTTTAATCCGACTCAACAAATGTTAAATAAAAATACAAAAGAGTCAAATAACATACAACAAGCAAACATATATATATATATATATATATTTGATAAAGAACAAAAGTTTGTGTATGTAAACATGTGAACACAATCAAGCATTAGATATAGCATGGTATGTATCATGTGCAAGAAAATGAGAATCAATGAGACTAATATGTAAAGCCTCCAAATTCTATTTCCTAACCCACATATGTGTAACACGATGATATATGGTTTTGGAAACCTTGGTGGATCTATAGTAAGACCTTCGATGACAATTTTTAAGATCAAGAAAAAATGCTTAGGGTGACTTGTCCTATAGCAAATGCATGGTCTTGGTTTTGTGCTCAAAAGCATTTGTATATCGAATCAAATTCCACACTTGTCATCTTTTATTTGGACGGTTCCTAACATCTTATCCAACTTCTCGTACCTAGATCTCAAATCAAATTTTACACGATTCAAGTATCAATATCTCTTCAAGATCAACTATCCGAGACTCTAATAAATGCTTAGACTCCTCAAACTCAAGCATATCCTTCTTTATAATCTCCGTCAATCCACAAAGGCTATCTATCTCACCCTTAACATACTTTATCTTCTCTTAAAAAGTCCCCTCATATACCCTAAGATCCTAAGTTAAAATTCGCACATTATTTCCTATGGCATGCTCTTTCAACCTAGCTTCCAACTTCAAGTCTTCCTTATTCACATTCAATATTTTTTCATACACTTCATGGAAGGAAACTTTGATTTCACTCTTCTACTACTCTTCTTCATCATCACTCTATTCCACATCACACATTGGGGATGCACAAATGATGGCCTCGCAAATGTCATGCCTAGAAATATCTTCATGGGCAGATTTCTCATCAAAGCTCACATGAATACCCAGGGAGAATTGCTTCCCTCTTTCAAATTACTCTCACCAGGGATGACATTATAAGCATTCGGTTTTTTGCCCCCCTTCCTTACTTTAGTGTGGCATTAAGCTAGGATATAGCCGTAAACCTCAAACCATAAAGCCATTTCGATTTATCACTCGTAAAGTTATCATTATAATTTTAGGGAAGTGATTGATCTTGTTATCTCAAACTTTTTCGCATCATTCGGTTTCTTTTGAAACTTGAGAAATTTCTTGAATTTATTTTCTAACAAGGCCATATCTTTGGACTTAACGTCAGATTAATCATTCAAAACTTGTCTTTTTTCCTTTCAGGCTTTCAAAACAATGCCCTTTTCCTTCTTATTCATTTTGCAGGAAAATAAGTCAAGCTCACAAGTTTATAGTTCACATACAAGATCTTCAAACTTTTTAGAATTTAAAGCACCCAAGGAATTCAAAACAATCACATTTGATTAAATCTTTCAGACAAATACCTTAAGATTTTCTTCATTACTCGGTTATCCAGTATTCTCTTTCCTAAGTTAAAATATGAGTTAACTATATCGGATAATCTACTGTTAAACTCATTGAAGGTTTCACTGTTCAACATCTTAATGGTTTCGAACAGAGTTATGAGGTTTTGGAGTTTAGAAGACTTTACAACACTAGTTCATTCGTGGGTAAGTTGGAGTATGTCCCAAACTTCTTTAAACATCACACAAGTCATAATGCAGTGGAACTCCTCCAGGGTAACAGATCAAAACAGAGCATTTAAACTATGTAAATTATAACTTTGTAACCCATGTTCAACCTCACGCCATGACTTTACGGGTTTGGGTAACCTATTTTCTCTAACTAAGGTTGTAGTTAGGGACCAGCCAGTAAGTATCACATGCCATACCTAATCATCTATAGTCTTAAGTGTTAATTTTATACCCATTTTCCAGTATGCATGGTTTGATGCCTCTAACATCAGGGATCTAAGACCATTAAAACCAAAAAACTCATGCCTAAAAATGCTAAATCTAAACACAACTTAGTATTCTAACTCTGTTACCAATTTAAAGAGGTTCGATAGCTCAGGAAAGGATGATCTAACTAACAAAAATTGTATTTTAAAAAAAATAAAATTTAATGACTAAAACTTTTAACAGATTAAACCCAATAAAAAGTGTGTAACACTTTTAAACAGTTTGTTGTTAATACCCGATTTACCCAATTTTATATTTTTAACCAGAAACATACATCTAGGCAATATTAGATAAAATAAATAAAACATCCACTATAGGCCGATGAAATGGGAAAACCTTGGACGATCGAGCCAAATAGATTATATGATAAGGTTTTGCAAATAGATTACTATGATAAGGTTTTGCAAATACAAATAGATTACTATGATAAGGTTTTGCAAATACAAGTGAATTGTGTTGTTGAGCCATCCGAGGTTTTTTCCATTGTTGATATTCCCCGTACATCGGCGTCTTGTGAGATTGGTGTATTTATTTTGTTTGTTGTCACCTAGATGCATGCTTTAGGTTAAAAAAATAAAATTTCCTAAATTAGTTTATCGCTGCAACTCGATTTGAAATCTGTGAATAAGTTTTTGTTTGGTTAATTTGTTTAAAGGCTTGATTTTTAAAAATTGAAAAAAATTATAAAAAATTTGAATTTTTATTTGGAAGACCATTCTTGGTTAAACGCACCACGGATATCAAGTGCAATTTCCACGCTTACATTGTATCATTGAATGGATGAACATATAAAAATTAAAATATAAAGTTATTTTTTGCTTTTTAATTAGGTACCTCAGTATTGGTTATTTTAGGATTTCGTGTATCACATTTAGAGTTGACAACCTCAAATACTAAAAACAATTTTGTAATTTTTAAAAAGAAGTCACAATCGATTAATTGGTATACTGCATAGTAGAATAACTTTTTTAATCTCCATACAATCAAAAATAATTTTATATAAGAAGGTGTCTTAATATTTGTTAAACCCATGAAGAATATATGAATAATAAACCTTTCAAATACTAAATAAATCATGAAATTCGAAAAACGTAAAAACAAAATTAATTTAATAAAAATGAATACAAACTAAATTTAATAAAATTTAAATACAAGTAAAACAGTTTAAGAACCAAAATAATAGTGCAAAAAATAATTTAGATGGAATTGTCATTTTCGCTTTGTTTACTTTTTGATCAATTTATAAAAAACTCTCTAATAGTCAAGAATGTTTGCTATGATTGTTTACCAGTTTGTTTGTAAAGGAAAAGTTCTTGATTTTAAGCGAAACGTAACCATTTTTGTAGAGAATATACTTTCCAAAATAGTTAAATACTACTCATTACCGCCAAATTTAATTATGTTTTATAAACAAATACCATAAAGTTTGAACTTTAGGAAAAGAAATTCATATTTCGCACACGCGCGAAAGAAGGGGGAAGAGAGAGAGAGAGAGAGATTTTTAAAATATTTAGTAAATATCACTTTTTTAAAATTATATACATAATATTTAATATAGTTTAAAAACAAATTATTTTGTAGTGTATACACTTTTTCCATAAAAGAATAAAAATAAGGGGCTGCTTACAAGAAACCAAAAATTAATTATATAATTCAGTTTCAATCTAACATATTTTAAAGAATAATATTAAGTCCCTGACAGTGACATTAACACGCGTGTAATAGTGTCCCTATAGGGACTAAACATTTTTTTTTTATAAATATTGGACTAAACAATAAATGAAACAATTTTTGAAGAATGTAACCTAACTATGTTTCATTGAAAGACAAAAGAAAAAGAAAAAAAAACACTAACTAAGTAGCTATTTTTTCCAATATGTGTTGATAAGACAAATCTAAAGTACGTTTTTATGGCATAATCTAAGGTTACACAATTAGAAAAACATAAATGACATATTCTTTAGTGATTGAACTTTCTGTATCTTTTGAAGCACTCACGCTCAGTGTAGATAGTTTTCTCATCATGTTCATCATCTCACATGGAACAAAAAGATGGTAAAAGTGGTGTTACTTTTTATAAGAGTGATTTTAGTCAAACACAATATTAAGTTGGAGTTGTCATTTGGGCTTTGTTTTACTGTTTTATCAATTCATGAATTTAATTAAAAAATAACTATCTCTCTAGTAGTCAAGAATGTTCGATATGACTGTTTACCAATTTATTTGTGTGGTGAAAAAGTAGTTGATTTTCACTTAAAAATAACTTTTTTCTTAATATATACCTTATATTTAAATTAAGTTGCAGTTGTCATTTGGGCTTTGTTTTACTGTTTCATCAAATCATGAATTTAATTAAAAATTATCTCTCTCTCTCTCTCTCTCTCTCTCTCTCTCTAATAGTCGAGAATGTTCCATATGATTGTTTACCGATTTATTTGTAAGGTAAGAAAGTAGTTGATTTTCAACCAAAAGTAAACCTTTTTTAGAGACTATATACCTTATATATATATATTTTTTTTTTTTGTGTGTGTGTGTGTGAGTGAGAGAGAGAGAGGGAGATTTCTTTGTGATATTTAGTAAATACGATTTTTTAAATAACATACCTTATATTTAATATTGTTTAAAATAAAATATTTAGTATTGGGTTTTTTCTATAACAATAAAAAAAATAGAGGCATATATCAAATAGTTCCTCGAACATTTTTTAATACACGTTTAGTTCAAATCTTTTTATTTTTTTCCAAAAAGTTCCTCACCATATAAAAAAATTAAAGCAAGGACACACACAAACCCATTTACCCAGCTCCCTCCACCCCCCACTGTCGGAGCTCCAACAGTGGAGGTGTGGTGGTGTGTGGTGGGGAGAGGGTGCCGTTAGCACGGTCCTTTAAAAATAAGAGAATATTAGGTAAATGAGTGTTTGATGGACTAAATGGGTTGAACAAAAAATAGGAGTCTTTTATGTTTTTATGTGGTGGTGGACTTTTTGGAACAAAATAAAACGACTTTGACTAAACGTGTACTAAAAAATGTTCAAGAGACTTTTTGATAATTGATTCTAAAAAATAAGGGTCATTTAAAAAAATGTCAATAATTTCTTTAATTTTTAGTCTAATATATTTTTATAAATAATGCTTAGTTCCTACTATGACATCCACTCATAAATAGTACAGTTAATTATCTGTCAAACACTATATGTATAATAATGTCACTACAAATATTAAATATTATTTTTGAAAAAAAAGTTGAACTAAACATTAAATGAAACAATTTTTTAGCCATTAAATATTGATTATTAACCTTATTGGTATAAGAAGAAAGAAACCAAAAGAATGAACAAATGCAGGGGCGGATGCACATGGGGACCAAGGGGGGGCTTGGCCCCGGTTCAATTTTTGGAAAAAAAAAATATAAGATCTTTTGGTAAAATTTGAAACTTTGAATTATAACTCTAATTATATTAAAGAAACTAAGGTTGTAAGATTGTTATTAATTAAAAATCTAAACCGAAGGTAAAGATCCTTGTGAAATTATAATTTGTATGTACGATTTTTTGTAGTCCCACCAAATATATACCCGTATTTCTATAATCCGACCCTTGTCAAATTTCTATAATTTGTGTCCCAAACATATATGCCCAAAAAAAACTCGAAACATATAATTTGTAGTCAATTTGGATGAACTATAAGTTGTAAAAAATACGAAATAATCCAAAAAAAATTCATCTCGGGGGATCCCGCCCCCGAACCCCCGACACGACTGGAAACTTTGGGCCCGATTGACCAAAAATCCTGGATTCACCACTGATCGAATGAGCCTGATCTATAGGTGCGTCTTGAAAGTTCTCATCATATAGGATTGCACTCAGGAGGGGATTGCATATGCATGAGAATTTTTATGGGCATGCACAAGCAGAGGCAGATCCATAAATTTATTTTGGGTGGGGCACAAACCATTGTCAGGGGTTCGGGGGCGGAAGCCCCCCAAATTTTTTTGGGGGTTACAAATTTTTTAGGGGTAAAATTTTGAATTTGAGATTTAGGGTCGGGCACTTGCCCCACCTTCTTTCCATATGGATTCGCCCCTGGCTTCTTGTATGTTTGATTGTAGAAACTTGTCTTTAAATCTCTTTAGTAAATTTATCTTCACTCCACCTTTTTTTATTTTGTTTTCCATTATGTAATACACGTACAATAGACAGAAAAAAAATTAAAATAACGAGAAAAATATATTTATAATAAACATGCTACGAAATAATTATGGCATAATGATGAAAAATATAACCATTAAATTTTTAAAAACAAAGTTCTAGTATTGAAAAAATTAATGTTTACTCACTAGTATCAAATATGAAAAAAAAAAGCGTAAATTTGTTCAAAAAGTGAAAATTGTCAATAATGAATACATATAAAAACAGAAGAGAAGAAAAATCGTTAACAGTATTTGTATGTGTATTTAAGGTATATTTTATTTTTTTATTTAAACCTCCCGATAAAGTACGTTGGATAAATAAGAACTCAACCGAACAATAGAGGTATATTAAAATTTCACTGATTAAATAAAATTTAAGTGATTAAAATAAGGATCAAATATGAAAAAGTCCTTCAAACATTTTTTTAATCCACATTTAGTCTAACGCTTTTATTTTGTACCAAAAGGTTCGCGCCACGGGTTAAAGGACTTTTTGATGCAAAATAAAAATGCTAGTACTAAATATGCGTTGAAAAAAATTCGAGGGTCTATTTGGCATATGTCTCTTAAAATAAACCGTCCTTTTTTTTATACTCATCTATACGCAAAAAGCATATTTTTGTGGAAACAAATATGTAATCTAATTTATTTGGTGTTAAATCTGAAGATTAAGGGACCGAGAATACAAATCGAGTTGGATTAGATATCTATCACATGTGATGGTTTGTATTCTATTTTTATTTGTGTTCAAATATGTTGAGATATTGTAAACCCTTCACTTTCAAAACCCTTGACTTACCTGTCCTTTGGTATTTTTTTTTTCCGTGTGGTATTTCTCCTATAAAACCCCATTTCCCCTCACAACCTCTCTCAAACCATCACTACTAGCCTTTTCAACTGTTTTATAATTAGAATGGCAGAAGAAGCACATACCCACGAGCACAAGGAGGAAGTTGAGAGCACAAATCTTGTGCATGAAACTAAAGTTGAAGAGTGTGAGCATGAAGAGAAAAAACCCTCTTTGCTAGAGATACTTCTCCGATCTGATAGCAGCTCTGTAAGTTTTTATTCATATCTCTTTCTATGTATATAGATTTATCAATTTGCTCTATGTTGTGAATGGATTGTTTTGCAGCTGATGTTTTAGTAGATTTGGTTTGAAAAACTTTTACCCCATATATTTTTATATACATATTTTTCTATTGTTTCCAAAAAAAAAACAAAATGTGGGGGCACAAGTCCCCACTAGTCCCAACACAACTTCGTCCCTTTTTATAAGGTGTTGGTTCTCACCGCCAATGAACCAGAAGTTAGTGGAGCTTCTTGAAGTGCCCTATTGCGTGGTGGATTAAAGCAGGATGACAAATGATAAAAATTGCTTGGGTCCATTTATCTTCCCTTACTATCTTTACATTCTTGATTTACTTCATATGTGTGATGACAATTTATATTGTTCGAAGGTGAGTGGCTGAAATAAAGCAAAACAATGAGAAAATCTTTTTATCTTCTGACATAAAATGATTTGTGAAAAGAGGAAAATATATTGAATTTATAAAAAGTCAACTCAATACCAAAATCCCAATTCAATCCAACCCCATCCCTCTCCCCCTCCCCCCCCCCCCCCCCCCCCCCCGTGCGTTTGGGATATTTTTCCATTAAATAGGTATTTTTATAGCAGGTGTTCAAGGCATATGACTGGTGGTAAGCCATGGTTTTAGAATTTCATTAAGAACAAAGCCAACACAATTAAATTTTGGGATGGGATAAAAACCAGCGTGTAATGAAGGGTTCAAAATGTTTTACCGTATTTCCTACACTAGACAATATTGGTTTTATGGATGGCTAGAAAGCTAATATGTTTAGCAAAGGCCAAATGTACGATGATCACAATCATGTGATTGTTACCATGAATGAGTTTCAAATGATTAACTTATACAATATAATATGTTTAGCATAAGCCAAATGTACTCTAGTTATTAATCTTTCAAAGGGTCATCTCTAAATACAATATAATATTGAGAGATAAGGTAGAAAAAAAAAGACTCAATATTTATATCATTTGCAATGTGAAATTTGTAAAATTTATAAGAATATGTAAGCCTTTATATGTAATGATGTTAAAAAACATTGTTTCTATACCTATAATATAAGTTTTTTTTTTTAGTTGTTTTTCTTCTTTTCTCATTGATTTACGTTTTTTAAAATATGCAGTCGAGTGAAGAGGAAGTAGAAGAGGGAGGAGAGAAGATCAAGAGGAAGAAAAAGAAGGGACTCAAGGAGAAATTCGAAGAGAAGAAAATCGAGAAACACGGAGAGGACACAAGCGTGCCGATGATTAAATGCGACGACAATGAAAAAACCCATGCCGAGCCCGAAGAAAAGAAGGGTTTCCAAGAAAAGATTAAAGAGAAACTTCCCGGACATAAGAAAATCGATGAGGTTGCTGTACCACCACCGGCAGAGTGCAGAACCTCGGATGGAGAGGGAAAGAAGAAAAAAGGATTTCTTGAAAAGATCAAGGAGAAGTTGCGTGGATACCACCCGAAGACTAAGGAAGAGAAGGAAAAAAAAAACTCCTACCCATTAAGGAGAACAATATGCTGGTGTTAAGGGTCATGATTGTGTTGAAGTATTGGTTTGATTTGCTTTTTACTTTTTGAGTTACTGGGTTGAATTATACTTTTGTGGTTCAAGTTATGGTTTATGTTTTGGCATTTATGTTCCTTAGTGGGTGATCGATTATTACCAAGTCCATATAGTTTTCGTATTGTGACCTAGACCATATTATTAATGGATTGATTACTTTTGTTTCCAATTTGGATTTATTGATAGTATATTCTACCTTGTCTAAATATATACATGTTATTTGTAATTATTTTTATATTTATTTTTTGTTGTTTTTTATTTATAAATTTTATTAATCATTTTTTAGTGATTTTTCAAAAAAATATTTTTTATTTAATAAGAATAACTTTAATGGACTAAAAACGGAGAATACACCAAATGTAAATAAAATATACTGTGACGTTAGCGACATACCATGTAAATAAACCCAAATATAATTGTGTACATAATAACATTATATAATCAGATTTTCAAGAGCTGACCACCACACTCTCTCTCTCAAGTTGTGTTTGATTTACCTATTAAATATAAATCAAATCATTTATACATAAGAAGTAATAAATATTGTTTTTAATTTTTAGATAAGTAAGATGTTCATGACTATATTTTTATCTGAATAATTAAGAGGTTCAAATGTAGAGTTATATTTGATGTCTGAATGTAATTCCAGATTGAGATGAAAAAACAAATGCTACATATGAACATATAGACATGGAGAGATAGGGACAAGTACATCCGGAATAGATACTGAAAACATCTCTTACCTTTTTCTACACTCATTTCTCTATTAAGATTTCTAACAATCTTTAACGAATTCAAGTGGTTTCTCCACTCATCTATTATATTTTCATATATACATATTTATATGTCCTTAAGGTTTACTTTTTTATGGATTGTTTATACAATTTTATAAATCATTTATTCAACTATTTGTACGTCTATATGCTTTTCTGATGTGGACAATTAGTAATCGATTTTTAGACCTTTAAGATTGGCAGTGACGCACAAGAATATGAGTAGTCACTCAGAGAAAAAATTGATTTACCTTGGACAAATGGGTTCTCTATAATCATGTCATTTATGAAATATAGTAAAGTGTAATTTAAAAAGATTGTAAGAGGAATTATTTTATATAAACTTCCTACTTTCATTTTAAAATCTTACATATAGGTAATATGAACTGTAATTGCAACATATTTTTATGCGCAATAGTTCATACAAAATGTTATTCCAAGTTTTTAGTTTCTTTTGAAATTTGATGTTTTTTTTTTGTTTCATACTAATGACATTATGAGTTTGCATAAAAATATTTTAATTTATACCACATATACATTATAACAAAGTCTATATTCCCGGGGTTTACTACGAATACATATATAAGAACATAAATTCACATTCGTATATCTTTAGTATATAACTAAATTTGTAGATCATTCTCCCATAGTAACACGTGAAAGTCATAATTTTCCCAATTCTTATCCTTCTTATTCTCTCTCCGATTTACAATTGAGTTCCCTTACACTATATCTCTCCTCAAGTTATCCTAATCGATGTTTCTTCTCTTCACATACTATGTTGCCACGTGTGTTTAATTCTTTTTGCCTCAAAGAAGGATTGCTATCGCCGGGAAAGTAAATGCCTAGAAATCTTTTACCATAATTTCAAATCCTTCCCCTGCTTGGTTAACCAATGGATTAATGTCGTGAATCTAAATGTAGTGTTTGATTCATGTATGGAAAGTGACATGACAATGCATAGTATATAATAATAATATCCTTTAGTTACACACACACACACCCACACACACACACACCCACACACACACACACACACATATATATATATATATATATATATATATATATATATATATATATATATATATATATCACTATTCCAAAAAATTCGCCTAGGCTTGAAGCGTGGGAGAAACGCCCCGCCTTATGCTTGGTAAAACCCTGAAGACGCACTTTTTCTCTAAAAATAACAATGCTTTAGTGAAATGATATCCCCTTTAAAAAAAAAATTTACAAACCGGACCATTATCTCATCCAAAATAATCAATTAGTATTTTAATTTGTACTTATTCAGACATATTTGAATGATATGTACAATTTTATTATTTTAATAGCCTTGCTATGGTTATAAAATATTAAAATATATTAAAAAGGCCTAAAACGCCTTTTCACGCCTAAGGCCCCCCTAGGCTTCTAAGGCTTAAGGCTTGCCCTCCACGCCTCGATCACGCCCCGCGTTTTTTAGAACATTGATATATATATATATATATAGATAGAGAGAGAGAGAGAGAGAGAGAGAGAGAGAGAGAGAGAGACTCGAATATACCTAGCAAAATACCTATTTTTTTAAAATAGTAAAAAAAATAATTTTGAGTTAATATTTTTTATGAGTGGTGATATTTCAATATGATATTTTAATTTGCCTCTATAAAAATATTCAGATCAAAACAATGTGTTTTGATATTTTTAAAAAATACATAAAAAAAATGACAGTTTTAAAGGGTAAAAACTGACAGTTTTTTGACCCATTTTTTAAAAATAACAAAAACCATTATTTTTAATTGATTTTTTTATAGGTGCACATTGAAATATCATGAGCCCATATAAAAAATATCATCTCAAAATGATATTTTGAACTATTTTAAAAAAAGGGTATATTCTAGGAGGGATGTTGGAGCTCTCTCTCTCTCTCTCTCTCTCTCTCTCTCTCTATCTCTATCTCTATCTCTCTCTCTCTCTCTCTCTCTCTCTCTCTATATATATATATATATATATATATATATATATATATATATATTCCTACTCTTGTGCGGACCAGACATGTGTCACTTGGCGGTGAGCCCAGACTAGGGAGAGAGAGTGTGCCTATAATTTAGGCGTTAATTTTTAGGTGAACCGTTAGGTGATACATGTCCGGTCCGTATTCTTATAATGTGGACTAGTCCGCACAGGAGCATTATATATATATATATATATATATATATATATATATATATATATATATAATTAATCTTCTTTGATAATGTTATAAAACAAAATAATATGATTCACTATTTTTAAATCTATGAACAAAAATTGTTTTCTACATAAATATATTCAAATATTTACTAAGTTTAATAATTTATGGTATATCTATGTGCATTATAGTGTATGTTAATATAGCTAGTTATTAGATGAGGGAAAAATGCCAAAAGAAAATTTGTAGAACTTTTAAGCTATTATTAGAATCTCACATTACAAAATTTTCTTCTCAAAATAATATTTAGATTTTATGGATAATTTTGATAATTTAATATTTTATAAGCATCTTTGTCTTCACTGAAATTATTGTAAGGATTTCCATGGGAACGTAAGAATCCCACCTATTGGATGAATTTTGATTCCACCTTTTTTCCACCAAGAAGGTAATCTAATTCCACTGTGGTCACATTCTCTTGTAACCTAACCTCACACCAAACATAGTAATGTTACACATTACCATAATTGTTAGAAGGAATCAAATTCCACGTAGTTTTTTCGCGTTCTAAATGGGTCTTATAACAGACATTTGCTATGTTTCCTCTTCCAAATCTTTAAACTGTCTATTTTCTCTGTCTACATTGTTTAATGTAACATGTCTATTAAGGGTGACAATATTGGAAACGATACGACATGAAATTGATCATGTAGTAAAAAAATGTGCACCCTTATTATTTTTAAAGTATGTCGGACTATGTAATACAAGATATTTAAGAGAGTGTAATAAGCCATGTTGTAAAAAAATGTATTTAGCTTCAATTATATAGGAGTTTAGTGTAATTTTACTACACCACTTAAACATTTCAATTATGTATTAAAATATGTATAAGAGTAATTAAATCATTTAAAACACAATTATATATGAGTGTTGATGTAAAAAATTAGATCACTCTAATAATTCAATCACAGATAAATAAATGAGACAAAAGATTTTTAAAGTGGTTCAGCCTTATATGAATGGCCTACGTCCACTGTTGTTTTATTATTGAGTGTTTGGGAATTATCGATTACAAGAAATTGCGTTCTGGATCCCAAAGTTTGGATTCAGAATCAGCCCCCATACAATGAGAATTGTACCACGTATTTATAGCCTTGAGGCTGTCATATGAAAGGGTGATACATTAAATGATATACGTATGAAAGGGTAATACATTTAATGCCCTTTAAGCGTGTGCTTCTAAATGATAAGCATTTAATGAACCAGTTGTACTGTTGGTTATTCATCAATTAATTCTTTGTTCGAGATGCAGCTCGGACCGCCTGAGTAGCTCGGACCGCCTAAGCTTTCTGGTATTAAAGAGTTCCTCGGAGAGGTCTGTTCCTCGGAGCGTATGAGTTCCTCGAAGAGGTCTGTTCCTCGGAGCGTATGCGTTCCTCAGAATAACATGGTTCCTCGGAGCGTGTGATTATCTCGAAAGTGCTTGTTGTTGTCATGTACATAGCCACATTCCTTGATATGATTGATCCAAGTCAGCAGATTAAATTTGGTATCAACAGAAGCCCTCAATGTTTCATAGTTCGAAATTTGAGGAGTATGGAACATTCTTTCTCGGAATACGATAGCTTTAAATAGTTCTTCCTGATTTTTAGGATCATCTCCCTTGTATTTATTTCTCCTTCCCAATTCGTAGAATCATGCTTTTTTGGACTTTTCTGCTCGCTTCGATTCCCACATCACTTTTTGCCTTTTTAGCCGCTGTTCTTCGCTTTGATTCCCTCGCCAATATTTAATGCCTTTTTAGCCGTCGGTAACGTAATCATCCTTTTTGTAATAATTACTTCGCCAGTTCCCAAGTCAAGGTATTTAAACTTCACAGAGATTCCCATCGTCTTCTATCTTTTCAAATTTTCATCTTCGAGTTTTTCATTGTCTTCTACTCTCTTGTGCGTTCATCTCTTCCGTCGTTCATTGTCAACATCTTCAGTCTTTTTTTTGTAAGATCCTCTTTCTTCTTCTTCTTCATTTTTAATTCATCATCATGGTTTACTCAGTTGAGTCTCTTGACAAATTTCAATCTGATTTTTCCATTCCTTCTTGGGTTGTATTGGAAGAGTTTTCTGAGCCTTCTAATTATTTCAATTTGGCTGAGGGACATTGGTTCCCCAGTCTCTTTTTCAACAGCTATAATCCCAGTGACTGACGAGGGATTTTAATTTTTAGAGGTTGAGAATGCCAAATTGAGGCAAGAGTTGGACACCTTGAAAAGGTCGGGCCTTTCCACATCTCCTCAGGGATGAGCAAAAGCTCCTCGGGGACGAGGAAGAGCAGCTCGGATGCTTGTGGAGGAATAGAGGACAGCATCTGCCTTAGAGAACCAAGCTTCCCAATTAAAGGCTAAGAACCAGGCTTTGTCTGACATGTCAAAGAAAATTAGAGACTTGGAAAAATAGATCTCTGCGTAAAAGTCAATCTTTGAGAATAAGGAGCTATTTATCAAGAGCCTATATGATCAGCTAGAAAAGATAATATATCAGTTCCACAAACAGCCCAGGGAGTTCTGGATGGCTGGATACAACGAAGAACTATTCCATTTGGACGATCGTATCTAGAATTCCAATAATGAGGGCTACAAACAAGGCTACTGAATGCCTTAGTTGTGTTGAAGCTCGAACAAGGACACTATCTGTGGGACTACCACGATCCTGGGTTGCTCGACTTGCATGTGCCACCGTACAATTTGGACATGGTATGGATCCCAGCTCGTGCCATTCCTCGGAGCTTAATTTCAAAATACCTCGGTGACTATAATTTACATTTTCAAGTTGAGGTATCTCGTCCCGAGCATCTTTTAGATCGACCTTCTGTAATGAACGTCAGGATGCTGAAGGATTTGAACTTCATCAATTCCCTTCAGTCTTTAAATGATCCGCCTGTTGGCGAGGAACCTGTATCGAAAGCTGAGGGGAAAAGACCAATAGAATAGAAATTTTTGATGTAATAGTTAGTATACATATCCATGTAATTATCAATGTAACTTGTGATGTATTTTAAATTTTATGCAAAACTTTCATTGTTTCTTGCAAATCTCAATTGATATTATCTTGTAGTTATCAAAAACTTTATATTCATGTATCACTGTTAAAAAGATAATAATATTGTGCTGTTCATCGACCAACTTAGTAAAAAAAATTACAAGTACCAGTAATGTTGCTCGATAAAGTAATGAGTATAAAAATGTTTAAAATTTTTCCAACCAACCAAGATTGTTAAATTTTGCTCGTCGACCAATTATAGTTAGTGGGAGTTGATCCCCGACTAACCATACTTGGTAAATTTTTATCTTTTTCATAAAATGTATCCGACTAATCAAAATCGATAAATTCTCCTCGTTGACCAACTATAGTTAGTGGGTTTTTATCCCCGACCACCCATACTTGGTTCAGTTTTGAATATTTTCTCCTCGTCGACCAACTATGTTGGTACAGTTTGGAATATTTCATTTCCTAGCCAAACAGGTTGGCATTTTTAGGAATATTTCTCCTCGTCGACCAACTATGTTGGTACAGTTTGGAATATTTTCTCCTCGTCGAACAACTATGTTGGTACAGTTTGGAATATTTTCTCCTCGTCGACCAACTATGTTGGTACAGTTTGGAATATTTTTTCCTCGTCGACCAACTATGTTGATACAGTTTGAAATATTTTCTCCTCGTCGACCAACTATGTTGGTACAATTTGGAATATTTTGTTGAGTAGTCTGCTGAGCTTTGCCGAGTAGTGCATAGCACTAGTATTCCCCGAAAAAATTTCAATAAACAGAGAGACTTCTTCGCTTTCTAAAGTTGTTATTCGATAAGTTCCTGGTCGAACAACTTCTGTAACTCGGTATGGTCCATGCCAATTTGCCTCCAGTTTGTTATGCTTTTGAATTACTTTCTTCAGCACATAGTCTCCTTCTTTCAGGTCGCACTTCTTCACCCTCTTATTGTAAAACAAAGTTGTCCGCTGTTGGTAAGCAGCATTTCTAATGGCTGTCTTCTCTCTGACCTCCTCGTGCATGTCTAAATCCAGTCTTCTCATTAAATCTATGATAGGGGAATTGAAATTCAGTACCTTGTGTGTCGGGAGACCCAACTCGACAGGTATGACAGCTTCACTTCCAAACGCCAGCATGTATGGTGATTCTCCAGTTGCTACTCGGGGAGTAGTTCGGAAAGCCCAGAGTACTGATTGTAACTCGTTGATCCAATTCTCTTTCGCATCATCTAATATTTTCTTCAAACCGTTCAGCAGCGTTTTGTTTGTCACTTAAGTTTGTCCATTGCTTTGAGGATGGCCTGGTGCTGAATGAACCTTCAAAATGTTTGATTGATGACAATAGGCAACGAACTCCTCGTTATCAAATTGTGTTCCATGGTCTGTGATGAAAGCATGAAGAAGACCATATCGGCAAATGATGTTCTTCCAAACAAATTTGTACACCTTCTCGTACGTCATATAAATGAGTGGCTTAGCTTCTACCCACTTAGTAAAATAATCCACTACGACGACGAGGTACTTGAACCTTCCTCGGGTCGTTGGCATGGTCCAACCAATTCAATTCCCCACATGGCAAATGACCAAGGGGAAGTTATGGGTGTCAACAATGCTTGTGGAGTGTTTCGGATGGAGGAAAAGCGTTGGCACTTGTCAGATTTCTTGGCATAGGCTATACAATCTGCCTTCATCATCGGCCAGTAGTATCCCTGCGTCATCACCCTTTGTAAAAGTGTCCGACCTACTACATGTGCTCCATAAGACCCTTCATGGATCTCTTCAATCAAATCTTTCACCTCGGTGGGATGTACACATCTTTGCAAACCTGCCACAATTCCTCGTCTATATAAAACACCATTAGTAAGTATATACCGAGAAGCTTTAAACTTTAACTTCTTGGCTGCAAGCTTGTCAATTAGCAATTCTCCTTCCTCGATATATACCCTAATGGTATCCATCCAATATGGTCCTAGATCAAGGGTGATAAAATTCATCTTCAGATCTTCATCTATACTCCGGCCAGCTAACATTTCTATTGGGATTGTTCGTCGTAGCTCGGTGCGAGTAGCTGAAGCTAGTCGAGCTAGGGCGTCTGCTCTCGCATTCTCCATTCTTGGTATTCTGACCAGTTGAATAGCAGTAAATTCTGATAACAGTTCCTTTGCCTTTTCATGATATCTGATCATTAATTCTCCTTTAACTGCATAAACTCCCATCATTTGGTTTACAATCAATTGAGAGTCACTGAAAATCACAACCTGCTGTGCCTCCATAATTTTTTCCAAATTAAGCCCTGCAATCATGGCCTCATATTCAGCCTCATTATTGGAAGCTTTGAATTGGAAACGCAAGGCGTATTCCATGTCGACCTCGTCTGGAGTGCTTAGAACTATCCCCGCGCCACATCATGCAGTGCAAGATGAGCCATCTACATATAGCCTCCATATAGGTAACTCGTCTTCAAATTTTTGATCAGTCAGAGTTCCTCGGTGAAATATTTGTTGTTTCCTTTCATTCTCCCCGTATTTTTCTCGCTCCTCCCCGATCATCTTTTCTTGCCCTTTTACCAACTGAGGTTGGTCTGAGCTCGAATTTAATGATCCTGTAACATCCACTTGCCTTCTTACCAACCGGAGTTGGTATGAGCTAGTGTCTGTCGATCCTGTAACATCCACTTGCCCTCTTACCAACCGCAATTTGTCTGAGCTAGTGTCTGTCGATCCTGTAACATCCATAGGTTGATCAGCGAGCAACTCTTGTTCCTCATCCGGAGTCCTCCTAACTATCTCTGCATTACATCCTGTAACATCCAAACATCCTTTTACCAATCGTAATTGTTCTGCGCTTGTGTTTGTTAATCCTGTAACATCCACAGGTTGATCAGCGAGCAACTTTTGCTCCTCGGGGGTATCAGGATAGGTGAACTCCGCTATGAAATCTACTACAGCCTGCCCTTTTAGTGATGATCTGGGTTTATAAATTATATCATATTCTCCGAGCTCTATTGCCCAGTACATCAATCTCCCTGATTTCTCTGTCTTATGAAGGGCTTGTCTCAATGGCACATCAGTGTATACTACTATAGTATGAGCCTGGAAGTACGACCTCATTCTCCTACTCGCCTCAATCAGCGCCATCGCCAATTTCTCCAGTCTCGGATATCTGATCTCTGCTCCTCGGAAGGCCTTACTTGTGTAGTAAATTGCCTTTTGTACTCCATTCTCCACTCTGATCAACGCCGAGCTAACTGCATTCTCGGACACTGCAAGGTACAAATACAATTTTTCTCCCATCACCGGCTTGGACAACAGTGGAGGTGCTCCCAAGTATTTCTTCAAGTCTTGAAAGGCCTTCTCACATTCATCATTCCACTAAAAAGTGTTTCTGAGTGTCTTGGAGACATCTATCAGTTGCTCATGACACAAATCTATTGAGTGCTGCTACTCGTCCTGTGAGCATGAAGATAAAAAACCCTCTTTGCTAGAGATACTTCTACGATCTGATAGTAGCTCTGCAAGTTTTTATTCATATCTCTTTCTATGTATATAGATTTATCAATTTGCTCTATGTTGTGAATGGATTGTTTTGCTGTTGATGTTTTAGTAGATTTGGTTTGAAAAACTTTTACCCCATATATTTTTATATACATATTTTTCTATTTTTTCCAAAAAAAAAAACAAAATGTGGGGGCACAAGTCCCCACTAGTCCCAACACAACTTCGTCCCTGTTTATAAGGTGTTGGTTCTCACCGCCAATGAACCAGAAAATAGTGGAGCTTCCTGAAGTGCCCTATTGCGTGGTGGATTAAAGCAGAATGACAAATGATAAAAATTGTTTGGGTCCATTTATATTCCCTTACTATCTTTACATTCTTGATTTACTTCATATGTGTGATGACAATTTATATTGTTCGAAGGTGAGTGACTGAAATAAAGCAAAACAATGAGAAAAACTTTTTATCTTCTGACATAAAATGATTTGTGAAAAGAGGAAAATATTTTGAATTTATAAAAAGTTAACTCAATACCAAAATCCCAATTCAATCCATCCCCATCCCCCCCCCCCCCCCCCCCCTGTTTGGGATATTTTTCCGTTAAATAGGTATTTTGATAGCAGGTGTTCAAGGCATATGACTGGTGGTAAGCCATGGTTTTACAATTTCATTAAGAACAAAGCCAACACGATTAATTTTGGGGATGGGATAAAAACCAGCGTGTAATGAAGGGTTCAAAATGTTTTACCATATTTCCTACACTAGACAATATTGGTTTTGTGGATGGCTTGAAAGCTAATATGTTTAGCATAGGCCAAATGTACGATCATGTTATATAATATGTTTAGCATAGGCCAAATGTACGATCATGTAATATAATATGTTTAGCATAGGCCAAATGTACTGTAGTTATTAATCTTTCAAAGGGTCATCTCTAAATAAAATATAATATTGAGAGATAAGGTAGAAAAAAAAGACTCAATATTTATATCATTTGCAATGTGAAATTTGTAAAATTTATAATAATATGTAAGCCTTTATATGTAATGATGTTAAAAAAGATTGTTTCTACACCTATATTTTTATTTTAGTTGTTTTTCTTCTTTTCTCATTGATTTATCTTTTTTAAAATATGCAGTCGAGTGAAGAGGAAGTAGAAGAGGGAGGAGAGAAGATCAAGAGGAAGAAAAAGAAGGAACTCAAGGCGAAATTCGAAGAGAAGAAAATCGAGAAACACGGAGAGGACACAGGCGTGCCGATAATTAAATGCGACGACAATGAAAAAACCCATACCGAGCCCGAAGAAAAGAAGGGTTTCCTAGACAATATTAAAGAGAAACTTCCCGGACATAAGAAAACCGATGAGGTTGTTGTACCACCACCGGCAGAGTGCGGAACCTCGGATGGCGAGGGAAAGAAGAAAAAAGGATTTTATGAAAAGATCAAGGAGAAGCTACGTGGATACCACCCCAAGACTAAGGAAGAGAAGGAAAAAGAAACTCCTGCCCATTAAGGAGAACAATATCGTGGTGTTAAGGGTCATGATTGTGTTGAAGTATTGGTTCGATTTTCTTTTTACTTTCTGAGTTCCTGGTATGAATTATACTTTTGTGGTTCAAGTTATGGTTTATGTTTTCGCATTTATGTTCCTTAGTGTGTGATCGGTTATTACCAAGTCCATATAGTTTTCGTATTGTGACCTGGACCGTATTATTAATGGATTGATTACTTTTGTTTCTAATTTGAGTATATTCTACTTTGTCTAAATATATACATGTTGTTTGTAATTATTTTTATATTTATTTTTTCTTGTTTTTTATTTATAAATTTTATTAATCATTTTTAGTGATTTTTCAAAAAAATATTTTTTATTTAATAACAATAACTTCAATGGACTAAAAACGGAGAATACACCATATGTAAATAAAATATATTTTGACGTTAGCGACATACCATGTAAATAAACCCAAATATAATTGTGTACAAAATAACATTATATAATCGGATTTTCAAGAGCTGACCACCACACTTTCTCAAACACTCTCTCTCAAGTTGTGTTTGATTTTACCTATTAAATATAAATTAAAATCATTTAGACATAAAAAGTAATAAATATTGTTTTTATTTTCTAGATAAGTAAGATGTTAGCGACTATATTTTTATCTGAATAATTAAGAGGTTCAAATGTAGAGTTATGTTTGATGTCGGAATGTAATTCCTGATTGAGATGAAAAAACAAATGTAACATATGAACATATAGACATGGAGAGATAGGGACAAGTACATCTGGAATAGATACAGAAAACATCTCTTACCTTTTTCTACACTAATTTCTCTATAAAGATTTCTAACAGTCTTTAACGAATTCGAGTGGTTTCTCCACTCATCTATTATATTTTCATATATACATATTTATATGTCCTTAAGGTTTACTTTTTTATGTATTGTTTATACAATATTATAAATCATTTATTCAAATATTTGTACGTTTATTTGCTTTTCTGATGTGGACAATTAGTAATCGAAGAAATTGTTGACTTTTAAGATCATATTTCGATGGACTGAAGAATATGATTTTTAGACCTTTAAGATTGGCAGTGACCCACAAGAATATGACTTTTAAGATCATATTTCGATGGACTGAAGAACTGTAATTGCAACATATTTTAAGGGTATTTTGAATACAAACTGATATTATTGAAACTTTTTGGGATTATAATTTGAATTGTTACTATGAAAATATATTGAGTTTATCTATATATAAAGATTATTTTTTGACAATTTTATCTAACATATAACATAGTTGCATCTTAACATTGAACAATGTAGCTTATATATTTGATATTCAATGTACCAAAACACATTTTTCAATTTACACCATGAAAGTGTATGGACTACATCAATATATGTTTGACACATATACTCCAATATTTCTTTTCGGCATTTCTGTCTAATAAAATATTTAGAGTAATTATATTACATTATATATGTATTTTAATCAATAAATCCACATTAGACTTCCTTCTTCATTGGAAACCAACCCCAAAGAACATCAACCAAAGGAGGCAAAGCATTTTTTCGGAGAGAGTGTTTGTTGTGATTTGAAATATTCATTGAGCGTTTTTTTATTTTATTGAGCCAATCATCTATTGTTTAAAATATATGCCAAGCATTTATTCTTTAAAGTTTAATGATCAATGAAATTGTATTAGTAATTGAAGTCTTCTCTTTTGTTTATAATTTTTAAGCACAATAGTTCATACAAAATGTTATTCCAAGTTTTTAGTTTCTTTTAAAATTTGATGTTTTTTTTGTTTCATACTAATGACATTATTAGTTTGCATAAAAATGTTTTAATTTATACCATATATACATTATAACAAAGGCTATATGCGCGGGGTTTACTACTAATACATATATAAGAACATACATTTCATTCGTATATCTTAAGAATATAACTAAATTTGTAGATCATTCTCCCATAGTAACCCGTGAAAGTCATAATTTTCCCAATTCTTATCCTTCTTATTTTCTCTCCGATTTACAACTGAGTTCCCTTACACTCTATCTCTCCTCAAGTTATCCTAATCCATGTTTCTTCTCTTCACATATTATGTTGCCACGTGTGTCTAATTATTTCTGCCTCAAAGACAAACTTCTCAAGTATTTTCAAGAGAATCCTAGGCATCATTCGGTACACGATAGTATTTTGGAAGGATTGTTATCGCCGGGAAAGTAATTGCCTAGAAATCTTTTACCATAATTTCAAATCCCTTCCCCTGCTTGGTTAACCAAAGGATTAATATCGTGAATCTAAATTTAGTGTTTGATTCATGTATGGAAAGTGACATGACAATGCATAGTATATAACAATAATATCCTTTAGTTACACACACACACACACACACACACACACACAGATATATATATATATATCACTATTCTAAAAAACTCGCCTAGGGTCCGCCTAGGCTTAAGGCGTGGGAGAAACGCCCCGCCTTAAGCTTTTGACGCCTTATGCTTGGTAAAACCCTGAAGGCGCTCTTTTTCTCTAAAAACAACAATGCTTTAATGAAATGATATCGCATTTTAAAGATTTTTTTACAAATCGGACCATTATATAGTCCAAAATAATCAATTAGTATTTTAATTTGCACTTATTCAGACATATTTGTATGATATGTATAATTTTATTGTTTTAATAGCCTTGTTATGGTTAAAAGATATTAAAATATATTAAAAAGGCCTAAACGCCTTTTCATGCCTTTTTACGCTTAAGGCCCGCCTAGGCTTCTAAGGCATAAGGCTTGGCCTCCACGCCTTGATCACGTCCCGCGTTTTTTAGAACATTGATATATATATATATATATATATATATATATATATATATAGAGAGAGAGAGAGAGAGACTCTCCAACATACCTAGCAACATACCTATTTTTTTAAAATAATAAAAAATAATAATTTTGAGTTAATATTTTTTATGAGTTCATGATATTTCAATATGATATTTTAATTTTCCCCTGTAAAAATATTCAGATCAAAACAATGTGTTTTGATATTTTTAAAAAATAGGCAAAAAATGACAGTTTTAAAGGGTAAAATCTTACAGTTTTTTGACCCATTTTTTAAAAATAACCAAAACCATTTTTTTCAATTGATTTTTTTATAGGTGCACATTGAAATATCATGAGCCCATATAAAAAATATCATCTCAAAATGATATTTTGAACTATTTTAAAAAAAGGGTATATTCTAGGAGGGATGTTGGAGCTCTCTCTCTCTCTCTCTCTCTCTCTCTCTCTATATATATATATATATATATATATATATATATATATATATATATATATAGTCCTACTCTTGTGCGGACTAGTCCGCATTTTAAGAATGCGGACCAGACATGTGTCACTTGGCGGTGAGCCCAGAAAAGGGAGAGAGAGTGTGCCTATAATTTAGGCGTTAATTTCTAGGCGCACCGTTAGGTGATAAATGTCCGGTCTTTATTCTTATAATGTGGACTAGTCAACACAGGAGCATTATATATATATATAATTAATCTTATTTGATAATGTTATAAAACAAAATAATATGATTCACTATTTTTAAATCTATGAACAAAAATTGTTTTCTACATAAATATATTCAAATATTTACTAAGTTTAATAATTTATGGTATATCTATGTGCATTATAGTGTATGTTAATATAACTAGTTATTACATGAGGGGAAAATACCAAAAGAAAATTTGTAGGACCTTTAAGATATTAATAGAATCTCACATAACAAAATTTTCTTCTCAAAATAATATTTAGAATTTATGGATAATTTTGATAATTTAATATTTTATAAGCATCTTTGTCTTCACTTAAATTATTGTAAGGATTTCCACGGGAACGTAAGAATCCCACCTATTGGATGAATTTTGATTCCACCTTTTTTTTCCACCAAGAAGGTAATCTAATTCCATTGTGGTCACATTCTCTTGTAACCTGACCTCACACCAAACATAGTAATGTTACACATTACCATAATTGTTAGAAGGAATCAAATTCCACCTAGTTTTTTCGCATTCTAAATGGGTCTTATAGCAGACATTTGCTATGTTTCCTCTTCCAAATGTTTAAACTTTCTATTTTCTCTATCTACATTGTTGAATGTAACATGTCTATTAGGGGTGACAATATTGGAAACGACATGAAAACACAACACAATACGACATGAAATTGATCACGTAGTAAAAAAATGTGGACCCTTATTATTTTAAAAGTATGTCGGACTATATAATAGAAGATATTTTAAGAGAGTGCAATAAGCCATGTAGTAAAAAAATGTATTTAGCTTCAATTATATAGGAGTTTAGTGTAATTTTACTACACCACTTAAACATTTCAATTATATATTAAAATATGTATAAGAGTAAATAGATTATTTAAAACACAATTATATATGAGTTTAGTATATTTTTAATTGAAGGACAAAATAATTTAATGTACAAAAAAAGTTTTCATTCTTAAAACCACTTGAATAACATATTATAACCTTCCTCTTGTTATAAAGGATGCATCCTGCACTCCCACTTGTTATAAAGTCAACATGTATTTAAGTATATATTTATGAGTTTATAAAATTTTATGTAATTAGTTATACAAAGATTTAGTTTTGCAAAAAAAAAATATATAGGAATAGGTAAAGGACCCACATCAAAACATTCCCTACCAATAGGTATATATTACCTTAGAGACCAAAATGCTTTGTTATATACATTATTGGAGTCCCACATAAATAATAGTTGCAAGTCTCACAACTATTAACATATTATAAATCTACTCGTAACTCACTTATAAAGCTCGGACCGAACCTGGTCTAAGAGTCTTCTAGCTCTGGCCTGCTAATATTTCAAAAACTACAGTGAACCCATTTTTGGGATCAGTAGAATGTTAATTTTACAGTGCACTAAGGGATCCTGTAAGATATCGAAGGGCATCCGTTCATTGAGTTTCAAATTTTTAATATGTATTTGAATGTAATCACCTGAATGAGAATTTAATTAGCGCGAGGGTTGACAATTATGTACTTGTGTCATTTTTTTATGTTTCTTGTCTATTTATGTTTAAAAAAAGATTGTTAAACACGTCTCTCTAGTTTTTATGTTGGTCGTGTTCATTTTAAGTAAAAATATATATAATATTGGATTGTGTCATTTTTGTGTTAGATAAATCTTGTTCCGGTCGTGTCTGGCTTATCACGGCCCAATAACACGATTTGGCACCCATTTTGTGTGTGTGTGTGTGTGCATGTATCTTCGCTTCCTTAACTATATAATTGCCAATTCCTCGACTTTCATAAAATTCCCTCGTAACTTGATCAAATATCATGTGAAAGATATTTCATTATGAGACACTAACGCTCATATTTTAAGAGGATCCATTACTATGATCTATTCCTGTTCATGCCTATTATTCTTCATATATTTTTTGTCTTTCTTTCTAAATTTTATCACTGACACTAACATTAAATATTTTCTCTATTTTAATTCACTTTAGTATTTACCAAATCCATTCCATCACCACAAAATATTTCCACATATAATAGTCGAGGATATGTTGAGTAACCAATGGATAGTCAGGGTTAATATGTGGAACGTTCTAGTAGAAGACATTTTCGGCAGACGAATGCAAAAAAGTTCTGGAAATTATTTGAGGTCATTCTAGTCAAGTGGTTTGTGTCTTTATTTATTTATTAATTTTACAACTAGTTTTGTATTAGGATTCCTACAATTGGGATTTTGAGATGTAATTAGAAAAATAAATAATTCTATTATTCCAGTGGCCATCTGGGATTTCTCCGATACGGATTCGTCCCGAAATAAGAGAATTTTGGCATGTGCGGGTCTTGAGAAATCTTTGCGGGCTCCCACATATATAAATTGTCCTTCATTAAATGATGATGAAAAGGTAGAACATGGAGTCACGAGCCTATTTAACTCAAAGTAGGCAAAAGATGTTGTAGTTCTCATAGAAATGTCATCAAAGACAAATTGATGCATACCAAATAAAAAAAATGAGGGTCCAGCGACAAAGTTACCGAACGGATAGGTGTTAGGCACCCATTCTTCCCTATTAGTTTCTCATAAGCTAGGATAATATTCTCATTTTCTCCAAAATATAATTCATGTGTATAATGTGTCTGATGTGAAAATATGTTAGAAAAATAACTCGTCATATACACATCATGAGAAGGATGAAAATGATTCATTCTGAGGAGTATAAAAAGAAAGAAAATAATCTGACAAGGTAGCCAAAATGTGTGCAGTGCGCGAAGAATGGAATATGTATGTATGAGGAGGGCGCTAAAAATATGATAATCAAAAGGGACAATGATATGTGCGATATATCGGACACAAATCTGCCATGGTGAAATAAATATGTGTGTCTAACGAAAGTCTAAAAAAGAAACATAATAAAAGAATATGAAACTATGATATGATTAACCAACGGATCATGATTTACTATGAGGAAGTGAATATGCATGTTTGATGGGTTACTAGTACTTATACATGTATATACGCATAATAATTCTAAATATTAGAACTAGTAAAGTAAATAAATAAGCAAATAGGACTGGAATATAGAGGGTGACTAGGGACGCCTAGATAGGCCAAAAAAGGCAACAAAGTCCAAGTAGTTTGACAACACGCAAGGGTGGGGCTTAACCCATGAACCCAAAACTTGAAATTCTCTAAGTTCATTTAAAAATGTTCACAAGTGTTGGGAGTGTGAAAAATGGAAAATATACTTTAGGGTTTAAAGGTGAACACTCTTTTAGCATTTTTGGTCTATAAAATTATGTTTTTTGCATATAAATAATAAAAAAATGGATTAATTGGAGTGATAAAATGAAATAAAGTAAAAATATTCCAAAAGTGAAGAAAAAAATAATTAATGACACTAGTTAAATAATATGTAAAAAGATTGAAGTAGACCTCATATAGAACTTTGCTATGATTTTGGCGTAAAGCAGGCTAATTTTTATGGTGTTTGAGTGGTGGTGGGGTAATGGTAAAATTGGGTGGAAAAAAGTGAGGTCAATGCGATGTAAGAAAAGTGGAGAGAATTTTTAGAACATGAAATTTCATAATGACGATGCACTAATTTCGAGGTAGAGGTTGTTTTAATTTCAGAAAAGGGTTCTTACGAATTAGGCCAAGACTTCCTTAAATAGAAAAATATAGGGCCAGGGTCTATGCCGATTGGCATAGGCCCTGGTCTGCCGATCGGCATACCCCTAGCTTGTTGATGAAGTAAATTACCCCTCTAACGATAGGCAGAGGGTCTGGGGTGGCCTATTGGCAGTCCAAAAAGGAATTTTTCTAAAAAAACATGCAGAAAACTCGAATCGTAAGTCCGAATCGCGCACAAACAAAACCGTTGAAAAACGTATTCAAATCCATATAAAAATATATTGGGCCACTTTTGGGTCTGAGAGTTAACGAAAGTCAAACGGTGCTTGAAAATGCTTGATAGCGTCTCAGATGGGGTTCATGGAGTAAAAAGGCAAGTAGGCACGAACCGTACGATCGATTCATGCATGGAATTGACCGTTGGAAGGGGTATTAAAAGCCTTATGAAAGTGAAAGAGATATTCCGAGGTTTGAAAGTTGAACAAAGTTAAACGGAGCTCATAAGCATGCGATGGCTTTAGGATAGGGTTCTTACATTAAAAAGCGAAGTACGAGCGAACTGTAGGGCTAATTCATGCATGGTATTGATAGTTGGAAATGGTATTTGGCGGCCCTGTGGAAGTGAAATGAGCTACGAACATATTTGGCAGTTGACAATGTCAAAATCGGCTCGAAAGAGACTGATGGTCTCTAAGACGGGGTTTCGAAGAAAAAAGTTAAGGACGTGCGAACCATGAGGCCAAGTCATGCACGATTTGGACAATTGAAAAGGGTATTTAGAGCCCTATAAAAGTTTATGGATTTACTCTCGGGTTCTAAAAACTCCTGATATGCAATGTAAGGATGGTCTTGCAAACGAAAAGATTTTCTTATTTTTCAAATTTAAGGAAAAAAAACATTAAATAAGTTAATGCAATAAAAGCCTTTTCACCAATTAAACCGTTTATTATGAAAAAACGAGTTACCCAATTTTATCTTTTTTAACCTAAAACATGAATCTAAGTGATAAAAAGATTAAATAAGTAAAGCATCACCACACGCCAATGTACGAGGAAAAACCCACAATAGGAAAAAGCTCGGATGACCCAGCCAAACAGTTCACCATGATAAGGTTTTACAAAGACTAGACGGTGGTCTTATTCATTGACTCGTCTCCCTAGAAAGCTTTAATGTGCTTCAATCTTCAACCTCTCCTTCACATCGCAACGTAGGAGTCCACCCACACAAACTGCCACAACATGTGAATCCACACGTGCCCGGGTATCCACCGATGAGGCTCAAAAAGTATCTACGAAATAGGAAAATGGAATTATCAATTCTTTATCACAACACATGAAACCATAAATATGATGACCACCACACGAAACCTTCTCTATCCAGATGATTATAAATAGACTTTGTGCTCAACAAAAAGAACTCAAAGCATAGGAATATTGAAATATGGATATTTAAACTCTTTTGGGTGAAATAATGGATTTGAAATTTAGTAAAAAAATGGGAATTCTTCTTTGCCAAATGTTCTTCAAAATTTGAGTCCATCACGCCTCTTTATATTAAACCAAGAAATTCGAGGCGACAAGTTCATCCAAATGAAAACATAGTTCTCATTCGAACAAAATTCATATTTTGTTCAAATCATGACTCATCTCGTTCGAACGAACATGCATTGTGGTTCAAACGACCTCACCATGAGCTTCCAAATGGTGACCTTCTATTTGACAAAAATTTCCCGTTTGAAGTTCAATAGATGTTCGTTCTAATATCCTAAGCTTGTTCCAGCGAGATCTCAAACTAGTTTGAACGAAATTCTCATTTCATTCTAATGAAGTCTGTATCTCGTTCTAACGAACTAAGAAATAATTTTTTTTTTCTAAAAATTATTTAAAAACAGTTCCAAATGATTTTGTTTAAAAAATAATCACCCAAAATAAATTTCAAAGGATCATAATCTAATGCGACCATACCTATAAGATCCTAAAAAAATGTGAGGACAAACTTGGCATGAAACACGATATGATGAGTATCCATCTTTGAAGCTTTTTCGCTACGTCTTCAACAGTTTTACAAGATCGACAATACAAAGTCTAACTTATAACTCAAATTTTTCCTGAAATTATGCCAATTACAAACAAATTGAATCAGTTGGGAATTTTCCCTTTTAAATATCCTCTTTTGGCTATTCCGGGACAAAAAACCAAAGTAAAAACCCCATGGGTCAGAAAACACTTTAAAAGACTCAACCTCAAAAGAAAAAAGTACAGATGATCGACAAACACATATGCTATGTAGCTTTGCTCGCTTGAAACTTTATCTTATGTTTTAAAACTACACACTTAAAACACCTTCAAGTGCAAAGAAAATATAACATGTATAAAATCAGTTGCTGAATAAATTCAAACTATGTCCAACAAACTCAACCTAGGTAAGATATCTCCTACTAAGATAAAGATATCATAATCATGAAAGGAAAGACACTATTTGTCCTCATTTTTGTTTAGAACTAAACGAAGTAAGAATGCATAAAACTATTTATCCCCCATGAACTAAATCTCCCCGAAATATGTGAACATATAATAACAAGAGAAATTACAAAAGTAGTAATACTACCATGCAATGGTGTAACGTGCATCAAGAACATAACATTGCAACACAAGCACGAATATTCACAAGCTATAATATTAATAAATTTACAAGAAGGGGGTGAGGCAAAAAGGGAGATAACACATAATATAAGTGGTTCAACCAATCTTGGCCTACTCCACTATGTGGGTGCATATGAAATCCACTAAATAAGGACTATAATGGCCTTGGGATAAAAAACACTAAAGCTTTCTATAATTTCCCATAATTTTTCTAAAATAAATAATAATAATAATAATAATAGTAATAATAATGTTTTTTGATAAATAAAATTTTGTGGAAATTGGACTAAATTGGAAACTTAATTTAATAATTGCAAAGGTGTAATTTTTTGTTACGTCATATTTTTATGTGATTAATTTTCTTCGTGTATCTATGTGTATTGCTATAGCATCGCATGTATCGCAAAAAAAATTCAAATTAATATGTGACACAATTTAAAAGTACCCAATGTTAACGTAAAATAATTCGGAATATATTTCGGGCCACATATGGGCTCGTTTATGTGTTTTAGACCTTTATAAATAGTCCCATATCTAAAATATAGAGGTTGGAGAGCTTTTGGACTTGTTGGGATATGAATTCGGGTCTATTTGGGGGTCCAAAAGTTGGGTTTTAAGCCCTACTCGAGATTAGGATTTATTATTGTTTAAGTGGGGGTAAACCACTTCCCCACTACTATTCGGAAACGACCTAAACACAACTGTTAACGGGAGAGGAAAGGAGAAGAACCAAAATAGGATAAAAGGACAAGGAATCAAGAATAAATCAAAGGGGTTGTCTTCCACAAATTTCTAAGGCAATAATCCTCTTACTTAATTAAAGTTTTCAATGTATTTTCTTGATGCATTATAATGACCCTTAAAATTTCTGAAATTTAGGTTTGATATGAATGATTTAATGATGAATAAATATTATATGCATGTAGAGGGTTGGATTTAATATAGAATAAGGCCCATAAATTTAGGTATACCGATATCTTGAAATTGGGGTTAGAACCCTCAGGGTTCTTGATAGTTAAGTGGGGACATCTTGACTAGATGATGTAGAGGATATTATTGTTGGTATATGGACTGAAATCCTGATGTAAACTCCATGATAGATGCCACATATCATAGATTAAATAGGGTTTGAATTTGAACTGAAATTTGAGTTGAAATATGTATTTAATGTTCATACATTCCGGGAAAATTAGGCATGAAATTAGAATTGAATCATGTAATTAATGATTGTAAGTGGACTAATTAAGTTGTAGAGAATAAAATACATAACTATTAAGAAGTATAAACCCTTAGAAGTGAATTTGGAAGGAAATTAAAGAATCCCTTACTAAAACAAACAAGCAAATATGGGCTTTTGCATAAAATCAAATCGATTCAGCCATGGAGCGAATTGATTCGGTTTGGCAGCGAATGGATTCGACCATGAACCAAATCAATTCAGTCCTAGGGGTTGATTGAGTTAGGCCTAGAATTTGGTTAAGGGTAATTTCAGGAGTCCAAGCGAGTTGGTAGGAATGTGTTGTGACACCCCGACTAATTAAATACCGGGTAGCTACTCCTTTATTAAATTAATTCAAAATGCCAAGTTGGCTCAGTTAATAGCATCACTGTCGAAAATATTTTTATTAATACTAACCACCTAGTATTTAAAAAGTAAGTGCCAAATTTTAATTAAAGTCTGATTAACATGCAACAAGTGTAATGAAAAAATAAATAATACCATTCACCATACTGAAGTAAAACGAATAACCATCACAATAGAGTAAATAAAGTCTGGAGGAAAACTCCTCACTACAATCCCATACCGAAATAAATAACCGAAACTGAAATAATACATGCTAAAGTCTGAAAACTGAAATGTAAAAGATGTCTCTAAAGAAATGGGCAACATGCCCTACAACTGATAGATGGTGACTCTGGAATCCAAAAGATAGAAGCGTCTACATGCAAATCCCTGTAGCTTCCACAAGCAGCAACAGCTCGTCACCTGAATGAGTATCCTATGCTTGGTGTCCTTGTGGCTGGGCACCTAAAATGGTTTTACAAAGAAAAAGAGATTTGAAAAACAAACGGGTCAGAGCCCGAATGTGGAGTTATATTTTAAAAACCTGCAAGTGCTTTAAAAACATTTAAAACATTAAATGCAAAGTACATGTTAGGACGTACACTCGCATGATATTCTCACCTCTCGTCTAACTGTGCACTCCTAACGTAAGTACCCATCTATAACGACCCATACTACTAGCTAAGTGACAACATAACTAGCTAGACTGCCAAAGGTTCTACCCATATTACTCGGTTCCATTTAACATAACAACGCTCGTAATTAAATAGGGGTTTAACGTAAACTCAGTTACTAAATATGCCATATATATAACTATCAGTTAACTCATTATATATCTCGAAACAATATCGTAATATTTATACAACATTAACATGAGGATTCCCATTAAATTTAAATGTATATCATCACATCGTAAATATACAATATAAGCACCCCGAGAACTAAGCTGCGGTGCGCACATACTCTGCTATCCATCCCGGTACATCACGTACATAAGGATCACATATTCCGAATCTCTCAGGAATAGTTCAGATAACACAAATCACAAATAGTGGAGGCGAACACAGTCACCATCACATGGGTCACGCACATACCTACGCTCCCATGATCAGCGGACTTATTAATATCACAATAAGTCTTTCTATGACCTATGTTCATCGAGGTACCAGTCTATATCCCCCCCGTAGGCACACAAGGATTAGAGGGTCCTAAGCGAACGCAACCTCCCGTGATAGCAAGTATGGTAGGTATGTCATACACACAATCCATATACTAAGTAAACACACATCTTAGTAATACCGTATTTTAATCGTAGTACATATTCTCATACTAACTTACATTTAACACAATTCATACTATTTCGGTTTGTAATTGTACGCGCCATAATTATCTCACGTCGTAGTAGACACTCACGTCTTAACCCAAACCGTCCATGCAATACACTCTCGTATGTAAATTCCTTCTCATAAATACCCAAATGTCCCAATTCTATCATTATTACATCTATGGAATGATATCTATATCCTCGAACAAGTTTACGGAACTCCAAAAGTCAAAACAGTCCAAAAAGGACCAAACTGTCAACTCGTTAGAAGTCTCGTTCGAACGAGTGTTCGAACGAGTTTGGACTGTCAGCTCGTTAGAAGTCTCGTTCGAACGAGACTGTTCGAACGAGATCCAGTTCGTTCGAACGAACTGTCCCTTCTAACGATATCTCGTTCGAACGAGATATCGAACGAAATTCCTACTCGTTAGCAACGACTGGTCAACTCGTTAGAAGCTCGTTCGAACGAGTTCGTTCGAACGACCTGGGGACTGTTTCTAACGAGCTACCAGATTCGGCCCAGATTTTCCCCAATTCGTTTTTCACCATTTTTATCACTTCTAATCTCTTCCAAGGTTCATCCCAATAACGTTTTAGGGTCTCTAATTCATCCTAAACATATTTACATCATCTCCTAACATGTTTTCAAGGATTGAATCATCATAACATCAACTAAATTTACAAATTTCTACACTTTTCCCAAATATCTCAAGAACATGAACCCTAACTACATATCATCATCAAATCCCAGAATTTAATTCGTTTTTCTTTCACCCAAACATGTATTAACATCAGATTAATCGTCTCCAAACTATTCTACATGCAATCCTTCTCAAATTCCTCAAGTTTTATGATCTAAACTACATGGGTTTTCATGTTTTATCAAGAATAAACCATAAATCCGAATTTTCTAACATGGAAAAGACATTCTCAAAAGTTAAATGGAATAAAGTCACTTGCCTTGGTTTGATTTCTGACTTTGGTGTAGGTTGATGATGTTTTTCGGCAGAATTTCCTCTCTTTCTCTCCTTCTCCAAGCTCCTTCTCCAATGGTGGCTTAAGGTGGCTAGGGTTTTGATTTGGGAAAGATTGTAAACCTAATGTTAGCCTCCGTAGCTTAAAGGGTTAATATGGGTTGGTTATGGGCTTAGTGGGTCAATATCCACATCAGATTTAATTACCCAATTTTCGTCACTTTTAATTCCTAAAAAAGTAAAATTACAAAAATACCCTTTAAGTTGCCGGTATGGCCTAAAAATACCCCGGGACCCAAACTATACCCCCGGCTAGTGTTTTCTGACTATCTCGACCATTCCGGATGCGTTGGCGCACTCAAAACGACCGTACGGATTATAGATTTTAAATTCACTTTTTATCATCAAAATAATATACCGTGACGCGACGGTCCCACGCGTCTCAACAAAATTTCTAAAATGCCGTATATAAATCTCACGATAAATTTTATAATACCAAATACAAATATAATCATATATGCACATAATCAAATACCAATTCACATCTCATTAGTATTTATAACCCGGATTAATTTCCAATTAATACGCATTTAATTAATTAATCCCAAAAATAAATATAGTCAAAAGTACGGGGTATTACATACTTCCCCCCTAATAATTGAATTTCGTCCCGAAATTCGAAACTAGAAAGTACCTGCTAGAAATAACTCTGGATAACGCTCGCGCATCTCATCCTCGCGCTCCCATGTGGACTCCTCGACATTGTGATGTCGCCACTGAACACGCACTAACGGGACTATCTTTGACCGCAGTTTCCTCTCGCTTCGATCCAAAATAGCAATTGGCCCCTCCTCGTAGGAGCTATCCGGCTGGAGATCGATGTCCTCCACAGCAATGTGAGAATGAGCCAAATTATCTCTAAGGTATTTCCTCAGCGAGGAAATATGGAACACGTCGTGAATCCGATGCAAGTGCTCCGGTAGTCCAAGTCTATACGCAACCGGTCCGATCCGCTCAATAATAGGAAACGGCCCCACGTACCTCGGTGCCAACTTCCCCTTCTTCCCGAATCGCATAATCCCCTTCATCGGAGAAACCCTGAGCAAACCCTGGTCCCCCACTTGGAACTCCCTGAAAAACCTCTTCGCATCAGCATAACTCTTCTGCCTGTCTTGAGCCACCCGAATGCGACTCCGAATCAACTCGATCCTTGCCGAAGTATCCTGAACTACTTCCGGCCCAAGTAGTTTGTTGTCCCCCACTTCTAACCAACATGCTGGGGAACGACAAGGCCTACCGTACAACGCCTCAAACGGAGCCATGCCAATCGTGACCTGATAGGAGTTGTTGTAAGCAAACTCCACCAGTGGAAGGTACTGCTCCCATCCACCCCCGAAGTCAATAATGCACATGCGTAGCATGTCCTCTAACATCTGGTTGGTTCGCTCTGTTTGCCCATCGGTCTGCGGGTGATAAGCTGTACTCAACCGCAATTCCGTGCCCATTGCCTCCTGGAAGCTCTCCCAAAACCTCGAAACAAATATCTTGTCTCTGTCAGACACGATATTCAGGGGCACACCGTGAAGTCTCACAATCTCTGAAATGAAGAGCTGGGCATACTGTCCCGTAGTGTAGTCAGTCCTTACGGGTAAGAAGTGAGCGACCTTGGACAACCTGTCCACAATTACCCAAACGGAGTCGTGACCCCTCTGCGACGTAGGCAACCCTGTGATAAAGTCCATGGATATGCTCTCCCACATCCACACCGGAACCTCCAATGGCTGTAGTAATCCTACTGGTCTCTGATGATCCACCTTTACAAGCTGACAAGTGGCGCATTTCGAGACAAACTCAGCGATATCTCTCTTCATACCGCTCCACCAATACTGTCGTCTCATGTCTTGGTACATTTTGTCCCCTCCGGGATGTACCGCGAACCGTGAGCCGTGCGATTCTGCCATCACATCGTGCCGTAATTCTTCCCCTTCCGGAACTACCAATCTCCCATTGAAGCGTAATCCCCCGTCTGAGCTAATGGTATAGGATTCGGCTCCCTCTGCTAGTAATCGAACTATCTGCTCCTGACAGAACGAGTCATTAGCCTGTGCCCGTACTACCCTCGTGATAATCTGCGGTGTAACGGTCATCACAGACATGAAAGATCGGGCCACTGCATCCTGGTGTCCCAATTCCTTCCACTTAGCTTTCCACACCTCTGCCACCTCATCTGCTGGCCTACGGCTCAACGCGTCTGCTACCACGTTAGCCTTACCCGGGTGGTACTGGATATCGAACTGCTAGTCCTTCACAAATACAAGCCACCTACGCTGCCGCATATTCAGTTCCTTCTGCGTGAACAGATACTGTAGTGACTTGTGGTCCGTGAACAGCTGAAACTTCTCCCCCAAAAGATAGTGCCTCCAAATCCGTAAGGCAAATACCACTGCTGCCAACTCCAAATCATGCGTGGGGTAATTCTTCTCATGAGGCTTAAGCTTATGGGAAGCATAAGCTATGGCCTGTCTCTCCTGTTGCAAAACACCTCCAAGCCCTTGCAAAGACGCATCGGTGTAAACCAAATACTCAACTCCCGGTCTCGGCAATGCTAACACAGGTGCTGAGGTCAATTTGTCCTTCAACTCATCGAATGCCAACTGACAGGCATCACTCCAAATGTATGGCACACCCTTACGAGTAAGATGTGTCAAAGGACCTGCTATCTCCGAGAAACCCCTAATAAACCTCCTGTAGTATCCTGCTAAACCCAAGAAACTACGAATCTCAGTCGGTGTCGTGGGCTGTCCCCACTCCCTCACCGCTGATACCTTTCCCGGATCAACAGATATTCCCTGGTCGGAAATGATATGCCCCAAAAACTGGACTTCCTTCAGCTAAAACCCGCACTTCTCATATTTTGCATACAGCTCGTTCTGACGGAGTGTCTGCAAAACCTGCCTCAAATGCTCGGCGTGCTCCTCCTCTGTCTGAGAGTAAACCAGAATATCATCAATGAAGACAATGACAAACTGGTCTAGGAAATCCCTGAACACCCTGTTCATCAAGTCCATAAACACTGCTGGAGCGTTGGTCAAGCTGAAAGGCATAACCCGAAACTCGTAAGAACCATATCTCGACAAGAATGCGGTCTTCAAGACATCCTCCTCCCTGATACGCAACTGATGGTATCCCGATCTTAAATCAATCTTCGAGAAGAAAGAAGCTCCTCTCAATTGGTCGAATAAGTCATCGATTCGAGGCAACGGATACTTATTCCGTATCGTGACCTTATTCAATTCTCGGTAGTCCACACACAATCTCAGTGAACCATCCCTCTTCTTCACAAATAAAACAGGAGCGCCCCAAGGTGAGGTACTCCTGCGAATAAAGCCCTGCCCTAACAGCTGCTCTATCTGATCCCGTAACTCTCGCATCTCAGCTGGAGCCATACGGTATGGTGCACGTGCTATAGGTCTCGTACCCGGTAGCAAATCAATAATGAAATCTATCTCTCGACTGGGTGGTAAGCCTGGTATCTCCTGAAACACATCTGAATACTCCCTGACAACCGGGATCGAATCTAAAGGAATAACAACCTCCTTAGAGGTATCCTCCTCTATGTAATACAGATGAGCGGTCGATCCTCCCTCTGGGCGAGGCATCGCCACTATAAACATCTCTTGCCCCGGAATGGCAAAAACAATGCTCCCGCTGAAGCAATCAATCATGGCCCTATATGATACGAGCCAATCCATACCGATGATCACATCGTGAACATGCATGTCTAACACTAACATGTCTGCAGGCAATACCAAACTACCGACCTCTACTCCCACTCCCCGGCATATAAAGAAAATAAGTGACCCACTCCCTAATGGTGAGTCGACACACGTCACTGTGCTCTCTGCCGTAGCTAACAATCCTAAAGATTTCGCGAAGTGTGTAGCTATAAAACAGTGTGTAGCACCCGTATCAAATAACACCCGACCCATAGTGCCATGGATAGGAAACGTACCCTCGATCGCGGGCGGTGCCTGTGAAACTGCAGCCTAGTGAACATTGTAGACACGTCCATACTGTAGCTGCCCCTGCTGAACTGGGACTGCTGGAATGGGTGGCAAAGCTGCCATCTGAGACGGTGCAGGAAGAGCGGCGGGAAACATAGGTCTTTGTGGCTCCTGGCGAGTACCCTGCTGCTGCTGCTGTGGGGCCCTGCCCCTATCAGGACAATCCTGCTTCTTATGGCCAGTCTTGCCACAAGTAAAGCACTTCCCTGGGAAATTCCCTCCCCTCTGCCCCCGGCCCTGGTGGCCGTTACCATTCCTCCCTTGGCCCTGATGAAACTGCTGCCCATTCTGTCCCTGTTGGCCCTGATGGCCGTTTGGACCCTGATGGCCCTGGCGGAAACCTCCCTGTCCCTGCCTGTAGTTCCCTGACCGGAACCTCTTATTATCCCCCTGTTGGGAGCCCTGCTCAGTCTGTCTCTGCCCCTGACCCGATTGTGCCCCGCTGGCACCATGTCCTCCGGTCCTGCCCTGATGGCTAGACTCCCCCGACCTTTTGCCCTCGGCCATATGAAAACAGTGGTCCTGGCAGTGTAACAATGCAGCGTTTCCCACATCAGAATACGTGGCCAACGATAGGTTCCCTAGCAGATGCTGACGGATCCTCCAATTCAGCCCATCGGTGAACTTCTCAATCTTCTTCTTCTCTGTTGGTATCTCGTCTGGAACGATATTCAATAGATTAGTAAACTCGGCCTCATACTCGGCCACTGTCTTGCCCTCCTACTTCAGACTCATCAGCTTCTTCCTCATCTCTGTATGAACTGCGAACGGAAAGTACTTGTGGTCGAACCGCACCCAGAACTCCTGAATCGTGAGGGTATCCCTCTCCTCCGCGGTGGTAACAGACTCCCACCACTGTAGTGCAGATCCCACTAGCTTAAAAGTAGCTAGCACCTGTTTCTGAACATCTGTGCACTCATGCATCCTCAAATGCCTCTGTATGTCCTTCCTCCATTGGCTCGAGACTACCACGTCTGAGTTACCTGCAAACTCTGGCGGATGCGCTTTCTGAAAAGCGTCTCGTACACGCTCCCAAGCAGACGGGAATGCATTAACATGTGCTGGCGCGGTGACCGGCGCCTGAGGTGGTGCCTGCTGAACAACGGCAATGGCGGCATTCACCGCTTGAGCTACTATAGCTGCAACCTCAGCGGCGTTCAAATGCCCTGAACTGGAGCGGGCTGGGGTTCGGGCATTGCATTCCTGGGAACTCGTCGTGCACGTCGTGGAGGCATCTGAAATAAGAACAAAGTTTATAAGTTCACTGTTATAAACTTAATAAAGCTGAAGAACGAAGCATACACAATAAGAGTACAACAGTCCTAAAATATAGGGCTCTATATCAAAGAAACGTAGCGGAAACATAATAGCCGTAAAGATCCTAAAGGACACTAGAACCTGATGCTCTGATACCACCTATGACACCCCGACTAATTAAATACCGGGTAGCTACTCCTTTATTAAATTAATTCAAAATGCCAAGTTGGCTCAGTTAATAGCATCACTGTCGAAAATATTTTTATTAATACTAACCACCTAGTATTTAAAAAGTAAGTGCCAAATTTTAATTAAAGTCTGATTAACATGCAACAAGTGTAATGAAGAAATAAATAATACCATTCACCATACTGAAGTAAAACGAATAACCATCACAATAGAGTAAATAAAATCTGGAGGAAAACTCCTCACTACAATCCCATACCGAAATAAATAACCGAAACTGAAATAATACATGCTAAAGTCTGAAAACTGAAATGTAAAAGATGTCTCTAAAGAAATGGGCAACATGCCCTACAACTGATAGATGGTGACTTTGGAATCCAAAAGATAGAAGCGTCTACATGCAAATCCCTGTAGCTTCCACAAGCAGCTACAGCTCGTCACCTGAATGAGTATCCTATGCTTGGTGTCCTTGTGGATGGGCACCTAAAATGGTTTTACAAAGAAAAAGAGATTTGAAAAGCAAACGGGTTAGAGCCCGAATGTGGAGTTATATTTTAAAAACCTGCAAGTGCTTTAAAAACATTTAAAACATTAAATGCAAAGTACATGTTAGGACGTACACTCGCATGATATTCTCACCTCTCGTCTAACTGTGCACTCCTAACGTAAGTACCCATCTATAACGACCCATACTACTAGCTAAGTGACAACATAACTAGCTAGACTGCCAAAGGTTCTACCCATATTACTCGGTTCCATTTAACATAACAACGCTCGTAATTAAATAGGGGTTTAACGTAAACTCAGTTACTAAATATGCCATATATATAACTATCAGTTAACTCATTATATATCTCGAAACAATACCGTAATATTTATACAACATTAACATGAGGATTCCCATTAAATTTAAATGTATATCATCACATCGTAAATATACAATATAAGCATCCCGAGAACTAAGCTGCGGTGCGCACACACTCTGTTATCCATCCCGGTACATCACGTACATAAGGATCACATATTCCGAATCTCTCAGGAATAGTTCAGATAACACAAATCACAAATAGTGGAGGCGAACACAGTCACCATCACATGGGTCACGCACATACCTACGCTCCCATGATCAGCGGACTTATTAATATCACAATAAGTCTTTCTATGACCTATGTTCATCGAGGTACCAGTCTATATCCCCACCGTAGGCACACAAGGATTAAAGGGTCCTAAGCGAACTCAACCTCCCGTGATAGCAAGTATGGTAGGTATGTCATACACACAATCCATATACTAAGTAAACACACATCTTAGTAATACCGTATTTTAATCGTAGTACATATTCTCATACTAACTTACATTTAACACAATTCATACTATTTCGGTTTGTAATTGTACGCGCCATAATTATCTCACGTTGTAGTAGACACTCACGTCTCAACCCAAACCGTCCATGCAATACACTCTCGTATGTAAATTCCTTCTCATAAATACCCAAATGTCCCAATTCTATCATTATTACATCTATGGAATGATATCTATATCCTCGAACAAGTTTACGGAACTCCAAAAGTCAAAACAGTCCAAAAAGGACCAAACTGTCAACTCGTTAGAAGTCTCGTTCGAACGAGTGTTCGAACGAGTTTGGACTGTCAGCTCGTTAGAAGTCTCGTTCGAACGAGACTGTTCGAACGAGATCCAGTTCGTTCGAACGAACTGTCCCTTCTAACGATATCTCGTTCGAACGAGATATCGAACGAAATTCCTACTCGTTAGCAACGACTGGTCAACTCGTTAGAAGCTCGTTCGAACGAGTTCGTTCGAACGACCTGGAGACTGCTTCTAACGAGCTACCAGATTCGGACCAGATTTTCCCCAATTCTTTTTTCACCATTTTTATCACTTCTAATCTCTTCCAAGGTTCATCCCAATAACGTTTTAGGGTCTCTAATTCATCCTAAACATATTTACATCATATCCTAACATGTTTTCAAGGATTGAATCATCATAACATCAACTAAATTTACAAATCTCTACACTTTTCCCAAATATCTCAAGAACATGAACCCTAACTACATATCATCATCAAATCCCAGAATTTAATTCGTTTTTCTTTCACCCAAACATGTATTAACATCAGATTAATCGTCTCCAAACTATTCTACATGCAATCCTTCTCAAATTCCTCAAGTTTTATGATCTAAACTACATGGGTTTTCATGTTTTATCAAGAATAAACCATAAATCCGAATTTTCTAACATGGAAAAGACATTCTCAGAAGTTAAATGGAATAAAGTCACTTGCCTTGGTTTGATTTCTGACTTTGGTGTAGGTTGATGATGTTTTTCTGCAGAATTTCCTCTCTTTCTCTCCTTCTCCAAGCTCCTTCTCCAATGGTGGCTTAAGGTGGCTAGGGTTTTGATTTGGGAAAGATTGTAAACCTAATGTTAGCCTTCGTAGCTTAAAGGGTTAATATGGGTTGGTTATGGGCTTAGTGGGTCAATATCCACATCAGATTTAATTACCCAATTTTCGTCACTTTTAATTCCTAAAAAAGTAAAATTACCAAAATACCCTTTAAGTTGCCGGTATGGCCTAAAAATACCCCGGGACCCAAACTATACCCCCGGCTAGTGTTTTCTGACTATCTAGACCCTTCCGGACGCGTTGGCGCACTCAAAACGCCCATACGGATTATAGATTTTAAATTCACTTTTTATCATCAAAATAATATACCGTGACGCGGCGGTCCCACGCGTCTCAACAAAATTTCTAAAATGCCATATATAAATCTCACGACAAATTTTATAATACCAAATACATATATAATCATATATGGACATAATCAAATACCAATTCGCATCTCATTAGTATTTATAACCCGGATTAATTTCCAATTAATACGCATTTAATTAATTAATCCCAAAAATAAATATAGTCAAAAGTACGGGGTATTACATGTGTATGGGCCAATAGGAATATATTAAAAATGAAAAGGTGCCCTTATTTAATTTTGAAAATTACATTTAACAAGTTGGTTAAGTAATTATCCAAGAGAGTGGAATTAGTAATTCACTAGAAAATAAATTATTGATAAATGGAATAATTGTGGACTTTTTGTGGGGCTTTTCTATGGTAATTTTAGAGTAGTTACCTATACATATTATACGAGATAATAATATGTATTTATATGTATTTGTGTGGACATACCAATGTTCAGGTACTGTCCTAACGGCTTGGGGGTTCGTACGTTCGGACCGGGTACCACATGTAAACACAGGCCGGCTTGACGAATGTGTAGGTCGTATAGGTACTACATGGAGGCAGTATTTATGAGATGAATGTGTTGATGTTGACCCAACCTGTGTCACCGTTGGGTATGGATCGTGAACAAGTATCCTGCGTAGGGATCGCCCTCAACTAATGTGTGTTTTGTGATGTCCACTTATGATAAGAGATTCCTCCAGACTTGTCGATAAAATACGAACTAGACACCAATGGTAGATGCTTTTGTGTGTCAAATATATCAAAGGACATATATAAATAATTGTCGCGTTGTAATGAGATAAATTTAATTGTCTAAGAATGGGGACATAAATGACAAGAGCGTACTTTGTGATGCATAATAGATGTTTATGCCTAGACGTGAGACTTATAAAACTAGGATATTATGGGTATTTGTAGTTAATTACAGTCGATACACTTAAACATTTAATTGACAAGCGAGCCATATGTTCGGCGTATCGTGCCGAGCCAGCCTTTAGGTGAGAAAATTGGGGTTAATATAATTGGTATCAAACCACAGTTTTTGTCTACTTAAGATATGTGTTGCGTTCATTACGTTCTATTTTGCGTTATTTGATATGTAAAGCCTATCGTTAGGATTCATTGTATTCCTACATTGGTTCTAATTCGAATTTATTTTCTTTTAAATGTAAAAACAAAAAGGGGGAGGACCGAGGTGAGTAGTTCCACATATTTCCAAGGAGGGGGCTCACTCACAAACACGTCATCAGCTATAAGCCCCAAAGGCCCAATAGTTGATCACACATGCTCAGATAGACACTATAGTGTCTCAGGCGGTCTCTACGACTATGGTAGCCGTGCTCCAGCACTTCCCACCACCACAGACACATAAGCAACCACCACTACCACAACAAGTTGCTATACCATCTCAAGAATTGGGTTATATGTGGGATAGAGTGACGGAGGCCTTTTTTAAGGACCAGCCTCCAATGTCCACTGGCAGTTTAGATATATTTGTGGTGAGTAGGTGGGAGAAGGATATTGAGAGGCACTTACGGAGAGTCAAGTGAACACCCATACAGAAGAAGATGTTGGTTTCATTTAGATTAGTGGGGGACGTACTTCAGTAGTGGGAGGAGATTACGATAGTTGCTAAAAGGGGTAATTTCAGTATTGATTAGTTTTTTGAGAGATTTGAGGGGAAATACTTCCCCCTAGAGATGCAGTCTGAGATGAGGAATGAGTTTTTGGAGCTCAAATAGGAGGGGCTTACTATAGCCGAGTACGAAGAGGAGTTCAACGCCCTCTCCTACTTCGTAAAGGAGGATGTTTGTACCAGGAAGATGAGTATGGACAAGTTCATTTTGGGATCATCCTGACACATCAGGAAGGCTTTTATGGGGAACCCATCATTCAGGAAATACAATCAGTTGGTTAATTCTCTACTTTTCCATTGCCAAGATCACATGGAATTTCTAAAAACAAAGGGAGAGAAATGTCATGGAGTGAAGTCATCTAGACAGCAGGCCAAGAGGAGTGGAGGAAGCGGATCTAGGACCCAATAGCACATGGGCACCCTATCTGCCGACCAGAATAAGAGGTTTAGAAGTGCAAATAACTAAAACAACTAGGGATAGTCGGTGAAGGTATATCAGGGGCTAGCAATATAGAGGCCATCAAGGCCAGGCATAGGAGGATAGAGGCCAACAGGGCTGCTGGTTTAAGCAGGGTCTGTTCTAAGGAAACTCTTAAACCTATGGGGAAAATGGTCGTTCCTCAGAGATTTTTTCTCGTGGTAACCTGATAGTCCAAGATAACGGAGGCTATAGGGGATAATAGCAAGTGCCACAGGGACATCGCCCAACCTTTCTAGCTCAGGATGACGCTATACAAGTCTCTCTAGAACTCATCACCCCGCCACAAGGACGATAGTCATTGAAGTATGGATGAGTCTATCATGTTTCAACCACAGAGGGGACAATACCTGCACAAGAAGTCGAGGGTATTTCCCATCTTTGGTCATATTGTTCGCATTCTATTCGATACGGGTGAATCTCATTCTTTTGTTAGCACGGGGTTTGCACGGAAGACGTGTATGATAGATTTTTCATCCAACGTTATTTAACACATAGGCTCACCAGTGGGTAGAGGGGAACCCATATAGTCAATATGTCGGGTTATAGGTATTGAGATAGGTCGACTCACCTTCGCAGTTGATTTATTAGTACTTGACATGCATGAGTACGGCGTCATTTTGGGTTTGAACTGGCTAGCTACATATAGACCATGTGTGGATTGTTGTGGGAGGTCCATCATCTTTGCCACTCCAGGGTAGGAGATGTACCTAGTTGCGATGTCGCACCCCATAGGTGGGTCGAGCACGCATTTGTACTACATCGAGGAGGATACTTCTTCATAGGTTGTGGTGACACTAGATTCCATCCCGTAGGTGAATGGGTTTTCTAATATTTTTGGGTAGATTTTTTGGTTACCACCTAGTCGGGATATCAATTTCATGATTGATTTGTTTTCAGACACTAGACCTATTGTCCATACTCCGTATCGGAGGGCTCTTTTGGAGATAAGGGAGCTACAAGAGAATATTAATCAGTTGTAGGGAAGGGATTTATCAGGAGGATTACTTCACCCTGGGGTGATACATTATTATTCGTCAAGAAGAAGGAAGGATCTCTACATTTTTGTATCGACTGTCAGGAGTTGAACAAAGTTACTATTCAGAATGAATACCCGTTTCCACGTATAGATGATTTATTTTACTAACTGAGGGGTGCTACATATTTTTCAAAGATTGATTTATGGTTGGGTTACCACCAGTTAAGAGTTCGGGAGTAGGATATCTAAAAGACAACCTTACTTATTAGGTATGGGCCATACGAGTTTTTGGTGATATGATTTGGGCTAACCAATGCACCAACAATATATATCGACTTGATGAACCGCATGTTTAGTGATTATTTGGATCGATTTGTTATCATATTTATAGATGATATCTTAATTTATTCTCAAACTACGGAGGGGCACACAGATCATTTATGAGTGGTCTTACAGACACTTATAGATCATCAGTTGTATGCAAAGTTTCAGAAATTTGTGTTTTGGTTGAGGGAGGTACAGTTCTTGGGCCACATTGTGTCCGATCGGAGGATATCCATGGATCTAGGGAAAGTTTCTACCGTGATGGAGTGGGGACAACCCACTATACCCATCGAGGTGCACAACTTCTTGGGATTGGTCGGGTACTACCGTCAATTCATCTAGGAGTTCTCCAAGATAGTCGGGCCCTTAAGGAATTTGACGAGGAATGGGGCACCATTTATTTGGGACGAGGTGTGACAGTAGGAATTTGAGGAGTTGAAGACTAGACTGAATACAACATTGGTTTTGGCATTGCCTCGGGTAGGGGTTGACTACAGAGTCTTCACAGATATGTCCTTACGGGTAATTGACGGGGTTTTGATGCAGGAGGGGAGGACAATATCTTATGCTTCCCGAAAGCTTAAGCCTCATGAGGGACATTACCCCACCCACGATATAGAGTTAGAATCTATATTTTTTTCATTGCGAGTGTGGAGACACTATCTCCTGGGGGAGAAACTTTATCTTTTCACAAACCACAAAAGCCTGTAGCATTTGTTCACACAGCAGGAGCTGAACATACGACAAAGGAGATGGCTAGAGTTTTTGAAAGATTATCAGTTCGACATTCGGTACCACCCTAGAAAGGTGCCGTAGCAGATGCTTTTAGCAGCAAGCCTATTTTGGAGTTAGCAATGGTGTGAAAGGCAAAGTGGCAGTCACTTTATGCCAACAATGAACTGACCCGCGCATTTATAGCAGTTCTCACTATCACCCCTAAGATCATTACTTGGGTGGTGAAGCCATAGGGAGGAGATAAGCATTCCTAGTAGCGAATGAGATAGTTGTTAGACGAGAGATGGAGCACTTTCCCATTGGGTTAGATGGTGGTTTGAGGTTTCAGGGGAGACTAGTTGTACCAGATGATGAGGACTTGAGGTAAGCTATTATATTTGAGGCTCATGGGTTACGATTTATGGTACATCCCTGAGGGAATTGATGTACCACGACATGGGACGCCATTATTGGTGGGTCAGGATGAAAAGGAACATATATAATTTCATGTCAAACTCTGCTACGTTCCAGCTGGTGAAAGTGGACTATTAGCATCCCGTAGGATTTTTACAACCTTTAGAGATCCCAGTGCGGAAATGAAAAGTGTCTCCATGGACTTTATTACTGGGCTACCTACATCGTAGAGCGAACATGATTTGATATAGGCAATCATCACCAGTTTGACAAAGAAGGCTCATTTCTCATCGGTTCGGACACATTATAGCTCGGAGAAGTACACCAGACTCTTCCTTACAGAGATTTTTAAGCTAAGTGGGTCACCGCTCAACATCGCGTTAGATAGGGACAGGGCATTTGTGTCCCACTTTTAGAGGAATTTTCAGCAGGCCTTAGGGGCATAGTTGAGATTGATCACGTCATATCATCCTCAGACCGATTAAAAAACGAAGAGGATTAACCTACTATTGGAGGACATGTCGAGGATATGCATTCTAGATTTTTTAAGGGGAGATGGGATCATTATTTGGCTTCAGTGGAGTTTCCATAGAATAACAACTACTAGTTCACGATCGGGATGCCACCGTTTGAGGCACTCTATGGGAGACCTTGCCATTCCCCCTCATGTTAGTTGGAGTTAAGGGAGAACAAGTTTCACAGGACAGACTTCATTCCGGACACTTCAGAGAAGGTAGATATGATTCGGGCCAAGATACGAATTACACAGGACAAGCAGAATAACTATGTAGATGCGGGCCAAATACACTTAGACTTAATTGGAAATTTAATTTAGTAATTGCAAAGGTGTAATTTTTTGTTAAGTTATATTTGTTTGTGATAGAGTTTCTATGTCTATCTATGTTTATAGCTATAGCATCACATTGATTGTATAAAAAAATACAAATTAATGTGTGACACAATTGAAAAGTACCCAAAGTTAACATAAAATTATTCGGGACATATTTCGGGCCATATATGGGACCGTTTAGGTGTTTTGAACCTTTAGAAATAGTCCCGGGTCAATAGTATATAGGTTGGGGAACTTTTGGTCTAGTTGGGATATGAATTTGGGTCCATTTGGGAGTCCAAAAATTGAGTTTTAAGCCAAACTCGGGATTAGTATTAATTAGTGTTTATGTGGGGGTAAACCAATTCCCCATTACTATTCAGAAATACCTAAGCACAACTTCTAATGGGAGAGGAAAGCATAAGAACAAAAAGATGGAAAAAGGGTAAGGAATCAAGAAGAAATCAAATGGGCTTTCTTCCACAAATTTCTAAGGCAACAATTCTCAAACTTAATTTAGGTTTTCAATGTATTTTCATGATGCATTATAATGACCCTTAAAATTTCTACGATTTAGTTATGATATGTAATATATGATGATGAATACATATTTTATGCATGTAGAGGACTCTATTTCATATAAAATTTGTCCAAGAAATTTAGGTATCAATATCTTGAAATTAGGGTTAGATGCCTTAGCATTCTTGATAGTTAACTGGGGATGTTTTAACTATTTGATGTTGAGGATATTACTGTCGGTATATGAACTGAAATCCGGATATAAACCGCATGATAGATGATCCATATTATGAATTAAGTAGTGTTGGAATTTGGAATGAAATCTAAGTTCAAATATGTATTTAATGTTCATACATTCTGGAAAAATTAAGCATGAAATTGGAATTGAATCATGTAGTTAATGATTGTAAGTGGACTAATTAATTTTTAGGGAATCAATTACATAACTATTAAGAAGTATAAACCCTTAGAAGTTAATTTGGAAGGAAATCGAGGAATCACATATTGAAACAAACAAGAAGATCTGGGCTTCTGCATAAAATTGAATCGATTCGGCCTTGGAGCGAATCAATTCAGTTTGGGAACGAATCGATTTGGCGATGAACCAAATAAATTCGATACTAGGAGATGAGTGATTTGGGCCTAGGATTTGGTTAATGGTAATTTCAGTAGTCCAAGCGAGTTGGTAGGACCGTATATGGGTCAATATGTAATATATTAAAAATGAAAAGGTGTCCTTATTTATTTGGGAAAATTACATTTAACAAGATGGTTAAGTAATTATCTAAGGGAGTGGAATGAATAATTCACTAGAAGGTAAATTATTAATAAATGGAATAAATGTGGACTTCATGTGTGACTTTTATATGGTAATTATATAGTAGTTACATATACATATTGTACGAGATAATAATACGTACTTATGTATATTTATGTGGAGATACCAATGTTTGTAGGCTATCCTATCGGCATGGGGGTTCGTACATTAGGACCGGGTACCACACATCAGAATAGGTGGGCTTGAGGATTATGTAGGTCGTATAGGTACTACATGGAGGCGCTATTTATGTGAGCTAGGTGTTGATGCTGAAGCAGCCTGTGCCACCGATAGGTAAGGACCGTGAATAGGAATCCTGCGTAAGGACCTCCCCAAACTTATGTGTATTTTGTGTTATCCGATTAGGATAAGAGATTCCCCAGACTTGTCGATAGAGTACGAACTAGACACCAACGGTAGATGCCTTTGTGTGTTAAATATATGAAAGGACATATATAAATAATTACCGGACTGTAATGTGATAAATTTATTTATATAAGAATGTGGACATAAATGACAAGACCCTACTTTGTGATGCATAATAGATGTTTATGACTATACGTGAGACTTATAAGACTTGGATATTATGGGTATTAGTATTTAATTATAGTCGGTACACTTACACATTTAATTATCAAAAAATTCATTATTATTGATTTGGCACATCGTCTGTGTCATTATTTAAGACTTATTGGGATGCGATTTATATCACACTTAGATGATGGGTGAGTTGTTAAACTCATGCGAGTAATGATGTATGAATATTTATTTTGCATCAACTGTATTATTCATCTTAAATAATTAATTTAATTCTTGAACATCTAGGGCTCAGACCCAAATTTAAATGTTTTCTCCTCCCAAGTTCTCCTACAAATGGATAGATGGATTGTGCTGTAGCAGACTCACAGTCTCTTTCATTCATCATGTTTTAGATTCTTTGACTCTATCATAGGTGCTTTTCTTCCAGAGTTAGTTATTTTATTTGTAATAGTTGTAAGGGCATAAGCCTGAATTTCTTATGTTGGGTTGTGGAATTTACTCTATAGCTGGATTTATTATGTACTTGGTGTTGGTTTGAATTTGTCTATTGTTATGGAAACATTCATAAAGTTCAATACAAGCCTTTTAAATAATATAATATATATTACGTTTGTGCTGAGAATGGTATGAATTGACAAGCAAGCGTTATCTTCGACATATCGGCCTGGCCAACCTTTACGTGAGAAAGTAGGGGTTGTTACACTTTCTGTCTCAATGGAGTGAATTCATCAGAGTTTTAGTAGGGTTTTGAATTAACCATCCTTCTAAAGGTAGGAGAAGGTATGTATTTATATGGATGGGGTGGTGCCATGCGCACCCCAGGCATATAGGAGGCATGTACAATATCAAGTGGCCAATGTCATTCGGTCACCTATCATATGTTCTTGTAAATAATGATTGTGAAATATTCTCCACACATGAGGTGGATGTTGTCCATGTGAGGATTGTAGCCCACACGCACTCTCCTATGCGTCATCCATTCCACATGCCTTACCAGATGTGCCCTACTGACGTGAGGTGTTAGCGTGGCCGAGCAGGAGACCACTGAGGTTCAATTAGATCACATGTTGGTAACTTTCAAGCGGAGTCTCGAATAACTAGCATCAGGAAAAGAAGAATGTATAACGAGTCTGATGAAGTCTCGACCTGATGGAAGGACGAGATCGAAATAGCTGCTATAAGATTCTTTGTGAGAGCACATTTTGTAAGGTCGGCTCGAGCTAAGCTAGTCTTGAGTGTAGACAAGGTCATACTTAGGCATACCACGAATCATTATGAAATCACATTGATCTTAAACTATAGCACACTCAAAAGCTAAACATATAACATATTTTTTTCACTCAATTACTTTGAAGCTATAATTTTCGAAAATCAAACAAACTAAACTCGTTGGCCTTAGATTTTTTTTGCTTATGTTGACTTTAATTTTTTATAAATAGGTTCTTTCCAATGGTGGCTTCCCTTTAAATAAGATTTTCTCCTTTCTTAGCCCTTTCCCATACACCATCATATATTTTTAATAAAAAAATCTAACGGCCAATGCTTTTTACCTACACAAATCTACCATAGTAATAAAATATATAGATGGAAAGATGAATTAGAGAACATGTCACTCAACTCAAATATAATATGTAATGTTCAAATTCAAAGAGCTCGTTCATGTGTTTGTGGAGGCATATAAAAAGTGAATCCATTATGTGAATTAAAGTCGAAACAACTCTATACAAGCATGACTAAGAACAATCTAGGTATTGAAAATCATACCCAAATGTCCTAGTCACATGGAAAGTACATAATGAAATGGATTCAAATACAAAACTATGCCCCACAAAATGTGTAAACTAAAATACACAAAAATATAAATTTTTTTGAGTTTTTATTAAAAATTTCAAATGAAATATACCAATTAAAAAAAACTCAAAAGACAAACAAAATCTTTTTGTATTTTTCAATACGACTCAACAAATGTTATATAAAAATACAAAAGAGACAAATAACATACAACTAGCTAACATATATATATATATATATATATATATATATATATATATAAGAACAAAAGTTTGTGTATGTAAACATGTGAACACAATCAACCATTAGATATACCATGGTAAGTATCATGTGTAAGAAAATGAGAATCAATGAGTCTAATTTGTAAATCCTCCAAATTCTATTTCCTATCCCACATAATGGTAACACGATGATATATGGTTTTGGAAACCTTCGTGGATCTAGACTAAAACCACCGATGACAATTTTTAATATCAATAAAAAATGCCTAGGGTGACCTGTCCTATCGTAAATGCATGGTCTTGGCTTGGTGATCAAAATAATTTGTATATCGAATCCAATTCCACACTTGTCATCTTTTATTTGGACGGTGCCTAACATCTATCCAACTTCGCGTATGTAGATCTCAAATCAAATTTTACACGATTCAAGTATCAATATCTCTTCAAGATCAACTATTCGAGACTCTAACAAACGCCTAGACTACTCAAACTTAAGCATATCCTTCTTTATAACCTCCATCAATCCACAAAGCCTATCTCTCCAACCCTCAACATACTCTATCTTCTTTTAAAAAGTCCCATCACTTACCCTAAGATCCCGAGTTAAAATTCGCTCATTATTTCCTATGGCATGCGGTTTCAACCTAGCTTCCAACTTCAAGTCTTCCTTATTCACATTCAATATTTTTGCATACAACTCATGGAAGGAAACTTGGAGTTCACTCTTCTACTACTCTTCTTCATCATCACTCTATTCCACATCACACATTTCGGATGCACTTCTACTACTCTTCTACTACTCATGTATAGAAATATCTTCATGGAAAGATTTATCATCAAAGCTCACATGACTACCCAGGGAGATTTCCTTCCCTCTTTCAAATTACTCTCACCAAGGATGACATTATAAGCATTCGGGTTTTTTCCCTCCTTTCTTACTTTAATGGGGCACTATGCTAGGATATAGCCCTAAACCTCAAACCATAAAGCTATTCCGATTTATCACTCATAAAGTTATCATTATAATTTTAGGGAATTGATTGATCTTGTTATCTAAAACTTTTTCGCATCTTTTGGTTACTTTTGAAACTTGAGAAATTTCTTGAATTTATTTTCTAACAAGGCCATATCTTTGGACTTAATGTCATATTCATCATTTAAAACATGTGTTTTTTCCTGTCGGGCTTTCAAAACAATGCCCTTGTCTTTCTTATTCATTTTGCAGGAATATAAGTCAAGCTCACAAGTTTGTAGGTCACATACAAGATCTTCAAACTTTTTAGAATTTAAAGCACCCAAGGAATTCAAAACAATCACATTTGATTAAATCTTTCAGACAAATACCTTAAGATTTTCTTCATTACTTAGTTATCCAGTATTCTCTTTCCTAAGTTAAAATCTGAGTTAATTGTGTCAGATAATCTACTGTAGAACTCATCGAAGGTTTCACTGTCCAACATCTTAATGGTTTTGAACTGAGTTATGAGGTTTTGGAGTTTAGAAGACTTGACAACAATAGTTCATTCATGGGTGAGTTGGAGTATATCCTAAACATCTTTAAACATCACACAAGTCATAATGCAGTGGAACTCCTGTAAGGTCACGGATCGAAACAAAGCATTTGAATTATGTAAATTTTAACTTTGTAACCCATGTTCAACCTCACGCCAGAACTTTACGGGTTTGGGTAGCCTATTTTCTCTAACTAATGTTGTAGTTGGGGACCAGCCAATAAGTATCACATGACATACCTAATCATATGTAGCCTTAAGTGTTAATTTCATACTCATTTTTCAGTATGCATAGTTTGACACCTCAAACATCAGGGATCTAAGACCATTAAAACCAAAAAATTCATACCTAAAAATGCTAAATCTAAACACAACAACTTAGTGTTCTAACTCTATTACCAATTTAAAGAGGTTCGATAGCTCAGGAAAGGATGATCTAACTAACAAAACGTGTATTTTAAAAAATTTCAAATTTAATGACTAAAACTTTTAATAGATTAAGCCCAACAAATTTGTGTAACACTTTTGAACAGATTGTTGTGAAAACCCGATTTACCCAATTTTATATTTTTAACCAAAAACATACATCTAGGAGATATTAGATAAAATAAATAAAACATCCACTATAGGCCGATGAAATGGGAGAACCTTGGACGATCGATCCAAATAGATTATATGATAACGTTTTGCAAATGCAAATAGATTACTATGATAAGGTTTTTCAAATACAAGTAAATTGTGTGGCTGGGCCGTCCGATGTTTTTTCCATTATGGATATTCCTCGTACATCGACGTCTTGTGAGATTGGTGTATTTATTTTATTTGTTGTCACCTAGATGCATGCTTTAGGTTAAAAAAATAAAATTTGCTAAATTAGTTTATCACTGCAACTCGATTTGAAATTTGTGAACAAGTTTTTATTTCCTTAATTTGTTTAAAGGCTTCATTTTTAAAAATTGAAAAAAATTATAAAAATTGGAATTTTTATTTGCAAGACCATTCTTGCTTAAACGCACCATGGATATCAAGTGCACTTTTCACGCTTACATTGTATCTGTGCAGTTTGGGCAAACATATATAATGCCTCGAAAGTCCACTAGAGATGGCTTTCTCTTATGAGAGAAGTTTCTCCTTATCTCTAAAAATACCCCTCTTTTTGTAATTAATCCCCCACGCTTTCCATGGAATCAAAATCAGAATTTAGCTTGGATTTTGATCCTAAGCCTTTTGTTACTCACTATTCTCCAACACTTTTAGTTACACCTTCTGTCAACAATCAAAGTCACGCAAGGCCAAAGGAATCACCATTTCTTCCTCCATCTTTTGCTGATGTGCTAGTTAACAAAAGCACTGCTCAAGTGCATGACACAAAGAAATCGCCATCTCTTCCCCCTCTTTCTACTCCATACATGCGTGGAGATTCAATAGCTGTGAGACTATTAGATGATTCTTACCAAGAAGTTTTTAATGACTGTAGCTCCTCTACAATTATTGGACGTATGGTTCTTGGCAAAGGTGATAAAACATGGATGATTTCAGAGTTGAAAGTAGCACTCATTCTGTTTGGCAAACTTATAAGCCTTGGGCCCTCACACCCATTGGCAAGGGATATTTCAACATCCATTTCTCTTGTTAAGATGATAGGATTAAAATTATTAGTCTACGTAGCTACAAACTAGCTACTGGATCTTTTATGGTATTTCAATGGAGTCCAGATTTCAAACAAGAAAAACATGTAATCTCTATTGCTGTTGTTTGGGTTCGATTTATCGGATTGTGTCAAGATTATTGGGACCCGCGTCTTTTCCTCCAAATTGCTAGGGGAATGGGTATTCCAATTCATATTGATAAAGCAACTTTGGAACGGACTTATTGAAATTTTGCAAGAGGTTTAGTTGAAGTTGATATGTACTTTAAACCTCCCCACCGTGTCTTGGTTGAAAGAGGGGAAGGTAATTTTTTTGTCAACATTTCTTATGAATCTCTCCCAATGTTTTGTAATTTCTACAAATCTGTTGGACACTCCTTTAATGAGTGCAGGAGCCTTAAAAAAGTAGTTGTCAAAAATTCAGGAGGTCAAAAGGTACTGTCTTCAAATAGCATTGTTGTTGATACTCTTGACTGTTAAAAAATGGTTAGAAGTACTAAGTCTAAAAGTATTTCTGATTCAGTAGAGGGATCGACTTTTCCAAAGGATAATTTGCCTCAGGGGCATGTTCGTTTGTTGGAAAAAGTCCCAAATGGTTACTGAAAAACACCAAAAATTAAACACCATTTATTCGAAAAAAGTATTCATCTAAGTAAATGAGGAGCATCAATCACATCCATGTATTCTCGATAGTTTTTTTATCTCCAATTTGTAATGGGGATATTTATAAATTCCCATATTTAATCTTTAATGGCTTTTTGTAGTTTTCCTTTTCTTGTAAGCCCTTGGACAGGCTCTTTCTCCATTAATAATTTTATATCCGTGGTTTTAATCCCTCTTCCATAAATAAAAAAAATAAAAAATAAAAATAAAAGGACAGGCAGGGTTGATTTGTGAGACGTTCTAGGAGGAGACATTTTCGGCAGACGATTGCAAAAAAGTTCTGGAAATTAATTGAGGTCATTCTAGTCAAGTGGTTTGTCTTTATTTATTTATTAATTTTACAACTAGTTATGTATTAGGATTCCTGCCATTGGGATTTTGGGATGTAATTAGAACAAGAAATAATTCTATTATTCCAGTGGCCATCTGGGATTTCTCCGATACGGATTCGCCCTGAAATAAGAGACTTTTGGCATGTGCCGGTCTTGAGAAATCTTTGCGGGCTCCCACATATATAAATTGTCCATTATTAAATGATGATGAAAAGGTAGAACATGGAGTTCTCGAACCTATTTTACTCAAAGTAGGCAAAAGATGTAGTCGTTCTCACAGAAATGTCATCAAAGACAAATTGATGCATACCAAATCAAAAAAAAATTAGGGTCTAGGGACTAAGTTACCGAACGGATAGGTGTTAGGCACCCATTCTTCCCTATTAGTATCTCATAAGCTAGGATAATATTCTCATTTTCTCCGAAATATAATTCATGTGTACAATGTGTGTGATGTGAAAATAAGTTAGAAAAATAAATCATTATATACACATCATGAGAAGGACGGAAATAATTCATTTTGAGGAGTATAAAAAGAAAGAAAATAATCTAACAAGGTAGCCAAAATGTGTGCAGTGCGTGAAGAATGGAATATGTATGTATGAGGAGCGCACTGAAAATATGATAATCAAAAGGGACAATGATATGTGCAATATATCGGACACAAATCTGCCATGGTGAAATAAATATGTGTGTCTAACGAAAAGTCTAAAAAAGAATCATCATAAAAGAATATGAAAATATGATATGATTAACCAACGGATCATGATTTACTATAAGGAAATGAATATGCATGTTTGATGGGTTACTAGGACTTATATATGTATATACGCATAGTAATACTAAATATTCGAAGTAGTAAAGTAAATAAATAAGCAAATAGGACTGGAATATAGAGGATGACTAGGGACACCTAGATAGGTCAAAAAAGGCAACAAAGTCCATGTAGTTTGATAACACGCAAGGGCGGGGTTTAACCCATGAACCCAAAACTTGAAATTCTCTAACTTCATTTAAAAATGTTCACAAGTGTTGGGAGTATGAAAAATGGAAAATATACTTTCGGGTTTAAAGGTGAATCCTCTTTTAGCATTTTTGGTTTATAAAATTACGTTTTTTGCATATAAATAATAAAAACATGGATTAATTGGAGTGATAAAAAGAAATAAAGTAAAAATATGCCAAGAGTGAAGAAAATAATAATAAATGACACTAGTTAAATAAGATGTAAAAATATTGAAGTAGACCTCATATAGAACTTTGCTATGATTTTGACGTAAAGCAGACTAATTTTTATGGAGTTTGAGTGGTGGTGGGGTAATGGTAAAATTGCGTGGCAAAAAGTGAGGTCAATGCGATGTAATAAAAGTGGAGAGAATTTTTAGAAAATGAAATTTTATAATGACGATGAACTAATTTCGAGGTAGAGGTTGTTTTAATTTTCAGAAAAGGGTTCTTACGAATTAGGCCATGACTTCCTTAAATAGAAAAATATAGGGCCAGGGTCTATGCCGATTGGCATAGGCCCTGGTCTGCTGATCGGCATACCCCTGGCTTGTTGATGATGTAAAGTACCCGTCTGACGATAGGTAGAGGGTCTGGGGTGGCCAATAGGCAGTCCAAAAGGGAATTTTTCTAAAAAACATGCAGAAAATGCGAATCGTAAGTCCGAATTGCGCACATACAAAATCGTTGAAAAACGTATTCAAATCCGTGTGAAAATCTATTGGGCCACTTTCTGGTCTAAGAGTTAACGAAAGCCTGACGATGGTTGAAAATGCTCGATAGCGTCTAGGATGGGATTCATGGAGTAAAAAGGCAAGTACGCACGAATCGTACGGTCGATTCACGCATGGAATTGATCGGGTATTAAAAGCCTTATGAAAGTGAAAGAGATATTCCCAGGTTTGAAATTTAAACAAAGTCAAAACGGAGCTCGTGTGGTGGACAATTGGATAGGGTTCTTACAGTAAAAAGCGAAGTACGAGCGAACTGTAGGGCTAATACATGCATGGTATTGATAGTTGGAAATGGTATTCATAGACCTATGGAAGTGAAATGAGCTACGAACGGCTTTGGGAGTTGACCAATGTTAAAATGCGCTCGAAACAGACTGATGGTCTCTAAAATGGGGTTTCAAAGAAAAAAGGAAAGTACGTGCGAACCATGAGGCCAAGTCATGCACGGTATGGACAATTGAAAAGGGTATTTAGAGCCCTATGGATGTTTAAGGATTTACTCTCGGGTTATAGAAAGTCTTGATATGATATGTAAGTATGATCTTGCAAACAGAGAGATTTTCTTATTTTTCAAATTTAATGAAAAATACTTTAAATAAGTTAATGCAATAAAAGCCTTTTCACCAATTAAACCGTTTATTATGAAAAAATGATTTACCCAATTTTATCTTTTTTAACCTAAACAAGAATCTAAGTGATAAAAAAGATAAAATAAGTAAAGCAAGACAACACGCCAATGTACGAGGAAAATCCATAATAGGAAAAACCTCGGATGACCCAGCCAAAAAGTTCACCATGATAAGGTTATACAAAGACTAGACGGTGGTCTTACTCAACGACTCGTCTCCCTAGCAAGATTTAATGTGTTTCTATCTTCAACTTATCCTTCACATTGAAACGTAGGAATCCACCCACACAAACTGCCACAACGCGTGAATCCACGCGTGCCTGGATATCCACCGATGAGGCTCAAAAAGTATCTACGAAATAGGAAAATGGAATTATCATTTCTTTATCACAACACATGAAACCACAAATATGATGACTACCACGCGAAACCTTCTGCCTCTAGATGAATAGAAATACACTTTGTGCCCGACAAAAAGATCTCAAAGCATAAGAATATTGAAATATGGATCTTTAAACTCTTTTGGGTGAAACAATGGTCTTGAAATATGGTAAAAAAATGGGAATTCTTCTTTGCCAAATGTTCTTCAAAATTTGAGTCCATCACGCTTCTTTATATTAAACTATAAATTCGAGGCGGCAAGTTCATCCAAATGAAAACATAGTTCTCATTCGAATGAAATTTATATTTTGTTCAAATTAAGACCCGTCTCGTTCGAACGAACATGCATTGGGGTTCAAACGACCTTACCATGAGCTTCCAAATGGTGACCTTCTATTTGACAAAGAGTTCCCGTTTGAAGTTCAATAGATGTTCGTTCTAATATCCTAAGCTTGTTCTAACGAGATCTCAAACTTGTTTGAACGAAATTCTTATTTCATTCTAATGAAGTATGTATCTCGTTCTAACGAACTAAGAAATATAAAAAATCTAAAAAGTATTTAAAAACAGTTCCAAATGATTTTGTTTAAAAAATAATCACCATAAATAAATTTCAAAGGATCATAATCTAATGTGTCCCTACTTGTATGATCCTCAAAAAATGTGAGGACTACCATGGAATGAAACACGATATGATGCCTATCCATCTTTGAAGCTTTTTCGCTACGTCTTCAATAGTTTTTCAAGATCGACAATACAAAGTCTAACTTATAACTCATTTTTTTCCTGAAATCATGCCAATTACAAAAAAATTGAATCGGTTGGGAATTTTCCCTTATAAATCTCCCCTTTTGGCTATTCCGGGACATAAAAGCAAAGTAAAAACCCGTGAGTCAGAAGACACATTAAAAGATTCACCCTCAAAAGAAACAAGTACAGAGGATCGACAAACACATATGCTAAGAGCTTTGCTCGCTTGAAACTTTGTCTTATGTTGTATAACAACACACTTAAAGCCTCTTCAAGTGCAAAAAAAAATATAACATGTATAAAATTTGCATGTGAATAAATTCAAACTGTGTCGAACAATCTCAATCTAGGTAAGATATCTCCTACTAAGATAAAGATAACATAATCATGAAAGGAAAGACATTGTTGTTCCTCATTTTTGTTTTGAACTAAACAAAGTAACAATGCTATTTATCCCCCATGAACCAAATCTCCCCGAAATATGTGAACACATAATAACAAGAGAAATTATAGAAGTAGTAATACTACCTTGCAATGGTGTAGCGTGCAGCAAGAACATAACATTGCAACACAAGCACGAATATTCACGACCCTAAAATATTAAAAAATCTACTAATCAATACTGTCATGATATGATAAACATAATTAGGAATTGATGATACATAAAATGGTATCACCAAGTCAATATATTTTGTGAGCTCAATCCAGTATAACAATGCTGGAAACACAACAACGTCATATAGAAGGAGGTGAGGCAAAGAGGGATATAACACATAATATAAGTGGTTCAACCAATCTTGGCCTACTCCACTATGTGGGTGTGTGTGAAATCCACTAAAAAGGGATATAATGGCATTGGGATACAAAACACTCAAGCTTTCTGTAATACCCCATAATTTTTCTAAAATAAATAATAATAATAATAATATTTTTTGATAAATAAAATTTTGTGGAAATTGGACTCAATTGGAAACATAATTTAATAATTGCAAAGGTGTAATTTGTTGTTAAGTCATATTTGTATGTGATTGATTTTCTACGGGTATCTATGTGTATAGCTATAGCATTGCATGTATTGCAAAAAAAATACAAATTAATACGTGACACAATTCAAAAGTACCCAATGTTAAAATAAAATAATTCGGGATATATTTCGGTGCACATATGGGCTCATTTAGGTGTTTTAGACCTTTAGACATAGTGCCAGATCAATAATATATAGGTTGGAGAGCTTTTGGACTAGTTGGGATATGGATTTGGGTCTATTTGGGGGTCCAAAAATTGGGTTTTAAGCCCAACTCGGGATTATGATTAATTAGTGTTTAAGTGGGGGTAAAGCACTTCCCCACTACTATTCAGAAATGACCTAAACATGACTATTAACGGGAGAGTAAAGAAGAAGAACCAAAATAGGAAAAAAGGAGAAGGAATCAAGAAGAAATCAAAGGGTCTGTCTTCCACAAATTTCTAAGGCAATAATCCTTTTGCTTAATTAAAGTTTTAAGTGTATTTTCTTGATGCATTATAATGACCCTTAAAAATTTTAGGATTTAGGTTTGATATGAATGATTTGATGATGAATAAATATTCTATGGACGTAGATGGTTGAATTTATTATAGAATAAGCCCCAGAAATTTAAGTATACTAGATATCTAGAAATTGGGGTTAGAACCCTTAGGGTTCTTGATAGTTAAGTGGGGACATCTTGACTATTTGATGTAGAGGATATTATTGTCGTTATATGGACTGAAATCCAGATGTAAACCCCATGATAGATGCCACATATCGTGAATTAAATAGGGTTTGAATTTGGAATGAAATTTGAGTTGAAATATGTATTTAATGCTCATACATTCTAGGAAAATTAGGCATGAAATTAGAATTGAATAATGTAATTAATGATTGTAAGTGCACTAATTAAGTTATAGGGAATAAACTACACAACTATTAAGAAGTTTAAACCCTTAGAAGTGAAATTGGAAAGAAATTAATGAAACCCTTACTAAAATAAACAAGAAAATCTGTGTTTTAGCATAAAATCAAATCGATTCGGCCATGGAGCGAATTGATTCAGTTTGGCAGCGAATGGATTCAACGATGAACCGAATCGATTCGGTCCTAAGGGCTGAGTGAGTTTGGCCTAGAATTTGGTTAAGGGTAATTTCTGGAGTCCAAGCAAGTTGGTAGGACAGTTTATGGGACAATAGGGAATATATTAAAAATGAAAAGGTGCCCTTATTTTATTGGGAAAATTACATTTAACAAGATGGTTAAGTAATTATCCAAGAGAGTGGAATTAATAATTCACTAGAAGGTAAATTATTGATAAACGGAATAATTGTGGACTTTATGTGAGACTTTTCTATGGTAATTATAGACTAGTTACCTATACATTTTATACGAGATAATAATATGTACTTATATGTATTTGTGTGGACATACCAATGTTCGTGGACTGTCCTATCGGCTTGGGGGCTCTTACGTTCGGATCGGGTACCACATGCCGACACAAGCGGGATCGACGATTGTGTAGGTCGTATAGGTACTACATGAAGGCACTATTTATGAGAGGAATGTGTTGACCCTGACCCAACATGTGTCACCGTTGGGTATGGACCGTGAACAAGTATCCTGCATAGGGGCCGCCCCCAACTAATGTGTGTTTTGTGATGTCCACTTATGATAAGAGATTCCTCCATACTTGCCGATAGAGTACGAACTAGACACGAATGGTAGATGCCATTGTGTGTCAAATATATCAAAGGACATATATAAATAATTGCAAGACTGTAATGAGATAAATTTAATTGTCTAAGAATGGGGACATAAATGACAAGACCCTACTTTGTGATGCATAATAGATGTTTATGCCTAGACGTGAGACTTATAAGACTAGGATATTATGGGTATTGGTAGTTAATTACAATCGGTACACTTAAACATTTAATTATCGAAAAATTCATTTTTATTAATTTGGCACATTTTCATAGTAATTATTTGGGACTTCTTGGGTTGCGATTTATATCACACTTACATGAGGGGTGAGGTGTTAAACTCATGCGAGTGACAAAGGGGGAATATTTTTTTTGTATCAACTGTATTATTTCATCTTGAATTAATTAAGTTAATTCTTGAAAATCTAGGGCTCTGACCCAAATTTAAATGTTTTCTCTCCCCAAGTTCTCCTATATAGGTATAGATGGATTGTGTTGTAGCAGTCTCGTAGTCTCTTTCATTCATCAATTTTTAAATTATTTGATTCTAGCATATATTTTTTTCTATGAGAGTTAGTTATATTATTTGGAACAGTTGTAAGGGCATAAACCCAAATCTCTTTACATTATGTTCGGTCGAGGCATTTACTTTGTATTTGGATTTATTATGTACTTGATGTTGGTTTGAATATATCTATTGTTACGGAAACATTCATAAATTTCAAAAGAGGCCATTAAAATAATATTATTTATATTACGTTTATGCTGAGAATGGTATTAATTGACAAACAAGCCATATGTTCGATGTATTGTGCCTAGCCGGTCTTTATATGAGAAAGTTGGGGTTCTAATAATTGGTATCACAACACGGTTCTTGGGTCCTTAAGATCTGTGTTGCGTTCATTACGTTTTGTGTTGCGTTATTTGATATGTAAAGCCAATCATTAGGATTAATTGTATTCTTACATTGGTACTATTCGAACTTCATTTTCTTTTAAATGGAAAAATGAAAAGGGGGAAGACCGAGGTGAGTAGTTCAACATATTTCCAAGGAGGAGGCTCACTCGTAAGCATGTCGTCAACTACAGGCCCCAACAGCCCAAAAGTTGATCACACATGCTCAGATAGACACTATAGTGTATCAGGCGGTCTCTACGGCTATGGTAGCCATGCTCCAGCACTTCCCACCACCACAGACACATAAGCAACCACCACTACCACAACAAGTGGCTATACCAACTCAGGAAATGGGTTATATGTGGGATAGAGTGAGGGAGGCCTTTGTTAAGGGACAACCTCCAGAGTTCGCTAGTAGTTCAGATATATTTGTGGCGAGTAGGTGGGAGAAGGATATTGGGAAGAACTTATGGAGGGTCAAGTGAACACGCATGCAGAAGCAGATGTTGGATTCATTTAGATTAGTGGGGGTCACACTTCAGTATTAGGAGGACATTACGACAATTGATAAAAGGGGCAATCTCACTATTGATCAGTTTTGTGAGAGGTTTGAGGGAAAATACTTCCCCCTAGCGATGCAGTCTGAGATGAGGAGTGAGTTTATGGAGCTCAAATAGGTGGGGCTTACTATAGATGAGTACGAAGAGGAGTTCACCGCCCTCTCCTACTTCATAAAGGAGGATGTTTGTACCAGGAAGATGAGTATGGACTGGTGTATTTTGGGATCAGCCTGGCACATCATGAAGGATTTTATGGGGAATCCATCATTCACGAAATACAATCAGTTGGTTAATTCTCTACTTCTCCATTGCCAGGATCACATGGAATTTTTAAAAACGAATGGAAAGAAACATCATGGAGCGAAGTCGTCGAGACAGCAGGGCAAGAGGAGTGGGGGAAGCGGATCCAGGACCCAACAGCATAGGGGCACCCCATCCGCCGACCAGAATAAGAAGTTTAGAGGTGCAGATAACTAGAACAACTAGGGATAGTCGGTGCAAGGCTATCAGGGCTAGCAGTACAGAGGCCCTCAGGGCCAGGGATAGGAGGATAGAGGCCAGCAGGGCCGACGGTTTAAGTAGGGTCCTTTTTAAGAAAATTATTATACCTATGGGGAGAAGGGTCATTCCTTGAAGCTTTTTAATCTGGATAACCAGATAGCCCAAAATAAGGGAGGTTATAGGGGACAATAGCAGGTGCCATGGGGACATCGCCAACCCTTTCTAGCTCAGGGAGCCGCTGCACCAGTCGCTCTAGCACCCATCGCCCCGCCACAAGGACAATAGTCATTGAAGTATGGATGAGTCTATCATGTTGCATACACAGAGGGGATAATACATTCATAATAAGTCGAGGGTATGTTTCCCATCTTTGGTCATATTGGTCGCATTCTATTCGATACAGATGCATCTCATTCTTTTGTTAGCACGGGGTTTGCATGGGAGACGAGTATGATAGATTTTCCATCCGACATTATTTTACACATACACTCACCAGTGGGTAGAGGGGCACCCATACAGTCAATATGTCGGGTTATCGGAATTGAGATAGGTCGACTCACCTTCGTAGTTGATTTATTAGTACTTAACATGCATGAGTACGACGTCATTTTGGGTACGAACTTTCTATCTACATATAGAGAATGTGTGAATTATTGTGGTAGGTCCATCATCTTTACCACTCCAGGGTAGGAGATGTACCTAGTTGCGATGCTGCACCCTAAGGGTGGGTCGATCATGCATTTGTACTACAACGAGGAGGATACTTCTTCGTAGGTTGTTGTGACACTAGATTCCATCCCGGAGATGAATGGGTTTGCTAATATTCTTGGGTAGATTTTGTGGTTACCACCTAGTCGGGATATCGATTTCATAATTGATTTGTTTCCGGACACTAGACCTATTGCCCATACTCCGTATCGGATGGATCTTTTGGAGATAAGGGAGCTACAAGAGAAGATTGAGAAGTTGTTAAGGAAGGGTTTTATCAGGAGGATTACTTCACCCTGGGGGTGATACAATGTTATTCGTCAAGAAGAAGGAAGGATGTCTACATTTTTGTATCGACTATTAGGAGTTGAACAAAGTCAGTATTCGCAATAAATACACGTTGCCACGTATAGATGATTTATTTTACAAACTGAGGGGTGATACATATTTTTCAAAGATTGATTTCAGGTTGGGTTATCACTAGTTAAGAGTTCAGGAGTAGGATATCTAAAAGACAATCTTCCTTACTAGGTATGGGACGTTCGAGTTTTTGGTGATGCCATTTGGGCTAATGAATGCACCATCAATATATATGGACCTGATGAACCGGGCGTTTAGGGACTATTTAGATCGATTTTTTATCATATTTATAGATGATATCTTAATTTGTTCTCAAATTACGGAGGATCACGGAGAGCATTTATTAGTCGTCTTACAGACGCTTAGAGATCATCAATTGTATGCAAAGTTTGATAAACTCGGGTTTTGGCTGAGGGAGGTACAGTTCTTGGGCCACATTGTGTCCGATCGGGGGATATCCATGGATCTAGGGAAAGTTTCTACTGTGATGGAGTGGGGACAACCCACTACACCCATCGAGGTGAACAACTTCTTGGGACTGTCGGGTACTACCGACGATTCATCTAGGGGTTCTCCAAGATATCCGGGCACTTAAGGAATTTAATGAGGAATGGGGTACCATTTATTTGGGATGAGGTATGACAGTAGTAATTTGAAGAGTTGAAGACTAGACTGACTACAATATTGGTTTTGGCATTGACAGTAGTAAGTTCATTACAATTTTACCAACTTTGCATCACATGACAAGACTTGTTTGTGTAACATGACATGAGAATGGTATATCATGACACGAAAAAGTTACCTATATTTTAGTATAGGGATTTAATCTTAATTTATGTACTATTTCATAGATGAGTAACCGTGTTTTTGATTGAATTTTAGTAGATACCATGTGATGGCTTGTTATTGATTGGTTTTTAAGGTCAATGATGTACTGACTTGTTATTGGTTGGTTTTTAGGTCCCATTGGTATGGATCCTAAAAATCAACTAATAACGTCAGTCAAATTCAATCAAAATGTAATTTTTTTCATAGATTATTTTATTTTTTTATTTTTTTATTTTGTTCATCGTAATTAAACTTAACTTTGTTCATGTGCATGATCCTACTAGTATGTGATAACTCACTTGTAGTATACCTGTAAGGGCCTAACCCTAGTTATTAATCTTTCAAAGGGTCATCTCTAAATACAATATAATATTGAGAGATAAGGTAGAATAAAAAAGACTCAATATTTATATCATTTGCAATGTGAAATTTGTAAAATTTATAAGAATATGTAAGCCTTTATATCTAATGATGTTAGAAATATTGTTTCTATATCTATTATATAAGTCGCTTTTTTTATTTTTTAGTTGTTTTTCATCTTTTCTCATTGATTTACGTTCATTAAAATATGTCGTCGAGTGAAGAGTCAGTATAAGAGGGAGGAAAGAAGATCAAGAAGAAGAAAAAGAAGGGACTCGAGGAGAAATTCGAAGAGAAGAAAATCGAGAAACACGAAGAGGACACAAGCATGCTGATAATTAAATGCAACGACGATGAAAAAACCCATGCCGATTCCGAAGAAAATAAAAAAAAAAGGATTTCTTGAAAAAATCAAGGAGATGCTGCTTGGACACCACCCCAAGACAGAGGAAGAGAAGGAAAAAGAAACTCCTGCGCATTAAGGAGAACAATACAGTGGTGTTAAGGGTCATGATTGTGTTAAAGTATTGGTTTGATTTACTTTTTACTTTTTGAGTTATTGGGTTGAATTATATTTTTGTGGTTCAAGTTATGTTTTATGTTTTGGCATTTATGTTCCTTAGTGGGTGATCAGTTATTAGCAAGTCCATATTATTTTCGTATTGTGACCTGGACGTTATTATTAATGGATTGTTTTTTTTTTATTTCTAATTTTGATTTATTGATAGTATATTCTACCTTGTCTAAATATATATATGTTTTTTGTAATTATTATTATATTTATTTTTTATTTATAAATTTTATTAATCATTTTTTAACGGGTGAACCCGGGGGCAATGACAAGGTTGCCCCCGCTATGACCTGGAGGTCACGGGTTCGAGTCACAGAAACAGCCTCTCTGCGTATGCAGGGGTAAGGCTGTGTAGATCCAACTCCCCCAATACCCCGCAGTGGCGGGAGCCTCGTGCACTGGGTTTGCCCTTATTAATCATTTTTTAGTGATTTTGCAAAAAAAAAATACTTTTTATTTAGTAATAATAACTTTAATGGACTAAAAACGGAGAATACACCATATGTAAATAAAATATATTGTGACGTTAGCGACATACCATATAAATAAACCCAAATATAATTGTGTAAATAATAACATTATATAACCGGATTTTCAAGAGCTGACCATCACCGTTAAGAAGCAAAAAGATGACTCTGGACGTCCATAGCACTGGACTGAAAATATATATACATTAAAAAGGTCAGATTGTTAAAGAATGGTATACCACTTCTACAAAGAATTACAAGACATGTTATTGAGTAATACTTGATTCCCATAACTACCTCAAAATAATTGTCTACTGAGCGTTTGATATATTATGAAAGTTAAATTCATTTCCCAGGTACTAAATGAACCTACAGGAATTATAAAAAAAAAATCAATTGTACCAATTATAAGAGTAGAAACACAATGTTTGACAAGTAAAATTTTGAGCCATTTACCCTTTGATTCATTATCACTTTGAGCATTTCATTTACGAAATATAGTAAGAGGAAGGCTTATATATAAACTTCCTACATTCATTTTGAAATCTTACGTATAGGTAATATGAACTATAATTGCAACATATTTTAAGGGTATTTTTGAATACATACTGAGATTATTGAAACTTTTTAGGATTATAATTTGAATTGTAACTATGATAATATATTGAGTTTATCTATATATAAAGATTATTTTTTGACAATTTTATCTAACATATAACATAGTTGCATATTAACTTTGAACAATGTAGCTTATATATTTGATATTCAATGTACAAAAACACATTTTTGGATTTACACCATGGAAGTGTATGGGCTACATCAATATATGTTTTACACATATACTCAAATATTTCTTTTCGGAATTTCTATCTAATAAAATATTTAGAGTAATTATATTACATTATATAAATTTTTTAAGCAATAAATCCACATTAGACTTCCTCCTTCATTGGAAACCAACCCCAAAGAACCTCAACCAAAGGAGGCAAAGAATTTTTTCGGATAGAGTGTTTGTTGTGTTATGAAATATTCATTGAGCATTTTTGTATTTTATTGAGCCAAGCATCTCTTCTTTAAAATATATGCCGAGCATTTATTTTTTAAAATTTACTGATCATTGCAATTGTATTAGTAATTGAGGTTAACCTTTTTTTTATAATTTTTAGGTGCATTAGTTCATATAAAATGTTATTTTCTGTTTTCAGTCTCTTTGAAATTTGATGTATTTTTTTTTTTGTTTCGTACCAATGACATTATTAGTTTACCTAAAAATATTTTAATCATTCTCCCCGAGTAACACACGAAAGTCATAATTTTCCCAATTCTTGACCTTCTTATTCTCTCTCTGATTTACGAATGAGTTCCCTTACACTCTAGCTATCCTTAAGTTATCCAAACCCCTGTTGTTTCTCTTCTCATACTATGTTTCCATGTGTATCTAATTATTTCTGCCTCAAAGACTAACTTCTCAAGTATATTCAAGAGAATCCTAGGAACCATTTGGTACGCGATAATATTTTGGAAGGATTGTGATTACCGGGAAAGTAATTTCCTATAAATCTTTTACCATAATTTCAAATCCCTTCCCCTGCTTGGTTAACCAACGGATTAATATTGTGAATCTAAATGTAGTGTTTGATTCATGTATAGAAAGTGACATGAGAATGCATAGTATATAACAATAATATCCTTTAGTTACACACACACACACACACACACACACACACACACACACACACATATATATATATATATATATAGAGAGAGAGAGAGAGAGTCTCTCCGACAAACCTCATTAAACATACCTAGCAGCATACCTATTTTTTTAAAATAATAAAAAAAATAATTTTAAGTTAATATTTTTTATATGAGTTCATGATATTTCAATATGCCCCTATAAAAATATTCATATCAAAAAAATGTGTTTTGATATTTTTAAAAAATAGGTAAACAAATGGCAGTTTTAAAGGCTAAAAATTGATATTTTTTGGGTTATTTTTTTAAAAATAACAAAAAAGCTTTATTTTCATTTGATTTTTTTAATAGGGGCACATTGAAAAATCATGAACCCATATAAAAAATATCATCTCAAAATTAGTTTTTGAACAATTTTAAAAAATGGGTATGTTGCTAGGAGGTATGTTGGAGCTCTCTCTCTCTCTCTCTCTCTCTCTCTCTCTATATATATATATATATATATATATATATATATATATATATATACAGTCCTACTCTTGTGCAGACTAGTCCGCATTTTAAGAATGTAAACCAGACATGTGTCACCTAGCGGTGGTCCCAGAAAAGAGAGAGTGTGCCTATAATTTAGTTGATAATTTCTAAGCACACCGTTAGGTGACACATGTTCGGTCCGCATTCTTACAATGCAGACTAGTCCGCACAAGAGCATATATATATGTATGTATAATTAATCTTATTTCATAATGTTATAAAACAAAATAATATGATTCATTATTTTTAAATCTATGAACAAAAATTATTTTCTACATAAATATATTCAAATATTTACTAAGTTTAATAATTTATTGTATATCTATGTGTATTATAGTGTATGTTAATATAACTAGTAATTACATAGGGTCCTTATCTTGTATGTTCAAAAACAAGGAAGATGGATTTATTTGGAGTTTCTTCGGAATCTACGGCCTCGTGGATGATAGGGATAGGTGGGAGTTGTGGGAGGAATTAGCTGGAGTGGTTACGATATGGGACCTTCCTTTCTATGTGGGAGGCGATTTTAATGTGGTGCGATTCGGAACGGAGAGAAGCAATGGTGGTAGAACTGATAGATATATGAGAGATTTTTCTGATTTTAGAGATGAGATGGAGCTAATGGACTTACCATTGGAAGGGGGCTGTTTACCTGGTCAAGCCTCAGGGGCGTGCCGTCGTTGTTTCGACTCGACAGATTTCTTATTTCTCAGGGTTGGGAGGAACATTTTCGAGGTATGGTTCAGTCACGTTTACCTAGGGTGACTTCGGATCATAGTCCTATTCTTCTTGAATGTGGGGGATGGAGGGAAGGGAGCATTCCTTTTAGATTTGAGAATATGTGGCTTAAGGAATCTAATTTTGAGGATAGAGTAAGGGCTTGGTGTTTTGGGTATGAGGTGGAAGGGAATGCTAGTTTCAGATTGGCCGTAAAGTTCAGTTTTCTCATGGAAGATTTAAGGAAGTGGAACATGTAAGTGTTCGGTAATATTCAGGTAGTCACAACAAGTTTGATGGAGGAGATAAGAAGACTTGATAAGAAATAAGGGAGAGATGGACTTTCAGAAAAGGAGAGGAGAGATAGAGAGATTAAAAAGGAGGAGCTAGGGAAGCGGTTAATACAGGAAAAGATCAGTTGGAGGCAAAAATCTAGGACTTTGTGGTTGAGGGAAGGGGATTTGAATACTAAGTTCTTTCACAAAGTTGTAAATTCCCATCGGCGCGGGAATTTTATAGGCAAAATTTAAGTGGGGGGAGAGGTGTTCGAAGAAGCTAGTGTGGTGACGGGGTCCATTCCTCATTATTATGATGAAATTTTCAGGGAAGAGAAAGTGTGACGTTCGTCGCTTGATGGGGCGGTGTTTGATAGTATTTCGGCAAGTGAGGCGGAAGGTATCGAGGGGATTTTTACCGAGGAGGAAGTTGTGCAGGCCCTTAAATCTTCGAGTGGGGTTAAGGCTCCGGGACCTGACGGGTTTTCGATTGCATTCTTTAAACATAATTGGGCAGTGTTCAGGAGCGATGTGATGGATTTCTTTGAGGAATTCCATGATAAGGGTTACTTTGTGTCCATATTAAACGTAACCTTCATCACTTTGATTTCTAAAAAAGGGGGTTCTATTGATATCAGAGATTTCAGACCAATTAGCTAAATAGGGAGTGTGTATAAGCTTCTTCCAAAAGTTTTGTCTTTTCGTCTTCGTAATGTCAACGACCCCCTTATATCGGAGTCTCATAATGCTTTCGTTGGGGGTAAGCGAATCCTCGATGCAGTTTTAGTGGCTAATGAATGTGTGGAGTCGAGGTTGTGTAGTGGGGTGTCTGGCATAGTGTGTAAGTTGGATATCGAGAAGGCGTATGATCACGTAAATTGGGAGTTTGTTATTTACCTTATGTCGATGGATTCAGAGGTGTGTCTCAACGGTCAGATTCTTGATTCTGATTAATGGTGTTCAAGAAGGATTTTTTTTTAGTTCTCGTGGGTTGAGGCAGGGTGATACGTTGCCCCCCTTTTTATTCATTCTGGTCATGGAGGCGTTTAGTTAAATGATGGGCCGAGTGGTAGAGGCAAGGTGGATTAGGGGTTTTCAATTTGGGACGCCTACTTCTGAGGTGATTTATGTGTCCCACCTTCTATTTGTTGATAATGCGATTATCTTTTATGATGCTAATCAAAGGCATATTCGTTCCCTTAAGCTTCTGCTTATTTGATTTGAGGTTCTTTCAGGGTTTTGGATTAACAAGGTGAAATGTGAGATGATTCCGATAGGGGGTAGGGGTGGATGAGGATTTAGTTGGCATTTTTGGTTGTAGGATCGGGTATTTTCCTAATACTTATCTAGGGATGCCTCATGGAGCCAAATATAAGTCCAAGGCGATTTGGGACCCGATGCTGGAGAGAATGAGGAAGAGATTGGCAGGGTGGAACAATGGGTATCTGTCAAAAGCGGGGAGGCTAACTCTCATCAAGAGTTTCTTGTCTAGTTTGACCACCTACTACATGTTTATCATGCCTTTACCCGCTACGGTTCATGACAAGATGGAGAAACCAATGATAATTGTTTTGTGTAGAGGCACAGAAGATATCTTTAAATAAAGTCTTATTGGGTGGGAGGTGGTATGTAAGCCAATTAAGGAGGGGGGCTGGTGTGAGAAATTTGGGAGATTTTAATAGGGCTCTTCTAGGAAAATGGCTATGGAGATATCCTCAGGAGACCAATAGACTATGGAGACGTGTTATTGAAGGAAGATGGGGATCCCGTCATCTGGGATGGAGGTTGACGGGGGGATCTTTAGCTCATAGAGTGGGTTTATATAAACATATTGTGAAAGGGTGGGAGGTGTTTGGAGACACAAATAATTTTTCTTAGGGAAAGGGGATAAGATTAGGTTCTGGAAAGACAAATGGGGCACTAATGGGACTAATCAGGATCTTTTTCCAGGGATGTTCAGTATAGGGAGGAATCCGGATGGTTTAGTGGATTATCATGTCTATGTTAGCGCAAACAAAATATCTTTGAGGCCACAGATTATGAGAAGGCTGTGGGACTGGGAGCTACATGAGGCAGATTTGTTCGTAGAATGGCTGAAAGCAGCTCCTTGTTCGACTCTCAGAGAGGATTCGATGAGATGGAAGGGGGGAGGGACGGGTGTTTTTTCGATTCACAGTTCTACGGGTCACTAACGGGTGGGGATTCTATGGATCGTTTCCCCTGGAAGAAGATATGGAAAATTAAAGCGCCGCCTAAGGTCAAGTTTTTCATATGGATGGTAGATAGACAGGCCATTTTGATGCTAGAGGGTTTATAGAAGAGAAAATATCATCTGGCTAGTAGATGTTGGTTATGCTATGAGGAAAAGGAGAAGACTAATCATTTACTAATACACTGTAGCGTCACGAGAGATTTATGGGACACTTTTCTTGCGTTGATGAGGACAGTTTTGGTAATGCCGAAGTCGGTGAGAGCACTTTTAGATATGTGGAAACCTCTGTGGGTTTGGCTAGGGGACAAACGAATTTGGAGTTTGGTGCCTCACTGCATCTTTTGGATGATTTGGCTGGAAAGGAACTCGAGATATTTTGATGGCGTTGAGACGCGACCGTCGAGACTTCGTTAGATCTTTTTAAGCACTCTGCTTTGTTGGTATAAGGAGAAGATCGCTATCACGGCGCAGGATTTCTTAGACTTCGTTGATGAGATTCACTCAGCTTCGTAAATGAGAGCCTTTGTTTGTTGGATCCCGTTTTGTATTTCTTTTTCTTAGTTTCTTTTTATTTTAATTCTATACTTCCTATATACGGGTTCGCTCCCTATAGCGTTGGTTTTAATACAATCTTTTAATTATAAAAAAAATCTATTAATAGAATCTGACATAACTAAATTTTCATCTCAAAATAAGTATTTAGATTTTATGGATAATTTTTATAATTTAATATTTTATAATCATTTTTGTCTTCACTGAAATTATTATAAGGATTCGCATGGGAATGTAAGAATCCCACCTATTGGATGAATTTTGATTCAACCTTTTTTCCACCAAGAAGGAAATCTAATTCCATTTTGGTCACATTCTCTTGTAACTTAACCTCACACCAAACATAGTAATGTTACACTTTACCATAATTGTTGGAAGGAATCAAATTCCAACTAGTTTTTTTGCGTTCTAAATGGGTCGTATACCCTACATTTTCTATGTTTCTTCTTCCAAATATTTAAACTTTCTATTTTTTGTCTCTACATTATTTAATATAACATGTCTATTAAGGGTGACAATATTGGAAACGACACGAAAACGCAACACAAAACAACACGAAATTGACACGGCTTGTCCTGCTTGTGTTTTAGTTTTTTGGTACAAATTCGTATCTGATCGTGGTCATGTTTAAAATTAGACCTGAAATTGACTGAAAATTGATCGAAATTAAAACGTTTAGACACAAAAATTCTAAAATTTTAAAAGAGAGTAATAAGTCATGTAGTAAAAAAATGTTCACCCTTATTGTTTTAAAAGTATGTCAGACTATATAATACAAGATATTTTAAGAGAGAGTAATAAGCCATGTAGTAAAAAAACATGTATTTGGCTTCAATTATATTGGAGTTTAGTGTAATTTTACTACACCATTTAAACATTTTAATTATGTATTAAAATATGTATGAGAATAAAATAGATTATTTAAAACACAATTATATATGAGTTTAGTATATTTTTAATTTAAGGAACAGATAATTTAATGTACAAAAAAAGTTTTCATTCTTAAAACCACTTCAATAACATATTATAACCTTCCTCTTGTTATAAAGGATGCATCCTGCACTCCCACTTGTTAAAAAGTGAACGCGTATTTAAGTATATATTTATGTGTTTATAAAATTTTATGTAATTAGTTATACAAAGATTTAGTTTTGCAAAAAAAAATATATATATATAGGAATAGGTGAAGGACCACCTCAAAACATTTCCTACCACTAGGTATATATTACCTTAGAGGCCAAAATTCTTTGTTATATACATTATTGGAGTCCCACATGAAAAATAGTTGCAAGCCTCACAACTATTAGCATATTATAAAGCTACTCGTAACTCACTTATAAAGTTGGGACCGAATCTGGGCTAAGAGTCTTCTAGCTCTGGCCTTCTAAAAGTTCAAAACTATGGTGAACCCATTTTTGGGATCAATAGAGTGTTAATTTTACAGTGCACTAAGGGATCATGTAAGAAATCGAAGGGCGTCCATTGATTTAGTTTCAAATTTTTAATACGTATTTGAAAGTAATCACGCGAATGAGAATTTAATTAGCTCAAGGGTTGGCAATTATGTACTTGTGTCATTTTTTTGTGTTTCTTCACTATTTAGGTTTAAAAAAGATTGTTAAACCCGTCTCTTGTGTTTTTAGGTTGGTCGTGTTCATTTTAATTAAAAAAACATAATATCAGATTGTGTCATTTTCGTGTTAGATAAATCTTGTTCCGATCGTGTTTGGCTTGTCATGGCCTAATAACACGATTTGGCACCCATTTTGTGTGTGTGTGTGTGTGTCTTCGCTTCCTTAACAATATAATTGTCAATTCCTCTACTTTCATAAAACTCCCTCCTAACTTGATCAAATATCATGTAAAAGATATTTCATTATGAGCCACTAACGCTCATATTTTAAGAGGATCCATTACTATGATCTGTTCCTCTTCATGCCTATTATTCTTCATATATTTTTTGTCCTTCTCTCTAAATTTTATCACTGACACTAACATTAGATATTTTCTCTATTTTAATTCACTTTAGTATTTACCAAAGCCATTCCATCACCATAAAATATTTCCACATATAACAGTCGAGGATATGTTGAGTAACCAATGGTTACTGTTAACTATAAACACTAATTTGGATGTATATAACCAATGGTTACTGTTAACTGTAAACACTAATTTGGATGTATATCCTAGGCCTTTTAAGGTCCAATATATGTGGTGCACTCATAACTCTTTTATAGATACTGTTAAATCCTCTTGGGCTGCTCCAGCTGATGGTTATGGGATGAGCTTGTTTTCTATCAAACTACAGAGGCTAAAAGGTGAATTGAAGAATTGGAATGGGGAAAATTTTAAAGATATATTTCAAAAGGTTAAATATCTAGAGGGCAATATTGTTCAACTAAAATTGTTATATGATCAGGGGAGCTCTGATTCAAATAGCGAAGCACTTAAAGAAGCACAAGTTAAATTGTTTGAAGTAAATAAAATTGAAGAGATGTATTGGAGGTAGAAATCAACTATCAAATGGCTCAAATTGGGGGTTGCAAACACTAAGTTTTTCCACTCTAGTGTTAAAGCTAATCAGAAAAAGCTGGGGATCTCTTCTATTAAAGATGGTTCTGGGATTCTTTGGGAGGAGGACCAAGCTATGAAATCTCATATAGTAAAGTTTTTTTAGGATAATATGGCTCCAAATTTGTCTTTAAACATGGTGGATGTTTCTAATCTTATTCCAAACATTATTACTTCTGAGAGGAACTCTGATCTGGAGGTTTTTTCTTTTGAAATGGAGGTCTTTATAGCATTGTCTAAACATAGTGAAGACTCAACTCCAGGCCGTGATGGTTTTGGAGGCTCTTTTTATAAAAAAAATGTTGGGAAATCATAAAAGATGATCTTTTATCTCCTATTATTAGTTTTTTTGCAGGTTCAACTATTATTGAGAGCTAGTCTAGCACTTCAATAATCCTGATTCCAAAAATTCAACATCCAAAGACTTGAGGGGATATTAGACCTATTAGCCTCTGCAATTTCCCAATGAAGATAATCACAAAAATCCTTGCAACAAGACTTTCAAAGCTTCTTCCTTTGCTTATATCTCCTAATCAAAGTGGATTCATCAAAGGCAGATCAATTCAAGATAATATTCTTCTTACAAAAGAATTGGTTGAAAAATTAGATAAGAAGGTGCATGATGGTAATGTTGTCTGGAAGATAGATATGGAGAAGGATTATGATAGGGTCAATTGGGGGTTTTTATTATCTGTTCTCAGGAGTTTTGGCTTAGGGGAAAGATGGAATGACTTTATTTGGAGAGTTGTTTTTGGAAATTAGTTCTCCATTCGCATAAATGGACAAAATTGTGGATTCTTCAAATCTAATAGAGGTATAAGACAAGGGGACCCTATCTCCCCAAGTCTTTTTTTTATCTTGGATGTTGAATATCTGAGCAGGGGCTTAAACAAATTAATGGAGGGAGAGAAAATCAAGCCTTATTACATGCCTAAAGGAAGTCCCCTAGTTTCTCACTTATTATATGCTGATGATGTAATTATCTTCTCCAAAGGAGATAAGAGAAGTCTCAATTATCTCATGAATTTCCTTATTAAATATTCCTCCATTTCAGGTCAGAGAATAAATTTTAATAAGAGCTCCTTCACAGTTAAAAAAAAAAGTTTCCCTAGTTTCAAAAACAAAGTGGCAGTCTGCACAGGTCCTCAGAGAAAATATTTGCATATTAAATAATTAGGTTGTCCTTTATTTCAAAGGAGGAACAAGATTGTTTACTATGAAAGTCTTGTTAATTATTTGAGATCCAAGATGGCAGGGTGGCAATCCAAATATTTATCTTCAGAAGGCAAGTACAATTTGATTAATCATGTGCTCTCTTATATTCCTCTATTCCTTATGGCTTCTATTTCTCCTCCAAAATCAATTATTCGAAAGATTCATAGTCTCTTTAATAAATTCTTTTGGGGTGGTAATGTTTAATCTGGTTGGAGATATTAGTGGAAAAATTGGGAGTTTCTTTGTAGAGGTCAATCTCAAGGCGGTCTTGGATTAGAGATTTTAATGCTATTTCAAAAGCCTCAATGATGAAGTTATATTGGAAGTCAGGGTCTGAATCTTCCTTATGGTCTTCTTACATGTCAAATAGATACAAAAATTCAAATGCTTCCTCATATAGGGGCTCTCTCACCTAGAAGAAAATTTATGCAGTAGTAGATCTTTGTTCTTCTAATATGGAGATTATTAATGAGAAATAGATTTGGACGCCCACATCTACAGGCCAGTTCTCCTTCTCATCTTCTTTAGACATTATTAAACTCCATTACCCTTCCTCTAGAGTTAGTACATTTATTTGGGATCCTCATATTCCAAAACAATGTTCTATTTTTATGTGGAAATTGCTCAATGACTGTTTAGCTCTGGCTGATAATGTTAAATCCTTGGGTATTCGATTATGGTTTAGATGGAAAGCCTGTAAATCCAAGGAGGAATCTATTAATCATGTGTTTCTTTAATGCTCCATTATCCAACCTATTTGGAAGCTTTTTGCAGATCTTATGGGCCTTCCACTGGATAAAGTTTCAATTCATTCTCTGCTTCATAGCTGCTAGTTAAAGTCAGGTCATAATGATTATTCTAAGTTCCTTGCTAAATTTATCCCAATTGTGGTTTGTTGGCAGATTTGGAAAGGAATAAATAAAGATTTCTTTGAGAATTGTAATATGGTTCCTTCAGAGTTAATTTCGAAATCCATTTCTCTCATTTTAAATATTTGTAAGGATCATCCTTTTAAGAGTTCTATCTCATTCTTTGATAAGGGAATTTATGAGATTTTTAATCTTACCACTCTCAGGATAATACAAAGTTTCAAATCAGTGAAATGGCTTCTTCCTCCATCTAGTTGTTACAAGTTGAATGTGGATGGAGCTTCTAAGGGAAATACAAGTTTGTTTGGCTCAGAGGGTATTTTAAGAAATGGCAAGGGTGAGATGATTTGGGCCTTTTCCGAATATGGTGGTGTTAATTCCAAATCTTCTGCTGAACTTAGTGGTCTCTACATAGGCATTAAGATTTGTATTGATCATCATAGTACTAGTGTTCTGATTGAAGCTGATTCAAAGTTTGTGGTGGATCTGATTAATAGAAATTGGAAACCTCCTTGGCATTTGATCCCTCTAACTTATGAAATCAGGTCAAAATTATTGATGTTAAATTATACTCTCTCTTATGGATACACGGAATCTAATAGGGTTGCAGATGCTTTCGCCAATCATGGTTTTGGTGCTAATTCTTTGAAGATTTTTTACAATGCTCTTGATCTTCCTTCTACAGTTAAAGGTACCTATAGGCTTGACAAGATGGGATGTAGCTATATTAGATCTTCCTTCCAATTTTCTCGATAGTTTTTTTTCTCCAATTTGTAATGGGGATATTTATAAATTCCCATATTTAATCTTTAATGGCTTTTTGTAGTTTTCCTTTTCTTTTAAGCCATTGGAGAGGCTCTTTCTCCATTAATAAATTTATGTCTGGGGGTTTAATCCCTCTTCCATTAATAAAAAAAATTAAAAAAAAAGGATAGTCAGGGTTGATTTGTTGGACGTTCTAGGGGGATACATTTTCGACAGATGAATACGAAAAAGTTCTAGAAATTATTTGAGGTCATTCTAGTAAAGTGGTTTGTGTCTTTATTTATTTATTAATTTTACAACTAGTTATGCATTAAGATTCCTGCAATTGATATTTTGAGATGTAATTAGAAAAAGAAATAATTTTGTTATTCCAGTGGCCATCTGGGATTTCTCCGATACGAATTCGTCCTGAAATAAGAGAATTTTGGCATTTGCGGCTCTTGAGAAATCTTTGCGGGCTCCCACATATATAAATTGTTCGTCATTAAATGATGATGAAATGGTAGAACATGGAGTCACAAGTCTATTTTACTCAAAGTAGGCAAAAGATGTAGTCGTTCTCATAGAAATGTCATCAAAGACAAATTGATGGATACTAAATCAAAAAAATTGAGCGTCCAACGACTAAGTTACCGAACGGATAAGTGTTAGGAACCCATTCTGCCCTATTAGTATCTCATAAGCTAGGATAATATTCTCATTTTCTCCAAAATATAATTCATGTGAATAATGTGTGTGATTTGAAAATAAGTTAGAAAAATAAATCGTCATATACACATCATGAGAAGGACGAAAATGATTCATTCTGAGGAATATAAAAAGAAAGAAAATAATGTGACAAGGTAGCCAAAATGTGTGCAGTGCGCGAACAATGGAATATGTATGTATGAGGAGGGCGCTAAAGATATGATAATCAAAAGGGACAATGGTATGCCCAAATATGTCGGACACAAATCCGCCATGGTGAAATAAATATGCGTGTCTAACGAAAAGTCTAAAAAAGAAATATAATAAAAGAATACGAAAATATGATATGAGTAACCAACGGATCATGATTTACTATGAGGAAGTGAATATGAATGTTTGATGGGTTACTAGTACTTATATATGTATATACGCATAGTAATACTAAATATTCGAACTAGTAACGTAAATAAATAATCAAATTGGACTGGAATATAGAGGATGACTAGGGATGCCTAGATAAGGCAACAAAGTCCATGCAGTTTGATAACACGCAAGGGTGGAGCTTAACCCATGAACCCAAAACTTGAAATTCTTTTAGTTCAATGGAAAATATACTTTTGGGTTTAAAGGTGAACCCTCTTTTAACATTTTTGGTTTATAAAATTATGTCTTTTGCATATAAATAATTAAAAAAATGGATTAATTGGAGTGATAAAATGAAATAAAGTAAAAATATGCCAAGAGTGAAGAAAAAAATAACAAATGACACTAGTTAAATAACATGTAAAAGGATAGAAGTAGACCTCATATAGAACTTTGCTATGATTTTGACGTAAAGCAGCCTAATTTTTATGGTGTTTGAGTGGTGGTGGTGGGTAAAGGTAAAATTGGGTGGCAAAAACTGAGGTCAATGCGATGTAAGAAAAGTGGAGAGAATATTTAGAAAATGAAATTTTATAATGACGATGCACTAATTTCGAGGTAGAGGTTGTTTTAATTTTCAGAAAAGGGTTTTTACGAATTATGCCATGACTTCCTTAAATAGAAAAATATAGGGCCAGGGGCTATGTCGATTGGCATAGGCCCTAGCCTGCCGATCAGCATACCCCTAGCTTGTTGATGAAGTAAAGTACCCCTCTGACGATAGGTAGAGAGTCTGGGGTGGCCTATAGGCAGTCCAAAAAGGAATTTTTCTAAAAAATATGCAGAAAATGCGAATTGTAAGTCCGAATCGCGCACAGACAAAACTGTTGAAAAATGTATTCAAATCCATATGAAAATCTATTGGGACACTTTCGGGTCTGAGAGTTAACGAAAGTCAAACGGTGCTCGAAAATGCTCGATAGCGTCTAGGATGGGGTTCATGGAGTAAAAAGGCAAGTACACACAAATCGTACGGTTGATTCATGCATGGAATTGACCGTTGGAAGGGGTATTAAAAGCCCTTTGAAAGTGAAAGAGATATTCCAGGTTTGAAAGTGGAACAAAGTTAAACGGAGCTCAGAAGCGTGTGGTGGACTCTAGGATAGGGTTCTTATAGTAAAAAGTGAAGTACACGCGAACTGTAGAGCTAATTCATGCATGGTATTAATAGTTGGAAATGGTATTCGTAGCCCTATGGAAGTGAAATGAGCTACAAAGAACTTTGGGAGTTCACCAATGTCAAAATGGCCTCGAAACACACTGATGGTCTCTCAGACGGGGTTTCGGACAAAAAAGGAAAGTACGTGCGAACCATGAGGCCAAGGTATGCACGGTATGGACAATTGAAAAGGGTATTTAGAGCCCTATGAAAGTTTAAGGATTTACTCTCGGGTTCTTGAAATTCCTGATATGCTATGTATGGTTGGTCTTCCAAACAAAAATATTTTCTTAATTTTCAAATTTAAAGAAAAAACTTTAAATAAGTTAATGCAATAAAAGCCTTTTCACCAATTAAACCGTTTATTACGAAAAAACGATATACCCAATTTTATCTTTTTTAACCTAAAACATGAATCTAAGTGATAAAAAGATAACATAAGTAAAGCAAGACAACACGCCAATGTTCGAGGAAAACCCATAATAGGAAAACCCTCGGATGACCCAGCCAAACATTTCACCATGATAAGGTTTTACAAAGACTAGACGGTGGTCTTACTCAACGACTCATCTCCCTAGCAAGATTTAATGTGATTCTATCTTCAACCTCTCCTTCACATTGCAACGTAGGAGTTCACCAACACAAACTGCCACAACATGTGAATCCACGCATGCCTGGGTATCAACCGATGAGGCTAAGAAAGTATCTACGAAATTGGAGAATGGAATTATCATTTCTTTATCACAACACATGAAACCACAAGTATGATGACCACCATAGGAAACCTTCTGTTTCCAGATGTATAGAAATAGACTTTGTGCCCAACAAAAAGATCTCAAAGCATAAGAATATTGAAATATGGATCTTTAAACACTTTTGGGTGAAACAATGGTTTTGAAATTTGGTAAAAAAAATAGGAATTCTTCTTTGCCAAATGTTCTTCAAAATTTGAGTCCATCATGCTTCTTTGTATTAAACCAAGAAATTTGAGGCGGAAAGTTCGTCCAAATGAAAACATAGTTTTCATTAGAACGAAATTCATATTTTGTTCAAATGAAGACCCATCTCATTCGAACGAACATGCATTGTGGTTCAAACGACCTTGCAATGACCTTACAAATGGTGACCTTCTATTTGATAAAGAGTTCCCTTTTGAAGTTCAATAGATGTTCGTTCTAATATCCTAAGCTTGTTCCAACGAGATCTCAAACTTGTTTGAACGAAATTCTCATTTCATTCTAATGAAGTATGTATCTCGTTCTAACGAACTAAGAAATAAAAAAATATTTTTTTTCTTCTAAAAAGTATTTAAAAATAATTCCAAATGATTTTGTTTGAAAAATAATCACCCAAAATAAATTTCAAAGGATCATAATCTAATGCGTCCCTACCTGTAAGATCCTCAAAAAATGTGACGACAAACTTGGCATGAAACACGATATGATGCGTATCCATCTTTGAAGCTTTTTCGCAACGTCTTCAACAGTTTTACAAGATCGACAATACAAAGTCTAACTTATAACTCAAACTTTTCCTAAAATTATGACAATTACAAACAAATTGAATCAGTTGGGAATTTTCCCTTATAAATGTCCCCTTTTGGCTATTCCGGGACAAAAAAACCAAAGTGAAAATCATGTGGGTCAGAAAACACTTTAAAAGACTCAACCTCAAAAGAAAAAAGTACAGATGATCGACAAACACATATGCTAAGCAGTTTTGCTCGCTTGAAACTTTGTCTTATGTTGTAAAACTGCACACTTAAAACACCTTCAAGTGCAAAAAAAATATAACATGTATAAAATCTGCATGTGAATAAATTCAAACTATGTCTAACAATCTCAACCTAGGTAAGATATCTCCTATTAAGATAAAGATATCATAATCATGAAAGGAATGACACTGTTTTTCCTCATATTTTTTTAGAACTAAACAAAGTAAGAATGCATAAAACTATTTATCCCCCATGAACCAAATCTCCTCGAAATATGTGAACATATAATAGCAAGAGAAATTACAGAAGTAGTAATACTACCATGAAATGGTGTAACGTGCATCAAGAACATAACATTGCAACACAAGCATGAATATTCACAAGCCTAGAATATTAATAAATTTACAAATCAATACTGTCATGATATGATAAACATAATTTGGATTTGATGATACCAAAAATAGTATCACCAATTGAAGATATTATGTGAGCTCAATCCAGTATAACAATGCTGGAAACACAACAACGTAATATAGAAGGAGGTGAGGCAAAGAGGGAGATAACACATAATATAAGTGGTTCAACCAACCTTGGCCTACTCCACTATATGGGTGTGTGTGAAATCCACTAAATAAGGACAATAATGGACTTGGGATACAAAACACTCAAGCTTTCTGTAATACCCCATAATTTTTCTAAAATAAATAACAATAATAATATTTTTTGATAAATAAAATTTTGTGGAAATTGGACTCAATTGGAAACTTAATTTAATAATTGCAAAGGTGTAATTTGTTGTTAAGTCATATTTGTATGTGATTGATTTTCTATGTATATCTATGTGTATAGCTATAGAATTGCATGTATTGCAAAAAAAAATTACAAATTAATATGTAACACAATTTAAAAGTACCCAATGTTAACATAAAATAATCCGGGAAATATTTCGGGGCACATATGGGCTCGTTTAGGTGTTTTAGACCTTTAGAAATAGTCCCAGATCAATAATAAATAGGTTGGAGAGATTTTGGACTAGTTGGGATATGAATTCAGGTCTATTTGGGGGTCCAAAAATTGGGTTTTAAGCCCAACTCGGGATTAGGATTAATTAGTGTTTAAGTGGGGGTAAACCACTTCCCCACTACTATTCAGAAATGACCTAAACATGACTATTAACGGGAGAGGAAAGGAGAAGAACCAAAATAGGAAAAAGGACAAGGAATAAAGAAGAAATCAAAGAAGTTATCTTCAACAAATTTTTAAGGCAATAATCCTTTTGCTTAAATAATGTTTTAAGTGTATTTTCTTCATGCATTATAATGACCCTTAAAATTTATGGAATTTAGGTTTGATATGAATGATTTGATGATGAATAAATATTCTATGCATGTAGATGGTTGAATTTAATACAGAATATGCCCCAGAAATTTAGGTATACCGATATCTAGAAATTTGGGGTTAGAACCCTCAGGGTTCTTGATAGTTAAGTGGGGACATCTTGACTATTTGATGTAGAGGATATTATTGTTGGTTTATGGACCCGAATCCTGATATAAAACCCATGATAGATGCCACATATCATGAATTAAATAGGATTGGTATTTGGAATGAAATTTGAGTTAAAATATATATTTAATGTTCATACATTCTAGGAAAATGAGGCATGAAATTATAATTGAATCATGTAATTAGAATTGTAGGGAATAAACTACACAACTATTAAGAAGTATAAACCCTTAGAAGTGAATTTGGAAGGAAGTTAAGAATCCCTTAATAAAACAAACAAGCAAATCTGGGCTTTTGCATAAAATCAAATCGATTTGGCCATGGAGCGAAATGATTCGGTTTGGCAACGAATGGATTCGACCATTAACCGAATCGATTCGGTCCTGGGGGCTGAGTGAGTTAGGCCTAGAATTTGGTTAAGGGTAATTTCAGGAGTCCAAGCGAGTTGGTAGGACCGTGTATGAGCCAATAGGGAATATATTAAAAATGAAAAGGTGCCCTTATTTAAATGGGAAAATTGCATTTAACAAGATGGTTAAGTAATTATCCAAGAGAGTGGAATTAATAATTCACTAGAAGGTAAATTATTGATAAATTGAATAATTGTGGACTTTATGTGGGACTTTTCTATGGTAATTATAGAGTAGTTACCTATAGATATTGTACGAGATAATAATATGTACTTATATGTATTTGTGTGGACATACCAATGTTCATGGACTGTCCTATCGGCTTGGGTTTCGTACGTTCGGACCGGGTACCACATGTCAACATAGGAGGGCTTGACGATTGTGTAGGTAATATAGGTACTAAATGGAGGCACTATTACGAGAGGAATGTGTTGACGCTGACTCAACCTGTGTCACCGCTGGGTGTGGACCGTGAACAAGTATCCTGCGTATGGACCGCCCCCAACTAATGTGTGTTTTGTGATGTCCACTTATGATAAGAGATTCGTCCAGACTTGCGGATAGAGTACGAACAAGAAAACAATGGAAGATGCATTTGTGTGTCCAATTTATCAACGGACATATATAAATAATTACCGGAGTGTAATGAAATAAATTTAATTGTCTATGAATGGGGACATAAATGATAATACCTTACTTTGTGATGCATAAAAGATGTTTATTCCTAGACGTGAGACTTATAAGACTAGGATATTATGGGTATTGGTAGTTAATTAGAATCGGTGCACTTAAACATTTAATTATCAACAAATTCATTTTTATTAATTGGGCACATTATCATAGTCATTATTTAGGACTTATTGGGCTGCGATTTATATCACACTTAGATGAGGGGTGGGGTGTTAAAGTCATGCGAGTGACAAAGGGGGAATATTTATTTTTTATCAACTGTATTATTTCATCTTGAATTAATTAAGTTAATTCTTGAACATCTAGGGCTCTGACCCAAATTTAAATGTTTTCTCCCCCCCCCCCCCCCCCCCAAGTTCTCCTATATAGGGATAGATGGATTGTGATGTAGTAGTCTCGGAGTCTCGTTCATTCATCAATTTTTCGATTATTTGATTCTAACATAGGTGCTTTTCTGCAAAATTTAGTTATTTTATTTGGAACAGGTGTAAGGGCATAAACCCAAATTTCTTGACATTGTGTTGGGTCAAGGAATTTACATTGTATTTGGATTTATTATGTACTTGGTGTTGTTTGAATTTATCTATTGTTATAGAAACATTCATAAAGTTTTAAAGAAACCTTTAAAATAATATTATTTATATTAAGTTTGTGCTCAGAATGGTATTAATTGACAAGCGAGCCATATGTTCGACGTATCGTGCCTAACCAACCTTTATATGAGAAAATTGGGGTAGTTATAATTGTTATCACAGCACGGTTCTAGTGTCCTTAAGATCTATGTTGCGTTCATTACGTTCTCTATTGCGTTATTTAATATGTAAAGCCTATCCTTAGGATTCATTGTACTCTTACATTGGTACTAATTCGAACTTTATTTTCTTTTAAATGGAAAAACAAAAAGGGGGAAAACCAAGGTGAGTAGTTCCACATATTTCCAAGGAGGAGTCTCACTCGCAACCATGTCATCAACTACAGCCCCCAACGGCCCAATAGTTGATCACACATGCTCAGATAGACACTATAGTGTATCATGCGGTCTCTACGGCTATGGTCGCCATGCACCATCACTTCCCACCACCACAGACACATAAGTAACCACCACTACCACAACAAGTGTCTATACCAGCTCAGGAACTAGGTTGTATGTGGGATAGAGTGTGGGAGGCCTTTGTTAAGGGACAACCTCCAGAGTTCGCTGGAAGTTTAGATATATTTATGGAGAGTAGGTGGGAGAAAGATATTAAGAGGCACTTATGGAGGGTCAAGTAAACACCCATACAAAAGCAGATGTTGGATTCATTTAGATTAGTGGGGGGCGCACTTCAATAGTGGGAGGAGATTACGACAGTTGCTAAAAGGGACAATCTCACAATTGATCAGTTTTATGAGAGGTTTGAGGGGAAATACTTCCCCCTAGCGATGCAGTCTCATATGAGTAGTGAGTTTATTGAGATCAAATAGGAGGGGCTTACTATAGACCAGTATGAAGAGGAGTTCACCTACCTCTCATACTTCGTAAAAGAGGATGTTTTTACCGGGAAGATGAGTATGGACAAGTTCATTTTGGGATTAGCGTGGCACATTAGGAAGGATATTATGGGGAATCCATCACTGATAAAATACAATCAGTTGGTTAATTATCTACTTCTCCATTGCCAGGATCACATGTCATTTCTAAAAACTAATGGAGAGAAACTTCATGGGGCGAGGTCGTCGAGACAGCAGGGCAAGAGGAGTGGGGGAAATGGATCCAGGACCCAACAGCACAGGGGCACCCCATCCATCGACCAGAATAAGAAGTTTAGAGGTGTAGATAACTGGAACAACTAGGAATAGTCATTGCAGGGCTATTAGGGCTAGCATTATAGAGGCCATCAGGGCCAGGGAGAGGAGGATAGAGGCCAGCAGGGCCGACGGTTTAAGCGGGGTTCGTTCTAAGGAAATTATTATACCTTTGGGGAGAAGGGTCATTCCTTGAAGATTTTTACACGGGCTAACCAGATATCCCAACATAAGGGACGTTATAGGGTACAATAGCAAGCACCACAGGGACATCGCCCACCCTTTCTAGCTCAGGATGACGCTATACAAGTCTCTCTAGAACTCGTCGGCCTGCCAAAAGGACGATATTCATTGCCGTATGGATGTTTCTATCATATTGCAACCATAGAGGGGACAACACCTACACAAGAAGTCAAGGGTATGTTTCCCATCTTTGGTCACATTGGTCGCATTCTATTCGATACGGGTGCAACTCATTCTTTTGTTAGCACGGGCTTTTCATGAGAGACGGGTATGATAGATTTTTCATCAGAAATTATTTTACAAATAGACTCACCAATGGGTAGAGGGGCACCCATACAGTCAATATGTAGGGTTATCGGTATTGAGATAGGTCAACTCACCTTCGCAGTTGATTTATTAGTACTTGGCATGCATGAGTATGACGTCATTTTGGGTATGAACTGGCTAGCTACATATAGAGCATGTGTGGATTATTATGGGAGGTGCATCATCTTTACCACTCCAGGGTAGGAGATGTACCTAGTTGCGATGCCTCACCCCAAGGGTCGGTCGAGCACGCATTTGTACTACATCCAGAAGGATACTTCTTCGTATGTTGTGGTGACACTATATTCCATCCCGAAGGTGAACGGGTTATTTTTTGGGGGTAGATTTTGTGGTTACCACCTAGTCGGGATATCGATTTCATGATTTATTTGTTTGCAGACACTAGACCTATTGCCCGTACTCCGTATCGGATGGATCTTTTTGAGATAAGGGAGCTAAAAGAGAATATTGAGAAGTTGTTAGAGAAGGGATTTATCAGGAGGATTACTTCACCCTGGGGTGATACCGTGTTATTCTTCAAGAAGAAGGAAGGATCTCTACATTTTTGTATCGACTATCAGGAGTAAAAAAAAGTCACTATTCAGAATAAATACCCATTGCCACATATAGATGATTTATTTTACTAACTGAGGGGTGCTGCATATTTTTCAAAGATTGATTTAAGGTTGGGTTACCACCAGTTAAGAGTTTGGGAGTAGAATATATCTAAAAGACCACCTTCCTTGCTAGGTATAGGCTGTACAAATTTTTGGTGATACGATTTGGGCTAACCAATGCACCAGCGATATATATGGACTTGATGAACCGGGCGTTCAGGGATTATTTGGATCGATTTTTTATCATATTTATAGATGATATATTAATTTATTCTCAAACTACGGAGGAGCACGCAGAGCATTTATGAGTGGTCTTACAAACGCTTAAAGATCATCAGTTGTATGCAAAGTTTGAGAAATTCGAGTTTTGGCTGAGGGAGGTATAGTTCTTGGTCCACATTGTGTCCGATCGAGGGATATCCATGGATCCAGAGAAAGTTTCTACCGTGATGGAGTGGGGACAACCCTACACCCATCGAGGTGCACAGCTTCTTGGGACTGGTCGAGTACTACTATCGATTGATTTAGGGGTTCTCCAAGATAGCCGATCCCTTAAGGAATTTGACGAGGAATAGGGTACCATCTGTTTGGGATGAGGTGTGACATTAGGAATTTGAGGATTTGAAGACTAGACTGACTACAACATTGGTTTTGGCATTGCCTCAGGTAGGGGTTGACTAAAGAGTCTTCACAGATGTGTCCTTATGGGTAATTGATGGGGTTTTAATGCATGAGGAGAGGATAATATCTTATGCTTCCCGAAAGCTTAAGCCTCAGGAGGGACATTACCCCACCCATGACTTAGAGTTAGCAGTTGTGTTTTTTTCATTGTGAGTGTGAAGACACTATCTTTTGGGGGAGAAACTTTATCTTTTCACAAACGACAAAAGCCTGCAGTATTCGTTCACACAGCTAGAGCTGAACATACGACAGAGGAGATGGCTATAGTTTTTGAAAGATTATCAGTTCAACATTCGGTACCACCCGGGAAAGGTTCCATGGCGGGTGCTTTTAGCAGCAAGCCTATTTTGGAGTTAGAAATGGTGTGTAAGGCTAAGTGGTAGTCGCTTTATGCCAATAATGACATGACCCGCACATTTATGGAAGTTCTCACTATCACCCCGGGGATCATTATTCGGGTGGTGAAGGCATAGGGAAGAGATAAGCGTTCCCAGGAGCGAATGAGAGAGTGGAACACTTTCCCATTGGGTTAGATGGTGGTTTAAGGTTTCATGATAGACTAGTTGTCCAAGATGATGAGGATTTGAGGCGAGCTATTATGGTTGAGACTCATGGGTGACGATTTACGGTACATCCGTGAGGGAATAAGATGTACCACAACATGGGATGTTAGTATTGGTGGGTCAGGATGAAAAGGAACATAGATATTTTCTTGTCGAAGTGGGCTACATTTTAGCTGGTGAAAGTGGACCATTAGCGTCCCATAGGATTTTTACAACCTTTAGAGATCCCGGTGTGGAATTGAAAAGTATCTCCATGAAATTTATTATTGGGCTACCTACATCGCAGAGAGAACATGATTTAATATAGGTGATCGTATACAGATTGACCAAGAAGGCTCATTTATTATCGGTCCGGACACATTACAACTCAAAGAAGTTTGCCAGACTCTTCCTTGCAGAGATTGTAAAGCTAAACAGGGCACCGCTCAACATCGCGTTGGATAGGGACTGGACATTTGTGTCCCACTTTTGGAGGAGTTTTCAGCAGGCCTTGGGGGCATAGTTGAGATTGATCACGTCATATCATCCTCAGACCGATTAACAAACGAAGAGGATGAACCTAATGTTGGAGGACATGTTGAGGATATGCATTCTATATTTTTTAAGGTGGGTTGGGATTATTATTTGCCTTTATTAGAGTTTGCATACAATAACAGTTACCAGTTCACGATCGGGATGGCACCGTTTGAGGCACTCTATGGGAGACCTTGCCATTCCCCCTCTTGTTGGTTGAGTTGGGGGAGAACAAGTTTCTCAGGCTAGACTTCATTTCGGACACTTCATAGAAGGAAGATATGATTCGGGCCAAGATACGAATTATCCAGGACAAGTAGAATAGCTATGTAGATGCGGGCCAGAGACACTTAGACTTTAATGTTGGAGATCAGGTGTTAGTTAAAGTGTCTACCATGAAGGAGGTAATGAGATTTGGGAATAAATGGTATTTGTCTCCTTTATACGTGGGACCATTCCCTATTTTAGAAAGGATTGGGCCTGTAGCATATCGATTGGGATTGTCGGATCACTTCAAGCGGATGCATGACGTTTTTCAAATATCTTCACTACGGAGGTTCCTTAGAGATGACATAGCGTACCAACACATTGATATTGACGAGATAGAGCTCTATCCGGATGCTATTTATGAGGAGAGACTGATAGCAATTTTGGATCGATAGGACCACCAACTTCAATCCGAGGTTATTCCTTTAGCTCGGGTGCAGTGGGGACACCATCAGGAGGACGAGTTGACTTGGGAGAGGGAGGATGACATGCTCACAAAGTAACCCTAACTCTTTTAGCTATGTACGTACTTTCCTTGATTCAGAGGACGAAATCCCGTTATTGGGGCGGAGAATATAATACCCCGTAATTTTTCCATTATAAATAATAATAATAATAATAATAATAATAATAATAATAATTTTTTTTGATATTTTTTTTTAAATTGGACTTAATTGTAAATTTAATTTAGTAATTGCAAAGGTGTAATTTTTGCTAAGTTATTTTTGTTTGTGATTGGTTTTCTATGTCTATCTATGTTTATAGATATATCATCGCATTGATTGTATAAAAAAATACAAATTAATGTGTGGCACAACTTAAAAGTATCCAGTGTTAACATAATATTATTCGGGACATAGGGCCATATATGGGATCGTTTAGGTGTTTTAAACCTTTAGAAATAGTCACGGGTCAATAGTATATAGGTTGTGGAACATTTGGGCTAGTTGGGATATGAATTTGGGTCCATTTGGGAGTCCAAAAATTGAGTTTTAAGCCCAACTCGGGATTAGTATTAATTAGTGTTTATGTGGGGGTAAACCAATTCCCCATTACTATTCAGAAATACCTAAGCACAACTTCTAATGGGAGAGGAATGCATAAGAACAAAAAGATGGAAAAAGGGTAAGTAATGAAGAAGAAATCAAATGGGCTTTCTTCCACAAATTTCTAAGGCAATAATTCTCAAATTTAATTTACGTTTTCAATGTATTTTCTTGATGAATTATAATGACCCTTAAATTTTGTGGTATTTAGGTTTGATATGAATACATATTTTATGCATGTAGAGGACTAAAATTAATATAAAATTTGTCCTAGAAATTTAGGTATCAAAATCTTCAAATTGGGGTTAGATGCCTTAGTGTTCTTGATAGTTAGTTGGGGACGTTTGAACTATTTGATGTAGAGGATATTATTGTCGGTATATGGACTGAAATCCTGATGTAAACCCCATGATAGATGCTCCATTTTACGAATTAAATAATGTTGGAATTTAGAATGAAATCTAAGTTGAAATATGTATTTAATGTTCATACATTTTGGGAAAATTAAGCATGAAATTTGAATTGAATCTTGTAGTTAATGATCCTAAGTGGACTAATTAAGTTGCAGGGAATCAATTAAATAACTATTAAGAAGTATAAACCCTTAGAAGTTAATTCCGAAGGAACTTGAGGAATCACATATTGAAATAAACAAGCATATATGGGCTTCTCGAATCGATTCGGCCTTGGAGCCAATCAATTTAGTTTGGCAATGAATCCATTAGGCGATGTACCAAATCAATTCGGTACTAGGAGATAAGTGATTTGGGCCTAGGATTTGGTTAAGGGTAATTTCAGCAGTCCAAGCGAGTTGGTAGGACCACGTATGGGTCAATAGGTAATATATTAAAAATGAAAAGGTGCCCCTATTTATTTGGGAAAATTACATTTAACAAGATGGTTAAGTAATTATCTTAGGGAGTGGAATGAATAATTCACTAGAAGGTAAATTATTAATAAATGTAATAAATGTGGACTTCATGTGGTAATTATAGAGTAGTTACATATACATATTATAGGAGATAATAATATGTACTTATGTGTATTTATGTGGACATACCAATGTTTGTAAGTTGTCCTATCGGCTTGGGGGTTCGTATGTTAGGACCGGGTACCACACGTCATCATAGGTGGGCTTGTGGATTATGTTGGTCATATAGGTACTACATGGAGGTGCTATTTATGTGAGCTAGGTGTTGACGCTGACCCAACCTGTGTCACCGATAGGTGTGGGCCGTGAACAGGAATCCTGCGTAAGGACCTCCCCTAACTTATGAGTATTTTTTGTTGTCCGCTTAGGATAAGAGAATCCCCCAGACTTGTCGATAGAGTACGAACTAGACACCAACGGCAGATGCCTTTGTGTGTAAAATATATGAAAGGAAATATATAAATAATTAAAGGACTATAATGAGAAAAATTTACCTATCTAAGAATGTGGACATAAATGATAAGACCCTACTTTGTGATGCATAATATATGTTTATGCCTAGACGTGAGACTTATAAAACTAGGATATTATGGGTATTGGCATTTAATTACAGTCGGTACACTTAAACATTTAATTATCAAAAAATTCATTATTATTAATTTGGCAGGTTGTCAGAGTTATTATTTGAGACTTATTGGGATGCGATTTATATCACACTTAGATGATGGGTGAGGTGTTAAACTCATGCGAGTAATGAAGGTGGAATATTTATTTTGCGTCAACTGTATTATTTCATCTTAAATTAATTAAGTTAATTCTTGAACATCTATGGCTCTTACCCAAATTTAAATGTTTTCTCCCCACAAGTTCTCCTAGAAATGGATAGATGGATTGTGTTGTAGCAGTCTCGCAGTCTCTTTCATTCATCAGTTTTTAGATTCTTTGACTCTAGCATAGGTTCTTTTTCTGCAAGAGTTAGTTATTTTATTTGTGACAGTTGTAAGCGCATAAGCCTGAATTTCTTATATTAGGTTGTGGAATTTACTTTATAGTCGGATTTATTATGTAGTTAGTGTTGGTTTTAATTTATCTATTATTATGGAAACATTCATAAAGTTCAATAGAGGCCTTTAAAATAGTATAATATATATTACATTTGTGTTGAGAATGGTTTGAATTGATAAACAAGCCCTATCTTCGACGTATCGTGCCTGGCCAGCCTTTACGTGAGAAAATAGGGGTTGTTACACTTTTTGTCTCTATGGAGTGAATTCATCATAGTTTTAGTAGGGTTGTGAATTAACCATCCTTCTAAAGGTAGGAGAAATTAGCTATTTATATAGCTGGGGTGGTGCCATGCGCACCCCATGCATGTAGGAGGCATGTACAATATCAAGTGGCCAATGTCATCCGGTCACCTATCATCTGTGCTTGTAAATAATGATTGAGAGATATTCTCCACACATGAGGTGGATGGTGTCCACGTGAGGTTCGCAGCCCACACGCACTCTCCCACGCATCATCCATTCCACATGCCTTGCTAGATGTGCCCTACTGAGGTAAGGTGTCAGCCTGGCCGAGCAAGAGACCTCTGAGGTTCTATTAGATCACATGTTGGTAACTGCCAAGTGGATTCTCGAATAACTAGCATCAGGCCAAGATGAGCGTATAACAATTCTGATGAAGTCTCGGCCTAGTGGAAGGACGAGACTGAAATAGTTGTTATAAGATTCTCTGTGAGAGCACATTTCGTAAGATTGGCTCGAGCTAAGCTAGTCTTGAGTGTAGACAAGGTCATACTTAGGCATATCAGGAATCAATATGAAAACCCATTGATCTTAAACTATAGCACACTCAAAAGATAAACATATAACATATTTTTTTTCACTCAATTCCTTTGAAGTTATCATTTTCGAAAATCAAACAAACTAAACTCATTGGCCTTGGATTTTTTTTTATGTTTCCTTTAATTTTGTTATATATAGGTTCTTTCCAATGGTGGCTACTCTGTAAAGGAGATTTTCTCCTCTTGTAGCCCTTTCCCGTACACCATCATATATTTTCAATAAACAAATTGAACGGGCAATGCTTCTTACCTGCACAAATCTCCCATAGTCATAAAATATATAGATGGAAAGATGAATTGGAGAACATGTCACATAACTCAAATATAATATGTGATGTTAAAATTCGAAGAGCTCGTGCATGTGTTTGTGGAGGCATATAAAAAATGAATCCATTATGTGAATCAAAGTCGAAACAACTCCATACAAGCATGACTAAGAACAATCTAGGTATTGAAAATCATACCCAAATGTTATAGTTACATGGAAAGTACATAATGAAATGGATTCAAATACACCAACATGCCACATAAAATGTGTAAACTAAAATACAAAAAACTATAAAAAAATTTGCGTTTTTATTAAAAATTTCAAGTGAAATATACCAATTAAAAAAAAAAACTTAAAAGACAAACAAAATCTTTTTGTATTTTTTAATACGACTCAACAAATGTTAAATAAAAATACAAAAGAGTCAAATAACATACAACTAGCAAACATATATATATATATATATATATATATGATAAAGAACAAAAGTTTGTGTATGTAATCATGTGAACACAATCAAGCATTAGATATAGCATGGTATGTATCACGTGCATGAAAATGAGAATCAACGAGTCTAATATGTAAAACCTCCAAATTCTATTTCCTAACCCATATATGTGTAACACGATGATATATGGTTTTGGAAACCTTGGTGGATCTAGACTAAGACCTCCGAAGACAATTTTTAAGATCAAGTAAAAATGCCTAGGGTGACCTTTCCTATCGTAAATGAATGGTCTTGGCTTTGTGATCAAAAGCATTTGTATATCGAATCCAATTCCACACATGTCATCTTTTATTAGGACGATTCCTAACATCTTATCCAACTTCTCGTACCTAGATCTCAAATCAAATTTTACACGATTCAAGTATCAATATCTCTTCAAGATCAACTATTCAAGACTCTAATAAATGCCTAGACTCCTCAAACTCAAGCATATCCTTCTTTATAACCTCCGTTAATCCACAAAGGCTATCTCTCTCACCCTCAACATACTCTATCATCTCTTAAAAAGTCCCCTCATATACCCTAAGATCCTGAGTTAAAATTCGCACATTATTTCCTATGGCATGCTCTTTCAACCTAGCTTCCAACTTCAAGTCTTCCTTATTCACATTGAATATTTTTCCATACAACTCATGGAAGGAAACTTGGATTTCACTCTTCTACTACTCTTCTTCATCATCACTCTTTTATTCACTCTATTCTCCATCACACATTTGGGATGCACAAACGATGGCCTCGCAAATGTCATGCCTAGAAATATCTTCATGGGAAGATTTCTCATCAAAGCTCACATGACTACCCAGGGAGAATTGCTTCCCTCTTTCAAATTACTCTCACCAAGGATGACATTATAAGCATTCGGTTTTTTGCCCCCCTTCCTTACTTTAGTGGGGCACTAAGCTAGGATATAGTCGTAAACCTCAAACCATAAAGCCATTTCGATTTATCACTCATAAAGTTATCATTATAATTTTAAGGAAGCGATTGATCTTGTTATCTCAAACTTTTTCGCATCTTTCGGTTGCTTTTGAAACATGAGAAATTTCTTGAATTTATTTTCTAACAAGGCCATATCTTTGGACTTAACGTCAGATTAATCATTCAGAACTTGTGTTTTTTCCTGTCAAGCTTTCAAAACAATGCCCTTTTCCTTATTATTCATTTTGCAGGAAAATAAGTCAAGCTCACAAGTTTGTAGGTCACATACAAGATCTTCAAACTTTTTAGAATTTAAAGCACCCAAGGAATTGAAAACAATCACGTTTGATTAAATCTTTCAGACAAATACCTTAAGATTTTCTTCATTACTCGGTTATCCAGTATTCTCTTTCCTAAATTAAAATATGAGTTAACTATATCGGATAATCTACTATAAAACTCATCGAAGGTTTCACTCTTCAACATCTTAATGGTTTCGAACTGAGTTATGAGGTTTTGGAGTTTAGAAGACTTTACAACACTAGTTCATTCATGGGTGAGTTGGAGTATGTCCCAAACTTCTTTAAACATCACACAAGTCATAATGTAGTAGAACTCCTGTAGGGTAAGAGAGCATTTAAACTATGTAGATTATAACTTTGTAACCCATGCTCAACCTCACGCCATGACTTTACGGGTTTGGGTAACCTATTTTCTCTAACTAAGGTTGTAGTTGGGGACTAGCCAGTAAGTATCGCATGCCATACCTATTCATCTATAGCCTTAAGTGTTAATTTTATATGCATTTTCCAGTATGCATAGTTTGATGCCTCTAACATTAGGGATCTAAGACCATTAAAACCAAAAAAGTCATGCCTAAAAATGCTAAATCTAAACACAGCTTAGTATTCTAACTCTGTTACCAATTTAAAGAGGTTCGATATCTCAGGAAAGGATGATCTAACTAACAAAAAGTATATTTAAAAAAAATCAAATTTAATGACTAAAACTTTTAACAGATTAAACCCAATAAAATTTGTGTAACACTTTTAAACAGTTTGTTGTGAATACCCGATTTACCCAATTTTATATTTTTAACCAAAAACATACGTCTAGGCGATATTAGATAAAATAAATAAAACATCCACTATAGGCCGATGAAATGGTAAAACCTTGGACGATCGAGCCAAATAGATTATATGATAAGGTTTTGCAAATACAAGTGAATTGTGTGGCTGGGCCATCCGAGGTTTTTTACATTATTGATATTCCTCGTACATCGGCGTCTTGTGAGATTGGTGTATTTATTTTTTTTGTTGTCACCTAGATGCATGCTTTAGGTTAAAAAACTAAAATTTGCTAAATTAGTTTATCGCTGCAACTCGATTTGAAATCTGTGAATAAGCTTTTGTTTGGTTAATTTGTTTGAAAGCTTGATTTTTAAAAATTGAAAAAAATTATAAAAAATTAGAATTTTTATTTGCTTGCTTAAATGCACCATGGATATCAAGTGCACTTTCCATGTTTACATTGTATCATTGAATGGATGAACATATAAAAATTAAAATATAAAGTTGTTTTTTGCTTTTTAATTAGGTACCTCGGTATTGGTTATTTTAAGATTTCGTGTATCACAGTTAGAGTTAACAACCTTAAATACTAAAATCAATTTTTCAATTTTTAAAAAGAAGTCACAATCGATTAATTGCTATATTGCATAGTATAATAACTTTTTTTAATCTCCATACAATCAAAAATAATTTTATATAAGAGGGTGTCTTAATATTTGTTAAACCCATGAAGAATATATGAATAATAAACCTTTAAAATATTAAGTAAATCATGAAATTAGAAAAATGTAAAAAATAAATTAATTTAATAAAAATGAATACAAACTAAATTTAATAAAATTTAAATACAAGTAAAATAGTTTAAGAACCAAAATAATAATGCAAAAAAAGTTTTAGATGGAATTGTCATTTTCGCTTTGTTTACTTTTTGATCAATTTATAAAAAACTCTCTAATAGTCAAGAATGTTTGCTATGATTGATTACCAGTTTGTTCGTAATGTAAAAGTTGTTGATTTTAAGCGAAAAGTAACCATTTTTGTAGAGAATATACTTTCAAAGTAGTTAAATACTAGTCATTACCACCAAATCTGATTATGTTTTATAAACAAATACCATAAAGTTCATCCATAATCCCAGAAAGTTTGAACTTTAGGAAAAGAAATTCATATTTCGCACACGCGCGCAAGAAGGGGGAAGAGAGAGAGAGAGAGAGAGATTTTTTAAAAATATTTAGTAAATATCATTTTTTTAAAATTATATACATAATATTTAATATAGTTTAAAAACAAATTATTTTGTAGTGTATATACTTTTTCCATAAAAGAATAAAAATAAGGGGCTGTTTACAAGAAACCAAAAATTAATTCAAATAATTTAGTTTCAATCTAACATATTTTAAAGAATAATATTAAGTCCCTGAGAGTGACATTAACACGCGTGTAATAATGTCCCTATAGGGACTAAACATTTTTTTTATATAAATATTGGACTAAACAATAAATGAAACAATTTTTCAAGAATGTAACCTAACTATGTTTCATTGAAAGACAAAAGAAAAAGAAAAAAAAAACACTAACTAAGTAGATATTTTTTCTAATATGTGTTGATAAGACAAATCTAAAGTACGTTCTTATGGCATAATCTAAGGTTACACAATTAGAAAAACATAAATGACATATTCTTTAGTGATTAAACTTTCTATATCTTTTGATGCTCTCTCGGTCAGTTTAGATAGTTTTCTCATCATGTTCATCATCTCACATGGAACAACAAGATGGTAAGAGTGGTTTTAGTCAAACACAAAATTAAGTTGGAGTTGTCATTTGGGCTTTGTTTTACTGTTTTATCAATTCATGAATTTAATTAAAAAATAACTATCTTTCTAGTAGTCAAGAATGTTCGATATGACTGTTTACCAATTTATTTGTATGGTGAAAAAGTAGTTGATTTTCAACTAAAAATAACTTTTTTCTTAATATATACCTTATATTTAAATTAAGTTGCAGTTGTCATTTGGGCTTTGTTCTACTGTTTTATCAAATCATGAATTTAATTAAAAATTAAGTCTCTCTCTCTCTCTCTCTCTCTCTCTCTCTCATAGTCGAGAATGTTCGAAATGATTGTTTACCGATTTATTTGTAAGGTAAAAACGTAGTTGATTTTTTAGAGAATATATACCTTATATATATTTTTTTTGTGTGTGTGTGTGAGTGAGAGAGAGAGAGAGATTTCTTTGCGCTATTTAGTAAATAAGATTTTTTAAATAACATACCTTATATTTAATATTGTTTAAAATAAAATATTTAGTATTTGCTTTGTTCTATAACAATAAAAAAAATAGAGGCATATATCAAATAGTTCCTCGAACATTTTTTATTACACGTTTAGTTCAAATCTTTTTATTTTTTTCTAAAAAGTTCCTCACCATATCAAAAAATTAAAACAATGACACACACAAACCCATTTACCCACCTCCCTCCACCGCCCACTGTCGGAGCTCCAACAGTGGAGGTGTGGTGGTGTGTGGTGGGTGTGGGAGGTGGGGAGGGGGTGTCGTTAGCACGGTCCTTTAAAAATAAGAGAATATTGGGTAAATGAGTGTTTGATGGACTAAATGGGTTAAACAAAAAATAGGAGTCTTTTGTGTTTTTATGTGGTGAGGGACTTTTTGGAACAAAATAAAACGACTTGGACTAAACGTGTACTAAAAAATGTTCAAGAGACTTTTTGATAATTGATCCTAAAAAATAAAGGTCATTTAAAAAAATGTCAATAATTTCCTTAATTTTTAATCTAATATATATTTATAAACAATGCTTAGTTCCTACTATGACATCCACTGATAAATAGTACAGTTAAATATGTGTCAAACACTATATGTATAATAATGTCACTACAAATATTAAATATTATTTTTGAAAAAAAAGTTGAACTAAACATTAAATGAAACAATTTTTTTGCCATTAAATACTGATTATTAACCTTATTGGTATAAGAAGAAAGAAACCAAAAGAATGAACAAATGCAGGGGCGGATGCACATGGGGACCAGGGAGGGCTTGGCCCCGGTTCAATTTTTGGAAAAAAAAATATAAGATCTTTTGGTCAAATTTGAAACTTTGAGTTATAACTCTAATTATATTAAAAAAACTAAGGTTGTAAGATTGTTATTAATTAAAAATCTAAATCGAAGGTAAAGATCCTTGTCAAATTATAATTTGTATGTACGATTTTTTGTAGTCCCACCAAATATATACCCGTATTTCTATAATCCGACCCTTGTTAAATTTATGTAATTTGTGTCCCAAACATATATGCCCAAAAAAAACTCGAAACATAAAATTTGTAGTCAATTTGGATGTACTATAAGTTGTATAAAACACGAAATAATCCAAAAAAAAATCATCTCGGGGGATCCCGCCCCCGAACCCCCGACACGACTAGAAACTTTGGTCCCGATTGACAAAAAATCATGGATTCACCACTGATCGAATGAGCCTGATCTATAGGTGCGTCTTGAAAGTTCTCATCATATAGGGTTTCACTCAGGAGGGGCCTGCATATGCATGAGCACTTTTATGGGCATGCACAAGGAGAGGCAGATCAATAAATTTATTTTGGGTGGGGCACAAACCATTGTCAGGGGTTCGGGGGCGGAAGCCTCCAAAATTGTTTTGGGGGTTACAAATTTTTTAGGGGTAAAATTTTGAATTTTTTCCTTTTTTGGGTTTGGCACAAGTCTAAATTTATAATTTTTCGGGAGTAAAATTTTGAATTTGAGATTTAGGGTCGGGCACTTGCCCCACCTTCTTTCCATATGGATCCGCCCCTGGCTTCTTGTATGTTTGATTGTAGAAACTTGTCTTTAAATCTCTTTAGTAAATTTAACTTCGCTCCACCTTTTTTTATTTTGTTTTCCATTATGTAATACACGTACAATAGACGGCAAAAAAATTAAAATAACGAGAAAAATATATTTGTAATAAACATGCTACGAAATAATTATGGCATAATGATGAAAAATATAACCATTAAATTTTTAAAAACAAAGTTCTAGTATTCAAAAAATTAATGTTTACGCACTAGTATCAAATATGAAAAAAAAAATAAAAAGCGTAAATTTTTTGAAAAAGTGAAAATTGTCAATAATGAATACATATAAAAACAGAAGAGAAGAAAAATCGTTAACAGTATTTGTATGTGTATTTAAGGTATATTTTTTTTTTATTTAAACCTTCCGATAAAGTACGTTGGATAAATAAGAACTCAACCAAACAATAGAGGTATATTAAAATTTCACTGATTAAATAAAATTTAAGTGATTAAAATAAGGATAAAATATCAAAAAGGCCTTCAAACATTTTTTAATGCGCATTTAGTCTAAGGCTTTTATTTTGTACCAAAAGGTTTGCGCCAGGGGGTTAAAGGACTTTTTGATGCAAAATAAAAATGCTAGCACTAAATATGTGCTGAAAAAAATTCGAGGGTCTATTTGGCATATGTCTCTTAAAATAAACCGCCCTTTTTTTTATACTCATCTATACGCAAAAAGCATATTTTTGTGGAAACAAATATGTAATCTAATTTATTTGGTGTTAAATCTGAAGATTAAGGGACCGAGAATACAAATCGAGTTGGATTAGATATCTATCATATGTGATGGTTTGTATTCTATTTTTATTTTTGTTCGAATATGTTGAGATATTGTAAACCCTTCACTTTCAAAACCCTTGACTTACCTGTCCTTTGGTATTTTTTTATTTCCGTGTGGTATTTCTCCTATAAAACCCCATTTCCCCTCACAACCTCTCTCAAACCATCACTACTAGCCTTTTCAACTGTTTTATAATTAGAATGGCAGAAGAAGCACATACCCACGAGCACAAGGAGGAAGTTGAGAGCACAGATCTTGTGCATGAAACTAAAGTTGAGGAGTGTGAGCATGAAGAGAAAAAACCCTCTTTGCTAGAGATACTTCTCTGATCTGATAGCAGCTCTGTAAGTTTTTATTCATATCTCTTTCTATGTATATAGATTTATCAATTTGCTCTATGTTGTGCATGGATTGTTTTGCTGCTGATGTTTTAGTAGATTTGGTTGAAAAACTATTACCCCATATATTTTTATATACATATTTTTTATTTTTTCCAAAAAAAAAAAAACAGAATGTGGGGGCACAAGCTCTGTAAGGTGTTGGTTCTCACCGCCAATGAACCATAAGTTAGTGGAGCTTCCTGAAGTGCCCTATTGCGTATATTCCCTTACTATCTTTACATTCTTGATTTACTTCATATGTGATGACAATTTATATTGTTCGAAGGTGAGTGGCTGAAATAAAACAAAACAATGAGAAAATCTTTTTATCTTCTGACATAAAATGATTTGTGAAAAGAGGAAAATATTTTGAATTTATAAAAAGTTAACTCAATACAAAAATCCCAATTCAATCCATCCTCATCCCCCCCCCCCCCCCCCCCCCCCCTGTTTGGGATATTTTTCCATTAAATAGGTATTTTGATAGCAGGTGTTCAAGGAATATGACTGGTGGTAAGCCATGGTTTTATAATTTCATTAAGAACAAAGCCAACACAATTAATTTTGGGGATGGGATAAAAACCAGCGTGTAATGAAGGGTTCAAAATGTTTTACCATATTTCCTACACTAGACAATATTGGTTTTGTGGATGGCTTGAAAGCTAATATGTTTAGCATTGGCCAAATGTACGATGATCACAATCATGTGATTGTTACCATGAATGAGTTTCAAATGATTAACTTATACAATATAATATGTTTAGCATAGGCCAAATGTACTCTAGTTATTAATCTTTCAAAGGGTCATCTCTAAATACAATATAATATTGAGAGATAAGGTAGAAAAAAAAGACTCTATTTATATCATTTACAATGTGAAATTTGTAAAATTTATTACAATATGTAAGCCTTTATATGTAATGATGTTAAAAAAGATTGTTTCTATACCTATAATATAAGTTCTTTATTTTTTTTAGTTGTTTTTCTTATTTTCTCATTGATTTATGTTTTTTAAAATATGCAGGCGAGTGAAGAGGAAGTAGAAGAGGGAGGAGAGAAGATCAAGAGGAAGAAAAAGAAAGAACTCAAGGAGAAATTCGAAGAGAAGAAAATCGAGAAACACGGAGAGGACACAAGCGTGCCGATAATTACATGCGACGACAATGAAAAAACCCATGCCGAGCCCGAAGAAAAGAAGGGTTTCCTAGACAAGATTAAAGAGAAACTTCCCGGACATAAGAAAACCGATGAGGTTGCTGTACCACCACTGACAGAGTGCGGAACCTCGGATGGCGAGGGAAAGAAGAAAAAAAGATTTCTTGAAAAAATCAAGGAGAAGCTGCGTGGATACCACCCCAAGACTAAGGAAGAGAAGGAAAAAGAAACTCCTTCCCATTAAGGTCAACAATATGGTGGTGTTAAGGGTCATGATTGTGTTGAAGTATTGGTTTGATTTGCTTTTTGCTTTTTGAGTTACTGGGTTGAATTATACTTTTGTGGTTCAAGTTATGGTTTATGTTTTGGCATTTATGTTCCTTAGTGGGTGATCGGTTATTACCAAGTCCATTTTGTTTTCGTATTGCGACCAGGACCGTATTATTAATGGATTGATTACTTTTGTTTCTAATTTGGATTTATTGATAGTATATTCTACCTTGTCTAAATATATACATGTTGTTTGTAATTATTTTTATATTTATTTTTTATTGTTTTTTATTTATAAATTTTATTAATCATTTTTTAGTCAATTTTCAAAAAAATATTTTTTATTTAATACCAATAACTTTAATGGACTAAAAACGGAGAATACACCATATGAAAATAAAATATATTGTGACATTAGCGACATACCATGTAAATAAACACAAATATAATTGTGTACATAATACCATTATATAATCGGATTTTCAAGAGCTGACCACCACACTCTCTCACACTCTCTCTCTCAAGTTGTGTTTGATTTTACCTATTAAATATAAATCAAAATCATTTAGACATAAGAAGTAATAAATATTGTTTTTATTTTTAAGATAAGTAAGAAGTTAGCGACTATATTTTTATCTGAATAATGAAGAGGTTCAAATGTATAGTTATATTTGATGTTTGAATGTAATTCCAGATTGAGATGAAAAAAAAAATGCAACATATGAACATATAGACATGGAGAGATATGGACAAGTACATCCGGAATAGATACTGATAACATCTCTTACCTATTTCTACACTAATTTCTCTATAAAGATTTCTAACAGTCTTTAACGAATTCGAGTGGTTTCTCCACTCATCTATTATATTTTCATATATACATATTTATATGTCCTTAAGGTTTACTTTTTTATGTATTGTTTATACAATTTTATAAATCATTTATTCAACTATTTGTACGTTTATATGCTTTTCTGATGTGGACAATTAGTAATCGATGAAATTGTTGACTTTTAAGATCATATTTCGATGGACTGGAGAATATGATTTTTAGACCTTTAAGATTGGCAGTGACCCACAAGAATATGAGTAGTCACTCAGAGATAAAATTTATTTACCTTGGACAAATTGGTTCTCTATAATCATGTCATTTATGAAATATAGTAAATTGTAATTTAAAAAGATTGTAAGAGGAATGCTTATATATAAACTTCCTACTTTCACTTTAAAATCTTACGTATAGGTAATACGAACTGTAATAGCAACATATTTAAAGGGTAGTTTGAATACATACTGAGCTTATTGAAACTTTTTAGGATTATAATTTGAATTGTAACTATGAAAATATATTGAGTTTATCTATATATAAAGATTATTTTTTGACAATTTTATCTACCATATAACATAATTGCATCTTAACATTCAACAATGTAGCTTATATATTTGATATTCAATGTACCAAAACACATGCTTGAATTTACACCATGAAAGTGTATGGACTACATCAATATATGTTTTACACATATACTCCAATATTTCTTTTCGGCATTTCTGTCTAATAAAATATTTAGAGTAATTATATTACATTATATATGTATTTTAATCAATAAATCCACATTAGACTTCCTTCTTCATTGGAAACGAACACTAAAGAACTTCAACCAAAGGAGGCAAAGCATTTTTTCGAAGAGAGTGTTTGTTGTGATTTGAAATATTCATTGAGCATTTTTGTATTTATTGAGCCAAGCATCCATTGTTTAAAATATATGCCAAGCATTTATTCTTTAAAGTTTAATGAACAATTGTATTAGTAATTGAAGTTTTCTCTTTTGTTTATAATTTTTAAGCGCAATAGTTCATACAAAATGTTATTCCAAGTTTTTAGTTTCTTTTGAAATTTGATGTTTTTTTTTGTTTCATACTAATGACATTATTAGTTTGCCTAAAAATATTTTAATTTATACCACATATACATTATAACAAAGGCTATATGCGCGGGGTTTACTACTAATACATATATAAGAACATACATTTACATTCGTATATCTTTAGTATATAACTAAATTTGTAGATCATTCTCCCATAGTAACACGTGGAAGTCATAATTTTCCCAATTCTTATCCTTCTTATTCTCTCTCCGATTTACAACTGAGTTCCCTTACACTCTATCTCTCCTCAAGTTATCCTAATCCATGTTTATTCTCTTCAAATACTATGTTGCCACGTGTGTCTAATTATTTTTGCCTTAAAGACTAACTTCCCAAGTATTTTCAAGAGAATCCTAGGCACCATTCAGTACGCGATAATATTTTGGAAAGATTTTTATCGCCAGGAAAGTAATTGCCTAGAAATCTTTTACCATAATTTCAAATCCATTCCCCTGCTTGGTTAACCAATGGATTAATATCGTGAATCTAAATGTAGTTTTTGATTCATGTATGGAAAGTGACATGACAATGCACAGTATATAACAATAATATCCTTTAGTTACACACACACACACACACACACACACACACACACACACACACACACATATATATATATATATATATATATATATATATATATATATATATATATATATATATATATATATATTTATATGTATATATATATATATATATATAAACTCGCCTAGGGTCCGCCTAGGCTTGAGGCGTGGGATAAACTCTCCGCCTTAAGCTTTTGATGCCTTATGCTTGGTAAAACCCAGAAGGCGCACTTTTTCTCTAAAGATTTTTTTATAAACCGGACCATTATCTCATTCAAAATAATCAATTAGTATTTTAATTTACACTTATTCAGACATATTTGTATGATATGTACAATTTTATTATTTTAATAGCCTTGTTATGGTTAAAAAATATTAAAATATATTAAAAAGGCCTTAACGCTTTTTCACGCATTTTTACTCCTAAGGCTCGCCTAGACTTCTAAGGCTTAAGACTTGGCCTTCACGAATCGATCACGCCCCGCGTTTTTTTGAACATTGATATATATATATATATATATATATAGAGAGAGAGAGAGAGAGAGAGAGAGAGAGAGACTCTCCGACATACCTAGCAACATACCTATTTTTTTAAAATAGTAAAAAAAATAATTTTGAGTTAATATTTTTTATGAATTCATGATATTTCAATATGATATTTTAATTTGCCCCTGTAAAAATATTCAGATCAAAACAATGTGTTTTGATATTTTTAAAAAATAGGTAAAAAAATGACAGTTTTAAAGGGTAAAAACTGACAGTTTTTTGACCCATTTTTTAAAAATAACAAAAACCATTATTTTCAATTGATTTTTTTATAGGTGCACATTGAAATATCATGAGCCCATATAAAAAATATCATCTCAAAATGATATTTTGAACTATTTTAAAAAAAGGGTATATTCTAGGAGGGATGTTAGAGATCTCTGTCTCTCTCTCTCTCTCTCTCTCTCTATATATATATATATATATATATATATATATATATAGTCCTACTCTTGTGCGGACTAGACACGTGTCACTTGGCGGTGAGCCCAGAAAAGGGAGAGAGAGTGTGCCTATAATTTAGGCTATAATTTCTAGGGGCGCCGTTAGGTGATACATGTCCGGTCCGTATTCTTATAATGTGGACTAGTCCGCACAGGAGCATTATATATATATATATATATATATATATATATATATATATATATATATATATAATAAGTTACAAAACGTATGTATGTCATAAGATAGAAGTATGATGTCATCTATTAGAGTTTTTTTTGCACTTCCTATTTTGCCCCTCAAATCTTTGATTTCCCCCTCTTTTCTTACTTACCAAATTTACTCTTCAATTCAAAATTAAGGATACTTTGGTCAAAATCACTTCATCAATTTGTTCACAATCTCTCATTTGTCACACAAACCTCTCATTCTCCCGTTCTCTCATCAGCAAGCCCAAAAAAAACCTACCACCTATTTCTCTCTCTTTTGTCGCTCGCCGCTCTCTCTCTCACCACGTCTTCTCTTTACACATCACTTGATTCAGGTTTTCTTGGTTTTAGATCTAGGTTTTCTTCAAATGGAAGATCCCCTCTTGAAAAAATCATGTACGAAGGTCTTCCAATGTATTTCTTATTTTCATTTTGTGTTTTGGGGGATTTTATGTTTATTATTTATAATTTTCAGGTATGCTAGAGGTTGAGGTGGAATCAAGAAGTTATTGGTTTTGCATACAAGAAGCTAAGGTTTAATATACTGTTCTTACATGTTCTTAATACATATATGGGGGTTTTAATTTCAGATTATTATTTGTTTATTTCAAAATTATTGTTAGATTAATAAATTTCTCTTTTGAGTAATATATTTACATTAACTAACATGGGGTTATATAATGTATCATGGGTTTTAACTGATCTTTGTTTGGATGATGCTAACTCGATGAGGAGATGAGTTGTTGTATCATGGGTTTGTATGTTTACAGTGATGGATTCGGCTCTATTAGTGTAAAAAAAATAAAACTATTGGGGCTTTGTTATATGAGTTTAATTCTTCTTTTAATGTTTAGATTATCTTTTCATTTTGTGATTGTAGGCTTACCATTTTGATGAATTTGGTGGTGAATCACTGAGGTATGCTTATTATTCCGATGTCTATGTTATTCGTTGTTTGATTATTGTCGTAACTAAGTATTTCATTTTTTTTAGACTTTTTATTTTTACTTAGATGTTATGTGCACTACTAGGACCATTTAGAAAGCATTAACTCAAAATATTCGGTTGTTTGAAGATCAAAGTGCTATTGTGTTATTGTGGAAGCATAAGCAACAATCCCTTAAGGATGATTCTTATTTGGCGGTTTCTAAGTTAGTAAATGGCCTTTTTGGGGCATTTATTTTATGAACCTTTTTGTGGTTAAAGTTACAAAATTTATCATCATTCCTTTGATTTCATTGTTACAAATAACACAACTACCATATGGCTACGTTCAGCTTCATTTTAAATGAATGTTTACTGGGAAATTTATTGCAAGATTTAGTTCATGATTTGAGTTCAATACTACACTTGGGGGGTTGGTAATTTTTGGGAATACGAATAACTTTCATATATTTATTTATATTTGATATAATATTATCTTTCATTAACCTTACCTTCCCTATGAATGCATACGGTGTCGTCGTTATCTCGATCGAGATTAGTAGGTCAAAATTTAAGCTCTTAATTTACTAACTGAAATATGAATTGTTTGAGTTTTAAGAAACTTTATTTTTAATTGGTACATGTGAATGTCATTCTACCAACTCTATAGCACTTTTAAGGCGTATTGAGTACATATCCCACTTGCCCTTATTTGATGAAGTCAAAATACAAGGAATCAGATAGAAAAAAGAGAAACAATGTTAGTTCTAGTGTGTTGGTTTTGTGCTTACTTTTGATCATTGTATTCTTACCAGGAATAGCTGGAAGAAAATAAGTCACCATTTTTGTTAAAAAGTGAGTAATAACACCTCTGATGTAATAAATAATTTTATGTTGTCGTTTGATGTTCATTATTACTAATACTCTATCTCTTTCTCTCTATTTATAGACAAAGTTAGCCTATGTGAAAGTCGCTTAACCATTATTCCCTCTTCCGGGCCTGATTAGAGGTCTCCCAGAGGTTGGATGTGAAGATTAGGATGATATTGTCTTCCTCTCCTTGGACGAGTATTGGATGTAAGGTATAGTTTTGGACACATGGCCTATGAAATTCATGTATTTTACTTACCATTTGATTAAATGTGTTTTAATGTAAGGTATAGTTTTGGACGAGTATTGGATGTAAGGTATAGTTTTGGACGAGTATTCGCTGTTTGTTGTAGTACATAACTGAAGAAGCAACGTCGTAATGTTATCCTGAGTATGAGGTTTTGCCTGGGATATTCTCCTATCTCTGTCTTTCTTAAATAACATGGGAAATTTTTAATAGAAGTGGGAGTTTGCTTATATGTTTATCACTAATGTTCTCCTGTGACTTTAAACCAAACGAAACATACACTAAGCTTATTATTTTTTTATATTTTATTTTTACCTTAGAATTTTGTTAGAGTTTAATTAATTAGACTTTAGTATGCCCCATGTATCCAAGTTAATTTGAATTTAGTAGTTTCATCTTATTTTTTGTACATGTGGGGTTTGCTTTATCTTTCTTTTAATTAAGGTGACATTAATGTGTCACTTCTTGACATACGACATTACTCTAGGTAAAACTTAGGTGAATTCATGTGAGCTCAAGCCTATTATAAGTGAGCATATCTCACTGAATGAGCTCAAGCCTATTCTGATGATTGTGCAGTTCCTTTCTTTCTTTGTTTTAAAATCTGATATATTGTTATGAATGCAATTTGGTTCAGGTGAAAATGAGTGTTTGAAAATTGAGGTCAAATTTCACAAACACACTATTTTTAAATGTTTTGTATTGTGTTTTTTTTTTATAAAAGTCTGTTTATAATCAAAATTTCAGGAACAATAGCGATGGAGTTATGAAGAGCTCAATAAGTAAGATGATATATTATCATCAGCAGAGAAGAGTCTGGTAAAATCATAGCACCCCATCACTGGACTCGAACTCCATGATGAAGTGGAGGTTAACGTCGATCCGTTTCATAGCGCTCCATCGCTGGACCTCATCGACGAGGATCTTGGAGTACGACTCCAAAGTTTCTTCGCCGCCATTTTAGCTAAAGTAGAGAGTCAACATTGTTGACTGAAATTTTCAACATTGAAAATATCACAACTGTGAATCGTTTGACGGCAATTCAATGCAGTGAATCAATTTTAAACACTAAAAATATAACATTATTTGAATGCAGTGATCCAATTTTAAACACTGAATTGTTTAATGGAAGCTATGCATTTTGGTTGTCTCTCTTTATAATCCTGAGTAGGTTAAATTAATAGTGAGAACTTTTATTTTGTTGTTCAACCGATGTCTTTGGTGAGTTATTGTACATTCAAAGTACAACTAGGATCTTTGCACTTTTTTGTAAGTGGATTGAGTTAGAGGGTTTTTTTAGTGAATTAAGTATATACTATTGTTACTTCATATGTCTATTTTTTTAAATATGCTTGATATCCCACAAAATAATTTTAAATGTTTTCTAGAAGGGCTAATGTACCTACTTGACTCTATCTTCAGTTCTTTTTCCTTAATGATTTGGTGAATGTAGGAAAATTTGTAATTCATTCTTTATTGTAATTTTCAGCATGTGATAGAGTACTTTCAATGATTGGCCTAATGTAGGAAGGGAGGCAAGTCGGGTTGCAGGCCAAACATTCGGACGTTGGAGTTCTCTATACAAATGTACTATTCAATTCAAATATGCTGTTAATTTATTTTTATTTATGTTGGTTATACTAATTACTTGACATCAAAGCATAGTTTTTTTTAACATGAAGACCTTTTAACATTATTTTTCATTTTCATGTAATTTTCATTGAGATCAAGGCGATGTGGATATGGCATAGTCACAACACCACATTCGTGAGCAGGGAAGTTACCTAGAATAAAATAGGATTGATGGAAATGGGGCTATAAGAATTTATAGGGTTGCGAAATTTGAGCCCCGTCGCTGGACCCGAACTCCATCATGTAATGGTGGTTAACGCCGATCCATTTCATAGCGCCCCATCGTCGGACCTCATCGATGAGGGTCTTGGAGTACGACTCCAACAGTTTCTTCGCTGCCATTTTAGCTAAAGTAGAGAGACAACATTCTTGAATGAAATTTTCAACATTGAAAATATCACAATTGTGAATCGTTTGACGACAATTCAATGCAGTGAATCAATTTTGAACACTGAAAATATTACATTATTTGAACGCAGTGAATTATTTTAAACAGTGAATCGTTTAATGGCAGCCATGCATTTTGGTTGTCTCTCTTTATAATCTTGAGTAGGTTAAATTAATAGTGAGAACTTCTATTGTTGTTGTTCAAACGATGCCTTTCCTTTATTTTTTTATGTGTTACTGGCCTATTTAAAGATCTATTTTTTTAATTTTTTTTAAGCTCTTTTTATCATCTTGAGTAGGTTAAATTCTATTGTTCTTATTTTTCCTTTTCGCAGAATAAACTTTCATCAAGTATTATGTGTAATATTTTGAGTAGAAAACAATATACGCATATGCATAAATAATAGTATTAAGCTCATTCAGATTTTCTTTGTTTCGATCATTAATTCCACATGTCATTTCAAATTGGCCTTTTCAAAGACTCGAATGTTATATAAGTTAAAATTAATTTTATTTTATATTATTTATTCGAACTTTAAGTTTTATTCTTATATATTTCATGATTTATGTTTTGTGATTTTACATATAAGCTTTAAGTTTATTCGGGGATTCGATTTTGTCAAACAGAGTACAACTTTTTCGAGAAGATGAGACTCGAAACAAAATTTTGGAATTTTATTTCGGAGTTAAATCTTCTTGACTAATGACTATTGATTTTTATTTCGGACTCCAGCAGCAGGATTGCAGTCCAACTAATAAATAACAGCATCCACAACCCATGGTTGATTATAGAAGACTGATCACCTCCAGCAGGGGCTGCTACTATAGGAGCATGATTGTGGCTACTACACGGGCTGCTACTATAGAAGCAGAAACCCTCCTTGGTAATTTGTTGTTGTGGATTTAGTAATGGTCGTGGATACTACATAGGGGCTGCTAAAAAACAAATGTCGCCTCTTTAAATGATATCACATATGGCTCACTCCTTGCATTTCAACCTAAAAAACAAATGGCGCCTCTTTTTCCATAGTTAGTGTCTTAGATTCATCCAATAGTCAGTTTTGCATATGATCTTTCAACTCGAGACAGGTAACAATATGGAGCCTCTTTTTCCAAGAAGACATTTGAATTTGTTCTGAGCATGCTCTTTATATCATCTAAAATCTGAGGAATCTTATCAAAGTCATCAATTTGTGCACAATTACCTGACTAGAAAACAGTGAATTTAGAATTATGTTTTTTCTTAAAGTTTTTCCCTTTTTCCTGGCCGGTTAGAGATTCAATGATCCTTCTTTCTTCCATATTCGAAAGATAACTCTCTCACCTGATTAAACTAATGTCCATATCTAGCTGCAGGTTTAGTGTGGAACTTATGTTTATTTCACACTTATGATATGTATTATATAAAAGAGGCATGGTATGTGCAGGTTTAGTGATGAAAACTTATCTTATGTATTATATAAAAGAGTCATGAAGAGGATTATATAAAGAGGCATGGTATGTGCAGACTAAACTTATCATATGTTTTTTTGGTGAATGTCTAATTCAATTAGTTCCAATTTTGTGGTACTAATATGGTTCGTGTGATTTTTTCAACTATGAGTTTTTTACAGTAATTTGGTTCATTCTTTGATTCATATCGTACCGGAACTCCGGAGGAAGCTACTTCAGTACATTTATTAATGTTCTATTACATGACACATTCAATGTTAGCCTACACGGATAAAGAGTTGGTCATTACCAAACTTTGTTGCTGAGAATGCTGAGTAACTCAAATGTGTTATGTTTTGTGTACTCAATGTTTTCAGTAGTTCTAATGATGTGTATTGTCCCTCAGGTGACTCCATCGTGGGAATAAAGAACTGTCCAGTCAAATAATTCTTAATACCTAAATGATTGTCGTTGATGAGTGGTTGTCTAATTCCTCAGGACACTAGTCAGGCTACCTATCAACCCTAGCGGGAACCACCTAAGGAGTCGAACAGGTGCAGAGAGAGAAGAACTCACCCTCACAAGTACAATATAACGCAATGGTTGATAGGACTCCCAGCAGCCCATTCGATATATTTTCAATGATGGCCATATGGAGCCCCCGTCAAGGGAAGTACATATGTGCAAGTGACTTTATCCTTATGAAGATTTAAAGAAAAATGTGCAAGTGAGTTTTTCCTTTTTCCTTATGAAGATTTAAAGAAAAATTTGCAAGTGAGTTTTTATTTTACTTTTCATTCTCAAATCAGTAAATGAACTACACTAGATACACTTGGCCAGTTCAGCCTCTTACATTGGTTTATTTGTAAAAGGGAAGAAACAAAAGCAACCCATGGTTGCCTCTGTTTGATATTTATCATAGTGTTTTAGTTCAAGCCTGCTAAAACATTTTTATTTGTGCATTATTTTCTCCTGCACACACCCATGTCTGTTGAAATAGGATGCATACATGAATTAAACTACATGTTAGTTGCTTATTTGTGCATTATTTTATCCCTCACACACCCATGTCTATTGCTTATTTGTGCATTAGTTGCTTAGCTTTTTTTGACAAGGAAAATTTGACAAATTGGTACTGACTTTGAATCATCTTATGATGTTAGATATCTATCATAGATGTCTGTCTTCTGCAGAAGCAGAAGGTTAGATTGTTTCTACATATTTTGGAACGCAAAGTAACTCAGCATTTTGATAAGGAAGACTATGTTTCAGCTTTGGTGACTGAAGAATTCTATACAAATAAGGAGAATTTTCCAGGATTTGGAAGACCTTTTGTCTTCAATTCAAAGGTTTTGCTGAGGGTAGGGTCTGATTTAGAAGCCAAAGACGCTATAAGGGGGGCCCTAAAGATTCCAAATTCAGTGAGGCAGAGCGCACTTCAATAGAAAAGTTGGCTTCTCTTGGGGCAACACGCAAAGGCCAGTTTTTTCATCACTAGAAGATTTTAATAAATTTGAAATGAATCATGCTTCAACTAATGGAAGCAAATGTAGTGCATATATGTGGAACTCAATCAAGGACTTATTGGGGGAAGCGACAATCTGGAAATAGGTTTGTATCAATTTGCGTGAAGACCTCAGTATTCATTAGGTGTAGCAGCCCAAGTCCTCGACTCATGAATTCTGTTACGGTTGTTTTCATTTTGAGTCGTATATTTACTTTTGTTAGCAAGGCTCTCTTTTGTACTTTATAAACAATGATATTATACATGTTGAGTCGTATCTTTACTTTTGTGGAACTCAATCATGGACTCATGAATTCTATTCGTTATGTTGTTGATGCCCTTATTTCTTATACAGGGCGGATAATCCTATAAACGAAGGAAACTTTGCCCAAATTTTTTAAATTGTTTACGATTATTTATTTTATATAAAAACATTAGACTTAAATTATACATGACTTGATATTTTGAAAAGAATTCTTCGTTCCTTCAGTCAAAGGGCAATACGCTTAACTGTAGGATCTTCAATAGACGGATGCCGGCATGCTTACACCTATATATGAAGAGGTTTCTCCCATGTTTCGAACCCGAGTCCAACTATAGCTTTGGCGAGGGCACTTGCCATCGCACCAAGGCACAACTTTATGCTTTTAAAATTATCAGCTTGCCTTCTGGCACAGGCATATCCTAGTATATATATATAATTAATCTTATTTGATAATGTTATAAAACAAAATAATATGATTCACTATTCTGAAATCTATGAACAAAAATTGTTTTCTACATAAATATATTCAATTATTTACTAAGTTTAATAATTTATGGTATATCTATGTGCATTATTGTGTATGTTAATATAACTAGTTATTACATGAGGGAAAAATGCCAAAAGAAAATTTGTAGGACTTTTAAGCTATTAATAGAATCTCACATAACAAAATTTTCTTCTCAAAATAATATTTAGATTTTATGGATAATTTTGATAATTTAATATTTTATAAGCATCTTTGTCTTCACTGAAATTATTGTAAGGATTTCCATGGGAACGTAAGAATCCTACCTATTGGATGAATTTTGATTCCACCTTTTTTCCACCAAGAAGGTAATCTAATTCCATTTTGGTCACATTCTCTTGTAACCTAACCTCACACCAAACATAGTAATGTTACACATTACCATAATTGTTAGAAGGAATCAAATTCCACATAGTTTTTTCGCGTTCTAAATGTGTCTTATAGCAGACATTTGCTATGTTTCCTCTTCCAAATCTTTAAACTTTCTATTTTCTCTGTCTACATTGTTTAATGTAACATGTCTATTAGGGGTGAAAATATTGGAAACGACACGAAAACACAACGCAATACGACATGAAATTGATCATGTAGTAAAAAAATGTGCACCGTTATTATTTTAAAAGTATGTCGAACTATATAATACAAGATATTTTAAGAGAGTGTAATAAGCCATGTAGTTAAAAAAATGTATTTAGCTTCAATTATATAGGAGTTTAGTGTAATTTTACTACACCACTTAAACATTTCAATTATGTATTAAAATATGTATAAGAGTAAATAGATTATTTAAAACACAATTATATATGACTTAAGTATATTTTTAATTTAAGGACAAAATAATTTAATGTACAAAAAAAGTTTTCTTTCTTAAAACCACTTGAATAACATATTATAACCTTCCTCTTGTTATAAAGGATGCATCCTGCACTCCCACTTGTTATAAAGTCAACGTGTATTTAAGTATATATTTATGAGTTTATAAAATTTTATATAATTAGTTATACAAAGATTTAGTTTTGCAGAAAAAAAATATAGGAATAGGTAAAGGACTCACATCAAAACATTTCCTACCAGTAGGTATATATTACCTTAGAGACCAAAATGCTTTGTTATATAAATTTATTGGAGTCCCACTTCAAAAATAGTTGCAAGTCTCACAACTATTAACAAATTATAAATCTACTCGTAACTCACTTATAAAGCTGGGACCGAATCTGGTCTAAGAGTCTTCTAGCTCTGGCCTGCTAGTATTTCAAAAGCTACGGTGAACCCATTTTTGGGATCAGTAGAATGTTAATTTTACAGTGCACTAAGGGATGCTGTAAGAAATCGAAGGGCATCCGTTGATTGAGTTTCAAATTTTTAATATGTATTTGAATGTAATCACCTGAATGAGAATTTAATTAGCACGAGGGTTGACAATTATGTACTTCTGTCATTTTTTTATGTTTCTTGTCTATTTATGTTTAAAAAAATATTGTTAAACACATCTCTCGTGTTTTTAGATTGGTTGTGTTCGTTTTAATTAAAAAAAATATAATATTGGATTGTGTCATTTTCGTGTTAGATAAATCTTGTTCCGATCGTGTCTGGCTTATCACGGCCCAATAACACGATTTGGCACCCATTTTGTGTGTGTGTGTGTGTGTGTGTATCTTCGCTTCCTTAACAATATAATTGCCAATTCCTCTACCTTCATAAAATTCCCTCGTAACTTGATCAAATATCATGTAAATGATATTTCATTATGAGCCACTAATGCTCATATTTTAAGAGGATCCATTACTATGATCTATTCCTATTCATGCCTATTATTGTTCATATTTTTTTTTGGCCTTCTCTCTAAATTTTATCACTGACACTAACATTAGATATTTTCTCTATTTTAATTCACTTTTGTATTTACATAATCCATTCCATCACAACAAAATATTTCCACATATAATAGTCGAGGATATGATGAGTAACCAATGGATATTCAGGGTTAATTTGTGGAACGTTCTAGGAGAAGACATTTTCGGCAGACGAATGCGAAAAAGTTATGGAAATTATTTGAGGTCATTCTAGTCAAGTGGTTTGTGTCTTTATTTATTTATTAATTTTACAACTAGTTTTGTATTGGGATTCCTACAATTGGGATTTTGAGATGTAATTAGAAAAAGAAATAATTCTATTATTCCAGTGGCCATCTGGGATTTCTTCTATACGGATTCACCCCGAAATAAGAGAATTTTAGCATGTGCGGGTCTTGAGAAATCTTTGCGGGCTCCCACATATATAAATTGTCCTTCATTAAATGATGATGAAAAGGTAGAACATGGAGTCACGAGCCTATCTTACTCAAAGTAGGCAAAAGATGTAGTAGTTCTCGTAGAAATGTCATCAAAGAAAAATTGATGCATACCAAATAAAAAAAATTGAGGGTCCAACGACTAAGTTATCGAACGGATAGGTGTTAGGCACCCATTCTTTTCTATTAGTATCTCATAAGCTAGGATAATATTCTCATTTTCTCCAAAATATAATTCATGTGTATAATGTGTGTGATGTGAAAATAAGTTAGGAAAATAAATCGTCATATACACATCATGAGAAGGACGAAAATGATTCATTCTGAGGAGTATAAAAAGAAAGAAAATAATCTGACAAGGTAGCCAAAATGTGTAGTGCGCGAAGAATGGAATATGTATGTATGAGGAGGGCGCTAAAAATATGATAATCAAAAGGGACAATGATATGTGCAATATATCGGACACAAATCCTCCATGGTGAAATAAATATGTGTGTTTAATGAAAGTATGAAAAAGAAACATAATAAAAGAATATGAAAACATGATATGATTAACCAACGGATCATGATTTACTATGAGGAAGTGAATATGAATGTTTGATGGGTTACTAGTACTTATATATGTATATACGCATAGTAATACTAAATATTATAACTAGTAAAGTAAATAAATAAGCAAATAGGACTGGAATATAGAGGATGACTAGGGACGCCTAGATATGCCAAAAAAGGCAACAAAGTCCATGTAGTTTGACAACACGCAAGGGTGGGCCTTAACCCATGAACCCAAAACTTGAAATTCTCTAAGTTCATTTAAAAATGTTCACAAGTGTTGGGAGTGTGAAAAATGGAAAATATAATTTAGGGTTTAAAGGTGAACCCTCTTTTAGCATTTTTGGTTTATAAAATTATGTTTTTTGCCTATAAATAATAAAAAAAAATGGATTAATTGGAGTGATAAAATGAAATAAAGTAAAAATATTCCAAGAGTGAAGAAAAAATAATAAATGACACTAGTTAAATAATATGTAAAAGTCTTGAAGTAGACCTCATATAGAACCTTGCTATGATTTTGACGTAAAGCAGGCTAATTTTTATGGTGTTTGAGTGGTGGTGGGGTAATGGTAAAAGTGGGTGGCAAAAAGTGAGGTCAATGCGATGTAAGAAAAGTGGAGAGAATTTTTAGAACATGAAATTTTATAATGACGATGCACTAATTTCGAGGTAGAGGTTGTTTTAATTTTTAGAAAAGGGTTCTTACGAATTAGGCCATGACTTCCTTAAATAGAAAAATATAGGGCTAGGGTCTATGCCGATTGGCATAGGCCCTGGTCTGTCGATCGGCATACCCCTAGCTTGTTGATGAGAGGGTCTGGGGTGGCCTATAGGCAGTCCAAAAAGGAATTTTTCTAAAAAACATGCAGAAAATGCGAATCGTAAGTCCGAATCGCGCACAAACAAAACCGTTGAAAAATGTATTCAAATCCATATAAAAATCTAATGGGCCACTTTCGGGTCTGAGAGTTAACGAAAGTCAAACGGTGCTTGAAAATGCTTGATAAGGTCTAGGATGGGGTTCATGGAGTAAAAAGGCAAGTACGCACGAACCGTATGGTCGATTCACGCTCGAAATTGACCGTTGGAAGGGGTATTAAAAGCCTTATGAAAGTGAAAGAGATATTCCGAGGTTTGAAAGTTGAACAAAGTTAAACGGAGCTCAGAAGCGTGTGGTGGCCTTTAGGATAGGGTTCTTACATTAAAAAGCGAAGTACGAGCGAACTGTAGGGCTAATTCCTGCATGGTATTGATAGTTGGAAATGGTATTTGGCGGCCCTGTGGAAGTGAAATGAGATACGAACATATTTGGGAGTTGGCCAAAGTCAAAATCGGCTCGAAAAAGACTGATTGTCTCTCAGACGGGGTTTCGAAGAAAAAAGTAAAGTACGTGCGAACCATGAGGCCAAGTCAGGCACAATATGGACAATTGAAAAGAGTATTTAGAGACCTATGAAATTTTAAGGATTTACTCTCGGGTTCTAAAAAGTCCTGATATGCAATGTAAGGATGGTCTTTCAAACAAAAAGATTTTCTTATTTTTCAAATTTAAGGAAAAAAACTTTAAATAAGTTAATGCAATAAAAGCCTTTTCACCAATTAAACCGTTTATTATGAAAAAACAAGTTACCCAATTTTATCTTTTATAACCTAAAACATGAATCTAAGTGATAAAAATATTAAATAAGTAAAGCATCACCACACGCCAATGTACGAGGAAAACCCACAATAGGAAAAACCTCGGATGACCTAGCCAAACAGTTCACCATGATAAGGTTTTACAAAGACTAGACGGTGGTCTTACTCAACGACTCGTCTCCCTAGCAAGCTTTAATGTGCTTCTATCTTCAACCTCTCCTTCACAATGAAACATAGGAGTCCACCCACACAAACTGGCACAACATGTGAATCCACACGTACCCGGGTATCCACCGATGAGGCTCAAAAAGTATCTACGAAATAGGAAAATGGAATTATCATTTCTTTATCACAACACATGAAACCATAAATATGATGACCACCACACGAAACCTTCTCTCTACAGATGATTAGAAATAGACTTGGTGCCAAACAAAAAGATCTCAAACCATAAGAATATTGAAATATGGATATTTAAACTCTTTTGGGTGAAACAATGGTTTTGAAATTTGGTAAAAAAATGGGAATTCTTCTTTTCCAAATGTTCTTCAAAATTTGAGTCCATCACGCCTCTTTATATTAAACCAAGAAATTCGAGGCGATAAGTTCGTCCAAATGAAAACATAGTTCTCATTCGAACAAAATTCATATTTTGTTCAAATCAAGACCCGTCTCGTTCGAACGGACATGCATTGTGGTTCAAACGACCTTCCCATGAGCTTCCAAATGGTGACCTTCTATTTGACAAAAAATTCACATTTGAAGTTCAATGGATGTTCGTTCTAATATCCCAAGCTTTTTCCAACGAGATCTCAAACTTGTTTGAACGAAATTCTCATTTCATTCTAATGAAGTCTGTATCTCGTTCTAACGAACTAAGAAATAATATTTTTTTTCTAAAAATTATTTAAAAACAGTTCCAAATGATTTTGTTTAAAAAATAATCACCCAAAATAAATTTCAAAGAATCATAATCTAATGCATCCCTACCGGTAAGATCCTAAAAAAATGTGAGGATCAACTTGGCATGAAACACGATATGATGAGTATCCATCTTTGAAGCTTTTTCGCTACGTCTTCAATAGTTTTACAAGATCGACAATACAAATTCAAACTTATGACTCAAATTTTTCCTAAAATTATGCCAATTACAAACAAATTGAATCGGTTGAGAATTTTCCCTTTTAAATCTCCCCTTTTGGCTATTCCGGGGCAAAAAACCAAAGTAAAAACCCCGTGGGTCAGAAAACACTTTAAAAGACTCAACCTCAAAAGAAAAAAGTACCGATGATCGACAAACACATATGCTAAGTACCTTTGCTCGCTTGAAACTTATCTTATGTTGTAAAATACACACTTAAAACACCTTCAAGTGCAAAGAAAATATAACATGTATAAAATCATCATCTGAATAAATTCAAACTATGTCCAACAATCACAACCTAGGTAAGATATCTCCTACTAAGATAAAGATATCATAATCATGAAAGGAAAGACATTGTTTTTACTCATTTTTGTTTAGAACTAAATGAAGTAAGAATGCATAAAACTATTTATCCCCCATGAACTAAATCTCCCCGAAATATGTGAACATATAATAACAAGAGAAATAACAAAAGTAGTAATACTACCATGCAATGGTGTAACGTGCATCAAGAACATAACATTGCAACACAAGCACGAATATTCACAAGCCTAGAATATTAATAAATTTACAAGAAGGGGGTGAGGCAAAGAGGGAGATAACACAGAATATAAGTGGTTCAACCAATCTTGGCCTACTCCACTATGTGGGTGCATGTGATATCCACTAAATAAGGACTATAATGGCCTTGGGATACAAAACACTCAAGCTTTCTATAATTCCCCATAATTTTTCTAAAATAAATAATAATAATAATAATAATGTATTTTGATAAATAATTTTTTGTGGAAATTGGACTCAATTGGAAACTTAATTTAATAATTGCAAAGGTGTAATTTGTTGGTAAGTCATATTTTGATGTGATTAATTTTCTGCGTGTATCTATGTGTATTGCTATAGCATCGCATGTATTGCAAAAGAAATTCAAATTAATATGCGACACAATTTAAAAGTACCCAATGTTAACATAAAATAATTCGGGATATATTTCGGGGCACATATGGGCTCGTTTATGTGTTTTAGACCTTTAAAAATAGTCCTAGATCTAAAATATATTGGTTGGAGAGCTTTTGGACTAGTTGGGATGTGAATTCGGGTCTATTTGAGGGTCCAAAAATTGGGTATTAAGCCCTACTCGGGATTAGGATTTATTAGTGTTTAAGTGGGGGTAAACCACTTCCCCACTACTATTCAGAAATGACCTAAACACAACTGTTAACGGGAGAGGAAAGGAGAAGAACCAAAATAGGATAAAAGGACAAGGAATCAAGAAGAAATCAAAGGGGTTGTCTTCCACAAATTTCTAAGGCAATAATCCCCTTACTTAATTAAAGTTTTCCGTGTATTTTCTTGATGCATTATAATGACCCATAAAATTTCTGAAATTTAGGTTTGATATGAATGATTTGATGATGAATAAATATTCTATGCATGTAGAGGGTTGAATTTAATATAGAATGAACCCCATAAATTTAGGTATACCGATATGTTGAAATTGGGGCTAGAACCCTCAGGGTTCTTGATAGTTAAGTGGGAACATCTTGACTAGTTGATCTAGAGGATATTATTGTTGGTATATGGACTGAAATCCTGATGTAAACTCCATGACAAATGCCAAATATCATGAATTAAATAGGGTTGGAATTTGTAATGAAATTTGAGTTGAAATATGTATTTAATGTTCATACATTCTAGGAAAATTAGGCCTGAAATTAGAATTGAATCATGTAATTAATGATCGTAAGTGGACTAATTAAGTTGTAGGGAATAAAATACATAATTATTAAGAAGTATAAACCCTTAGAAGTGAATTTGGAAGGAAATTAAAGAATCTTACTAAAACAAACAAGAAAATATGGGCTTTTGCATAAAATCAAATCGATTCGGCCATGGAGCGAATTGATTCGGTTTGGCAGCGAATGCATTCGACCATGAACCAAATCGATTCAGTCCTGGAGGCTGAGTGAGTTAGGCCTATAATTTGGTTAAGGGTAATTTCAGGAGTCCAAGCGAGTTGGTAGGACCGTGTATGGGCCAATAGGGAATATATTAAAAATGAAAAGGTGCCCTTATTTAATTGGGAAAATTACATTTAACAAGATGATTAAGTAATTATCCAAGAGAGTGGAATTAATAACTCACTAGAAAATAAATTATTGATAAATGGAATAATTGTGGACATACCAACGTTCGTGGACTGTCCTATCGGCTTGGGGGTTCGTACGTTCGGACCGGGTACCACATGTAAACACAGGCGGGCTTGACGATTGTGTAGGTCGTATAGGTACTACATGGAGGAACTATTTATGAGAGGAATGTGTTGATGCTGACCCAACCTGTGTCACCGCTGGGTATGGATCGTGAACAAGTATCCTGCGTAGGGATCACCCCCAACTAATGTATGTTTTGTGATGTCCACTTATGATAAGATATTCCTCCAGACTTGTCGATAGAATACGAACTAGACACCAATGGTAGATGCCTTTGTGTGTGAAATATATAAAAGTACATATATAAATAATTGTCGGACTGTAATGAGATAAATTTAATTGTCTAAGAATGGGGACATAAATGACAAGAGCCTACTTTGTGATGCATAATAGATGTTTATGCCTAGACGTATGACTTATAAAACTAGGATATTATGGATATTCTTAGTTGATTACAATCGATACACTTAAACATTTAATTATTGACAAATTCATTTTTATTAATTTGGCACGTTGTCATGTGATTAATTGGAACTTATTGGGTTGCGATTTATATCACACTTAGATGAGGGGTGAGGTGTTAAACTCATGCGAGTGACAATGGGGGAATATTTATTTTGTATCAACTCTATTATTTCATCTTGAATTAATGAAGTTAGTCTTGAACATCAAGGGCTCTGACCCAAATTTAAATGGTTTCTCCCCCCCCCCACCCCCCCCCCCCCCCCCCCCCCCAAGTTCTCCAATATAGGGATATATGGATTGTGCTGTAGTAGTCTCGCAGTCTGCCAGAGTTAGTTAGTTTGGGTTATTTGATTCTAGCATAGGTGATTTTCTGTCAGAGTTAGTTATTTTATTTGGAACAGTTGTAAGGACATAAACCCAAATTTCTTTACATTATATTGGGTCGAGGCATTTACTTTGTATTTAGATTTATTATGTACTTGGTGTTGGTTTGAATTTATCTATTCTTACGCAAACATTCATAAAGTTCAAAACAAACCTTAGAAATATATTATTTATATTACGTTTGTGCTGAGAATGGTATTAATTGACAAGCGAGCCATATGTTAGGCGTATCGTGCCCAAACTTTTAGGTATTATTTATTTTATGTTCGGCATATGTTGGGGTTTTTATAATTGGTATCACAACAAACTTTTAGTGTCCTTAAGATATGTGTTTCGTTCATTACGTTCTGTTTTGCGTTATTTGATATGTAAAGCCTATCGTTAGGATTCATTGTATTCTTACATTGGCTCTAATTCGAACTTTATTTTCTTTTAAATGGAAAAACAAAAAAGGGGCAGACCGAGGTGAGTAGTTCCACATATTTCCAAGGAGGGGGCTCACTCACAACCACGTCATCAGCAATATGCCCCAAAGTCCCAATAGTTGATCACACAAGCTCAGATAGACACTATAGTGTCTCAGGCGGTCTCTACGGCTATGGTAGCTATGCTCCAACACTTCCCACCACCACAGACACATAAGCAACCACCACTACCACAACAAGTGGCTATACCAGCTCAAGAACTGGGTTATATGTGGGATAGAGTGATGGAGGCCTTTTTTAAAGACCAGCCTCCAGAGTCCGCTGGCAGTTTAGATATATTTGTGCTGAGTAGGTGGGAGAAGGATATTGAAAGGCACTTACAGAGGGTCAAGTGAACACCCATACAGAAGCAGATGTTGGCTTCATTTAGATTAGTGGTGGACGTACTGCAGTAGTGGGAGGAGATTACGAAAGTTGCTAAAAGGGGTAATTTCACTATTGATCAGTTTTGTGAGAGATTTGAGGGGAAATACTTCCCCCTAGCGATGCAGTCTGAGATGAGGAGTGAGTTTACGAAGCTAAAATAGGAGGGGCTTACTATAGCCGAGTACGAAGAGGATTTCACCGCCCTCTCCTACTTCGTAAAGGAGGATGTTTGTACTGGGAAGATGAGTATGGGCAGGTTCATTTTGGGATCAGCCTGACACATCAGGAAGACTTTTATGGGGAACCCATCATTCACGAAATACAATCAATTGGTTAATTTTCTATTTCTCCTTTGAAAGTATCACATGGAATTTCTAAAAACAAGGGAGAGAAATGTCATGGAGCGAAGTCATCGAGACAAGAGGGCAAGAGGAGTGGGGGAAGCGGATCTAGGACCCAACATCACAGGAGCACCCCATCTGCCGACCACAATAAGGAGTTTAGAGGTGAAAATAACTGAAACAACCAGGGATAGTCGGTGAAGGTCTATCAGGGGCTAGCAGTACAGAGGCCATCAAGGCCAGGGATAGGAGGATAGAGGCCAGCAGGGTCTGTTCTAAGGAAACTATTATACCTATGGGGAGAAGGGTCATTGCTCAGAGATTTTTGCTCGTGGTAAACAGATAGTCCAAGATAAGTAAGGATGTAGGGGACAATAGCAGGCACCATAGGGACATCTCCCACCCTTTCTAGCTCAGGGAGCCGCTACAGCAGTCGCTCTGGCACCCATCGCCCTGCAATAAGGACATTAGTCATTGCAGTATGGACGATTCTGTCATGTTGCAACCACAGAGGGGACAATACATGCACAAGAAGTTGAGGGTATGTTTCCCATCTTTGGTCGTATTGGTCGCATTCTATTCGATACGGGTGAATCTCATTCTTTTGTTAGCACGGGGTTTGCACGGGAGACGGGTATGATAGATTTTGCATCCAACATTATTTTACACATAGGCTCACCAGTGGGTAGTGGGGAACCCATACAGTCAATATGTCAGGTTATAGGTATTGAGATAGGTCGAATCACCTTCACAGTTGATTTATTAGTACTTGACATGCATGAGTACGACGTCATTTTGGGTATGAACTGGCTAGCTACATATAGACCATGTGTGGATTGTTGTCGGAGGTCCATTATCTTTGCAACTCCCGGGTAGGAGATGTACCTAGTAGAGATGTCGCACCCCATAGGTGGGTCGAGCCCATATTTGTAGTACATCGAGGACGATACTTCTTCATAGGTTGTGGTGACACTAGATTCAATCCCTGAGGTGAATGGGTTTGTTAATATTTTTTGGTAGATTTTATGGTTACCACCTAGTCGGGATATCGATTTCATGATTGATTTATCTCCAGACACTAGACCTATTGCCCATACTCCGTATCAGATGGCTCTTTTGGAGATAAGGGAGCTACAAGAGAATATTAAGCAGTTGTAGGGAAGGTATTTATCATGAGGATTGCTTCACCCTGGGGTGATACAATGTTATTCGTCAAGAAGAAGGAAGGATCTCTACATTTTTGTATCGACTATCAGGAGTAAAAAAAAGTCACTATTCAGAATAAATACCCATTGCCACGTATAGATGATTTATTTTACTAACTGAGGGGTGCTGCATATTTTTCAAAGATTGATTTAAGGTTGGGTTACCACCAGTTAAGAGTCCGGGAATAGGATATCTAAAAGACATCCTTCCTTACTAGGTATGGGCCATACGAGTTTTTGGTGATATGATTTAGGCTAACCAATGCACCAACAATATATATGGACTTTATGAACCGCGTGTTCAGGGATTATTTGGATCGATTTGTTTGGGGTACCATTTGTTTGGGATGAGGTGTGACAGTAGGAATTTGAGGAGTTGAAGACTAGACTGAATACGACATTGGTTTTGGCATTGCCTCGGGTAGGGGTTGACTACAGAGTCTTCACAGATGTGTCCTTAAGGGTAATTGACGGGGTTTTGATGCAGGAGGAGAGGCCAATATCTTATGCTTCCCGAAAGCTTAAGCCTCATGAGGGACATTACCCCACCCACGATATAGAGTTGGCAGCTGTGGTTTTTTCATTGCGAGTGTGGAGACACTATCTCCTGGGGGAGAAACTTTATCTTTTAACAAACCACAAAAGCCTGCAGTATTTGTTCACACAGCAGGAGCTGAACATATGACAAAGGAGATGGCTAGAGTTTTTGAAAGATTATCAGTTCGACATTCAGTACTACCGGAGAAAGGTGCCGTGGCGGATGCTTTTAGCAACAAGCCTATTTTCGAGTTAGCAATGGTGTGAAAGGCAAAGTGGCAGTCGCTTTATGCCAACAATGACCTGACCCGCGCATTTATGGCAATTCTCACTATCAACCCCGAGATCATTATTTGGGTGGTGAAGCCATAGGGAAGAGATAAGCATTCCTAGGAGAGAATGATATAGTTGTTAGACGAGAGATGGATCACTTTCCCATTGGGTTAGATGATGGTTTGAGGTTTCAGGGGAGACTAGTTGTACGAGATGATGAGGAGTTGAGGTGAGCTATTATATTTGAGGCTCATGGGTTACGATTTATGGTACATCCCAGAGGGAATATGATGTACCACGACATGGGACGCCAGTATTGGTGGGTCAGGATGAAAAGGAACATAGATAATTTCATGTCAAAGTGTGCTACATTTCAGCTGGTGAAAGTGGACTGTTAGCGTCCCCTAGGATTTTTACAACCTTTAAAGATCCTAGTGCGGAAATGAAAAGTGTCTCCATGGAATTTATTACTGGGCTACCTACATCGTAGAGGAAACACGATTTGATATAGGCAATCATCTACAGATTGACAAAGAAGTCTCATTTCTCATCGGTCCGGACACATTACAGCTCAGAGAAGTACACCAGACTCTTCCTTACAAAGATTTTTAAGATGAACGGGGCACCGCTCAACATCGTGTTAGATAGGGACAGGACATTTGTGTCCCACTTTTAGAGGAATTTTCAGCAGGCCTTAGGGCCATAGCTGAGATTAATCTCGTCATATCATCCTCAGACCGATTAACAAACGAAGAGGATTAACTTACTGTTGGAGGACATGTTGAGGATATGCATTCTAGATTTTTTAAGGGGAGCAGGGATCATTATTTGCCTTTAGTGGAGTTTCCATAGAATAACAACTACTAGTTCACGATCTGGATGCCACCGTTTGAGGCACTCTAGGGGAGACCTTTCCATTCCCCCTCATGTTGGTTGGAGTTAGGGGAGAACAAGTTTCATAGGCCAGACTTCATTCCGAACACTTCAGAGAAGGTAGATATGATTCGGGCCAAGATACGAATTACCCAGGACAAGCAGAATAGCTATGTAGATGCGGGCCAAATACACTTAGACTTAATTGAAAATTTAATTTAGTAATTGCAAAGGTGTAATTTTTTGTTAAGTTATATTTGTTTGTGATTGATTTTCTATGTCAATCTATGTTTATAGATATAACATCCCATTGATTGTATAAAAAAAATACAAATTAATGTGTGACACAATTGAAAAGTACCCAATGTTAACATAAAATTATTCGGGACATATTTCGGGCCATATATAGGACCGTTTAGGTGTTTTAAACCTTTAGAAATAGTCCCGGGTCAATAGTATATAGGTTGGGGAACTTTTGGTCTAGTTGGGATATGAATTTGGGTCCATTTGGGAGTCCAAAAATTGAGTTTTAAGCCCAACTCGGGATTAGTATTAATTAGTGTTTATGTGGGGGTAAACCAATTCCCCACTACTATTAAGAAATACCTAAGCACAACTTCTAATGGGAGAGGAATGCATAAGAATAAAAAGATGGAAAAAGGGTAAGGAATCAAGAAGAAATCAAATGGGCTTTCTACCACAAATTTCTAAGGCAATAATTCTCAAACTTAATTTACGTTTTCAATGTATTTTCTTGATGCATTAAAATGACCCTTAAAATTTCTATGATTTAGTTATGATATGTAATATATGATGATGAATACATATTTTATGCATGTAAAGGACTATATTTAATATAAAACTAGTCCTAGAAATTTAGGTATCAATATCTTGAAATTGGGGTTAGATGCCTTAGCGTTCTTGATAGTTAACTAGGTACGTTTTAACTATTTGATGTTGAGGATATTACTGTCGGTATATGGACTGAAATCCGGATGTAAACCTCATGATAGATGCTCCATATTATGAATTAAATAGTGTTGGAATTTGGAATGAAATCTAAGTTGAAATATCCATTTAATGTTCATACATTCTGGAAAAATTAAGCATGGAAATTGGAATTGAATCATGTAGTTAATGATCGTAAGTGGACTAATTAATTTTTAGGGAATCAATTACATAACTATTTAGAAGTATAAACCCTTAGAAGTTAATTTGGAAGGAAATTGAGGAATCACATATTGAAACAAACAAGAAGATCTGGGCTTCAGCATAAAATCGAATTGATTCGGCCTTGGAGCGAATAAATTCAGTTTGGGAACGAATCGATTTGGCGAGGAACCAAATCAATTCGGTACTAGGAGATGAGTGATTTGGGCCCAGGATTTGGTTAAGGGTAATTTCAGCAGTCCAAGCGAGTTGGAAGGATCGTATATGGGTCAATAGGTAGTATATTAAAAATGAAAAGGTGCCCTTATTTATTTGGGAAAATTACATTTAACAAGATGGTTAAGTAATTATCTAAGGGAGTGGAATGAATAATTCACTAGAAGGTAAATTATTAATAAATGGAATAAATGTGGACTTCATGTGTGACTTTTATATGGTAATTATATAGTAGTTACATATACATAGTGTACGAGATAATAATATGTACTTACGTGTATTTATGAGGACATACCAATGTTTGTAGGCTATCCTATCGTCTTGGGGGGTCGTACGTTAGGAACGGGTACCAGACATCATCATAGGTGGGCTTAAGGATTATGTAGGTCATATAGGTAATACATGGAGGCGCTATTTATGTAAGCTAGGTATTGACGCTGAAGCAGCCTGTGCCACCGATAGGTATGGACCGTGAATAGGAGTCCTGCGTAAGGACCACCCCAAACTCCCCAGACTTACTGATAGAGTACAAACTAGACAGCAACGATAGATGCCTTTATGTGTCAAATATATGAAAGGACATATATAAATAATTACCAGACTGTAATGTAATAAATTTATTTATCTAAGAATGTGGACATAAATGACAAGACCCTACTTTGTGATGCATAATAGATGTTTATGACTAGACGTGAGACTTATAAGACTTGGATATTATGGGTATTGGTATTTAATTATAGTCGGTACACTTACACATTTAATTATATAAAAATTCATTATTATTAATTTGGCACATTGTTAGAGTCGTTATTTGAGACTTACTGGGATGCGATTTATATCACACTTAGATGATCGGTGAGGTGTTAAACTCATGCGAGTAATGATGGTGGAATATTTATTTTTCATCAACTGTATTATTCATCTTAAATAATTAATTTACTTCTTGAACATCTAGGGCTCAGACCCAAATTTAAATGTTTTCTCCTCCCAAGTTCTCCTAGAAATGGATAGATGGATTGTGCTGCAGCAGTCTCGCAGTCTCTTTCATTCATCATGTTTTAGATTCTTTGACTCTAGCATAGGTGCTTTTCTGCCAGAGTTCGTTATTTTATTTGTAACAGATGTAAGGGCATAAGCCTGAATTTCTTATGTTGGGTTGTGGAATTTACTCTATAGTTGGATGTATTATGTACTTGATGTTGGTTTGAATTTGTCTATTGTTATGGAAACATTCATAAAGTTCAATACAAGACTTTAAAATAATATAATATATATTACGTTTGTGCTGAGAATGGTATGAATTGACAAGCAAGTGTTATCTTCGACATATTTTCCTGGCCAACCTTTACCTGAGAAAGTAGGGGTTGTTACACTTTCTGTCTCTATGGAGTGAATTCATCAGAGTTTTAGTAGGGTTGTGAATTAACCATCCTTCTAAAGGTAGGAGAAGGTAGGCATTTATATGGCTTGGGTGGTGCCATGCGCACCCCAGGCATGTAGGAGGCATGTACAATATCAAGTGGCCAATGTTATTCGGTCACCCATCATTTGTTCTTGTAAATAATGATTGAGAAATACTCTCCACACATGAGGTGGATGTTGTCCACGTGAGGTTTGCATCCCACACACACTCTCCCATGCGTCATCCATTCCACATGCCTTACCAGATGTGCCCTACTGACGTGAGGTGTTAGCGTGGTCGAGCAAGAGACCATTGAGGTTCAATTGGATCACATGTTGGTAACTTCCATGTGGAGTCTCGAATAACTAGCATCAGGCAAAGACGAGTGTATAACGAGTCTTATGAAGCCTCGACCTGATGGAAGGACGAGATCAAAAGAGCTGCTATAAGATTCTCTGGGAGAGCACATTTCGTAAGGTCGGCTCGAGCTAAGCTAGTTTTGAGTGTAGACAAGGTCATACTTAGGCATACCAGGAATCATTATGAAAACACATTGATCTTAAACTATAACACACTCAAAAGCTAAACATATCACATATTTTTTTCACTCAATTCCTTTGAAGCTATCATTTTCGAAAATCAAACAAACTAAACTCGTTGGCCTTGGATTTTTTTTGCTTATGCTGCCTTTAATTTTTTATATATAGGTTCTTTCCAATGGTGACTTCCCTGTAATGGAGATTTTCTCCTTTCGTAGCCCTTTCCCATACACCATCATATATTTTTAATAAAAAAATCTGACGGGCAATGCTTTTTACCTGCACAAGTCTACCATAATAATAAAATATATAGATGGAAAGATGAATTAAAGAACATGTCACACAACTCAAATATAATATGTGAAGTTAAAATTCAAAGAGCTCGTTCATGTGGTTGTGGAGGCATATAAAAAGTGAATCCATTATGTGAATTAAAGTCGAAACAACTCCATACAAGCATGACTAAGAACAATCTAGGTATTGAAAATCATACCCAAATGTCCTAGTCACATGGAAAGTACATAATGAAATGGATTCAAATACATAATTATGCCCCACAAAATGTGTAAACTAAAATACACAAAAATATAATTTTTTTTAGTTTTTATTAAAAATTTCAAATGAAATATACCAATTAAAAAAAACTCAAAAGACAAACAAAATCTTTTTGTATTTTTCAATACAACTCAACAAATGTTATATAAAAATACAAAAGAGTCAATTAACATACAACTAGCAAACATATATATATATATATATATAAGAACAAGAGTTTGTGTATGTAAACATGTGAACAAAATCAACCATTAGATATAGCATGGTAAGTATCATGTGCAAGAAAACGAGAATCAATGAGTCCAATTTGTAAAGCCTCCAAATTATATTTCCTAACCCACATAATGGTAACACGATGATATATGGTTTTGGAAACCTTGGTGGATCTAGACTAAAACCTCAGATGACAATTTTTAATATCAATAAAAAATGCCTAGGGTGACCTGTCCTATCGTAAACGCATGGTCTTGGCTTGGTGATCAAAAGCATTTGTATATCGAATCCAATTTTACACATGTCATCTCTTATTTGGACGGTGCCTAACATCTATCCAACTTCGCGTACCTAGATCTCAAATCAAATTTTACACGATTCGAGTATCAATATCTCTTCAAGATCAACTATTCGAGACTCTAACAAATGCCTAGACTACTCAAACTTAAGCATATCCTTCTTTATAACCTCCCTCAATCCACAAAGCCTACCTCTCTAACCCTCAACATACTATATCTTCTTTTAAAAAGTCCCATCACATACCCTAAGATCCTGAGTTAAAATCCGCTCATTATTTCCTATGGCATGCTCTTTCAACCTAGCTTCCAACTTCAAGTCTTCCTTATTCACATTCAATATTTTTGCATACAACTCATGGAAGGAAACTTGGAGTTCACTCTTCGACTACTCTTCTTCATCATCACTCTTTTCTTCACTCTATTCCACATCACACATTTCAGATGCACTTCTACTACGCTTCTACTACTCATGCCTAGAAATATCTTCATGGGAAGATTTCTCATCAAAGCTCACATGACTACCCAGGGAGATTTTCTTCCCTCTTTCAAATTACTCTCACCAAGGATGACATTATAAGCATTCAGGTTTTTGCCCTCCTTTCTTAATTTAATGGGGCACTAAGCTAGGATATAGCCATAAACCTCAAACCATAAATCCATTCTGATTTATCACTCATAAAGTTATCATTATAATTTTAGGGAATAGATTGATCTTGTTATCTCAAACTTTTTCGCATTTTTTGGTTGCTTTTGAAACTTGAGAAATTTCTTGAATTTATTTTCTAACAAGGCCATATCTTTGGACTCAATGTCATATTTTTCATTTAAAACATGTGTTTTTTCCTCTCGGGCTTTCAAAACAATGCCCTTGTCCTACTTATTCATTTTGCAGGAAAATAAGTCAAGCTCACAAGTTTGTAGGTCACATACAAGATCTTCAAACTTTGTAGAATTTAAAGCACCCAAGGAATTCAAAACAATCACATTTGATTAAATCTTTCAGAAAAATACCTTAAGATTTTCTTCATTACTCACTTATCCAGTATTCTCTTTACTAAGTTAAAATATGAGTTAACTATGTCAGATAATCTACTGTAGAACTCATAGAAGGTTTCACTGTCTAACATCTTAATGGTTTCGAACTGAGTTATGAGGTTTTGGAGTTTAGAAGACTTGACATCACTAGTTCATTCATGGGTGAGTTGGAGTATGTCCCAAACATCTTTAAACATCACACAAGTCATAATGCAGTGGAAATCCTGCAAGGTCACAGATCGAAACAAAGCATTTAAATTATGTAAATTATAACTTTGTAACCCATGTTCAACCTCACTCCAGGACTTTACGGGTTTGGGTAGCCTATTTTCGCTAACTAAGGTTGTAGTTGGGGACCAGCCAATAAGTATCGAATTCCATACCTAATCATCTATAGTCTTAAGTGTTAATTTCATACTCATTTCCAGTATGCATAGTTTGACGCCTCAAACATGAGGGATCTAAGACCATTAAAACCAAAAAATTCATACCTAAAAATGCTAAATCTAAACACAACAACTTAGTGTTCTAACTCTATTACCAATTTAAAGAGGTTCGATAGCTCAGGAAACGATGATCTAACTAACAAAATGTGTATTTTAAAAAAAATCAAATTTAATGACTAAAACTTTTAACAGATTAAGCCCAACAAATTTGTGTAACACTTTGGAACAGATTGTTGTGAAAACCCGATTTACCCAATTTTATATTTTTAACCAAAAACATACATCTAGGCGATATTAGATAAAATAAATAAAACATCCACTATAGGCCGATGAAATTGGAAAACCTTGGACGATCGATCCAAATAGATTATATGATAAGGTTTTGCAAATACAAATATATTACTATGATAAGGTTTTTCAAATACAAGTGAATTGTGTGGCTGGGCCATCCGATGTTTTTTCCATTATGGATATTCGTCGTACATCGACGTCTTGTGAGATTAGTGTATTTATTTTATTTGTTGTCACCTAGATGCATGCTTTAGGTCAAAAAAATAAAATTTCCTAAATTAGTTTATCGCTGCAACTCGATTTGAAATTTGTGAACAAGTTTTTATTCGATTAATTTGTTTAAAGGCTTGATTTTTAAAAATTGAAAAAAATTATAAAAAAATGGAATTTTTATTTGCAAGACCATTCTTGCTTAAACGCACCATGGATATCAAGTGCACTTTTCACGCTTACATTGTATCTGTGTAGTTTGGGCAAACATATATAATGCCTCGAAAGTCCACTAGAGATGGCTTTCTCTTGTGAGAGAAGTTACTCCTTCTCTCTAAAAATACCCCTCTTTTCGTAATTAATCCTCCACTCTTTCCATGGAATCAAAATCAGAATTTATCTTGGATTTTGATCCTAAGCCTTTTGATACTCACTATTCTCCAACACTTTTAGTTACACCTCCTGTCAACAATCAAAGTCACGCAAGGCCAAAGGAATCACCATTTCTTCCTCCATCTTTTGCTGATGTGCTAGTTAAAAAAATCACTGCTCAGGTGCATGACACAAAGGAATCGCCATCTCTTCCCCCTCTTTCTACTCCATACATGCGTGGAGATTAAATAGCTGTGAGACTATTGGATGATTCTTACTGAGAAGTTTTTAATGACTGTAGCTCCTCTACAATTATTGGACGTATGGTTCTTGGGAAAGGTGATAAACCATGGATGATTCAACTGGCCCTCATTCTGTTTGGCAATCTTTGCAAGAGTTGAGGAAATTTTGCAAGAGTTCTAGTTGAAGTTGTGGAAATTTTGCAAGAGTTATAGTTAAAGTTGATATGTACTTTAAACCTCCCCACCGTGTCTTGGTTGAAAGAGGGGAAGGTAATTTTTTTGTCAACATTTCTTATGAATCTCTCCCAATGTTTTGTAATTTCTGCAAATCTGTTGGACACTCCTTTAACCAGTGCATGAGCCTTAAAAAAGTAGTTGTCCAAAATTCAGAAGGTCAAAAGTTACTGTCTTCAAATAGCATTGTTGTTAATACTCTTAACTGTTCAAAAATGGTGAGAAGTACTGATTCTAAAAGTCTTTTTGATTCAGTAGAGGGATCGACTTTTCCCAAGGATAATTTGCCTCAAGGGCATGTTTGTTTGTTGGAAAAAAGTCCCAAATGGTTACTGAAAAACACCAAAAATTAAACACCATTCACTCGAAGAAAGTGTTGATCTAAGTAAATGGGGAGCATCAATCACATTCAAGTATTCTCGATAGTTTTTTATCTCCAATTTGTAATGGGGATATTTATAAATTCCCATATTTAATCTTTAATGGCTTTTTGTAGTTTTCCTTTGCTTGTAAGCCCTTGGAGAGGCTCTTTCTCCATTAATAAATTTATGTTTGGTCTTTTAATCCCTCTTCCATAAATAAAAAAAATAAAAAATAAAAATAAAAGGACAGTCAGGGTTTATTTGTGGGACGTTCTAGGAGGAGACATTTTCGGCAGACGAATGCGAAAAAGTTCTGGAAATAAATTGAGGTCATTCTAGTCAAGTGGTTTGTCTATATTTATTTATTAATTTTACAACTAGTTATGTATTAGGATTCCTTCCATTGGGATTTTGGGATGTAATTAGAAAAAGAAATAATTCTATTATTCCAGTGGCCATCTGGGATTTCTCCGATACGGATTCTCCCCGAAATAAGATAATTTTGGCATGTGCGGGTCTTGAGAAATCTTTGTGGGCTCCCACATATATAAATTGTCCGTCATTAAATGATGATGAAAAGGTAGAACATGGAGTTCTCGAACCTATTTTACTCAAAGTAGGCAAAAGATGTAGTCGTTCTCACAGAAATGTCATCAAAGACAAATTGATGCATACCAAATCAAAAAAATTTAGGGTCTAGCGACTAAGTTACCGAACGGATAGGTGTTAGGCACCCATTCCTCCCTATTAGTATCTCATAAGCTAGGATAATATTCTCATTTTCTCCGAAATATAATTCATGCGTATAATGTGTGTGATGTGAAAATAAGTTAGAAAAATAAATCATTATATACACATCATGAGAAGGATGGAAATGATTCATTATGAGGAGTATAAAAAGAAAGAAAATAATCAAACAAGTTATCCAAAATGTGTGCAGTGCGCGAAGAATGGAATATGTATGTATGAGGAGGGCGCTAAAAATATGATAATCAAAAGGGACAATGATATGTGCAATATATCGGACACAAATCTACCATGGTGAAATAAATATGTGTGTCTAACGAAAAGTCTAAAAAATAAACGTAATAAAAGAATATGAAAATATGATATGATTAACCAAAGGATCATGATTTACTATGAGGAAATGAATATGCATGTTTGATGGGTTACTAGTACTTATATATGTATAGACGCATAGTAATACTAAATATTCAAACTAGTAAAGTAAATAAATAAGCAAATAGGACTGGAATATAGAGGATGACTAGGGACACCTTGATAGGTCAAAAAAAGCAACAAAGTCCATGTAGTTTGATAACACGCAAGGTTGGGGTTTAACCCATGAACCCAAAACTTGAAATTCTCTAAGTTCATTTAAAAATGTTCACAAGTGTTGGGAGTGTGAAAAATGGAAAATATACTTTAGGGTTTAAAGGTGAACCCTCTTTTAGCATTTTTGGTTTATAAAATTATGTTTTTTGCATATAAATAATAAAAAATGGATTAATTGGAGTGATAAAAAGAAATAAAGTAAAAATATGCCAAGAGTGAAAAAATAATAATAAATGACACTAGTTAAAAAAGATATAAAAAGATTGAAGTAGACCTCATATAGATCTTTGCTATGATTTTGATGTAAAGCATGCTAATTTTTATGGAGTTTGAGTGGTGGTGGGGTAATGGTAAAATTGCGTGGCAAAAATTGAGGTCAATGCGATGTAAGAAAAGTGGAGAGATTTTCTAGAAAATGAAATTTTATAATGAAGATGAACTAATTTCGAGGTAGAGGTTGTTTTAATTTTCAGAAAAGGGTTCTTACGAATTAGGCCATGACTTCCTTAAATAGAAAAATATTGGGCCAGGGTCTATGCCGATTGGCATAGGCCCTGGTCTGCTGATCGGCATATCCCTGGCTTGTTGATGATGTAAAGTACCCCTCTGACGATAGGCATATGGTCTGGGGTGGCCTATAGGCAGTCCAAAAGGGAATTTTTCTAAAGAACTTGCAGAAAATGCGAATCGTTAGTCCGAATCGCGCACAGACAAAATCGTTGAAAAACGTATTCAAAGTCGTATGAAAATCTATTGGGCCACTTTCTGGTCTGAGAGTTAACGAAAGTTAAACGATGCTTGAAAATGCTCGATAGCGTCTAGGATGGGATTCATGGAGTAAAAAGGCAAGTACGCACGAACCGTACGGTCGATTCACGCATGGAATTGACCGTTGGAAGGGGTATTAAAAGACATATGAAAGTGAAAGTGATATTCCTAGGTTTGAAAGTTAAACAAAGTTAAACGGAGCTCATGTGGTGGCCTCTTGGATAGGGCTCTTACAGTAAAAAGAGAAGTACACACGAACTGTAGGGCTAATTCGTACATGGTATTGATAGTTGGAAATGGTATTCGTAGCCCTATGGAAGTTAAATGAGCTACGAACGGCTTTGGGAGTTGACCAATGTTAAAATGGGCTCAAAACAGAATGATGGTCTCTAAAGCGGGGTTTCGGAGAAAAAAGGAAAGTGCGTGCAACCATGAGGCCAAGTCATGCACAGTATGGACAATTGAAAAGGGTATTTACATACATATGAATGTTTAAGGATTTACACACGGGTTCTAGAAAGTCCTGATATGCTATGTAAGTATGGTCTTGCAAACAAAAAGATTTTCTTATTTTTAAAACTTAATGAAAAATACTTTAAATAAGTTAATGTAATAAAAGCCTTTTAACCAATTAAACCATTTATTATGAAAAAATGATTTACCCAATTTTATCTTTTTTAACCTAAACATGAATCTAAGTGATAAAAAAGATAAAAAAAAAGTAAAGCAAGACAACACGCCAATGTACGAGGAAAACCCATAATAGGAAAAACCTCGGATGACCCAGCCAAACAGTTCACCATTATAAGGTTTTACAAAGACTAGACGGTGGTCTTACTCAACGACTCGTCTCCCTAGAAAGCTTTAATGTGTTTCTATCTTCAACTTCTCCTTCACATTGATACCTAGGAGTCCACCCACACAAACAGCCACAACACATGAATCCACGCGTGCCTGGGTATCCACCAATGAGGCTCAAAAAGTATCTATGAAATAGGAAAATGGAATTATCATTTATTTATCACAACACATGAAACCACAAATATGATGACTACCACACGAACCCTTCTCCCTCCAGATGAATAGAAATAGAATTTGTGCCAGACAAAAAGATCCCAAAGCATAAGAATATTGAAATATGGATCTTTAAAATCTTTTGGGTGAAACAATTGTTTTGAAATTTGGTAAAAAAATAGGAATTCTTCTTTGCCAAATGTTCTTCAAAATTTGAGTCCATCACGCTTCTTTATATTAAACTAAAAAATTCGAAGCGGCAAGTTCATCCAAATGAAAACATAGTTCTCATTCGAATGAACTTCATATTTTGTTCAAATTAAGACCCGTCTCATTCGAACGAACATGCATTGTGGTTCAAACGACCTTACCATGAGCATCCAAATGGTGACCTTCTATTTGACAAAGAGTTCCCGTTTGAAGTTCAATAGATGTTCGTTCTAATATCCTAAGCTTGTTCCAACGAGATCTCAAACTTGTTTGAACGAAATTCTTATTTCATTCTAATGAAGTCTGTATCTCGTTCTAACGAACTAAGAAAAAAAAAATCTAAAAAGTATTTAAAACCAGTTCCAAATGATTTTGTTTAAAAAATAATCACCATAAATGAATTTCAAAGGACCATAATGTAATGTGTCCCTACTTGTAAGATCCTAAAAAAATGTGAGGACTACCATGGCATGAAACACGATATGATGCATATCCATATTTGAAGCTTTTTGGCTACGTCTTCAACAGTTTTTCAAGATCGACAATACAAAGTCTAACTTATAACTCAAATTTTTCCTGAAATCATGCCAATTACAAAGAAATTGAATCGGTTGGGAATTTTCCCTTATAAATGTCCCCTTTTTGCTATCCCGGGACAAAAACCCAAAGTAAAAATCCCGTGAGTCAGAAAACATTTTAAAAGACTCAACCTCAAAAGAAAAAAGTACAGATGATCGACAAACACATATGCCAAGACCTTTGCTCGCTTGAAACTTTGTCTTATGTTGTAAAACAACACACTTAAAACACCTTGAAGTGCAAAAAAAATATAACATGTATAAAATCTGCATGTGAATAATTTCAAACTGTGTCTAACAATCTCAACCTAGGTAAGATATCTCCTACTAAGATAAAGATATCATAATCATGAAAGGAAAGACACTGTTGTTCCTCATTTTTGTTTAGAACCAAACAAAGTAAGAATGCTATTTATTCCCCATGAACAAAATCTCCCCGAAATATGTGAACATATAATAACAAGAGAAATTACAGAAGTAGTAATACTACCTTGCAATGGTGTAGCGTGCAGCAAGAACATAACATTGCAACACAAGCATGAATATTCACGAACCTAGAATATTAATAAATTTACTAATCAATATTGTCATGATATGATAAACATAATTAAGAATTGATGATACCAAAAATGGTATCACCAAGTCAATATATTTTGTGAGCTCAGTCCAGTATAACAATGCTGGAAACACAAGAACGTAATATAGAAGGAGGTGAGGCAAAGAGGGAGATAACACATAATATAAGTGGGTCAACCAATCTTGGCCTACTCCACTATGTAGGTGTGTGTGAAATCAACTAAATAAGGGCTATAATGGCCTTGGGATACAAAACACTCAGTAATACCCCATAATTTTTTTAAAATAAATAATAATAATAATATTTTTTGATAAATAAAATTTTGTGGAAATTGGACTCAATTGGAAACTTAATATAATAATTGCAAAGGTGTAATTAGTTGTTAAGTCATATTTCTATGTGATTGATTTTCTACGTGTATCTATGTGTATAGCTATAGCATTGCATGTATTGCAAAAAAAAAATACAAATTAATATGTGACACAATTCAAAAGTACCCAATATTAACATAAAATAATTCGGGATATATTTCGGTGCACATATGGGCTCGTTTAGGTGTTTTAGACATTTAGAAATAGTCCTAGATCAATAATATATAGGTTGGAGAGCATTTGGACTAGTTGGGATATGGATTCGGGTCTATTTGGTGGTCCAAAAATTGGGTTTTAAGCCCAACTCGGGATTTGGATTAATTAGTGTTTAAGTGGGTGTAAACCACTTCCCCACTACTATTCAGAAATGACTTAAACACAACTGTTAATCGGAGAGGAAATGAGAAGAACCAAAATAGGAAAAAAGGACAAGGAATCAAGAAGAAATCAAAGGGCCTGTCTTCCACAAATTTCTAAGGCAATAATCCTTTTGCTTTATTAAAGTTTTAAGTGTATTTTCTTGATGCATTATAATGACCCTTAAAATTCCTGGGATTTAGGTTTGATATGAATGATTTGATGATGAATAAATATTCCATGCATGTAGATGGTTGAATTTAATATAGAATAATCCCCAGAAATTTAGGGATACCGATATCTAGAAATTGGGGTTAGAACCCTCAGGGTTCTTGATAGTTAAGTGGGGACATCTTGACTGTTTGATGTAGATGATATTATTGTCGGTATATGGACTGAAATCCAAATGAAAACCCCATGATAGATGCCACATATCATGAATTAAATAGGGTTGGAATTTGGAATGAAATTTGAGTTGAAATATGTATTTAATGTTCATACATTCTAGGAAAATCAGGCATGAAATTAGAATTGAATAATGTAATTAATGATTGTAAGTGGACTAATTATGTTATAGGGAATAAACTACACAACTATTAAGATGTTTAAACCCTTAGAAGTGAAATTGGAAGGAAATTAATGAATCCCTTACTAAAATAAACAAGCAAATCTGTGTTTTTGCATAAAATCAAATCGATTCGGCCATGAAGCGAATTGATTCAATTTGGCAGCGAATGTAATCGACGATGAACCGAATCGATTCGGTCCTAAGGGCTGAGTGAGTTTGGCCTAGAATTTGGTTAAGGGTAATTTCACGAGTCCAAGCAAGTTGGTAGGACCATTTATGCGACAATAGGGAATATATTAAAAATGAAAAGGTGCACTTATTTTATTGGCAAAATTACATTTAACAAGATGGTTAAGTAATTATCCAAGAGAGTGGTATTAATAATTCACTAGAAGGTAAATTATTGATAAACAGAATAATTATGGACTTTATGTGAGACTTTTCTATCGTAATTATAGACTAGTTACCTATACATTTTATACGAGATAATAATATGTACTTATATGTATTTGTGTGGACATACCAATTTTCGTGGACTGTCCTATCGGCTTGGGGGTCCTTACGTTCGGATCGGGTACCACATATCGACACAGGCGGGATCAACGATTGTGTAGGTCGTATAGGTACTACATGAAGGCACTATTTATGAGAGGAATGTGTTGACGCTGACCCAACCTGTGTCACCGTTGGGTATGGACCATGAACAAGTATCCTGCATAGGGACCGCCCCAACTAATGTGTGTTTTATGATGTCCACTTATGAAAAGAGATTCCTCCAGACCTACCGATAGAGTAGGAACTAGACAGGAATGGTAGATGCCATTGTGTGTCAAATATATCAAAGGACATATATAAATAATTGCAAGACTGTAACGAGATAAATTTAATTGTCTAAGAATGGGGACATAAATGATAAGACCCTACTTTGTGATGCATAATAGATGTTTATGCGTAGACGTGAGACTTATAAGACTAGGATATTATGGGTATTGGTAGTTAATTATAATCGGTACACTTAAACATTTAATTATCGAAAAATTCATTTTTATTAATTTGGCACATTTTCATAGTAATTATTTGGGACTTATTGGGTTGCAATTTATATCACACTTACATGAGGGGTGAGGTGTTAAACTCATGCGAGTGACAAAGGGGGAATATTTTTTTTGTATCAACTGTATTATTTCATCTTGAATTATTTAAGTTAATTCTTGAACATCTAGGGCTCTGACCCAAATTTAAATGTTTTCTCGCCCCAAGTTCTCCTATATAGGTATAGATGGATTGTGCTGTAGCAGTCTCGTAGTCTCTTTCATTCATCAATTTTTAGATTATTTGATTCTAGCATATATTTTTTTCTGCGAGAGTTAGTTATTTTATTTGGAACAGTTATAAGGGCATAAACCCAAATTTCTTTACATTATGTTCGTTCGAGGCATTTACTTTGTATTTGGATTTATTATGTACGTGATGTTGGTTTGAATTTTTCTATTGCTACGGAAACATTCATAAATTTCAAAAGAGGCCATTAAAATAATATTATTTATATTACGTTTGTGCTGAGAATGGTATTAATTGACAAGCAAGCCATATGTTCGACGTATTGTGCCTGGCCAGTCTTTATGTGAGAAAGTTGGGGTTCTTATAATTGGTATCGCAGCACGGTTCTTGTGTCCTTAAGATCTGTGTTGCATTCATTACGTTTTGTGTTGCGTTATTTGATATGTAAAGCCTATCATTAGGATTCATTGTATTCTTACATTGGTACTAATCCGAAATTTATTTTCTTTTAAATGGAAAACGAAAAGGGGGTAGCCCGAGGTGAGTAGTTCCATATATTTCCAAGGAGGAGGCTCACTCTCAACCATGTCGTCAACTACAGGCCCCAACAGCCCAAAAGTTGATCACACATGCTCAGATAGACACTTTAGTGTATCAGGCGGTCTCTACGGCTATGGTAGCCATGCTCTAGCACTTCCCACCACCACAGACACATAAGCAACTACCACTACCACAACAAGTGGCTATACCAAATCAGGAAATGGGTTATATATGGGATAGATTGAGGGAGGCCTTTGCTAAGGGACAGCCTCCAGAGTTCGCTAGTACTTCAGATATATTTGTGGCGAGTAGGTGGGAGAAGGATATTGGGAGGAACTTATGGAGGGTGAAGTGAACACGCATATAGAAGCAGGTGTTGGCTTCATTTCGATTAGTGGGGGTCGCACTTCAGTAGTGGGAGGAGATTACGTCAGTTGATAAAAGGGGCAATCTCAGTATTGATCAATTTTGTGAGAGGTTTGAGGGCAAATACTTCCCCCTAGTGATGCAGTCTGAGATGATGAGTGATTTTATGGAGCTCAAATAGGTGGGGCTTACTATAGATGAGTACGAAGAGGAGTTCACCGCCCTCTCCTACTTCATAAAGGAGGATGTTTGTACGAGGAAGATGAGTATGGATTGGTTTATTTTGGGATCAGCCTTGCACATCATGAAGGATCTTATGGGGAATTCATCATTCACGAAATACAATCAGTTGGTTAATTCTCTACTTCTCCATTGCCAGGATCACATGGCATTTCTAAAAACCAATGGAGAGAAACGTCATGGAGCGAAGTCGTCGAGACAGCAGGGAAAGAGGAGTGGGGGAAGCGGATCCAGGACCAAACAGCATAGGGGCACCCCATCCGCCGACCAGAATAAGAAGTTTATAGGTGAAGATAACTAGAACAACTAGGGATAGTCGGTGCAAGGCTATCAGGGCTAGAAGTACAGAGGTCATCAGGGATAGGGATAGGAGGATAGAGGCCAGCAGGGCCGACGTTTTAAGTAGGGTCCTTTTTAAGAAAATTATTATACCTATGTGGAGAAGGGTCATTCCTTGAAGCTTTTTACTAGGGATAACCAGATAGCCCAAAATAAGGGAGGTTATAGGGGATAATAGCAGGCGCCACAGGGACATCGCGCACCCTTTCTAGCTCAGGGAGCCGCTGCACCAGTCGCTCTAGCACCCATCGCCCCGCCACAAGGACAATAGTCATTGAAGTATGGATGAGTCTATCATGTTGCATACACAGAGGGGATAATACCTTCATAAGAAGTCGAGGGTATGTTTCCCATCTTTGGTCATATTGGTCGCATTATATTCGATATGGGTGCATCTCATTCTTTTGTTATCACGGGGTTTGCATGGGAGACGGGTATGATAGATTTTCCATCCGATATTATTTTACACATAGACTCACCAGTGGGTAGAGGGGCACCCATACAGTCAACATGTCGGGTTATCGGAATTAAGATAGATCGACTCACCTTCGTAGTTGATTTATTAGTACTTGACATGCATGAGTACGACGTCATTTTGGGAATGAACTGTCTAGCTACATATAGAGAATGTGTGAATAGTTGTGGGAGGTCCATCATATTTACCACTCCAGGGTAGGAGATGTACCTAGTTACGATGCTGCACCCCGAGGGTGGGTCGATCATGCATTTTTACAACATCGAGGAGGATACTTCTTCGTAGGTTGTTGTGACACTAGATTCCATCCCGGAGGTGAATGGGTTTTCTAATATTCTTGGGAGGATTTTGTGGTTACCACCTAGTCGGGATATCGATTTAATAATTGATTTGTTTCCGAACACTAGACCTATTGCCCATACTCCGTATCGGATGGATCTTTTGGAGATAAGGGAGCTACAAGAGAAGATTGAGAAGTTGTTAGGGAAGGGTTTTATCAGGAGGATTACTTCACCCTGGGGGTGATACAATGTTATTCGTTAAGAAGAAGGAAGGATATCTACATTTTTGTATCGACTATTAGGAGTTGAACAAACTCAGTATTCGGAATAAATACACGTAGCCACGTATAAATGATTTATTTTACGAGTTTTTGGTGATACTATTTGGGCTAATGAATGCACCAGCAATATATATGAACCTGATGAACCGGGCGTGTAGGGATTATTTGTATAGATTTGTTATCATATTTATAGATGATATCTTAATTTATTCTCAAACTACGGAGGAGCACGCAGAGCATTTATTAGTGGTCTTACAAACGCTTAAAGATCATCAATTGTATGCAAAGTTTGATAAACTTGGGTTTTGGCCGAGGGAGGTACAGTTCTTGGGCCATATTGTGTCTGATCGGGGGATATCCATGGATCTAGGGAAAGTTTCTACTGTGATGGAGTGGGGACAACCCACTACACCCATCGAGGTGAACAACTTCTTGGGACTGTCGGGTACTACCGATGATTCATCTAGGGGTTCTCCAAGATAGCCGGGCCCTTAAGGAATTTAATGAGGAATGGGGTACCATTTATTTGGGATGAGGTATGACAGTAGTAATTTTAAGAGTTGGAGACTAGACTGAGTACAATATTGGTTTTGGCATTGACAGTAATAAGTTCATTACAATTTTACCAACTTTGCATCACATGACAAGACTTGTTTGTGTAACATGACATGAGAATGGTATATCATGACACAAAAAAGTTACTTAGATTTTAGTATAGGGATTTAATCTTAATTTATGTACTATTTCATAGATGAGTAACCGCGTTTTTTATTGAATTTTAGTAGATACCTTGTGATGGCTCGTTATTGATTGGTTTTTAAGGTCAATGATGTAGTGACTTGTTATTGGTTGGTTTTTAGGTCCCATTGGTATGGATCCCAAAAATCAACTTGTAATGTCGGTCAAATTCAATCAAAATGTAATTTTTTTCATAGATTGTTTTATTTTATTTTATTTTTATTTTGTTCATTGTAATTAAACTTAATTTTGTTCATGTGCATGATCCTACTAGTATGTGATAACTCACTTGTAGTATACCTGTAAGGCCTAACTCTAGTTATTAATCTTTCAAAGGGTCATCTCTAAATACAATATAATATTGAGAGATAATGTAGAAAAAAAAAGACCCAATATTTATATCCTTTGCAATGTGAAATTTGTAAAATTTATAAGAATATGTAAGCCTTTATATGTAATGTTGTTAGAAAGATTGTTTCTATATCTATAATATAAGTCGCTTTTTTTAATTTTTAGTTGTTTTTCATCTTTTCTCATTGATTTACGTTTTTTAAAATATGTCGTTGAGTGAAGAGTCAGTATAAGTGGGAGGAAAGAAGATTAAGAAGAAGAAAAATAAGGGACTCGAGGAGAGATTCGAAGAGAAGAAAATCGAGAAACACGAAGAGGACATAAGCGTGCTGGTAAGTAAATGCAACGACGATGGAAAAACCCATGTCAATTTTGAAGAAAAGAAAAAAAAAAGGATTTCTTGAAAAAATCAAGGAGAAGCTGTTTGGACACCACCCCAAGATAGAGGAAGATAAGGAAAAAGAAACTCATGCCCATTAAGGAGAACAATACGGTGATGTTAAGGGTCATGATTGTGTTAAAGTATTGGTTTGATTTACTTTTTACTTTTTGAGTTATTGGGTTGAATTATATTTTTGTGGTTCAAGTTATGGTTTATGTTTTGGCATTTATGTTCCTTAGTGGGTGATCGGTTATTACCAAGTCCATATAATTTTCGTATTATGACTTGGACATTATTATTAATCGATTGGGTTTTTTTGTTTCTAATTTGGATTTATTGATAGTATATTCTACCTTGTCTAAATATATACATGTTGTTTGAAATTATTATTATATTTATTTTTTTCTTGTTTTTTATTTATACATTTTTTTAATCATTTTTTAAGGGGTGAACCCAGGCGCAACGATAAGGTTGCCCCCGCTATGACCTAGAGGTCACGGGTTCGAGTCACGGAAACAACCTCTTTGCATATGCAGGGGTAAGGCTGCGTACATCCAACCCCCCTAGTACCCCACAGTGGCGGGAGCCTCTTGCACTGGGTTTGCCCTTAGTAATCATTTTTTAGTGATTTTGCAAAAAAAAAAATACTTTTTATTTAGTAATAATAACTTTAATGGTATAAAAACGGAGAATACACCATATGTAAATAAAATATATTGTGACGTTAGCGACATACCATGTAAATAAACCCAAATATAATTGTGTAAATAATAACATTATATAATCGGATTTTCAAGAGCTGACCATCACCGTTAAGAAGCAAAAAGATGACTACGGACGTCCATAACACTGGACTGAAAATATATATACATTAAAAAGGTCAGATTGTTATAGAATGATATACCACTTCTACAACGAATTACACGACATGCTATTGAGTAATACTTGATTCCCATAACTACCATAAAATAATTGTCTACTAAGCGTTTGATATATTATGAAAGTTAAATTCATTTCCTGGGTGCTAAATGAACCTACAAGAATTATAAAAAAAAATCAATTGTACCAATTATAAGAGTAGAAACACAATGTTTGACAAGTAAAACTTTGAATCATTTACCCTTTGATTCATTATCACTTAGAGCCATTTACGAAATATAGTAAGAGGAAGGCTTATATATAAACTTCCTATTTTCATTTTGAAGTCTTACGTATAGGTAATATGAACTATAATTGCAACATATTTTAAGGGTATTTTGAATACATACTGAGATTATTGAAACTTTTTAGGATTATAATTTGAATTGTAACTATGATAATATATTGAGTTTATCTATATATAAAGATTATTTTTTGACAATTTTATCTAACTTATAACATAGTTGCATCTTAACATTGAACAATGTAGCTTATATAATTGATATTCAATGTACCAAAACACAATTTTGAATTTCCACCATGGAAGTGTATGGACTACATCAATATATGTTTTACACATATACTCCAATATTTGTTTTCGGCATTTCTATCTAATAAAATATTTAGAGTAATTATATTACATAATATATTTTTTTTAATCAATAAATCCACATTAGACTTCCTTCTTCATTGGAAACTAACCCCAAAGAACGTCAACCAAAGGAGGCAAAAAACTTTTTCGAATAGAGTGTTTGTTGTGATATGAAATATTCATTGAGCACTTTTGTATTATGTTGAGCCAAGCATCTCTTCTTTAAAATATATGCCGAGCATTTATTTTTTAAAGTTTACTGATCATTGCAATTGTATTAGTAATTGAGGTTAACCTTTTTTTTATAATTTTTTATGTGCATTAGTTCATAAAAAATGTTATTTTATGTTTTCAGTCTCTTTGAAATTTGATGTATTTTTTTTTGGTTCATACCAATGACATTATTAGTTTACCTAAAAATATTTTAATCAATCTCCCCGAGAAACACACGAAAGTCATAATTTTCCCAATTCTTGACCTTCTTATTCTCTGTCTGATTTACGAATGAGTTCCCTTACACTCTAGCTATCCTTAAGTTTTCCAAACCCCTGTCGCTTCTCTTCTCATACTATGTTTCCATGTGTATCTAATTATTTCTGCCTCAAAGACTAACTTCTCAAGTATATTCAATAGAATCCTAGGAACCATTTGGTACGCGATAATATTTTGGAAGGATTGTGATTACCGGGAAATTAATTTCCTAGAAATGTTTTACCATAATTTCAAATCCCTTCCCCTGCTTGGTTAACCAATGGATCAATATTGTGAATCTAAATGTAGTGTTTGATTCGTGTATAGAAAGTGACATGAGAATGCATAGTATATAACAATAATATTCTTTAGTTACACACACACACACACACACACACACACACACACACACACACACACACATATATATATATATATATATATATATATATATATATATATATATATAGAGAGAGAGAGAGAGAGAGAGGGTCTCTCCAACAAACCTCATTAAACATACCTAGCAGCATACCTATTTTTTTAAAATAATAAAAAAAATAATTTTAAGTTAATATTTTTTATATGAGTTCATGATATTTCATTATACCACTGTAAAAATATTCATATCAAAACAATGTGTGTTGATATTTTTAAAAAATAGGTAAACAAATGGAACTTTTAAAGGCTAAAAACTGATAGTTTTTTGACTTATTTTTTAAAAAATAACAAAAACCATTATTTCATTTGATTTTTTTAATAGGGGAACCTTGAAATATCATGAACCCGTATAAAAAATATCATCTCAAAATTAGTTTTTGAAAATTTTAAAAATTGGGTATGTTGCTAGGAGGTATGTTGGAGCTCTCTCTCTCTGTCTCTCTCTCTCTCTCTCTCTCTCTCTCTCTCTCTCTCTCTCTGTATATATATATATATATATATATATATATATATATATATATATATATATATATATATACAGTCCTACTCTTGTGCGGACTAGTCCGCATTTTAAGAATGCGAACCAGACATGTGTCACCTGGCGGTGATCCCAGAAAAGAGAGAGTGTGCCTATAATTAAGTTGATAATTTCTAAGCACACCGTTAGGTGACACATGTTCGGTCTGCATTCTTACAATGTGGACTAGTCCACACAAGAGTATATACATACACACACACACACACACACATATATATATATATATATATATATATATATATATATATATATATATATATATATATATATATATATATATATATATATATATATATATATATATTTATATATGTATAATTAATCTTATTTCATAATATTATAAAACAAAATAATATGATTCACTATTTTTAAATCTATGAACAAAAATTATTTTCTACGTAAATATATTCAAATATTTACTAAGTTTAATAATTTATTGTATATCTATGTATATTATAGTGTATGTTAATATAACTACTTATTACATATGGTCCTTATCTTGTTTGTTTAAAAACAAGGAAGACGGATTTATTTGGAGTTTCTTAGGAATCTACGGCCCGGTGGAGGATAGGGATAGGTGGGGGCTATGGGAGGAATTAGCTGGAGTGGCAACGATATGGGATTTTCCTTTCTATGTGGGAGGTGATTTTAATGTGGTGCGATTCGTAATGGAGAGAATCAATGGTGGTAAACTGACAGATATATGAGAGATTTCTCTGATTTTATAGATGAGATGGAGCTAATGGACTTACCATTGGAACGGGGCTGTTTACCTGGTCAAGCCTCAGGGGCCTGCCGTCGTTCTTTTGACTAGACAGATTTATTATTCCTCAGGGTTGGGAGGAACATTTTCCAGGTATGGTTTAGTCACGTTTACCTAGGGTGACTTCGGATCATAGTCCTATTCTTCTTGATGTGGGGGATGGAGGGAAGGGAGGATTCCTTTTAGATTTCAGAATATGTGGCTTAAGGAATCAGATTTTGATGATTGAGTAAAGGCTTGGTGTTTTGGGTATGAGGTGGAAGGGAATGCTAGTTTCAGATTGGCCGTAAAGTTAAGTTTTCTAAAGGAAGATTTAAGGAAGTGGAACATAGAAGTGTTCGGTAAAAATCAGGTAGTCACAGCAAGTTTGATAGAGGAGATAAGAAGCCTTGATAAGAAATAAGGGAGAGATGGGCTTTCAGAAAAGGAGAGGAGAGATAGAGAGGTTAAAAAGGGGGAGCTAGGGAAGCGGTCAATAGAGGAAGAGATCAGTTAGAGGCAAAAATCTAGGAATTTGTGGTTGAGGGAAGGAGACTTGAATACTAGGTTCTTTCACAAAGTTGTGAATTCACATCGGTGCGGGAATTTTATCGGCAAAATTTAAGTGTGGGGAGAGGTGTTAGAAGAAGATAGTGAGGTGAGGGGGTCCATTGCTCATTATTAGGACGAACTTTTCATGGAAGAGAAAGTGTGACGTTCGTCGCTTGATGGGGCGTAGTTTGATAGTATTTCGGCAAGTGAGGCGGAAGGTACCGAGGGGCTTTTTATCGAGGAGGAAGTTATTCAGGCCCTCAAATCTACGAGTGGGGATAAGGCTCCGGGACCTGACGGGTTTTTGATTGCATTCTTTAAACATAATTGGGCAGTGGCCATGAGCGATGTGATGGATTTCTTTGAGGAATTCCATGATAAGGGTTACTTTATGTCAAGATTAAACGTAACCTTCATCACTTTGATTTCTAAAAAAGGGGGTTCTATTGATATCAGAGATTTCAGACCAATTATCTTAATAGGGAGTGTGTATAAGCTTCTTGCAAAAGTTTTGTCTTTTCGTCTTCGTAAGGTCATCGACCCCCTTATATCGGAGTCTCAGAATGCTTTCGTTGGCGGTAAGCCAATCCTCGATGCAGTTTTAGTGGCTAATGAATGTGTGGAGTCGAGGTTGTGTAGTGGTGTTTCTGGCATAGTGTGTAAGTTGGATATCGAGAATGCGTATGATCACGTAAATTGGGAGTTTCTTATTTACCTTATGAAGAGGATGGGTTTTGAGGATCGGTGGTGTCGATGGATTCGGAGGTGTGTCTCTACGGTCAGATTCTTGATTCTGATTAATGGTGTTCCAGAAGGATTTTTTTCGAGTTCTGGTGGGTTGAGGCAGGGTGATACATTGCCCCCCTTTTTATTCATTCTGGTCATGGAGGCGTTTAGTTGAATGATGGGCCGAGTGGTAGAGGCGAGGTGGATTAGGGGTTTTCATTTTGGGACTCCTACTTCTGAGGTGATTTATGTGTCCCACCTTCTATTTGTTGAGGACGCGATTATCTTTTATGATGCTAATCGAAGGCATATCTATTACCATAAGCTTATGCTTATTTGATTTGAGCTTCTTTCAGGGTTTCGGATTAACAAGGGGAAATGTGAGATGATTTCGATAGGGGGTAAGGGTGGATGAGGGTTTAGTTGGCATTTTTGGTGGTAGGATCGGGTATTTTCCTAATACTTATCTAGGGATGCCTCATGGATCCAAATATAAGTCCAAGGCTATTTGGGACCCGATGCTGGAGAGAATGAGGAAGAGATTGGCAGGGTGGAACAATGGGTATCAATCAAAAGGGGGGGGAGGCTAACTCTCATCAAGAGTTTCTTGTCTAGTTTGCCCACCTACTACATGTCTATCTTGCCTTTACCCTCTACGGTACGTGACAAGATGGAGAAACTGATGATAATTGTTTTGTGGAGAGGCACGAAAGATATCTTTAAACACAGTCTTGTTGGGTGGGAGGTGGTATGTAAGCCAATTAAGGAGGGGGGCTGGTGTGAGAAAATTGGGAGATTTTAATAGGGCTCTTCTAGGAAAATGGCTATGGAGATATCCTCAGGAGACCAATAGACTATGGAGACGTGTTGTTGAAGGAAGATGGGGATCCCATCATCTGGGATGGAGGACGACGAGGGGATCTTTAGCTCATAGAGTGGGCTTATAGAAACATATTGCAAAAGGGTGGGAGGTGTTTGCGAGACACACAAAATATTTCTTAGGGAAAGGGGATAAGATTAGGTTCTGGAAAGAAAAATGGGGCACTAATGGGACTATTCAGGATCTTTTCCCAGGGATGTTCAGTATAGGGCGGAATCCGGATGGTTTAGTGGATGATCATGTCTATGTTAGCGCAAACAAAATATCTTTGAGGCCACAACTTATGAGAAGGCTGTGGGACTGGGAGCTACATGAGGCAAATTTGTTCGTAGAATGGCTGAAAGCGGCACCTTGTTCGACTCTTAGAGAGGATTCGATGAGATGGAAGGGCGGAGGGACGGGTGTTTTTTCGATTCACAGTTTCTATGGGTCACTAACGGGTGGGGATTCTATGGCTCGTTTCCCTAGAAGAAGATATGTAAAGTTAAAGTGCCGCCTAAGGTCACGTTTTTCGTATGGATGGTAGATAGACAGGTCATTTTGATGGTAGAGGGTTTATAGAAGAGAAAATTTCATTTGGCTAGTAGATGTTGGTTATGCTATGAGGAAAAGGAGAAGACTAATCATTTACTAATACACTGTAGGGTCACAAGAGATTTATGGGACACTTTTCTTTCATTGATGAGGACAGTTTGGGTAATGCCGAAGTCGGTGAGGTCACTTTTAGATATGTGGAAATCTCTGTGCGGTTGGCTAGGGGACAAACGAATTTGGAGTTTGGTGCCTCACTACATCTTTTTGATGATTTAGATGGAAAGGAACTCGAGATATTTTGATGGCGTTGAGACGCAACCGTCGAGACTTCATAATATCTTTTTGAGCACTCTGCTTAGTTGGTATAAGGAGAAGATCACTATCACGACGCAGGATTTCTTAGACTTCGTTGACGACATTCACTCAGCTTCGTAAATGAGAGTTTTTGTTTGTTGGAACCCGTTCTATATTTCTTTTTCTTAGTTTCTTTTTATTTTAATTGTATACTTCCTATATACGGGTTCTCTCCCTATAGAGTTGGTTTTAATACAATCTTTTAATTATATAAAAAAAAATCTATTAATAGAATCTGACATAACTAAATTTTCTTCTCAAAATAAGTATTTAGATTTTATGGATAATTTTTATAATTTAATATTTTATAATCATTTTTGTCTTCACTGAAATTATTGTAAGGATTCCCATGGGAATGTAAGAATCCCACCTATTGGATGAATTTTGATTCAACCTTTTTTCCACCAGGAAGGTAATCTAATTCCATTTTGGTCACATTCTCTTGTAATTTAACCTCACACCCAACATAGTAATGTTACACTTTACCATAATTGTTGGAAGGAATCAAATTCCAACTAGTTTTTTTGCGTTCTAAATGGGTCGTATAGCCTACATTTTTTATGTTTCCTCTTCCAAATATTTAAACTTTCTATTTTTTCTCTCTACATTGTTTAATATAACATGTCTATTAGGGGTGACAATATTCGAAACGACACGAAAACACAACACAACACAACACGAAATTGACACGGCTTGTCCAGCTTGTGTTTTAGTTTTTTGGTCAAATTCGTATCTGATCATGGTCATGTTTGAAATTAGACCTGAAATTGACTGAAAATTGATCGAAATTAAAACGTTTAAACACAACAATTTTAAAATTGTACAAGAGAGTAATAAGTCATGTAGTAAAAAATGTTCACCCTTATTGTTTTAAAAGTATACCAGGTTATATAATACAAGATATTTTAAGAGAGTGTAATAAGCCATGTAGTAAAAAAATGTGATTGGCTTCAATTATATTGGAGTGTGTGTGTGTGTGTATCTTCGCTTCCTTAACTATATAATTGCCAATTCCTATACTTTCATAAAATTCCCTCGTAACTTGATCAAATATCATGTAAAAGATATTTAATTATGAGCCACTAACGCTCATATTTTAAGAGGATCCATTACTATGATCTATTCCTGTTCATGCCTATTATTCTTCATATATTTTTTTTCCTTCTTTCTAAATTTTATCACTGACATTAACATTAAATATTTTCTCTATTTTAATTCACTTTAGTATTTACCAAATCCATTCCATCACCACAAAATATTTCCACATATAATAGTCAAGGATATGTTGAGTAACTAATGGATAGTCAGGTTTAATATGTGGAACGTTCTAGGAGAAGAAATTTTCGGCAGTCGAATGCGAAAAAGTTATGGAAATTATTTGAGGTTATTCTAGTCAAGTGGTTTGTGTCTTTATTCATTTATTAATTTTACAACTATTTTTGTATTAGGATTCCTGCAATTGGGATTTTTAAATGTAATTAGAAAAGAAATAATTCTGTTATTCCAGTGGCCATATGGGATTTCTCCGATACGGATTCATCCCAAAATAAGAGAATTTTGGCATGTGCGGGTCTTGAGAAATCTTTGCGGGCTCCCACATATATAAATTGTCCTTCATTAAATGATGACGAAAAGGTATAACATGGAGTCACGAGCCTATTTTACTCAAAGTAGGCAAAAGCTATTGTAGTTCTCATAGAAATGTCATCAAAGACAAATTGATGCATACCAAATCAAAAAAATTGAGGGTCCAACGACTAAGTTACCGAACGAATAGGTGTTAGGCACCCATTCTTCCCTATTAGTATCTCATAAGCTAGGATAATATTCTCATTTTCTCAAAAATATAATTCATGTGTATAATGTGTGTGATGTGAAAATAAGTTAGAAAAATAAATCGTCATATGCACATCATGAGAAGGACGAAAATGATTTATTCTAAGGAGTATAAAAAGAAAGAAAATAATCTGACAAGGTACCCAAAATGTGTGCAGTGCGCGAAGAATGGAATATGTATGTATGAGGAGGGCGCTAAAAATATGATAATCAAAAGGGACAATGATATGTGCGATATATCGGACACAAATACGCCATGGTGAAATAAATATGTGTTTCTAACGAAAGTCTAAAAAAGAAACATAATAAAAGAATATGAAAATATGATATGATTAACCAACGGATCATGATTTACTATGAGGAAGTGAATATGCATGTTTGATGGGTTACTAGTACTTATATATGTATATACGCATAATAATTCTAAATATTAGAACTAGTAAAGTAAATAAATAAGCTAATAGGTGTGGAATATAGAGGATGACTAGGGACACCTAGATAGGCCAAAAAAGGTAACAAAGTCCATGTAGTTTGACAACACGCAAGGGTGGGGTTTAACCCATGAACCCAAAACATGAAATTCTCTAAGTTCATTTAAAAATGTTCACAAGTGTTGGGAGTGTGAAAAATGGAAAATATACTTTAGGGTTTAAAGGTGAACCCTCTTTTAGCATTTTTGGTCTATAAAATTATGTTTTTTGCATATAAATAATAAAAAATGGATTAATTGGAGTGATAAAATGAAATAAAGTAAAAATATTCCAAGAGTGAAGAAAAAAAATAACGAATGACACTAGTTAAATAATATGTAAAAAGATTGAAGTAGACCTCATATAGAACTTTGCTATGATTTTGACATAAAGCATGCTAATTTTTATGGTGTTTGAGTGGTGGTGGGATAATGGTAAAATTTGGTGGCAAAAAGTGAGGTCAATGCTATGTAAGAAAAGTGGAGAGAATTTTTAGAACATGAAATTTCATAATGACGATGCACTAATTTCGTGGTAGAGGTTGTTTTAATTTTCAGAAAAGGGTTCTTACGAATTAGGCCATGACTTCCTTAAATATAAAAATATAGGGCCAGGGTCTATGCCGATTGGCATAGGCCCTGGTCTGCCGATCGGCATACCCCTAGCTTGTTGATGAAGTAAAGTACCCCTCCAACGATAGGCAGAGGGTCTGGGGTGGCCTATAGGCAGTCCAAAAAGGAATTTTTCTAAGAAAACATGCAGAAAATGCGAATCGTAAGTCCGAATCGCGCACAAACAAAACCGTTGAAAAACGTATTCAAATCCATATAAAAATCTATTGGGACACTTTCGGGTCTGAGAGTTAACGAAAGTCAAACGGTGCTTGAAAATGCTTGATAGCGTCTAGGATGGGGTTCATGGAGTAAAAAGGCAAGTATGCACGAACCGTACGATCTATTCACGCATGGAATAGACCGTTGGAAGGGGTATTAAAAGCCTTATGAAAGTGAAAGAGATATTACGAGGTTTGAAAGTTGAACAAAGTTTAACGGAGCTCATAAGCATGTGGTGGCTTTAGGATAGGGTTCTTACATTAAAAAGCGAAGTACGAGCGAACTGTAGGGCAAATTCATGCATGGTATTGATAGTTAGAAATGGTATTTAGCGGCCCTATGGAAGTGAAATGAGCTACGAACATATTTGGGAGTTGACCAATGTCAAAATCGGCTCGAAAGAGACTGATGGTCTCTAAGACGGGGTTTCGAAGAAAAAAGTTAAGGACGTGCGAACCATGAGGCCAAGTCATGCACGATTTGGACAATTGAAAAGGGTATTTAGAGCCCTATGAGAGTTCATGGATTTACTCTCGGGTTCTAAAAAGTCTTGATATGCAATGTAAAGATGGTCTTGCAAACAAAAAGATTTTCTTATTTTTCAAATTTAAAGAAAAAAAACTTTAAATAAGTTAATGCAATAAAATGCTTTTCCCCAAATAAACCGTTTATTATGAAAAAACGAGTTACCCAATTTTATCTTTTTTAACCTAAAACATGAATCTAAGTGATACAAAGATTAAATAAGTAAAGCATCACCACACGCCAATGTACGAGGAAAACCCACAATAGGAAAAACCTCGGATGACCCAGCCAAACAGTTCACCGTGATAAGGTTTTACAAAGACTAGACGGTGGTCTTATTCAACGACTCGTCTCCCTAGAAAGCTTTAATGTGATTCTATCTTCAACCTTTCCTTCACATTGCAACGTAGGAGCCCACCAACACAAACTGCCACAACATGTGAATCCACACATGCCCGGGTATCCACCGATGAGGCTCAAAAAGTATCTACAAAATAGGAAACTGGAATTATCATTTCTTTATCACAACACATGAAACCTTAAATATGATGACCACCACACGAAACCTTCTCTCTCCAGAAGATTATAAATAGACTTTGTGCCAAACAAAAAGATCTCAAAGCATAAGAATATTGAAATATGGATATTTAAACTCTTTTAGGTGAAATAATGGTTTTGAAATTTAGTAAAAAAATGGGAATTCTTCTTTGCCAAATGTTCTTCAAAATTTGAGTCCATCACGCCTCTTTATATTAAACCAAGAAATTCGGGGCGACAAATTCGTCCAAATGAAAACATAGTTCTCATTCGAAGAAAATTCATATTTTGTTCAAATCATGACCCGTCTCGTTCGAACGAACATGCATTGTGGTTCAAACGAACTTCCCATGAACTTCCAAATGGTGACCTTCTATTTGATAAAAATTTCCCTTTTGAAGTTCAATCGATGTTCGTTCTAATATCATAAGCTTGTTCCAGCGAGATCTCAAACTAGTTTGAACGAAATTCTCATTTCATTCTAATGAAGTTTGTATCTCGTTCTAACGAACTAAGAAATAAATTTTATTTTTCTAAAAATTATTTAAAAATAGTTCCAAATGATTTTGTTTAAAAAATAATCACCCAAAATAAATTTCAAAGGATCATAATCTAATTCGTCCCTACCTATAAGATCCTAAAAAAATATGAGGACAAACTTGGCATGAAACACGATACGATGAGTATCCATCTTTGAAGCTTTTTCGCTACGTCTTCAATAGTTACAAGATCGACAATCCAAAGTCTAACTTATAACTCAAATTTTTCCTGAAATTATGCCAATTACACAAAAATTGAATCGGTTGGGAATTTTCCCTTTTAAATCTCCTCTTTTGGCTATTCTGGGACAAAAAAACAAAGTAAAAACCCCATGGGTCAGAAAACAATTTAAAAGACTCAACCTCAAAAGGAAAAAGTACAGATGACCGACAAACACATATGCTAAGTAGCTTTCCTCGCTTGAAACTTTATCTTATGTTTTAAAACTACACACTTAAAACACCTTCAAGTGCAAAGAAAATTTAACATGTATAAAATCAGCATCTGAATAAATTCAAACTATGTCCAACAATCTCAACCTAGGTAAGATATCTCCTACTAAGATAAAGATATCATAATCATGAAAGGAAAGACACTGTTTTTCCTCATTTTTGTTTAGAACTAAACGAAGTAGGAATGCATAAAACTATTTATCCCCCATGAACTAAATCTCCCCGAAATATGTGAACATATAATAATAAGAGAAATTACAAAAGTAGTAATACTACCATGCAATTGTGTAACGTGCATCAAGAACATAACATTGCAACAAAAGCATGAATATTCACAAGCTAGAATATTAATAAATTTACAAGAAGGGGGTGAGTCAAAGAGGGAGATAACACAGAATATAAGTGGTTCAACCAATCTTGGCCTACTCCACTATGTGGGTGCGTGTGAAATCCACTAAATAAGGACTATAATGGCCTTGGGATACAAAACACTCAAGCTTTCTATAATTACCCATAATTTTTCTAAAATAAATGATAATAATAATGTTTTTTGATAAATAAAATTTTGTGGAAATTGGACTCAATTGGAAACTTAATTTAATAATTACAAATGTGTAATTTGTTGCTAAGTCATATTTTTATGTGATTAATTTTCTGCATGTATCTATGTGTATTGCTATAGCATCGCATGTATTGCAAAAAAAATTCTAATTAATATGTGACACAATTTAAAAGTACCCAATGTTAACATAAAATAATTCGGGATATATTTCGGGTCACATATGGGCTCTTTTAAGTGTTTTAGACCTTTAGAAATGGTCCCAGATCTAAAATATGTAGGTTGGAGAGATTTTGGACTGGTTGGGATATGAATTCGGGTCTATTTGGGGGTCCAAAAGTTGGGTTTTAAGCCCTACTCGGGATTAGGATTTATTACTGTTTAAGTGGGGGTAAACCACTTCCCCACTACTATTCGGAAACGACCTAAACACAATTGTTAACGGGAGAGGAAAGGAGAAGAACCAAAATAGTATAAAAGGACAAGGAATCAAGAATAAATCAAAGGGGTTGTCTTCCACAAATTTCTAAGGCAATAATCCCCTTACTTAATTAAAGTTTTCCCTGTATTTTCTTGATGCATTATAATAACCCTTAAAATTTCTGAAATTTAGGTTTGATATGAATGATTTAATGATGAATAAAAATTCTATTCATGTAGAGGGTTGAATTTAATATAGAATAAGCCCCATAAATTTAGGTATACCGATATCTTGAAATTGGGGTTAGAACCCTCAGGGTTCTTGATAGTTAAGTGGGGACATCTTGACTAGATGATGTAGAGGATATTATTGTTGGTATATGAACTGAAATCCTGATGTAAACTCCATGATATATGCCACATATCATGAATTAAATAGGGTTGGAATTTGGAATGAAATTTGAGTTGTAATATGTATTTATTGTTCATACATTCTGGGAAAATTAGGCATGAAATTAGATTTGAATCATGTAATTAATGATTGTAAGTGGACTAATTAAGTCGTAGGGAATAAAATACATAACTATTAAGAAGTTTAAACCCTAAGAAGTGAATTTGGATGGAAATTAAAGAATCCCTTACTAAAACCAACAAGCAAATGTGGGCTTTTGTATAAAATCAAATCGATTCGGACATGGAGCAAATTTATTCGGTTTGGCAGCGAATGGATTCAACCATGAACCAAATCGATTCAGTCCTGGGGGCTGAGTGAGTTAGGACTAGAATTTGGTTAAGTGTAATTTCAGGAGTCCGAGCGAGTTGGTAGGAACGTGTATGGGCCAATACGAAATATATTAAAAATGAAAAGGTGCCCTTATTTAATTGGTAAAATTACATTTAACAAGATGGTTAAGTAATTATCCAAGAGAGTGGAATTAATAATTCACTAGAAAATAAATTATTGATAAATGGAATAGTTGTGGACTTTATGTGGGACTTTTCTATGGTAATTATAGAGTAGTTACCTATACATATTATACGAGATAATAATATGTACTTATATGTATTTGTGTGGACACACCAATGTTCGTGGACTATCCTAACGGCTTGGGGGTTCGTACGTTCGGACCGAGTACCACATGTAAACACAGGCAGGCTTGACGAATTTGTAGGTCGTATAGGTACTACATGGAGGCACTATTTATGAGAGGAATGTGTTGATGCTGACCCAACCTGTGTCACCGCTGGGTATGGATCGTGAACAAGTATCCAGCGTAGGGATCGCCCTCAACTAATGTGTGTTTTGTGATGTCCACTTATGATAAGAGATTCCTACAGACTTGTCGATAAAATACGAACTAGACACCCATGGTAGATTCCTTTATGTGTCAAATATATCAAAGGACATATATAAATAATTGCCGAGCTGTAATGAGATAAGTTTAATTGTCTAAGAATGGGGACATAAATGACAATAGCCTACTTTGTGATGCATAATAGATGTTTATTCCTAGATGTGAGACTTATAAAACTAGGATATTATGGGTAATTGTAGTTAATTACAGACGATACACTTAAACATTTAATTTACAAGAGAGCCATATGTTCGGCGTATCGTGCCCAGCCAACCTTTAGGTGAGAAAATTGGGGTTGTTATAATTGGTATCACAACACAGTTTTTGTCTCCTTAAGATATGTGTTGATTTCATTATGTTCTATTTTGCGTTATTTGATATGTAAAGCCTATCGTTAGGATTCATTGTATTCTTACATTGGTTCTAATTCGAACTTTATTTTCTTTTAAATGGAAAAACAAAAAGGGGGAAGACCGAGGTGATTAGTTCCACATATTTCCAATGAGGGAGCTCACTCGCAACCACGTCATCAGCTATAGGCCCCAAAGGCCCAATAGTTGATCACACATGCTCAGATAGGCACTATAGTGTCTCAGGCCGTCTCTACGGCTATGGTAGCCATGCTCCAGCACTTCCCACCACCACAGACACATAAGCAACCACCACTACCACAACAAGTGGCTATACCATCTCCGGAACTGGGTTATATGTGGGATAGAGTGACAGAGGCCTTTTTTAAGGACCAGCCTCCAGAGTCCGCTGGAAGTTTAGATGTATTTGTGGCGAGTAGGTGGGAGAAGGATATTGAGAGGCACTTACGGAGGGTCAAGTGAACACCCATACAGAAGAAGATGTTGGTTTCATTTAGATTAGTGAGGGACGTACTTCAGTAATGGGAGGAGATTACGATAGTTGCTAAAAGGGGTAATTTCACTATTGATCAGTTTTATGAGAGATTTGAGGGGAAATACTTCCCCCTAGCGATGCAGTCTGAGATGAGGAGTGAGTTTATGGAGCTCAAATAGGAGGAGCTGACTACAGACGAGTACGAAGAGGAGTTCACCGCCCTCTCCTACTTCGCAAAGGAGGATGTTTGTACTAGGAAGATGAATATGGGCACGTTCATTTTGGGATCATCCTGACACATCAGGAAGACTTTTATGGGGAACCCATCATTCACGAAATACAATGAGTTAGTTAATTCTCTACTTCTCCATTGCCAAGATCACATGGAATTTCTAAAAACAATGGGAGAGAAATGTCATGGAGTGAAGTCATCGAGACAGCAGGGCAAGAGGAGTGGGGGAAGCGGATCTAGGACCCAATAGCACAGGGGCACCCCATCTGCCGACCAGAATAAGAGGGTTAGAAGTGAAAATAACTAAAACAACGAGGGATAGTCGGTGAAGGTCTATCAGGGGCTAGCAGTATAGAGGCCATCATGGCCAGGGATAGGAGGATAGAGGCCAGCAGGGCTGCTGGTTTAAGCAGGGTCTGTTATAAGGAAACTATTAAACCTATGGGGAAAAGGATCATTCCTCAGAGATTTTTTCTCGTGGTAACCAGATAGTCCAAGATAAGGGAGGCTATAGGGGACAATAGCAAGCGCCATAGGGACATCGCCCGCCCTTTCTAGCTCAGGATGATGCTACACAACTCTCTCTAGAACTCGTCACCCCGCCACAAGGATGATAGTCATTGAAGTATGGATGAGTCTATCATGTTGCAACCACAGAGGGGACAATACCTGCACAAGAAGTCGAGGGTATGTTTCCCATCTTTGGTCATATTGGTCGCATTCTATTCGATATGGGTGAATCTCATTCTTTTGTTAGTACAGGGTTGACACGGAATACGGGTATGATAGATTTTGCATCCAGCATTATTTAACTCATAGGCTCACCAGTGGGTAGAGGGGAACCCATACAGTCAATATGTCGGGTTATAGGTATTGAGATACGTCGACTCACATTCGCAGTTGATTTATTAGTACTTGACATGCATGAGTACGACGTCATTTTGGGTATGAACTGGCTAGCTACATATAGACCATGTGTGGATTGTTGTGGGAGGTCCATCATCTTTGCCACTCCAGGGTAGGAGATGTACCTAGTTGCGATATCGCACCACATAGGTGGGTCGAGCACGCATTTGTATTACATCGAGGAGGATACTTCTTCATAGGTTGTGGTGACACTAGATTCCATCCCGTAGGTGAATGGGTTTTCTAATATTTTTGGGTAGCTTTTGTGGTTACCACCTAGTCGGGATATCAATTTCATGATTGATTTGTTTCTAGACACTAGACCTATTGCCCATACTCCGTATCGGATGGCTCTTTTGGAGATAAGGGAGCTACAAGAGAATATTAAGCAATTGTAGGGAAGGGATTTATCAGGAGGATTACTTCACCCTTGGGTGATACAGTGTTATTCATCAAGAAGAAGGAAGGATCTCTACATTTTTGTATCGACTGTCAAGAGTTGAACAAAGTCACTATTCAGAATAAATACCCGTTTCCACGTATAGATGATTTATTTTACTAACTGAGGGGTGCTGCATATTTTTCAAAGATTGATTTATGGTTGGGTTACCACCAGTTAAGAGTTCGGGAGTAGGATATCTAAAAGACAGCCTTCCTTATTAGGTATGGGCCATACGAGTTTTTGGTGATATGATTTGGGCTAACCATTGCACCAACAATATATATGGACTTTATGAACCGCGCGTTCAGGGATTTTTTGGATCGATTTGTTATCATATTTATAGATGATATCTTAATTTATTCTCAAACTACGGAGGGGAACGCATATCATTTATGAGTGGTCTTACAGACACTTATAGATCACCAGTTGTATGCAAACTTTCAGAAATTCGTGTTTTGGCTGAGGGAGGTACAGTTCTTGGGCCACATTGTGTCCGATCGGGGGATATCCATGGATCCAGGGAAAGTTTTTATCGTGATGGAGTGGGGACAACCCACTATACCCATCGAGGTGCACAGCTTCTTGGGATTGGTCGGGTACTACCGTCGATTCATCTAGGAGTTGTCCAAGATAGCTGGGCCCTTAAGGAATTTGACGAGGAATGGGGTACCATTTGTTTGGGATGAGGTGTGACAGTAGGAATTTGAGGAGTTGAAGACTAGACTGAATACAACATTAGTTTTGCCATTGCCTCGGGTAGGGGTTGACTACAGAGTCTTCACAGATGTGTCCTTAAGGGGAATTGATGGGGTTTTGATGCAGGAGGAGAGGACAATATCTTATTCTTCCCGAAAGCTTAAGCCTCATGAGGGACATTACCCCACCCACGATATAGAGTTAGCAGTTGTGGTTTTTTAATTGCGAGTGTGGAGACACTATCTCCTGGGGGAGAAACTTTATCTTTTCACAAACCACAAAAGCCTGTAGTATTTGTTCACACAAGAGGAGCTAAACATACGACAAAGGAGATGGCTAGAGTTTTTGAAAGATTATTAGTTCGACATTCAGTACCACCCGAGAAAGGTGCCGTGGCGGATGCTTTTAGCAGCAAGCCTATTTTGGAGTTAGCAATGGTGTGAAAGGAAAAGTGGCAGTCGCTTTATGCCAACAATGACCTGGCCCGCGCATTTATGGTAGTTCTCACTATCACTCCCAAGATCATTATTTGGGTGGTGAAGCCATAGGGAAGAGATAAGCATTCCTAGGAGCGAATCAGATAGTTGTTAGACGAGAGATGGGGCACTTTCCCATTGGGTTAGATGGTGGTTTGAGGTTTCAGGGGAGACTAGTTGTACCCGATGATGAGGAGTTGAGGTGAGATATTATATTTGAGGCTCATGGGTTATGATTTATGGTACATCCCGGAGGGAATATGATGTACCACGACATGGGACGCCAGTATTGGTCGGTCAGGATGAAAAGGAACATAGATAATTTCATGTCAAAGTGTGCTACGTTTCAGCTAGTGAAAGTGGACTATTAGCGTCCCATAGGATTTTTACAAAATTAGAGATCCCAGTGCGAAAATGAAAAGTGTCTCCATGGACTTTATTACTGGGCTACCTACATCGTAGAGGGAACATGATTTGATATAGGCAATCATCACCAGATTGACAAAGAAGGCTCATTTCTCATCGGTTCGGACACATTACAGCTCAGAGAAGTACACCAGACTCTTCCTTACAGAGATTTTTAAGCTGAGTGGGCCACCGCTGGACATCGCGTTAGATAGGGACATGGCATTTATGTCCCACTTTTAGAGGAATTTTCAGCAGGCCTTAGGTGCATAGTTGAGATTGATCACGTCATATCATCCTCAGACCGATTAACAAACGAAGAGGATTAACCTACTGTTGGAGGACATATTGAGGATATGCATTCTAGATTTTTTAAGGGGAGCTGGGATCATTATTTTCCTTTAGTGGAGTTTCCATAGAATAACAACTACTAGTTCACGACCAGGATGCCACCGTTTGAGGCACTCTATGGGAGACCTTGCCATTCCCCCTCATGTTGGTTAGAGTTAGGGGAGAACAAGTTTCATAGGCCAGACTTCATTCCGGACACTTCAAAGAAGGTAGATATGATTCGGGCCAAGATACGAATTACCCAGGACAAGCAGAATAGCTATGTAGATGCGGGCCAAATACACTTAGACTTAATTGGAAATTTAATTTAGTAATTGCAAAGGTGTAATTTTTTGTTAAGTTATATTTGTTTGTGATTGATTTTCAATGTCTATCTAAGTGTATAGCTATAGCATCACATTGATTGTATAAAAAAATACAAATTAATGTGTGACACAATTGAAAAGTACTCAAAGTTAACATCAAATTATTCGGGACATATTTCGGGCCATATATGGGACCGTTTAGGTGTTTTAAACCTTTAGAAATAGTCTCGGGTCAATAGTATATAGGTTGGGGGAACTTTTGGTCTAGTTGGGATATGAATTTGGGTCCATTTGGGAGTCAAAAAATTGAGTTTTAAGCCCTACTCGGGATTAGTATTAATTAGTGTTTATGTGGGGGTAAACCAATTCCCCATTACTATTCAGAAATACCTAAGCACAACTTCTAATGGGATAGGAATGCATAAAAACAAAAAGATGGAAAAAGTTTAAGGAATCAAGAAGAAATCAAATGGGCTTTCTTCCACAAATTTCTAAGGCAACAATTCTTAAACTTAATTTACGTTTTCAATGTATTTTCTTGATACATTATAATAACCCTTAAAATTTCTACGATTTAGTTATGATATGTAATATATGATGATGAATACATATTTTATGCATGTAGAGGACTATATTTCATATAAAATTTATCCTAGAAATTTAGGTATCAATATCTTGAAATTGGGGTTAGATGCCTTAGCGTTCTTGATAGTTAACTGGGGACGTTTTAACTATTTGATGTTAAGGATATTACTGTCGGTATATGAACTGAAATCCGGATATAAACCCCATGATAGATGATCCATATTATGAATGAAATAATGTTGGAATTTGGAATGAAATCTAAGTTGAAATATGTATTTAATGTTCATACATTCTGGAAAAATTAAGCATGAAATTGGAATTGAATCATGTAGTTAATGATCATAAGTGGACTAATTAATTTTTAGGGAATCAATTAAATAACTATTAAGAAGTATAAACCCTTAGAAGTTAATTTGGAAGGAAATTGAGGAATCACATACTGAAAGAAACAAGATGATCTGGGCTTCTGCATAAAATCGAATCGATTCGGCCTTGGAGCGAATCAATTCAGTTTGGGAACGAATCGATTTGGCGATGAACCAAATCAATTCGGTACTAGGAGATGAGTGATTTGGGCCTATGATTTGGTTAAGGGTAATTTCAGCAGTCCAAGCGAGTTGGTAGGACCGTATATGGGTCAATATGTAATATATTAAAAATGAAAAGGTACCCTTATTTATTTGGAAAAATTACATTTAACAAGATGGTTAAGTAATTATCTAAGGGAGTGGAATGAATAATTCACAAGAAGGTAAATTATTAATAAATGGAATAAATGTGGACTTCATGTGGGACTTTTATATGGTAGTTATATAGTAGTTACATATACATATTGTACGAGATAATAATATGTACGCATGTGTATTTATGTGGACATACCAATGATTGTAGGCTATCCTATCGGCTTGGGGGTTTGTACATTAGGACCGGGTACCACACATCAGCATAGGTTGGCTTGAGGATTATGTAGGTCATATAGGTACTACATGGAGGTGCTATTTATGTGAGCTAGGTGTTGATGCTGAAGCAGCCTGTGCCACCGATAGGTATGGACCGTGAATAGGAATCCTGCGTAAGGACCTCCCCTAACATATGTGTATTTCGTGTTATCCGATTAGGATAAGAGATTCCCCAGACTTGTCGATAGAGTACGAACTAGACACCAACGGTAGATGCCTTTGTGTGTCAAATATATGAAAGTACATAGATAAATAATTACCGGACTGTAATGTGATAAATTTATTTATCTAAGAATGTGGACATAAATGACAAGACCCTACTTTGTGATGCATAATAGATGTTTATGACTATACGTGAGACTTATAAGACTTGGATATTATGGTTATTAGTATTGAATTATAGTCGGTACACTTACACATTTAATTATCAAAAATTCATTATTATTAATTTGGCACATTGTCTGTGTCATTATTTGAGACATATTAGGATGCGATTTATATCACACTTAGATGATGGGTGAGGTGTTAAACTCATGCGAGTAATGATGGTAGAATATTTATTTTGCATCGACCGTATTATTCATCTTAAATAATTAATTTAATTCTTGAACATCTAGGGCTCAGACCCAAATTTTAATGTTTTATCCTCCCAAGTTCTCCTAGAAATGGATAGATGGATTGTGTTGTAGCAGTCTCGTAGTCTCTTTAATTCATCATGTTTTAGATTCTTTGACTCTATCATAGGTGATTTTCTTACAGAGTTAGTTATTTTATTTGTAACAATTGTAAGGGCATAAGCCTGAATTTCTTATGTTGGGTTGTGGAATTTACTCTATAGTTGGATTTATTATGTACTTGGTGTTGGTTTGAATTTGTCTATTATTATGGAAACATTCATAAAGTTCAATAAAAGCCTTTAAAATAATATAATATATATTACGTTTGTGCTGAGAATGGTATGAATTGACAAACAAGCGTTATCTTCGACATATCGGCCTGACAAACCTTCACGTGAGAAAGTAGGGGTTGTTACACTTCCTGTCTCTATGGAGTGAATTCATCATAGTTTTAGTAGGGTTTTGAATTAACCATCCTTCTAAAGGTAGGAGAAGGTAGGTATTTATATGGATGGGTTGGTGCCATGCGCACCCCAGGCATATAGGAGGCAGGTACAATATCAAGTGCCCAATGTCATTCGGTCACCTATCATATGTTCTTGTAAAAAATGATTGAGAAATATTCTTCACACATGAGGTGGATGTTGTCCACGTGAGGTTTATAGCCCACACGCACTCTCCCATGCGTCATCTATTCCACATGCCTTACCAGATATGCCCTACTGACGTGGGGTGTTAGCAAGGCCGAGCAAGAGACCACTGAGGTTCAATTAGATCACATGTTGGTAACTTCCAAGTGGAGTCTCGAATAACTAGCATCAGGCAAAGACAAGTGTATAATGAGTCTGATGAAGTCTCGACTTGATGGAAGGATGAGATCGAAATAGATGCTATAAGATTCTTTGTGAGAGCACATTTCGTAAGGTCGGCTCGAGCTAAGCTAGTCTTGAGTGTAGACAAGGTCATACTTAGGCATACCACGAATCATTATGAAAACACATTGATCTTAAACTATAGCACACTCAAAAGCTAAACATATAAGATATTTTTTTCACTCAATTCCTTTGAAGCTATCATTTTCGAAAATCAAACAAACTAAACTCGTTGGCCTTGAATTTTTTTTTCTTATGTTGACTTTAATTTTTTATAAATAGGTTCTTTCCAATGGTGGCTTCCCTTTAAATGAGATTTTCTCCTTTCGTAGCCCTTTCCCATACACCATCATATATTTTTAATAAAAAAATCTAACGGGCAATTCTTTTTACCTACACAAATCTACCATAGTAATAAACTATATAGATGGAAAGATGAATTAGAGAACAAGTCACACAACTCAAATATAATATGTGAAGTTCAAATTCAAAGAGCTCGTTCATGTGTTTGTGGAGGCATATAAAAAGTGAATCCATTATGTGAATTGAAGTCGAAACAACTCCATACAAGCATGACTAAGAACAATCTAGGTATTGAAAATCATTTCCCAAATGTCCTAGTCACATGGAAAGTACATAATGAAATGGATTCAAATACATAATTATGCCCCACAAAATGTGTAAACTAAAATACACAAAAATATAAATTTTTTTGAGTTTTTATCAAAAATTTCAAATGAAATATACCAATTAAAAAAAACTCAAAAGATAAACAAAATCTTTTTGTATTTTTCAATACGACTCAACAAATGTTATATAAAAATACAAAAGAGTCAAATAACATACAACTAGCTAACATATATATATATATATATAAGAACAAAAGTTTGTGTATGTAAACATGTGAACACAATCAACCATTAGATATAGCATGGTAAGTATCATGTGTAAGAAAATGAGAATCAATGAGTCTAATTTGTAAATCCTCCAAATTCTATTTCATATCCCACATAATGGTAACACGATGATATATGGTTTTGGAAACCTTGGTGGATCTAGACTAAGACCTCCGATGACAATTTTTAATATCAATAAAAAATGCCTAGGGTGACATGTCCTATCTTAAACGCATAGTCTTGGCTTGGTGATCAAAAGCATTTGTATATCGAATCCAATTCCACACTTGTCATATTTTATTTGGACGGTGCCTAACAACTATCCAACTTCGCGTACCTAGATCTCAAATCAAATTTTACACGATTCAAGTATCAATATCTCTTCAAGATCACCTATTCGAGACTCTAACAAATGCCTAGACTACTCAAACTTAAGCATATCCTTCTTTATAACCTCCATCAATCCACAAAGCCTATCTCTCCAACCCTCAACATACTCTATCTTCTTTTAAAAAGTCCCATCACATACCCTAAGATCCCGACTTAAAATTCGCTCATTATTTCCTATGGCATGCTGTTTCAACCTAGCTTCCAACTTCAAGTCTTCCTTATTCACATTCAATATTTTTTCATACAACTCATGGAAGGAAACTTGGAGTTCACTCTTCTACTACTCTTCTTCATCATCAGTCTTTTCTTCACTCTATTCCGCATCACACATTTCGGATGCACTTGTACTACTCTTCTACTACTCATGCCTAGAAATATCTTCATGGGAAGATTTCTCATCAAAGCTGACATGACTACCCAGGGAGATTTCCTTCCCTCTTTCAAATTACTCTCACCAAGGATGACATTTTAAGCATTCGGTTGTTTGCCCTCCTTTCTTACTTTAATGGGGCACTAAGCTAGGATATAGCCATAAACCTCAAACCATAAAGCCATTCCGATTTATCACTCATAAAGTTATCATTATAATTTTAGGGAATTGATTGATCTTGTTATCTAAAACTTTTTCGCATCTTTTGGTTGCTTTTGAAACTTGAGAAATTTCTTGAATTTATTTTCTAACAAGGCCATATCTTTGGACTTAATGTCAGATTCATCATTCAAAACATGTGTTTTTTCCTGTCGGGCTTTCAAAACAATGCCCTTGTCTTTCTTATTCATTTGGCAGGAATATAAGTAAGGCTCACAAGTTTGTAGGTAACATACAAGATCTTCAAACTTTTTAGAATTTAAAGCACCCAAGGAATTCAAAACAATCACATTTGATTAAATCTTTCAGACAAATACCTTAAGATTTTCTTCATTACTCAGTTATCCAGTATTCTCTTTCCCTAGTTAAAATATGAGTTAACTATGTCAGATAATCTACTGTAGAACTCATAGAAGGTTTCACTGTCCAACATCTTAATGGTTTTGAACTGAGTTATGAGGTTTTGTAGTTTAGAAGACTTGACAACACTAGTTCATTCATGGGTGAGTTGGAGTATGTCCTAAACATCTTTAAACATCACATAAGTCATAATGCAGTGGAACTCCTGTAAGGTCACAGATCGAAACAAAGCATTTAAATTATGTAAATTATAACTTTGTAACCCATGTTCAACCTCACACCAGGACTTTACGGGTTTGGGTAGCCTATTTTCTCTAACTAAGGTTATAGTCGGGGACCAGCCAATAAGTATCGCATGCCATACCTAATCATCTATAGCCTTAAGTGTTAATTTCATACTCATTTTTCAGTATGCATAGTTTGACACCTCAAACATCAGGGATCTAAGACCATTAAAACAAAAAAATTCATACCTAAAAATGCTAAATCTAAACACAACAACTTAGTGTTCTAACTCTATTACCAATTTAAAGAGGTTCGATAGCTCAAGAAAGGATGATCTAACTAACAAAACGTGTATTTTAAAAATTTTCAAATTTAATAACTAAAACATTTAACAGATTAAGCCCAACAAATTTGTGTAACACTTTTCAACAGATTGTTGTGAAAACCCGATTTACCCAATTTTATATTTTAAACCAAAAACATACATCTAGGCGATATTAGATAAAATAAATAAAACATCCACTATAGGCCGATGAAATTGGAAAACCTTGGACGATCGATCCAAATAGATTATATGATAAGGTTTTGCAAATGCAAATAGATTACTATGATATGGTTTTTCAAATACAAGTGAATTGTGTGGCTGGGCCATCCGATGTTTTTTCCATTATGGATATTCCTTGTACATCGACGTCTTGTGAGATTGGTGTATTTATTTTATTTGTTGTCACCTAGATGCATGCTTTAGGTTAAAAAAATAAAATTTGCTAAATTAGTTTATCGCTGCAACTCGGTTTGAAATTTGTGAACAAGTTTTTATTTGGTTAATTTGTTTAAAGGCTTGATTTTTAAAAATTGAAAAAAAATATAAAAATTGGAATTTTTATTCGAAGACCATTCTTGCTTAAATGCACCATGGACATCAAGTGCACTTTTCACGCTTACATTGTATCTGTGCAATTTGGGCAAACATATATAATGCCTCGAAAGTCCACTAGAGATGGCTTTCTCTTGTGAGAGAAGTTGCTCTTTCTCTCTAAAAATCCCCCTATTTTCGTAATTAATCCTCCATGCTTTCCATGGAATCAAAATCAGAATTTATCTTGGATTTTGATCCTAAGCCTTTTGATACTCACTATTCTCCAACACTTTTAGTTACACCTCCTGTCAACAATCAAAGTCACGCAAGGCCAAAGGAATCACCATTTATTCCTCCATCTTTTGCTGATGTGCTAGTTAAAAAAAGCACTGCTCAGGTGCATGACATGAAGGAATCGCCATATCTTCCCCCTCTTTCTACTCCATATATGCGTGGAGATTCAATAGATGTGTGACTATTAGATGATTCTTACCAAGAAGTTTTTAATAACTGTAGATCCTCTACGGTTATTGGACGTATGGTTCTTGGCAAATGTGATAAAACATGGATGATTTCATAGTTGAAAGTGGCCCTCATTCTGTTTGGCAAACTGATAAGCCCTGGGTCCTCACACCCATTGGCAAGGGATATTTCAACGTCCATTTCTCTTGTTAAGATGATAGGATTGAAATTCTTAGTCTACGTAGCTACAAACTAGCTACTGGATCTTTTATGGTATTTCAATGGAGTCCATATTTCAAACCAGAAAAGCATGTAATCTCTATTGCTGTTGTTTGGGTTCGATTTATCGAATTGTGTCAAGATTATTGGGACCCGCGTATTCTCCTCCAAATTGCGAGGGGAATGGGTATTCCAGTGCGTATTGATAAAGCAACTTTGGAACGGACTTATGGATATTTTGCAAGAGTTCTAGTTGAAGTTGATATGTACTTTAAACCTCCCCACCGTGTCTTGGTTGAAAGAGGGGAAGGTAATTTTTTTGTCAACATTTCTTATGAATCTCTCCCAATGTTTTTTAATTTCTGCAAATCTATTGGACACTCCTTTAATGAGTGCAGGAGCCTTAAAAAAATAGTCATCCAAAATTCAGGAGGGCAAAGGTACTGTCTTCAAATAGCATTGTTATTGATACTCTTGACTGTTAAAAAATGGTGAGAAGTACTGAGTCTAAAAGTCTTTTTGATTCAGTAGAGGGATCGACTTTTCCAAAGGATAATTTGCCTCAGGGGCATGTTCGTTTGTTGGAAAAAAGTCCCAAATGGTTACTGAAAACATCAAAAATTAAACACCATTTATTCGAAAAAAGTATTGATCTAAGTAAATGAGGAGCATCAATCACATCCAAGTATTCTCGATAGTTTTTTATCTCCAATTTGTAATGGGGATATTTATAAATTCTCATATTTAATCTTTAATGGCTTTTTGTAGTTTTCCTTTGCTTGTAATCCCTTGGAGAGGCACTTTCTCCATTACTAAATTTATATCTGGGGTTTTAATCCCTCTTCCATAAATAAAAAAAATAAAAAAAAAAATAAAAGGACAGTCAGGGTTGATTTGTGAGACGTTCTAGGAGGAGACATTTTCGGCAGACGAATGCAAAAAAGTTCGGGAAATTAATTGAGGTCATTCTAGTCAAGTGGTATGTCTTTATTTATTTATTAATTTTACAACTAGTTATGTATTAGGATTCCTGCCATTGGGATTTTGGGATGTAATTAGAAAAATAAATAATTCTATTATTCCAGTGGCCATCTGGGATTTCTGCGATACAGATTCGCCCCAAAATAAGAGAATTTTGGCATGTGCTGGTCTTGAGAAATATTTGCGGGCTCCCACATATATAAATTGTCCATCATAAAATGATGATGAAAAGGTAGAACATGGAGTTCTCGAACCGATTTTACTCAAAGTAGGGAAAAGATCTAGTCGTTCTCACAGAAATGTCATCAAAGACAAATTGATGCATACCAAATCAAAAAAATTTAGGGTCTAGCGACTAAGTTCCCGAACGGATAGGTGTTAGGCACCCATTCTGCCCTATTAGTATCTCATAAGCTAGGATAATATTCTCATTTTCTCCGAAATATAATTCATGTGTACAATGTGTGTGATGTGAAAATAAGTAAGAAAAATAAATCATTATATACACATCATGAGAAGGACGGAAATGATTCATTCTGAGGAGTATAAAAAGAAAGAAAATAATCTGACAAGGTAGCCAAAATGTGTGCAGTGCGCGAAGAATGGAAGATGTATGTATGAGGAGGGCACTGGAAATATGATAATCAAAAGGGACAATGATATGTGCAATATATCGGACACAAATCTGCCATGTTGAAATAAATATGTGTGTCTAACGAAAAGTCTAAAAAAGAAACATAATAAAAGAATACGGAAATATGATATGATTAACCAACATATCATGATTTACTATGAGGAAATGAATATGCATGTTTGATGGGTTACTAGTACTTATATATGTATATACACATAGTAATACTAAATATTAGAACTAGTAAAGTAAATAAATAAGCAAATAGGATTCGAATATAGAGGATGACTAGAGACACCTAGATACGTCAAAAAGGCAACAAAGTCCATGTAGTTTGATAGCACGCAAGGGTGGGGTTTAACCCATGAACCCAAAACTTGAAATTCTCTAACTTCATTTAAAAATGTTCACAATTGTTGGGAGTATGAAAAATGGAAAATATACTTTAGGGTTTAAAGGTGAATCCCCTTTTAGCATTTTTGGTTTATAAAATTATGTTTTTTGCATATAAATAATAAAAACATGGATTAATTGGAGTGATAAAAAGAAATAAAGTAAAAATATGCCAAGAGTGAATAAAATAATAATAAATGACACTAGTTAAATAAGATGTAAAAAGATTAAAGTAGACCTCATATAGAACTTTGCTATGATTTTGACGTAAAGAAGACTAATTTTTATGGAGTTTGAGTGGTGGTGGGGTAATGGTAAAATTGGGTGGCAAAAAGTGAGGTCAATGCGATGTAAGAAAAGTGGAGAGAATTTTTAGAAAATGAAAATTTATAATGACTATGAACTAATTTCGAGGTAGAGGTTGTTTTAATTTTCAGAAAAGGGTTCTTACGAATTAGGCCATGAATTCCTTAAATAGAAAAATATAGGGCCAGGGTCTATGCCGATTGGCATAGGCCCTGGTCTGCTGATCGGCATACCCCTGGCTTGTTGATGATGTAAAGTACCCCTTTGACGATAGGCAGAGGGTCTGGGGTGGCCTATAGGCAGTCCAAAAGGGAATTTTTCTAAAAACCTTGCAGAAAATGTGAATCGTATGTCCGAATTGCGCACAGACAAAATCGTTGAAAAACGTATTCAAATCGGTGTGAAAATCTATTGGGCCACTTTCTGGTCTGAGAGTTAACGAAAGTCAAACGTTTCTTGAAAATGCTCGATAGCGTCTTGGATGGGATTCATGGAGTAAAAAGGCAAGTACGCACGAACCGTACGGTCGATTCACGCATGGAATTGACCGGGTACTAAAAACCTTATGAAAGTGAAAGAGATATTCCCAGGTTTGAAAGTTAAACAAAGTTAAACAGAGCTCGTGTGGTGGCCGATTGGATAGGGTTCTTACAGTAAAAAGCAAAGTACGCGCGAACTGTTGGGCTAATTCATGCATGGTATTGATAGTTGGAAATGGTATTCATAGACCTGTGGAAGTGAAATGATCTACGAACGGCTTTGGGAGTTGACCAATGTTAAAATGGGCTCGAAACAGACTAATGGTCTCTAAAATGGGGTTTCAGAGAAAAAAGGAAAGTACGTGCGAACCATGAGGCCAAGTCATGCATGGTATGGACAATTGAAAACGGTATTTAGAGCCCTATGAATGTTTAAGGATTTACTCTCGGGTTCTAGAAAGTCTTGATATGCTATGTAAGTATGATCTTGCAAACAAAGAGATTTTCTTATTTTTCAAATTTAATGAAAAATACTTTAAATAAGTTAATGCAATAAAAGGCTTTTCACCAATTAAACCGTTTATTATGAAAAAACGAGTTACCCAATTTTATCTTTTTTAACCTAAACATGAATCTAAGTGACACAAAAGATAAAATAAGTAAAGCAAGACAACACGACAATGTACGAGGAAAATCCATAATAGGAAAAACCTAGGATGACCCAGCCAAACAGTTCACCATGATAAGGTTTTACAAAGACTAGACGGTGGTCTTACTCAACAACTCGGCTCCCAAGCAAGCTTTAATGTGTTTCTATCTTCAACTTCTCCTTCACATTGCAACGTAGGAGTCCACCCACACAAACTGCCACAACGCGTGAATCCACGCGTGCCTGGGTATCCACCGATGAGGCTCAAAAAGTATCTACGAAATTGGAAAATGGGATTATCATTTATTTATCACAACACATGAAACCACAAATATGATGAATACCACACGAAACCTTCTCCCTCCATATGAATAGAAATAGACTTTGTGCCCGACAAAAAGATCTCAAAGCATAAGAATATTGAAATATGGATCTTTAAACTCTCTTGGGTGAAACAATGGTTTTGAAATTTGGTAAAAAAATGGGAATTCTTCTTTGCCAAATGTTCTTCAAAATTTGATTCCATCACGCTTCTTTATATTAAACTATGAAATTCGAGGCGGCAAGTTCATCCAAATGAAAACATAGTTCTCATTCGAATGAAATTCATATTTTGTTCAAATTAAGACCCGTCTCGTTCAAACGAACATGCATTGGCGTTCAAACGACCTTACCATGAGCTTCTAAATGGTGACCTTCTATTTGACAAAGAGTTCCCGTTTGAAGTTCAATAGATGTTCGTTCTAATATCCTAAGCTTGTTCTAACAAGATCTCAAACTTGTTTGAACGAAATTCTTATTTCATTCTAATGAAGTCTATATCTCGTTCTAACGAACTAAGAAATAAAAAAAATAAAAAAAGTATTTAAAAACAGTTCCAAATGATTTTGTTTAAAAAATAATCACCACAAATAAATTTCAAAGGATCATAATCTAATGTGTCCCTACTTGTAAGATCCTAAAAAAATGTGAGGACTACCATGGCATGAAACACGATATGATGCCTATCCATCTTTGAAGCATTTTCGCTTCGTCTTCAACAGTTTTTCAAGATCGACAATACAAAGTCTAACTTATAACTCAAATTTTTCCTGAAATCACGCCAATTACAAAAAAATTGAATCGGTTGGGAATTTTCCCTTATAAATCTCCCCTTTTGGCTATTCCGGGACAAAAAAGCAGAGTAAAAACCCCGTGAGTCAGAAAACACTTTAAAAGATTCACCCTCAAAAGAAACAAGTATAGAGGATCAACAAACACATATGCTTAGAGCTTTTCTCGCTTGAAACTTTGTCTTATGTTGTAGAACAACACACTTAAAACACCTTCAAGTGCAAAAAAAATATAACATGTATAAAATCTGCATGTGAATTAATTCAAACTGTGTCTAACAATCTCAACCTAGGTAAGATATCTCCTACTAAGATAAAGATAACATAATCATGAAAGGAAAGACACTGTTGTTCCTCATTTTTGTTTTGAACTAAACAAAGTAAGAATGTTATTCATCCCCCAATGGTGTAGCGTGCAGCAAGAACATAACATTGCAACACAAGCACGAATATTCACGAACCTAAAATATTAATAAATTTACTAATCAATAATGTCATGATATATTTTGTGAGCTCAATCCAGTATAACAATGCTGGAAACACAACAACGTCATATAGAAGGAGGTGAGGCAAAGAGGGAGATAACACATAATATAAGTGGTTCAACCAATCTTGGCCTACTCCACTATGTGGGTGTGTGTGAAATCCACTAAATATGGGCTATAATGGCCTTGGGATACAAAACACTCAAGCTTTCTGTAATACCCCATAATTTTTTTTAAATAAATAATAATAATAATATTTTTTGATAAATAAAATTTTGTGGAAATTGGACTCAATTGGAAACTTAATTTAATAATTGTAAAGGTGTAATTTGTTGTTAAGTCATATTTTTATGTGATTGATTTTCTACGTGTATATATGTGTATAGCTATAGCATTGCATGTATTGCAAAAAAAATACAAATTAATATGTGACACAATTCAAAAGTACCCAATGTTAACATAAAATAATTCGGGATATATTTCGGTGCACATATGGGATCGTTTAGGTGTTTTAGACCTTTAGAAATAGTCCGAGATCAATAATATATAGGTTGGAGAGCTTTTGCACTAGTTGAGATATGGATTCGGGTCTATTTGGGGGTCCAAAAATTGGGTTTTAAGCTCAACTCGGGATTGGGATTAATTAGTGTTTAAGTGGGGGTAAACCACTTCCCCACTACTATTCATAAATGACCTAAACACAACTGTTAACGGGAGAGGAAATGAGAAGAACCAAAATAGGAGAAAAGGACAAGGAATCAAGAAGAATTCAAAGGGTCTGTCTTCCACAAATTTCTAAGGCAATAATCCTTTTGCTTAATTAAAGTTTTAAGTGTACTTTCTTGATGCATTCTGGGATTTAGGTTTGATATGAATGATTTGATGATGAATAAATATTCTATGCATGTAGATGGTTGAATTTAATATAGAATAATCCCCAGAAATTTAGGTATACCAATATCTAGAAATTGGGGTTAGAACCCTCTGGGTTCTTGATAGTTAAGTGGGGACATCTTGACTATTTGATGTAGAGGATATTATTGTCGACTGAAATCCAGATGTAAACCCCATGATAGATGCCACATATCATGAATTAAATAGGGTTGGAATTTGGAATGAAATTTGAGTTGAAATATGTATTTAATGTTCATACATTCTAGGAAAATTAGGCATGAAATTATAATTGAATAATGTAATTAATGATTGTAAGTGGACTAATTAAGTTATAGGGAATAAACTACACAACTATTAAGAAGTTTAAACCCTTAGAAGTGAAATTGGAAGGAAATTAATGAATCCCTTACTAAAATAAACAAGCAAATCTGTATTTTTGCATAAATTCAAATTGATTCGGCCATGGAGAGAATTGATTCAGTTTGGCAGAGAATGGATTCGATGATGAACCGAATCGATTCGGTCATAAGGGCTGAGTGAGTTTGGCCTAGAATTTGGTTAAGGGTAATTTCTGGAGTCCAAGCAAGCTGGTAGGACCGTTTATGGGACAATAGGCAATATATTAAAAATGAAAAGGTGCCCTTATGTTATTAGGAAAATTACATTTAACAAGATGGTTAAGTAATTATCCAAGATAGTGGAAATAATAATTCACTAGAAGGTAAATTATTGATAAACTGGATAATTGTAAACTTTATGTGAGACTTTTCTATGGTAATTATAGACTAGTTACCTATACATTTTATACGAGATAATAATATGTACTTATATGTATTTGTGTGGACATACCAATGTTTGTGTACTTATATGTATCGGCTTGGGGGCTCTTACGTTCGGATCGGGTACCGCATGCCGACACAAGCGGGATCGACGATTGTGTCAGTCATATAGGTACTACATGAAGGCACTATTTATGAGAGGAATGGGTTAACGCTGACCCAACCTGTGTCACTGTTGGGTATGGACCGTGAACAAGTATCCTGCATAGGGGACGCCCCCAACTAATGTGTGTTTTGTGATGTCCACTTATGATAAGAGATTCCTCCAGACTTGCCGATAGAGTACGAACTAGACACGAATGGTAGATGCCATTGTGTGTCAAATATATCAAAGGACATATATAAATAATTGAAAGACTGTAATGAGATAAATTTAATTGTCTAAGAATGGGGACATAAATGATAAGACCCTACTTTGTGATTGCATAATAGATGTTTATGCATAGACGTGAGACTTATAAGACTAACATATTATGGGTATTGGTAGTTAATTATAATCGGTACACATAAACATTTAATTATCGAAAAATTGATTTTTATTAATTTGGCACATTTTCATAGTAATTATTTGGGACTTATTGGGTTGCGATTGATATCCCACTTACATGAGGGGTGAGGTGTTAAACTCATGCGAGTGACAAAGGGGGAATATTTTTTTGTATCAACTGTATTATTTCATCTTGAATTAATTAAGTTAATTCTTGAACATCTAGGGCTCTGACCCAAATTTAAACGTTTTCTCGCCCCAAGTTCTCCTATATAGGTATAGATGGATTGTGTTGTAGCAGTCTCGTAGTCTTTTTCATTCATCAATTTTTAGATTATTTGATTCTAGCATATGTTTTTTTCTGCGATAGTTAGTTATTTTATTTGGAACAGTTGTAAGGGCATAAACCCAAATTTCTTTACATTATGTTCGGTCGAGGCATTTACTTTGTATTTGGATTTATTATGTACTTGATGTTGGTTTGAATATATCTATTGTTACGAAAACATTCATAAATTTGAAAAGAGGCCATTAAAATAATATTACTTATATTACGTTTATGCTGAGAATGGTATTAATTGACAAGCAAGCCATATATTCGACGTATTGTGCCTAGCCAGTCTTTATATGAGAAAGTTTGGGTTCTTATAATTGGTATCGCAGCACGGTTCTTGTGTCCTTAAGATCTGTGTTGCGTTCATTACGTTTTGTGTTGCGTTATTTGATATGTAAAGCCTATCATTAGGATTCATTATATTCTCACATTGGTACTAATTCGAACTTTATTTTCTTTTAATTGGAAAAATGAAAAGGGGGAAGACCGAGGTGAGTAGTTCCAAATATTTCCAAGGAGGAGGCTCACTCGCAACCACGTCGTCAACTACAGACCCCAATAGCCCAAACGTTGATCACACATGCTCAGATAGACACTATAGTGTATCAGGAGGTCTCTACGGCTATGGTAGCCATGCTCCAGCACTTCCCACCACCACAAACACATAAGAAACCACCACTACAACAACAAATGGCCATACCAACTCAAGAAATGGGTTATATGTGGGACAGAGTGAGGGAGGCCTTTGTTAAGGGACAGCCTCCAGAGTTCGCTAGTAGTTCAGATATATTTGTGGCGAGTAGGTGGGAGAAGTATATTGGGAGGAACTTACGAAGGGTCAAGTGAACACGCATACAAAAGCAGATGTTGTCTTCATTTAGATTAGTGGGGGTCCCACTTCAGTAGTGGGAGGAAATTACGACAGTTGATAAAAGGGACAATCTCACTATTGATCAGTTTTGTGAGAGGTTTGAGGGCAAATACTTCCCCCTAGCGATGCAGTCTGAGATGAGGAGTGAGTTTATGGAGCTCAAATAGGTGGGGCTTATTATAGATGAGTACGAAGAGGAGTTCATCGCCCTCTCCTACTTCATAAAGGAGGATGTTTGTACCAGGAAGATGAGTATGGACTGGTTTATTTTGGGATTAGCCTAGCACATCACGAAGGATTTTATGGGGAATCCATCATTCACGAAATACAATCAGTTGGTTCATTATCTACTTCTCCATTGCCAGGATCGCATGGCATTTCTAAAAACCAATGGTAAGAAACGTCATGGAGCGAAGTCGTCGAGACAGCAGGGCAAGAGGAGTGGGGGAAGCGGATCCAGGACCTAATAGCATAGGGGCACCCCATCCGCCGACCAGAATAAGAAGTTTAGAGGTGCAGATAACTAAAACAACTAGGGATAGTTGGGGCAGGGCTATCAGGTCTAGCAGTATAGAGGCCATCAGGGCCAGGGATAGGAGGATAGAGGCCAGCAGGGCCGACGGTTTAAGTAGGGTACTTTTTAATAAAATTATTATACATATGGGGAGAAGGGTCATTCCTTGAAGATTTTTACTCGGAATAACCAGATAGCCCAAAATAAGGGAGGCTATAGGGGACAATAGAAGGCACCACAGGGACATCGCCCACCCTTTCTAGCTCAGGGAGCCGCTGCACCAGTCGCTCTTGCACCCATCGCCCCGCCACAAGGACAAAAGTCATTGAAGTATGGATGATTCTATCATGTTGCATACACAGAGGGGATAATACCTTCACAAGAAGTCGAGGGTATGTTTCCCATCTTTGGTCATATTGGTCGCATTATATTCGATACGGGTGCATCTCATTCTTTTGTTATCACGGGGTTTGCATAGGAGACGGGTAGAGGGGCACCCATACAGTCAACATGTCGGGTTATCGGAATTAAGATAGGTCGACTCACCTTCGTAGTTGATTTATTAGTACTTGACATGCATGAGTACGACGTCATTTTGGGTATTAACTGTCTATCTACATATAGAGAATGTGTGTATTATTGTGGGAGGTCCATCATCTTTACCACTCCAGGGTAGGAGATGTACCTAGTTGCGATGCTGCACCCCGAGGATGGGTCGATCATGCATTTGTACTACATCGAGGTGGATACTTTTTCGTAGGTTGTTGTGACACTGGATTCCATCCTGGAGTTGAATGGGTTTGCTAATATTCTTGGGTAGATTTTGTGGTTACCACCTAGTTGGGATATCGATTTCATAATTGATTTGTTTCCGGACACTAGACCTATTTCCCATACTCCATATTGGATGGATCTTTTAGAGATAAGGGAGCTACAAGAGAAGATTGAGAAGTTGTTAGGGAAGGTTTTTATCATGAGGATTACTTCACCCTAGGGTTGATACAATGTTATTCGTCAAGAAGAAGGAAGGATATCTACGGTTTTGTATCGACTATTAGGAGTTGAAAAAAGTCAGTATTCGGAATAAATACACGTTCCCACGTATAGATGATTTATTTTACTAACTGAGGGGTGATACATATTTTTCAAAGATTGATTTCAGGTTGGGTTACCACTAGTTAAGAGTTCAGGAGTAGAATATATCTAAAAGACCACCTTCCTTGCTAGGTATAGGCCGCACGAATTTTTGGTGATACTATTTGGGCTAACGAATGCACCAGCAATATATATGGACCTGATGAACCGAGTGTTTAGGGACTAATTGGATCGATTTGTTATCATATTTATAGATGATATCTTAATTTATTCTCAAACTACGGAGGAGCACGCAGAGCATTTATTAGTGGTCTTACAGACGCTTAGAGATCATCAATTATATGCAAAGTTTGATAAACTCGGGTTTTGGCTGAGGGAGGTACAGTTCTTGGGCCACATTGTGTCCGATCGGGGGATATCCATGGATCTAGGGAAAGTTTCTACTGTGATGGAGTGGGGACAACCCACTACACCCATCGAGGTGAACAACTTCTTGGGACTGTCGGGTACTACCGACGATTCATCTAGGGGTTCTCCAAGATAGCCGGGCCCTTAAGGAATTTAATGAGGAATGGGGTACCATTTATTTGGGATGAGGTATGACAGTAGTAATTTGAAGAGTTGAAGACTAGACTGACTACAATATTGGTTTTGGCATTGACAGTAGTAAGTTCATTACAATTTTACCAACTTTGGATCACATGACAAGACTTGCTTGTGTAACATGACATGAGAATGGTATATCATGACACAAAAAAGTTACCTTTATTTTAGTATAGGGATTTAATCTTAATTTATGTACGATTTCATAGATGAGTAACCGTGTTTTTGATTGAATTTTAGTAGATACCATGTGATGGCTTGTTATTGATTGGTTTTTAAGGTCAATGATGTACTGAACTGTTATTGGTTGGTTTTTAGGTCCCATTGGTATGGATCCTAAAAATAAACTAATAACGTCAGTCAAATTCAATTAAAATGTAATTTTTTTCATAGATTGTTTTATTTTATTTTTTTTTATTTTGTTCATCGTAATTAAACTTAACTTTTTTCATGTGCATGATCCTACTAGTATGTGATAACTCACTTGTAGTATACATGTAAGGGCCTAACCCTAGTTATTAATCTTTCAAAGGGTCATCTCTAAATACAATATAATATTGAGAGATAAGGTAGAAAAAAAAAGACTCAATATTTATATCATTTGCAATGTGAAATTTGTAAAATTTATATGAATATGTAAGCCTTTATATGTAATGATGTTAGAAAGATTGTTTCTATATCTATAATATAAGTCGCTTTTTTAAATTTTTAGTTGTTTTTCATCTTTTCTCATAAATTTACGTTTTTTAAAATATGCCGTCGAGTGAAGAGTCAGTATAAGAGGGAGGAAAGAAGATCAAAAAGAAGAAAAAGAAGGGACTCGAGGATAAATTCAAAGAGAAGAAAATCGAGAAACACGAAGAGGACACAAGCGTGCTGATAATTAAATGCAACGACGATGAAAAAACCCATGCCAATTCCAAAGAAAAGAAAAAAAAAAGGATTTCTTGAAAAAATCAACGAGATGCTGCTTGGACACCACCCCAAGACAGAGGAAGAGAAGGAAAAAGAAAATCCTGCCCATTCAGGAGAACAATACAGTGGAGTTAAGGTTCATGATTGTGTTAAAGTATTGGTTCGATTTACTTTTTACTTTTTGAGTTATTGGGTTGAATTATATTTTTGTGGTTCAAGTTATGGTTTATGTTTTGGCATTTATGTTCCTTAATGGGTGATCGGTTATTAGCAAGTCCATATAATTTTCGTATTGTGACCTGGACGTTATTATTAATGGATCGTTTTTTTTTTGTTTCTAATTTGGATTTATTGATAGTATATTCTACCTTGTCTAAATATATACATGTTTTTTGTAATTATTATTATATTTATTTTTTTATTTTTTTTATTTATATATTTTATTAATCATTTTTAAGGGGTGAACCCAGGCGCAACGGTAAGGTTGCCCCCGCTATGACCTGGAGGTCACGGGTTCGAGTCACGGAAACAGCCTCTCTGCGTATGCAGGGGTAAGGATGCGTACATCCAACCCCCCCAGTACCCCGCAGTGGCGGGAGCCTCGTGCATTGGGTTTGCCCTTATTAATCATTTTTTAGTGATTTTGCAAAAAAAAAAATACTTTTTATTTAGTAATAATAAATTTAATGGACTAAAAACGGAGAATACACCATATGTAAATAAAATATATTGTTACGTTAGCGACATACCATGTAAATAAACCCAAATATAATTGTGTAAATAATAACATTATATAATCGGATTTTCAAGAGCTGACCATCACCGTTAAGAAGCAAAATGATGAATGCGGACGTCCATAACACTGGACTGAAAATATATATACATTAAAAAGGTTAGATTGTTAAAGAATGATATACGACTTCTACAAAGAATTACAAGACATGTTAATGAGTAATACTTGATTCCCATAACTGCCTTAAAATAATTGTCTACTGAGCGTTTGATATATTATGAAAGTTAAATTCATTTCTCGTGTGCTAACCTACAAGAATTATAAAAAAAAAAATCAATTGTACCAATTATAAGAGTAGAAACACAATGTTTGACAAGTAAATTTTTTAGCCATTTACCCTTTGATTCATTATCACTTTGAGCATTTCATTTACGAAACATAGTAAGAGGAAGGCTTATATATCAACTTCCTACATTCATTTTGAAATCTTACGTATAGGTAATATGAACTATAATTGCAACATATTTTAAGGGTATTTTGAATACATACTGAGATTATTGAAATTTTGTAGGATTATAATTTGAATTGTAACTATGATAATATATTGAGTTTATCTATATATAAAGATTATTTTTTGACAATTTTATCTAACATATAACATAGTTGCATCTTAACATTGAACAATGAAGCTTATATATTTGATATTCAATGTACCAAAACACATTTTTGGATTTACACCATGGAAGTGTATGGGCTACATCAATATATGTTTTACACATATACTCAAATATTTCTTTTCGGCATTTCTATCTAATAAAATATTTAGAGTAATTATATTACATTATATATATTTTTTAATCAATAAATCAACATTAGACTTCCTTCTTCTTTGGAAACCAACCCCAAAGAACGTCAACCAAAGGAGGCAAACCATTTTTTCGAATAGAGTGTTTGTTGTGTTATGAAATATTCATTGAGCATTTTTTATTTTATTGAGTCAAGCATCTCTTCTTTAAAATATATGCCGAGCATTTATTTTTTAAAGTTTACTGATCATTGCAATTGTATTAGTAATTGAGGTTAACCTTTTTTTTATAATTTTTATGTGCATTAGTTCATACAAAGTGTTATTTTATGCTTTCAGTCTCTTTGAAATTTGATGTATTTTTTTTTTGGTTCATACCAATGACATTATTAGTTTACCTAAAAATATTTTAATCAATCTCCCCGAGAAACACACGAAAGTCATAATTTTCCCAATTCTTGAACTTCTTATTCTCTCTCTGATTTACGAATGAGTTCCCTTACACTCTAGCTATCCTTAAGTTTTCCAAACCCCTGTCGCTTCTCTTCTCATACTATGTTTCCATGTGTATCTAATTATTTCTGCCTCAAAGACTAACTTCTCAAGTATATTCAATAGAATCCTAGTAACCATTTGGTACGCGATAATATTTTGGAAGGATTGTGATTACCGGGAAATTAATTTCCTAGAAATCTTTTACCATAATTTGAAATCCCTTCCCCTGCTTGGTTAACCAATGGATCAATATTGTGAATCTAAATGTAGTGTTTGATTCATGTATAGAAAGTGACATGAGAATGCATAGTATATAACAATAATATCCTTTAGTTACACACACACACACACACACACACACACACATATATATATATATATATATATATATATATATATATATATATATATATACATATATATACAGAGAGAGAGAGAGAGAGAGAGAGAGAGAGAGAGAGTCTCTCCAACAAACCTCATTAAACATACCTAGCAGCATACCTATTTTTTTTAAAATAATAAAAAAATAATTTTAAGTTAATATTTTTTATATGAGTTCATGATATTTCATTATACAACTGTAAAAATATTCATATCAAAAAAGTGTGTTTTGATATTTTTAAAAAATAGGTAAACAAATGGCAGTTTTAAAGGCTTAAAACTGATAGTTTTTTGACTTATTTTTTTTTAAAATAACAAAAACCATTATTTTCATTTGATTTTTTTAATAGGGGAACATTTAAATATCATGAACCCATATAAAAAATATCATCTCAAAATTAGTTTTTGAACAATTTTAAAAAATGGGTATATTGCTAGGAGGTATGTTGGAGCTCTATCTCTCTCTCTCTCTCTCTCTCTCTCTCTCTCTCTGTATATATATATATATATATATATATATACAGTCCTACTCTTGTGCTGACTAGTCCGCATTTTAAGAATGCAAACCAGACATGTGTCACCTAGCGGTGATCCCAGAAAAGAGAGAGTGTGCCTATAATTTAGTTGTTAATTTCTAAGCACACCGTTAGGTCCGTATTCTTACAATGCAGACTAGTCCGCACAAGAGCATATATATATGTATGTATAATTAATCTTATATCATAATGTTATAAAACAAAATAATATGATTCACTATTTTTAAATCTATGAACAAAAATTATTTTCTACATAAATATATTCAAATATTTACTAAGTTTAATAATTTATTGTATATCTATGTATATTATAGTGTATGTTAATATAATTAGTTATTACAGATGGTCCTTATATTGTATGTTTAAAAACAAGGAAGGCGGATTTATTTGGAGTTTCTTCGGAATCTACGGCCCGGTGCAGGATAGGGATAGGTGGGAGCTGTGGGAGGAATTAGCTGGAGTGGTTACGATATGGGACCTTCCTTTCTATGTGGGAGGCGATTTTAATGGGGTGCGATTCGGAACGGAGAGAAGCAATGGTGGTAGAACTTATAGATATATGAGAGATTTCTCTGATTTTATAGATGAGATGGAGCTAACGGACTTACCATTGGAAGGGGGCTGTTTACCTGGTCAAGCCTCAGGGGCCTGCCGTCGTTATTTCGACTCGACAAATTTCTAATTTCTCAGGGTTGGGAAGAACATTTTCGAGGTATGGTTGAGTCACGTTTACCTAGGGTAACTTCGGATCATAGTCCTATTCTTCTTGAATGTGGGGGATGGAGGGAAGGGAGGATTCCTTTTAGATTTGAGAATATGTGGCTTAAGGAATCGAATTTTGAGGATAGAGTAAGGGCTTGATATTTTGGGTATGAGGTGGAAGGGAATGCTAGTTTCAGATCGGCCGTAAAGTTAAGTTTTCTCAAGGAAGATTTAAGGAAGTGGAACATAGAAGTGTTCGGTAATATTCAGGTAGTCACAACAAGTTTGATGGTGGAGATAAGAAGACTTGATAAGAAATAAGGGAGAGATAGACTTTCAGAAAAGGAGAGGAGAGATAGAGAGGTTAAAAAGGGGGAGCTAGGGAAGCGGTTAATACAGGAAGAGATCAGTTGGAGGCAAATATTTAGGACTTTGTGGTTGACGGAAGGAGACTTGAATACTAAGTTCTTTAACAAAGTTATGAATTCCCATCGGCGCGGGATTTTTATTGGCAAAATTTAACTGGGGGGAGAGGTGTTCGAAGAAGCTAGTGAGGTGAGGGGGTCCATTGCTCATTATTATGACTAACTTTTCAGGGAAGAGAAAGTGTAACGTTCGTCGCTTGATGGGGCGGAGTTTGAAAGTATTTCGGCAAGTGAGGCGGAAGGTATCGAGGGGATTTTTATCGAGGAGGAAGTTGTTCAGGCCCTTAAATCAACGAGTGGGGATAAGGCTCCGGGACCTGACGGGTTTTCGATTGCATTCTTTAAACATAATTGGGCAGTGTTCCGGAGCGATGTGATGGATTTCTTTGAGGAATTCCATGACAAGGGTTACTTTGTGTCCAGATTAAACGTAACCTTCATCACTTTGATTTCTAAAAAAAGGGGGTTCTATTGATATCAGAGATTTCAAACCAATTAGCTTAATAGGGAGTGTGTATAAGCTTATTGCAAAAGTTTTGTCTTTTCGTCTTCGTAAGGTCATCGACCCTCTTATATCGGAGTCTCAGAATGCTTTCGTTGGGGGTAAGCAAATCCTCGATGCAGTTTTAGTGGCTAATGAATGTGTGGAGTCGAGGTTGTGTAGTGGGGTGTCTGGCATAGTGTGTAAGTTGGATATCGAGAAGGCGTATGATCACGTAAATTGGGAGTTTCTTATTTACCTTATGAAGAGGATGGGTTTCGAGGATCGGTGGTGTCGATGGATTCGGAGGTGTGTCTCTACTGTCAGATTCTTTATTCTGATTAATGATGTTCCAGAAGGATTTTTTTCGAGTTCTCGTGGGTTGAGGTAGGGTGATACGTTTCCCCCCTTTTTATTCATTCTGTTCATGGGGGAGTTTAGTTGAATGATGGGCCGAGTGGTAGAGGCGAGGTGGATTAGGGGTTTTCATTTTGGACCTCCTACTTCTGAGGTGATTTATGTGTCCCAACTTCTATTTGTTGATGATGCGATTATCTTTTATGATGCTAATCGAAGGCATATCTATTACCATAAGCTTATGCTTATTTGATTTGAGCTTCTTTCAGGGTTTCGGATTAACAAGGGGAAATGTGAGATGATTTCGATAGGGGGTAAGGGTGGATGAGGGTTTAGTTGGCATTTTTGGTGGTAGGATCGGGTATTTTCCTAATACTTATCTAGGGATGCCTCATGGATCCAAATATAAGTCCAAGGCTATTTGGGACCCGATGCTGGAGAGAATGAGGAAGAGATTGGCAGGGTGGAACAATGGGTATCAATCAAAAGGGGGGAGGCTAACTCTCATCAAGAGTTTCTTGTCTAGTTTGCCCACCTACTACATGTCTATCTTGCCTTTACCCGCTACGGTACGTGACAAGATGGAGAAACTGATGATAATTATTTTGTGAAGAGGCACGAAAGATATCTTTAAACACAGTCTTGTTGGGTGGGAGGTGGTATGTAAGCCAATTAAGGAGGGGGGCTGGTGTGAGAAAATTGGGAGATTTTAATAGGGCTCTTCTAGGAAAATGGCTATGGAGATATCCTCAGGAGACCAACAGACTATGGAGACGTGTTGTTGAAGGAAGATGGGGATCCCATCATCTGGGATGGAGGACGACGGGGGGATCTTTAGCTCATAGAGTGGGCTTATAGAAACATATTGCGAAAGGGTGGGAGGTGTTTGCGAGACACACAAAATATTTCTTAGGGAAAGGGGATAAGATTAGGTTCTGGAAAGACAAATGGGGCACTAATGGGACTATTCAGGATCTTTTTCCAGGGATGTCCAGTATAGGGCGGAATCCGGATGGTTTAGTGGATGATCATGTCTATGTTAGCGCAAATGAAATATCTTTGAAGCCACAGCTTATGAGAAGGCTATGGGACTGGAAGCTACATGAGGCAGATTTGTTCGTAGAACGGCTGAAAGCGGCTCCTTGTTCGACTCTCAGAGAGGATTCGATGAGATGGAAGGGGAGGGACGGGTGTTTTTTCGATTCACAGTTTCTATGGGTCACTAACGGGTGGGGATTCTATGGCTCGTTTCCCCCGGAAGAAGATATGTAAAGTTAAAGCGCAGCCTAAGGTCACGTTTTTCGTATGGATGGTAGATAGACAAGCCATTTTGATGATAGAGGGTTTATAGAAGAGAAAATATCATTTGGCTATTAGATGTTGGTTATGCTATGAGGAAAAGGAGAAGACTAATCATTTACTAATACACTGTAGGGTCACGAGAGATTTATGGGACACTTTTCTTGCGTTGATGAGGATAGTTTGGGTAATGCCGAAGTCGGTGAGGGCACTTTTAGATATGTGGAAACCTCTGTGGGGTTGGCTAGGGGACAAACAAATTTGGAGTTTGGTGCCTCACTGCATCTTTTGGATGATTTGGCTGGAATGGAACTGGAGATATTTTGATGGCGTTGAGACACAACCGTCGAGACTTCGTTATATCTTTTTAAGCACTCTGCTTAGTTGGTATAAGGAGAAGATCGCTATCACGACGCAGGATTTTTTAGACTTCGTTGATGAGATTCACTCAGCTTCGTAAACGAGAGCTTTTGTTTGTTGGAGCCCGTTCTGTATTTCTTTTTCTTAGTTTCTTTTTATTTTAATTGTATACTTCCTATATACGGGTTCGCTCCCTATAGCGTTGGTTTTAATACAATCTTTTAATTATAAATAAAAATCTATTAATAGAATCTGACATAACTAAATTTTCTTCTCAAAATAAGTATTTAGATTTTATGGATAATTTTTATAATTTAATTTTTTATAATCATTTCTGTCTTCACTGAAATTATTGTAAGGATTCCCATGGGAATGTAAGAATCCCACCTATTGGATGAATTTTGATTCAACCTTTTTTCCACCAAGAAGGTAATCTAATTCCATTTTGGTCACATTCTCTTGTAACTTAACCTCACACCAAACATAGTAATGTTACACTTTACCATAATTGTTGGCACGAATCAAATTTCAACTAGTTTTTTTGCATTCTAAATGGGTCATATAGCCTACATTTTCTATGTTTCCTCTTCCAAATATTTAAACTTTCTATTTTTTCTCTCTACATTGTTTAATATAACATGTCTATTAGGGGTGACAACATTGGAAACGACTCGAAAACACAACACAACACAACACGAAATTGACACGGCTTGTCCTGCTTGTGTTTTAGTTTTTTGGTACAAATTCGTATCTGATCGTGGTCATGTTTAAAATTAGACCTGAAATTGACTGAAAATTGATCGAAATTAAAACGTTTAGACACAACAATTTTAAAATTTTAAAAGAGAGTAATAAGTCATGCTGTAAAAAAATGTTCACCCTTATTGTTTTAAAAGTATGTCAGACTATATAATACAAGATATTTTAAGAGAGAGTAATAAGCCATGTAGTAAAAGAATGTATTTGGCTTCAATTATAATGGAGTTTAGTGTAATTTTACTACACCATTTAAACATTTCAATTATGTATTAAAATATGTATGAGAATAAAATAGATTATTTAAAACACAATTATATATGATTTTAGTATATTTTTAATTTAAGGAAAAAATAATTTAATGTACAAAAAAAGTTTTCATTCTTAAAACCATTTGAATAACATATTATAACCTTCCTCTTGTTATAAAGGATGCATCCTTCACTCCCACTTGTTAAAAAGTGAACGCGTATTTAAGTATATATTTATGAGTTTATAAAATTTTATGTAATTAGTTATACAAAGATTTAGTTTTGCAAAAAAAATATATATATAGGAATAGGTGAAGGACCCACCTCCAAGCATTTCCAACCACTAGGTATATATTACCTTAGAGGCCAAAATGCTTTATTATATACATTATTGGAGTCCCACATCAAAAATAGTTGCAAGCCTCACAACTATTAACATATTATAAAGCTACTCATAACTCACTTATAAAGTTGGGACCGAATCTGGGCTAAGAGTCTTCTAGCTCTGGCCTTCTAATAGTTCAAAACAATGGTGAACCCATTTTTGGGATCAGTAGAGTGCTAATTTTAGAGTGCACTAAGGGATCATGTAAGAAATCGAAGGGCGTCCATTGATTTAGTTTCAAATTTTTAATACGTATTTGAAAGTAATCACGCGAATGAGAATTTAATTAGTTCGAGGGTTGACAAGTATGTACTTGTGTCATTTTTTTGTGTTTCTTCTCTATTTAGGTTTAAAAAAGATTGTTAAACCCGTCTCTCGTGTTTTTAGGTTGGTCATGTTCATTTTAATTAAAAGAACATAATATCATATTGTCTCATTTTCGTGTTAGATAAATCTTGTTTCGGTCGTGTCTGGCTTATCATGGCCCAATAACACGATTTGGCACCCATTTTGTGTGTGTGTGTGCGTGTGTGTGTGTGTGTGTCTTCGCTTCCTTAACAATATAATTGTCAATTCCTCTACTTTCATAAAACTCCCTCCTAACTTGATCAAATATCATGTAAAAGATATTTCATTATAATCCACTAACGCTCTTATTTTAAGAGGATCCATTACTATGATCTGTTCCTGTTCATGCCTATTATTCTTCATATATTTTTTGTCCTTCTCTCTAAATTTTATCACTAACACTAACATTAGATATTTTCTCTATTTTAATTCACTTTAGTATTTACCAAAGCCATTCCATCACCACAAAATATTTTCACATATAACAGTCGAGGATATGTTGAGTAACCAATGGTTATTGTTAACTGTAAACACTAATTTAGATGTATATCCTAGGCCTTTTAAGTTCCAATATATGTGGTGCACTCATAACTCTTTTATGGATACTGTTAAATCCTCTTGGGCTGATCCTGCTGATGGTTATGGGCTGAGATTGTTTTCTATCAAACTGCAGAGGCTAAAAGGTGAATTGAAGAATTGGAATGGGGAAACTTTAAAGATATATTTCAAAAGGTTAAATATCTAGAGGGCAATATTGTTCAACTAAAATTGTTATATGAACAGGGGAGCTTTGATTCAAATAGCGAAGCACTTAAAGAAGCACAAGCTAAATTGTTTGAAGTAAATAAAATAGAAGAGATGTAGTGGAGGCAGAAATCAACTATCAAATGGCTCAAATTTGGGGTTGCAAACACTAAGTTTTTCCACTCTAGTGTTAAAGCTAATCAGAAAAGCTGGGGATCTCTTCTATTAAAGATGGTTCTGGGATTCTTTGGGAGGAGGACCAAGCTGTGAAATCTCATATAGTAAAGGTTTTTTACTATAATATGGCTCCAAATTTGTCTTTAAGCATGGTGGATGTTTCTAATCTCATTCCAAACATTATTACTTCTGAGAGGAACTCTGATCTAGAGGTTTTTCCTTTTGAAATGGAGGTCTTTATAGCATTGTCTAAACTTAGTGAAGACTTAACTCCAGGGCGTGATGGTTTTGTAGGCTCTATTTATAAAAAAATGTTAGGAAATCATAAAAGATGATCTTTTATATGCTATTAATAGTTTTTTTGCAGGTTCAACTATTGTTGAGAGCTGGTCTAGCACTACAATAGTCCTGATTCCAAAAATTCAACATCCAAAGACTTGTGGGGATATTAGACCTATTAGCCTCTGCAATTTCTCAATGAATATAATCACAAAAATCCTTGCAACCAAACTTTCAAAGCTTCTTCCTTTACTTATATCTCCTAATCAAAGTGGTTTCATCAAAGGCAAATCAATTCAAGATAATATTCTCCTTACAAAAGAATTGGTTGAAAAATTACATAAGAATGTGCATGATGGTAATGTTGTGTGTAAGATAGATATGGAGAAGGCTTATGATAGGGTCAATTGGGAGTTTTTATTATCTGTTCTCATGAGTTTTGGCTTTGGGGAAAGATGGAATGACTTTATTTGGAGAGTTGTTTCTGGAAATTAGTTCTCCATTCGCATAAATGGACAAAATTGTGGATTCTTCAAATTTCATAGAGGTATAAGACAAGAGGACACTTTCTCCCCAAGTATTTTTTAACTTAGATGTTGAATATCTGAGCAGGGGCTAAAACAAATTAATGGAGTAAGGGAAAATCAATCCTTATTACATGCCTAAAGGAAGTCCCCTAGTTTCTCACTTATTATACGCTGATGATGTAATTATCTTCTCTAAAGGAGATAAGAGAAGTCTCAATTATATCATGAATTTCCTTCTTAAATATTCCTCCATTTCAGGTCAGAGAATTTTTTTTTAATAAGATCTCCTTCACAGTTAAAAGAAAAAAGTTTTCCTAGTTTGAAAAACAAAGTGGCAGTCTGCACAGTTCTTCAAGGAAAATATTTGCCTATTAAATAATTAGGTTGTCCTTTATTTCAAAGGAGGAACAAGATTGTTTACTATGAAAGTCTTCTTAATTATTTGAGATCCAAGATGGCAGGGTGGCAATCCAAATATTTATCTTCAGAAGGAAAGTACAATTTGATTAATCATGTGCTCTCTTCTATTCCTCTATTCCTTATGGCTTATATTTCTCCTCCAAAATCAATTATTCGAAAGATTCATAGTCTCTTTAATAAATTATTTTGGGGTGGTAATGTTTAATCTGGTTGGAGATATTAGTGCAAAAATTGGGAGTTTCTTTATAGAGGTCAATCTCAAGGCGGTCTTGGATTAGAGATTTTAATGCTATTTCAAAAGCCTCAATGATGAAGTTATATTGGAAGTCAGTGTCTGAATCATCCTTATGGTCTTCTTACATGTCAAATAGATACAAAAATTCAAATGAAATAAAGTAACATGGTCTTCTTACATCCTTATGATTCCTCATATAGGGGCTCTCTCACCTGGAAGAAAATTTATGCACTAGTAGATCTTTGTTCTTCTAATATGGAGAATATTAATGATAAATGGATTTGGAAGCCCACATCTACAGGACAGTTCTCCATCTCATCTTATTTAGACATTTTTAAACTCCATTATCCTTCCTCTAGAGTTAGTACATTTATTTGGGATCCTCATATTCCAAAACAATGTTATATTTTTATGTGGAAATTTCTCTATGACCGTTTAGCTCTGGATGATAATGTTAAATTCTTGGGTATTCGATTATGCTTTAGATGGAAAGCCTGTAAATCCAAGGAGGAATCTATTAATCATGTGTTTCTTCAATGCTCCATTATCCAACCTATTTGGATGTTTTTTGCAGATCTTATGGGCCTTCCACTGGATAAAGTTTCAATTCATTCTCTGCTTCATATCTGCTAGTTAAAGTCAGGTCATAATGATTATTCTAAGTTCCTTGCTAAATTTATCCCAATTTTGGTTTGTTGGAAGATTTGGAAAGGAAGAAATAAAGATTTCTTTGAGAATTGTAATATGGTTCCTTCAGAGTTAATTTTGAAATCCATTTCTCTCATTTTAAATATTTGTTAGGATCTTCCTTTTAAGAGTTCTATCTCATTCTTTGATAAGGGAATTCATGAGATTTTTAATCTCACCATTCTCAGGATAATACAAAGTTTCAAATCAGTGAAATGGCTTCTTACTCCATCTAGCTGTTACAAGTTGAATGTGGATGGAGCTTCTAAGGGAAATACAGGTTTGTTTGGCTTAGAGGGTATTTTAAGAAATGGCAAGGGTGAGATGATTTGGGCCTTTTCCAAATATGGTGGTGTTAATTCCAAATCTTCTGCTGAACTTAGTGGTCTCTACATGGGCATTAAGATTTGTATTGATCATCGTAGTACTAGTGTTCTGATTGAAGCTGATTCAAAATTTGTGGTGGATCTGATTAATAGAAATTGGAAACCTCCTTGGCATTTGATCCCTCTAACTTATGAAATCAGGTCAAAATTATTGATGTTTAATTATACTCTCTCTTATGGATACACAGAATCTAATATGGTTGCAGATGCTTTCGCCAATCATGGTTCTGGTGCTAATTCTTTGAAGATTTTTTACAATGCTCTTGATCTTCCTTCTACCGTTAAAGGTACCTATAGACTTGACAAGATGGGATATAGCTATATTAGATCTTCCTTCCAATTTTCTCGATAGTTTTTTTTCTCCAATTTGTAATGGGGATATTTATAAATTCCCATATTTATTCTTTAATGGCTTTTTGTAGTTTTCCTTTGCTTTTAAGCCATTGGAGAGGCTCTTTCTCCATTAATAAAATTATGACTGGGGGTTTAATCCCTCTTCCATTAATAAAAAAAATTAAAAAAAAAAGGATAGTCAGGGTTGATTTGTGGGATGTTCTAGGGGGGAGACATTTTCGACAAATGAATACGAAAAAGTTCTGGAAATTATTTGAGGTCATTCTAGTCAAGTGGTTTGCGTCTTTATTTTTTTATTAATTTTACAACTAATTATGCATTAAGATTCCTGCAATTGGGATTTTGAGATGTAATTAGAAAAAGAAATAATTCATTTATTCCAGTGGCCATCTTGGATTTCTCGATACAGATTCGCCCCGAATACGAGAATTTTGGCATGTGCGGCTCTTGAGAAATCTTTGCGGGCTCCCACATATATAAATTGTCCTTCATTAAATAGTGATGAAAAGGTAGAACATGGAGTCACAAGCCTATTTTACTCAAAGTAGGCAAAAGATGTAGTTGTTCTCATAGAAATGTCATCAAAGACAAATTGATGCATACCAAATCAAAAAAATTGAGGGTCCAGCGACTAAGTTATTGAACGGATAGGTGTTAGGCACCCATTCTTCCCTATTAGTATCTCATAAGCTAGGATAATATTCTCATTTTCTCCAAAATATATTTCATGTCAATAATGTGTGTGATTTGAAAATAAGTTAGAAAAATAAATCGTCATATACACATCATGAGAAGGACGAAAACGATTCATTCTGAGGAATATAAAAAGAAAGAAAATAATCTGACAAGGTAGCCAAAATGTGTGCAGTGCGCGAAGAATGGAATATGTATGTATGAGGAGGGCGCTAAAAATATGATAATCAAAAGGGACAATGATATGCCCAATATTTCGGACACAAATCCGCCATGGTGAAATAAATATGTGCGTCTAACGAAAAGTCTAAAAAAGAAATATAATAAAAGAATATGAAAATATGATATGAGTAACCAACGGATCATGATTTACTATGAGGAAGTGAATATGAATGTTTGATGGGTTACTAGTACTTATATATGTATATACGCATAGTAATACTAAATATTCTAACTAGTAACGTAAATAAATAAGCAAATAGGACTGGAATATAGAGGATGACTAGGGATGCCTAGATAAGGCAAAAAGGCAACAAAGTCCATGCAGTTTGATAACACGCAAGGGTGGGGATTAACCCATGAACCCAAAACTTGAAATTCTTTTAGTTCAATGGAAAATATACTTTAGGGTTTAAAGGTGAACCCTCTTTTAGCATTTTTGGTTTATAAAATTATGTCTTTTGCATATAAATAATGAAAAAAATGGATTAATTGGAGTGATAAAATGAAATAAAGTAAAAATATGCCAAGAGTGAAGAAAAAAATAACAAATGACACTAGTTAAATAAGATGTAAAAGGATAGAAGTAGACCTCATATAGAACTTTTCTATGATTTTGACGTAAAGAAGGGTAATTTTTATGGTGTTTGAGTGGTGGTGGTGGGTAATGGTAAAATTGGGTGGCAAAAAGTGAGGTCAATGCGATGTAAGAAAAGTGGAGAGAATTTTTAGAAAATGAAATTTTATAATGATGATGCACTAATTTCGAGGTAGAGGTTGTTTTAATTTTCAGAAAAGGGTTCTTACGAATTATGCCATGACTTCCTTAAATAGAAAAATATAGGGCCAGGGGCTATGTCGATTGGCATAGGCCCTAGCCTGCCGACCGGCATACCCCTGGCTTGTTGATGAAGTAAAGTACCCCTCTGACGATAGGTAGATGGTCTGGGGTGGCCTATAGGCAGTCCAAAAAGGATTTTTTCTGAAAAATATGTAGAAAATGCGAATTGTAAGTCCGAATCGCGCACAGACAAAACTGTTAAAAAACGTATTCAAATCCATATGAAAATATATTGGGACACTTTTGGGTCTGAGAGTTAACGAAAGTCAAATGGTGCTCGAAAATGCTCGATAGCGTCTAGGATGGGGTTCATGGAGTAAAAAGGCAAGTACACACGAATCGTACGGTTGATTCATGCATGGAATTGACTATTGGAAGGGGTATTAAAAGCCCTATGAAAGTGAAAGAGATATTCCAGGTTTGAAAGTTGAACAAAGTTAAACGGAGCTCAGAAGCGTGTGGTGGACTCTAGGATAGGGTTCTTATAGTAAAAAGCTAAGTACGCGCGAACTGTAGGGCTAATTCATGCATGGTATTGATAGTTGGAAATGGTATTCGTAGCCCTATGGAAGTGAGATGAGCTACGAACGACTTAGGGAGTTGACCAATGTCAAAATGGCCTCGAAACACACTGATGGTCTCTAAGACGGGGTTTCGAACAAAAAAGGAAATTGCGTCCGAACCATGAGGACAAGGTATGCACGATATGGACAATTGAAAAGGGTATTTAGAGCCCTATGAAAGTTCAAGGATTTACTCTCGGGTTCTTGAAATTCTTGATATTCTATGTATGGATGGTCTTCCAAACAAAAATATTTTCTTATTTTTCAAATTTAAAGAAAAAACTTTAAATAAGTTAATGCAATAAAAGCCTTTTCACCAATTAAACCGTTTATTATGAAAAAAGGATTTACCCAATTTTATCTTTTTTAACCTAAAACATGAATCTAAGTGATAAAAAGATGAAATAAGTAAAGCAAGATAACACGCCAATGTTCGAGGAAAACCCATAATAGGAAAACCCTCGGATGACCCAGCCAAATATTTCACCATGATAAGGTTTTACAAAGACTAGACGGTGGTCTTAATCAACGACTCATCTCCCTAGCAAGATTTAATGTGCTTCTATCTTCAACCTCTCCTTCACATTGCAATGTAGGAGTCCACCCACACAAACTGCCACAACACGTGAATCCACGCATGCCTGGGTATCAATTGATGAGGCTAAGAAAGTATCTACGAAATAGGAAAATGGAATTATCATTTCTTTATCACAACACATGAAACAACAAATATGATGACCACCACATGAAACCTTCTCTTTACAGATGTATAGAAATAGACTTTGTGCCCAACAAAAAGATCTCAAAGCATAAGAATATTGAAATATGGATCTTTAAACTCTTTTGGGTGAAACAATGGTTTTGAAATTTGGTAAAAAAATAGGAATTCTTCTTTGCCAAATGTTCTTCAAAATTTGTGTCCATCACGCCTCTTTGTATTAAACCAAGAAATTTGAGGCGACAAGTTTGTCCAAATGAAAACTTAGTTCTAAATAGAATGAAATTCATATTTTGTTCAAATGAAGACCCGTCTCGTTCGAACGAACATGCATTGTGGTTCAAACGACCTTGCAATGACCTTCAAAATTGTGACCTTCTATTTGATAAAGAGTTCCCTTTTGAAGTTCAATAGATGTTCGTTCTAATATCCTAAGCTTGTTCCAACGAGATCTCAAACTTGTTTGAATGAAATTCTCATTTCATTCTAATGAAGTATGTATCTCGTTCTAACGAACTAAGAAATAAAAAAATATTTTTTTTCTTCTAAAAAGTATTTAAAAACAATTCCAAATGATTCTGTTTAAAAAATAATCACCCAAAATAAATTTCAAAGGATCATAATCTAATGCGTCCCTACCTGTAAGATCCTCAAAAAATGTGATGACAAACTTGGCATGAAACACGATATGATGCGTATCCATCTTTGAAGCTTTTTCGCAACGTCTTCAATAGTTTTACAAGATCGACAATACAAAGTCCAACTTATAACTCAAACTTTTCCTAAAATTATGCCAATTACAAACAAATTGAATCGGTTGGGAATTTTCCGTTATAAATCTGCCCTTTTGGCTATTCCGGGACAAAAAACAAAAGTAAAAATCCTGTGGGTCAGAAAACACTTTAAAAGACTCAACCTCAAAAGAAAAAATTACGGATGATCGACAAACACATATGCTAAGTAGTTTTGCTCGCTTGAAACTTTGTCTTATGTTGTAAAACTGCACACTTAAAACACCTTCAAGTGCAAAAAAAATATAACATGTATAAAATTTGCATGTGAATAAATTTAAACTATGTCTAACAATCTCAACCTAGGTAAGATATGTCCTACTAAGATAAAGATATGATAATCATGAAAGGAATGACACTCTTTTTCCTCATATTTGTTTAGAACTAAACAAAGTAAGAATGCATAAAACTATTTATCCCTCGTGAACCAAATCTCCCCGAAATATGTGAACATATAATAGCAAGAGAAATTACAGAAGTAGTAATACTACCATGAAATGGTGTAATGTGAATCAAGAACATAACATTGCAACACAAGCATGAATATTCACAAGCCTAGAATATTAATAAATTTACAAATCAATACTGTCATGATATGATAAACATAATTAGGATTTGATGATACCAAAAATAGTATCACCAATTCAAGATATTATGTGAGCTCAATCCAGTATAACAATGTTGGAAACACAACAACGTAATATAGAAGGAGGTGAGGCAAATAGGGAGATCACACATAATATAAGCGGTTCAACCAACCTTGGCCTACTCTACTATATGGGTGTGTGTGAAATCCACTAAATAAGGACGATAATGGCCTTGGGATACAAAACACTCAAGCTTTCTGTAATACCCCATAATTTTTCTAAAATAAATAACAATAATAATATTTTTTGATAAATAAAATTTTGTGGAAATTGGACTCAATTGGAAACTTAATTTAATAATTGCAAAGGTGTAATTTGTTGTTAAGTCATATTTGTATGTGATTGATATTATATGTTTATCTATGTGTATAGCTATAGAATTGCATGTATTGCAAAAAAAATAAAAAATTAATATGTGACACAATTTAAAAGTACCCAATGTTAACATAAAATAATCCGGGATATATTTCGGGGCACATATGCGCTCGTTTAGGTGTTTTAGACCTTTAGAAATAGTCCCAGATCAATAATAAATAGGTTGGAGAGATTTTGGACTAGTTGGGATATGAATTCGGGTCTATTTGGGGGTCCAAAAATTGGGTTTTAAGCCTAACTCGGGATTAGGATTAATTAGTGTTTAAGTGGGGGTAAACAACTTCCCCACTACTATTCAGAAATGACCTGAACATGACTATTAACGGGAGAGGAAAGGTGAAGAACCAAAATAGGAAAAAAGGACAAGGAATAAAGAAGAAATCAAAGAAGTTACCTTCCACAAATTTTTAAGGCAATAATCCTTTTGCTTAATTAAAGTTTGCAGTGTATTTTCTTCATGCATTATAATGACCCTTAAAATTTCAGGAATTTAGGTTTGATATGAATGATTTGATGATGAATAAATATTCTATGCATGTAGATGGTTGAATTTAATATAGAATAAGCCCCAGAAATTTAGGTATACCGATATCTAGAAATTTGGGGTTAGAAACCTCAGGGTTCTTGATAGTTAAGTGGGGACATCTTGACTATTTGATGTAGAGGATATTATTGTTGGTATATGGACCAAAATCCTGATATAAAACCCATGATAAATGCCACATATCATGAATTAAATAGTGTTGGGATTTGGAATGAAATTTGAGTTAAAATATATATTTAATGTTCATACATTCTAGGAAAATTAGGCATGAAATTAGAATTGAATCATGTAATTAGAATTATAGGGAATAAACTACACAACTATTAAGAAGTATAAACCCTTAGAAGTGAATTTGGAAGGATATTAAGTATCCCTTACTAAAACAAACAAGCAAATCTGGGCTTTTGCATAAAATCAAATCGATTCGGCCATGGAGCGAATTGATTCGGTTTGGCAGCCAATGGATTCGACCATTAACCGAATCGATTCGGTCCTGGGGGCTGAGTGAGTTAGGGTTAGAATTTGGTTAAGGGTAATTTCAGGAGTCCAAGCGAGTTGGTAGGACCGTGTATGGTCCAATAGGGAATATATTAAAAATGAAAAGGTGCCCTTATTTAATTGGGAAAATTGCATTTAACAAGATGGTTAAGTAATTATCCAAGAGAGTGGAATTAATAATTCACTAGAAGGTAAATTATTGATAATTGGAATAATTGTGGACTTTATGTGGGTCTTTTCTATGGTAATTATAGAGTAGTTACCTATACATATTATACGACATAATAATATGTACTTATATGTATATGTGTGGACATACCAATGTTCATGGATTGTCCTATCGACTTGGGGTTCGTTCGTTCGGACCGGGTACCACATGTCAACACAGGCGGGCTTGACGATTGTGTAGGTAATATAGGTACTAAATGGAGGCACTATTTACGAGAGGAATGTGTTGACGCTGACCCAACTTGTGTCACCACTGGGTATGGACCGTGAACAAGTATCCTGCGTAGGGACCGCCCCCAACTAATGTGTGTTTTATGATGTCCACTTATGATAAGAGATTCGTCCAGACTTGCTGATAGAGTACGAACTAGACACTAATGGTAGATGCCTTTGTGTGTCCAATTTATCAACGGACATATATAAATAATTACCAGACTGTAATGAAATTAATATAATTGTCTAAGAATGGGGACATAAATGATAATACCTTACTTTGTGATGCATAAAAGATGTTTATGCCTAGACGTGAGACTTATAAGACTAGGATATTATGGGTATTGGTAGTTAATTACAATCGGTGCACTTAAACATTTAATTATCAACAAATTCATTTTTATTAATTGGGCACATTTTCATAGTCATTATTTAGGACTTATTGGGTTGCGATTTATATCACACTTAGATGAGGGGCGAGGTGTTAAAGTCATGCGAGTGACAAAGGGGGAATATTTATTTTTTATCAATTGTATTATTTCATCTTGAATTAATTAAGTTAATTCTTGAACATCTAGGGCTCTGGCCCAAATTTAAATGTTTTCTCCCCCCCCCCCCCCCCCCCTCCCAAGTTCTCCTATATAGGGATAGATGGATTATGATGTATTAGTCTCGGAGTCTCGTTCATTCATCAATTTTTCGATTATTTGATTCTAACATATGTGCTTTTCTGCAAGATTTAGTTATTTTATTTGGAACAGTTTTAAGGGCATAAACACAAATTTCTTTACATTATGTTGGGTCAAGGAATTTACATTGTATTTGGATTTATTATGTACTTGGTGTTGTTTGAATTAATCTATTGTTACAGAAACATTCATAAAGTTTTAAAGAAGACTTTAAAATAATATTATTTATATTACGTTTGTGCTCAGAATGATATTAATTGACAAGCGAGCCATATGTTCAACGTATCGTGTCTGACCAGCCTTTATATGAGAAAATTGGGGTAGTTATAATTGGTATCATAGCACGGTTCTAGTGTCCTTAAGATCTATGTTGTGTTCATTACGTTCTGTGTTGCGTTACTTGATATGTAATGCATATCCTTATGATTCATTGTATTCTTACATTGGTACTAATTCGAACTTTATTTTCTTTTAAATGGAAAAACAAAAAGGGGGAAAACCGAGGTGAGTAGTTCCACATATTTCCAAGGAGGAGTCTCACTCACAACCATGTCATCAACTACAGCCCCCAACGGCCCGATAGTTGATCCCACATGCTCAGATAGACACTATAGTGTATCATGCGGTCTCTACGGCTATGGTAGCCATGCACCAGCACTTCCCACCACCACAGAAACATAAGCAACCACCACTACCATAACCAGTGTCTATACCAACTCAGGAACTAGGTTGTATGTGGGATAGAGTATGGGAGGCCTTTGTTAAGGGACAACCTCCAGAGTTCGCTAGCAGTTTAGATATATTTATGGAGAGTAGGTGGGAGAAGGATATTATGAGGCACTTACGGAGGGTCAAGTTAACACCCATACAAAAGCAGATGTTGGCTTCATTTAGATTAGTGGGGGCCGTACTTCAGTAGTGAGAGGAGATTACGACAGTTGCTAAAAGGGACAATCTCATAATTGATCAGTTTTGTGAGAGGTTTGAGGGGAAATACTTCCCCCTAGCGATGCACTCTGATAGGAGTAGTGAGTTTATTGAGATCAAATAGGAGGGGCTTACTATAGACCAGTACGAAGAGGAGTTCACCTACCTCTCATACTTCGTAAAGGAGGATGTTTGTACCGGGAAGATGAGTATGGACAGGTTCATTTTGGGATTAGCTTGGCACATCAGGAAGGATATTATGGGGAATCCATCACTGATAAAATACAATCAGTTGGTTAATTATCTACTTCTCCATTGCCAGGATCACATGGTATTTCTAAAAACCAATGGAGAGAAACTTCATGGGGCGAAGTCGTCGAGACAGCAGGGCAAGAGGAGTGGGGGAAGCGGATCCAGGACCCAACAGCACATGGACACCCCATCCATCGACCAGAATAAGAAGTTTAGAGGTGTAGAGAACTGGAACAAACAGGGATAGTTGTTGCAGGGCTATCAGGGCTAGCATTACAGAGGCCATCAGGGCCAGGGAGAGGAGGAAAGAGGCCAGCAGGGCCGACGGTTTAAGCGGGGTCCGTTCTAAGAAAATTATTATACCTTTAGGGAGAAGGGTCATTCCTTAAAGTTTTTTACTCGGGCTAACCCGATAGCCCAACATAAGGGAGGTTATAGGGGACAATAGCAAGTGCCACAGGGACATCGCCCACCCTTTTTAGCTCAGGATGACTCTCTACAAGTCGCTCTAGAACTCGTCCCCCCGCCACAAGGACGATAGTCATTGCCGTATGGATGAGTCTATCATGTCGCAACCACAGAGGGGACAACACCTACACAAGAAGTCGAGGATATGTTTCCCATCTTTGGTCATATTGGTCGCATTCTATTCGATACGGGTGCATCTTATTCTTTTGTTAGCAGGGGCTTTTCATGAGAGATGGGTATGATAGATTTTTCATCAGACATTATTTTATAAATAGACTCGCCAATAGGTAGAGGGGCACCCATATAGTCAATATGTAGGGTTATCGGTATTGAGATAGGTCAACTCACCTTCGCAGTGGATTTATTAGTACTTGGCATGCATGATTATGACATCATTTTGGGTATGAACTGGCTAGCTACATATAGAGCATGTGTGGATTATTGTGGGAGGTCCATCATCTTTACCACTCAAGGGTAGGAGATGTACCTAGTTGCGATGCCGCACCCCAAGGGTCGGTCGAGCACGGATTTGTACTACATCTATAAGGATACTTCTTCGTAGTTTGTGGTGACACTAGATTCCATCCCGGAGGTGAACGAGTTATTTTTTGGGGGTAGATTTTGTGGTTACCACCTAGTCGGGATATTGATTTCATGATTGATTTGTTTCCAGACACTAGACCTATTGCCCGTACTCCGTATCGGATGGCCCTTTTGGAGATAAGGGAGCTAAAAGAGAATATTGAGAAGTTGTTAGGGAAGGAATTTATCAGGAGGATTACTTCACCCTGGGGTGATACCGTGTTATTCGTCAAGAAGAAGGAAGCACCTCTACATTTTTGTATCGACTATCAGGAGTAAAACAAAGTCACTATTCAGAATAAATACCCATTGCCACATATAGATGATTTATTTTACTAACTGAGGGGTGCTGCATATTTTTCAAAGATTGATTTAAGGTTAGGTTACCACCAGTTAAGAGTTTGGGAGTAGAATATATCTAAAAGACCACCTTCCTTGCTAGGTATAGGCCGTACGAATTTTTGGTGATACGATTTTGGTTAACCAATGCACCAGCGATATATATGGACTTCATGAACCGGGCGTTCAGGGATTATTTGGATCGATTTGTTATCATATTTAAAGATGATATCTTAATTTATTCTCAAACTACGGAGGAGCACGCAGAGAATTTATGAGTGGTCTTACAAACGCTTAGAGATCATCAGTTGTATGCAAAGTTTGAGAAATTCGAGTTTTGGCTGAGGGAGGTATAGTTCTTAGTCCACATTGTGTCCGATCGAGGGATATCCATGGATCCAGGGAAAGTTTCTACCGTGATGGAGTGGGGACAACCCTACACCCATCGAGGTGCACAGCTTCTTGGGACTCGTCGAGTACTACTGTCGATTGATCTAGGGGTTCTCCAAGATAGCCGAGCCCTTAAGGAATTTGACGAGGAATAGGGTACCATTTGTTTGGGATGAGGTGTGACATTAGGAATTTGAGGAGTTAAAGACTAGACTGACTACAACATTGGTTTTGGCATTGCCTCAGGTAGGGGTTGACTACAGAGTCTTCACAGATGTGTCCTTATGGGGAATTCATGGGGTTTTAATGAAGGAGGAGAGGATAATATCTTATGCTTCCCAAAAGCTTAAGCCTCACGAGGGACATTACCCCACCCATGACTTAGAGTTAGCAGTTGTGGTTTTTTCATTGTGAGTGTGGAGACACTATCTCCTGGGGGAGAACATTTATCTTTTCACAAACCACAAAAGCCTGCAGTATTTGTTCACACAGCAGGAGCTGAACATACAACAGAGGAGATGGCTACAGTTTTTGAAAGATTATCAGTTCAACATTCGGTACCACCTGGTAAAGGTGCCATGGCAGGTGCTTTTAGCAGAAAGCCTATTTTGGAGTTAGAAATGGTGTGTAAGGCTAAGTGGAAGTCGCTTTGTGCCAACAATGACATGACCCGCACATTTATGGAAGTTCTCACTATCACCCCGGGGATCATTATTCGGGTGGTGAAGGCATAGGGAAAAGATAAGCATTCCCAGGAGAGAATGAGAGAGTTGCTAGCTGAGAGAGTGGAGCACTTTCCCATTGGGTTAGATGGTGGTTTGAGGTTTCACGATAGACTAGTTGTCCAAGATGATGAGGATTTGAGGCGAGCTGTTATGTTTGAGAGTCATGGGTCACGATTTACGGTACATCCCTGAGGGAATAAGATGTACCACAACATGGGATGTCAGTATTGGTGGGTCGGGATGAAAAGGAACATAGCTATTTTCTTGTCGAAGTGGGCTACATTTCAGCTGGTGAAAGAGGACCATTAGCGTCCCATAGGATTTTTACAACCTTTAGAGATACCGGTGTGGAAATGAAAAGTATCTCCATGAACTTTATTACTGGGCTACCTACATCGCAGAGGGAACATGATTTAATATAGGTGATCGTAGACAGATTGACGAAGAAGGCTCATTTCTTATCGTTCCGGACACATTACAACTCAAAACAGTATGCCAGACTCTTCCTTGCAGAGTTTGTAAAGCTAAACGGGGCACCGCTCAACATCGCGTTAGATAGGGACTGGACATTTCTGTCCCACTTTTGGAGGAGTTTTCAGCAGGCCTTGGGGGCATAGTTGAGATTGATCACGTCATATCATCCTCAGACCAATTAACAAACGAAGAGGATGAACCTAATGTTGGAGGACATGTTGAGGATATGCATTCTATATTTTTTAAGGAGGGTTGGGATTATTATTTGCCTTTATTGGAGTTTGCATACGATAACAGCTACCAGTTCACGATCGGAATGGCAACGTTTGAGGCACTCCATGGGAGACCTTGCCATTCCCCCTCGTGTTGGTTGAGTTGGGGGAGAACAAGTTTCTCAGGCTAGACTTCATTTCGGACACTTCATAGAAGGAAGATATGATTCGGAACAAGATACGAATTACCCAGGAGAAGTAGAATAGATATGTAAATGTGGGCCAGAGACAGTTAGACTTTAATGTTGGATATCAGGTGTTGGTTAAAGTGTCTACCATGAAGGGGGTAATGAGATTTGGGAATAAAGGGGATTTGTCTCCTTTATACGTGGGACCATTCCCTATTCTAGAGAGGATTGGGCCTATAGCATATCGGTTGGGATTGTCAGATCACTTGCAGCGGATGCATGACGTTTTTCAAATATCTTCACTACGGAGGTTCCTTAGGGATGACATAGCGTACCAACACATTGATATTGATGAGATAGAGCTCTATCCGGATGCTATTTATGAGGAGAGACTGATAGCCATTTTGGATCGATAGGACCACCAACTTCAATCCGAGGTTATTCCTTTAGCTCGGGTGCAGTGGGGACACCATCAGGAGGACGAGTTGACTTGGGAGAGGGAGGATGACATGCTCAAAAAGTAACCCTAACTCTACTAGCTATGAACGTACTTTCCTTGATTCAAGGGACAAAATCCCGTTATTGGGGGGGAGAATGTAATACCCCATAATTTTTCAATTATAAATAATAATAATAATAATAATTTTTTTTGATATTTTTTTTTAAATTGGACTTAATTGGAAATTTAATTTAGTAATTGCAAAGGTGTAATTTTTGCTAAGTTATATTTGTTTGTGATTGATTTTCTATGTCTATCTATGTTTATAGATATATCATCGCATTGATTGTATAAAAAAATACAAATTAATGTGTGACACAACTTAAAAGTATTCAATGTTAATATAATATTATTCGGGACATATTTCGGGCCATATATGGGATCGTTTAGGTGTTTTAAACATTTAGAAATAGTCTCGGGTCAATAGTATATAGGTTGGGGAACTTTTGGGCTAGTTGGGATATGAATTAGGGTCCATTTGGGAGTCCAAAAATTGAGTTTTAAGCCCAACTCGGAATTAGTATTAATTAGTGTTTATGTGGGGGTAAACCAATTCCCCATTACTATTCAGAAATACCTAAGCACAACTTCTAATGGGAGAGGAATGCATAAGAGCAAAAATATGGGAAAAGGGTAAGGAATCAAGAAGAAATCAAATGGGCTTTCTTCCACATATTTCTAAGGCAATAATTATCAAACTTAATTTACGTTTTCAATGTATTTTCTTGATGCATTATAATCAACCTTAAATTTTCTGGGATTTAGGTTTGATATGAATGATATGATGATGAATACATATTTTATGCATGTAAAGGACTAAATTTAATATACAATTTGTCCTAGAAATTTAGGTATCAAAATCTTGAAATTGGGGTTAGATGCCTTAGTGTTCTTTATAGTTAATTGGGGACGTTTTAACTATTTGATGTAGAGGATATTATTGTCGGTGTATGGACTGAAATCCTGATGTAAACCCCATGATAGATGCTCCATTTTATGAATTAAATAATGTTGGAATTTAGAATGAAATCTAAGTTGAAATATGTATTTAATGTTCATACATTTTGGGAAAATTAAGCATGAAATTGGAATTGAATCATGTAGTTAATGATCCTAAATGGACTAATTAAGTTGCAGGGAATCAATTACATAACTATTAAGAAGTATAAGCCCTTAGAAGTTAATTCCGAAGGAACTTGAGGAATCACATATTGAAACAAACAAGCATATATGGGCTTCAGCATAAAATCGAATCGATTCGGCCTTGGAGCCAATCAATTCAGTTTGGCAATGAATCCATTAGGCGATGTACCAAATCAATTCGGTACTTGGAGATGAGTGATTTGGGCCTAGGATTTGGTTAAGGGTAATTTCAGCAGTCCAAGCGAGTTGGTAGGATAGTGTATGGGTCAATAGGTAATATATTAAAAATGAAAAGGTGCCCCTATTTATTTGGGAAAATTACATTTAAGAAGATGGTTAAGTAATTATCTTAGGGAGTGCAATGAATAATTCACTAGAAGGTAAATTATTAATAAATGTAATAAATGTGGACTTCATGTGTGACTTTTATATGGTAATTATAGAGTAGTTACATATACATATTATACGAGATAATAATATGTACTTATGTATATTTATGTGGACATACCAATGTTTGTAAGTTGTCCTATCGGCTTGGGAGTTTGTATGTTAGGACCGAGTACCACACATCATCATATGTGGGCTTGAGGATTATGTTGGTCATATAGGTACTACATGGAGGTGCTATTTATGTGAGCTAGGTATTGACGATGACCCAACCTGTGTCACCGATATGTATGGGCCGTGAACAGGCATCCTGCGTAAGGACCTCCCCTAACTTATGAGTATTTTTTGTTGTCCGCTTAGGATAAGAGATTCCCCCAGACTTGTCGATAGAGTACGAACTAGACATCAACGGCAGATGCCTTTGTGTGTCAAATACATGAAAGGACATATATAAATAATTACCAGACTATAATGAGATAAATTTACTTATCTAAGAATGTGGACATAAATGATAAGACCCTACTTTGTGATGCATAATATATGTTTATGCCTAGACGTGAGACTTATAAAACTAGGATATTATGGGTATTGGCATTTAATTACAGTCGGTGCACTTAAACATTTAATTATCAAAACTTTCATTATTTTTAATTTGGCAGGTTGTCAGAGTCATTATTTGAGACTTATTGGGATGCGATTTATATCACACTTAGATGATGGGTGAGGTGTTAAACTCATACGAGTAATGAAGGTGGAATATTTGTTTTGCGTCAACTGTATTATTTCATCTTAAATTAATTAAGTTAATTCTTGAACATCTAATGCTCTTACCCAAATTTAAATGTTTTCTCCCCACAAGTTCTCCTAGAAATGGATAGATGGATTGTGTTGTAGCAGTCTCGCAGTCTCTTTCATTCATCAGTTTTTAGATTCTTTGACTCTAGTATGGGTTATTTTCTGCAAGAGTTAATTATTTTATTTGTGATAGTTGTAAGGGCATAAGCCTGAATTTCTTATATTGGGTTTTGGAATTTACTTTATAGTCGGATTTATTATGTAATTAGTGTTGGTTTGAATTTATCTATTGTTATGGAAACATTCATAATGTTCAATACAAGCCTTTAAAATAATATAATATATATTACATTTGTGTTGAGAATGGTTTGAATTGACAAACAAGCCCTATCTTCGACGTATCATGCTTGGCCAGCCTTTACGTGAGAAAATAGGGGTTGTTACACTTTCTGTCTCTATGGAGTGAATTCATCATAGTTTTAGTAGGGTTGTGAATTAACCATCCTTCTAAAGGTAGGAAAAGTTAGCTATTTATATAGCTGGGGTGGTGCCATGTGCACCCCAAGCATGTAGGAGGCATGTACAATATCAAGTGGCTAATGTCATCCGGTCACCTATCATCTGTGCTTGTAAATAATGATTGAGAGATATTCTCCACACATGAGGTGGATGGTGTCCACGTGAGGTTTGCATCCCACATGCACTCTCCCACGCATCATGCATTCCACATGCCTTGCCAGATGTGCCCTACTGAGGTAAGGTGTCAGCCTGGCCGAGCAAGAGACCTCTGAGGTTCTATTAGATCACATCTTGGTAACTGCCAAGTGGATTCTCGAATAACTAGCATCAGGCCAAGATGAGCGTATAACGAGTCTGATGAAGTCTCGGCCTAGTGGAAGGACGAGACCGAAATAGCTGTTATAAGATTCTCTGTGAGAGCACATTTCGTAAGGTCGGCTCGAGCTAAGCTAGTCTTGAGTGTAGATAAGGTCATACTTAGGCATATTAGGAATAATTATGAAAACCCATTGATCTTAAACTATAGCACACTCAAAACATAAACATATAACATATCTTTTTTCACTCAATTCCTTTGAAGTTATCATTTTCGAAAATCAAACAAACTAAACTCGTTGGCCTTGGATTTTTTTTTATGTTACCTTTAATTTTTTTATATATAGGTTCTTTCCAATGGTGGCTACCCTATAAAGGAGATTTTCTCCTTTTGTAGCCCTTTCCTGTACACCATCATATATTTTCAATAAAAAAATCTAACGGGCAATGCTGCTTACCTGCACAAATCTCCCATAGTCATAAAATATATAGATGGAAAGATGAATTGGAGAACATGTCACATAACTCAAATATAATATGTGAAGTTAAAATTCGAAGAGCTCGTGCATGTGTTTGTGGAGGCATATAAAAAATGAATCCATTATGTGAATCAAAGTCGAAACAACTCCATACAAGCATGACTAAGAACAATCTAGGTATTGAAAATCATACCCAAATGTCCTAGTTACATGGAAAGTACATAATGAAATGGATTCAAATACACCAATATGCCACACAAAATGTGTAAACTAAAATACAAAAAACTATAAATTTTTTTGCGTTTTTATTAAAAATTTTAAATGAAATATACCAATTAAAAAAAAACTTAAAAGACAAACAAAATCTTTTTGTATTTTTTTAATAAGACTCAACAAATGTTAAATAAAAATACAAAAGAGTCAAATAACATACAACTAGCAAACACACACACACACACACACACACACATATATTTATATATATATATATATATATATATATATGATAAAGAAAAAAAGTTTGTGTATGTAATCATGTGAACACAATCAAGCATTAGATATAGCATGGTATGTATCACGTGCAAGAAAATGAGAATCAATGAGTCTAATATGTAAAGACTCCAAATTCTATTTCCAAACCCATATATTTGTAACACGATGATATATGGTTTTGGAAACCTTAGTGGATCTAGACTAAGACCTCCGGCGATAATTTTTAAGATCAAGTAAAAATGCCTAGGGTTTCCTGTCCTATCGTAAATGCATGGTCTTGGCTTTGTGATCAAAAGCATTTGTATATCGAATCCAATTCCACACTTGTCATCTTTTATTTGGACGGTTCCTAACATCTTATCCAACTTCTCGTACCTAGATCTCAAATTAAATTTTACACGATTCAAGTATCAATATCTCTTCATGATCAACTATTCAAGACTCTAATAAATGCCTAGACTCCTCAAACTCAAGCATATACTTCTTTATAACCTCCGTCAATCCACAAAGTCTATCTCTCTCACCCTCAACATACTCTATCTTCTCTTAAAAAGTCCCCTCATATACCCTAAGGTCCTGAGTTAAAATTCGCACATTATTTCCTATGGCATGCTCTTTCAACCTAGCTTCCAACTTCAAGTCTTCCTTATTCACATTGAATATTTTTGCATACAACTCATGGAAGGAAACTTGGATTTCAATCTTCTACTAATCTTCTTCATCATCACTTTTTTCTTCACTCTATTACCCATCACACATTTGGGATGCACAAATGATGGCCTCGCAAATGTCATGCCTAGAAATATCTTCATGGGAAGATTTCTCATCAAAGTTCACATGACTACCCAGGGAGAATTGCTTCCCTCTTTCAAATTACTCTCACCAAGGATGACATTATAAGCATTCGATTTTTTGCCCCCCTTCCTTACTTTAGTGGGGCACTAAGCTAGGATATAGCCGTAAACCTCAAACCATAAAGCCATTTCGATTAATCACTCGTAAAGTTACCATTATAATTTTAGGGAAGTGATTGATCTTGTTATCTCAAACTTTTTTGCATCTTTCAGTTGCTTTTGAAACTTCAGAAATTTCTTGAATTTATTTTCTAACAAGGCCATATCTTTGGTCTTAACGTCAGATTAATCATTCAAAATTTGTGTTTTTTCCTGTCGAGCTTTCAAAACAATGCCCTTTTCCTTCTTATTCATTTTGCAGGAAAATAAGTCAAGCTCACCAGTTTGTAGGTCACATACAAGATCTTCAAACTTTTTAGAGTTTAAAGCACCCATGGAATTGAAAACAATCACATTTGATTAAATCTTTCAGACAAATACCTTAAGATTTTCTTCATTACTCGGTTATCCAATATTCTCTTTCCTAAATTAAAATATGAGTTAAATATATCAGATAATCTACTGTAGAACTCATCGAAGGTTTCACTCTTCAACATCTTAATGGTTTCGAACTGAGTTATGAGGTTTTGGAGTTTAGAAGACTTTACAACACTAGTTCATTCATGGCTGAGTTGGAGTATGTACCAAACTTCTTTAAACATCACACAAGTCATAATGCAGTAGAACTCCTGTAGGTTAAGAGAGTATTTAAACTATGTAAATTATAACTTTGTAACCCATGTTCAACCTCACGCCATGACTTTACGGGTTTGGGTAACCTATTTTCTCTAACTAAGGTTGTAGTTGGGTACCAGCCAGTAAGTATCGCATGCCATACCTAATCATCGATAGCCTTAAGTGTAAATTTTATACGCATTTTCCAGTATGCATAGTTTGATGCCTCAAACATCAGGGATCTAAGACCATTAAAACCAAAAAAGTCATGCCTAAAAATGCTAAATCTAAACACAACTTAGTATTCTAACTCTGTTACCAATTTAAAGAGGTTCGATAGCTCAGGAAAGGATGATCTAACTAATAAAAAGTGTATTTTAAAAAAAAAATCAAATTTAATGACTAAAACTTTTAACAGATTAAACCCAATAAAATTTGTGTAACACTTTTAAACAGTTTGTTGTGAATACCCGATTTACCCAATTTTGTATTTTTAACAAAAAACTTACATCTAGGCGATATTAGATAAAATAAATAAAACATCCACTATAGTCCGATGAAATGGGAAAACGTTGGACGATCGAGCCAAATAGATTATATGATAAGGTTTTGCAAATAGATTACTATGATAAGGTTTTGCAAATACAAATAGATTACTATGATAAGGTTTTGCAAATACAAGTGAATTGTGTGGCTGGGCCATCCGAGGTTTTTTACATTATTGATATTCCTCGTACATCGGCGTCTTGTGAGACTGGTGTATTTATTTATTTTTTTGTCACCTAGATGCATGCTTTAGGTTAAAAAAAATAAAATTTGCTAAATTAGTTTATCGCTGCAACTCGATTTGAAATCTATTAATAAGTTTTTGTTTGATTAATTTGTTTAAAGGCTTGATTTTTAAAAATTGAAAAAAATTATAAAAAATTAGAATTTTTATTTGCAAGACCATTCTTGCTTAAACGCACCATGGATATCAAGTGCACTTTCCACGCTTACATTGTATCATTGAATGGATGAACATATAAAAATTAAAATATAAAGTTGCTTTTTGCTTTTTAATTAGGTACCTCGGTATTGGTTATTTTAAGATTTCGTGTATCACAGTTAGAGTTGACAACCTTAAATACTAAAAACAATTTTGCAATTTTTAAAAAGAAGTCACAATCGATTAATTGCTATATTGCATAGTATAATAACTTTTTTAATTTCCATACAATCAAAAATAATTTTATATAAGAGGGTGTCTTAATTTTTGTTAAACCCATGAAGAATATATGAATAATAAACCTTTAAAATATTAAGTAAATCATGAAATTAGAAAAATGTAAAAACAAAATTAATTTAATAAAAATGAATACAAACTAAATTTAATAAAATTTAAAAACAAGTAAAATTGTTTAAGAACCAAAATAATAATGCAAAATTTTTTTTAGATGGAATTGTCATTTTTGCTTTGTTTACTTTTTGATCAATTTATAAAAAAATCTCTAATAGTCAAGAATGTTTGCTATGATTGATTACCAGTTTGTTTATAATGTAGAAGTTGTTGATTTTAAGCGAAAAGTAACCATTTTTGTAGAGAATATACTTTCAAAAGTAGTTAAATACTAGTCATTACCACCAAATCTGATTATGTTTTATAAACAAACACCATAAAGTTCATCCATAATCCCAGAAAGTTTGAACTTTAGGAAAAGAAATTCATATTTCGCACACGCGCGCAAGAAGGGGGAAGAGAGACAGAGAGAGACAGAGATTTTTTAAAAATATTTAGTAAATATCATTTTTTTTAAATTATATACATAATATTTAATATAATTTAAAAACAAATTATTTTGTAGTGTATATACTTTTTCCATAAAAGAATAAAAATAAGGGGCTGTTTACAAGAAACCAAAAATTAATTAAATAATTCAGTTTCAATCTAACATATTTTAAAGAATAATATTAAGTCCCTGACAGTGACATTAACACGCGTGTAATAATGCCCCTATAGGGACTAAGCATTTTTTTTATATAAATATTGGACTAAACAATAAATGAAACAGTTTTTCAAGAATGTAACCTAACTATGTTTCATTGAAAGACAAAAGAAAAAGAAAAAAAAACACTAACTAAGTAGCTATTTTTTCTAATATGTGTTGATAAGACAAATCTAAAGTATGTTCTTATGGCATAATCTAAGGTTACACAATTAGAAAAACATAAATGACATTCTTTAGTGATTGAACTTTCTATATCTTTTGAAGCTCTCACGCTCAGTTTAGACAGTTTTCTCATCATGTTCATCATCTCACGTGGAACAAAAAGATGGTAAGAGTGGTTTTAGTCAAACACAAAATTAAGTTGGAGTTGTCATTTGGGCTTTGTTTTACTATTTTATCAATTCATGAATTTAATTAAAAAATAACTATCTTTCTAGTAGTCAAGAATGTTCGATATGACTGTTTACCAATTAGTTTGTATGGTGAAAAAGTAGTTGATTTTCAACTAAAAATAACTTTTTTCTTAATATATACCTTATATTCAAATTAAGTTTCTGTTGTCATTTGGGCTTTGTTTTACTATTTTATCAAATCATGAATTTAATTAAAAATTAACTCTCTCTCTCTCTAACAGTCGAGAATGTTCGAAATGATTGTTTACCGATTTATTTGTAAGGTAAAAAAGTAGTTGATTTTCAACCAAAAGTAAACCTTTTTTAGAGAATATATACCTTATATTTATTTATTTTTTGTGTGTGTGAGTGAGAGAGAGAGAGAGATTTCTTTGCGCTATTTAGTAAATACGATTTTTTAAATAACATACCTTATATTTAATATTGATTAAAATAAAATATTTAGTATTTGCTTTGTTTTATAACAATAAAAAAAATAGAAGCATATATCAAATAGTTCCTCGAACATTTTTTATTACACGTTTAGTTCAAATCTTTTTATTTTTTTCTAAAAAGTTACTCACCATATAAAAAAATTAAAACAATGACACACACAAACCCATTTACCCACCTCCCTCGACCCCCCACTGTCGGAGCTCCAACAGTGGAGGTGTGCTGGTGTGTGGTGGGTGTGGGAGGTGGGGAGGGGGTGCCGTTAGCACGGTCCTTTAAAAATAAGAGAATATTGGGTAAATGAGTGTTTGATGGACTAAATAGGTTAAACAAAAAATAGGAGACTATGACATCCACTCATATATTTTTATAAATAATGCTTAGTTCCTACTATGACATCCACCGATAAATAGTACAGTTAATTATGTGTCAAACACTATATGTATAATAATGTCACTACAAATATTAAATATTATTTTTGAAAATAAAGTTGAACTAAACATTAAATGAAACAATTTTTTAGCCATTAAATATTGATTATTAACCTTATTGGTATAAGAAGAAAGAAACCAAAAGAATGAACAAATGCAGGGGCAGATGCATATGGGGTCCAGGGGGGGCTTGGCCCCAGTTCAATTTTTGGAAAAAAAAATATAAGATCTCTTGGTCATATTTTAAACTTTGAGTTATAACTCTAATTATATTAAAAAAACTAAGGTTGTAAGATTGTTATTAATTAAAAATCTAAACCGAAAGTAAAGATCCTTGTCAAATTATAATTTGTATGTACGATTTTTTGTAGTCCCACCAAATATATACATGTATTTCTATAATCCGACCCTTCTCAAATTTCTGAAATTTGTGTCCCAAACATATATGACCAAAAAAAACTCGAAACATATAATTTGTAGTCAATTTGGATGAACTATAAGTTGTATAAAACTCGAAATAATCCAAAAAAAATCATCTCGGGGGATCCCGCCCCCGAACCCCCGGTACGACTAGAAACTTTGGCCCCGATTGACCAAAAATCCTGGATTCACCACTGATCGAATGAGCCTGATCTATAGGTGCGTCTTGAAAGTTCTCATCATATAGGATTGTACTCAGGAGGGGCCTGCATATGCATGAGCACTTTTATGGGCATGCACAAGCAGAGGCAGATCCATAAATTTATTTCGGGTGGGGCACAAACCATTGTTAGGTGTTCGGGGGCGGAAGCCCCCGAAATTTTTTTTGGGGTTACAAATTTTTTAGGGGTAAAATTTTGAATTTTTCCCTTTTTTTGGGTGGGCACAAGTCTAAATTTACAATTTTCTGGGGGTAAAATTTTGAATTTGAGAGTTAGGGTCGGGCACTTGCCCCACCTTCTTTCCATATGGATCCGCCTCTGGCTTCTTGTATGTTTGATTGTAGAAACTTGTCTTTAAATCTCTTTAGTAAATTTATCTTCGCTCCACCTTTTTTTATTTTGTTTTCCATTATGTAATACACGTACAATAGACGGAAACAAAATTAAAATAACGAGAAAAATATATTTATAATAAACATGCTACAAAATAATTATGGCATAATGATGAAAAATATAACCATTAAATTTTTAAAAACAAAGTTCTAGTATTCAAAAAATTAATGTTTACGCACTAGTATCAAATATGAAAAAAAAATTAAAAGCGCAAATTTGTTGAAAAAGTGAAAATTATCAATAATGAATAAATATAAAAACAGAAGAGAAGAAAAATCGTTAAGAGTATTTGTATGTGTATTTAAGGTATATTTTATTTTTTTATTTAAACCTCCCGATAAAGTACGTTGGTAAATAAGAACTCAACCGAACAATATAGGTATATTAAAATTTCACTGATTAAATAAAATTTAAGGTATTAAAATAAGGATCAAATACCAAAAAGTCCTTCAAATATTTTTTAATGCACATTTAGTCTAAGGCTTTTATTTTGTACCAAAAGGTTCGCGCCAGGGGGATAAAGGACTTTTTGATGCAAAATAAAAATACTAGCACTAAATGTGTGTTGAAAAAAATTCGAGGGTCTATTTGGTATATGTCTCTTAAACTAAACCATCCCTTTTTTTATACTCATCTATACGCAAAAAGCATATTTTTGTGGAAACAAATATATAATTTTATTTATTTGGCGTTAAATCTGAAGATTAAGGGACCGAGAATACAAATCGATTTGGATTAGATATCTATCTCACGTGATGGTTTGTATTCTATTTTTATTTTTGTTCGGATATGTCGAGATATTGTAAACCCTTCACTTTCAAAACCCTTGACTTACCTGTCCTTTGGTATTTTTTATTTCCGTGTGGTATTTCTCCGATAAAACCCCATTTCCCCTCACAACCTCTCTCAAACCATCACTACTAGCCTTTTCAACTGTTTTATAATTAGAATGGCAAAAGAAGCACATACCCACGAGCACAAGGAGGAAGTTGAGAGCACAGATCTTGTGCATGAAACTAAAGTTGAGGAGTGTGAGCATGAAGAGAAAACACCCTCTTTGCTAGAGATACTTCTCCGATCTGAAAGCAGCGATGTAAGTTTTTATTCATATCTCTTTCTATGTATATAGATTTATCAATTTGCTCTATGTTGTGAATGGATTGTTTTGCTGCTGATGTTTTAGTAGATTTGGTTTGAAAAACTTTTACCCCATATATTTTTATATACATATTTTTCTATTTTTTCCAAAAAAAAAAACAAAATGTGGGGGCACAAGTCCCCACTAGTCCCAACACAACTTCGTCCCTTTTTATAAGGTGTTGGTTCTCACCGCCAATGAACCAGAAGTTAGTGGAGCTTCCTGAAGTGCCCTATTGCGTGGTGGATTAAAGCAGGATGACAAATGATAAAAATTTCTTGGGTCCATTTATATTCCCTTACTATCTTTACATTCTTGATTTACTTCATATGTGTGATGACAATTTATATTGTTCGAAGGTGAGTGGCTGAAATAAAGCAAAACAATGAGAAAATCTTTTTATCTTCTGACATAAAATGATTTGTGAAAAGAGGAAAATATTTTGAATTTATAAAAAGTCAACTCAATACCAAAATCCCAATTCAATCCATCCCCATCCCCCCCCCCCCCCCCTGTTTGGGATATTTTTCCATTAAATAGGTATTTTGATAGCAGGTGTTCAAGGCATATGACTGGTGGTAAGCCATGGTTTTACAATTTCATTAAGAACAAAGCAAACACAATTAAATTTTGAGATGGGATAAAAACCAGCTTGTAATGAAGGGTATAAAATGTTTTACCGTATTTCCTACACTAGACAATATTGGTTTTGTGGATGGCTAGAAAGCTAATATGTTTAGCAAAGGCCAAATGTACGATGATCACAATCATGTGATTGTTACCATGAATGAGTTTCAAATGATTAACTTATACAATATAATATGTTTAGCATAAGCCAAATGTACTCTAGTTATTAATCTTTCAAAGGGTCATCTCTAAATACAATATAATATTGAGAGATAAGGTAGAAAAAAAAAGACTCAATATTTATATCATTTGCAATGTGAAATTTGTAAAATTTATAAGAATATGTAAGCCTTTATATGTAATGATGTTAAAAAACATTGTTTCCATACCTATAATATAAGTTTTTTTTTTAGTTGTTTTTCTTCTTTTCTTATTGCTTTACGTTTTTTAAAATATGCAGTCGAGTGAAGAGGAAGTAGAAGAGGGAGGAGAGAAGATCAAGAGGAAGAAAAAGAAGGAACTCAAGGAGAAATTCTAAGAGAAGAAAATCGAGAAACACGGAGAGGACACAAGCGTGCCGATAATTAAATGCGACGACAATGATAAAACCCATGCCGAGCCCGAAGAAAAGAAGGGTTTCTAAGACAAGATTAAAGAGAAACTTCCCGGACATAAGAAAACCGATGAGGTTGCTGTACCACCACCGGCAAAGTGCGGAACCTCGGATGGCGAGGGAAAGAAGAAAAAAGGATTTCTTGAAAAGATCAAGGAGAAGTTGCGTGGATACCACCCGAAGACTAAGGAAGAGAAGGAAAAAAAACTCCTACCCATTAAGGAGAACAATATGCTGGTGTTAAGGGTCATGATTGTGTTGAAGTATTGGTTTGATTTGCTTTTTACTTTTTGAGTTACTGGGTTGAATTATACTTTTGTGGTTCAAGTTATGGTTTATGTTTTGGCATTTATGTTCCTTAGTGGGTGATCGGTTATTACCAAGTCCATATAGTTTTCGTATTGTGACCTAGACCATATTATTAATGGATTGATTACTTTTGTTTCCAATTTGGATTTATTGATAATATATTCTACCTTGTCTAAATATATACATGTTATTTGTAATTATTTTTATATTTATTTTTTTTTGTTTTTTATTTATAAATTTTATTAATCATTTTTTAGTGATTTTTCAAAAAAATATTTCTTATTTAATAAGAATAACTTTAATGGACTAAAAACGGATAATACACCATATGTAAATAAAATATATTGTGATGTTAGCGACATACCATGTAAATAAACCCAAATATAATTGTGTACATAATAACATTATATAATCAGATTTTCAAGAGCTGACCACCACACTCTCTCTCTCAAGTTGTGTTTGATTTACCTATTAAATATAAATCAAATCATTTATACATAAGAAGTAATAAATATGGTTTTTAATTTTTAGATAAGTAAGATGTTCGTGACTATATTTTTATCTGAATAATTAAGAGGTTCAAATGTAGAGTTATATTTGATGTCTGAATGTAATTCCAGATTGAGATGAAAAAACAAATGCTACATATGAACATATAGACATAGAGAGATAGGGACAAGTACATCCGGAATAGATACTGAAAACATCTCTTACCTTTTTCTACACTCATTTCTCTATAAAGATTTCTAATAGTCTTTAACGAATTCAAGTGGTTTCTCCACTCATCTATTATATTTTCATATATACATATTTATATGTCCTTAAGGTTTACTTTTTTATGTATTGTTTATACAATTTTATAAATCATTTATTCAACTATTTGTACGTCTATATGCTTTTCTGATGTGGACAATTAGTAATCGATTTTTAGACCTTTAAGATTGGCAGTGACGCACAAGAATATGAGTAGTCACTCAGAGAAAAAATTGTTTTACCTTGGACAAATGGGTTCTCTATAATCATGTCATTTATGAAATATAGTAAATTGTAATTTAAAAAGATTGTAAGAGGAATTCTGATATATAAACTTCCTACTTTCATTTTAAAATCTTACATATAGGTAATATGAACTGTAATTGCAACATATTTTTATGCGCAATAGTTCATACAAAATGTTATTCCAAGTTTTTAGTTTCTTTTGAAATTTGATGTTTTTTTTGTTTCATACTAATGACATTATGAGTTTGCATAAAAATATTTTAATTTATACCACATATACATTATAACAAAGTCAATATTCCCGGGGTTTACTACGAATACATATATAAGAACATACATTTACATTCGTATATCTTTAGTATATAACTAAATTTGTAGATCATTCTCCCATAGTAACACGTGAAAGTCATAATTTTCCCAATTCTTATCCTTCTTATTCTCTCTCCGATTTACAATTGAGTTCCCTTACACTCTATCTCTCCTCACGTGAAAGTCATAGTAACACGTGTGTTTAATTTTTTTTTCCTCAAAGAAGGATTGCTATCGCCGGGAAAGTAAATGCCTAGAAATCTTTTACCATAATTTCAAATCCTTCCCCTGCTTGGTTAACCAATGGATTAATGTCGTGAATCTAAATGTAGTGTTTGATTCATGTATGGAAAGTGGCATGACAATGCATAGTATATAATAGTAATATCCTTTAGTTACACACACACACACACGCACACACACACACACACACACACATATATATATATATATATATATATATATATATATATATATATATATATATATATATATATATATATATATATATCACTATTCCAAAAAATTCGCCTAGGCTTGAAGCGTGGGAGAAACGCCCCGCCTTATGCTTGGTAAAACCCTGAAGACGCACTTTTTCTCTAAAAATAACAATGCTTTAGTGAAATGATATCCCCTTTTAAAAAAAAATTACAAACCGGACCATTATCTCATCCAAAATAATCAATTAGTATTTTAATTTGTGCTTATTCAGACATATTTGAATGATATGTACAATTTTATTATTTTAATAGCCTTGCTATGGTTATAAAATATTAAAATATATTAAAAGGCCTAAAACGCCTTTTCACGCCTAAGGCCCCCCTAGGCTTCTAAGGCTTAAGGCTTGGCCTCCACGCCTCGATCACGCCCCGCGTTTTTTAGAACATTGATATATATATATATATATATATATATATATATATATATATATATATATATATATATAGAGAGAGAGAGAGAGAGAGAGAGAGAGAGAGAGAAAGAGACTCGAACATACCTAGCAACATACCTATTTTTTTAAAATAGTAAAAAAAATAATTTTGAGTTAATATTTTTTATGAGTAGTGATATTTCAATATGATATTTTAATTTGCCTCTATAAAAATATTCAGATCAAAACAATGTGTTTTGATATTATTAAAAAATAGATAAAAAAAAATGACAGTTTTAAAGGGTAAAAACTGACAGTTTTTTGACCCATTTTTTAAAAATAACAAAAACCATTATTTTTAATTGATTTTTTTATAGGTGCACATTGAAATATCATGAGCCCATATAAAAAATATCATCTCAAAATGATATTTTGAACTATTTTAAAAAAAGGGTATATTCTAGGAGGGATGTTGGAGCTCTCTCTCTCTCTCTCTCTTTATATATATATATATATATATATATATATTCCTACTCTTGTGCGGACCAGACATGTGTCACTTGGCGGTGAGCCCAGAAAAGGGAGAGAGAGTGTGCCTATAATTTAGGCGTTAATTTTTAGGTGAACCGTTAGGTGATACATGTCCGGTCCGTATTCTTATAATGTGGACTAGTCCGCAAAGGAGCATTATATATATAATTAATCTTCTTTGATAATGTTATAAAACAAAATAATATGATTCACTATTTTTAAATCTATGAACAAAAATTGTTTTCTACATAAATATATTCAAATATTTACTAAGTTTAATAATTTATGGTATATCTATGTGCATTATAGTGTATGTTAATATAACTAGTTATTAGATGAGGGAAAAATGCCAAAAGCAAATTTGTAGAACTTTTAAGCTATTATTAGATTCTCACATTACAAAATTTTCTTCTCAAAATAATATTTAGATTTTATGGATAATTTTGATAATTTAATATTTTATAAGCATCTTTGTCTTCACTGAAATTATTGTAAGGATTTCCATGGGAACGTAAGAATCCCACCTATTGGATGAATTTTGATTCCACCTTTTTTCCACCAAGAAGGTAATCTAATTCCACTGTGGTCACATTCTCTTGTAACCTAACCTCACACCAAACATAGTGATGTTACACATTACCATAATTGTTAGAAGGAATAAAATTCCACGTAGTTTTTTCGCGTTCTAAATGGGTCTTATAGCAGACATTTGCTATGTTTCCTCTTCCAAATCTTTAAACTTTCTATTTTCTCTGTCTACATTGTTTAATGTAACATGTCTATTAAGGGTGACAATATTGGAAACGATACGACATGAAATTGATCATGTAGTAAAAAAATGTGCACCCTTATTATTTTTAAAGTATGTCGGACTATATAATACAAGATATTTAAGAGAGTGTAATAAGCCATGTTGTAAAAAAATGTATTTAGCTTCAATTATATAGGAGTTTAGTGTAATTTTACTACACCACTTAAACATTTCAATTATGTATTAAAATATGTATAAGAGTAAATAGATCATTTAAAACACAATTATATATGAGTGTTGATGTAAAAAATTAGATCACTCTAATAATTCAATCACAGATAAATAAATGAGACAAAAGATTTTTAAAGTGGTTCAGCCTTATATGAATGGCCTACGTCCACTGTTGTTTTATTGTTGAGTGTTTGGGAATTCTCGATTACAAGAAATTGCATTCTGGATCCCAAAGTTTGGATTCAGAATCAGCCCCCATACAATGAGGATTGTACCACGTATTTATAGCCTTGAGGTTGTCATATGAAAGGGTGATACATTAAATGATATACGTATGAAAGGGTAATACATTTAATGCCCTTTAAGCGTGTGCTTCTAAATGATAAGCATTTAATGAACCAGTTGTACTGTTGGTTATTCATCAATTAATTCTTTGTTCGAGATGCAGCTCGGACCGCCTGAGTAGCTCGGACCGCCTAAGCTTTCTGGTATTCAAGAGTTCCTCGGAGAGGTCTGTTCCTCGGAGCGTATGAGTTCCTCGGAGAGGTCTGTTCCTCTGAGCGTATGCGTTCCTCAGAATAACATGGTTCTCGGAGCGTGTGATTATCTCAGAAATGCTTGTTGTTGTCATGTAGATAGCCACATGCCTTGATATGATTGATCCAAGTCAGCAGATTAAATTTGGTATCAACAAAAGCCCCCAATGTTTCATAGTTCGAAATTTGAGGAGTATGGAACATTCTTTCTCGGGATACGATAGCTTTAAATAGTTCTTCCTGATTTTTAGGATCATCTCCCTTGTATTTATTTCTCCTTCCCAATTTGTAGAATCATGCTTTTTTGGACTTTTCTGCTCGCTTCGGTTCCCACGTCACTTTTTGCCTTTTTAGCCGCTATTGTTCTCTTTGATTCCCGCGCCAATATTTTATGCCTTTTTAGCCGTCGGTAACGTAATCATCCTTTTTGTAATTATTACTTCGCCAGTTCCCAAGTCAAGGTATTTAAACTTCACAGAGATTCCCATCGTCTTCTATCTTTTCAAATTTTCATCTTCGAGTTTTTCATTGTCTTCTACTCTCTTGTGCGTTCATCTCTTCCGTCGTTCATTGTCAACATCTTCAGTCTTTTTTCCGTAAGATCCTCTTTCTTCTTCTTCTTCATTTTTAATTCATCATCATGGTTTACTCAGTTGAGTCTCTTGACAAATTTCGATCTGATTTTTCCATTCCTTCTTGGGTTGTATTGGAAGAGTTTTCTGAGCCTTCTAATTATTTCAATTTGGCTGAGGGACATTGGTTCCCCAGTCTCTTTTTCAACAGCTATAATCCCAGTGACTGACGAGGGATTTTCATTTTTAGAGGTTGAGAATGCCAAATTGAGGCAAGAGTTGGACACCTTGAAAAGGTCGAGCCTTTCCACATCTCCTCGGGGATGAGCAAAATCTCCTCGGGGACGAGGAAGAGCAGCTCGGATGCTTGTGGAGGAACAGAGGACAACATCTGCCTTAGAGAACCAAGCTTCCCAATTAAAGGCTAAGAACCAGGCTTTGTCTGACATGTCAAAGAAAATTAGAGACTTGGAAAAACAGATCTCTGCGTAAAAGTCAATCTTGGAGAATAAGGAGATTTTTATCAAGAGCCTCCATGATCAGCTAGAAAAGATAATATATCAGTTCCACAAACAGCCCAGGGAGTTCTGGATGGCTGGATACAACGAAGAACTATTCCATTTGGACGATCGTATCTAGAATGCCAATAATGAGGGCTACAAACAAGGCTGGTTGAATGCCTTAGTTGTGCTGAAGCTCGAACAAGGACACTATCTGTGGGACTACCACGATCCCGGGTTGCTCGACTTGCCTGTGCCACCGTACAATTTAGACATGGTATGGATCCCAGCTCGTGCCATTCCTCGGAGCTTAATTTCAAAATACCTCGGTGACTATAATTTACATTTTCAAGTTGAGGTATCTCGTCCCGAGCATCTTTTAGATCGACTTTCTGTAATGAACGTTAGGATGCTGAAGGATTTGAACTTCATCAATTCTCTTCAGTCTTTAAATGATCCGCCTGTTGGCGAGGAACCTGTATCGAAAGTTGAGGGGAAAAGACCAATAGAATAGAAATTTTTAATGTAATAGTTAGTATACATATCCATGTAATTATCAATGTAACTTGTGATTTATTTTAAATTTTATGCAAAACTTTCATTGCTTCTTGCAAATCTCAATTGTTATTATCTTGTAGTTATCAAATACTTTATATTCATGTATCACTGTTAAAAAGATAATAATATTGTGTTGTTCATCGACCAACTTAGTAAAAAAAATTACAAGTACCAGTAATGTTGCTCGATAAAGTAATGAGTATAAAAATGTTTAAAATTTTTCCAACCAACCAAGATTGTTAAATTTTGCTCGTCGACCAATTATAGTTAGTGGGAGTTGATCCCCGACTAACCATACTTGGTAAATTTTTATCTTTTTCATAAAATGTATCCGACTAATCAAAATCGATAAATTCTCCTCGTTGACCAACTATAGTTAGTGGGTTTTTATCCCCGACCACACATACTTGGTTCAGTTTTGAATATTTTCTCCTCGTCGACCAACTATGTTGGTATAGTTTGGAATATTTCATTTCCTAGCCAAACAGGTTGGCATTTTTAGGAATATTTCTCCTCGTCGACCAACTACGTTGGTACAGTTTGGAATATTTTCTCCTCGTCAACCAACTATGTTGGTACAGTTTGGAATATTTTCTCCTCGTCGACCAACTATGTTGGTACAGTTTGGAATATTTTTTCCTCGTCGACCAACTATGTTGATACAGTTTGAAATATTTTCTCCTCGTCGACCAACTATGTTGGTACAGTTTGGAATATTTTGTTGAGCAGTCTGCTGAGCTTTGCCGAGTAGTGCATAGCACTAGTATTCCCCGAAAATATTTCAATAAACAGAGAGACTTCTTCGCTTTCTAAAGTTGTTATTCGATAAGTTCCTGGTCGAACAACTTCTGTAACTCGGTATGGTCCATGCCAATTTGCCTCCAGTATGTTATGCTTTTGAATTACTTTCTTCAGAACATAGTCTCCTTCTTTCAGGTCGCACTTCTTCACCCTCTTATTGTAAAACAAAGTTGTCCGCTGCTGGTAAGCAGCATTTCTAATGGTTGTCTTCTCTCTGACCTCCTCGTGCATGTCTAAATCCAGTCTTCTCATTAAATCGTTGATAGGGGAATTGAAATTCAGTACCCTGTGTGTTGGGAGACCCAACTCGACAGGTATGACAGCTTCACTTCCAAACGCCAGCATGTATGGTGATTCTCCAGTTGCTACTCGGGGAGTAGTTCGGAAAGCCCAGAGTACTGATTGTAACTCGTTGATCCAATTCTCTTTCGCATCATCCAATCTTTTCTTCAAACCGTTCAACAGCGTTTTGTTTGTCACTTAATTTTGTCCATTGCTTTGAGGATGGCCTAGTGCTGAATGAACCTTCAAAATGTTTGATTGATGACAATAGGCAACGAAATCCCCGTTATCAAATTGTGTTCCATGGTCTGTGATGAAAGCATGAAGAAAACCATATCGGCAAATGATGTTCTTCCAAACAAATTTGTACACCTTCTCGTACGTCATATCAATGAGTGGCTTAGCTTCTACCCACTTAGTAAAATAATCCACTACGACGACGAGGTACTTGAACCTTCCTCGGGTCTTTGGCAGTGGTCCAACCAATTCAATTCCCCACATGGCAAATGACCAAGGGGAAGTTATGGTTGTCAACAATGCTTGTGGAGTTCTTCGGATGGAGGAAAAGCGTTGGCACTTGTCAGATTTCTTGGCATAGGCTATACAATCTGCCTTCATCATCGGCCAGTAGTATCCCTGCGTCATCACCCTTTGTAAAAGTGTCCGACCTGCTACATGTGCTCCATAAGACCCTTCATGGATCTCTTTAATCAAATCTTTCACCTCGCTGGGATGTACACATCTTTGCAAACCTGCCATAATTCCTCGTCTATATAAAACACCATTAGTAAGTACATACCGAGCAGCTTTAAACTTTAACTTCTTGGCTGCAAGCTTGTCAATTAGCAATTCTCCTTCCTCGATATATACCCTAATGGTATCCATCCAATATGGTCCTAGATCAAGGGTGATAAAATTCATCTTCAGATCTTCATCTATACTCCGGCCAACTAACATTTCAATTGGGATTGTTCGTCGTAGCTCGGTGTGAGTAGCTGAAGCTAGTCGAGCTAGGGCGTCTGCTCTCGCATTCTCCATTCTTGGTATTCTGACCAGTTGAATAGCAGTAAATTCTGATAACAGTTCCTTTGCCTTTGCATGATATCTGATCATTAATTCTCCTTTAACTGCATAAACTCCCATCATTTGGTTTACAATCAATTGAGAGTCACTGAAAATCACAACCTGCTGTGCCTCCATAATTTTTGCCAAATTAAGCCCTGCAATCATGGCCTCATATTCAGCCTCATTGTTGGAAGCTTTGAATTGGAAACGCAAGGCGTATTCCATGTCGACCTCGTCTAGAGTGCTTAGAACTATCCCCGTGCCACATCCTGCAGTGCAAGATGAGCCATCTACATATAGCCTCCATATAGGTAACTCGTCTTCAAATTTTTGATCAGTCAGAGTTCCTCGGTGAAATATTTGTTGTTTCCTTTCATTCTCCCCGTATTTTTCTCACTCCTCCCCGATCATCTTTTCTTGCCCTTTTACCAACCGAGGTTGGTCTGAGCTCAAATTTAATGATCCTGTAACATCCACTTGCCCTCTTACCAACCGGAGTTGGTCTGAGCTAGTGTCTGTCGATCCTGTAACATCCACTTGCCCTCTTACCAACCGCAGTTTGTTTGAGCTAGTGTCTGTCGATCCTGTAACATCCATAGGTTGATCAGCGAGCAACTCTTGTTCCTTGTTCGGAGTCCTCCCAACTATCTCTGCATTACATCCTGTAACATCCACACGTCCTTTTACCAATCATAATTGGTCTGGGCTTGTGTTTGTTAATCCTGTAACATCCACAGGTTGATCAGCGAGCAACTTTTGCTCCTCGGGGGTATCAGGATAGGTGAACTCCGCTATGAAATCTACTACAGCCTGCCCTTTTAGTGATGATCTGGGTTTATAAATTATATCATATTCTCCGAGCTCTATTGCCTAGTACATCAATCTCCCTGATTTCTCTGTCTTATGAAGGGCTTGTCTCAATGGCACATCAGTGTATACTACTATAGTATGACCTTGGAAGTACGACCTCATTCTCCTACTCGCCTCAATCAGCGCCATCGCCAATTTCTCCAGTCTCGGATATCTGATCTCTGCTCCTCGGAAGGCCTTACTTGTGTAGTAAATTGGCTTTTGTACTCCATTCTCCACTCTGATCAACGCCGAGCTAACTGCATTCTCGGACACTGCAAGGTACAAATACAATTTTTCTCCCATCACCGGCTTGGACAACAGTGGAGGTGCTCCCAAGTATTTCTTCAAGTCTTGAAAGGCCTTCTCACATTCATCATTCCACTAAAAAGTGTTTCTGAGTGTCTTGGAGACATCTATCAGTCGCTCGTGACACAAATCTATTGAGTGCTGCTACTCGTCCTGTGAGCATGAAGAGAAAAAACCCTCTTTGCTAGAGATACTTCTCCGATCTGATAGCAGCTCTGTATGTTTTTATTCATATCTCTTTCTATGTATATAGATTTATCAATTTGCTCTATGTTGTGAATGGATTGTTTTGCTGCTGATGTTTTAGTAGATTTGGTTTGAAAAAATTTTACCCCATATATTTTTATATACATATTTTTCTATTTTTTCCAAAAAAAAAAAACAAAATGTGGGGGCACAAGTCCCCACTAGTCCCAACACAACTTCGTCCCTGTTTATAAGGTGTTGGTTCTCACCGCTAATGAACCAAAAGATAGTGGAGCTTCCTGAAGTGCCCTATTGCATGGTGGATTAAAGCAGGATGACAAATGATAAAAACTGCTTGGGTCCATTTATATTCCCTTACTATCTTTACATTCTTGATTTACTTCATATGTGTGATGACAATTTATATTGTTCGAAGGTGAGTGGCTGAAATAAAGAAAAATAATGAGAAAATCTTTTTATCTTCTGACATAAAATGATTTGTGAAAAGAGGAAAATATTTTGAATTTATAAAAAGTCAACTCAATACCAAAATCCCAATTCAATCCATCCCCATCCCCCCCCCCCCCCTGTTTGGGATATTTTTCCATTAAATAGGTATTTTGATAGCAGGTGTTCAAGGCATATGACTGGTGGTAAGCCATGGTTTTACAATTTCATTAAGAACAAAGCCAACACAATTAATTTTGGGGATGGGATAAAAACCAGCGTGTAATGAAGGGTTCAAAATGTTTTACCATATTTCCTAAACTAGACAATATTGGTTTTGTGGATGGCTTGAAAGCTAATATGTTTAGCATAGGCCAAATGTACGATCATGTGATATAATATGTTTAGCATAGGCCAAATGTACTGTAGTTATTAATCTTTCAAAGGGTCATCTCTAAATAAAATATAATATTGAGAGATAAGGTAGAAAAAAAAGACTCAATATTTATATCATTTGCAATGTGAAATTTGTAAAATTTATAAGAATATGTAAGCCTTTATATGTAATGATGTTAAAAAAGATTGTTTCTATACCTATAATATAAGTTCTTTTTTTTTTTAGTTGTTTTTCTTCTTTTCTCATTGATTTATCTTTTTTAAAATATGCAGTCGAGTGAAGAGGAAGTAGAAGAGGGAGGAGAGAAGATCAAGAGGAAGAAAAAGAAGGAACTCAAGGCGAAATTCAAATAGAAGAAAATCGAGAAACACGGAGAGGACACAAGCGTGCCGAAAATTAAATGCGACGACAATGAAAAAACCCATACCGAGCCCGAAGAAAAGAAGGGTTTCCTAGACAAGATTAACGAGAAACTTCCCGGACATAAGAAAACCGATGAGGTTGTTGTACCACCGCCGGCAGAGTGCGAAACCTCGGATGGCGAGGGAAAGAAGAAAAAAGGATTTCTTGAAAAGATCAAGGAGAAGTTGCGTGGATACTACCCGAAGACTAAGGAAGAGAAGGAAAAAAAAACTCCTACCCATTAAGGAGAATAATATCGTGGTGTTAAGGGTCATGATTGTGTTGAAGTATTGGTTTGATTTTCTTTTACTTTCTGAGTTCCTGGGTTGAATTATACTTTTGTGGTTCAAGTTATGGTTTATGTTTTGGCATTTATGTTCCTTAGTGGGTGATCGGTTATTACCAAGTCCATATAGTTTTCGTATTGTGACCTAGACCATATTATTAATGGATTGATTACTTTTGTTTCCAATTTGGATTTATTGATAGTATATTCTACCTTATCTAAATATATACATGTTATTTGTAATTATTTTTATATTTATTTTTTGTTGTTTTTTATTTATAAATTTTATTAATCATTTTTTAGTGATTTTTCAAAAAAATATTTTTTATTCAATAAGAATAACTTGAATGGACTAAAAACGGAGAATACACCATATGTAAATAAAATATATTGTGACGTTAGCGACATACCATGTAAATAAACCCAAATATAATTGTGTACATAATAACATTATATAATCAGATTTTCAAGAGCTGACCACCACACTCTCTCAGACACTCTCTCTCAAGTTGTGTTTGATTTTACCTATTAAATATAAATTAAAATCATTTAGACATAAGAAGTAATAAATATTTTTTTTATTTTCTAGATAAGTAAGATGTTAGCGACTATATTTTTATCTGAATAATTAAGAGGTTCAAATGTAGAGTTATGTTTGATGTCGGAATGTAATTCCAGATTGAGATGAAAAAAAAAATGTAACATATGAACATATAGACATGGAGAGATAGGGACAAGTACATCTAGAATAGATACTGAAAACATCTCTTACCTTTTTCTACACTAATTTCTCTATAAAGATTTCTAACAGTCTTTAACGAATTCGAGTGGTTTCTCCACTCATCTATTATATTTTCATATATACATATTTATATGTCCTTAAGGTTTACTTTTTTATGTATTGTTTATACAATTTTATAAATCATTTATTCAACTATTTGTACGTTTATTTGCTTTTCTGATGTGGACAATTAGTAATCGAAGAAATTGTTGACTTTTAAGATCATATTTCGATGGACTGAAGAATATGATTTTTAGACCTTTAAGATTGGCAGTGACCCACAAGAATATGACTTTTAAGATCATATTTCGATGGACTGAAGAACTGTAATTGCAACATATTTTAAGGGTATTTTGAATACAAACTGATATTATTGAAACTTTTTGGGATTATAATTTGAATTGTAACTATGAAAATATATTGAGTTTATCTATATATAAATATTATTTTTTGACAATTTTATCTAACATATAACATAGTTGCATCTTAACATTGAACAATGTAGCTTATATATTTGATATTCAATGTACCAAAACACATTTTTCAATTTACACCATGAAAGTGTATGGACTACATCAATATATGTTTGACACATATACTCCAATATTTCTTTTTGGCATTTATGTCTAATAAAATATTTAGAGTAATTATATTACATTATATATGTATTTTAATCAATAAATCCACATTAGACTTCCTTCTTCATTGTAAACCAACCCCAAAGAACTTCAACCAAAGGAGGCAAAGCATTTTTTCGGAGAGAGTGTTTGTTGTGATTTGAAATATTCATTGAGCATTTTTTTATTTTATTGAGCCAATCATCTATTGTTTAAAATATATGCCAAGCATTTATTCTTTAAAGTTTAATGATCAATGAAATTGTATTAGTAATTGAAGTCTTCTCTTTTGTTTATAATTTTTAAGCGCAATAGTTCATACAAAATGTTATTCCAAGTTTTTAGTTTCTTTTAAAATTTGATGTTTTTTTTGTTTCATACTAATGACATTATTAGTTTGCATAAAAATGTTTTAATTTATACCATATATACATTATAACAAAGGCTATATGCGCGGGGCTTACTACTAATACATATATAAGAACATACATTTCATTCGTATATCTTAAGAATATAACTAAATTTGTAGATCATTCTCCCATAGTAACCCGTGAAAGTCATAATTTTCCCAATTCTTATCCTTCTTATTCTCTCTCCGATTTACAACTGAGTTCCCTTACACTCTATCTCTCCTCAAGTTATCCTAATCCACGTTTCTTCTCTTCACATATTATGTTGCCACGTGTGTCTAATTATTTCTGCCTCAAAGACAAACTTCTCAAGTATTTTCAAGAGAATCCTAGGCACCATTCGGTACGCGATAGTATTTTGGAAGGATTGTTATCGCCGGGAAATTAATTGCCTAGAAATCTTTTACCATAATTTCAAATCCCTTCCCCTGCTTGGTTAACCAAAGGATTAATATCGTGAATCTAAATGTAGTGTTTGATTCATGTATGGAAAGTGACATGACAATGCATAGTATATAACAATAATATCCTTTAGTTACACACACACACATACACACACACACACACACACACACACACACACACACACATATATATATATATATATATATATATCACTGTTCTAAAAAACTCGCCTAGGGTCCGCCTAGGCTTAAGGCGTGGGAGAAACGCCCCGCCTTAAGCTTTTGACGCCTTAAGCGTGCGCTCTTTTTCTCTAAAAACAACAATGCTTTAATGAAATGATATCGCATTTTAAAGATTTTTTTACAAATCGGACCATTATATCATCCAAAATAATCAATTAGTATTTTAATTTGCACTTATTCAGACATATTTGTATGATATGAACAATTTTATTATTTTAATAGCCTTGTTATGGTTAAAAGATATTAAAATATATTAAAAAGGCCTAAACGCCTTTTCATGCCTTTTTACGCTTAAGGCCCGCCTAGGCTTTTAAGGCATAAGGCTTGGCCTCCACGCCTTGATCACGTCCCACGTTTTTTAGAACATTGATATATATATATATATATATATATATATATATATATATATATATATATAGAGAGAGAGAGAGAGAGAGAGAGAGAGACTCTCCAACATACCTAGCAACATACCTATTTTTTTAAAATAGTAAAAAAAAAAAATTTTGAGTTAATATTTTTTATGAGTTCATGATATTTCAATATGATATTTTAATTTTCCCCTGTAAAAATATTCAGATCAAAACAATGTGTTTTGATATTTTTAAAAAATAGGCAAAAAATGACAGGTTTAAAGGGTAAAAACTTACAGTTTTTTGACCCATTTTTTAAAAATAACAAAAACCATTTTTTTCAATTGATTTTTTTATAGGTGCACATTGAAATATCATGAGCCCATATAAAAAATATCATCTCAAAATGATATTTTGAACTATTTTAAAAAAAGGGTATATTCTAGGAGGGATGTTGGAGCTCTCTCTCTCTCTCTCTCTCTCTCTCTATATATATATATATATATATATATATATATAGTCCTACTCTTGTGCGGACTAGTCCGCATTTTAAGAATGCGGACCAGACATGTGTCACTTGGCGGTGAGCCTAGAAAAGGGAGAGAGAGTGTGCCTATAATTTAGGCGATAATTTCTAGGCGCACTGTTAGGTGATAAATGTCCGGTCTTTATTCTTATAATGTGGACTAGTCCACACAGGAGCATTATATATATATATATATAATTAATCTTATTTGATAATGTTATAAAACAAAATAATATGATTCACTATTTTTAAATCTATGAACAAAAATTGTTTTCTACATAAATATATTCAAATATTTACTAAGTTTAATAATTTATGGTATATCTATGTGCATTATAGTGTATGTTAATATAACTAGTTATTACATGAGGGAAAAATACCAAAAGAAAATTTGTAATACCTTTAAGATATTAATAAAATCTCACATAACAAAATTTTCTTCTCAAAATAATATTTAGATTTTATGGATAATTTTGATAATTTAATATTTTATAAGCATCTTTATCTTCACTGAAATTATTGTAAGGATTTCCACGGGAACGTAAGAATCCCACCTATTGGATGAATTTTGATTCCACCTTTTTTTTCCACCAAGAAGGTAATCTAATTCCATTGTGGTCACATTCTCTTGTAACCTAACCTCACACCAAGCATAGTAATGTTACACATTACCATAATTGTTAGAAGGAATCAAATTCCACCTAGTTTTTTCGCGTTCTAAATGGGTCTTATAGCAGACATTTGCTATGTTTCCTCTTCCAAATCTTTAAACTTTCTATTTTCTCTGTCTACATTGTTTAATGTAACATGTCTATTAGGGGTGACAATATTGGAAACGACACGAAAACACAACACAATACGACATGAAATTGATCACGTAGTAAAAAAATGTGGACCCTTATTATTTTAAAAGTATGTCGGACTATATAATACAAGATATTTTAAGAGAGTGCAATAAGCCATGTAGTAAAAAAATGTATTTAGCTTCAATTATATAGGAGTTTAGTGTAATTTTACTACACCACTTAAACATTTCAATTATATATTAAAATATGTATAAGAGTAAATAGATTATTTAAAACACAATTATATATGAGTTTAGTATATTTTTAATTGAAGGACAAAATAATTTAATGTACAAAAAAAGTTTTCATTCTTAAAACCACTTGAATAACATATTATAACCTTCCTCTTGTTATAAAGGATTCATCCTGCACTCCCACTTGTTATAAAGTCAACATGTATTTAAGTATATATTTATGAGTTTATAAAATTTTATGTAATTAGTTATACAAAGATTTAGTTTTGCAAAAAAAAAATATATAGGAATAGGTAAAGGACCCACATCAAAACATTTCCTACCAGTAGGTATATATTACCTTAGAGACCAAAATGCTTTGTTATATACATTATTGGAGTCCCACATAAATAATAGTTGCAAGTCTCACAACTATTAACATATTATAAATCTACTCGTAACTCACTTATAAAGCTCGGACCGAACCTGGTCTAAGAGTCTTCTAGCTCTGGCCTGCTAATATTTCAAAAACTACGGTGAACCCATTTTTGGGATCAGTAGAATGTTAATTTTACAGTGCACTAAGGGATCCTGTAAGATATCGAAGGGCATCCGTTCATTGAGTTTCAAATTTTTAATATGTATTTGAATGTAATCACCTGAATGAGAATTTAATTAGCGCGAGGGTTGACAATTATGTACTTGTGTCATTTTTTTATGTTTCTTGTCTATTTATGTTTAAAAAAAGATTGTTAAACACGTCTCTCTAGTTTTTATGTTGGTCGTGTTCATTTTAATTAAAAATATATATAATATTGGATTGTGTCATTTTCGTGTTAGATAAATCTTGTTCCGGTCGTGTCTGGCTTATCACGGCCCAATAACACGATTTGGCACCCATTGTGTGTGTGTGTGTGTGTGTGTGCGTGTATCTTCGCTTCCTTAACTATATAATTGTCAATTCCTTGACTTTCATAAAATTCCCTCGTAACTTGATCAAATATCATGTGAAAGATTTCATTATGAGACACTAACGCTCATATTTTAAGAGGATCCATTACTATGATCTATTCCTGTTCATGCCTATTATTCTTCATATATTTTTTGTCTTTCTTTATAAATTTTATCACTGACACTAACATTAAATATTTTCTCTATTTTAATTCACTTTAGTATTTACCAAATCCATTCCATCACCACAAAATATTTCCACATATAATAGTCGAGGATATGTTGAGTAACCAATGGATAGTCAGGGTTAATATGTGGAACGTTCTAGTAGAAGACATTTTTGGCAGACGAATGCGAAAAAGTTCTGGAAATTATTTGAGGTCATTCTAGTCAAGTGGTTTGTGTCTTTATTTATTTATTAATTTTACAACTACTTTTGTATTAGGATTCCTACAATTGGAATTTTGAGATGTAATTAGAAAAAGAAATAATTCTATTATTCCAGTGGCCATCTGGGATTTCTCCGATACGGATTCTTCCCGAAATAAGAGAATTTTGGCATGTGCGGGTCTTGAGAAATCTTTGCGGGCTCCCACATATATAAATTGTCCTTCATTAAATGATGATGAAAAGGTAGAACATGGAGTCACGAGCCTATTTAACTCAAAGTAGGCAAAAGATGTTGTAGTTCTCATAGAAATGTCATCAAAGACAAATTGATGCATACCAAATAAAAAAAATGAGGGTCCAGCGACTAAGTTACCGAACGGATAGGTGTTAGGCACCCATTCTTCCCTATTAGTATCTCATAAGCTAGGATAATATTCTCATTTTTTCCAAAATATAATTCATGTGTATAATGTGTCTGATGTGAAAATATGTTAGAAAAATAACTCGTCATATACACATCATGAGAAGGACGAAAATGATTCATTCTGAGGAGTATAAAAAGAAAGAAAATAATCAGACAAGGTAGCCATAATGTGTGTAGTGCGCGAAGAATGGAATATGTATGTATGAGGAGGGCGCTAAAAATATGATAATCAAAAGGGACAATGATATGTGCGATATATCGGACACAAATCCGCCATCGTGAAATAAATATGTGTGTCTAACAAAAGTCTAAAAAAGAAACATAATAAAAGAATATGAAACTATGATATGATTAACCAACAGATCATGATTTACTATGAGGAAGTGAATATGCATGTTTGATGGGTTACTAGTACTTATACATGTATATACGCATAATAATTCTAAATATTAGAACTAGTAAAGTAAATAAATAAGCAAATAGGACTGGAATATTGAGGATGACTAGGGACGCCTAGATAGGCCAAAAAAGGCAACAAAGTCCATGTAGTTTGACAACACGCAAGGGTGGGGCTTAACCCATGAACCCAAAACTTGAAATTCTCTAAGTTCATTTAAAAATGTTCACAAGTGTTGGGAGTGTGAAAAATGGAAAATATACTTTAGGGTTTAAAGGTGAACACTCTTTTAGCATTTTTGGTCTATAAAATTATGTTTTTTGCATATAAATAATAAAAAAATGGATTAATTGGAGTGATAAAATGAAATAAAGTAAAAATATTCCAAGAGTGAAGAAAAAAATAATTAATGACACTAGTTAAATAATATGTAAAAAGATTGAAGTAGACCTCATATAGAACTTTGCTATGATTTTGACGTAAAGCAGGCTAATTTTTATGGTGTTTGAGTGGTGGTGGGGTAATGGTAAAATTGGGTGGAAAAAAGTGAGGTCAATGCGATGTAAGAAAAGTGGAGAGAATTTTTAGAACATGAAATTTCATAATGACGATGCACTAATTTCGAGGTAGAGGTTGTTTTAATTTTCAGAAAAGGGTTCTTACGAATTAGGCCATGACTTCCTTAAATAGAAAAATATAGGGCCAGGGTCTATGCCGATTGGCATAGGCCCTGGTCTGCCGATCGGCATACCCCTAGCTTGTTGATGAAGTAAATTACCCCTCTAACGATAGGCAGAGGGTCTGGGGTGGCCTATAGGCAGTCCAAAAAGGAATTTTTCTAAAAAAACATGCAGAAAATGCGAATCGTAAGTCCGAATCGCGCACAAACAAAACCGTTGAAAAACGTATTCAAATCCATATAAAAATATATCGGGCCACTTTCGGGTCTGAGAGTTAACGAAAGTCAAACGGTGCTTGAAAATGCTTGATAGCGTCTCGGATGGGGTTCATGGAGTAAAAAGGCAAGTAGGCACGAACCGTACGATCTATTCATGCATGGAATTGACTGTTGGAAGGGGTATTAAAAGCCTTATGAAAGTGAAAGAGATAATCCGAGGTTTGAAAGTTGAACAAAGTTAAACGGAGCTCATAAGCATGCGGTGGCTTTAGGATAGGGTTCTTACATTAAAAATCGAAGTACGAGCGAACTGTAGGGCTAATTCATGCATGGTATTGATAGTTGGAAATGGTATTTGGCGGCCCTGTGGAAGTGAAATGAGCTACGAACATATTTGGGAGTTGACCAATGTCAAAATCGGCTCGAAAGAGACTGATGGTCTCTAAGACGGGGTTTCGAAGAAAAAAGTTAAGGACGTGCGAACCATGAGGCCAAGTCATGCACGATTTGGACAATTGAAAAGGGTATTTAGAGCCCTATGAAAGTTTATGGATTTACTCTCGGGTTCTAAAAACTCTTGATATGCAATGTAAGGATGGTCTTGCAAACGAAAAGATTTTCTTATTTTTCAAATTTAAGGAAAAAAAAACTTTAAATAAGTTAATGCAATAAAAGCCTTTTCACCAATTAAACCGTTTATTATGAAAAAACGAGTTACCCAATTTTATCTTTTTTAACCTAAAACATGAATCTAAGTGATAAAAAGATTAAATAAGTAAAGCATCACCACACGCCAATGTACGAGGAAAACCCACAATAGGAAAAAGCTCGGATGACCCAGCCAAACAGTTCACCATGATAAGGTTTTACAAAGACTAGACGGTGGTCTTGTTCATTGACTCGTCTCCCTAGAAAGCTTTAATGTGCTTCAATCTTCAACCTCTCCTTCACATTGCAACGTAGTAGTCCACCCACACAAACAGCCACAACATGTGAATCCACACGTGCTCGGGTATCCACCAATGAGGCTCAAAAAGTATCTACGAAATAGGAAAATGGAATTATCAATTCTTTATCACAACACATGAAACCATAAATATGATGACCACCACACGAAACCTTCTCTATCTAGATGATTATAAATAGACTTTGTGCTCAACAAAAAGAACTCAAAGCATAGGAATATTGAAATATGGATATTTAAACTCTTTTGGGTGAAATAATGGATTTGAAATTTAGTAAAGAAATGGGAATTCTTCTTTGCCAAATGTTCTTCAAAATTTGAGTCCATCACGCCTCTTTATATTAAACCAAGAAATTGGAGGCGACAAGTTCGTCCAAATGAAAACAAAGTTCTCATTCGAACAAAATTCATATTTTGTTCAAATCATGACTCGTCTCATTAAACGAACATGCATTGTGGTTCAAACGACCTCACCATGAGCTTCCAAATGGTGACCTTCTATTTGACAAAAATTTCCCGTTTGAAGTTCAATAGATGTTCGTTCTAATATCCTAAGCTTTTTCCAGCGAGATCTCAAACTAGTTTGAACGAAATTCTCATTTCATTCTAATGAAGTCTGTATCTCGTTCTAACGAACTAAGAAATAAATTTTTTTTTCTAAAAATTATTTAAAAGCAGTTCCAAATGATTTTGTTTAAAAAATAATCACCCAAAATAAATTTCAAAGGATCATAATCTAATGCGACCATACCTATAAGATCCTAAAAAAATGTGAGGACAAACTTGGCATGAAACACGATATGATGAGTATCCATCTTTGAAGCTTTTTCTCTACGTCTTCAACAGTTTTACAAGATCGACAATACAAAGTCTAACTTATAACTCAAATTTTTCCTGAAATTATGCCAATTACAAACAAATTGAATCGGTTGGGAATTTTCCCTTTTAAATATCCTCTTTTGGCTATTCCGGGACAAAAAACCAAAGTAAAAACCCCATGGGTCAGAAAACACTTTAAAAGACTCAACCTCAAAAGAAAAAAGTACAGATGATCGACAAACACATATGCTATGTAGCTTTGCTCGCTTGAAACTTTATATTATGTTTTAAAACTACACACTTAAAACACCTTCAAGTGCAAAGAAAATATAACATGTATAAAATCAGCATCTGAATAAATTCAAACTATGTCCAACAATCTCAACCTAGGTAAGATATCTCCTACTAAGATAAAGATATCATAATCATGAAAGGAAAGACACTATTTGTCCTCATTTTTGTTTAGAACTAAACGAAGTAAGAATGCATAAAACTATTTATCCCCCATGAACTAAATCTCCCCGAAATATGTGAACATATAATAACAAGAGAAATTACAAAAGTAGTAATACTACCATGCAATGGTGTAACGTGCATCAAGAACATAACATTGCAACACAAGCACGAATATTCACAAGCTATAATATTAATAAATTTACAAGAAGGGGGTGAGGCAAAAAGGGAGATAACACATAATATAAGTGGTTCAACCAATCTTGGCCTACTCCACTATGTGGGTGCATATGAAATCCACTAAATAAGGACTATAATGGCCTTGGGATAAAAAACACTAAAGCTTTCTATAATTTCCCATAATTTTTCTAAAATAAATAATAATAATAATAATAATAATAATAATAATAATAATAATAATAATAATAATAATAATAATAATAATAATAATAATAATAATAATAATGTTTTTTGATAAATAAAATTTTGTGGAAATTGGACTAAATTGGAAACTTAATTTAATAATTGCAAAGGTGTAATTTTTTGTTAAGTCATATTTTTATGTGATTAATTTTCTGCGTGTATCTATGTGTATTGCTATAGCATCGCATGTATTGCAAAAAAAATTCAAATTAATATGTGACACAATTTAAAAGTACCCAATGTTAACATAAAATAATTCGGAATATATTTCGGGGCACATATGGGCTCGTTTATGTGTTTTAGACCTTTATAAATAGTCCCATATCTAAAATATAGAGGTTGGAGAGCTTTTGGACTTGTTGGGATATGAATTCGGGTCTATTTGGGGGTCCAAAAGTTGGGTTTTAAGCCCTACTCGAGATTAGGATTTATTATTGTTTAAGTGGGGGTAAACCACTTCCCCACTACTATTCGGAAACGACCTAAACACAACTGTTAACGGGAGAGGAAAGGAGAAGCACCAAAATAGGATAAAAGGACAAGGAATTAAGAATAAATCAAAGGGGTTGTCTTCCACAAATTTCTAAGGCAATAATCCTCTTACTTAATTAAAGTTTTCCCTATATTTTCTTGATGCATTATAATGACCCTTAAAATTTCTGAAATTTAGGTTTGGTATGTATGATTTAATGATGAATAAATATTCTATGCATGTAGAGGGTTGGATTTAATATAGAATAAGGCCCATAAATTTAGGTATACCGATATCTTGAAATTGGGGTTAGAACCCTCAGGGTTCTTGATAGTTAAGTGGGGACATCTTGACTAGATGATGTAAAGGATATTATTGTTGGTATATGGACTGAAATCCTGATGTAAACTCCATGATAGATGCCACATATCATAGATTAAATAGGGTTGGAATTTGGAATGAAATTTGAGTTGAAATATGTATTTAATGTTCATACATTCCGGGAAAATTAGGCATGAAATTAGAATTGAATCATGTAATTAATGATTGTAAGTGGACTAATTAAGTTGTAGAGAATAAAATACATAACTATTAAGAAGTATAAACCCTTAGAAGTGAATTTGGAAGGAAATTAAAGAATCCCTTACTAAAACAAACAAGCAAATATGGGCTTTTGCATAAAATCAAATCGATTCAGCCATGGAGCGAATTGATTCGGTTTGGCAGCGAATGGATTCGACCATGAACCAAATCAATTCAGTCCTAGGGGCTGATTGAGTTAGGCCTAGAATTTGGTTAAGGGTAATTTCAAGAGTCCAAGCGAGTTGGTAGGAATGTGTATGGGCCAATAGGAATATATTAAAAATGAAAAGGTGCCCTTATTTAATTGGGAAAATTACATTTAACAAGTTGGTTAAGTAATTATCCAAGAGAGTGGAATTAGTAATTCACTAGAAAATAAATTATTGATAAATGGAATAATTGTGGACTTTTTGTGGGGCTTTTCTATGGTAATTATAGAGTAGTTACCTATACATATTATACGAGATAATAATATGTATTTATATGTATTTGTGTGGACATACCAATGTTCAGGGACTGTCCTAACGGCTTGGGGGTTCGTACGTTCGGACCGGGTACCACATGTAAACACAGGCCGGCTTGACGAATGTGTAGGTCGTATAGGTACTACATGGAGGCAGTATTTATGAGATGAATGTGTTGATGCTGACCCAATTGGGTATGGATCGTGAACAAGTATCCTGCGTAGGGATCGCCCTCAACTAATGTGTGTTTTGTGATGTCCACTTATGATAAGAGATTCCTCCAGACTTGTCGATAAAATACGAACTAGACACCAATGGTAGATGACTTTGTGTGTCAAATATATCAAAGGACATATATAAATAATTGTCGCGTTGTAATGAGATAAATTTAATTGTCTAAGAATGGGGACATAAATGACAAGATCGTACTTTGTGATGCATAATAGATGTTTATGCCTAGACGTGAGACTTATAAAACTAGGATATTATGGGTATTTGTAGTTAATTACAGTCGATACACTTAAACATTTAATTGACAAGCGAGCCATATGTTCGGCGTATCGTGCCGAGCCAGCCTTTAGGTGAGAAAATTGGGGTTGATATAATTGGTATCAAACCACAGTTTTTGTCTCCTTAAGATATGTGTTGCGTTCATTACATTCTATTTTGCGTTATTTGATATGTAAAGCCTATCGTTAGGATTCATGGTATTCTTACATTGGTTCTAATTCGACTTTATTTTCTTTTAAATGTAAAAACAAAAAGGGGGAAGACCGAGGTGAGTAGTTCCACATATTTCCAAGGAGGGGGCTCACTCACAACCACGTCATCAGCTATAGGCCCCAAAGGCCCAATAGTTGATCACACATGCTCAGATAGACACTATAGTGTCTCAGGCGGTCTCTACGACTATGGTAGCCATGCTCCAGCACTTCCCACCACCACAGACACATAAGCAACCACCACTACCACAACAAGTGGCTATACCATCTCAAGAATTGGGTTATATGTGGGATAGAGTGACGGAGGCCTTTTTTAAGGACCAGCCTCTAGTGTCCGCTGGCAGTTTAGATATATTTGTGGTGAGTAGGTGGGAGAAGGATATTGAGAGGCACTTACGGAGAGTCAAGTGAACACCCATACAGAAGAAGATGTTGGTTTCATTTAGATTAGTGGGGGACGTACTTCAGTAATGAGAGGAGATTACGATAGTTGCTAAAAGGGGTAATTTCATTATTGATTAGTTTTGTGAGAGATTTGAGGGGAAATACTTCCCCCTAGAGATGGAGTCTGAGATGAGGAGTGAGTTTTTGGAGCTCAAATAGGAGGGGCTTACTATAGCCGAGTACGAAGAGGAGTTCAACGCCCTCTCCTACTTCGTAAAGGAGGATGTTTGTACCAGGAAGATGAGTATGGACAAGTTCATTTTGGGATCATCCTGACACATCAGGAAGGCTTTTATGGGGAACCCATCATTCAGGAAATACAATCAGTTGGTTAATTCTCTACTTTTCCATTGCCAAGATCACATGGAATTTCTAAAAACAAAGGGAGAGAAATGTCATGGAGTGAAGTCATCTAGACAGCAGGGCAAGAGGAGTGGAGGAAGCGGATCTAGGACCCAATAGCACATGGGCACCCCATCTGCCGACCAGAATAAGAGGTTTAGAAGTGCAAATAACTAAAACAACTAGGGATAGTCGGTGAAGGTATATCAGGGGCTAGCAGTATAGAGGCCATCAAGGCCAGGCATATGAGGATAGAGGCCAACAGGGCTGCTGGTTTAAGCAGGGTCTGTTCTAAGGAAACTCTTAAACCTATGGGGAAAATGGTCATTCCTCAGAGATTTTTTCTCGTGGTAACCTGATAGTCCAAGATAGCGGAGGCTATAGGGGATAATAGCAAGCGCCACAGGGACATCGCCCACCCTTTCTAGCTCAGGATGACGATATACAAGTCTCTCTAGAACTCATCACCCCGCCACAAGGACGATAGTCATTGAAGTATGGATGAGTCTATCATGTTTCAACCACAGAGGGGACAACACCTGCACAAGAAGTCGAGGGTATTTCCCATCTTTGGTCATATTGTTCGCATTCTATTCGATACGGGTGAATCTCATTCTTTTGTTAGCACGGGGTTTGCACGGAAGACGTGTATGATAGATTTTTCATCCAACGTTATTTAACACATAGGCTCACCAGTGGGTAGAGGGGAACCCATATAGTCAATATGTCGGGTTATAGGTATTGAGATAGGTCGACTCACCTTCGCAGTTGATTTATTAGTACTTGACATGCATGAGTACGGCGTCATTTTGGGTATGAACTGGCTAGCTACATATAGACCATGTGTGGATTTTTGTGGGAGGTCCATCATCTTTGCCACTCCAGGGTAGGAGATGTACCTAGTTGCGATGTCGCACCCCATAAGTGGGTCGAGCACGCATTTGTACTACATCGAGGAGGATACTTCTTCATAGGTTGTGGTGACACTAGATTCCATCCCGTAGGTGAATGGGTTTTCTAATATTTTTGGGTAGATTTTTTGGTTACCACTAGTCGGGATATCAATTTCATGATTGATTTGTTTCCAGACACTAGACCTATTGTCCATACTCCGTATCGGAGGGCTCTTTTGGAGATAAGGGAGCTACAAGAGAATATTAATCAGTTGTAGGGAAGGGATTTATCAGGTGGATTACTTCACCCTGGGGTGATACATTATTATTCATCAAGAAGAAGGAAGGATCTCTACATTTTTGTATCGACTGTCAGGAGTTGAACAAAGTTACTATTCAGAATGAATACCCGTTTCCACGTATAGATGATTTATTTTACTAACTGAGGGGTGCTACATATTTTTCAAAGATTGATTTATGGTTGGGTTACCACCAGTTAAGAGTTCGGGAGTAGGATATCTAAAAGACAACCTTCCTTATTAGGTATGGGCCATACGAGTTTTTGGTGATATGATTTGGGCTAACCAATGCACCAGCAATATATATCGACTTGATGAACCGCGCGTTCAGTGATTATTTGGATCGATTTGTTATCATATTTATAGATGATATCTTAATTTATTCTCAAACTACGGAGGGGAACGCAGATCATTTATGAGTGGTCTTACAGACACTTATAGATCATCAGTTGTATGCAAAGTTTCAGAAATTTGTGTTTTGGTTGAGGGAGGTACAGTTCTTGGGCCACATTGTGTCCGATCGGGGGATGTCCATGGATCCAGCGAAAGTTTCTACCGTGATGGAGTGGGGACAACCCACTATACCCATCGAGGTGCACAACTTCTTGGGATTGGTCGGGTACTACCGTCAATTCATCTAGGAGTTCTCCAAGATAGTTGGGCCCTTAAGGAATTTGACGAGGAATGGGGCACCATTTATTTGGGACGAGGTGTGACAGTAGGAATTTGAGTAGTTGAAGACTAGACTGAATACAACATTGGTTTTGGCATTGCCTCGGGTAGGGGTTGACTACAGAGTCTTCACAGATATGTCCTTACGGGTAATTGACGGGGTTTTGATGCAGGAGGGGAGGACAATATCTTATGCTACCCGAAAGATTAAGCCTCATGAGGGACATTACCCCACCCACGATATAGAGTTAGAATCTATATTTTTTTCATTGCGAGTGTGGAGACACTATCTCCTGGGGGAGAAACTTTATCTTTTCACAAACCACAAAAGCCTGTAGTATTTGTTCACACAGCAGGAGCTGAACATACGACAAAGGAGATGGCTAGAGTTTTTGAAAGATTATCAGTTCGACATTCGGTACCACCCTAGAAAGGTGCCGTAGAAGATGGTTTTAGCAGCAAGCCTATTTTGGAGTTAGCAATGGTGTGAAAGGCAAAGTGGCAGTCGCTTTATGCCAACAATGAACTGACCCGCGCATTTATGGCAGTTCTCACTATCACCCCCAAGATCATTACTTGGGTGGTGAAGCCATAGGGAGGAGATAAGCATTCCTAGTAGCGAATGAGATAGTTGTTAGACGAGAGATGGAGCACTTTCCCATTGGGTTAGATGGTGGTTTGAGGTTTCAGGGGAGACTAGTTGTACCAGATGATGAGGACTTGAGGTAAGCTATTATATTTGAGGCTCATGGGTTACGATTTATGGTACATCCCTGAGGGAATAGATGTACCACGACATGGGACGCCATTATTGGTGGGTCAGGATGAAAAGGAACATAGATAATTTCATGTCAAAGTGTGCTACGTTCCAGCTGGTGAAAGTGGACTATTAGCGTCCCGTAGGATTTTTACAACCTTTAGAGATCCCAGTGCGGAAATGAAAAGTGTCTCCATGGACTTTATTACTGGGCTACCTACATCGTAGAGCGAACATGATTTGATATAGGCAATCATCACCAGCTTGACAAAGAAGGCTCATTTCTCATCGGTTCGGACACATTATAGCTCGGAGAAGTACACCAGACTCTTCCTTACAGAGATTTTTAAGCTGAGTGGGGCACCGCTCAACATCGCGTTAGATAGGGACAAGGCATTTGTGTCCCACTTTTAGAGGAATTTTCAGCAGGCCTTAGGGGCATAGTTGAGATTGATCACGTCATATCATCCTCAGACCGATTAAAAAACGAAGAGGATTAACCTACTATTGGAGGACATGTTGAGGATATGCATTCTAGATTTTTTAAGGGGAGATGGGATCATTATTTGCCTTCAGTGGAGTTTCCATAGAATAACAACTACTAGTTCACGATCGGGATGCCACCCTCTATGGGAGACCTTGCCATTCCCCCTCATGTTAGTTGGAGTTAGGGGAGAACAAGTTTCACAGGCCAGACTTCATTCCGGACACTTCAGAGAAGGTAGATATGATTCGGGCCAAGATACGAATTACACAGGACAAGAAGAATAGCTATGTAGATGCGGGCCAAATACACTTAGACTTAATTGGAAATTTAATTTAGTAATTGCAAAGGTGTAATTTTTTGTTAAGTTATATTTGTTTGTGATTGATTTTCTATGTCTATCTATGTGTATAGCTATAGCATCACATTGATTGTATAAAAAAATACGAATTAATGTGTGACACAATTGAAAAGTACCCAAAGTTAACATAAAATTATTCGGGACATATTTCGGGCCATATATGGGACCGTTTAGGTGTTTTAAACCTTTAGAAATAGTCCCGGGTCAATAGTATATAGGTTGGGGAACTTTTGGTCTAGTTGGGATATGAATTTGGGTCCATTTGGGAGTCCAAAAATTGAGTTTTAAGCCCAACTCGGGATTAGTATTAATTAGTGTTTATGTGGGGGTAAACCAATTCCCCATTACTATTCAGAAATACCTAAGCACAACTTCTAATGGGAGAGGAATGCATAAGAACAAAAACATGGAAAAAGGGTAAGGAATCAAGAAGAAATCAAATGGGCTTTCTTCCACAAATTTCTAAGGCAACAATTCTCAAACTTAATTTACGTTTTCAATGTATTTTCTTGATGCATTATAATGACCCTTAAAATTTCTACGATTTAGTTATGATATGTAATATATGATGATGAATACATATTTTATGCATGTAGAGGACTCTATTTCATATAAAATTTGTCCTAGAATTTTAGGTATCAATATCTTGAAATTGGGGTTAGATGCCTTAGCGTTCTTGATAGTTAACTGGGGATGTTTTAACTATTTGATGTTCAGGATATTACTGTCGGTATATGAACTGAAATTCGGATATAAACCGCATGATAGATGATCCATATTATGAATTAAATAGTGTTGGAATTTGGAGTGAAATCTAAGTTCAAATATGTATTTAATGTTCATACATTCTGGAAAAATTAAGCATGAAATTGGAATTGAATCATGTAGTTAATGATTGTAAGTGGACTAATTAATTTTTAGGGAATCAATTACATAACTATTAAGAAGTATAAACCCTTAGAAGTTAATTTGGAAGGAAATTGAGGAATCACATATTGAAACAAACAAGAAGATCTGGGCTTCTGCATAAAATCAAATCGATTCGGCCTTGGAGCGAATCAATTCAGTTTGGGAACGAATCGATTTGGCGATGAACCAAATCAATTCGGTACTAGGAGATGAGTGATTTGGGCCTAGGATTTGGTTAAGGGTAATTTCAGTAGTCCAGGCGAGTTGGTAGGACCGTATATGGGTCAATATGTAATATATTAAAAATGAAAAGGTGTCCTTATTTATTTGGAAAAATTACATTTAACAAGATGGTTAAGTAATTATCTAAGGGAGTGGAATGAATAATTCACTAGAAGGTAAATTATTAATAAATGGAATAAATGTGGACTTCATGTGTGACTTTTATATGGTAATTATATAGTAGTTACATATACATATTGTACGAGATAACAATACGTACTTATGTGTATTTATGTGGAGATACCAATGTTTGTAGGCTATCCTATCGGAATGTGGGTTCGTACATTAGGACCGGGTACCACACATCAGAATAGGTGGGCTTGAGGATTATGTAGGTCATATAGGTACTACATGGAGGCGCTATTTATGTGAGCTAGGTGTTGATGCTGAAGCAGCCTGTGCCACCGATAGGTAAGGACCGTGAATAGGAATCCTGCGTAAGGACCTCCCCAAACTTATGTGTATTTTGTGTTATCCGATTAGGATAAGAGATTCCCCAGACTTGTCGATAGAGTACGAACTAGACACCAACGGTAGATGCCTTTGTGTGTCAAATATATGAAAGGGCATATATAAATAATTACCGGACTGTAATGTGATAAATTTATTTATCTAAGAATGTGGACATAAATGACAAGACTCTACTTTGTGATGCATAATAGATGTTTATGACTATACGTGAGACTTATAAGACTTGGATATTATGGGTATTAGTATTTAATTATAGTCGGTACACTTACACATTTAATTATAAAAAAATTCATTATTATTAATTTGGCACATCGTCTGTGTCATTATTTAAGACTTATTGGGATGCGATTTATATCACACTTAGATGATGGGTGAGGTGTTAAACTCATGCGAGTAATGATGTAGGAATATTGTTTTTGCATCAACTATATTATTCATCTTGAATAATTAATTTAATTCTTGAACATCTAGGGCTCAGACCCAAATTTAAATGTTTTCTCCTCCCAAGTTCTCCTACAAATGGATAGATGGATTGTGCTGTAGCAGACTCACAGTCTCTTTCATTCATCATGTTTTAGATTCTTTGACTCTATCATAGGTTCTTTTCTTCCAGAGTTAGTTATTTTATTTGTAACAGTTGTAAGGGCATAAGCCTGAATTTCTTATGTTGGGTTGTGGAATTTACTCTATAGCTGGATTTATTATGTACTTGGTGTTGGTTTGAATTTGTCTATTGTTATGGAAACATTCATAAAGTTCAATAAAATCCTTTTAAATAATATAATATATATTACGTTTGTGCTGAGAATGGTATGAATTGACAAGCAAGCGTTATCTTCGACATATCGGCCTGGCCAACCTTTACGTGAGAAAGTAGGGGTTGTTACACTTTCTGTCTCAATGGAGTGAATTCATCAGAGTTTTAGTAGGGTTTTGAATTAACCATCCTTCTAAAGGTAGGATAAGGTATGTATTTATATGGATGGGGTGGTTCCATGCGCACCCCAGGCATATAGGAGGCATGTACAATATCAAGTGGCCAATGTCATTCGGTCACCTATCATATGTTCTTGTAAATAATGATTGAGAAATATTCTCCACACATGAGGTGGTCCGACGATGTCCCCTGGGCAAAAGGGGCCTCCATTCTCTTTCTTTCTTCAATCGTTCCGATCAGGACACCAGACCCAACTGTTGGTTCGTTTCGTCCTCCTATCTACGCAATTCTCTGTCTTCGTTCGTGATCGCCCAATTGAATCTGTACAATGGTGATAAGGCTTAGCCTCCGACAGCCTAGTTTCCTAGACCTTCGTCTCTCCCGGCAAGCAAGACGAGATCACCACTTCCGGTCTTCTCTTGGGAAAGACTCCCATACTTTTCATACCGGCGGAGTATTCACAGGGGGTACTGCGGAGGTGTGCATTTGCGGTGGCGCGCCGCCTGGTGAGCTCCTCCTACTCCTCCTTCTCCTTTAGGATAGGATCGTCGTTGGTCCTTCTTTCACTAATGATCTAATGATCTCACCATTTTCTAGTAGTTCGCGCGAACGCGCGAGGGACTATCCTTACGCTCCTCTCCTTTATAGTCGAGTGGCTTTACGCTCCTCTTGTTTAGTGCAGTTGTATGTGGGAAGGGTAGTTTCTGGAATGTAATAGCTGCTACTTGCTCCTTGTTGACTGGAAGGTTAGAGCAAGCTAGGCCATATAAGAATAGATTATATCGATCAGTTCTTGTTGCTTTCTCTAGCCTGCTGTATAGCCTACCGTCAGGGGCCCGGCAAACGGAACTCAGAGCTGCTCAACGCACCACCAGCCCTTGGCACAACGATCAGGTCAAGCAAAGCGTCCCTCATCAGGGCCCAGCTTGACAAAGATTTGGATGTAGATGAGAGAGAGAGCATATTTTTTTGATATCCCCACAATTAGAGCTATTAGATGAAAAGAGACTTCGCGCCATGGAACATGTCCAGGTCTACCAGAAAAGGCTTTCCCGTGCATTCCAAAATAAGGTAATATAGAGACATAAAAGTCTTGAAAAAGATTCTTTCCGGACGTGAGCCTCACCCAAGAGGGAAACTCCATTTTGTGCTCGCTCTCTTCTGTCATGCATCATGGCTGGGTGAGTTGGCCCATTGCGAATCCATGTGAGGATTGTAGCCCACACGCACTCTCCCATGCGTCATCCATTCCACATGCCTTACCAGATGTGCCCTACTGACGTGAGGTGTTAGCGTGGCCGAGCAAGAGACCACTGAGGTTCAATTAGATCACATGTTGGTAACTTTCAAGTGGAGTCTCGAATAACTAGCATCAGGAAAAGACGAGTGTATAACGAGTCTGATGAAGTCTCGACCTGATGGAAGGACGAGATCGAAATAGCTGCTATAAGATTCTTTGTGAGAGCACATTTTGTAAGGTAGGCTCGAGCTAAGCTAGTCTTGAGTGTAGACAAGGTCATACTTAGGCATACCACGAATCATTATGAAAACACATTGATCTTAAACTATAGCACACTCAAAAGCTAAACATATAACATATTTTTTTCACTCAATTCCTTTGAAGCTATAATTTTCAAAAATCAAACAAACTAAACTCGTTGGCCTTGGATTTTTTTTGCTTATGTTGACTTTAATTTTTTATAAATAGGTTCTTTCCAATTATGGCTTCCCTTTAAATAAGATTTTCTCCTTTCGTAGCCCTTTCCCATACACCATTATATATTTTTAATAAAAAAATCTAACGGCCAATGCTTTTTACATACACAAATCTACCATAGTAATAAAATATATAGATGGAAAGATGAATTAGAGAACATGTCACACAACTCAAATATAATATGTGAAGTTCAAATTCAAAGAGCTCGTTCACGTGTTTGTGGAGGCATATAAAAAGTGAATCCATTATGTGAATTAAAGTCGAAACAACTCTATACAAGCATGACTAAGAACAATCTAGGTATTGAAAATCATACCCAAATGTCCTAGTCACATGGAAAGTACATAATGAAATGGATTCAAATACATAACTATGCCCCACAAAATGTGTAAACTAAAATACACAAAAATATAAATTTTTTTGAGTTTTTATGAAAAATTTCAAATGAAATATACCAATTAAAAAAAACTCAAAAGACAAACAAAATCTTTTTGTATTTTTCAATACGACTCAACAAATGTTATATAAAAATACAAAAGAGTCAAATAACATACAACTAGCTAACATATATATATATATATATATATATATATATATATATATATATATATATATATATATATAAGAACAAAAGTTTGTGTATGTAAACATGTGAACACAATCAACCATTAGATATACCATGGTAAGTATCATGTGTAAGAAAATGAGAATCAATGAGTCTAATTTGTAAATCCTCCAAATTCTATTTCCTATCCCACATAATGGTAACACGATGATATATGGTTTTGGAAACCTTCGTGGATATAGACTAAGACCACCGATGACAATTTTTAATATCAATAAAAAAGGCCTAGGGTGGCCTGTCCTATCGTAAATGCATGGTCTTGGCTTGGTGATCAAAAGAATTTGTATATCGAATCCAATTCCACACTTGTCATATTTTATTTGGACGGTGCCTAACATCTATCCAACTTCGCGTACCTAGATCTCAAATCAAATTTTACACGATTCAAGTATCAATATCTCTTCAAGATCAACTATTCGAGACTCTAACAAATGCCTAGACTACTCAAACTTAAGCATATCCTTCTTTATAACCTCCATCAATCCACAAAGCCTATCTCTCCAACCCTCAACATACTCTATCTTCTTTTAAAAAGTCCATCACTTACCCTAAGATCCCGAGTTAAAATTCGCTCATTATTTCCTATGGCATGTGGTTTCAACCTAGCTTCCAACTTCAAGTCTTCCTTATTCACATTCAATATTTTTGCATACAACTCATGGAAGGAAACTTGGAGTTCACTCTTCTACTACTCTTCTTCATCATCACTCTATTCCACATCACACATTTCGGATGCACTTCTACTACTCTTGTACTACTCATGTATAGATATATCTTCATGGAAAGATTTATCATCAAAGCTCACATGACTACCCAGGGAGATTTCCTTCCCTCTTTCAAATTACTCTCACCAAGGATGACATTATAAGCATTCGGGTTTTTTCCCTCCTTTCTTACTTTAATGGGGCACTATGCTAGGATATAGCCCTAAACCTCAAACCATAAAGCTATTCCGATTTATCACTCATAAAGTTATCATTATAATTTTAGGGAATTGATTGATCTTGTTATCTAAAACTTTTTCGCATCTTTTGGTTACTTTTGAAACTTGAGAAATTTCTTGAATTTATTTTCTAACAAGGCCATATCTTTAGACTTAATGTCATATTCATCATTTAAAACATGTGTTTTTTCCTGCCGGGCTTTCAAAACAATGCCCTTGTCTTTCTTATTCATTTTGCGGGAATATAAGTCAAGCTCACAAGTTTGTAGGTCACATACAAGATCTTCAAACTTTTTAGAATTTAAAGCACCCAAGGAATTCAAAACAATCACATTTGATTAAATCTTTCAGACAAATACCTTTAGATTTTCTTCATTACTTAGTTATCCAGTATTCTCTTTCCTCAGTTAAAATATGAGTTAATTGTGTCAGATAATCTACTATAGAACTCATCGAAGGTTTCACTGTCCAACATCTTAATGGTTTTGAACTGAGTTATGAGGTTTTGGAGTTTAGAAGACTTGACAACACTAGTTCATTCATGGGTGAGTTGGAGTATATCCTAAACATCTTTAAACATCAGGGATCTAAATTATGTAAGGTCACAGATCGAAACAAAGCATTTAAATTATGTAAATTTTAACTTTGTAACCCATGATCAACCTCACACCAGAACTTTACGGGTTTGGGTAGCCTATTTTCTCTAACTAATGTTGTAGTTGGGGACTAGCCAATAAGTATCACATGACATACCTAATCATCTGTAGCCTTAAGTGTTAATTTCATACTCATTTTTCAGTATGCATAGTTTGACACCTCAAACATCAGGGATCTAAGACCATTAAAACCAAAAAATTCATACCTAAAAATGCTAAATCTAAACACAACAACTTAGTGTTCTAACTCTATTACCACTTTAAAGAGGTTCGATAGCTCCGGAAAGGATGATCTAACTAACAAAACGTGTATTTTAAAAAATTTCAAATTTAATGACTAAAACTTTTAATAGATTAAGCCCAACAAATTTGTGTAACACTTCTGAACAGATTGTTGTGAAAACCCGATTTACCCAATTTTATATTTTTAACCAAAAACATACATCTAGGCAATATTAGATAAAATAAATAAAACATCCACTATAGGCCGATGAAATGGGAAAACCTTGGACGATCGATCCAAATAGATTATAACGTTTTGCAAATACAAATAGATTACTATGATAAGGTTTTTCAAATACAAGTAAATTGTGTGGCTGGGCCGTCCGATGTTTTTCCCATTATGGATATTCCTCGTACATCGACGTCTTGTGAGATTTGTTTATTTATTTTATTTGTTGTCACCTAGATGCATGCTTTAGGTTAAAAAAATAAAATTTGCTAAATTAGTTTATCACTGCAACTCGATTTGAAATTTGTGAACAAGTTTTTATTTCCTTAATTTGTTTAAAGGCTTCATTTTTAAAAATTGAAAAAAATTATAAAAATTGGAATTTTTATTTGCAAGACCATTCTTGCTTAAACGCACCATGGATATCAAGTGCACTTTTCACGCTTACATTGTATCTGTGCAGTTTGGGCAAACATTTATAATGCCTCGAAAGTCCACTAGAGATGGCTTTCTCTTATGAGAGAAGTTTCTCCTTCTCTCTAAAAATACCCCTCTTTTTGTAATTAATCCCCCATGCTTTCCATGGAATCAAAATCAGAATTTAGCTTGGATTTTGATCCTAAGCCTTTTGTTACTCACTATTCTCCAACACTTTTAGTTACACCTTCTGTCAACAATCAAAGTCACGCAAGGCCAAAGGAATCACCATTTCTTCCTCCATCTTTTGCTGATGTGCTAGTTAACAAAAGCAATGCTCAGGTGCATGACACAAAGAAATCGCCATCTCTTCCCCCTCTTTCTACTCCATACATGCGTGGAGATTCAATAGCTGTGAGACTATTGGATGATTCTTACCAAGAAGTTTTTAATGACTGTAGCTCCTCTACAATTATTGGACGTATGGTTCTTGGCAAAGGTGATAAAACATGGATGATTTCAGAGTTGAAAGTGGCCCTTATTCTGTTTGGCAAACTGATAAGCCTTGGGTCCTCACACCCATTGGCAAGGGATATTTCAACGTCCATTTCTCTTGTTAAGATGATAGGATTAAAATTCTTAGTCTACGTAGCTACAAACTAGCTATTGGATCTTTTATGGTATTTCAATGGAGTCCAGATTTCAAACCAGAAAAACATGTAATCTCTATTGTTGTTGTTTGGATTCGATTTATCGGATTGTGTCAAGATTATTGGGACCCGCGTCTTCTCCTCCAAATTGCTAGGGGAATGGGTATTCCAATTCATATTGATAAAGCAACTTTGGAACGGACTTATGGAAATTTTGCAAGAGGTTTAGTTGAAGTTGATATGTACTTTAAACCTCCCCACCGTGTCTTGGTTGAAAGAGGGGAAGGTAATTTTTTTGTCAACATTTCTTATGAATCTCTCCCAATGTTTTGTAATTTCTGCAAATCTGTTGGACACTCCTTTAATGAGTGCAGGAGCCTTAAAAAAGTAGTTGTCCAAAATTCAGGAGGTCAAAAGGTACTGTCTTCAAATAGCATTGTTGTTGATACTCTTGACTGTTAAAAAATGGTGAGAAGTACTAAGTCTAAAAGTATTTCTGATTCAGTAGAGGGATCGACTTTTCCAAAGGATAATTTGCCTCAGGGGCATGTTCGTTTGTTGGAAAAAAGTCCCAAATGGTTACTGAAAAACACCTAAAATTAAACACCATTTATTCGAAAAAGTATTCATCTAAGTAAATGAGGAGCATCAATCACATCCAAGTATTGTCGATAGTTTTTTTATCTCCAATTTGTAATGGGGATATTTATAAATTCCCATATTTAATCTTTAATGGCTTTTTGTAGTTTTCCTTTGCTTGTAAGCCCTTGGACAGGCTCTTTCTCCATTAATAATTTTATATCTAGGGTTTTAATCCCTCTTCCATAAATAAAAAAAAATAAAAAATAAAAATAAAAGGACAGTCAGGGTTGATTTGTGAGACGTTCTAGGAGGAGACATTTTCGGCAGACGAATGCAAAAAAGTTCTAGAAATTAATTGAGGTCATTCTAGTCAAGTGGTTTGTCTTTATTTATTTATTAATTTTACAACTAGTTATGTATTAGGATTCCTGCCATTGGGATTTTGGGATGAAATTAGAACAAGAAATAATTCTATTATTCCAGTGGCCATCTGGGATTTCTCCGATACGGATTCGCCCCGAAATAAGAGAATTTTCCGGTCTTGAGAAATCTTTGCGGGCTCCCACATATATAAATTGTCCATCATTAAATGATGATGAAAAGGTAGAACATGGAGTTCTCGAACCTATTTTACTCAAAGTAGGCAAAAGATGTAGTCGTTCTCACAGAAATGTCATCAAAGACAAATTGATGCATACCAAATCAAAAAAATTTAGGGTCTAGCGACTAAGTTACCGAACGGATATGTGTTAGGCACCCATTCTGCCCTATTAGTATCTCATAAGCTAGGATAATATTCTCATTTTCTCCGAAATATAATTCATGTGTACAATGTGTGTGATGTGAAAATAAGTTAGAAAAATAAATCATTATATACACATCATGAGAAGGACGGAAATAATTCATTCTGAGGAGTATAAAAAGAAAGAAAATAATCTAACAAGGTAGCCAAAATGTGTGCAGTGCGTGAAGAATGGAATATGTATGTATGAGGAGCGCACTGAAAATATGATAATCAAAAGGGACAATGATATGTGCAATATATCGGACACAAATCTGCCATGGTGAAATAAATATGTGTGTCTAACGAAAAGTCTAAAAAATAATCATAATAAAAGAATATGAAAATATGATATGATTAACCAACGGATCATGATTTACTATGAGGAAATGAATATGCATGTTTGATGGGTTACTAGTACTTATATATGTATATACGCATAGTAATACTAAATATTCGAAGTAGTAAAGTAAATAAATAAGCAAATAGGACTGGAATATAGAGGATGATTAGGGACGCCTAGATAGGTCAAAAAAGGCAACAAAGTCCATGTAGTTTGATAACACGCAAGGGCGGGGTTTAACCCATGAACCCAAAACTTGAAATTCTCTAACTTCATTTAAAAATGTTCACAAGTGTTGGGAGTATGAAAAATGGAAAATATACTTTCGGGTTTAAAGGTGAATCCTCTTTTAGCATTTTTGGTTTATAAAATTACGTTTTTTGCATATAAATAATAAGAACATGGATTAATTGGAGTGATAAAAAGAAATAAAGTAAAAATATGCCAAGAGTGAAGAAAATAATAATAAATGACAGTAGTTAAATAAGATGTAAAAATATTGAAGTAGACCTCATATAGAACTTTGCTATGATTTTGACGTAAAGCAGACTAATTTTTATGGAGTTTGAGTGGTGGTGGGGTAATGGTAAAATTGCGTGGAAAAAAGTTAGGTCAATGCGATGTAATAAAAGTGGAGAGAATTTTTAGAAAATGAAATTTTATAATGACGATGAACTAATTTCGAGGTAGAGGTTGTTTTAATTTTCAGAAAAGGGTTCGTACGAATTAGGCCATGACTTCCTTAAATAGAAAAATATAGGGCCAGGGTCTATGCCGATTGGCATAGGCCCTGGTCTGCTGATCGGCATACCCCTGGCTTGTTGATGATGTAAAGTACCCCTCTGACGATAGGTAGAGGGTCTGGGGTGGCCTATAGGCAGTCCAAAAGGGAATTTTTCTAAAAACCATGCAGAAAATGCGAATCGTAAGTCCGAATTGCGCACAGACAAAATCGTTGAAAAACATATTCAAATCCGTGTGAAAATATATTGGGCCACTTTTTGGTCTAAGAGTTAACGAAAGTCAGACGATGGTTGAAAATGCTCGATAGCGTCTAGGATGGGATTCATGGAGTAAAAAGGCAAGTACGCACGAACCGTACGGTCGATTCACGCATGGAATTGATCGGGTATTAAAATCCTTATGAAAGTGAAAGAGATATTCCCAGGTTTGAAATTTAAACAAAGTTAAACGGAGCTCGTGTGGTGGACGATTGGATAGGGTTCTTACAGTAAAAAGCGAAGTACGAGCGAACTGTAGGGCTAATACATGCATGGTATTTATAGTTGGAAATGGTATTCATAGACCTATGGAAGTGAAATGAGCTACGAACGGCTTTGGGAGTTGACCAATGTTAAAATGCGCTCGAAACAGACTGATGGTCTCTAAAATGGGGTTTCAAAGAAAAAAGGAAAGTACGTGCGAACCATGAGGCCAAGTCATGCACGGTATGGACAATTGAAAAGGGTATTTAGAGCCCTATGAATGTTTAAGGATTTACTCTCGGGTTATAGAAAGTCTTGATATGATATGTAAGTATGATCTTGCAAACAAAGAGATTTTCTTATTTTTCAAATTTAATGAAAAATACTTTAAATAAGTTAATGCAATAAAAGCCTTTTCACCAATTAAACCGTTTATTATGAAAAAATGATTCACCCAATTTTATCTTTTTTAACCTAAACATGAATCTAAGTGATAAAAAAGATAAAATAAGTAAAGCAAGACAACACGCCAATGTACGAGGAAAATCCATAATAGGAAAAACCTCGGATGACCCAGCCAAGAAGTTCACCATGATAAGGTTTTACAAAGACTAGACGGTGGTCTTAGTCAACGACTCGTCTCCCTAGCAAGATTTAATGTGTTTCTATCTTCAACTTCTCCTTCACATTGCAACGTAGGAGTCCACCCACCCAAACTGCCACAACGCGTGAATCCACGCGTGCCTGGATATCCACCGATGAGGCTCAAAAAGTATCTACGAAATAGGAAAATGGAATTATCATTTCTTTATCACAACACATGAAACCACAAATATGATGACTACCACGCGAAACCTTCTGCCTCTAGATGAATAGAAATACACTTTGTGCCCGACAAAAAGATCTAAAAGCATAAGAATATTGAAATATGGATCTTTAAACTCTTTTGGGTGAAACAATGGTTTTGAAATATGGTAAAAAAATGGGAATTCTTCTTTGCCAAATGTTCTTCAAAATTTGAGTCCATCACGCTTCTTTATATTAAACTATAAATTCAAGGCAGCAAGTTCATCCAAATGAAAACATAGTTCTCATTCGAATGAAATTTATATTTTGTTCAAATTAAGACCCGTCTCGTTCGAACGAACATGCATTGGGGTTCAAACGACCTTACCATGAGCTTCCAAATGGTGACCTTCTATTTGACAAAGAGTTCTCGTTTGAAGTTCAATAGATGTTCGTTCTAATATCCTAAGCTTGTTCTAACGAGATCTCAAACTTGTTTGAACGAAATTCTTATTTCATTCTAATGAAGTATGTATCTCGTTCTAACGAACTAAGAAATATAAAAAATCTAAAAAGTATTTAAAAACAGTTCCAAATGATTTTGTTTAAAAAATAATCACCATAAATAAATTTCAAAGGATCATAATCTAATGTGTCCCTACTTGTAAGATCCTCAAAAAATTTGAGGACTACCATGGAATGAAACACGATATGATGCCTATCCATCTTTGAAGCTTTTTCGCTACGTCTTCAATAGTTTTTCAAGATCGACAATACAAAGTCTAACTTATAACTCATTTTTTTCCTGAAATCATGCCAATTACAAAAAAATTGAATCGGTTGGGAATTTTCCCTTATAAATCTCCCCTTTTGGCTATTCCGGGACATAAAAGCAAAGTAGAAACCCCGTGAGTCAGAAGACACATTAAAAGATTCACCCTCAAAAGAAACAAGTACAGAGGATCGACAAACACATATGCTAAGAGCTTTGCTCGCTTGAAACTTTGTCTTATGTTGTAGAACAACACACTTAAAGCACCTTCAAGTGCAAAAAAAAAATATAACATGTATAAAATTTGCATGTGAATAAATTCAAACTGTGTCGAACAATCTCAATCTAGGTAAGATATCTCCTACTAAGATAAAGATAACATAATCATGAAAGGAAAGACACTGTTGTTCCTCACTTTTGTTTTGAACTAAACAAAGTAAGAATGCTATTTTTCCCCCATGAACCAAATCTCCCCGAAATATGTGAACACATAATAACAAGAGAAATTATAGAAGTAGTAATACTACCTTGCAATGGTGTAGCGTGCAGCAAGAACATAACATTGCAACACAAGCACGAATATTCACGACCCTAAAATATTAATAAATCTACTAATCAATACTGTCATGATATGATAAACATAATTAGGAATGGATGATACCAAAAATGGTATCACCAAGTCAATATATTTTGTGAGCTCAATCCAGTATAACAATGCTGGAAACACAACAACGTCATATAGAAGGAGGTGAGGCAAAGAGGGATATAACACATAATATAAGTGATTCAACCAATCTTGGCCTATTCCACTATGTGGGTGTGTGTGAAATCCACTAAAAAGGGATATAATGGCATTGGGATACAAAACACTCAAGCTTTCTGTAATACCCCATAATTTTTCTAAAATAAATAATAATAATAATATTTTTTGATAAATAAATTTTTGTGGAAATTGGACTCAATTGGAAACTTAATTTAATAATTGCAAAGGTGTAATTTTTTGTTAAGTCATATTTGTATGTGATTGATTTTCTACGGGTATCTATGTGTATAGCTATAGCATTGCATGTATTGCAAAAAAAAAATACAAATTAATATGTGACACAATTCAAAAGTACCCAATGTTAAATTAAAATAATTCGGGATATATTTCGGTGCACATATGGGCTCATTTAGGTGTTTTAGACCTTTAGAAATAGTCCCAGATCAATAATATATAGGTTGGATAGCTTTTGGACTAGTTGGGATATGGATTTGGGTCTATTTGGGGGTCCAAAAATTGGGTTTTAAGCCCAACTCGGGATTATGATTAATTAGTGTTTAAGTGGGGGTAAAGCACTTCCCCACTACTATTCAGAAATGACCTAAACATGACTATTAACGGGAGAGTAAAGAAGAAGAACCAAAATAGGAAAAAAGGACAAGGAATCAAGAAGAAATCAAAGGGTCTGTCTTCCACAAATTTCTAAGGCAATAATCCTTTTGCTTAATTAAAGTTTTAAGTGTATTTTCTTGATGCATTATAATGACCCTTAAAATTTTTAGGATTTAGGTTTGATATGAATGATTTGATGATGAATAAATATTCTATGGACGTAGATGGTTGAATTTATTATAGAATAAGCCCCAGAAATTTAAGTATACCGATATCTAGAAATTGGGGTTAGAACCCTTAGGGTTCTTTATAGTTAAGTGGGGACATCTTGACTATTTGATGTAGAGGATATTATTGTCGTTATATGGACTGAAATCCAGATGTAAACCCCATGATAGATGCCACATATCGTGAATTAAATAGGGTTTGAATTTGGAATGAAATTGGAGTTGAAATATGTATTTAATGTTCATACATTCTAGGAAAATTAGGCATGAAATTAGAATTGAATAATGTAATTAATGATTGTAAGTGGACTAATTAAGTTATAGGGAATAAACTACACAACTATTATGAAGTTTAAACCCTTAGAAGTGAAATTGGAAGGAAATTAATGAATCCCTTACTAAAATAAACAAGCAAATCTGTGTTTTAGCATAAAATCAAATCGATTTGGCCATGGAGCGAATTGATTCAGTTTGGCATCGAATGGATTCAATGATGAACCGAATCGATTCGGTCCTAAGGGCTGAGTGAGTTTGGCCTAGAATTTGGTTAAGGGTAATTTTAGGAGTCCAAGCAAGTTGGTAGGACAGTTTATGGGACAATAGGGAATATATTAAAACTGAAAAGGTGCCCTTATTTTATTGGGAAAATTACATTTAACAAGATGGTTAAGTAATTATCCAAGAGAGTGGAATTAATAATTCACTAGAAGGTAAATTATTAATAAACGGAATAATTGTGGACTTTATGTGAGACTTTTCTATGGTAATTATAGACTAGTTACCTATACATTTTATACGAGATAATAATATGTACTTATATGTATTTGTGTGGACATACCAATGTTCGTTGACTGTCCTATCGGCTTGGGGGCTCTTACGTTCGGATCGGGTACCACATGCCGACACAAGCGGGATCGACGATTGTGTAGGTCGTATAGGTACTACATGAAGGCACTATTTATGAGAGGAATGTGTTGATGGTGACCCAACCTGTGTCACCGTTAGGTATGGACCGTGAACAAGTATCCTGCGTAGGGGCCGCCCCCAACTAATGTGTTTTTTGTGATGTCCACTTATGATAAGAGATTCCTCCAGACTTGCCGATAGAGTACGAACTAGACACGAATGGTAGATTCCATTGTGTGTCAAATATATCAAAGGACATATATAAATAATTGCAAGACTGTAATGGGATAAATTTAATTGTCTAAGAATGGGGACATAAATGACAAGACCCTACTTTGTGATGCATAATAGATGTTTATGCCTAGACGTGAGACTTATAAGACTAGGATATTATGGGTATTGGTAGTTAATTACAATCGGTACACTTAAACATTTAATTATCGAAAAATTCATTTTTATTAATTTGGCAAATTTTCATAGTAATTATTTGGGACTTCTTGGGTTGCGATTTATATCACACTTACATAAGGGGTGAGGTGTTAAACTCATGCGAGTGACAAAGGGGGAATATTTTTTTTGTATCAATTGTATTATTTCATCTTGAATTAATTAAGTTAATTCTTGAAAATCTAGGGCTCTGACCCAAATTTAAATGTTTTCTCTCCCCAAGTTCTCCTATATAGGTATAGATGGATTGTGTTGTAGCAGTCTCATAGTCTCTTTCATTCATCAATTTTTAAATTATTTGATTCTAGCATATATTTTTTTCTACGAGAGTTAGTTATTTTATTTGGAACAGTTGTAAGGGCATAAACCCAAATCTCTTTACATTATGTTCGGTCGAGGCATTAACTTTGTATTTGGATTTATTATGTACTTGATGTTGGTTTGAATATATCTATTGTTACGGAAACATTCATAAATTTCAAAAGAGGCCATTAAAATAATATTATTTATATTACGTTTATGCTGAGAATGGTATTAATTGACAAACAAGCCATATGTTCGATGTATTGTGCCTAGCCGGTCTTTATATGAGAAAGTTGGGGTTTTAATAATTGGTATCGCAGCACGGTTCTTCGGTCCTTAAGATCTGTGTTGCGTTCATTACGTTTTCTGTTGCGTTATTTGATATGTAAAGCCAATCATTAGGATTCATTGTATTCTTACATTGGTACTATTCGGACTTCATTTTCTTTTAAATGGAAAAATGAAAAGGGGGAAGACCGAGGTGAGTAGTTCCACATATTTCCAAGGAGGAGGCTCACTCGTAAGCATGTCGTCAACTACAGGCCCCAACAGCCCAAAAGTTGATCACACATGCTCAGATAGACACTATAGTGTATCAGGCGGTCTCTACGGCTATGGTAGCCATGCTCCAGCACTTCCCACCACCACAGACACATAAGCAACCACCACTACCACAACATGTGGCTATACCAACTCAGTAAATGAGTTATATGTGGGATAGAGTGAGGGAGGCCTTTGTTAAGGGACAGCCTCCAGAGTTCGCTAGTAGTTCAGATATATTTGTGGCGAGTAGGTGGGAGAAGGATATTGGGAAGAACTTACGGAGGGTCAAGTGAACACGCATATAGAAGCAGATGTTGGCTTCATTTAGATTAGTGGGGGTCGCACTTCAATATTAGGAGGACATTACGACAATTGATAAAAGGGGCAATCTCACTATTGATCAGTTTTGTGAGAGGTTTGAGGGCAAATACTTCCCCCTAGCGATGCATTCTGAGATGAGGAGTGAGTTTATGGAGCTCAAATAGGTGTGGCTTACTATAGATGAGTACGAAGAGGAGTTCACCGCCCTCTCCTACTTCATAAAGGAGGATGTTTGTACCAGGAAGATGAGTATGGACTGGTTTATTTTGGGATCATCCTAGCACATCATGAAGGATTTTATGGGGAATCCATCATTCACGAAATACAATCAGTTGGTTAATTCTCTACTTCTCCATTGCCAGGATCACATGGAATTTTTAAAACTGAATGGAAAGAAACATCATGGAGCGAAGTCATCGAGGCAACAGGGCAAGCGGAGTGGGGGAAGCGGATCCAGGACCCAACATCATAGGGGCACCCCATCCGCCGACCAGAATAAGAAGTTTAGAGGTGCAGATAACTAGAACAACTAGGAATAGTCGGGGCAAGGCTATCAGGTCTAGCAGTACAGAGGCCATCAGGGCCAAGGATAGGAGGATAGAGGCCAGCAGGGCCGACGGTTTAAGTAGGGTCCTTTTTAAGAAAATTATTATACCTATGGGGATAAGGGTCATTCCTTGAAGCTTTTTAATCTGGATAACCAGATAGCCCAAAATAAGGGAGGTTATAGGGGACAATAGCAGGCGCCATGGGGACATCGCCAACCCTTTCTAGCTCAGGGAGCCGCTGCACCAGTCGCTCTAGCACCCATCGCCCCGCCACAAGGACAATAGTCATTGAAGTATGGATGAGTCTATCATGTTGCATACATAGAAGGGATAATACCTTCATAATAAGTCGAGGGTATGTTTCCCATCTTTGGTCATATTGGTCGCATTCTATTCGATACGGATGCATCTCATTCTTTTATTAGCACGGGGTTTGCATGGGAGACGAGTATGATAGATTTTCCATCCGACATTATTTTACACATACACTCACCAGTGGGTAGAGGGGCACCCATACAGTCAATATGTCGGGTTATCGGAATTGAGATAGGTCGACTCACCTTCGTAGTTGATTTATTAGTACTTAACATGCATGAGTACGACGTCATTTTGGGTATGAACTTTCTATCTACATATAGAGAATGTGTGAATTATTGTGGTAGGTCGATCATCTTTACCACTCCAGGGTAGGAGATGTACCTACTTGCGATGCTGCACCCTAAGGGTGGGTCGATCATGCATTTGTACTAAAACGAGGAGGATACTTCTTCGTAGGTTGTTATGACACTAGATTCCATCCTGGAGGTGAATGGGTTTGCTAATATTCTTGGGTAGATTTTGTGGTTACCACCTAGTCGGGATATCGATTTCATAATTGATTTGTTTCCGGACACTAGACCTATTGCCCATACTCCGTATCGAATGGATTTTTTGTAGATAAGGGAGCTACAAGAGAAGATTGAGAAGTTGTTAGGGAAGGGTTTTATCAGGAGGATTACTTCACCCTGGGGGTGATACAATGTTATTCGTCAAGAAGAAGGAAGGATATCTACATTTTTGTATCGACTATTAGGAGTTGAACAAAGTCAGTATTCGCAATAAATACACGTTGCCACGTATAGATGATTTATTTTACTAACTGAGGGGTGATACATATTTTTCAATGATTGATTTCAGGTTGGGTTATCACTAGTTAAGAGTTCAGGAGTAGGATAACTAAAAGACAATCTTCCTTACTAGGTATGGGACGTACGAGTTTTTGGTGATGCCATTTGGGCTAACGAATGCACCATCAATATATATGGACCTGATGAACCGGGCGTTTAGGGACTATTTAGATCGATTTGTTATCATATTTATAGATGATATCTTAATTTATTCTCAAACTACGGAGGATCACGGAGAGCATTTATTAGTCGTCTTACAGACGCTTAGAGATCATCAATTGTATGCAAAGTTTGATAAACTCGGGTTTTGGCTGAGGGAGGTACAGTTCTTGGGCCACATTGTGTCCGATCGGGGGATATCCATGGATCTAGGGAAAGTTTCTACTATGATGGAGTGGGGACAACCCACTACACCCATCGAGGTGAACAGCTTCTTGGGACTGTCGGGTACTACCGACGATTCATCTAGGGGTTCTCCAAGATATCCGGGCCCTTAAGGAATTTAATGAGGAATGGGGTACCATTTATTTAGGATGAGGTATGACAGTAGTAATTTGAAGAGTTGAAGACTAGACTGACTACAATATTGGTTTTGGCATTGACAGTAGTAAGTTCATTACAATTTTACCAACTTTGCATCACATGACAAGACTTGTTTGTGTAACATGACATGAGAATGGTATATCATGACACGAAAAAGTTACCTATATTTTAGTATAGGGATTTAATCTTAATTTATGTACTATTTCATAGATGAGTAACTGTGTTTTTGATTGAATTTTAGTAGATACCATGTGATGGCTTGTTATTGATTGGTTTTTAAGGTCAATGATGTAGTGACTTGTTATTGGTTGGTTTTTAGGTCCCATTGGTATGGATCCTAAAAATCAACTAATAACGCCAGTCAAATTCAATCAAAATGTAATTTTTTTCATAGATTTTTTTATTTTTTTATTTTTTTATCGTAATTAAACTTAACTTTGTTCATGTGCATGATCCTACTAGTATGTGATAACTCACTTGTAGTATACCTGTAAGGGCCTAACCCTAGTTATTAATCTTTCAAAGGATCATCTCTAAATACAATATAATATTGAGAGATAAGGTAGAAAAAAAAAGACTCAATATTTATATCATTTGCAATGTGAAATTTGTAAAATTTATAAGAATATGTAAGCCTTTATTTCTAATGATGTTAGAAAGATTGTTTCTATATCTATTATATAAGTCGCTTTTTTTATTTTTTAGATGTTTTTCATCTTTTCTCATTGATTTACGTTCTTTAAAATATGTCGTCGAGTGAAGAGTCAGTATAAGAGGGAGGAAAGAAGATCAAGAAGAAGAAAAAGAAGGGACTCGAGGAGAAATTCGAAGAGAAGAAAATCGAGAAACACAAAGAGGACACAAGCATGCTGATTATTAAATGCAACGACGATGAAAAAATCCATGCCGATTCCGAAGAAAATAAAAAAAAAAGGATTTCTTGAAAAAATCAAGGAGATGCTGCTTGGACACCACCCCAAGACAGAGGAAGAGAAGGAAAAAGAAACTCCTGCCCATTAAGGAGAACATTACAGTGGTGTTAAGGGTCATGATTGTGTTAAAGTATTGGTTTGATTTACTTTTTACTTTTTGAGTTATTGGGTTGAATTATATTTTTGTGGTTCAAGTTATGTTTTATGTTTTGGCATTTATGTTCCTTAGTGGCTGATCGGTTATTAGCAAGTCCATATTATTTTCGTATTGTGACCTCGACGTTATTATTAATGGATTGTTTTTTTTTTTATTTCTAATTTTGATTTATTGATAATATATTCTACCTTGTCTAAATATATATATGTTTTTTGTAATTATTATTATGTTTATTTTTTATTTATAAATTTTATTAATCATTTTTTAACGGGTGAACTCGGGCGCAATGACAAGGTTGCCCCCGCTATGACCTGGAGGTCACGGGTTCGAGTCACGAAAACAGCCTCTCTGCGTATGCAGGGGTAAGGCTGCGTAGATCTAACCCCCCCAGTACCCCGCAGTGGCGGGAGCCTCGTGCAGTGGGTTTGCCTGTATTAATCATTTTTTAGTGATTTTGCAAAAAAAAATACTTTTTATTTAGTAATAATAACTTTAATGGACTAAAAACGGAGAATACGCCATATGTAAATAAAATATATGGTGACGTTAGCGACATACCATATAAATAAACCCAAATATAATTGTGTAAATAATAACATTATATAATCGAATTTTCAAGAGCTGACCATCACCGTTAAGAAGCAAAAAGATGACTCTGGACGTCCATAACACTGGATTGAAAATATATATACATTAAAAAGGTCAGATTGTTAAAGAATGGTATACCACTTATACAAAGGATTACAAGACATGTTATTGAGTAATACTTGATTACCATAACTACCTTAAAATAATTGTCTACTGAGCGTTTGATATATTATGAAAGTTAAATTCATTTCCCGGGTACTAAATGAACCTACAAGAATTATAAAAAAAAAATCAATTGTACCAATTATAAGAGTAGAAACACAATGTTTGACAAGTAAAATTTTGAGCCATTTACCCTTTGATTCATTATCACTTTGAGCATTTCATTTACGAAATATAGTAAGAGGAAGGCTTATATATAAACTTCCTACATTCATTTTGAAATCTTACGTATAGGTAATATGAACTATAATTGCAACATATTTTAAGGGTATTTTTGAATACATACTGGGATTATTGAAACTTTTTAGGATTATAATTTGAATTGTAACTATGATAATATATTGAGTTTATCTATATATAAAGATTATTTTTTGACAATTTTATAGTTGCATATTAACATTGAACAATGTAGCTTATATATTTGATATTCAATGTACCAAAACACATTTTTGGATTTACACCATGGAAGTGTATGGGCTACATCAATATATGTTTTACACATATACTCCAATATTTATTTTCGGAATTTCTATCTAATAAAATATTTAGAGTAATTATATTACATTATATATATTTTTTAATCAATAAATCCACATTAGACTTCCTCCTTCATTGGAAACCAACCCCAAAGAACGTGAACCAAAGGAGGCAAAGCATTTTTTCGGATAGAGTGTTTGTTGTGTTATGAAATATTCATTGAGCATTTTTGTATTTTATTGAGCCAAGCATCTCTTCTTTAAAATATATGCCGAGCATTTATTTTTTAAAATTTACTGATCATTGCAATTGTATTAGTAATTGAGGTTAACCTTTTTTTATAATTTTTAGGTGCATTAGTTCATATAAAATGTTATTTTCTGTTTTCAGTCTCTTTGAAATTTGATGTATTTTTTTTTGGTTCGTACCAATGACATTATTAGTTTACCTAAAAATATTTTAATCATTCTCCCCAAGTAACACATGAAAGTCATAATTTTCCCAATTCTTAACCTTCTTATTCTCTCTCTGATTTACGAATGAGTTCCCTTACACTCTAGCTATCCTTAAGTTATCCAAACCCCTGTTGCTTCTCTTCTCATACTATGTTTCCATGTGTATCTAATTATTTCTGCCTCAAAGACTAACTTCTCAAGTATATTCAAGAGAATCCTAGGAACCATTTGGTACGCGATAATATTTTGGAAGGATTGTGATTACCGGGAAAGTAATTTCCTAGAAATCTTTTACCATAATTTCAAATCCCTTCCCATGCTTGGTTAACCAACGGATTAATATTGTGAATCTAAATGTAGTGTTTGATTCATGTATAGAAAGTGACATGAGAATGCATAGTATATAACAATAATATCCTTTAGTTACACACACACACACACACACACACACACACACACACACACACACACACACACACATATATATATATATATATATATATATATATATATATATAAAGAGAGAGAGAGAGAGAGAGTCTCTCCGACAAACCTCATTAAACATACCTAGCAGCATACCTATTTTTTTAAAATAATTAAAAAAATAATTTTAAGTTAATATTTTTTATATGAGTTCATGATATTTCAATATGCCCCTGTAAAAATATTCATATCAAAAAAATGTGTTTTGATATTTTTAAAAAATAGGTAAACAAATGGCAGTTTTAAAGGCTAAAAACTAATATTTTTGGCTTATTTTTTTAAAAATAACAAAAATCGTTATTTTCATTTGTTTTTTTAATAGGGGCACATTGAAATATCATGAACCCATATAAAAAATATCATCTCAAAATTAGTTTTTGAACAATTTTAAAAAATGGGTATGTTGCTTGGAGGTATGTTGGAGCTCTCTCTCTCTCTCTCTCTATATATATATATATATATATAAAGTCCTACTCTTGTGCAGACTAGTCCGCATGTTAAGAATGTAAACCAGACATGTGTCACCTAGCGGTGGTCCCAGAAAAGAGAGAGTGTGCTTATAATTTAGTTGATAATTTCTAAGCACACCGTTAGGTGACACATGTTCGGTCCGCATTCTTACAATGCAGACTAGTCCGCACAAGAGCATATATATATGTATTTATAATTAATCTTATTTCATAATGTTATAAAACAAAATAATATGATTCATTATTTTTAAATCTATGAACAAAAATTATTTTCTACATAAATATATTCAAATATTTACTAAGTTTAATAATTTATTGTATATCTATGTGTATTATAGTGTACGTTAATATAACTAGTAATTACAGAGGGTCCTTATCTTGTATGTTCAAAAACAAGGAAGATGGATTTATTTGGAGTTTCTTCGGAATCTACGGCCCGGTGGATGATAGGGATAGGTGGGAGCTGTGGGAGGAATTAGCTGGAGTGGTTACGATATGGGACCTTCCTTTCTATGTGGGAGGCGATTTTAATGTGGTGCGATAAGGAACGGAGAGAAGCAATGGTGGTAGAACTGATAGATATATGAGAGACTTCTCTGATTTTATAGATGAGATGGAGCTAATGGACTTACCATTGGAAGGGGGTTGTTTACCTGGTCAAGCCTCAGGGGCCTGACGTCGTTGTTTCGACTCGACAAATTTCTTATTTCTCAGGGTTGGGAGGAACATTTTCGAGGTATGGTTCAGTCACGTTTACCTAGGGTGACTTCGGATCATAGTCCTATTCTTCTTGAATGTGGGGGATGGAGGGAAGGGAGGATTCCTTTTAGATTTGAGAATATGTGGCTTAAGGAATCGAATTTTGAGGATAGAGTAAGGGCTTGGTGTTTTGGTTATGAGGTGGAAGGGAATGCTAGTTTCAGATTGGCCGTAAAGTTAAGTTTTCTCATGGAATATTTAAGGAAGTGGAACATATAAGTGTTCGGTAATATTCAGGTAGTCACAACAAGTTTGATGGAGGAGATAAGAAGACTTGATAAGAAATAAGGGAGAGATGGACTTTCAGAAAAGGAGAGGAGAGATAGAGAGGTTAAAAAGGAGGAGCTAGGGAAGCGGTTAATACAGGAAGAGATCAGTTGGAGGAAAAAATCTAGGACTTTGTGGTTGAGAAAGGGGATTTGAATACTAAGTTCTTTCAAAAAGTTGTAAATTCCCATCGGCGTGGGAATTTTATAGGCAAAATTTAAGTGGGGGGAGAGGTGTTCGAAGAAGCTAGTGTGGTGACGGGGTCCATTGCTCATTATTATGATGAAATTTTCAGGGAAGAGAAAGTGTGACGTTCGTCGCTTGATGGGGCGGAGTTTGATAGTATTTCGGCAAGTGAGGCGGAAGGTATCGAGGGGCTTTTTACCGAGGAGGAAGTTGTGCAGGCCCTTAAATCTTCGAGTGGGGTTAAGGCTCCGGGACCTGACGAGTTTTCGATTGCATTCTTTAAACATAATTGGGCAGTGTTCAGGAGCGATGTGATGGATTTCTTTGAGGAATTCCATGATAAGGGTTACTTTGTGTCCATATTAAACGTAACCTTCATCACTTTGATTTCTAAAAAAGGCGGTTCTATTGATATCAGAGATTTCAGACCAATTAGCTAAATAGGGAGTGTGTATAAGCTTCTTCCAAAAGTTTTGTCTTTTCTTCTTCGTAATGTCAACGACCCCCTTATATCGGAGTCTCATAATGCTTTCGTTGGGGGTAAGCGAATCCTCGATGCAGTTTTAGTGGCTAATGAATGTGTGGAGTCGAGGTTGTGTAGTGGGGTGTCTGGCATAGTGTGTAAGTTGGATATCGAGAAGGCGTATGATCACGTAAATTGGGAGTTTGTTATTTACCTTATGTCGATGGATTCAGAGGTGTGTCTCAACGGTCAGATTCTTGATTCTGATTAATGGTGTTCAAAAAGGATTTTTTTTTAGTTCTCGTGGGTTGAGGCAGGGTGATACGTTGCCCCCCTTTTTATTCATTATGGTCATGGAGGCGTTTAGTTGAATGATGGTCCGAGTGGTAGAGGCAAGGTGGATTATGGGTTTTCAAGTTGGGACGCCTACTTCTGAGGTGATTTATATGTCCCACCTTCTATTTGTTGATGACGCGATTATCTTTTATGATGCTAATCAAAGGCTTATTCGTTCCCTTAAGCTTCTGCTTATTTGATTTGAGGTTCTTTCAGGGTTTTGGATTAACAAGGGGAAATGTGAGATGATTCCGATAGGGGGTAGGGGTGGATGAGGATTTAGATGGAATTTTTGGTTGTAGGATCGGGTATTTTCCTAATACTTATCTAGGGATACCTCATGGAGCCAAATATAAGTCCAAGGCGATTTGGGACCCGATGCTGGAGAGAATGAGGAAGAGATTGGCAGGGTGGAACAATGGGTATCTATCAAAAGCGGGGAGGCTAACTCTCATCAAGAGTTTCTTGTCTAGTTTGACCACCTACTACATGTCTATCATGCCTTTACCCGCTACGGTACATGACAAGATGGAGAAACCAATGACAATTGTTTTGTGTAGAGGCACAGAAGATATCTTTAAATAAAGTCTTGTTGGATGGGAGGTGGTATGTAAGCCAATTAAGGAGGGGGGCTGGTGTGAGAAAATTGGGAGATTTTAATAGGGCTCTTCTAGGAAAATGGCTATGGAGATATCCTCAGGAGACCAATAGACTATGGAGACGTGTTATTGAAGGAAGATGGGGATCCCATCATCTGGGATGGAGGTTGACGGGGGGATCTTTAGCTCATAGAGTGGGTTTATAGAAACATATTGTGAAAGGGTGGGAGGTGTTTGCGAGACACAAATAATTTTTCTTAGGGAAAGGGGATAAGATTAGGTTCTGGAAAGACAAATGGGGCACTAATGGGACTATTCAGGATCTTTTTCCAGGGATGTTCAGTATAGGGAGGAATCCGGATGGTTTAGTGGATTATCATGTCTATGTTAGCGCAAACGAAATATCTTTGAGGCCACAGATTATGAGAAGGCTGTGGGACTGGGAGCTACATGTGGCAGATTTGTTCGTAGAATGGCTGAAAGCGGCTCCTTGTTCGACTCTCAGAGAGGATTCGATGAGATGGAAGGGGGGAGGGACGGGTGTTTTTTCGATTCACAGTTCTACGGGTCACTAACGGGTGGGGATTCTATGGATCGTTTCCCCTGGAAGAAGATATGGAAAATTAAAGCGCCGCCTAAGGTCAAGTTTTTCGTATGGATGGTAGATAGACAGGCCATTTTGATGCTAGAGGGTTTATAGAAGAGAAAATATCATCTGGCTAGTAGATGTTGGTTGTGCTATGAGGAAAAGGAGAAGACTAATCATTTACTAATACACTATAGCGTCACGAGAGATTTATGGGACACTTTTCTTATGTTGATGAGGACAATTTTGGTAATGCCAAAGTCGGTGAGAGCACTTTTAGATATGTGGAAACCTCTGTGGGTTTGGCTAGGGGACAAACGAATTTGGAGTTTGGTGCCTCACTGCATCCTTTGGATGATTTGGCTGGAAAGGAACTCGAGATATTTTGATGGCATTGAGACGCGACCGTCGAGCCTTCGTTATATCTTTTTAAGCACTCTGCTTTGTTGGTATAAGGAGAAGATCTCTATCACGACGCAGGATTTCTAAGACTTCGTTGATGAGATTCACTCAGCTTCGTAAATGAGAGCCTTTGTTTGTTGGATCCCGTTTTGTATTTCTTTTTCTTAGTTTCTTTTTATTTTAATTGTATACTTCCTATATACGGGTTCGCTCCCTATAGCGTTGGTTTTAATACAATCTTTTAATTATAAAAAAAAATCTATTAATAGAATCTGACATAACTAAATTTTCACCTCAAAATAAGTATTTAGATTTTATGGATAATTTTTATAATTTAATATTTTATAATCATTTTTGTCTTCACTGAAATTATTATAAGGATTCGCATGGGAATGTAAGAATCCCACCTATTGGATGAATTTTGATTCAACCTTTTTTCCACCAAGAAGGAAATCTAATTCCATTTTGGTCACATTCCCTTGTAACTTAACCTCACACCAAACATAGTAATGTTACACTTTACCATAATTGTTGGAAGGAATCAAATTCCAACTAGTTTTTTTGCGTTCTAAATGGGTCGTATACCCTACATTTTCTATGTTTCCTCTTCAAAATATTTAAACTTTCTATTTTTTCTCTCTACATTATTTAATATAACATGTCTATTAGGGGTGACAATATTGGAAACGACACGAAAACGCAACACAACACAACACGAAATTGACACGGCTTGCCCTGCTTGTGTTTTAGTTTTTTGGTACAAATTCGTATCTGATCGTGGTCATGTTTAAAATTAGACCTGAAATTGACTGAAAATTGATCGAAATTAAAACGTTTAGACACAACAATTTTAAATTTTTAAAAGAGAGTAATAAGTCTCGTAGTAAAAAAATGTTCACCCTTATTGTTTTAAAAGTATGTCAGACTATATAATACAAGATATTTTAAGAGAGAGTAATAAGCCATGTAGTAAAAAAAATGTATTTGGCTTCATTTATATTGGAGTTTAGTGTAATTTTACTACACCATTTAAACATTTCAATTATGTATTAAAATATGTATGAGAATAAAATAGATTATTTAAAACACAATTATATATGAGTTTAGTATATTTTTAATTTAAGGAAAAGATAATTTAATGTACAAAAAAAGTTTTCATTCTTAAAACCACTTGAATAACATATTATAACCTTCCTCTTGTTATAAAGGATGCATCCTGCACTCCCACTTGTTAAAAAGTGAACGCGTATTTAAGTATATATTTATGTGTTTATAAAATTTTATGTAATTAGTTATACAAAGATTTAGTTTTGCCAAAAAAAAAAATATATATAGGAATAGGTGAAGGACCACCTCAAAACATTTCCTACCACTAGGTATATATTACCTTAGAGGCCAAAATTCTTTGTTATATACATTATTGGAGTCCCACATCAGAAATAGTTGCAAGCCTCACAACTATTAGCATATTATAAAGCTACTCGTAACTCACTTATAAAGTTGGGACCGAATCTGGGCTAAGAGTCTTCTAGCTCTGGCCTTCTAATAGTTCAAAACTATGGTGAACCCATTTTTGGGATCAATAGAGTGCTAATTTTACAGTGCACTAAGGGATCATGTAAGAAATCGAAGGGCGTCCATTGATTTAGTTTCAAATTTTTAATACGTATTTGAAAGTAATCACGCGAATGAGAATTTAATTAGCTCAAGGGTTGGCAATTATGTACTTGTGTCATTTTTTTGTGTTTCTTCACTATTTAGGTTTAAAAAAGATTGTTAAACCCGTCTCTTGTGTTTTTAGGTTGGTCGTGTTCATTTTAATTAAAAAAACATAATATCAGATTGTGTCATTTTCGTGTTAAATAAATCTTGTTCCGATCGTGTCTGGCTTGTCATGGCCCAATAACACGATTTGGCACCCATTTTGTGTGTGTGTGTGCGTGTGTGTGTGTGTGTCTTCGCTTCCTTAACAATATAGTTGTCAATTCCTATAATTTCATAAAACTCCCTCCTAACTTGATCAAATATCATGTAAAAGATATTTCATTATGAGCCACTAACGCTCATATTTTAAGAGGATACATTACTATGATCTGTTCCTCTTCATGCCTATTATTCTTCATATATTTTTTGTCCTTCTCTCTAAATTTTATCACTGACACTAACATTAGATATTTTCTCTATTTTAATTCACTTTAGTATTTACCAAAGCCATTCCATCACCACAAAATATTTCCACATATAACAGTCGAGGATATGTTGAGTAACCAATGGTTACTGTTAACTGTAAACACTAATTTGGATGTATATAACCAATGGTTACTATTAACTGTAAACACTAATTTGGATGTATATCCTAGGCCTTTTAAGGTCCAATATATGTGGTGCACTCATAACTCTTTTATAGATACTGTTAAATCCTCTTAGGCTGCTCCAGCTGATGGTTATGGGATGAGCTTGTTTTCTATCAAACTGCAGAGGCTAAAAGGTGAATTGAAGAATTGGAATGGGGAAACTTTTAAAGATATATTTCAAAAGGTTAAATATCTAGAGGGCAATATTGTTCAACTAAAATTGTTATATGAATAGGGGAGCTCTGATTCAAATAGCGAAGCACTTAAAGAAGCACAAGTTAAATTGTTTGAAGTAAATAAAATTGAAGAGATGTACTGGAGGTAGAAATCAACTATCAAATGGCTCAAATTGGGGGTTGCAAACACTAAGTTTTTCCACTCTAGTGTTAAAGCTAATCAGAAAAAGCTGGGGATCTCTTCTATTAAAGATGGTTCTGGGATTCTTTGGGAGGAGGACCAAGCTATGAAATCTCATATAGTAAAGTTTTTTAAGGATAATATGGCTCCAAATTTGTCTTTAAACATGGTGGATGTTTCTAATCTCATTCCAAACATTATTACTTCTGAAAGGAACTCTGATATGGAGGTTTTTCCTTTTGAAACGGAGGTCTTTAGAGCATTGTCTAAACATAGTGAAGACTCAACTCCAGGCCGTGATGGTTTTGGAGGCTCTTTTTATAAAAAAAATGTTGGGAAATCATAAAAGATGATCTTTTATCTGCTATTAATAGTTTTTTTGCAGGTTCAACTGTTATTGAGAGCTGGTCTAGCACTTCAATAGTCCTGATTCCAAAAATTCAACATCCAAAGACTTGAGGGGATATTAGACCTATTAGCCTCTGCAATTTCCCAATGAAGATAATCACAAAAATCCTTGCAACAAGACTTTCAAAGCTTCTTCCTTTGCTTATATCTCCTAATCAAAGTGGATTCATCAAAGGCAGATCAATTCAAGATAATATTCTTCTTACAAAAGAATTGGTTGAAAAATTAGATAAGAAGGTGCATGATGGTAATGTTGTCTGTAAGATAGATATGGAGAAGGCTTATGATAGGGTCAATTGGGGGTTTTTATTATCTGTTCTCAGGAGTTTTGGCTTTGGGGAAAGATGGAATGACTTTATTTGGAGAGTTGTTTCTGGAAATTAGTTCTCCATTCGCATAAATGGACAAAATTGTGGATTCTTCAAATCTAATATAGGTATAAGACAAGGGGACCCTATCTCCCCAAGTCTTTTTTATCTTGGATGTTGAATATCTGAGCAGGGGCTTAAACAAATTAATGGAGGGAGAGAAAATCAAGACTTATTACATGCCTGAAGGAAGTCCCCTAGTTTCTCACTTATTATATGATGATGATGATGTAATTATCTTCTCCAAAGGAGATAAGAGAAGTCTCAATTATCTCATGAATTTCCTTCTTAAATATTCCTCCATTTCAGGTCAGAGAATAAATTTTAATAAGAGCTCCTTCACAGTTAAAAAAAAAAAGTTTTCCTAGTTTCAAAAACAAAGTGGCAGTCTGCACAGGTCCTCAAGGAAAATATTTGCCTATTAAATAATTAGGTTGTCCTTTATTTCAAAGGAGGAACAAGATTGTTTACTATGAAAGTCTTGTTAATTACTTGAGATCCAAGATGGCAGGGTGGCAATCCAAATATTTATCTTCAGAAGGCAAGTACAATTTGATTAATCATGTGCTCTCTTATATTCCTCTATTCCTTCTGGCTTCTATTTCTCCTCCAAAATAAATTATTCGAAAGATTCATAGTCTCTTTAATAAATTCTTTTGGGGTGGTAATGTTTAATCTGGTTGGAGATATTAGTGGAAAAATTGGGAGTTTCTTTGTAGAGGTCAATCTCAAGGCGGTCTTGGATTAGAGATTTTAATGCTATTTCAAAAGCCTCAATGATGAAGTTATATTGGAAGTCAGTGTCTGAATCTTCCTTATGGTCTTCTTACATGTCAAATAGATACAAAAATTCAAATGCTTCCTCATATAGGTGCTCTCTCACCTAGAAGAAAATTTATGCAGTAGTAGATCTTTGTTCTTCTAATATGGAGATTATTAATGATAAATAGATTTGGACGCCCACATCTACAGGTCAGTTCTCCTTCTCATCTTCTTTAGACATTATTAAACTCCATTACCCTTCCTCTAGAGTTAGTACATTTATTTGGGATCCTCATATTCCAAAACAATGTTCTATTTTTATGTGGAAATTGCTCAATGACTGTTTAGCTCTGGATGATAATGTTAAATCCTTGGGTATTCGATTATGCTTTAGATGGAAAGCCTGTAAATCCAAGGAGGAATCTATTAATCATGTGTTTCTTCAATGCTCCATTATCCAACCTATTTGGAAGCTTTTTACAGATCTTATGGGCCTTCCACTGGATAAAGTTTCAATTCATTCTCTGCTTCATAGCTGCTAGTTAAAGTCAGGTCATAATGATTATTCTAAGTTCCTTGCTAAATTTATCCCAATTGTGGTTTGTTGGCAGATTTGGAAAGGAATAAATAAAGATTTCTTTGAGAATTGTAATATGGTTCCTTCAGAGTTAATTTCGAAATCCATTTCTCTCATTTTAAATATTTGTAAGGATCATCCTTTTAAGAGTTCTATCTCATTCTTTGATAAGGGAATTCATGAGATTTTTAATCTTACCACTCTCAGGATAATACAAAGTTTCAAATCAGTGAAATGGCTTCTTCCTCCATCTAGTTGTTACAAGTTGAATGTGGATGGAGCTTCTAAGGGAAATACAAGTTTGTTTGGCTCAAAGGGTATTTTAAGAAATGGCAAGGGTGAGATGATTTGGGCCTTTTCCGAATATGGTGGTGTTAATTCCAAATCTTCTGCTGAACTTAGTGGTCTCTACATAGGCATTAAGATTTGTATTGATCATCATAGTACTAGTGTTCTGATTGAAGCTGATTCAAAGTTTGTGGTGGATCTGATTAATAGAAATTGGAAACCTCCTTGGCATTTGAACCCTCTAACTTATGAAATCAGGTCAAAATTATTGATGTTAAATTATACTCTCTCTTATGGATACACGGAATCTAATATGGTTGCAGATGCTTTCGCCAATCATGGTTCTGGTGCTAATTCTTTGAAGATTTTTTGCAATGCTCTTGATCTTCCTTCTACAGTTAAAGGTACATATAGGCTTGACAAGATGAGATGTAGCTATATTAGATCTTGCTTCCAATTTTCTCGATAGTTTTTTTTCTCCAATTTGTAATGGGGATATTTATAAATTCCCATATTTAATCTTTAATGGCTTTTTGTAGTTTTCCTTTTCTTTTAAGCCATTGGAGAGGCTCTTTCTCCATTAATAAATTTATGTCTGGGGGTTTAATCCCTCTTCCATTAATAAAAAAAATTTAAAAAAAAAAGGATAGTCAGGGTTGATTTGTGTTGTTGTTCTAGGGGGAGACATTTTCGACAGATGAATACGAAAAAGTTCTAGAAATTATTTGAGGTCATTCTAGTAAAGTGGTTTATGTCTTTATTTAATTATTAATTTTACAACTAGTTATGCATTAAGATTCCTGCAATTGGGATTTTGAGATGTAATTAGAAAAAGAAATAATTTTGTTATTCCAGTGGCCATCTGGGATTTCTACGATACAATTCGCCCTGAAATAAGAGAATTTTGGCATTTGCGGCTCTTGAGAAATCTTTGCGGGCTCCCACATATATAAATCGTTCGTCATTAAATGATGATGAAATGGTAGAACATGGAGTCACAAGCCTATTTTACTCAAAGTAGGCAAAAGATGTAGTCGTCCTCATAGAAATGTCATCAAAGACAAATTGATGGATACTAAATCAAAAAAATTGAGGGTCCAACGACTAAGTTACCGAACGGATAAGTGTTAGGCACCCATTCTGCTCTATTAGTATCTCATAAGCTAGGATAATATTCTCATTTTCTCCAAAATATAATTCATGTGAATAATGTGTGTGATTTGAAAATAAGTTAGAAAAATAAATCGTCATATACACATCATGAGAAGGACGAAAATGATTCATTCTGAGGAATATAAAAAGAAAGAAAATAATGTGACAAGGTAGCCAAAATGTGTGCAGTGCGCGAACAATGGAATATGTATGTATGAGGAGGGCGCTAAAAATATGATAATCAAAAGGGACAATGGTATGCCCAAATATGTCGGACACAAATCCGCCATGGTGAAATAAATATGTGTGTCTAACGAAAAGTCTAAAAAAGAAATATAATAAAAGAATACGAAAATATGATATGAGTAACCAACGGATCATGATTTACTATGAGGAAGTGAATATGAATGTTTGATGGGTTACTAGTACTTATATATGTATATACGCATAGTAATACTAAATATTCGAACTAGTAACGTAAATAAATAAGCAAATTGAACTGGAATATAGTGGATGACTAGGGATGCCTAGATAAGGCAACAAAGTCCATGCAGTTTGATAACACGCAAGGGTGGGGCTTAACCCATGAACCCAAAACTTGAAATTCTTTTAGTTCAATGGAAAATATACTTTTGGGTTTAAAGGTGAACCCTCTTTTAACATTTTTGGTTTATAAAATTATGTCTTTTGCATATAAATAATTAAAAAAAATGGATTAATTGGAGTGACAAAATGAAATAAAGTAAAAATATGCCAAGAGTGAAGAAAAAAAATAACAAATGACACTAGTTAAATAAGATGTAAAAGGATAGAAGTAGACCTCATATAGAACTCTGCTATGATTTTGACGTAAAGCAACCTAATTTTTATGGTGTTTGAGTGGTGGTGGTGGGTAATGGTAAAATTGGGTGGCAAAAAGTGAGGTCAATGCGATGTAAGAAAAGTGGAGAGAATATTTAGAAAATGAAATTTTATAATGACGATGCACTAATTTCGAGGTAGAGGTTGTTTTAATTTTAAGAAAAGGGTTCTTACGAATTATGCCATGACTTCCTTAAATAGAAAAATATAGGGCCAGGGGCTATGTCGATTGGCATAGGCCCTAGCCTGCCGATCAGCATACCCCTAGCTTGTTGATGAAGTAAAGTACCCCTCTGACGATAGGTAGAGGGTTTGGGGTGGCCTATAGGTAGTCCAAAAGGAATTTTTCAATAAAATATGCAGAAAATGCGAATTGTAAGTCCGAATCTCGCACAGACAAAACTGTTGAAAAACGTATTCAAATCCATATGAAAATATATTGGGCCACTTTCGGGTCTGAGAGTTAACGAAAGTCAAACGGTGCTCGAAAATGCTCGATAGCGTCTAGGATGGGGTTCATGGAGTAAAAAGGCAAGTACACACGAATCGTACGGTTGATTCACGCATGGGATTGACCGTTGGAAGGGTTATTAAAAGCCCTATGAAAGTGAAAGAGATATTCCAGGTTTGAAAGTGGAACAAAGTTAAACGGAGCTCAGAAGCGTCTGGTGGACTTTAGGATAGGGTTCTTATAGTAAAAAGTGAAGTACACGCGAACTGTAGAGCTAATTCATGCATGGTATTGATAGTTGGAAATGGTATTCGTAGCCCTATGGAAGTGAAATGAGCTACGAAGAACTTTGGGAGTTCACCAAGGTCAAAATGGCCTCGAAACACACTGATGGTCTCTCAGACGGGGTTTCGGACAAAAAAGGAAAGTACATGCGAACCATGAGGCCAAGGTATGCACGATATGGACAATTGAAAAGGGTATTTAGAGCCCTATGAAAGTTTAAGGATTTACTCTCGGGTTCTTGAAATTCCAGATATGCTATGTATGGTTGGTCTTCCAAACAAAAATATTTTCTTAATTTTCAAATTTAAAGAAAAAACTTTAAATAAGTGAATGCAAGAAAAGCCTTTTCACCAATTAAACCGTTTATTACGAAAAAACGATTTACCCAATTTTATCTTTTTTAACCTAAAACATGAATCTAAGTGATAAAAAGATAACATAAGTAAAGCAAGACAACACGCCAATGTTCGAGGAAAACCCATAATAGGAAAACCCTCGGATGACCCAGCCAAACATTTCACCATGATAAGGTTTTACAAAGACTAGACGGTGGTCTTACTCAATGACTTATCTCCCTAGAAAGATTTAATGTGCTTCTATCTTCAACCTCTCCTTCACATTGCAACGTAGGAGTTCACCAACACAAACTGCCACAACACGTGAATCTACGCATGCCTGGGTATCAACCGATGAGGCTAAGAAAGTATCTACGAAATTGGAAAATGGAATTATCATTTCTTTATCACAACACATGAAACCACAAATATGATGACCACCACAGGAAACCTTCTCTTTCCAGATGTATAGAAATAGACTTTGTGCCCAACAAAAAGATCTCAAAGTATAAGAATATTGAAATATGGATCTTTAAACACTTTTGGGTGAAACAATGGTTTTGAAATTGGGTAAAAAAATAGGAATTCTTCTTTGCCAAATGTTCTTCAAAATTTGAGTCCATCATGCCTCTTTGTATTAAACCAAGAAATTTGAGGCGGAAAGTTCGTCCAAATGAAAACATAGTTCTCATTAGAACGAAATTCATATTTTGTTCAAATAAAGACCCATCTCATTCGAACGAACATGCATTGTGGTTCAAACGACCTTGCAATGACCTTACAAATGGTGACCTTCTATTTGATAAAGAGTTCCCTTTTGAAGTTCAATAGATGTTCGTTCTAATATCCTAAGCTTTTTCCAACGAGATCTCAAACTTGTTTGAACGAAATTCTCATTTCATTCTAATGAAGTATGTATCTCGTTCTAACGAACTAAGAAATAAAAAAATATTTTTTTCTTCTAAAAAGTATTTAAAAACAATTCCAAATGATTTCGTTTACAAAATAATCACCCAAAATAAATTTCAAAGGATCATAATCTAATGCGTCCCTACCTGTAAGATCCTCAAAAAATGTGACGACAAACTTGGCATGAAACACGATATGATGCGTATCCATCTTTGAAGCTTTTTCGCAACGTCTTCAACAGTTTTACAAGATCGACAATACAAAGTCTAACTTATAACTCAAACTTTTCCTAAAATTATGACAATTACAAACAAATTGAATCAGTTGGGAATTTTCCCTTATAAATCTCCCCTTTTGGCTATTCAGGGACAAAAAAACCAAAGTAAAAATCATGTGGGTCAGAAAACACTTTAAAAGACTCAACCTCAAAAGAAAAAAGTACAGATGATCGACAAACACATATGCTAAGCAGTTTTGCTCACTTGAAACTTTGTCTTATGTTGTAAAACTGCACACTTAAAACAGCTTCAAGTGCAAAAAAAATATAACATGTATAAAATCTGCATGTGAATAAATTCAAACTATGTCTAACAATCTCAACCTAGGTAAGATATCTCCTATTAAGATAAAGATATCATAATCATGAAAGGAATGACACTGTTTTTCCTCATATTTTTTTAGAACTAAACAAAGTAAGAATGCATAAAACTATTTATCCCCCATGAACCAAATCTCCTCGAAATATGTGAACATATAATAGCAAGAGAAATTACAGAAGTAGTAATACTACCATGAAATGGTGTAACGTGCATCAAGAACATAACATTGCAACACAAGCATGAATATTCACAAGCCTAGAATATTAATAAATTTACAAATCAATACTGTCATGATATGATAAACATAATTAGGATTTGATGATACCAAAAACAGTATCACCAATTGAAGATATTATGTGAGCTCAATCCAGTATAACAATGCTGGAAACACAACAACATAATATAGAAGGAGGTGAGGCAAAGAGGGAGATAACACATAATATAAGTGGTTCAACCAACCTTGGCCTACTCCACTATATGGGTGTGTGTGAAATCCACTAAATAAGGACAATAATGGACTTGGGATACAAAACACTCAAGCTTTCTGTAATACCCCATAATTTTTCTAAAATAAATAACAATAATAATATTTTTTGAGAAATAAAATTTTGTGGAAATTGGACTCAATTGGAAACTTAATTTAATAATTGCAAAGGTGTAATTTGTTGTTAAGTCATATTTGTATGTGATTGATTTTCTATGTATATCTATGTGTATAGCTATAGAATTGCATGTATTGCAAAAAAAAATTACAAATTAATATGTAACACAATTTAAAAGTACCCAATGTTAACATAAAATAATCCGGGAAATATTTCGGGGCACATATGGGCTCGTTTAGGTGTTTTAGACCTTTAGAAATAGTCCCAGATCAATAATAAATAGGTTGGAGAGATTTTGGACTAGTTGGGATATGAATTTAGGTCTATTTGGGGGTCCAAAAATTGGGTTTTAAGCCCAACTCGGGATTAGGATTAATTAGTGTTTAAGTGGGGGTAAACCACGTCCCCACTACTATTCAGAAATGACCTAAACATGACTATTAACGGGAGAGGAAAGGAGAAGAACCAAAATAGGAAAAAAGGACAAGGAATAAAGAAGAAATCAAAGAAGTTATCTTCCACAAATTTTTAAGGCAATAATCCTTTTGCTTAAATAATGTTTTCAGTGTATTTTCTTCATGCATTATAATGACCCTTAAAATTTCTGGAATTTAGGTTTGATATGAATGATTTGATGATGAATAAATATTCTATGCATGTAGATGGTCGAATTTAATATAGAATATGCCCCAGAAATTTAGGTATACCGATATCTAGAAATTTGGGGTTAGAACCCTCAGGGTTCTTGATAGTTAAGTGGGGACATCTTGACTATTTGATGTAGAGGATATTATTGTTGGTTTATGGACCTGAATCTTGATATAAAACCCATGATAGATGCCACATATCATGAATTAAATAGGATTGGTATTTGGAATGAAATTTGAGTTAAAATATATATTTAATGTTCATACATTCTAGGAAAATTAGGCATGAAATTATAATTGAATCATGTAATTAGAATTGTAGGGAATAAACTACACAACTATTAAGAAGTATAAACCCTTAGAAGTGAATTTGGAAGGAAGTTAAGAATCCCTTAATAAAACAAACAAGCAAATCTGGGCTTTTGCATAAAATCAAATCGATTTGGCCATGGAGCGAAATGATTCGGTTTGGAAGCGAATGGATTCGACCATTAACTGAATCGATTCGGTCCTGGGGGCTGAGTGAGTTAGGCCTAGAATTTGGTTAAGGGTAATTTCAGGAGTCCAAGCGAGTTGGTAGGACCGTGTATGGGCCAATAGGGAATATATTAAAAATGAAAAGGTGCCCTTATTTAAATGGGAAAATTGGATTTAACAAGATGGTTAAGTAATTATCCAAGAGAGTGGAATTAATAATTCACTAGAAGGTAAATTTTTGATAAATGGAATAATTGTGGACTTTATGTGGGACTTTTCTATGGTAATTATAGAGTAGTTATCTATACATATTGTACGAGATAATAATATGTACTTATATGTATTTGTGTGGACATACCAATGTTCATGGACTGTCCTATCGGCTTGGGGTTCGTACGTTCGGATCGGGTACCACATGTCAACATAGGAGGGCTTGACGATTGTGTAGGTAATATAGGTACTAAATGGAGGCACTATTGTGAGAGGAATGTGTTGACGCTGACCCAACCTGTGTCACCGCTGGGTATGGACCGTGAACAAGTATCCTGCGTAGGGACCGCCCCCAACTAATGTGTGTTTTGTGATGTCCACTTATGATAAGAGATTCGTCCAGACTTGTGGATAGAGTACGGAAAAGAAACCAATGGAAGATGCATTTGTGTGTCCAATTTATCAACGGACATATATAAATAATTACCGGAGTGTAATGAAATAAATTTAATTGTATATGAATGGGGGCATAAATGATAATACCTTACTTTGTGATGCATAAAAGATGTTTATGCCTAGACGTGAGACTTATAAGACTAGGATATTATGGGTATTGGTAGTTAATTACAATCGGTGCACTTAAACATTTAATTATCAACAAATTTATTTTTATTAATTGGGCACATTTTCATAGTCATTATTTAGGACTTATTGGGTTGCGATTTATATCACACTTAGATGAGGGGTGGGGTGTTAAAGTCATGCGAGTGACAAAGGGGGGATATTTATTTTTTATCAATTGCATTATTTCATCTTGAATTAATTAAGTTAATTCTTGAACATCTAGGGCTCTGACCCAAATTTAAATGTTTTCTCCCCCCCCCCCCCCCCCCCCGCCCCCCAAGTTCTCCTATATAGGGATAGATGGATTGTGATGTAGTAGTCTCGGAGTCTCGTTCATTCATCAATTTTTCGATTATTTGATTCTAACATAGGTGCTTTTCTGCAAAATTTAGTTATTTTATTTGGAACAGTTGTAAGGGCATAAACCCAAATTTCTTGACATTGTGTTGGGTCAAGGAATTTACATTGTATTTGGATTTATTATGTACTTGGTGTTATTTGAATTTATCTATTGTTACAGAAACATTCATAATGTTTTAAAGAAACCTTTAAAATAATATTATTTATATTAAGTTTGTGCTCAGAATGGTATTAATTGACAAGCGAGCCATATGTTCGACATATCGTGCCTAACCAACCTTTATATGAGAAAATTGGGGTAGTTATAATTGTTATCACAGCACGGTTCTAGTGTCCTTAAGATCTATGTTGCGTTCATTACGTTCTGTGTTGCGTTATTTGATATGTAAAGCCTATCCTTAGGATTCATTGTACTCTTACATTGGTACTAATTCGAACTTTATTTTCTTTTAAATGGAAAAACAAAAAGGGGGGAAACCAAGGTGAGTAGTTCCACATATTTCCAAGGAGGAGTCTCACTCGCAACCATGTCATCAACTACAGCCCCCAACGGCCCAATAGTTGATCACACATGCTCAGATAGACACTATAGTGTATCATACGGTCTCTACGGCTATGGTAGCCATGCACCAGCACTTCCCCCCACCAGAGACACATAAGTAACCACCACTACCACAACAAGTGTCTATACCAGCTCAGGAACTTGGTTGTATGTGGGATAGAGTGTGGGAGGCCTTTGTTAAGGGACAACCTCCAGAGTTCGCTGGAAGTTTAGATATATTTATGGAGAGTAGGTGGGAGAAAGATATTAAGAGGCACTTATGGAGGGTCAAGTAAACACCCATACAGAAGCAGATGTTGGCTTCATTTAGATTAGTGGGGGCCGCACTTCAATAGTGGGAGGAGATTACGACAGTTGCTAAAAGGGACAATCTCACAATTGATCAGTTTTATGAGAGGTTTGAGGGGAAATACTTCCCCCTAGCGATGCAGTCTCATATGAGTAGTGAGTTTATTGAGATCAAATACGAGGGGCTTACTATAGACCAGTATGAAGAGGAGTTCACCTACCTCTCATACTTCGTAAAGGAGGATGTTTTTACTGGGAAGATGAGTATGGACAAGTTCATTTTGGGATTAGCCTGGCACATCAGGAAGGATATTATGGGGAATCCATCACTGATAAAATACAATCAGTTGGTTAATTATCTACTTCTCCATTGCCACGATCACATGTCATTTCTAAAAACTAATGGAGAGAAACTTCATGGGGCGAGGTCGTCGAGACAGCAGGGCAAGAGGAGTGGGGGAAACGGATCCAGGACCCAACAGCACAGGGGCACCCCATCCATCGACCAGAATAAGAAGTTTAGAGGTGTAGATAACTGGAACAACTAGGGATAGTCGTTGCAGGGCTATCAGGGCTAGCATTATAGAGGCCATCAGGGCCAGGGAGAGGAGGATAGAGGCCAGCAGGGCCGATGGTTTAAGTGGGGTTCGTTCTATGGAAATTATTATACCTTTGGGGAGAAGGGTCATTCCTTGAAGCTTTTTACATGGGCTAACCCGATGGCCCAACATAAGGGAGGTTATAGGGGACAATAGCAAGCACCACAGGGACATCGCCCACCCTTTCTAGCTCAGGATGACGCTATACAAGTCGCTCTAGAACTCGTCGGCCTGCCAAAAGGACGATAGTCATTGCCGTATGGATGATTCTATCATGTTGCAACCATAGATGGGACAACACCTACACAAGAAGTCGAGGGTATGTTTCCCATCTTTGGTCATATTGGTCGCATTCTATTCGATACGGGTGCATCTCATTCTTTTGTTAGCACGGGCTTTTCATGAGAGACGGGTATGATAGATTTTTCATCAGACATTATTTTACAAATAGACTCACCAATGGGTAGAGGGGCACCCATATAGTCAATATGTAGGGTTATCGGTATTGAGATAGGTCAACTCACCTTCGCAGTTGATTTATTAGTACTTGGCATGCATGAGTATGACGTCATTTTGGGTATGAACTGGCAAGCTACATATAGAGCATGTGTGGATTATTATGGGAGGTGCATCATCTTTACCACTCCAGGGTAGGAGATGTACCTAGTTGCGATGCCTCACCCCAAGGGTCGGTCGAGCACGCATTTGTACTACATCCAGAAGGATACTTCTTCGTATGTTGTGGTGACACTATATTCCATCCCGAAGGTGAACGGGTTATTTTTTGGGGGTAGATTTTGTGGTTACCACCTAGTCGGGATATCGATTTCATGATTTATTTGTTTGCAGACACTAGACCTATTGCCCGTACTCCGTATCGGATGGATCTTTTTGAGATAAGGGAGCTAAAAGAGAATATTGAGAAGTTGTTAGAGAAGGGATTTATTAGAGGATTACTTCACCCTGGGGTGATACCGTGTTATTCGTCAAGAAGAAGGAAGGATCTCTACATTTTTGTATCGACTATCAGGAGTAAAACAAAGTCACTATTCAGAATAAATACCCATTGCCACATATAGATGATTTATTTTACTAACTGAGGGGTGCTGCATATTTTTCAAAGATTGATTTAAGGTTGGGTTACCACCAGTTAAGAGTTTGGGAGTAGAATATATCTAAAAGACCACCTTCCTTGCTAGGTATAGGCCGTACGAATTTTTGGTGATACGATTTGGGCTAACAATGCACCAGCGATATATATGGACTTGATGAACCGGGCGTTCAGGGATTATTTGGATCGATTTTTTATCATATTTATAGATGATATATTAATTTATTCTCAAACTACGGAGGGGCACGCAGAGCATTTATGAGTGGTCTTACAAACGCTTAAAGATCATCAGTTGTATGCAAAGTTTGAGAAATTTGAGTTTTGGCTGAGGGAGGTATAGTTCATGGTCCACATTGTGTCCGATCGAGGGATATCCATGGATCTAGAGAAAGTTTCTACCGTGATGGAGTGGGGACAACCCTACACCCATCGAGGTGCACAGCTTCTTGGGACTGGTCGAGTACTACTATCGATTGATTTAGGGGTTCTCCAAGATAGCCGATCCCTTAAGGAATTTGACGAGGAATAGGGTGCCATCTGTTTGGGATGAGGTGTGACATTAGGAATTTGAGGATTTGAAGACTAGACTGACTACAACATTGGTTTTGGCATTGCCTCAGGTAGGGGTTGACTATAGAGTCTTCACAGATGTGTCCTTATGGGTAATTGATGGGGTTTTAATGCAGGAGGAGAGGATAATATCTTATGCTTCCCGAAAGCTTAAGCCTCACGAGGGGCATTACCCCACCCATGACTTAGAGTTAGCAGTTGTGTTTTTTTCATTGTGAGTGTGGAGACACTATCTTCTGGGGGAGAAACTTTATCTTTTCACAAACGACAAAAGCCCGCAGTATTCTTTCACACAGCTGGAGCTGAACATACGACAGAGGAGATGGCTAGAGTTTTTGAAAGATTATTAGTTCAACATTCGGTACCACCCGGGAAAGGTTCCATGACGGGTGCTTTTAGAAGCAAGCCTATTTTGGAGTTAGAAATGGTGTGTAAGGCTAAGTGGCAGTCGATTTATGCCAACAATGACATGACCCGCACATTTATGGAAGTTCTCACTATCACCCTGGGGATCATTATTAAGGTGGTGAAGGCATAGGGAAGAGATAAGCGTTCCCAGGAGCGAATGAGAGAGTTGCTAGCTGAGAGAGTGGAGCACTTTCCCATTGGGTTAGATGGTGGTTTAAGGTTTCATGATAGACTAGTTGTCCAAGATGATGAGGATTTGAGGCGAGCTGTTATGGTTGAGACTCATGGGTGACGATTTACGGTACATCCCTGAGGGAATAAGATGTACCACAACATGGGATGTCAGTATTGGTGGGTCGGGATGAAAAGGAACATAGATATTTTCTTGTCGAAGTGGGCTACATTTCAGCTGGTGAAAGTGGACCATTAGCGTCCCATAGGATTTTTACAACCTCTAGAGATCCCGGTGTGGAAATGAAAAGTATCTCCATGAACTTTATTACTGGGCTACCTACATCGCAGAGAGAACATGATTTAATATAGGTAATCGTAGACAGATTGACCAAGAAGGCTCATTTATTATCGGTCCGGACACATTACAGCTCAAAGAAGTTTGCCAGACTCTTCCTTGCAGAGATTGTAAAGCTAAACAGGGCACCGCTTAACATCGCGTTAGATAGGGACTGGACATTTGTGTCCCACTTTTGGAGGAGTTTTCAGCAGGCCTTGGGGGCATAGTTGAGATTGATCACGTCATATCATCCTCAGACCGATTAACAAACGAAGAGGATGAACCTAATGTTGGAGGACATGTTGAGGATATGCATTCTATATTCTTTAAGGCGGGTTGGGATTATTATTTGCCTTTATTAGAGTTTGCATACAATAACAGTTACCAGTTCACGATCGGGATGGCACCGTTTGAGGCACTCTATGGGAGACCTTGCCATTCCCCCTCTTGCTGGTTGAGTTGGGGGAGAACAAGTTTCTCAGGATAGACTTCATTTCGGACACTTCATAGAAGGAAGATATGATTCGGGCCAAGATACGAATTATCCAGGACAAGAAGAATAGCTATGTAGATGCGGGCCAGAGACACTTAGACTTTAATGTTGGAGATCAGGTGTTGGTTAAAGTGTCTACCATGAAGGAGGTAATGAGATTTGGGAATAAATGCTATTTGTCTCCTTTATACGTGGGACCATTCCCTATTTTAGAAAGGATTGGGCCTGTAGCATATCGATTGGGATTGTCGGATCACTTGCAGCGGATGCATGACGTTTTTCAAATATCTTCACTACGGAGGTTTCTTAGAGATGACATAGCGTACCAACACATTGATATTGACGAGATAGAGCTCTATCCGGATGCTATTTATGAGGAGAGATTGATAACAATTTTGGATCGATAGGACCACCAACTTCAATCCGAGGTTATTCCTTTAGCTCGGGTGCAGTGGGGACACCATCAGGAGGACGAGTTGACTTGGGAGAGGGAGGACGACATGCTCACAAAGTAACCCTAACTCCTCTAGCTATGTACGTACTTTCCTAGATTCAGAGGACGAAATCCCGTTATTGGGGAAGAGAATGTAATACCCCGTAATTTTTCCATTATAAATAATAATAATAATAATAATAATAATAATAATAATAATAATAATAATAATAATAATAATTTTTTTTTTGATATTTTTTTTTTAAATTGGACTTAATTGTAAATTTAATTTAGTAATTGCAAAGGTGTAATTTTTGCTAAGTTATATTTGTTTGTGATTGATTTTCTATGTCAATCTATGTTTATAGATATATCATCGCATTGATTGTATAAAAAAATACAAATTAATGTGTGGCACAACTTAAAAGTATCCAGTGTTAACATAATATTATTCGGGACATAGGGCCATATATGGGATCGTTTAGGTGTTTTAAACCTTTAGAAATAGTCTCGGGTCAATAGTATATAGGTTGTGGAACATTTGGGCTAGTTGGGATATGAATTTGGGTCCATTTGGGAGTCCAAAAATTGAGTTTTAAGCCCAACTCGGGATTAGTATTAATTAGTGTTTATGTGGGGGTAAACCAATTCCCCATTACTATTCAGAAATACCTAAGCACAACTTCTAATGGGAGAGGAATGCATAAGAACAAAAAGATGGAAAAAGGGTAAGTAATGAAGAAGAAATCAAATGGGCTTTCTTCCACAAATTTCTAAGGCAATAATTCTCAAACTTAATTTACGTTTTCAATGTATTTTCTTGATGAATTATAATGACCCTTAAATTTTGTGGGATTTAGGTTTGATATGAATACATATTTTATGCATGTAGAGGACTAAATTTAATATAAAATTTGTCCTAGAAATTTAGGTATCAAAATCTTGAAATTGGGGTTAGATGCCGTAGTGTTCTTGATAGTTAGTTGGGGACGTTTTAACTATTTGATGTAGAGGATATTATTGTCGGTATATGGACTGAAATCCTGATGTAAACCCCATGATAGATGCTCCATTTTATGAATTAAATAATGTTGGAATTTAGAATCAAATCTAAGTTGAAATATGTATTTAATGTTCATACATTTTGGGAAAATTAAGCATGAAATTGGAATTGAATCTTGTAGTTAATGATCCTAAGTGGACTAATTAAGTTGCAGGGAATCAATTACATAACTATTAAGAAGTATAAACCCTTAGAAGTTAATTCCGAAGGAACTTGAGGAATCACATATTGAAACAAACAAGCATATATGGGCTTCTACATAAAATCGAATCGATTCAGCCTTGGAGCCAATCAATTCAGTTTGGCAATGAATCCATTAGGCGATGTACCAAATCAATTCGGTACTAGGAGATAAGTGATTTGGGCCTAGGATTTGGTTAAGGGTAATTTCAGCAGTCCAAGCGAGTTGGTAGGACCACGTATGGGTCAATAGGTAATATATTAAAAATGAAAAGGTGCCCCTATTTATTTGGGAAAATTACATTTAACAAGATGGTTAAGTAATTATCTTAGGGAGTGGAATGAATAATTCACTAGAAGATAAATTATTAATAAATGTAATAAATGTGAACTTCATGTGGGACTTTTATATGGTAATTATAGAGTAGTTACATATACATATTATAGGAGATAATAATATGTACTTATGTGTATTTATGTGGACATACCAATGTTTGTAAGTTGTCCTATCGGCTTGGGGGTTCGTATGTTAGGACCGGGTACCACACGTCATCATAGGTGGGCTTGTGGATTATGTTGGTCATATAGGTACTACATGGAGGTGCTATTTATGTGAGCTAGGTGTTGACGCTGACCCAACCTGTGTCACCGATAGGTATGGGCCGTGAACAGGAATCCTGCGTAGGGACCGCCCCCAACTAATGTGTGTTTTGTGATGTCCACTTATGATAAGAGATTCGTCCAGACTTGTGGATAGAGTACGGAAAAGAAACCAATGGAAGATGCATTTGTGTGTCCAATTTATCAACGGACATATATAAATAATTACCGGAGTGTAATGAAATAAATTTAATTGTCTATGAATGGGGGCATAAATGATAATACCTTACTTTGTGATGCATAATATATGTTTATGCCTAGACGTGAGACTTATAAAACTAGGATATTATGGGTATTGGCATTTAATTACAGTCGGTACACTTAAACATTTAATTATCAAAAAATTCATTATTATTAATTTGGCAGGTTGTCAGAGTTATTATTTGAGACTTATTGGGATGCGATTTATATCACACTTAGATGATGGGTGAGGTGTTAAACTCATGCGAGTAATGAAGGTGGAATATTTATTTTGCGTCAACTGTATTATTTCATCTTAAATTAATTAAGTTAATTCTTGAACATCTAAGGCTCTTACCCAAATTTAAATGTTTTCTCCCCACAAGTTCTCCTAGAAATGGATAGATGGATTGTGTTGTAGCAGTCTCGCAGTCTCTTTCATTCATCAGTTTTTAGATTCTTTGACTCTAGCATAGGTTCTTTTTCTGCAAGAGTTAGTTATTTTATTTGTGACAGTTGTAAGGGCATAAGCCTGAATTTCTTATATTAGGTTGTGGAATTTACTTTATAGTCGGATTTATTATGTAGTTAGTGTTGGTTTGAATTTATCTATTATTATGGAAACATTCATAAAGTTCAATAGAGGCCTTTAGAATAGTATAATATATATTACATTTGTGTTGAGAATGGTTTGAATTGACAAACAAGCCCTATCTTCGACGTATCGTGCCTGGCCAGCCTTTACGTGAGAAAATAGGGGTTGTTACACTTTCTGTCTCTATGGAGTGAATTCATCATAGTTTTAGTAGGGTTGTGAATTAACCATCCTTCTAAAGGTAGGAGAAGTTAGCTATTTATATAGCTGGGGTGGTGCCATGCGCACCCCATGCATGTAGGAGGCATGTACAATATCAAGTGGCCAATGTCATCCGGTCACCTATCATCTGTGCTTGTAAATAATGATTGAGAGATATTCTCCGCACATGAGGTGGATGGTGTCCACGTGAGGTTCGCAGCCCACACGCACTCTCCCACACATCATCCATTCCACATGCCTTGCCAGATGTGCCCTACTGAGGTAAGGTGTCAGCCTGGCCGAGCAAGATACCTCTAAGGTTCTATTAGATCACATGTTGGTAACTGCCAAGTGGATTCTCGAATAACTAACATCAGGCCAAGATGAGCGTATAACAATTCTGATGAAGTCTCGGCCTAGTGGAAGGACGAGACTGAAATAGCTGTTATAAGATTCTCTGTGAGAGCACATTTCGTAAGATTGGCTCGAGCTAAGCTAGTCTTGAGTGTAGACAAGGTCATACTTAGGCATATCAGGAATCAATATGAAAACCCATTGATCTTAAACTGTAGCACACTCAAAAGATAAACATATAACATATTTTTTTTCACTCAATTCCTTTGAAGTTATCATTTTCGAAAATCAAACAAACTAAACTCATTGGCCTTGGATTTTTTTTTATGTTTCCTTTAATTTTTTTATATATAGGTTCTTTCCAATGGTGGCTACCCTGTAAAGGAGATTTTCTCCTCTTGTAGCCTTTTCCCGTACACCATCATATATTTTCAATAAAAAAATCTAACGGGAAATGCTTCTTACCTGCACAAATCTCCCATAGTCATAAAATATATAGATGGAAAGATGAATTGGAGAACATGTCACATAACTCAAATATAATATGTGAAGTTAAAATTCGAAGAGCTCGTGCATGTGTTTGTGGAGGCATATAAAAAATGAATCCATTATGTGAATCAAAGTCGAAACAACTCCATACAAGCATGACTAAGAACAATCTAGGTATTGAAAATCATACCCAAATGTTATAGTTACATGGAAAGTACATAATGAAATGGGTTCAAATACACCAACATGCCACATAAAATGTGTAAACTAAAATACAAAAAACTATAAAAAAATTTGCGTTTTTATTAAAAATTTCAAGTGAAATATACCAATTAAAAAAAAACTTAAAAGACAAACAAAATCTTTTTGTAGTTTTTAATACGACTCAACAAATGTTAAATAAAAATACAAAAGAGTCAAATAACATACAACTAGCAAACATATATATATATATGATAAAGAACAAAAGTTTGTGTATGTAATCATGTGAACACAATCAAGCATTAGATATATCATGGTATGTATCACGTGCAAGAAAATGAGAATCAACGAGTCTAATATGTAAAACCTCCAAATTCTATCTCCTAACCCATATATGTGTAACACGATGATATATGGTTTTGGAAACCTTGGTGGATCTAGACTACGACCTCCGAAGAAAATTTTTAAGATCAAGTAAAAATTCCTAGGGTGACCTTTCCTATCGTAAATGAATGGTCTTGGCTTTGTGATCAAAAGCATTTGTATATCGAATCCAATTCCACACTTGTCATCTTTTATTAGGATGATTCCTAACATCTTATCCAACTTCTCGTACCTAGATCTCAAATCAAATTTTACACGATTCAAGTATCAATATCTCTTCAAGATCAACTACTCAAGACTCTAATAAATGCCTAGACTCATCAAACTCAAGCATATCCTTCTTTATAACCTCCGTTAATCCACAAAGTCTATATGTCTCACCCTCAACATACTCTATCATCTCTTAAAAAGTCCCCTCATATACCCTAAGATCCTGAGTTAAAATTCGCACATTATTTCCTATGGCGTGCTCTTTCAACCTAGCTTCCAACTTCAAGTCTTCCTTATTCACATTGAATATTTTTACATACAACTCATGGAAGGAAACTTGGATTTCACTCTCCTACTACTCTTCTTCATCATCACTCTTTTATTCACTCTATTCTCCATCACACATTTGGGATGCACAAACGATGGCCTCGTAAATGTCATGCCTAGAAATATCATCATGGGAAGATTTCTCATCAAAGCTCACATGACTACCCAGGGAGAATTTCTTCCCACTTTCAAATTACTCTCACCATGGATGACATTATAAGCATTCGGTTTTTTGCCCCCCTTCCTTACTTTAGTGGGGCACTAAGCTAAGATATATTCGTAAACCTCAAACCATAAAGCCATTTCGATTTATCACTCATAAAGTTATCATTATAATTTTAAGGAAGCGATTGATCTTGTTATCTCAAACTTTTTCGCATCTTTCGGTTGCTTTTGAAACTTGAGAAATTTCTTGAATTTATTTTCTAACAAGGCCATATCTTTGGACTTAACGTCAGATTAATCATTCAGAACTTGTGTTTTTTCCTGTGAAGCTTTCAAAACAATGCCCTTTTCCTTCTTATTCATTTTGCAGGAAAATAAGTCAAGCTCACAAATTAATTTAATAAAAATGAATACAAACTAAATTTAATAAAATTTAAATACAAGTAAAATAGTTTAAGAACCAAAATAATAATGCAAAAAAAGTTTTAGATGGAATTGTCATTTTCGCTTTGTTTACTTTTTGATCAATTTATAAAAAACTCTCTAATAGTCAAGAATGTTTGCTATGATTGATTACCAGTTTGTTCGTAATGTAAAAGTTGTTGATTTTAAGCGAAAAGTAACCATTTTTGTAGAGAATATACTTTCAAAGTAGTTAAATACTAGTCATTACCACCAAATCTGATTATGTTTTATAAACAAATACCATAAAGTTCATCCATAATCCCAGAAAGTTTGAACTTTAGGAAAAGAAATTCATATTTCGCACACACGCGCAAGAAGGGGGAAGAGAGAGAGAGAGAGAGAGAGAGATTTTTTTAAAAATATTTAGTAAATATCATTTTTTTAAAATTATATACATAATATTTAATATAGTTTAAAAACAAATTATTTTGTAGTGTATATACTTTTTCCATAAAAGAATAAAAATAAGGGGTTGTTTACAAGAAACCAAAAATTAATTAAATAATTCAGTTTCAATCTAACATATTTTAAAGAATAATATTAAGTCCATGAGAGTTACATTAACACGCGTGTAATAATGTCTCTATAGGGACTAAACATTTTTTTTATATATATATTGGACTAAACAATAAATGAAACAGTTTTTCAAGAATGTAAGCTAACTATGTTTCATTGAAAGACAAAAGAAAAAGAAAAAAAACACTAACTAAGTAGCTATTTTTTCTAATATGTGTTGATAAGACAAATCTAAAGTACGTTCTTATGGCCTAATCTAAGGTTACACAATTAGAAAAACATAAATGACATATTCTTTAGTAATTAAACTTTCTATATCTTTTGAAGCTCTCACGGTCAGTTTAGATAGTTTTCTCATCATGTTCATCATCTCACATGGAACAAAAAGATGGTAAGAGTGGTTTTAGTCAAACACAAAATTAAGTTGGAGTTGTCATTTGGGCTTTGTTTTACTGTTTTATCAATTCATGAATTTAATTAAAAAATAACTATCTTTCTAGTAGTCAAGAATGTTCGATATGACTGTTTACCAATTTATTTGCATGGTGAAAAAGTAGTTGATTTTCAACTAAAAATAACTTTTTTCTTAATATATACCTTATATTTAAATTAAGTTGCAGTTGTCATTTGGGCTTTGTTCTACTGTTTTATCAAATCATGACTTTAATTAAAAATTAAGTCTCTCTCTCTCTCTCTCTCTCTCTCTCTCTCTCTCTCTCTCTCTCTCATAGTCGAGAATGTTCGAAATGATTGTTTACCGATTTATTTGTAAGGTAAAAACGTAGTTGATTTTTTAGAGAATATATACCTTATATTTTTTTGTGTGTGTGTGTGTGAGTGAGAGAGAGAGAGAGATTTCTTTGCGCTATTTAGTAAATACGATTTTTTAAATAACATACCTTATATTTAATATTGTTTAAAATAAAATATTTAGTATTTGCTTTGTTCTATAACAATAAAAAAAAATAGAGGCATATATCAAATAGTTCCTCGAACATTTTTTATTACACGTTTAGTTCAAATCTTTTTATTTTTTTCTAAAAAGTTCCTCACCATATAAAAAATTGAAACAATGACACACACAAACCCATTTACCCACCTCCCTCCACCGCCCACTGTCGGAGCTCCAACAGTGGAGGTGTGGTGGTGTGTGGTGGGTGTGGGAAGTGGGGAGGGGGTGTCGTTAGCACGGTCCTTTAAAAATAAGAGAATATTGGGTAAATGAGTGTTTGATGGACTCAATGGGTTAAACAAAAAATAGGAGTCTTTTGTGTTTTTATGTGGTGAGGGACTTTTTGGAACAAAATAAAACGACTTGGACTAAACGTGTACTAAAAAATGTTGAAGAGACTTTTTGATAATTGATCCTAAAAAAAAGGGTCATTTAAAAAAATGTCAATAATTTCCTTAATTTGTAATCTAATATATTTTTATAAACAATGCTTAGTTCCTACTATGACATCCACTGATAAATAGTACAGTTAAATATGTGTCAAACACTATATGTATAATAATGTCACTAGAAATATTAAATATTATTTTTGAAAAAAAAGTTGAACTAAACATTAAATGAAACAATTTTTTTGCCATTAAATACTGATTATTACCCTTATTGGTATAAGAAGAAAGAAACCAAAAGAATGAACAAATGCAGGGGCGGATGCACATGGGGACCAGGGCGGGCTTCGCCCCGGTTCAATTTTTGGAAAAAAAAATATAAGATCTTTTTGTCAAATTTGAGACTTTGAGTTATAACTCTAATTATATTAAAAAAACTAAGGTTGTAAGATTGTTATTAATTAAAAATCTAAACCTAAGGTAAAGATCCTTGTAAAATTATAATTTGTATGTACGATTTTTTGTAGTCCCACCAAATATATACCCGTATTTCTATAATCCGACCCTTGTTAAATTTCTGTAATTTGTGTCCCAAACATATATGCCCAAAAAAAAACTCGAAACATATCATTTGTAGTCAATTTGGATGAACTATAAGTTGTATAAAACACGAAATAATCCAAAAAAAATTCATCTCGGGGGATCCCGCCCCCGAACCCCCGACACGACTAGAAACTTTGGCCCGATTGAAAAAAAATCATGGATTCACCACTGATCGAATGAGCCTGATCTATAGGTGCGTCTTGAATGTTCCCATCATATAGGATTGCACTCAGGAGGGGCCTGCATATGCATGAGCACTTTTATGGGCATGCACAAGGAGAGGAAGATCCACAAATTTATTTTGGGTGGGGCACAAACCATTGTCAGGGGTTCGGGGGCGAAAGCCTCCAAAATTATTTTTGGGGTTACAAATTTTTTAGGGGTAAAATTTTGAATTTTTTCCTTTTTTGGGGTTGGCACAAGTCTAAATTTACAATTTTTCGGGAGTAAAATTTTGAATTTGAGATTTAGGGTCGGGCACTTGCCCCACCTTCTTTCCATATGGATCCGCCCCTGGCTTCTTCTATGTTTGATTGTAGAAACTTGTCTTTAAATCTCTTTAGTAAATTTAACTTCGCTCCACCTTTTTTTATTTTGTTTTTCGTTATGTAATACACGTACAATAGACGGCAAAAAAATTAAAATAACGAGAAAAATATATTTGTAATAAACATGCTACGAAATAATTATGGCATAATGATGAAAAATATAACCATTAAATTTTTAAAAACAAAGTTCTAGTATTCAAAAAATTAATGTTTACGCACTAGTATCAAATATGAAAAAAAAAAGCGTAAATTTGTTGAAAAAGTGAAAATTGTCAATAATGAATACATATAAAAACAGAAGAGAAGAAAAATCGTTAACAGTATTTGTATGTGTATTTAAGGTATATTTTATTTTTTTATTTAAACCTTCCGATAAAGTACGTTGGATAAATAAGAACTCAACCGAACAATAGAGGTATATTAAAATTTCACTGATTAAATAAAATTTAAGTGATTAAAATAAGGATCAAATATAAAAAGTCCTTCAAACATTTTTTCATGCACATTTAGTCTAAGGCTTTTATTTTGTACCAAAAGGTTTGCGCGAGGGGGTTAAAGGACTTTTTGATGCAAAATAAAAATGCTAGCACTAAATATGTGTTGAAAAAAATTCGAGGGTCTATTTGGCATATGTCTCTTAAAATAAACCGCACTTTTTTTTATACTCATCTATACGCAAAAAGCATATTTTTGTGGAAACAAATATGTAATCTAATTTATTTGGTGTTAAATCTGAAGATTAAGGGACCGAGAATAGAAATCGAGTTGGATTAGATATCTATCACATGTGATGGTTTGTATTCTATTTTTATTTGTGTTCGAATATGTTGAGATATTGTAAACCCTTCACTTTCAAAACCCTTGACTTACCTGTCCTTTGGTATTTTTTATTTCCGTGTGGTATTTCTCCTATAAAACACCATTTCCCCTCACAACCTCTCTCAAACCATCACTACTAGCCTTTTCAACTGTTTTATAATTAGAATGGCAGAAGAAGCACATACCCACGAGCACGAGGAGGAAGTTGAGAGCACAGATCTTGTGCATGAAACTAAAGTTGAGGAGTGTGAGCATGAAGAGAAAAAACCCTCTTTGCTAGAGATACTTCTCCGATCTGATAGCAGCTCTGTAAGTTTTTATTCATATCTCTTTCTATGTATATAGATTTATCAATTTGCTCTATGTTGTGCATGGATTGTTTTGCTGCTGATGTTTTAGTAGATTTGGTTTGAAAAACTATTACCCCATATATTTTTATATACATATTTTTTATTTTTTCCAAAAAAAAAAAAAAACAAAATGTGGGGGCACAAGCTCTGTAAGGTGTTGGTTCTCACTGCCAATGAACCAGAAGTTAGTGGAGCTTCCTGAAGTGCCCTATTGCGTATATTCCCTTACTATCTTTACATTCTTGATTTACTTCATATGTGATGACAATTTATATTGTTCGAAGGTGAGTGGCTGAAATAAAACAAAACAATGAGAAAATCTTTTTATCTTCTGACATAAAATGATATGTGAAAAGAGGAAAATATTTTGAATTTATAAAAAGTTAACTCAATACAAAAATCCCAATTCAATCCATCCCCATCCCCCCCCCCCCCCCCCCCCCCCCCCCCCTGTTTGGGATATTTTTCCATTAAATAGGTATTTTGATAGCAGGTGTTCAAGGAATATGACTGGTGGTAAGCCATGGTTTTAGAATTTCATTAAGAACAAAGCCAACACAATTAATTTTGGGGATGGGATAAAAACCAGCGTGTAATGAAGGGTTCAAAATGTTTTACCATATTTCCTACACTAGACAATATTGGTTTTGTGGATGGCTTGAAAGCTAATATGTTTAGTATTGGCCAAATGTACGATGATCACAATCATGTGATTGTTACCATGAATGAGTTTCAAATGATTAACTTATACAATATAATATGTTTAGCATAGGCCAAATGTAATCTAGTTATTAATCTTTCAAAGGGTCATCTCTAAATACAATATAATATTGAGAGATAAGGTAGAAAAAAAAGACTCTATTTATATCATTTGCAATGTGAAATTTGTAAAATTTATTAGAATATGTAAGCCTTTATATGTAATGATGTTAAAAAATATTGTTTCTATACCTATAATATAAGTTCTTTATTTTTTTTAGTTGTTTTTCTTATTTTCTCATTGATTTATGTTTTTTAAAATATGCAGTCGAGTGAAGAGGAAGTAGAAGAGGGAGGAGAGAAGATCAAGAGGAAGAAAAAGAAAGAACTCAAGGAGAAATTCGAAGAGAAGAAAATCGAGAAACATGGAGAGGACACAAGCGTGCCGATAATTACATGCGACGACAATGAAAAAACCCATGCCGAGCCCGAAGAAAAGAAGGGTTTCCTAGACAAGATTAAAGAGAAACTTCCTGGACATAAGAAAACCGATGAGGTTGCTGTACCACCACTGACAGAGTGCGGAACCTCGGATGGCGAGGGAAAGAAGAAAAAAGGATTTCTTGAAAAAATCAAGGAGAAGCTGCGTGGATACCACCCCAAGACTAAGGAAGAGAAGGAAAAAGAAACTCCTGCCCATTAAAGACAACAATAGGGTGGTGATAAGGGTCATGATTGTGTTGAAGTATTGGTTTGATTTGCTTTTTGCTTTTTGAGTTACTGGGTTGAATTATACTTTTGTGGTTCAAGTTATGGTTTATGTTTTGGCATTTATGTTCCTTAGTGGGTGATCGGTTATTACCAAGTCCATTTAGTTTTTGTATTGCGACCTGGACCGTATTATTAATGGATTGATTACTTTTGTTTCTAATTTGGATTTATTGATAGTATATTCTGCCGTGTCTAAATATATACATGTTGTTTGTAATTATTTTTATATTTATTTTTTATTGTTTTTTATTTATAAATTTTATTAATCATTTTTTAGTCAATTTTCAAAAAAATATTTTTTTTATTTAATAACAATAACTTTAATGGACTAAAAACGGAGAATACACCATATGAAAATAAAATATATTCTGACATTAGCGACATACCATGTAAATAAACACAAATATAATTGTGTACATAATACCATTATATAATCGGATTTTCAAGAGCTGACCACCACACTCTCTCACACTCTCTCTCTCAAGTTGTGTTTGATTTTACCTATTAAATATAAATCAAAATCATTTAGACATAAGAAGTAATAAATATTGTTTTTATTTTTAAGATAAGTAAGAAGTTAGCGACTATATTTTTATCTGAATAATGAAGAGGTTCAAATGTATAGTTATATTTGATGTCTGAATGTAATTCCAGATTGAGATGAAAAAAAAAATGCAACATATGAACATATAGACATGGAGAGATATGGACAAGTACATCCAGAATAGATACTGATAACATCTCTTACCTTTTTCTACACTAATTTCTCTATAAAGATTTCTAACAGTCTTTAACGAATTCGAGTGGTTTCTCCACTCATCTATTATATTTTCATATATACATATTTATATGTCCTTAAGGTTTACTTTTTTATGTATTGTTTATACAATTTTATAAATCATTTATTCAACTATTTGTACGTTTATATGCTTTTCTGATGTGGACAATTAGTAATCGATGAAATTGTTGACTTTTAAGATCATATTTCGATGGACTGGAGAATATGATTTTTAGACCTTTAAGATTAGCAGTGATCCACAAGAATATGAGTAGTCACTCAGAGAAAAAATTTCTTTACCTTGGACAAATTGGTTCTCTATAATCATGTCATTTATGAAATATAGTAAATTGTAATTTAAAAAGATTGTAAGAGGAATGCTTATATATAAACTTCCTACTTTCATTTTAAAATCTTACGTATAGGTAATATGAAGTGTAATAGCAACATATTTTAAGGGTAGTTTGAATACATACTGAGCTTATTGAAACTTTTTAGGATTATAATTTGAATTGTAACTATGAAAATATATTGAGTTTATCTATATATAAAGATTATTTTTTGACAATTTTATCTACCATATAACATAATTGCATCTTAACATTGAACAATGTAGCTTATATATTTGATATTCAATGTACCAAAACACATGCTTGAATTTACACCATGAAAATGTATGGACTACATCAATATATGTTTTACACATATACTCCAATATTTCTTTTCGGCATTTCCGTCTAATAAAATATTTAGAGAAATTATATTACATTATATATGTATTTTAATCAATAAATCCACATTAGACTTCCTTCTTCATTGGAAACCAACACTAAAGAACTTCAACCAAAGGAGGCAAAGCATTTTTTCGGAGAGAGTGTTTGTTGTGATTTGAAATATTCATTGAGCATTTTTGTATTTATTGAGCCAAGCATCTATTGTTTAAAATATATGCCAAGCATTTATTCTTTAAAGTTTAATGAACAATTGTATTAGTAATTGAATTTTTCTCTTTTCTTTATAATTTTTAAGCGCAATAGTTCATACAAAATGTTATTCCAAGTTTTTAGTTTCTTTTGAAATTTGATGTTTTTTTTTGTTTCATACTAATGACATTATTAGTTTGCCTAAAAATATTTTATTTATACCACATATACATTATAACAAAGGCTATATGCGCGGGGTTTACTACTAATACATATATAAGAACATACATTTACATTCGTATATCTTTAGTATATAACTAAATTTGTAGATCATTCTCCCATAGTAACACGTGGAAGTCATAATTTTCCCAATTCTTATCCTTCTTATTCTCTCTCCGATTTACAACTGAGTTCCCTTACACTCTATCTCTCCCTAATCCATGTTTCTTCTCTTCACATACTATGTTGCCACGTGTGTCTAATTATTTATGCCTTAAAGACTAACTTCCCAAGTATTTTCAAGAGAATCCTAGGCACCATTCGGTACGCGATAATATTTTGGAAAGATTGTTATCGCCAGGAAAGTAATTGCCTAGAAATCTTTTACCATAACTTCAAATCCATTCCCCTGCTTGGTTAACCAAAGGATTAATATCGTGAATCTAAATGTAGTTTTTGATTCATGTATGGAAAGTGACATGACAATGCACAGTATATAACAATAATATCCTTTAGTTACACACACACACACACACACACACACACACACACACACATATATATATATATATATATATATATATATATATATAAACTCGCCTAGGGTCCGCCTAGGCCTGAGGCGTGGGAGAAACTCCCCGCCTTAAGCTTTTGACGCCTTATGCTTGGTAAAACCCTGAAGGCGCACTTTTTCTCTAAAGATTTTTTTATAAACCGGACCATAATCTCATTCAAAATAATCAATTAGTATTTTAATTTACACTTATTCAGACATATTTGTATGATATGTACAATTTTATTATTTTAATAGCCTTGTTATGGTTAAAAAATATTAAAATATATTAAAAAGGCCTTAACGCTTTTTCACGCATTTTTACTCCTAAGGCTCGCCTAGACTTCTAAGGCTTAAGACTTAGCCTTCACGCATCGATCACGCCCCGCGGTTTTTAGAACATTGATATATATATATATATATAGATAGATAGAGAGAGAGAGAGAGAGAGAGAGAGAGAGAGAGAGAGAGTGAGAGAGAGAGAGAGAGAGACTCTCCGACATACCTAGCAACATACCTATTTTTTTAAAATAGTAAAAAAAATAATTTTCAGTTAATATTTTTTATGAATTCATGATATTTCAATATGATATTTTAATTTGCCCCTGTAAAAATATTCAGATCAAAACAATGTGTTTCGATATTTTTAAAAAATAGGTAAAAAAATGACAGTTTTAAAGGGTAAAAACTGACAGTTTTTTGACCCATTTTTTAAAAATAACAAAAACCATTATTTTCAATTGATTTTTTTATAGGTGCACATTGAAATATCATGAGCCCATATAAAAAATATCATCTCAAAATGATATTTTGAACTATTTTAAAAAAAGGGTATATTCTAGGAGGGATGTTGGAGATCTCTCTCTCTCTCTCTCTCTATATATATATATATATATATATATATATATATATGTATATATATATATATATATATATATATATATATATATATATATATATATATATATAGTCCTACTCTTGTGCGGACTAGTCCGCATTTTAAGAATGCGGACTAAACACGTGTCACTTGGCGGTGAGCCCAGAAAAGGGAGAGAGAGTGTGCCTATAATTTAGGCTATAATTTCTAGGGGCGTCGTTAGGTGATACGTGTCCGGTCCGTATTCTTATAATGTGGACTAGTCCGCACAGGAGCATTATATATATATATATAAATATATATATATATATATATATATATATATATATATATAATAAGTTACAAAACGTATGTATGTCATAAGATAGAAGTATGATGTCATCTATTAGAGTTTTTTTTTTGCACTTCCTATTTTGCCCCTCAAATCTTTGATTTCCCCCTCTTTTCTTACTTACCAAATTTACTCTTCAATTCAAAATTAAGGATACTTTGGTCAAAATCACTTCATCAATTTGTTCACAATCTCTCATTTCTCACACAAACCTCTCATTCTCCCGTTCTCTCATCAGCAAGCCCAAAAAAACCCTACCACCTATTTCTCTCTCTTTTGTCGCTCGCCGCTCTCTCTCTCACCACGTCTTCTCTTTACACATCACTTGATTCGGGTTTTCTTGGTTTTAGATCTAGGTTTTCTTCAAATGGAAGATCCCCTCTTGAAAAAATCATGTACGAAGGTCTTCCAATGTATTTCTTATTTTCATTTTGTGTTTTGGGGGATTTTATGTTTATTATTTATAATTTTCAGGTATGCTAGAGGTTGAGGTGGAATCAATAAGTTATTGGTTTTGCATTCAAGAAGCTAAGGTTTAATATACTGTTCTTACATGTTCTTAATACATATATGGGGGTTTTAATTTCAGATTATTATTTGTTTATTTCAAAATTATTGTTAGATTAATACATTTCTCTTTTGAGTAATATATTTACACTAACTAACATGGGGTTATATAATGTATCATGGGTTTTAACTGATCTTTGTTTGGATGATGCTAACTCGATGAGGAGATGAGCTGTTGTATCATGGGTTTGTATGTTTACAGTGATGGATTCGGCTCTATTAGTGTAAAAAAAATAAAACTATTGGGGCTTTGTTATATGAGTTTAATTCTTCTTTTAATGTTTAGATTATCTTTTCATTTTGTGATTGTAGGCTTACCATTTTGATGAATTTGGTGGTGAATCACTGAGGTATGCTTATAATTTTTTTTCTATGTTATTCGTTGTTTGATTATTGTCCTAACTAAGTGTTTCATTTTTTTTAGACTTTTTATTTTTACTTAGATGTTATGTGCACTACTAGGACCATTTAGAAAGCATTAACTCAAAATATTCGGTTGTTTGAAGATCAAAGTGCTATTGTGTTATTGTGGAAGCATAAGCAACAATCCCTTAAGGATGATTCTTATTTGGGGGTTTCTAAGTTAGTAAATGGCCTTTTGGGGGCATTTATTTTATGGACCTTTTTGTGGTTAAAAGTACAAAATTTATCATCCTTCCTTTGATTTCATTGTTACAAATAACACAACTACCATATGGCTACGTTCAGCTTCATTTTAAATGAATGTTTACTGGGAAATTTATTGCAAGATTTAGGTCATGATTTGAGTTCAATACTACACTTACTGGTTGGTAATTTTTGGGAATACGAATAACTTTCATATATTTATTTATATTTGATATAATATTATCTTTCATTAACCTTACCTTCCCTATGAATGCAAACGGTGTCGTCGTTATCTCGATCGAGATTAGTAGGTCAAAATTTAAGCTCTTAATTTACTAACTGAAATATGAATTGTTTGAGTTTTAAGAAACTTTATTTTTAATTGGTACATGTGAATGTCATTCTACCAACTCTATAGCACTTTTATGGCGTATTGAGTACATATCCCACTTGCCCTTATTTGATGAAGTCTAAATACAAGGAATCGGATAAAAAAAAGAGAAACAATGTTAGTTCTACTGTGTTGGTTTTGTGCTTCCTTTTGATCATTGTATTCTTACCAGGAATAGCTGGAAGAAAATAAGTCGCCATTTTTGTTAAAAAGTGAGTAATAACACCTCTGATGTAATAAACAATTTTATGTTGTCGTTTGATGTTCATTATTACTAATACTCTATCTCTTTCTCTCTATTTATAGACAAAGTTAGCCTACGTGAAAGTCGCTTAACCATTATTCCCTCTTCAGGGCCTGACTAGAGGTCTCCCAGAGGTTGGATGTGAAGATTAGGATGATATTGTCTTCCTCTCCTTAGACGAGTATTGGATGTAAGGTATAGTTTTGGACACATGGCCTATGAAATTCATGTATTTTACTTACCATTTGATTAAATGTGTTTTAATGTAAGGTATAGTTTTGGACGAGTATTGGATGTAAGGTATAGTTTTGGACGAGTATTCGCTGTTTGTTGTAGTACATAACTGAAGAAGAAACGTCGTAATGTTATCATGAGTATGAGGTTTTGCCTGGGATATTCTCTTATCTCTGTCTTTCTTAAATAACATGGGAAATTTTTAATAGAAGTGGGAGTTTGCTTATATGTTTATCACTAATGTTCTCCTGTGACTTTAAACCAAACGAAACATACACTAAGCTTATTATTTTTTTCTATTTTATTTTTACCTTAGAATTTTGTTAGAGTTTAATTAATTAGACTTTAGTATGCCCCATGTATCCAAGTTAATTTGAATTTAGTAATTTCATCTTATTTTTTGTACATGTGGGGTTTGCTTCATCTTTCTTTTAATTAAGGTGACATTAATGTGTCACTTCTTGACATACGACATTACTCTAGGTCAAACTTAGGTGAATTCATGTGAGCTCAAGCCTATTATAAGTGAGCATATCTCACTGAATGAGCTCAAGCCTATTATAAGTGAGCATATCTCACTGAATGAGCTCAAGCCTATTCTGATGATTGTGCAGTTCCTTTCTTTCTTTGTTTTAAAATCTGATATATTGTTATGAATGCAATTTGGTTCAGGTGAAAATGAGTGTTTGAAAATTGAGGTCAAATTTCACAAACACACTATTTTTAAATGTTTTGTATTGTGTTTTTTTTTTATAAAAGTCTGTTTATAATCAAAATTTCAGGAACAATAGCGATGGAGTTATGAAGAGCTCAATAAGTAAGATGATATATTATCATCAGCAGAGAAGAGTCTGGTAAAATCATAGCACCCCATCACTGGACTCGAACTCCATGATGAAGTGGAGGTTAACGTCGATCCGTTTCATAGCGCTCCATCGCTGGACCTCATCGACGAGGCTCTTGGAGTACGACTCCAAAGTTTCTTCGCCGCCATTTTAGCTAAAGTAGAGAGTCAACATTGTTGACTGAAATTTTCAACATTGAAAATATCAAAACTGTGAATCGTTTGACGGCAATTCAATGCAGTGAATCAATTTTAAACACTAAAAATATAACATTATTTGAATGCAGTGATCCAATTTTAAACACTGAATTGTTTAATGGAAGCTATGCATTTTGGTTGTCTCTCTTTATAATCCTGAGTAGGTTAAATTAATAGTGAGAACTTTTATTTTGTTGTTCAACCGATGTCTTTGGTGAGTTATTGTACATTCAAAGTACAACTAGGATCTTTGCACCTTTTTGTAAGTGGATTGAGTTAGAGGGGTTTTTTAGTGAATTAAGTCAATACTACTGTTACTTCATATGTCTATTTTTTTAAATATGCTTGATATCCCACAAAATAATTTTAAATGTTTTCTAGAAGGGCTAATGTACCTACTTGACTCTAGCTTCAGTTCTTTTTCCTTAATGATTTGGTGAATGTAGGAAAATTTGTAATTCATTCTTTATTGTAATTTTCAGCATGTGATAGAGTACTTTCAATGATTGGCCTAATGTAGGAAGGGAGGCAAGTCGGGTTGTAGGCCAAACATTCGGACGTTGGAGTTCTCTATACAAATGTACTATTCAATTCAAATATGCTGTTAATTTATTTTTATTCATGTTGGTTATACTAATTCCTTGACATCAAAGCATAGTTTTTTTTAACATGAAGACCTTTTAACATTATTTTTCATTTTCATGTAATTTTCATTGAGAGCAAGGCGATGTGGATATGGCATAGTCACAACACCACATTCGTGAGCAGGGAAGTTAATTAGAATAAAATAGGATTGATGGAAATGGGGCTATAAGAATTTATAGGGTTGCGAAATTTGAGCCCCGTCTCTGGACCCGAACTCCATCATGTATTGGAGGTTAACGCCGATCCATTTCATAGCTCCCCATCGTCAGACCTCATCGATGAGGGTCTTGGAGTACGACTCCAACAGTTTCTTCGCTGCCATTTTAGCTAAAGTAGAGAGACAACATTCTTGAATGAAATTTTCAACATTGAAAATATCACAATTGTGAATCGTTTGACGACAGTTCAATGCAGTGAATCAATTTTGAACACTGAAAATATTACATTATTTGAACGCAGTGAATTATTTTAAACAGTGAATCGTTTAATGGCAGCCATGCATTTTGGTTGTCTCTCTTTATAATCTTGAGTAGGTTAAATTAATAGTGAGAACTTCTATTGTTGTTGTTCAAACGATGCCTTTCCTTTATTTTTTTATGTGTTACTGGCCTATTTAAAGATCTATTTTTTTAATTTTTTTTAAGCTCTTTTTATCATCTTGAGTAGGTTAAATTCTATTGTTCTTATTTTTCCTTTTCGCAGAATAAACTTTCATCAAGTATTATGTGTAATATTTTGAGTAGAAAACAATATACTCATATGCATAAATAATAGTATTAAGCTCATTCAGATTTTCTTTGTTTCGATCATTAATTCCACATGTCATTTCAAATTGGCCTCTTCAAAGACTCGAATGTTATATAAGTAAAAATTAATTTTATTTGATATTATTTATTCGAATTTTAAGTTTTATTCTTATATATTTCATGATTTATGTTTTGTGATTTTACATATAAGCTTTAAGTTTATTTGGGGATTCGATTTTTTCAAACAGAGTACAACTTTTTCGAGAAGATGAGACTCGAAACAAAATTTTGGAATTTTATTTCGGAGTTAAATCTTCTTGACTAATGACTATTGATTTTTATTTCGGACTCCAGCAGCAGGATTGCAGTCCAACTAATAAATAACAGCATCCACAACCCATGGTTGATTATAGAAGACTGATCACCTCCAGCAGGGGTTGCTACTATAGGAGCATGATTGTGGCTACTACACGGGCTGCTACTATAGAAGCAGAAACCCTCCTTGGTAATTTGTTGTTGTGGATTTAGTAATGGTCGTGGATACTACATAGGGGCTGCTAAAAAACAAATGTCGCCTCTTTAAATGATATCACATATGGCTCACTCCTTGCATTTCAACCTAAAAAACAAATGGCGCCTCTTTTTCCATAGATAGTGTCTTAGATTCATGCAATAGTCAGTTCTGCATATGATCTTTCAACTCGAGACAGGTAACAATATGGAGCCTCTTTTTCCAAGAAGATATTTGAATTTGTTCTGAGCATGCTCTTTATATCATCTAAAATCTGAGGAATCTTATCAAAGTCATCAATTTGTGCACAATTACCTGACTAGAAAACAGTGAATTTAGAATTATATTTTTTCTTAAAGTTTGTCCCTTTTTCCTGGCCGGTTAGAGATTCAATGATCCTTCTTTCTTCCATATTCGAAAGATAACTCTCTCACCTGATTAAACTAATGTCCATATCTAGCTGCAGGTTTAGTGTGGAACTTATGTTTATTTCACACTTATGATATGTATTATATAAAAGAGGCATGGTATGTACAGGTTTAGTGATGAAAACTTATCTTATGTATTATATAAAAGAGGCATGAAGAGGATTATATAAAGAGGCATGGTATGTGCAGACTAAACTTATCATACGTTTTTTTGGTGAATGTCTAATTCAATTAGTTCAAATTTTGTGGTACTAATATGGTTCGTGTGATTTTTTCAACTATGAGTTTTTTACAGTAATTTAGTTCATTCTTTAATTCATATCGTACCGGAACACCGGAGGAAGCTACTTCAGTACATTTATTAATGTTCTATTACATGACACATTCAATGTTAGCCTACACGGATAAAGAGTTGGTCATTACCAAACTTTGTTGCTGAGAATGCTGAGTAACTCAAATGTGTTATGTTTTGTGTACTCAATGTTTTCAGTAGTTCTAATGATATGTATTGTCCCTCAGGTGACTCCATCGTGGGAATAAATAATTGTCCAGTCAAATAATTCTTAATACCTAAATGATTGTCGTTGATGAGTGGTTGTCTAATTCCTCAGGACACTAGTCAGGCTACCTATCAACCGTAGCGGGAACCACCTAAGGAGTCGAACAGGTGCAGAGAGAGAAGAACTCACCCTCACAAGTACAATATAACGCAATGGTTGATAGGCCTCCCAGCAGCCCATTCGATATATTTTAAATGATGACCATATGGAGCCCCCGTCAAGGGAAGTACATATGTGCAAGTGACTTTATCCTTACGAAGATTTAAAGAAAAATGTGCAAGTGAGTTTTTCCTTTTTCCTTATGAAGATTTAAAGAAAAATTTGCAAGTGAGTTTTTATTTTACTTTTCATTCTCAAATCAGTAAATGAACTACACTAGATACACTTGGCCAGTTCAGCCTCTTACATTGGTTTGTTTGTAAAAGGGAAGAAACAAAAGCAACCCATGGTTGCCTCTGTTTGATATTTAACATAGTGTTTTAGTTCAAGCCTGCTAAAACATTTTTATTTGTGCATTATTTTCTCCTGCACACACCCATGTCTGTTGAAATAGGATGCATACATGAATTAAACTAGATGTTAGTTGCTTATTTGTGCATTATTTTATCCAGCACACACCCATGTCTATTGCTTATTTGTGCATTAGTTGCTTAGCTTTTTTTTACAAGGAAAATTTGACAAATTGGTACTGACTTTGAATCATCTTATGATGTCAGATATCTATCATAGATGTCTGTCTTCTGCAGAAGCAGAAGGTTAGATTGTTTATACATATTTTGGAACGCAAAGTGACTCAGCATTTTGATAAGGAAGACTATGTTTCAGCTTTGGTCACTGAAGAATTCTATACAAATAAGGAGAATTTTCCAGGATTTGGAAGACCTTTTGTCTTGAATTCAAAGGTTTTGCTGAGGGTAGGGTGTGATTTAGAAGCCAAAGACGCTATAAGGGGGGCCCTAAAGATTCCAAAGTCAGTGAGGCAGAGCGCACTTTAATAGAAAAGTTGGCTTCTCTTGGGGCAACACGCAAAGGCCAGTTTTTTTATCACCAGAAGATTTTAATAAATTTGAGATGAATCATGCTTCAACCAATGGAAGCAAATGTAGTGCATATATGTGGAACTCAATCAAGGACTTATTGGGGGAAGCGACAATCTGGAAATAGGTTTGCATCAATTTGCGTGGAGACCTCAGTATTCATTAGGTGTAGCAGCCCAAGTCCTCGACTCATGAATTCTATTACGGTTGTTTTCATTTTGAGTTGTATATTTACTTTTCTTAGCAAGGCTCTCTTTTGTACTTTATAAACAATGATATTATACATGTTGAGTCATATCCTTACTTTTGTGGAACTCAATCATGGACTCATGAATTCTATTCGTTATGTTGTTGATGCCCTTATTTCTTATACAGGGCGGATAATCCTATAAACGAAGGAAACTTTGCCCAAATTTTTTAAATTGTTTACGATTATTTATTTTATATAAAAACATTAGACTTAAATTATACATGACTTGATATTTTGAAAAGAATTCTTCGTTCCTTCAGTCAAAGGGCAATACGCTTAACTGTAGGATCTTCAATAGACAGATGTCGGCATGCTTACACCTATATATGATGAGGTTTCTCCCATGTTTCGAACCCGAGTCCAACTATAGCTTTGGCGAGGGCACTTGCCATCGCACCAACGCACAACTTTATGCTTTTAAAATTATCAGCTTGCCTTCTGGCACAGGCATATCCTAGTATATGTATATATATATATATATATATATAATTAATCTTATTTGATAATGTTATAAAACAAAATAATATGATTCACTATTCTGAAATCTATGAACAAAAATTGTTTTCTACATAAATATATTCAATTATTTACTAAGTTTAATAATTTATGGTATATCTATGTTCATTATTGTGTATGTTAATATAACTAGTTATTACATGAGGGAAAAATGCCAAAAGAAAATTTGTAGGACTTTTAAGCTATTAATAGAATCTCACATAACAAAATTTTCTTCTCAAAATAATATTTAGATTTTATGGATAATTTTGATAATTTAATATTTTATAAGCATCTTTGTCTTCACTGAAATTATTGTAAGGATTTCCATGGGAACGTAAGAATCCCACCTATTGGATGAATTTTGATTCCACCTTTTTTCCACCAAGAAGGTAATCTAATTCCATTTTGGTCACATTCTCTTGTAACCTAACCTCACACCAAACATAGTAATGTTACACATTACCATAATTGTTAGAAGGAATCACATTCCTCATAGTTTTTTCGCGTTCTAAATGGGTCTTATAGCCGACATTTGCTATGTTTCCTCTTCCAAATCTTTAAACTTTCTATTTTCTCTGTCTACATTGTTTAATGTAACATGTCTATTAGGGGTGAAAATATTGGAAACGACACGAAAACACAACACAATACGACATGAAATTGATCATGTAGTAAAAAAAAATGTGCACCGTTATTATTTTAAAAGTATGTCGAACTATATAATACAAGATATTTTAAGAGAGTGTAATAAGCCAAGTAGTTAAAAAAATGTATTTAGCTTCAATTATATAGGAGTTTAGTGTAATTTTACTACACCACTTAAACATTTCAATTATGTGTTAAAATATGTATAAGAGTAAATAGATTATTTAAAACACAATTATATATGACTTAAGTATATTTTTAATTTAAGGACAAAATAATTTAATGTACAAAAAAAGTTTTCATTCTTAAAACCACTTGAATAACATATTATAACCTTCCTCTTGTTATAAAGGATGCATCCTGCACTCCCACTTGTTATAAAGTCAACGTGTATTTAAGTATATATTTATGAGTTTATAAAATTTTATATAATTAGTTATACAAAGATTTAGTTTTGCAGAAAAAAAAAATATAGGAATAGGTAAAGGACTCACGTCAAAACATTTCCTACCAGTAGGTATATATTACCTTAGAGACCAAAATGCTTTGTTATATAAATTATTGGAGTCCCACTTCAAAAATAGTTGCAAGTCTCACAACTATTAACAAATTATAAATCTACTCGTAACTCACTTATAAAGCTGGGACCGAATCTGGTCTAAGAGTCTTCTAGCTCTGGCCTGCTAGTATTTCAAAAGCTACGGTGAACCCATTTTTGGGATCAGTAGAATGTTAATTTTACAGTGCACTAAGGGATGCTGTAAGAAATCGAAGGGCATCCGTTGATTGAGTTTCAAGTTTTTAATATGTATTTGAATGTAATCACCTGAATGAGAATTTAATTAGCACGAGGGTTGACAATTATGTACTTCTGTCATTTTTTTATGTTTCTTGTCTATTTATGTTTAAAACAATATTGTTAAACACATCTCTCGTGTTTTTAGGTTGGTTGTGTTCGTTTTAATTAAAAAAAAATATAATATTGGATTGTGTCATTTTCGTGTTAGATAAATCTTGTTCCGATCGTGTCTGGCTTATCACGGCCCAATAACACGATTTGGCACCCATTTTGTGTGTGTGTGTGTGTGTATCTTCGCTTCCTTAACAATATAATTGCCAATTCCTCTACCTTCATAAAATTCCCTCGTAACTTGATCAAATATCATGTAAAAGATATTTCATTATGAGCCACTAATGCTCATATTTTAAGAGGATCCATTACTATGATCTATTCCTATTCATGCCTATTATTGTTCATATATTTTTTGGCCTTCTCTCTAAATTTTATCACTAACACTAACATTAGATATTTTCTCTATTTTAATTCACTTTTGTATTTACATAATTCATTCCATCACCACAAAATATTTCCACATATAATAGTCGAGGATATGATGAGTAACCAATGGATATTCAGGGTTGATTTTTGGAACGTTCTAGGAGAAGACATTTTCGGCAGACGAATGCGAAAAAGTTATGGAAATTATTTGAGGTCATTCTAGTCAAGTGGTTTGTGTCTTTATTTATTTATTAATTTTACAACTAGTTTTGTATTGGGATTCCTACAATTGGGATTTTGAGATGTAATTAGAAAAATAAATAATTCTATTATTCCAGTGGCCATCTGGGATTTCTTCTATACGGATTCACCCCGAAATAAGAGAATTTTAGCATGTGCGGGTCTTGAGAAATCTTTGCGGGCTCCCACATATATAAATGTCCTTCATTAAATGATGATGAAAAGGTAGAACATGGAGTCACGAGCATATCTTACTCAAAGTAGGCAAAAGATGTAGTAGTTCTCGTAGAAATGTCATCAAAGAAAAATTGATGCATACCAAATCAATAAATTGAGGGTCCAACGACTAAGTTATCGAACGGATAGGTGTTAGGCACCCATTCTTTTCTATTAGTATCTCATAAGCTAGGATAATATTCTCATTTTCTCCAAAATATAATTCATGTGTATAATGTGTGTGATGTGAAAATAAGTTAGAAAAATAAATCGTCATATACACATCATGAGAAGGACGAAAATGATTCATTCTGAGGAGTATAAAAAGAAAGAAAATAATCTGACAAGGTTGCCAAAATGTGTAGTGCGCGAAGAATGGAATATGTATGTATGAGGAGGGCGCTAAAAATATGATAATCAAAAGGGACAATGATATGTGCAATATATCGGACACAAATCCGCCATGGTGAAATAAATATGTGTGTTTAACGATAGTATGAAAAAGAAACATAATAAAAGAATATGAAAATATGATATGATTAACCAACGGATCATGATTTACTATGAGGAAGTGAATATGAATGTTTGATGGGTTACTAGTACTTATATATGTATATACGCATAGTAATACTAAATATTAGAACTAGTAAAGTAAATAAATAAGCAAATAGGACTGGAATATAGAGGATGACTAGGGACGCCTAGATATGCCAAAAAAGGCAACAAAGTCCATGTAGTTTGACAACACGCAAGGGTGGGCCTTAACCCATGAACCCAAAACTTGAAATTCTCTAAGTTCATTTAAAAATGTTCACAAGTGTTGGGAGTGTGAAAAATGGAAAATATAGTTTAGGGTTTAAAGGTGAACCCTCTTTTAGCATTTTTGGTTTATAAAATTATGTTTTTTGCCTATAAATAATAAAAAAAAATGGATTAATTGGAGTGATAAAATGAAATAAAGTAAAAATATTCCAAAAGTGAAGAAAAAATAATAAATGACACTAGTTAAATAATATGTAAAAGTCTTGAAGTAGACCTCATATAGAACCTTGCTATGATTTTGACGTAAAGCAGGCTAATTTTTATGGTGTTTGAGTGGTGGTGGGGTAATGGTAAAAGTGGGTGGCAAAAAGTGAGGTCAATGCGATGTAACAAAAGTGGAGAGAATTTTTAGAACATGAAATTTTATAATGACGATGCACTAATTTCGAGGTAGAGGTTGTTTTAATTTTCAGAAAAGGGTTCTTACGAATTAGGCCATGACTTCCTTAAATAGAAAAATATAGGGCTAGGGTCTATGCCGATTGGCATAGGCCCTGGTCTGTCGATCGGCGTACCCCTAGTTTGTTGATGAGAGGGTCTGGGGTGGTCTATAGGCAGTCCAAAAAGGAATTTTTCTAAAAAACATGCAAAAAATGCGAATCGTAAGTCCGAATCGCGCACAAACAAAACCGTTGAAAAATGTTTTCAAATCCATATAAAAATCTAATGGGCCACTTTCGGGTCTGAGAGTTAACGAAAGTCAAAAGGTGCTTGAAAATGCTTGATAAGGTCTAGGATGGGGTTCATGGAGTAAAAAGACAAGTAGGCACGAACCGTACGGTCGATTCACGCACGAAATTGACCGTTGGAAGGGGTATTAAAAGCCTTATGAAAGTGAAAGAGATATTCCGAGGTTTGAAAGTTGAACAAAGTTAAACGGAGCTCAGAAGCGTGTGGTGGCCTTTAGGATAGGGTTCTTACATTAAAAAGCGAAGTACGAGCGAACTGTAGGGCTAATTCCTGCATGGTATTGATAGTTGGAAATGGTATTTGGCGGCCCTGTGGAAGTGAAATGAGATACGAACATATTTGGGAGTTGGCCAAAGTCAAAATCGGCTCGAAAAAGACTGATGGTCTCTCAGACGGGGTTTCGAAGAAAAAAGTAAAGTACGTGCGAACCATGAGGCCAAGTCAGGCACAATATGGACAATTGAAAAGAGTATTTAGAGACCTATGAAAGTTTAAGGATTTACTCTCGGGTTCTAAAAAGTCCTGATATGCAATGTAAGGATGGTCTTTCAAACAAAAAGATTTTCTTATTTTTCAAATTTAAGGAAAAAAACTTTAAATAAGTTAATGCAATAAAAGCCTTTTCACCAATTAAACCGTTTATTATGAAAAAACAAGTTACCCAATTTTATCTTTTATAACCTAAAACATGAATCTAAGTGATAAAAATATTAAATAAGTAAAGCATCACCACACGCTAATGTACGAGGAAAACCCACAATAGGAAAAACCTCGGATGACCTAGCCAAACAGTTCACCATGATAAGGTTTTACAAAGACTAGACGGTGGTCTTATTCAACGACTCGTCTCCCTAGCAAGCTTTAATGTGCTTCTATCTTCAACCTCTCCTTCACAATGAAACATAGGAGTCCACCCACACAAACTGCCACAACATGTGAATCCATACGTACCCGGGTATCCACCGATGAGGCTCAAAAAGTATCTACGAAATAGGAAAATGGAATTATCATTTCTTTATCACAACACATGAAACCATAAATATGATGACCACCACACGAAACCTTCTCTCTCCAGATGATTAGAAATAGACTTTGTGCCCAACAAAAAGATCTCAAAGCATAAGAATATTGAAATATGGATATTTAAACTCTTTTGGGTGAAACAATGGTTTTGAAATTTGGTAAAAAAATGGGAATTCTTATTTTACAAATGTTCTTCAAAATTTGAGTCCATCACGCCTCTTTATATTAAACCAAGAAATTCGAGGCGACAAGTTCGTCCAAATGAAAACATAGTTCTCATTCGAACAAAATTCATATTTTGTTCAAATCAAGACCCGTCTCATTCGAATGGACATGCATTGTGGTTCAAACGACCTTCCCATGAGCTTCCAAATGGTGACCTTCTATTTGACAAAAATTTCCCGTTTGAAGTTCAATGGATGTTCGTTCTAATATCCCAAGCTTTTTTCAACGAGATCTCAAACTTGTTTGAACGAAATTCTCATTTCATTCTAATGAAGTTTGTATCTCGTTCTAACGAACTAAGAAATAATATTTTTTTTCTAAAAATTATTTAAAAACAGTTCCAAATGATTTTGTTTAAAAATAATCACCCAAAATAAATTTCAAAGAATCATAATCTAATGCATCCCTACCGGTAAGATCCTAAAAAAATGTGAGGATCAACTTGGCATGAAACACGATATGATGAGTATCCATCTTTGAAGCTTTTTCGCTACGTCTTCAATAGTTTTACAAGATCGACAATACAAATTCAAACTTATAACTCAATTTTTTCCTGAAATTATGCCAATTACAAACAAATTGAATCGGTTGAGAATTTTCCCTTTTAAATCTCCCATTTTGGCTATTCCGGGGCAAAAACCCAAAGTAAAAACCCCGTGGGTCAGAAAACACTTTCAAAGACTCAACCTCAAAAGAAAAAAGTACCGATGATCGACAAATACATATGCTAAGTACCTTTGCTCGCTTGAAACTTATCTTATGTTGAAAAACTACACACTTAAAACACCTTCAAGTGCAAAGAAAATATAACATGTATAAAATCATCATCTGAATAAATTCAAACTATGTCCAACAATCACAACCTAGGCAAGATATCTCCTACTAAGATAAAGATATCATAATCATGAAAGGAAAGACATTGTTTTTACTCATTTTTGTTTAGAACTAAATGAAGTAAGAATGCATAAAACTATTTATCCCCCATGAACTAAATCTCCCCGAAATATGTGAACATATAAGAACAAAAGAAATAACAAAAGTAGTAATACTACCATGCAATGGTGTAACGTGCATCAAGAACATAATATTGCAACACAAGCACGAATATTCATAAGCCTAGAATATTAATAAGTTTACAAGAAGGGGGTGAGGCAAAGAGGGAGCTAACACAGAATATAAGTGGTTCAACCAATCTTGGCCTACTCCACTATGTGGGTGCATGTGATATCCACTAAATAAGGACTATAATGGCCTTGGGATACAAAACACTCAAGCTTTCTATAATTCCCCATAATTTTTCTAAAATAAATAATAATAATAATAATAATGTAATTTGATAAATAAATTTTTGTGGAAATTGGACTCAATTGGAAACTTAATTTAATAATTGCAAAGGTGTAATTTGTTGGTAAGTCATATTTTGATGTGATTAATTTTCTGCGTGTATCTATGTGTATTGCTATAGCATCGCATGTATTGCAAAAGAAATTCAAATTAATATGCGACACAATTTAAAAGTACCCAATGTTAACATAAAATAATTCGGGATATATTTCGGGGCACATATGGGCTCGTTTATGTGTTTTAGACCTTTAGAAATAGTCCTAGATCTAAAATATATAGGTTGGAGAGCTTTTGGACTAGTTGGGATGTGAATTCGGGTCTATTTGAGGGTACAAATATTGGGTATTAAGCCCTACTCGGGATTAGGATTTATTAGTGTTTAAGTGGGGGTAAACCACTTCCCCACTACTATTCAGAAATGACCTAAACACAACTGTTAACGGGAGAGGAAAGGAGAAGAACCAAAATAGGATAAAAGGACAAGGAATGAAGAAGAAATCAAAGGGGTTGTCTTCCACAAATTTCTAAGGCAATAATCCCCTTACTTAATTAAAGTTTTCCGTGTATTTTCTTGATGCATTATAATGACCCACAAAATTTCTGAAATTTAGGTTTGATATGAATGATTTGATGATGAATAAATATTCTATGCATGTAGAGGGTTGAATTTAATATAGAATGAACCCCATAAATTTAGGTATACCGATATCTTGAAATTGGGGCTAGAACCCTCAGGGTTCTTGATAGTTAAGTGGGAACATCTTGACTAGTTGATCTAGAGGATATTATTGTTGGTATATGGACTGAAATCCTGATGTAAACTCCATGACAAATGCCAAATATCATGAATTAAATAGGGTTGGAATTTGTAATGAAATTTGAGTTGAAATATGTATTTAATGTTCATACATTCTAGGAAAATTAGGCCTGAAATTAGAATTGAATCATGTAATTAATGATCGTAAGTGGACTAATTAAGTTGTAGGGAACAAAATACATAATTATTAAGAAGTATAAACCCTTAGAAGTGAATTTGGAAGGAAATTAAAGAATCTTACTAAAACAAACAAGAAAATATGGGCTTTTGCATAAAATCAAATCGATTCGGCCATGGAGCGAATTGATTCGGTTTGGCAGCGAATGCATTCGACCATGAACCAAATCGATTCAGTCCTGGGGGCTGAGTGAGTTAGGCCTAGAATTTGGTTAAGGGTAATTTCAGGAGTCCAAGCGAGTTGGTAGGACCGTGTATGGGCCAATAGGGAATATATTAAAAATGAAAAGGTGCCCTTATTTAATTGGGAAAATTACATTTAACAAGATGATTAAGTAATTATCCAAGAGAGTGGAAATAATAATTCACTAGAAAATAAATTATTGATAAATGGAATAATTGTGGACATACCAACGTTCGTTGACTGTCCTATCGGCTTGGGGGTTCGTACGTTCAGACCGGGTACCACATGTAAACACAGGCGGGCTTGACGATTGTGTAGGTCGTATAGGTACTACATGGAGGAACTATTTATGAGAGGAATGTGTTGATGCTGACCCAACCTGTGTCACCGCTGGGTATGGATCGTGAACAAGTATCCTGCATAGGGATCACCCCCAACTAATGTATGTTTTGTGATGTCCACTTATGATAAGATATTCCTCCAGACTTGTCGATAGAATACGAACTAGACACCAATGGTAGATGCCTTTGTGTGTGAAATATATAAAAGTACATATATAAATAATTGTCGGACTGTAATGAGATAAATTTAATTGTCTAAGAATGGGGACATAAATGACAAGAGCCTACTTTGTGATGCATAATAGATGTTTATGCCTAGACGTATGACTTATAAAACTAGGATATTATGGATATTCTTAGTTAATTACAATCGATACACTTAAACATTTAATTATTGACAAATTCATTTTTATTAATTTGGCACGTTGTCATGTCATTAATTGGAACTTATTGGGTTGCGATTTATATCACACTTAGTTGAGGGGTGAGGTGTTAAACTCATACGAGTGACAATGGGGGAATATTTATTTTGTATCAACTCTATAATTTCATCTTGAATTGATGAAGTTAGTCTTGAACATCTAGGGCTCTGACCCAAATTTAAATGGTTTCTCCCCCCCCCCCCCCCCCCCAAGTTCTCCTATATAGGGATATATGGATTGTGCTGTAGTAGTCTCGCAGTCTGCCAGAGTTAGTTAGTTTGGGTTATTTGATTCTAGCATAGGTGCTTTTCTGTCAGAGTTAGTTATTTTATTTGGAACAGTTGTAAGGACATAAACCCAAATTTCTTTACATTATATTGGGTCGAGGCATTTACTTTGTATTTAGATTTATTATGTACTTGGTGTTGGTTTGAATTTATCTATTCTTACGCAAACATTCATAAAGTTCAAAACAATCCTTAGAAATATATTATTTATATTACGTTTGTGCTGAGAATGGTATTAATTGACAAGCGAGCCATATGTTAGGCGTATCGTGCCCAAACTTTTAGGTATTATTTATTTTATGTTCGGCATATGTTGGGGTTCTTATAATTGGTATCACAACAAACTTTTAGTGTCCGTAAGATATGTGTTTCGTTCATTACGTTCTGTTTTGCCTTATTTGATATGTAAAGCCTATCGTTAGGATTCATTGTATTCTTACATTGGCTCTAATTCGAACTTTATTTTCTTTTAAATGGAAAAAAAAAAAGGGGCAGACCGAGGTGAGTAGTTCCACATATTTCAAAGGAGGGGGCTCACTCACAACCACGTCATCAGCTATAGGCCCCAAAGTCCCAATAGTTGATCACACAAGCTCAGATAGACACTATAGTGTCTCAGGCGGTCTCTACGGCTATGGTAGCTATGCTCCAACACTTCCCACCACCACAGACACATAAGCAACCACCACTACCACAACAAGTGGCTATACCAGCTCAGGAACTGGGTTATATGTGGGACAGAGTGACGGAGGCCTTTTTTAAGGACCAGCCTCTAGAGTCCGCTGACAGTTTAGATATATTTGTGCTGAGTAGGTGGGAGAAGGATATTGAGAGGCACTTACGGAGGGTCAAGTGAACACCCATACAGAAGCAGATGTTGGCTTCATTTAGATTAGTGGGGGACGTACTGCAGTAGTGGGAGGAGATTACGAAAGTTGCTAAAAGGGGTAATTTCACTATTGATCAGTTTTGTGAGAGATTTGAGGGGAAATACTTCCCCCTAGCGATGAAGTCTGAGATGAGGAGTGAGTTTACGGAGCTAAAATAGGAGGGGCTTACTATAGCCGAGTACGAAGAGGATTTCACCGCCCTCTCCTACTTCGTAAAGGAGGATGTTTGTACCGGGAAGATGAGTATGGGCAGGTTCATTTTGGGATCAGCCTGACACATCCGGAAGACTTTTATGGGGAACCCATCAGTCACGAAATACAATCAGTTGGTTAATTTTCTATTTCTCCTTTGAAAGTATCACATGGAATTTCTAAAAACAAGGGAGAGAAATGTCATGGAGCGAAGTCATCGAGACAAGAGGGCAAGAGGAGTGGGGGAAGCAGATCTAGGACCCAACATCACAGGAGCACCCCATCTGCCGACCACAATAAGGAGTTTAGAGGTGAAAATAACTGAAACAACCAGGGATAGTTGGTGAAGGAATATCAGGGGCTAGCAGTACAGAGGCCATCAAGGCCAGGGATAGGAGGATAGAGGCCAGCAGGGTCTGTTCTAAGGAAACTATTATACCTATGGGGAGAAGGGTCATTGCTCAGAGATTTTTCCTCGTGGTAACCAGATAGTCCAAGATAAATGAGGATGTAGGTGACAATAGCAGGCGCCATAGGGACATCGCCCACCCTTTCTAGCTCAGGGAGCCGCTGCAGCAGTCGCTCTGGCACCCATCGCCCTGCAATAAGGACATTAGTCATTGCAGTATGGACGAGTCTGTCATGTTGCAACAACAGAGGGGACAATACATGCACAAGAAGTCGAGGGTATGTTTCCCATCTTTGGTCATATTGGTCGCATTCTATTCGATACGGGTGAATCTCATTCTTTTGTTAGCACGGGGTTTGCACGGGAGACGGGTATGATAGATTTTGCATCCAACATTATTTTACACATAGGCTCACCAGTGGGTAGTGGGGAACCCATACAGTCAATATGTCGGGTTATAGGTATTGAGATAGGTCGAATCACCTTCACAGTTGATTTATTAGTACTTGACATGCATGAGTACGACGTCATTTTAGGTATGAACTGGCTAGGTACATATAGACCATGTGTGGATTGTTGTCGGAGGTCCATTATCTTTGCAACTCTCGGGTAGGAGATGTACCTAGTTACGATGTCGCACCCCATAGGTGGGTCGAGCCCATATTTGTAGTACATCGAGGACGATACTTCTTCATAGGTTGTGGTGACACTAGATTCAATCCCTGAGGTGAATGGGTTTGCTAATATTTTTGGGTAGATTTTATGGTTACCACCAAGTCGGGATATCGATTTCATGATTGATTTATTTCCAGACACTAGACCTATTGCCCATACTCCGTATCAGATGGCTCTTTTGGAGATAAGGGAGCTACAAGAGAATATTAAGCAGTTGAAGGGAAGGTATTTATCATGAGGATTACTTCACCCTGGGGTGATACAATGTTATTCGTCAAGAAGAAGGAAGGATCTCTACATTTTTGTATCGACTGTAAGGAGTTGAACAAAGTCACTATTGAGAATAAATACCCGTTTCCACGTATAGATGATTTATTTTACTGACTGAGGGGTGTTGCATATTTTTCAAAGATTGATTTAAGGTTGGGTTACCACCAGTTAAGAGTTCGGGAATAGGATATCTCAAAGACATCCTTCCTTACTAGGTATGGGCCATACGAGTTTTTGGTGATATGATTTGGGCTAACCAATGCACCAACAATATATATGGACTTTATGAACCGCATGTTCAGGGATTATTTGGATCGATTTGTTTGGGGTACCATTTGTTTGGGATGAGGTGTGACAGTAGGAATTTGAGGAGTTGAAGACTAGACTGAATACGACATTGGTTTTGGCATTGCCTCGGGTAGGGGTTGACTACAGAGTCTTCACAGATGTGTCCTTAAAGGCAATTGACGGGGCTTTGATGTAGGAGGAGAGGCCAATATCTTATGCTTCCCGAAAGCTTAAGCCTCATGAGGGACATTACCCCACCCACGATATAGAGTTAGCAGCTGTGGTTTTTTCATTGCGAGTGTGGAGACACTATCTCCTGGGGGAGAAACTTTATCTTTTAACAAACCACAAAAGCCTGCAGTATTTGTTCACACAGCAGGAGCTGAACATACGACAAAGGAGATGGCTAGAGTTTTTGAAAGATTATCAGTTCGACATTCAGTACCACCGGAGAAAGGTGCCGTGGCGGATGCTTTTAGCAACAAGCCTATTTTCGATTTAGCAATTGTGTGAAAGGCAAAGTGGCAGTCGCTTTATGCCAACAATGACCTGACCCGCGCATTTATGGCAATTCTCACTATCAACCCCGAGATCATTATTTTGGTGGTGAAGCCATAGGGAAGAGATAAGCATTCCTAGGAGAGAATGAGATAGTTGTTAGACGAGGGATGGATCACTTTCCCATTGCGTTAGATGATGGTTTGAGGTTTCAGGGGAGACTAGTTGTACGAGATGATGAGGAGTTGAGGTGAGCTATTATATTTGAGGCTCATGGGTTACGATTTATGGGACATCCCGGAGGGAATATGATGTACCACGACATGGGACGTCAGTATTGGTGGGTCAGGATTAAAATGAACATAGATAATTTCATGTCAAAGTGTGCTACATTTCAGCTGGTGAAAGTGGACTGTTAGCGTCCCCTAGGATTTTTACAACCTTTAAAGATCCCAGTGCGGAAATGAAAAGTGTCTCCATGGAATTTATTACTTGGCTACCTACATCGTAGAGGGAACACGATTTGATATAGGCAATCATCTACAGATTGACAAAGAAGTATCATTTCTCATCGGTCCGGACACATTACAACTCAGAGAAGTACACTAGACTCTTCCTTACAAAGATTTTTAAGATGAACGGGGCACCGCTCAACATCGTGTTAGATAGGGACAGGACATTTGTGTCCCACTTTTAGAGGAATTTTCAGCAGGCCTTAGGGCCATAGCTGAGATTAATCACGTCATATCATCCTCAGACCGATTAACAAACGAAGAGGATTAACTAACTGTTGGAGGACATGTTGAGGATTTGCATTCTAGATTTTTTAAGGGGAGTTGTGATCATTATTTGCCTTTAGTGGAGTTTCCATAGAATAACAACTACTAGTTCACGATCGGGATGCTACCGTTTGAGGCACTCTAGGGGAGACCTTTCCATTCACCCTCATGTTGGTTGGAGTTAGGGGAGAACAAGTTTCACAGGCCAGACTTCATTCCAAACACTTCAGAGAAGGTAGATATGATTCGGGCCAAGATACGAATTACCCAGGACAAGCAGAATAGCTATGTAGATGCGGGCCAAATACACTTAGACTTAATTGGAAATTTAATTTCGTAATTGCAAAGGTCTAATTTTTTGTTAAGTTATATTTGTTTGTGATTGATTTTCTATGTCAATCTATGTTTATAGATATAACATCACATTGATTGTATAAAAAAATACAAATTAATGTGTGACACAATTGAAAAGTACCCAATGTTAACATAAAATTATTCGGGACATATTTCGGGCCATATATAGGACCGTTTAGGTGTTTTAAACCTTTATAAATAGTCCCGGGTCAATAGTATATAGGTTGGGGAACTTTTGGTCTAGTTGGGATATGAATTTGGGTCCATTTGGGAGTCCAAAAATTGAGTTTTAAGCCCAACTCGGGATTAGTATTAATTAGTGTTTATGTTGGGGTAAACCAATTCCCCACTACTATTAAGAAATACCTAAGAACAACTTCTTATGGGAGAGGAATGCATAAGAATAAAAAGATGGAAAAAGGGTAAGGAATCAAGAAGAAATCAAATGGGCTTTCTACCACAAATTTCTAAGGCAATAAGTCTCAAACTTAATTTACGTTTACAATGTATTTTCTTGATGCATTATAATGACCCTTAAAATTTCTATGATTTAGTTATGATATGTAATATATGATGATGAATACATATTTTATGCATGTAGAGGACTATATTTAATATAAAATTAGTCCTAGAAATTTAGGTATCAATATCTTGAAATTGGGGTTAGATGCCTTAGCGTTCTTGATAGTTAACTAGGTACATTTTAACTATTTGATGTTGAGGATATTACTGTCGGTATATGGACTGAAATCCGGATGTAAACCTCATGATAGATGCTCCATATTATGAATTAAATAGTGTTGGAATTTGGAATGAAATCTAAGTTGAAATATCCATTTAATGTTCATACATTCTGGAAAAATTAAGCATGGAAATTGGAATTGAATCAAGTAGTTAATGATCGTAAGTGGACTAATTAATTTTTAGGGAATCAATTACATAACTATTAAGAAGTATAAACCCTTAGAAGTTAATTTGGAAGGAAATTGAGGAATCACATATTGAAACAAACAAGAAGATCTGGGCTTCGGCATAAAATCGAATTGATTCGGCCTTCGAGCGAATCAATTCAGTTTGGGAACGAATCGATTTGGCGACGAACCAAATCAATTCGGTACTAGGAGATGAGTGATTTGGGCCTAGGATTTGGTTAAGGGTAATTTCAGCAGTCCAAGTGAGTTGGTAGGATCGTATATGGGTCAATAGGTAGTATATTAAAAATGAAAAGGTGCCCTTATTTATTTGGGAAAATTACATTTAACAAGATGGTTAAGTAATTATCTAAGGGAGTGGAATGAATAATTCACTAGAAGGTAAATTATTAATAAATGGAATAAATGTGGACTTCATGTGTGACTTTTATATGGTAATTATACAGTAGTTACATATACATAGTGTACGAGATAATAATATGTACTTACGTGTATTTATGAGGACATACCAATGTTTGTAGGCTATCCTATCGGCTTGGGGGTTCGTACGTTAGGAACGGGTACCACACATCATCATAGGTGGGCTTGAGGATTATGTAGGTCATATAGGTACTACATGGAGGCGCTATTTATGTAAGCTAGGTATTGACGCTGAAGCAGCCTGTGCCACCGATAGGTATGGACCGTGAATAGGAGTCCTGCGTAAGGACCTCCCCAAACTCCCCAGACTTACTGATAGAGTACAAACTAGACAGCAACGATAGATGCCTTTGTGTGTCAAATATTTGAAAGGACATATATAAATAATTACCGGACTGTAATGTGATAAATTTATTTATCTAAAATGTGGACATAAATGACAAGACCCTACTTTGTGATGCATAATAGATGTTTATGACTAGACGTGGGACTTATAAGACTTGGATATTATGGGTATTGGTATTTAATTATAGTCGGTACACTTACACATTTAATTATCAAAAAATTCATTATTATTAATTTGGCACATTGTTAGAGTCGTTATTTGAGACTTATTGGGATGCGATTTATATCACACTTAGATGATGGGTGATGTGTTAAACTCATGCGAGTAATGATGGTGGAATATTTATTTTGCATCAACTGTATTATTCATCTTAAATAATTAATTTACTTCTTGAACATCTAGGGCTCAGACCCAAATTTAAATGTTTTCTCCTCCCAAGTTCTCCTAGAAATGGATAGATGGATTGTGCTGCAGCAGTCTCGCAGTCTCTTTCATTCATCATGTTTTAGATTCTTTGACTCTAGCATAGGTGCTTTTCTGCCAGAGTTCGTTATTTTATTTGTAATAGTTGTAAGGCCATAAGCCAGAATTTCTTATGTTGGGTTGTGGAATTTACTCTATAGTTGGATTTATTATGTACTTGCTGTTGGTTTGAATTTGTCTATTGTTATGGAAACATTCATAAAGTTCAATTCAAGCCTTTAAAATAATATAATATATATTACGTTTGTGCTGAGAATGGTATGAATTGACAAGCAAGCGTTATCTTCGACATATCGGCCTGGCAAACCTTTACGTGAGAAAGTAGGAGTTGTTACACTTTCTGCCTCTATGGAGTGAATTCATCAGAGTTTTAGTAGGGTTGTGAATTAACCATCCTTCTAAAGGTAGGAGAAGGTAGGCATTTATATGGCTGGGGTGGTGCCATGCGCACCCCAGGCATGTAGGAGGCATGTACAATATCAAGTGGCCAATGTCATTCGGTCACCTATCATTTGTTCTTGTAAATAATGATTAAGAAATACTCTCCACACATGAGGTGGATGTTGTCCACGTGAGGTTTGCATCCCACACACACTCTCCCATGCGTCATCCATTCCACATGCCTTACCAGATGTGCCCTACTGACGTGAGGTGTTAGCGTGGTCGAGCAAGAGACCACTGAGGTTCAATTGGAACACATGTTGGTAACTTCCATGTGGAGTCTCGAATAACTAGCATCAGGCAAAGACGAGTGTATAACGAGTCTGATGAAGCCTCGACCTGATGGAAGGACGAGATCAAAAGAGCTGCTATAAGATTCTCTGGGAGAGCACATTTCGTAAGGTCGGCTCGAGCTAAGCTAGTTTTGAGTGTAGACAAGGTCATACTTAGGCATACCAGGAATCATTATGAAAACACATTGATCTTAAACTATAACACACTCAAAAGCTAAACATATCACATATTTTTTTCACTCGATTCCTTTGAAGCTATCATTTTCGAAAATCAAACAAACTAAACTCGGTGGCCTTGGATTTTTTTTTGCTTATGCTGCCTTTAATTTTTTATATATAAGTTCTTTCCAATGGTGACTTCCCTGTAATGGAGATTTTCTCCTTTGGTAGACCTTTCCCATACAGCATCATATATTTTTAATAAAAAAATCTGACGGGCAATGCTTTTTACCTGCACAAATCTACCATAGTAATAAAATATATAGATGGAAAGATGAATTAAAGAACATGTCACACAACTCAAATATAATATGTGAAGTTAAAATTCAAAGAGCTCGTTCATGTGGTTGTGGAGGCATATAAAAAGTGAATCCATTATGTGAATTAAAGTCGAAAAAACTCCATACAATCATGACTAAGAACAATCTAGGTATTGAAAATCATACCCAAATGTCCTAGTCACAAGGAAAGTACATAATGAAATGGATTCAAATACATAATTATGCCCCACAAAATATGTAAACTAAAATACACAAAGATATAAATTTTTTTAGTTTTTATTAAAAATTTCAGATGAAATATACCAATTAAAAAAAACTCAAAAGACAAACAAAATCTTTTTGTATTTTTCACTACAACTCAACAAATGTTATATAAAAATACAAAAGAGTCAAATAACATACAACTAGCAAACATATATATATATATATATATAAGAACAAGAGCTTGTGTATGTAAACATGTGAACAAAATCAACCATTAGATATAGCATGGTAAGTATCATGTGCAAGAAAACGAGAATCAATGAGTCTAATTTGTAAAGCCTCCAAATTCTATTTCCTAACCCACATCATGGTAACACGATGATATATGGTTTTGGAAACCTTGGTGGATCTAGACTAAAACCTCAGATGACATTTTTTAATATCAATAAAAAATGCCTAGGGTGACCTGTCCTATCGTAAACGCATGGTCTTGGCTTGGTGATCAAAAGCATTTGTATATCGAATCAAATTCCACACATGTCATCTTTTATTTGGACGGTGCCTAACATCTATCCAACTTCGCGTACCTAGATCTCAAATCAAATTTTACACGATTCGAGTATCAAATGCCTAGACTACTCAAACTTAAGCATATCCTTCTTTATAACCTCCCTCAATCCACAAAGCCTACCTCTCTAACCCTCAACATACTATATCTTCTTTTAAAAAGTCCCATCACATACCCTAAGATCCAGAGTTAAAATCCGCTCATTATTTCTTATGGCATGCTCTTTGAACCTAGCTTCCAACTTCAAGTCTTCCTTATTCACATTCAATATTTTTGCATACAACTCATGGAAGGAAACTTGGAGTTCACTCTTCGACTACTCTTCTTCATCATCACTCTTTTCTTCACTCTATTCCACATCACACATTTCAGATGCACTTCTACTACTCTTCTACTACTCATGCCTAGAAATATCTTCATGGGAAGATTTCTCATCAAAGCTCACATGACTACCCAGGGAGATTTTCTTCCCTCTTTCAAATTACTCTCACCAAGGATGACATTATAAGCATTCGGTTTTTTGCCCTCCTTTCTTAATTTAATGGGGCAGTAAGCTAGGATATAGCCATAAACCTCAAACCATAAATCCATTCTGATTTATCACTCATAAAGTTATCATTCTAATTTTAGGGAATAGATTGATCTTGTTATCTCAAACTTTTTCGCATTTTTTGGTTGCTTTTGAATCTTGAGAAATTTCTTGAATTTATTTTCTAACAAGGCCATATCTTTGAACTTAATGTCATATTTTTCATTTAAAACATGTGTTTTTTCCTCTAAGGCTTTCAAAACAATGCCCTTGTCCTTCTTATTCATTTTGCAGGAAAACAAGTCAAGCTCACAAGTTTGTAGGTCACATACAAGATCTTCAAACTTTTTAGAATTTAAAGCACCCAAGTAATTCAAAACAATCACATTTGATTAAATCTTTCAGAAAAATACCTTAAGATTTTCTTCATTACTCAGTTATCCAGTATTCTCTTTACTAAGTTAAAATATGAGTTAACTATGTCAGATAATCTACTGTAGAACTCATCGAAGGTTTCACTATCCAACATCTTAATGGTTTCAAATTGAGTTATGAGGTTTTGGAGTTTAGAAGACTTGACATCACTAGTTCATTCATGGGTGAGTTGGAGTATGTCCCAAACATCTTTAAACATCACACAAGTCATAATGCAGTGGAAATCCTGCAAGGTCACAGATCGAAACAAAGCATTTAAATTATGTAAATTATAACTTTGTAACCCATGTTCAACCTCACTCCAGGACTTTACGGGTTTGTGTAGCCTATTTTCTCTAACTAAGGTTGTAGTTGGGGACCAGCCAATAAGTATCGAATGCCATACCTAATCATCTATAGTCTTAAGTGTTAATTTCATACTCATTTCCAGTATGCATAGTTTGACGCCTCAAACATGAGGGATCTAAGACCATTAAAACCAAAAAATTCATACCTAAAAATGCTAAATCTAAACACAACAACTTAGTGTTCTAACTCTATTACCATTTTAAAGAGGTTCGATAGCTCAGGAAACGATGATCTAACTAACAAAACGTGTATTTTAAAAAAAATCAAATTTAATGACTAAAACTTTTAATAGATTAAGCCCAACAAATTTGTGTAACACTTTGGAACAGATTGTTGTGAAAACCCGATTTACCCAATTTTATATTTTTAACCAAAAACATACATCTAGGCGATATTAGATAAAATAAATAAAACATCCACTATAGGCCGATGAAATTGGAAAACCTTGGACGATCGATCCAAATAGATTATATGATAAGGTTTTGCAAATACAAATAGATTACTATGATAAGTTTTTCAAATACAAGTGAATTGTGTGGCTGGGCCATCCGATGTTTTTTCCATTATGGATATTCGTCGTACATCGACGTCTTGTGAGATTAGTGTATTTATTTTATTTGTTGTCACCTAGATGCATGCTTTAGGTCAAAAAAATAAAATTTGCTAAATTAGTTTATCGCTGCAACTCGATTTGAAATTTGTGAACAAGTTTTTATTCGATTAATTTGTTTAAAGGGTTGATTTTTAAAAATTGAAAAAAATTATAAAAAATGGAATTTTTATTTGCAAGACCATTCTTGCTTAAACGCACCATGGATATCAAGTGCACTTTTCACGCTTACATTGTATCTGTGTAGTTTGGGCAAACATATATAATGCCTCGAAAGTCCACTAGAGATGGCTTTCTCTTGTGAGAGAAGTTGCTCCTTCTCTCTAAAAATACCCCTCTTTTCGTAATTAATCCTCCACTCTTTCCATGGAATCAAAATCAGAATTTATCTTGGATTTTGATCCTAAGCCTTTTGATACTCACTATTCTCCAACACTTTTAGTTACACCTCCTGTCAACAATCAAAGTCACGCAAGGCCAAAGGAATCACCATTTCTTCCTCCATCTTTTGCTGATGTGCTAGTTAAAAAAAGCACTGCTCAGGTGCATGACACAAAGGAATCGCCATCTCTTCCCCCCTTTCTACTCCATACATGCATGGAGATTAAATAGCTGTGAGACTATTGGATGATTCTTACTAAGAAGTTTTTAATGACTGTAGCTCCTCTACAATTATTGGACGTATGGTTCTTGGCAAAGGTGATAAACCATGGATGATTCAACTGGCCCTCATTCTGTTTGGCAATCTTTGCAAGAGTTGAGCAAATTTTGCAAGAGTTCTAGTTGAAGTTGTGGAAATTTTGCAAGAGTTCTAGTTAAAGTTGATATGTACTTTAAACCTCCCCACCGTGTCTTGGTTGAAAGAGGGGAAGATAATTTTTTTGTCAACATTTCTTATGAATCTCTCCCAATGTTTTGTAATTTCTGCAAATCTGTTGGACACTCTTTTAACGAGTGCAGGAGCCTTAAAAAAGTAGTTGTCCAAAATTCAGAAGGTCAAAAGTTACTGTCTTCAAATAGCATTGTTGTTAATACTCTTAACTGTTCAAAAATGGTGAGAGGTACTGATTCTAAAAGTCTTTTTGATTCAGTAGAGGGATCGACTTTTCCCAAGGATAATTTGCCTCAGGGGCATGTTCGTTTGTTGGAAAAAAGTCCCAAATGGTTACTGAAAAACACCAAAAATTAAACACCATTCACTCGAAGAAAGTGTTGATCTAATTAAATGGGGAGCATCAATCACATTCAAGTATTCTCGATAGTTTTTTATCTCCAATTTGTAATGGGGATATTTATAAATTCCCATATTTAATCTTTAATGGCTTTTTGTAGTTTTCCTTTGCTTGTAAGCCCTTGGAGAGGCTCTTTCTCCATTAATAAATTTATGTTTGGGCTTTTAATCCCTCTTCCATAAATAAAAAAAATAAAAAATAAAAGGACAGTCAGGGTTTATTTGTGGGACGTTCTAGGAGGAGACATTTTCGGCAGACGAATGCGAAAAAGTTCTGGAAATTAATTGAGGTCATTCTAGTCCACTGGTTTGTCTATATTTGTTTATTAATTTTACAACTAGTTATGTATTAGGATTCCTTCCATTGGGATTTTGGGATGTAATTAGAAAAAGAAATAATTTTATTATTCCAGTGGCCATCAGGGATTTCTCCGATACGGATTCTCCCCGAAATAAGATAATTTTGGCATGTGCGGGTCTTGAGAAATCTTTGTGGGCTCCCACATATATAAATTGTCCGTCATTAAATGATGATGAAAAGGTAGAACATGGAGTTCTCGAACCTATTTTACTCAAAGTAGGAAAAAGATGTAGTCGTTCTCACAGAAATGTCATCAAAGACAAATTGATGCATACCAAATCAAAAAAATTTAGGGTCTAGCGACTCAGTTACCGAACGGATAGGTGTTAGGCACCCATTCTTCGCTATTAGTATCTCATAAGCTAGGATAATATTCTCATTTTCTCCGAAATATAATTCATGTGTATAATGTGTGTGATGTGAAAATAAGTTAGAAAAATAAATCATTATATACACATCATGAGAAGGATGGAAATGATTCATTATGAGGAGTATAAAAAGAAAGAAAATAATCAAACAAGTTAGCCAAAATGTGTGCAGTGCGCGAAGAATGGAATATGTATGTATGAGGAGGGCGCTAAAAATATGATAATCAAAAGGGACAATGATATGTGCAATATATCGGACACAAATCTGCCATGGTGAAATAAATATGTGTGTCTAACGAAAAGTCTAAAAAAGAAACATAATAAAAGAATATGAAAATATGATATGATTAACCAAAGGATCATGATTTACTATGAGGAAATGAATATGTATGTTTGATGGGTTACTAGTACTTATATATGTATATACGCATAGTAATACTAAATATTCAAACTAGTAAAGTAAATAAATAAGCAAATAGGACTGGAATATAGAGGATGACTAGGGACACCTTGATAGGTCAAAAAAAGCAACAAAGTCCATGTAGTTTGATAACACGCAAGGTTGGGGTTTAACCCATGAACCCAAAACTTGAAATTCTCTAAGTTCATTTAAAAATGTTCACAAGTGTTGGGAGTGTGAAAAATGGAAAATATACTTTAGGGTTTAAAGGTGAACCCTCTTTTAGCATTTTTGGTTTATAAAATTATGTTTTTTGCATATAAATAATAAAAAATGGATTAATTGGAGTGATAAAAAAAAATAAAGTAAAAATATGCCAAGAGTGAAAAAAATAATAATAAATGACACTAGTTAAAAAAGATATAAAAAGATTGAAGTAGACCTCATATAGAACTTTGCTATGATTTTGATGTAAAGCATGCTAATTTTTATGGAGTTTGAGTGGTGGTGGGGTAATGGTAAAATTGCATGGAAAAAATTGAGGTCAATGCGATGTAAGAAAAGTGGAGAGATTTTCTAGAAAATGAAATTTTATAATGAAGATGAACTAATTTCGAGGTAGAGGTTGTTTTAATTTTCAGAAAAGGGTTCTTACGAATTAGGCCATGACTTCCTTAAATAGAAAAATATAGGGCCAGGGTGTATGCCGATTGGCATAGGCCCTGGTCTGCTGATCGGCATATCCCTGGCTTGTTGATGATGTAAAGTACCCCTCTGACGATAGGCATAGGGTCTGGGGTGGCCTATAGGCAGTCCAAAAGGGAATTTTTCTAAAGAACTTGCAGAAAATGCGAATCGTTAGTCCGAATCGCGCACAGACAAAATCGTTGAAAAACGTATTCAAAGTCGTATGAAAATCTATTGGGCCAATTTCTGGTCTGAGAGTTAACGAAAGTTAAACGATGCTTGAAAATGCTCGATAGCGTCTAGGATGGGATTCATGGAGTAAAAAGGCAAGTATGCACGAACCGTACGGTCGATTCACGCATGGAATTGACCGTTGCAAGGGGAATTAAAAGACATATGAAAGTGAAAGTGATATTCCTAGGTTTGAAAGTTAGACAAAGTTAAACGGAGCTCATGTGGTGGCCTCTTGGATAGGGCTCTTACAGTAAAAAGAGAAGTACGCACGAACAATAGGGCTAATTCGTACATGGTATTTATAGTTGGAAATGGTATTCATAGCCCTATGGAAGTTAAATGAGCTACGAACGGCTTTGGGAGTTGACCAATGTTAAAATGGGCTCAAAACAGAATGATGGTCTCTAAAGCGGGGTTTCGGAGAAAAAAGGAAAGTGCGTGCGACCATGAGGCCAAGTCATGCACGGTATGGACAATTGAAAAGGGTATTTACATACATATGAATGTTTAAGGATTTACACACGGGTTCTAGAAAGTCCTGATATGCTATGTAAGTATGGTCTTGCAAACAAAAAGATTTTCTTATTTTTAAAACTTAATGAAAAATACTTTAAATAAGTTAATGTAATAAAAGCCTTTTAACCAATTAAACCATTTATTATGAAAAAATGATTTACCCAATTTTATCTTTTTTAACCTAAACATGAATCTAAGTGATAAAAAAGATAAAAAAAAAGTAAAGCAAGACAACACGCCAATGTACGAGGAAAACCCATAATAGGAAAAACCTCGGATGACCCAGCCAAACATATCACCATTATAAGGTTTTACAAAGACTAGACGGTGGTCTTACTCAACGACTCGTCTCCCTATAAAGCTTTAATGTGTTTCTATCTTCAACTTCTCCTTCACATTGCTACGTAGGAGTCCACCCACACAAACTGCCACAACGCATGAATCCACGCGTGCCTGGGTATCCACCAATGAGGCTCAAAAAGTATCTATGAAATAGGAAAATGGAATTATCATTTATTTATCACAACACATGAAACCACAAATATGATGACTACCACACGAAACCTTCTCCCTCCAGATGAATAGAAATAAACTTTGTGCCCGACAAAAAGATCCCAAAGCATAAGAATATTGAAATATGGATCTTTAAACTCTTTTGGGTGAAACAATGGTTTTGAAATTTGGTAAAAAAATAGGAATTCTTCTTTGCCAAATGTTCTTCAAAATTTGAGTCCATCACGCTTCTTTATATTAAACTAAAAAATTCGAGGCGGCAAGTTCATCCAAATGAAAACATAGTTCTCATTCGAATGAACTTCATATTTTGTTCAAATTAAGACCCGTCTCGTTCGAACGAACATGCATTGTGGTTCAAACGACCTTACCATGAGCATCCAAATGGTGACCTTCTATTTGACAAAGAGTTCCCGTTTGAAGTTCAATAGATGTTCGTTCTAATATCCTAAGCTTGTTCCAACGAGATCTCAAATTTGTTTGAACAAAATTCTTATTTCATTCTAATGAAGTCTGTATCTCGTTCTAACGAACTAAGAAATAAAAAAAATCTAAAAAGTATTTAAACCAGTTCCAAATGATTTTGTTTAAAAAATAATCACCATAAATGAATTTCAAAGGATCATAATGTAATGTGTCCCTACTTGTAAGATCATAAAAAAGTGTGAGGACTACCATGGCATGAAACACGATATGATGAATATCCATCTTTGAAGCTTTTTGGCTACGTCTTCAACAGTTTTTCAAGATCGACAATACAAAGTCTAACTTATACCTCAAATTTTTCCTGAAATCATGCCAATTACAAAGAAATTGAATCGGTTGGGAATTTTCCCTTATAAATGTCCCCTTTTTGCTATCCCGGGACAAAAACCCAAAGTAAAAACCCCGTGAGTCAGAAAACATTTTAAAAGACTCAACCTCAAAAGAAAAAAGTACAGATGATCGACAAACACATATGCCAAGACCTTTGCTCGCTTTAAACTTTGTCTTATGTTGTAAAACAACACACTTAAAACACCTTGAAGTGCAAAAAAAATATAACATGTATAAAATCTGCATGTGAATAATTTCAAACTATGTCTAACAATCTCAACCTAGGTAAGATATCTCCTACTAAGATAAAGATATCATAATCATGAAAGGAAAGACACTGTTGTTCCTCATTTTTGTTTAGAACTAAAAAAAGTAAGAATGCTATTTATTCCCCATGAACAAAATCTCCCCGAAATATGTGAACATATAATAACAAGAGAAATTACCGAAGTAGTAATACTACCTTGCAATGGTGTAGCGTGCAGCAAGAACATAACATTGCAACACAAGCACGAATATTCACGAACCTAGAATATTAATAAATTTACTAATCAATATTGTCATGATATGATAAACATAATTAAGAATTGATGATACCAAAAATGGTATCACCAAGTCAATATATTTTGTGAGCTCAATCCAGTATAACAATGCTGGAAACACAAGAATGTAATATAGAAGGAGGTGAGGCAAAGAGGGAGATAACACATAATATAAGTGGGTCAACCAATCTTGGCCTACTCCACTATGTAGGTGTGTGTGAAATCAACTAAATAAGGGCTATAATGGCCTTGGGATACAAAGCACTCAAGCTTTCAGTAATACCCCATAATTTTTCTAAAATAAATAATAATAATAATATTTTTTGATAAATAAAATTTTGTGGAAATTGGACTCAATTGGAAACTTAATTTAATAATTGCAAAGGTCTAATTAGTTGTTAAGTCATATTTCTATGTGATTGATTTTCTACGTGTATCTATGTGTATAGCTATAGCATTGCATGTATTGCAAAAAAAAAATACAAATTAATATGTGACACAATTCAAAAGTACCCAATGTTAACATAAAATAATTCGGGATATATTTCGGTGCACATATGGGCTCGTTTAGGTGTTTTAGACCTTTAGAAATAGTCCCAGATCAATAATATATAGGTTGGAGAGTATTTGGACTAGTTGGGATATGGATTCGGGTCTATTTGGGGGTCCAAAAATTGGGTTTTTAGCCCAACTCGGGATTTGGATTAATTAGTGTTTAAGTGGGTGTAAACCACTTCCCCACTACTATTCAGAAATGACTTAAACACAACTGTTAATCGGAGAGGAAATGAGAAGAACCAAAATAGTAAAAAAGGACAAGGAATCAAGAAGAAATCAAAGGGCCTGTCTTCCACAAATTTCTAAGGCAATAATCCTTTTGCTTTATTAAAGTTTTAAGTGTATTTTCTTGATGCATTATAATGACCCTTAAAATTCCTGGGATTTAGGTTTGATATGAATGATTTGATGATGAATAAATATTCTATGCATGTAGATGGTTGAATTTAATATAGAATAATCCCCAGAAATTTAGGGATACCGATATCTAGAAATTGGGGTTAGAACCCTCAGGGTTCTTGATAGTTAAGTGGGGACATCTTGACTATTTGATGTAGAGGATATTATTGTCGGTATATGGACTGAAATCCAGATGAAAACCCCATGATAGATGCCACATATCATGAATTAAATAGGGTTGGAATTTGGAATGAAATTTGAGTTGAAATATGTATTTAATGTTCATACATTCTAGGAAAATCAGGCATGAAATTTGAATTGAATAATGTAATTAATGATTGTAAGTGGACTAATTATGTTATAGGGAATAAACTACACAACTATTAAGATGTTTAAACCCTTAGAAGTGAAATTGGAAGGAAATTAATGAATCCCTTACTAAAATAAACAAGCAAATCTGTGTTTTTGCATAAAATCAAATCGATTCGGCCATGAAGCGAATTGATTCAATTTGGCAGCGAATGTAATCGACGATGAACCGAATCGATTCGGTCCTAAGGGCTGAGTGAGTTTGGCCTAGAATTTGGTTAAGGGTAATTTCACGAGTCCAAGCAAGTTGGTAGGACCATTTATGCGACAATAGGGAATATATTAAAAATGAAAAGGTGCACTTATTTTATTGGGAAAATTACATTTAACAAGATGGTTAAGTAATTATCCAAGAGAGTGGAATTAATAATTCACTAGAAGGTAAATTATTGATAAACGGAATAATTATGGACTTTATGTGAGACTTTTCTATCGTAATTATTTACTAGTTACCTATACATTTTATACGAGATAATAATATGTACTTATATGTATTTGTGTGGACATACCAATTTTCGTGGACTGTCCTATCGGCTTGGGGGTCCTTACGTTCGGATCGGGTACCACATATCGACACAGGCGGGATCAACGATTGTGTAGGTCGTATAGGTACTACATGAAGGCACTATTTATGAGAGGAATGTGTTGACGCTGACCCAACCTGTGTCACCGTTGGGTATGGACCGTGAACAAGTATCCTGCGTAGGGACCGCCCCAACTAATGTGTGTTTTATGATGTCCACTTATGAAAAGAGATTCCTCCAGACCTACCGATAGAGTAAGAACTAGACACGAATGGTAGATGCCATTGTGTGTCAAATATATCAAAGGACATATATAAATAATTGCAAGACTGTAACGAGATAAATTTAATTGTCTAAGAATGGGGACATAAATGATAAGACCCTACTTTGTGATGCATAATAGATGTTTATGCGTAGGCGTGAGACTTATAAGACTAGGATATTATGGGTATTGGTAGTTAATTATAATCGGTACACTTAAACATTTAATTATCGAAAAATTCATTTTTATTAATTTGGCACATTTTCATAGTAATTATTTGGGACTTATTGGGTTGCAATTTATATCACACTTACATGAGGGGTGAGGTGTTAAACTCATGCGAGTGACAAAGGGGGAATATTTTTTTTGTATCAACTGTATTATTTCATCTTGAATTAATTAAGTTAATTCTTGAACATCTAGGGCTCTGACCCAAATTTAAATGTTTTCTCGCCCCAAGTTCTCCTATATAGGTATAGATGGATTGTGCTGTAGCAGTCTCGTAGTCTCTTTCATTCATCAATTTTTAGATTATTTGATTCTAGCATATATTTTTTTCTGCGAGAGTTAGTTATTTTATTTGGAACAGTTATAAGGGCATAAACCCAAATTTCTTTACATTATGTTCAGTCGAGGCATTTACTTTGTATTTGGATTTATTATGTACGTGATGTTGGTTTGAATTTTTCAATTGCTACGGAAACATTCATAAATTTCAAAAGAGGCCATTAAAATAATATTATTTATATTACGTTTGTGCTGAGAATGGTATTAATTGACAAGCAAGCCATATGTTCGACGTATTGTGCCTGGCCAGTCTTTATGTGAGAAAGTTGGGGCTCTTATAATTGGTATCGCAGCACGGTTCTTGTGTCCTTAAGATCTGTGTTGCGTTCATTACGTTTTGTGTTGCGTTATTTGATATGTAAAGCCTATCATTAGGATTCATTGTATTCTTACATTGGTACTAATCCGAACTTTATTTTCTTTTAAATGGAAAACGAAAAGGGGGTAGACCGAGGTGAGTAGTTCCACATATTTCCAAGGAGGAGGCTCACTCGCAACCATGTCGTCAACTACAGGCCCCAACAGCCCAAAAGTTGATCACACATGCTCACATAGACACTTTAGTGTATCAGGCGGTCTCTACGGCTATGGTAGCCATGCTCTAGCACTTCCCACCACCACAGACACATAAGCAACCACCACTACCACAACAAGTGGCTATACCAACTCAGGAAATGGGTTATATGTGGGATAGATTGAGGGAGGTTATAGGGGATAATAGCAGGCGCCACAGGGACATCGCGCACCCTTTGTAGCTCAGGGAGCCGCTTCACCAGTCGCTCTAGCACCCATCGCCCCTCCACAAGGACAATAGTCATTGAAGTATGGATGAGTCTATCATGTTGCATACACAGAGGGGATAATACCTTCACAAGAAGTCGAGGGTATGTTTCCCATCTTTGGTCATATTGGTCGCATTATATTCGATACGGGTGCATCTCATTCTTTTGTTATCACGGGGTTTGCATGGGAGACGGGTATGATAGATTTTCCATCCGACATTATTTTACACATAAACTCACGAGTGGGTAGAGGGGCACCCATACAGTCAACATGTCGGGTTATCGGAATTAAGATAGATCGACTTACCTTCGTAGTTGATTTATTAGTACTTGACATGCATGAGTACGACGTCATTTTAGGAATGAACTGTCTAGCTACATATAGAGAATGTGTGAATAGTTGTGGGAGGTCCATCATATTTACCACTCCAGGGTAGGAGATGTACCTAGTTACGATGCTGCACCCCGAGGGTGGGTCGATCATGCATTTTTACTACATCGAGGAGGATACTTCTTCGTAGGTTGTTGTGACACTAGATTCCATCCCGGAGGTGAATGGGTTTTCTAATATTCTTGGGTAGATTTTGTGGTTACCACCTAGTCGGGATATCGATTTCATAATTGATTTGTTTCCGGACACTAGACCTATTGCCCATACTCCGTATCGGATGGATCTTTTGGAGATAAGGGAGCTACAAGAGAAGATTGAGAAGTTGTTAGGGAAGGGTTTTATCAGGAGGATTACTTCACCCTGGGGGTGATACAAGGTTATTCGTTAAGAAGAAGGAAGGATATCTACATTTTTGTATCGACTATTAGGAGTTGAACAAACTCAGTATTCGGAATAAATACACGTTGCCACGTATAGATGATTTATTTTATGAGTTTTTGGTGATACTATTTGGGCTAATGAATGCACCAGCAATATATATGAACCTGATGAACCGGGCGTTTAGGGATTATTTGGATCGATTTGTTATCATATTTATATATGATATCTTAATTTATTCTCAAACTACGGAGGAGCACGCAGAGCATTTATTAGTGGTCTTACAAACGCTTAAAGATCATCAATTGTATGCAAAGTTTGATAAACTTGGGTTTTAGCCGAGGGAGGTACAGTTCTTGGGCCATATTGTGTCCGATCGGGGGATGTCCATGGATCTAGGGAAAGTTTCTACTGTGATGGAGTGGGGACAACCCACTACACCCATCGAGGTGAATAACTTCTTGGGACTGTCGGGTACTACCGATGATTCATCTAGGGGTTCTCCAAGATAGCCGGGCCCTTAAGGAATTTAATGAGGAATGGGGTACCATTTATTTGGGATGAGGTATGTCAGTAGTAATTTTAAGAGTTGGAGACTAGACTGAGTACAATATTGGTTTTGGCATTGACAGTAGTAAGTTCATTACAATTTTACCAACTTTGCATCACATGACAAGACTTGTTTGTGTAACATGACATGAGAATGGTATATCATGACACAAAAAAGTTACTTAGATTTTAGTATAGGGATTTAATCTTAATTTATGTACTATTTCATAGATGAGTAACCGCGTTTTTGATTGAATTTTAGTAGATACCTTGTGATGGCTTGTTATTGATTGGTTTTTAAGGTCAATGATGTAGTGACTTGTTATTGGTTGGTTTTTAGGTCCCATTGGTATGGATCCCAAAAATCAACTTGTAATGTCAGTCAAATTCAATCAAAATGTAATTTTTTTCATAGATTGTTTTATTTTTTTATTTTGTTCATCGTAATTAAACTTAACTTTGTTCATGTGCATGATCCTACTAGTATGTGATAACTCACTTGTAGTATACCTGTAAGGCCTAACTCTAGTTATTAATCTTTCAAAGGGTCATCTCTAAATACAATATAATATTAAGAGATAATGTAGAAAAAAAAGACCCAATATTTATATCCTTTGCAATGTGAAATTTGTAAAATTTATAAGAATATGTAAGCCTTTATATGTAATGTTGTTAGAAAGATTATTTCTATATCTATAATATAAGTCGCTTTTTTTAATTTTTAGTTGTTTTTCATCTTTTCTCATTGATTTACATTTTTTAAAATATGTCGTTGAGTGAAGAGTTCGTATAAGAGGGAGGAAAGAAGATTAAGAAGAAGAAAAATAAGGGACTCGAGTAGAAATTCGAAGAGAAGAAAATCGAGAAACACGAAGAGGACACAAGCGTGCTGGTAAGTAAATGCAACGACGATGGAAAAACCCATGTCAATTTCGAAGAAAAGAAAAAAAAAGGATTTCTTGAAAAAATCAAGGAGAAGCTGCTTGGACACCACCCCAAGATAGAGGGAGATAAGGAAAAAGAATCTCATGCCCATTAAGGAGAACAATACGGTGGTGTTAAGGGTTATGATTGTGTTAAAGTATTGGTTTGATTTACTTTTTACTTTTTGAGTTATTGGGTTGAATTATATTTTTGTGGTTCAAGTTATGGTTTATGTTTTGGCATTTATGTTCCTTAGTGGGTGATCGGTTATTACCAAGTCCATATAATTTTCGTATTGTGACTTGGACATTATTATTAATCGATTGGTTTTTTTTGTTTCTAATTTAGATTTATTGATAGTATATTCTACCTTGTCTAAATATATACATGTTGTTTGTAATTATTATTATATTTATTTTTTTCTTGTTTTTTATTTATATATTTTTTTAATCATTTTTTAAGGGGTGAACCCAGGCGCAACGGTAAGGTTGCCCCCGCTATGACCTAGAGGTCATGGGTTCGAGTCACGGAAACAACCTCTTTGCGTATGCAGGGGTAAGGTTGCGTACATCCAACCCCCCCAGTACCCCACAGTGGCGGGAGCCTCTTGCACTGGGTTTGCCCTTATAAATCATTTTTTAGTGATTTTGCAAAAAAAAAAAAAATACTTTTTATTTAGTAATAATAACTTTAATGGTATAAAAACGGAGAATACACCATATGTAAATAAAATATATTGTGACGTTAGCGACATACCATGTAAATAAACCCAAATATAATTGTGTAAATAATAACATTATATAATCGGATTTTCAAGAGCTGACCATCACCGTTAAGAAGCAAAAAGATGACTGCGGACGTCCATAACACTTGACTGAAAATATATATACATTAAAAAGGTCAGATTGTTAAAGAATGATATACCACTTCTACAAAGAATTACAAGACATGCTATTGAGTAATACTTGATTCCCATAACTACCCTAAAATAATTGTCTACTGAGCGTTTGATATATTATGAAAGTTAAATTCATTTCCCGGGTGCTAAATGAACCTACAAGAATTATAAAAAAAAATCAATTGTACCAATTATAAGAGTAGAAACACAATGTTTGACAAGTAAAACTTTGAATCATTTACCCTTTGATTCATTATCACTTAGAGCCATTTACGAAATATAGTAAGAGGAAGGCTTATATATAAACTTCCTATTTTCATTTTGAAGTCTTACGTATAGGTAATATGAACTATAATTGCAACATATTTTAAGGGTATTTTGAATACATACTGAGATTATTGAAACTTTTTAGGATTATAATTTGAATTGTAACTATGATAATATATTGAGTTTATTTATATATAAAGATTATTTTTTGACAATTTTATCTAACTTATAACATAGTTGCATCTTAACATTGAACAATGTAGCTTATATATTTGATATTCAATGTACCAAAACACATTTTTGAATTTACACCATGGAAGTGTATGGACTACATCAATATATGTTTTACACATATACTCCAATATTTCTTTTCGGCATTTCTATCTAATAAAATATTTAGAGTAATTATATTACATAATATATATTTTTTATTCAATAAATCCACATTAGACTTCCTTCTTCATTGGAAACCAACCCCAAAGAACGTCAACCAAAGGAGGCAAAGAACTTTTTCGAATAGAGTGTTTGTTGTGATATGAAATATTCATTGAGCACTTTTGTATTTTGTTGAGCCAAGCATTTATTTTTTAAAGTTTACTGATCATTGCAATTGTATTAGTAATTGAGGTTAACCTTTTTTTTATAATTTTTATGTGCATTAGTTCATAAAAAATGTTATTTTATGTTTTCAGTCTCTTTGAAATTTGATGTATTTTTTTTTTTGGTTCATACCAATGACATTATTAGTTTACCTAAAAATATTTTAATCATTCTCCCCGAGTAACACACGAAAGTCATAATTTTCCCAATTCTTGACCTTCTTATTCTCTCTCTGATTTACGAATGAGTTCCCTTACACTCTAGCTATCCTTAAGTTATCCAAACCCATGTTGCTTCTCTTCTCATACTACGTTTCCATGTTTATTTAATTATTTATGCCTCAAAGACTAACTTCTCAAGTATATTCAAGAGAATACTAGGAACCATTTGGTACGCGATAATATTTTGGAAGGATTGTGATTACCGGGAAGGTAATTTCCTAGAAATATTTTACCATAATTTCAAATCCCTTCCCCTTCTTGGTTAACCAATGGATTAATATTGTGAATCTAAATGTAGTGTTTGATTCATGTATAGAAAGTGACATGAGAATGCATAGTATATAACAATAATATCCTTTAGTTACACACACACACACACACACATATATATATATATATATATATATATATATATATAGACAGAGAGAGAGAGAGAGAGAGAGAGAGTCTCTCCAACAAACCTCATTAAACATACCTAGCAGCATACCTATTTTTTTAAAATAATAAAAAAAAAAAATTTAAGTTAATATTCTTTATATGAGTTCATGATATTTCAATATACCCCTGTAAAAATATTCATATCAAAACAATGTGTGTTGATATTTTTAAAAAAGAGGTAAACAAATGGAACTTTTAAAAGCTAAAAACTGATAGTTTTTTGACTTATTTTTTTAAAAATAACAAAAAACATTATTTCATTTGATTTTTTTAATAGGGGAACCTTGAAATATCATGAACCCATATAAAAAATATTATCTCAAAATTAGTTTTTGAAAATTTTAAAAATTGGATATGTTGCTAGGAGGTATGTTGGAGCTCTCTCTCTCTCTCTCGCTATATATATATATATATATATACAGTCCTACTCTTGTGCGGACTAGTCCGCATTTTAAGAATGCGAACCAGACATGTGTCACCTGCCGGTGATCCCAGAAAAGAGAGAGTGTGCCTATAATTAAGTTGATAATTTCTAAGCACACCGTTAGGTGACACATGTTGGGTCTGCATTCTTACAATGCGGACTAGTCCACACAAGAGTATATACATACAAACATATATATATATATATATAATTAATCTTATTTCATAATATTATAAAACAAAATAATATGATTCACTATTTTTAAATCTATGAACAAAAATTATTTTCTACGTAAATATATTCAAATATTTACTAAGTTTAATAATTTATTGTATATCTATGTGTATTATAGTGTATGTTAATATAACTACTTATTACATATGGTCCTTATCTTGTTTGTTTAAAAACAAGGAAGACGGATTTATTTGGAGTTTCTTAGGAATCTACGGCCCGGTGGAGGATAGGGATAGGTGGGGGCTATGGGAGGAATTAGCTGGAGTGGCAACGATATGGGATTTTCCTTTCTATGTGGGAGGTGATTTTAATGTGGTGCGATTCGGAATGGAGAGAATCAATGGTGGTAAACTGACAGATATATGAGAGATTTCTCTGATTTTATAGATGAGATGGAGCTAATGGACTTACCATTGGAACGGGGCTGTTTACCTGGTCAAGCCTCAGGGGCCTGCCGTCGTTGTTTTGACTAGACAGATTTCTTATTTCTCGGGGTTGGGAAGAACATTTTCCAGGTATGGTTTAGTCACGTTTACCTAGGGTGACTTCGGATCATAGTCCTATTCTTCTTGATGTGGGGGATGGAGGGAAGGGAGGATTCCTTTTAGATTTGAGAATATGTGGCTTAAGGAATCGGATTTTGAGGATTGAGTAAGGGCTTGGTGTTTTAGGTATGAGGTGGAAGGGAATGCTAGTTTCAGATTGGCCGTAAAGTTAAGTTTTCTAAAGGAAGATTTAAGGAAGTGGAACATAGAAGTGCTCGATAAAATTCAGGTAGTCACAGCAAGTTTGATAGAGGAGATAAGAAGCCTTGATAAGAAATAAGGGAGAGATGGGCTTTCAGAAAAGGAGAGGAGAGATAGAGAGGTTAAAAAGGGGGAGCTAGGGAAGCGGTCAATAGAGGAAGAGATCATTTGGAGGCAAAAATCTAGGACTTTATGGTTGAGGGAAGGAGACTTGAATACTAGGTTCTTTCACAAAGTTGTGAATTCACATCGGCGCGCGGGAATTTTATAGGCAAAATTTAAGTGGGGGGAGAGGTGTTCGAAGAAGATAGTGAGGTGAGGGGGTCCATTGCTCATTATTAGGACGAACTTTTCATGGAAGAGAAAGTGTGACGTTCGTCGCTTGATGGGGCGTAGTTTGATAGTATTTCGGCAAGTGAGGCGGAAGGTATTGAGGGGCTTTTTATCGAGGAGGAAGTTGTTCAGGCCCTCAAATCTACGAGTGGGGACAAGGCTCTGGGACCTGACGGGTTTTTGATTGCATTCTTTAAACGTAATTGGGCAGTGGTCAGGAGCGATGTGATGGATTTCTTTGAGGAATTCCATGATAAGGGTTACTTTGTGTCAAGATTAAATGTAACCTTCATCACTTTGATTTCTAAAAAAGGGGGTTATATTGATACCAGAGATTTCAGACCAATTATCTTAATAGGGAGTGTGTATAAGCTTCTTGCAAAAGTTTTGTCTTTTCGTCTTCGTAAGGTCATCAACCCCCTTATATCGGAGTCGCAGAATGCTTTCGTTGGGGGTAAGCCAATCCTCGATGCAGTTTTAGTGGCTAATGAATGTGTGGAGTCAAAGTTGTGTAGTAGTGTTTCTGGCATAGTGTGTAAGTTGGATATCGAGAATGCGTATGATCACGTAAATTGGGAGTTTCTTATTTACCTTATGAAGAGGATGGGTTTTGAGGATCGGTGGTGTCGATGGATTCGGAGGTGTGTCTCTACGGTCAGATTCTTGATTCTGATTAATGGTGTTCCAGAAGGATTTTTTTCGAGTTCTGGTGGGTTGAGGCAGGGTGATACATTGCCCCCCTTTTTATTCATTCTGGTCATGGAGGCGTTTAGTTCAATGATGGGCCGAGTGGTAGAGGCGAGGTGGATTAGGGGTTTTCATTTTGGGACTCCTACTTCTGAGGTGCTTTATGTGTCCCACCTTCTATTTGTTGAGGACGCGATTATCTTTTATGATGCTAATCGAAGGCATATTCGTTCCCTTAAGCTTCTGCATATTTGATTTGAGGTTCTTTCAGGGCTTCGTATTAACAAGGGGAAATGTGAGATTATTCCGATAGGGGGTAGGGGTGGATGAGGGTTTAGTTGGCATTTTTGGTGGTAGGATCGGGTATTTTCCTAATACTTATCTAGGGATTCCTCATAGAGCCAAATATAAGTCCAAGGCGACTTGGGACCCCATGCTCGAGAGAATGAGGAAGAGATTAGCAGGGTGGAACAATGGGTATCTATCAAAAGGGGGGAGGCTAACTCTCATCATGAGTTTCTTGTCTAGTTTGACCACCTACTACATGTCTATCTTGCCCTTACCCGCTACGGTACGTGACAAGATGGAGAAACTGATGAGAATTTTTTTGTGGAGAGGCACGGAAGATAGCTTTAAACACAGTCTTATTGGGTGGGAGGTGGTATGTAAGCAAATTATGGAGGGGGGCTGGTGTGTGAAAATTGGGAGATTTTAATAGGGATCTTCTAGGAAAATGGCTATGGAGATATCCTCAGGAGACCAACAGACTATGGATACGTGTTTTTGAAGGATGATGGGGATCCCGTCATCGGGGATGGAGGACGACGGGGGGATCTTTAGCTCATAGAGTTGGTTTATAGAAACATATTGCGAAAGGGTGGGAGGTGTTTGCGAGACACACATAATTTTTCTTAGGGAAAGGGGATAAGATTAGGTTCTGGAAAGAAAAATGGGGCACTAATGGGACTATTCAGGATCTTTTTCCAGGGATGTTCAGTATAGGGCGGAATCCGGATGGTTTAGTGGATGATCATGTCTATGTTAGCTCAAATAAAATATCTTTGAGGCCACAACTTATGAGAAGGCTGTGGGACTGGGAGCTACATGAGGCAAATTTGTTCGTAGAATGGCTGAAAGCGGCACCTTGTTCGACTCTCAGAGAGGATTCGATGAGATGGAAGGGCGGAGGGACGGGTGTTTTTTCGATTCACAGTTTCTATGGGTCACTAACGGGTGGGGATTCTATGGCTCGTTTCCCTGGAAGAAGATATGTAAAGTTAAAGTGCCGCCTAAGGTCACGTTTTTCGTATGGATGGTAGATAGACAGGTCATTTTGATGGTAGAGGGTTTATAGAAGAGAAAATTTCATTTGTCTAGTAGATGTTGGTTATGCTATGAGGAAAAGGAGAAGACTAATCATTTACTAATACACTGTAGGGTCACAAGAGATTTATGGGACACTTTTCTTTCATTGATGAGGACAGTTTGGGTAATGCTGAAGTCGGTGAGGGCACTTTTAGATATGTGGAAACCTCTGTGCGGTTGGCTAGGGGACAAACGAATTTGGAGTTTGGTGCCTCACTGCATCTTTTTGATGATTTAGCTGGAAAGGAACTCAAGATATTTTGATGGCGTTGAGACGCAACCGTCGAGACTTCGTTATATCTTTTTGAGCACTCTGCTTAGTTGGTATAAGGAGAAGATCACTATCACGACGCAGGATTTCTTAGACTTCGTTGACGACATTCACTCAGCTTCGTAAACGAGAGTTTTTGTTTGTTGGAACCCGTTCTATATTTCTTTTTCTTAGTTTCTTTTTATTTTAATTGTATACTTCCTATATACGGGTTCTCTCCCTATAGAGTTGGTTTTAATACAATCTTTTAATTATATAAAAAAAATCTATTAATAGAATCTGACATAATTAAATTTTCTTCTAAAAATAAGTATTTAGATTTTATGGATAATTTTTATAATTTAATATTTTATAATCATTTTTGTCTTCACTGAAATTATTGTAAGGATTCCCATGGGAATGTAAGAATCCCACCTATTGGATGAATTTTGATTCAACCTTTTTTCCACCAAGAAGGTAATCTAATTCCATTTTGGTCACATTCTCTTGTAATTTAACCTCACACCCAACATAGTAATGTTACACTTTACCATAATTGTTGGAAGGAATCAAATTCCAGCTAGTTTTTTTGCGTTCTAAATGGATCGTATAGCCTACATTTTCTATGTTTCCTCTTCCAAATATTTAAACTTTCTATTTTTTCCTTCTACATTGTTTAATATAACATGTCTATTAGGGGTGACAATATTCGAAATGACACGAAAACACAACACAACACAACACAAAATTGACACGGCTTGTCCAGCTTGTGTTTTAGTTTTTTGGTCAAATTCGTATCTGATCATGGTCATGTTTGAAATTAGACCTGAAATTGACTGAAAATTGATCGAAATTAAAACGTTTAAACACAACAATTTTAAAATTGTAAAAGAGAGTAATAAGTCATGTAGTAAAAAATGTTCACCCTTATTGTTTTAAAAGTATACCAGATTATATAATACAAGATATTTTAAGAGAGAGTAATAAGCCATGTAGTAAAAAAATGTGATTGGCTTCAATTATATTGGAGTGTGTGTGTGTGTGTATCTTCGCTTCCTTAACTATATAATTGCCAATTCCTATACTTTCATAAAATTCCCTCGTAACTTGATCAAATATCATGTAAAAGATATTTAATTATGAGCCACTAACGCTCATATTTTAAGAGGATCCATTACTATGATCTATTCCTGTTCATGCCTATTATTCTTCATATATTTTTTGTCCTTCTTTCTATATTTTATCACTGACATTAACATTAAATATTTTCTCTATTTTAATTCACTTTAGTATTTACCAAATCCATTCCATCACCACAAAATATTTCCACATATAATAGTCAAGGATATGTTGAGTAACTAATGGATAGTCAGGTTTAATATGTGGAACGTTCTAGGAGAAGAAATTTTCGGCAGTCGAATGCGAAAAAGTTCTGGAAATTATTTGAGGTCATTCTAGTCAAGTGGTTTGTGTCTTTATTCATTTATTAATTTTACAACTATTTTTGTATTAGGATTCCTGCAATTGGGATTTTTAGATGTAATTAGAAAAGAAATAATTCTATTATTCCAGTGGCCATATGGGATTTCTCTGATACGGATTCATCCCAAAATTAGAGAATTTTGGCATGTGCGGGTCTTGACAAATCTTTGCGGGCTCCCACATATATAAATTGTCCTTCATTAATTGATGACGAAAAGGTAGAACATGGAGTCACGAGCCTATTTTACTCAAAGTAGGAAAAAGCTGTTGTAGTTCTCATAGAAATGTCATCAAAGACAAATTGATGCATACCAAATCAAAAAAATTGAGGGTCCAGCGACTAAGTTACCGAACAGATAGGTGTTAGGCACCCATTCTTCACTATTAGTATCTCATAAGCTAGGATAATATTCTCATTTTCTCAAAAATATAATTCATGTATATAATGTGTGTGATGTGAAAATAAGTTAGAAAAATAAATCGTCATATACACAACATGAGAAGGACAAAAATGATTTATTCTAAGGAGTATAAAAAGAAAGAAAATAATCTGACAAGGTACCCAAAATGTGTGCAGTGCGCGAAGAATGGAATATGTATGTATGAGGAGGGCGCTAAAAATATGATAATCAAAAGGGACAATGATATGTGCGATATATCGGACACAAATCCGCCATGGTGAAATAAATATGTGTTTCTAACGAAAGTCTAAAAAAGAAACATAATAAAAGAATATGAAAATATGATATGATTAACGGATCATGATTTACTATGAGGAAGTGAATATGCATGTTTGATGGGTTACTAGTACTTATATATGTATATACGCATAATAATTCTAAATATTAGAACTAGTAAAGTAAATAAATAAGCTAATAGGTGTGGAATATAGAGGATGACTAGGGACACCTAGATAGGCCAAAAAAGGCAACAAAGTCCATGTAGTTTGACAACACGTAAGGGTGGGGTTTAACCCATGAACCCAAAACTTGAAATTCTCTAAGTTCATTTAAAAATGTTCACAAGTGTTGGGAGTGTGAAAAATGGAAAATATACTTTAGGGTTTAAAGGTGAACCCTCTTTTAGCATTTTTGGTCTATAAAAATATGTTTTTTGCATATAAATAATAAAAAATGGATTAATTGGAGTGATAAAATGAAATAAAGTAAAAATATTCCAAGAGTGAAGAAAAAAAATAACAAATGACACTAGTTAAATAATATGTAAAAAGATTGAAGTAGACCTCATATAGAACTTTGCTATGATTTTGACATAAAGCATGCTAATTTTTATGGTGTTTGAGTGGTGGTGGGATAATGGTAAAATTTGGTGGCAAAAAGTGAGGTCAATGCTATGTAAGAAAAGTGGAGAGAATTTTTAGAACATGAAATTTCATAATGACGATGCACTAATTTTGTGGTAGAGGTTGTTTTAATTTTCTGAAAAGGGTTCTTACGAATAAGGCCATGACTTCCTTAAATTGAAAAATATAGGGCCAGGGTCTATGCCGATTGGCATAGGCCCTGGTCTGCCGATCGACATACCCCTAGCTTGTTGATGAAGTAAAGTACCCCTCCAACGATAGGCAGAGGGTCTGGGGTGGCCTATAGGCAGTCCAAAAAGGAATTTTTCTAAAAAAACATGCAGAAAATGCGAATCGTAAGTCCGAATCGCGCACAAACAAAACCGTTGAAAAACGTATTCAAATCCATATAAAAATCTATTGGGCCACTTTCGGGTCTGAGAGTTAACGAAAGTCAAACGGTGCTTGAAAATGCTTGATAGCGTCTAGGATGGGGTTCATGGAGTAAAAAGGCAAGTATGCACGAACCGTACGATCTATTCACGCATGGAATAGACCGTTGGAAGGGGTATTAAAAGCCTTATGAAAGTGAAAGAGATATTACGAGGTTTGAAAGTTGAACAAAGTTAAACGGAGCTCATAAGCATGTGGTGGCTTTAGGATAGGGTTCTTACATTAAAAAGCGAAGTACGAGCGAACTGTAGGGCAAATTCATGCATCGTATTGATAGTTAGAAACGCTATTTGGCGGCCCTATGGAAGTGAAATGAGCTACGAACATATTTGGGAGTTGACCAATGTCAAAATCGGCTCGAAAGAGACTGATGGTCTCTAAGACGGGGTTTCAAAGAAAAAAGTTAAGGACGTGCGAACCATGAGGCCAAGTCATGCACGATTTGGACAATTGAAAAGGGTATTTAGAGCCCTATGAAAGTTCATGGATTTACTCTCGGGTTCTAAAAAGTCCTGATATGCAATGTAAGGATGGTCTTGCAAACAAAAAGATTTTCTTATTTTTCAAACTTAAGGAAAAAAACTTTAAATAAGTTAATGCAATAAAATGCTTTTCACCAAATAAACCGTTTATTATGAAAAAACAAGTTACCCAATTTTATCTTTTTTAACCTAAAACATGAATCTAAGTGATAAAAAGATTAAATAAGTAAAGCATCACCACACGCCAATGTACGAGGAAAACCCACAATAGGAAAAACCTCAGATGACCCAGCCAAACAGTTCACCATGATAAGGTTTTACAAAGACTAGACGGTGATCTTATTCAACGACTCGTCTCCCTAGAAAGCTTTAATGTGCTTCTATCTTCAACCTTTCCTTCACATTGCAATGTAGGAGCCCACCCACACAAACTGCCACAACATGTGAATCCACACATGCCCGGGTATCCACCGATGAGGCTCAAAAAGTATCTACGAAATAGGAAAATGGAATTATCATTTCTTTATCACAACACATGAAACCATAAATATGATGACCACCACGAGAAACCTTCTCTCTCCAGAAGATTATAAATAGACTTTGTTCCCAACAAAAAGATCTCAAAGCATAAGAATATTGAAATATGGATATTTAAACTCTTTTGGGTGAAATAATGGTTTTGAAATTTAGTAAAAAAATGGGAATTCTTCTTTGCCAAATGTTCTTCAAAATTTGAGTCCATCACGCCTCTTTATATTAAACCAAGAAATTCGGGGCGACAAGTTCGTCCAAATGAAAACATAGTTCTCATTCGAAGAAAATTCATATTTTGTTCAAATCATGACCCGTCTCGTTCGAACGAACATGCATTATGGTTCAAACGAACTTCCCATGAACTTCCAAATGGTGACCTTCTATTTAATAAAAATTTCCCTTTTGAAGTTCAATCAATGTTCGTTCTAATATCCTAAGCTTGTTCCAGCGAGATCTCAAACTAGTTTGAACGAAATTCTCATTTCATTCTAATGAAGTTTGTATCTCGTTCTAACGAACTAAGAAATAAATTTTATTTTTCTAAAAATTATTTAAAAATAGTTCCAAAAGATTTTGTTTAAAAAATAATCACCCAAAATAAATTTCAAAGGATCATAATCTAATGCGTCCCTACCTATAAGATCCTAAAAAAATATGAGGACAAACTTGGCATGAAACACTATACGATGAGTATCCATCTTTGAAGCTTTTTCGCTACGTCTTCAACAGTTTTACAAAATAGACAATCCAAAGTCTAACTTATAACTCAAAATTTTCCTGAAATTATGCCAATTACACAAAAATTGAATCGGTTGGGAATTTTCCCTTTTAAATCTCCTCTTTTGGCTATTCCGGGACAAAAAACCAAAGTAAAAACCCCATGGGTCAGAAAACAATTTAAAAGACTCAACCGCAAAAGGAAAAAGTACAGATGATCGACAAACACATATGCTAAGTAGCTTTCCTCGCTTGAAACTTTATCTTATGTTTTAAAACTACACACTTAAAACACCTTCAAGTGCAAAGAAAATTTAACATGTATAAAATCAGCATCTGAATAAATTCAAACTATGTCCAACAATCTCAACCTAGGTAAGATATCTCCTACTAAGATAAAGATATCATAATCATGAAAGGAAAGACACTGTTTTTCCTCATTTTTGTTTAGAACTAAACGAAGTAAGAATGCATAAAACTATTTATCCCCCATGAACTAAATCTCCCCGAAATATGTGAACATATAATAACAAGAGAAATTACAAAAGTAGTAATACTACCATGCAATGGTGTAACGTGCATCAAGAACATAACATTGCAACACAAGCACGAATATTCACAAGCTAGAATATTAATAAATTTACAAGAAGGGGGTGAGGCAAAGAGGGAGATAACACATAATATAAGTGGTTCAACCAATCTTGGCCTACTCCACTATGTGGGTGCGTGTGAAATCCACTAAATAAGGACTATAATGGCCTTGGGATACAAAACACTCAAGCTTTCTATAATTCCCCATAATTTTTCTAAAATAAATGATAATAATAATAATGTTTTTTGATAAATAAAATTTTGTGGAAATTGGACTCAGTTGGAAACTTAATTTAATAATTGCAAATGTGTAATTTGTTGCTAAGTCATATTTTTATGTGATTAATTTTCTGCGTGTATCTATGTGTATTGCAATAGCATCGCATGTATTGCAAAAAAAATTCAAATTAATATGTGACACAATTTAAAAGTACCCAATGTTAACATAAAATAATTCGGGATATATTTCGGGTCACATATGGGCTCTTTTAAGTGTTTTAGACCTTCAGAAATAGTCCCAGATCTAAAATATATAGGTTGGAGAGCTTTTGGACTAGTTGGGATATGAATTCGGGTCTATTTGGGGGTCCAAAAGTTGGGTTTTAAGCCCTACTCGGGATTAGGATTTATTACTGTTTAAGTGGGGGTAAACCACTTCCCCACTACTATTCGGAAACGACCTAAACACAATTGTTAACGGGAGAGGAAAGGAGAAGAACCAAAATAGTATAAAAGGATAAGGAATCAAGAATAAATCAAAGGGGTTGTCTTCCACAAATTTCTAAGGCAATAATCCCCTTACTTAATTAAAGTTTTCCCTGTATTTTCTTAATGCATTATAATAACCCTTAAAATTTCTGAAATTTAGGTTTGATATGAACGATTTAATGATGAATAAATATTCTATGCATGTAGAGGGTTGAATTTAATATAGAATAAGCCCCATAAATTTATGTATACCGATATCTTGAAATTGGGGTTAGAACCCTCAGGGTTCTTGATAGTTAAGTGGGGACATCTTGACTAGATGATGTAGAGGATATTATTGTTGGTATATTAACTGAAATCCTGATGTAAACTCCATGATAGATGCCACATATCATGAATTAAATAGGGTTGGAATTTGGAATGAAATTTGAGTTGTAATATGTATTTAATGTTCATACATTCTGGGAAAATTAGGCATGAAATTAGATTTGAATGATGTAATTAATGATTGTAAGTGGACTAATTAAGTCGTAGGGAATAAAATACATAACTATTAAGAAGTATAAACCCTAAGAAGTGAATTTGGAAGGAAATTAAAGAATCCCTTACTAAAACAAACAAGCAAATGTGGGCTTTTGCATAAAATCAAATCGATTCGGCCATGGAGCAAATTTATTCGGTTTGGCAGCGAATGGATTCAACCATGAACCAAATCGATTCAGTCCTGGGGGCTGAGTGAGTTAGGACTAGAATTTGGTTAAGTGTAATTTCAGGAGTCCAAGCGAGTTGGTAGGAACGTGTATGGGCCAATACGAAATATATTAAAAATGAAAAGGTGCCCTTATTTAATTGGTAAAATTACATTTAACAAGATGGTTAAGTAATTATCCAAGAGAGTGGAATTAATAATTCACTAGAAAATAAATTATTGATAAATGGAATAGTTGTGGACTTTATGTGGGACTTTTCTATGGTAATTATAGAGTAGTTACCTATACATATTATACGAGATAATAATATGTACTTATATGTATTTCTGTGGACATACCAATGTTCGTGGACTGTCCTAACGGCTTGGGGGTTCGTACGTTCGGACCGAGTACCACATGTAAACACAGGCAGGCTTGACGAATTTGTAGGTCGTATAGGTACTACATGGAGGCACTATTTATGAGAGGAATGTGTTGATGCTGACCCAACCTGTGTCACCGCTGGGTATGGATCGTGAACAAGTATCCTGCGTAGGGATCGCCCTCAACTAATGTGTGTTTTGTGATGTCCACTTATGATAAGAGATTCCTACAGACTTGTCGATAAAATACGAACTAGACACCCATGGTAGATTCCTTTGTGTGTCAAATATATCAAAGGACATATATAAATAATTGTCGGGTTGTAATGAGATAAGTTTAATTGTCTAAGAATGGGGACATAAATGACAATAGCCTACTTTGTGATGCATAATAGATGTTTATTCCTTGATGTGAGACTTATAAAACTAGGATATTATGGGTAATTGTAGTTAATTACAGTCGATACACTTGAACATTTAATTTACAAGAGAGCCATATGTTCGGCTTATCGTGCCCAGCCAACCTTTAGGTGAGAAAATTGGGGTTGTTATAATTGGTATCACAACACAGTTTTTGTCTCCTTAAGATATGTGTTGATTTCATTACGTTCTATTTTGCGTTATTTGATATGTAAAGCCTATCGTTAGGATTCATTGTATTCTTACATTGGTTCTAATTCGAACTTTATTTTCTTTTAAATGGAAAAACAAAAAGGGGGAAGACCGAGGTGATTAGTTCCACATATTTCCAAGGAGGGAGCTCACTCGCAACCACGTCATCAGCTATAGGCCCCAAAGGCCCAATAGTTGATCACCCATTCTCAGATAGGCACTATAGTGTCTCAGGTCGTCTCTACGGCTATGGTAGCCATGCTCCAGCACTTCCCACCACCACAGACACATAAGCAACCACCACTACCACAACAAGTGGCTATACCATCTCAGGAACTGGGTTATATGTGGGATAGAGTGACGGAGGCCTTTTTTAAGGACCAGCCTCCAGAGTCCGCTGGAAGTTTAGATGTATTTGTGGCGAGTAGGTGGGAGAAGGATATTGAGAGGCACTTACGGAGGGTCAAGTGAACACCCATACAGAAAAAGATGTTGGTTTCATTTAGATTAGTGGGGGACGTACTTCAGTAGTGGGAGGAGATTACGATAGTTGCTAAAAGGGGTAATTTCACTATTGATCAGTTTTGTGAGAGATTTGAGGGGAAATACTTCCCCCTAGCGATGCAGTCTGAGATGAGGAGTGAGTTTATGGAGCTCAAATAGGAGGAGCTTACTATAGACGAGTACGAGGAGGAGTTCACCGCCCTTTCCTACTTCGTAAAGGAGGATGTTTTTACTTGGAAGATGAATATGGGCAGGTTCATTTTGGGATCATCCTGACACATCAGGAAGGCTTTTATGGGGAACCCATCATTCATGAAATACAATGAGTTGGTTAATTCTCTACTCCTCCATTGACAAGATCACATGGAATTTCTAAAAACAAAGGGAGAGAAATGTCATGGAGTGAAGTCATCTAGACAGCAGGGCAAGAGGAGTGGGGGAAGCGGATCTAGGACCCAATAGCATAGGGGCACCCCATCTGCCGACCAGAATAAGAGGGTTAGAAGTGAAAATAACTAAAACAACGAGGGATAGTCGGTGAAGGTCTATCAGGGGCTAGCAGTATAGAGGCCATCATGGCCAGGGATAGGAGGATAGAGGCCAGCAGGGCTGCTGGTTTAAGCAGGGTCTGTTATAAGGAAACTATTAAACCTATGGGGAAAAGGGTCATTCCTCAAAGATTTTTTCTCGTGGTAACCAGATAGTCGAAGATAAGGGAGGCTATAGGGGACAATAGCAAGTGCCATAGGGACATCTCCCACCCTTTCTAGCTCAGCATGATGCTACACAAGTCTCTCTAGAACTCGTCGCCCCGCCACAATGATGATAGTCATTGCAGTATGGATGAGTCTATCATGTTGCAACCACAGAGGGGACAATACCTGCACAAGAAGTTGAGGGTATGTTTCCCATCCTTGGTCATATTGGTCGCATTCTATTCGATACGGGTTAATCTCATTCTTTTGTTAGCACAGGGTTTACACGGAATACGGGTATGATAGATTTTGCATCCAACATTATTTAACACATAGGCTCACCAGTGGGTAGAGGGGAACCCATACAGTCAATATGTCGGGTTATAGGTATTGAGATACGTCGACTCACCTTCGCTGTTGATTTATTAGTACTTGACATGCATGAGTACAACGTCATTTTGGGTATTAACTGGCTAGCTACATATAGACCATGTGTGGATTGTTGTGGGAGGTCCATCATCTTTGCCACTCCAGGGTAGGAGATGTACCTCGTTGCGATATCGCACCCCATAGGTGGGTCGAGCACGCATTTGTATTACATCGAGGAGGATACTTCTTCATAGGTTGTGGTGACACTAGATTCCATCCCGTAGGTGAATGGGTTTTCTAATATTTTTGGGTAGCTTTTGTGGTTTCCACCTAGTAGGGATATCAATTTCATGATTGATTTGTTTCCAGACACTAGACCTATTGCCCATACTCCGTATCGGATGGCTCTTTTGGAGATAAGGGAGCTACAAGAGAATATTAAGCAATTATAGGGAAGGGATTTATCAGGAGGATTACTTCACCCTTGGGTGATACAGTGTTATTCATCAAGAAGAAGGAAGGATCTCTACATTTTTGTATCGACTGTCAGGAGTTGAACAAAGTCACTATTCAGAATAAATACCCGTTTCCACGTATAGATGATTTATTTTACTAACTGAGGGGTGTTGCATATTTTTTAAAGATTGATTTATGGTTGGGTTACCACCGGTTAAGAGTTCGAGAGTAGGATATCTAAAAGATATCCTTCCTTATTAGGTATGGGCCATACGAGTTTTTGGTGATATGATTTGGGCTAACCAATGCACCAACAATATATATGGACTTTATGAACTGCGCATTCAGGGATTATTTGGATCGATTTGTTATCATATTTATAGATGATATCTTAATTTATTATCAAACTACGGAGGGGAACGCATATCATTTATGAGTGGTCTTACAGACACTTATAGATCACCAGTTGTATGCAAACTTTCGGAAATTCGTGTTTTTGCTGAGGGAGGTACAGTTCTTGGGCCACATTGTGTCCGGTCGGGGGATATCCATGGATCCAGGGAAAGTTTTTACCGTGATGGAGTGGGGACAACACACTATACCCATCGAGGTGCACAGCTTCTTGGGATTGGTCGGGTACTACCGTCGATTCATCTAGGAGTTGTCCAAGATAGCTAGGCCCTTAAGGAATTTGACGAGGAATGGGGTACCATTTGTTTGGGATGACGTGTGACAGTAGGAATTTGAGGAGTTGAAGACTAGACTGAATACAACATTAGTTTTTCCATTGCCTCGGGTAGGGGTTGACTACAGAGTCTTCACAGATGTGTCCTTAAGGGGAATTGATGGGGTTTTTATGCAGGAGGAGAGGACAATATCTTATTCTTCCCGAAAGCTTAAGCCTCATGAGGGACATTACCCCACCCACGATATAGAGTTAGCAGTTGTGGTTTCTTAATCGCGAGTGTGGAGACACTATCTCCTGGGGGAGAAACTTTATCTTTTCACAAACCACAAAAGCCTGTAGTATTTGTTCACACAAGAGGAGCTAAACATACGACAAAGGAGATGGCTAGAGTTTTTGAAAGATTATCAGTTCAACATTCAGTTCCACCCAAGAAAGGTGCCGTGGCGGATGCTTTTAGCAGCAAGCCTATTTTGGAGTTAGCAATGGTGTGAAAGGAAAAGTGGCAGTCGCTTTATGCCAATAATGACCTGGCCCGCGCATTTATGGTAGTTCTCACTATCACTCCCAAGATCATTATTTGGGTGGTGAAGCCATAAGGAAGAGATAAGCATTCCTAGGAGCGAATCAGATAGTTGTTAGACGAGAGATGGAGCACTTTCCCATTGGGTTAGATGGTGGTTTGAGGTTTCAGGGGAGACTAGTTGTACCAGATGATGAGGAGTTGAGGTGAGCTATTATATTTGAGGCTCATGGGTTATGATTTATGGTACATCCCGGAGGGAATATGATGTACCACGACATGGGACGCCAGTATTGGTCGGTCAGGATGAAAAGGAACATAGATAATTTCATGTCAAAGTGTGCTACGTTTCAGCTAGTGAAAGTGGACTATTAGCGTCCCATCATAGGATTTTTACAAAATTAGAGATCCCAGTGCGAAAATGAAAAGTGTCTCCATGGACTTTATTACTGGGCTACCTACATCGTGGAGGGAACATGATTTGATATAGGCAATCATCACCAGATTGACAAAGAAGGCTCATTTCTCATCGGTTCGGACACATTACAGCTCAGAGAAGTACACTAGACTCTTCCTTACAGAGATTTTTAAGCTGAGTGGGGCACCGCTGAACATCGCGTTAGATAGGGACAGGGCATTTATGTCCCACTTTTAGAGGAATTTTCAGCAGGCCTTAGGTGCATAGTTGAGATTGATCACGTCATATCATCCTCAGACCGATTAACAAACGAAGAGGATTAACCTACTGTTGGAGGACATGTTGAGGATATGCATTCTAGATTTTTTAAGGGGAGCTGGGATCATTATTTTCCTTTAGTGGAGTTTCCATAGAATAACAACTACTAGTTCACGACCAGGATGCCACCGTTTGAGGCACTCTATGGGAGACCTTGCCATTCCCCCTCATGTTGGTTGGAGTTAGGGGAGAACAAGTTTCATAGGCCAGACTTCATTCCGGAAACTTCAAAGAAGGTAGATATGATTCGGGCCAAGATACGAATTACCCAGGACAAGCAGAATAGCTATGTAGATGCGGGCCAAATACACTTAGACTTAATTGGAAATTTAATTTAGTAATTGCAAAGGTGTAATTTTTTGTTAAGTTATATTTGTTTGTGATTGATTTTCTATGTCTATCTAAGTGTATAGCTATAGCATCACATTGATTGTATAAAAAAATACAAATTAATGTGTGACACAATTGAAAAGTACCCAAAGTTAACATCAAATTATTCGGGACATAATTCGGGCCATATATGGGACCGTTTAGGTGTTTTAAACCTTTAGAAATAGTCCCGGGTCAATAGTATATAGGTTGGGGGAACTTTTGGTCTAGTTGGGATATGAATTTGGGTCCATTTGGGAGTCAAAAAATTGAGTTTTAAGCCCAACTCGGGATTAGTATTAATTAGTGTTTATGTGGGGGTAAACCAATTCCCCATTACTATTCAGAAATACCTAAGCACAACTTCTAATGGGATAGGAATGCATAAGAACAAAAAGATGGAAAAAGGTTAAGGAATCAAGAAGAAATCAAATGGGCTTTCTTCCACAAATTTCTAAGGCAACAATTCTTAAACTTAATTTACGTTTTCAATGTATTTTCTTGATACATTATAATAACCCTTAAAATTTCTACGATTTAGTTATGATATGTAATATATGATGATGAATACATATTTTATGCATGTAGAGGACTATATTTCATATAAAATTTGTCCTAGAAATTTAGGTATCAATATCTTGAAATTGGGGTTAGATGCCTTAGCGTTCTTGATAGTTAACTGGGGACGTTTTAACTATTTGATGTTGAGGATAATACTGTTGGTATATGACCTGAAATCCGAATATAAACCCCATGATAGATGCTCCATATTATGATTTAAATAATGTTGGAATTTGGAATGAAATCTAAGTTGAAATATGTATTTAATGTTCATACATTCTGGAAAAATTAAGCATGAAATTGGAATTGAATCATGTAGTTAATGATCGTAAGTGGACTAATTAATTTTTAGGGAATCAATTAAATAACTATTAAGAAGTATAAACCCTTAGAAGTTAATTTGGAAGGAAATTGAGGAATCACATACTGAAAGAAACAAGATGATCTGGGCTTCTGCATAAAATCGAATCGATTCGGCCTTGGAGCGAATCAATTCAGTTTGGGAACGAATCGATTTGGCGATGAACCAAATCAATTCGGTACTAGGAGATGAGTGATTTGGGCCTAGGATTTGGTTAAGGGTAATTTCAGCAGTCCAAGCGAGTTGGTAGCACCGTATATGGGTAAATATGTAATATATTAAAAATGAAAAGGTGCCCTTATTTATTTGGAAAAATTACATTTAACAAGATGGTTAAGTAATTATCTAAGGGAGTGGAATGAATAATTCACAAGAAGGTAAATTATTAATAAATGGAATAAATGTGGACTTCATGTGGGACATTTATATGGTAATTATATAGTAGTTACATATACATATTGTACGAGATAATAATATGTACGCATGTGTATTTATGTGGACATACCAATGATTGTAAGCTATCCTATCGGCTTGGGGGTTCGTACGTTGGACCGGGTACCACACATCAGCATAGGTTGGCTTGAGGATTATGTAGGTCATATAGGTACTACATGGAGGCGCTATTTATTTGAGCTAGGTGTTGATGCTGAAGCAGCCTGTGCCACCGATAGGTATGGACCGTGAATAGGAATCCTGCGTAAGGACCTCCCCTAACATATGTGTATTTCGTGTTATCCGATTAGGATAAGAGATTCCCCAGACTTGTCGATAGAGTACGAACTAGACACCAACGGTAGATGCCTTTGTGTGTCAAATATATGAAAGTACATAGATAAATAATTACCGGACTGTAATGTGATAAATTTATTTATCTAAGAATGTGGACATAAATGACAAGACCCTACTTTGTGATGCATAATAGATGTTTTTGACTATACGTGAGACTTATAAGACTTGGATATTATGGTTATTAGTATTTAATTATAGTCGGTACACTTACACATTTAATTATAAAAAATTCATTATTATTAATCTTGCACATTGTCTGTGTCATTATTTGAGACATATTAGGATGCGATTTATATCACACTTAGATGATGGGTGAGGTGTTAAACTCATGCGAGTAATGATGGTAGAATATTTATTTTGCATCAACCGTATTATTCATCTTAAATAATTAATTTAATTCTTGAACATCTAGGGCTCAGACTCAAATTTAAATGTTTTCTCCTCCCAAGTTCTCCTAGAAATGGATAGATGGATTATGCTGTAGCAGTCTCGTAGTCTCTTTCATTCATCATGTTTTAGATTCTTTGACTCTATCATAGGTGATATTCTTCCAGAGTTAGTTATTTTATTTGTAACAATTGTAAGGGCATAAGCCTGAATTTCTTATGTTGGGTTGTGGAATTTACTCTATAGTTGGATTTATTATGTACTTGGTGTTGGTTTGAATTTGTCTATTGTTATGGAAACATTCATAAAGTCCAATACAAGCCTTTAAAATAATATAATATATATTACGTTTGTGCTGAGAATGGTATGAATTGACAAGCAAGCGTTATCTTCGACATATCGGCCTGGCAAACCTTTACGTGAGAAAGTAGGGGTTGTTACACTTCCTGTCTCTATGGAGTGAATTCATCAGAGTTTTAGTAGGGTTTTGAATTAACCATCCTTCTAAAGTTAGGAGAAGGTAGGTATTTATATGGATGGGGTGGTGCCATGCGCACCCCAGGCATATAGGAGGCAGGTACAATATCAAGTGCCCAATGTCATTCGGTCACCTATCATATGTTCTTGTAAATAATGATTGAGAAATATTCTTCACACATGAGGTGGATGTTGTCCACGTGAGGTTTATAGCCCACATGCACTCTCCCATGCGTCCTCCATTCCACATGACTTACCAGATATGCCCTACTGACGTGGGGTGTTAGCAAGGACGAGCAGGAGACCACTGAGGTTCAATTAGATCACATGTTGGCAACTTCCAAGTGGAGTCTCGAATAACTAGCATCAGGCAAAGACAAGTGTATAACGAGTCTGATGAAGTCTCGACTTGATGGAAGGATGAGATCGAAATAGATGCTATAAGATTCTTTGTGAGAGCGCATTTCGTAAGGTCGGCTCGAGCTAAGCTAGTCTTGAGTGTGGACAAGGTCATACTTAGGCATACCACGAATCATTATGAAAACACATTGATCTTAAACTATAGCACACTCAAAAGATAAACATATAAGATATTTTTTTCACTCAATTCCTTTGAAGCTATCATTTTCGAAAATCAAACAAACTAAACTCGTTGGCCTTGGATTTTTTTTGCTTATGTTGACTTTATTTTTTTATAAATAGGTTCTTTCAATGGTGGCTTCCCTTTAAATGAGATTTTCTCCTTTCGCAGCCATTTCCCATACACCATCATATATTTTTAATAAAAAAAATCTAACGGGCAATTCTTTTTACCTACACAAATCTGCCATAGTAATAAAATATATAGATGGAAAGATGAATTAGAGAACAAGTCACACAACTCAAATATAATATGTGAAGTTCAAATTCAAAGAGCTCGTTCATGTGTTTGTGGAGGCATATAAAAAGTTAATCCATTATGTGAATTGAAGTCGAAACAACTCCATACAAGCATGACTAAGAACAATCTAGGTATTGAAAATCATTTCCCAAATGTCTTAGTCACATGGAAAGTACATAATGAAATGGATTCAAATACAAAATTATGCCCCACAAAATGTGTAAACTAAAATACACAAAAATATAAATTTTTTTGTGTTTTTATTAAAAATTTCAAAAGAAATATACCAATTAAAAAAAACTCAAAAGATAAACAAAATCTTTTTGTATTTTTCAATACGACTCAACAAATGTTATATAAAAATACAAAAGAGTCAAATAACATACAACTAGCTAACATATATATATATATATATATATAAGAACAAAAGTTTGTGTATGTAAACATGTGAACACAATCAACCATTAGATATAGCATGGTAAGTATCATGTGTAAGAAAATGAGAATCAATGAGTCTAATTTGTAAATCCTCCAAATTCTATTTCATATCCCACATAATGGTAACACGATGATATATGGTTTTGGAAACCTTGGTGGATCTAGACTAAGACCTCCGATGACAATTTTTAATATCAATAAAAAATGCCTAGGGTGACATGTCCTATCGTAAACGCATGGTCTTGGCTTGGTGATCAAAAGCATTTGTATATCGAATCCAATTCCACATTTGTCATATTTTATTTGGACGGTGCCTAACAACTATCCAACTTCGCGTACCTAGATCTCAAATCAAATTTTACACGATTCAAATATCAATATCTCTTCAAGATCAACTATTCGAGACTCTAAAAAATGTGTAGACTACTCAAACTTAAGCATATCCTTCTTTATAACGTCCATCAATCCACAAAGCCTATCTCTCCAACCCTCAACATACTCTATCTTCTTTTAAAAAGTCCCAACACATACCCTAAGATCCCGAGTTAAAATTCGCTCATTATTTCCTATGGCATGCTGTTTCAACCTAGCTTCCAACTTCAAGTCTTCCTTATTCACATTCAATATTTTTTCATACAACTCATGGAAGGAAACTTGGAGTTCACTCTTCTACTACTCTTATTCATCATCAGTCTTTTCTTCACTCTATTCCGCATCACACATTTCGGATGCACTTGTACTACTCTTCTACTACTCATGCCTAGAAATATCTTCATGGGAAGATTTCTCATCAAAGCTGACATGACTACCCAGGGAGATTTCCTTCCCTCTTTCAAATTACTCTCACCAAGGATGACATTTTAAGCATTCGGTTGTTTGCCCTCCTTTCTTACTTTAATGGGGCACTAAGCTAGGATATAGACATAAAACTCAAACCATAAAGCCATTTCGATTTATCACTCATAAAGTTATCATTATAATTTTAGGGAATTGATTGATCTTGTTATCTAAAACTTTTTCGCATCTTTTGGTTGCTTTTGAAACTTGAGAAATTTCTTGAATTTATTTTCTAACAAGGCCATATCTTTGGACTTAATGTCAGATTCATCATTCAAAACATGTGTTTTTTCCTGTCGGGCTTTCAAAACAATGCCCTTGTCTTTCTTATTCATTTTGCAGGAATATAAGTAAGGCTCACAAGTTTGTAGGTAACATACAAGATCTTCAAACTTTTTAGAATTTAAAGCACCCAAGGAATTCAAAACAATCACATTTGATTAAATCTTTCAGATAAATACCTTAAGATTTTCTTCATTACTCAGTTATCCAGTATTCTCTTTCCTAAGTTAAAATATGAGTTAACTATGTCAGATAATCTACTGTAGAACTCATCGAAGGTTTCACTGTCCAACATCTTAATGGTTTCGAACTGAGTTATGAGGTTTTGTAGTTTAGAAGACTTGACAACACTAGTTCATTCATGGGTGAGTTGGAGTATGTCCTAAACATCTTTAAACATCACAAAAGTCATAATGCAGTGGAACTCCTGTAAGGTCACAGATCGAAACAAAGCATTTATATTATGTAAATTATAACTTTGTAGCCCATGTTCAACCTCACGCCAGGACTTTACGAGTTTGGGTAGCATATTTTCTCTAACTAAGGTTATAGTCGGGGACCAGCCCATAAGTATCACATGCCATACCTAATCATCTATAGCCTTAAGTGTTAATTTCATACTCATTTTTCAGTATGCATAGTTTGACACCTCAAACATCAGGGATCTAAGACCATTAAAACAAAAAAAATTCATACCTAAAAATGCTAAATCTAAACACAACAACTTAGTGTTCTAACTCTATTACCAATTTAAAGAGGTTCGATAGCTCAAGAAAGGATGATCTAACTAACAAAACGTGTATTTTAAAAAATTTCAAATTTAATAACTAAAACATTTAACAGATTAAGCCCAACAAATTTGTGTAACACTTTTCAACAGATTGTTGTGAAAACCCGATTTACCCAATTTTATATTTTTAACCAAAAACATACATCTAGGCGATATTAGATAAAATAAATAAAACATCCACTATAGGCTGATGAAATGGGAAAACCTTGGACGATCGATCCAAATAGATTATATGATAAGGTTTTGCAAATGCAAATAGATTACTATGATAAGGTTTTTCAAATACAAGTGAATTGTGTGGCTGGGCCATCCGATGTTTTTTCCATTATGGATATTCCTTGTACATCGACGTTTTGTGAGATTGGTGTATTTATTTTATTTGTTGTCACCTAGATGCATGCTTTAGGTTAAAAAAATAAAATTTGCTAAATTAGTTTATCGCTGCAACTCGGTTTGAAATTTGTGAACAAGTTTTTATTTGGTTAATTTGTTTAAAGGCTTGATTTTTAAAAATTGAAAAAAAATATAAAAATTGGAATTTTTATTTGAAGACCATTCTTGCTTAAATGCACCATGGACATCAAGTGCACTTTTCACGCTTACATTGTATCTGTGCAATTTGGGCAAACATATATAATGCCTCGAAAGTCCACTAGAGATGGCTTTCTCTTGTGAGAGAAGTTGCTCCTTCTCTCTAAAAATCCCCCTATTTTCGTAATTAATCCTCCACGCTTTCCATGGAATCAAAATAAGAATTTATCTTGGATTTTGATCCTAAGCCTTTTGATACTCACTATTCTCCAACACTTTTAGTTACACCTCTTGTCAACAATCAAAGTCACGCAAGGCCAAAGGAATCACCATTTATTCCTCCATCTTTTGCTGATGTGCTAGTTAAAAAAAACACTGCTCAGGTGCATGACACAAAGGAATCGCCATATCTTCCCCCTCTTTCTACTCCATACATGCGTGGAGATTCAATAGATGTGTGACTATTGGATGATTCTTACCAAGAAGTTTTTAATGACTGTAGCTCCTCTACGGTTATTGGACGTATGGTTCTTGGCAAAGGTGATAAAACATGGATGATTTCATAGTTGAAAGTGGCCCTCATTCTGTTTGGCAAACTGATAAGCCCTGGGTCCTCACACCCATTGGCAAGGGATATTTCAACGTCCATTTCTCTTGTTAAGATGATAGGATTAAAATTCTTAGTCTACGTAGCTACAAACTAGCTACTGGATCTTTTACGGTATTTCAATGGAGTCCATATTTCAAACCAGAAAAGCATGTAATCTCTATTGTTGTTGTTTGGGTTCGATTTATCGGATTGTGTCAAGATTATTGGGTCCCGCGTATTCTCCTCCAAATTGCGAGGGGAATGGGTATTCCAGTGCATATTGATAAAGCAACTTTGGAACGGACTTATGGATATTTTGCAAGAGTTCTAGTTGAAGTTGATATGTACTTTAAACCTCCCCACCGTGTCTTGGTTGAAAGAGGGGAAGGTAATTTTTTTGTCAACATTTCTTATGAATCTCTCCCAATGTTTTTTAATTTCTGCAAATCTGTTGGACACTCCTTTAATGAGTGCAGGAGCCTTAAAAAAATAGTTATCCAAAATTCAGGAGGGCAAAGGTACTGTTTTCAAATAGCATTGTTGTTGATACTCTTGACTGTTAAAAAATGGTGAGAAGTACTGAGTCTAAAAGTCTTTTTGATTCAATAGAGGGATCGACTTTTCCAAAGGATAATTTGCCTCAGGGGCATGTTCGTTTGTTGGAAAAAAGTCCCAAATGGTTACTGAAAACACCAAAAATTAAACACCATTTATTCGAAAAAAGTATTGATCTAAGTAAATGAGGAGCATCAATCACATCCAAGTATTCTCGATAGTTTTTTATCTCCAATTTGTAATGGGGATATTTATAAATTCCCATATTTAATCTTTAATGGCTTTTTGTAGTTTTCCTTTGCTGGTAAGCCCTTGGAGAGGCACTTTCTCCATTACTAAATTTATATTTGGGGTTTTAATCCCTCTTCCATAAATAAAAAAAAATAAAAATAAAAATAAAAGGACAGTGAGGGTTGATTTGTGAGACGTTCTAGGAGGAGACATTTTCGGCAGACGAATGCAAAAAAGTTCAGGAAATTAATTGAGGTCATTCTAGTCAAGTGGTTTGTCTTTATTTATTTATTAATTTTACAACTAGTTATGTATTAGGATTCCTGCCATTGGGATTTTGGGATGTAATTAGAAAAATAAATAATTCTATTATTCCAGTGGCCATCTGGGATTTCTGCGATACAGATTCGCCTCGAAATAAGAGAATTTTAGCATGTGCTGGTCTTGAGAAATCTTTGCGGGCTCCCACATATATAAATTGTCCATCATAAAATGATGATGACAAGGTAGAACATGGAGTTCTCGAACCGATTTTACTCAAAGTAGGGAAAAGATCTAGTCGTTCTCACAGAAATGTCATCAAAGACAAATTGATGCATACCAAATCAAAAAAATTTAGGGTCTAGCGACTAAGTTACCGAACGGATAGGTGTTAGGCACCCATTCTGCCCTATTAGTATCTCATAAGCTAGGATAATATTCTCATTTTCTCCGAAATATAATTCATGTGTACAATGTGTGTGATGTGAAAATAAGTTAGAAAAATAAATCGTTATATACACATCATGATAAGGACGGAAATGATTCATTCTGAGGAGTATAAGAAGAAAGAAAATAATCTGACAAGGTAGCCAAAATGTGTGCAGTGCGCGAAGAATGGAAGATGTATGTATGAGGAGGCACTGTAAATATGACAATCAAAAGGGACAATGATATGTGCAATATATCAGACACAAATCTGCCATGTTGAAATAAATATGTGTGTCTAACGAAAAGTCTAAAAAAGAAACATAATAAAAGAATATGAAAATATGATATGATTAGCCAACATATCATGATTTACTATGAGGAAATGAATATGCATGTTTGATGGGTTACTAGTACTTATATATGTATATACACATAGTAATACTAAATATTAGAACTAGTAAAGTAAATAAATAAGCAAATAGGATTCGAATATAGACGATGACTAGGGACACCTAGATAGGTCAAAAAGGCAACAAAGTCCATGTAGTTTGATAGCACGTAAGGGTGGGGTTTAACCCATGAACCCAAAACTTGAAATTCTCTAACTTCATTTAAAAATGTTCACAAGTGTTGGGAGTATGAAAAATGGAAAATATACTTTAGGGTTTAAAGGTGAATCCCCTTTTAGCATTTTTGGTTTATAAAATTATGTTTTTTGCATATAAATAATAAAAACATGGATTAATTGGAGTGATAAAAAGAAATAAAGTAAAAATATGCCAAGAGTGAATAAAATAATAATAAATGACACTAGTTAAATAAGATGTAAAAAGATTGAAGTAGACCTCATATAGAACTTTGCTATGATTTTGACGTAAAGAAGACTAATTTTTATGGAGTTTGAGTGGTGGTGGGGTAATGGTAAAATTGCGTGGCAAAAAGTGAGGTCAATGCGATGTAAGAAAAGTGGAGAGAATTTTTAGAAAATGAAATTTTATAATGACGATGAACTAATTTCGAGGTAGAGGTTGTTTTAATTTTCAGAAAAGGGTTCTTACGAATTAGGCCATGAATTCCTTAAATAGAAAAATATAGGGCCAGGGTCTATGCCGATTGGCATAGGCCCTGGTCTGCTGATCGGCATACCCCTGGCTTGTTGATGATGTAAAGTACCCCTTTGACGATAGGCAGAGGGTCTGGGGTGGCCTATAGGCAGTCCAAAAGGGAATTTTTCTAAAAAACATGCAGAAAATGTGAATCGTATGTCCGAATCGCGCACAGACAAAATCGTTGAAAAACGTATTCAAATCCGTGTGAAAATCTATTGGGCCACTTTCTGGTCTGAGAGTTAACGAAAGTCAAACGTTGCTTGAAAATGCTCGATAGCGTCTAGGATGGGATTCATGGAGTAAAAAGGCAAGTACGCACGAACCGTACGGTCGATTCACGCATGGAATTGACCGGGTACTAAAAGCCTTATGAAAGTGAAAGAGATATTCCCAGGTTTGAAAGTTAAACAAAGTTAAACGGAGCTCGTGTGGTGGCCGATTGGATAGGGTTCTTACAGTAAAAAGCAAAGTACGCGCGAACTGTTGGGCTAATTCATGCATGGTATTGATAGTTGGAAATGGTATTCATAGACCTATGGAAGTGAAATGATCTACGAACGGCTTTGGGAGTTGACCAATGTTAAAATGGGCTCGAAACAGACTAATGGTCTCTAAAATGGTGTTTCAGAGAGAAAAGGAAAGTACGTGCGAACCATGAGGCCAAGTCATGCACGGTATGGACAATTGAAAAGGGTATTTAGAGCCCTATGAATGTTTAAGGATTTACTCTCGGGTTCTAGAAAGTCTTGATATGCTATGTAAGTATGATCTTGCAAACAAAGAGATTTTCTTATTTTTCAAATTTAATGAAAAATACTTTAAATAAGTTAATGCAATGAAAGGCTTTTCACCAATTAAACCGTTTATTATGAAAAAACGAGTCACCCAATTTTATCTTTTTTAACCTAAACATGAATCTAAGTGATAAAAAAGATAAAATAAGTAAAGAAAGACAACACGCCAATGTACGAGGAAAATCCATAATAGGAAAAACCTCGGATGACCCAGCCAAACAGTTCACCATGATAAGGTTTTACAAAGACTAGACGGTGGTCTTACTCAACGACTCGGCTCCCTAGCAAGATTTAATGTGTTTCTATCTTCAACTTCTCCTTCACATTGCAACGTAGGAGTCCACCCACACAAACTGCCACAACGCGTGAATCCACCGATGAGGCTCAAAAAGTATCTACGAAATTGGAAAATGGGATTATCATTTATTTATCACAACACATGAAACCACAAATATGATGAATACCACACGAAACCTTCTCCCTCCAGATGAATAGAAATAGACTTTGTGCCCGACAAAAAGATCTCAAAGCATAAGAATATTGAAATATGGATCTTTAAACTCTTTTGGGTGAAACAATGGTTTTGAAATTTGGTAAAAAAATGGGAATTCTTCTTTGCCAAATGTTCTTCAAAATTTGATTCCATCACGCTTCTTTATATTAAACTATGAAATTCGAGGCGGCAAGTTCATCCAAATGAAAACATAGTTCTCATTCGAATGAAATTCATATTTTGTTCAAATTAAGACCCGTCTCGTTCAAACGAACATGCATTGGCGTTCAAACGACCTTACCATGAGCTTCCAAATGGTGACCTTCTATTTGACAAAGAGTTCCCGTTTGAAGTTCAATAGATGTTCGTTCTAATATCCTAAGCTTGTTCTAACAAGATCTCAAACTTGTTTGAACGAAATTCTTATTTCATTCTAATGAAGTCTGTATCTCGTTCTAACGAACTAAGAAATAAAAAAAAATCTAAAAAGTATTTAAAAACAGTTCCAAATGATTTTGTTTAAAAAATAATCACCATAAATAAATTTCAAAGGATCATAATCTAATGTGTCCCTACTTGTAAGATCCTAAAAAAATGTGAGGACTACCATGGCATGAAACACGAGATGATGCCTATCCATCTTTGAAGCATTTTCGCTACGTCTTCAACAGTTTTACAAGATCGAAAATACAAAGTCTAACTTATAACTCAAATTTTTCCTGAAATCACGCCAATTACAAAAAAATTGAATCGGTTGGGAATTTTCCCTTATAAATCTCCCCTTTTGGCTATTCCGGGACAAAAAAGCAGAGTAAAAACCCCGTGAGTCAGAAAACACTTTAAAAGATTCACCCTCAAAAGAAACAAGTATAGAGGATCAACAAACACATATGCTTAGAGCTTTTCTCTCTTGAAACTTTGTCTTATGTTGTAGAACAACACACTTAAAACACCTTCAAGTGCAAAAAAAATATAACATGTATAAAATCTGCATGTGAATAAATTCAAACTGTGTCTAACAATCTCAACCTAGGTAAGATATCTCCTACTAAGATAAAGATAACATAATCATGAAAGGAAAGACACTGTTGTTCCTCATTTTTGTTTTGAACTAAACCAAGTAAGAATGTTATTCATCCCCCAATGGTGTAGCGTGCAGCAAGAACATAACATTGTAACACAAGCACGAATATTCACGAACCTAAAATATTAATAAATTTACTAATCAATAATGTCATGATATATTTTTTGAGCTCAATCCAGTATAACAATGTTGGAAACATAACAACGTCATATAGAAGGAGGTGAGGCAAAGAGGGAGATAACACATAATATAAGTGGTTCAACCAATCTTGGCCTACTCCACTATGTGGGTGTGTGTGAAATCCACTAAATATGGGATATAATGGCCTTGGGATACAAAACACTCAAGCTTTCTGTAATACCCCATAATTTTTTTTAAATAAATAATAATAATAATATTTTTTGATAAATAAAATTTTGTGGAAATTGGACTCAATTGGAAACTTAATTTAATAATTGTAAAGGTGTAATTTGTTGGTAAGTCATATTTTTATGTGATTGATTTTCTACGTGTATCTATGTGTATAGCTATAGCATTGCATGTATTGCCAAAAAAATACAAATTAATATGTGACACAATTCAAAAGTACCCAATGTTAACATAAAATAATTCGGGATATATTTCGGTGCACATATGGGATCGTTTAGGTGTTTTAGACCTTTAGAAATAGTCCGAGATCAATAATATATAGGTTGGAGAGCTTTTGCACTAGTTGAGATATGGATTCGGGTCTATTTGGGGGTCCAAAAATTGGGCTTTACGCTCAACTCGGGATTGGGATTAATTAGTGTTTAAGTGGGGTTAAACCACTTCCCCACTACTATTCATAAATGACCTAAACACAACTGTTAACGGGAGAGGAAATGAGAAGAACCAAAATAGGAAAAAAGGACAAGGAATCAAGAAGAATTCAAAGGGTCTGTCTTCCACAAATTTCTAAGGCAATAATCCTTTTGCTTAATTAAAGTTTTAAGTGTATTTTCTTGATGCATTCTGGGATTTAGGTTTGATATGAATGATTTGATGATGAATAAATATTCTATGCATGTAGATGGTTGAATTTAATATATAATAAGCCCCAAAAATTTAGGTATACCAATATCTAGAAATTGGGGTTAGAACCCTCAGGGTTCTTGATAGTTAAGTGGGGACATCTTGACTATTTGATGTAGAGGATATTATTGTCGACTGAAATCCAGATGTAAACCCCATGATAGATGCCACATATCATGAATTAAATAGGGTTGGAATTTTGAATGAAATTTGAGTTGAAATATGTATTTAATGTTCATATATTCTAGGAAAATTAGGCATGAAATTATAATTGAATAATGTAATTAATGATTGTAAGTGGACTAATTAAGTTATAGGGAATAAACTACACAACTATTAAGAAGTTTAAACCCTTACAAGGGAAATTGGAAGGAAATTAATGAATCCCTTACTAAAATAAACAAGGAAATCTGTATTTTTGCATAAATTCAAATTGATTCGGCCATGGAGAGAATTGATTCAGTTTGGCAGATAATGGATTCGACGATGAACCGAATCGATTCGGTCCTAAGGGTTGAGTGAGTTTGGCCTAGAATTTGGTTAAGGGTAATTTCTGGAGTCCAAGCAAGCTGGTAGGACCGTTTATGGGACAATAGGCAATATATTAAAAATGAAAAGGTGCCCTTATTTTATTGGGAAAATTACATTTAACAAGATGGTTAAGTAATTATCCAAGATAGTGGAAATAATAATTCACTAGAAGGTAAATTATTGATAAACGGGATAATTGTAAACTTTATGTGAGACTTTTCTATGGTAATTATAGACTAGTTACCTATACATTTTATACGAGATAATAATATGTACTTATATGTATTTGTGTGGACATACCAATGTTCGTGTACTTATATGTATCGGCTTGGGGGCTCTTACGTTCGGATCGGGTACCGCATGCCGACACAAGCGGGATCGACGATTGTGTCGGTCATATAGGTACAACATGAAGGCACTATTTATGAGAGGAATGGATTAACGCTGACCCAACCTGTGTCACCGTTGGGTATGGACCGTGAACAAGTATCCTGCATAGGGGACGCCCCCAACTAATGTGTGTTTTGTGATGTCCACTTATGATAAGAGATTCCTCCAGACTTGCCGATAGAGTACGAACTAGACACGAATGGTAGATGCCATTGTGTGTCAAATATATCAAAGGACATATATAAATAATTGAAAGACTGTAATGAGATAAATTTAATTGTCTAAGAATGCGGACATAAATGATAAGACCCTACTTTGTGATGCATAATAGATGTTTATGCGTAGACGTGAGACTTATAAGACTAGCATATTATGGGTATTGGTAGTTAATTACAATCGGTACACATAAACATTTAATTATCGAAAAATTCATTTTTATTAATTTGGCCCATTTTCATAGTAATTATTTGGGACTTATTGGGTTGCGATTTATATCACACTTACATGAGGGGTGAGGTGTTAAACTCATGCGAGTGATAAAGGGGGAATATTTTTTTGTATCAACTGTATTATTTCATCTTGAATTAATTAAGTTAATTCTTGAACATCTAGGGCTCTGACCCAAATTTAAACGTTTTCTCGCCCCAAGTTCTCCTATATAGGTATAGATGGATTGTGTTGTATCAGTCTCGTAGTCTCTTTCATTCATCAATTTTTAGATTATTTGATTCTAGCATATGTTTTTTTCTGCGAGAGTTAGTTATTTTATTTGGAACAGTTGTAAGGACATAAACCCAAATTTCTTTACATTATGTTCGGTCGAGGCATTTACTTTGTATTTGGATTTATTATGTACTTCATGTTGGTTTGAATATATCTATTGTTACGGAAACATTCATAAATTTGAAAATAGGCCATTAAAATAATATTATTTATACAGCATTAATTGACAAGCAAGCCATATATTCGACGTATTGTGCCTAGCCAGTCTTTATATGAGAAAGTTGGGGTTCTTATAATTGGTATCGCAGCACGGTTCTTATGTCCTTAAGATCTGTGTTGCGTTCATTATGTTTTGTGTTGCGTTATTTGATATGTAAAGCCTATCATTAGGATTCATTATATTCTTACATTGGTACTAATTCGAACTTTATTTTCTTTTAATTGGAAAAATGAAAAGGGGGAAGACCGAGGTGAGTAGTTCTAAATATTTCCAAGGAGGAGGCTCACTCGCAACCACGCCGTCAACTACAGACCCCAACAGCCCAAAAGTTGATCACACATGCTCAGATAGACACTATAGTCTATCAGGAGGTCTCTACGGCTATGGTAGCCATGCTCCAGCACTTCCCACCACCACAAACACATAAGCAACCACCACTACAACAACAAATGTACATACCAACTCAAGAAATGGGTTATATGTGGGACAGAGTGAGGGAGGCCTTTGTTAAGGGACAACCTCCAGAGTTCGCTAGTAGTTCAGATATATTTGTGGCGAGTAGGTGGGAGAAGTATATTGGGAGGAACTTACGAAGGGTCAAGTGAACACGTATACAGAAGAAGATGTTGTCTTCATTTAGATTAGTGGGGGTCCCACTTCAGTAGTGGGAGGAAATTACGACAGTTGATAAAAGGGACAATCTCACTATTGATCAGTTTTGTGAGAGGTTTGAGGGCAAATACTTCCCCCTAGCGATGCAGTCTGAGATGAGGAGTGAGTTTATGGAGCTCAAATAGGTGGGGCTTATTATAGATGAGTACGAAGAGGAGTTCACCGCCCTCTCCTACTTCATAAAGGAGGATGTTTGTTCCAGGAAGATGAGTATGGACTGGTTTATTTTGGGATTAGCCTAGCACATCACGAAGGATTTTATGGGGAATCCATCATTCGCGAAATACAATCAGTTGGTTCATTCTCTACTTCTCCATTGCCAGGATCGCATGGCATTTCTAAAAACCAATGGTAAGAAACGTCATGGAGCGAAGTCGTCGAGACAGCAGGGCAAGAGGAGTGGGGGAAGCGGATCCAGGACCTAATAGCATAGGGGCACCCCATCCGCTGACCAGAATAAGAATTTTAGAGGTGCAGATAACTAAAACAACTAGGGATAGTTGGGGCAGGGCTATCAGGGCTAGCAGTATAGAGGCCATCAGGGCCAGGGATAGGAAAAATAGAGGCCAGCAGGGCCGACGGTTTAAATAGGGTACTTTTTAAGAAAATTATTATACATATGGGGAGAAGGGTCATTCCTTGAAACTTTTTACTCGGAATAACCAGATAGCCCAAAATAAGGGAGGCTATAGGGGACAATAGAAGGCACCATAGGGACATCGCCCACCCTTTCTAGCTCAGGGAGCCGCTGCACCAGTCGCTCTAGCACCCATCGCCCCGCCACAAGGACAAAAGTCATTGAAGTATGGATGATTCTATCATGTTGCATACACAGAGGGGATAATACCATCACAAGAAGTCGAGGGTATGTTTCCCATCTTTGGTCATATTGGTCGCATTATATTCGATACGAGTGCATCTCATTCTTTTGTTATCACGGGGTTTGCATGGGAGACGGGTATGATAGGTTTTCCATCCGACATTATTTTACACATAGACTCACCAGTGGGTAGAGGGGCACCCATACAATCAACATGTCGGGTTATCGGAATTAAGATAGGTCGACTCACCTTCGTAGTTGATTTATTAGTACTTAACATGTATGAGTACGACGTCATTTTGGGTATTAACTGTCTATCTACATATAGATAATGTGTGTATTATTGTGGGAGGTCCATCATCTTTACCACTCCAGGGTAGGAGATGTACCTAGTTGCGATGCTGCACCCCGAGGGTGGGTCGATCATCATTTGTACTACATCGAGGTGGATACTTCTTCGTAGGTTGTTGTGACACTAGATTCCATCCCGGAGGTGAATGTGTTTGCTAATATTCTTGGGTAGATTTTATGGTTACCACCTAGTTAAGATATCGATTTCATAATTGATTTGTTTCCGGACACTAGACCTATTTCCCATACTCCATATCGGATGGATCTTTTAGAGATAAGGGAGCTACAAGAGAAGATTGAGAAGTTGTTAGGGAAGGGTTTTATCATGAGGATTACTTCACCCTAGGGTTGATACAATGTTATTCGTCAAGAAGAAGGAAGGATATCTACGTTTTTGTATCGACTATTAGGAGTTGAAAAAAGTCAGTATTCGGAATAAATACACGTTCCCACGTATAGATGATTTATTTTACTAACTGAGGGGTGATACATATTTTTCAAAGATTGATTTCAGGTTGGGTTACCACCAGTTAAGAGTTCAGGAGTAGAATATATATAAAAGACCACCTTCCTTACTAGGCATAGGCCGCACGAATTTTTGGTGATACTATTTGGGCTAACGAATGCACCAGCAATATATATGGACCTGATGAACCGAGTGTTTAGGGACTATTTGGATCGATTTGTTATCATATTTATAGATGATATCTTAATTTATTCTCAAACTACGGAGGAGCACGCAGAGCATTTATTAGTGGTCTTACAGACGCTTAGAGATCATCAATTGTATGCAAAGTTTGATAAACTCGGGTTTTGGCTGAGGGAGGTACAGTTCTTGGGCCACATTGTGTCCGATCGGGGGATATCCATGGATCTAGGGAAAGTTTCTACTGTGATGGAGTGGGGACAACCCACTACACCCATCGAGGTGAACAGCTTCTTGGGACTGTCGGGTACTACCGACGATTCATCTAGGGGTTCTCCAAGATAGCCAGGCCCTTAAGGAATTTAATGAGGAATGGGGTACCATTTATTTGGGATGAGGTATGACAGTAGTAATTTGAAGAGTTGAAGACTAGACTGACTACAATATTGGTTTTTGCATTGACAGTAGTAAGTTCATTACAATTTTACCAACTTTGGATCACATGACAAGACTTGCTTGTGTAACATGACATGAGAATGGTATATCATGACACAAAAAAGTTACCTTTATTTTAGTATAGGGATTTAATCTTAATTTATGTACGATTTCATAGATGAGTAACCGTGTTTTTTATTGAATTTTAGTAGATACCATGTGATGGCTTGTTATTGATTGGTTTTTAAGGTCAATGATGTACTGAACTGTTATTGGTTGGTTTTTAGGTCCCATTGGTATGGATCCTAAAAATCAACTAATAACGTCAGTCAAATTCAATTAAAATGTAATTTTTTTCATAGATTGTTTTATTTTATATTTTTTTATTTTGTTCATCGTAATTAAACTTAACTTTGTTCATGTGCATGATCCTACTAGTATGTGATAACTCACTTGTAGTATACCTGTAAGGGCCTAACCCTAGTTATTAATCTTTCAAAGGGTCATCTCTAAATACAATATAATATTGAGAGATAAGGTAGAAAAAAAAAGACTCAATATTTATATCATTTGCAATGTGAAATTTGTAAAATTTATATGAATATGTAAGCCTTTATATGTAATGATGTTAGAAAGATTGTTTCTATATCTATAATATAAGTCGCTTTTTTTAATTTTTAGTTGTTTTTCATCTTTTCTCATTTATTTACGTTTTTTAAAATATGCCGTCGAGTGAAGAGTCAGTATAAGAGGGAGGAAAGAAGATCAAAAAGAAGAAAAAGAAGGGACTCGAGGATAAATTCAAAGAGAAGAAAATCGAGAAACACGAAGAGGACACAAGCGTGCTGATAATTAAATGCAACGACGATGAAAAAACCCATGCCAATTCCGAAGAAAAGAAAAAAAAAGGATTTCTTCAAAAAATCAAGGAGATGATGCTTGGACACCACCCCAAGACAGAGGAAGAGAATGAAAAAGAAAATCCTGCCCATTAAGGAGAACAATACAGTGGAGTTAAGGTTCATGATTGTGTTAAAGTATTGGTTCGATTTACTTTTTACTTTTTGAGTTATTGGGTTGAATTATATTTTTGTGGTTCAAGTTATGGTTTATGTTTTGGCATTTATGTTCCTTAATGGGTGATCGGCTATTAGCAAGTCCATATAATTTTCGTACTGTGACCTGGACGTTATTATTAATGTATCGTTTTTTTTTTTGTTTCTAATTTGGATTTATTGATAGTATATTCTACTTTGTCTAAATATATACATGTTTTTTGTAATTATTATTATATTTATTTTTTTCTTTTTTTTTATTTGTATATTTTATTAATCATTTTTTAAGGGGTGAACCCAGGCGCAACGGTAAGGTTGCCCCCGCTATGACCTGGAGGTCACAGGTTCGAGTCACGGAAACAGCCTCTCTGCGTATGCAGGGGTAAGGCTGCGTACATCCAACCCCCCCAGTACCCCGCAGTGGCGGGAGCCTCGTGCATTGGGTTTGCCCTTATTAATCATTTTTTAGTAATTTTGCAAAAAAAAATACTTTTTATTTAGTAATAATAAATTTAATGGACTAAAAACGGAGAATACACCATATGTAAATAAAATATATTGTTACATTAGCGACATACCATGTAAATAAACCCAAATATAATTGTGTAAATAATAACATTATATAATCGGATTTTCAAGAGCTGACCATCACCGTTAAGAAGCAAAATGATGACTGCGGACGTCCATAACACTGGACTGAAAATATATATACATTAAAAAGGTTAGATTGTTAAAGAATGATATACGACTTCTACAAAGAATTACAAGACATGTTAATGAGTGATACTTGATTCCCATAACTGCCTTAAAATAATTGTCTACTGAGCGTTTGATATATTATGAAAGTTAAATTCATTTCTCGGGTGCTAAATGAACCTACAAGAATTATAAAAAAAAATCAATTGTACCAATTATAAGAGTAGAAACACAATGTTTGCAAGTAAAATTTTTAGCCATTTACCCTTTGATTCATTATCACTTTGAGCATTTCATTTACGAAATATAGTAAGAGGAAGGCTTATATATAAACTTCCTACATTCATTTTGAAATCTTACGTATAGGTAATATGAACTATAATTGCAACATATTTTAAGGGTATTTTGAATACATACTGAGATTATTCAAACTTTTTAGGATTATAATTTGAATTGTAATTATGATAATATATTGAGTTTATCTATATATAAAGATTATTTTTTTACAATTTTATCTTACATATAACATAGTTGCATCTTAACATTGAACAATGAAGCTTATATATTTGATATTCAATGTACCAAAACACATTTTTGGATTTACACCATGGAAGTGTATGGGCTACATCAATATATGTTTTACACATATACTCAAATATTTCTTTTCGGCATTTCTATCTAATAAAATATTTAGAGTAATTATATTACATTATATATATTTTTTAATCAATAAATCAACATTAGACTTCCTTCTTCTTTGGAAACCAACCCCAAAGAACGTCAACCAAAGGAGGCAAACCATTTTTTCGAATAGAGTGTTTGTTGTGTTATGAAATATTCATTGAGCATTTTTGATTTTATTGAGTCAAGCATCTCTTCTTTAAAATATATGCCGAGCATTTATTTTTTAAAGTTTACTGATCATTGCAATTGTATTAGTAATTGAGGTTAACCTTTTTTTTATAATTTTTATGTGCATTAGTTCATACAAAGTGTTATTTTATGCTTTCAGTCTCTTTGAAATTTGATGTATTTTTTTTTTGGTTCATACCAATGACATTATTAGTTTACCTAAAAATATTTTAATCAATCTCCCCGAGAAACACACGAAAGTCATAATTTTCCCAATTCTTGAACTTCTTATTCTCTCTCTGATTTACGAATGAGTTCCCTTACACTCTAGCTATCCTTAAGTTTTCCAAACCCCTGTCGCTTCTCTTCTCATACTATGTTTCCATGTGTATCTAATTATTTCTGCCTCAAAGACTAACTTCTCAAGTATATTCAATAGAATCCTAGTAACCATTTGGTACGCGATAATATTTTGGAAGGATTGTGATTACCGGGAAATTAATTTCCTAGAAATCTTTTACCATAATTTCAAATCCCTTCCCCTGCTTGGTTAACCAATGGATCAATATTGTGAATCTAAATGTAGTGTTTGATTCATGTATAGAAAGTGACATGAGAATGCATAGTATATAAAAATAATATCCTTTAGTTACACACACACACACACACACACACACACACACACACACACACACACACACACATATATATATATATACAGAGAGAGAGAGAGAGAGAGAGTCTCTCCAACAAACCTCATTAAACATACCTAGCAGCATACCTATTTTTTTAAAATAATAAAAAAAATAATTTTAAGTTAATATTTATTATATGAGTTCATGATATTTCAATATACCACTGTAAAAATATTCATATCAAAAAAGTGTGTTTTGATATTTTTAAAAAATAGCTAAACAAATGGCAGTTTTAAAGGCTAAAAACTGATAGTTTTTTGACTTATTTTTTTAAAAATAACAAAAACCATTATTTTCATTTGATTTTTTTAATAGGGGCACATTGAAATATCATGAACCCATATAAAAAATATCATCTCAAAATTAGTTTTTGAACAATTTAAAAAAATGGGTATGTTGCTAGGAGGTATGTTGGAGCTCTCTCTCTCTCTCTCTCTCTCTCTATATATATATATATATATATATATATATATATATATATATATATATATATATATATATATATATATATATATATATATACAGTCCTACTCTTATACGGACTAGTCCGCATTTTAAGAATGCAAACCAGACATGTGTCACCTAACGGTGATCCCAGAAAAGAGAGAGTGTGCCTATAATTTAGTTGTTAATTTCTAAGAACACCGTTAGGTCCGCATTCTTACAATGCAGACTAGTCTGCACAAGAGCATATATATATGTATGTATAATTAATCTTTTTTCATAATGTTATAAAACAAAATAATATGATTCACTATTTTTAAATCTATGAACAAAAATTATTTTCTACATAAATATATTCAAATATTTACTAAGTTTAATAATTTATTGTATATCTATGTATATTATAGTGTATGTTAATATAACTAGTTATTACAGATGGTCCTTATATTGTATGTTTAAAAACATGGAAGGCGGATTTATTTGGAGTTTCTTCGGAATCTACGACACGGTGCAGGATAGGGATAGGTGGGAGCTGTGGGAGGAATTAGCTGGAGTGGTTACGATATGGGACCTTCCTTTCTATGTGGGAGGCGATTTTAATGTGGTGCGATTCGGAACGGAGAGAAGCAATGGTGGTAGAACTTATAGATATATGAGAGATTTCTTTGATTTTATAGATGAGATGGAGCTAACGGACTTACCATTGGAAGGGGGCTGTTTACCTGGTCAAGCCTCAGGGGCCTGCCGTTGTTATTTCGACTCGACAAATTTCTTATTTCTCAGGGTTGGGAGGAACATTTTCGAGGTATGGTTGAGTCACGTTTACCTAGGGTAACTTCGGATCATAGTCCTATTCTTCTTGAATGTGGGGGATGGAGGGAAAGGAGGATTCCTTTTAGATTTGAGAATATGTGGCTTAAGGAATCGAATTTTGAGGATAGAGTAAGGGCTTGATATTTTAGGTATGAGGTGGAAGGGAATGCTAGTTTCAGATTGGCCGTAAAGTTAAGTTTTCTCAAGGAAGATTTAAGGAAGTGGAACATAGAAGTGTTCAGTAATATTCAGGTAGTCACAACAAGTTTGATGGAGGAGATAAGAAGACTTGATAAGAAATAAGGGAGAGATGGACTTTCAGAAAAGGAGAGGAGAGATAGAGAGGTTAAAAAGGGGGAGCTAGGGAAGCGGTTAATACAGGAAGAGATCAGTTGGAGGCAAATATCTAGGACTTTGTGGTTAAGGGAAGGAGACTTGAATACTAAGTTCTTTAACAAAGTTATGAATTCCCATCGGCGCGGGATTTTTATAGGCAAAATTTAAGTGGGGGGAAAGGTGTTCGAAGAAGCTAGTGAGGTGAGGGGGTCCATTGCTCATTATTATGACTAACTTTTCAGGGAAGAGAAAGTGTAGCGTTCGTCGCTTGATGGGGCGGAGTTTGAAAGTATTTCGGCAAGTGAGGCGGAAGCTATCGAGGGGATTTTTACCGAGGAGGAAGTTGTTCAGGCCCTTAAATCTACGAGTGGGGATAAGGCTCCGGGACCTGACGGGTTTTCGATTGCATTCTTTAAACATAATTGGGCAGTGTTCCGGAGCGATGTGATGGATTTCTTTGAGGAATTCCATGACAAGGGTTACTTTGTGTCCAGATTAAACGTAACCTTCATCACTTTGATTTCTAAAAAAGGGGGTTCTATTGATATCAGAGATTTCAAACCAATTAGCTTCATAAGGAGTGTGTATAAGCTTATTGCAAAAGTTTTGTATTTTCGTCTTCGTAAGGTCATCGACCCTCTTATATCGGAGTCTCAGAATGCTTTCGTTGGGGGTAAGCAAATCCTCGATGCAGTTTTAGTGGCTAATGAATGTGTGGAGTCGAGGTTGTGTAGTGGGGTGTCTGGCATAGTGTGTAAGTTGGATATCGAGAAGGCGTATGATCACGTAAATTGGGGGTTTCTTATTTACCTTATGAAGAGGATGGGTTTCGAGGATCGGTGGTGTCGATGGATTCGGAGGTGTGTCTCTACTGTCAGATTCTTGATTCTAATTAATGGTGTTCCAGAAGGATTTTTTTCGAGTTCTCGTGGGTTGAGGTAGGGTGATACGTTTCCCCCCTTTTTATTCATTCTGTTCATGGAGGAGTTTAGTTGAATGATGGGCCGAGTGGTAGAGGCGAGGTGGATTAGGGGTTTTCATTTTGGACCTCCTACTTCTGAGGTGATTTATGTGTCCCACCTTCTATTTGTTGATGACGCGATTATCTTTTATGATGCTAATCGAAGGCATATCTATTACCATAAGCTTATGCTTATTTGATTTGAGCTTCTTTCAGGGTTTCGGATTAACAAGGGGAAATGTGAGATGATTTTGATAGGGGGTAAGGGTGGATGAGGGTTTAGTTGGCGTTTTTGGTGGTAGGATCGGGTATTTTCCTAATACTTATCTAGGGATGCCTCATGGATCCAAATATAAGTCCAAGGCGATTTGGGACCCGATGCTGGAGAGAATGAGGAAGAGATTGGCAGGGTGGAACAATGGGTATCAATCAAAAGGGGGGAGGCTAACTCTCATCAAGAGTTTCTTGTCTAGTTTGCCCACCTACTACATGTCTATCTTGCCTTTACCCGCTATGGTACGTGACAAGATGGAGAAACTGATGATAATTGTTTTATGGAGAGGCACGGAAGATATCTTTAAACACAGTCTTGTAGGGTGGGAGGTGGTATGTAAGCCAATTAAGGAGGGGGGCTGGTGTGAGAAAATTGGGAGATTTTAATAGGGCTCTTCTAGGAAAATGGCTATGGAGATATCCTTAGGAGACCAACAGACTATGGAGACGTGTTGTTGAAGGAAGATGGGGATTCCATCATCTGGGATGGAGGACGACGGGGGGATCTTTAGGTCATAGAGTGGGCTTATAGAAACATATTGCGAAAGGGTGGGAGGTGTTTGCGAGACACACAAAATATTTCTTAGGGAAAGGGGATAAGATTAGGTTCTGGAAAGACAAATGGGGCACTAATGGGACTATTTAGGATCTTTTTCCAGGGATGTCCAGTATAGGGCGGAATCCGGATGGTTTAGTGGATGAACATGTCTATGTTAGCACAAACGAAATATCTTTGAAGCCACAGCTTATGAGAAGGCTGTGGGACTGGAAGGTACATGAGGCAGATTTGTTCGTAGAATGGCTGAAAGCGGCTCCTTGTTCGACTCTCAGAGAGGATTCGATGAGATAGAAGGGGAGGGACGGGTGTTTTTTCGATTCACAGTTTCTATGGGTCACTAACGGGTGGGGATTCTATGGCTCGTTTCCCCTGGAAGAAGATATGTAAAGTTAAAGCGCCGCCTAAGGTCACGTTTTTCGTATTGATGGCAGATAGACAAGCCATTTTGATGATAGAGGGTTTATAGAAGAGAAAATATCATCTGGCTATTAGATGTTGGTTATGCTATGAGGAAAAGAAGAACACTAATCATTTACTAATACACTGTAGGGTCACGAGAGATTTATGGGACACTTTTCTTGCGTTGATGAGGACAGTTTGGGTAATGCCGAAGTTGGTGAGGGCACTTTTAGATATGTGGAAACCTCTGTGGGGTTGGCTAGGGGACAAACGAATTTGGAGTTTGGTGCCTCACTGCATCTTTTGGATGATTTGGCTGAAAAGGAACTGGAGATATTTTGATGGCGTTGAGACACAACCGTCGAGACTTCGTTATATCTTTTTAAGCACTCTGCTTAGTTGGTATAAGGAGAAGATCGCTATCACGACGCAGGATTTTTTAGACTTCATTGATGAGATTCACTCAGCTTCGTAAACGAGAGCTTTTGTTTGTTGGAGCCCGTTCTGTATTTCTTTTTCTTAGTTTCTTTTTATTTTAATTGTATACTTCCTATATACGGGTTCGCTCCCTATAGCGTTGGTTTTAATACAATCTTTTAATTATAAAAAAAAATCTATTAATAGAATCTGACATAACTAAATTTTCTTCTCAAAATAAGTATTTAGATTTTATGGATAATTTTTATAATTTAATATTTTATAATCATTTCTGTCTTCACTGAAATTATTGTAAGGATTCCCATGGGAATGTAAGAATCCCACATATTGGATGAATTTTGATTCAACCTTTTTTCCACCAAGAAGGTAATCTAATTCCATTTTGGTCACATTCCCTTGTAACTTAACCTCACACCAAACATAGTAATGTTACACTTTACCATAATTGTGGGCACGAATCAAATTCCAACTAGTTTTTTTTGCATTCTAAATGGGTCATATAGCCTACATTTTCTATGTTTCCTCTTCCAAATATTTAAACTTTCTATTTTTTCTCTCTACATTGTTTAATATAACATGTCTATTAGGGGTGACAACATTGGAAACGACACGAAAACACAACACAACACAACACGAAATTGACACGGCTTGTCCTGCTTGTGTTTTAGTTTTTTGGTACAAATTCATATCTGATCGTGGTCATGTTTAAAATTAGACCTGAAATTGACTGAAAATTGATCGAAATTAAAACGTTTAGACACAACAATTTTAAAATTTTAAAAGAGAGTAATAAGTCATGCTGTAAAAAAATGTTCACCCTTATTGTTTTAAAAGTATGTCGACTATATAATACAAGATATTTTAAGAGAGAGTAATAAGCCATGTAGTAAAAAAATGTATTTGGCTTCAATTATAATGGAGTTCAGTGTAATTTTACTACACCATTTAAACATTTCAATTATGTATTAAAATATGTATGAGAATAAAATAGATTATTTAAAACACAATTATATATGATTTTAGTATATTTTTAATTTAAGGAAAAAATAATTTAATGTACAAAAAAAGTTTTCATTCTTAAAACCATTTGAACAACATATTATAACCTTCCTCTTGTTATAAAGGATGCATCCTTCACTCCCACTTGTTAAAAAGTGAACGCGTATTTAAGTATATATTTATGAGTTTATAAAATTTTATGTAATTAGTTATACAAAGATTTAGTTTTGCAAAAAAAAAATATATATAGGAATAGGTGAAGGACCCACCTCAAAGCATTTCCTACCACTAGGTATATATTACCTTAGAGGCCAAAATGCTTTGTTATATACATTATTGGAGTCCCACATCAAAAATAGTTGCAAGCCTCACAACTATTAACATATTATAAAGCTACTCGTAACTCACTTATAAAGTTTGGACCGAATCTGGGCTAAGAGTCTTCTAGCTCTGGCCTTCTAATAGTTAAAAACAATGGTGAACCCATTTTTGGGATCAGTAGAGTGCTAATTTTAGAGTGCACTAAGGGATCATGTAAGAAATCGAAGGGCGTCCGTTGATTTAGTTTCAAATTTTTAATACGTATTTGAAAGTAATCACGCGAATGAGAATTTAATTAGCTCGAGGGTTGACAAGTATGTACTTGTGTAATTTTTTTGTGTTTCTTCTCTATTTAGGTTTAAAAAAGATTGTTAAACCCGTCTCTCGTGTTTTTAGGTTGGTCATGTTCATTTTAATTAAAAGAACATAATATCATATTGTGTCATTTTCGTGTTAGATAAATCTTGTTTCGGTCGTGTCTGGCTTGTCATGGCCCAATAACACGATTTGGCACCCATTTTGTGTGTGTGTGTGCGTGTGTGTGTGTGTGTGTCTTCGCTTCCTTAACAATATAATTTTCAATTCCTCTACTTTCATAAAACTCCCTCCTAACTTGATCAAATATCATGTAAAAGATATTTCATTATAAGCCACTAACGCTCATATTTTAAGAGGATCCATTACTATGATCTGTTCCTGTTCATGCCTATTATTCTTCATATATTTTCTGTCCTTCTCTCTAAATTTTATCACTAACACTAACATTAGATATTTTCTCTATTTTAATTCACTTTAGTATTTACCAAAGCCATTCCATCACCACAAAATATTTTCACATATAACAGTCGAGGATATGTTGAGTAACCAATGGTTATTGTTAACTGTAAACACTAATTTAGATGTATATCCTAGGCCTTTTAAGTTCCAATATATGTGGTGCACTCATAACTCTTTTATGGATACTGTTGAATCCTCTTGGGCTGATCCTGCTGATGGTTATGGGCTGAGATTGTTTTCTATCAAACTGCAGAGGCTAAAAGGTGAATTGAAGAATTGGAATGGGGAAACTTTTAAAGATATATTTCAAAAGGTTAAATATCTAGAGGGCAATATTGTTCAACTAAAATTGTTATATGAACAGGGGAGCTCTGATTCAAATAGCGAAGCACTTAAAGAAGCACAAGCTAAATTGTTTGAAGTAAATAAAATAGAAGAGATGTAGTGGAGGCAGAAATCAACTATCAAATGGCTCAAATTTGGGGTTGCAAACACTAAGTTTTTCCACTCTAGTGTTAAAGCTAATCAGAAAAGCTGGGGATCTCTTCTATTAAAGATGGTTCTGGGATTCTTTGGGAGGAGGACCAAGCTGTGAAATTTCATATAGTAAAGTTTTTTTAGTATAATATGGCTCCAAATTTGTCTTTAAGCATGGTGGATGTTTCTAATCTCATTCCAAACACTATTACTTCTGAGAGGAACTCTGATCTAGAGGTTTTTCCTTTTGAAATGGAGGTCTTTATAGCATTGTCTAAACTTAGTGAAGACTTAACTCCAGGCCGTGATGGTTTTGGAGGCTCTATTTATAAAAAAATGTTAGGAAATCATAAAAGATGATCTTTTATATGCTATTAATAGTTTTTTTACAGGTTCAACTATTATTGAGAGCTGGTCTAGCACTACAATAGTCCTGATTCCAAAAATTCAGCATCCAAAGACTTGTGGGGATATTAAACCTATTAGCCTCTGCAATTTCTCAATGAATATAATCACAAAAATCCTTGCAACCAAACTTTCAAAGCTTCTTCCTTTACTTATATATCCTAATCAAAGTGGTTTCATCAAAGGCAAATCAATTCAAGATAATATTCTCCTTACAAAAGAATTGGTTGAAAAATTAGATAAGAAGGTGCATGATGGTAATGTTGTGTGTAAGATAGATATGGAGAAGGCTTATGATAGGGTCAATTGGGAGTTTTTATTATCTGTTCTCATGAGTTTTGGCTTTGGGGAAAGATGGAATGACTTTATTTGGAGAGTTGTTTCTGGAAATTAGTTCTCCATTCGCATAAATGGACAAAATTGTGGATTCTTCAAATCTCATAGAGGTATAAGACAAGAGGACCCTATCTCCCCAAGTCTTTTTTAACTTGGATGTTGAATATCTGAGCAGGGGCTTAAACAAATTAATGGAGGAGGGGAAAATCAATCCTTATTACATGCCTAAAGGAAGTCCCCTAGTTTCTCACTTATTATATGCTGATGATGTAATTATCTTCTCTAAAGGAGATAAGAGAAATCTCAATTATCTCATGAATTTCCTTCTTAAATATTCCTCCATTTCATGTCAGAGAATTTTTTTTAATAAGAGCTCCTTCACAGTTAAAAGAAAAAAGTTTTCCTAGTTTGAAAAACAAAGTGGCAGTCTGCACAGGTCTTCAAGGAAAATATTTGCCTATTAAATAATTAGGTTGTCCTTTATTTCAAAGGAGGAACAAGATTGTTTACTATGAAAGTCTTCTTAATTATTTGAGATCCAAGATGGCAGGGTGGCAATCCAAATATTTATCTTCAGAAGGAAAGTACAATTTGATTAATCATGTGCTCTCTTCTATTCCTCTATTCCTTCTGGCTTCTATTTCTACTCCAAAATCAATTATTCGAAAGATTCATAGTCTCTTGAATAAATTATTTTGGGGTGGTAATGTTTAATCTGGTTGGAGATATTAGTGCAAAAATTGGGAGTTTCTTTATAGAGGTCAATCTCAAGGCGGTCTTGGATTAAAGATTTTAATGCTATTTCAAAAACCTCAATGATGAAGTTATATTGGAAGTCAGTGTCTGAATCATCCTTATGGTCTTCTTACATGTCAAATAGATACAAAAATTCAAATGAAATAAAGTAACATGGTCTTCTTACATCCTTATGCTTCCTCATATAGGGGCTCTCTCACCTAGAAGAAAATTTATGCACTAGTAGATCTTTGTTCTTCTAATATGGAGAATATTAATGATAAATGGATTTGGAAGCCCACATCTACAGGACAGTTCTCCATCTCATCTTATTTAGACATTTTTAAACTCCATTATCCTTCCTCTAGAGTTAGTACATTTATTTGGGATCCTCATATTCCAAAACAATGTTATATTTTTATGTGGAAATTTCTCTATGACCGTTTAGCTCTGGATGATAATGTTAAATTCTTGGGTATTCGATTATGCTTTAGATGGAAAGCCTGTAAATCAAAGGAGGAATCTATTAATCATGTGTTTCTTCAATGCTCCATTATCCAACCTATTTGGATGTTTTTTGCAGATCTTATTGGCCTTCCACTGGATAAAGTTTCAATTCATTCTCTGCTACATAGCTGCTAGTTAAAGTCAGGTCATAATGATTATTCTAAGTTCCTTGCTAAATTTATCCCAATTTTGGTTTGTTGGCCGATTTGGAAAGGAAGAAATAAAGATTTCTTTGAGAATTGTAATATGGTTCCTTCAGAGTTAATTTTGAAATCCATTTCTCTCATTTTAAATATTTGTAAGGATCTTCCTTTTAAGAGTTCTATCTCATTCTTTGATAAGGGAATTCATGAGATTTTTAATCTCACCATTCTCAGGATAATATAAAGTTTCAAATCAGTGAAATGGCTTCTTACTCCATCTAGATGTTACAAGTTGAATGTGGATGGAGCTTCTAATGGAAATACATGTTTGTTTGGCTTAGAGGGTATTTTAAGAAATGGCAAGGGTGAGATGATTTGGGCCTTTTCCAAATATGGTGGTGTTAATTCCAAATCTTCTGCTGAACTTAGTGGTCTCTACATGGGCATTAAGATTTGTATTGATCATCATAGTACTAGTGTTCTGATTGAAGCTGATTCAAAATTTGTGGTGGATCTGATTAATAGAAATTGGAAACTTCCTTGGCATTTGATCCCTCTAACTTATGAAATCAGGTCAAAATTATTGATGTTAAATTATACTCTCTCTTATGGATACACGGAATCTAATATGGTTGCAGATGCTTCGCCAATCATGGTTCTGGTGCTAATTCTTTGAAGAATTTTTACAATGCTCTTGATCTTCCTTCTACCGTTAAAGGTACCTATAGACTTGACAAGATGGGATATAGCAATATTAGATCTTCCTTCCAATTTTCTCGATAGTTTTTTTTCTCCAAATTGTAATGGGGATATTTATAAATTCCCATATTTAATCTTTAATGGCTTTTTGTAGTTTTCCTTTGCTTTTAAGCCATTGGAGAGGCTCTTTCTCCATTAATAAAATTATGACTGGGGATTTAATCCCTCTTCCATTAATAAAAAAAATTAAAAAAAAAAAGGATAGTCAGTGTTGATTTGTGGGATGTTCTAGGGGGAGACATTTTCGACAAATGAATACAAAAAAGTTCTGGAAATTATTTGAGGTCATTCTAGTCAAGTGGTTTGCGTCTTTATTTTTTTCTTAATTTTACAACTAATTATGCATTAAGATTCCTGCAATTGGGATTTTGAGATGTAATTAGAAAAAGAAATAATTCAATTATTCCAGTGGCCATCTGGGATTTCTCGATACAGATTCGCCCCGAATACGAGAATTTTCGCATGTGCGGCTCTTGAGAAATCTTTGCGGGCTCCCACATATACAAATTGTCCTTCATTAAATAGTGATGAAAAGGTAGAACATGGAGTCACAAGCCTATTTTACTCAAAGTAGGCAAAAGATGTAGTTGTTCTCATAGAAATGTCATCAAAGACAAATTGATGCATACCAAATCAAAAAAATTGAGGGTCCAGCGACTAAGTTATCGAACGGATAGGTGTTAGGCACCCATTCTTCCCTATTAGTATCTCATAAGCTAGGATAATATTCTCATTTTCTCTAAAATATAATTCATGTCAATAATGTGTGTGATTTTAAAATAAGTTAGAAAAATAAATCGTCATATACACATCATGAGAAGGACGAAAACGATTCATTCTGAGGAATATAAAAAGAAAGAAAATAATCTGACAAGGTAGCCAAAATGTGTGCAGTGCGCGAAGAATGGAATATGTATGTATGAGGAGGGCGCTAAAAATATGATAATCAAAAGGGACAATGATATGCCCAATATTTCGGACACAAATCCGCCACGGTGAAATAAATATGTGTGTCTAACGAAAAGTCTAAAAAAGAAATATAATAAAAGAATATGAAAATATGATATGAGTAACCAACGGATCATGATTTACTATGAGGAAGTGAATATGAATGTTTGATGGGTTACTAGTACTTATATATGTATATACGCATAGTAATACTAAATATTCTAACTAGTAACGTAAATAAATAAGCAAATAGGACTGGAATATAGAGGATGACTAGGGATGCCTAGATAAGGCAAAAAGGCAACAAAGTCCATGCAGTTTGATAACACGCAAGGGTGGGGCTTAACCCATGAACCCAAAACTTGAAATTCTTTTAGTTCAATGGAAAATATACTTTAGGGTTTAAAGGTGAACCCTCTTTTAGCATTTTTGGTTTATAAAATTATTTCTTTTGCATATAAATAATGAAAAAAATGGATTAATTGGAGTGATAAAATGAAATAAAGTAAAAATATGCCAAGAGTGAAGAAAAAAAATAACAAATGACACTAGTTAAATAAGATGTAAAAGGATAGAAGTAGACCTCATATAGAACTTTTCTATGATTTTGACGTAAAGAAGGGTAATTTTTATGGTGTTTGAGTGGTGGTGGTGGGTAATGGTAAAATTGGGTGGCAAAAAGTGAGGTCAATGCGATGTAAGAAAAGTGGAGAGAATTTTTAGAAAATGAAATTTTATAATGACGATGCACTAATTTCGAGGTAGAGGTTGTTTTAATTTTCAGAAAAGGGTTCTTACGAATTATGCCATGACTTTATTAAATAGAAAAATATAGGGCCAGGGGCTATGTCTATTGGCATAGGCCCTAGCTTGCCGACCGGCATACCCCTGGCTTATTGATGAAGTAAAGTACCCCTCTGACGATAGGTAGAGGGTCTGGGGTGGCCTATAGGCAGTCCAAAAAGGATTTTTTCTAAAAAATATGTAGAAAATGCGAATTGTAAGTCCGAATCGCGCACAGACAAAACTGTTAAAAAACGTATTCAAATCCATATGAAAATCTATTGGGACACTTTTGGGTCTGAGAGTTAACGAAAGTCAAATGGTGCTCGAAAATGCTCGATAGCGTCTAGGATGGGGTTCATGGAGTAAAAAGGCAAGTACACACGAATCGTACGGTTGATTCATGCATGGAATTGACTATTGGAAGGGGTATTAAAAGCCCTATGAAAGTGAAAGAGATATTCCAGGTTTGAAAGTTGAACAAAGTTAAACGGAGCTCAGAAGCGTGTGGTGGACTCTAGGATAGGGTTCTTATAGTAAAAAGCTAAGTACGAGCGAACTGTAGGGGTAATTCATGCATGGTATTGATAGTTGGAAATGGTATTCGTAGCCCTATGGAAGTGAGATGAGCTACGAACGACTTAGGGAGTTGACCAATGTCAAAATGGCCTCGAAACACACTGATGGTCTCTAAGACGGGGTTTCGAACAAAAAAGGAAATTACGTCCGAACCATGAGGACAAGGTATGCACGATATGGACAATTGAAAAGGGTATTTAGAGCCCTATGAAAGTTCAAGGATTTACTCTCGGGTTCTTGAAATTCTTGATATGCTATGTATGGATGGTCTTCCAAAGAAAAATATTTTCTTATTTTTCAAATTTAAAGAAAAAACTTTAAATAAGTTAATGCAATAAAAGCTTTTTCACCAATTAAACCGTTTATTATGAAAAAACGATTTACCCAATTTTATCTTTTTTAACCTAAAACATGAATCTAAGTGATAAAAAGATGAAATAAGTAAAGCAAGACAACACGCCAATGTTCGAGGAAAACCCATAATAGGAAAACCCTAGGATGACAGAGCCAAACATTTCACCATGATAAGGTTTTACAAAGACTAGACGGTGGTCTTACTCAACGACTCATCTCCCTAGCAAGATTTAATGTGCTTCTATCTTCAACCTCTCCTTCACATTGCAATGTAGGAGTCCACCCACACAAACTGCCACAACACGTGAATCCACGCATGCCTGGGTATCAATTGATGAGGCTAAGAAAGTATCTACGAAATAGGAAAATGGAATTATCATTTCTTTATCACAACACATGAAACAACAAATATGATGACCACCACATGAAACCTTCTCTTTACAGATGTATAGAAATAGACTTTGTGCCCAACAAAAAGATCTCAAAGCATAAGAATATTGAAATATGGATCTTTAAACTCTTTTGGGTGAAACAATGGTTTTGAAATTTGGTAAAAAAATACGAATTCTTCTTTGCCAAATGTTCTTCAAAATTTGTCTCCATCACGCCTCTTTGTATTAAACCAAGAAATTTGAGGCGACAAGTTTGTCCAAATGAAAACTTAGTTCTAAATAGAATGAAATTCATATTTTGTTCAAATGAAGACCCGTCTCGTTCGAACGAACATGCATTGTGGTTCAAACGACCTTGCAATGACCTTCCAAATGGTGACCTTCTATTTGATAAAGAGTTCCCTTTTGAAGTTCAATAGATGTTCGTTCTAATATCCTAAGCTTGTTCCAACGAGATCTCAAACTTGTTTGAATGAAATTCTCATTTCATTCTAATGAAGTATGTATCTCGTTCTAACGAACTAAGAAATAAAAAAATATTTTTTTTCTTCTAAAAAGTATTTAAAAACAATTCCAAATGATTCTGTTTAAAAAATAATCACCCAAAATAAATTTCAAAGGATCATAATCTAATGCGTCCCTATCTGTAAGATCCTCAAAAAATGTGATGACAAACTTGGCATGAAACACGATATGATGCGTATCCATCTTTGAAGCTTTTTCGCAACATCTTCAATAGTTTTACAAGATCGACAATACAATGTCTAACTTATAACTCAAACTTTTCCTGAAATTATGCCAATTACAAACAAATTGAATCGGTTGGGAATTTTCCCTTATAAATCTGCCCTTTTGGCTATTCCGGGACAAAAAACAAAAGTAAAAATCCTGTGGGTCAGAAAACACTTTAAAAGACTCAACCTCAAAAGAAAAAAGTACGGATGATCGACAAACACATATGCTAAGTAGTTTTGCTCGCTTGAAACTTTGTCTTATGTTGTAAAACTGCACACTTAAAACACCTTCAAGTGCAAAAAAAATATAACATGTATAAAATTTGCATGTGAATAAATTTAAACTATGTCTAACAATCTCAACCTAGGTAAGATATGTCCTACTAAGATAAAGATATCATAATCATGAAAGGAATGACACTGTTTTTCCTCATATTTGTTTAGAACTAAACAAAGTAAGAATGCATAAAACTATTTATCCCTCGTGAACCAAATCTCCCCGAAATATGTGAACATATAATAGCAAGATAAATTACAGAAGTAGTAATACTACCATGAAATGGTGTAATGTGCATCAAGAACATAACATTGCAACACAAGCACGAATATTCACAAGCCTAGAATATTAATAAATTTACAAATCAATACTGTCATGATATGATAAACATAATTATGATTTGATGATACCAAAAATAGTATCACCAATTCAAGATATTATGTGAGCTCAATCCAGTATAACAATACTGGAAACACAACAATGTAATATAGAAGGAGGTGAGGCAAAGAGGGAGATCACACATAATATAAGTGGTTCAACCAACCTTGGCCTACTCTACTATATGGGTGTGTGTGAAATCCACTAAATAAGGACGATAATGGCCTTGGGATACAAAACACTCAAGCTTTCTGTAATACCCCATAATTTTTCTAAAATAAATAACAATAATAATATTTTTTGATAAATAAAATTTTGTGGAAATTGGACTCAATTGGAAACTTAATTTAATAATTGCAAAGGTGCAATTTGTTGTTAAGTCATATTTGTATGTGATTGATATTATATGTTTATCTATGTGTATAGCTATAGAATTGCATGTATTGCAAAAAAAATTAAAAATTAATATGTGACACAATTTAAAAGTACCCAATGTTAACATAAAATAATCCGGGATATATTTCGGGGCACATATGCGCTCGTTTAGGTGTTTTAGACCTTTAGAAATAGTCCCAGATCAATAATAAATAGGTTGGAGAGATTTTGGACTAGTTGGGATATGAATTCGGGTCTACTTGGGAGTCCAAAAATTGGGTTTTAAGCCCAACTCGGGATTAGGATTAATTAGTGTTTAAGTGGGGGTAAACCACTTCCCCACTACTATTCAGAAATGACCTGAACATGACTATTAACGGGAGAGGAAAGGTGAAGAACCAAAATAGGAAAAAAGGACAAGGAATAAAGAAGAAATCAAAGAAGTTATCTTCCCCAAATTTTTAAGGCAATAATCGTTTTGCTTAATTAAAGTTTTCAGTGTATTTTCTTCATGCATTATAATGACCCTTAAAATTTCAGGAATTTAGGTTTGATATGAATGATTTGATGATGAATAAATATTCTATGCATGTAGATGGTTGAATTTAATATAGAATAAGCCCCAGAAATTTAGGTATACCGATATCTAGAAATTTGGGGTTAGAAACCTCAGGGTTCTTGATAGTTAAGTGGGGACATCTTGACTATTTGATGTAGAGGATATTATTGTTGGTATATGGACCAAAATCCTGATATAAAACCCATGATAAATGCGACATATGATGAATTAAATAGGGTTCGGATTTGGAATGAAATTTGAGTTAAAATATATATTTAATGTTCATACATTCTAGGAAAATTAGGCATGAAATTAGAATTGAATCATGTAATTAGAATTATAGGGAAAAAACTACATAACTATTCAGAAGTATAAACCCTTAGAAGTGAATTTGGAAGGATATTAAGTATCCCTTACTAAAACAAACAAGAAAATTTGGGCTTTTGCATAAAATCAAATCGATTCGGCCATGGAGCGAATTGATTCGGTTTGGCAGCGAATGGATTCGACCATTAACCGAATCGATTCGGTCCTGGGGGCTGAGTGAGTTAGGCTTAGAATTTGGTTAAGGGTAATTTCAGGAGTCCAAGTGAGTTGGTTGGACAGTGTATGGTCCAATAGGGAATATATTAAAAATGAAAAGGTGCCCTTATTTAATTGGGAAAATTGCATTTAACAAGATGGTTAAGTAATTATCCAAGAGAGTGGAATTAATAATTCACTAGAAGGTAAATTATTGATAATTGGAATAATTGTGGACTTTATGTGGGACTTTTCTATGGTAATTATAGAGTAGTTACCTATACATATTATACAAGATAATAATATGTACTTATATGTATATGTGTGGACATACCAATGTTCATGGATTGTCCTATCGGCTTGGGGTTCTTACGTTCGGACCGGGTACCACATGTCAACACAGGCGGGCTTGACGATTGTGTAGGTAATATAGGTACTAAATGGAGGCACTATTTACGAGAGGAATGTGTTGACGCTGACCCAACTTGTGTCACCACTGGGTATGGACCGTGAACAAGTATCCTGCGTAGGGACCGCCCCCAACTAATGTGTGTTTTGTGATGTCCACTTATGATAAGATATTCGTCCAGACTTGCTGATAGAGTACGAACTAGACACTAATGGTAGATGCCTTTGTGTGTCCAATTTATCAACGGACATATATAACTAATTACCGGACTGTAATGAAATAAATTTAATTGTTTAAGAATGGGGACATAAATGATAATACCTTACTTTGTGATGCATAAAAGATGTTTATGCCTAGACGTGAGACTTATAAGACTAGGATATTATGGGTATTGGTAGTTAATTACAATCGGTGCACTTAAACATTTAATTATCAACAAATTCATTTTTATTAATTGGGCACATTTTCATAGTCATTATTTAGGACTTATTGGGTTGCGATTTATATCACACTTAGATGAGGGGCGAGGTGTTAAAGTCATGCGAGTGACAAAGGGGGAATATTTATTTTTTATCAATTGTATTATTTCATCTTGAATTAATTAAGTTAATTCTTGAACATCTAGGGCTCTGACCCAAATTTAAATGTTTTCTCCCCCCCCCCCCCCCCCCCCCCAAGTTCTCCTATATAGGGATAGATGGATTATGATGTATTAGTCTCGGAGTCTCGTTCATTCATCAATTTTTTGATTATTTGATTCTAACATATGTGCTTTTCTGCAAGATTCAGTTATTTTATTTGGAAAAGTTGTAAGGGCATAAACAGAAATTTCTTTACATTATGTTGGGTCAAGGAATTTACATTGTATTTGGATTTATTATGCACTTGGTGTTGTTTGAATTAATCTATTGTTACAGAAACATTCATAAAGTTTTAAAGAAGACTTTAAAATAATATTATTTATATTACGTTTGTGCTCAGAATGGTATTAATTGACAAGCGAGCCATATGTTCGACATATCGTGCCTGACCAGCCTTTATATGAGAAAATTGGGGTAGTTATAATTGGTATCACAACACGGTTCTAGTGTCCTTAAGATCTATGTTGTGTTCATTACGTTCTATGTTGCGTTACTTGATATGTAATGCATATCCTTAGGATTCATTGTATTCTTACATTGGTACTAATTCGAACTTTATTTTCTTTTAAATGGAAAAACAAAAAGGGGGAAAACCGAGGTGAGTAGTTCCACATATTTCCAAGGAGGAGTCTCACTCATAACCATGTCATCAACTACAGCCCCCAACGGCTCGATAGTTGATCACACATGCTGAGATAGACACTATAGTGTATCATGCGGTCTCTTCGGCTATGGTAGCCATGCACCAGCACTTCCCACCACCACAGAAACATAAGCAACCACCACTACCATAACATGTGTCTATACCAGCTCAGGAACTAGGTTGTATGTGGGATAGAGTGTGGGAGGCCTTTGTTAAGGGACAACCTCCAGAGTTCGCTAGCAGTTTAGATATATTTATGGAGAGTAGGTGGGAGAAGGATATTATGAGGCACTTACGGAGGGTCAAGTGAACACCCATACAGAAGCAGATGTTGGCTTCATTTAGATTAGTGGGGGCCGTACTTCAGTAGTGGGAGGAGATTACGACAGTTGCTAAAAGGGACAATCTCACAATTGATCAGTTTTGTGAGAGGTTTGAGGGGAAATACTTCCCCCTAGCGATGCAGTCTGATAGGAGTAGTGAGTTTATTAAGATCAAATAGGAGGGGCTTACTATAGACCAGTACGAAGAGGAGTTCACCTCCCTCTCATACTTCGTAAAGGAGGATGTTTGTACCGGGAAGATGAGTATGGACAGGTTCATTTTGGGATTATCTTGGCACATCAGGAAGGATATTATGGGGAATCCATCACTGATAAAATACAATCAGTTGGTTAATTATCTACTTCTCCATTGCCAGGATCACATGGCATTTCTAAAAACCGATGGAGAGAAACTTCATGGGGCGAAGTCGTCGAGACAGCAGGGCAAGAGGAGTGGGGGAAGTGGATCCAAGACCCAACAGCACAGGGGCACCCCATCCATCGACCAGAATAAGAAGTTTAGAGGTGTAGATAACTAGAACAACCAGGGATAGTCATTGCAGGGCTATCAGGGCTAGCATTACAGAGGCCATCAGGGCCAGGGAGAGGAGGAAAGAGGCCAGCAGGGCCGACGGTTTAAGCGGGGCCCGTTCTAAGGAAATTATTATACCTTTAGGGAGAAGGGTCATTCCTTAAAGTTTTTTACTCGGGCTAACCCGATAGCCCAACATAAGGGAGGTTATAGGGAACAATAGCAAGTGCCACAGGGACATCGCCCACCCTTTTTAGCTCAGGATGACGCTCTACAAGTCGCTCTAGAACTCGTCCCCCCTCCACAAGGACGATAGTCATTGCCGTATGGATGAGTCTATCATGTCGCAACCACAAAGGGCACAACACCTACACAAGAAGTCGAGGATATGTTTCCCATCTTTGGTCATCTTGGTCGCATTCTATTCGATACGGGTGCATCTTATTCTTTTGTTAGCACGGGCTTTTCATGAGAGATGGGTATGATAGATTTTTCATCACACATTATTTTATAAATAGACTCTCCAATAGGTAGAGGGGCACCCATATAGTCAATATGTAGGGTTATCGGTATTGAGATAGGTCAACTCACCTTCGCAGTGGATTTATTAGTACTTGGCATGCATGAGTATGACGTCATTTTGGGTATGAACTGGCTAGCTACATATAGAGCATGTGTGGATTATTGTGGGAGGTCCATCATCTTTCCCACTCAAGGTTAGGAGATGTACCTAGTTGCGATGCCGCACCCCAAGGGTCGGTCGAGCACGAATTTGTACTACATCTATAAGGATACTTCTTCGTAGTTTGTGGTGACACTAGATTCCATCCCGGAGGTGAACGGGTTATTTTTTGGGGGTAGATTTTGTGGTTACCACCTAGTCGGGATATCGATTTCATGATTGATTTGTTTCCAGACACTAGACCTATTGCCCGTACTCCGTATCGGATGGCCCTTTTGGAGATAAGGGAGCTAAAAGAGAATATTGAGAAGTTGTTAGGGAAGGAATTTATCAGGAGGATTACTTCCCCCTGGGGTGATACCGTGTTATTCGTCAAGAAGAAGGAAGCACCTCTACATTTTTGTATCGACTATCAGGAGTAAAACAAAGTCACTATTCAGAATAAATACCCATTGCCACATATAGTTGATTTATTTTACTAACTGAGGGGTGCTGCATAATTTTCAAAGATTGATTTAAGGTTGGGTTACCACCAGTTAAGAGTTTGGGAGTAGAATATATCTAAAAGACCACCTTCCTTGCTAGGTATAGGCCGTACGAATTTTTGGTGATACGATTTTGGCTAACCAATGCACCAGCGATATATATGGACTTCATGAACCGGGTGTTCAGTGATTATTTGGATCGATTTGTTATCATATTTATAAATGATATCTTAATTTATTCTCAAACTACGGAGGAGCACGCAGAGAATTTATGAGTGGTCTTACAAACGCTTAGAGATCATCAGTTGTATGCAAAGTTTGAGAAATTCGAGTTTTGGCTGAGGGAGGTATAGTTCTTGGTCCACATTGTGTCCGATCGAGGGATATCCATGGATCGAGGGAAAGTTTCTACCGTGATGGAGTGGGGACAACCCTACACCCATCGAGGTGCACAGCTTCTTGGGACTCGTCGAGTACTACTGTCGATTGATCTAGGGGTTCTCCAAGATAGCCGAGCCCTTAAGGAATTTGACGAGTAATAGGGTACCATTTGTTTGGGATGAGGTGTGACATTTGGAATTTGAGGAGTTAAAGACTAGACTGACTACAACATTGGTTTTGGCATTGCCTCAGGTAGGGGTTGACTACAGAGTCTTCACAGATGTGTCCTTATGGGGAATTCATGGGGTTTTAATGCAGGAGGAGAGGATAATATCTTATGCTTCCCAAAAGCTTAAGCCTCACGAGGGACATTACCCCACCCATGACTTAGAGTTAGCAGTTGTGGTTTTTTCATTGTGAGTGTGGAGACACTATCTCCTGGGGGAGAACATTTATCTTTTCACAAACCACAAAAGCCTGCAGTATTTGTTCACACAGCAGGAGCTGAACATACGACAGAGGAGATGGCTACAGTTTTTGAAAGATTATCAGTTCAACATTCGGTACCACCTGGTAAAGGTGCCATGGCAGGTGCTTTTAGCAGCAAGCCTATTTTGGAGTTAGAAATGGTGTGTAAGGCTAAGTGGCAGTCGCTTTGTGCCAACAATGACATGACCCGCACATTTATGGAAGTTCTCACTATCACCCCAGGGATCATTATTCGGGTGGTGAAGGCATAGGGAAAAGATAAGCATTCCCAGGAGAGAATGAGAGAGTTGCTAGCTGAGAGAGTGGAGCACTTTCCCATTGGGTTAGATGGTGGTTTGAGGTTTCACGATAGACTAGTTGTCCAAGATGATGAGGATTTGAGGCGAGCTGTTATGTTTGAGACTCATGGGTCACGATTTACGGTACATCCCTGAGGGAATAAGATGTACCACAACATGGGATGTCAGTATTGGTGGGTCGGGATGAAAAGGAACATAGCTATTTTCTTGTCGAAGTCGGATACATTTCAGCTGGTGAAAGTGGACCATTAGCGTCCCATAGGATTTTTACAACCTTTAGAGATCCCGGTGTGGAAATGAAAAGTATCTCCATGGACTTTATTACTGGGCTACCTACATCGCAGAGGGAACATGATTTAATATAGGTGATCGTAGACAGATTGACGAAGAAGGCTCATTTCATATCGGTCCGGACGCATTACAACTCAAAACAGTATGCCAGACTCTTCCTTGCAGAGATTGTAAAGCTAAACGGGGCACCGCTCAACATCGCGTTAGATAGGGACTGGACATTTGTGTCCCACTTTTGGAGGAGTTTTCAGCAGGCCTTGGGGGCATAGTTGAGATTGATCACGTCATATCATCCTCAGACCAATTAACAAACGAAGAGGATGAACCTAATGTTGGAGGACATGTTGAGGATATGCATTCCATATTTTTTAAGGAGGGTTGGGATTATTATTTGCCTTTATTGGAGTTTGCATACGATAAGAGCTACCAGTTCACGATCGGGATGGCACCGTTTGAGGCACTCTATGGGAGACATTTCCATTCCCCCTCGTGTTGGTTAAGTTGGGGGAGAACAAGTTTCTCAGGCTAGACTTCATTTCGGACACTTCATAGAAGGAAGATATGATTTGGGACAAGATACGAATTACCCAGGAGAAGTAGAATAGCTATGTAAATGTGGGCCAGAGACAGTTAGACTTTAATGTTGGAGATCAGGTGTTGGTTAAAGTGTCTACCATGAAGGGGGTAATGATATTTGGGAATAAAGGGGATTTGTCTCCTTTATACGTGGGACCATTCCCTATTCTAGAGAGGATTGGGCCTATAGCATATCGATTGGGATTGTCGGATCACTTGCAGCGGATGCATGACGTTTTTCAAATATCTTCACTACGGAGGTTCCTTAGGGATGACATAGCGTACCAACACATTGATATTGACGAGATAGAGCTCTATCCGGATGCTATTTATGAGGAGAGACTGATAGCCATTTTGGATCGATAGGACCACCAACTTCAATCCGAGGTTATTCCTTTAGCTCGAGTGCAGTGGGGACACCATCAGGAGGACGAGTTGACTTGGGAGAGGGAGGATGACATGCTCAAAAAGTAACCCTAACTCTACTAGCTATGAACGTACTTTCCTTTATTCAGAGGACAAAATCCCGTTATTGGGGGGGAGAATGTAATACCCCGTAATTTTTCAATTATAAATAATAATAATAATAATTTTTTTTGATATTTTTTTTTAAATTGGACTTAATTGGAAATTTAATTTAGTAATTGCAAAGGTGTAATTTTTGCTAAGTTATATTTGTTTGTGATTGATTTTCTATGTCTATCTATGTTTATAGATATATCATCGCATTGATTGTATAAAAAAATACAAATTAATGTGTGACACAACTTAAAAGTATGCAATGTTAATATAATATTATTCGGGACATATTTCGGGCCATATATGGGATCGTTTAGGTGTTTTAAACATTTAGAAATAGTCTCGGGTCAATAGTATATAGGTTGGGGAACTTTTGGGCTAGTTGGGATATGAATTAGGATCCATTTGGGAGTCCAAAAATTGAGTTTTAAGCCCAACTCGGGATTAGTATTAATTAGTGTTTATGTGGGGGTAAACCAATTCCCCATTACTATTCAGAAATACCTAAGCACAACTTCTAATGGGAGAGGAATGCATAAGAGCAAAAATATGGAAAAAGGGTAAGGAATCAAGAAGAAATCAAATGGGCTTTCTTCCACATATTTATAAGGCAATAATTCTCAAACTTAATTTACGTTTTCAATGTATTTTCTTGATGCATTATAATGAACCTTAAATTTTCTGGGATTTAGGTTTGATATGAATGATATGATGATGAATACATATTTTATGCATGTAGAGGACTAAATTTAATATACAATTTGTCCTAGAAATTTAGGTATCAAAATATTGAAATTGGGGTTAGATGCCTTAATGTTCTTTATAGTTAATTGGGGACGTTTTAACTATTTGATGTAGAGGATATTATTGTCGGTGTATGGACTGAAATCCTGATGTAAACCCCATGATAGATGCTCCATTTTATGAATTAAATAATGTTGGAATTTAGAATGAAATCTAAGTTGAAATATGTATTCAATGTTCATACATTTTGGGAAAATTAAGCATGAAATTGGAATTGAATCATGTAGTTAATGATCCTAAATGGACTAATTAAGTTGCAGGGAATCAATTACATAACTATTAAGAAGTATAAACCCTTAGAAGTTAATTCCGAAGGAACTTGAGGAATCACATATTGAAACAAACAAGCATATATGGGCTTCTGCATAAAATTGAATCGATTCGGCCTTGGAGCCAATCAATTCAGTTTGGCAATGAATCCATTAGGCGATGTACCAAATCAATTCGGTACTAGGAGATTAGTGATTTGGGCCTAGGATTTGGTTAAGGGTAATTTCAGCAGTCCAAGCGAGTTGGTAGGATAGTGTATGGGTCAATAGGTAATATATTAAAAATGAAAAGGTGCCCCTATTTATTTGGGAAAATTACATTTAAGAAGATGGTTAAGTAATTATCTTAGGGAGTGCAATGAATAATTCACTAGAAGGTAAATTATTAATAAATGTAATAAATGTGGACTTCATGTGGAACTTTTATATGGTAATTATAGAGTAGTTACATATACATATTATACGAGATAATAATATGTACTTATGTATATTTATGTGGACATACCAATGTTTGTAAGTTGTCCTATCGGCTTGGGAGTTTGTATGTTAGGACCGGGTACCACACATCATCATAGGTGGGATTGAGGATTATGTTGGTCATATAGGTACTACATGGAGGTGCTATTTATGTGAGCTAGGTATTGACGCTGACCCAACCTGTGTCACCGATATGTATGGGCCGTGAACAGGAATCCTGCGTAAGGACCTCCCCTAACTTATGAGTATTTTTTGTTGTCCGCTTAGGATAAGAGATTCCCCCAGACTTGTCGATAGAGTACGAACTAGACACCAACGGCAGATGCCTTTGTGTGTCAAATATATGAAAGGACATATATAAATAATTACCGGACTATAATGAGATAAATTTACTTATCTAAGAATGTGGACATAAATGATAAGACCCTACTTTGTGATGCATAATATATGTTTATGCCTAGACGTGAGACTTATAAAACTAGGATATTATGGGTATTGGCATTTAATTACAGTCGGTGCACTTAAACATTTAATTATCAAAAATTTCATTATTATTAATTTGGCAGGTTGTCAGAGTCATTATTTGAGACTTATTGGGATGCGATTTATATCACACTTAGATGATGGGTGAGGTGTTAAACTCATGCGAGTAATGAAGGTGGAATATTTATTTTGCGTCAACTGTATTATTTCATCTTAAATTAATTAAGTTAATTCTTGAACATCTAAAGCTCTTACCCAAATTTAAATGTTTTCTCCCCACAAGTTCTCCTAGAAATGGATAGATGGATTGTGTTGTAGAAGTCTCGCAGTCTCTTTCATTCATCCGTTTTTAGATTCTTTGACTCTAGTATGGGTTCTTTTCTGCAAGAGTTAATTATTTTATTTGTTATAGTTGTAAGGGCATAAGCCTGAATTTCTTATATTGGGTTTTGGAATTTACTTTATAGTCGGATTTATTATGTAATTAGTGTTGGTTTGAATTTATCTGTTGTTATGGAAACATTCATAAAGTTCAATACAAGCCTTTAAAATAATATAATATATATTACATTTGTGTTGAGAATGGTTTGAATTGACAAATAAGCCCTATCTTCGACATATCATGCTTGGCCAGCCTTTACGTGAGAAAATAGGGGTTGTTACACTTTTTGTCTCTATGGAGTGAATTCATCATAGTTTTAGTAGGGTTGTGAATTAACCATCCTTCTAAAGGTAGGAGAAGTTAGCTATTTATATAGCTGGGGTGGTGCCATGCGCACCCCAAGCATGTAGGAGGCATGTACAATATCAAGTGGCTAATGTCATCCGGTCACCTATCATCTGTGCTTGTAAATAATGATTGAGAGATATTCTCCACACATGAGGTGGATGGTGTCCACGTGAGGTTTGCAGCCCACACGCACTCTCCCACGCATCATGCATTCCATATGCCTTGCCAAATGTGCCCTACTGAGGTAAGGTGTCAGCCTGGCCGAGCAAGAGACCTCTGAGGTTCTATTAGATCACATGTTGGTAACTGCCAAGTGGATTCTCGAATTACTAGCATCAGGCCAAGATGAGCGTATAACGAGTCTGATGAAGTCTCGGCCTAGTGGAAGGACGAGACCGAAATAGCTATTATAAGATTCTCTGTGAGAGCACATTTCGTAAGGTCGGCTCGAGCTAAGCTAGTCTTGAGTGTAGATAAGGTCATACTTAGGCATATTAGGAATCATTATGAAAACCCATTGATCTTAAACTATATCACACTCAAAACATAAACATATAACATATTTTTTTTCACTCAATTCCTTTGAAGTTATCATTTTCGAAAATCAAACAAACTAAACTCGTTGGCTTTGGATTTTTTTTATGTTACCTTTAATTTTTTTATATATAGGTTCTTTCCAATGGTGGCTACCCTGTAAAGGAGATTTTCTTCTTTTGTAGCCCTTTCCTGTACACCATCATATATTTTCAATAAAAAAATCTAACGGGCAATGCTGCTTACCTGCACAAATCTCCCATAGTCATAAAATATATAGATGGAAAGATGAATTGGAGAACATGTCACATAACTCAAATATAATATGTGAAGTTAAAATTCGAAGAGCTCGTGCATGTTTTTGTGGAGGCATATAAAAAATGAATCCATTATGTGAATCAAAGTCGAAACAACTCCATACAAGCATGACTAAGAACAATCTAGGCATTGAAAATCATAACCAAGTGTCCTAGTTACATGGAAAGTACATAATGAAATGGATTCAAATACACCAATATGCCACACAAAATGTGTAAACTAAAATACAAAAAACTATAAATTTTTTTGCGTTTTTATTAAAAATTTCAAATGAAATATACCAATTAAAAAAAAAACTTAAAAGACAAACAAAATCTTTTTTATATTTTTTAATACGACTCAACAAATGTTAAATAAAAATACAAAAGAGTCAAATAACATACAACTAGCAAACATATATATATATATATGATAAAGAACAAAAGTTTGTGTATGTAATCATGTGAACACAATCAAGCATTAGATATAGCATGGTATGTATCACGTGCAAGAAAATGAGAATCAATGAGTCTAATATGTAAAGCCTCCAAATTCTATTTCCAAACCCATATATTTGTAACACGATGATATATGGTTTTGGAAACCTTGGTGGATCTAGACTAAGACCTCCGGCGATAATTTTTAAGATCAAGTAAAAATGCCTAGGGTTTCCTGTCCTATCGTAAATGCATGGTCTTGGCTTTCTGATCAAAAGCATTTGTATATCGAATCCAATTCCACACTTGTCATCTTTTATTTGGACGGTTCCTAACATCTTATCCAACTTCTCGTACCTAGATCTCAAATCAAATTTTACACGATTCAAGTATCAATATCTCTTCATGATCAACTATTCAAGACTCTAATAAATGCCTAGACTCCTCAAACTCAAGAATATCCTTCTTTATAACCTCCGTCAATCCACAAAGTCTATCTCTCTCACCCTCAACATACTCTATCTTCTCTTAAAAAGTCCCCTCATATACCCTAAGGTCCTGAGTTAAAATTCGCACATTATTTCCTATGGCATGGTCTTTCAACCTAGCTTCCAACTTCAAGTCTTCCTTATTCACATTGAATATTTTTGCATACAACTCATGGAAGGAAACTTGGATTTCACTCTTCTACTAATCTTCTTCATCATCACTTTTTTCTTCACTCTATTACCCATCACACATTTGGGATGCACAAACGATGGCCTCGCAAATGTCATGCCTAGAAATATCTTCATGGGAAGATTTCTCATCAAAGCTCACATGACTACCCAGGGAGAATTGCTTCCCTCTTTCAAATTACTCTCACCAAGGATGACATTATAAGCATTCGGTTTTTTGCCCCCCTTCCTTACTTTAGTGGGGCACTAAGCTAGGATATAGCCGTAAACCTCAAACCATAAAGCCATTTCGATTAATCACTCGTAAAGTTACCATTATAATTTTAGGGAAGTGATTGATCTTGTTATCTCAAACTTTTTTGCATCTTTCAGTTGCTTTTGAAACTTCAGAAATTTCTTGAATTTATTTTCTAACAAGGACATATCTTTGGTCTTAACGTCAGATTAATCATTCAAAATTTGTGTTTTTTCCTGTCGAGCTTTCAAAACAATGCCCTTTTCCTTCTTATTCATTTTGCAGGAAAATAAGTCAAGCTCACAAGTTTGTAGGTCACATACAAGATCTTCAAACTTTTTAGAGTTTAAAGAACCCAAGGAATTGAAAACAATCACATTTGATTAAATCTTTCAGACAAATACCTTAAGATTTTCTTCATTACTCGGTTATCCAATATTCTCTTTCCTAAATTAAAATATGAGTTAACTATATCGGATAATCTACTATAGAACTCGTCGAAGGTTTCACTCTTCAACATCTTAATGGTTTCGAACTGAGTTATGAGGTTTTGGAGTTTAGAAGACTTTACAATACTAGTTCATTCATGGCTGAGTTGGAGTATGCACCAAACTTCTTTAAACATCACACAAGTCATAATGCAGTAGAACTCCTGTAGGGTAAGAGAGTATTTAAACTATGTAAATTATAACTTTGTAACCCATGTTCAACCTCACGCCATGACTTTACGGGTTTGGGTAACCTATTTTCTCTAACTAAGGTTGTAGTTGGGTACCAGCCAGTAAGTATCGCATGCCATACCTAATCATCTATAGCCTTAAGTGTAAATTTTATACGCATTTTCTAGTATGCATAGTTTGATGCCTCAAACATCAGGGATCTAAGACCATTAAAACCAAAAAAGTCATGCCTAAAAATGCTAAATCTAAACACAACTTAGTATTCTAACTCTGTTACCAATTTAAAGAGGTTCGATAGCTCAGGAAAGGATGATCTAACTAACAAAAAGTGTATTTTAAAAAAAAATCAAATTTAATGACAAACTTTTAACAGATTAAACCCAATAAAATTTGTGTAACACTTTTAAACATTTTGTTGTGAATACCCAATTTACCCAATTTTGTATTTTTAACCAAAAACATACATCTAGGCGATATTAGATAAAATAAATAAAACATCCACTATAGTCCGATGAAATGGGAAAACGTTGGACGATCGAGCCAAATAGATTATATGATAAGGTTTTGCAAATACAAATAGATTACTATGATAAGGTTTTGCAAATACAACTGAATTGTGTGGCTGGGCCATCCGAGGTTTTTTACATTATTGATATTCCTCGTACATCGGCGTCTTGTGAGACTGGTGTATTTATTTTTTTTTGTCACCTAGATGCATGCTTTAGGTTAAAAAAATAAAATTTGCTAAATTAGTTTATCGCTGCAACTCGATTTGAAATCTGTTAATAAGTTTTTGTTTGATTAATTTGTTTAAAGGCTTGATTTTTAAAAATTGAAAAAAATTATAAAAAATTAGAATTTTTATTTGCAAGACCATTCTTGCTTAAACGCACCATGGATATCAAGTGCACTTTCCACGCTTACATTGTATCATTGAATGGATGAACATATAAAAATTAAAATATAAAGTTGTTTTTTGCTTTTTAATTAGGTACCTCGGTATTGGTTATTTTAAGATTTCGTGTATCACAGTTAGAGTTGACAACCTTAAATACTAAAAACAATTTTGCAATTTTTAAAAAGAAGTCACAATCGATTAATTGCTATATTGCATAGTATAATAACTTTTTTAATTTCCATACAATCAAAAATAATTTTATATAAGAGGGTGTCTTAATTTTTGTTAAACCCATGAAGAATATATGAATAATAAACCTTTAAAATATTACGTAAATCATGAAATTAGAAAAATGTAAAAACAAAATTAATTTAATAAAAATGAATACAAACTAAATTTAATAAAATTTAAAAACAAGTAAAATTGTTTAAGAACCAAAATAATAATGCAAAATTTTTTTTAGATGTAATTGTCATTTTTGCTTTGTTTACTTTTTGATCAATTTATAAAAAACTCTCTAATAGTCAAGAATGTTTGCTATGATTGATTACCAGTTTGTTCGTAATGTAAAAGTTGTTGATTTTAAGGGAAAAGTAACCATTTTTGTAGAGAATATACTTTCAAAAGTAGTTAAATACTAGTCATTACCACCAAATCTGATTATGTTTTATAAACAAATACCATAAAGTTCATCCATAATCCCAGAAAGTTTGAACTTTAGGAAAAGAAATTCATATTTCGCACACGCACGCAAGAAGGGGGAAGAGAGAGAGAGAGAGAGAGAGAGAGAGATTTTTTAAAAATATTTAGTAAATATCATTTTTTTAAAATTATATACATAATATTTAATATAGTTTAAAAACAAATTATTTTGTAGTGTATATACTTTTTCCATAAAAGAATAAAAATAAGGGGCTGTTTACAAGAAACCAAAAATTAATTAAATAATTCAGTTTCAATCTAACATATTTTAAAGAATAATATTAAGTCCCTGACAGTGACATTAACACGCGTGTAATAATGTCCCTGTAGGGACTAAACATTTTTTTTATATAAATATTGGACTAAACAATAAATGAAACAGTTTTTCAAGAATGTAACCTAACTATGTTTCATTGAAAGACAAAAGAAAAAGGAAAAAAAACACTAACTAAGTAGCTATTTTTTCTAATATGTGTTGATAAGACAAATCTAAAGTACGTTCTTATGGCATAATCTAAGGTTACACAATTAGAAAAACATAAATGACATTCTTTAGTGATTGAACTTTCTATATCTTTTGAAGCTCTCACGCTCAGTTTAGATAGTTTTCTCATCATGTTCATCATCTCACATGGAACAAAAAGATGGTAAGAGTGGTTTTAGTCAAACACAAAATTAAGTTGGAGTTGTCATTTGGGCTTTGTTTTACTGTTTTATCAATTCATGAATTTAATTAAAAAATAACTATCTTTCTAGTAGTCAAGAATGTTCGATATGACTGTTTACCAATTAGTTTGTATGGTGAAAAAGTAATTGATTTTCAACTAAAAATAACTTTTTTCTTAATATATACCTTATATTCAAATTAAGTTTCAGTTGTCATTTGGGCTATGTTTTACTATTTTATCAAATCATGAATTTAATTAAAAATTAACTCTCTCTCTCTCTAATAGTCGAGAATGTTCGAAATGATTGTTTACCGATTTATTTGTAAGGTAAAAAAGTAGTTGATTTTCAACCAAAAGTAAACCTTTTTTTAGAGAATATATACCTTATATTTATTTTTTGTGTGTGTGTGTGTGAGTGAGAGAGAGAGAGAGAGAGAGATTTCTTTGCGCTATTTAGTAAATACTATTTTTTAAATAACATACCTTATATTTAATATTGATTAAAATAAAATATTTAGTATTTGCTTTGTTTTATAACAATAAAAAAAATAGAAGCATATATCAAATAGTTCCTCGAACATTTTTTATTACACGTTTAGTTCAAATCTTTTTATTTTTTTCTAAAAAGTTCCTCACCATATAAAAAAATTAAAACAATGACACACACAAACTCATTTACCCACCTCCCTCCACCCCCCACTGTCGGAGCTCCAACAGTGGAGGTGTGCTGGTGTGTGGTGGGTGTGGGAGGTGGGGAGGGGGTGCCGTTAGCACGGTCCTTTAAAAATAAGAGAATATTGGGTAAATGAGTGTTTGATGGACTAAATGGGTTAAACAAAAAATAGGAGACTATGACATCCACTCATATATTTTTATAAATAATGCTTAGTTCCTACTATGACATCCACCGAAAAATAGTACAGTTAATTATGTGTCAAACACTATATGTATAATAATGTCACTACAAATATTAAATATTATTTTTGAAAAAAAAGTTGAACTAAACATTAAATGAAACAATTTTTTAGCCATTAAATATTGATTATTAACCTTATTGGTATAAGAAGAAAGAAACCAAAAGAATGAACAAATGCAGGGGCGGATGCATATGGGGTCCAGGGGGGGCTTGGCCCCGGTTCAATTTTTGGAAAAAAAATATAAGATCTTTTGGTCAAATTTGAAACTTTGAGTTATAACTCTAATTATATTAAAAAAACTAAGGTTGTAAGATTGTTATTAATTAAAAATCTAAACCGAAAGTAAAGATTCTTGTCAAATTATAATTTGTATGTACGGTTTTTTGTAGTCCCACCAAATATATACATGTATTTCTATAATCCGACCCTTGTCAAATTTCTGTAATTTGTGTCCCAAACATATATGCCCAAAAAAAACTCGAAACATATAATTTGTAGTCAATTTGGATGAACTATAAGTTGTATAAAACTCGAAATAATCCAAAAAAAATTCATCTCGGGGGATCCCGCCCCCGAACCCCCGGTACGACTAGAAACTTTGGGCCCGATTGACCAAAAATCCTGGATTCACCACTGATCGAATGAGCCTGATCTATAGGTGCGTCTTGAAAGTTCTCATCATATAGGATTGTACTCAGAAGGGGCCTGCATATGCATGAGCACTTTTATGGGCATGCACAAGCAGAGGTAGATCCATAAATTTATTTCGGGTGGGGCACAAACCATTGTTGAGTGTTCGCGGGCGGAAGCCCCCGAAATTTTTTTTGGGGTTACAAATTTTTTAGGGGTAAAATTTTGAATTTTTCCCTTTTTTTGGGTGGGCACAAGTCTAAATTTACAATTTTCTGGGGGTAAAATTTTGAATTAGAGAGTTAGGGTCGGGCACTTGCCCCACCTTCTTTCCATATGGATCCGCCCCTGGCTTCTTGTATGTTTGATTGTAGAAACTTGTCTTTAAATCTCTTTAGTAAATTTATCTTCGCTCCACCTTTTTTTATTTTGTTTTCCATTATGTAATACACGTACAATAGACGGAAAAAAATTAAAATAACGAGAAAAATATATTTATAATAAACATGCTACAAAATAATTATGGCATAATGATGAAAAATATAACCATTAAATTTTTAAAAACAAAGTTCTAGTATTCAAAAAATTAATGTTTACGCACTAGTATCAAATATGAAAAAAAAATAAAAAGCGCAAATTTGTTGAAAAAGTGAAAATTATCAATAATGAATAAATATAAAAACAAAAGAGAAGAAAAATCGTTAAGAGTATTTGTATGTGTATTTAAGGTATATTTTATTTTTTTATTTAAACCTCCCGATAAAGTACGTTGGTAAATAAGAACTCAACCGAACAATAGAGGTATATTAAAATTTCACTGATTAAATAAAATTTAAGGTATTAAAATAAGGATCAAATACCAAAAAGTCCTTCAAATATTTTTTAATGCACATTTAGTCTAAGGCTTTTATTTTGTACCAAAAGGTTCGCGCCAAGGGGATAAAGGACTTTTTGATGCAAAATAAAAATACTAGCACTAAATGTGTGTTGAAAAAAATTCGAGGGTCTATTTGGCATATGTCTCTTAAAATAAACCGTCCTTTTTTTTATACTCATCTATACGCAAAAAGCATATTTTTGTGGAAACAAATATGTAATCTAATTTATTTGCTGTTAAATCTGAAGATTAAGGGACCGAGAATACAAATCGAGTTGGATTAGATATCTATCACATGTGATGGTTTGTATTCTATTTTTATTTGTGTTCGAATATGTTGAGATATTGTAAACCCTTCACTTTCAAAACCCTTGACTTACCTGTCCTTTGGTATTTTTTATTTCCGTGTGGTATTTCTCCTATAAAACCCCATTTCCCCTCACAACCTCTCTCAAACCATCACTACTAGCCTTTTCAACTGTTTTATAATTAGAATGGCAGAAGAAGCACATACCCACGAGCACAAGGAGGAAGTTGAGAGCACATATCTTGTGCATGAAACTAAAGTTGAGGAGTGTGAGCATGAAGAGAAAAAACCCTCTTTGCTAGAGATACTACTCCGATCTGATAGCATCTCTGTAAGTTTTTATTCATATCTCTTTCTATGTATATAGATTTATCAATTTGTTCTATGTTGTGAATGGATTGTTTTGCTGCTGATGTTTTAGTAGATTTGGTTTGAAAAACTTTTACCCCATATATTTTTATATACATATTTTTCTATTTTTTCCAAAAAAAAAAACCAAATGTGGGGGCACAAATCCCCACTAGTCCCAACACAACTTCGTCCCTTTTTATAAGGTGTTGGTTCTCACCGCCAACGAACCAGAAGTTAGTGGAGCTTCCTGAAGTGCCCTATTGCGTGGTGGATTAAAGCAGGATGACAAATGATAAAACTTGCTTGGGTCCATTTATATTCCCTTACTATCTTTACATTCTTGATTTACTTCATATGTGTGATGACAATTTATATTGTTCGAAGGTGAGTGGCTGAAATAAAGCAAAACAATGAGAAAATCTTTTTATCTTCTGACATTAAATGATTTGTGAAAAGAGGAAAATATATTGAATTTATAAAAAGTCAACTCAATACCAAAATCCCAATTCAATCCAACCCCATCCCTCTCCCCCTCACCCCCCCCCCCCCCCCCCCCCCCCCCCCCGCGTTTGGGATATTTTTCCATTAAATAGGTATTTTTATAGCAGGTGTTCAAGGCATATGACTGATGGTAAGCCATGGTTTTAGAATTTCATTAAGAACAAAGCCAACACAATTAAATTTTGGGATGGGATAAAAACCAGCGTGTAATGAAGGGTTCAAAATGTTTTACCGTATTTCCTACACTAGACAATATTGGTTTTGTGGATGGCTAGAAAGCTAATATGTTTAGCAAAGGCCAAATGTACGATGATCACAATCATGTGATTGTTACCATGAATGAGTTTCAAATGATTAACTTATACAGTATAATATGTTTAGCATAAGCCAAATGTACTCTAGTTATTAATCTTTCAAAGGGTCATCTCTAAATACAATATAATATTGAAAGATAAGGTAGAAAGAAAAAGGCTCAATATTTATATCATTTGCAATGTGAAATTTGTAAAATTTATAAGAATATGTAAGCCTTTATATGTAATGATGTTAAAAAACATTGTTTCTATACCTATAATATAATTTATTTATTTTTAGTTGTTTTTATTCTTTTCTCATTGATTTACATTTTTTAAAATATGCAGTCGAGTGAAGAGGAAGTAGAAGAGGGAGGAGAGAAGATCAAGAGGAAGAAAAAGAAGGAACTCAAGGAGAAATTCGAAGAGAAGAAAATCGAGAAACACGGAGAGGACACAAGCGTGCCGATAATTAAATGCGACGACAATGAAAAAACCCATGCCGAGCCCGAAGAAAAGAAGGGTTTCCAAGACAAAATTAAAGAGAAACTTCTCGGACATAAGAAAACCGATGAGGTTGCTGTACCACCACCGGCAGAGTGCGGAACCTCGGATGGCGAGGGAAACAAGAAAAAAGTATTTCTTGAAAAGATCAAGGAGAAGTTGCGTGGATACCACCCGAAGACTAAGGAAGAGAAGGAAAAAAAAACTCCTACCCATTAAGGAGAACAATATGCTGGTGTTAAGGGTCATGATTGTGTTGAAGTATTGGTTTGATTTGCTTTTTACTTTTTGAGTTACTGGGTTGAATTATACTTTTGTGGTTCAAGTTATGGTTTATGTTTTGGCATTTATGTTCCTTAGTGGGTGATCGGTTATTACCAAGTCCATATAGTTTTCGTATTGTGACCTAGACCATATTATTAATGGATTGATTACTTTTGTTTCCAATTTGGATTTATTGATAGTATATTCTACCTTGTCTAAATATATACATGTTATTTGTAATTATTTTTATATTTATTTTTTGTTGTTTTTTATTTATAAATTTTATTAATCATTTTTTAGTGATTTTTCAAAAAAATATTTTTTATTTAATAAGAATAACTTTAATGGACTAAAAACGGAGAATACACCATATGTAAATAAAATATATTGTGACGTTAGTGACATACCATGTAAATAAACCCAAATATAATTGTGTACATAATAAGATTATATAATCAGATTTTCAAGAGCTGACCACCACACTCTCTCTCTCAAGTTGTGTTTGATTTACCTATTAAATATAAATCAAATCATTTATACATAACAAGTAATAAATATTGTTTTTAATTTTTAGATAAGTAAGATGTTCGTGACTATATTTTTATCTGAATAATTAAGAGGTTCAAATGTAGAGTTATATTTGATGTCTGAATGTAATTCCAGATTGAGATGAAAAAACAAATGCTACATATGAACATATAGACATGGAGAGATAGGGACAAGTACATCCGGAATAGATACTGAAAACATCTCTTACCTTTTTCTACACTCATTTCTCTATAAAGATTTCTAACAGTCTTTAACGAATTCAAGTGGTTTCTCCACTCATCTATTATATTTTCATATATACATATTTATATGTCCTTAAGGTTTACTTTTTGATGTATTGTTTATACAATTTTATAAATCATTTATTCAACTATTTGTACGTCTATATGCTTTTCTGATGTGGACATATAGTAATCGATTTTTAGACCTTTAAGATTGGCAGTGACGCCCAAGAATATGAGTAGTCACTCAGAGAAAAAATTGATTTACCTTGGACAAATGGGTTCTCTATAATCATGTCATTTATGAAATATAGTAAATTGTAATTTAAAAAGATTGTAAGAGGAATTCTTATATATAAACTTCCTACTTTCATTTTAAAATCTTACATATAGGTAATATGAACTGTAATTGCAACATATTTTTATGCGCAATAGTTCATACAAAATGTTATTCAAAGTTTTTAGTTTCTTTTGAAATTTGAAGTTTTTTTTTGTTTCATACTAATGACATTATGAGTTTGCATAAAAATATTTTAATTTATACCACATATACATTATAACAAAGTCTATATTCCCGGGGTTTACTACGAATACATATATAAGAACATACATTTACATTCGTATATCTTTAGTATATAACTAAATTTGTAGATCATTCTCCCATAGTAACACGTGAAAGTCATAATTTTCCCAATTCTTATCCTTCTTATTCTCTCTCCGATTTACAATTGAGTTCCCTTACACTCTATCTCTCCTCAAGTTATCCTAATCGATGTTTCTTCTCTTCACATACTATGTTGCCACGTGTGTTTAATTCTTTTTGCCTCAAAGAAGGATTGTTATCGCCGAGAAATTAAATGCCTAGAAATCTTTTACCATAATTTCAAATCCTTCCCCTGCTTGGTTAACCAATGGATTAATGTCGTGAATCTAAATGTAGTGTTTGATTCATGTATGGAAAGTGACATGACAATGCATAGTATATAATAATAATATCCTTTAGTTACACACACACACACACACACACACACACACACACATATATATACATATATATATATCACTATTCCAAAAAATTCGCCTAGGCTTGAAGCGTGGGAGAAACGCCCCGCCTTATGCTTGGTAAAACCCTGAAGACGCACTTTTTCTCTAAAAATAACAATGCTTTAGTGAAATGATATCCCCTTTTAAAAAATTTTTTACAAACCGGACCATTATCTCATCCAAAATAATCAATTAGTATTTTAATTTTTACTTATTCAGACATATTTGAATGATATGTACAATTTTATTATTTTAATAGCCTTGCTATGGTTATAAAATATTAAAATATATTAAAAAGGCCTAAAACGCCTTTTCACGCCTAAGGCCCCCCTAGGCTTCTAAGGCTTAAGGCTTGGCCTCCACGCCTCGATCACGCCCCGCGTTTTTTAGAACATTGATATATAAATATATATATATATATATATATATATATATATATATATATATATAGAGAGAGAGAGAGAGAGAGAGAGAGAGAGAGAGAGACTCGAACATACCTAGCAACATACCTATTTTTTTAAAATAGTAAAAAAAATAATTTTGAGTTAATATTTTTTATGAGTAGTGATATTTCAATATGATATTTTAATTTGCCTCTATAAAAATATTCAGATCAAAACAATGTGTTTTGATATTTTTCAAAAATAGATAAAAAAAAAATGATAGTTTTAAAGGGTAAAAACTGACAGTTTTTTGACCCATTTTTTAAAAATAACAAAAACCATTATTTTTAATTGATTTTTTTATAGGTGCACATTGAAATATCATGAGCCCATATAAAAAATATCATCTCAAAATGATATTTTGAACTATTTTAAAAAAAGGTATATTCTAGGAGGGATGTTGGAGCTCTCTCTCTCTCTCTCTCTCTCAATATATATATATATATATATATATATATATATATATATATATATATATATATATATATATATATATTCCTACTCTTGTGCGGACTAGACATGTGTCACTTGGCGGTGAGCCCAGAAAAGGGAGAGAGAGTGTGCCTATAATTTAGGCGTTAATTTTTAGGTGAACCGTTAGGTGATACATGTCCGGTCCGTATTCTTATAATGTGGACTAGTCCACACAGGAGCATTATATATATATATAATTAATCTTCTTTGATAATGTTATAAAATAAAATAATATGATTCACTATTTTTAAATCTATGAACAAAAATTGTTTTCTACATAAATATATTCAAATATTTACTAAGTTTAATAATTTATGGTATATCTATGTGCATTATAGTGTATGTTAATATAACTAGTTATTAGATGAGGGAAAAATGCCAAAAGAAAATTTGTAGAACTTTTAAGCTATTATTAGAATCTCAAATTACAAAATTTTCTTCTCAAAATAATATTTAGATTTTATGGATAATTTTGATAATTTAATATTTTATAAGCATCTTTGTCTTCACTGAAATTATTGTAAGGATTTCCATGGGAACGTAAGAATCCCACCTATTGGATGAATTTTGATTCCACCTTTTTTCCACCAAGAAGGTAATCTAATTTCACTGTGGTCACATTCTCTTGTAACCTAACCTCACACCAAACATAGTAATGTTACACATTACCATAATTGTTAGAAGGAATCAAATTCCACGTAGTTTTTTCGCGTTCTAAATGGGTCTTATAGCAGACATTTGCTATGTTTCCTCTTCCAAATCTTTAAACTTTCTATTTTCTCTGTCTACATTGTTTAATGTAACATGTCTATTAAGGGTGACAATATTGGAAACGATACGACATGAAATTGATCATGTAGTAAAAAAATGTGCACCCTTATTATTTTTAAAGTATGTCGGACTATATAATACAAGATATTTAAGAGAGTGTAATAAGCCATGTTGTAAAAAAATGTATTTAGCTTCAATTATATAGGAGTTTACTGTAATTTTACTACACCACTTAAACATTTCAATTATGTATTAAAATATGTATAAGAGTAAATAGATCATTTAAAACACAATTATATATGAGTGTTGATGTAAAAAATTAGATCACTCTAATAATTCAATCACAGATAAATAAATGAGACAAAAGATTTTTAAAGTGGTTCAGCCTTATATGAATGGCCTATGTCCACTGTTGTTTTATTGTTGAGTGTTTGGGAATTCTCGATTACAAGAAATTGCGTTCTGGATCCCAAAGTTTGGATTAAGAATCAGCCCCCATACAATGAGGATTGTACCACGTATTTATAGCCTTGAGGCTCTCATATGAAAGGGTGATACATTAAATGATATACGTATGAAAGGGTAATAAATTTAATGCCCTTTAAGCGTGTGCTTCTAAATGATAAGCATTTAATGAACCAGTTGTACTGTTGGTTATTCATCAATTAATTCTTTGTTCGAGATGCAGCTCGGACCGCCTAAGCTTTCTGGTATTCAAGAGTTCCTCGGAGAGGTTTGTTCCTCGGAGCGTATGAGTTCCTCGGAGAGGTCTGTTCCTCGGAGCGTATGCGTTCCTCAGAATAACATGGTTCCTCGGAGCGTGTGATTATCTCGAAAGTGCTTGTTGTTGTCATGTAGATAGCCACGTGCCTTGATATGATTGATCCAAGTCAGCAGATTAAATTTGGTATCAATAGAAGCCCCCAATGTTTCATAGTTCGAAATTTGAGGAGTATGGAACATTCTTTCTCGGAATACGATAACTTTAAATAGTTCTTCCTGATTTTTAGGATCATCTCCCTTGTATTTATTTCTCCTTCCCAATTCGTAGAATCATGCTTTTTTGGACTTTTCTGCTCGCTTCGGTTCCCACGTCACTTTTTGCCTTTTTAGCCGCTGTTGTTCGCTTTGATTCCCGCACCAATATTTAATGCCTTTTTAGCCGTCGGTAACGTAATCATCCTTTTTGTAATAATTACTTCGCCAGTTCCCAAGTCAAGGTATTTAAACATCACAGAGATTCCCATCGTCTTCTATCTTTTCAAATTTTCATCTTCGAGTTTTTCATTGTCTTCTACTCTCTTGTGCGTTCATCTCTTCCGTCGTTCATTGTCAACATCTTCAGTCTTTTTTCTGTAAGATCCTTTTTCTTCTTCTTCTTCATTTTTAATTCATCATCATGGTTTACTCAGTTGAGTCTCTTGACAAATTTCGATCTGATTTTTCCATTCCTTCTTGGGTTGTATTGGAAGAGTTTTCTGAGCCTTCTAATTATTTCAATTTGGCTGAGGGACATTGGTTCCCCAGTCTCTTTTTCAACAGCTATAATCCCAGTGACTGACGAGGGATTTTCATTTTTAGAGGTTAAGAATGCCAAATTGAGGCAAGAGTTGGACACCTTGAAAAGGTCGGGCCTTTCCACATCTCCTCGGGGATGAGCAAAAGCTCCTCGGGGACGAGGAAGAGCAGCTCGGATGCTTGTGGAGGAACAGAGGACAGCATCTGCCTTAGAGAACCAAGCTTCCCAATTAAAGGCTAAGAACCAGGCTTTGTCTGACATGTCAAAGAAAATTAGAGACTTGGAAAAATAGATCTATGCGTAAAAGTTAATCTTGGAGAATAAGGAGCTTTTTATCAAGAGCCTCCATGATCAGCTCGAAAAGATAATATATCAGTTCCACAAACAGCCCAGGGAGTTCTGGATGGCTGGATACAACAAAGAACTATTCCATTTGGACGATCGTATCTAGAATGCCAATAATGAGGGCTACAAACAAGGCTGGTTGAATGCCTTAGTTGTGCTAAAGATCGAACAAGGACACTATCTGTGGGACTACCACGATCCCGGGTTGCTCGACTTGCCTGTGCCACCGTACAATTTGGACATGGTATGGATCCCAGCTCGTGCCATTCCTCGGAGCTTAATTTCAAAATACCTCGGTGACTATAATTTACATTTTCAAGTTGAGGTATCTCGCCCCGAGCATCTTTTAGATCGACCTTCTGTAATGAACGTCAGGATGCTGAAGGATTTGAACTTCATCAATTCTCTTCGGTCTTTAAATGATCCGCTTGTTGGCGAGGAACCTGTATCGAAAGCTGAGGGGAAAAGACCAATAGAATAGAAATTTTTGATGTAATAGTTAGTATACATATCCATGTAATTATCAATGTAACTTGTGATTTATTTTAAATTTTATGCAAAACTTTCATTGTTGCTTGCAAATCTCAATTGCTATTATCTTGTAGTTATCAAATACTTTATATTCATGTATCAGTGTTAAAAAGATAATAATATTGTGATGTTCATCGACCAACTTAGTAAAAAAAATTACAAGTACCAGTAATGTTGCTCGATAAAGTAATGAGTATAAAAATGTTTAAAATTTTTCCAACCAACCAAGATTGTTAAATTTTGCTCGTCGACCAATTATAGTTAGTGGGAGTTGATCCCCGACTAACCATACTTGGTAAATTTTTATCTTTTTCATAAAATGTATCCGACTAATCAAAATCGATAAATTCTCCTCGTTGACCAACTATAGTTAGTGGGTTTTTATCCCCGACCACCCATACTTGGTTCAGTTTTGAATATTTTCTCCTCGTCGACCAACTATGTTGGTACAGTTTGGAATATTTCATTTCCTAGCCAAACAGGTTGGCATTTTTAGGAATATTTCTCCTCGTCGACCAACTACGTTGGTACAGTTTGGAATATTTTCTCCTCGTCGACCAACTGTGTTGGTACAGTTTGGAATATTTTCTCCTCGTCGACCAACTATGTTGGTACAGTTTGGAATATTTTTTCCTTGTCGACCAACTATGTTGATACAGTTTGAAATATTTTCTCCTCGTCGACCAACTATATTGGTACAGTTTGGAATATTTTGTTGAGCAGTCTGCTGAGCTTTGCCGAGTAGTGCATAGCACTAGTATTCCCCGAAAAAATTTCAATAAACAGAGAGACTTCTTCGCTTTCTAAAGTTGTTATTCGATAAGTTTCTAGTCGAACAACTTCTGTAACTCGGTATGGTCCATGCCAATTTGCGTCTAGTTTGTTATGCTTTTGAATTACTTTCTTCAGCACATAGTCTCCTTCTTTCAGGTCGCACTTCTCCACCCTCTTATTGTAAAACAAAGCTGTCCGCTGCTGGTAAGCAGCATTTCTAATGGTTGTCTTCTCTCTGACCTCCTCGTGCATGTCTAAATCCAGTCTTCTCATTAAATCGTTGATAGGGGAATTGAAATTCAGTACCCTGTGTGTTGGGAGACCCAACTCGACAGGTATGACAGCTTCACTTCCAAACGCCAGCATGTATTGTGATTCTCCAGTTGCTACTCGGGGAGTAGTTGGGAAAGCCCAGAGTACTGATTGTAACTCGTTGATCCAATTCTCTTTCGCATCATCCAATCTTTTCTTCAAACCGTTCAGCAGCATTTTGTTTGTCACTTAAGTTTGTCCATTGCTTTGAGGATGGCCTGGTGCTGAATGAACCTTCAAAATGTTTGATTGATGACAATAGGCAACGAACTCCTCGTTATCAAATTGTGTTCCATGGTCTGTGATGAAAGCATGAAGAAGACCATATCGGCAAATGATGTTCTTCCAAACAAATTTGTACACCTTCTCGTATGTCATATCAATGAGTGGCTTAGCTTCTACCCACTTAGTAAAATAATCCACTACGACGACGAGGTACTTGAACCTTCCTCGGGTCATTGGCAGTGGTCCAACCAATTCAATTCCCCACATGGCAAATGACCAAGGGGAAGTTATGGGTGTCAACAATGCTTGTGGAGTTCTTCGGATGGAGGAAAAGCGTTGGCACTTGTAAGATTTCTTGGCATAGTCTATACAATCTGCCTTCATCATCGGCCAGTAGTATCCCTACGTCATCACCCTTTGTAAAAGTGTCCGACCTGCTACATGTGCTCCATAAGACCCTTCATGGATCTCTTCAATCAAATCTTTCACCTCGGTGGGATGTACACATCTTTGCAAACCTGCCATAATTCCTCGTCTATATAAAACACCATTAGTAAGTACATACCGAGCAGCTTTAAACTTTAACTTCTTGGCTGCAAGCTTATCAATTGGTAATTCTCCTTCCTCGATATATACCCTAATGGTATCCATCCAATATGGTCCTAGATCAAGGGTGACAAAATTCATCTTCAGATCTTCATCTATACTCCGGCCAGCTAACATTTCAATTGGGATTGTTCGTCGTAGCTCGGTGCGAGTAGCTGAAGCTAGTCGAGCTAGGGCGTCTGCTCTTGTATTCTCCATTCTTGGTATTCTGACCAGTTGAATAGCAATAAATTCTGATAACAGTTCCATTGCCTTTGCATGATATCTGATCATTAATTCTCCTTTAACTGCATATACTCCCATCATTTGTTTTACAATCAATTGAGAGTCACTGAAAATCACAACCTGCTGTGCCTCCATAATTTTTGCCAAATTAAGCCCTGCAATCATGGCCTCATATTCAGCCTCATTGTTGGAAGCTTTGAATTGGAAACACAAGGCGTATTCCATGTCGACCTCGTCTGGAGTGCTTAGAACTATCCCCGCGCCACATCCTGCAGTGCAAGATGAGCCATCTACATATAGCCTCCATATAGGTAACTCGTCTTCAAATTTTTGATCAGTCAGAGTTCCTCGGTGAAATATTTGTTGTTTCCTTTCATTCTCCCAGTATTTTTCTCGCTCCTCCCCGATCATCTTTTCTTGCCCTTTTACCAACCGAGCTTGGTCTGAGCTCGAATTTAATGATCCTGTAACATCCACTTGCCCTCTTACCAACCGGAGTTGGTCTGAGCTAGTGTCTGTCGATCCTGTAACATCCACTTGCCCTCTTACCAACCGCTGTTTGTCTGAGCTAGTGTCTGTCGATCCTGTAACATCCATAGGTTGATCAGCGAGCAACTCTTGTTCCTCGTCCGGAGTCCTCCCAACTATCTCTGCATTACATCCTGTAACATCCACACGTCCTTTTACCAATCGTAATTGGTCTGGGCTTGTGTTTGTTAATCCTGTAACATCCATAGGTTGATCAGCGAGCAACTTTTGCTCCTCGGGGGTATCAGGATAGGTGAACTCCACTATGAAATCTACTACAGCCTGCCCTTTTAGTGATGATCTGGGTTTATAAATTATATCATATTCTCCGAGCTCTATTGCCAAGTACATCAATCTCCCTGATTTCTCTGTCTTATGAAGGGCTTGTCCCAATGGCACATCAGTGTATACTACTATAGTATGAGCCTGGAAGTACGACCTCATTCTCCTACTCGCCTCAATCAGCGCCATCGCCAATTTCTCCAGTCTCGAATATCTGATCTCTTCTCCTCGGAAGGCCTTACTTGTGTAGTAAATTTGCTTTTGTACTCCATTCTCCACTCTGATCAACGCCGAGCTAACAGCATTCTCGGACACTGCAAGGTACAAATACAATTTTTCTCCCATCACCGGCTTGGACAACAGTGGAGGTGCTCCCAAGTATTTCTTCAAGTCTTGAAAGGCCTTCTCACATTCATCATTCCACTAAAAAGTGTTTCTGAGTGTCTTTGAGACATCTATCAGTTTCTCGTGACACAAATCTATTGAGTGCTGCTACTCGTCCTGTGAGCATGAAGAGAAAAAACCCTCTTTGCTAGAGATACTTCTCCGATCTGATAGCAGCTCTGTAAGTTTTTATTCATACCTCTTTCTATGTATATAGATTTTTCAATTTGCTCTATGTTGTGAATGGATTGTTTTGCTGCTGATGTTTTAGTAAATTTGGTTTTAAAAACTTTTACCCCATATATTTTTATATACATATTTTTCTATTTTTTCCAAAAAAAAAACCAAATGTGGGGGCACAAGTCCCCACTAGTCCAAACACAACTTCGTCCCTATTTATAAGGTGTTGGTTCTCACCGCCAATGAACCAGAAGATAGTGGAGCTTCCTGAAGTGCCCTATTGCGTGGTGGATTAAAGCAGGATGACAAATGATAAAAATTGCTTGGGTCCATTTATATTCCCTTACTATCTTTACATTCTTGATTTACTTCATATGTGTGATGACAATTTATATTGTTCGAAGGTGAGTGGCTGAAATAAAGCAAAACAATGAGAAAATCTTTTTATCTTCTGACATAAAATGATTTGTGAAAAGAGGAAAATATTTTGAATTTATAAAAAGTTAACTCAATACCAAAATCCCAATTCAATCCATCCCCATCCCCCCCCCCCCCCCCCCCCCCCCTGTTTGGGATATTTTTCCATTAAATATGTATTTTGATAGCAGGTGTTCAAGGCATATGACTGGTGGTAAGCCATGGTTTTACAATTTCATTAAGAACAAAGCCAACACAATTAATTTTGGGGATGGGATAAAAACCAGCGTGTAATGAAGGGTTCAAAATGTTTTACCATATTTCCTACACTAGACAATATTGGTTTTGTGGATGGCTTGAAAGCTAATATGTTTAGCATAGGCCAAATGTACGATCATGTGATATAATATGTGTAGCATAGGCCAAATGTACGATCATGTGATATAATATGTTTAGCATAGGCGAAATGTACTGTAGTTATTAATCTTTCAAAGCGTCATCTCTAAATAAAATATAATATTGAGAGATAAGGTAGAAAAAAAAGACTCAATATTTATATCATTTGCAATGTGAAATTTGTAAAATTTATAAGAATATGTAAGCCTTTATATGTAATGATGTTAAAAAATATTGTTTCTATACCTATAATATAAGTTCTTTTTTTTTAGTTGTTTTTCTTCTTTTCTCATTGATTTATCTTTTTTAAAATATGCAGTCTAGTGAAGAGGAAGTAGAAGAGGGAGGAGAGAAGATCAAGAGGAAGAAAAAGAAGGAACTGAAGGCGAAATTCGAAGAGAAGAAAATCGAGAAACACGGAGAGGACACAAGCGTGCCGATAATTAAATGCGACGACAATGAAAAAACCCATACCGAGCCCGAAGAAAAGAAGGGTTTCCTAGACAAGATTAAAGAGAAACTTCTCGGACATAAGAAAACCGATGAGGTTGTTATACCACCACCGGCAGAGTGTGGAACCTCGGATGGCGAGGGAAAGAAGAAAAAAGGATTTTATGAAAAGATCAAGGAGAAGCTGCATGGATACCACCCCAAGACTAAGGAAGAGAAGGAAAAAGAATCTTCTGCCCATTAAGGAGAACAATATCGTGGTGTTAAGGGTCATGATTGTGTTGAAGTATTGGTTTGATTTTCTTTTTACTTTCTGAGTTCCTGGGTTGAATTATACTTTTGTGGTTCAAGTTATGGTTTATGTTTTCGCATTTATGTTCCTTAGTGGGTGATCGGTTATTACCAAGTCCATATAGTTTTCGTATTGTGACCTGGACCGTATTATTAATGGATTGATTACTTTTGTTTCTAATTTGGATTTATTGATAGTATATTCTACTTTGTCTAAATATATACATGTTGTTTGTAATTATTTTTATATTTATTTTTTCTTGTTTTTTATTTATAAATTTTATTAATGATTTTTAGTGATTTTTCAAAAAAATATTTTTTATTTAATAACATTAACTTCAATGGACTAAAAACGGAGAATACACCATATGTAAATAAAATATATTTTGACGTTAGCGACATACCATGTAAATAAACCCAAATATAATTGTGTACATAATAACATTATATAATTGGATTTTCAAGAGCTGACCACCACACTCTCTCAGACACTCTCTCTCAAGTTGTGTTTGATTTTACCTATTAAATATAAATTAAAATCATTTAGACATAAGAAGTAATAAATATTGTTTTTATTTTCTAGATAAGTAAGATGTTAGCGACTATATTTTTATCTGAATAATTAAGAGGTTCAAATGTAGAGTTATGTTTGATGTCGGAATGTAATTCCAGATTGAGATGAAAAAACAAATGTAACATATGAACATATAGACATGGAGAGATAGGGACAAGTACATCGGAAATAGATACTGAAAACATCTCTTACCTTTTTCTACACTAATTTCTCTATAAAGATTTCTAACAGTCTTTAACGAATTCGAGTGGTTTCTCCACTCATCTATTATATTTTCATATATACATATTTATATGTCCTTAAGGTTTACTTTTTTATGTATTGTTTATACAATTTTATAAATCATTTATTCAACTATTTGTACGTTTATTTGCTTTTCTGATGTGGACAATTAGTAATCGAAGAAATTGTTGACTTTTAAGATCATATTTCGATGGACTCAAGAATATGATTTTTAGACCTTTAAGATTGGCAGTGACCCACAAGAATATGACTTTTAAGATCATATTTCGATGGGCTGAAGAACTGTAATTGCAACATATTTTAAGGGTATTTTGAATACAAACTGATATTATTGAAACTTTTTGGGATTATAATTTGAATTGTAACTATGAAAATATATTGAGTTTATCTATATATAAAGATTATTTTTTGACAATTTTATCTAACATATAACATAGTTTCATCTTAACATTGAACAATGTAGCTTATATATTTGATATTCAATGTACCAAAACACATTTTTCAATTTACACCATGAAAGTGTATGGACTACATCAATATATGTTTGACACATATACTCCAATATTTCTTTTCGGCATTTCTGTCTAATAAAATATTTAGAGTAATTATATTACATTATATATGTATTTTAATCAATAAATCCACATTAGACTTCCTTCTTCATTGGAAACCAACCCCAAAGAACTTCAACCAAAGGAGGCAAAGCATTTTTTCGGAGAGAGTGTTTGTTGTGATTTGAAATATTCATTGAGCGTTTTTTTATTTTATTGAGCCAATCATCTATTGTTTAAAATATATGCCAAGCATTTATTCTTTAAAGTTTAATGATCAATGAAATTGTATTAGTAATTGAAGTCTTCTCTTTTGTTTATAATTTTTAAGCGCAATAGTTCATACAAAATGTTATTCCAAGTTTTTAGTTTCTTTTAAAATTTGATGTTTTTTTTGTTTCATACTAATGACATTATTAGTTTGCATAAAAATGTTTTAATTTATACCATATATACATTATAACAAAGGCTATATGCGCGGGGTTTACTACTAATACATATATAAGAACATACATTTCATTCGTATATCTTAAGAATATAACTAAATTTGTAGATCATTCTCCCATAGTAACCCGTGAAAGTCATAATTTTCCCAATTCTTATCCTTCTTATTCTCTCTCCGATTTACAACTGAGTTCCCTTACACTCTATCTCTCCTCAAGTTATCCTAATCCATGTTTCTTCTCTTCACATATTATGTTGCCACGTGTGTCTAATTATTTCTGCCTCAAAGACAAACTTCTCAAGTATTTTCAAGAGAATCCTAGGCACCATTCGGTACGCGATAGTATTTTGGAAGGATTGTTGTCGCCGGGAAAGTAATTGCCTAGAAATCTTTTACCATAATTTCAAATCCCTTCCCCTGCTTGGTTAACCAAAGGATTAATATCGTGAATCTAAATGTAGTGTTTGATTCATGTATGGAAAGTGACATGACAATGCATAGTATATAACAATAATATCCTTTAGTTACACAGACACACACACACACACACACACACACACACACACACACACACATATATATATATATATATATATATATATATATATATATATATATATATATATATATATATCACTGTTCTAAAAAACTCGCCTAGGGTCCGCCTAGGCTTAAGGCGTGGGAGAAACGCCCCGCCTTAAGCTTTTGACACCTTATGCTTGGTAAAACCCTGAAGGCGCTCTTTTTCTCTAAAAACAACAATGCTTTAATGAAATGATATCGCATTTTAAAGATTCTTTTACAAATCGGACCATTATATCATCCAAAATAATCAATTAGTATTTTAATTTGCACTTATTCAGACATATTTGTATGATATGTACAATTTTATTATTTTAATAGCCTTGTTATGGTTAAAAGATATTAAAATATATTAAAAAGGCGTAAACGCCTTTTCATGCCTTTTTACTCTTAAGGCCCGCCTAGGCTTCTAAGGCATAAGGCTTGGCCTCCACGCCTTGATCACGTCCCGCGTTTTTTAGAACATTGATATATATATATATATATATATATATATATATATATATATATATATATATATATAGAGAGAGAGAGAGAGAGAGAGAGACTCTCCAACATACCTAGCAACATAACTATTTTTTTAAAATAGTAAAAAAAAATAATTTTGAGTTAATATTTTTTATGAGTTCATGATATTTCAATATGATATTTTAATTTTCCCCTGTAAAAATATTCAGATCAAAACAATGTGTTTTGAGATTTTTAAAAAATAGGCAAAAAATGACAGGTTTAAAGGGTAAAAACTTACAGTTTTTTGACCCATTTTTTAAAAATAACAAAAACCATTTTTTTCAATTGATTTTTTTATAGGTGCACATTGAAATAACATGAGCCCATATAAAAAATATCATCTCAAAATGATATTTTGAACTATTTTAAAAAAAGGGTATATTCTAGGAGGGATGTTGGAGCTCTCTCTCTCTCTCTCTCTCTCTCTCTCTATATATATATATATATATATATATATATATATATAGTCCTACTCTTGTGCGGACTAGTCCGCATTTTAAGAATGCGGACCAGACATGTGTCACTTGGCGGTGAGCCCAGAAAAGGGAGAGAGAGTGTGCCTATAATTTAGGCGATAATTTCTAGGCGCACCGTTAGGTGATAAATGTCCGGTCTTTATTCTTATAATGTGGACTAGTCCACACAGGAGCATTATATATATATATAATTAATCTTATTTGATAATGTTATAAAACAAAATAATATGATTCACTATTTTTAAATCTATGAACAAAAATTGTTTTCTACATAAATATATTCAAATATTTACTAAGTTTAATAATTTATGGTATATCTATGTGCATTATAATGTATGTTAATATAACTACTTATTACATGAGGGAAAAATACCAAAAGAAAATTTGTAGGACCTTTAAGATATTAATAGAATCTCACATAACAAAATTTTCTTCTCAAAATAATATTTAGATTTTATGGATAATTTTGATAATTTAATATTTTATAAGCATCTTTGTCTTCACTGAAAGAATTGTAAGGATTTCCACGGGAACGTAAGAATCCCACCTATTGGATGAATTTTGATTCCACCTTTTTTTTCCACCAAGAAGGTAATCTAATTCCATTGTGGTCACATTCTCTTGTAACCTAACCTCACACCAAACATAGTAATGTTACACATTACCATAATTGTTAGAAGGAATCAAATTCCACCTAGTTTTTTCGCGTTCTAAATGGGTCTTATAGCAGACATTTGCTATGTTTCCTCTTCCAAATCTTTAAACTTTCTATTTTCTCTGTCTACATTGTTTAATGTAACATGTCTATTAGGGGTGACAATATTGGAAACGACACGAAAACACAACACAATACATGAAATTGATGACGTAGTAAAAAAATGTGGACCCTTATTATTTTAAAAGTATGTCGGACTATATAATACAAGATATTTTAAGAGAGTGCAATAAGCCATGTAGTAAAAAATGTATTTAGCTTCAATTATATAGGAGTTTAGTGTAATTTTACTACACCACTTAAACATTTCAAATATATATTAAAATATGTATAAGAGTAAATAGATTATTTAAAACACAATTATATATGAGTTTAGTATATTTTTAATTGAAGGACAAAATAATTTAATGTACAAAAAAAGTTTTCATTCTTAAAACCACTTGAATAACATATTATAACCTTCCTCTTGTTATAAAGGATGCATCCTGCACTCCCACTTGTTATAAAGTCAACATGTATTTAAGTATATATTTATGAGTTTATAAAATTTTATGTAATTAGTTATACATAGATTTAGTTTTGCAAAAAAAAAATATATAGGAATAGGTAAAGGACCCACATCAAAACATTTCCTACCAATAGGTATATATTACCTTAGAGACCAAAATGCTTTGTTATATACATTATTGGAGTCCCACACAAATAATAGTTGCAAGTCTCACAACTATTAACATATTATAAATCTACTCGTAACTCACTTATAAAGCTCGGACCGAACCTGGTCTAAGAGTCTTCTAGCTCTGGCCTGCTAATATTTCAAAAACTACGGTGAACCCATTTTTGGGATCAGTAGAATGTTAATTTTACAGTGCACTAAGGGATCCTGTAAGATATCGAAGGGCATCCGTTCATTGAGTTTCAAATTTTTAATATGTATTTGAATGTAATCACCTGAATGAGAATTTAATTAGCGCGAGGGTTGACAATTATGTACCTGTGTCATTTTTTTATGTTTCTTGTCTATTTATGTTTAAAAAAAGATTGTTAAACACGTCTCTCTAGTTTTTATGTTGGTCGTGTTCATTTTAATTAAAAATATATATAATATTGGATTGTGTCATTTTCGTGTTAGATAAATCTTGTTCCGGTTGTGTCTGGCTTATCACGGCCCAATAGCACGATTTGGCACCCATTTTGTGTGTGTGTGTGTGTGTGCGTGTATCTTCGCTTCCTTAACTATATAATTGCCAATTCCTCGACTTTCATAAAATTCCCTCGTAACTTGATCAAATATCATGTGAAAGATATTTCATTATGAGACACTAACGCTCATATTTTAAGAGGATCCATTACTATGATCTATTCCTGTTCATGCCTATTATTCTTCATATATTTTTTGTCTTTCTTTCTAAATTTTATCACTGACACTAACATTAAATATTTTCTCTATTTTAATTCACTTTAGTATTTACCAAATCCATTCCATCACCACAAAATATTTCCACATATAATAGTCGAGGATATGTTGAGTAACCAATGGATAGTCAGGGTTAATATGTGGAACGTTCTAGTAGAAGACATTTTTGGCAGACGAATGCGAAAAAGTTCTGGAAATTATTTGAGGTCATTCTAGTCAAGTGGTTTGTGTCTTTATTTATTTATTAATTTTACAACTAGTTTTGTTTTAGGATTCCTACAATTGGGATTTTGAGATGTAATTAGAAAAAGAAATAATTCTATTATTCCCGTGGCCATCTGGGATTTCTCCGATACGGATTCGTCCCGAAATAAGAGAATTTTGGCATGTGCGGGTCTTGAGAAATCTTTGCGGGCTCCCACATATATAAATTGGCCTTCATTAAATGATGATGAAAAGGTAGAACATGGAGTCACGAGCCTATTTAACTCAAAGTAGGCAAAAGATGTTGTAGTTCTCATAGAAATGTCATCAAAGACAAATTGATGCTTACCAAATAAAAAAAATGAGGGTCCAGCGACTAAGTTGCCGAACGGATAGGTGTTAGGCACCCATTCTTCCCTATTAGTATCTCATAAGCTAGGATAATATTCTCATTTTCTCCAAAATATAATTCATGTGTATAATGTGTGTGATGTGAAAATAACTTAGAAAAAAAAATCGTCATATACACATCATGAGAAGGACGGAAATGATTCATTCTGAGGAGTATAAAAAGAAAGAAAATAATCTGACAAGGTAGCCAAAATGTGTGCAGTGCGCGAAGAATGGAATATGTATGTATGAGGAGGGCGCTAAAAATATGATAATCAAAAGGGACAATGATATGTGCGATATATCGGACACAAATCTGCCATGGTGAAATAAATATGTGTGTCTAACGAAAGTCTAAAAAAGAAACATAATAAAAGAATATGAAACTATGATATGATTAACCAACGGATCATGATTTACTATGAGGAAGTGAATATGCATGTTTGATGGGTTACTAGTACTTATACATGTATATACGCATAATAATTCTAAATATTAGAACTAGTAAAGTAAATAAATAAGCAAATAGGACTGGAATATAGAGGATGACTAGGGACGCCTAGATAGGCCAAAAAAGGCAACAAAGTCCATGTAGTTTGACAACACGCAAGGGTGGGGCTTAACCCATGAACCCAAAACTTGAAATTATCTAAGTTCATTTAAAAATGTTCACAAGTGTTGGGAGTGTGAAAAATGGAAAATATACTTTAGGGTTTAAAGGTGAACAGTCTTTTAGCATTTTTGGTCTATAAAATTATGTTTTTTGCATATAAATAATAAAAAAATGGATTAATTGGAGTGATAAAATGAAATAAAGTAAAAATATTCCAAGAGTGAAGAAAAAAATAATTAATGACACTAGTTAAATAATATGTAAAAAGATTGAAGTAGACCTCATATAGATCTTTGCTATGATTTTGACGTAAAGCAGGCTAATTTTTATGGTGTTTGAGTGGTGGTAGGGTAATGGTAAAATTGGGTGGAAAAAAGTGAGGTCAATGCGATGTAAGAAAAGTGGAGAGAATTTTTAGAACATGAAATTTCATAATGACGATGCACTAATTTCGAGGTAGAGGTTGTTTTAATTTTCAGAAAAGGGTTCTTACGAATTAGTCCATGACTTCCTTAAATAGAAAAATATAGGGCCAGGGTCTATGCCGATTGGCATAGGCCCTGGTCTGCCGATCGGCATACCCCTAGCTTGTTGATGAAGTAATTTACCCCTATAACGATAGGCAGAGGGTCTGGGGTGGCCTATAGGCAGTCCAAAAAGGAATTTTTCTAAAAAAACATGCAGAAAATGCGAATCGTAAGTCCGAATCACGCACAAACAAAACCGTTGAAAAACGTATTCAAATCCATATAAAAATATATTGGGCCACTTTCGGGTCTGAGAGTTAACGAAAGTCAAACGGTGCTTGAAAATGCTTGATAGCGTCTCGGATGGGGTTCATGGAGTAAAAACGCAAGTAGGCACGAACCGTACGATCGATTCATGCATGGAATTGACCGTTAGAAGGGGTATTAAAAGCCTTATGAAAGTGAAAGAGATATTCCGAGGTTTGAAAGTTGAACAAAGTTAAACGGAGCTCATAAGCATGCGGTGGCTTTAGGATAGGGTTCTTACATTAAAAAGCGAAGTACGAGCGAACTGTAGGGCTAATTCATGCATGGTATTGGTAGTTGGAAATGGTATTTGGCGGCCCTGTGGAAGTGAAATGAGCTACGAACATATTTGGGAGTTGACCAATGTCAAAATCGGCTCGAAAGAGACTGATGGTCTCTAAGACGGGGTTTCGAAGAAAAAAGTTAAGGACGTGCGAACCATGAGGCCAAGTCATGCACGATTTGGACAATTGAAAAGGGTATTTAGAGCCCTATGAAAGTTTATGGATTTACTCTCGGGTTCTAAAAACACCTGATATGCAATGTAAGGATGGTATTGCAAACGAAAATATTTTCTTATTTTTCAAATTTAAGGAAAAAAACTTTAAATAAGTTAATGCAATAAAAGCCTTTTCACCAATTAAACCGTTTATTATGAAAAAACGAGTTACCCAATTTTATCTTTTTTAACCTAAAACATGAATCTAAGTGATAAAAAGATTAAATAAGTAAAGCATCACCACACGCCAATGTACGAGGAAAACCCACAATAAGAAAAAGCTCGGATGACCCAGCCAAACAGTTCACCATGATAAGGTTTTACAAAGACTAGACGGTGGTCTTATTCATTGACTCGTCTCCCTAGAAAGCTTTAATGTGATTCAATCTTCAACCTCTCATTCACATTGCAACGTAGGAGTCCACCCACACAAACCGCCACAACATGTGAATCCACACGTGCCCTGGTATCCACCGATGAGGCTCAAAAAGTATCTACGAAATAGGAAAATGGAATTATCAATTCTTTATCACAACACATAAACCATAAATATGATGACCACCACACGAAGCCTTCTCTATCCAGATGATTATAAATAGACTTTGTGCTCAACAAAAAGAACTCAAAGCATAGGAATATTGAAATATGGATATTTAAACTCTTTTGGGTGAAATAATGGATTTGAAATTTAGTAAAAAAATGGGAGTTCTTCTTTGCCAAATGTTCTTCAAAATTTGAGTCCATCACGCCTCTTTATATTAAACCAAGAAATTCGAGGCGACAAGTTCGTCCAAATGAAAACATAGTTCTCATTCGAACAAAATTTATATTTTGTTCAAATCATGACTCGTCTCGTTCGAACGAACATGCATTGTGGTTCAAACGACCTCACCATGAGCTTCCAAATGGTGACCTTCTATTTGACAAAAAATTCCCGTTTGAAGTTCAATAGATGTTCGTTCTAATAACCTATGCTTGTTCTAGCGAGATCTCAAACTAGTTTGAACGAAATTCTCATTTCATTCTAATGAAGTTTGTATCTCGTTCTAACGAACTAAGAAATAAATTTTTTTTTCTAAAAATTATTTAAAAACAGTTCCAAATGATTTTGTTTAAAAAATAATCACCCAAAATAAATTTCAAAGGACCATAATCTAATGCGACCATACCTATAAGATCCTAAAAAAATGTGAGGACAAACTTGGCATGAAACACGATATGATGAGTATCCATCTTTGAAGCTTTTTCGCTACGTCTTCAACAGTTTTACAAGATCGACAATACAAAGTCTAACTTATAACTCAATTTTTTCCTGAAATTATGCCAATTACAAACAAATTGAATCGGTTGTGAATTTTCCCTTTTAAATATCCTCTTTTGGCTATTCCGGGACAAAAAACCAAAGTAAAAACCCCATGGGTCAGAAAACACTTTAAAAGACTCAACCTCAAAAGAAAAAAGTACAGATGATCGACAAACACATATGCTATGTAGCTTTGCTCGCTTGAAACTTTATCTTATGTTTTAAAACTACACACTTAAAACACCTTCAAGTGCAAAGAAAATATAACATGTATAAAATCAGCATCTGAATAAATTCAAACTATGTCCAACAATCTCAACCTAGGTAAGATATCTCCTACTAAGATAAAGATATCATAATCATGAAAGGAAAGACACTATTTGTCCTCATTTTTGTTTAGAACTAAACGAAGTAAGAATGCATAAAACTATTTATCCCCCATGAACTAAATCTCCCCGAAATATGTGAACATATAATAACAAGAGAAATTACAAAAGTAGTAATACTACCATGCAATGGTGTAACGTGCATCAAGAACATAACATTGCAACACAAGCACAAATATTCACAAGCTATAATATTAATAAATTTACAAGAAGGGGTGAGGCAAAAAGGGAGATAACACATAATATAAGTGGTTCAACCAATCTTGGCCTACTCCACTACGTGGGTGCATATGAAATCCACTAAATAAGGACTATAATGGCCTTGGGATAAAAAACACTAAAGCTTTCTATAATTTCCCATAATTTTTCTAAAATAAATAATAATAATAATAATAATAATAATAATAATAATAATAATAATAATAATAATAATAATAATAATAATAATAATAATAATGTTTTTTGATAAATAAAATTTTGTGGAAATTGGACTAAATTGGAAACTTAATTTAATAATAATAATAATAATAATAATAATAATAATAATAATAATAATAATAATAATAATAATAATAATAATAATAATAATAATAATAATAATGTTTTTTGATAAATAAAATTTTGTGGAAATTGGACTAAATTGGAAACTTAATTTAATAATTGCAAAGGTGTAATTTTTTGTTAAGTCATATTTTTATGTGATTAATTTTCTGCGTGTATCTATGTGTATTGCTATAGCATCGCATGTATTGCAAAAAAAAATCAAATTAATATGTCACACAATTTAAAAGTACCCAATGTAACATAAAATAATTCAGAATATATTTCGCGGCACATATGGGCTCGTTTATGTGTTTTAGACCTTTATAAATAGTCCCATACCTAAAATATAGAGGTTGGAGAGCTTTTGGACATGTTGGGATATGAATTCGGGTCTATTTGGGGGTCCAAAAGTTGGGTTTTAAGCCCTACTCGAGATTAGGATTTATTATTGTTTAAGTGGGGGTAAACCACTTCCCCACTACTATTCGGAAACGACCTAAACACAACTGTTAACGGGAGAGGAAAGGAGAAGAACCAAAATAGGATAAAAGGACAAGGAATCAAGAATAAATCAAAGGGGTTGTCTTCCACAAATTTCTAAGGCAATAATCCTCTTACTTAATTAAAGTTTTCCCTGTATTTTCTTGATGCATTATAATGACCCTTAAAATTTCTGAAATTTAGGTTTGATATGAATGATTTAATGATGAATAAATATTCTATGCATGTAGAGGGTTGGATTTAATATAGAATAAGGCCCATAAATTTAGGTATACCGATATCTTGAAATTGGGGTTAGAACCCTCAGGGTTCTTGATAGTTAAGTGGGGACATCTTGACTAGATGATGTAGAGGATATTATTGTTGGTATATGGACTGAAATCCTGATGTAAACTCCATGATAGATGCCACATATCATAGATTAAATAGGGTTGGAATTTGGAATGAAATTTGAGTTGAAATATGTATTTAATGTTCATACATTCCGGGAAAATTAGGCATGAAATTAGAATTGAATCATGTAATTAATGATTGTAAGTGGACTAATTAAGTTGTAGAGAATAAAATACATAACTATTAAGAAGTATAAACCCTTAGAAGTGAATTTGGAAGGAAATTAAAGAATCCCTTACTAAAACAAACAAGCAAATATGGGCTTTTGCATAAAATCAAACCTATTCAGCCATGGAGCGAATTGATTCGGTTTGGCAGTGAATGGATTCGACCATGAACCAAATCAATTCAGTCCTAGGGGCTGATTGAGTTAGGCCTAGAATTTGGTTAAGGGTAATTTCAGGAGTCCAAGCGAGTTGGTAGGAATGTGTATGGGCCAATAGGAATATATTAAAAATGAAAAGGTGCCCTTATTTAATTGGGAAAATTACATTTAACAAGTTGGTTAAGTAATTATCTTAGAGAGTGGAATTAGTAATTCACTAGAAAATAAATTATTGATAAATGGAATAATTGTGGACTTTTTGTGGGGCTTTTCTATGGTAATTATAGATTAGTTACCTATACATATTATACGAGATAATAATATGTATTTATATGTATTTGTGTGGACATACCAATGTTCATGGACTGTCCTAACGGCTTGGGGGTTCGTACGTTCGGACCGGGTACCACATGTAAACACAGGCCGGCTTGACGAATGTGTAGGTCGTATAGGTACTACATGGAGGCAGTATTTATGAGATGAATGTGTTGATGCTGACCCAACCTGTGTCACCGTTGGGTATGGATCGTGAACAAGTATCCTGCGTAGGGATCGCCCTCAACTAATGTGTGTTTTGTGATGTCCACTTATGATAAGAGATTCCTCCAGACTTGTCCATAAAATACGAACTAGACACTAATGGTAGATGCCTTTGTGTGTCAAATATATCAAAGGACATATATAAATAATTGTCGCGTTGTAATGAGATAAATTTAATTGTCTAAGAATGTGGACATAAATGACAAGAGCGTACTTTGTGATGCATAATAAATGTTTATGCGTAGACGTGAGACTTATAAAACTAGGATATTATGGGTATTTGTAGTTAATTACAGTCGATACACTTAAACATTTAATTGACAAGCGAGCCATATGTTCGGCGTATCGTGCCGAGCCAGCCTTTAGGTGAGAAAATTGGGGTTGATATAATTGGTATCAAACCACAGTTTTTGTCTCCTTAAGATATGTGTTGCGTTCATTACGTTCTATTTTGCGTTATTTGATATGTAAAGCCTATCGTTAGGATTCATTGTATTCTTACATTGGTTCTAATTCGAATTTATTTTCTTTTAAATGTAAAAACAAAAAGGGGGAAGACCGAGGTGAGTACATATTTCCAAGGAGGGGGCTCACTCACAACCACGTCATCAGCTATAGGCCCCAAAGGCCCAATAGTTGATCACACATGCTCAGATAGACACTATAGTGTCTCAGGCGGTCTCTACGATTATGGTAGCCATGCTCCAGCACTTCCCACCACCACAGACACATAAGCAACCACCACTACCACAACAAGTGGCTATACCATCTCAAGAATTGGGTTATATGTGGGATAGAGTGACGGAGGCCTTTTTTAAGGACCAGCCTCCAGTGTCCGCTGGCAGTTTAGATATATTTGTGGTGAGTAGGTGGGAGAAGGATATTGAGAGGCACTTACGGAGAGTCAAGTGAACACCCATACAGAAGAAGATGTTGGTTTCATTTAGATTAGTGGGGTACGTACTTCAGTAGTGGGAGGAGATTACGATAGTTGCTAAAAGGGGTAATTTCAGTATTGATTAGTTTTGTGAGAGATTTGAGGGGAAATACTTCCCCCTAGAGATGCAGTCTGAGATGAGGAGTGAGTTTTTGGAGCTCAAATAGGAGGGGCTTACTATAGCCTAGTACGAAGAGGAGTTCAACGCCCTCTCCTACTTCGTAAAGGAGGATGTTTGTACCAGGAAGATGAGTATGGACAAGTTCATTTTGGGATCATCCTGACACATCGAGAAGGCTTTTATGGGGAACCCATCATTCAGGAAATACAATCAGTTGGTTAATTCTCTACTTTTCCATTGCCAAGATCACATGGAATTTCTAAAAACAAAGGGAGAGAAATGTCATGGAGTGAAGTCATCTAGACAGCAGGGCAAGAGGAGTGGAGGAAGCGAATCTAGGACCCAATAGCACATGGGAACCCCATCTGCCGACCAGAATAAGAGGTTTAGAAGTGCAAATAACTAAAACAACTAGGGATAGTCGGTGAAGGTATATCAGGGGCTAGCAGTATAGAGGCCATCAAGGCCAGGCATAGGAGGATAGAGGCCAATAGGGCTGCTGGTTTAAGCAGGGTCTGTTCTAAGGAAACTCTTAAACCTATGGGGAAAATGTCATTCCTCAGAGATTTTTTCTCGTGGTAACCTGATAGTCCAAGATAACGGAGGCTATAGGGGATAATAGCAAGCGCCACCGGGACATCGCCCACCCTTTCTAGCTCAGGATGACGCTATACAAGTCTCTCAAGAACTCATCACCCCGCCACAAGGACGATATTCATTGAAGTATGGATGAGTCTATCATGTTTCAAACACAGAGGGGACAATACCTGCACAAGAAGTCGAGGGTATTTCCCATCTTTGGTCATATTATTCGCATTCTATTCGATACGGGTGAATCTCATTCTTTTGTTAGCACGGGGTTTGCACGGAAGACGTGTATGATAGATTTTTCATCCAACGTTATTTAACACATAGGCTCACCAGTGGGTAGAGGGGAACCCATATAGTCAATATTTTGGGTTATAGGTATTGAGATAGGTCGACTCACCTTCGCAGTTGATTTATTAGTACTTGACATGCATGAGTACGGTGTCATTTTGGGTATGAACTGGCTAGCTACATATAGACCATGTGTGGATTGTTGTGGGAGGTCCATCATCTTTGCCACTCCAGGGTAGGAGATGTACTTAGTTGCGATGTCGCACCCCATAGGTGGGTCGAGCACGCATTTGTACTACATCGAGGAGGATACTTCTTCATAGGTTGTGGTGACACTAGATTCCATCCCGTAGGTGAATGGGTTTTCTAATATTTTTGGGTAGATTTTTTGGTTACCACCTAGTCGGGATATCAATTTCATGATTGATTTGTTTCCAGACACTAGACCTATTGTCCATACTCCGTATCGGAGGGCTCTTTTGGAGATAAGGGAGCTGCAAGAGAATATTAATCAGTTGTAGGGAAGGGATTTATCAGGAGGACTACTTCACCCTAGCGTGATACATTATTATTCGTCAAGAAGAAGGAAGGATCTCTACATTTTTGTATCGACTGTCAGGAGTTGAACAAAGTTACTATTCAGAATGAATACCCGTTTCCACGTATAGATGATTTATTTTACTAACTGAGGGGTGCTACATATTTTTCAAAGATTGATTTATGGTTGGGTTACCACCAGTTAAGAGTTCCGGAGTAGGATATCTAAAAGACAACCGTCCTTATTAGGTATGGGCCATACGAGTTTTTGGTGATATGATTTGGGCTAACCAATGCACCAGCAATATATATCGACTTGATGAACCGCGCGTTCAGTGATTATTTGGATCGATTTGTTATCATATTTATAGATGATATCTTAATTTATTCTCAAACTACGGAGGGGCACGCAGATCATTTATGAGTGGTCTTACAGACACTTATAGATCATCAGTTGTATGCAAAGTTTCAGAAATTTGTGTTTTGGTTGAGGGAGGTACAGTTCTTGGGCCACATTGTGTCCGATCGGGGGATATCCATGGATCCAGGGAAAGTTTCTATCGTGATGGAGTGGGGACAACCCACTATACCCATCGAGGTGCACAACTTCTTGGGATTGGTCGGGTACTACCATCAATTCATCTAGAAGTTCTCCAAGATAGTCGGGCCCTTAAGGAATTTGACGAGGAATGGGGCACCATTTATTTGGGACGAGGTGTGACAGTAGGAATTTGAGGAGTTGAAGACTAGACTAAATACAACATTGGTTTTGGCATTGCCTCGGGTAGGGGTTGACTACAGAGTCTTCACAGATATGTCCTTACGGGTAATTTACGGGGTTTTGATGCAGGAGGGGAGGATAGTATCTTATGCTTCCCGAAAGCTTAAGCCTCATGAGGGACATTACCCCACCCACGATATAGAGTTAGAATCTATAGTTTTTTCATTGCGAGTGTGGAGACACTATCTCCTGGGGGAGAAACTTTATCTTTTCACAAACCACAAAAGCCTGTAGTATTTGTTCACACAGCAGGAGCTGAACATACGACAAAGGATATGGCTAGAGTTTTTGAAAGATTATCAGTTCGACATTCGGTACCACCCTAGAAAGGTGCCGTAGCTGATGCTTTTAGCAGCAAGCCTATTTTGGACTTAGCAATGGTGTGAAAGGCAAAGTGGCAGTCGCTTTATGCCAACAATGAACTGACCCGCGCATTTATGGCAGTTCTCACTATCACCCCCAAGATCATTACTTGGGTGGTGAAGCCATAGGGAGGAGATAAGCATTCCTAGTAGCGAATGAGATAGTTGCTAGACGAGAGATGGAGCACTTTCCCATTGGGTTAGATGGTGGTTTGAGGTTTCAGAGGAGACTAGTTGTACCAGATGATGAGGACTTGAGGTAAGCTATTATATTTGAGGCTCATGGGTTACGATTTATGGTACATCCCTGAGGGAATAGATGTACCATGACATGGGACGCCATTATTGGTGGATCAGGATGAAAAGGAACATAGATAATTTCATGTCAAAGTGTGCTACGTTCCAGCTGGTGAAAGTGGACTATTAGCGTCCCGTAGGATTTTTAAAACCTTTAGAGATCCCAGTGCGGAAATGAAAAGTGTCTCCATGGACTTTATTACTGGGCTACCTACATCGTAGAGCGAACATGATTTGATATAGGCAATCATCACCAGTTTGACAAAGAAGGCTCATTTCTCATCGGTTCGGACACATTATAGCTCGGAGAAGTACACCAGACTCTTCCTTACAGAGATTTTTAAGCTGAGTGGGGCACCGCTCAACATCGCGTTAGATAGGGACAGGGCATTTGTGTCCCACTTTTAAAGGAATTTTCAGCAGGCCTTAGGGGCATAGTTGAGATTGATCACGTCATATCATCCTCAGACCGATTAAAAAATGAAGAGGATTAACCTACTATTGGAGGACATGTTGAGGATATGCATTCTAGATTTTTTAAGGGGAGATGGGATCATTATTTGCCTTCAGTGGAGTTTCCATAGAATAACAACTACTAGTTCACGATCGGGATGCCACCGTTTGAGGCACTCTATGCGAGACCTTGCCATTCCCCCTCATGTTAGTTTGAGTTAGGGGAGAACAAGTTTCACAGGCCAGACTTCATTCCGGACACTTCAGAGAAGGTAGATATGATTCGGGCCAAGATACGAATTACACAGGACAAGCAGAAGAGCTATGTAGATGCGGGCCAAATACACTTAGACTTAATTGGAAATTTAATTTAGTAATTGCAAAGGTGTAATTTTTTGTTAAGTTATATTTGTTTTTGATTGATTTTATATGTCTATCTATGTGTATAGCTATAGCATCACATTGATTGTATAAAAAAATACAAATTAATGTGTGACACAATTGAAAAGTACCCAAAGTTAACATAAAATTATTCGGGACATATTTCGGGCCATATATGGGACCGTTTAGGTGTTTTAAACCTTTAGAAATAGTCCCGGGTCAATAGTATATAGGTTGGGGAACTTTTGGTCTAGTTGGGATATGAATTTGGGTCCATTTGGGAGTCCAAAAATTGAGTTTTAAGCCCAACTCGGGATTAGTATTAATTAGTGTTTATGTGGGGGTAAACCAATTCCCCATTACTATTCAGAAATACCCAAGCACAACTTCTAATGGGAGAGGAATGCATAAGAATAAAAAGATGGAAAAGGGGTAAGGAATCAAGAAGAAATCAAATGGGCTTTCTTCCACAAATTTCTAAGGCAACAATTCTCAAACTTAATTTACGTTTTCAATGTACTTTCTTGATGCATTATAATGACCCTTAAAATTTCTACGATTTAGTTATGATATGTAATATATGATGATGAATACATATTTTATGCATGTAGAGGACTCTATTTCATATAAAATTTGTCCTAGAAATTTAGGTATCAATATCTTGAAATTGGGGTTAGATGCCTTAGCGTTCTTGATAGTTAAGTGGGGATGTTTTAACTATTTGATGTTGAGGATATTACTGTCGGTATATGAACTGAAATCCGGATATAAACCGCATGATAGATGATCCATATTATGAATTAAATAGTGTTGGAATTTGGAATGAAATCTAAGTTCTAATATGTATTTAATGTTCATACATTCTGGAAAAATTAAGCATGAAATTGGAATTGAATCATGTAGTTAATGATTGTAAATGGACTAATTAATTTTTAGGGAATCAATTACATAACTATTAAGAAGTATAAACCCTTAGAAGTTAATTTGGAAGGAAAGTGAGGAATCACATATTGAAACAAACAAGAAGATTTGGGCTTCTGCATAAAATCGAATCGATTCGGCCTTGGAGCGAATCAATTCAGTTTGGGAACGAATCGATTTGGCGATGAACCAAATCAATTCGGTACTAGGAGATGAGTGATTTGGGCCTAGGATTTGGTTAAGGGTAATTTCAGTAGTCCAAGTGAGTTGGTAGGACCGTATATGGGTCAATATGTAATATATTAAAAATGAAAAGGTGTCCTTATTTATTTGGGAAAATTACATTTAACAAGATGGTTAAGTAATTATCTAAGGGAGTGGAATGAATAATTCACTAGAAGGTAAATTATGAATAAATGGAATAAATGTGGACTTCATGTGTGACTTTTATATGGTAATTATATAGTAATTACATATACATATTGTACGAGATAATAATACGTACTTATGTGTATTTATGTGGAGATACCAATGTTTGTAGGCTATCCTATCGGCATGGGGGTTCGTACATTAGGACCGGGTACCACACATCAGAATAGGTGGTCTTGAGGATTATGTAGGTCATATAGGTACTACATGGAGGCGCTATTTATGTGAGCTAGGTGTTGATGCTAAAGCAGCCTGTGTCACCGATAGGTAAGGACCGTGAATAGGAATCCTGCGTAAGGACCTCCCCAAACTTATGTGTATTTTGTGTTATCCGATTAGGATAAGAGATTCCCCAGACTTGTCGATAGAGTACGAACTAGACAGCAACGGTAGATGCCTTTGTGTGTCAAATATATGAAAGGACATATATAAATAATTACCAGACTGTAATGTGATAAATTTATTTATCTAAGAATGTGGACATAAATGACAAGACCCTACTTTGTGATGCATAATAGATGTTTATGACTATACGTGAGACTTACTAGACTTGGATATTATGGGTATTAGTATTTAATTATAGTCGGTACACTTACACATTTAATTATCAAAAAATTCATTATTATTAATTTGCCACATCGTCTGTGTCATTATTTAAGACTTATTGGGATGCGATTTATATCACACTTAGATGATGGGTGAGGTGTTAAACTCATGCGAGTAATGATGTAGGAATATTTATTTTGCATCAACTGTATTATTCATCTTAAATAATTAATTTAATTCTTGAACATCTAGGGCTCAGACCCAAATTTAAATGTTTTCTCCTCCCAAGTTCTCCTACAAATGGATAGATGGATTGTGCTGTAGTAGACTCACAGTCTATTTCATTCATCATGTTTTAGATTCTTTGACTCTATCATAGGTGCTTTTCTTCCAGAGTTAGTTATTTTATTTGTAACAGTTGTAAGGGCATAAGCCTGAATTTCTTATGTTGGGTTGTGGAATTTACTCTATAGCTGGATTTATTATGTACTTGGTGTTGGTTTGAATTTGTCTATTGTTATGGAAACATTCATAAAGTTCAATACAAGCCTTTTAAATAATATAATATATATTACGTTTGTGCTGAGAATGGTATGAATTGATAAGCAAGCGTTATCTTCGACATATCGGCCTGGCCAACCTTTACGTGAGAAAGTAGGGGTTGTTACACTTTCTGTCTCAATGGAGTGAATTCATCAGAGTTTTAGTAGGGTTTTGAATTAACCATCCTTCTAAAGGTAGGAGAAGGTATGTATTTATATGGATGGGGTGGTGCCATGCGCACCCCAGGCATATAGGAGGCATGTACAATATCAAGTGGCCAATGTCATTCGGTCACCTATCATATGTTCTTGTAAATAATGATTGAGAAATATTCTCCACACATGAGGTGGATGTTGTCCATGTGAGGATTGTAGCCCACACGCACTCTCCCATGCGTCATCCATTCCACATGCCTTACCAGATGTGCCCTACAGACGTGAGGTGTTAGCGTGGCCGAGCAAGAGACCACTGAGGTTCAATTAGATCACATGTTGGTAACTTTCAAGTGGAGTCTCGAATAACTAGCATCAGGAAAATACGAGTGTATAACGAGTCTAATGAAGTCTCGACCTGATGGAAGGACGAGATCGAAATAGCTGCTATAAGATTCTTTGTGAGAGCACATTTTGTAAGGTCGGCTCGGGCTAAGCTAGTCTTGAGTGTAGACAAGGTCATTCTTAGGCATACCACGAATCATTATGAAAACACATTGATCTTAAACTATAGCACACTCAAAAGCTAAACATATAACATATTTTTTTCACTCAATTCCTTTGAAGCTATAATTTTCGAAAATCAAACAAACTAAACTCGTTGGCCTTGGATTTTTTTTGCTTATGTTGACTTTAATTTTTTATAAATAGGTTCTTTCCAATGGTGGCTTCCCTTTAAATAAGATTTTCTCCTTTCGTAGCCCTTTCCCATACACCATCATATATTTTTAATAAAAAAATCTAACGGCCAATGCTTTTTACCTACACAAATCTACCATAGTAATAAAATATATAGATGGAAAGATGAATTAGAGAACATGTCACACAACTCAAATATAATATGTGAAGTTCAAATTCAAAGAGCTCGTTCATGTGTTTGTGGAGGCATATAAAAAGTGAATCCATTATGTGAATTAAAGTCGAAACAACTTTATACAAGCATGACTAAGAACAATCTAGGTATTAAAAATCATACCCAAATGTCCTAGTCACATGGAAAGTACATAATGAAATGGATTCAAATACATAACTATGCCCCACAAAATGTGTAAACTAAAATACACAAAAATATAAATTTTTTTGAGTTTTTATTAAAAATTTCAAATGAAATATACCAATTAAAAAAAACTCAAAAGACAAACAAAATCTTTTTGTATTTTTCAATACGACTCAACAAATGTTATATAAAAATACAAAAGAGTCAAATAACATACAACTAGCTAACATATATATATATATATATATATATATATATATATATATATATATATATATAAGAACAAAAGTTTGTGTATGTAAACATGTGAACACAATCAACCATTAGATATACCATGGTAAGTATCATGTGTAAGAAAATGAGAATCAATGAGTCTAATTTGTAAATCCTCCAAATTCTATTTCCTATCCCACATAATGGTAACACGATGATATATGGTTTTGGAAACCTTCGTGGATCTAGACTAAGACCACCGATGAAAATTTTTAATATCAATAAAAAATGCCTAGGGTGACCTGTCCTATCGTAAATGCATGGTCTTGGCTTGGTGATCAAAAGAATTTGTATATCGAATCCAATTCCACGCTTGTCATCTTTTATTTGGACGGTGCCTAACATCTATCCAACTTCGCGTACCTAGATCTCAAATCAAATTTTACACGATTCAAGTATCAATATCTCTTCAAGATCAACTATTCGAGACTCTAACAAATGCCTAGACTACTCAAACTTAAGCATATCCTTCTTTATAACCTCCATCAATCCACAAAGCCTATCTCTCCAACCCTCAACATACTCTATCTTCTTTTAAAAAGTCCCATCACTTACCCTAAGATCCCGAGTTAAATTTCGCTCATTATTTCCTATGGCATGCGGTTTCAACCTAGCTTCCAACTTCAAGTCTTCCTTATTCACATTCAATATTTTTGCATACAACTCATGGAAGGAAACTTGGAGTTCACTCTTCTACTACTCTTCTTCATCATCACTCTATTCCACATCACACATTTCGGATGCACTTCTACTACTCTTCTACTACTCATGTATAGAAATATCTTCATGGAAAGATTTATCATCAAAGCTCACATGACTACCTAGGGAGATTTCCTTCCCTCTTTCAAATTACTCTCACCAAGGATGATATTATAAGCATTCGGGTTTTTTCCCTCCTTTCTTACTTTAATGGGGCACTATGCTAGGATATAGTCCTAAACCTCAAACCATAAAGCTATTCCGATTTATCACTCATAAAGTTATCATTATAATTTTAGGGAATTGATTGATCTTGTTATCTAAAACTTTTTTGCATCTTTTGGTTACTTTTGAAACTTGAGAAATTTCTTGAATTTATTTTCTAACAAGGCCATATCTTTGGACTTAATGTCATATTCATCATTTAAAAATGTGTTTTTTCCTGTCGGGCTTTCAAAACAATGCCCTTGTCTTTCTTATTCATTGTGCATGAATATAAGTCAAGCTCACAAGTTTGTAGGTCACATACAAGATCTTCAAACTTTTTAGAATTTAAAGCACCCAAGGAATTCAAAACAATCACATTTGATTAAATCTTTCAGACAAATACCTTAATATTTTCTTCATTACTTAGTTATCCAGTATTCTCTTTCCTAAGTTAAAATATGAGTTAATTGTGTCAGATAATCTACTGTAGAACTCATCGAAGGTTTCACTGTCCAACATCTTAATGGTTTTGAACTGAGTTATGAGGTTTTGGAGTTTAGAAGACTTGACAACACTAGTTCATTCATGGGTGAGTTGGAGTATATCCTAAACATCTTTAAACATCACACAAGTCATAATGCAGTGGAACTCCTGTAAGGTCACAGATCGAAACAAAGCATTAAAATTATGTAAATTTTAACTTTGTAACCCATGTTCAACCTCACGCCAGAACTTTACGGGTTTGGGTAGCCTATTTTCTCTAAGTAATGTTGTAGTTGGGGACCAGCCAATAAGTATCACATGACATACCTAATCATCTGTAGCCTTAAGTGTTAATTTCATACTCATTTTTCAGTATGCATAGTTTGACACCTCAAACATCAGGGATCTAAGACCATTAAAACCAAAAAATTCATACCTAAAAATGCTAAATCTAAACACAACAACTTAGTGTTCTAAGTCTATTACCAATTTAAAGAGGTTCGATAGCTCCGGAAAGGATGATCTAACTAACAAAACGTGTATTTTAAAAAAATTCAAATTTAATGACTAAAACTTTTAATAGATTAAGCCCAACAAATTTGTGTAACACTTTTGAACAGATTGTTGTGAAAACCCGATTTACCCAATTTTATATTTTTAACCAAAAACATACATCTAGGCGATATTAGATAAAATAAATAAAACATCCACTATAGGCCGATCAAATGGGAAAACCTTGGACGATCGATCCAAATAGATTATATGATAACGTTTTGCAAATGCAAATAGATTACTATGATAAGGTTTTTCAAATACAAGTAAATTGTGTGGCTGGGCCGTCCGATGTTTTTTCCATTATGGATATTCCTCGTACATCGACGTCTTGTGAGATTGGTGTATTTATTTTATTTATTGTCACCTAGATGCATGCTTTAGGTTAAAAAAATAAAATTTGCTAAATTAGTTTATCACTGCAACTCGATTTGAAATTTGTGAACAAGTTTTTATTTCCTTAATTTTTTTAAAGGCTTCATTTTTAAAAATTGAAAAAAATTATAAAAATTGGAATTTTTATTTGCAAGACCATTCTTGCTTAAACGCACCATGGATATCAAGTGCACTTTTCACGCTTACATTGTATCTGTGCAGTTTGGGCAAACATATATAATGCCTCGAAAGTCCACTAGAGATGGCTTTCTCTTATGAGAGAAGTTTCTCCTTCTCTCTAAAAATACCCCTCTTTTTGTAATTAATCCCCCATGCTTTCCATGGAATCAAAATCAGAATTTAACTTGGATTTTGATCCTAAGCCTTTTGTTACTCACTATTCTCCAACACTTTTAGTTACACCTTCTGTCAACAATCAAAGTCACGCAAGGCCAAAGGAATCACCATTTTTTCCTCCATCTTTTGCTGATGTGCTAGTTAACAAAAGCACTGCTCATGTGCATGACACAAAGAAATCGCCATCTCTTCCCCCTCTTTCTACTCCATACATGCGTGGAGATTCAATAGCTGTGAGACTATTGGATGATTCTTACCAAGAAGTTTTTATTGACTGTAGCTCCTCTACAATTATTGGACGTATGGTTCTTGGCAAAGGTGATAAAACATGGATGATTTCAGAGTTGAAAGTGGCCCTCATTTTGTTTGGCAAACTGATAAGCCTTGGGTCCTCACACCCATTGGCAAGGGAAATTTCAACGTCCATTTCTCTTGTTAAGATGATAGGATTAAAATTCTTAGTCTACGTAGCTACAAACTAGCTACTGGATCTTTTATGGTATTTCAATGGAGTCCAGATTTCAAACCAGAAAAACATGTAATCTCTATTGCTGTTGTTTGGGTTCGATTTATTGGATTGTGTCAAGATTATTGGGACCCGCGTCTTCTCCTCCAAATTGCTAGGGGAATGGGTATTCCAATTCATATTGATAAAGCAACTTTGGAACGGACTTATGGAAATTTTGCAAGAGGTTTAGTTGAAGTTGATATGTACTTTAAACCTCCCCACCGTGTCTTGGTTGAAAGAGGGGAAGGTAATTTTTTTGTCAACATTTCTTATGAATCTCTCCCAATGTTTTGTAATTTCTGCAAATCTGTTGGACACTCCTTTAATGAGTGCAGGAGCCTTAAAAAAGTAGTTGTCCAAAATTCAGGAGGTCAAAAGGTAATGTCTTCAAATAGCATTGTTGTTGATACTCTTGACTGTTAAAAAATGGTGAGAAGTACTAAGTCTAAAAGTATTTCTGATTCAGTAGAGGGATCGACTTTTCCAAAGGATAATTTGCCTCAGGGGCATGTTCGTTTGTTGGAAAAAAGTCCCAAATGGTTACTGAAAAACACCAAAAATTAAACACCATTTATTCGAAAAAATTATTCATCTAAGTAAATGAGGAGCATCAATCACATCCAATTATTCTCGATAGTTTTTTTATCTCCAATTTGTAATGGGGATATTTATAAATTCCCATATTTAATCTTTAATGGCTTTTTGTAGTTTTTCTTTGCTTGTAAGCCCTTGGACAGGCTCTTTCTCCATTAATAATTTTATATCTTGGGTTTTAATCCCTCTTCCATAAATAAAAAAAATAAAAAATAAAAATAAAAGGACAGTCAGGGTTGATTTGTGAGACGTTCTAGGAGGAGACATTTTCGGCAGACGAATGCAAAAAAGTTCTGGAAATTAATTGAGGTCATTCTAGTCAAGTTGTTTGTCTTTATTTATTTATTAATTTTACAACTAGTTATGTATTAGGATTCCTGCCATTGGGATTTTGGGATGTAATTAGAACAAGAAATAATTCTATTAATCCAGTGGCCATCTGGGATTTCTCCGATACGGATTCGCCCCGAAATAAGAGAATTTTGGCATGTGCCGGTCTTGAGAAATCTTTGCGGGCTCCCACATATATAAATTGTCCATCATTAAATGATGATGAAAAGGTAGAACATGGAGTTCTCAAACCTATTTTACTCAAACTAGGCAAAAGATATAGTCGTTCTCACATAAATGTCATCAAAGACAAATTGATGCATACCAAATCAAAAAAATTTAGGGTCTAGCGACTAAGTTGCCGAATGGATAGGTGTTAGGCACCCATTCTGCCCTATTAGTATCTCATATGCAAGGATAATAATCTCATTTTCTCCGAAATATAATTCATGTGTACAATGTGTGTGATGTGAAAATAAGTTAGAAAAATAAATCATTATATACACATCATGAGAAGGACGGAAATAATTCATTCTGAGGAGTATAAAAAGAAAGAAAATAATCTAACAAGGTAGCCAAAATGTGTGCAGTGTGTGAAGAATGGAATATGTATGTATGAGGAGCGCACTGAAAATATGATAATCAAAAGGGACAATGATATGTGCAATATATCGGACACAAATCTGCCAGGGTGAAATAAATATGTGTGTCTAACGAAAAGTCTAAAAAAGAATCATAATAAAAGAATATGAAAATATGATATGATTAACCAACGGATCATGGTTTACTATGAGGAAATGAATATGCATGTTTGATGGGTTACTAGTACTTATATATGTATATACGCATAGTAATACTAAATATTCGAAGTAGTAAAGTAAATAAATAAGCAAATAGGACTGGAATATAGAGGATGACTAGGGACACCTAGATAGGTCAAAAAAGGCAACAAAGTCCATGTAGTTTGATAACACGCAAGGGCGGGGTTTAACCCATGAACCCAAAACTTGAAATTCTCTAACTTCATTTAAAAATGTTCACAAGTGTTGGGAGTATGAAAAATGGAAAATATACTTTCGGGTTTAAAGGTGAATCCTCTTTTAGCATTTTTGGTTTATAAAATTACGTTTTTTGCATATAAATAATAAAAACATGGATTAATTGGAGTGATAAAAAGAAATAAAGTAAAAATATGCCAAGAGTGAAGAAAATAATAATAAATGACACTAGTTAAATAAGATGTAAAAATATTGAAGTAGACCTCATATAGAACTTTGCTATGATTTTGACGTAAAGCAGACTAATTTTTATGGAGTTTGAGTGGTGGTGGGGTAATGGTAAAATTGCGTGGCAAAAAGTGAGGTCAATGCGATGTAATAAAAGTGGAGAGAATTTTTAGAAAATGAAATTTTATAATGACGATGAACTAATTTCAAGGTAGAGGTTGTTTTAATTTTCAGAAAAGGGTTCTTACGAATTAGGCCATGACTTCCTTAAATAGAAAAATATAGGGCCAGGGTCTATGCCGATTGGCATAGGCCCTGGTCTGCTGATCGGCATACCCCTGGCTTGTTGATGATGTAAAGTACCCCTCTGACGATAGGTAGAGGGTCTGGGGTGGCCTATAGGCAGTCCAAAAGGGAATTTTTCTAAAAAACATGCAGAAAATGCGAATCGTAAGTCCGAATTGCGCACAGACAAAATCGTTGAAAAATGTATTCAAATCCGTGTAAAAATCTATTGGGCCACTTTCTGGTCTAAGAGTTAACGAAGGTCAGACGATGGTTGAAAATGCTCGATAGCGTCTAGGATGGGATTCATGGAGTAAAAAGGCAAGTACGCACGAACCGTACGGTCGATTCACGCATGGAATTGATCGGGTATTAAAAGCCTTATGAAAGTGAAAGAGATATTCCCAGGTTTGAAATTTAAACAAAGTTAAACGGACCTCGTGTGGTGGACGATTGGATAGGGTTCTTACAGTAAAAAGCGAAGTACGAGCGAACTGTAGGGCTAATACATGCATGGTATTGATAGTTGGAAATGGTATTCATAGACCTATGGAAGTGAAATGAGCTACGAACGGCTTTGGGAGTTGACCAATGTTAAAATCGGGTTTCAAAGAAAAAAGGAAAGTACGTGCGAACCATGAGGCCAAGTCATGCACGGTACGGACAATTGAAAGGGTATTTAGAGCCCTATGAATGTTTAAGGATTTACTCTCGGGTTATAGAAAGTCTTAATATGATATGTAAGTATGATCTTGCAAACAAAGGGATTTTCTTATTTTTCAAATTTAATGAAAAATACTTTAAATAAGTTAATGCAATAAAAGCCTTTTCACCAATTAAAAACCGTTCATTATGAAAAAATGATTCACCCAATTTTATCTTTTTTAACCTAAACATTAATCTAAGTGATAAAAAATATAAAATAAGTAAAGCAAGACAATACGCCAATGTACGAGGAAAATCCATAATAGGAAAAACCTCGGATGACCCAGCCAAAAAGTTCACCATGATAAGGTTTTACAAAGACTAGACGGTGGTCTTACTCAACGACTCGTCTCCCTAGCAAGCTTTAATGTGTTTCTATCTTCAACTTCTCCTTCACATTGCAACGTAGGAGTCCACCCACACAAACTGCCACAACGCGTGAATCCACGCGTGCCTGGATATCCACCGATGAGGCTCAAAAAGTATCTACGAAATAGGAAAATGGAATTATCATTTCTTTATCACAACACATGAAACCACAAATATGATGACTACCACGCGAAACCTTCTGCCTCTAGATGAATAGAAATACACTTTGTGCCCGACAAAAAGATCTCAAAGCATAAGAATATTGAAATATGGATCTTCAAACTCTTTTGGGTGAAACAATGGTTTTGAAATATGGTAAAAAAAATGGGAATTCTTCTTTGCCAAATGTTCTTCAAAATTTGAGTCCATCACGCTTCTTTGTATTAAACTATAAATTCGAGGCGGCAAGTTCATCCAAATGAAAACATAGTACTCATTCGAATGAAATTTATATTTTGTTCAAATTAAGACCCGTCTCGTTCGAACGAACATGCATTGGGGTTCAAACGACCTTACCATGAGCTTCCAAATGGTGACCTTCTATTTGACAAAGAGTTCCCGTTTGAAGTTCAATAGACGTTCGTTCTAATATCCTAAGCTTGTTCTAACGAGATCTCAAACTTGTTTGAACGAAATTCTTATTTCATTCTAATGAAGTATGTATCTCGTTCTAACGAACTAAGAAATATAAAAAATCTAAAAAGTATTTAAAAACAGTTTCAAATGATTTTGTTTAAAAAATAATCACCATAAATAAATTTCAAAGGATCATAATCTAATGTGTCCCTACTTGTAAGATCCTCAAAAAATGTGAGGACTACCATGGAATGAAACACGATATGATGCCTATCCATCTTTGAAGCTTTTTCGCTACGTCTTCAATAGTTTTTCAAGATCGACAATACAAAGTCTAACTTATAACTCATTTTTTTCCTGAAATCATGCCAATTACAAAAAAATTGAATCGGTTGGGAATTTTCCCTTATAAATCTCCCCTTTTGGCTATTCCGGGACATAAAAGCAAAGTAAAAACCCCATGAGTCAGAAGACACATTAAAAGATTCACCCTCAAAAGAAACAAGTACAGAGGATCGACAAACACATGTGCTAAGAGCTTTGCTCGCTTGAAACTTTGTCTTATGTTGTAGAACAACACACTTAAAGCACCTTCAAGTGCAAAAGAAAATATAACATGTATAAAATTTGCATGTGAATAAATTCAAACTGTGTCGAACAATCTCAATCTAGGTAAGATATCTCCTACTAAGATAAAGATAACATAATCATGAAAGGAAAGACACTTTTGTTCCTCATTTTTGTTTTGAACTAAACAAAGTAAGAATGCTATTTATCCCCCATGAACCAAATCTCCCCGAAATATGTGAACACATAATAACAAGAGAAATGATAGAAGTAGTAATACTACCTTGCAATGGTGTAGCGTGCAGCAAGAACATAACATTGCAACACAAGCACGAATATTCACGACCCAAAAATATTAATAAATCTACTAATCAATACTGTCATGATATGATAAACATAATTAGGAATTGATGATACCAAAAATGGTATCACCAAGTCAATATATTTTGTGAGCTCAATCCAGTATAACAATGCTGGAAACACAACAACGTCATATAGAAGGAGGTGAGGCAAAGAGGGATATAACACATAATATAAGTGGTTCAACCAATCTTGGCCTACTACACTATGTGGGTGTGTGTGAAATCCACTAAAAAGGGATATAATGGCATTGGGATACAAAACACTCAAGCTTTCTGTAATACCCCATAATTTTTCTAAAATAAATAATAATAATAATAATATTTTTTGATAAATAAAATTTTGTGGAAATTGGACTCAATTGGAAACTTAATTTAATAATTGCAAAGGTGTAATTTGTTGTTAAGTCATATTTGTATGTGATTGATTTTCTACGGGTATCTATGTGTATAGCTATAGCATTGCATGTATTGCAAAAAAAAAAATACAAATTAATATGTGACACAATTCAAAAGTACCCAATGTTAAAATAAAATAATTCGGGATATATTTCGGTGCACATATGGGCTCATTTAGGTGTTTTAGACCTTTAGAAATAGTCCCAGATCAATAATATATAGGTTGGAGAGCTTTTGGACTAGTTGGGATATGGATTTGGGTCTATTTGGGGGTCCAAAAATTGGGTTTTAAACCCAACTCGGGATTATGATTAATTAGTGTTTAAGTGGGGGTAAAGCACTTCCCCACTACTATTCAGAAATGACCTAAACATGACTATTAACGGGAGAGTAAAGAAGAAGAACCAAAATAGGAAAAAAGGACAAGGAATCAAGAAGAAATCAAAGGGTTTGTCTTCCACAAATTTCTAAGGCAATAATCCTTTTGCTTAATTAAAGTTTTAAGTGTATTTTCTTGATGCATTATAATGACCCTTAAAATTTTTAGGATTTAGGTTTGATATGAATGATTTGATGATGAATAAATATTCTATGGACGTAGATGGTTGAATTTATTATAGAATAAGCCCCAGAAATTTAAGTATACCGATATCTAGAAATTGGGGTTAGAACCCTTAGGGTTCTTGATAGTTAAGTGGGGACATCTTGACTATTTGATGTAGAGGATATTATTGTCGTTATATGGACTGAAATCCAGATGTAAACCCCATGATAGATGCCACATATCGTGAATTAAATAGGGTTTGAATTTGGAATGAAATTTGAGTTGAAATATGTATTTAATGTTCATACATTCTAGGAATATTAGGCATGAAATTAGAATTGAATAATGTAATTAATGATTGTAAGTGGACTAATTAAGTTATAGGGAATAAACTACACAACTATTAAGAAGTTTAAACCCTTAGAAGTGAAATTGGAAGGAAATTAATGAATCCGTTACTAAAATAAACAAGCAAATCTGTGTTTTAGCATAAAATCAAATCGATTCGGCCATGGAGCGAATTGATTCAGTTTGGCAGCGAATGGATTCAACGATGAACCGAATCGATTCGGTCCTAAGGGCTGAGTGAGTTTGGCCTAGAATTTGGTTAAGGGTAATTTCAGGAGTCCAAGCAAGTTGGTAGGACAGTTTATGGGACAATAGGGAATATATTAAAAATGAAAAGGTGCCCTTATTTTATTGGGAAAATTACATTTAACAAGATGGTTAAGTAATTATCCAAGAGAGTGGAATTAATAATTCACTAGAAGGTAAATTATTGATAAACGGAATAATTGTGGACTTTATGTGAGACTTTTCTATGGTAATTAAAGACTAGTTACCTATACATTTTATACGAGATAATAATATGTACTTATATGTATTTGTGTGGACATACCAATGTTCGTGGACTGTCCTATCGGCTTGGGGGCTCTTACGTTCGGATCGGGTACCACATGCCGACACAAGCGGGATCGACGATTGTGTAGGTCGTATAGGTACTACATGAAGGCACTATTTATGAGAGGAATGTGTTGACGCTGACCCAATCTGTGTCACCGTTGGGTATGGACCGTGAACAAGTATCCTGCGTAGGGGCCGCCCCCAACTAATGTGTGTTTTGTGATGTCCACTTATGATAAGAGATTCCTCTAGACTTGCCGATAGAGTACGAACTAGACACGAATGGTAGATGCCATTGTGTGTCAAATATATCAAAGGACATATATAAATAATTGCAAGACTGTAATGAGATAAATTTAATTGTCTAAGAATGGGGACATAAATGACAAGACCCTACTTTGTGATGCATAATAGATGTTTATGCCTAGACGTGAGACTTATAAGACTAGGATATTATGGGTGTTGGTAGTTAATTACAATCGGTACACTTAAACATTTAATTATCGAAAAATTCATTTTTATTAATTTGGCACATTTTCATAGTAATTATTTGGAACTTGTTGGGTTGCGATTTATATTACACTTACATGAGGGGTGAGGTGTTAAACTCATGCGAGTGACAAAGGGGGAATATTTTTTTTGTATCAACTGTATTATTTCATCTTGAATTAATTAAGTTAATTCTTGAAAATCTAGGGCTCTGACCCAAATTTAAATGTTTTCTCTCCCCAAGTTCTCCTATATAGGTATAGATGGATTGTGTTGTAGCAGTCTCGTACTATCTTTCATTCATCAATTTTTAAATTATTTGATTCTAGCATATATTTTTTTCTATAAGAGTTAGTTATTTTATTTGGAACAGTTGTAAGGGCATAAACCCAAATCTCTTTACATTATGTCCGGTCGAGGCATTTACTTTGTATTTGGATTTATTATGTACTTGATGTTGGTTTGAATATATCTATTGTTACGGAAACATTCATACATTTCAAAAGAGGCCATTAAAATAATATTATTTATATTACGTTTATGCTGAGAATGGTATTAATTGACAAACAAGCCATATGTTCGATGTATTGTGCCTAGCCGGTCTTTATATGAGAAAGTTGGGGTTCTAATAACTTGTATCGCAGCACGGCTCTTGGGTCCTTAAGATCTGTGTTGCGTTCATGACGTTTTGTGTTGCGTTATTTGATATGTAAAGCCAATCATTAGGATTCATTGTATTCTTACATTGGTACTATTCGAACTTCATTTTCTTTTAAATGGAAAAATGAAAAGGGGGAAGACCGAGGTGAGTAGTTCCACATATTTCCAAGGAGGAGGCTCACTCGTAAGAATGTCGTCAACTACAGGCCCCAACAGCCCAAAAGTTGATCACACATGCTCAGATAGACACTATAGTGTATCAGGCGGTCTCTACGGCTATGGTAGCCATGCTCCAGCACTTCCCACCACCACAGACACATAAGCAACCACCACTACCACAACAAGTGGCTATACCAACTCAGGAAATGGGTTATATGTGGGATAGAGTGAGGGAGGCCTTTGTTAAGGGACAGCCTCCAGAGTTCGCTAGTAGTTCAGATATATTTGTGGCGACTAGGTGGGAGAAGGATATTGGGAAGAACTTACGGAGGGTCAAGTGAACACGCATACAGAAGCAGATGTTGGCTTCATTTAGATTAGTGGGGGTCGCACTTCAGTATTAGGAGGACATTACGACAATTGATTACAGGGGCAATCTCACTATTGATCAGTTTTGTGAGAGGTTTGAGGGAAAATACTTCCCCCTAGCGATGCAGTCTGAGATGAGGAGTGAGTTTATGGAGCTCAAATAGGTGGGGCTTACTATAGATGAGTAGGAAGAGGAGTTCACTGCCCTCTCCTACTTCATAAAGGAGGATGTTTGTACCAGGAAGATGAGTATGGACTGGTTTATTTTGGGATCAGCCTGGCACATCACGAAGGATTTTATGGGGAATCCACCATTCACGAAATACAATCAGTTGGTTAATTCTCTACTTCTCCATTGCCAGGATCACATGGAATTTTTAGAAACGAATGGAAAGAAACATCATGGAGCGAAGTCGTCGAGACAGCAGGGCAAGAGGAGTGGGGGAAGCGGATCCAGGACCCAACAGCATAGGGGCACCCCATCCACCGACCAGAATAAGAAGTTTAGAGGTGCATATAACTAGAACAACTAGGGATAGTCGGTGCAAGGCTATCAGGGCTAGCAGTACAGAGGCCATCAGGGCCAGGGATAGGAGGATAGAGGCCAGCAGGGCCGACGGTTTAAGTATGGTCCTTTTTAAGAAAATTATTATACCTATGGGGAGAAGGGTCATTCCTTGAAGCTTTTTAATCTGGATAACCAGATAGCCCAAAATAAGGGAGGTTATAGGGGACAATAGCAGGCGCCATGGGGACATCGCCAACCCTTTCTAGCTCAGGGAGCCGCTGCACCAGTCGCTCTATCACCCATCGCCCCGCCACAAGGACAATAGTCATTGAAGTATGGATGAGTCTATCATGTTGCATACACAGAGGGGATAATACCTTCGTAATAAGTCAAGGGTATGTTTCCCATCTTTGGTCATATTGGTCGCATTCAATTCGATACGGATGCATCTCATTCTTTTGTTAGCACGGGGTTTGCATGGGAGACGAGTATGATAGATTTTCCATCCGACATTATTTTACACATACACTCACCAGTGGGTAGAGGGGCACCCATACAGTCAATATGTCGGGTTATCGAAATTGAGATAGGTCGACTCACCTTCGTAGTTGATTTATTAGTACTTAACATGCATGAGTACGACGTCATTTTGGGTATGAACTTTCTATCTACATATAGAGAATGTGTGAATTATTGTGGTAGTTCAATCATCTTTACCACTCCAGGGTAGGAGATGTACCTAGTTGCGATGCTGCACCCTAAGGGTGGGTCGATCATGCATTTGTACTACAACGAGGAGGATACTTCTTCGTAGGTTGTTGTGACACTAGATTCCATCCCGGAGGTGAATGGGTTTGCTAATATTCTTGGGTAGATTTTATGGTTACCACCTAGTCGGGATATCGATTTCATAATTGATTTGTTTCCGGACACTAGACCTTTTGCCCATACTCCGTATCGGATGGATCTTTTGGAGATAAGGGAGCTACAAGAGAAGATTGAGAAGTTTTTAGGGAAGGGTTTTATCAGGAGGATTACTTCACCCTGGGGTGATACAATGTTATTCGTCAAGAAGAAGGAAGGATATCTACATTTTGTATCGACTATTAGGAGTTGAACAAAGTCAGTATTCGCAATAAATACACGTTGCCACGTATAGATGATTTATTTTACTAACTGAGGGGTGATACATATTTTTCAAAGATTGATTTCAGGTTGGGTTATCACTAGTTAAGAGTTCAGGAGTAGGATATCTAAAAGACAATCTTCCTTACTAGGTATGGGACGTACGAGTTTTTGGTGATGCCATTTGGGCTAACGAATGCACCATCAATATATATGGACCTGATGAACCGGGCGTTTAGGGACTATTTAGATCGATTTGTTATCATATTTATAGATCATATCTTAATTTATTCTCAAACTACGGAGGATCACGGAGAGCATTTATTAGTCGTCTTACAAACGCTTAGAGATCATCAATTGTATGAAAAGTTTGATAAACTCGGGTTTTGGCTGAGGGAGGTACAGTTCTTGGGCCACATTGTGTCCGATCGGGGGATATCCATGGATCTAGGGAAAGTTTCTACTGTGATGGAGTGGGGACAACCCACTACACCCATCGAGGTGAACAACTTCTTGGGACTGTCGGGTACTACCGACGATTCATCTAGGGGTTCTCCAAGATATCCGGGCCCTTAAGGAATTTAATGAGGAATGGGGTACCATTTATTTGGGATGAGGTATGACAGTAGTAATTTGAAGAGTTGAAGACTAGACTAACTACAATATTGGTTTTGGCATTGACAGTATTATGTTCATTACAATTTTACCAACTTTGCATCACATGACAAGACTTGTTTGTGTAACATGACATGAGAATGGTATATCATGGCACGAAAAAGTTACCTATATTTTAGTATAGGGATTTAATCTTAATTTATGTACTATTTCATAGATGAGTAACCGTGTTTTTGATTGAATTTTAGTAGATACCATGTGATGGCTTGTTATTGATTGGTTTTTAAGGTCAATGATGTACTGACTTGTTATTGGTTGGTTTTTAGGTCCCATTGGTATGGATCCTAAAAATCATCTAATAACGTCAGTCAAATTCAATCAAAATGTAATTTTTTTCATAGATTGTTTTATTTTTTTATTTTTTATTTTGTTCATCGTAATTAAACTTAACTTTGTTCATGTGCATGATCCTACTAGTATGTGATAACTCACTTGTAGTATACCTGTAAGGGCCTAATCCTAGTTATTAATCTTTCAAAGGGTCATCTCTAAATACAATATAATATTGAGAGATAAGGTAGAAAAAAAAAGACTCAATATTTATATCATTTGCAATGTGAAATTTGTAAAATTTATAAGAATATGTAAGCCTTTATATCTAATGATGTTAGAAAGATTGTTTCTATATCTATTATATAAGTCGCTTTTTTTATTTTTTAGTTGTTTTTCATCTTTTCTCATTGATTTACTTTCTTTAAAATATGTCGTCGAGTGAAGAGTCAGTATAAGACGGAGGAAAGAAGATCAAGAAGAAGAAAAAGAAGGGACTCGAGGAGAAATTCGAAGAGAAGAAAATCGAGAAACATGAAGAGGACACAAGCATGCTGATAATTAAATGCAACGACGATGAAAAAACACATGCCAATTCCGAAGAAAATAAAAAAAAAGGATTTCTTGAAAAAAATCAAGGAGATGCTGCTTGGACACCACCCCAAGACAGAGGAAGAGAAGGAAAAAGAAACTCCTGCCCATTAAGGAGAACATTACAGTGGTGTTAAGGGTCATGATTGTGTTAAAGTATTGGTTTGATTTACTTTTTACTTTTTGAGTTATTGGGTTGAATTATATTTTTGTGGTTCAAGTTATGTTTTATGTTTTGGCATTTATGTTCCTTAGTGGGTGATCGGTTATTAGCAAGTCCATATTATTTTCGTATTGTGACCTGGACGTTATTATTAATGGATTGTTTTTTTTTTATTTCTAATTTTGATTTATTGATAGTATATTCTACCTTGTCTAAATATATATATGTTTTTTGTAATTATTATTATATTTATTTTTTATTTATAAATTTTATTAATCATTTTTTAACGGGTGAACCCAGGAGCAACGACAAGGTTGCCCCCGCTATGACCTGGAGGTCACGGGTTCGAGTCACGGAAATAGCCTCTCTGCGTATGCAGGGGTAAGGCTGCGTAGATCCAACCCCCCCAGTACCCCGCAGTGGCGGGAGCCTCGTGCACTGGGTTTGCCCTTATTAATCATTTCTTAGTGATTTTGCAAAAAAAGAAAATACTTTTTATTTAGTAATAATAACTTTAATGGACTAAAAACGGAGAATACACCATATGTAAATAAAATATATTGTGACGTTAGCGACATACCATATAAATAAACCCAAATATAATTGTGTAAATAATAACATTATATAATCGGATTTTCAAGAGCTGACCATCACCGTTAAGAAGCAAAAAGATGACTCTGGACGTCCATAACACTGGACTGAAAATATATATACATTAAAAAGGTCAGATTGTTAAAGAATGGTATACCACTTCTACAAAGAATTACAAGACATGTTATTGAGTAATACTTGATTCCCATAACTACCTTAAAATAATTGTCTACTGAGCGTTTGATATATTATGAAAGTTAAATTCATTTCCCGGGTACTAAATGAACCTACAAGAATTATAAAAAAAAAATCAATTGTACCAATTATAAGAGTAGAAACACAATGTTTGACAAGTAAAATTTTGAGCCATTTACCCTTTGATTCATTATCACTTTGAGCATTTCATTTACGAAATATAGTAAGAGGAAGGCTTATATATAAACTTCCTACATTCATTTTGAAATCTTACGTATAGGTAATATGAACTATAATTGCAACATATTTTAAGGGTATTTTTGAATACATACTGAGATTATTGAAACTTTTTAGGATTATAATTTGAATTGTAACTATGATAATATATTGTGTTTATCTATATATAAAGATTATTTTTTGACAATTTTATCTAACATATAACATAGTTGCATATTAACATTGAACAATGTAGCTTATATATTTGATATTCAATGTACCAAAATACATTTTTGGATTTACACCATGGAAGTGTATGGGCTACATCAATATACGTTTTACACATATACTCCAATATTTCTTTTCGGAATTTCTATCTAATAAAATATTTAGAGTAATTATATTACATTATATATATTTTTTAATCAATAAATCCACATTAGACTTCCTCCTTCATTGGAAACCAACCCCAAAGAACGTCAACCAAAGGAGGCAAAGCATTTTTTCCGATAGAGTGTTTGTTGTGTTATGAAATATTCATTGAGCATTTTTGTATTTTATTGAGCCAAGCATCTCTTCTTTAAAATATATGCCAAGCATTTATTTTTTAAAATTTACTGATCATTGCAATTGTATTAGTAATTGAGGTTAACCTTTTTTTTATAATTTTTAGGTGCATTAGTTCATATAAAATGTTATTTTCTGTTTTCAGTCTCTTTGAAATTTGATGTATTTTTTTTTGGTTCGTACCAATGACATTATTAGTTTACCTAAAAATATTTTAATCATTCTCCCCGAGTAACACACGAAAGTCATAATTTTCCCAATTATTGACCTTCTTATTCTCTCTTTGATTTACGAATGAGTTCCCTTACACTCTAGCTATCTTTAAGTTATCCAAACCCCTGTTGCTTCTCTTCTCATACTATGTTTCCATGTGTATCTAATTATTTCTGCCTCAAAGACTAACTTCTCAAGTATATTCAAGAGAATCCTAGGAACCATGTGGTACGCGATAATATTTTGGAAGGATTGTGATTACCGGGAAAGTAATTTCCTAGAAATCTTTTACCATAATTTCAAATCCCTTCCCCTGCTTGGTTAACCAACAGATTAATATTGTGAATCTAAATGTAGTGTTTGATTCATGTATAGAAAGTGACATGAGAATGCATAGTATATAACAATAATATCCTTTAGTTACACACACACACACACACACACACACACACATATATATATATATATATATAGAGAGAGAGAGAGTCTCTCCGACAAACCTGATTAAACATACCTAGCAGCATACCTATTTTTTTAAAATAATAAAAAAAAAAAAATTAAGTTAATATTTTTTATATGAGTTCATGATATTTCAATATGCCCCTGTAAAAATATTCATATCAAAAAAATGTGTTTTGATATTTTTAAAAAATAGGTAAACAAATGGCAGTTTTAAAGGCTAAAAACTGATATTTTTTGGCTTATTTTTTTAAAAATAACAAAAATCGTTATTTTCATTTGATTTTTTTAATAGGGGCACATTGAAAAATCATGAACCCATATAAAAAATATCATCTCAAAATTAGTTTTTGAACAATTTCAAAAAATGGGTATGTTGCTAGGAGGTATGTTGGAGCTCTCTCTCTCTCTCTCTCTCTCTCTCTCTCTATATATATATATATATATATATATATATATATATATATATATATATATATATATATATATATATATATATACAGTCCTACTCTTGTGCAGACTAGTCCGCATTTTAAGAATGTAAACCAGACATGTGTCACCTAGCGGTGGTCCCAGAAAAGAGAGAGTGTGCCTATAATTTAGTTGATAATTTCTAAGCACACCGTTAGGTGACACATGTTCGGTCCGCATTATTACAATGCAGACTAGTCCGAACAAGAGCATATATATATGTATGTATAATTAATCTTATTTCATAATGTTATAAAACAAAATAATATGATTCATTATTTTTAAATCTACGAACAAAAATTATTTTGTACATAAATATATTCAAATATTTACTAAGTTTAATAATTTATTGTATATCTATGTGTATTATAGTGTATGTTAATATAACTAGTAATTACAGAGGGTCCTTATCTTGTATGTTCAAAAACAAGGAAGATTGATTTATTTGGAGTTTCTTCGGAATCTACGGCTCGGTGGATGATAGGGATAGGTGGGAGCTGTGGGAGGAATTAGCTGGTGTGGTTATGATATGGGACCTTCCTTTCTATGTGGGAGGCGATTTTAATGTGGTGCGATTCGGAACGGAGAGAAGCAATGGTGGTAGAACTGATAGATATATGAGAGATTTCTCTGATTTTATAGATGGGATGGAGCTAATGGACTTACCATTGGAAGGGGGCTGTTTACCTAGTCAAGCCTCAGGGGCCTGCCGTCGTTGTTTCGACTCGACAGATTTCTTATTTCTCAGGGTTGGGAGGAACATTTTCGAGGTATGGTTCAGTCACGTTTACCTAGGGTGACTTCGGATCATAGTCCTATTCTTCTTGAATGTGGGGGATGGAGGGAAGGGAGGACTCCTTTTAGATTTGAGAATATGTGGCTTAAGGAATCGAATTTTGAGGATAGAGTAAGGGCTTGGTGTTTTGGGTATGAGGTGGAAGGGAATGCTAGTTTCAGATTGGTCGTAAAGCTAAGTTTTCTCATGGAAGATTTAAGGAAGTGGAACATATAAGTGTTCGGTAATATTCAGGTAGTCACAAAAAGTTTGATGGAGGAGATAAGAAGACTTGATAAGAAATAAGGGAGAGATGGACTTTCAGAAAAGGAGAGGAGAGATAGAGAGGTTAAAAAGGAGGAGCTAGGGAAGCAGTTAATACAGGAAGAGATCAGTTGGAAGCAAAAATCTAGTATTTTGTGGTTGAGGGAAGGGGATTTGAATACTAAGTTCTTTCACAAAGTTGTAAATTCCCATCGGCGCGGGAATTTTATAGGCAAAATTTAAGTGGGGGGAGAGGTGTTCGAAGAAGCTAGTGTGGTGACGGGGTCCATTGCTCATTATTATGATGAAATTTTCAGGGAAGAGAAAGTGTGACGTTCGTCGCTTGATGGGGCGGAGTTTGATAGTATTTCGGCAAGTGAGGCGGAAGGTATCGAGGGGATTTTTACCGAGGAGGAAGTTGTGCAGGCCCTTAAATCTTCGAGTGGGGTTAAGGCTCCGGGACCTGACGGGTTTTCGATTGCATTCTTTAAACATAATTGGGCAGTGCTCAGGAGTGATGTGATGGATTTCTTTGAGGAATTTCATGATAAGGGTTACTTTGTGTCCATATTAAACGTAACCTTCATCACTTTGATTTCTAAAAAAGGGGGTTCTATTGATATCAGAGATTTCAGACCAATTAGCTAAATAGGGAGTGTGTATAAGCTTCTTCCAAAATTTTTGTCTTTTCGTCTTCGTAATGTCAACGACCCCCTTATATCGGAGTCTCATAATGATTTCGTTGGGGGTAAGCGAATCCTCGATGCAGTTTTAGTGGCTAATGAATGTGTGGAGTCGAGGTTGTGTAGTGGGGTGTCTGGCATAGTGTGTAAGTTGGATATCGAGAAGGCGTATGATCACGTAAATTGGGAGTTTGTTATTTACCTTATGTCGATGGATTCAGAGGTGTGTCTCAACAGTCAGATTCTTGATTCTGATTAATGGTGTTCAAGAAGGATTTTTTTTTAGTTCTCGTGGGTTGAGGCAGGGTGATACGTTGCCCCCCTTTTTATTCATTCTGGTCATGGAGGCGTTTAGTTGAATGATTGGCCGAGTGGTAGAGGCAAGGTGGATTAGGGGTTTTCAATTTGGGATGCCTACTTCTGAGGTGATTTATGTGTCCCACCTTCTATTTGTTGATGACGCGATTATCTTTTATGATGCTAATCAAAGGCATATTCGTTCCCTTAAGCTTCTTCTTATTTGATTTGAGGTTCTTTCAGGGTTTTGAATTAACAAGGGGAAATGTGAGATGATTTCGATAGGGGGTAGGGGTGGATAAGGATTTAGTTGGCATTTTTGGTTGTAGGATCGGGTATTTTCCTAATACTTATCTAGGGATGCCTCATGGAGCCAAATATAAGTCCAAGGCGATTTGGGACCCGATGCTAGAGAGAATGAGGAAGAGATTGGCAGGGTGGAACAATGGGTATCTATCAAAAGCGGGGAGGCTAACTCTCATCAAGAGTTTCTTGTCTAGTTTTACCACCTACTACATGTCTATCATGCCTTTACCCGCTACGGTACATGACAAGATGGAGAAACCAATGATAATTGTTTTGTGTAGAGGCGCAGAAGATATCTTTAAATAAAGTCTTGTTGGGTGGGAGGTGGTATGTAAGCCAATTAAGGAGGGGGGCTGGTGTGAGAAAATTGGGAGATTTTAATAGGGCTCTTCTAGGAAAATGGCTATGGAGATATCCTCAGGATACCAATAGACTATGGAGACGTGTTATTGAAGGAAGATGGGGATCCCGTCATCTGGGATGGAGGTTGACAGGGGGATCTTTAGCTCATAGAGTGGGTTTATAGAAACATATTGTGAAAGGGTGGGAGGTGTTTGCGAGACACAAATAATTTTTCTTGGGGAAAGGGGATAAGATTAGGTTCTGGAAAGACAAATGGGGCACTAATGGGACTATTCAGGATCTTTTTCCAGGGATGTTCAGTATAGGGAGGAATCCGGATGGTTTAGTGGATTATCATGTCTATGTTAGCGCAAACGAAATATCTTTGAGGCCACAGATTATGAGAAGGCTGTGGGACTGGGAGCTACATGAGGCAGATTTGTTCGTAGAATGGCTGAAAGCGGCTCCTTGTTCGACTCTCAGAGAGGATTCGATGAGATGGAAGGGGGGAGGGACGGGTGTTTTTTCGATTCACAGTTCTACGGGTCACTAACGGGTGGGGATTCTATGGATCGTTTCCCCTGGAAGAAGATATGGAAAATTAAAGCGCCGCCTAAGGTCAAGTTTTTCGTATGGATGGTAGATAGACAGGCCATTTTGATGCTAGAGGGTTTATAGAAGAGAAAATATCATCTGGCTAGTAGATGTTGGTTATGCTATGAGAAAAAGGAGAAGACTAATCATTTACTAATGCACTGTAGCGTCACGAGAGATTTATGGGACACTTTTCTTGCATTGATGAGGACAGTTTTGGTAATGCCGAAGTCGGTGAGAGCACTTTTAGATATGTGGAAACCTCTGTGGGTTTGGCTAGGGGACAAACGAATTTGGAGTTTGGTGCCTCACTGCATCTTTTGGATGATTTGGCTGGAAAGGAACTCGAGATATTTTGATGGCGTTGAGAGGCGACCGTCGAGACTTCGTTATATCTTTTTAAGCACTCTGCTTTGTTGGTATAAGGAGAAGATCGCTATCACGACGCAAGATTTCTTAGACTTCGTTGATGAGATTCACTCAGCTTCGTAAATGAGAGCCTTTGTTTGTTGGATCCCGTTTTGTATTTTTTTTTCTTAGTTTCTTTTTATTTTAATTGTATACTTCCTATATACGGGTTCGCTCCCTATAGCATTGGTTTTAATACAATCTTTTAATTATAAAAAAAAATCTATTAATAGAATCTGACATAACTAAATTTTCACCTCAAAATAAGTATTTAGATTTTATGGATAATTTTTATAATTTAATATTTTATAATCATTTTTGTCTTCACTGAAATTATTATAAGGATTCGCATGGGAATGTAAGAATCCCACCTATTGGATGAATTTTGATTCAACCTTTTTTCCACCAAGAAGGAAATCTAATTCCATTTTGGTCACATTCTCTTGTAACTTAACCTCACACAAAACATAGTAATGCTACACTTTACCATAATTGTTGGAAGGAATCAAATTCCAACTAGTTTTTTTGCGTTCTAAATGGGTCGTATACCCTACATTTTCTATGTTTCCTCTTCCAAATATTTAAACTTTCTATTTTTTCTCTCTACATTATTTAATATAACATGTCTATTAGGGGTGACAATATTGGAAACGACACGAAAACGCAACACAACACAATACGAAATTGACACGGCTTGTCCTGCTTGTGTTTTAGTTTTTTGGTACAAATTCGTATCTGATCGTGGTCATGTTTAAAATTAGACCTGAAATTGACTGAAAATTGATCGAAATTAAACCGTTTAGACACAACAATTTTAAAATTTTAAAAGAGAGTAATAAGTCATGTAGTAAAAAAATGTTCACCCTTATTGTTTTAAAAGTATGTCAGACTATATAATACAAGATATTTTAAGAGAGAGTAATAAGCCATGTAGTAAAAAAAATGTATTTGGCTTCAATTATATTGGAGTTTAGTGTAATTTTACTACACCATTTAAACATTTCAATTATGTATTAAAATATGTATGAGAATAAAATAGATTATTTAAAACACAATTATATATGAGTTTAGTATATTTTTAATTTAAGGAAAAGATAATTTAATGTACAAAAAAAGTTTTCATTCTTAAAACCACTTGAATAACATATTATAACCTTCCTCTTGTTATAAAGGATGCATCCTGCACTCCCACTTGTTAAAAAGTGAACGCGTATTTAAGTATATATTTATGTGTTTATAAAATTTTATGTAATTAGTTATACAAAGATTTAGTTTTGCAAAAAAAAAATATATATATAGGAATAGGTGAAGGACCACCTCAAAACATTTCCTACCACTAGGTATATATTACCTTAGAGGCCAAAATTCTTTGTTATATACATTATTGGAGTCCCACATAAAAAATAGTTGAAAGCCTCACAACTATTATCATATTATAAAGCTACTCGTAACTCACTTATAAAGTTGGGACTGAATCTGGGCTAAGAGTCTTCTAGCTCTGGCCTTCTAATAGTTCAAAACTATGGTGAACCCATTTTTGGGATCAATAGAGTGCTAATTTTACAGTGCACTAAGGGATCATGTAAGAAATCGAAGGGCGTCCATTGATTTAGTTTTCAAATTTTTAATACCTATTTGAAAGTAATCACGCAAATGAGAATTTAATTAGCTCAAGGGTTGGCAATTATGTACTTGTGTCATTTTTTTGTGTTTCTTCACTATTTAGGTTTAAAAAAGATTGTTAAACCCGTCTCTTGTGTTTTTAGGTTGGTCGTGTTCATTTTAATTAAAAAAACATAATATCAGATTGTGTCATTTTCGTGTTAGATAAATCTTGTTCCGATCGTGTCTGGCTTGTCATGGCCTAATAACACGATTTGGCACCCATTTTGTGTGTGTGTGTGCGTGTGTGTGTGTGTGTGTCTTCGCTTCCTTAACAATATAATTGTCAATTCCTCTACTTTCATAAAACTCCCTCCAAACTTGATCAAATATCATGTAACAAATATTTCATTATGAGCCACTAACGCTCATATTTTAAGAGGATCCATTACTATGATCATCCTCTTCATGCCTATCATTCTTCATATATTTTTTGTCCTTCTCTCTAAATTTTATCACTGACACTAACATTAGATATTTTCTCTATTTTAATTCACTTTAGTATTTACCAAAGCCATTCCATCACCACAAAATATTTCCACATATAACAGTCGAGGATATGTTGAGTAACCAATGGTTACTGTTAACTGTAAACACTAATTTGGATATATAGAACCAATGGTTACTGTTATCTGTTATATATATAACCAATTTGGATATATATAACCAATGGTTACTGTTATCTGTAAACACTAATTTGGATGTATATCCTAGGCCTTTTAAGGTTCAATATATGTGGTGCACTCATAACTCTTTTATAGATACTGTTAAATCCTCTTGGGCTGCTCCAACTGATGGTTATGGGATGAGCTTGTTTTCTATCAAATTGCTGAGGCTAAAAGGTGAATTGAAGAATTGGAATGGGGAAACTTTTAAAGATATATTTCAAAAGGTTAAATATCTAAAGGGCAATATTGTTCAACTAGAATTGTTATATGAACAGGGGAGCTCTGATTCAAATAGCGAAGCACTTAAAGAAGCACAAATTAAATTGTTTGGAGTAAATAAAATTGAAGAGATGCATTGGAGGTAGAAATCAACTATCAAATGGCTCAAATTGGGGGGTTGCAAACACTAAGTTTTTCCACTCTAGTGTTAAAGCTAATCAGAAAAAGCTGGGGATCTCTTCTATTAAAGATGGTTCTGGGAATCTTTGGGAGGAGGACCAAGCTATGAAATCTCATATAGTAAAGTTTTTTTAGGATAATATGGCTCCAAATTTGCCTTTAAACATGGTGGATGTTTCTAATCTCATTCCAAACATTATTACTTCTGAGAGGAACTCTGATCTAGAGGTTTTTCCTTTTGAAATGGAGGTCTTTATAGCATTGTCTAAACATAGTGAAGACTCAACTCCAGGCCGTGATGGTTTTGGAGGCTCTCTTTTATAAAAAAAATGTTGGGAAATCATAAAAGATGATCTTTTATCTGCTATTAATAGTTTTTTTGCAGGTACAACTATTATTGAGAGCTGGTCTAGCACTTCAATAGTCCTGATTCCAAAAATTCAACATCCAAAGACTTGAGGGGATATTATACCTATTAGCCTCTGCAATTTCCCAATGAAGATAATCACAAAAATCCTTGCAACAAGACTTTCAAAGCTTCTTCCTTTGCTTATATCTCCTAATCAAAGTGGATTCATCAAAGGCAGATCAATTCAAGATAATATTCTTCTTACAAAAGAATTGGTTGAAAAATTAGATAAGAAGGTGCATGATGGTAATGTTGTGTGTAAGATAGATATGGAGAAGGCTTATGATAGGGTCAATTGAGGGTTTTTATTATCTGTTCTCAGGAGTTTTGGCTTTGGGGAAAGATGGAATGACTTTATTTGGAGAGTTGTTTCTGGAAATTAGTTCTCGATTCGCATAAATGGACAAAATTGTGGATTCTTCAAATCTAATAGAGGTATAAGACAAGGGGACCCTATCTCCCCAAGTCTTTTTTATCTTGGATGTTGAATATCTGAGGAGGGGCTTAAACAAATTAATGGAGGGAGAGAAAATCAAGCCTTATTACATGCCTAAAGGAAGTCCCCTAGTTTCTCACTTATTATATGCTGATGATGTAATTATCTTCTCCAAAGGAGATAAGAGAAGTCTCAATTATCTCATGAATTTCCTTCTTAAATATTCCTCCATTTCAGGTCAGAGAATAAATTTTAATAAGAGCTCCTTCACAGTAAAAAAAAAAGTTTTCCTAGTTTCAAAAACAAAGTGGCAGTCTGCACAGGTCCTCAAGGAAAATATTTGCCTATTAAATAATTAGGTTGTCCTTTATTTCAAAGGAGGAACAAGATTGTTTACTATGAAAGTCTTGTTAATTATTTGAGATCCAGATGGCAGGGGTGGCAATCCAAATATTTATCTTCAGAAGGCAAGTACAATTTGATTAATCATGTGCTCTCTTATATTCCTCTATTCCTTCTGGCTTCTATTTCTCCTCCAAAATCAATTATTCGAAAGATTCATAGTCTCTTTAGTAAATTCTTTTGGGGTGGTAATGTTTAATCTGGTTGGAGATATTAGTGGAAAAATTGGGAGTTTCTTTGTAGAGGTCAATCTCAAGGCGGTCTTGGATTAGAGATTTTAATGCTATTTCAAAAGCCTCAATGATGAAGTTTATATTGGAAGTCAGTGTCCGAATCTTCCTTATGGTCTTCTTACATGTCAAATAGATACAAAAATTCAAATGGTTCCTCATATAGGGGCTCTCTCACCTAGAAGAAAATTTATGCAGTAGTAGATCTTTGTTCTTCTAATATGGAGATTATTAATGATAAATAGATTTGGACGCCCACATCTACAGGCCAGTTCTCCTTCTCATCTTCTTTAGACATTATTAAACTCCATTACCCTTCCTCTAGAGTTAGTACATTTATTTGGGATCCTCATATTTCAAAACAATGTTCTATTTTTATGTGGAAATTGCTCAATGATTGTTTAGCTCTGGATGATAATGTTAAATCCTTGGGTATTCGATTATGCTTTAGATGGAAAGCCTGTAAATCCAAGGAGGAATCTATTAATCATGTGTTTCTTCAATGCTCCATTATCCAACCCTATTTGGAAGCTTTTTGCAGATCTTATGGGCCTTCCACTGGATAAAGTTTCAATTCATTCTCTGCTTGATAGCTGCTAGTTAAAGTGAGGTCATAATGATTATTCTAAGTTCCTTGCTAAATTTATCCCAATTGTGGTTTGTTGGCAGATTTGGAAAGGAATAAATAAAGATTTCTTTGAGAATTGTAATATGGTTCCTTCAGAGTTAATTTCGAAATCCATTTCTCTCATTTTAAATATTTGTAAGGATCATCCTTTTAACATTTCTATCTCATTCTTTGATAAGGGAATTCATGAGATTTTTAATCTTACCACTCTCATGATAATACAAAGTTTCAAATCAGTGAAATGGCTTCTTCCTCCATGTAGTTGTTACAAGTTGAATGTGGATGGAGCTTCTAAGGGAAATACAAGTTTGTTTGGCTCAGAGGGTATTTTAAGAAATGGCAAGGGTGAGATGATTTGGGCCTTTTCCGAATATGGTGGTCTTAATTCCAAATCTTCTGCTGAACTTAGTGGTCTCTACATAGGCATAAAGATTTGTATTGATCATCATAGTACTAGTGTTCTGATTGAAGCTGATTCAAGTTTGTGGTGGATCTGATTAATAGAAATTGGAAACCTCCTTGGCATTTGATCCCTCTAACTTATGAAATCAGGTCAAAATTATTGATGTTAAATTATACTCTCTCTTATGGATACACGGAATCTAATATGGTTGCAGATGCTTTCGCCAATCATGGTTCTGGTGCTAATTCTTTGAAGATTTTTTACAATGCTCTTGATCTTCCTTCTACAGTTAAAGGTACCTATAGGCTTGACAAGATGGGATTTAGCTATATTAGATCTTCCTTCCAATTTTCTCGATAGTTTTTTTTTCTCCAATTTGTAATGGGGATATTTATAAATTCCCATATTTAATCTTTAATGGCTTTTTGTAGTTTTCCTTTGCTTTTAAGCCATTGGAGAGGCTCTTTCTCCATTAATAAATTTATGTCTGGGGGTTTAATCCCTCTTCCATTAATAAAAAAAATTAAAAAAAAGGATAGTCAGGGTTGATTTGTGGGACGTTCTAGGGGGAGACATTTTCGACAGATGAATACGAAAAAATTCTAGAAATTATTTGAGGTCATTCTAGTAAAGTGGTTTGTGTCTTTATTTATTTATTAATTTTACAACTAATTATGCATTAAGATTCCTGCAATTGGGATTTTGAGATGTAATTAGAAAAAGAAATAATTTTGTTATTCCAGTGGCCATCTGGGATTTCTCCGATACGAATTCGCCCTGAAATAAGAGAATTTTGGCATTTGCGGCTCTTGAGAAATGTTTGCGGGCTCCCACATATATAAATTGTTTGTCATTAAATGATGATGAAATGGTAGAACATGGAGTCACAAGCCTATTTTACTCAAAGTAGGCAAAAGATGTAGTCGTTCTCATAGAAATGTCATCAAAGACAAATTGATGGATACTAAATCAAAAAAATTGAGGGTCCAACGACTAAGTTACCGAACGGATAAGTGTTAGGAACCCATTATGCCTTATTAGTATCTCATAAGCTAGGATAATATTCTCATTTTCTCCAAAATATAATTCATGTGAATAATGTGTGTGATTTGAAAATAAGTTAGAAAAATAAATCGTCATATACACATCATGAGAAGGACGAAAATGATTCATTCTGAGGAATATAAAAAGAAAGAAAATAATGTGACAAGGTAGCCAAAATGTGTGCAGTGCGCGAACAATGGAATATGTATGTATGAGGAGGGCGCTAAAAATATGATAGTCAAAAGGGACAATGGTATGCCCAAATATGTCGGACACAAATCCGCTATGGTGAAATAAATATGTGTGTCTAACGAAAAGTCTAAAAAAGAAATATAATAAAAGAATACGAAAATATGATATGAGTAACCAACGGATCATGATTTACTATGAGGAAGTGAATATGAATGTTTGATGGGTTACTAGTACTTATATATGTATATACGCATAGTAATACTAAATATTCGAACTAGTAACGTAAATAAATAAGCAAATTGGACTGGAATATAGAGGGTGACTAGGGATGCCTAGATAAGGCAACAAAGTCCGTACAGTTTGATAACACGCAAGGGTGGGGCTTAACCCATGAACCCAAAACTTGAAATTCTTTTAGTTCAATGGAAAATATACTTTTGGGTTTAAAGGTGAACCCTCTTTTAACATTTTTGGTTTATAAAATTATGTCTTTTGCATATAAATAATTAAAAAAAATGGATTAATTGGAGTGATAAAATGAAATAAAGTAAAAATATGCCAAGAGTGAAGAAAAAAAATAACAAATGACACTAGTTAAATAAGATGTAAAAGGATAGAAGTAGACCTCATATAGAACTTTGCTATGATTTTGACGTAAAGCCGCCTACTTTTTATGGTGTTTGAGTGGTGGTGGTGGGTAATGGTAAAATTGGGTGGCAAAAAGTGAGGTCAATGCGATGTAAGAAAAGTGGAGAGAATATTTAGAAAATGAAATTTTATAATGACGATGCACTAATTTCGAGGTAGAGGTTGTTTTAATTTTCAGAAAAGGGTTCTTACGAATTATGCCATGACTTCCTTAAATAGAAAAATATAGGGCCAGGGGCTATGTCGATTGGCATAGGCCCTAGCCTGCCGATCAGCATACCCCTAGCTTGTTGATGAAGTAAAGTACCCCTCTGACGATAGGTAGAGGGTCTGGGGTGGCCTATAGGCAGTCCAAAAAGGAATTTTTCTAAAAAATATGCAGAAAATGCAAATTGTAAGTCCGAATCGCGCACATACAAAACTGTTGAAAAACGTATTCAAATCCATATGAAAATCTATTGGGCCACTTTTGGGTCTGAGAGTTAACGAAAGTCAAACGGTGCTTGAAAATGCTCGATAGCGTCTAGGATGGGGTTCATGGAGTAAAAAGGCAAGTACACACGAATCGTACGGTTGATTCACGCATGGAATTGACCGTTGGAAGGGGTATTAAAAGCCCTATGAAAGTGAAAGAGATATTCCAGGTTTGAAAGTGGAACAAAGTTAAACGGAGCTCAGAAGCGTGTGGTGGACTCTAGGATAGGGTTCTTATAGTAAAAAGTGAAGTACACGCGAACTGTAGAGCTAATTCATGCATGGTATTGATAGTTGGAAATGGTATTCGTAGCCCTATGGAAGTGAAATGAGCTACGAAGAACTTTGGGAGTTCACCAATGTCAAAATGGCCACGAAACACACTGATGGTCTCTCAGATGGGGTTTCAGACAAAAAAGGAAAGTACGTGCGAACCATGAGGCCAAGGTATGCACGATATGGACAATTGAAAAGGGTATTTAGAGCCCTATGAAAGTTTAAGGATTTAATCTTGGGTTTTTGAAATTCCTGATATGCTATGTATGGTTGGTCTTCCAAACAAAAATATTTTCTTAATTTTCAAATTTAAAGAAAAAACTTTAAATAAGTTAATGCAATAAAAGCCTTTTCATTAATTAAACCATTTATTACGAAAAAACGATTTACCCAATTTTATCTTTTTTAACCTAAAACATGACTCTAAGTGATAAAAAGATAACATAAGTAAAGCAAGACAACACGCCAATGTTCGAGGAAAATCCATAATAGGAAAACCCTCGGATGACCCAGCCAAACATTTCACCATGATAAGGTTTTACAAAGACTAGACGGTGGTCTTACTCAACGACTCATCTCCCTAGCAAGATTTAATGTGCTTCTATCTTCAACCTCTCCTTCACATTGCAAAGTAGGAGTTCACCAACACAAACTGCCACAACACGTGAATCCATGCATGCCTGGGTATCAACCGATGAGGCTAAGAAAGTATCTACGAAATTGGAAAATGGAATTATCATTTCTTTATCACAACACATGAAACCACAAATATGATGACCACCACAGGAAACCTTCTCTTTCCAGATGTATAGAAATAGACTTTGTGCCCAACAAAAAGATCTCAAAGCATAAAAATATTGAAACATGGATTTTTAAACACTTTTGGGTGAAACAATGGTTTTGAAATTTGGTAAAAAAATAGGAATTCTTCTTTGCCAAATGTTCTTCAAAATTTGAGTCCATCATGCCTCTTTGTATTAAACCAAGAAATTTGAGGCGGAAAGTTCGTCCAAATGAAAACATAGTTCTCATTAGAACGAAATTCATATTTTGTTCAAATGAAGACCCATCTCATTCGAACGAACATGCATTGTGGTTCAAACGACCTTGCAATGACCTTACAAATGGTGACCTTCTATTTGATAAAGAGTTCCCTTTTGAAGTTCAATAGATGTTCGTTCTAATATCCTAAGCTTGTTCCAACGAGATCTCAAACTTGTTTGAACGAAATTCTCATTTCATTCTAATGAAGTATGTATCTCGTTCTAACGAACTAAGAAATAAAAAAAATATGTTTTTCTTCTAAAAAGTATTTAAAAACAATTCCAAATGATTTTTTTTACAAAATAATCACCCAAAATAAATTTCAAAGGATCATAATCTAATGCGTCCCTACCTGTAAGATCCTCAAAAAATGTGACGACAAACTTGGCATGAAACACGATATGATGCGTATCCATCTTTGAAGCTTTTTCGTAACGTCTTCAACAGTTTTACAAGATCGACAATACAAAGTCTAACTTATAACTCAAACTTTTCCTAAAATTATGACAATTACAAACAAATTGAATCAGTTGGGAATTTTCCCTTATAAATCTCCCCTTTTGGCTATTCCGGGACAAAAAAACCAAAGTAAAAATCATGTGGGTCAGAAAACACTTTAAAAGACTCGACCTCAAAAGAAAAAAGTACAGATGATCGACAAACACATATGCTAAGCAGTTTTGCTCGCTTGAAACTTTGTCTTATGTTGTAAAACTGCACACTTAAAACACCTTCAAGTGCAAAAAAAATATAACATGTATAAAATCTGCGTGTGAATAAATTCAAACTATGTCTAACAATCTCAACCTAGGTAAGATATCTCCTATTAAGATAAAGATATCATAATCATGAAAGGAATGCAACTGTTTTTCCTCATATTTTTTTAGAACTAAACAAAGTAAGAATGCACAAAACTATTTATCCCCCATGAACCAAATCTCCTCGAAATATGTGAACATATAATAGCAAGAGAAATTACAGAAGTAGTAATACTACCATGAAATGGTGTAACGTGTATCAAGAACATAACATTGCAACACAAGCATGAATATTCTCAAGCCTAGAATATTAATAAATTTACAAATCAATACTGTCATGATATGATAAACATAATTAGGATTTGATGATACCAAAAATAGTATCACCAATTGAAGATATTATGTGAGCTCAATCCAGTATAACAATGCTGGAAACACAACAACGTAATATAGAAGGAGATGAGGCAAAGAGGGAGATAACACATAATATAAGTGGTTCAACCAACCTTGGCCTACTCCACTATATGGGTGTGTGTGAAATCCACTAAATAAGGACAATAATGGACATGGGATACAAAACACTCAAGCTTTCTGTAATACCCCATAATTTTTCTAAAATAAATAACAATAATAATATTTTTTGATAAATAAAATTTTGTGGAAATTGGACTCAATTGGAAACTTAATTTAATAATTGCAAAGGTGTAATTTGTTGTTAAGTCATATTTGTATGTGATTGATTTTCTATGTATATCTATGTGTATAGCTATAGAATTGCATGCATTGCAAAAAAAAAATTACAAATTAATATGTAACACAATTTAAAAGTACCCAATGTTAACATAAAATAATCCGGGAAATATTTCGGGGCACATATGGGCTCGTTTAGGTGTTTTAGACCTTTAGAAATAGTCCCAGATCAATAATAAATAGGTTGGAGAGATTTTGGACTAGTTGGGATATGAATTCAGGTCTATTTGGGGGTCCAAAAATTGGGTTTTAAGCCCAACTCGGGATTAGGATTAATTAGTGTTTAAGTGAGGGTAAACCACTTCCCCACTACTATTCAGAAATGACCTAAACATGACTATTAACGGGAGAGGAAAGGAGAAGAACCAAAATAGGAAAAAAGGACAAGGAATAAAGAAGAAATCAAAGAAGTTGTCTTCCACAAATTTTTAAGGCAATAATCCTTTTGCTTAAATAATGTTTTCAGTGTATTTTCTTCATGCATTATAATGACCCTTAAAATTTCTGGAATTTAGGTTTGATATGAATGATTTGATGATGAATAATTATCCTATGCATGTAGATGGTTGAATTTAATATAGAATATGCCCCAGAAATTTAGGTATACCGATATCTAGAAATTTGGGGTTAGAACCCTCAGGGTTCTTGATATTTAAGTGGGGACATCTTGACTATTTGATGTAGAGGATATTATTGTTGGTTTATGGACCCGAATCCTGATATAAAACCCATGATAGAAGCCACATATCATGAATTAAATAGGATTGGTATTTGGAATGAAATTTGAGTTAAAATATATATTTAATGTTCATACATTCTAGGAAAATTAGGCATGAAATTATAATTGAATCATGTAATTAGAATTGTAGGGAATAAACTACACAACTATTAAGAAGTATAAACCCTTAGAAGTGAATTTGGAAGGAAGTTAAGAATCCCTTAATAAAATAAACAAGCAAATCTGGGCTTTTGCATAAAATCAAATCGATTTGGCCATGGAGCGAAATGATTCGGTTTGGCAGCGAATGGATTTGACCATTAACCGAATCGATTCGGTCCTGGGGGCTGAGTGAGTTAGGCCTAGAATTTGGTTAAGGGTAATTTCAGGAGTCCAAGCGAGTTGGTAGGACCGTGTATGGGCCAATCGGGAATATATTAAAAATGAAAAGGTGCCCTTATTTAAATGGGAAAATTGCATTTAACAAGATGGTTAAGTAATTATCCAAGAGAGTGGAATTAATAATTCACTAGAAGGTAAATTATTGATAAATGGAAAAATTGTGGACTTTATGTGGGACTTTTCTATGGTAATTATAGAGTAGTTACCTATACATATTGTACGAGATAATAATATGTACTTATATGTATTTGTGTGGACATACAATTGTTCATGGACTGTCCTATCGGCTTGGGGTTCGTACGTTCGGACCGGATACCACATGTCAACATAGGAGGGCTTGACGATTGTGTAGGTAATATAGGTACTAAATGGAGGCACTATTACGAGAGGAATGTGTTGACGCTGACCCAACCTGTGTCACCGCTGGGTATGGACCGTGAACAAGTATCCTGCGTAGGGACCGCCCCCAACTAATGTGTGTTTTGTGATGTCCACTTATGATAAGAGATTCGTCGAGACTTGCGGATAGAGTACGAACAAGAAACCAATGGAAGATGCATTTGTGTGCCCAATTTATCAACGGACATATATAAATAATTACCGGAGTGTAATGAAATAAATTTAATTGTCTATGAATGGGGACATAAATGATAATACCTTACTTTGTGATGCATAAAAGATGTTTATGCCTAAACGTGAGACTTATAAGACTAGGATATTATGGGTATTGGTAGTTAATTACAATCGGTGCACTTAAACATTTAATTATGAACAAATTCATTTTTATTAATTGGGCATATTTTCATAGTCATTATTTAGGACTTATTGGGTTGCGATTTATATCACACTTAGATGAGGGGTGGGGTGTTAAAGTCATGCGAGTGACAAAGGGGGAATATTTATTTTTTATCAACTGTATTACTTCATCTTGAATTAATTAAGTTAATTCTTGAACATCTAGGGCTCTGACCCAAATTTAAATGTTTTCTCCCCCCCCCCCCCCCCCCCCCCCAAGTTCTCCTATATAGGGATAGATGGATTGTGATGTAGTAGTCTCGGAGTCTCGTTCATTCATCAATTTTTCGATTATTTGATTCTAACATAGGTGCTTTTCTGCAAAATTTAGTTATTTTATTTGGAACAGTTGTAAGGGCATAAACCCAAATTTCTTGAAATTGTGTTGGGTCAAGGAATTTACATTGTATTTGGATTTATTATGTACTTGGTGTTGTTTGAATTTATCTATTGTTACAGAAACATTCATAAAGTTTTAAAGAAACCTTTAAAATAATATTATTTATATTAAGTTTGTGCTCAGAATGGTATTAATTGACAAGCGAGCCATATGTTCGACGTATCGTGCCTAACCAACCTTTATATGAGAAAATTGGGGTAGTTATAATTGTTATCACAGCACGGTTCTAGTGTCCTTAAGATCTATGTTGCGTTCATTACGTTCTGTGTTGCGTTATTTGATATGTAAAGCCTATCCTTAGGATTCATTGTACTCTTACATTGGTACTAATTCGAACTTTATTTTCTTTTAAATCGAAAAACAAAAAGGGGGAAAACCAAGGTGAGTAGTTCCACATATTTCCAAGGAGGAGTCTCACTCGCAACCATGTCATCAACTACAGCCCCCAACGGCCCAATAGTTGATCACACATGCTCAGATAGACACTATAGTGTATCATGCGGTCTCTACGGCTATGGTAGCCATGCACCAGCACTTCCCACCACCACAGACACATAAGTAACCACCACTACCACAACAAGTGTCTATACCAGCTCAAGAACTAGGTTGTATGTGGGATAGAGTGTGGGAGGCCTTTGTTAAGGGACAACCTCCAGAGTTCGCTGGAAGTTTAGATATATTTATGGAGAGTAGGTGGGAGAAAGATATTAAGAGGCACTTATGGAGGGTCAAGTAAACACCCATACAGAAGCAGATGTTGGCTTCATTTAGATTAGTGGGGTCAACACTTCAATAGTGGGAGGAGATTACGACAGTTGCTAAAAGGGACAATCTCACAATTGATCAGTTTTATGAGAGGTTTGAGGGGAAATACTTCCCCCTAGCGATGCAGTCTCATATGAGTAGTGAGTTTATTGAGATCAAATAGGAGGGGCTTACTATAGACCAGTATGAAGAGGAGTTCACCTACCTCTCATACTTCGTAAAGGAGGATGTTTTTACCGGGAAGATGAGTATGGACAAGTTCATTTTGGGATTAGCCTGGCACATCAGGAAGGATATTATGGGGAATCCATCATTGATAAAATACAATCAGTTGGTTAATTATCTACTTCTCCATTGCCAGGATCACATGTCATTTCTAAAAACTAATGGAGAGAAACTTCATGGGGCGAGGTCGTCGAGACAGCAGGGCAAGAGGAGTGGGGGAAACGGATCCAGGACCCAACAGCACAGGGGCACCCCATCCATCGACCAGAATAAGAAGTTTAGAGGTGTAGATAACTGGAACAACTAGGGATAGTCGTTGCAGGGCTATCAGGTCCAGCATTATAGAGGCCATCAGGGCCAGGGAGAGGAGGATAGAGGCCAGCAGGGCCGACAGTTTAAGCGGGGTTCATTCTAAGGAAATTATTATACCTTTGGGGAGAAGGGTCATTCCTTGAAGCTTTTTACACGGGCTAACCAGATAGCCCAACATAAGGGAGGTTATAGGGGACAATAGCAAGCACCACAGGGACATCGCCCACCCTTTCTAGCTCAGGATTACGCTATACAAGTCGCTCTAGAACTCGTTGGCCTGCCAAAAGGACGATAGTCATTGTCGTATGGATGATTCTGTCATGTTGCAACCATATAGGGGACAACACCTACACAAGAAGTCGAGGGTATGTTTCCCATCTTTGGTCATATTGGTCGCATTCTATTTGATACGGGTGCATCTCATTCTTTTGTTAGCACGGGCTTTTCATGAGAGACGGGTATGATAGATTTTTCATCAGACATTATTTTACAAATAGACTCACCAATGGGTAGAGGGGTACCCATACAGTCAATATGTAGGGTTATCGGTATTGAGATAGGTCAACTCACCTTCGCAGTTGATTTATTAGTACTTGGCATGCATGAGTATGACATCATTTTGGTTATGAACTGGCTAGCTACATATAGAGCATGTGTGGATTATTGTGGGAGGTGCATCATCTTTACCACTCCAGAGTAGGAGATGTACCTAGTTGCGATGCCTCACCCCAAGGGTCGATCGAGCACGCATTTGTACTACATCCAAAAGGATACTTCTTCGTATGTTGTGGTGACACTATATTCCATCCCGAAGGTGAACGGGTTATTTTTTGGGGGTAGATTTTGTGGTTACCACCTAGTCGGGATATCGATTTCATGATTTATTTGTTTGCAGACACTAGACCTATTGCCCATACTCCGTATCGGATGGATCTTTTTGAGATAAGGGAGCTAAAAGAGAATATTGAGAAGTTGTTAGAGAAGGGATTTATCAGGAGGATTACTTCACCCTGGGTTGATATCGTGTTATTCGTCAAGAAGAAGGAAGGATCTCTACATTTTTGTATCGACTATCAGGAGTAAAACAAAGTCACTATTCAGAATAAATACCCATTGCCACATATAGATGATTTATTTTACTAACTGAGGGGTGCTGCATATTTTTCAAAGATTGATTTAAGGTTGGGTTACCACCAGTTAAGAGTTTGGGAGTATAATATATCTAAAAGACCACCTTCCTTGCTAGGTATAGGCCGTACGAATTTTTGGTGATACGATTTGGGCTAACCAATGCACCAGCGATATATATGGACTTGATGAACCGGGCGTTCAGGGATTATTTGGATCGATTTTTTATCATATTTATAGATGATATATTAATTTATTCTCAAACTACGGAGGAGCACGCAGAGCATTTATGAGTGGTCTTACAAACGCTTAAAGATCATCAGTTGTATGCAAAGTTTGAGAAATTCGAGTTTTGGCTGAGGGAGGTATAGTTCTTGGTCCACATTGTGTCCGATCGAGGGATATCCATGGATCCAGAGAAATTTTCTACCGTGATGGAGTGGGGACAACCCTACACCCATCGAGGTGCACAACTTCTTGGGACTGGTCGAGTACTACTATCGATTGATTTAGGGGTTCTCCAAGATAGCCGATCCCTTAAGGAATTTGACGAGGAATAGGGTACCATCTGTTTGGGATGAGGTGTGACATTAGGAATTTGAGGATTTGAAGACTAGAATGACTACAACATTGGTTTTGGCATTGCCTCAGGTAGGGGTTGACTACAGAGTCTTCACAGATGTGTCCTTATGGGTAATTGATGGGGTTTTAATGCAGGAGGAGAGGATAATATCTTATGCTTCCCGAAAGCTTAAGCCTCACGAGGGACATTACCCCACCCATGACTTAGAGTTAGCAGTTGTGTTTTTTTCATTGTGAGTGTGGAGACACTATCTTCTGGGGGAGAAACTTTATCTTTTCACAAATGACAAAAGACTGCAGTATTCGTTCACACAGCTGGAGCTGAACATACGACGGAGGAGATGGCTAGAGTTTTTGAAAGATTATCAGTTCAACATTCGGTACCACCCGGGAAAGGTTCCATGGCGGGTGCTTTTAGCAGCAAGCCTATTTTGGAGTTAGAAATGGTGTGTAAGGCTAAGTGGCAGTCGCTTTATGCCAACAATGACATGACCCGCACATTTATGGAAGTTCTCACTATCACCCCGGGGATCATTATTCGGGTGGTGAAGGCATAGGGAAGAGATAAGCGTTCCTAGGAGCGAATGAGAGAGTTGCTAGATAAAAGAGTGGAGAACTTTCCCATTGGGTTAGATGGTGGTTTAAGGTTTCATGATAGACTAGTTGTCCAAGATGATGAGGATTTGAGGCGAGCTGTTATGGTTGAGACTCATGGTGATTTACGGTACATCCCTGTGGGAATAAGATGTACCACAACATGGGATGTCAGTATTGGTGGGTCGGGATGAAAAGGAACATAGATATTTTCTTGTCGAAGTGGTCTACATTTCAGCTGGTGAAAGTGGACCATTAGCGTCCCATAGGATTTTTACAACCTTTAGAGATCCCGGTGTGGAAATGAAAAGTATCTCCATGAACTTTATTACTGGGCTACCTACATCGCAGAGAGAACATGATTTAATATAGGTGATCGTAGACAGATTGACCAAGAAGGCTCATTTATTATCGGTCCGGACACATTACAGCTCAAAGAAGTTTGCCAGACTCTTCCTTGCAGAGATTGTAAAGTTAAACAGGGAACCGCTCAACATCGCGTTAGATAGGGACTGGACATTTGTGTCCCACTTTTGGAGGAGTTTTCAGCAGGACTTGGGGGCATAGTTGAGATTGATCACGTCATATCATCCTCAGACCGATTAACAAACGAAGAGGATGAACCTAATGTTGGAGGACATGTTGAGGATATGCATTCTATATTTTTTAAGGTGGGTTGGGATTATTATTTGCCTTTATTAGAGTTTGCATACAATAACAGTTACCAGTTCACGATCGGGATGGCACCGTTTGAGGCACTCTATGGGAGACCTTGCCATTCCCCCTCTTGTTGGTTGAGTTGGGGGAGAACAAGTTTCTTAGGCTAGACTTCATTTCGGACACTTCATAGAAGGAAGATATGATTCGGGCCAAGATACGAATTATCCAGGACAAGTAGAATAGCTATGTAGATGCGGGCCAGAGACACTTAGACTTTAATGTTGGAGATCAGGTGTTGGTTAAAGAGTCTACCATGAAGGAGGTAATGAGATTTGGGATTAAATGGTATTTGTCACCTTTATACGTGGGACCATTCCCTATTTTAGAAAGGATTGGGTCTGTAGCATATCGATTGGGATTGTCGGATCACTTGCAGCGGATGCATGACGTTTTTCAAATATCTTCACTATGGAGGTTCCTTAGAGATGACATAGCGTACCAACACATTGATATTAATGAGATAGAGCTCTATCCGGATGCTATTTATTAGGAGAGACTGATAGCAATTTTGGATCGATAGGACCACCAACTTCAATCCGAGGTTATTCCTTTAGCTCGGGTGCAGTGGGGACACCATCAGGAGGACGAGTTGACTTGGGAGAGGGAGGATGACATGCTCACAAAGTAACCCTAACTCTTCTAGCTATGTACGTACTTTCCTTGATTCAGAGGACGAAATCCCATTATTGGGGCGGAGAATGTAATACCCCGTAATTTTTCCATTATAAATAATAATAATAATAATAATAATAATAATAATAATAATAATAATAATTTTTTTTGATATTTTTTTTTTAATTGGACTTAATTGTAAATTTAATTTAGTAATTGCAAAGGTGTAATTTTTGCTAAGTTATATTTGTTTGTGATTGATTTTCTATGTCTATCTATGTTTATAGATATATCATCGCATTGATTGTATAAAAAAATACAAATTAATGTGTGGCACAACTTAAAAGTTTCCAGTGTTAACATAATATTATTCGGGACATAGGGCCATATATGGGATCGTTTAGGTGTTTTAAACCTTTAGAAATAGTCTCGGGTCAATAGTATATAGGTTGTGGAACATTTGGGCTAGTTGGGATATGAATTTGGGTCCATTTGGGAGTCCAAAAATTGAGTTTTAAGCCCAACTCGGGATTAGTATTAATTAGTGTTTATGTGGGGGTAAACCAATTCCCCATTACTATTCAGAAATACCTAAGCACAACTTCTAATGGGAGAGGAATGCATAAGAACGAAAAGATGGAAAAAGGGTAAGTAATGAAGAAGAAATCAAATGGGCTTTCTTCCACAAATTTCTAAGGCAATAATTCTCAAACTTAATTTACGTTTTCAATGTATTTTCTTGATGAATTATAATGATCCTTAAATTTTGTGGGATTTAGGTTTGATATGAATACATATTTTATGCATGTAGAGGACTAAATTTAATATAAAATTTTTCCTAGAAATTTAGGTATCAAAATCTTGAAATTGGGGTTAGATGCCTTAGTGTTCTTGATAGTTAGTTGGGGACGTTTTAACTATTTGATGTAGAGGATATTATTGTCGGTATATGGACTGAAATCCTGATGTAAACCCCATGATAGATGCTCCATTTTATGAATTAAATAATGTTGGAATTTAGAATGAAATCTAAGTTGAAATATGTATTTAATGTTCATACATTTTGGGAAAATTAAGCATGAAATTGGAATTGAATCTTGTAGTTAATGATCCTAAGTGGACTAATTAAGTTGCAGGGAATCAATTACATAACTATTAAGAAGTATAAACCCTTAGAAGTTAATTCCGAAGGAATTTGAGGAATCACATATTGAAACAAACAAGCATATATGGGCTTCTACATAAAATCGAATCGATTCGGCCTTGGAGCCAATCAATTCAGTTTGGCAATGAATCCATTAGGCGATGTACCAAATCAATTCGGTACTAGGAGATAAGTGATTTGGGCCTAGGATTTGGTTAAGGGTAATTTCAGCAGTCCAAGCGAGTTGGTAGGACCACGTATGGGTCAATAGGTAATATATTAAAAATGAAAAGGTGCCCCTATTTATTTGGGAAAATTACATTTAACAAGATGGTTAAGTAATTATCTTAGGGAGTGGAATGAATAATTCACTAGAAGGTAAATTATTAATAAATGTGGACTTCATGTGGGACTTTTATATGGTAATTATAGAGTAGTTGCATATACATATTATAGGAGATAATAATATGTACTTATGTGTATTTATGTGGACATACCAATGTTTGTAAGTTGTCCTATCGGCTTGGGGGTTCGTATGTTAGGACCGGGTACCACACGTCATCATAGGTGGGCTTGTGGATTATGTTGGTCATATAGGTACTACATGGAGGTGCTATTTATGTGAGCTAGGTGTTGACGCTGACCCAACCTGTGTCACCGATAGGTATGGGCCGTGAACAGGAATCCTGCGTAAGGACCTCCCCTAACTTATGAGTATTTTTTGTTGTCCGCTTAGGGTAAGAGAATCCCCCAGACTTGTCGATAGAGTACGAACTAGACACCAACGGCAGATGCCTTTGTGTGTAAAATATAAGAAAGGACATATATAAATAATTACCGGACTATAATGAGAAAAATTTACCTATCTAAGAATGTGGACATAAATGATAAGACCCTACTTTGTGATGCATAATATATGTTTATGCCTACACGCGAGACTTATAAAACTAGGATATTATGGGTATTGGCATTTAATTATAGTCGGTACACTTAAACATTTAATTATCAAAAAATTCATTATTATTAATTTGGCAGGTTGTCAGAGTTATTATTTGAGACTTATTGGGATGCGATTTATATCACACTAAGATGATGGGTGAGGTGTTAAACTCATGCGAGTAATGAAGGTGGAATATTTATTTTGCGTCAACTGTATTATTTCATCTTAAATTAATTAAGTTAATTCTTGAACATCTAAGGCTCTTACCCAAATTTAAATGTTTTCTCCCCACAAGTTCTCCTAGAAATGGATAGATGGATTGTGTTGTAGCAGTCTCGCAGTCTCTTTCATTCATCAGTTTTTAGATTCTTTGACTCTAGCATAGGTTCTTTTTCTGCAAGAGTTAGTTATTTTATTTGTGATAGTTGTAAGGGCATAAGCCTAAATTTCTTATATTAGGTTGTGGAATTTACTTTATAGTCGGATTTATTATGTAGTTAGTATTGGTTTGAATTTATCTATTATTATGAAAACATTCATAAAGTTCAATAGAGGCCTTTAAAATAGTATAATATATGTTACATTTGTGTTGAGAATGGTTTGAATTGACAAACAAGCCCTATCTTCGACGTATCGTGCCTGGCCAGCCTTTACGTGAGAAAATAGGGGTTGTTACACTTTCTGTCTCTATGGAGTGAATTCATCATAGTTTTAGTAGGGTTGTGAATTAACCATCCTTCTAAAGGTAGGAGAAGTTAGCTATTTATATAGCTGGGGTGGTGCCATGCGCACCCCATGCATGTAGGAGGCATGTACAATATCAAGTGGCCAATGTCATCCGGTCACCTATCATCTGTGCTTGTAAATAATGATTGAGAGATATTCTCCACGCATGAGGTGGATGGTGTCCACGTGAGGTTCGCATCCCACACGCACTCTCCCACGCATCATCCATTCCACATGCCTTGCCAGATGTGCCCTACTGAGGTAAGGTGTCAGCCTGGCCGAGCAAGAGACCTCTGAGGTTCTATTAGATCACATGTTGGTAACTGCCAAGTGGATTCTCGAATAACTAGCATCAGGCCAAGATGAGCGTATAACAATTCTGATGAAGTCTCGGCCTAGTGGAAGGATGAGACTGAAATAGCTGTTATAAGATTCTCTGTGAGAGCACATTTCGTAAGATTGGCTCAAGCTAAGCTAGTCTTGAGTGTAGACAAGGTCATACTTAGGCATATCAGGAATCAATATGAAAACCCATTGATCTTAAACTATAGCACACTCAAAAGATAAACATATAACATATTTTTTTTCACTCAATTCCTTTGAAGTTATCATTTTCGAAAATCAAACAAACTAAACTCATTGGCCTTGGATTTTTTTTTTATGTTTCCTTTAATTTTTTTTATATATAGGTTCTTTCCAATGGTGGCTACCATGTAAAGGAGATTTTCTCCTCTTGTATCCCTTTCCCGTACACCATCATATATTTTCAATAAAAAAATCTAACGGGCAATGCTTCTTACCTGCACAAATCTCCCAAAGTCATAAAATATATAGATGGAAAGATGAATTGGAGAACATGTCACATAACTCAAATATCATATGTGAAGTTAAAATTCGAAGAGCTCGTGCATGTGTTTGTGGAGGCATATAAAAAATGAATCCATTATGTGAATCAAAGTCGAAACAACTCCACACAAGCATGACTAAGAACAATCTAGGTATTGAAAATCATACCCAAATGTTATAGTTACATGGAAAGTACATAATGAAATGGATTCAAATACACCAACATGCCACATAAAATGTGTAAACTAAAATACAAAAAACTATAAAAAAAATTGATTTTTTATTAAAAATTTCAAGTCAAATATACCAATTAAAAAAAAAACATAAAATACAAACAAAATCTTTTTGTATTTTTTAATACGACTCAACAAATGTTAAATAAAAATACAAAAGAGTCAAATAAAATACAACTAGCAAACATATATATATATATATATATGATAAAGAACAAAAGTTTGTGTATGTAATCATGTGAACACAATCAAGCATTAGATATAGCATGGTATGTATCACGTGCAAGAAAATGAGAATCAACGAGTCTAATATGTAAAACCTCCAAATTCTATTTCCTAACCCATATATGTGTAACACGATGATATATGGTTTTGGAAACCTTGGTGGATCTAGACTAAGACCTCCGAAGACAATTTTTAAGATCAAGTAAAAATGCCTAGGGTGACCTTTCCTATCGTAAATGAATGGTCTTGGCTTTGTGATCAAAAGCATTTGTATATCGAATCCAATTCCTCACTTGTCATCTTTTATTAGGACGATTCCTAACATCTTATCCAACTTCTCGTACCTTGATCTCAAATCAAATTTTACACGATTCAAGTATCAATATCTCTTCAAGATCAACTATTCAAGACTCTAATAAATGCCTAGACTCCTCAAACTCAAGCATATCCTTCTTTATAACCTCCGTTAATCCACAAAGGCTATCTCTCTCAACCTCAACATACTCTATCATCTCTTAAAAAGCCCCCTCATATACCCTAAGATCCTGAGTTAAAATTCGCACATTATTTCCTATGGCATGCTCTTTCAACCTAGCTTCCAACTTCAAGCCTTCCTTATTCACATTGAATATTTTTTAATACAACTCATGGAAGGAAACTTAGATTTCACTCTTCTACTACTCTTCTTCATCATCACTCTTTTATTCACTCTATTCTCCATCACACATTTGGGATGCACAAACGATGGCCTCGCAAATGTCGTGCCTAGAAATATCTTCATGGGAAGATTTCTCATCAAAGCTCACATGACTGCCCAGGGAGAATTGCTTCCCTCTTTCAAATTACTCTCACCAAGGATGACATTATAAGCATTCGGTTTTTTGCCCCCCTTCCTTACTTTAGTGGGGCACTAAGCTAGGATATAGTCGTAAACCTCAAACCATAAAGCCATTTCGATTTATCACTCATAAAGTTATCATTATAATTTTAAGGAAGCGATTGATCTTGTTATCTCAAACTTTTTCGCATCTTTCGGTTGCTTTTGAGACTTGAGAAATTTCTTGAATTTATTTTCTAACAAGGCCATATCTTTGGACTTAACGTCAGATTAATCATTCAGAACTTGTGTTTTTTCCTGTCAAGCTTTCAAAACAATGCCCTTTTCCTTCTTATTCATTTTGCAGGAAAATAAGTCAAGCTCACAAGTTTGTAGGTCACATACAAGATCTTCAAACTTTTTAGAATTTAAAGCACCCAAGGAATTGAAAACAATCACATTTGATTAAATCTTTCAGACAAATACCTTAAGATTTTCTTCATTACTCGGTTATCCAGTATTCTCTCTCCTAAATTAAAATATGTGTTAACTATATCGGATAATCTACTATAAAACTCATCGAAGGTTTCACTCTTCAACATCTTAATGGTTTCGAACTGAGTTATGAGGTTTTGGAGTTTAGAAGACTTTACATCACTAGTTCATTCATGGGTGAGTTGGAGTATGTCCCAAACTTCTTTAAACATCACACAAGTCATAATGTAGTAGAACTCCTGTAGGGTAAGAGAGCATTCAAACTATGTAGATTATAACTTTGTAACCCATGTTCAACCTCACGCCATGACTTTACGGGTTTGGGTAACCTATTTTCTCTAACTAAGGTTGTAGTTGGGGACTAGCCAGTACGTATCGCATGCCATACCTATTCATCTATAGCCTTAAGTGTTAATTTTATATGCATTTTCCAGTATGCATAGTTTGATGCCTCAAACATCTGGGTTCTAACACCATTAAAACCAAAAAAGTCATGCCTAACAATGCTAAATCTAAACACAGCTTAGTATTCTAACTCTGTTACCAATTTAAAGAGGTTCGATAGCTCAGGAAAGGATGATCTAACTAACAAAAAGTGTATTTAAAAAAAAATCAAATTTAATGACTAAAACTTTTAACAGATTAAACCCAATAAAATTTGTGTAACACTTTTAAACAGTTTGTTGTGAATACCCGATTTACCCAATTTTATATTTTTAACCAAAAACATACGTCTAGGCGATATTAGATAAAATAAATAAAACATCCACTATAGGCCGATGAAATGGGAAAACCTTGGACGATCGAGCCAAATAGATTATATGATAAGGTTTTGCAAATACAAGTGAATTGTGTGGTTGGGCCATCCGAGGTTTTTTACATTATTGATATTCCTCGTACATCGGCGTCTTGTGAGATTGGTGTATTTATTTTATTTTTTGTCACCTAGATGCATGCTTTAGGTTAAAAAACTAAAATTTGCTAAATTAGTTTATCGCTGCAACTCGATTTGAAATCTGTGAATAAGCTTTTGTTTGGTTAATTTGTTTGAAAGCTTGATTTTTAAAAATTGAAAAAAATTATAAAAAATTAGAATTTTTATTTGCAAGACCATTATTGCTTAAACGCACCATGGATATCAAGTGCACTTTCCATGCTTACATTGTATCATTGAATGGATGAACATATAAAAATTAAAATATAAAGTTGTTTTTTGCTTTTTAATTAGGTACCTCGGTATTGGTTATTTTAAGATTTCGTGTATCACAGTTAGAGTTAACAACCTTAAATACTAAAAACAATTTTTCAATTTTTAAAAAGAAGTCACAATCGATTAATTGCTATATTGCATAGTATAATAACTTTTTTTAATCTCCATACAATCAAAAATAATTTTATATAAGAGGGTGTCTTAATATTTGTTAAACCCATGAAGAATATATGAATAATAAACCTTTAAAATATTAAGTAAATCATGAAATTAGAAAAATGTAAAAAATAAATTAATTTAATAAAAATGAATACAAACTAAATTTAATAAAATTTAAATACCAGTAAAATAGTTTAAGAACCAAAATAATAATGCAAAAAAAGTTTTAGATGGAATTGTCATTTTTGCTTTGTTTACTTTTTGATCAATTTATAAAAAACTCTCTAATAGTCAAGAATGTTTGCTATGATTGATTACCAGTTTGTTCGTAATGTAAAAGTTGTTGATTTTAAGCGAAAAGTAACCATTTTTGTAGAGAATATACTTTCAAAGTAGTTAAATACTAGTCATTACCACCAAATCTGATTATGTTTTATAAACAAATACCATAAAGTTCATCCATAATCCCAAAAAGTTTGAACTTTAGGAAAAGAAATTCATATTTCGCACACGCGCGCAAGAAGGGGGAAGAGAGAGAGAGAGAGAGAGAGATTTTTTTAAAAATATTTAGTAAATATCATTTTTTTTAAATTATATACATAATATTTAATATAGTTTAAAAACAAATTATTTTGTAGTGTATATACTTTTTCCATAAAAGAATAAAAATAAGGGGCTGTTTACAAGAAACCAAAAATTAATTAAATAATTCAGTTTCAATCTAACATATTTTAAAGAATAATATTAAGTCCCTGAGAGTGACATTAACACGCGTGTAATAATGTCCCTATAGGGACTAAACATTTTTTTTATATAAATATTGGACTAAACAATAAATGAAACAGTTTTTCAAGAATGTAACCTAACTATGTTTCATTGAAAGACAAAAGAAAAAGAAAAAAAAACACTAACTAAGTAGCTATTTTTTCTAATATGTGTTGATAAGACAAATCTAAAGTACGTTTTTATGGCATAATCTAAGGTTACACAATTAGAAAAACATAAATGACATATTCTTTAGTGATTAAACTTTCTATATCTTTTGAAGCTCTCACGGTCAGTTTAGATAGTTTTCTCATCATGTTCATCATCTCACATGGAACAAAAAGATGGTAAGAGTGGTTTTAGTCAAACACAAAATTAAGTTGGAGTTGTCATTTGGGCTTTGTTTTACTGTTTTATCAATTCATGAATTTAATTAAAAAATAACTATCTTTCTAGTAGTCAAGAATGTTCGATATGACTGTTTACCAATTTATTTGTATGGTGAAAAAGTAGTTGATTTTCAACTAAAAATAACTTTTTTCTTAATATATACCTTATATTTAAATTAAGTTGCAATTGTCATTTGGGCTTTGTTCTACTGTTTTATCAAATCATGAATTTAATTAAAAATTAAGTCTCTCTCTCTCTCTCTCTCTCTCTCTCTCATAGTCAAGAATGTTCAAAATGATTGTTTACCGATTTATTTGTAAGGTAAAAACGTAGTTGATTTTTTAGAGAATATATACCTTATATATTTTTTTTTTGTGTGTGTGTGTGAGTGAGAGAGAGAGAGAGATTTCTTTGCGCTATTTAGTAAATACGATTTTTTAAATAACATACCTTATATTTAATATTTTTTAAAATAAAATATTTAGTATTTGCTTTGTTCTATAACAATAAAAAAAATAGGGGCATATATCAAATAGTTCCTCGAACATTTTTTGTTACACGTTTAGTTCAAATCTTTTTATTTTTTTCTAAAAAGTTCCTCACCATATAAACAAATTAAAACAATGACACACACAAACCCATTTACCCACCTCCCTCCACCGCCCACTGTCGGAGCTCCAACAATGGAGGTGTGGTGGTGTGTGGTGGGTGTGGGAGGTGGGGAGGGGGTGTCGTTAGCACGGTCCTTTAAAAATAAGAGAATATTGGGCAAATGAATGTTTGATGGACTAAATGGGTTAAACAAAAAATAGGAGTCTTTTGTGTTTTTATGTGGTGAGGGACTTTTTGGAACAAAATAAAACGACTTGGAGTAAACGTGTACTAAAAAATGTTCAAGAGCCTTTTTGATAATTGATCCTAAAAAATAAGGGTCATTTAAAAAAATGTCAATAATTTCCTTAATTTTTAATCTAATATATTTTTATAAACAATGCTTAGTTCCTACTATGACATCCACTGATAAATAGTACGGTGAAATATGTGTCAAACACTATATGTATAATAATGTCACTACAAATATTAAATATTATTTTTGAAAAAAAAGTTGAACTAAACATTAAATGAAACAATTTTTTTGCTATTAAATACTGATTATTAACCTTATTGGTATAAGAAGAATGAAACCAAAAGAATGAACAAATGCAGGGGCGGATGCACATGGGAACCAGGGCGGGCTTGGCCCCGGTTCAATTTTTGGAAAAAAAAATATAAGATCTTTTGGTCAAATTTGAAACTTTGAGTTATAACTCTAATTATATTAAAAAAACTAAGGTTGTAAGATTGTTATTAATTAAAAATCTAAATCGAAGGTAAAGATCCTTGTCAAATTATAATTTGTATGTACGATTTTTTGTAGTCCCACCAAATATATACCCGTATTTCTATAATCCGACCCTTGTTAAATTTCTGTAATTTGTGTCCCAAACATATATGCCCAAAAAAAAAACTCGAAACATATCATTTGTAGTCAATTTGGATGAACTATAAGTTGTATAAAACACGAAATAATCCAAAAAAAATTCATCTCGGGGGATCCCGCCCCCGAACCCCCGACACGACTAGAAACTTTGGCCCCATTGACAAAAAATCATGGATTCACCACTGATCGAATGAGCCTGATCTATAGGTGCGTCTTGAAAGTTCTCATCATATAGGATTTCACTCAGGAGGGGCCTGCATATGCATGAGCACTTTTACGGGCATGCACAAGGAGAGGCAGATCCATAAATTTATTTTGGGTGGGGCACAAACCATTGTCAGGGGTTCGGGGGCGGAAGCCTCCAAAATTGTTTTGGGGGTTACAAATTTTTTAGGGGTAAAATTTTGAATTTTTTCCTTTTTTGGGGTTGGCACAAGTCTAAATTTACAATTTTTCGGGAGTAAAATTTTGAATTTGAGATTTAGGGTCGGGCACTTGCCCCACCTTCTTTCCATACGGATCCGCCCCTGGCTTCTTGTATGTTTGATTGTGGAAACTTGTCTTTAAATCTCTTTAGTAAATTTAACTTCGCTCCACCTTTTTTTATTTTGTTTTCCATTATGTAATACACGTACAATAGACGGCAAAAAAATTAAAATAACGAGAAAAATATATTTGTAATAAACATGCTACGAAATAATTATGGCATAATGATGAAAAATATAACCATTAAATTTTTAAAAACAAAGTTCTAGTATTCAAAAAATTAATGTTTACGCACTAGTATCAAATATGAAAAAAAAAAATAAAAAGCGTAAATTTGTTGAAAAAGTGAAAATTGTCAATAATGAATACATATAAAAATAGAAGAGAAGAAAAATCGTCAATAATGAATACAATAAGGTATATTTTATTTTTTTATTTAAACCTTCCGATAAAGTACGTTGGATAAATAAGAACTCAACCGAACAATAGAGGTATATTAAAATTTCACTGATTAAATAAAATTTAAGTGATTAAAATAAGGATCAAATATCAAAAAGTCCTTCAAACATTTTTTTAATGCACATTTAGTCTAAGGCTTTTATTTTGTACCAAAAGGTTTGCGCCAGGGGTTAAAGGACTTTTTGATGCAAAATAAAAATGCTAGCACTAAATATGTGTTGAAAAAAATTCGAGGGTCTATTTGGCATATGTCTCTTAAAATAAACCGCCCTTTTTTTATACTCATCTATATGCAAAAAGCATATTTTTGTGGAAACAAATATATAATCTAATTTATTTGGTGTTAAATCTGAAGATTAAGGGACCGAGAATACAAATCGAGTTGGATTAGATATCTATCACATGTGATGGTTTGTATTCTATTTTTATTTGTGTTCGAATATGTTGACATATTGTAAACCCTTCACTTTCAAAACCCTTGACTTACCTGTCCTTTGGTATTTTTTATTTCCGTGTACTATTTCTCCTATAAAACCCCATTTCCCCTCACAACCTCTCTCAAACCATCACTACTAGCCTTTTCAACTGTTTTATAATTAGAATGGCAGAAGAAGCACATACCCACGAGCACAAGGAGGAAGTTGAGAGCACAGATCTTGTGCATGAAACTAAAGTTGAGGAGTGTGAGCATGAAGAGAAAAAACCCTCTTTGCTAGAGATACTTCTCCGATCTGATAGCAGCTCTGTAAGTTTTTATTCATATCTCTTTCTATGTATATAGATTTATCAATTTGCTTTATGTTCTGCATGGATTGTTTTGCTGCTGATGTTTTAGTAGATTTGGTTTGAAAAACTATTACCCCATATATTTTTATATACATATTTTTTATTTTTTCCAAAAAAAAAAAACAAAATGTGGGGGTACAAGCTCTGTAAGGTGTTGGTTCTCACCGCCAATGAACCAGAAGTTAGTGGAGCTTCCTGAAGTGCCCTATTGCGTATATTCCCTTACTATCTTTACATTCTTGATTTACTTCATATGTGATGACAATTTATACTGTTCGAAGGTGAGTGGCTGAAATAAAACAAAACAATGAGAAAATCTTTTTATCTTCTGACATAAAATGATTTGTGAAAAGAGGAAAATATTTTGAATTTATAAAAAGTTAACTCCATACAAAAATCCCAATTCAATCCATCCCCATCCCCCCCCCCCCCCCCCCCCCCTGTTTGGGATATTTTTCCATTAAATAGGTATTTTGATAGCAGGTGTTCAAGGAATATGACTGGTGGTAAGCCATGGTTTTAGAATTTCATTAAGAACAAAGCCAACACAATTAATTTTGGGGATGGGATAAAAACCAGCGTGTAATGAAGGGTTCAAAATGTTTTACCATATTTCCTACACTAGACAATATTGGTTTTGTGGATGGCTTGAAAGCTAATATGTTTAGCATTGGCCAAATGTACGATGATCACAATCATGTGATTTTTACCATGAATGAGTTTCAAATGATTAACTTATACAATATAATATGTTTAGCATAGGCCAAATGTACTCTAGTTATTAATCTTTCAAAGGGTCATCTCTAAATACAATATAATATTGAGAGATAAGGTAGAAAAAAAAGACTCTATTTATATCATTTGCAATGTGAAATTTGTAAAATTTATTAGAATATGTAAGCCTTTATATGTAATGATGTTAAAAAAGATTGTTTCTATACCTATAATATAAGTTCTTTATTTTTTTTAGTTGTTTTTCTTCTTTTCTCATTGATTTATGTTTTTTAAAATATGCAGTCGAGTGAAGAGGAAGTAGAAGAGGGAGGAGAGAAGATCAAGAGGAAGAAAAAGAAAGAACTCAAGGAGAAATTCGAAGAGAAGAAAATCGAGAAACACGGAGAGGACACAAGCGTGCCGATAATTACATGCGACGACAATGAAAAAACCCATGCCGAGCCCGAAGAAAAAAAGGGTTTCCTAGACAAGATTAAAGAGAAACTTCCCGGACATAAGAAAACCGATGAGGTTGCTGTACCACCACTGACAGAGTGCGGAACCTCGGATGGCGAGGGAAAGAAGAAAAAAGGATTTCTTGAAAAAATCAAGGAGAAGCTGCGTGGATACCACCTCAAGACTGAGGAAGAGAAGTAAAAAGAAACTCCTGCCCATTAAGGACAACAATATGGTGGTGTTAAGGGTCATGATTGTGTTGAAGTATTGGTTTGATTTGCTTTTTGTTTTTGAGTTACTGGGTTGAATTATACTTTTGTGGTTCAAGTTAGGGTTTATGTTTTGGCATTTATGTTCCTTAGTGGGTGATCGGTTATTACCAAGTCCATTTAGTTTTCGTATTGCGACCTGGACCGTATTATTAATGGATTGATTACTTTTGTTTCTAATTTGGATTTATTGATAGTATATTCTACCTTGTCTAAATATATACATGTTGTTTGTAATTATTTTTATATTTATTTTTTATTGTTTTTTATTTATAAATTTTATTAATCATTTTTTAGTCAATTTTCAAAAAAATATTTTTTATTTAATAACAATAACTTTAATGGACTAAAAACGGAGAATACACCGTTTGAAAATAAAATATATTGTGACATTAGCGACATACCATGTAAATAAACACAAATATAATTGTGTACATAATACCATTATATAATCGGATTTTCAAGAGCTGACCACCACACTCTCTCACACTCTCTCTCTCAAGTTTTGTTTGATTTTACCTATTAAATATAAATCAAAATCATTTAGACATAAGAAGTAATAAATATTGTTTTTATTTTTAAGATAAGTAAGAAGTTAGCGACTATATTTTTATCTGAATAATGAAGAGGTTCAAATATATAGTTAAATTTGATGTCTGAATGTAATTCCAGATTGAGATGAAAAAAAAATGCAACATATGAACATATAGACATGGAGAGATATGGACAAGTACATCTGGAATAGATACTGATAACATCTCTTACCTTTTTCTACACTAATTTCTCTATAAAGATTTCTAACAGTCTTGAACGAATTCGAGTGGTTTCTCCACTCATCTATTATATTTTCATATATACATATTTATATGTCCTTAAGGTTTACTTTTTTATGTATTGTTTATACAATTTTATAAATCATTTATTCAACTATTTGTACGTTTATATGCTTTTCTGATGTGGACAATTAGTAATCGATGAAATTGTTGACTTTTAAGATCATATTTCGATGGACTGGAGAATATGATTTTTAGACCTTTAAGACTAGCAGTGACCCACAAGAATATGAGTAGTCACTCAGAGAAAAAATTTATTTACCTTGGACAAATTGGTTCTCTATAATCATGTCATTTATGAAATATAGTAAATTGTAATTTAAAAAGATTGTAAGAGGAATGCTTATATATAAACTTCCTACTTTCATTTTAAAATATTACGTATAGGTAATATGAACTGTAATAGCAACATATTTTAAGGGTAGTTTGAATACATACTGAGCTTATTGAAACTTTTTAGGATTATAATTTGAATTGTAACTATGAAAATATATTGACTTTATCTATATATAAAGATTATTTTTTGACAATTTTATCTACCATATAACATAATTGCATCTTAACATTGAACAATGTAGCTTATATATTTGATATTCAATGTACCAAAACACATGCTTGAATTTACACCATTAAAGTGTATGGACTACATCAATATATGTTTTACACATATACTCCAATATTTCTTTTCGGCATTTCCGTCTAATAAAATATTTAGAGTAATTATATTACATTATATATGTATTTTAATTAATAAATCCACATTAGACTTCCTTCTTCATTGGAAACCAACACTAAAGAACTTCAACCAAAGGAGGCAAAGCATTTTTTCGGAGAGAGTGTTTGTTGTGATTTGAAATATTCATTGAGCATTTTTGTATTTATTGAACCAAGCATCTATTGTTTAAAATATATGCCAAGCATTTATTCTTTAAAGTTTAATGAACAATTGTATTAGTAATTGAAGTTTTCTCTTTTGTTTATAATTTTTAAGCGCAATAGTTCATACAAAATGTTATTCCAAGTTTTTAGTTTCTTTTGAAATTTGATGTTTTTTTTTTGTTTCATACTAATGACATTATTAGTTTTCCTAAAAATATTTTAATTTATACCACATATACATTATAACAAAGGCTATATGCGCGGGGTTTACTACTAATACATATATAAGAACATACATTTACATTCGTATATCTTTAGTATATAACTAAATTTGTAGATCATTCTCCCATAGTAACACGTGAAAGTCATAATTTTCCCAATTCTTATCCTTCTTATTCTCTCTCCGATTTACAACTGAGTTCCCTTACACTCTATCTCTCCTCAAGTTATCCTAATCCATGTTTCTTCTCTTCACATACTATGTTTCCACGTGTGTCTAATTATTTATGCCTTAAAGACTAACTTCCCAAGTATTTTCAAGAGAATCCTAGGCACCATTCGGTACGCGATAATATTTTGGAAAGATTGTTATCGCCAGGAAAGTAATTGCCTAGAAATCTTTTACCATAATTTCAAATCCATTCCCCTGCTTGGTTAACCAATGGATTAATATCGTGAATCTAAATGTAGTTTTTGATTCATGTATGGAAAGTGACATGACAATGCACAGTATATAACAATAATATCCTTTAGTTACACACACACACACACACACACACACACACACACACACACATATATATATATATATATATATATATATATATATATATATATATATAAACTCGCCTAGGGTCCGCCTAGGCTTGAGGCATGGGAGAAACTCCCCGCCTTAAGCTTTTGACGCCTTATGCTTGGTAAAACCCAGAAGGCGCACTTTTTCTCTAAAGATTTTTTTATAAACCGGACCATTATCTCATTCAAAATAATCAATTAGTATTTTAATTTACACTTATTCAGACATATTTGTATGATATGTACAATTTTATTATTTTAATAGCCTTGTTATGGTTAAAAAATATTAAAATATATTAAAAAGGCCTTAACGCTTTTTCACTCATTTTTACTCCTAAGGCTCACCTAGACTTCTAAGGCTTAAGACTTGGCCTTCACGCATCGATCACGCCCAGCATTTTTTAGAACATTGATATATATATATATATATAGATAGATAGAGAGAGAGAGAGAGAGAGAGAGAGAGAGAGAGAGAGAGAGACTCTTCGACATACCTAGCAACATACCTATTTTTTTAAAATAGTAAAAAAAATAATTTTGAGCTAATATTTTTTATGAATTCATGATATTTCAATATGATATTTTAATTTGCCCCTGTAAAAATATTCAGATCAAAATAATGTGTTTTGATATTTTTAAAAAATAGGTAAAAAAATGACTGTTTTAAAGGGTAAAAACTGACAGTTTTTTGACCCATTTTTTAAAAATAACAAAAACCATTATTTTCAATTGATTTTTTTATAGGTGCACATTGAAATATCATGAGCCCATATAAAAAATATCATCTCAAAATGATATTTTGAACTATTTTAAAAAAAGGGTATATTCTAGGAGGGATGTTGGAGATCTCTCTCTCTCTCTCTCTCTCTCTCTCTCTCTATATATATATATATATATATATATATATATATAGTCCTACTCTTGTGCGGACTAGTCCGCATTTTAAGAATGCGGACTAGACACGTGTCACTTGGCGGTGAGCCCAGAAAAGGGAGAGAGAGTGTGCCTATAATTTAGGCTATAATTTCTAGGGGCGCCGTTAGGTGATACATGTCCGGTCCATATTCTTATAATGTGGACTAGTCCGCACAGGAGCATTATATATATATATATATATATATATATATATATATATATATAATAAGTTACAAAACGTATGTATGTCATAAGATAGAAGTATGATGTCCTCTATTAGAGTTTTTTTTGCACTTTCTATTTTGCACCTCAAATCTTTGATTTCCCCCTCTTTTCTTACTTACCAAATCTACTCTTCAATTCAAAATTAAGGATACTTTGGTCAAAATCACTTCATCAATTTGTTCACAATCTCTCATTTCTCACACAAACCTCTCATTCTCCCGTTCTCTCATCAGCAAGCCCCAAAAAACCCTACCACCTATTTCTCTCTCTTTTGTCGCTCGCCGCTCTCTCTCTCACCACGTCTTCTCTTTACACATCACTTGATTCGGGTTTTCTTGGTTTTAGATCTAGGTTTTCTTCAAATGGAAGATCCCCTCTTCAAAAAATCATGTACGAAGGTCTTCCAATGTATTTCTTATTTTCATTTTGTGTTTTGGGGGATTTTATGTTTATTATTTATAATTTTCAGGTATGCTAGATGTTCAGGTGGAATCAAGAAGTTATTGGTTTTGCATACAAGAAGCTAAGGTTTAATATACTGTTCTTACATGTTCTTAATACATATACGGGGGTTTTAATTTCAGATTATTATTTGTTTATTTCAAAATTATTGTTAGATTAATACATTTCTCTTTTGAGTAATATATTTACTCTAACTAACATGGGGTTATATAATGTATCATGGGTTTTAACTGATCTTTGTTTGGATGATGCTAACTCGATGAGGAGATGAGCTGTTGTATCATGGGTTTGTATGTTTACAGTGATGGATTCGGCTCTATTAGTGTAAAAAAAATTAAACTATTGGGGCTTTGTTATATGAGTTTAATTCTTCTTTTAATGTTTAGATTATCTTTTCATTTTGTGATTGTAGGCTTACCATTTTGATGAATTTGGTGGTGAATCACTGAGGTATGCTTATAATTTTTTTTCTATGTTATTCGTTGTTTGATTATTGTCCTAACTAAGTGTTTCATTTTTTTTAGACTTTTTATTTTTACTTAGATGTTATGTGCACTACTAGGACCATTTAGAAAGCATTACCTCAAAATATTCGGTTGTTTGAAGATCAAAGTGCTATTGTGTTATTATAGAAGCATAAGCAACAATCCCTTAAGGATGATTCTTATTTGGGGGTTTCTAAGTTAGTAAATGGCCTTTTTGGGGCATTTATTTTATGAACCTTTTTGTGGTTAAAGTTACAAAATTTATCATCCTTCCTTTGATTTCGTTATTACAAATAACACAACTACCATATGGCTACGTTCAGCTTCATTTGAAATGAATGTTTACCGGGAAATTTATTGCAACATTTAGGTCATGATTTGAGTTCAATACTACACTTGGGGGGCTGGTAATTTTTGGGAATACGAATAACTTTCATATATTTAGTTATATTTGATATAATATTATCTTTCATTAACCTTACCTTCCCTATGAATGCATACGGTGTCGTCGTTATCTCGATCGAGATTAGTAGGTCAAAATTTAAGCTCTTAATTTACTAACTGAAATATGAATTGTTTGAGTTTTAAGAAACTTTATTTTTAATTGGTACATGTGAATGTCATTCTACCAACTCTATAGCACTTTTATGGCGTATTGAGTACATATCCCACTTGCCCTTATTTGATGAAGTCTAAATACAAGGAATCGGATAGAAAAAAGAGAAAGAATGTTAGTTCTACTGTGTTGGTTTTGTGCTTCCTTTTTATCATTGTATTTTCACCAGGAATAGCTGGAAGAAAATAAGTCGCCATTTTTGTTAAAAAGTGAGTAATAACACCTCTGATGTAATAAACAATTTTATGTTGTCGTTTGATGTTCATTATTACTAATACTCTATCTCTTTCTCTCTATTTATAGACAAAGTTAGCCTACGTGAAAGTCGCTTAACCATTATTCCCTCTTCAGGGCCTGACTAGAGGTCTCCCAGAGGTTGGATGTGAAGATTAGGATGATGTTGTCTTCCTCTCCTTGGACGAGTATTGGATGTAAGGTATAGTTTTGGACACATGGCCTATGAAATTCATGTATTTTACTTACCATTTGATTAAATGTGTTTTAATGTAAGGTATAGTTTTGGACGAGTATTCGCTCTTTGTTGTAGTACATAACTGAAGAAGAAACGTCGTAATGTTATCCTGAGTATGAGGTTTGGCCTGGGATATTCTCTTATCTCTGTCTTTCTTAAATAACATGGGAAATTTTTAATAGAAGTGGAAGTTTACTTATATGTTTATCACTAATGTTCTCCTGTGACTTTAAACCAAACGAAACATACACTAAGCTTATTATTTTTTTCTATTTTATTTTTACCTTTGAATTTTGTTAGAGTTTAACTAATTAGACTTTAGTATGCCCCATGTATCCAAGTTAATTTGAATTTAGTAATTTCATCTTATTTTTTGTACATGTGGGGTTTGCTTCATCTTTCTTTTAATTAAGGTGACATTAATGTGTCACTTCTTGACATACGACATTACTCTAGGTAAAACTTAGGTGAATTCATGTGAGCTCAAGCCTATTATAAGTGAGCATATCTCACTGAATGAGCTCAAGCCTATTATAAGTGAGCATATCTCACTGAATGAGCTCAAGCCTATTCTGATGATTGTCCAGTTCCTTTCTTTCTTTGTTTTAAAATCCGATATATTGTTATGAATGCAATTTGGTTCAGGTGAAAATGAGTGTTTGAAAATTGAGGTCAAATTTCACAAACACACTATTTTTAAATGTTTTGTATTGTGTGTTTTTTTATAAAAGTCTGTTTATAATCAAAATTTCAGGAACAATAGCGATGGAGTTATCAAGAGCTCAATAAGTAAGATGATATATTATCATCAGCAGAGAAGAGTCTGGTAAAATCATAGCACCCCATCACTGGACTCGAACTCCATGATGTAGTGGAGGTTAACGTCGATCCGTTTCATAGCGCTCCATCGCTGGACCTCATCGACGAGGCTCTTGGAGTACGACTCCAAAGTTTCTTCGCCGCCATTTTAGCTAAAGTAGAGAGTCAACATTGTTGACTGAAATTTTCAACATTGAAAATATCACAACTGTGAATCGTTTGACGGCAATTCAATGCAGTGAATTAATTTTAAACACTGAAAATATAACATTATTTGAATGCAGTGATCCAATTTTAAACACTGAATTGTTTAATGGAAGCTATGCATTTTGGTTGTCTCTCTTTATAATCCTGAGTAGGTTAAATTAATAGTGAGAACTTCTATTTTGTTGTTCAACCGATGTCTTTGGTGAGTTATTGTACATTCAAAGTACAACTAGGATCTTTGCACTTTTTTGTAAGTGGATTGAGTTAGAGGGGTTTTTTAGTGAATTAAGTCTATAATATTGTTACTTCATATGTCTATTTTTTTAAATATGCTTGATATCCCACAAAATAATTTTAAATGTTTTCTAGAAGGGCTAATGTACCTACTTGACTCTAGCTTAAGTTCTTTTTCCTTAATGATTTGGTGAATGTTGGAAAATTTGTAATTCATTCTTTATTGTAATTTTCAGCATGTGATAGAGTACTTTCAATGATTGGCCTAATGTAGGAAGGGAGGCAAGTCGGGTTGCAGGCCAAACATTCGGACGTTGGAGTTCTCTATACAAATGTACTATTCAATTCAAATATGCTGTTAATTTATTTTTATTTATGTTGGTTATACTAATTCCTTGACATCAAAGCATAGTTTTTTTTAACATGAAGACCTTTTAACATTATTTTTCATTTTCATGTAATTTTCATTGAGAGCAAGGCGATGTGGATATGGCATAGTCACAACACCACATTCGTGAGCAGGGAAGTTAACTAGAATAAAATAGGATTGATGGAAATGGGGCTATAAGAATTTATAGGGTTGCGAAATTTGAGCCCCGTCGCTGGACCCGAACTCCATCATGTAATGGAGGTTAACGCCGATCCATTTCATAGCGCCCCATCGTCGGACCTCATCGATGAGGGTCTTGGAGTACGACTCCAACAGTTTCTTCGCTGCCATTTTAGCTAAAGTAGAGAGACAACATTCTTGAATGAAATTTTCAACATTGAAAATATCACAATTGTGAATCGTTTAACGACAGTTCAATGCAGTGAATCAATTTTGAACACTGAAAATATTACATTATTTGAACGCAGTGAATTATTTTAAACAGTGAATCGTTTAATGGCAGCCAAGCATTTTGGTTGTCTCTCTTTATAATCTTGAGTAGGTTAAATTAATAGTGAGAACTTCTATTGTTGTTGTTCAAACGATGCCTTTCCTTTATTTTTTTATGTGTTACTGGCCTATTTAAAGATCTATTTTTTTAATTTTTTTTAAGCTCTTTTTATCATCTTGAGTAGGTTAAATTCTATTGTTCTTATTTTTCTTTTTCGCAGAATAACATTTCATCAAGTATTATGTGTAATATTTTGAGTAGAAAACAATATACGCATATGCATAAATAATAGTATTAAGCTCATTCAGATTTTCTTTGTTTCGATCATTAATTCCACATGTCATTTCAAATTGGCCTCTTCAAAGACTCGAATGTTATATAAGTTAAAATTAATTTTATTTTATATTATTTATTCGAACTTTAAGTTTTATTCTTATATATTTCATGATTTATGTTTTGTGATTTTACATATAAGCTTTAAGTTTATTCGGGGATTCGATTTTGTCAAACAGAGTACAACTTTTTCGAGAAGATGAGACTCGAAACAAAATTTTGGAATTTTATTTCGGAGTTAAATCTTCTTGACTAATGACTATTGATTTTTATTTCGGACTCCAGCAGCAGGATTGCAGTCCAACTAATAAATAACAGCATCCACAACCCATGGTTGATTATAGGAGACTGATCACCTCCAGCAGGGGCTGCTACTATAGGAGCATGATTGTGGCTACTACACGGGCTGCTACTATAGAAGCAGAAATCCTCCTTGGTAATTTGTTGTTGTGGATTTAGTAATGGTCGTGGATACTACATAGGGGCTGCTAAAAAATAAATGTCGCCTCTTTAAATGATATCACATATGGCTCACTCCTTGCATTTCAACCTAAAAAACAAATGGCGCCTCTTTTTCCATAGATAGTGTCTTAGATTCATCCAATAGTCAGTTCTGCATATGATCTTTCAACTCGAGATAGGTAACAATATGGAGGCTCTTTTTCCAAGAAGACATTTGAATTTGTTCTGAGCATGCTCTTTATATCATCTAAAATCTGAGGAATCTTATCAAAGTCATCAATTTGTGCACAATTACCTGACTACAAAACAGTGAATTTAGAATTATATTTTTTCTTAAAGTTTTTCCCTTTTTCCTGGCCGGTTAGAGATTCAATGATCCTTCTTTCTTCCATATTCGAAAGATAACTCTCTCACCTGATTAAACTAATGTCCATATCTAGCTGCAGGTTTAGTGTGGAACTTATGTTTATTTCACACTTATGATATGTATTATATAAAAGAGGCATGGTATGTGCAGGTTTAGTGATGAAAACTTATCTTATGTATTATATAAAAGAGGCATGAAGAGGATTATATAAAAAGGCATGGTATGTGCAGACTAAACTTATCATATGTTTTTTTGGTGAATGTCTAATTCAATTAGTTCCAATTTTGTGGTACTAATATGGTTCGTGTGATTTTTTCAACTATGAGTTTTTTACAGTAATTTAGTTCATTCTTTGATTCATATCGTACCGGAACACCGGAGGAAGCTACTTCAGTACATTTATTAATGTTCTATTACATGACACATTCAATGTTAGCCTACACGGATAAAGAGTTGGTCATTACCAAACTTTGTTGCTGAGAATGTTGAGTAACTCAAATGTGTTATGTTTTGTGTACTCAATGTTTTCAGTAGTTCTAATGATATGTATTGTCCCTCAGGTGACTCCATCGTGGGAATAAAGAATTGTCCAGTCAAATAATTCTTAATACCTAAATGATTGTCGTTGATGAGTGGTTGTTTAATTCCTCAGGACACTAGTCAGGCTACCTATCAACCATAGCGGGAACCACCTAAGGAGTCGAACAGTTACATAGAGAGAAGAACTCACCCTCACAAGTACAATATAACGCAATGGTTGATAGGCCTCCCAGCAGCCCATTCGATATATTTTCAATGATGGCCATATGGAGCCCCCGTCAAGGGAAGTACATATGTGCAAGTGACTTTATCCTTATGAAGATTTAAAGAAAAATGTGCAAGTGAGTTTTTCCTTTTTCCTTATGAAGATTTAAAGAAAAATTTGCAAGTGAGTTTTTATTTTACTTTTCATTCTCAAATCAGTAAATGAACTACACTAGATACACTTGGCCAGTTCAGCCTCTTACATTGGTTTGTTTGTAAAAGGGAAGAAACAAAAGCAACCCATGGTTGCCTCTGTTTGATATTTAACATAGTGTTTTAGTTCAAGCCTGCTAAAACATTTTTATTTGTTCATTATTTTCTCCTGCACACACCCATGTCTGTTGAAATAGGATGCATACATGAATTAAACTAGATGTTAGTTGCTTATTTGTGCATTATTTTATCCAGCACACACCCATGTCTATTGCTTATTTGTGCATTAGTTGCTTAGCTTTTTTTGACAAGGAAAATTTGACAAATTGGTACTGACTTTGAATCATCTTATGATGTCAGATATCTATCATAGATGTCTGTCTTCTGCAGAAGCAGAAGGTTAGATTGTTTCTACATATTTTGGAACGCAAAGTGACTCAGCATTTTGATAAGGAAGACTATGTTTCAGCTTTGGTGACTGAAGAATTCTATACAAATAAGGAGAATTTTCCAGGATTTGGAAGACCTTTTGACTTCAATTCAAAGGTTTTGCTGAGGGTAGGGTGTGATTTAGAATCCAAAGACGCTATAAGGGGGGCCCTAAAGATTCCAAAGTCAGTGAGGCAGAGCGCACTTTAATAGAAAAGTTGGCTTCTCTTGGGGCAACACGCAAATCCCAGTTTTTTCATCACCAGAAGATTTTAATAAATTTGAAATGATTCATGCTTCAACCAGTGGAAGCAAATGTAGTGCATATATGTGGAAATCAATCAAGGACTTATTGGGGGAAGCGACAATCTGGAAATAGGTTTGCATCAATTTGCGTGGAGACCTCAGTATTCATTAGGTGTAGCAGCCCAAGTCCTCGACTCATGAATTCTATTACGGTTGTTTTCATTTTGAGTCGTATATTTACTTTTGTTAGCAAGGCTCTCTTTTGTACTTTATAAACAATGATATTATACATGTTGAGTCGTATCTTTACTTTTGTGGAACTCAATCATGGACTCATGAATTCTATTCGTTATGTTGTTGATGCCCTTATTTCTTATACAGGGCGGATAATCCTATAAACGAAGGAAACTTTGCCCAAATTTTTTAAATTGTTTACGATTATTTATTTTATATAAAAACATTAGACTTAAATTATACATGACTTGATATTTTGAAAAGAATTCTTCGTTCCTTCAGTCAAAGGGCAATACGCTTAACTGTAGGATCTTCAATAGACGGATGTCGGCATGCTTACACCTATATATGAAGAGGTTTCTCCCATGTTTCGAACCCGAGTCCAACTATAGCTTTGGCGAGGGCACTTGCCATCGCACTAAGGCACAACTTTATGCTTTTAAAATTATCAGCTTGCCTTCTGGCACAGGCATATCCTAGTATATATATATATAATTAATCTTATTTGATAATGTTATAAAACAAAATAATATGATTCACTATTCTGAAATCTATGAACAAAAATTGTTTTCTACATAAATATATTCAATTATTTACTAAGTTTAATAATTTATGGTATATCTATGTGCATTATTGTGTATGTTAATATAACTAGTTATTACATGAGGGAAAAATGCCAAAAGAAAATTTGTAGGACTTTTAAGCTATTAATAGAATCTCACATAACAAAATTTTCTTCTCAAAATAATATTTTGATTTTATGGATAATTTTGATAATTTAATATTTTATAAGCATCTTTGTCTTCACTGAAATTATTGTAAGGATTTCCATGGGAACGTAAGAATCCCACCTATTGGATGAATTTTGATTCCACCTTTTTTCCACCAAGAAGGTAATCTAATTCCATTTTGGTCACATTCTCTTGTAACCTAACCTCACACCAAACATAGTAATGTTACACATTACCATAATTGTTAGAAGGAATCAAATTCCACATAGTTTTTTCGCGTTCCAAATGGGTCTTATAGCAGACATTTGCTATGTTTCCTCTTCCAAATCTTTAAACTTTCTATTTTCTCTGTCTACATTGTTTAATGTAACATGTCTATTAGGGGTGAAAATATTGGAAACGACACGAAAACACAACACAATACGACGTGAAATTGATCATGTAGTAAAAAAATGTGCACCGTTATTATTTTAAAAGTATGTCGAACTATATAATACAAGATATTTTAACAGAGTGTAATAAGCCATGTAGTTAAAAAAATGTATTTAGCTTCAATTATATAGGAGTTTAGTGCAATTTTACTACACCACTTAAACATTTCAATTATGTATTAAAATATGTATAAGAGTAAATAGATTATTTAAAACACAATTATATATGACTTAAGTATATTTTTAATGTAAGGAAAAAATAATTTAATGTACAAAAAAAGTTTTCATTCTTAAAACCACTTGAATAACATATTATAACCTTCCTCTTGTTATAAAGGATGCATCCTGCACTCCCACTTGTTATAAAGTCAACGTGTATTTAAGTATATATTTATGAGTTTATAAAATTTTATATAATTAGTTATACAAAGATTTAGTTTTGCAGAAAAAAAAATATAGGAATAGGTAAAGGACTCACGTCAAAACATTTCCTACCAGTAGGTATATATTACCTTAGAGACCAAAATGCTTTGTTATATAAATTATTGGAGTCCCACTTCAAAAATAGTTGCAATTCTCACAACTATTAACAAATTATAAATCTACTCGTAACTCACTTATAAAGCTGGGACCGAATCTGGTCTAAGAGTCTTCTAGCTCTGGCCTGCTAGTATTTCAAATGCTACGGTGAACCCATTTTTGGGATCAGTAGAATGTTAATTTTATAGTGCACTAAGGGATGATGTAAGAAATCGAAGGGCATCCGTTGATTGAGTTTCAAATTTTTAATATGTATTTGAATGTAATCACCTGAATGAGAATTTAATTAGCACGAGGGTTGACAATTATGTACTTCTGTCATTTTTTTATGTTTCTTGTCTATTTATGTTTAAAAAAATATTGTTAAACACATCTCTCGTGTTTTTAGGTTGGTTGTGTTCGTTTTAATTAAAAAAATATATAATATTGGATTGTGTCATTTTCGTGTTAGATAAATCTTGTTCCGATCGTGTCTGGCTTATCACGGCCCAATAACACGATTTGGCACCCATTTTGTGTTTGTGTGTGTGTGTATCTTCGCTTCCTTAACAATATAATTGCCAATTCCTCTACCTTCATAAAATTCCCTCGTAACTTGATCAAATATCATGTAAAAGATATTTCATTATGAGCCACTAATGCTCATATTTTAAGAGGATCCATTACTATGATCTATTCCTATTCATGCCTATTATTGTTCATATATTTTTTGGCCTTCTCTCTAAATTTTATCACTGACACTAACATTAGATATTTTCTCTATTTTAATTCACTTTTGTATTTACATAATCCATTCCATCACCACAAAATATTTCCACATATAATAGTCGAGGATATGATGAGTAACCAATGGATATTCAGGGTTGATTTGTGGAACGTTCTAGGAGAAGACATTTTTGGCAGACGAATGCGAAAAAGTTATGGAAATTATTTGAGGTCATTCTAGTCAAGTGGTTTGTGTCTTTATTTATTTATTAATTTTACAACTAGTTTTGTATTGGGATTCCTACAATTGGGATTTTGAGATGTAATTAGAAAAAGAAATAATTCTATTATTCTAGTGGCCATCTGGGATGTCTTCTATACGGATTCACCCCGAAATAAGAGAATTTTAGCATGTGCGGGTCTTGAGAAATCTTTGCGGGCTCCCACATATATAAATTGTCCTTCATTAAATGATGATGAAAAGGTAGAACATGGAGTCACGAGCCTATCTTACTCAAAGTAGGCAAAAGATGTAGTAGTTCTCGTAGAAATGTCATCAAAGAAAAATTGATGCATACCAAATCAAAAAAATTGAGGGTCCAACGACTAAGTTATCGAACGGATAGGTGTTAGGCACCCATTCTTTTCTATTAGTATCTCATAAGCTAGGATAATATTCTCATTTTCTCCAAAATATAATTCATGTGTATAATGTGTGTGATGTGAAAATAAGTTAGAAAAATAAATCATCATATCCACATCATGAGAAGGACGAAAATGATTCATTCTGAGGAGTATAAAAAGAAAGAAAATAATCTGACAAGGTAGCCAAAATGTGTAGTGCGCGAAGAATGGAATATGTATGTATGAGGAGGGCGCTAAAAATATGATAATGAAAAGGGACAATGATATGTGCAATATATCGGACACAAATCTGTCATGGTGAAATAAATATGTGTGTTTAACGAAAGTATGAAAAAGAAACATAATAAAAGAATATGAAAATATGATATGATTAACCAACGGATCATGATTTACTATGAGGAAGTGAATATGAATGTTTGATGGGTTACTAGTACTTATATATGTATATACGCATAGTAATACTAAATATTAGAACTAGTAAAGTAAATAAATAAGCAAATAGGACTAGAATATAGAGGATGACTAGGGACGCCTAGATATGCCAAAAAAGGCAACAAAGTCCATGTAGTTTGACAACACGCAAGGGTGGGCCTTAACCCATGAACCCAAAACTTGAAATTCTCTAAGTTCATTTAAAAATGTTCACAAGTGTTGGGAGTGTGAAAAATAGAAAATATAGTTTAGGGTTTAAAGGTGAACCCTCTTTTAGCATTTTTGGTTTATAAAATTATGTTTTTTCCCTATAAATAATAAAAAAAAATGGATTAATTGGAGTGATAAAATGAAATAAAGTAAAAATATTCCAAGAGTGAAGAAAAAATAATAAATGACACTAGTTAAATAATATGTAAAAGTCTTGAAGTAGACCTCATATAGAACCTTGCTATGATTTTGACGTAAAGCAGGCTAATTTTTATGGTGTTTGAGTGGTGGTGGGGTAATGGTAAAAGTGGGTGGCAAAAAGTGAGGTCAATGCGATGTAAGAAAAGTGGAGAGAATTTTTAGAACATGAAATTTTATAATGACGATGCACTAATTTCGAGGTAGAGGTTGTTTTAATTTTCAGAAAACGGTTCTTACGAATTAGGCCATGACCTCCTTAAATAGAAAAATATAGGGCTAGGGTCTATGTCGATTGGCATAGGCCCTGGTCTGTCGATCGGCATACCCCTAGCTTGTTGATGAGAGGGTCTGGGGTGGCCTATAGGCAGTCCAAAAAGGAATTTTTCTAAAAAACATGCAGAAAATGCGAATCGTAAGTCCGAATCGCGCACAAACAAAACCGTTGAAAAATGTATTCAAATCCATATAAAAATCTAATGGGCCACTTTCGGGTCTGAGAGTTAACGAAAGTCAAACGGTGCTTGAAAATGCTTGATAAGGTCTAGGATGGGGTTCATGGAGTAAAAAGGCAAGTACGCACGAACCGTACGGTCGATTCACGCACGAAATTGACCGTTGGAAGGGGTATTAAAAGCCTTATGAAAGTGAAAGAGATATTCCGAGGTTTGAAAGTTGAACAAAGTTAAACGGAGCTCAGAAGCGTGTAGTGGCCTTTAGGATAGGGTTCTTACATTAAAAAGCGAAGTACGGGCGAACTGTAGGGCTAATTCATGCATGGTATTGATAGTTGGAAATGGTATTTGGCGGCCCTGTGGAAGTGAAATGAGATACGAACATATTTGGGACTTGGCCAAAGTCAAAATCGGCTCGAAAAAGACTGATGGTCTCTCAGACGGGGTTTCGAAGAAAAAAGTAAAGTACGTGCGAACCATGAGGCCAAGTCAGGCAAGATATGGACAATTGAAAAGAGTATTTAGAGACCTATGAAAGTTTAAGGATTTACTCTCGGGTTCTAAAAAGTCCTGATATGCAATGTAAGGATGGTCTTTCAAACAAAAAGATTTTCTTATTTTTCAAATTTAAGGAAAAAAACTTTAAATAAGTTAATGCAATAAAAGCCTTTTCACCAATTAAACCGTTTATTATGAAAAAACAAGTTACCCAATTTTATCTTTTATAACCTAAAACATGAATCTAAGTGATAAAAATATTAAATAAGTAAAGCATCACCACACGCCAATGTACGAGGAAAACCCACAATAGGAAAAACCTCGGATGACCTAGCCAAACAGTTCACCATGATAAGGTTTTACAAAGACTAGACGGTGGTCTTATTCAATGACTCGTCTCCCTAGCAAGCTTTAATGTGCTTCTATCTTCAACCTCTCCTTCACAATGAAACATAGGAGTCCACCCACACAAACTGCCACAACATGTGAATCCACACGTACCCGGGTATCCACCGATGAGGCTCAAAAAGTATCTACCAAATAGGAAGATGGAATTATCATTTCTTTATCACAACACATAAACCATAAATATGATGACCACCACACGAAACCTTCTCTCTCCAGATGATTAGAAATAGACTTTGTGCCCAACAAAAAGATCTCAAAGCATAAGAATATTGAAATATGGATATTTAAACTCTTTTGGGTGAAACAATGGTTTTGAAATTTGGTAAAAAAATGGGAATTCTTCTTTTCCAAATGTTCTTCAAAATTTGAGTCCATCACGCCTCTTTATATTAAACCAAGAAATTCGAGGCGACAAGTTCGTCGAAATGAAAACATAGTTCTCATTCGAACGGACATGCATTGTGGTTCAAACGACCTTCCCATGAGCTGCCAAATGGTGACCTTCTATTTGAAAAAAATTTCCCGTTTGAAGTTCAATGGATGTTCGTTTTAATATCCCAAGCTTTTTCCAACGAGATCTCAAACTTGTTTGAACGAAATTCTCATTTCATTCTAATGAAGTCTGTATCTCGTTCTAACGAACTAAGAAATAATATTTTTTTTCTAAAAATTATTTAAAAACAGTTCCAAATGATTTTGTTTAAAAAATAATCACCCAAAATAAATTTCAAAGAATCATAATCTAATGCATCCCTACCGGTAAGATCCTAAAAAAATGTGAGGATCAACTTGGCATGAAACACGATATGATGAGTATCCATCTTTGAAGCTTTTTCGCTACGTCTTCAATAGTTTTACAAGATCGACAATACAAATTCAAACTTATAACTCAAATTTTTCCTGAAATTATGCCAATTACAAACAAATTGAATCGGTTGAGAATTTTCCCTTTTAAATCTCCCCTTTTGGCTATTTCGGGGCAAAAACCAAAGTAAAAACCCCGTGGGTCAGAAAACACTTTAAAAGACTCAACCTCAAAAGAAAAAAGTAGCGATGATCGACAAACACATATGCTAAGTACCTTTGCTCTCTTGAAACTTATCTTATGTTGTAAAATTACACACTTAAAACACCTTCAAGTGCAAAGAAAATATAACATGTATAAAATCATCATCTGAATAAATTCAAACTATGTCCAACAATCACAACCTAGGTAAGATATCTCCTACTAAGATAAATATATCATAATCATGAAAGGAAAGACATTGTTTTTACTCATTTTTGTTTAGAACTAAATCAAGTAAGAATGCATAAAACTATTTATCCCCCATGAACTAAATCTCCCCGAAATATGTGAACATATAATAACAAGAGAAATAACAAAAGTAGTAATACTACCATGCAATGGTGTAACGTGCATCAAGAACATAACATTGCAACACAAGCACGAATATTCACAAGCCTAGAATATTAATAAATTTACAAGAAGGGGGTGAGGCAAAGAGGGAGATAACACAGAATATAAGTGGTTCAACCAATCTTGGCCTACTCCACTATGTGGGTGCATGTGATATCCACTAAATAAGGACTATAATGGCCTTGGGATACAAAACACTCAAGCTTTCTATAATTCCCCATAATTTTTCTAAAATAAATAATAATAATAATAATAATAATAATAATAATAATGTATTTTGATAAATAAATTTTTGTGGAAATTGGACTCATCTGGAAACTTAATTTAATAATTGCAAAGGTGTAATTTGTTGGTAAGTCATATTTTGATGTGATTAATTTTTTGCGTGTATCTATGTGTATTGCTATAGCATCGCATGTATTGCAAAAGAAATTCAAATTAATATGTGACACAATTTAAAAGTACCCAATGTTAACATAAAATAATTTGGGATATATTTCGGGGCACATATGGGCTCGTTTATGTGTTTTAGACCTTTAGAATTAGTCCTAGATCTAAAATATATAGGTTGGAGAGCTTTTGGACTAGTTGGGATGTGAATTCGGGTCTATTTGAGGGTCGAAAACTTGGGTATTAAGCCCTACTCGGGATTAGGATTTATTAGTGTTTAAGTGGGGCTAAACCACTTCCCCACTACTATTCAGAAATGAACTAAACACAACTGTTAACGGGAGAGGAAAGGAGAAGAACCAAAGTAGGATAAAAGGACAAGGAATCAAGAAGAAATCAAAGGGGTTGTCTTCCACAAATTTCTAAGGCAATAATCCCCTTACTTAATTAAAGTTTTCCGTGTATTTTCTTGATGAATTATAATGACCCATAAAATTTCTGAAATTTAGGTTTGATATGTATGATTTGATGATGAATAAATATTCTATGCATGTAGAGGGTTGAATTTAATATAGAATGAACCCCATAAATTTAGGTATACCCATATCTTGAAATTGGGGCTAGAACCCTCAGGGTTCTTGATAGTTAAGTGGGAACATCTTGACTAGTTGATCTAGAGGATATTATTGTTGGTATATGGACTGAAATCCTGATGTAAACTCCATGACAAATGCCAAATATCATGAATTAAATAGGGTTGGAATTTGTAATGAAATTTGAGTTGAAATATGTATTTAATGTTCATACATTCTAGGAAAATTAGGCCTGAAATTAGAATTGAATCATGTAATTAATGATCGTAAGTGGAGTAATTAAGTTGTAGGGAATAAAATACATAATTATTAAGAAGTATAAACCCTTAGAAGTGAATTTGGAAGGAAATTAAAGAATCTTACTAAAACAAACAAGAAAATATGGGCTTTTGCATAAAATCAAATCGATTCGGCCATGGAGCGAATTGATTCGGTTTGGCAGCGAATGCATTCGACCATGAACCAAATCGATTCAGTCCTGGGGGCTGAGTGAGTTAGGCCTAGAATTTGGTTAAGGGTAATTTCAGGAGTCCAAGCGAGTTGGTAGGACCGTGTATGGGCCAATAGGGAATATATTAAAAATGAAAAGGTGCCCTTATTTAATTGGGAAAATTACATTTAACAAGATGATTAAGTAATTATCCAAGAGAGTGGAATTAATAATTCACTAGAAAATAAATTATTGATAAATGGAATAATTGTGGACATACCAACGTTCGTGGACTGTCCTATCGGCTTGGGGGTTCGTACGTTCGGACCGGGTACCACATGTAAACACAGGCGGGCTTGACGATTGTGTAGGTCGTATAAGTACTACATGGAGGAACTATTTATGAGAGGAATGTGTTGATGCTGACCCAACCTGTGTCACCGCTGGGTATGGATCGTGAACAAGTATCCTGCGTAGGGATCACCCCCAACTAATGTATGTTTTGTGATGTCCACTTATGATAAGATATTCCTCCAGACTTGTCGATAGAATACGAACTAGACACCAATGGTAGATGCCTTTGTGTGTGAAATATATAAAAGTACATATATAAATAATAGTCGGACTGTAATGAGATAAATTTAATTGTCTAAGAATGGGGACATAAATGACAAGAGCCTACTTTATGATGCATAATAGATGTTTATGCCTAGACGTATGACTTATAAAACTAGGATATTATGGATATTCTTAGTTAATTACAATCGATACACTTAAACATTTAATTATTGACAAATTCATTTTTATTAATTTGGCACGTTGTCATGTCATTAATTGGAACTTATTGGGTTGCGATTTATATCACACTTAGATGAGGGGTGAGGTGTTAAACTCATGCGAGTGACAATGGGGGAATATTTATTTTGTATCAACTCTATTATTTCATCTTGAATTAATGAAGTTAGTCTTGAACATCTAGGGCTCTGACCCAAATTTAAATGGTTTCTCCCCCCCCCACCCCCCCCAAGTTCTCCTATATAGGGATATATGGATTGTGCTGTAGTAGTCTCGCAGTCTGCCAGAGTTAGTTAGTTTGGGTTATTTGATTCCAGCATAGGTGCTTTTCTGTCAGAGTTAGTTATTTTATTTGGAACAGTTGTAAGGACATAAACCCAAATTTCTTTACATTAAATTGGGTCGAGGCATTTACTTTGTATTTAGATTTATTATGTACTTGGTGTTGGTTTGAATTTATCTATTCTTACGCAAACATTCATAAAATTCAAAACAAACCTTAGAAATATATTATTTATATTACGTTTGTGCTGAGAATGGTATTAATTGACAAGCGAGCCATATGTTAGGCGTATCGTGCCCAAACTTTTAGGTATTATTTATTTTTTGTTCGGCATATGTTGGGGTTTTTATAATTGGTATCACAACAAACTTTTAGTGTCCTTAAGATATGTGTTTCGTTCATTACGTTCTGTTTTGCGTTATTTGATATGTAAAGCCTATCGTTAGGATTCATTGTATTCTTACATTGGCTCTAATTCGAACTTTATTTTCTTTTAAATGGAAAAACAAAAAAGGGGCAGACCGAGGTGAGTAGTTCCACATATTTCCAAGGAGGGGGCTCACTCACAACCACGTCATCAGCTATAGGCCCCAAAGTCCCAATAGTTGATCACACAAGCTCAGATAGACACTATAGTGTCTCAGGCGGTCTCTACGGCTATGGTAGCTATGCTCGAACACTTCCCACCACCACAGGCACATAAGCAACCACCACTACCACAACAAGTGGCTATACCAGCTCAGGAACTGGGTTATATGTGGGATAGAGTGACGGAGGCCTTTTTTAAGGACCAACCTCCAGAGTCCACTGGCAGCTTAGATATAATTGTGCTGAGTAAGTGGGAGAAGGATATTGAGAGGCACTTACGGAGGGTCAAGTGAACACCCATACAGAAGCAGATGTTGGCTTCATTTAGATTAGTGGGGGACGTACTGCAGTAGTGGGAGGAGATTACGAAAGTTGCTAAAAGGGGTAATTTCACTATTGATCAGTTTTGTGAGAGATTTGAGGGGAAATACTTCCCCCTAGCGATGTAGTCTGAGATGAGGAGTGAGTTTACGGAGCTAAAATAGGAGGGGCTTACTATAGCCGAGTACGAAGAGGATTTCACCGCCCTCTCCTACTTCGTAAAGGAGGATGTTTGTACCGGGAAGATGAGTATGGGCAGGTTCATTTTTGGATCAGCCTGACACATCAGGAAGACTTTTATGGGGAACCCATCATTCACGAAATACAATCAGTTGGTTAATTTTCTATTTCTCCTTTGAAAGTATCACATGGAATTTCTAAAAACAAGGGAGAGAAATGTCATGGAGCGAAGTCATCGAGACAAGAGGGCAAGAGGAGTGGGGGAAGCGGATCTAGGACCCAACATCACAGGAGCACCCCATCTGCCGACCACAATAAGGAGTTTAGAGGTGAAAATAACTGAAACAACCAGGGATAGTAGGTGAAGGTCTATCAGGTGGTAGCAGTACAGAGGCCATCAAGGCCAGGGATAGGAGGACAGAGGCCAGCAGGGTCTGTTCTAAGGAAACTATTATACCTATGGGGAGAAGGGTCATTGCTCAGAGATTTTTGCTCGTGGTAACCAGATAGTCCAAGATAACTGAGGATGTAGGGTACAATAGCAGGTTCCATAGGGACATCGCCCACCCTTTCTAGCTCAGGGAGCCGCTGCAGCAGTCGCTCTGCACCCATCGCCCTGCAATAAGGACATTAGTCATTGCAGTATGGACGAGTCTGTCATGTTGCAACCACAGAGGGGACAATACATGCACAAGAAGTCGAGGGTATGTTTCCCATCTTTGGTCATATTGATCGCATTCTATTCGATACGGGTGAATCTCATTCTTTTGTTAGCACGGGGTTTGCACGGGAGACGGGTATGATAGATTTTGCATCCAACATTATTTTACACATAGGCTCACCAGTGGGTAGTGGGGAACCCATACAGTCAATATGTCGGGTTATAGGTATTGACATAGGTCGAATCACCTTCACAGTTGATTTATTAGTACTTGACATGCATGAGTACGACGTCATTTTGGGTATGAACTGGCTAGCTACATATAGACCATGTGTGGATTGTTGTCGGAGGTCCATTATCTTTGCAACTCTCGGGTAGGAGATGTACCTAGTTGCGATGTCGCACCCCATAGGTGGGTCGAGCCCATATTTGTAGTACATCGAGGATGATACTTTTTCATAGGTTGTGGTGACACTAGATTCAATCCCTGAGGTGAATGGGTTTGCTAATATTTTTGGGTAGATTTTATGGTTACCACATAGTCGGGATATCGATTTCATGATTGATTTATTTCCAGACACTAGACCTATTGCCCATACTCCGTATCAGATGGCTCTTTTGGAGATAAGGGAGCTACAAGAGAATATTAAGCAGTTGTAGGGAAGGTATTTATCATGAGGATTACTTCACCCTGGGGTGATACAATGTTATTCGTCAAGAAGAAGGAAGGATCTCTACATTTTTGTATCTACTGTAAGGAGTTGAACAAAGTCACTATTGAGAATAAATACCCGTTTCCACGTACAGATGATTTATTTTACTAACTGAGGGGTGCTGCATATTTTTCAAAGATTGATTTAAGGTTGTGTTACCACCAGTTAAGAGTTCGGGAATAGGATATATAAAAGACATCCTTCCTTACTAGGTATAGGCCATAAGAGTTTTTGGTGATATGATTTGGGCTAACCAATGCACCAACAATATATATGGACTTTATGAACCGCGTGTTCAGGGATTATTTGGATCGATTTGTTTGGGGTACCATTTGTTTGGGATGAGGTGTGACAGTAGGAATTTGAGGAGTTGAAGACTAGACTGAATACGACATTGGTTTTGGCATTGCCTCGGGTAGGGGTTGACTACAGAGTCTTCACAGATGTGTCCTTAAGGGTAATTGACGGGGTTTTGAGGCAGAAGGAGAGGCCAATATCTTATGCTTACCGAAAGCTTAAGCCTCATGAGGGACATTACCCCACCCACGATATAGAGTTAGCAGCTGTGGTTTTTTCATTGCGAGTGTGGAGATACTATCTCCTGGGGGAGAAACTTTATCTTTTAACAAACCACAAAAGCCTGCAGTATTTGTTCACACAGCAGGAGCTGAACATACGACAAAGGAGATGGCTAGAGTTTTTGAAAGATTATCAGTTCGACATTCAGTACCACCGGAGAAAGGTGCCGTGGCGGATGCTTTTAGCAACAAGCCTATTTTCGAGTTAGCAATGGTGTGAAAGGCAAAGTGGCAGTCGCTTTATGCCAACAATGACCTGACCCGCGCATTTATGGCAATTCTCACTATCAACCCCGAGATCATTATTTGGGTGGTGAAGCCATAGGGAAGAGATAAGCATTCCTAGGAGAGAATGAGATAGTTGTTAGACGAGAGATGGATCACTTTCCCATTGGGTTAGATGATGGTTTGAGGTTTCAGGGGAGACTAGTTGTACGAGATGATGAGGAGTTGAGGTGAGCTATTATATTTGAGGCTCATGGGTTACGATTTATGGTACATCCCGGAGGGAATATGATGTACCACGACATGGGATGCCAGTATTGGTGGTTCAGTATGAAAAGGAACATAGATAATTTCATGTCAAAGTGTGCTACATTTCAGCTGGTGAAAGTGGACTGTTAGCGTCCCCTAGGATTTTTACAACCTTTAAAGATCCCAGTGCGGAAATGAAAAGTGTCTCCATGTAATTTATTACTGGGCTACCTACATCGTAGAGGGAACACGATTTGATATAGGCAATCATCTACAGATTGACAAAGAAGTCTCATTTCTCATCGGTCCGGACACATTACAGCTCAGAGAAGTACACCAGACTCTTCCTTACAAAGATTTTTAAGATGAACGGGGCACCGCTCAACATCGTGTTAGATAGGGACAGGACATTTGTGTCCCACTTTTAGAGGAATTTTCAGCAGGCCTTAGGGCCATAGCTGAGATTAATCATGTCATATCATCCTCAGACCGATTAACAAACGAAGAGGATTAACTTACTGTTGGAGGACATGTTGAGGATATGCATTCTAGATTTTTTAAGGGGAGCTGGGATCATTATTGCCTTTAGTGGAGTTTCCATAGAATAACAACTACTAGTTCACGATCGGGATGCCACCGTTTGAGGCACTTTAGGGGAGACCTTTCCATTCCCCCTCATGTTGGTTGGAGTTAGGGGAGAACAAGTTTCACAGGCCAGACTTCATTCCGAACATTTCAGAGAAGGTAGATATGATTCGGGCCAAGATACGAATTACCCAGGAGAAGCAAAATAGCTATGTAGATGCGGGCCAAATACACTTAGACTTAATTGGAAATTTAATTTAGTAATTGCAAAGGTGTAATTTTTTGTTAAGTTATATTTGTTTGTGATGGATTTTCTATGTCAATCTATGTTTATAGATATAACATCGCATTGATTGTATAAAAAAAATACAAATTAATGTGTGACACAATTGAAAAGTACCCAATGTTAACATAAAATTATTCGGGACATATTTCGGGCCATATATAGGACCGTTTAGGTGTTTTAAACCTTTAGAAATAGTCCCGGGTCAATAGTATATAGGTTGGGGAACTTTTGGTCTAGTTGGGATATGAATTTGGGTCCATTTGGGAGTTCAAAAATTGAGTTTTAAGCCCAACTCGGGATTAGTATTAATTAGTGTTTATGTGGGGGTAAACCAATTCCCCACTACTATTAAGAAATACCTAAGCACAACTTCTAATGGGAGAGGAATGCATAAGAATAAAAAGATGGAAAAAGGGTAAGGAATCAAGAAGAAATCAAATGGGATTTCTACCACAAATTTCTAAGGCAATAATTCTCAAACTTAATTTACGTTTTCAATGTATTTTCTTGATGCATTATAATGACCCTTAAAATTTCTATGATTTAGTTATGATATGTAATATACGATGATGAATACATATTTTATGCATGTAGAGGACTATATTTAATATAAAATTAGTCCTAGAAATTTAGGTATCAATATCTTGAAATTGGGTTAGATGCCTTAGCGTTCTTGATAGTTAACTAGGTACGTTTTAACTATTTGATGTTGAGGATATTACTGTCGGTATATGGACTGAAATTCGGATGTAAACCTCATGATAGATGCTCCATATTATGAATTAAATAGTGTTGGAATTTGGAATGAAATCTAAGTTGAAATATCCATTTAATGTTCATACATTCTGGAAAAATTAAGCATGGAAATTGGAATTGAATCATGTAGTTAATGATCGTAAGTGGACTAATTAATTTTTAGGGAATCAATTACATAACTATTAAGCAGTATAAACCCTTAGAAGTTAATTTGGAAGGAAATTGAGGAATCACATATTGAAACAAACAAGAAGATCTGGGCTTCAGCATAAAATCGAATTGATTCGGCCTTGGAGCGAATCAATTCAGTTTGGGAACGAATCGATTTGGCGAGGAACCAAATCAATTCGGTACTAGGAGATGAGTGATTTGGGCCTAGGATTTGGTTAAGGGTAATTTCAGCAGTCCAAGCTAGTTGGTAGGATCGTATATGGGTCAATAGGTAGTATATTAAAAATGAAAAGGTGCCCTCATTTATTTGGGAAAATTACATTTAACAAGATGGTTAAGTAATTATCTAAGGGAGTGGAATGAATAATTCACTAGAAGGTAAATTATTAATAAATGGAATAAATGTGGACTTCATGTGTGACTTTTATATGGTAATTATATAGTAGTTACATATACATAGTGTACGAGATAATAATATGTACTTACGTGTATTTATGAGGACATACCAATGTTTGTAGGCTATCCTATCGGCTTGGGGGTTCGTACGTTAGGAACGGGTACCACACATCATCATAGGTGGGCTTGAGGATTATGTAGGTCATATAGGTACTACATGGAGGCGCTATTTATGTAAGCTAGGTATTGACGCTGAAGCAGCCTGTGCCACCGATAGGTATGGACCGTGAATAGGAGTCCTGCGTAAGGACCTCCCCAAACTCCCCAGACTTACTGATAGAGTACAAACTAGACAGTAACGATAGATGCCTTTGTGTGTCAAATATATGAAAGGACATATATAAATAATTACCGGACTGTAATGTGATAAATTTATTTATCTAAGAATGTGGACATAAATGAGAAGACCCTACTTTGTGATGCATAATAGATGTTTATGACTAGACCTGAGACTTATAAGACTTGGATATTATGGGTATTGGTATTTAATTATAGTCGGTACACTTACACATTTAATTATCAAAAAATTCATTATTATTAATTTGGCACATTGTTAGAGTCGTTATTTGAGACTTATTGGGATGCGATTTATATCACACTTAGATGATGGGTGAGGTGTTAAACTCATGCGAGTAATGATGGTGGAATATTTATTTTGCATCAACTGTATTATTCATCTTAAATAATTAATTTACTTCTTGAGCATCTAGGGCTCAGACCCAAATTTAAATGTTTTCTCCTCCCAAGTTCTCCTAGAAATGGATAGATGGATTGTGTTGCAGCAGTCTCGCAGTCTCTTTCATTCATCATGTTTTAGATTCTTTAACTCTAGCATAGGTGCTTTTCTGCCAGAGTTCGTTATTTTATTTGTAACAGTTGTAAGGGCATAAGCCTGAATTTCTTATGTTGGGTTGTGGAATTTACTCTATAGTTGGATGTATTATGTACTTGATGTTGGTTTGAATTTGTCTATTGTTATGGAAACATTCATAAAGTTCAATACAAGACTTTAAAATAATATAATATATATTATGTTTGTGCTGAGAATGGTATGAATTGACAAGCAAGTGTTATCTTCGACATATTGTCCTGGCCAACCTTTACGTGAGAAAGTAGGGGTTGTTACACTTTCTGTCTCTATGGAGTGAATTCATCAGAGTTTTAGTAGGGTTGTGAATTAACCATCCTTCTAAAGGTAGGAGAAGGTAGGCATTTATATGGCTGTGGTGGTGCCATGCGCACCCCAGGCATGTAGGAGGCATGTACAATAGCAAGTGGCCAATGTCATTCGGTCACCTATCATTTGTTCTTGTAAATAATGATTGAGAAATACTCTCCACACATGAGGTGGATGTTGTCCACGTGAGGTTTGCATCCCACACACACTCTCCCATGCGTCATCCATTCCACATGCCTTACCAGATGTGCCCTACTGACGTGAGGTGTTAGCGTGGTCGAGCAAGAGACCACTGAGGTTCAATTGGATCACATGTTGGTAACTTCCATGTGGAGTCTCGAATAACTAGCATCAGGCAAAGACGAGTGTATAACGAGTCTGATGAAGCCTCGACCTGATGGAAGGACGAGATCAAAAGAGCTGCTATAAGATTCTCTGGGAGAGCACATTTCGTAAGGTCGGCTCGAGCTTAAGCTAGTTTTGAGTGTAGACAAGGTCATACTTAGGCATACCAGGAATCATTATGAAAACACATTGATCTTAAACTATAACACACTCAAAAGCTAAACATATCACATATTTTTTTCACTCAATTCCTTTGAAGCTATCATTTTCGAAAATCAAACAAACTAAACAAGTTGGCCTTGGATTTTTTTTGCTTATGCTGCCTTTAATTTTTTATATATAGGTTCTTTCCAATGGTGACTTCCCTGTAATGGAGATTTTCTCCTTTCGTAGCCCTTTCCCATACACCATCATATATTTTTAATAAAAAAATCTGACGGGTAATGCTTTTTACCTGCACAAATCTACCATAGTAATAAAATATATAGATGGAAAGATGAATTAAAGAACATGTCACACAACTCAAATAAAATATGTGAAGTTAAAATTCAAAGAGCTCGTTCATGTGGTTGTGGAGGCATATAAAAAGTGAATCCATTATGTGAATTAAAGTCGAAACAACTCCATACAAGCATGACTAAGAACAATCTAGGTATTGAAAATCATACCCAAATGTCCTAGTCACATGGAAAGTACATAATGAAATGGATTCAAATACATAATTATGCCCCACAAAATGTGTAAACTAAAATACACAAAAATATAATTTTTTTTGTTTTTATTAAAAATTTCAAATGAAATATACCAATTAAAAAAAACTCAAAAGACAAACAAAATCTTTTTGTATTTTTCAATACAACTCAACAAATATTATATAAAAATACAAAAGAGTCAATTAACATACAACTAGCAAACATATATATATATATATATATATATATATATATATATATATATATATATATATATATAAGAACAAGAGTTTGTGTATGTAAACATGTGAACAAAATCAACCATTAAATATAGCATGGTAAGTATCATGTGCAAGAAAACGAGAATCAATGAGTCTAATTTGTAAAGCCTCCAAATTCTATTTCCTAACCCACATAATGGTAACACGATGATATATGGTTTTGGAAACCTTGGTGGATCTAGACTAAAACCTCAGATGACAATTTTTAATATCAATAAAAAATGCCTAGGGTGACCTGTCCTATCGTAAACGCATGGTCTTGGCTTGGTGATCAAAAGCATTTGTATATCGAATCCAATTCCACACATGTCATCTTTTATTTGGACGGTGCCTAACATCTATCCAACTTCGCGTACCTAGATCTCAAATAAAATTTTACACGATTCGAGTATCAATATCTCTTCAAGATCAACTATTCGAGACTCTAACAAATGCCTAGACTACTCAAACTTAAGCATATCCTTCTTTATAACCTACCTCAATCCACAAAGCCTACCTCTCTAACCCTCAACATACTATATCTTCTTTTAAAAAGTCCCATCACATACCCTAAGATCCTGAGTTAAAATCCGCTCATTATTTCCTATGTCATGCTCTTTCAACCTAGCTTCCAACTTCAAGTCTTAATTATTCACATTCAATATTTTTGCATAGAACTCATGGAAGGAAACTTGGAGTTCACTCTTCGACTACTCTTCTTCATCATCACTCTTTTCTTCACTCTATCCCACATCACACATTTCAGATGCACTTCTACTACTCTTCTACTACTCATGCCTAGAAATATCTTCATGGGAAGATTTCTCATCAAAGCTCACATGACTACCCAGGGAGATTTTCTTCCCTCTTTCAAATTACTCTCACCAAGGATGACATTATAAGCATTCGGTTTTTTGCCCTCCTTTCTTAATTTAATGGGGCACTAAGCTAGGATATAGCCATAAACCTCAAACCATAAAGCCATTCTGATTTATCACTCATAAAGTTATCATTATAATTTTAGGGAATAGATTGATCTTGTTATCTCAAACTTTTTCGCATTTTTTGGTTGCTTTTGAAACTTGAGAAATTTCTTAAATTTATTTTCTAACAAGGCCATATCTTTGGACTTAATGTCATATTTTTCATTTAAAACATGTGTTTATTCCTCTCGGGCTTTCAAAACAATGCCCTTGTCCTTCTTATTCATTTTGCAGGAAAATAAGTCAAGCTCACAAGTTTGTAGGTCACATACAAGATCTTCAAACTTTTTAGAATTTAAAGCACCCAAGGAATTCAAAACAATCACATTTGATTAAATCTTTCAGAAAAATACCTTAAGATTTTCTTCATTACTCAGTTATCCAGTATTCTCTTTACTAAGTTAAAATATGAGTTAACTATGTCAGATAATCTACTGTAGAACTCATCGAAGGTTTCACTGTCCAACATCTTAATGGTTTCGAACTGAGTTATGAGGTTTTGGGTTTTAGAAGACTTGACATCACTAGTTCATTCATGGGTGAGTTGGAGTATGTCCCAAACATCTTTAAACATCACACAAGTCATAATGCAGTCGAAATCCTGCAAGGTCACAGATCGAAACAAAGCATTTAAATTATGTAAATTATAACTTTGTAACCCATGTTCAACCTCACTCCAGGACTTTACGGGTTTGGGTAGCCTATTTTCTCTAACTAAGGTTGTAGTTGGGGACCAGCCAATAAGTATCGAATGCCATACCTAATCATCTATAGTCTTAAGTGTTAATTTCATACTCATTTCCAGTATGCATAGTTTGACGCCTCAAACACGAGGGATCTAAGACCATTAAAACCAAAAAATTCATACCTAAAAATGCTAAATCTAAACACAACAACTTAGTGTTCTAACTATATTACCAATTTAAAGAGGTTCGATAGCTCAGGAAACGATGATCTTACTAACAAAACGTGTATTTTAAAAAAAAACAAATTTAATGACTAAAACTTTTAACAGATTAAGCCCAACAAATTTGTGTAACACTTTGGAACAGATTGTTGTGAAAACCCGATTTACCCAATTTTATATTTTTAATCAAAAACATACATCTAGGCGATATTAGATAAAATAAATAAAACATCCACTATAGGCCGATGAAATTGGAAAACCTTGGACGATCGATCCAAATAGATTATATGATAAGGTTTTGCAAATACAAATAGATTACTATGATAAGGCTTTTCAAATACAAGGGAATTGTGTGGCTGGGCCATCTGATGTTTTTTCCATTATGGATATTCGTCGTACATCGACGTCTTGTGAAATTAGTGTATTTATTTTATTTGTTGTCACCTAGATGCATGCTTTAGGTCAAAAAAATAAAATTTGCTAAATTAGTTTATCGCTGCAACTCGATTTGAAATTTGTGAACAAGTTTTTATTCGATTAATTTGTTTAAAGGCTTGATTTTTAAAAATTGAAAAAAATTATAAAAAATGGAATTTTTATTTGCAAGACCATTCTTGCTTAAACGCACCATGGATATCAAGTGCACTTTTCACGGTTACATTGTATCTGTGTAGTTTGGGCAAACATATATAATGCCTCGAAAGTCCACTAGAGACGGCTTTCTCTTGTGAGAGAAGTTGCTCCTTCTCTCTAAAAATACCCCTCTTTTCGTAATTAATCCTCCACTCTTTCCATGGAATCAAAATCAGAATTTATCTTGGATTTTGATCCTAAGCCTTTTGATACACACTATTCTCCAACACTTTTAGTTACACCTCCTGTCAACAATCAAAGTCACGCAAGGCCAAAGGAATCACCATTTCTTCCTCCATCTTTTGCTGATGTGCTAGTTAAAAAAAGCACTGCTCGGGTGCATGACACAAAGGAATCGCCATCTCTTCCCCCTCTTTCTACTCCATACATGCGTGGAGATTAAATAGCTGTGAGACTATTGGATGATTCTTACTAGGAAGTTTTTAATGACTGTAGCTCCTCTACAATAATTGGACGTATGGTTCTTGGCAAAGGTGATAAACCATGGATGATTCAACTGGCCCTCATTCTGTTTGGCAATCTTTGCAAGAGTTGAGGAAATTTTGCAAGAGTTCTAGTTGAAGTTGTGGAAATTTTGCAAGAGTTCTAGTTAAAGTTGATATGTACTTTAAACCTCCCCACCGTGTCTTGGTTGAAAGAGGGGAAGATAATTTTTTTGTCAACATTTCTTATGAATCTCTCCCAATGTTTTGTAATTTCTGCAAATCTGTTGGACACTCCTTTAACGAGTGCAGGAGCCTTAAAAAAGTAGTCGTCCAAAATTCAGAAGGTCAAAAGTTACTGTCTTCAAATAGCATTGTTGTTTATACTCTTAACTATTCAAAAATGGTGAGAAGTACTGATTCTAAAAGTCTTTTTGATTCAGTAGAGGGATCGACTTTTCCCAAGGATAATTTGCCTCAGGGGCATGTTCGTTTGTTGGAAAAAAGTCCCAAATGGTTACTGAAAAACACCAAAAATTAAACACCATTCACTCGAAGAAAGTGTTGATCTAAGTAAATGGGGAGCATCAATCACATTCAAGTATTCTCGATAGTTTTTTATCTCCAATTTGTAATGGGGATATTTATAAATTCCCATATTTAATCTTTAATGGCTTTTTGTAGTTTTCCTTTGCTTGTAAGCCCTTGGAGAGGCTCTTTCTCCATTAATAAATTTATGTTTGGGCTTTTAATCCCTCTTCCATAAATAAAAAAAATAAAAAATAAAAATAAAAGGACAGTCAGGGTTTATTTGTGGGACGTTCTAGGAGGAGACATTTTCGGCAGACGAATGTGAAAAAGTTCTGGAAATTAATTGAGGTCATTCTAGTCAAGTGGTTTGTCTATATTTATTTATTAATTTTACAACTAGTTATGTATTAGGATTCCTTCCATTGGGATTTTGGGATGTAATTAAAAAAAGAAATAATTCTATTATTCCAGTGGCCATATGGGATTTCTCCGATACGGATTCATCCCAAAATAAGAGAATTTTGGCATGTGCGAGTCTTGAGAAATCTTTGCGGGCTCCCACATATATAAATTGTCCTTCATTAAATGATGACGAAAAGGTAGAACATGGAGTCACGAGCCTATTTTACACAAAGTAGGCAAAAGCTGTTGTAGTTCTCATAGAAATGTCATCAAAGACAAATTGATGCATACCAAATCAAAAAAAATTAGGGTCTAGCGACTAAGTTACCGAACGGATAGGTGTTAGGCACCCATTCTTCCCTACTAGTATCTCATAAGCTAGGATAATATTCTCATTTTCTCCGAAATATAATTCATGTGTATAATGTGTGTGATGTGAAAATAAGTTAGAAAAATAAATCATTATATACACATCATGAGAAGGATGGAAATGATTCATTATGAGGAGTATAAAAAGAAAGAAAATAATCTAACAAGTTAGCCAAAATGTGTGCAGTGCGCGACGAATGGATTATGTATGTATGAGGAGGGCGCTAAAAATATGATAATCAAAAGGGACAATGATATGTGCAATATATCGGACACAAATCTGCCATGGTGAAATAAATATGTGTGTCTAACGAAAAGTCTAAAAAAGAAACATAATAAAAGAATATGAAAATATGATATGATTAACCAAAGGATCATGATTTACTATGAGGAAATGAATATGCATGTTTGATGGGTTACTAGTACTTATATATGTATATACGCATAGTAATACTAAATATTCAAACTAGTAAAGTAAATAAATAAGCAAATAGGACTGGAATATAGAGGATGACTAGGGACACCTTGATAGGTCAAAAAAAGCAACAAAGTCCATGTAGTTTGATAACACGCAAGGTTGGGGTTTAACCCATGAACCCAAAACTTGAAATTCTCTAAGTTCATTTAAAAATGTTCACAAGTGTTGGGAGTGTGAAAAATGGAAAATATACTTTAGGGTTTGAAGGTGAACCCTCTTTTAGCATTTTTGGTTTATAAAATTATGTTTTTTGAATAAAAATAATAAAAAATGGATTAATTGGAGTGATAAAAAGAAATAAAGTAAAAATATGCCAAGAGTGAAAAAAATAATAATAAATGACACTAGTTAAAAAAGATATAAAAAGATTGAAGTAGACCTCATATAGAACTTTGCTATGATTTTGATGTAAAGCATGCTAATTTTTATGGAGTTTGAGTGGTGGTGGGGTAATGGTAAAATTGCGTGGCAAAAAAATGCGATGTAAGAAAAGTGGAGAGATTTTCTAGAAAATGAAATTTTATAATGAAGATGAACTAATTTCGAGGTAGAGGTTGTTTTAATTTTCAGAAAAGGGTTCTTACGAATTAGGCCATGACTTCCTTAAATAGAAAAATATAGGGCCAGGGTCTATGCCGATTGGCATAGGCCCTGGTCTGCTGATCGGCATATCCCTGGCTTGTTGATGATGTAAAGTACCCCTCTGACGATAGGCATAGGGTCTGGGGTGGCCTATAGGCAGTCCAAAAGGGAATTTTTCTAAAGAACTTGCAGAAAATGCGAATCGTTAGTCCGAATCCTGCATAGACAAAATCGTTGAAAAACGTATTCAAAGTCGTATGAAAATCTATTGGGCCACTTTCTGGTCTGAGAGTTAACGAAAGTTAAACGATGTTTGAAAATGCTCGATAGCGTCTAGGATGGGATTCATGGAGTAAAAAGGAAAGTACGCACGAACCGTACGGTCGATTCACGCCTGGAATTGACCGTTGGAAGGGGTATTAAAAGACATATGAAAGTGAAAGTGATATTCCTAGGTTTGAAAGTTAAACAAAGTTAAACGGAGCTCATGTGGTGGCCTCTTGGATAGGGCTCTTACAGTAAAAAGAGAAGTGCGCACGAACTGTAGGGCTAATTCGTACATGGTATTGATAGTTGGAAATGGTATTCATAGCCCTATGGAAGTTAAATGAGCTACGAACGGCTTTGGGAGTTGACCAATGTTAAAATGGGCTCAAAACAGAATGATGGTCTCTAAAGCGGGGTTTCGGAGAAAAAAGGAAAGTGCGTGCGACCATGAGGCCAAGTCATGCACGGTATGGACAATTGAAAAGGGTATTTACATACATATGAATGTTTAAGGATTTACACACGGGTTCTGGAAAGTCCTGATATGCTATGTAAGTATGGTCTTGCAAACAAAAAGATTTTCTAATTTTTAAAAATTAATGAAAAATACTTTAAATAAGTTAATGTAATAAAAGCCTTTTAACCAATTAAACCATTTATTATGAAAAAATGAGTTACCCAATTTTATCTTTTTTAACCTAAACATGAATCTAAGTGATAAAAAAGATAAAAAAAAGTAAAGCAAGACAACACGCCAATGTACGAGGAAAACCCATAATAGGAAAAACCTCGGATGACCCAGCCAAACAGTTCACCATTATAAGGTTTTACAAAGACTAGACGGTGGTCTTACTCAATGACTCGTCTCCCTAGAAAGCTTTAATGTGTTTCTATCTTCAACTTCTCCTTCATATTGCTACGTAGGAGTCCACCCACACAAACTGCCACAACGCATGAATCCACGCGTGCCTGGGTATCCACCAATGAGGCTCAAAAAGTATCTATGAAATAGGAAAATGGAATTATCATTTATTTATCACAACACATGAAACCACAAATATGATGACTACCACACGAAACCTTCTCCCTCCAGATGAATAGAAATAGACTTTGTGCCCGACAAAAAGATCCCAAAGCATAAGAATATTGAAATATGGATCTTTAAACTCTTTTGGGTGAAACAATGGTTTTGAAATTTGGTAAAAAAATAGGAATTCTTCTTTGCCAAATGTTCTTCAAAATTTGAGTCCATCACGCTTCTTTATATTAAACTAAAAAATTCGAGGCGGCAAGATCATCCAAATGAAAACATAGTTCTCATTCGAATGAACTTCATATTTTGTTCAAATTAAGACCCGTCTCGTTCGAACGAACATGCATTGTGGTTCAAACGACCTTACCATGAGCATCCAAATGGTGACCTTCTATTTGACAAAGAGTTCCCGTTTGAAGTTCAATACATGTTCGTTCTAATATCCTAAGCTTGTTCCAACGAGATCTCAAACTTGTTTGAACGAAATTCTTATTTCATTATAATGAAGTCTGTATCTCGTTCTAACGAACTAAGAAATAAAAAAAATCTAAAAAGTATTTAAAACCAGTTCCAAATGATTTTGTTTAAAAAATAATCACCATAAATGAATTTCAAAGGATCATAATGTAATGTGTCCCTACTTGTAAGATCCTAAAAAAATGTGAGGACTACCATGGCATGAAACACGATATGATGCATATCCATCTTTGAAGCTTTTTGGCTACGTCTTCAACAGTTTTTCAAGATCGACAATACAAAGTCTAACTTATAACTCAAATTTTTCCTGAAATCATGCCAATTACAAAGAAATTGAATCGATTGGGAATTTTCCCTTATAAATGTCCCCTTTTTGCTATCCCGGGACAAAAACCCAAAGTAAAAACTCCGTGAGTCAGAAAACATTTTAAAAGACTCAACCTCAAAAGAAAAAAGTACAGATCATCGACAAACACATATGCCAAGACCTTTGCTCGCTTGAAACTTTGTCTTATGTTGTAAAACAACACACTTAAAACACCTTGAAGTGCAAAAAAAATATAACATGTATAAAATCTGCATGTGAATAATTTCAAACTGTGTCTAACAATCTCAACCTAGGTAAGATATCTCCTACTAAGATAAAGATATCATAATCATGAAAGGAAAGACACTGTTGTTCCTCATTTTTGTTTAGAACTAAACAAAGTAAGAATGCTATTTATTCCCCATGAACAAAATCTCCCCGAAATATGTGAACATATAATAACAAGAGAAATTACCGAAGTAGTAATACTACCTTGCAATGGTGTAGCATGGAGCAAGAACATAACATTGCAACACAAGCACGAATATTCACGAACCTAGAATATTAATAAATTTACTAATCAATATTGTCATGATATGATAAACATAATTAAGAATTGATGATACCAAAAATGGTATAACCAAGTCAATATATTTTGTGAGCTCAATCCAGTATAACAATGCTGGAAACACAAGAACGTAATATAGAAGGAGGTGAGGCAAACAGGGAGATAACACATAATATAAGTGGGTCAACCAATCTTGGCCTACTCCACTATGTAGGTGTGTGTGAAATCAACTAAATAAGGGCTATAATGGCCTTGGGATACAAAACACTCAAGCTTTCAGTAATACCCCATAATTTTTCTAAAATAAATAATAATAATAATATTTTTTGATAAATAAAATTTTGTGGAAATTGGACTCAATTGGAAACTTAATTTAATAATTGCAAAGGTGTAATTAGTTGTTAAGTCATATTTCTATGTGATTGATTTTCTACGTGTATCTATGTGTATAGCTATAGCATTGCATGTATTGCAAAAAAAAATACAAATTAATATGTGACACAATTCAAAAGTACCCAATGTTAACATAAAATAATTTGGGATATATTTCGGTGCACATATGGGCTCGTTTAGGTGTTTTAGACCTTTAGAAAAAGTCGCAGATCAATAATATATAGTTTAGAGAGCATTTGGACTAGTTGGGATATGGATTCGGGTCTATTTGGGGGTCCAAAAATTGGGTTTTAAGCCCAACTCGGGATTTGGATTAATTAGTGTTTAAGTGGGTGTAAACCACTTCCCCACTACTATTCAGAAATGACTTAAACACAACTGTTAATCGGAGAGGAAATGAGAAGAACCAAAATAGGAAAAAAGGACAAGGAATCAAGAAGAAATCAAAGGGCCTGTCTTCCACAAATTTCTAAGGCAATAATCCTTTTGCTTTATTAAAGTTTTAAGTGTATTTTCTTGATGCATTATAATGACCCTTAAAATTCCTGGGATTTAGGTCTGATATGAATGATTTGATGATGAATAAATATTCTATGCATGTAGATGGTTGAATTTAATATAGAATAATCCCCAGAAAATTAGGTATACCGATATCCAGAAATTGGGGTTAGAACCCTCACGGTTCTTGATAGTTAAGTGGGGACGCCTTGACTATTTGATGTAGAGGATATTATTGTCGGTATATGGACTGAAATCCAGATGAAAACCCCATGATAGATGCCACATATCATGAATTAAATAGGGTTGGAATTTGGAATGAAATTTGAGTTGAAATATGTATTTAATGTTCATACATTCTAGGAAAATCAGGCATGAAATTAGAATTGAATAATGTAATTAATGATTGTAAGTGGACTAATTATGTTATAGGGAATAAACTACACAACTACTAAGATGTTTAAACCCTTAGAAGTGAAATTGGAAGGAAATTAATGAATCCCTTACTAAAATAAACAAGCAAATCTGTGTTTTTGCATAAAATCAAATCGATTCGGCCATGAAGCGAATTGATTCAATTTGACAGCGAATGTAATCGACGATGAACCGAATCGATTCGGTCCTAAGGGCTGAGTGAGTTTGGCCTAGAATTTGGTTAAGGGTAATTTCACGAGTCCAAGCAAGTTGGTAGGACCATTTATGCGACAATAGGGAATATATTAAAAATGAAAAGGTGCACTTATTTTATTGGGAAAATTACATTTAACAAGATGGTTAAGTAATTATCCAAGAGAGTGGAATTAATAATTCATTAGAAGGTAAATTATTGATAAACGGAATAATTATGGACTTTATGTGAGACTTTTCTATCGTAATTATAGACTAGTTACCTATACATTTTATACGAGATAATAATATGTACTTATATGTATTTGTGTGGACATACCAATTTTCGTGGACTGTCCTATCGGCTTGGGGGTCCTTACGTTCGGATCGGGTACCACATATCGACACAGGCGGGATCAATGATTGTGTAGGTCGTATAGGTACTACATGAAGGCACTATTTATGAGAGGAATGTGTTGACGCTGACCCAACCTGTGTCACCGTTGGGTATGGACCGTGAACAAGTATCCTGCATAGGGACCGCCCCAACTAATGTGTGTTTTATGATGTCCACTTATGAAAAGAGATACCTCCAGACCTACCGATAGAGTAGGATCTAGACACGAATGGTAGATGCCATTGTGTGTCAAATATATCAAAGGACATATATAAATAATTGCAAGACTGTAACGAGATAAATTTAATTGTCTAAGAATGGGGACATAAATTATAAGACCCTACTTTGTGATGCATAATAGATGTTTATGCGTAGACGTGAGACTTATAAGACTAGGATATTATGGGTATTGGTAGTTAATTATAATCGGTACACTTAAACATTTAATTATCGAAAAATTCATTTTTATTAATTTGGCACATTTTCATAGTAATTATTTGGGACTTATTGGGTTGCAATTTATATCACACTTACATGAGGGGTGAGGTGTTAAACTCATGCAAGTGACAAAGGGGGAATATTTTTTTTGTATCAACTGTATTATTTCATCTTGAATTAATTAAGTTAATTCTTGAACATCTAGGGCTCTGACCCAAATTTAAATGTTTTCTCGCCCCAAGTTCTCCTATATAGGTATAGATGGATTGTGCTGTAGCAGTCTCGTAGTCTCTTTCATTCATCAATTTTTAGATTATTTGATTCTAGCATATATTTTTTTCTGCGAGAGTTAGTTATTTTATTTGGAACAGTTATAAGGGCATAAACCTAAATTTCTTTACATTATGTTCGGTCGAGGCATTTACTTTGTATTTGGATTTATTATGTACGTGATGTTGGTTTGAATTTTTCTATTGCTACGAAAACATTCATAAATTTCAAAAGAGGCCATTAAAATAATATTATTTATATTACGTTTGTGCTGAGAATGGTATTAATTGACAAGCAAGCCATATGTTCGACGTATTGTGCCTGGCCAGTCTTTATGTGAGAAAGTTAGGGTTCTTATAATTGGTATCGCAACACGGTTCTTGTGTCCTTAAGATCTGTGTTGCGTTCATTACGTTTTGTGTTGCGTTATTTGATATGTAAAGCCTATCATTAGGATTCATTGTATTCTTACATTGGTACTAATCCGAACTTTATTTTCTTTTAAATGGAAAACGAAAAGGGGGTAGACCGAGGTGAGTAGTTCCACATATTTCCAAGGAGAAGGCTCACTCGCAACCATGTCGTCAACTACAGGCCCCAACAGCCCAAAAGTTGATCACACATGCTCAGATAGACACTTTAGTGTATCAGGCGGTCTCTACGGCTATGGTAACCATGCTCTAGCACTTCCCACCACCACAGACACATAAGCAACCACCACTACCACAACAAGTGGCTATACCAACTCAGGAAATGGGTTATATGTGGGATAGATTGAGGGAGGCCTTTATTAAGGGACAACCTCCAGAGTTTGCTAGTAGTTCAGATATATTTGTGGTGAGTAGGTGGGAGAAGGATATTGGGAGGAACTTATGGAGGGTCAAGTGAACACGCATATAGAAGAAGGTGTTGGCTTCATTTAGATTAGTGGGGGTCGCACTTCAGTAGTGGGAGGAGATTACGTCAGTTGATAAAAGGGACAATCTCACTATTGATCAATTTTGTGAGAGGTTTGAGGGCAAATACTTCCCCCTAGTGATGCAGACTGAGATGATGAGTGATTTTATGGAGATCAAATAGGTGGGGCTTACTATATATGAGTACGAAGAGGAGTTCACCGCCCTCTCCTACTTCATAAAGGAGGATGTTTGTACGAGGAAGATGACTATGGATTGGTTTATTTTGGGATCAGCCTTGCACATCACGAAGGATCTTATGGGGAATTCATCATTCACGAAATACAATCAGTTGGTTAATTCTCTACTTCTCCATTGCCAGGATCACATGGCATTTCTAAAAACCAATGGAGAGAAACGTCATGGAGCGAAGTCATCGAGACAACAGGGCAAGAGGAGTGGGGGAAGCGGATCCAGGACCAAACAGCATAGGGGCACCCCATCCGCCGACCAGAATAAGAAGTTTATAGGTGAAGATAAGTAGAACAACTAGGGATAGTCGGTGCAAGGCTATCAGGGCTAGAAGTACAGAGGTCATCAGGGCTAGGGATAGGAGGATAGAGGCCAGCAGGGCCGACGATTTAAGTAGGGTCCTTTTTAAGAAAATTATTATACCTATGGGGAGAAGGGTCATTCCTTGAATCTTTTTACTTGGGATAACCAGATAGCCCAAAATAAGGGAGGTTATAGGGGATAATAGCAGGCGCCATAGGGACATCGCGCACCCTTTCTAGCTCAGGGAGCCGCTGCACCAGTCGCTCTAGCACCCATCGCCCCGCCACAAGGACAATAGTCATTGAAGTATGGATGAGTCTATCATGTTGCATACACAGAGGGGATAATACCTTCACAAGAAGTCGAGGGTATGTTTCCCATCTTTGGTCATATTGGTCGCATTATATTCGATACGGGTGCATCTCATTCTTTTGTTATCACGGGGTTTGCATGGGAGACGGGTATGATAGATTTTCCATCCGACATTATTTTACACATAGACTCACCAGTGGGTAGAGGGGCACCCATACAGTCAACATGTCGGGTTATCGGAATTAAGATAGATCGACTCACCTTCGTAGTTGATTTATTAGTACTTGACATGCATGAGTACGACGTCATTTTGGGAATGAACTGTCTAGCTACATATAGAGAATGTGTGAATAGTTGTGGGAGGTCCATCATATTTACCACTCCAGGGTAGGAGATGTACCTAGTTACGATGCTGCACCCCGACGGTGGGTCGATCATGCATTTTTACTACATCGAGGAGGATACTTCTTCGTAGGTTGTTGTGACACTAGATTCCATCCCGGAGGTGAATGGGTTTTCTAATATTCTTGGGTAGATTTTGTGGTTACCACCTAGTCGGGATATCGATTTCATAATTGATTTGTTTCCGGAAACTAGACCTATTGCCCATACTCCGTATCGGATGGATCTTTTGGAGATAAGGGAGCTACAACAGAAGATTGAGAAGTTGTTAGGGAAGGGTTTTATCAGGAGGATTACTTCACCCTGGGGGTGATACAATGTTATTCGTTAAGAAGAAGGAAGGATATCTACATTTTTGTATCGACTATTAGGAGTTGAACAAACTCAGTATTCGGAATAAATACACGTTGCCACGTATAGATGATTTATTTTACGAGTTTTTGGTGATACTATTTGGGCTAATGAATGCACCAGCAATATATATGAACCTGATGAACCGGGCGTTTAGGGATTATTTGGATCGATTTGTTATCATATTTATAGATGATATCTTAATTTACTCTCAAACTACGGAGGAGCACGCAGAGCATTTATTAGTGGTCTTACAAACGCTTAAAGATCATCAATTGTATGCAAAGTTTGATAAACTTGGGTTTTGGCCGAGGGAGGTACAGTTCTTGGGCCATATTATGTCCGATCGGGGGATATCCATGGATCTAGGGAAAGTTTCTACTGTGATGGAGTGGGGACAACCCACTACACCCATCGAGGTGAATAACTTCTTGGGACTGTTGTGTACTACCGATGATTCATCTAGGGGTTCTCCAAGATAGCCGGGCCCTTAAGGAATTTAATGAGGAATGGGGTACCATTTATTTGGGATGAGGTATGACAGTAGTAATTTTAAGAGTTGGAGACTAGACTGAGTACAATATTGGTTTTGGCATTGACAGTAGTAAGTTCATTACAATTCTACCAACTTTGCATCACATGACAAGACTTGTTTGTGTAACATGACATGAGAATGGTATATCATGACACAAAAAAGTTACTTAGATTATAGTATAGGGATTTAATCTTAATTTATGTACTATTTCATAGATGAGTAACCACGTTTTTTATTGAATTTTAGTAGATACCTTGTGATGGCTTGTTATTGATTGGTTTTTAAGGTCAATGATGTAGTGACTTGTTATTGGTTGGTTTTTAGGTCCCATTGGTATGTATCCCAAAAATCAACTTGTAATGTCAGTCAAATTCAATCAAAATGTAATTTTTTTCATAGATTGTTTTATTTTATTATTTTTTTATTTTGTTCATCGTAATTAAACTTAACTTTGTTCATGTGCATGATCCTACTAGTATGTGATAACTCACTTGTAGTATACCTGTAAGGCCTAACTCTAGTTATTAATCTTTCAAATGGTCATCTCTAAATACAATATAATATTGAGAGATAATGTAGAAAAAAAAAAGACCCAATATTTATATCATTTGCAATGTGAAATTTGTAAAATTTATAAGAATATGTAAGCCTTTATATGTAATGTTGTTAGAAAGATTGTTTCTATATCTATAATATAAGTCGCTTTTTTTAATTTTTAGTTGTTTTTCATCTTTTCTCATTGATTTACGTTTTTTAAAATATGTCGTTGAGTGAAGAGTCAGTATAAGAGGTAGGAAAGAAGATTAAGAAGAAGAAAAATAAGGGACTCGAGGAGAAATTCGAAGAGAAGAAAATCGAGAAACACGAAGTGGACACAAGCGTGCTGGTAAGTAAATGCAACGACGATGGAAAAACCCATGTCAATTTCGAAGAAAAGAAAAAATAGGATTTCTTGAAAAAATCAAGGAGAAGCTGCTTGGACACCACCCCAAGATAGAGGAAGATAAGGAAAAAGAAACTCATGCCCATTAAGGAGAACAATACGGTGGTGTTAAGGGTCATGATTGTGTTTAAGTATTGGTTTGATTTACTTTTTACTTTTTGAGTTATTGGGTTGAATTATATTTTTGTGGTTCAAGTTATGGTTTATATTTTGGCATTTATGTTCCTTAGTGGGTGATCGGTTATTACCAAGTCCATATAATTTTCGTATTGTGACTTGGACATTATTATTAATCGATTGGGTTTTTTTGTTTCTAATTTGGATTTATTGATAGTATATTCTACCTTGTCTAAATATGTACATGTTGTTTGTAATTATTATTATATTTATTTTTTTCTTGTTTTTTATTTATATATTTTTTTAATCATTTTTTAAGGGGTGAACCCAGGCGCAACGGTAAGGTTGCCCCCGCTATGACCTAGAGGTCATGGGTTCGAGTCACGGAAACAACCTCTTTGCGTATGCAGGGGTAAGGCTGCGTACATCCAACCCCCCCAGTACCCCACAGTGGCGGGAGCCTCTTGCACTGGGTTTGCCCTTATTAATCATTTTTTAGTGATTTTGCAAAAAAAAATACTTTTTATTTAGTAATAATAACTTTAATGGTATAAAAACGGAGAATACACCATATGTAAATAAAATATATTGTGACGTTAGCGACATACCATGTAAATAAACCCAAATATAATTGTGTAAATAATAACATTATATAATCGAATTTTCAAGAGCTGACCATCACCGTTAAGAAGCAAAAAGATGACTGCGGACGTCCATAACACTGGACTGAAAATATATATACATTAAAAAGGTCAGATTGTTAAAGAATGATATACCACTTCTACAAAGAATTACAAGACATGCTATTGAGTAATACTTGATTCCCATAACTACCATAAAATAATTGTCTACTGAGCGTTTGATATATTATGAAAGTTAAATTCATTTCCCGGGTGCTAAATGAACCTACAAGAATTATAAAAAAAATCAACTGTACCAATTATAAGAGTAGAAACACAATGTTTGACAAGTAAAACTTTGAATCATTTACCCTTTGATTCATTATCACTTAGAGCCATTTACGAAATATAGTAAGAGGAAGGCTTATATATAAACTTCCTATTTTCATTTTGAAGTCTTACGTATAGGTAATATGAACTATAATTGCAACATATTTTAAGGGTATTTTGAATACATACTGAGATTATTGAAACTTTTTAGGATTATAATTTGAATTGTAACTATGATAATATATTGAGTTTATATATATATAAAGATTATTTTTTGACAATTTTATCTAACTTATAACATAGTTGCATCTTAACATTGAACAATGTAGCTTATATATTTGATATTCAATGTACCAAAACACACTTTTGAATTTACACCATGGAAGTGTATGGACTACATCAATATATGTTTTACACATATACTCCAATATTTCTTTTCGGCATTTCTATCTAATAAAATATTTAGAGTAATTATATTACATAATATATATTTTTTAATCAATAAATCCACATTAGACTTCCTTCTTCATTGGAAACCAACCCCAAAGAACGTCAACCAAAGGAGGCAAAGAACTTTTTCGAATAGAGTGTTTGTTGTGATATGAAATATTCATTGAGCACTTTTGTATTTTGTTGAGCCAAGCATCTCTTCTTTAAAATATATGCCGCGCATTTATTTTTTAAAGTTTACTGATCATTGCAATTGTATTAGTAATTGAGGTTAACTTTTTTTTTATAATTTTTATGTGCATTAGTTCATAAAAAATGTTATTTTATGTTTTCAGTCTCTTTGAAATTTGATGTATTTTTTTTTGGTTCATACCAATGACATTATTAGTTTACCTAAAAATATTTTAATCATTCTCCCCGAGTAACACACGAAAGTCATAATTTTCCCAATTATTGACCTTCTTATTCTCTCTCTGATTTACGAATGAGTTCCCTTACACTCTAGCTATCCTTAAGTTATCCAAACCCCTGTTGCTTCTCTTCTCATACTACGTTTCCATGTGTATTTAATTATTTCTGCCTCAAAGACTAACTTCTCAAGTATATTCAAGAGAATACTAGGAACCATTTGGTACGCGATAATATTTTGGAAGGATTGTGATTACCGGGAAGGTAATTTCCTAGAAATATTTTACCATAATTTCAAATACCTTCCATTGCTTGGTTAACCAATGGATTAATATTGTGAATCTAAATGTAGTGTTTGATTCATGTGTAGAAAGTGACATGAGAATGCATAGTATATAACAATAATATCCTTTATTTACACACACACACACACACATTTATATATATATATATATATATATATATATATAGAGAGAGAGAGAGAGAGAGAGTCTCTCCAACAAACCTCATTAAACATACCTAGCAGCATACCTATTTTTTTAAAATAATAAAAAAAATAAATTTAAGTTAATATTTTTTATATGAGTTCATGATATTTCAATATACCCCTGTAAAAATATTCATATCAAAACAATGTGTGTTGATATTTTTAAAAAATAGGTAAACAAATGGAACTTTTAAAGGCTAAAAACTGATAGTTTTTTGACTTATTTTTTTAAAAATAACAAAAACCATTATTTCATTTGATTTTTTTAATAGGGGAACCTTGAAATATCATGAACCCATATAAAAATATCATCTCAAAATTAGTTTTTGAAAATTTTAAAAATTGGGTATGTTGCTAGGAGGTATGTTGGAGCTCTCTCTCTCTCTCTCTCTCTCTCTCTCTCTATATATATATATATATATATATATATATATATATATATATATATATATATATATATATACAGTCCTACTCTTGTGCGGACTAGTCCGCATTTTAAGAATGCGAACCAGACATGTGTCACCTAGCGGTGATCCCAGAAAAGAGAGAGTGTGCCTATAATTAAGTTGATAATTTCTAAGCACACCGTTAGGTGACACATGTTCGGTCTGCATTCTTACAATGCGGACTAGTCCACACAAGAGTATATACATACACACACACACACACACACACACACACATATATATATATATATATATATATATATATATATATATATATATATATATATATATATATATATATATATATATATATATATATATATGTATAATTAATCTTATTTCGTAATATTATAAAACAAAATAATATGATTCTCTATTTTTAAATCTATGAACAAAAATTATTTTCTACGTAAATATATTCAAATATTTACTAAGTTTAATAATTTATTGTATATCTATGTGTATTATAGTGTATGTTAATATAACTACTTATTACATATGGTCCTTATCTTGTTTGTTTAAAAACAAGGAAGACGGATTTATTTGGAGTTTCTTAGGAATCTACGGCCCGGTGGAGGATAGGGATAGGTGGGGGCTATGGGAGGAATTAGCTGGAGTGGCAACGATATGGGATTTTCCTTTCTATGTGGGAGGTGATTTTAATGTGGTGCGATTCGGAATGGATAGAATCAATGGTGGTAAATTGACAGATATATGAGAGATTTCTCTGATTTTATAGATGAGATGGAGCTAATGGACTTACCATTGGAACGGGGCTGTTTACCTGGTCAAGCCTCAGGGGCCTGCCGTCGTTGTTTTGACTAGACAGATTTCTTATTTCTCAGGGTTGGGAGGAACATTTTCCAGGTATGGTTTAGTCACGTTTACCTAGGGTGACTTCGGATCATAGTCCTATTCTTCTTGATGTGGGGGATGGAGGGAAGGGAGGATTCCTTTTAGATTTGAGAATATCTGTCTTAAGGAATCGGATTTTGAGGATTGAGTAAGGGCTTGGTGTTTTGGGTATGAGGTGGAAGGGAATGCTAGTTTCAGATTGGCCGCAAAGTTAAGTTTTCTAAAGGAAGATTTAAGGAAGTGGAACATAGAAGTGTTCGGTAAAATTCAGGTAGTCACAGTAAGTTTGATAGAGGAGATAAGAAGCCTTGATAAGAAATAAGGGAGAGATGGGCTTTCAGAAAAGGAGAGGAGAGATAGAGAGGTTAAAAAGGGGGAGCTAGGGAAGCGGTCAATAGAGGAAGAGATCAGTTGGAGGCAAAAATCTAGGACTTTGTGGTTGAGGGAAGGAGACTTGAATACTAGGTTCTTTCACAAAGTTGTGAATTCACATCGGCGCGGGAATTTTATAGGCAAAATTTAAGTGGGGGGGAGAGGTGTTCGAAGAAGATAGTGAGGTGAGGGGGTCCATTGCTCATTATTAATACGAACTTTTCATGGAAGAGAAAGTGTGACGTTCGTCGTTTGATGGGGCGTAGTTTGATAGTATTTCGGCAAGTGAGGCGGAAGGTATCGAGGGGCTTTTTATCGAGGAGGAAGTTGTTCAGGCCCTCAAATCTACGAGTGGGGATAAGGCTTCGGGACCTGACGGGTTTTTGATTGCATTCTTTAAACATAATTGGGCAGTGGTCAGGAGCGATGTGATGGATTTCTTTGAGGAATTTCATGATAAGGGTTACTTTGTGTCAAGATTAAACGTAACCTTCATCACTTTGATTTCTAAAAAAGGGGGTTCTATTGATATCAGAGATTTCAGACCAATTATCTTAATAGGGAGTGTGTATAAGCTTCTTGCAAAAGTTTTGTCTTTTCGTCTTCGTAAGGTCATCGACCCCCTTATATCGGAGTCTCAGAATGCTTTCGTTGGGGGTAAGCCAATCCTCGATGCAGTTTTAGTGGCTAATTAATGTGTGGAGTCGAGGTTGTGTAGTGGTGTTTCTGGCATAGTGTGTAAGTTGGATATCGAGAATGCGTATGATAACGTAAATTGGGAGTTTCTTATTTACCTTATGAAGAGGATGGGTTTTGAGGATCGGTGGTGTCGATGGATTCGGAGGTGTGTCTCTACGGTCAGATTCTTGATTCTGATTAATGGTGTTCTAGAAGGATTTTTTTCGAGTTCTGGTGGGTTGAGGCAGGGTGATACATTTCCCCCCTTTTTATTCATTCTGGTCATGGAGGCGTTTAGTTGAATGATGGGCCGAGTGGTAGAGGCGAGGTGGATTAGGGGTTTTCATTTTGGGACTCCTACTTCTGAGGTGATTTATGTGTCCCATCATCTGGGATGGAGGACGACGGGGGGATCTTTAGCTCATAGAGTGGGTTTATAGAAACATATTGCGAAAGGGTGGGAGGTGTTTGCGAGACACACATAATTTTTCTTAGGGAAAGGGGATAAGATTAGGTTCTGGAAAGAAAAATGGGGCACTAATGGGACTATTCAGGATCTTTTTCCAGGGATGTTCAGTATAGGGCGGAATCCGGATGGTTTAGTGGATGATCATGTCTATGTTAGCGCAAACAAAATATCTTTGAAGCCACAACTTATGAGAAGGCTGTGGGACTGGGAGATACATGAGGCAAATTTGTTCGTAGAATGGCTGAAAGCGGCACCTTGTTCGACTCTTAGAGAGGATTCGATGAGATGGAAGGGCGGAGGGACGGGTGTTTTTTCGATTCACAGTTTCTATGGGTCACTAACGGGTGGGGATTCTATGGCTCGTTTCCCTGGAAGAAGATATGTAAAGTTAAAGTGCCGCCTAAGGTCACGTTTTTCCTATGGATGGTAGATAGACAGGTCATTTTGATGGTAGAGGGTTTATAGAAGAGAAAATTTCATCTGGCTAGTAGATGTTGGTTATGCTATGAGGAAAAGGAGAAGACTAATCATTTACTAATACACTGTAGGGTCACAAGAGATTTATGGGACACTTTTCTTTCATTGATGAGGACAGTTTGGGTAATGCCGAAGTCGGTGAGGGCACTTTTAAATATGTGGAAACCTCTGTGCGGTTGGCTAGGGGACAAACGAATTTGGAGTTTGGTGCCACACTGCATCTTTTTGATGATTTAGCTGGAAAGGAACTCGAGATATTTTGATGGCGTTGAGATGCAACCGTCGAGACTTCGTTATATCTTTTTGAGCACTCTGATTAGTTGGTATAATGAGAAGATCACTATCACGACGCAGGATTTCTTAGACTTCGTTGACGACATTCACTCAGCTTCGTAAACGAGAGTTTTTGTTTGTTGGAACCCGTTCTATATTTCTTTTTCTTAGTTTCTTTTTATTTTAATTGTATACTTCCTATATACGGGTTCTCTCCCTATAGAGTTGGTTTTAATACAATCTTTTAATTATATAAAAAAAAAATTTATTAATAGAATCTGACATAACTAAATTTTCTTCTCAAAATAAGTATTTAGATTTTATGGATAATTTTTATAATTTAATATTTTATAATCATTTTTGTCTTCACTGAAATTATTGTAAGGATTCCCATGGGAATGTAAGAATCCCACCTATTGGATGAATTTTGATTCAACCTTTTTTCCACCAAGAAGGTAATCTAATTCCATTTTTGTCACATTCTCTTGTAATTTAACCTCACACCCAACATAGTAATGTTACACTTTACCATAATTGTTGAAAGGAATCAAATTCCAACTAGTTTTTTTGCGTTCTAAATGGATCATATAACCTACATTTTCTATGTTTCCTCTTCCAAATATTTAAACTTTCTATTTTTTCTCTCTACATTGTTTAATATAACATGTCTATTAGGGGTGACAATATTCGAAACGACACGAAAACACAACACAACACAACACGAAATTGACACGGCTTGTCCAGCTTGTGTTTTAGTTTTTTGGTCAAATTCGTATCTGATCATGGTCATGTTTGAAATTAGACCTGAAATTGACTGAAAATTGATCGAAATTAAAACGTTTAAACACAACAATTTTAAAATTGTAAAAGAGAGTAATAAGTCATGTAGTAAAAAATGTTCACCCTTATTGTTTTAAAAGCATACCAGATTATATAATACAAGATATTTTAAGAGAGAGTAATAAGCCATGTAGTAAAAAAATGTGATTGGCTTCAATTATATTGGAGTGTGTGTGTGTGTGTATCTTCGCTTCCTTAACTATATAATTGCCAATTCATATACTTTCATAAAATTCCCTTGTAACTTGATCAAATATCATGTAAAAGATATTTAATTATGAGCCACTAACGCTCATATTTTAAGAGGATGCATTAATATGATCTATTCATGTTCATGCCTATTATTCTTCATATATTTTTTGTCCTTCTTTCTAAATTTTATCACTGACATTAACATTAAATATTTTCTCTATTTTAATTCACTTTAGTATTTACCAAATCCATTCCATCACCACAAAATATTTCCACATATAATAGTCAAGGATATGTTGAGTAACTAATGGATAGTCAGGTTTAATATGTGGAACGTTCTAGGAGAAGAAATTTTCGGCAGTCGAATGCGAAAAAGTTTTGGAAATTATTTGAGGTCATTCTAGTCAAGTTGTTTGTGTCTTTATTCATTTATTAATTTTACAACTATTTTTGTATTAGGATTCCTGCAATTGAGATTTTTAGATGTAATTAGAAAAGAAATAATTATATTATTCCAGTGGCCATATGGGATTTCTCCGATACGGATTCATCCCAAAATAAGAGAATTTTGGCATATGCGGGTCTTGAGAAATCTTTACGGGCTCCCACATATATAAATTTTCCTTCATTAAATGATGACGAAAAGGTAGAACATGGAGTCACGAGCCTATTTTACTCAAAGTAGGGAAAAGCTGTTGTAGTTCTCATAGAAATGTCATCAAAGACAAATTGATGCATACCAAATCAAAAAAATTGAGGGTCCAGCGACTAAGTTACCGAACGGATAGGTGTTAGGCACCCATTCTTCCTTATTAGTATCTCATAAGCTAGGATAATATTCTCATTTTCTCCAAAATATAATTCATGTGTATAATGTGTGTGATGTGAAAATAAGTTAGAAAAATAAATCGTCATATACACATCATGAGAAGGACGAAAATGATTTATTCTAAGGAGTATAAAAACAAAGAAAATAATCTGACAAGGTACCCAAAATGTGTGCAGTGCACGAAGAATGGAATATGTATGTATGAGGAGGGCGCTAAAAATATGATAATCAAAAGGGACAATGATATGTGCGATATATCGGACACAAATCCGCCATGGTGAAATAAATATGTGTTTCTAACGAAAGACTAAAAAAGAAACATAATAAAAGAATATGAAAATATGATATGATTAACCAACGGATCATGATTTACTATGAGTAAGTGAATATGCATGTTTGATGGGTTACTAGTACTTATATATGTATATACGCATAATAATTCTAAATATTAGAACTAGTAAAGTAAATAAATAAGCTAATAGGTGTGGAATATAGAGGATGACTAGGGACACCTAGATAGGCCAAAAAAGGCAACAAAGTCCATGTAGTTTGACAACACGCAAGGGTGGGGTTTAACCCATGAACCCAAAACTTGAAATTCTCTAAGTTCATTTAAAAATGTTCACAAGTGTTGGGAGTGTGAAAAATGGAAAATATACTTTAGGGTTTAAAGGTGAACCCTCTTTTAGAATTTTTGGTCTATAAAATTATGTTTTTTGCATATAAATAATAAAAAATGGATTAATTGGATTGATAAAATGAAATAAAGTAAAAATATTCCAAGAGTGAAGAAAAAAAATAACAAATGACACTAGTTAAATAATATGTAAAAAGATTGAAGTAGACCTCATATAGAACTTTGCTATGATTTTGACATAAAGCATGCTAATTTTTATGGTGTTTGAGTGGTGGTGGGATAATGGTAAAATTTGGTGGCAAAAAGTGAGGTCAATGCTATGTAAGAAAAGTGGAGAGAATTTTTAGAACATGAAATTTCATAATGACGATGCACTAATTTCGTGGTAGAGGTTGTTTTAATTTTCAGAAAAGGGTTCTTACGAATTAGGCCATGACTTCCTTAAATAGAAAAATATAGGGCCAGGGTCTATGCCGATTGGCATAGGCCTTGGTCTACCGATCGGCATACCCCTAGCTTGTTGATGAAGTAAAGTACCCCTCCAACGATAGGCAGAGGGTCTGGGGTGGCCTATAGGCAGTCCAAAAAGGAATTTTTCTAAAAAAACATGCAGAAAATGCGAATCGTAAGTCCGAATCGCGCACAAACAAAACCGTTGAAAAACGTATTCAAATCCATATAAAAATCTATTGGGCCACTTTCGGGTCTGAGAGTTAATGAAAGTCAAACGGTGCTTGAAAATGATTGATAGTGTCTAGGATGGGGTTCATGGAGTAAAAAGGCAAGTATGCACGAACCGTACGATCTATTCACGCATGGAATAGACCGTTGGAAGGGGTATTAAAAGCCTTATGAAAGTGAAAGAGATATTACGAGGTTTGAAAGTTGAACAAAGTTAAACGGAGCTCATAAGCATGTGGTGGCTTTAGGATAGGGTTCTTACATTAAAAAGCGAAGTACGAGCGAACTGTAGGGCAAATTCATGCATGGTATTGATAGTTAGAAATGGTATTTGGCGGCCCTATGGAAGTGAAATGAGCTACGAACGTATTTGGGAGTTGACCAATGTCAAAATCGGCTCGAAAGAGACTGATGGTCTCTAAGACGGGGTTTCAAAGAAAAAAGTTAAGGACGTGCGAACCATGAGGCCAAGTCATGCACGATTTGGACAATTGAAAAGGGTATTTAGAGCCCTATGAAAGTTCATGGATTTACTCTCGGGTTCTAAAAAGTCCTGATATGCAATGTAAGGATGGTCTTGCAAATAAAAAGATTTTCTTATTTTTCAAATTTAAGGAAAAAAAACTTTAAATAAGTTAATGCAATAAAATGCTTTTCACCAAATAAACCGTTTATTATGAAAAAACGAGTTACCCAATTTTATCTTTTTTAACCTAAAACATGAATCTAAGTGATAAAAAGATTAAATAAGTAAAGCATCACCACACGCCAATGTACGAGGAAAACCCACAATAGGAAAAACCTCGGATGACCCAGCCAAACAATTCACCATGATAAGGTTTTACAAAGACTAGACGGTGGTCTTATTCAACGACTCGTCTCCCTAGAAAGCTTTAATGTGCTTCTATCTTCAACCTTTCCTTCACATTGCAACGTAGGAGCCCACCCACACAAACTGCCACAACATGTGAATCCACACATGCCCGGGTATCCACCGATGAGGCTCAAAAAGTATCTACGAAATAGGAAAATGGAATTATCATTTCTTTATCACAACACATGAACACCATAAATATGATGACCACCACACGAAACCTTCTCTCTCCAGAAGATTATAAATAGAATTTGTGCCCAATAAAAAGATCTCAAAGCATAAGAATATTGAAATATGGATATTTAAACTCTTTTGGGTGAAATAATGGTTTTGAAATTTAGTAAAAAAATGGGAATTCTTCTTTGCCAAATGTTCTTCAAAATTTGAGTCCATCACGCCTCTTTATATTAAACCAAGAAATTCGGGGCGACAAGTTCGTCCAAAGGAAAACATAGTTCTCATTCGAAGAAAATTCATATTTTGTTCAAATCATGACCCGTCTCGTTCGAACGAACATGCATTGTGGTTCAAACGAACTTCCCATGAACTTCCAAATGGTGACCTTCTATTTGATAAAAATTTCCCTTTTGAAGTTCAATCGATGTTCGTTCTAATATCCTAAGCTTGTTCCAGCGAGATCTCAAACTAGTTTGAACCAAATTCTCATTTCATTCTAATGAAGTTTGTATCTCGTTCTAACGAACTAAGAAATAAATTTTATTTTTCTAAAAATTATTTAAAAATAGTTCCAAATGATTTTGTTTAAAAAATAATCACCCAAAATAAATTTCAAAGGATCATAATCTAATGCGTCCCTACCTATAAGATCCTAAAAAAATATGAGGACAAACTTAACATGAAACACGATACGATGAGTATCCATCTTTGAAGCTTTTTCGCTACGTCTTCAACAGTTTTACAAGATCGATAATCCAAAGTCTAACTTATAACTCAAATTTTTCCTGAAATTATGCCAATTACACAAAAATTGAATCGGTTGGGAATTTTCCCTTTTAAATCTCCTCTTTTGGCTATTCCGGGACAAAAAACCAAAGTAAAAACCCCATGGGTCAGAAAACAATTTAAAAGACTCAACCTCAAAAGGAAAAAGTACAGATGATCTACAAACACATATGCTAAGTAGCTTTCCTCGCTTGAAACTTTATCTTATGTTTTAAAAATACACACTTAAAACACCGTCAAGTGCAAAGAAAATTTAACATGTATAAAATCATCATCTGAATAAATTCAAACTATGTCCAACAATCTCAACCTAGGTAAGATATCTCCTATTAAGATAAAGATATCATAATCATGAAAGGAAAGACACTGTTTTTCCTCATTTTTGTTTAGAACTAAACGAAGTAAGAATGCATAAAACTATTTATCCCCCATGAACTAAATCTCCCCGAAATATGTGAACATATAATAATAAGAGAAATTACAAAAGTAGTAATACTACCATGCAATGGTGTAACGTGCATCAAGAACATAACATTGCAACACAAGCACGAATATTTACAAGCTAGAATATTAATAAATTTACAAGAAGGGGGTGAGGCAAAGAGGGAGATAACACAGAATATAAGTGGTTCAACCAATCTTGGCCTACTCCACTACGTGGGTGCGTGTGAAATCCACTAAATAAGGACTATAATGGCCTTGGGATACAAAACACTCAAGCTTTTTATAATTCCCCATAATTTTTCTAAAATAAATGATAATAATAATAATGTTTTTTGATAAATAAAATTTTGTGGAAATTGGACTCAATTGGAAACTTAATTTAATAATTGCAAATGTGTAATTTGTTGCTAAGTCATATTTTTATGTGATTAATTTTCTGCGTGTATCTATGTGTATTGCTATAGCATCGCATGTATTGCAAAAAAAATTCAAATTAATATGTGACACAATTTAAAAGTAGCCAATGTTAACATAAAATAATTCGGGATATATTTCGGGTCACATATGGGCTCTTTTAAGTGTTTTAGACCTTTAGAAATAGTCCCAGATCTAAAATATATAGGTTGGAGAGCTTTTGGACTAGTTGGGATATGAATTCGGGTCTATTTGGGGGTCCAAAAGTTGGGTTTTAAGCCCTACTCGGGATTAGGATTTATTACTGTTTAAGTGGGGGTAAACCACTTCCCCACTACTATTCGGAAACGACCTAAACACAATTGTTAACGGGAGAGGAAAGGAGAAGAACCAAAATAGTATAAAAGGACAAGGAATCAAGAATAAATCAAAGGGGTTGTCTTCCACAAATTTCTAAGGCAATAATCCCCTTACTTAATTAAAGTTTTCCCTGTATTTTCTTGATGCATTATAATAACCCTTAAAATTTCTGAAATTTAGGTTTGATATGAATGATTTAATGATGAATAAATATTCTATGCATGTAGAGGGTTGAATTTAATATAGAATAAGGCCCATAAATTTAGGTATACCGATATCTTGAAATTGGGGTTAGAACCCTCAGTGTTCTTGATAGTTAAGTGGGGACATCTTGACTAGATGATGTAGAGGATATTATTGTTGGTATGTGAACTGAAATCCTGATGTAAACTCCATGATAGATGCCACATATCATGAATTAAATACGGTTGAAATTTGGAATGAAATTTGAGTTGTAATATGTATTTAATGTTCATACATTCTGGGAAAATTAGGCATGAAATTAGATTTGAATCATGTAATTAATGATTGTAAGTGGACTAATTAAGTCGTAGGGAATAAAATACATAACTATTAAGAAGTATAAACCCTAAGAAGTGAATTTGGAAGGAAATTAACGAATCCCTTACTAAAACAAACAAGCAAATGTGGGCTTTTGCATAAAATCAAATCGATTCGGCCATGGAGCAAATTTATTCGGTTTGGCAGCAAATGGATTCAACCATGAACCAAATCGATTCAGTCCTGGGGGCTGAGTGAGTTAGGACTAGAATTTGGTTAAGTGTAATTTCAGGAGTCCGAGCGAGTTGGTAGGAACGTGTATGGGCCAATACGAAATATATTAAAAATGAAAAGGTGCCCTTATTTAATTGGTAAAATTACATTTAACAAGATGGTTAAGTAATTATCCAAGAGAGTGGAATTAATAATTCACTAGAAAATAAATTATTGATAAATGGAATAGTTGTGGACTTTATGTGGGACTTTTCTATGGTAATTATAGAGTAGTTACCTATACATATTATACGAGATAATAATATGTACTTATATGTATTTGTGTGGACATACCAATGTTCGTGGACTGTCCTAACGGCTTGGGGGTTCGTACGTTCGGACCGAGTACCACATGTAAACACGGGCAGGCTTGACGAATTTGTAGGTCGTATAGGTACTACATGGAGGCACTATTTATGAGAGGAATGTGTTGATGTTGACCCAACCTGTGTCACCGCTGGGTATGGATCGTGAACAAGTATCCTGCGTAGGGATCGCCCTCAACTAATGTGTGTTTTGTGATGTCCACTTATGATAAGAGATTCCTACAGAATTGTCGATAAAATACGAACTAGACACCCATGGTAGATTCCTTTGTGTGTCAAATATATCAAAGGACATATATAAATAATTGTCGAGCTGTAATGAGATAAGTTTAATTGTCTAAGAATGGGGACATAAATGACAATAGCCTACTTTGTGATGCATAATAGATGTTTATTCCTAGATGTGAGACTTATAAAACTTGGATATTATGGGTAATTGTAGTTAATTACAGTCGATACACTTAAACATTTAATTTACAAGAGAGCCATATGTTCGGCGTATCGTGCCAAGCCAACCTTTAGGTGAGAAAATTGGGGTTGTTATAATGGATATCACAACACAGTTTTTGTCTCCTTAAGATATGTGTTGATTTCATTACGTTCTATTTTGCGTTATTTGATATGTAAAGCCTATCGTTGGGATTCATTGTATTCTTACATTGGTTCTAATTCGAACTTTATTTTCTTTTAAATGGAAAAACAAAAAGGGGGAAGACCGAGGTGATTAGTTCCACATATTTCCAAGGAGGGAGCTCACTCGCAACCACGTCATCAGCTATAGGCCCCAAAGTCCCAATAGTTGATCACACATGCTCAGATAGGCACTATAGTGTCTCAGGCCGTCTCTACGGCTATGGTGGCCATGCTCCAGCACTTCCCACCACCACAGACACATAAGCAACCACCACTACCACAACAAGTGGCTATACCATCTCAGGAACTGGGTTATATGTGGGATAGAGTGACGGAGGCATTTTTTAAGGACCAGCCTCCAGAGTCCGCTGGAAGTTTAGATGTATTTGTGGCGAGTAGGTGGGAGAAGGATATTGAGAGGCACTTACGGAGGGTCAAGTGAACACCCATACAGAAGAAGATGTTGGTTTCATTTAGATTAGTGGGGGACGTACTTCAGCAGTGGGAGGAGATTACGATAGTTGCTAAAAGGGGTAATTTCACTATTGATCAGTTTTGTGAGAGATTTGAGGGGAAATACTTCCCCCTAGCGATGCAGTCTGAGATGAGGAGTGAGTTTATGGAGCTCAAATAGGAGGAGCTTACTATAGACGAGTACGAAGAGGAGTTCACCGCCCTCTCCTACTTCGTAAAGGAGGATGTTTGTACTAGGAAGATGAATATGGGCAGGTTCATTTTGGGATCATCCTGACACATCAGGAAGGCTTTTATGGGGAACCCATCATTCACGAAATACAATGAGTTGGTTAATTCTCTACTTCTCCTTTGCCAAGATCACATGGAATTTCTAAAAACAAAAGGAGAGAAATGTCATGGAGTGAAGTCATCGAGACAGCAGGGCAAGAGGAGTGGGGGAAGCGGATCTAGGACCCAATAGCACAGGGGCACCCCATCTGCCGACCAGAATAAGAGGGTTAGAAGTGAAAATAACTAAAACAACGAGGGATAGTCGGTGAAGGTCTATCAGGGGCTAGCAGTATAGAGGCCATCATGGCCAGGGATAGGAGGATAGAGGCCAGCAGGGCTGCTGGTTTAAGCAGGGTCTGTTATAAGGAAATTATTAAACCTATGGGAAAAGGGTCATTCCTCAGAGATTTTTTCTCGTGGTAACCAGATAGTCCAAGATAAGGGAGGCTATAGGGGACAATAACAAGCGCCATAGGGACATCGCCCACCCTTTCTAGCTCAGGATGATGCTACACAAGTCTCTCTAGAACTCGTCGCCCCGCCACAAGGATGATAGTCATTGCAGTATGGATGAGTCTATCATGTTGCAACCACAGAGGGGACAATACCTGCACAAGAAGTCGAAGGTATGTTTCCCATCTTTGGTCATATTGGTCGCATTCTATTCGATACGGGTTAATCTCATTCTTTTGTTAGCACAGGGTTTACACGGAATACGGGTATGATAGATTTTGCATCCAACATTATTTAACACATAGGCTCACCAGTGGGTAGAGGGGAACCCATACAGTCAATATGTCGGGTTATAGGTATTGAGATACGTCGACTCACCTTCGCAGTTGATTTATTAGTACTTGACATGCATGAGTACGACGTCATTTTGGGTATGAACTGGCTAGCTACATATTGACCATGTGTGGATTGTTGTGGGAGGTCCATCATCTTTTCCACTCCAGGGTAGGAGATGTACCTAGTTGCGATATCGCACCCCATAGGTGGGTCGAGCACGCATTTGTATTACATCGAGGAGGATACTTCTTCATAGGTTGTGGTGACACTAGATTCCATCCCGTAGGTGAATGGGTTTTCTAATATTTTTGGGTAGCTTTTGTGGTTACCACCTAGTCGGGATATCAATTTCATGATTGATTTGTTTCCAGACACAAGACCTATTGCCCATACTCCGTATCGGATGGCTCTTTTGGAGATAAGGGAGCTACAAGAGAATATTAAGCAATTTTAGGGAAGGGATTTATCAGGAGGATTACTTCACCCTTGGGTGATACAGTGTTATTCATCAAGAAGAAGGAAGGACCTCTACATTTTTGTATCGACTGTCAGGAGTTGAACAAAGTCACTATTCAGAATAAATACCCGTTTCCACGTATAGATGATTTATATTACTAACTGAGGGGTGCTGCATATTTTTCAAAGATTGATTTATGGTTGGGTTACCACCGGTTAAGAGTTCGGGAGTAGGATATCTAAAAGACAGCCTTCCTTATTAGGTATGGGCCATACGAGTTTTTGGTGATATGATTTGGGCTAACCAATGCACCAACAATATATATGGACTTTATGAACCGCGCGTTCAGGGATTATTTGGATCGATTTGTTATCATATTTATAGATGATATCTTAATTTATTCTCAAACTATGGAGGGGAACGCATATCATTTATGAGTGGTCTTACAAACACTTATAGATCACCAGTTGTATGCAAACTTTCAGAAATTCGTGTTTTGGATGAGGGAGGTACAGTTCTTGGGCCACATTGTGTCCGATCGGGGGATATCCATGGATCCAGGGAAATTTTTTACCGTGATGGAGTGGGGACAACCCACTATACCCATCGAGGTGCACAGCTTCTTGGGATTGGTCGGGTACTACCGTCGATTCATCTAGGAGTTGTCCAAGATAGCTGGGCCCTTAAGGAATTTGACGAGGAATGGGGTACCATTTGTTTGGGATGAGGTGTGACAGTAGGAATTTGAGGAGTTGAAGATTAGACTGAATTCAACATTAGTTTTTCCATTGCCTCGGGTAGGGGTTGACTATAGAGTCTTCACAGATGTGTCCTTAAGGGGAATTGATGGGGTTTTAATGCAGGAGGAGAGGACAATATCTTATTCTTCCCGAAAGCTTAAGCCTCATGAGGGACATTACCCCACCCACGATATAGAGTTAGCAGTTGTGGTTTCTTAATCGCGAGTGTGGAGACACTATCTCCTGGGGGAGAAACTTTATCTTTTCACAAACCACAAAAGCCTGTAGTATTTGTTCACACAAGAGGAGCTAAACATACGACAAAGGAGATGGATAGAGTTTTTGAAAGATTATCAGTTCGACATTCAGTACCACCCGAGAAAGGTGTCGTGGCGGATGCTTTTAGCAGCAAGCCTATTTTGGAGTTAGCAATAGTGTGAAAGGAAAAGTGGCAGTCGCTTTATGCCAACAATGACCTGGCTCGTGCATTTATGGTAGTTCTCACTATCACTCCCAAGATCATTATTTGGGTGGTGAAGCCATAGGGAAGAGATAAGCATTCCTAGGAGAGAATCAGATATTTGTTAGACGAGAGATGGAGCACTTTCCCATTAGGTTAGATGGTGGTTTGAGGTTTCAGGGAAGACTAGTTGTACCAGATGATGAGGAGTTGAGGTGAGCTATTATATTTGAAGTTCATGGGTTATGATTTATGGTACATCCCAGAGGGAATATGATGTACCACGACATGGGACGCCAGTATTGGTCGGTCAGGATGAAAAGGAACATAGATAATTTCATGTCAAAGTGTGCTACGTTTCAGCTAGTGAAAGTGGACTATTAGCGTCCCATAAGATTTTTACAAAATTAGAGATCCCAGTGCGAAAATGAAAAGTGTCTCCATGGACTTTATTACTGGGCTACCTACATCGTAGAGGGAACATGATTTGATATAGGCAATCATCACCAGATTGACAAAGAAGGCTCATTTCTCATCGGTTCGGACACATTACAGCTCAGAGAAGTACACCAGACTCTTCCTTACAAAGATTTTTAAGCTGAGTGGGGCACCGCTGAACATCGCGTTAGATAGGGACAGTGCATTTATGTCCCACTTTTAGAGGAATTTTCAGCAGGCCTTAGGTGCATAGTTGAGATTGATCACGTCATATCATCCTCAGACCGATTAACAAACGAAGAGGATTAACCTACTGTTGGAGGACATGTTGAGGATATGCATTCTAGATTTTTTAAGGGGAGGTGGGATCATTATTTTCCTTTAGTGGAGTTTCCATAGAATAACAACTACTAGTTCACGACCAGGATGCCACCGTTTGAGGCACTCGATGGGAGACCTTGCCATTCCCCCTCATGTTGGTTGGAGTTAGGGGAGAACAAGTTTCATAGGCCAGACTTCATTCCGGACACTTCAAAGAAGGTAGATATGATTCGGGCCAAGATACGAATTACCCAGGACAAGCAGAATAGCTATGTAGATGCGGGCCAAATACACTTAGACTTAATTGGAAATTTAATTTAGTAATTGCAAAGGTGTAATTTTTTGTTAAGTTATATTTGTTTGTGATTGATTTTCTATGTCTATCTAAGTGTATAGCTATAGCATCACATTGATTGTATAAAAAAATACAAATTAATGTGTGACACAATTGAAAAGTACCCAAAGTTAACATCAAATTATTCGGGACATATTTCGGGCCATATATGGGACCGTTTAGGTGTTTTAAACCTTTAGAAATAGTCCCGGGTCAATAGTATATAGGTTGGGGGAACTTTTGGTCTAGTTGGGATATGAATTTGGGTCCATTTGGGAGTCAAAAAATTGAGTTTTAAGCCCAACTCGGGATTAGTATTATATAGTGTTTATGTGGGGGTAAACCAATTCCCCATTACTATTCAGAAATACCTAAGCACAACTTCTAATGGGATAGGAATGCATAAGAACAAAAAGATGGAAAAAGGTTAAGGAATCAAGAAGAAATCAAATGGGCTTTCTTCCACAAATTTCTAAGGCAACAATTCTTAAACTTAATTTACGTTTTCAATGTATTTTCTTGATACATTATAATAACCCTTAAAATTTCTACGATTTAGTTATGATATGTAATATATGATGATGAATACATATTTTATGCATGTAGAGGACTATATTTCATATAAAATTTGTCCTAGAAATTTAGGTATCAATATCTTGAAATTGGGGATAGATGCCTTAGCGTTCTTGATAGTTAACTGGGGACGTTTTAACTATTTGATGTTAAGGATATTACTGTCGGTATATGAACTAAAATCCGAATATAAACCCCATGATAGATGCTCCATATTATGAATTAAATAATGTTGGAATTTGGAATGAAATCTAAGTTGAAATATGTATTTAATGTTCATACATTCTGGAAAAATTAAGCATGAAATTGGAATTGAATCATGTAGTTAATGATCGTAAGTGGACTAATTAATTTTTAGGGAATCAATTAAATAACTATTAAGAATTATAAACCCTTAGAAGTTAATTTGGAAGGAAATTGAGGAATCAGATACTGAAAGAAACAAGATGATCTGGGCTTCTGCATAAAATCGAATCGATTCGGCCTTGGAGCGAATCAATTCAGTTTGGGAACGAATCGATTTGGCGATGAACCAAATCAATTCGGTACTAGGAGATGAGTGATTTGGGCCTAGGATTTGGTTAAGGGTAATTTCAGCAGTCCAAGCGAGTTGGTAGGACCGTATATGGGTAAATATGTAATATATTAAAAATGAAAAGGTGCCCTTATTTATTTGGAAAAATTACATTTAACAAGATGGTTAAGTAATTATCTAAGGGAGTGGAATGAATAATTCACAAGAAGGTAAATTATTAATAAATGGAATAAATGTGGACTTCATGTGGGACTTTTATATGGTAATTATATAGTAGTTACATATACATATTGTACGAGATAATAATATGTACGGATGTGTATTTATGTGGACATACCTATGATTGTAGTCTATCCTATCGGCTTGGGGGTTCGTACGTTAGGAGCGGGTACCACACATCAGCATAGGTTGGCTTGAGGATTATGTAGGTCATATAGGTACTACATGGAGGCGCTATTTATGTGAGCTGGGTGTTGATGCTGAAGCAGCCTGTGCCACCGATAGGTATGGACCGTGAATAGGAATCCTGCGTAAGGACCTCCCCTAACATATGTGTATTTCGTGTTATCCGATTAGGATAAGAGATTCCCCAGACTTGTCGATAGAGTACTGACACGACTCAGAATGTGTCTCTAAGGTGTGTACTCTCTAGGCTCAAGTGCAAGCCTGTCGTTCAAGTAATAATCCGACAAGTCGGGTATCGATCCTCAGGGAAAAAGGACAACGAAGTTGTGACGACGGGATAAGATGGAGGAATCCTAACGATGACTCTAAAAAGAAAGGAAAAAAATTGATTTGGTCTTTTGGGATTGATTAAACTAAATGCAATTACGAAAGTATAATGAAAAATGCAACTAACTAAACTACCTAGATTAAGAATGAAGGATTGAATCGAAACTTTTTAACTAAATGATGAGAAAATAGGATGGGAATACAATCCCCCAACCCTAGTGTAATGCAGTGACAACGTTGATCATAAATTTATCCGATTAATTCAAACCCGGAATTTAGTACTCCCAAGCATTATGTATACGAGGTTCAAGCCCGCGTCATACCTAATCTGAGGATGAGTAAATCGGTATCGCGGTAATTACACTAAAATTGTACTCTAAATCATCACGAGTACCCATAGGAAAACGAGATATAAAGATCTACAATTCTTATGAAATTATGCGATACGATCAAAATTAATCATTAAATTCAGCGGATAGACGTTATACACATGCACCAACACATCAGGTTGGGTTCATGCATCTCAACCTTGAAAAACCTAGCCGGGCATATTAAATTGACTAATGCATGAAATAATGACGTTGCATGTGTAGGAATTCATGATGAAACTGACTAGAAACATGTAACTATGTATTATGAATGCAGAAATAAGTTGAATCAATTAGGAAAACTAAGCATGCAAGAATAATCAATAAGAAACAAGAATCTTGAATTAAAACTAGCAAAAACAAACCCGAAACAATGAATTCTTGAAGTAATTTATGCCCTTGATGTTCCTAGATGTTCCTCCTCTTTCTTTCTATCAAAAACTCTCTAAAAATAACCCTAAAGGCTGCCCCTAGGTTAATACCTCCGTTTCCCCCAAGTTTTTAGAGTTTTAAACCTATTAGGAGACTTCGAGATCAATCAAAATAAAAGACAAAATTCGCGTGTCAGGTACATGCGAACCGATTCGGAGGTACAGCGAACCGGTTCGCCCCTTCGAACCGGTTCAGGTTGGGGTTCGCATGTACCAGCCTGGTCTTGCTCTCAACACTTAGATTTTTTTTCTGGTTTTTCTCTTATTTTCTTGGATTTTTCTTCAACTTCAACTGAGCATAACTTTTCAACCGTAGCTCGGATTTGGGTGCTGTTTCTTCCAGTGTTCTCGTTGTTCCGAGCTCTTCAACTTCTTAGTTGACTTCTTCTTCCAGATCAGGCTGCAAAATTACCGACATGCCCTTGAACTTGCCTTCTTAGCTTTTCTTGCACAGTCTTGTTTCCTCCTTTGCACTGCTTGCATAATTAACCTGTAAAACCAATAGGAGAAGCACGAAACACGCAACACTCTCCAAGAAGGTTAGAAGCATAAAAGTGAATCAAATCCATATATGTTACATCATTCGGGTTCACAAAAGTATTGAAATTAGGGGGATAAATATACAATATTTATGCCCAATCAAACCCCCTAACTTAGAACTTTGCGCGTCCCGAGCAATGTAAAAGAATGAAAGTAAGAGTTAAGGACACTTCAAGGACTTTATTGGGATAGAATACCACTTTCGCGGGCAAGCGATTGCATTTAGCGTATGCAACAAGCCTTTAAACCTCTAGGTTACCCTAGTAGGACGAGTTGTGTCTCGTGAGGGTTTGCAGTGAATATACCCACAAAATTCGACTCAAAGAAAATTCAAAATACGCAAAAATTGTAAAATTCAAACTTTTCCATAAAATAGTCATCATCAAGTCATATTTACAAGTCTCAAACCGTAGTGTGTGTGTGTGCGAAGCCAGAAATATAACCGCCAATTTCCATCGATTGATCATTACATTACATATCCGAAAATTCGTTTTGATTTCAATTTCTCATGGAATGCACTCACAAACGAATCTCTCGGATTATGGCTATTCTCTCGGCATGCGTGATATAAGGAGTAAATATAATGGAAGCAAATACACGCATGCATTTAGAAAGACGGAAATTTTATGGTGAAGGGATCTCTTCAACGGATTACGGTTTTAAAAACGGGAACATCGCCTCTACTTCGCGCATTTAACCTCTTATATTATCTTTTGGTGTATTAACTCTCCACGCGGTACTCAATTTTTGCAATTTGGACTCGGTTAGGACTTTTTCGGGTTAAAGGTTGCATTGGGTAAAATAAAGGCGGTATGGAAGGTTGGAATTGGAAAAGTCATTCGTGATGTCCATTTGTGCATTTTTCGGGCTATTGCTCATTTTTTTTCTTCTTTTTCTATATATATATATATATATATTTTTTTTTTTTTTTTTTGTTGCACTTTTCGGACTTAAATTCTGAATTTTTTTCATTTTTCACAATTCCGGGCTATTTTGGGTTTTTCGGGTTGTCAAATGAAAGGAAAAATTATTCGGCTCAATTTGGGTTGCAAAGGGTAATTTTTCGCTACTTTTTCTGGCCAAAATTTTGTGTGACAAACGAGGGCCTACTTCATTGTCCAAAATATCAATTGCGTTACCATATGCGTTTCGAGATGAATTTAAGTTTAGAGACTAATTTGGCACGTTTTTCAAGGCAATATTGCACACATTTTTCAAAACCGGTCAAAATGAAAGGATTGAGATCCTTGACAACTTATTTTAAATGCGGAAAAGAACTTTGAGTTAACATTTAACTCGAATTGATTTAAAAACTCGCAACAAGTGATAGGCTCGAATCTCACCGGGTTTGTTAATCTCTACACTTATTCGTTAAGTCGTCAATTTTCGCTCAATTTCCATCTTTGGTCGATTTCGGCTTTGTGTACGTTGGATGTTTACAATTTGAGACTCCAATTTGACTTTTAATGATATTTTTGAAAAATTTGAATTCCTATTTTTATTTATTTTGAACGAAAATATTTTTAGATTTTTCAAAATTTTATGATTTTTTTGGAAATTTTGGGCATTTTTGAAAATTTGTGAAGTTTCAGAAATACGCACTTGTGACCCCCCCTAACTTAGACTTTTGCATTGTCCTCAAGCAAAAAGGACTAAAATCTAACTTAAGGCGAATAAAAAGTGCGGAAGAATAAAACCAACAAATATGAAAAAATGCAAGATTGTATAATAACAAATAGAAGCCTGTGTTACATAAGAAAAGGAAAAATCAACGGTGAACAATGTGAAAGCCCTACCACCACTAACAATTAAACCAAAAGATAAAGACAAGAAAAGCTCATGGGGGAGGTGGGTGGGAGGAGCTCGGTGCATTCGGGTCATATGGGTCATAAAAGAAGGGGGGAGGAGGAGCGCCAAAGTTGAGCTGGTGAAGGTGGACTTGGAGTTGATACATCATCCGGGTGTCCCTCCGGTAAGCCGCTTGATCTTGATTGTATTGGTTGATGAACCCGTCGAGACGGGACTCAACCGCTGAAAGGCGCCTATCGAAGTTTGCCCCCGGGGGCTCGAAATCGGAATCCTCATCATCATCCTCAATTTCTTCCTCGTCTACATCCATCATCGGGTCATCGGGAGCTTCCTCGGCCACGTCCTCCTTCTGAATAGGACGGTCGGGGTGAGCTACGCGCATTTGGCGCTCACTTCGAGTTGTGGACGTGCCGCCTACGGGGCGGGGAAGTCAAATTTGGTTTCCGGGTTCATCCACTCCCGCATCCATCAAGAGCTCCGTAATGAAACGGGCGTATGGGAGTGCTGCCTTGCCAGTTTCGTCATAGGCAGCATTGAGGATATCCGCGTAGAAGACTTGGGCAAGGTTGATGGTGCTCTCGGGGTCCAAAAAATAGTAGAGGAAATTGGCGTGACGGGACCGGACCACAGAGTCATTGGTGGTTTGGTGGATGGCACCACAAACAATGATGTGTGTGAAGCGGACCGTGGCGGCCAAAACACCAATGGGGAAGGATTCGCGTGTCCATTCCGCCCCAGGTGCCATGCGGGCAACGCATTCGTCTTTTGTGTGTGGGGCACCATTGTTGGGGTATTGGAAGGGCACGGGGAGGATCACTCCTTTGGCACGCATTTTGCGTGCAATAATAGCTCCCGAGAAGGGAATAGTGATACCGTCGAGATAAGCCTCGTGAAGTGTGGAAGATTTGCGAACCAAGGTCGCATAGAATTGACGAATGGCGGTATCAAAAACGTTATTGCACGTAGGGGCGAGGAAAGAGCACCACCCACGGCGGTCAAAAAGGGCGGTGACTTCGCCCGGGAGGGTGTTCCAATCCACGAAGCGCTCGATGTGAATGGTGCGCGTGGAGGAGAAATAGTGCTCGGGCCAATGGCGTTGTTGGACGCATCGGAATACCCCCTTGCCCGGGTCATCAAGGATGGTGGTCTCATCATATTTCCTTAGGCGGGGAGTGGGGCGGCGCGGCATTTTGATGGAAAAGAGGGAGAGAGAAGGAGAAAATATGGGAGGAAATATGGGAGAAAAGAGAGTGAGGGAGAATGTTTTGGTGTGAAAAATGGAGGAGGGGTGGGGTGTATTTATAGGTGTGAAGGGGTGTGTTTTTGGTGGGAAATATGAAAGGTTGGGAAGGAGAGGGTGGAGGGAATGAATTGGGATGAATTTGGGAAGGAGGGAAGGAGTTGGGGGGAAGAAAAATGAAGGTGGAAGAAGGGGAAAAGAATGGAGGGAAAGGGAATGAATTTGGAGAAAAGGGGAGAAGAACCTGTCAGGTACATGCGAACCGGTTCGTGGGTACAGCGAACCGGTTCTCCCCTCCGAACCGGTTCGGGGTACATGCGAACCGGTTCGTGGGTACCAGGCTGGTCCAAACGCTGAAATTCACTATTCTCTCCATTTCTAAGTGCTCTCTCATCCCCTAACTTGTGCATAATGCCCCTAAAAACCTTCTAGACCCTCGGGCTCTCAAAAACTTCCTCCAATACGACCTCGAAAAGCGTACTAGCACCCTCAAAAAATGTGCTAACCTATCTCTCATGCAGCGCAGGTTCCTGACTCCTAACTAACCTATTTACACACGACTATTTTACACACAAAATCACCCCATGTGCGTCGGGGGTGCGGCGACCTCACTCGCTTAGCTCAATTGACCCCGTAAACAGGGTCCGACAACCAAATCGTGTCGACCTCATCCACAAACGCCTCTAGGTATGGCTTTAGGCGTTGTCCATTTACCTTGAACGTGTTTTCCCCTTTTAAATCGTTTAGTTCAATAGCTCCATGGGGAAAAACGTTCTTTACGACGAACGGGCCAGACCATCGTGACCGCAGCTTGCCTGGAAAGAGGTGGAGCCGAGAGTTGTATAGAAGAACTTTTTGCCCGGGATGAAACTCTTTTCTTCGAATGATGCTATCATGAGCAAGTTTCATCCTCTCCTTTGAAATTTTAGCATTCTCATACGCATCATTGCGTAGTTCTTCTAATTCAATTAATTGTAGCTTACGGGCTTCACCGGCCTTGTCCAAGGCATAGTTCAATTGCTTAATTGCCCAATACGCTTTGTGTTCGAGCTCAACAGGAAGATGACAAGGTTTGCCATACACAAAACAGAAAGGGGACATTCCAAGTTGATTTTTAAACGCGGTACGATAGGCCCAAAGTGCATCGGTCAATCTAAGGGACCAATCTTTCCGGGTAGGATTGACGTTCTTTTCAAGAATGTTCTTGATTTCCCGATTCGCTAGCTCGGCTTGCCCATTCGTTTGTGGGAGATATGTCGTCCCAACCTTGTGGACGACCCCATACTTTCTCATGAGCTTCTCAAATGGCCTATTGCAAAAGTGCGTGCCATTATCGCTAATTATCGCTTTCGATGCTCCGAAGCGAGAAAGTATGTGTTCCTGTAGAAACTTTATCACCACTTTGTTGTCATTAGTCTTAGTAGCTATAGCTTCTACCCATTTAGAAACGTAGTCTACCGCGACTAGGATGTATAGGAAACCAAAGGATGGGGGGAAGGGACCCATGAAGTCAATACCCCAACAATCGAATATCTCAATGATGAGTATGGGGGTAAGGGGCATCATGTCGCGTCGAGAAATGACTCCCATTTATTGGCACCTATTACATGACTTGCAAGCGTCATTTGCATCCCGGAAGATTGTGGGCCAATAGAGGCCGCATTGCAGAATTTTAGCGGCCGTCTTTTTCGCCGAGAAGTGGCCTCCACATGCTTCCGAATGACAAAACTGGATGACCTTTGGAATCTCGTCATCCGGTACACATCGTCGGATGATTTGGTCGGCGCAATATTTAAAAAGGAAGGGATCATCGTAAAAGAACATGCGCGACCAATTAAGAAACCTCTTCTTATCTTGTGGTGTCCAATCGGGAGGGACGGCTCCCGTGACTAGATAGTTTACTATGTCCGCAAACCAGGGATAGGAAGAGGTGGCAAATAGTTGCTAATTTGGAAAGTGCTCATCAATGGGTATGGGATCACTAGGTACGTCGGACGAGAGCCGAGATAAGTGGTCGGCCACGACGTTTTCTACTCCTTTCTTGTCTTTGATGGAGAGATTAAACTCTTGTAGGAGTAGGATCCACCTTATGAGGCGCGGCTTGGCGTCTTTCTTCACAAGTAGATATTTTAAAGCCGCGTGGTTGGTGAAAACAGTGATAGGAGAACCAATAAGATACGATCTGAACTTATCAAGGGCAAAGACTACCGCTAGCAACTCCTTTTCCGTGGTAGAGTAGTTGAGTTGAGGTTCGGCAAGGGTCCGGCTAGCGTAGTAGATGACATGAGCTTGCTTATCTTTACGTTGGCTCAAAACGGCCCCAATCGCGTAATCGCTTGCATCACACATAAGTTCGAATGGTAGGGACCAATCCGGAACTTGCATGATGGGAGCGGACACGAGCATGTTCTTTAATTTATCAAAGGAGCTCTGGCATGCCTCGGTCCACTCAAACGGGTTATCCTTCATGAGAAGGTTGCTTAAGGGTCTAGCGATAGCGCTAAAGTCCTTAATGAACCATCGATAGAACCCGGTGTGACCCAAGAATGAGCGCACGTCTTTAAGCGATCTCGGTGGGGGAAGGTCAGCTATGACATCTATCTTAGCCCTATCAACCTCTATGCCCTTGGATGATACTATGTGACCAAGAACTATTCCCTCAGTGACCATGAAATGGCACTTCTCCCAATTCAGCACTAAGTTCTTATCCACACACCGGGTAAGTACTTTTTCCAATTTTTATAAACAATGATCGAAAGAGGTGCCAAAAATGCTGAAATCGTCCATGAACACCTCGAGTCCTCTCTCGACCATGTCGCTAAATAAGCTCAACATGCACCTTTGAAAGGTCGCGGGTGCATTACACAAGCCAAATGGCATACGTTTGTAGGCAAACGTACCAAAAGGGCAAGTGAAAGTCGTCTTCTCTTGGTCAAGTACATCTACCTCAATTTGGTTATATCCGGAATAACCATCAAGGAAGCAATAATAAGGGTGGCCCGCAACTCTCTCAAGCATTTGATCAATGAATGGCAAGGGGAAATGGTCTTTTCTTATTCCCGCATTGAGTTTCCGGTAATCAATGCAAACACGCCAACCGGTGGTGGTGCGTTGGGGAACAAGCTCTCCCTTGGTATTCTCAATCACAGTTATACCCGACTTCTTCGGGACGACTTGAATAGGGCTCACCCATTTGCTATCCGAGATTGGGTAGATAATCTCGACATCCAATAGTTTGATGATCTCGGTTCTCACAACTTCTTTCATATTGGGATTCAGTCGTCTTTGCATTTCTCTAGAGGGCTTGACATCCTCTTCGAGATGAATCTTGTGGGTGCAAATCAAAGGACTTATCCCCTTCAAATCAGCTATACAACAAGCAAAAGCACCCTGGTGCTTCCTCAGAATTCTCATCAATTTGCCCTCCTGCCCTTCGTCTAGGCTAGAGGAGATAACAACAGGAAATGTCTCATCCTCTCCTAGGTATGCATATTTGATATGGGAGGGGAGTTTCTTTAATTCGAGGGTTGGAAATTTTTCACTGGAAGGAGCCATATGTGTATCCCCCGGAGGTAGTTCCTCGAATCTAGAAACCCAATCAATCTTTCTCACGTCCTCATCCGACGCACTCTCATCGAGTAATTCTCTCAACCTTCCAACATCCCTCTCGAAGTGGGTAGACGTCCCCTCACACTCATAGCTCGTCGCTAAACATGACTCTAAGGCGTCGCCACAAAAAGTTTCTTCGAAGTACTCTTCTACTACCTCATCTATGAGGCTCACCGCGTGAAGATCATCTTCCTCCCCTACATTTTGGGCTATGTGGAAGATGTTGGTTTCAAAGGTCATGTTCCCAAAGGTGAGCTGCATTCGCCCATTTCTTGTGTTGATGATTGCATTAGCTGTAGCTAAGAAAGGGCGACCAAGGATGATGGGAACATGGTTGCTTGAGTTAAAGGAGGGCTCCGTGTCCCAAATGACAAAGTCTACCGGGAAGTAGAAAGTGTCCACTTGGACGATCACGTCCTCGACTATGCCTCGTGGAATCTTCACTGATCGATCCGCCAATTGGAGAGTGACCTTTGTGGGCTTGAGGTCTCCCAAGTCAAGTTGCCTATAAATGGAGTAAGGAAGTATGTTTACACTTGCTCCCAAGTCAAGTAAGGCTTTCTCAATTTTATTATCTACAATGATGCATGATATGGTGGGTGCACCGGGATCTTTAAATTTAGGCGGGAGATCATTTAGCAGAATGGAACTCACGTTCTGAGCTAAAAAGACGTTCTTTTTAACTTTCATCCTCCTTTTTACCATCAACAAGTCTTTGATAACTTTGCCGTAGGCTGGAATTTGTTTGATGGCATCAAGGAAGGGTAGATTCAGCTTCACTTGGTACTTCTAGCACTTCATCACGTGGAGTCCCTTTTTGAGTAGGAATCAATCTTCGAGGAAATGGTGCTGCAGAGGGTGGTTTCACTACCACCTCATGCTCACTTGTGTCTTCCTTATCACTCTCGTCCAAGGGGACAACTTCGGCCTCTTTTGTGCCGGGCGAAATCTCCTTGTCTTTTGTTGTGTCGTGTGGAGGAGGTGATAAATCAACGACTCTTCCACTACGAAGAGTGGTCACTGCTTGACATTGCTCCTGATGTTCAGTGGATGTGGAGCTAACACTAGTTTGACCTTGGGGAGGTCTTTGGCCTTGGGCAGGGAATTTGCCCTTCTCTTGAACACTCAACGAGGATTGTATCTTAGACAGATTTGCATTTAGGTCGCCAATGAGACGATCATACTTGGCATTGTTTGCCGTCTGGCTTGCGATGAATTGATTCACAGTATCCTCGAGAGTTCTCCGCTGTGGCGGGATATAATTTCCATGAGGTGGTGGTGCTTGCACATGTCCTTGCATGTGTGGAGCTTGTTGAAATTGTTGTGGAGGAGGAGGGGCAACATGCGAAGGAGGGTTCATTGCGGCATGTTGTTGCCCGTAGATAAATCCGGGATGATTTTTCCACGAAGGGTTGTATGAATTCCCGTGCGGGGCACCGAAATTTCCCTTAAAGCCTCCTATACCACTAACTTGCTCTTGTAATATTACTTTGCAGGCGGGTATCGTCGGGCATTCCTCAGTTGAATGTCCCGCCTCACAAATCGCACACACCTTTTCGACGGGATTCTTGATAGATCCTACTACCTCGCATAAATCTCGAAATCCTTTCTCAAGGGAGTCCAACCGACAGTCCGACATAGAGGTCTTATCTATTTGGTGTAGGTCGAACGCCGATGGAGTGGTGGTCTCTTGACGATTTCGATTCTGAGCATTAGGATCAGAAATATCCCAGGATTGGGTAGTCTCGGCGACATACCTCAGGTGAAGCTCAGCATCGTGGCAATCTAGCTCGATAAACGTACCACTACCCATGGTTTCAATGAGTTTCTTGGAGTTAAGGTTCAACCCATTATAGAGGAGGGAAATGATTTGGGCTGTATCAAATCCATGATGGGGGCATGAAGCAGTTAACTCATTGAAACGCTCATAACATCGATGAAATGGCTCATTATCCAATTGCCTGAACGATTGAATCTGAGCCTTTATGGAGATTGTTCGATGTGGTGGAAATAACTTCTTGAGAAATCTGGATTGTAACTCGTTCCAGGATGCAATCGAGCTCGGAGGTAAAGACCAAAGCCAGGTCTTAGCTTTATCTTTTAACGAGAACGGGAAGAGTTTGAGGCGAATCACCTCCTGTGTGCAAGTTTGATCGTTGAGGGTATCACACACGTCCTCAAATTCCCTTATATGCAGGTATGCCTTCTCTGAATCCATACCGTGATAGTGTGGTAGCATCAGGATCATCCCATTTTTGAATCGGAACTGCCCGGCATTATATGGGAGTATAATGCATCCCGGAGTGACAGTGCGCTCGGGATATAAGAATTCTCTCAACGGGCGGTAAGGAGTCTCTTCCTCACCGGTAGTTGCATTACTGTGCTGCGACATCTCTCTCTCACTCGACGATTCGGCGTTCTCACTGGGTGTGCATGACGTGTGTCCTACGAAGGAGAAAGGAGTGTTGCTAGAGATTGAGTGTGACGGTGTGGGATGTGGGATCCAGAATTGTGGGGCTTGTGGAGTGTGGGGACTATCAGGATTATACTCAACAAGTGGATTTTCGTGAATGCTGGTTGGAGTATTAAGGGGTGTGGGAGTGGTTTCAGAATTTTGCATTAAGTTTGTGAGAGATGGTGGTGAATCTTTTTGTGCTTTTTATTATTTTTTTGATTTTTTTTTTTTTTTTTTTGGATTTTTGAATTTTTATTCAAAGCTTTGGATTAACTCGATCTAATCCTAAGTCTACCTAATTCCCCGGCAACGGCGCCAAAAACTTGACACGACTCAGAATGTGTCTCTAAGGTGTGTACTCTCTAGGCTCAAGTGCAAGCCTGTCGCTCAAGTAATAATCCGACAAGTCGGGTATCGATCCTCAGGGAAAAAGGACAACGGAGTTGTGACGACGGGATAAGACGGAGGAATCCTAACGATGACTCTAAAAAGAAAGGAAAAAAATTGATTTGGTCTTTTGGGATTGATTAAACTAAATGCAATTACGAAAGTATAATGAAAAATGCAACTAACTAAACTACCTAGATTAAGAATGAAGGATTGAATTGAAACTTTTTAACTAAATGATGAGAAAATAGGATGGGAATACAATCCCCCAACACTAGTGTAATGCAGTGACAACGTTGATCATAAATTTATCCGATTAATTCAAACCCGGAATTTAGTACTCCCAAGCATTATGTATACGAGGTTCAAGCCCGCGTCATACCTAATCTGAGGATGAGTAAATCGGTATCGCGGTAATTACACTCAAATTGTACTCTAAATCATCACGAGTACCCATAGGCAAACGAGATATAAAGATCTACAATTCTTATGAAATTACGCGATACGATCAAAATTAATCATTAAATTCAGCGGATCGACGTTATACACATGCACTAACACATCAGGTTGGGTTCATGCATCCCAACCTTGAAAAACCTAGCCGGACATATTAAATTGACTAATGCATGAAATAATGACGTTGCATGTGTAGGAATTCATGATGAAACTGACTAGAAACATGTAACTACGTATTTTGAATGCAGAAATAAGTTGAATCAATTAGGAAAACTAAGCATGCAAGAAAAATCAATAAGAAACAAGAATCTTGAATTAAAACTAGCAAAAACAAACCCGAAACAATGAATTCTTGAAGTAATTTATGCCCTTGATGTTCCTAGATGTTCCTCCTCTTTCTTTCTCTCAAAAACTCTCTAAAAATAACCCTAAAGGCTGCCCCTAGGTTAATACCTCCGTTTCCCCTAAGTTTTTAGAGTTTTAAACCTATAAGGAGACTTGGAGATCAATCAAAATAAAAGACAAAATTCGCGTGTCAGGTACATGCGAACCGGTTCGGAGGTACAGCGAACCGGTTCGCCCCTCTGAACCGGTTCAGGTTGGGGTTCGCATGTACCAGCCTGGTCTTGCTCTCAACACTTAGATTTTTTTTCTGGTGTTTCTCTTATTTTCTTGGATTTTTCTTCAACTTCAACTGAGCATAACTTTTCAACCGTAGCTCGGATTTGGGTGCCGTTTCTTCCAGTGTTCTCATTGTTCCGAGCTCTTCAACTTCCCAGTTGACTTCTTCTTCCGGATCGGGCTGCAAAATTACCAACATACCCTTGAACTTGCCTTCTTAGCTTTTGTTGCACAGTCTTGTTTCCTCCTTTGCACTGCTTGCATAATTAACCTGTAAAACCAATAGGAGAAGCACGAAACACGCAACACTCGCCAAGAAGGTTAGAAGCATAAAAGTGAATCAAATCCATATATGTTACATCATTCGGGTTCACAAAAGTATTGAAATTAGGGGGATAAATATACAATATTTATGCCCAATCTAGTACGAACTAGACACCAACGGTAGATGCCTTTGTGTGTCAAATATATGAAAGTACATAGATAAATAATTACCGGACTGTAATGTGATAAAATTTTTTATCTAAGAATGTGGACATAAATGACAAGACCCTACTTTGTGATGCATAATAGATGTTTATGACTATACGTGAGACTTATAAGACTTGGATATTATGGTTATTAGTATTTAATTATAGTCGGTACACTTACACATTTAATTATCAAAAATTCATTATTATTAATTTGGCACATTGTCTGTGTCATTATTTGACACATATTAGGATGCGATTTATATCACACTTAGATGATGGGTGAGGTGTTAAACTCATGCGAGTAATGATGGTAGAATATTTATTTTGCATCAACCGTATTATTCATCTTAAATAATCAATTTAATTCTTGAACATCTAGGGCTCAGACCCAAATTTAAATGTTTTCTCCTCCCAAGTTCTCCTAGAAATGGATAGATGGATTGTGCTGTAGCAGTCTTGTAGTCTCTTTCATTCATCATGTTTTAGATTCTTTGACTCTATCATAGGTGATTTTCTTCCAGAGTTAGTTATTTTATTTGTAACAATTGTAAGGGCATAAGCCTGAATTTCTTATGTTGGGTTGTGGAATTTACTCTATAATTGGATTTATTATGTACTTGGTGTTGGTTTGAATTTGTCTATTGTTATGGAAACATTCATAAAGTTCAATACAAGACTTTAAAATAATATAATATATATTACGTTTGTGCTGAGAATGGTATGAATTGACAAGCAAGCGTTATCTTCGACATATCGGCCTGGCAAACCTTTACGTGAGAAACTAGGGGTTGTTACACTTCCTGTCTCTATGGAGTGAATTCATCAGAGTTTTAGTAGGGTTTTGAATTAACCATCCTTCTAAAGGTAGGAGAAGGTAGGTATTTATATGGATGGGGTGGTGCCATGCGCACCCCAGGCATATAGGAGGCAGGTACAATATCAAGTGCCCAATGTCATTCGGTCACCTATCATATGTTCTTGTAAATAATGATTGAGAAATATTCTTCACACATGAGGTGGATGGTGTCCACGTGAGGTTTATAGCCCACACGCACTCTCCCATACGTCATCCATTCCACATGCCTTACCAGATATGCCCTACTGACGTGGGGTGTTAGCAAGGCCGAGCAAGAGACCACTGCGGTTCAATTAGATCACATGTTGGTAACTTCCAAGTGGAGTCTCGAATAACTAGCATCAGGCAAAGACAAGTGTATAACGAGTCTGATGAAGTCTCGACTTGATGGAAGGATGAGATCGAAATAGATGCTATAAGATTCTTTGTGAGAGCGCATTTCGTAAGGTCGGCTCGAGCTAAGCTAGTCTTGAGTGTAGACAAGGTCATACTTAGGCATACCACGAATCATTATGAAAACACATTGATCTTAAACTATAGCACACTCAAAAGATAAACATATAAGATATTTTTTTCACTCAATTCCTTTGAAGCTATCATTTTCGAAAATCAAACAAACTAAACTCGTTGGCCTTGGATTTTTTTTGCTTATGTTGACTTTAATTTTTTATAAATAGGTTCTTTCCAATGGTGGCTTCCCTTTAAATGAGATTTTCTCCTTTCATAGCCCTTTCCCATACACCATCATATATTTTTAATAAAAAAAATCTAACGGGCAATTCTTTTTACCTACACAAATCTACCATAGTAATAAAATATATAGATTGAAAGATGAATTAGAGAACAAGTCACACAACTCAAATATAATATGTGAAGTTCAAATTCAAAGAGCTCGTTCATGTGTTTGTGGAGGCATATAAAAAGTGAATCCATTATGAGAATTGAAGTCGAAACAACTCCATACAAGCATGACTAAGAACAATCTAGGTATTGAAAATCATTTCCCAAATGTCCTAGTCACATGGAAAGTACATAATGAAATGGATTCAAATACATAATTATGCCCCACAAAATGTGTAAACTAAAATACACAAAAATATAAATTTTTTTGAGTTTTTATTAAAAATTTCAAATGAAATATACCAATTAAAAAAAACTCAAAAGATAAACAAAATCTTTTTGTATTTTTCAATACGACTCAACAAATGTTATATAAAAATACAAAAGAGTCAAATAACATACAACTAGCTAACATATATATATATATATATATATATATATATATATATAAGAACAAAAGTTTGTGTATGTAAACATGTGAAAACAATCAACCATTAGATATAGCATGGTAAGTATCATGTGTAAGAAAATGAGAATCAATGAGTCTAATTTGTAAATCCTCCAAATTCTATTTCATATCCCACATAATGGTAACACGATGATATATGGTTTTGGAAACCTTGGTGGATCTAGACTAAGACCTCCGATGACAATTTTTAATATCAATAAAAAATGCCTAGGGTGACATGTCCTATCGTAAACGCATGGTCTTGGCTTGGTGATCAAAAGCATTTGTATATCGAATCCAATTCCGCACTTGTCATATTTTATTTGGACGGTGCCTAACAACTATCCAACTTCGCGTACCTAGATCTCAAATCAAATTTTACACGATTCAAGTATCAATATCTCTTCAAGATCAACTATTCGAGACTCTAACAAATGCCTAGACTACTCAAACTTAAGCACATCCTTCTTTATAACCTGCATCAATCCACAAAGCCTATCTCTCCAACCCTCAACATACTCTATCTTCTTTTAAAAATTCCCATCACATACCCTAAGATCCCGAGTTAAAATTCGCTCATTATTTCCTATGGCATGCTGTTTCAACCTAGCTTCCAACTTCAAGTCTTCCTTATTCACATTCAATATTTTTTCATACAACTAGTGGAAGGAAACTTGGAGTTCACTCTTCTACTACTCTTCTTCATCATCGGTCTCTTCTTCACTCTATTCCGCATCACACATTTCGGATGCACTTGTACTACTCTTCTACTACTCATGCCTAGAAATATCTTCATGGGAAGATTTCTCATCAAAGCTCACATGACTACCCAGGGAGATTTCCTTCCCTCTTTCAAATTACTCTCACCAAGGATGACATTTTAAGCATTCGGTTGTTTGCCCTCCTTTCTTACTTTAATGGGGCACTAAGCTAGGATATAGCCATAAACCTCAAACCATAAAGCCATTCGGATTTATCACTCATAAAGTTATCATTATAATTTTAGGGAATTGATCGATCTTGTTATCTAAAACTTTTTCGCATCTTTTGGTTGCTTTTGAAACTTGAGAAATTTCTTGAATTTATTTTCTAACAAGGCCATATCTTTGGACTTAATGTCAGATTCATCATTCAAAACATGTGTTTTTTCCTGTCGGGCTTTCAAAACAATGCCCTTGTCTTTCTTATTCATTTTGCGGGAATATAAGTAAGGCTCACAAGTTTGTAGGTAACATACAAGATCTTCAAACCTTTTAGAATTTAAAGCACCCAAGGAATTCAAAACAATCACATTTGATTAAATCTTTCAGACAAATACCTTAAGATTTTCTTCATTACTCAGTTATCCAGTATTCTATTTCCTAAGTTAAAATATGAGTTAACTATGTCACATAATCTACTGTAGAACTCATCGAAGGTTTCACTGTCCAACATCTTAATGGTTTCGAATTGAGTTATGAGGTTTTGTAGTTTAGAAGACTTGACAACACTAGTTCATTCATGGGTGAGTTGGAGTATGTCCTAAACATCTTTAAACATCACACAAGTAATAATGCAGTGGAACTCCTGTAAGGTCACAGATCGAAACAAAGCATTTAAATTATGTAAATTATAACTTTGTAACCCATGTTCAACCTCACGCCAGGACTTTACGGGTTTGGGTAGCCTATTTTCTCTAACTAAGGTTATAGTCGGGGACCAGCCAATAAGTATCACATGCCATACCTAATCATCTATAGCCTTAAGTGTTAATTTCATACTCATTTTTCAGTATGCATAGTATGACACCTCAAACATCAGGGATCTAAGACCATTAAAACAAAAAAATTCATACCTAAAAATGCTAAATCTAAACACAACAACTTAGTGTTCTAACTCTATTACCAATTTAAAGAGGTTCGATAGCTCAAGAAAGGATGATCTAACCAAAAACAAAATGTGTATTTTAAAAAATTTCAAATTTAATAACTAAAACATTTAACAGATTAAGCCCAACAAATTTGTGTAACACTTTTCAACAGATTGTTGTGAAAACCCGATTTACCCAATTTTATATTTTTAACCAAAAACATACATCTAGGCGATATTAGATAAAATAAATAAAACATCCACTATAGGCCGATGAAATGGGAAAACCTTGGACGATCGATCCAAATAGATTATATGATAAGGTTTTGCAAATGCAAATAGATTACTATGATAAGGTTTTTCAAATACAAGTGAATTGTGTGGCTGGGCCATCCGATGTTTTTTCCATTATGGATATTCCTTGTACATCGACGTCTTGTGAGATTGGTGTATTTATTTTATTTGTTGTCACCTAGATGCATGCTTTAGGTTAAAAAAATAAAATTTGCTAAATTAGTTTATCGCTGCAACTCGGTTTGAAATTTGTGAACAAGTTTTTATTTGGTTAATTTGTTTAAAGGCTTGATTTTTAAAAATTGAAAAAAAATATAAAAATTGGAATTTTTATTTGAAGACCATTCTTGCTTAAATGCACCATGGACATCAAGTGCACTTTTCACGCTTACATTGTATCTGTGCAATTTGGGCAAACATATATAATGCCTCGAAAGTCCACTAGAGATGGCTTTCTCTTGTGAGAGAAGTTGCTCCTTCTCTCTAAAAATCCCCCTATTTTCGTAATTAATCCTCCACGCTTTCCATGGAATCAAAATCAGAATTTATCTTGGATTTTGATCCTAAGCCTTTTGATACTCACTATTCTCCAACACTTTTAGTTACACCTCCTGTCAACAATCAAAGTCACGCAAGGCCAAAGGAATCACCATTTATTCCTCCATCTTTTGTTGATGTGCTAGTTAAAAAAAGCACTGCTCAGGTGCATGACACAAAGGAATCGCCATATCTTCCCCCTCTTTCTACTCCATACATGCGTGGAGATTCAATAGATGTGTGACTATTGGATGATTCTTACCAAGAAGTTTTTAATGACTGTAGCTCCTCTACGGTTATTGGACGTATGGTTCTTGGCAAAGGTGATAAAACATGGATGATTTCATAGTTGAAAGTGGCCCTCATTCTGTTTGGCAAACTGATAAGCCCTGGGTCCTCACACCCATTGGCAAGGGATATTTCAACGTCCATTTCTCTTGTTAAGATGATAGGATTAAAATTCTTAGTCTACGTAGCTACAAACTACCTACTGGATCTTTTATGGTATTTCAATGGAGTCCATATTTCAAACCAGAAAAGCATGTAATCTCTATTGCTGTTGTTTGGGTTCGATTTATCGGATTGTGTCAAGATTATTGGGACCCGCGTATTCTCCTCCAAATTGCGAGGGCAATGGGTATTCCAGTGCGTATTGATAAAGCAACTTTGGAATGGACTTATGGATATTTTGCAAGAGTTATAGTTGAAGTTGATATGTACTTTAAACCTCCCCACCGTGTCTTGGTTGAAAGAGGGGAAGGTAATTTTTTTGTCAACATTTCTTATGAATCTCTCCCAATGTTTTTTAATTTCTGCAAATCTGTTGGACACTCCTTTAATGAGTGCAGGAGCCTTAAAAAAATAGTTATCCAAAATTCAGGAGGGCAAAGGTACTGTCTTCAAATGGCATTGTTGTTGATACTCTTGACTATTAAAAAATGGTGAGAAGTACTGAGTCTAAAAGTCTTTTTGATTCAGTAGAGGGATCGAATTTTCCAAAGGATAATTTGCCTCAGGGGCATGTTCGTTTGTTGGAAAAAAGTCCCAAATGGTTACTGAAAACACCAAAAATTAAACACCATTTATTCGAAAAAAGTATTGATCTAAGTAAATGAGGAGCATCAATCACATCCAAGTATTCTCGATAGTTTTTTATCTCCAATTTGTAATGGGGATATTTATAAATTCCCATATTTAATCTTTAATGGCTTTTTGTAGTTTTCCTTCGCTTGTAAGCCCTTGGAGAGGCACTTTCTCCATTACTAAATTTATATCTGGGGTTTTAATCCCTCTTCCATAAATAAAAATAAAAAAATAAAAATAAAAGGACAGTCAGGGTTGATTTGTGAGACGTTCTAGGAGGAGACATTTTCGGCAGACGAATGCAAAAAAGTTCGGGAAATTAATTGAGGTCATTCTAGTCAAGTGGTTTGTCTTTATTTATTTATTAATTTTACAACTAGTTATGTATTAGGATTCCTGCCATTGGGATTTTGGGATGTATTTAGAAAAATAAATAATTCTATTATTCCAGTGGCCATCTGGGATTTCTGCGATACAGATTCGCCCCGAAATAAGAGAATTTTGGCATGTGTTGGTCTTGAGAAATCTTTGCGGGCTCCCACATATATAAATTGTCCATCATAAAATGATGATGAAAAGGTAGAACATGGAGTTCTCGAACCTATTTTACTCAAAGTAGGGAAAAGATCTAGTCGTTCTCACAGAAATGTCATCAAAGACAAATTGATGCATACCAAATCAAAAAAATTTAGGGTCTAGCGACTAAGTTACCGAACGGATAGGTGTTAGGCACCCATTCTGCCCTATTAGTATCTCATAAGCTAGGATAATATTCTCATTTTCTCCGAAATATAATTCATGTGTACAATGTGTGTGATGTGAAAATAAGTAAGAAAAATAAATCATTATATACACATCATGAGAAGGACGGAAATGATTCATTCTGAGGAGTATAAAAAGAAAGAAAATAATCTAACAAGGTAGCCAAAATGTGTGCAGTGCGCGAAGAATGGAAGATGTATGTATGAGGAGGGCACTGGAAATATGATAATCAAAAGGGACAATGATATGTGCAATATATCGGACACAAATCTGCCATGTTGAAATAAATATGTGTGTCTAACGAAAAGTCTAAAAAAGAAACATAATAAAAGAATATGAAAATATTATATGATTAACCAACATATCATGATTTACTATGAGGAAATGAATATGCATGTTTGATGGGTTACTAGTACTTATATATGTATATACACATAGTAATACTAAATATTAGAACTAGTAAAGTAAGTAAATAAGCAAATAGGATTCAAATATAGAGGATGACTAGGGACACCTAGATAGGTCAAAAAGGCAACAAAGTCCATGTAGTTTGATAGCACGCAAGGGTGGGGTTTAACCCATGAACCCAAAACTTGAAATTATCTAACTTCATTTAAAAATGTTCACAAGCGTTGGGAGTATGAAAAATGGAAAATATACTTTAGGGTTTAAAGGTGAATCCCCTTTTAGCATTTTTGGTTTATAAAATTATGTTTTTTGCATATAAATAATAAAAACATGGATTAATTGGAGTGATAAAAAGAAATAAAGTAAAAATATGCCAAGAGTGAATAAAATAATAATAAATGACACTAGTTAAATAAGATGTAAAAAGATTGAAGTAGACCTCATATAGAACTTTGCTATGATTTTGACGTAAAGAAGACTAATTTTTATGGAGTTTGAGTGGTGGTGGGGTAGTGGTAAAAGTGCGTGGCAAAAAGTGAGGTCAATGCGATGTAAGAAAAGTGGAGAGAATTTTTAGAAAATGAAATTTTATAATGACGATGAACTAATTTCGAGGTAGAGGTTGTTTTAATTTTCAGAAAAGGGTTCTTACGAATTAGGCCATGAATTCCTTAAATAGAAAAATATAGGGCCAGGGTCTATGCCGATTGGCATAGGGCCAGGGTCTATGCCGATTGGCATAGGCCCTGGTCTGCTGATCGGCATACCCCTGGCTTGTTGATGATGTAAAGTACCCCTTTGACGATAGGCAGAGGGTCTGGGGTGGCCTATAGGCAGTCCAAAAGGGAATTTTTCTAAAAAACATGCAGAAAATGTGAATCGTATGTACGAATCGCGCACAGACAAAATCGTTGAAAAACGTATTCAAATCCGTGTGAAAATCTATTGGGCCACTTTCTGGTCTGAGAGTTAACGAAAGTCAAACGTTGCTTGAAAATGCTCGATAGCGTCTAGGATGGGATTCATGGAGTAAAAAGGCAAGTAAGCACGAACCGTACGGTCGTTTCATGCATGGAATTGACCGGGTACTAAAAGCCTTATGAAAGTGAAAGAGATATTCCTAGGATTGAAAGTTAAACAAAGTTAAACGGAGCTCGTGTGGTGGCCGATTGGATAGGGTTCTTACAGTAAAAAGCAAAGTACGTGCGAACTGTTGGGCTAATTCATGCATGGTATTGATAGTTGGAAATGGTATTCATAGACCTATGGAAGTGAAATGATCTACGAACGGCTTTGGGAGTTGACCAATGTTAAAATGGGCTCGAAACAGACTAATGGTCTCTAAAATGGGGTTTCAGAGAAAAAAGGAAAGTATGTGTGAACCATGAGGCCAAGTCATGCACGGTATGGACAATTGAAAAGGGTATTTAGAGCCCTATGAATGTTTAAGGATTTACTCTCGGGTTCTAGAAAGTCTTGATATGCTATGTAAGTATGATCTTGCAAACAAAGAGATTTTCTTATTTTTCAAATTTAATGAAAAATACTTTAAATAAGTTAATGCAATAAAAGGCTTTTCACCAATTAAACCGTTTATTATGAAAAAACGAGTTACCCAATTTTATCTTTTTTAACCTAAACATGAATCTAAGTGATAAAAAAGATAAAATAAGTAAAGAAAGACAACACGCCAATGTACGAGGAAAATCCATAATAGGAAAAACCTCGGATGACCCAGCCAAACAGTTCACCATGATAAAGTTTTAATGTGTTTCTATCTTCCACTTCTCCTTCACATTGCAACATAGGAGTCCACCCACACAAACTGCCACAACGCGTGAACCCACGCGTGCCTGGGTATCCACCGATGAGGCTCAAAAAGTATCTACGAAATTGGAAAATGGGATTATCATTTATTTATCACAACACATGAAACCACAAATATGATGAATACCACACGAAACCTTCTCCCTCCAGATGAATAGAAATAGACTTTGTGCCCGACAAAAAGATCTCAAAGCATAAGAATATTGAAATATGGATCTTTAAACTCTTTTGGGTGAAACAATGGTTTTGAAATTTGGTAAAAAAATGGGAATTCTTCTTTGCCAAATGTTCTTCGAAATTTGATTTCATCACGCTTCTTTATATTAAACTATGAAATTCGAGGCGACAAGTTCATCCAAATGAAAACATAGTTCTCATTCGAATGAAATTCATATTTTGTTCAAATTAAGACCCGTCTCGTTCAAACGAACATGCATTGGCGTTCAAACGTCCTTACCATGAGATTCCAAATGGTGACCTTCTATTTGACAAAGAGTTCCCGTTTGAAGTTCAATATTATCGTTCTAATATCCTAAGCTTGTTCTAACATGATCGCAAACTTGTTTGAACGAAATTCTTATTTCATTCTAATGAAGTTTGTATCTCGTTCTAACGAACTAAGAAATAAAAAAAATAAAAAAAGTATTTAAAAATAGTTCCAAATGATTTTGTTTAAAAAATAATCACCATAAATAAATTTCAAAGGATCATAATCTAATGTGTCCCTACTTGTAAGATCCTAAAAAAATGTGAGGACTACCATGGCATGAAACACGATATGATGCCTATCCATCTTTGAAGCATTTTCGCTACGTCTTCAACAGTTTTTCAAGATCGACAATACAAAGTCTAACTTATAACTCAATTTTTTTCCTGAAATCACGCCAATTACAAAAAAATTGAATCGATTGGGAATTTTCCCTTATAAATCTCCCCTTTTGGCTATTCCGGGACAAAAAGGCAGAGTAAAAACCCCGTGAGTCAGAAAACACTTTAAAAGATTCACCCTCAAAAGAAACAAGTATAGAGGATCAACAAACACATATGCTTAGAGCTTTTCTCGCTTGAAACTTTGTCTTATGTTGTAGAACAACACACTTAAAACACCTTCAAGTGCAAAAAAAATATAACATGTATAAAATCTGCATGTGAATAAATTCAAACTGTGTCTAACAATCTCAACCTAGGTAAGATATCTCCTACTAAGATAAAGATAACATAATCATGAAAGGAAAGACACTAGTTGAGATATGGATCCGGGTCTATTTGGGGGTCCACAAATTGGGTTTTAAGCTTAACTCGGGATTGGGATTAATTAGTGTTTAAGTGGGGGTAAACCACTTCCCCACTACTATTCATAAATGACCTAAACACAACTGTTAACGTGAGAGGAAATGAGAAGAACCAAAATAGGAAAAAAGGACAAGGAATCAAGAAGAATTCAAAGGGTCTGTCTTCCACAAATTTCTAAGGCAATAATCCTTTTGCTTAATTAAAGTTTTAAGTGTATTTTCTTGATGCATTCTGGGATTTAGGTTTGATATGATTGATTTGATGATGAATAAATATTCTATGCATGTAGATGGTTGAATTTAATATAGAATAAGCCCCATAAATTTAGGTATACCAATATCTAGAAATTGGGGTTAGAACCCTCAGGGTTCTTGATAGTTAAGTGGGGACATCTTGACTATTTGATGTAGAGGATATTATTGTCGACTGAAATCCAGATGTAAACCCCATGCTAGATGCCACATATCATGAATTAAATAGGGTTGGAATTTGGAATGAAATTTGAGTTGAAATATGTATTTAATGTTCATACATTCTAGGAAAATTAGGCATGAAATTATAATTGAATAATGTAATTAATGATTGTAAGTGGACTAATTAAGTTATAGGGAATAAACTACACAACTATTAAGAAGTTTAAACCCTTAGAAGTGAAATTGGAAGGAAATTAATGAATCCCTTACTAAAATAAACAAGCAAATCTGTATTTTTGCATAAATTCAAATTAATTCGGCCATGGAGAGAATTGATTCAGTTTGGCAGAGAATGGATTCGACGATGAACCGAATCGATTCAGTCCTAAGGGCTGAGTGAGTTTGGCCTAGAATTTGGTTAAGGGTAATTTCTGGAGTCCAAGCAAGCTGGTAGGACCATTTATGGGACAATAGGCAATATATTAAAAATGAAAAGGTGCCCTTATTTTATTAGGAAAATTACCTTTAACAAGATGGTTAAGTAATTATCCAAGATAGTGGAAATAATAATTCACTAGAAGGTAAATTATTGATAAACGGGATAATTGTAAACTTTATGTGAGACTTTTCTATGGTAATTATAGACTAGTTACCTATACATTTTTTACGAGATAATAATATGTACTTATATGTATTTGTGTGGACATACCAATGTTCGTGTACTTATATGTATCGGCTTGGGGGCTCTTACGTTCGGATCGGGTACCGCATGCCGACACAAGCGGGATCGACGATTGTGTCGGTCATATAGGTACTACATGAAGGCACTATTTATGAGAGGAATGGGTTAACGCTGACCCAACCTGTGTCACCGTTGGGTATGGACCGTGAACAAGTATCCTGCATAGGGGACGCCCCCAACTAATGTGTGTTTTGTGATGTCCACTTATGATAAGAGATTCCTCCAGACTTGCCGATAGAGTACGAACTAGACACGAATGGTAGATGCCATTGTGTGTCAAATATATCAAAGGACATATATAAATAATTGAAAGACTGTAATGAGATAAATTTAATTGTCTAAGAATGGGGACATAAATGATAAGACCCTACTTTGTGATGCATAATAGATGTTTATGAGTAGACGTGAGACTTATAAGACTAGCATATTATGGGTATTGGTAGTTAATTACAATCGGTACACATAAACATTTAATTATCGAAAAATTCATTTTTATTAATTTGGCACATTTTCATTGTAATTATTTGGGACTTATTGGGTTGCGATTTAGATCACACTTACATGAGGGGTGAGGTGTTAAACTCATGCGAGTGACAAAGGGGGAATATTTTTTTGTATCAACTGTATTATTTCATCTTGAATTAATTAAGTTAATTCTTTAACATCTAGGGCTCTGACCCAAATTTAAACGTTTTCTCGCCCCAAGTTCTCCTATATAGGTATAGATGGATTGTGTTGTAGCATTCTCGTAGTCTCGTTCATTCATCAATTTTTAGATTATTTGATTCTAGCATATGTTTTTTTCTACGAGAGTTAGTTATTTTATTTGGAACAGTTGTAAGGGCATAAACCCAAATTTCTTTACATTATGTTCGGTCGAGGCATTTACTTTGTATTTGGATTTATTATGTACTTGATGTTGGTTTGAATATATCTATTGTTACGGAAACATTCATAAATTTGAAAATAGGCCATTAAAATAATATTATTTATATTACGTTTATGCTGAGAATGGTATTAATTGACAAGCAAGCCATATATTCGACGTATTGTGCCTAGCCAGACTTTATATGAGAAAGTTGGGTTCTTATAATTGGTATCGCAGCACGGTTCTTGTGTCCTTAAGATCTGTGTTGCATTCATTACGTTTCGTGTTGCGTTATTTGATATGTAAAGCCTATCATTAGGATTCATTATATTCTTACATTGGTACTAATTCGAACTTTATTTTCTTTTAATTGGAAAAATGAAAAGGGGGAAGACCGAGGTGAGTAGTTCCAAATATTTCCAAGGAGGAGGCTCACTCGCAACCACGTCGTCAACTACAGACCCCAACAGCGCAAAAGTTGATCACACATGCTCAGATAGACACTATAGTGTCTCAGGAGGTCTCTACGGCTATGGTAGCCATGCTCTAGCACTTCCCACCACCACAAACACATAAGCAACCACCACTACAACAACAAATGGCCATACCAACTCAAGAAATGGGTTATATGTGGGACAGAGTGAGGGAGGCCTTTGTTAAGGGACAGCCTCCAGAGTTCGCTAGTAGTTCAGATATATTTGTGGCGAGTAGGTGGGAGAAGTATATTGGGAGGAACTTACGAAGGGTCAAGTGAACACGCATACAGAAGCAGATGTTGTCTTCATTTAGATTAGTGGGGGTCCCACTTCAGTAGTGGGAGGAAATTACGACAGTTGATAAAAGGAACAATCTCACTATTGATCAGTTTTGTGAGAGGTTTGAGGGCAAATACTTCCCCCTAGCGATGCAGTCTGAGATGAGGAGTGAATTTATGGAGCTCAAATAGGTGGTGCTTATTATAGATGAGTACGAAGAGGAGTTCACCGCCCTCTCCTACTTCATAAAGGAGGATGTTTGTACCAGGAAGATGAGTATGGACTGGTTTATTTTGGGATTGGCCTAGCACATCACGAAGGATTTTATGGGGAATCCATCATTCGCGAAATACAATCAGTTGGTTCATTCTCTACTTCTCCATTGCCAGGATCGCATGGCATTTCTAAAAACCAATGGTAAGAAACGTCATGGAGCGAAGTCGTCGAGACAGCAGGGCAAGAGGAGTGGGGGAAGCGGATCCAGGACCTAATAGCATAGGGGCACCCCATCCGCCGACCAGAATAAGAAGTTTAGAGGTGCAGATAACTAAAACAACTAGGGATAGTTGGGGCAGGGCTATCAGGGCTAGCAGTATAGAGGCCATCAGGGCCAGCGATAGGAGGATAGAGGCCAGCAGGGCCGACGGTTTAAGTAGGGTACTTTTTAAGAAAATTATTATACATATGGGGAGAAGGGTCATTCCTTGAAGCTTTTTACTCGGAATAACCAGATAGCCCAAAATAAGGGAGGCTATAGGGGACAATAGAAGGCACCACAGGGACATCGCCCACCCTTTCTAGCTCAGGGAGCCGCTGCACCAGTCGCTCTAGCACCCATCGCCCCGCCACACGGACAAAAGTCATTGAAGTATGGATGATTCTATCATGTTTCATACACAGAGGGGATAATACCTTCACAAGAAGTCGAGGGTATGTTTCCCATCTTTGGTCATATTGGTCGCATTATATTCGATATGGGTGCATCTCATTCTTTTGTTATCACGGGGTTTGCATGGGAGACGGGTATGATAGATTTTCCATCCGACATTATTTTACACATAGACTCACCAGTGGGTAGAGGGGCACCCATACAGTCAACATGTCGGGTTATCGGAATTAAGATAGGTCGACTCACCTTCGTAGTTGATTTATTAGTACTTAACATGCATGAGTACGACGTCATTTTGGGTATTAACTGTCTATCTACGTATAGAGAATGTGTGTATTATTGTGGGAGGTCCATCATCTTTACCACTCCAGGGTAGGAGATGTACCTAGTTGCGATGCTGCACCCCGAGGGTGGGTCGATCATGCATTTGTACTACATCGAGGTGGATACTTCTTCGTAGGTTGTTGTGACACTAGATTCCATCCTGGAGGTGAATGGGTTTGCTAATATTCTTGGGTAGATTTTGTGCTTACCACCTAGTTGGGATATCGATTTCATAATTGATTTGTTTCCGGACACTAGACCTATTTCCCATACTCCATATCGGATGGATCTTTTAGAGATAAGGGAGCTACAAGAGAAGATTGAGAAGTTGCTAGGGAAGGGTTTTATCATGATGATTACTTCACCCTAGGGTTGATACAATGTTATTCGTCAAGAAGAAGGAAGGATATCTACGTTTTTGTATCGACTATTAGGAGTTGAAAAAAGTCAGTATTCGGAATAAATACGCGTTCCCACGTATAGATGATTTATTTTACTAACTGAGGGGTGATACATATTTTTCAAAGATTGATTTCAGGTTGGGTTACCACCAGTTAAGAGTTCAGGAGTAGAATATATCTAAAAGACCACCTTCCTTGCTAGGTATAGGCCGCACGAATTTTTGGTGATACTATTTGGGCTAACGAATGCACCAGCAATATATATGGACCTGATGAACCGAGTGTTTAGGGACTATTTGGATCGATTTGTTATCATATTTATAGATGATATCTTAATTTATTCTCAAACTACGGAGGAGCACGCAGAGCATTTATTAGTGGTCTTACAGACGCTTAGAGATCATCAATTGTATGCAAAGTTTGATAAACTCGGGTTTTGGCTGAGGGAGGTACATTTCTTGGGCCACATTGTGTCCAATCGGGGGATATCCATGGATCTAGGGAAAGTTTCTACTGTGATGGAGTGGGGACAACCCACTACACCCATCGAGGTGAACAGCTTCTTGGGACTGTCGGGTACTACCGACGATTCATCTAGGGGTTCTCCAAGATAGCCGGGCCCTTAAGGAATTTAATGAGGAATGGGGTACCATTTATTTGGGATGAGGTATGACAGTAGTAATTTGAAGAGTTGAAGACTAGACTAACTACAATATTGGTTTTGGCATTGACAGTAGTAAGTTCATTACAATTTTAGCAACTTTGGATCACATAACAAGACTTGCTTGTGTAACATGACATGAGAATGGTATATCATGACACAAAAAAGTTACCTTTATTTTAGTATAGGGATTTAATCTTAATTTATGTACGATTTCATAGATGAGTAACCGTGTTTTTGATTGAATTTTAGTAGATACCATGTGATGGCTTGTTATTGATTGGTTTTTAAGGTCAATGATGTACTGACTTGTTATTGGTTGGTTTTTAGGTCCCATTGGTATGGATCCTAAAAATCAACTAATAACGTCAGTCAAATTCAATTAAAATGTAATTTTTTTCATAGATTGTTTTATTTTTTTATTTTTTTATTTTGTTCATCGTAATTAAACTTAACTTTGTTCATGTGCATGATCCTACTAGTATGTGATAACTCACTTGTAGTATACCTGTAAGGGCCTAACCCTAGTTATTAATCTTTCAAAGGGTCATCTCTAAATACAATATAATATTGAGAGATAAGGTAGAAAAAAAAAGACTCAATATTTATATCATTTGCTATGTGAAATTTGTAAAATTTATATGAATATGTAAGCCTTTATATGTAATGATGTTAGAAAGATTGTTTCTATATCTATAATATAAGTCGCTTTTTTTAATTTTTAGTTGTTTTTCATCTTTTCTCATTTATTTACGTTTTTTAAAATATGCCGTCGAGTGAAGAGTCAGTATAAGAGGGAGGAAAGAAGATCAAAAAGAAGAAAAAGAAGGGACTCGAGGATAAATTCAAAGAGAAGAAAATCGAGAAACACGAAGAGGACACAAGTGTGCTGATAATTAAATGCAACGACGATGAAAAAACCCATGCCAATTCCGAAGAAAAGAAAAAAAAAAGGATTTCTTGAAAAAATCAAGGAGATGATGCTTGGACACCACCCCAAGACAGAGGAAGAGAAGGAAAAAGAAAATCCTGCCCATTAAGGAGAACAATACAGTGGAGTTAAGGTTCATGATTGTGTTGAAGTATTGGTTCGATTTACTTTTTACTTTTTGAGTTATTGGGTTCAATTATATTTTTGTGGTTCAAGTTATGGTTTATGTTTTGGCATTTATGTTCCTTAATGGGTGATCGGTTATTAGCAAGTCCATATAATTTTCGTATTGTCACCTGGACGTTATTATTAATGGATCGTTTTTTTTTTGTTTCTAATTTGGATTTATTGATAGTATATTCTACCTTGTCTAAATATATACATGTTTTTTGTAATTATTATTATATTTATTTTTTTCTTTTTTTATTTATATATTTTATTAATCATTTTTTAAGGGGTGAACCCAGGCGCAACGGTAAGGTTGCCCCCGCTATGACCTAGAGGTCACGGGTTCGAGTCACGGAAACAGCCTCTCTGCGTATGCAGGAGTAAGGCTGCGTACATCCAACCCCCCCAGTACCCCGCAGTGGCGGGAGCCTCGTGCATTGGGTTTGCCCTTATTAATCATTTTTTAGTGATTTTACAAAAAAAAAATACTTTTTATTTAGTAATAATAAATTTAATGGACTAAAAACGGAGAATACACCATATGTAAATAAAATATATTGTTACGTTAGCGACATACCATGTAAATAAACCCAAATATAATTGTGTAAATAATAACATTATATAATCGGATTTTCAAGAGCTGACCATCACCGTTAAGAAGCAAAATGATGACTGCGGACGTCCATAACACTGGACTGAAAATATATATACATTAAAAAGGTTAGATTGTTAAAGAATGATATATGACTTCTACAAAGAATTACAAGACATGTTAATGAGTAATACTTGATTCCCATAACTGCCTTAAAATAATTGTCTACTGAGCGTTTGATATATTATGAAAGTTAAATTCATTTCTCGGGTGCTAAATGAACCTACAAGAATTATAAAAAAAACATCAATTGTACCAATTATAAGAGTAGAAACACAATGTTTGACAAGTAAAATTTTTAGCCATTTACCCTTTGATTCATTATCACTTTGAGCATTTCATTTACGAAATGTAGTAAGAGGAAGGCTTATATATAAACTTCCTACATTCATTTTGAAATCTTACGTATAGGTAATATGAACTATAATTGCAACATATTTTAAGGGTATTTTGAATACATACTGAGATTATTGAAACTTTTTAGGATTATAGTTTGAATTGTAACTATGATAATATATTGAGTTTATCTATATATAAAGATTTTTTTTTGACAATTTTATCTAACATATAACATAGTTGCATCTTAACATTGAACAATGAAGCTTATATATTTGATATTCAATGTACCAAAACACATTTTTGGATTTACACCATGGAAGTGTATGGGCTACATCAATATATGTTTTACACATATACTTAAATATTTCTTTTCGGCATTTCTATCTAATAAAATATTTAGAGTAATTATATTACATTATATATATTTTTTAATCAATAAATTTACATTAGACTTCCTTCTTCATTGGAAACCAACCCCAAAGAACGTCAACCAAAGGAGGAAAACCATTTTTTCGAATAGAGTGTTTGTTGTGTTATGAAATATTCATTGAGCATTTTTGTATTTTATTGAGTCAAGCATCTCTTCTTTAAAATATATGCCGATCATTTATTTTTTAAAGTTTACTGATCATTGCAATTGTATTAGTAATTGAGGTTAACCTTTTTTTTATAATTTTTATGTGCATTAGTTCATACAAAATGTTATTTTATGCTTTCAGTCTCATTGAAATTTGACGTATTTTTTTTTGGTTCATACCAATGACATTATTAGTTTACCTAAAAATATTTTAATCAATCTCCCCGAGAAACACACGAAAGTCATAATTTTCCCAATTCTTGACCTTCTTATTCTCTCTCTGATTTACGAATGAGTTCCCTTACACTCTAGCTATCCTTCAGTTTTCCAAACCCCTATCGCTTCTCTTCTCATACTATGTTTCCATGTGTATCTAATTATTTCTGCCTCAAAGACTAACTTCTCAAGTATATTCAATAGAATCCTAGGAACCATTTGGTACGCGATAATATTTTGGAAGGATTGTGATTACCGGGAAATTAATTTCCTAGAAATCTTTTACCATAATTTCAAATCCCTTCCCCTGCTTGGTTAACCAATGGATCAATATTGTGAATCTAAATGTAGTGTTTGATTCATGTATAGAAAGTGACTTGAGAATGCATAGTATATAACAATAATATCCTTTAGTTACACACACACACACACACACACACACACACATATATATACAGAGAGAGAGAGAGAGAGAGAGAGAGAGAGAGAGAGAGAGAGAGAGTCTCTCCAACAAACCTCATTAAACATACCTAGCAACATACCTATTTTTTTTAAATAATAAAAAAAATAATTTTAAGTTAATATTTTTTATATGAGTTCATGATATTTCAATATACCACTGTAAAAATATTCATATCAAAAAAGTGTGTTTTGATATTTTTAAAAAATAGGTAAACAAATGGCAGTTTTAAAGGCTAAAAACTAATAGTTTTTTGACTTATTTTTTTAAAAATAACAAAAACCATTATTTTCATTTGATTTTTTTAATAGGGGCACATTGAAATATCATGAACCCATATAAAAAATATCATCTCAAAATTAGTTTTTGAACAATTTTAAAAAATGGGTATGTTGCTAGGAGGTATGTTTGAGCTCTCTCTCTCTCTCTCTCTCTATATATATATATATATATATATATATATATATATATATATATATATATACAGTCCTACTCTTGTGCGGACTAGTCCGCATTTTAAGAATGCAAACCAGACATGTGTCACCTAGCGGTGATCCCAGAAAAGAGAGAGTGTGCCTATAATTTAGTTGTTAATTTCTAAGCACACCGTTAGGTCCGCATTCTTACAATGCAGACTAGTCCGCACAAGAGCATATATATATGTATGTATAATTAATCTTATTTCATAATGTTATAAAACAAAATAATATGATTCACTATTTTTAAATCTATGAACAAAAATTATTTTCTACATAAATATATTCAAATATTTACTAAGTTTAATAATTTATTGTATATCTATGTATATTATAGTGTATGTTAATATAACTAGTTATTACAAATGGTCCTTATATTGTATGTTTAAAAACAAGGAAGGCGGATTTATTTGGGGTTTCTTCGGAATCTACGGCCCGGTGTAGGATAGGGATAGGTGGGAGCTGTGGGAGGAATTAGCTGGAGTGGTTACGATATGGGACCTTCCTTTATATGTGGGAGGCGATTTTAATGTGGTGTGATTCGGAATGGAGAGAAGCAATGGGGGTAGAACTTATAGATATATGAGAGATTTCTCTGATTTTATAGATGAGATGGAGCTAACGGACTTAGCATTGGAAGGGGGCTGTTTACCTGGTCAAGCCTCAGGGGCCTGCCGTCGTTATTTCGACTCAACAAATTTCTTATTTCTCAGGGTTGGGAGGAACATTTTCGAGGTATGGTTGAGTCACGTTTACCTAGGGTAACTTCGGATCATAGTCCTATTCTTCTTGAATGTGGGGGATGGAGGGAAGGGAGGATTCCTTTTAGATTTGAGAATATGTGGCTTAAGGAATCGAATTTTGAGGATAGAGTAAGGTCTTGATATTTTGGGTATGAGGTGGAAGGGAATGCTAGTTTCAGATTGGCCGTAAAGTTAAGTTTTCTCAAGGAAGATTTAAGGAAGTGGAACATAGAAGTGTTCGGTAATATTCAGGTAGTCACAACAAGTTTGATGGAGGAGATAAGAAGACTTGATAAGAAATAAGGGAGAGATGGACTTTCAAAAAAGGAGAGGAGAGATAGAGAGGTTAAAAAGGGGGAGCTAGGGAAGCGGTTAATACAGGAAGAGATCAGTTGGAGGCAAATATCTAGGACTTTGTGGTTGAGGGAAGGAGACTTGAATACTATGTTCTTTAACAAAGTTATGAATTCCCATCGGCGCGAGATTTTTATAGGCAAAATTTAAGTGGGGGGAGAGGTGTTCGAAGAAGATAGTGAGGTGAGGGGGTCCATTGCTCATTATTATGACTAACTTTTCAGGGAAGAGAAAGTGTAACGTTCGTCGCTTGATGGGGCGGAGTTTGAAAGTATTTCGGCAAGTGAGGCAGAAGGTATCGAGGGGATTTTTACCGAGGAGGAAGTTGTTCAGGCCCTTAAATCTACGAGTGGGGATAAGGCTCCGGGACCTGACGGGTTTTCGATTGCATTCTTTAAACATAATTGGGCAGTGTTCCGGGGCGATGTGATGGATTTCTTTGAGGAATTCCATGACAAGGGTTACTTTGTGTCCAGATTAAACGTAACCTTCATCACTTTGATTTCTAAAAAAGGGGGTTCTATTGATATCAGAGATTTCAAACTAATTAGCTTAATAGGGAGTGTGTATAAGCTTATTGCAAAAGTTTTGTCTTTTCGTCTTCGTAAGGTCATCGACCCTCTTATATCGGAGTCTCAGAATACTTTCGTTGGGGGTAAGCAAATCCTCGATGCAGTTTTAGTGGCTAATGAATGTGTGGAGTCGAGGTTGTGTAGTGGGGTGTTTGGCATAGTCTGTAAGTTGGATATCGAGAAGGCGTATGATCACGTAAATTGGGAGTTTCTTATTTACCTTATGAAGAGGATGGGTTTCGAGGATCGGTGGTGTCGATGGATTCGGAGGTGTCTCTCTACTGTCAGATTCTTGATTCTGATTAATGGTGTTCCAGAAGGAATTTTTTCGAGTTCTCGTGGGTTGAGGTAGGGTGATACGTTTCCCCCCTTTTTATTCATTCTGTTCATGGAGGAGTTTAGTTGAATGATGGGCCGAGTGGTAGAGGCGAGGTGGATTAGGGGTTTTCATTTTGGACCTCCTACTTCTGAGGTGATTTATGTGTCCCACCTTCTATTTGTTGATGACGCGATTATCTTTTATGATGCTAATCGAAGGCATATCTATTACCATAAGCTTATGCTTATTTGATTTGAGCTTCTTTCAGGGTTTCGGATTAACAAGGGGATATGTGAGATGATTTCGATAGGGAGTAAGGGTGGATGAGGGTTTAATTGGCATTTTTGGTGGTAGGATCGGGTATTTTCCTAATACTTATCTAGGGATGCCTCATGGATCCAAATATAAGTTGAAGGCGATTTGGGACCCGATGCTGGAGAGAATGAGGAAGAGATTGGCAGGGTGGAACAATGGGTATCAATCAAAAGGGGGGAGGCTAACTCTCATCAAGAGTTTCTTGTCTAGTTTGCCCACCTACTACATGTCTATCTTTCCTTTACCCGCTACGGTACGTGACAAGATGGAGAAACTGATGATAATTGTTTTGTGGAGAGGCACGGAAGATATCTTTAAACACAGTCTTGTTGGGTGGGAGGTGGTATGTAAGCCAATTAAGGAGGGGGGCTGTTGTGAGAAAATTGGGAGATTTTAATAGGGCTCTTCTAGGAAAATGGCTATGGAGATATCCTCAGGAGACCAACAGACTATGGAGACGTGTTGTTGAAGGAAGATGGGGATCCCATCATCTGGGATGGAGGACGACGGGGGGATCTTTAGCTCATAGAGTGGGCTTATAGAAACATATTGCGAAAGGGTGGGAGGTGTTTGCGAGACACACAAAATATTTCTTAGGGAAAGGGGATAAGATTAGGTTCTGGAAAGACAAATGGGGCACTAATGGGACTATTCAGGATCTTTTTCCAGGGATTTCCAGTATAGGGAGGAATCCGGATGGTTTAGTGGATGATCATGTCTATGTTAGCGCAAACGAAATATCTTTGAAGCCACAGCTTATGAGAAGGCTGTGGGACTGGAAGCTACATGAGGCAGATTTGTTCGTAGAATGGCTGAAAGCGGCTCCTTGTTCGACTCTCAGGGAGGATTCGAAGAGATGGAAGGGGAGGGACGGGTGTTTTTTTGATTCACAGTTTCTATGGGTCACTAACGGGTGGGGATTCTATGTCTCGTTTCCCCTGGAAGAAGATATGTAAAGTTAAAGCGCCGCCTAAGGTCACATTTTTCGTATGGATGGTAGATAGACAAGCCATTTTGATGATAGAGGGTTTATAGAAGAGAAAATATCATCTGGCTATTAGATGTTGGTTATGCTATGAGGAAAAGGAGAAGACTAATCATTTACTAATACACTGTAGGGTCACGAGAGATTTATGGGACACTTTTCTTGCGTTGATGAGGACAGTTTGGGTAATACCGAAGTCGGTGAGGGCACTTTTAGATATGTGGAAACCTCTGTGGGGTTGGCTAGGGGACAAACGAATTTGGAGTTTGGTGCCTCACTGCATCTTTTGGATGATTTGGCTGGAAAGGAACTGGAGATATTTTGATGGCGTTGAGACACAACCGTCGAGACTTCGTTATATCCTTTTAAGCACTCTGCTTAGTTGGTATAAGGAGAAGATCGCTATCACGACGCAGGATTTTTTAGACTTCGTTGATGAGATTCACTCAGCTTCGTAAACGAGAGCTTTTGTTTGTTGGAGCCCGTTCTGTATTTCTTTTTCTTAGTTTCTTTTTATTTTAATGGTATACTTCCTATATACGGGTTCGCTCCCTATAGCGTTGGTTTTAATACAATCTTTTAATTATAAAAAAAAATCTATTAATAGAATCAGACATAACTAAATTTTCTTCTCAAAATAAGTATTTAGATTTTATGGATAATTTTTATAATTTAATATTTTATAATCATTTCTGTCTTCACTGAAATTATTGTAAGGATTCCCATGGGAATGTAAGAATCCCACCTATTGGATGAATTTTGATTCAACCTTTTTTCCACCAAGAAGGTAATCTAATTCCATTTTGGTCACATTCTCTTGTAACTTAACCTCACACCAAACATAGTAATGTTACACTTTACCATAATTGTTGGCACGAATCAAATTCCAACTAGTTTTTTTGCATTCTAAATGGGTCATGTAGCCTACATTTTCTATGTTTCCTCTTCCAAATATTTAAACTTTCTATTTTTTCTCTCTACATTGTTTAATATAACATGTCTATTAGGGGTGACAACATTGGAAACGACACGAAAACACAACACAACACAACACCAAATTGACACGGCTTGTCCTGCTTGTGTTTTAGTTTTTTGGTACAAATTCGTATCTGATCGTGGTCATGTTTAAAATTAGACCTGAAATTGACTGAAAATTGATCAAAATTAAAACGTTTAGACACAACAATTTTAAAATTTTAAAAGAGAGTAATAAGTCATGCTGTAAAAAAATGTTCACCCTTATTGTTTTAAAAGTATGTCAGACTATATAATACAAGATATTTTAAGAGAGAGTAATAAGCCATGTAGTAAAAAAATGTATTTGGCTTCAATTATAATGGAGTTTAGTGTAATTTTACTACACCATTTAAACATTTCAATTATGTATTAAAATATGTATGAGAATAAAATAGATTATTTAAAACACAATTATATATGATTTTAGTATATTTTTAATTTAAGGAAAAAACAATTTAATGTACAAAAAAAGTTTTCATTCTTAAAACCATTTGAATAACATATTATAACCTTCCTCTTGTTATAAAGGATGCATCCTTCACTCCCACTTGTTAAAAAGTGAACGCGTATTTAAGTATATATTTATGAGTTTATAAAATTTTATGTAATTAGTTATACAAAGATTTAGTTTTGCAAAAAAAATATATATATAGGAATAGGTGAAGGACCCACCTCAAAGCATTTCCTGCCACTAGGTATATATTACCTTAGAGGCCAAAATGCTTTGTTATATACATTATTGGAGTCCCAAATCAAAAATAGTTGCAAGCCTCACAACTATTAACATATTATAAAGCTACTCGTAACTCACTTATAAAGTTGGGACCGAATCTGGGCTAAGAGTCTTCTAGCTCTGGCCTTCTAATAGGTCAAAACAATGGTGAACCCATTTTTGGGATCAGTAGAGTGCTAATTTTAGAGTGCACTAAGGGATCATGTAAGAAATCGAAGGGCGTCCATTGATTTAGTTTCAAATTTTTAATACGTATTTGAAAGTAATCACGCGAATGAGAATTTAATTAGCTCGAGGGTTAACAAGTATGTACTTGTGTCATTTTTTTGTGTTTCTTCTCTATTTAGGTTTAAAAAAGATTGTTAAACCCGTCTCTCATGTTTTTAGGTTGGTCATGTTCATTTTAATTAAAAGAACATAATATCACATTGTGTCATTTTCGTGTTAGATAAATCTTGTTTCGGTCGTGTCTGGCTTGTCATGGCCCAATAACACGATTTGGCACCCATTTTGTGTGTGTGTGTGTGTGCGTGTGTGTGTGTGTGTCTTCGCTTCCTTAACAATATAATTGTCAATTCCTCTACTTTCATAAAACTCCCTCCTAACTTGATCAAATATCATGTAAAAGATATTTCATTATAAGCCACTAACGCTCATATTTTAAGAGGATCCATTACTATGATTTGTTCCTGTTCATGCCTATTATTCTTCATATATTTTTTGTCCTTCTCTCTAAATTTTATCACTAACACTAACATTAGATATTTTCTCTATTTTAATTCACTTTAGTATTTACCAAAGCCATTCCATCACCACAAAATATTTTCACATATAACAGTCGAGGATAAGTTGAGTAACCAATGGTTATTGTTAACTGTAAACACTAATTTAGATGTATATCCTAGGCCTTTTAAGATCCAATATATGTGGTGCACTCATAACTCTTTTATGGATACTGTTAAATCCTCTTGGGCTGATCCTGCTGATGGTTATGGGCTGAGATTATTTTCTATCAAACTGCAGAGGCTAAAAGGTGAATTGAAGAATTGGAATGGGGAAACTTTTAAAGATATATTTCAAAAGGTTAAATATCTAGAGGGCAATATTGTTCAACTAAAATTGTTATATGAACAGGGGAGCTCTGATTCAAATAGCGAAGCACTTAAAGAAGCACAAACTAAATTGTTTGAAGTAAATAAAATAGAAGAGATGTAGTGGAGGCAGAAATCAACTATCAAATGGCTCAAATTTGGGGTTGCAAACACTAAGTTTTTCCACTCTAGTGTTAAAGCTAATCAAAAAAGCTGGGGATCTCTTCTATTAAAGATGGTTCTGGGATTCTTTGGGAGGAGGACCAAGCTGTGAAATCTCATATAGTAAAGTTTTTTTAGTATAATATGGCTCCAAATTTGTCTTTAAGCATGGTGGATGTTTCTAATCTCATTCCAAACATTATTACTTCTGAGAGGAACTCTGATCTAGAGGTTTTTCCTTTTGAAATGGAGGTCTTTATAGCATTGTCTAAACTTAGTGAAGACTTAACTCCAGGTCGTGATGGTTTTGGAGGCTCTATTTTTAAAAAAAATTTAGGAAATCATAAAAGATGATCTTTTATCTTCTATTAATAGTTTTTTTGCAGATTCAACTATTGTTGAGAGCTGGTCTAGCACTACAATAGTCCTGATTCCAAAAATTCAACATCCAAAGACTTGTGGGGATATTAGACCTATTAGCCTCTGCAATTTCTCAATGAATATAATCACAAAAATCCTTGCAACCAAACTTTCAAAGCTTCTTCCTTTACTTATATCTCCTAATCAAAGTGGTTTCATCAAAGGCAAATCAATTCAAGATAATATTCTCCTTACAAAAGAATTGGTTGAAAAATTAGATAAGAAGGTGCATGATGGTAATGTTGTGTGTAAGATAGATATGGAGAAGGCTTATGATAGGGTCAATTGGGAGTTTTTATTATCTGTTCTCATGAGTTTTGGCTTTGGGGAAAGATGGAATGACTTTATTTGGAGAGTTGTTTCAGGAAATTAGTTCTCCATTCGCATAAATGGACAAAATTGTGGATTCTTCAAATCTCATAGAGGTATAAGACAAGAGGACCCTATCTCCCCAAGTCTTTTTTAACTTGGATGTTGAATATCTGAGCAGGGGCTTAAACAAATTAATGGAGGAAGGGAAAATCAATCCTTATTACATGCCTAAAGGAAGTCCCCTAGTTTCTCACTTATTATATGCTGATGATGTAATTATCTTCTCTAAAGGAGATAAGAGAAGTCTCAATTATCTCATGAATTTACTTCTTAAATATTCCTCCATTTCAGGTCAGAGATTTTTTTTTAATAAGAGCTCCTTCACAGTTAAAAGAAAAAAGTTTTCCTAGTTTGAAAAACAAAGTGGCAGTCTGCACAGGTCTTCAAGGAAAATATTTGCCTATTAAATAATTAGGTTGTCCTTTATTTCAAAGGAGGAACAAGATTGTTTACTATGAAAGTCTTCTTAATTATTTGAGATCCAAGATGGGAGGGTGGCAATCCAAATATTTATCTTCAGAAGGAAAGTACAATTTGATTAATCATGTGCTCTCTTCTATTCCTCTATTCCTTCTGGCTTCTATTTCTCCTCCAAAATCAATTATTCGAAAGATTCATAGTCTCTTTAATAAATTATTTTGTGGTGGTAATGTTTAATCTGGTTGGAGATATTAGTGCAAAAATTGGGAGTTTCTTTATAGAGGTCAATCTCAAGGCGGTCTTGGATTAGAGATTTTAATGCTATTTCAAAAGCCTCAATGATGAAGTTATATTGGAAGTCAGTGTCTGAATCATCCTTATGGTCTTCTTAAATGTCAAATAGATACAAAAATTCAAATGAAATAAAGTAACATGGTCTTCTTACATCCTTATGCTTCCTCATATAGGGGCTCTCTCACCTGGAAGAAAATTTATGCACTAGTAGATCTTTGTTCTTCTAATATGGAGAATATTAATGATAAATGGATTTGGAAGCCCACATCTACAGGACAGTTCTAAATCTCATCTTATTTAGACATTTTTAAACTCCATTATCCTTCCTCTAGAGTTAGTACATTTATTTGGGATCCTCATATTCCAAAACAATGTTATATTTTTATGTGGAAATTTCTCTATGACCGTTTAGCTCTGGATGATAATGTTAAATTCTTGGGTATTCGATTATGCTTTAGATGGAAAGCCTGTAAATCCAAGGAGGAATCTATTAATCATGTGTTTCTTCAATGCTCCATTATCCAACCTATTTGGATGTTTTTTGCAGATCTTATGGGCCTTCCACGGGATAAAGTTTCAATTCATTCTCTGCTTCATAGCTGCTAGTTAAAGTCAGGTCATAATGATTATTCTAAGTTCCTTGCTAAATTTATCCCAATTTTGGTTTGTTGGAAGATTTGGAAAGGAAGAAATAAAGATTTCTTTGAGAATTGTAATATGGTTCCTTCAGAGTTAATTTTGAAATCCATTTCTCTCATTTTAAATATTTGTAAGGATCTTCCTTTTAAGAGTTCTATCTCATTCTTTGATAAGGGAATTCATGAGATTTTTAATCTCACCATTCTCAGGATAATACAAAGTTTCAAATCAGTGAAATGGCTTCTTACTCCATCTAGCTGTTATAAGTTGAATGTGGATGGAGCTTCTAAGGGAAATACAGGTGTGTTTGGCTTAGAGGGTATTTTAAGAAATGGCAAGGGTGAGATGATTTGGGCCTTTTCCAAATATGGTGGTGTTAATTCCAAATCTTCTGCTGAACTTAGTGGTCTCTACATGGGCATTAAGATTTGTATTGATCATCATAGTACTAGTGTTCTGATTGAAGCTGATTCAAAATTTATGGTGGATCTGATTAATAGAAATTGGAAACCTCCTTGGCATTTGATCCCTCTAACTTATGAAATCAGGTCAAAATTATTGATGTTAAATTATACTCTCTCTTATGGATACACGGAATCTAATATGGTTGCAGATGCTTTCGCCAATCATGGTTCTGGTGCTAATTCTTTGAAGATTTTTTACAATGCTCTTGATCTTCCTTCTACCGTTAAAGGTACCTATAGACTTAACAAGATGGGATATAGCTATATTAGATCTCCCTTCCAATTTTCTCGATAGTTTTTTTTCTCCAATTTGTAATGGGGATATTTATAAATTTCCATATTTAATCTTTAATGGCTTTTAGTAGTTTTCCTTTGCTTTTAAGCCATTAGAGAGGCTCTTTCTCCATTAATAAAATTATGACTGGGGGTTTAATCCCTCTTCCATTAATAAAAAAAATTTAAAAAAAAAGGATAGTCAGGGTTGATTTGTGGGATGTTCTAGTGGGAGACATTTTCGACAAATGAATACAAAAAAGTTCTGGAAATTATTTGAGGTCATTCTAGTCAAGTGGTTTGCGTCTTTATTTTTTTTATTAATTTTACAACTAATTATGCATTAAGATTCATGCAATTGGGATTTTGAGATGTAATTAGAAAAAGAAATAATTCAGTTATTCCAGTGGCCATCTGGGATTTCTCGATACTGATTCGCCCCGAATACGAGAATTTTGGCATGTGCTGCTCTTGAGAAATCTTTGCGGGCTCCCACATATATAAATTGTCCTTCATTAAATAGTGATGAAAAGGTAGAACATGGAGCCAGAAGCCTATTTTACTCAAAGTAGGCAAAAGATGTAGTTGTTCTCATAGAAATGTCATCAAAGACAAATTGATGCATACCAAATCAAAAAAATTGAGGATCCAGCGACTAATTATCGAACGGATAGGTGTTAGGCACCCATTCTTCCCTATTAGTATCTCATAAGCTAGGATAATATTCTCATTTTCTCCAAAATATAATTCATGTCAATAATGTGTGTGATTTGAAAATAACTTAGAAAAATAAATCGTCATATACACATCATGAGAAGGACGAAAACGATTCATTCTGAGGAATATAAAAAGAAAGAAAATAATCTAACAAGGTAGCCAAAATGTGTGCAGTGCGCGAAGAATGGAATATGTATGTATGAGGAGGGCGCTAAAAATATGATAATCAAAAGGGACAATGATATGCCCAATATTTCGGACAAAAATCCGCCATGGTGAAATAAATATGTGTGTCTAACGAAAAGTCTAAAAAAGAAATATAATAAAAGAATATGAAAATATGATATGAGTAACCAACGGATCATGATTTACTATGAGGAAGTGAATATGAATGTTTGATGGGTGACTAGTACTTATATATGTATATACGCATAGTAATACTAAATATTCTAACTAGTAACGTAAATAAATAAGCAAATAGGACTTGAATATAGAGGATGACTAGGGATGCCTAGATAAGGCAAAAAGGCAACAAAGTCCATGCAGTTTGATAACACGCAAGGGTGGGGCTTAACCCATGAACCCAAAACTTGAAATTCTTTTAGTTCAATGGAAAATATACTTTAGGGTTTAAAGGTGAACCCTCTTTTAGCTTTTTTGGTTTATAAAATTATGTCTTTTGCATATAAATAATGAAAAAAATGGATTAATTGGAGTGATAAAATGAAATAAAGTAAAAATATGCCAAGAGTGAAGAAAAAAAATAACAAATGACACTAGTTGAATAAGATGTAAAAGGATAGAAGTAGACCTCGTATAGAACTTTTCTATGATTTTGACGTAAAGAAGGGTAATTTTTATGGTGTTTGAGTGGTGGTGGTGGGTAATGGTAAAATTGGGTGGCAAAAAGTGAGGTCAATGTGATGTAAGAAAAGTGGAGAGAATTTTTAGAAAATGAAATTTTATAATGACGATGCACTAATTTCGAGGTAGAGGTTGTTTTAATTTTCAGAAAAGGGTTCTTACGAATTATGCCATGACTTCCTTAAATAGAAAAATATAGGGCCAGGGGCTATGTCGATTGGCATAGGCCCTAGCCTGCCGACCGGCATACCCCTGGCTTGTTGATGAAGTAAAGTACCCCTCTGACGATAGGTAGAGGGTCTGGGGTGGCCTATAGGCAGTCCAAAAAGGATTTTTTCTAAAAAATATGTAGAAAATGCGAATTGTAAGTCCGAATCGCGCACAGACAAAACTGTTAAAAAACGTATTCAAATTCATATGAAAATCTATTGGGACACTTTTGGGTCTGAGAGTTAACGAAAGTCAAATGGTGCTCGAAAATGCTCGATAGCGTCTAGGATGGGGTTCATGGAGTAAAAAGGCAAGTACACACGAATCGTACGGTTGATTCATACATGGAATTGACTATTGGAAGGGGTATTAAAAGCCCTATGAAAGTGAAAGAGATATTCCAGGTTTGAAAGTTGAACAAAGTTAAACGGAGCTCAGAAGCGTGTGGTGGACTCTAGGATAGGGTTCTTATAGTAAAAAGCTAAGTACGCGCGAACTGTAGGGCTAATTCATGCATGGTATTGATAGTTGGAAATGGTATTAGTAGCCCTATGGAAGTGAGATGAGCTACGAACGACTTAGGGAGTTGACCAATGTCAAAATGGCCTCGAAACACACTGATGGTCTCTAAGACGGGGTTTGGAACAAAAAAGGAAATTACATCCGAACCATGAGGACAAGGTATGCACGATATGGACAATTGAAAAGGGTATTTAGAGCCCTATGAAAGTTCAAGGATTTACACTCGGGTTCTTGAAATTCTTGATATGCTATGTATGGATGGTCTTCCAAACAAAAATATTTTCTTATTTTTCAAATTTAAAGAAAAAACTTTAAATAAGTTAATGCAATAAAAGCCTTTTCACCAATTAAACCGTTTATTATGAAAAAAATGATTTACCCAATTTTATCTTTTTTAACCTAAAACATGAATCTAAGTGATAAAAAGATGAAATAAGTAAAGCAAGACAACACGCCAATGTTCGAGGAAAACCCATAATAGGAAAACCCTCGGATGACCCAGCCAAACATTTCACCATGATAAGGTTTTACAAAGACTAGACGGTGGTCTTACTCAACGACTCATCTCCCTAGCAAGATTTAATGTGCTTCTATCTTCAACCTCTCCTTCACATTGCAATGTAGGAGTCCACCCACACAAACTGCCACAACACGTGAATCCACGCATGCCTGGGTATCCATTGATGAGGCTAAGAAAGTATCTACGAAATAGGAAAATGGAATTATCATTTCTTTATCACAACACATGAAACAACAAATATGATGACCACCACATGAAACCTTCACTTTACAGATGTATAGAAATAGACTTTGTGCCCAACAAAAAGATCTCAAAGCATAAGAATATTGAAATATGGATCTTTAAACTCTTTTGGGTGAAACAATGGTTTTGAAATTTGGTAAAAAAATAGGAATTCTTCTTTGCCAAATGTTCTTCAAAATTTGTGTCCATCACGCCTCTTTGTATTAAACCAAGAAATTTGAGGCGACAAGTTTGTCCAAAAGAAAACTTAGTTCTAAATAGAATGAAATTCATATGTTGTTCAAATGAAGACCCTTCTCGTTCGAACGAACATGCATTGTGGTTCAAACGACCTTGCAGTGACCTTCCAAATGGTGACCTTCTATTTGATAAAGAGTTCCCTTTTGAAGTTCAATAGATGTTCGTTCTAATATCCTAAGCTTGTTCCAACGAGATCTCAAACTTGTTTGAATGAAATTCTCATTTCATTCTAATGAAGTATGTATCTCGTTCTGACGAACTAAGAAATAAAAAAATATTTTTTTTCTTCTAAAAAGTATTTAAAAACAATTCCAAATGATTCTGTTTAAAAAATAATCACCCAAAATAAATTTCAAAGGATCATAATCTAATGCGTCCCTACCTGTAAGATCCTCAAAAAATGTGATGACAAACTTGGCATGAAACACGATATGATGCGTATCCATCTTTAAAGCTTTTTCGCAACGTATTCAATAGTTTAATAAGATCGACAATACAAAGTCTAACTTATAACTCAAACTTTTCCTGAAATTATGCCAATTACAAACAAATTGAATCGGTTGGGAATTTTCCCTTATAAATCTGCCCTTTTGGCTATTCCGGGACAAAAAACAAAAGTAAAAATCCTGTGGGTCAGAAAACACTTTAAAAGACTCAACCTCAAAAGAAAAAAGTACGGATGATCGACAAACACATATGCTAAGTAGTTTTGCTCGCTTGAAACTTTGTCTTATGTTGTAAAACTGCACACTTAAAACACCTTCAAGTGCAAAAAAAAAATATAACATGTATAAAATTTGCATGTGAATAAATTTAAACTATGTCTAACAATCTCAACCTAGGTAAGATATGTCCTACTAAGATAAAGATATCATAATCATGAAAGGAATGACACTGTTTTTCCTCATATTTGTTTAGAACTAAACAAAGTAAGAATGCATAAAACTATTTATCCCTCGTGAACCAAATCTCCCCGAAATATGTGAACATATAATAGCAAGAGAAATTACAAAAGTAGTAATACTACCATGAAATGGTGTAATGTGCATCAAGAACATAACATTGCAACACAAGCACGGATATTCACAAGCCCAGAATATTAATAAATTTACAAATCAATACTGTCATGATATGATAAACATAATTAGGATTTGATGATACCAAAAATAGTATCACCAATTCAAGATATTATGTGAGCTCAATCCAGTATAACAATGCTGGAAACACAACAACGTAATATAGAAGGAGGTTAGGCAAAGAGGGAGATCACACATAATATAAGTGGTTCAACCAACCTTGGCCTACTCTACTATATGGGTGTGTGTGAAATCCACTAAATAAGGACGATAATGGCCTTGGGATACAAAACACTCAAGCTTTCTATAATACCCCATAATTTTTCTAAAATAAATAACAATAATAATATTTTTTGATAAATTAAATTTTGTTGAAATTGGACTCAATTGGAAACTTAATTTAATAATTGCAAAGGTGTAATTTGTTGCTAAGTCATATTTGTATGTGACTGATATTATATGTTTATCTATGTGTATAGCTATAGAATTTCATGTATTGCAAAAAAAATTAAAAATTAATATGTGACACAATTTAAAAGTACCCAATGTTAACATAAAATAATCCGGGATATATTTCGGGGCACATATGAGCTCGTTTAGGTGTTTTAGACCTTTAGAAATAGTCCCAAATCAATAATAAATAGGTTGGAGAGATTTTGGACTAGTTGGGATATGAATTCGGGTCTATTTGGGGGTCCAAAAATTGGGTTTTAAGCCCAACTCGGGATTAGGATTAATTAGTGTTTAAGTGGTGGTAAACCACTTCCCCACTACTATTCAGAAATGACCTGAACATGACTATTAACGGGAGAGGAAAGGTGAAGAACCAAAATAGGAAAAAAGGACAAGGAATAAAGAAGAAATCAAAGAAGTTATCTTCCACAAATTTTTAAGGCAATAATCCTTTTGCTTAATTAAAGTTTTCAGTGTATTTTCTTCATGCATTATAATGACCCTTAAAATTTCAGGAATTTAGGTTTGATATGAATGATTTGATGATGAATAAATATTCTATGCATGTAGATGGTTGAATTTAATATAGAATAAGGCCCAGAAATTTAGGTATACCGATATCTAGAAATTTGGGGTTAGAAACCTCAGGGTTCTTGATAGTTAAGTGGGGACATCTTGACTATTTGATGTAGAGGATATTATTGTTGGTATATGGACCAAAATCCTGATATAAAACCCATGATAAATGCCACATATCATGAATTAAATAGGGTTGGGATTTGGAATGAAATTTGAGTTAAAATATATATTTAATGTTCATACATTCTAGGAAAATTAGGCATGAAATTAGAATTGAATCATGTAATTAGAATTATAGGGAATAAACTACACAACTATTAAGAAGTATAAACCCTTAGAAGTGAATTTGGAAGGATATTAAGTATCCCTTACTAAAACAAACAAGAAAATCTGGGCTTTTGCATAAAATCAAATCGATTCGGCCATGGAGCGAATTGATTCGGTTTGGCAGCGAATGGATTCGACCATTAACCGAATCTATTCGGTCCTGGGGGCTGAGAGAGTTAGGCTTAGAATTTGGTTAAGGGTAGTTTCAGGAGTCCAAGCGAGTTGGTAGGACCGTGTATGGTCCAATAGGGAATATATTAAAAATGAAAAGGTGCCCTTATTTAATTGGGAAAATTGCATTTAACAAGATGGTTAAGTAATTATCCAAGAGAGTGGAATTAATAATTCACTAGAAGGTAAATTATTGATAATTGGAATAATTGTGGACTTTATGTGGGACTTTTCTATGGTAATTACAGAGTAGTTACCTATACATATTATACGAGATAATAATATGTACTTATATGTATATGTGTGGACATACCAATGTTCATGGATTGTCCTATCGGCTTGGGGTTCGTACGTTCGGACCGGGTACCACATGTCAACACAGGCGGGCTTGACGATTGTGTAGGTAATATAGGTACTAAATGGAGGCACTATTTACTAGAGGAATGTGTTGACGCTGACCCAACTTGTGTCACCACTGGGTATGGACCGTGAACAAGTATCCTGCGTAGGGACCGCCCCCAACTAATGTGTGTTTTGTGATGTCCACTTATGATAAGAGATTCGTCCAGACTTGCCGATAGAGTACGAACTAGACACGAATGGTAGATGCCTTTGTGTGTCCAATTTATCAACGGACATATATAAATAATTACCGGACTGTAATGAAATAAATTTAATTGTCTAAGAATGGGGACATAAATGATAATACCTTACTTTGTGATGCATAAAAGATGTTTATGCCTAGACGTGAGACTTATAAGACTAGGATATTATGGGTATTGGTAGTTAATTACAATCAGTGCACTTAAACATTTAATTATCAACAAATTCATTTTTATTAATTAGGCACATTTTCATAGTCATTATTTAGGACTTATTGGGTTGCGATTTATATCACACTTAGATGAGGGGTGAGGTGTTAAAGTCATGCGAGTGACAAAGGGGGAATAGTTATTTTTTATCAATTGTATTATTTCATCTTGAATTAATTAAGTTAATTCTTGAACATCTAGGGCTCTGACCCAAATTTAAATGTTCCCCCCCCCCCCCCAAGTTCTCCTATATAGGGATAGATGGATTATGATGTATTAGTCTCGGAGTCTCGTTCATTCATCAATTTTAGGATTATTTGATTCTAACATATGTGCTTTTCTGCAAGATTTAGTTATTTTATTTGGAACAGTTGTAAGGGCATAAACACAAATTTCTTTACATTATGTTGGGTCAAGGAATTTACATTGTATTTGGATTTATTATGTACTTGGTGTTGTTTGAATTAATCTATTGTTACAGAAACATTCATAAAGTTTTAAAGAAGACTTTAAAATAATATTATTTATATTACGTTTGTGCTCAGAATGGTATTAATTGACAAGCGAGCCATATGTTCGACGTATCGTGCGTGGCCAGCCTTTATATGAGAAAATTGGGGTAGTTATAATTGGTATCACAGCACGGTTCTAGTGTCCTTAAGATCTATGTTGTGTTCATTACGTTCTGTGTTGCGTTACTTGATATGTAATGCATATCCTTAGGATTCATTGTATTCTTACATTGGTACTAATTCGAACTTTATTTTCTTTTAAATGGAAAAACAAAAAGGGGGAAAACTGAGGTGAGTAGTTCCACATATTTCCAAGGAGGAGTCTCACTCACAACCATGTCATCAACTATAGCCCCCAACTGCCCGATAGTTGGTCATACATGCTCAGATAGACACTATAGTGTATCATGTGGTCTCTACGGCTATGGTAGCCATGCACCAGCCTTTCCCACCACCACAGAAACATAAGCAACCACCACTACCATAACAAGTGTCTATACCATCTCAGGAACTAGGTTGTATGTGGGATAGAGTGTGGGAGGCCTTTGTTAAGGGACAACCTCCAGAGTTCGCTAACAGTTTAGATATATTTATGGAGAGTAGGTGGGAGAAGGATATTATGAGGCACTTACGGAGGGTCAAGTGAACACCCATAAAGAAGCACATGTTGGCTTCATTTAGATTAGTGGGGGCCGTACTTCAGTAGTGGGAGGAGATTACGACAGTTGCTAAAAGGGACAATCTCACAATTGATCAGTTTTGTGAGAGGTTTGAGGGGAAATACTTCCCCCTAGCGATGCAGTCTGATAGGAGTAGTGAGTTTATTGAGATCAAATAGGAGGGGCTTACTATAGACCAGTACGAAGAGGAGTTCACCTCCCTCTCATACTTCGTAAAGGAGGATGTTTGTACCAGGAAGATGAGTATGGACAGGTTCATTTTGGGATTAGCTTGGCACATCAGGAAGGATATTATGGGGAATCCATCACTGATAAAATACAATCAGCTGGTTAATTATCTACTTCTCCATTGCCAGGATCACATGGCATTTCTAAAAACCAATGGAGAGAAACTTCATGGGGTGAAGTCGTCGAGACAGCAGGGCAAGAGGAGTGGGGGAAGCGGATCCAGGACCCAACAGCACAGGGGCACCCCATCCATCGACCAAAATAAGAAGTTTACAGGTGTAGATAACTGGAACAACCAGGGATAGTCGTTGCAGGGCTATCAGGGCTAGCATTACAGAGGCCATCAGGGCCAGGGAGAGGAGGAAAGAGGCCAGCAAGGCCGACGGTTTAAGCGGGGTTCGTTCTAAGGAAATTATTATACCTTTAGGGAGAAGGGTCATTCCTTAAAGTTTTTTACTAGGGCTAACCCGATAGCCCAACATAAGGGAGGTTATAGGGGACAATAGCAAGTGCCACAGGGACATCGCCCACCCTTTTTAGCTCAGGATGACGCTCTACAAGTCGCTCTAGAACTCGTCCCCCTGCCACAAGGACGATAGTCATTGCCGTATGGATGAGTCTATCATCTCGCAACCACAAAGGGGACAACACCTACACAAGAAGTCGAGGATATGTTTCCCATCTTTTGTCATATTGGTCGCATTCTATTCGATACGGGTGCATCTTATTCTTTTGTTAGCACGGGCTTTTCATGAGAGATGGGTATGATAGATTTTTCATCAGACATTATTTTATAAATAGACTCGCCAATAGGTAGAGGGGCACCCATATAGTCAATATGTAGGGTTATCGGTATTGAGATAGGTCAACTCACCTTTCCAGTGGATTTATTAGTACTTGGCATGCATGAGTATGACGTCATTTTGGGTATGAACTGGCTAGCTACATATAGAGCATGTGTGGATTATTGTGGGAGGTCCATCATCTTTACCACTCAAGGGTAGGAGATGTACCTAGTTGCGATGCCGCACCCCAAGGGTCGGTCGAGCACGGATTTGTACTACATCTATAAGGATACTTCTTCGTAGTTTGTGGTGACACTAGATTCCATCCCGGAGGTGAACGGGTTATTTTTTGGGGGTAGATTTTGTGGTTACCACCTTGTCGGGATATCGATTTCATGATTGATTTGTTTCCAGACACTAGACCTATTGCTCGTACTCCGTATCGGATGGCCCTTTTGGAGATAAGGGAGCTAAAAGAGAATATTGAGAAGTTGTTAAGGAAGGAATTTATCAGGAGGATTACTTCACCCTGGGGTGATACCGTGTTATTCGTCAAGAAGAAGGAAGCACCTCTACATTTTTGTATCGACTATCAGGAGTAAAAAAAAGTCACTATTCAGAATAAATACCCATTGCCACATATAGATGATTTATTTTACTAACTGAGGGGTGCTGCATATTTTTCAAAGATTGATTTAAGGTTGGGTTACCACCAGTTAAGAGTCTGGGATTAGAATATATCTAAAAGACCACCTTCCTTGCTTGGTATAGGCCATACGATATTTTGGTGATACGATTTTGGCTAACCAATGCACCAGCGATATATATGGACTTCATGAACCGGGCGTTCAGGGATTATTTGGATCGATTTGTTATCATATTTATAGATGATATCTTAATTTATTCTCAAACTACAGAGGAGCACGCAGAGAATTTATGAGTGGTCTTACAAACTCTTAGAGATCATCAGTTGTATGCAAAACTTGAGAAATTCGAGTTTTGGCTGAGGGAGGTATAGTTCTTGGTCCACATTATGTCCGATCGAGGGATATCCATGGATCCAGGGAAAGTTTCTACCGTGATGGAGTGGGGACAACCCTACACCCATCGAGGTGCACAGCTTCTTGGGACTCGTCGAGTACTACTGTCGATTGATCTAGGGGTTCTCCAAGATAGCCGAGCCCTTAAGGAATTTGACGAGGAATAGGGTACCATTTGTTTGGGATGAGGTGTGACATTAGGAATTTGAGGAGTTAAAGACTAGACTGACTACAACATTGGTTTTGGCATTGCCTCAGGTAGGGGTTGACTACAGAGTCTTCACAGATGTGTCCTTATGGGGAATTCATGGGGTTTTAATGCAGGAGGAGAGGATAATATCTTATGCTTCCCAAAAGCTTAAGCCTCACGAGGGACATTACCCCACCCATGACTTAGAGTTAGCAGTTGTGGTTTTTTCATTGTGAGTGTGGAGACACTATCTCCTGGGGGAGAACATTTATCTTTTCACAAACCACAAAAGCCTGCAGTATTTGTTCACACAGCAGGAGCTGAACATACGACAGAGGAGATGGCTACAGTTTTGAAAGATTATCAGTTCAACATTCGGTACCACCTGGTAAAGGTGCCATGGCAGGTGCTTTTAGCAGCAAGCCTATTTTGGAGTTAGAAATGGTGTGTAAGGCTAAGTGGCAGTCGCGTTGTGCCAACAATGACATGACCCGCACATTTATGGAAGTTCTCACTATCACCCCGGGAATCATTATTCGGGTGGTGAAGGCATAGGGAAAAGATAAGCATTCCCAGGAGAGAATGAGAGAGTTGCTAGCTGAGAGAGTGGAGCACTTTCCCATAGGGTTAGATGGTGGTTTGAGGTTTCACGATAGACTAGTTGTCCAAGATGATGAGGATTTGAGGCGAGCTGTTATGTTTGAGACTCATGGGTCACGATTTACGGTACATCCCTGAGGGAATAAGATGTACCACAACATGGGATGTCAGTATTGGTGGGTCGGGATGAAAAGGAACATAGCTATTTTCTTGTCGAAGTGGGCTACATTTCAGCTGGTGAAAGTGGAGCCTTAGCGTCCCATAGGATTTTTACAACCTTTAGAGATCCCGGTGTGGAAATTAAAAGTATCTCCATGGACTTTATTACTGGGCTACCTACATCGCAGAGGGAACATGATTTAATATAGGTGATCGTAGACAGATTGACGAAGAAGGCTCATTTCTTATCGGTCCGGACACATTACAACTCAAAACAGTATGCCAGACTCTTCCTTGCAGAGATTGTAAAGCTAAACGGGGCACCGCTCAACATCGCGTTAGATAGGGACTGGACATTTGTGTCCCACTTTTGGAGGAGTTTTCAGCAGGCCTTGGGGGCATAGTTGAGATTGATCACATCATATCATCCTCATACCAATTAACAAACGAAGAGGATGAACCTAATGTTGGAGGACATGTTGAGGATATGCATTCTATATTTTTTAAGTAGGGTTGGGATTATTATTTGCCTTTATTGGAGTTTGCATACGATAACAGCTACCAGTTCACGATCGGGATGGCACCGTTTGAGGCACTCTATGGGAGACCTTGCCATTCCCCCTCGTGTTGGTTGAGTTGGGGGAGAACAAGTTTCTCAGGCTAGACTTCATTTCGGACACTTCATAGAAGGAAGATATGATTCGGGACAAGATACGAATTACCCAGGAGAAGTAGAATAGCTATGTAAATGTGGGCCAGAGACAGTTAGACTTTAATGTTGGAGATCAGGTGTTGGTTAAAGTGTCTACCATGAAGGGGGTAATGAGATTTGGGAATAAAGGGGATTTGTCTCCTTTATACGTGGGACCATTCCCTATTCTAGAGAGGATTGGGCCTATAGCATATCGGTCGGGATTGTCGGATCACTTGCAGCGGATGCATGACGTTTTTCAAATATCTTCACTACGGAGGTTCCTTAGGGATGACATAGCGTACCAACACATTGATATTGACGAGATAGAGCTCTATCCGGATGCTATTTATGAGGAGAGACTGATAGCCATTTTGGATCGATAGGACCACCAACTTCAATCCGAGGTTATTCCTTTAGCTCGGGTGCAGTGGGGACACCATCAGGAGGACGAGTTGACTTGGGAGAGGGAGGAAGACATGCTCAAAAAGTAAACCTAACTCTACTATTTGCTAAGTTATATTTGTTTGTGATTGATTTTCTATGTCTATCTATGTTTATAGATATATCATCGCATTGATTGTATAAAAAAATATAAATTAATGTGTGACACAACTTAAAAGTATCCAATGTTAATATAATATTATTCGGGACATATTTCGGGCCATATATGGGATCGTTTAGGTGTTTTAAACATTTAGAAATAGTCTCGGGTCAATAGTATATAGGTTGGGGAACTTTTGGGCTAGTTGGGATATGAATTAGGGTCCATTTGGGAGTCCAAAAATTGAGTTTTAAGCCCAACTCGGGATTAGTATTAATTAGTGTTTATGTGGGGGTAAACCAATTCCCCATTACTATTCAGAAATACCTAAGCACAACTTCTAATGGGAGAGGAATGCATAAGAGCAAAAATATGGAAAAAGGGTAAGGAATCGAGAAGAAATCAAATGGGCTTTCTTCCACATATTTCTAAGGCAATAATTCTCAAACATGAGGTTACCCCAGCAATGCGGGTCGGTGCGCAAAGACTTTATGTGCTGAAGTAAACTATTGTTTGAGTAAACACCTTAAACCTACGAGTTTATATGAATGATTCCAAGGGGGACCAAATTAAACTTTTACTTAATTTGATTAACTTTTATGAAAATAGTTTTAATTTTCAAAGTTAATTATAGTCCAAAACAGATTCAATTTTTAGGCGAGTTTCTAATTATTAAGTCCTACCTTTTCATATGAGGTGAAATGCAAGAAATGTACAACACACGGTATTTATTTAACGTCGCAAAAACCCTTCCCCGGGAAAAACGACGGACTCCTCTAGGAGTCACCTAAACTACTTCCACTAAAACAATAAAAGAATAGGTACGAGTTACAAACAACAAACGTAACAATTAAAGAAGAATGATCTAGCTATTATCCCACACGACCAAGTCTCTAACCAGGTTGCTTATTCAGTTCTCTCTTTAACTTGTCCTCACTTGTTTTTGCGTTCTTCACTTCCACGCCTCCCCTTTAACTTCTTTAAGCGCAGGTTGGCTCAGTGCCTATTATTTACTTTCTAGTGAAGTGTGTGTGATGCAACAGAATATATTTCACCTATATCTTTGCAAGTCTTGTGTTATTCAAATCAAGTCAGTTTGACTTTGAATACACTTTTGAAAAACTTCTTTTCTCTTACTTTAAATCTTGAACACTAGACTTGTTCAGATATTACACAAACATATGTCTACGTGAATACAAAGTGAGTGATATGTGAGTGATATGAGATGCAAACAATTTCAGAAAATCACCAACACAATCAAGTAATCAAGTAAGCATGTTCACACAGATATATTTCTACACTGAACAGAAATAAATCATATCAAGCATACAGTCAGAAATAATACAAATTGTTTATAACTAGTTTAGATTAAAATGATTTAATCCAGTTTAGTTTAAGTTCCAATCAGTCTGAACCGTTCAGGTTCTTGATTAGGTCCAGTATGTTCTTGTTCTCAGTCCAAGTCCTTGGTCAAGTATACAGGTACAAATATGTTTAGTCCAAGGTCATATTTCCAGTATCAGGTAGTTAGGTTCCGATTCACAACTTATATTAGGTTTAAATCTCTAAACCTAGAATTAGTTCCTCTTTCGTGTAAATCAGATTTTCAGAAAGAATCAATTTAAAACAAAGTGTTTTAAATGAAGTAAGATCAATACTGGTTCTAGTGTGTGTAGTGTTTATAAAATATATCAGCACAATACTTACACAAACACTTTAGATCTAGCACATAACAGATCAGAAACTACAAGAAAACAAGAACAATGATAGAGATACTCACAAAACGATTTTTCAGAATGAAAAATCAACTGATTTGGAAATGCAGAATTTCTGAGATTAAAAATCTTCCATTCTTGAATCCACAAAACGACTTGAAGACTCAGCAATGTTTTGTAAGGAATACACAAAAGATTTCACTGAAAATACTGGTGTTTAGTCTCTCTCTCTCAGAATTAATTTTGGCAGAATTTATGCTCAAAAACGAATTTTCTCGGGTTGAAAAAATGAAGGCACAAAGTCTCTATTTATAGAGTGCACAAGTGTGTGCTGATAGGTGTAAAATAGAATCACAGGGATCACTAAAGAATTACACAGAACCGTTGATAAGAAATAGATCTTGTGGCTGAGAAAGAAACACAAACTGTGCCATTAAAAATAAGACACGTGTAAAGCAAGTTGTTCGCACTAACTGAACAAGAAACAATCTGTTATATAAAACGCAGTCGTTTTAAATGAAAAACCACAAACCATTTTCGGTTTTATGTAAAACCGCGGGCGGTAAAAGGCAGTAAAGGGAGCCAGCTGGAACGCACTAAAAACATATCGTTATAAAAGAATTGAACCGGCGTCGTTTTTTTTTTTAAAAAAATGAAAAACATTTTTGGCGCATGGTGTAGTCCTCTGACAACTTATAAACATAGATATAATATAAGAAAAATTATATCATACATACATGCATTGGTCAAATCGTGGCCAGCTTTTGGATAAAGCCAACATCTATATGTAAATGGGGTCACATCGTCAGCTAAGGTTTAAGCCATGAGACATATAGGGCCACATACATATATATATATATATATATATATATAAACTAATATAAAGTATACACATATACTATACACGCATACATATATTAAACTTATATATCAAGCAAGCCATACACACGCATAGGCATATAACAATTTTATTTTAAACTTCAAAAATTAAATCTGCATCTTTTATAAAAATATTTAGTGTCAAACTTATTTTCACAGAAATATTTTTCTTATAAAAATTCCAATTTAAAATTTTTGAACTCAAAAATAATTTTATTATGACGAAACAAAATGTTATCATAAGATATGATAAAAATGCAACGTGGTGTCGTGTCCTATGTGACAGAAATTCCTAAGAGCCATAAGATTACCTTTTTCTGAGATGGCGGACTGAATGGAGATCACATTTTATGTAGATGGACAAAGAGAGCTTGGAGTCGATATGGGGACACACAAACCTAAATTACAAAAATATTTTGTCAAAATTCTAGTCCAACTAGATGAAGTCCTATATAGCTAAAGCACGAAAAGCAAATCCTAAGTGTGCTCTATATAGGGCCTTCAAACTCCCCCATTGGACTAATTTTGACAAAACCCTTGAGTACATCAAATGATATACTAAGGAAAAATAAATCCTAATATGTCCTATACAAAAGAGTAGCTAACTACCCACCCATCCTAGAAAAGAAAAGACACAACTCAATCGGATGCACGATTAAGAAAACCTGCAAAACATAAATACACAATCTGCCAAGAAATCAAGTTAGTAGCATTTGCTCTACCAGAAAAATTAATATGACAGAATAAAATGTGCAGAAATTATAAGACAGGATATGTAAGAAAAATATCAACAACAAGGACTAAAACATGTACTCAATTCTCCCCCATTTTGTCTAAATTAGACAATGGAAAAGAAAAAAAATAAGTGTTAATAATCTGCAAAATAAGCGTCTCCTACATTACACATGGCTTTAAGAGATACCGGTTATTAGTAGGTACCTTTATCCTAAAACCTCGGAGATCTAGTATACAGAAAGCAGATTAAACACAACTAATTGTCGAGTACAGTCATTCCAATCATATGTCTTAATTTCTCAAAACGGGATTTATCTAACGGTTTAGTGAACAGATCAGCTAATTGATTTTCTGTAGGAATATGTTCGATTACAAGTTCTTTTGCTTCAACCAATTCTCTAATAAAATGATGTCTTATGTTAATGTGCTTAGTCCTACTATGCTGGACAGGATTTTTGGCAATACAAATGGCACTTTCATTATCACAATAAAGGTGTACTTTGGACTGAATAATACCATAATTTGATAGCATTTGTTTAATCCAAATAAGTTGAGCACAACATGCACCAGCAGCAACATATTCAGATTCAGCAGTTGATAAAGTTACACTAGTTTGCTTTTTACTAGACCATCCAACGAGATTCTGTCCTAAATAATAGCAACCACCCGAGGTGGAACGACAATCATCCGTGCTCCCACCCCAATCCGCATCCGAGTATCCAATTATCTCACAAGAAGAGTCATTGGTATACCAAAGTCCAAACTCAATTGTGCCTTTAACATATTTTAAAATATTTTTAGCACAAGTGAGATGAGACTCTTTCGGACTGGATTGAAATCGCGCACAGATACAAACAGCGTACTGAATATCAGGTCTAGAAGCAGTTAAGTATAATAAACTACCAATTATGCTACGGTATAATGTGGGATCTACATCTGGGCCACTATCGGATTTGGATAATTTAGTTTTTAGAGCCATAGGTGTAGAAGAAATTTTAGCATTTTCAAGTCCAAATTTAACAAGTAAATCCTTAGCATATTTGGATTGTGAAATAAAGAGGCCATCACTTTGCTGTCTTATTTGAAGTCCTAGAAAATACTGTAGCTCCCCCATAAGTGACATCTTAAATTCACTACTCATGTCTATTGAAAACTGTTTAACTTCATTTGGTGAGGTTGACCCAAAAATGATGTCATCTACATAAATTTGAGCAATCAAAATGTCATTTTTATTAGATTTCTTAACAAAAAGAGTTTGGTCAACACTGCCTCTAACAAACCCATGTGAGGATAGAAAAGCAGTCAAACGTTCATACCAAGCACGAGGGGCCTGTTTTAAACCATATAAAGCTTTCTTAAGTCTATAAACATGATTAGGGAGTTTGGGATCTTGAAAACCTTTGGGTTGCTCAACGTATACTTCTTCGGAAAGAATACCATTAAGAAAAGCAGATTTTACGTCCATTTGAAAAAGTTTAAATTATAAGTGACAAGCAACAGCTAGAAGCAATCTCACTGATTCAAGACGGGTAACCGGGGCAAACGTCTCGTCACAGTCTATTCCTTCTATTTGAGAATAACCCTGTGCTACAAGTCTAGCCTTATTTCGAATGACTATCCCTTTTTCATCGGTCTTGTTTTTGAAAATCCATTTAGTACCGATTACTTTGATATCCTTGGGCCTTGGAACTAAATACCATACGTCATGATCCGTAAATTGAGCTAGCTCCTCTTGCATCGCATCAATCCAATATGAATCATTAAGTGCCTCATTTACTGATTTTGGTTCCACGAGGGATACAAAAGCAGCCATATGAGCTACTTGACGTAATTGATTTCTAGTTCTTACGGGCGCACGAATATCACCAACAACTTCAGCGGAGGGATGATCTTTTGAAACCCAGTTAGGCACGGCAAGGGTTTGTGCTGGTAAAGATTCATCTTCTGTCAAAACAGAATCATTTAAAATATTGATATCCAAATCAGTTTCTACAGGTGGATCTTTACTAACAGGTTCAATAGTGCTATCAATTACAACAACATTAATAGACTCTACAATGGATTTGGTTCTTAAGTTGAAAACTCTTAAAGCTCTACTATTCTGAGAATAGCCAAGAAAAATGGATTTATCGCCTTTGGCTTCAAATTTTGAAAGATTATCACGATCATTGCAAACATAACAAAAGGAGCCAAAAGTACGAAAATATTTAAGATTTGGCTTTTTGTTGAACCAAAATTCGTAAGGGGTCATTTTGGTATTCTTCCTAAGATATACACGATTGATAATATGAACAGCAGTAAGACAAGCTTCTTCCCAAAAGTATAGAGGTAAATTTTTAGCATGGATAAGGACTCTAGCCATTTCTTGTACAACTCTGTTTTTCCTTTCAACAACTCCATTTTGTTGAGGAGTTTTTGGAGCACTAAACTCATGAGAATAACCATTAGCCTCACAATACTCAATGATACCAGTTTCTTTAAACTCACCACCTCTATCACTTCGAATTCGAGTTACCTGGGTGTCTTTCTCATTTTCTATCCGAGTCAGAATTTTCAAGAAATTGTTAAATGTTTCTGACTTAGCTTTCATGAAAGCAACCCAAGTAAATCGAGAAAAATCATCCACAATAACTAGGATATAAGAATTTCCATTCAAACTAACAGTCCTAGTTGGACCCATTAAATCCATGTGTAGAAGTTCAAGAGGTGCCGTGGTGTTGATGTCTTTAACCTTTTTGTGAGGAGATTTGGTGATCTTACCCACTTGACATGGACCACAAACAGCAGAGGGGCATTTCTTTATTTTAGGTAGACCTCTAACAATGTCTTGTGATGATAACCGATTTAAGGTATCAAAACTGATGTGCCCCAACCTATTGTGCCATAGGTCAGTATCATCTAAAAGAGTAACATTACAAGACAAGGAGCCAGAAGCTTTGTAACAGTTGTCTGTGGTACGATTGCCTTTTATGTAATTCTCTCCCATATTAGTCAAAACATCACAGGAGGTTTTGGAAAATTTAACTTGGCAACCATTATCACAAAATTGACTGATAGAAAGTAAATTAGCTCTCATTCCTTGAACTAATAACACATCATTAACATTGGGTAAACCTTCTTCATTAAGAGTACCTTTGCCAATGACTTGGGAGGTCTTACCATCTCCAAAGGTCACGTTGCCACCTTTATAATGAACAACATCCTTAAGTTTGGTAACATCACCCGTCATATGACGCGAGCATCCGCTGTCTAAGTACCAACCAGCACTATGCATCTCACAGCGTAGGGCTGTTAAGACTACAAAAGATTTTAAATTTGAATGTTTTAGCTGGGGTCTTAGATCATCAGATCTGATCCAAATAGGCACCAATTTAAATTTGTTTTGTGCAATAATTTTGGATCTGAGAAAGGATTTACCAAATGGTCGAGATTTGTGATTAGTCCAAGTTCGAGGCTTACTAAAATAGTGAAATGATCCATTGCGATTTGAGGTTTTACAACCTAATCTCCCACTTTTTGGGTTAAAGTAAAAATTATCATTTTTCTTTTGAAACCATTGGCACTCAAAGTTTTGGTGTCCAAAAACATCACAAATAGTGCAGAATTTATTAGATGTAGGAATGCCAGAAATACAATGTTTTCTAACAAAGCAAGTTTCAAATTTCTCACCAGAATTGGAGTTAACATGTCTAGAAGGTCTCTTAGCAGGGGGACAGTATCTAGAAGAAGATGTTTCAACAAAATTTTCAATGAAGTAATCAATGTCACTTTCAAAATCATTTTCGATTAAAAATTGTTTTCCTTTGGCCTTTTCATTTGACTTGCTTTCCAAAGGAAGAGCCATTTCTTCCTTGGCTTTAACAAAGAGGACTGGTTTGGAAAAATCATTTATTTTCGTAATAGGACCATCATAACCAAACCCTCGTGTATCACCATGATAACGTTGGACAGCAATCAACTCTTCAAGGTCAAAGAATTTTATGTCACGACTACGACACATTTTAAAGGCAGTTTCACAAACTTCTTTAGACTTCTCAACTTGCAAAAGTGCAGCATTATATTTGTCTTCTAAAGAAGTCAGATTTTCATTTAAAGTCGTAATCTGAATTTTAAATTCAAGTGACTGTTTTTCAAAATCAATTTTGACATTGCACATTTCCACGGAATTTTGTTGAGTTATCTTATACTGATTCTCTAGGGATTCACTAAGCAATTTAACCAGATTAGATAATTCTTGCCTATTTTGCAATGTTCTCACATACAGTTCAGCATAATCATCATAAGCAACCCTATTATCATGTTCATTAGTGTCCGTGTGTGAATTGTTGCTAACATCAAATTCAGCAACATTAAAGGCATGTTTAGCATCAAACGGAGCAGTTATTTCTAGCATAGATGGTTGACTAGCTAGTAAAGACTTAGCAGCAGCAATTAAATCAAACACTTCATCAGAATCAGAATTATCTTCAGAATCAGACATTCCAGCAAGATATACATCTCCACAACAGTCATAAACTTCTCCTAAAAACGCAAGGTAATTTGATTCAGTTTCAGCTTGGTCTTCTTCTGATTCAGAATCAGAGGAATCATCCCAAGTTTTTGTAATGTTTGCCTTGAGCTTTTTAGGATACTTAGACTGTGGTTTGGATCTACATTCAGCCATAAAATGTCCAAGTTTACCACAATTATGACAAGCCATTTTCGATTTATCAATCTTACTAGTAGAACTATCATGATCAGCCTTTACTTTAGAATTTCTATTATGGGGTCGATTGGCCTGACGAGATTGATTATTCTCTTGCATACGTCTTTTAGCAATAGAGTTTCTATGCTTCAAGAGTTTCTTAAATTGAGAAGACATAAGTGCAAGTTGATTGTCAATCTTATCAATGTCATCCGACTCAACATCAGATTCATTATCAGACTCAGATAGTTGCCTAACTACCTCATGTTTGTATTTATTAGGACAGGCAGTTTTGAATGCAACTTTAGAAGAACTGGTCAGATCATTCTTAGCATAAGAGGTAAGAGTCTTTCTAAAAGCTGTTTCAAGTTCCATAGTTCTCAATTTAGAACTAAGCAATTCAGGCGTAAGAGAAGGATCATCCATTTCTTCAATGATATAACGTTTATGATCAAATCTAGGGGCAAGGGATCTCAAAATCTTAGCACATACTTCTTGATCAGTATACTCAACATCATTAGCATGCAACAGGGTAATAATATCAGTCAAACGCATATAGAAATCGTCAAATGGTTCGTTATCTTTCATAACAAGCATATTGTATTGTTGGATAAGCATTTGAGTTTTACATCTTTTTACCCTAGCATCGCCTTCATGTGCTATTACTAATGTATCCCACGCGTCCTTACTGGTAGTGCAGTGACAAATACGTTTCAGTTCATTTTCACTTACACTCATGAAAATGGCATTCTTACCCTTATTATTAAAATTGCTTATCTTTTTCTGATCAGCATTCAATTCAGTGGTTTTAAGTTTTCTAAAGATAGTGCTGCCTTCTGCTATAGGAGTGGTGGGGTGTTTATAACCATTTTCAATTAGATCCCACACGTCATCTCCTAGTGTGCCTTGAATAAATGCTACCATCCTAATTTTCCAATACGAAAAATTTGAGCCATCAAAAATAGGAGGTCTGCTAAAATTGCCTAGCCTAAGAAGTTGACTTGAATCATCCATTAAAACAAGGTGAAAAGTGTTTAACAAAAGTTTTGAAAACGATCTTTAAAAGTCTAGCTCTGATACCACTTGAGGTTACCCCAGCAATGCGGGTCGGTGCGCAAAGACTTTATGTGCGGAAGTAAACTATTGTTTGAGTAAACACCTTAAACCTACGAGTTTATATGAATGATTCCAAGGGGGACCAAATTAAACTTTTACTTAATTTGATTAACTTTTATGAAAATAGTTTTAATTTTCAAAGTTAATTATAGTCCAAAACAGATTCAATTTTTAGGCGAGTTTCTAATTATTAAGTCCTACCTTTTCATATGAGGTGAAATGCAAGAAATGTACAACACACGGTATTTATTTAACGTCGCAAAAACCCTTCCCCGGGAAAAACGACGGACTCCTCTAGGAGTCACCTAAACTACTTCCACTAAAACAATAAAAGAATAGGTACGAGTTACAAACAACAAACGTAACAATTAAAGAAGAATGATCTAGCTATTATCCCACACGACCAAGTCTCTAACCAGGTTGCTTATTCAGTTCTCTCTTTAACTTGTCCTCACTTGTTTTTGCGTTCTTCACTTCCACGCCTCCCCTTTAACTTCTTTAAGCGCAGGTTGGCTCAGTGCCTATTATTTACTTTCTAGTGAAGTGTGTGTGATGCAACAGAATATATTTCACCTATATCTTTGCAAGTCTTGTGTTATTCAAATCAAGTCAGTTTGACTTTGAATACACTTTTGAAAAACTTCTTTTCTCTTACTTTAAATCTTGAACACTAGACTTGTTCAGATATTACACAAACATATGTCTACGTGAATACAAAGTGAGTGATATGTGAGTGATATGAGATGCAAACAATTTCAGAAAATCACCAACACAATCAAGTAATCAAGTAAGCATGTTCACACAGATATATTTCTACACTGAACAGAAATAAATCATATCAAGCATACAGTCAGAAATAATACAAACTGTTTATAACTAGTTTAGATTAAAATGATTTAATCCAGTTTAGTTTAAGTTCCAATCAGTCTGAACAGTTCAGGTTCTTGATTAGGTCCAGTATGTTCTTGTTCTCAGTCCAAGTCCTTGGTCAAGTATACAGGTACAAATATGTTTAGTCCAAGGTCATATTTCCAGTATCAGGTAGTTAGGTTCCGATTCACAACTTATATTAGGTTTAAATCTCTAAACCTAGAATTAGTTCCTCTTTCGTGTAAATCAGATTTTCAGAAAGAATCAATTTAAAACAAAGTGTTTTAAATGAAGTAAGATCAATACTGGTTCTAGTGTGTGTAGTGTTTATAAAATATATCAGCACAATACTTACACAAACACTTTAGATCTAGCACATAACAGATCAGAAACTACAAGAAAACAAGAACAATGATAGAGATACTCACAAAACGATTTTTCAGAATGAAAAATCAACTGATTTGGAAATGCAGAATTTCTGAGATTAAAAATCTTCCATTCTTGAATCCACAAAACGACTTGAAGACTCAGCAATGTTTTGTAAGGAATACACAAAAGATTTCACTGAAAATACTGGTGTTTAGTCTCTCTCTCTCAGAATTAATTTTGGCAGAATTTATGCTCAAAAACGAATTTTCTCGGGTTGAAAAAATGAAGGCACAAAGTCTCTATTTATAGAGTGCACAAGTGTGTGCTGATAAGTGTAAAATAGAATCACAGGGATCACTAAAGAATTACACAGAACCGTTGATAAGAAATAGATCTTGTGGCTGAGAAAGAAACACAAACTGTGCCATTAAAAATAAGACACGTGTAAAGCAAGTTGTTCGCACTAACTGAACAAGAAACAATCTGTTATATAAAACGCAGTCGTTTTAAATGAAAAACCACAAACCATTTTCGGTTTTATGTAAAACCGCGGGCGGTAAAAGGCAGTAAAGGGAGCCAGCTGGAACGCACTAAAAACATACCGTTATAAAAGAATTGAACCGGCGTCGTTTTTTTTTTTAAAAAAATGAAAAACATTTTTGGCGCATGGTGTAGTCCTCTGACAACTTATAAACATAGATATAATATAAGAAAAATTATATCATACATACATGCATTGGTCAAATCGTGGCCAGCTTTTGGATAAAGCCAACATCTATATGTAAATGGGGTCACATCGTCAGCTAAGGTTTAAGCCATGAGACATATAGGGCCACATACAAATATATATATATATATATATATATAAACTAATATAAAGTATACACATATACTATACACGCATACATATATTAAACTTATATATCAAGCAAGCCATACACACGCATAGGCATATAACAATTTTATTTTAAACTTCAAAAATTAAATCTGCATCTTTTATAAAAATATTTAGTGTCAAACTTATTTTCACAGAAATATTTTTCTTATAAAAATTCCAATTTAAAATTTTTGAACTCAAAAATAATTTTATTATGACGAAACAAAATGTTATCATAAGATATGATAAAAATGCAACGTGGTGTCGTGTCCTATGTGACAGAAATTCCTAAGAGCCATAAGATTACCTTTTTCTGAGATGGCGGACTGAATGGAGATCACATTTTATGTAGATGGACAAAGAGAGCTTGGAGTCGATATGGGGACACACAAACCTAAATTACGAAAATATTTTGTCAAAATTCTAGTCCAACTAGATGAAGTCCTATATAGCTAAAGCACGAAAAGCAAATCCTAAGTGTGCTCTATATAGGGCCTTCAAAACTTAATTTACGTTTTCAATGTATTTTCTTGATGCATTATAATGAACCTTAAATTTTCTGGGATTTAGGTTTGATATGAGTGATATGATGATGAATACATATTTCATGCATGTAGAGGACTAAATTTAATATACAATTTGTCCTAGAAATTTAGGTATCAAAATCTTGAAATTGGGGTTAGATGCCTTAGTGTTCTTTATAGTTAATTGGGGACGTTTTAACTATTTGATGTAGAGGATATTATTGTCGGTGTATGGACTGAAATCCTGATGTAAACCCCATGATAGATGCTCCATTTTATGAATTAAATAATGTTGGAATTTAGAATGAAATCTAAGTTGAAATATGTATTTAATGTTCATACATTTTGGGAAAATTAAGCATTAAATTGGAATTGAATCATGTAGTTAATGATCCTAAATGGACTAATTAAGTTGTAGGGAATCAATTACATAACTATTAAGAAGTATAAACCCTTAGAAGTTAATTCCGAAGGAACTTGAGGAATCACATATTGAAACAAACAAGCATATATGGGCTTCTGCATAAAATCGAATCGATTCGGCCTTGGAGCCAATCAATTCAGTTTGGCAATGAATCCATTAGGCGATGTACCAAATCAATTCGGTACTAGGAGATGAGTGATTTGGGCCTAGGATTTTGTTAAGGGTAATTTCAGCAGTCCAAGCGAGTTGGTAGGATAGTTTATGGGTCAATAGGTAATATATTAAAAATGAAAAGGTGCCCCTATTTATTTGGGAAAATTACATTTAAGAAGATGGTTAAGTAATTATCTTAGGGAGTGCAATGAATAATTCACTAGAAGGTAAATTATTAATAAATGTAATAAATGTGGACTTCATGTGGGACTTTTATATGGTAATTATAGACTAGTTACATATACATATTATACGAGATAATAATATGTACTTATGTATATTTATGTGGACATACCAATGTTTGTAAGTTGTCCTATCGGCTTGGGAGTTTGTATGTTACGACCGGGTACCACACATCATCATAGGTGGGCTTGAGGATTATGTTGGTCATATACGTACTACATGGAGGTGCTATTTATGTGAGCTAGGTATTGACGCTGACCCAACCTGTGTCACCGATAGGTATGGGCCGTGAACAGGAATCCTGCGTAAGGACCTCCCCTAACTTATGAGTATTTTTTGTTGTCCGCTTAGGATAAGAGATTCCCCCAGACTTGTCGATAGAGTATGAACTAGACACCAACGACAGATGCCTTTGTGTGTCAAATATATGAAAGGACATATATAAATAATTACCGGACTATAATGAGATAAATTTACTTATCTAAGAATGTGGACATAAATGATAAGACCCTACTTTGTGATGCATAATATATGTTTATGCCTAGACGTGAGACTTATAAAACTAGGATATTATGGGTATTGGCATTTAATTACAGGCGGTGCACTTAAACATTTAATTATCAAAAATTTCATTATTATTAATTTGGCAGGTTGTCAGAGTCATTATTTGAGACTTATTGGGATGCGATTTATATCACACTTAGATGATGGGTGAGGTGTTAAACTCATGCGAGTAATGAAGGTGGAAAATTTATTTTGTGTCAACTGTATTATTTCATCTTAAATTAATTAAGTTAATTCTTGAACATCTAAGGCTCTTACCCAAATTTAACTGTTTTCTCCCCACAAGTTCTCCTAGAAATGGATAGATGGATTGTGTTGTAGCAGTCTCGCAGTCTCTTTCATTCATCAGTTTTTAGATTCTTTGACTCTAGTATGGGTTCTTTTCTGCAAGAGTTAATTATTTTATTTGTGATAGTTGTAAGGGCATAAGCCTGAATTTCTTATATTGGGTTTTGGAATTTACTTTATAGTCGGATTTATTATGTAATTAGTGTTGGTTTGAATTTATCTATTGTTATGGAAACATTCATAAAGTTCAATACAAGCCTTTAAAATAATATAATATATTTTACATTTGTGTTGAGAATGGTTCGAATTGACAAACAAGCCCTATCTTCGACGTATCATGCTTGGCCAGCCTTTACGTGAGAAAATAGGGGTTGTTACACTTTCTGTCTCTATGGAGTGAATTCATCATAGTTTTAGTAGGGTTGTGAATTAACCATCCTTCTAAAGGTAGGAGAAGTTAGCTATTTATATAGCTGGGGTGGTGCCATGCGCACCCCAAGCATGTAGGAGGCATGTACAATATCAAGTGGCTAATGTCATCCAGTCACCTATCATCTGTGCTTGTAAATAATGATTGAGAGATATTCTCCACACATGAGGTGGATGGTGTCCACGTGAGGTTTGCAGCCCACATGCACTCTCCCACGCATCATGCATTCCACATGCCTTGCCAGATGTGCCCTACTGAGGTAAGGTGTCAGCCTGGTCGAGCAAGAGACCTCTGAGGTTCTATTAGATCACATGTTGGATACTGCCAAGTGGATTCTCGAATAACTAGCATCAGGCCAAGATGAGCGTATAACGAGTCTGATGAAGTCTCGGCCTAGTGGAAGGACGAGACCGAAATAGCTGTTATAAGATTCTCTGTGAGAGCACATTTCGTAAGGTCGGCTCGAGCTAAGCTAGTCTTGAGTGTAGATAAGGTCATACTTAGTCATATTAGGAATCATTATGAAAACCCATTGATCTTAAACTATAGCACACTCAAAACATAAACATATAACATATTTTTTTTCACTCAATTCCTTTGAAGTTATCATTTTCGAAAATCAAACAAACTAAACTCGTTGGCCTTGGATTTTTTTTTTATGTTACCTTTAATTTTTTTATATATAGGTTCTTTCCAATGGTGGCTACCCTGTAAAGGAGATTTTCTCCTTTTGTAGCCCTTTCCTGTACACCATCATATATTTTCAATAAAAAAATCTAACGGGCAATGCTGCTTACCTGCACAAATCTCCCATAGTCATAAAATATATAGATGGAAAGATGAATTGGAGAACATGTCACATAACTCAAATATAATATGTGAAGTTAAAATTCGAAGAGCTCGTGCATGTGTTTGTGGAGGCATATAAAAAATGAATCCATTATGTGAATCAAAGTCGAAACAACTCCATACAAGCATGACTAAGAACAATCTAGGTATTGAAAATCATACCCAAATGTCCTAGTTACATGGAAAGTACATAATGAAATGGATTCAAATACACCAATATGCCACACAAAATGTGTAAACTAAAATACAAAAAACTATAAATTTTTTTGCGTTTTTATTAAAAATTTCAAATGAAATATACCAATTAAAAAAAAAACTTAAAAGACAAACAAAATCTTTTTGTATTTTTTAATACGACTCAACAACTGTTAAATAAAAATACAAAAGAGTCAAATAACATACAACTAGAAAACATTTATATATATATATATATATATATGAATGATAAAGAACAAAAGTTTGTGTATGTAATCATGTGAACACAATCAAGCATTAGATATAGCATGGTATGTATGACGTGCAAGAAAATGAGAATCAATGAGTCTAATATGTAAAGCCTCCAAATTCTATTTCCAAACCCATATATTTGTAACACGATGATATATGGTTGTGGAAACCTTGGTGGATCTAGACTAAGACCTCCGGCGATAATTTTTAAGATCAAGTAAAAATGCCTAGGGTTTCCTGTCCTATCGTAAATTCATGGTCTTGGCTTTGTGATCAAAAGCATTTGTATATCGAATCCAATTCCACACTTGTCATCTTTTATTTGGACGGTTCCTAACATCTTATCCAACTTCTCGTACCTAGATCTCAAATCAAATTTTACACGATTCAAGTATCAATATCTCTTCATGATCAACTATTCAAGACTCTAATAAATGCCTAGACTCCTCAAACTCAAGCATATCCTTCTTTATAACCTCCGTCAATCCACAAAGTCTATCTCTCTCACCCTCAACATACTCTATCTTCTCTTAAAAAGTCCCCTCATATACCCTAAGGTCCTGAGTTAAAATTCGCACATTATTTCCTATGGCATGCTCTTTCAACCTAGCTTCCAACTTCAAGTCTTCCTTATTCACATTGAATATTTTTGCATATAACTCATGGAAGGAAACTTGGATTTCACTCTTCTACTAATCTTCTTCATCATCACTTTTTTCTTCACTCTATTACCCATCACACATTTAGGATGCACAAACGATGGCCTCGCAAATGTCATGCCTAGAAATATCTTCATGGGAAGATTTCTCATCAAAGCTCACATGACTACCCAGGGAGAATTGCTTCCCTCTTTCAAATTACTCTCACCAAGGATGACATTATAAGCATTTGTTTTTTTCCCCCCTTCCTTACTTTAGTGGGGCACTAAGCTAGGATATAGCCGTAAACCTCAAACCATAAAGCCATTTCGATTAATCACTCGTAAAGTTACCATTATAATTTTAGGGAAGTGATTGATCTTGTTATCTCAAACTTTTTTGCATCTTTCAGTTGCTTTTGAAACTTCAGAAATTTCTTGAATTTATTTTCTAACAAGGCCATATCTTTGGTCTTAACGTCAGATTAATCATTCAAAATTTGTGTTTTTTCCTGTCGAGCTTTCAAAACAATGACCTTTTCCTTCTTATTCATTTTGCAGGAAAATAAGTCAAGCTCACAAGTTTGTAGGTCACATACAAGATCTTCAAACTTTTTAGAGTTTGAAGCACCCAAGGAATTGAAAACAATCACATTTGATTAAATCTTTCAGACAAATACCTTAAGATTTTCTTCATTACTCGATTATCCAATATTCTCTTTCCTAAATTAAAATATGAGTTAACTATATCGGATAATCTACTGTAGAACTCATCGAAGGTTTCACTCTTCAACATCTTAATGGTTTCGAACTGAGTTATGAGGTTTTGGAGTTTAGAAGACTTTACAACACTAGTTCATTCATGGCTGCGTTGGAGTATGTACCAAACTTCTTTAAACATCACACAAGTCATAATGCAGTAGAACTCCTGTAGGGTAAGAGAGTATTTAAACTATGTAAATTATAACTTTGTAACCCATGTTCAACCTCACGCCATGACTTTACGGGTTTGGGTAACCTATTTTCTCTAACTAAGGTTGTAGTTGGGTACCAGCTAGTAAGTATCGCATGCCATACCTAATCATCTATAGCCTTAAGTGTAAATTTTATACGCATTTTCCAGTATGCATAGTTTGATGCCTCAAACATCAAGGATCTAAGACCATTAAAACGAAAAAAGTCATGCCTAAAAATGCTAAATCTAAACACAACTTAGTATTCTAACTCTGTTACCAATTTAAAGAGGTTCGATAGCTCAGGAAAGGATGATCTAACTAACAAAAAGTGTATTTAAAAAAAAAATCAAATTTAATGACTAAAACTTTTAGCAGATTAAACCCAATAAAATTTGTGTAACACTTTTAAACAGTTTGTTGTGAATACCCGATTTACCCAATTTTGTATTTTTAACCAAAAACATACATCTAGGCGATATTAGATAAAATAAATAAAACATCCACTATAGTCCGATGAAATGGGAAAACGTTGGACGATCGAGCCAAATATATTATATGATAAGGTTTTGCAAATAGATTACTATGATAAGGTTTTGCAAATACAAATAGATTACTATGATAAGGTTTTGCAAATACAAGTGAATTGTGTGGCTGGGCCATCCGAGGTTTTTTACATTATTGATATTCCTCGTACATCGGCGTCTTGTGAGACTGGTGTATTTATTTATTTTTTTGTCACCTAGATGCATGCTTTAGGTTAAAAAAAATAAAATTTGCTAAATTAGTTTATCGCTGCAACTCGATTTGAAATCTGTTAATAAGTTTTTGTTTGATTAATTTTTTTAAAGGCTTGATTTTTAAAAATTGAAAAAAATTATAAAAAATTAGAATTTTTATTTGCAAGACCATTCTTGCTTAAACGCACCATGGATATCAAGTGCACTTTCCACGCTTACATTGTATCATTGAATGGATGAACATATAAAAATTAAAATATAAAGTTGTTTTCTGCTTTTTAATTAGGTACCTCGGTATTGGTTATTTTAAGATTTCGTGTATCACAGTTAGAGTTGACAACCTTAAATACTAAAAACAATTTTGCAATTTTTAAAAAGAAGTCACAATCGATTAATTGCTATATTGCATAGTATAATAACTTTTTTAATTTCCATACAATCAAAAATAATTTTATATAAGAGGGTGTCTTAATTTTTGTTAAACCCATGAAGAATATATGAATAATAAACCTTTAAAATATTAAGTAAATCATGAAATTAGAAAAATGTAAAAACAAAATTAATTTAATAAAAATGAATACAAACTAAATTTAATAAAATTTAAAAACAAGTAAAATTGTTTAAGAACCAAAATAATAATGCAAAATTTTTTTTAGATGGAATTGTCATTTTCGCTTTGTTTACTTTTTGATCAATTTATAAAAAACTCTCTAATAGTCAAGAATGTTTGCTATGATTGATTACCAGTTTGTTCGTAATGTAAAAGTTGTTGATTTTAAGCGAAAAGTAACCATTTTTGTAGAGAATATACTTTCAAAAGTAGTTAAATACTAGTCATTACCACCAAATCTGATTATGTTTTATAAACAAATACCATAAAGTTCATCCATAATCCGAGAAAGTTTGAACTTTAGGAAAAGAAATTCATATTTCGCACACGCGCGCAAGAAGGGGGAAGAGAGAGAGAGAGAGAGAGAGATTTTTTAAAAATATTTAGTAAATATCATTTTTTTTAAATTATATACATAATATTTAATATAGTTTAAAAACAAATTATTTTGTAGTGTATATACTTTTTCCATAAAAGAATAAAAATAAGGGGCTGTTTACAAGAAACCAAAAATTAATTAAATAATTCAGTTTCAATCTAACATATTTTAAAGAATAATATTAAGTCCCTGACAGTGACATTAACACGCGTGTAATAATGTCCCTATAGGGACTAAACATTTTTTTTATATAAATATTGGACTAAACAATAAAGAAACAGCTTTTCAAGAATGTAACCTAACTATGTTTCATTGAAAGACAAAAGAAAAAGAAAAAAAAAACACTAACTAAGTAGCTATTTTTTCTAATATGTGTTGATAAGACAAATCTAAAATACGTTCTTATGGCATAATCTAAGGTTACACAATTAGAAAAACATAAATGACATTCTTTAGTGATTGAACTTTCTATATCTTTTGAAGCTCTCACGCTCAGTTTAGATAGTTTTCTCATCATGTTCATCATCTCACATGGAACAAAAAGATGGTAAGAGTGGTTTTAGTCAAACACAAAATTAAGTTGGAGTTGTCATTTGGGCTTTGTTTTACTGTTTTATCAATTCATGAATTTAATTAAAAAATAACTATCTTTCTAGTAGTCAAGAATGTTCGATATGACTGTTTACCAATTAGTTTGTATGGTGAAAAAGTAGTTGATTTTCAACTAAAAATAACTTTTTTCTTAATATATACCTTATATTCAAATTAAGTTTCAGTTGTCATTTGGGCTTTGTTTTACTATTTTATCAAATCATGAATTTAATTAAAAATTAACTCTCTCTCTCTCTAATAGTCGAGAATGTTCGAAATGATTGTTTACCGATTTATTTGTAAGGTAAAAAAGTACTTGATTTTCAACCAAAAGTAAACCTTTTTTAGAGAATATATACCTTATATTTATTTTGTGTGTGTGTGTGTGTGAGTGAGAGAGAGAGAGAGATTTCTTTGCGCTATTTAGTAAATACGATTTTTTAAATAACATACCTTATATTAAATATTGATTAAAATAAAATATTTAGTATTTGCTTTGTTTTATAACAATAAAAAAAATAGAAGCATATATCAAATAGTTCCTCGAACATTTTTTATTACACGTTTAGTTCAAATCTTTTTATTTTTTTCTAAAAAGTTCCTCACCATATAAAAAAATTAAAACAATGACACACACAAACCCATTTGCCCACCTCCCTCCACCCCCCACTGTCGGAGCTCCAACAATGGAGGTGTGCTGGTGTGTGGTGGGTGTGGGAGGTGGGGAGGGGGTGCCGTTAGCACGGTCCTTTAAAAATAAGAGAATATTGGGTAAATGAGTGTTTGATGGACTAAATGGGTTAAACAAAAAATAGGAGACTATGACATCCACTCATATATTTTTATAAATAATGCTTAGTTCCTACTAAGACATCCACCGATAGTACAGTTAATTATGTGTCAAACACTATATGTATAATAATGTCACTACAAATATTAAATATTATTTTGAAAAAAAAGTTGAACTAAACATTAAATGAAACAATTTTTTAGCCATTAAATATTGATTATTAACCTTATTGGTATAAGAAGAAAGAAACCAAAAGAATGAACAAATGCAGGGGTGGATGCATATGGGGTCCAGGGGGGGCTTGGCCCCGGTTCAATTTTTGGAAAAAAAATATAAGATCTTTTGGTCAAATTTGAAACTTTGAGTTATAACTCTAATTATATTAAAAAAACTAAGGTTGTAAGATTGTGATTAATTAAAAATATAAACCGAAAGTAAAGATCCTTGTCAAATTATAATTTGTATGTACAATTTTTTGTAGTCCCACCAAATATATACATGTATTTCTATAATCCGACCCTTGTCAAATTTCTGTAATTTGTGTCCCAAACATATATGCCCAAAAAATTCGAAACATATAATTTGTAGTCAATTTGGATGAACTATAAGTTGTATAAAACTCGAAATAATCCAAAAATAATTCATCTCGGGGGATCCCGCCCCCGAACCCCCGGTACGACTAGAAACTTTGGCCCCGATTGACCAAAAATCCTGGATTCACCACTGATCGAATGAGCCTGATCTATAGGTGTGTCTTGAATGTTCTCATCATATAGGATTGTACTCAGGAGGGCCCTGCATATGCATGAGCACTTTTATGGGCATGCACAAGCAGAGGCAGATCCATAAATTTATTTCGGGTGGGGCACAAACCATTGTTTGGTGTTCGTGGGCGGAAGCCCCCGAAATTTTTTTTGGGGTTACAAATTTTTTAGGGGTAAAATTTTGAATTTTTCCCTTTTTTTGGGTAGGCACAAGTCTAAATTTACAATTTTCTGGGGGTAAAATTTTGAATTTGAGAGTTAGGGTCGGGCACTTGCCCCAACTTCTTTCCATATGGATCTGCCCCTGGCTTCTTGTATGTTTGATTGTAGAAACTTGTCTTTAAATCTCTTTAGTAAATTTATCTTCACTACACCTTTTTTTATTTTGTTTTCCATTATGTAATACACGTACAATAGATGGAAAAAAAATTAAAATAAGGAGAAAAATATATTTATAATAAACATGCTACAAAATAATTATGGCATAATGATGAAAAATATAACCATTAAATTTTTAAAAACAAAGTTCTAGTATGCAAAATATTAATGTTTACGCACTAGTATCAAATATGAAAAAAAAATAAAAAGCGCAAATTTGTTGAAAAAGTGAAAATTATCAATAATGAATAAATATAAAAACAGAAGAGAAGAAAAATCGTTAAGAGTATTTGTATGTGTATTTAAGGTATATTTTATTTTTTTATTTAAACCTCCCGATGAAGTATGTTGGTAAATAAGAACTCAACCGAACAATAGAGGTATATTAAAATTTCACTGATTAAATAAAATTTAAGGTATTAAAATAAGGATCAAATACCAAAAAGTCCTTCAAATATTTTTTAATGCACATTTAGTCTAAGGCTTTTATTTTGTATCAAAAGGTTCGCGCCAGGGGGATAAAGGACATTTTGATGCAAAATAAAAATACTAGCACTAAATGTGTGTTGAAAAAAATTCGAGGGTCTATTTGGTATATGTCTCTTAAAATAAACCATCCCTTTTTTTATACTCATCTATACGCAAAAAGCATATTTTTGTGGAAACAAATTTATAATTTTATTTATTTGGCGTTAAATCTGAAGATTTAGGGACCGAGAATACAAATCGAGTTGGATTAGATATCTATCTCACGTGATGGTTTGTATTCTATTTTTATTTGTGTTCGGATATGTCGAGATATTGTAAACCCTTCACTTTCAAAACCCTTGACTTACCTGTCCTTTGGTATTTTTTATTTCCGTGTGGTATTTCTCCTATAAAACCCCATTTCCCCTCACAACCTCTCTCAAACCATCACTACTAGCCTTTTCAACTGTTTTATAATTAGAATGGCAGAAGAAGCACATACCCACGAGCACAAGGAGGAAGTTGAGAGCACAGATCTTGTGCATGAAACTAAAGTTGAGGATTGTGAGCATGAAGAGAAAAAACCCTCTTTGCTAGAGATACTTCTCCGATCTGATAACGGCTCTGTAAGTTTTTATTCATATCTCTTTCTAAGTATATAGATTTATCAATTTGCTCTATGTTGTGCATGGATTGTTTTGCTGCTGATGTTTTAGTAGATTTGGTTTGAAAAACTTTTACCCCATATATTTTTATATACATATTTTTCTATTTTTTCCAAAAAAAAAACAAAATGTTGGGGCACAAGTCCCCACTAGTCCCAACACAACTTCGTCCCTTTTTATAAGGTGTTGGTTCTCACCACCAATGCACCAGAAGTTAGTGGAGCTTCCTGAAGTGCCCTATTGCGTGGTGGATTAAAGCAGGATGACAAATGATAAAAATTGCTTGGGTCCATTTATATTCCCTTACTATCTTTACATTCTTGATTTACTTCATATGTGTGATGACAATTTATATTGTTCGAAGGTGAGTGGCTGAAATAAAACAAAACAATGAGAAAATCTTTTTATCTTCTGACATAAAATGATTTGTGAAAAGAGGAAAATATTTTGAATTTATAAAAAGTTAACTTAATACCAAAATCCCAAAATTCAATCCACCCCCCCCAGCGTTTGGGATATTTTTCCATTAAATAGGTATTTTGATAGCAGGTGTTCAAGGCATATGAAGGGTGGTAAGCCATGGTTTTAGAATTTCATTAAGAACAAAGCCAACACAATTAATTTTTGGGATGGGATAAAAACCAGCGTGTAATGAAGGGTTCAAAATGTTTTACCGTATTTCCTACACTATGACAATATTGGTTTTGTGGATGGCTAGAAAGCTAATATGTTTAGCATAGGCCAAATGTACGATGATCACAATCATGTGATTGTTACCATGAATGAGTTTCAAATGATTAACTTATACAATATAATATGTTTAGCATAGGCCAAATGTACTCTAGTTATTAATCTTTCAAAGGGTCATCTCTAAATACAATATAATATTGAGAGATAAGGTTAGAAAAAAAAGACTCAATATTTATATCATTTGCAATGTGAAATTTGTAAAATTTATAAGAATATGTAAGCCTTTATATGTAATGATGTTAAAAAACATTGTTTCTATACCTATAATATAAGTTTTTTTTTTAGTTGTTTTTCTTCTTTTCTCATTGATTTACGTTTTTTAAAATATGCAGTCGAGTGAAGAGGAAGTAGAAGAGGGAGGAGAGAAGATCAAGAGGAAGAAAAAGAAGGAACTCAAGGAGAAATTCGAAGAGAAGAAAATCGAGAATCACGGAGAGGACACAAGCGTGCCGATAATTAAATCCGACGACAATGAAAAAACCCATGCCGAGCCCGAAGAAAAGAAGGGTTTCCTAGACAAGATTAAAGAGAAACTTCTCGGACATAAGAAAACCGATGAGGTTGCTGTACCACCACCGGCAGAGTGCGGAACCTCGGATGGCGAGGGAAAGAAGAAAAAAGGATTTCTTGAAAAGATCAAGGAGAAGCTGCGTGGATACCACCCCAAGACTAAGGAAGATAAGGAAAAAAAAACTCATGCCCATTAAGGAGAACAATATGGTGGTATTAAGGGTCATGATTGTGTTGAAGTATTGGTTTGATTTGCTATTTACTTTTTGAGTTACTGGGTTGAATTATACTTTTGTGGTTCAAGTTATGGTTTATGTTTTGCATTTATGTTCCTTAGTGGGTGATCGGTTATTACCAAGTCCATATAGTTTTCGTATTGTGACCTGGACCATATTATTAATGGATTGATTACTTTTGTTTCTAATTTGGATTTATTGATAGTATATTCTACCTTGTCTAAATATATACATGTTATTTGTAATTATTTTTATATTTATTTTTTGTTGTTTTTTATTTATAAATTTTATTAATCATTTTTTAGTGATTTTTCAAAAAAATATTTTTTATTTAATAAGAATAACTTTAATGGACTAAAAACGGAGAATACCCCATATGTAAATAAAATATATTGTGACGTTAGCGACATACCATGTAAATAAACCCAAATATAATTGTGTACATAATAACATTATATAATCGGATTTTCAAGAGCTGACCACCACACTCTCTCACACTCTCTCTCTCTCAAGTTGTGTTTGATTTTACCTATTAAAAATCATTTAGACATAAGAAGTAATAAATATTGTTTTTAATTTTTAGATAAGTAAGATGTTCGTGACTATATTTTTATCTGAATAATTAAGAGGTTCAATTGTAGAGTTATATTTGATGTCTGAATGTAATTCCAGATTGAGATGAAAAAACAAATGCTACATATGAACATATAGACATGGAGAGATAGGGACAAGTACATCCAGAATAGATACTGAAAACATCTCTTAACTTTTTCTACACTAATTTCTCTATAAAGATTTCTAACAGTCTTTAACGAATTCAAGTGGTTTCTCCACTCATCTATTATATTTTCATATATAGATATTTATATGTCCTTAAGGTTTACTTTTTTATGTATTGTTTATACAATTTTATAAATCATTTATTCAACTATTTGTACGTCTATATGCTTTTCTGATGTGGACAATTAGTAATCAATTTTTAGACCTTTAAGATTGGCAGTGACGCACAAGAATATGAGTAGTCACTCAGAGAAAAAATTGATTTACCTTGGACAAATGGGTTCTCTATAATCATGTCATTTATGAAATATAGTAAATTGTAATTTAAAAAGATTGTAAGAGGAATGCTTATATATAAACTTCCTACTTTCATTTTAAAATCTTACGTATAGGTAATATGAACTGTAATTGCAACATATTTTTATGCGCAATAGTTCATATAAAATTTTATTCCATGTTTTTAGTTTCTTTTGAAATTTGATGTTTTTTTTTGTTTCATACTAATGACATTATGAGTTTGCATAAAAATATTTTCATTTATACCACATATACATTATAACAAAGGCTATATGCCCGGGGTTTACTACGAATACATATATAAGAACATACATTTACATTCGTATATCTTTAGTATATAACTAAATTTGTAGATCATTCTCCCATAGTAACACGTGAAAGTCATAATTTTCCCAATTATTATCCTTCTTATTCTCTCTCCGATTTACAACTGAATTCCCTTACACTCTCTCTCTCCTCAAGTTATCCTAATCCATGTTTCTTCTCTTCACATACTATGTTGCCACGCGTGTTTAATTATTTTTGCCTCAAAGAAGGCTTGTTATCGCCGGGAAAGTAAATGCCTAGAAATCTTTTACCATAATTTCAAATCCCTTCCCCTGCTTGGTTAACCAATGGATTAATGTCGTGAATCTAAATGTAGTGTTTGATTCATGTATGGAAAGTGACATGACAATGCATAGTATATAATAATAATATCCTTTAGTTACACACACACACACACATATATATATATCACTATTCTAAATAATTCGCCTAGGCTTGAAGCGTGGGAGAAACTCGCATTATAAAATATTAGACGAGGGAAAAATGCCAAAAGAAAATTTGTAGAACTTTTAAGCTATTATTAGAATCTCGCATTACAAAATTTTCTTCTCAAAATAATATTTAGATTTTATGGATAATTTTGATAATTTAATATTTTATAAGCATCTTTGTCTTCACTGAAATTATTGTAAGGATTTCCATGGGAACGTAAGAATCCCACCTATTGGATGAATTTTGATTCCACCTTTTTTCCACCAAGAAGGTAATCTAATTCCACTGTGGTCACATTCTCTTGTAACCTAACCTCACACCAAACATAGTAATGTTACACATTACCATAATTGTTAGAAGGAATCAAATTCCACATAGTTTTTTCGCGTTCTAAATGGGTCTTATAGCAGGCATTTGCATATTTCCTCTTCCAAATCTATAAACATTCTATTTTCTCTGTCTACATTGTTTAATGTAACATGTCTATTAGGGGTGAAAATATTGGAAACGATACGACATGAAATTGATCATGTAGTAAAAAAATGTGCACCCTTATTATTTTAAAAGTATGTCGGACTATATAATACAAGATATTTTAAGAGAGTGTAATAAGCCATGTTGTAAAAAAATGTATTTAGCTTCAATTATATAGGAGTTTAGTCCAATTTTACTACACCACTTAAACATTTCAATTATGTATTAAAATATGTATAAGAGTAAATAGATTATTTAAAACACAATTATATATGATTTTAGTATATTTTTAATTTAAGGACAAGATAATTTAATGTACGAAAAAAGTTTTCATTCTTAAAACCACTTGAATAACATATTATAACCTTCATCTTGTTATAAAGGATGCATCCTGCACTCCCACTTGTTATAAAGTCAACGTGTATTTAAGTATATATTTATGAGTTTATAAAATTTTATGTAATTAGTTACACAAAGATTTAGTTTTGCAAAAAAATATATATACAGGAATAGGTAAAGGACCCACGTCAAAACATTTCCTACCAGTAGGTATATATTACCTTAGAGACCAAAATGCTTTGTTATATACATTATTGGAGTCCCACATCAAAAATAGTTGCAAGTCTTACAACTATTAACATATTATAAATCTAATCATAACTCACTTATAAAGTTGGGACCGAATCTGGTCTAAGAGTCTTCTAGCTCTGGCCTGCTAATATTTCAAAAACTACGGTCAACCCATTTTTGGGATCAGTAGAATGTTAATTTTACAGTGCACTAAGGGATCCTGTAAGAAATCGAAGGGCATCCGTTGATTGAGTTTCAAATTTTTAATATGTATTTCAATGTAATCACCTGAATGAGAATTTAATTAGCGCGAGGGTTGACAATTATGTACTTGTGTCATTTTTTTATGTTTCTTGTCTATTTATGTTTAAAAAAAGATTGTTAAACACGTCTCTCGTGTTTTTAGGTTGGTCGTGTTCGTTTTAATTAAAAAATATATAATATTGGATTGTGTCATTTTAATGTTAGATAATTCTTGTTCCGGTCGTGTCTGGCTTATCACGGCCCAATAACACGATTTGGCACCCATTTTGTGTGTGTGTGCGTGTGTGTATCTTCGCTTCCTTAACAATATAATTGCCAATTCCTCTACTTTCATAAAATTCCCTCGTAACTTGATCAAATATCATGTAAAAGATATTTCATTATGAGCCACTAACGCTCATATTTTAAGAGGATCCATTACTATGATCTATTCATGTTCATGCCTATTATTCTTCATATATTTTTTGTCCTTCTCTCTAAATTTTATCACTGACACTAACATTAGATATTTTCTCTATTTTAATTCACTTTAGTATTTACCAAATCCATTCCATCACCACAAAATATTTCCACATATAATAGTCGAGGATATGTTGAGTAACCAATGGATAGTCAAGGTTGATTTATGGAACGTTCTAGGAGAAGGCATTTTTGGCAGACGAATGGGAAAAAGTTCTGGAAATTAGGTCATTCTAGTCAAGTTGTTTGTGTCTTTATTTATTTATTAATTTTACAACTAGTTTTGTATTAGGATTCCAGCAATTGGGATTTTGAGATGTAATTAGAAAAAGAAATAATTCTATTATTCCAGTGACCATCTGGGATTTCTCCGATACGGATTCGCCCTGAAATAAGAGAATTTTGGCATGTGCGGCTCTTCAGAAATCTTTGCGGGCTCCCACATATATAAATTGTCCTTCAGTAAATGATGATGAAAAGGTAGAACATGGAGTCACGAGCCTATTTTACTCAAAGTAGGCAAAAGATGTAGTAGTTTTCATAGAAATGTCATCAAAGACAAATTAATGCATACTAAATCAAAAAAATTGAGGGTCCAGCGACTAAGTTACCGAACGGATAGGTGTTAGGCACCCATTCTTCCCTATTAGTGTCTCAAAAGCTAGGATAATATTCTCATTTTCTCCAAAATATAATTCATGTGTTTAATGTCAAAATAAGTTAGAAAAATAGATCGTCATATACACATCATGAGTAGGACGAAAATGATTCATTCTGAGGAGTATAAAAAGAAAGAAAATAATCTGACAAGGTAGCCAAAATGTGTGCAGTGCACGAAGAATGGAATATGTATGTATGAGGAGGGCACTAAAAATATGATAATCAAAAGGGACAATGATATGTGCAATGTATCGGACACAAATCCGCCATGGTGAAATAAATATGCGTCTCTAACGAAAGTGTAAAAAAGAAACATAATAAAAGAATATGAAAATATGATATGATTAACCAACGGATCGTGATTTACTATGAGGAAGTGAATATGCATATTTGATGGGTTACCAGTACTTATATATGTATATACGCATAGTAATACTAAATATTAGAACTAGTAAAGAAAATAAATAAGCAAATAGGACGGGAATATAGAGGATGACTAGGGACACTTAGATATGCCAAAAAAGGTAACAAAGTCCATGTAGTTTGACAACATGCAAGGGTGGGGCTTAACCCATGAAACCAAAACTTGAAATTCTCTAAGTTCATTTAAAAATGTTCACAAGTGTTGGGAGTGTGAAAAATGGAAAATATACTTTAGGGTTTAAAGGTGAACCCTCTTTTAGCATTTTTGGTTTCTAAATTATGTTTTTTGCATATAAATAAAAAAAAAATGGATTAATTGGAGTAATAAAATGAAATAAAGTAAAAATATTTGAAGAATGAAGAAAAAAATAATAAATGACACTAGTTAAATATTATGTAAAAAGATTGAAGTAGACCTCATATGGAACTTTGCTATGATTTTGACGTAAAGCAGGCTAATTTTTATGGTGTTTCAGTGTTGGTGGGGTAATGGTAAAATTGGGTGGCAAAAAGTGAGGTCAATGCGATGTAAGAAAAGTGGAGAGAATTTTTAGAACATGAAATTTTATAATGATGATGCACTAATTGCGAGGTAGAGGTTGTTTTAATTTTCAGAAAAGGGTTCTTACGAATTAGGCCATGACTTCCTTAAATATAAAGATATAGGGGCAGGGTCTATGCCGATTGGCATAGTCCCTGGGCTGCCAATCGGCATACCCCTAGGTTGTTGATGAAGTAAAGTACCCCTCTGACGATAGGCAGAGGGTCTGGGGTGGCCTATAGGCAGTCCAAAAAGGAATTTTTCTAAAAAAAATGTAGAAAATGCGAATCGTAAGTCCGAATCGCGCACAAACAAAACCGTGGAAAAACGAATTCAAATCCATCTAAAAATCTATTGGGCCACTTTCGGGTCTGAGATTTAACGAAAGTCAAACGGTGCTTCAAAAATGCTTGATAGCGTCTAGGATGGGGTTCATGGAGTAAAATGGCAAGTACGCACGAACCGTTCGGTCGATTCACGCACGGAATTGACCGTTGGAAGGGGTATTAAAAGCCTTATGAAAGTGAAAGAGATATTCCGAGGTTTAAAAGTTGAACAAAGTTAAACGGAGCACAGAAGCGTGTGGTGGCCTTTAGGATAGGGTTCTTACATTAAAAAGCGAAGTACGAGCGAACTGTATGGCTAATTCATGCATGGTATTGATAGTTGGAAATGGTATTTGGCGGCCCGGGTATCAACCGATGAGGCTCAAAAAGTATCTACGAAATAGGGAAATGGAATTATCATTTCTTTATCACAACACATGAAACCATAAATATGATGACCACCACATGAAACCTTCTCTCTCCAGATGATTAGAAATAGACTTTGTGCCCAACAAAAAGATCTCAAAGCATAAGAATATTGAAATATGCATATTTAAACTCTTTTGGGTGAAACAATGGTTTTGAAATTTAGTAAAAAAATAGGAATTCTTCTTTGCCAAATGTTCTTCAAAATTTGAGTCCATCATGCCTCTTTATATTAAACCAAGAAATTCGAGGCGACAAGTTCTTCCAAATGAAAAAATAGTTCTCATTCGAAAAAAAATCATATTTTGTTCAAATCAATACCCGTCTCGTTCGAACGAACATGCATTGTGGTTCAAACGACCTTCCCATGAACTTCCAAATGATGACCTTCCATCTGACAAAAATTTCCCGTTTGAAGTTCAGTAGATGTTCGTTCTAATATCCTAAGCTTGTTCCAGTGAGATCTCAAACTTGTTTGAACGAAATTCTCATTTCATTGTAATGAAGCATGTATCTCGTTCTAACGGACTAAGAAATAAATATTTTTTTCTAAAAATGATTTAAAAACAGTTCCAAATGATTTTGTTTAAAAAATAATCACCCAAAATAAATTTCAAAGGATCATAATCTAATGCGTCCCTACCTGTAAGATCCTAAAAAAATGTGAGGACAAACTTGGCATGAAACACGATATGATGAGTATCAATCTTTGAAGCTTTTTCGCTACGTCTTCAACAGTTTTACAAGATCTATAATAAAAAGTCTAACTTATAACTCAAAATTTTCCTGAAATTATGCCAATTACAAACAAATTGAATCGGTTGGGAATTTTCCCTTTTAAATCTCCCCTTTTGGCTATTCCGGGACAAAAAACCAAAGTAAAAACCCCGTGGATCAGAAAACTCTTTAAAAGACTCAACCTCAAAAGAAAAAAGTACAGATGATCGACAAACACATATGCTAAGTAGCTTTGCTCACTTGAAACTTCGTCTTATGTTGTAAAGCTACACACTTAAAACACCTTCAAGTGCAAAGAAAATATAACATGTATAAAATCAACATCTGAATAAATTCAAACTATGTCCAACAATCTCAACCTAGGTAAGATATCTCCTACTAAGATAAAGAAATCATAATCATGAAAGGAAAGACACTGCTTTTCCTCATTTTTTTTAGAACTAAACAAAGTAAGAATGCATAAAACTATTTATCCCCCATGAACTGAATCTCCCCGAAATATGTGAACATATAATAACAAGAGAAATTACAAAAGTAGTAATACTACCATGCAATGGTGTAACGTGCATCAAGAACATAACATTGCAACACAGGCACGAATATTCACAAGCCTAGAATATTAATAAATTTACAAGAAGGGGGTGAGGCAAAGAGGGAGATAACACAGAATATAAGTGGTTCAACCAATATTGGCCTACTCCACTATGTGGGTGCGTGTGAAATCCCCTAAATAAGGACTATAATGGCCTTGGGATACAAAACACTCAAGCTTTCTATAATTCCCCATAATTTTTCGAAAATAAATAATAATAATAATGTTTTTTGATAAATTAAATTTTGTGGAAATTGGACTCAATTGGAAACCTAATTTAATAATTGCAAAGGTGTAATTTGTTGTTAAGTCATATTTTTATGTGATTAATTTTCTACGTGTATCTATGTGTATTGCTATAGCATTGCATGTATTGCAAAAAAATTCAAATTAATATGTGACACAATTTAAAAGTACCCAATGTTAACATAAAATAATTCGGGATATATTTCGGGGCACATATGGGCTCGTTTATGTGTTTTAGACCTTTAGAAATAGTCCCAGATCTAAAATATATAGGTTGGAGAGGTTTTGGACTAGTTGGGATATGAATTCGGGTCTATTTGGGGGTCCAAAAATTGGGTTTTAAGACCTACTCGGAATTATGATTTATTAGTGTTTAAGTGGGGGTAAACCACTTCCCCACTACTCTTCAAAAATGACCTAAACACAATTGTTAACGGGAGAGGAAAGGAGAAGAACCAAATAGGATAAAAGGACAAGGAATCAAAAAGAAATCAAAGGGGTTGTCTTCCACAAATTTTTAAGGCAATAATCCTCTTACTTAATTAAAGTTTTCCGTGTATTTTCTTGATGCATTATAATGACCCTTAAAATTTCTGAAATTTAGGTTTGATATGAATGATTTGATGATGAATAAATATTCTATGCATGTAGAGGGTTGAATTTAATATAGAATAAGCCCCATAAATTTAGGTACACCGATATCTTGAAATTGGGGTTAGAACCCTCAGGGTTCTTGATAGTTAAGTGGAGACATCTTGACTAGTTGATGTAGAGGATATTATTGTTGGTATATGGACTGAAATCCTGATGTAAACTCCATCATAGATGCCACATATCATGAATTAAATAGGGTTGGAATTTGGAATGAAATTTGAGTTGAAATATGTATTTAATGTTCATACATTCTGCGAAAATTAGGCATGAAATTAGAATTGAATCATGTAATTAATGATTGTAAGTGAACTAATTAAGTTGTAGGGAATAAAATACATAACTATTAAGAAGTATAAACCCTTAGAAGTGAATTTGGAAGGAAATTAAAGAATCCCTTACTAAAACAAACAAGAAAATATGGGCTTTTGCATAAAATCAAATCGATTCGGCCATGGAGTGAATTGATTCGGTTTGGCAGCGAATGGATTCAATCATGAACCAAATCGATTCAGTCCTGGGGACTGAGTGAGTTTGGCCTAGAATTTGGTTAAGGTTAATTTTAGGAGTCCAAAAAGTTGGTAGGACCGTGTATGGGCCAATAGGGAATATATTAAAAATGAAAAGGTGCCCTTATTTAATTGGGAAAATTACATTTAACAAGATTGTTAAGTAATTATCCAAGAGAGTGGAATTAATAATTCACAAGAAAATAAATTATTGAAAAATGGAATAATTGTGGACTTTATGTGGGACTTTTCTATGGTAATTATAGAGTAGTTACCTATACATATTATACGAGATAATAATATGTACTTATATGCATTTGTGTGGACATACCAATGTTCATGGACTGTCCTATCGGCTTGGGAGTTCGTACGTTCGGACCGGGTACCACATGTCAACACAGCCGGGCTTGACGATTGTGTAGGTCATATAGGTACTACATGGAGGCACTATTTATGAGAGGAATGTGTTGATGCAGACCCAACTTGTGTCACCGCTGGGTATGGATCGTGAACAAGTATCTTGCGTAGGGATCGCCCCCAACTAATGTGTGTTTTGTGATGTCCACTTATGATAAGAGATTCCTCCAGACTTGTCGATAGAATAAAAACTAGATACCAATGGTAGATGCCTTTGTGTGTCAAATATATCAAAGGACATATATAAATAATTGCCGGACTGTAATGAGATAAATTTAATTGTCTAAGTATGGGGACATAAATGACAAGAGCCTACTTTGTGATACAGAATAGATGTTTATGCCTAGACGTGAGACTTATAAAACTAGGATATTATGGGTATTTGTAGTTAATTACAATCGATACACTTAAACATTTAATTATCGACAAATTAATTTTTATTAATTTGGCACGTTGTCATGTCATTAATTTGAACTTATTGGGTTACGATTTATATCACACTTAGATGAGGGGTGAGGTGTTAAACTCATGCGAGTGACAAAGGGGGAATATTTATTCTGTATCAACTCTATTATTTCATCTTGAATTAATGAAGTTAGTCTTGAACATCTAGGGCTCTGACCCAAATTTAAATGGTTTCTCCCCCCAAGTTCTACTATATAGGGATATATGGATTGTGCTGTAGTAGTCTCGCAGTCTGTTTCGTTCATAAATTTTTAGATTATTTGATTCTAGCGTAGGTGGTTTTCTTCCAGAGTTAGTTATTTTATTTGGAACAGTTGTAAGAACATAAACCCAAATTTCTTTACATTATGTTGGGTCGAAACATTTACTTTGTATTTAGATTTATTATGTACTTGGTGTTGGTTTGAATTTATCTATTGTTACGCAAACATTCATTAAGTTCAAAATAAACCTTAGAAATAATATTATTTATATTACGTTTGTGCTGAGAATGGTATTAATTGACAAGCGAGCCTTTAGGTGAGAAAATTGGGGTTTTTATAATTTGTATCACAACACAGTTTTAGTGTCCTTAAGATATGTGTTGCGTTCATTACGTTCTGTTTTGCGTTATTTGATATGTAAAGCCTATCGTTAGGATTCATTGTATTCTTACATTGGTTCTAATTCGAACTTTATTTTCTTTTAAATGGAAAAACAAAAAGGGGGAAGACCGAGGTGAGGAGTTCCACATATTTCCAAGGAGGGAGCTCACTCGCAACCACGTCATCAGCTATAGGCCCCAAAGGCCCAATAGTTGATCACACATGCTCAGATAGACACTATAGTGTCTCAGGCGGTCTCTATGGCTATGGTAGCCATTCTCCAGCACTTCCCACCACCACAGACACATAAGCAACCACCACTATCACAACAAGTGGCTATACCAGCTCAGGAACTGGGTTATATGTAGGATAGAGTGACGGAGGCCTTTTTTAAGGACCAGCCTCCAGAGTCCGCTGGCAGTTTAGATATATTTGTGGTGAGTAGGTGGGAGAAGGATATTGAGAGGCACTTACGGAGGGTCAAGTGAACACCCATACAGAAGCAGATGTTGGCTTCATTTAGATTAGTGAGGGACGTACTTCAGTAGTGGGAGGAGATTACGATAGTTGCTAAAAGGGGTAATTTCACTATTGATCAGTTTTGTGAGAGATTGGAGGGGAAATACTTCCCCCTAGCGATGCAGTCTGAGATGAGGAGTGAGTTTATGGATCTCAAATAGGAGGGGATTACTATAGCCGAGTACGAAGAGGAGTTCACCGCCCTCTCCTACTTCATAACGGAGGAAGTTTGTATCGGGAAGATGAGTATGGGCAGGTTCATTTTGGGATCAGCCTGACACATCAGGAAGGATTTTATGGGTTACCCATCATTCACAAAATACAATCAGTTGGTTAGTTCTCTACCTCTCCATTGCGAGGATCACATGGAATTTCTAAAAACAAAGGGAGAGAAACGTCATGGAGCGAAGTCTTCGAGACAACAAGGCAAGAGGAGTGGCGGAAGCCGATATAGGACCCAACAGCACAGGGGCACCCCATCTGCCGACCAGAATAAGAAGTTTAGAGGTGCAAATAACTAAAACAACCAGGGATAGTGGGTGAAGGTCTATCAGGGGCTAGCAGTACAGAGGCCATCAAGGCCAGGGATAGGAGGATAGAGGCCAGCAGGGATGACGATTTAAGCAGGGTCTGTTCTAAGGAAACTATTATACCTATGGGGAGAAGGGTCATTCCTCAGAGATTTTTTCTCGTGGTAACGAGATAGTCCAAGAAAAGGGAGGCTATAGGGGACAGTAGCAGGCGCCATAGGGACATCGCCCACCCTTTCTAGCTCAGGGAGCCGCTGCACCAGTCGCTCTAGCACCCATCGCCCCGCAATAAGGACAATAGTCATTACAGTATGGACGAGTCTATCATGTTGCAACCACAGAGGGGACAATGCATGCACAAGAAGTCGAGGGTACATTTCCCATCTTTGGTCATATTGGTCGCAGTCTATTCAATACGGGTGAATCTCATTATTTTGTTAGCACGGGGTTTGCACGGGAGACGGGTATGATAGATTTTGCATCCAATATTATTTTACACCTAGGCTCACCAGTGGGTAGAGGGGAACCCATACATTCAATATGTCGGGTTATAGGTATTGAGATAGGTCGACTCACCTTCGTAGTTGATTTATTAGTACTTGACATGCATGGGTACGATGTCATTTTGGGTATGAACTGGCTAGCTACATATAGACCATGTGTGGATTATTGTGGGAGGTCCAACATCTTTGCCACTCCAGGGTAGGAGATATACCTAGTTGCGATGTCGCACCCCATAGGTGGTCGAGCACGCATTTGTACTACATCGAGGAAGATACTTCTTCATAGGTTGTGGTGACACTAGATTCCCGCCCGGAGGTGAATGAGTTTTCTAATATTTTTGGGTAGATTTTATGGTTACCACCTAGTCGGGATATAGATTCCATGATTGATTTATTTCCAGACACTAGACCTATTGCCCATACTCCGTATCGGATGGATTATCGGAGATAAGGGAGCTACAAGAGAATATTAAGAAGTTATAGGGAAGGGATTTATCAGGAGGATTACTTCACCCTGGGTGATACAATGTTATTCATCAAGAAGAAGGAAGGACCTCTACATTTTTGTATCGACTGTCAGGAGTTGAACAAAGTCACTATTCAGAATAAATACCCGTTTCCACATATAGATGATTTATTTTACTAACTGAGGGGTGCTGCATATTTTTCAAGGATTGATTTAAGGTTGGGTTACCACCAGTTAAGAGTTCGGGGGTAGGATATCTAAAAGACAACCTTCCTTACTAGGTATGGGTCATACGGGTTTTTGGTGATATGATTTGGGTTAACCAATGCACCAGAAATATATATGGACTTGATGAACCGCGCGTTCAGGGATTATTTGGATCGATTTGGTATCATATTTATAGATGATATCTTAATTTATTCTCAAACTATGGAGGGGCACGCAGATCATTTATGAGAGGTCTTATAGACACTTATAGATCATCAGTTGTATGCAAAGTTTCAGAAATTCGTGTTTTGGCTGAGCGAGGTACAGTTCTTGGGCCACATTGTGTCCGATCGGGGGATATCCATGGATCCAGGGAAATTTTCTACCATGATGGAGTGGGGACAACCCACTATACCCATCGAGGTTCACAACTTTTTGGTATTGGTCGGGTACTACCGTCGATTCATCTAGGAGTTCTCCAAGATAGCCGGGCCCTTAAGGAATTTGACGAGGAATGGGGTACCATTTGTTTGGGATGAGGTGTGACAGTAGGAATTTGAGGAGTTAAAGACTAGACTGAATACAACATTGGTTTTCGAATTACCTCGGGTAGGGGTTGACTATAGAGTCTTCACAGATGTGTCCTTAAGGGGAATTGACGGGGTTTTGATGTAGGAGGAGAGGACAATATCTTATGCTTCCCGAAAGCTTAAGACTCATGAGGGACATTATCCCACCCACGATATAGAGTTAGCATCAGTGATTTTTTCATTACGAGTGTGGAGACACTATCTCAAGGGGGAGAAACTTTATCTTTTCACAAACCACAAAAGCCTGCAGTATTTGTTCACACAGCAGGAGCTGAACATACGACAAAGGAGATGGCTAGAGTTTTTGAAAGATTATCAGTTCGACATTTGGTACCACCCGAGAAAGGTGCCGTGGAGGATGCTTTTAGCAGCAAGCCTATTTTGGAGTTAGCAATGGTGTGAAAGGCAAAGTGGCAGTCTCTTTATGCCAACAATGACCTGACCCGCGCATTTATGGCAGTTCTCACTATCACCCCCAAGATCATTATTTGGGTAGTGAAGCCATAGGGAAGGGATAAGAATTCCTAGGAGCGAATGAGATAGTTGTTAGACGAGAGATCGATTGGGTTAGATGGTGGTTTGAGGTTTCAGGGGAGACTAGTTGTAACAGATGATGAGGAGTTGAGGTGCGATATTATATTTAAGGTTCATGGGTTACGATTTATGGTACATCCCGTAAGGAATATGATGTACCACGACATGGGACGCCAGTATTGGTGGGTCAGGATGAAAAGGAACATAGATAATTTCATGTCAAAGTGTGCTACGTTTCAGCTGGTGAAGTGGAGTATTAGCGTCCCGTAGGATTTTTACAACCTTTAGAGATCCCAGTGAGAAAATGAAAAGTGTCTCCATGGACTTTATTACTGGGCTACCTACATCTTAGAGGGAACATGATTTGATATTGGCAATCATCAACAGATTGACAAAGAAGGCTCATTTCTCATCGATCCGGACACATTACAGCTCAGAGAAGTACACCAGACTCTTCCTTCCAGAGATTTTTAAGTTGAGCGGGGCACCGCTCAACATCGCGTTAGATAGGGACAGGACATTTGTGTCCCACTTTTAGAGGAATTTTCAGAAGGCCTTAGGGGCATAGTTGAGATTGATCACGTCATATCATCCTCAGACCGATTAACAAACGAAGAGGATTAACCTACTGTTGGAGGACATGTTGAGAATAAGCATTCTAGATTTTTTAAGGGGAGCTGGTATCATTATTTGCCTTTAGTGGAGTTTCCATACAATAACAGCTACTTGTTCACGATCGGGATGCCACCGTTTGAGGCACTCTATGGGAGACCTTGTCATCCCCCCTCATATTGGTTGGAGTTAGGGGAGAACAAGTTCACAGGCCAGACTTCATTCCGGACACTTCAGAGAAGGTAGTTATGATTCGGGCCAAGATAGGAATTACACAGGACAAGCAGAATAGCTATGTAGATGCGGGCCAAATACACTTAGACTTAATTGGAAATTCAATTTAGTAATTGCAAAGGTGTAATTTTTTGTTAAGTTATATTTGTTTGTGATTGATTTTCTATGTCTATCAATGTGTATAGCTATAGCCTCGCATTGATTGTATAAAAAAATACAAATTAATGTGTGACACAATTGAAAAGTACCCAATGTTAACATAAAATTATTCGGGACATATTTCGGGCCATATATGGGACCGTTTAGGTGTTTTAAACCTTTATAAATAGTCCCGGGTCAATAGAATATAGGTTGGGGAACTTTTGGTCTAGTTGGGAAACGAATTTGGTTCCATTTGGGAGTCCAAAAATTGAGTTTTAAGCCCAACTCGGGATTAGTATTAATTAGTGTTTATGTGGGGGTAAACCAATTCCCCACTACTATTCAGAAATACCTAAGCACAACTTCTAATGGGAGAGGAATGCATAATAACAAAAAGATGCAAAAAGGGAAAGGAATCAAGAAGAAATCAAATGGCTTTCTTCCACAAATTTCAAGGGCAATAATTCTCAAACTTCATTTACGTTTTCAATGTATTTTCTTGATTCATTATAATGACCTTTAAAATTTCTATGATTTAGTTCTGATATGTAATATATGATGATGAATACATATTTTATGCATGTAGAAGACTATATTTAATATAAAATTTGTCCAAGAAATTTAGGTATCAATATCTTGAAATTGGGGTTAGATGCCTTAGCGTTCTTGATAGTTAACTGGGGACGTTTTAACTATTTGATGTTGAGGATATTACTGTCGATATATGGACTGAAATCCGGATGTAAACCCCATGATAGATGCTCCATATTATGAATTAAATAGTGTTGGAATTTGGAATGAAATCTAAGTTGAAATATGTATTTAATGTTCATACATTCTGGAAAAATTAAGCATGAAATTGGAATTGAATCATGTAGTTATTGGTCGTAAGTGGACTAATTAATTTTTAGGGAATCAATTACATAACTATTAAGAAGTATAAACCCTTAGAAGTTAATTTGGAAGGAAATTGAGGAATCACATATTGAAACGAACAAGAAGATCTGGGCTTCTGCATAAAATCGAATCGATTCAGCCTTGGAGCGAATCCATTCAGTTTGAGAACGAATCGATTTGGCGATGAACCAAATCAATTCGGTACTAGGAGATGAGTGATTTGGGCCTAGGATTTGGTTAAGGGTAATTTTAGCATTCCAAGCGAGTTGGTAGGACCGTATATGGGTCAATAGGTAATATATTAAAAATGAAAAGGTGCCCTTATTTATTTGGGAAAATTACATTTAACAAGATGGTTAAGTAATTATCTAAGGGAGTGGAATGAATAATTCACTAGAAGGTAAACTATTAATAAATGGAATAAATGTGGACTTCATGTGGGACTTTTATATGGTAATTATATAGTAGTTACATATACATATTGTAGGAGATAATAATATGTACTTATGTGTATTTATGTGGAGATACCAATGTTTGTAGGCTATCCTATCGGCTTGGGGGTTCGTACGTTAGGACCGGGTACCACACATCAGCATAGGTGGGCTTGAGGATTATGTAGGTCATATAGGTACTACATGGAGGCGCTATTTATGTGAGCTAGGTGTTGACGCTGAAGCAGCCTGTGCCACCGATAGGTATGGACCGTGAATAGGAATCCTGCGTAAGGGCCTCCCCTAACTTATGTGTATTTTGTGTTATCCAATTAGGATAAGAGATTCCCCAGACTTGCCGATAGAGTACGAACTAGACACTAACGGTAGATGCCTTCGTGTGTCAAATATATGAAAGGACATATATAAATAATTACCGGACTGTAATGTGATAAATTTATTTATCTAAGAATGTGGACATAAATGACAAGACCCTACTTTGTGATGCATAATAGATGTTTATGACTAGACGTGACTTATAAGACTTGGATATTATGGGTATTGGTATTTAATATTAGTCGGTACACTTACACATTTAATTATCAATAAATTCATTATTATTAATTTGGCACATTGTCAAAGTCATTATTTGAGATTTATTGGGATGCGATTTATATCACACTTTGATGATGGGTGAGGTGTTAAACTCATGCGAGTAATTATGGTGGAATATTTATTTTGAATCAACTGTATTATTCATCTTAAATAATTAATTTAATTCTTGAACATCTAGGGCTCAGACCCAAATTTAAATGTTTTCTCCTCCCAATTTCTCCTAGAAATCGATAGATGGATTGTGCTGTAGCAGTCTCGCAGTCTCTTTCATTCATCATGTTTTAGATTCTTTGACTCTAGCATAGGTGCTTTTCTTCTAGAGTTGGTTATTTTTTTTATAACACTTGTAAGGGCATAAGCCTGAATTTCTTATGTTGGGTTGTGGAATTTACTCTATAGTTGGATTTATTATGTACTTGGTGTTGGTTTGAATTTGTCTATTGTTATGGAAACATTCATAAAGTTCAATACAAGCCTTTAAAATAATATAATATATATTACGTTTGTGTTCACAATGGTATGAATTGACAAACAAGTGTTATCTTCGACATATCGGCCTGGCCAACCTTTACGTGAGAAAGTTGGGGTTATTACACTTTCTGTCTCTATGGAGTGAATTTGCCAGAGTTTTAGTAGGGTTGTGAATTGACCATCCTTCTAAAGGTAGGAGAAGGTAGGTATTTATATGGCTGGGGTGGTGCCATGCGCACCCCAGGCATGTAGGAGGCATGTACAATATCGAGTTGCCAATGTCATTCGGTCACCTATCATCCGTTCTTGTAAATAATGATTGAGAAATATTCTCCACACGTGAGGTGGATGTTGTCCACGTCAGGTTTACAACCCATACGCACTCTCCCATGCGTCATCCATTCTACATGCCTTACCAGATGTGCCCTACGGACGTGAGGTGTTAGCGTGGCCGAGCAAGAGACCACTGAGGTTCAATTAGATCACATGTTGGTAACTTCCAAGTGGAGTCTCGAATAACTAGCATCATGCAAAGACGAGTGTATAACAAGTCTGATGAAGTCTCGACCTGATGGAAGGATGAGATTGAAATAGCTGCTATAAGATTCTCTGTGAGAGCACATTTCGTAAGGTCGTCTCGAGCTAAGGTAGTCTTGAGTGTAGACAAGGTCATACTTAGGCATACCAGGAATCGTTATGAAAACACATTGATCTTAAACTATAGCACACTCAAAATCTAAACATATAACATATTTTTTTCACTCAATTCCTTTGAAGCTATCATTTTTGAAAATCAAACAATCTAAACTCGTTGGCCTTGGATTTTTTTTGCTTATGTTGCCTTTAATTTTTTATATATAGGTTCTTTCCAATGGTGGCTTCCATGTAAAGGAGATTTTCTCCTTTCGCAGCCCTTTCCCATACACCATCATATATTTTTACTAAAAAAATTCTGACGGGCAATGGTTTTTACCTGCACAAATCTACCATAGTAATAAAATATATAGATGGAAAGATGAATTAGAGAACATGTCACACAACTCAAATATAATATATGAAGTTAAAATTCAAAGAGCTCGTTCATGTGTTTGTGGAGGCATATAAAAAGTGAATCCATTATGTGAATTAAAGTCGAAACAACTCCGTACAAGCATGACTAAGAACAATCTAGGTATTGAAAATCATACCCAAGTGTCCTAGTCACATGGAAAGTACATAATGAAATGGATTAAAATACAAAATTATGCACCACAAAATGTGTAAACTAAAATACACAAAAATATAAAATTTTTTGAGTTTTTATTAAAAATTTCCAATGAAATATACCAATTAAAAAAAACTCAAAAGACAAACAATTTTTTTTTAGTATGTTTCAAAACGACTCAACAAATGTTATATAAAAATACAAAATAGTCAAATAACATACAACTAGCAAACATATATATATATATATATATATATAAGAACAAAAGTTTGTGTATGTAAACATGTGAACACAATCAACCATTAGATATAGCATGGTAAGTATCATGTGCAAGAAAATGAGAATCAAGGAGTCTAATTTGTAAAGCCTCCAAATTCTATTTCCTAACCCACATAATGGCAACACGGTGATATATGGTTTTGGAAACCTTGGTGGATCTAGACTAAGACCTCCGATGACAATTTTTAATATCAATAAAAAATGCCTAGGGTGACCTGTCTTATTGTAAATGCATGGTCTTGGCTTGGTGATCAAAAGCATTTGTATATCGAATCCAATTCCACACTTGTCATCTTTTATTTGGACGGTGCCTAACATCTATCCAACTTCGCGTACCTAGATCTCAAATCAAATTTTACACGATCCAAGTATCAATATCACTTTAAGATCAACTATTCGAGACTCTAACAAATGCCTAGACTACTCAAACTTATGCATATCCTTATTTATAACCTCCATCAATCCACAAAGCCTTTCTCTCCAACCCTCCACATACTCTATCTTCTTTTAAAAAGTCCCATCACATACCCTAAGATCCTGAGTTAAAATTCGCTCATTATTTCCTATGGCATGCTCTTTCAACCTATCATCCAACTTCAAGTCTTCCTTATTCACATTAAATATTTTTGCATACAACTCATGGAAGGAAACTTGGAGTTCACTCTTCTACTACTCTTCTTCATCATCACTCTTTTCTTCACTCTATTCCACATCACACAATCCGGATGCAGTTTTACTACTCTTCTACTACTCATGCCTAGAAATATCTTCATGGGAAGATTTCTCATCAAAGCTCACATGACTACCCAGGGAGATTTGCTTCCCTCTTTCAAATTACTCTCACCAAGGATGACATTATAAGCATTCATTTTTTTCCCCTCCTTTCTTACTTTAATGGGGCAGTAAGCTATAATACAGTAATAAACCTCAAACCATAAAGCCATTCCGATTTATCACTCATAAAGTTATCATTATAATATTAGGGAATTGATTGATCTTGTTATCTCAAACTTTTTACATCTTTTGGTTGCTTTTGAAACTTGAGAAATTTCTTGAATTTATTTTCTAACAATGCCATATCTTTGGACTTAATGTCAGATTCATCATTTAAAACATGTGTTTTTTCCTGTCGGGCTTTCAAAACAATGCCCTTGTCCTTCTTATTCATTTTGTAGGAAAATAAGTCAAGCTCACAAGTTTGTAGGTCACATACAAGATCTTCAAACTTTTTAGAATTTAAAGCATCCTAGGAACTCAAAACAATCACATTTGATTAATTCTTTCAGACAAATACCTTAAGATTTTCTTCATTACTCAGTTATCTAGTATTCTCTTTCCTAAGTTAAAATATGAGTTAACTATGTCAGATAATCTACTGTAGAACTCATCGAAGGTTTCACTGTCCAACATCTGAATGGTTTCGAACTGAGTTATGCGGTTTTGGAGTTTAGAAGACTTGACAACACTAGTTCATTCATGGGTGAGTTGGAGTATGTCCCAAACATCTTTAAACATCACACAAATCATAATGCAGTGGAAATCCTGCAAGGTCACAGATCGAAACAAAGCATTTAAATTATGTAAATTATAACTTTGTAACCCATGTTCAAACTCACGCCAGGACTTTACGGGTTTGGGTAGCCTATTTTATCTAACTAAGGTTGTAGTTGGGGACCAACCAATAAGTATCGCATGCCATACATAATCATCTATAGACTTAAGTGTTAATTTCTTACTCATTTTCCAGTATGCATAGTTTGACGCCTCAAACATCAGGGATCTAAGACCATTAAAACCAAAAAATTGATACCTAAAAATGCTAAATCTAAACAAAACAACTTAGTGTTCTAACTCTATTACCAATTTACAGAGGTTCGATAGCTCAGGAAAGGATGATCTAACTAACAAAACGCGTATTTTAAAAAAATTCAAATTTAATGACTGAAACATTTAACAGATTACGCCCAACAAATTTGTGTAACACTTTTGAACAGATTGTTGTGAAAACCCGATTTACCCAATTTTATATTTTTAACCAAAAACATATATTTAGGCGATATTAGATAAAATAAATAAAACATCCACTATAGGCCGATGAAATGGGAAAACCTTGGACGATCGATCCAAATAGATTATATGATAAGGTTTTGCAAATACAAATAGATTACTACTATGATAAGGTTTTTCAAATACAAGTGAATTGTGCGGCTCGGCCATTCGATGTTTTTTCCATTATGTATGTTCCTCGTACATCGGCGTCTTGTGAGATTGGTGTATTTATTTTATTTGTTGTCACCTAGATGCATGCTTTCGGTTAAAAAAATAAAATTTGCTAAATTAGTTTATCGCTGCAACTCGATTTGAAATTTGTGAACAAGTTTTTATTTGGTTAATTTGTTTAAAGGCTTGATTTTTAAAAATTGAAAAAAATTATAAAAATTGGAATTTTTATTTGCAAGACCATTCTTGCTTAAACGCACCATGGATATCAAGTGAACTTTTCACGCTTACATTGTATCTGTGTAGTTTGGGCAAACATATATAATGCCTCGAAAGTTCACTAGAGATGGCTTTCTCTTGTGAGAGAAGTTGCTCCTTCTCTCTAAAAATCCCCCTCTTTTCGTAATTAATCCTCCACGCTTTCCATGGAATTAAAATCAGAATTTAGCTTGGATTTTGATCCTAATCCTTTTGATACTCACTATTCTCCAACACTTTTAGTTACACCTCCCGACTGTTCAAAAATGGTGAGAAGTACTGAGTCTAAAAGTTTTTTTGATTCAGTAGAGGGATCGACTTTTCCAAAGGATAATTTGCCTCAAGGCCATGTTCGTTTGCTGGAAAAAAGTCCCAAATGGTTATTGAAAAACACCAAAAATTAAACACCATTCATTCGAAGAAAGTATTCATCTAAGTAAATGAGGAGCATCAATCACATCCAAGTATTCTCGATAGTTTTTTATCTCCAATTTGTAATGGGGATATTTATAAATTCCCATATTTAATCTTTAATGGATTTTTGTAGTTTTCCTTTGCTTGTAAGCCCTTGGAGAGGCTCTTTCTCCATTAATAAATTTATGTCTGGGGTTTTAATCCCTCTTTCATAAATAAAAAAAATAAAAAATAAAAATAAAAGGACATTCAGGGTTAATTTGTGGGACGTTCTAGGAGGAGACATTTTCGGCAGACGAATGCAAAAAAGTTCTGGAAATTAATTGAGGTCATTCTAGTCAAGTGGTTTGTCTTTATTTATTTATTAATTTTACAACTAGTTATGTATTAGGATTCTTGTCATTTGGATTTTGGGATGTAATTAGAAAAAGAAATAATTCTATTATTCCAGTGGCCATCTGGGATTCCTACGATACGGATTCGCCCCGAAATAGGAGAATTTTGGCATGTGCGAGTCTTGAGAAATATTTGCGGCCTCCCACATATATAAATTGTCTGTCATTAAATGATGATGAAAAGGTAGAACGTGGCATTCTCGAACCTATTTTACTCAAAGTAGGCAAAAAAGGTAGTCGTTCTCACAGAAATGTCATTAAAGACAAATTGATGTATACCAAATAAAAAAAAATTAGGTTCTAGTGACTAAGTTACCGAACGGATAGGTGTTAGGCACCCATTCTGCCCTATTAGTATCTCATAATCAAGGATAATATTCTCATTTTCTCTGAAATATAATTTATGTGTATAATGTGTGTGATGTGAAAATAAGTTAGAAAAATAAATCGTTATATACACATCATGAGAAGGACGGAAATGATTCATTCTGAGGAGTATAAGAAGAAAGAAAATAATCTGGCAAGGTAGCCAGAATGTGCGCATTGCGTGAAGAATGGAGTATGTATGTATGAGGAGGGCGCTAAAAATATGATAATCAAAAGGCACAATGATATTTGCAATATATCGGACACAAATCTGCCATGGTGAAATAAATATGTGTGTCTAACGAAAAGTCTAAAAAAGAAACATAATAAAAAAATATGAAAATATGATATAATTAACCAACGGATCATGATTTACTATGAGGAAATGAATATGCATGTTTGATGGGTTACTAGTACTTATATATGTATATACGCAAAGTAATACTAAATACTCGAACAAGTAATGTAAATAAATAAGCAAATAGGACTGGAATAAAGAGGATGACTAGGGACACCTAGATAGGTCAAAAAAGGCAACAAAGTCCATGTAGTTTGATAACACGCAAGGGTGAGGTTTAACCCGTGAACCCAAAACTTCAAATTATCTAAGTTCATTTAAAAATGTTCACAAGTGTTGGGAGTGTGAAAAATGGAAAATATACTTTAGGGTTTAAAGGTGAACCCTCTTTTAGAATTTTTGGTTTATAAAATTATGTTTTTTGCATATAAATAATAAAAAAATGGATTAATTGGAGTGATAAAACGAAATAAAGTAAAAATATGCCAAGAGTGAAGAAAATAATAATAAATGACACTAGTTAAATAAGATGTAAAACGATTGAAGTAGACCTCATATAGAACTTTGCTATGATTTTGACGTAAAGCTGGCTAATTTTTATGGAGTTTGAGTGGTGGTGGGGTAATGGTAAAATTGCGTGGCAAAAAGTGAGGTCAATGCGATGTAAGAAAAGTGGAGAGAATTTTTAGAAAATGAAATTTTGAATGACGATGAACTAATTTCGAGGTAGAGGTTGTTTTAATTTTCAGAAAAGGGTTCTTATGAATTAGGCCATGAATTCCTTAAATAGAAAAATATAGGTGTCTATGCCAATTGGCATAGGCCCTGGTTTGCTGATCGGCATACACCTGGCTTGTTGATGATGTAAAGTACCCCTCTGACGATAGGCATAGGGTCTAGGGTGGCCTATAGGCAGTCCAAAAGGGAATTTTTCTAAAAAACATGCAGAAAATGCGAATCGTATGTCCGAATCGCACACAGAAAAAATCGTTGAAAAACGTATTGAAATCCGTATGAAAATCTATTGGGCCACTTTCTAGTCTGAGAGTTAACGAAAGTCAAACGATGCTTGAAAATGCTCGATAGCATCTAGGATGGGATTCATGGAGTAAAAAGGCAAGTACGCACGAACCGTACGGTCGATTCACGCATGGAATTGACCGTTGGAAGGGGTATTAAAAGCCTTATGAAAGTGAAAGAGATATTCCTAGGTTTGAAAGTTAAACAAAGCTAAACGAAGCTCGTGTGGTGGCCTCTTGGATAGGGTTCTTACAGTAAAAAGTGAAGTACTCGCGAACTGTAGGGCTAATTCATGGATGGTATTGATAGTTGGAAATGGTATTCATAGCTCTATGGAAGTGAAATGAGCTACGAACGGATTTGGGAGTTGACCAATGTTAAAATGGGCTCGAAAGAGACTGATGGTCTCTAAACCGGGGTTTCGGAGAAAAAAAAAAAGTACGTGCGAACCATGAGGCCAAGTCATGCACGGTATGGACAATTGAAAAGGGTATTTAGAGCCCTATGAATGTTTAAGGATTTACTCTCGGGTTCTAGAAAGTCCTGATATGCTATGTAAGTATGGTCTTGCAAACAAAAAGATTTTCTTATTTTTCAAATTTAATAAAAAATACTTTAAATAAGTTAATGTAATAAAAGCCTTTTCACCAATTAAACCGTTTATTATGAAAAAATGATTTACCCAATTTTATCTTTTTTAACCTAAGCATGAATCTAGGTGATAAAAATGATAAAATAAGTAAAGCAAGACAGCACGCCAATGTACGAGGAAAACCCATAATAGGAATAACCTCGGATGACCCAGCCAAACTGTTCACCATGATAAGGTTTTACAAAGACTAGACGGTGGTCTTACTCAACGGATCATCTCCCTACCAAGCTTTAATGTGTTTATATCTTCAACTTCTCCTTCACATTGCAACGTAGGAGTCCACCCACACAAACTGCCACAACGCCTAAATCCACGCGTGCCTGGGTATCCACCGATGACGCTCAAAAAGTATCTACGAAATAGGAAAATGGAATTATCATTTATTTATCACAACACATGAAACCACAAATAAGATGACTACCACACGAAACGTTCTTCCTCCAGATGAATAGAAATAGACTTTGTGCCCAGAAAAAAGATCTCAAAGCATAAGAATATTGAAATATGGATCTTTAAACTCTTTTGGGTGAAACAATGGTTTTGAAATTTGGTAAAAAAATGGGAATTATTCTTTGCCAAATGTTCTTCAAAATTTGAGTCCATCACGCTTCTTTATATTAAACTAAGAAATTCGAGGCGGAAAGTTCATCCAAATGAAAACATAGTTCTCATTCGAATGAAATTCATATGTTGTTCAAATTAAGACCCGTCTCGTTCGAACGAACATGCATTGTGGTTCAAACGACCTTACCATTAGATTCCAAATGGTGACCTTCTATTTGACAAACAGTTCCCGTTTGAAGTTCAATAGATGTTCGTTTTAATATCCTAAGCTTGTTCCAATGAGATCTAAAACTTGTTTGAACGAAATTCTTATTTCATTCTAATGAAGTCTGTATCTCGTTCTAACGAACTAAGAAATAAATAAAAAAAATCTAAAAAGTATTTAAAAGGAGTTCCAAATGATTTTGTTTAAAAAATAATCCCCATAAATAATTTTCAAAGGATCATAATCTAATGTGTCCCTACTTGTAAGATCCTCAAAAAATGTGAGGACTACCATGGCATGAAACACGATATGATGCGTATCCATCTTTGAAGCTTTTTCGCTACGTCTTCAACAGTTTTTCAAGATTGACAATACAAAGTATAACTTATAACTCAATTTTTTCCTGAAATCATGCTAATTACAAAAAAATTGAATCGGTTGGGAATTTTCCCTTATAAATCTCCCCTTTTGGCTATTCCGGGATAAAAAACCAAAGTAAAAACCCCGTGAGTCCGAAAACACTTTAAAACACTCAACCTCAAAAGAAAAAAGTACAGATGATCGCCAAACACATATGCTAAGAGCTTTGCTCGCTTGAAACTTTGTCTTATGTTGTAAAACAACAGACTTAAAACACCTTCAAGTGCAAAAAAAATATAACATGTATAAAATCTGCATGTGAATAAATTCAAACTGTGTCTAACAATCTCAATCTAGGTAAGATATCTCCTACTAAGATAAAGATATCATAATCATGAAAGGAAAGACACTGATGTTCCTCATTTTTCTTTAGAACTAAACAAAGTAAGAATGCTTTTTATCCCCCATGAACCAAATCTCCCCAAAATATGTGAACATATAATAACAAGAGAAATTACAGAAGTAGTAATACTACCTTGCAATGGTGTAGCGTGCAGCAAGAACATAACATTGCAACACAAGAACGAATATTCACGAACCTAGAATATTAATAAATTTACTAATCAATACTGTCATGATATGATAAACATAATTAGGAATTGATGATAACAAAAATGGTATCACCAAGTCAGTATATTTTGTGAGCTCAATCCAGTATAACAATGCTGGAAACACAACAACGTAATATAGAAGGAGGTGAGGCAAAGAGGGAGATAACACGTAATATAAGTGGTTCAACCAATCTTGGCCTACTCCACTATGTGGGTGGGTGTGAAATCCACTAAATAAGGGCTATAATGGCCTTGGGATACAAAACACTCAAGCATTTTGTAATACCCCATAATTTTTCTAAAATGAATAATAATAATATTTTTGATAAATAAAATTTTGTGGAAATTGGACTCAATTGGAAACTTAATTTAATAATTGCAAAGGTGTAATTTTTTGTTAAGTCATATTTGTATGTGATTGATTTTCTACATGTATCTATGTGTATAGCTATAGCATTGCATGCATTGTAAAAAAAATACAAATTAATATGTGACACAATTCGAAAGTACCCAATGTTAACATAAAATAAATTGGGATATATTTCGATGCACATATGGCCTCGTTCAGGTGTTTTAGAGCTTTAGAAATAGCCCCAGATCAATAATATATAGGTTGGAGAGCTTTTGGACAAGTTGGGATATGGATTCGGGTCTATTTGGGGGTCCAAAAATTGGGATTTAAGCCCAACTCGGGATTAGGATTAATTAGGGGTAAACCACTTCCCCACTACTATTCAGAAATGACCTAAACACAACTGTTAACGGGAGAGGAAAGGAGAAGGACCAAAATAGGAAAAAAGGACAAGGAATCAAGAAGAAATCAAAGGGTCTGTCTTCCAAAAATTTCTAAGGCAACAATCCTTTTACTTAATTAAAGTTTTAAGTGTATTTTCTTGATGCATTATAATGACCCTGAAAATTTCTAGGATTTAGGTTTGATATGAATGATTTGATGATGAATAAATATTCTATGCATGTAGATGGTTGAATTTAATATAGAATAAGCCCCGGAAATTTAGGTATACCGATATCTAGAAATTGGGGAATAGAACCCTCAGGGTTCTTGATAGTTAAGTGGGGACATCTTGACTATTTGATGTAGAGCATATTATTGTTGGTATATGGACTGAAATCCTGATGTAAACCCCATGATAGATGCCACATATCATGAATTAAATAGGGTTGGAATTTTCACATAAGCAGAGCATATTTTCACATAAGTAGAGCATATTTTCATCTTTTGGATGATTTGGCTTGAAAGGAACTCGAGATATTTTGATGGCGTTGAGACGCAACCGTCGAGACTTCGTTATATATTTTTGAGCACTCTGCTTAGTTGGTATGAGGAGAAGATCGCTATCACGACGCAGGATTTCTTAGACTTCGTTGATGAGATTCACTCAGCTTCATAAACGAGAGCTTTTGTTTGTTAGAACCCGTTCTGTATTTCTTTTTCTTAGTTTCTTTTTATTTTAATTGTACACTTCCTATATACGGGTTCGCTCCCTATAGCGTTGGTTTTAATACAATCTTTGAATTATCAAAAAAAATCTATTAATAGAATCTGACATAACTAAATTTTCTTCTCAAAATAAGTATTTAGATTTTATGGATAATTTCTATAATTTAATATTTTATAATCATTTTTGTCTTCACTGAAATTATTGTAAGTATTCCCATGGGAATGTAAGAATCCCACCTATTGGATGAATTTTAATTAAACCTTTTTTCCACCAAGAAGGTAATCTAATTCCATTTTGGTCACATTCTCTTGTAACTTAACCTCACACCAAACATAGTAATGTTACACTTTACCATAATTGTTGGAAGGAATCAAATTCCAACTAGTTTTTTTGCGTTCTAAATGGGTCGTATAGCCTAAATTTTCTATGTTTCCTCTTCCAAATATTTAAACTTTCTATTTTCTCTCTCTACATTGTTTAATGTAATATGTCTATTAGGGGTGACAATATTGGAAACGACACGAAAACACAACACAATACAGCACGAAATTGACACGGTTTGACCTGCTTGTGTTTTAATTTTTTGGTACAAACTCGTATCTGATCGTGGTCATGTTCAAAATTAGACCTGAAATTGACTGAAAATTGATCGAAATTGAAACGTTTAGACACAACAATTTTAAAATCGTAAAAGAGAGTAATAAGTCATGTAGTAAAAAAATGTTCACCCTTATTGTTTTAAAAGTATGCCAGACTGTATAATACAAGATATTTTAAGAGAGAATAATAATCCATGTAGTAAAAAAATGTATTTGGCTTCAATTATATTGGAGTTTAGTGTAATTTTACTACACCATTTAAACATTTCAATTATGTATTAAAATATGTATGAGAATAAAATAGATTATTTAAAACACAATTATATATGAGTTTAGTACATTTTTAATTTAATGAAAAAATAATTTAATGTACAAAAAAAGTTTTCATTCTTAAAACCACTTGAATAACATATTATAGCCTTCCTCTTATTACAAAGGATGTATCCTGCACTCCCACTTGTTAAAAAGTCAACGCGTATTTAAGTATATATTTATGAGTTTATAAAATTTTATGTAATTAGTTATACAAAGATTTAGTTTTGCAAAAAAAAATATACAGGAATAGGTGAAGGACCCCCCTCAAAACATTTCCTACCACTAGGTATATATTACCTTAGAGACCAAAATGCTTTGTTATATACATTATTGGAGTCCCACGTCAAAAATAGTTGCAAGCCTCTCAACTATTAGCATATTATAAAGCTACTCGTAACTCACTTATAAAGTTGGGACCGAATCTGGGCTAAGAGTCTTCTAGCTCTGGCCTTCTAATAGTTCAAAACTATGGTGAACCCATTTTTGGAATCAGTAGAGTCTAATTTTACAGTGCACTAAGGGATCCTGTAAGAAATCGAAGGGCATCCGTTTATTGAGTTTCAAATTTTTAATACGTATTTGAAAGAAATCACGTGAATGATAATTTAATTAGCGCGAGGGTTGACAATTATGTACTTGTGTCATTTTTTGTGTTTCTTCTCTATTTAGGTTTAAAAAAGATTGTTAAACACGTCTCTCGTGTTTTTAGGTTGGTCGTGTTCATTTTAATTAAAAAAACATAATATCAGATTGTGTTATGTTCATATTACATAAATCTTGTTCCGGTCGTATCTGGCTTATCATGGCCCAATAACACGATTTGGCACCCATTTTGTGTGTGTGTGTGTGTGTGTGTGTGTCTTCGCTTCCTTAACAATATAATTATCAATTCCTTAACTTTCATAAAACTCCCTCCTAACTTGATCAAATATCATGTAAAAGATATTTCATTATGATCCACTAACGCTCATGTTTTAAGAGGATCCATTACTATGATCTATTCCTGTTCATGCCTATTATTCTTCATATATTTTTTGTCCCTCTCTCTAAATTTTATCACTGAAACTAACATTAGATATTTTCTCTATTTTAATTCACTTTAGTATTCACAAAATATTTCCACATATAATAGTAGAGGATATGCTGAGTAACCAATGGATACTGTTAACTGTAAACACTAATTTGGATGTATATCCGAGGCCTTTTAAGTTCCAATATATGTGGTGCACTCATAACTCTTTTATGGATACTATTAAATCCTCTTGGGCTACTCCTGCTGATGGTTATGGGATGAGATTGTTTTCTATCAAACTGCAGAGGCTCAAAGGTGAATTGAAGAATTGGAATGGGGAAACTTTTAAAGATATATTTCAAAAGGTTAAATATCTAGAGGGCAATAATGTTCAACAAAAATTGTTATATGAACAGGGGAGCTCTGATTCAAATAGCGAAGCACTTAAAGAAGCACAAGTTAAATTGTTTGAAGTAAATAAAATTGAAGAGATGTATTGGAGGTAGAAATAAACTATCAAATGGCTCAAATTGGGGGTTGCAAACACTATGTTTTTCCACTCTAGTGTTAAAGCTAATCAGAAAAAGCTGGGGATCTCTTCTATTAAAGATGGTTCTGGGATTCTTTGGGAGGAGGACCAAGTTGTGAAATCTCATATAGTAAAGTTTTTTGAGGATAATATGGCTCCAAATTTGTCTTTAAGCATGGTGGATGTTTCTAATCTCATTCCAAACATTATTACTTCTGAGAGGAACTCTGATCTGGAGGTTTTTCATTTTGAAATGGAGGTCTTTATAGCATTGTCTAAACTTAGTGAAGACTCAACTCCAGGACGTGATGGTTTTAGATGCTCTTTTTATAAACAAATGTTGGGAAATCATAAAAGATGATCTTTTATCTTCTATTAATAGTTTTTTTGCAGGTTCAAGTATTCCTCAGACCTGGTCTAGCACTTCAATAGTCATGATTCCAAAAATTCAACATCCAAAGACTTGTGGGGATCTTAGACCTATTAGCCTCTGCAATTTCTCAGTGAAGATAATCACAAAAATCCTTGCAACCAAACATTCAAAGCTTATTCTTATCCTTATATCTCCTAATCAAAGTGGATTCATCAAAGGTGGATCAATTCAAGATAATATTCTCCTTACAACAGAATTGGTTGAAAAATTAGATAAGAAGGTGCATGGTGGTAATATTGTGTGTAAGATAGATATGGAGAAGTCTTATGATAGGGTCAATTGGGGGTTTTTGTTATCTTTTCTCAGGAGTTTTGGCTTTGGGGAATAATGGAATGACTTTATTTGGAGAGTTATTTCTAGAAATTAGTTCTCCATTTGCATAAATGGACAAAATTGTGGATTCTTAAAATCTAATAGAGATATAAGACAAGGGGACCCTATCTCCCCATGTCTTTTTTATTTTGGATGTTTAATATCTGAGCAGGGGCTTAAACAAATTAATGGAGGAAGGAAAAATCAATCCTTATTACATGCCAAAAGGAAGTCCCTTAGTTTCTCACTTAATATATACTGATGATGTAATTATCTTCTCTAAAGGAGATAAGAGAAGTCTCAATTATCTCATGAATTTCCTTCTTAAATATTCCTCCATTTCAGGTCAGAGAATTAATTTTAATAAGATCTCCTTCACAGTTAAAAAAAAAGGTTTTCCTAGTTTCAAAAACAAAGTGGTGGCCGTCTGCACAGGTCTTCAAGGTAAATCTTTGCCTATTAAATACTTAGGTTGTACTTTACTTCAAAGGAGGAGCAAGATTGTTTACTATGAAAGTCTTCTTACTTATTTGAGATCCAAGATGGCAGGGTGTCAATCCAAATATTTATCTTCAGAAGGTAAGTACAATTTGATTAATAATGTTCTCTCTTTTATTCCTCTATTCCTTCTGGCTTCTATTTCTCCTCCAAAATCAATTATTCGAAAGATTCATAGTTTCTTTAATAAATTCTTTTGGGGTGGTAATGTTTAATCTGGTTGGAGATATTAGTGGAAAAATTGGGAGTTTCTTTGTAGAGGTCAATCTCAAGGCGGTCTTGGATTAGAGATTTTAATGTTATTTCAAAAACCTCAATGATGATGTTATATTGGAAGTCAGTGTCTTAATCTTCCTTATGGTCTTCTTACATGTCAAATAGATACAAAAATTCAAATGCTTCCTTATATAAGGGCTCTCTCACCTGGAAGAAAATTTATACAGTAGTAGATCTTTGTTCTTCTAATATGGAGATTATTAATGATAAATTGATTTGGAAGCCCACATCTACTGGCCAGTTCTCCTTCTCATATTCTTTAGACATTGTTAAACTCTATTATCCTTCCTCTATAGTTAGTACATTTATTTGGCATCCTCATATTCGAAAACAATGTTCTATTTTTATGTGGAAATTGCTCAATGACCGTTTAGCTCTGGATGATAATGTTAAATCCTTGGGTATTCGATTATGATCTAGATGGAAAGCCTGTAAATCCAAGGAGGAATCTATTAATCATGTGTTTCTTCAATTCTCCATTATCCAACCTATTTGGAAGTTTTTTGCAGATCTTATGGGCCTTCCACGGGATAAAGTTTCAATTCATTCTCTGCTTCATAGCTGCTAGTTAAAGTCAAGTCATAATGATTATTCTAAGTTCCTTGATAAATTTATCCCAATTGTGGTTTCTTGGAAGATTTGGAAAGTAAGAAATAAAGCTTTCTTTGAGAATTGTTATATGGTTCCTTCAGAGTTAATTTCAAAATCCATTTCTCTCATTTTAAATATTTGTAAGGATCTTCCTTGTAAGAGTTCTATCTCATTCTTTGATAAGGGAATTCATGAGATTTTTAATCTTACCACTCTCAGGATAATACAAAGTTTAAAATAAGTGAAATGACTTCTTCCTCCATCTAGTTGTTACAAGTTGAATGTGGATGGAGCTTCTAAGGGAAATACAAGTTTGTCTGGCTAAAAGGTATTTTAAGAAATGGCAAGGGTGAGATGATTTGGGCCTTTTTCGAATATGGTGGTGTTAATTCCAAATCTTCTGCTGAACTTAGTGGTCTCTACATGGGCATTAATATTTGTATTGATCATCATAGTACTAGTGTTCTGATTGAAGCTGATTCAAAGTTTGTGGTGGATCACATTAATAGAAATTGGAAACCTCCTTGTCATTTGATCCCTTTAACTTATAAAATCAGGTCAAAATTATTGATGTTAAATTTTACTCTCACTTATGGATACACAGAATCTAATATGGTTGCAGATGCTTTCGCCAATATTTGCTAATTCTTTGAAGATTTTTTACAATGCTCTTGATCTTCCTTCTACCATGAAAGGTACCTATAGGCTTGACAAGATGGGATGTAGCTATATTAGATCTTCCTTCCAATTTTCTCGATAGTTTTTTTTCTCCAATTTGTAATGGGGATATTTATAAATTCCCATATTTAATCTTTAATGGCTTTTTGTAGTTTTCCTTTGCTTTTAAGACATTGGAGAGGCTATTTCTCCATTAATAAATTTATGTCTGGGGGTTTAATCCCTCTTCCATTAATAAAATAAAAAATTAAAAAAAAAGGATAGTCAGGGTTGATTTGTGGGACGTTCTATGAGGAGACATTTTCGACAGATGAATACGAAAAAGTTCTGGAAATTATTTGAGGTCATTCTAGTTAAGTAGTTTGCGTATTTATTTATTTATTTATTTATTAATTTTACAACTAGTTATGTATTAAGATTCCTGTAATTGGGATTTTGCGATGTAATTAGAAAAAGAAATAATTTTGTTATTCCAGTGGCCATCTGGGATTTCTCCGATACGGATTCGCGCTGAAATAAGAGAATTTTGGCATGTGAGGATCTTGAGAAATCTTTGCGGGCTCCCACATATATGAATTGTTCGTCATTAAATGATGATGAAAAGATATAACATGGAGTCAAGAGCCTATTTTACTCAAAGTAGGCAAAAGATGTAGTCGTTCTCATAGAAATGTCATCGAAGACAAATTGATGGATACTAAATCAAAAAAATTGGGGGTCCAACGACTAAGTTACCGAAAGGATAAGTGTTAGGCACCCGTTCTTCCCTATTAGTATCTCATAAGCTAGGATAATATTCTCATTTTCTCCAAAATATAATTCATGTGTATAATGTGTGTGATTTGAAAATAAGTTAGAAAAATAAATCGTCATATACATATCATGAGAAGGACGAAAATGATTCATTCTGAGGAATATAAAAAGAAAGAAAATAATCTGACAAGGTAGCCAAAATGTGTACAGTGTGCGAAGAATGGAATATGTATGTATGAGGAGGGCGCTAAATATATGATAATCAAAAGGGACAATGATATGTCCAATATTTTGGACACAAATCCGCCATGGTGAAATAAATATGTGTGTCTAACGAAAAGCCTAAAAAAGAAACATAATAAAAGAATATGAAAACATGATATGAGTAACCAACGGATCATGATTTACTATAAGGAAGTGAATATGCATGTTTGATGGGTTACTAGTACTTATATATGTATATACGCATAGTAATACTAAATATTCGAACTAGTAACGTAAATAAATAAGCAAATATGACTGGAATATAGAGGATGACTAGGGATGCTTAGATAGGGCAAAAAAGGCAACGAAGTCCATGAAGTTTGATAACACGCAAGGGTGGGGCTTAACCCATGAACCCAAAACTTGAAATTCTTTTAGTTCATTTAAAAATGTTCACGAGTGTTGGGAGTGTGAAAAGTGGAAAAATATACTTTAGGTATTAAAGGTGAACCCTCTTTTAGCATTTTTGGTTTATAAAATTATGTATTTTGCATATAAATAATAAAAAAAATGGATTAATTGGAGTGATAAAATGAAATAACGTAAAAATATGCCAAGAGTGAAGAAAAAAATAACAACTGACACTATTTAAATAAGATGTAAAAGGATAGAAGTAGACCTCATATAGAACTTTGCTATGATTTTGACGTAAAGCAGGCTAATTTTTATGGTGTTTGAGTGGTGTGTAATATCCCGTATTTTTGTGATATTTATTTTTGGGATTAATTGAATTAAATGCGTATTAATTGGAAATTAATCCGGATTAAAATCCTAGCGAGATGCGAGTTGGTATTTGATTATAGTGTGAATATATGATTATATATGAATATTGAATTATGAAATTTGTCGTCAGATTGAAATACGGCAATTTGGAAATTTTGTTGAGACGCGTGTGACAGTCGCGTCAGGAATAATATTATTTAATTAAAAAGTGAATTTTATTTCTATTAACTATATGGTCATTTTGAGTGCGCCAACGGGTCCATAAGGGATGAGATAGTCAGAAAACACTAGCCGGGGGTTGAGTTTGGGTCTCGGGGCATTTTTAGGCCATACCGGCAACGTATAAGGGTAGTTTGGTAATTTTGGATTTTTGGGAATTAAAACCCACGAAAATTTGGAATTAATATATGATATGGACTTTACCCACTAAAACCACTAATAACCAAATAGGCTATAGGGGTTATTAGAAATTGTTCCAAAAGAATTCCTAAGGCAAACCCTAGCCACCATTGTCACTTTGAAGAAGAAAGCTTGTAGAGAAAGAAGAGAGGAGAATTCTGCAGAGAAAGAGAGAACCATTCATCAAATCGACATCAAAATCAGAGATTTACATAAGGCAAGTGGTTTAATTACATATTTTGCAAAGAATGCTTCTTCCATGCGTAGGAAATTATTAAAATTTCATTGTTCTTGGAGAATGATAAAAACCCATTGAATTGGAGGTAGAGATTTATAATTTTATTAGGAGATTGCATTCAGAACAATGTTAGGATGATTAGTCAGAGAAAAATACATATTTTATAGAATAAAAACAGATTTATTTATGTCTATGGATGAATTAAATTTCTAGTGTTCATGTTCTTAAGAATGGGGAAGAAGATGTGGAGATTTAATATTTAGATGATGTTTAGAATGAATTAACACCATCAAACACGTTAGTATGTGACCTAAGTATGTTTAGGGACGATTAGAACCTTGAACAATTGTTGTATTGATGTTTAGATAAGATTAGAGTGGAAGAAAAGATGGAAAAACGAGTTAAGGAAAATATGGGCTCGAATCTGGCCACTCGTTAGAAGACCTGCCTAGGTCGTTCGAACGAGCTTGTTCGAACGAAGTTCTAACGAGTTGACAGTCTGACTTCTAACGAGAGGGATGTTCATTCGATGACTTTCATTCGAACGAGATCTCGTTAGAAGGCCCAGTTCGTTCGAACGAGACTTCTAACGAGCTGACAGTTTAGGCTTTTTAGCCTGTTTTGATCCCGAGTGTTCCGTAACCTTGTGTATATGTAGAGATAACACTTCCTTGATGATTAATTGATATAATTGGGATATTTGGGATATAATGAGGAGTAAAACCAATAAGTGTAGTTGAACCTAAGGGAAATTATGGATTAGGACGTGAGTGTCTATTACGATGCGAGAACTAATGGCGGCCTAAATAATTATATTAACCGGGAACATATAAATTGTGTAGTATTATATGTCGGTACGAGAATGAGATGTGTACTATAAATAAATTATGGTGATTACTAAGATGTGTGCTTACTTAGTAGATGTATATGATTTTGTGTATGACATACCTACCATACTTGCTATCACGGGAGGTTTACGTTCCCTTAGGGCCCTCTAATCCTTGTGTTGCCCAGATTTAGATTGGTACCTCGATGAACATAGGTCAGAGAAGGACTAATTGGGATGTTAATAAGTCTGCTGATCATGGGAGCGCAGGTATGTGCGTGACCCATGTGATGTGACTGTGTTCTCCTCCATTGTTTGTGATTGTTGTTATCTGAGAACGATTCCTGAGAGATTCGAAATGCGTGATCCTTATGTACGTGATGTACCGGGATGGATAACAGAGTATGTGTGCACCGCAGCTTAGTCTCGGAGTGCTTGTATTGTATATTTATGACGTGAATAATATACACTTAATAAATGGGAACTTTCTTGTTGGTATTGTGAATATAATTATGGTAATGTTTTGAGAAAACATAACGGGTTAATTGATAGTGAATTGTAATACTAATTGAGAATCCGAGTGTATGTAAAGCCCTCTATTTAATTGATAACGCTAGAATGTAATATGGTAATCGAGTAGTAAGGGGTAGAACGTATTACGGTTTGGTTAGATATGTATGTTATTTAGATGGGTACGGTACGTTAGGAGTGCACATTAGCCGAGAGGTGAGAATTTCATGTGAGTGCACGTCCTAACATGTATTTTGCATTTAATGTTTTAATGTTATTAAAACACTTGCTGTTTTTAAAATAATTTCCACTTTCGGGCTCTGACCCATTTTCTTTCAAATCTATTTTTTTGTAAAAACCATTTTAGGTGCCCAGCCACAAGGACATCATGCTTAGGATCCTCATTCAGGTGACGAGCTGTAACTGTTTGTGGAAGTTACAGGACTTTGCTTGTAGACGCTTCGTCTATCTTGAATCCATATTCAGCATTTACCAGTTGTAGGACATGTCGTCCATTTCGTTTAGGGGCATTTCATTTATTTCAGTTATTCAGACTTCGGGCATGTAATTAATTCAGGATTCAGACTTATGTTACTATTTCATTCGTGGGATTGTTGTGAGGAATTTTTTTCTCCGAACTTGTTACTATGTGTTGGTTATTTCATTACTTCATTATGGTGAATGGATTATGTTGTTCTTCCATTATTCTTTTATTGAATGTTAATCAGACTTAATTTAAAATTTCGCAACTTACTTTTTGAATACTAGGTGGTTAGTAATCTTTAAAATGTTTTCGACAGTGATGCTATTAAATGAATCAACTTGGCATTTTGTATTGATTTAATAAAGGAGTAGCTACCCGGTATTTAATTAGTCGGGGTGTCACAGGTGGTATCAGAGCATCAGGTTCTAGTGTGCTTTAGGATCTGTACGGCTTATTATGTTTTCCGCTGAGCTTTCTTTGATGTAGAGCCCTATATTTTAGGACTGTTGTATTCTTTTGTTTATGCTACATTCTTCAGATATTTGAAGTTTATAACTGCGAACTTATAAACTTTATTCTTATTTCAGAATGCCTCCATGACGTGCACAAAGGATTCCCAGGGATGCAATGCCAAAACCACAGCCTGCACCAGTTCAGGGCACGGTGAATGCCGCCGAGGTTGCAGCCATTGTGGCCCAGGCGGTAAATGCCGCACTAGCCGTAGTTCAGCAGGCACCACCTCAGGCGCCGATAGCCGCGCCAGTTCAGGCACATGCATTCCCGTCTTCTTGGGAACGTGTACGTGATGCTTTTCAGAAAGCACACCCTCCGGAGTTCAGAGGTAGCTCCGATGTTGTGACTTCTTTTCAGTGGAGGAAAGACATTCAACGGCACTTGAGGATGTACGAGTGCACAGAGGTTCAGAAGCAGATACTAGCTACCTTTAAGCTAGTGGGGTCTGCACTGCAGTGGTGGGAGTCTATTACCACCGTGGAGGAGAGAGATACTCTCACTATTAAGGAGTTTTGGGTGCGGTTCGACCGCAAGTACTTTCCGTCAGCTGTTCACACGGAAATGAGGAGGAAGTTGATGAGCCTTCGACAGGAGGGTAAGACAGTGGCCGAGTATGAGGCCGAGTTCACTGATCTGTTAAACATTGTACCGGATGAGATACCGACGGAAGAGAAGAAGATACAAAAGTTTACAGACGGGTTGACTTAGAGGATCCGTCAGCATTTGTTGGGGAACCTATCGTTGGCCACTTACTCAGATGTGGTTAACGCTGCACTGTTACACTGCCAGGATCACCGCTTTCACATGGGTGAGGGCAAGAGATCGGGAGAGTCTGGCCATCAGGGCAGGACTGGAGGACATGGTGCCAGTGGGGCACAATCTGTTCAGGGGCCGAGACAGGGTGACCAGGGTTCCCAGCAGGGGGATCATAAGAGGTTCAGGTTGAGAAATTTCAGGCACGGACAGGGAGGTTTCCGACAGGGCCATCAGGGTCCGAACGGCCATCAGAACCAGTAGGGTCAGAATGGTCAACAGCAATTTCAGCAGGGCCAGCAGGGCCAGTGGAGGAACGGTAACGGCCACCAGGGCGGGGGGCAGCAGGGACAGATAGGGGGGAACTTCGCGGGGAAGTGTTTCATTTGTGGCAAGACAGGCCATAAACGCCAGGACTGTCCTGATAAGGGTAGGGCCCCGTAGCAGCAGCAGGGTGCTCGACATGAGCCATAGAGGCCACTTTTTCCACCTGCCCTCCCAGATCCAGCCCACGTTCCAGCACTACCAGCCATTCCAGCAGTTCCTGTGCAGCAGGGGTAGTTACAGTATGGACGTGTCTATAACGTCCACCGGGCAGCAGCTCCACAGGCACCACCCGCGATTGAGGGTATGTTTCCTATCCATGGCACTATGGGTCGGGTTTTGTTTGATACGGGGGCAACGCATTGTTTTATAGCTACACATTTTGCGAAAGCCTTAGGGTTGTTAGCCACAGCAGAGAGCACAGTGACGTGTGTAGACTCACCATTGGGGAGTGGGTCACTTATTTTCTTTTTATGTCGGGGAGTGGGGGTAGAGATTGGTAGTCTGGTATTACCTGCAGACATGTTGGTATTAGATATGCATGTGCACGATGTGATTATCGGTATGGATTGGCTCGCTGATTATAGAGCCATGATTGATTGCTTCGGTGGGAGCATTGTTTTTGCCATTCCGGGGCAAGAGATGTTTGTAGTGGCGATGCCTCGCCCAAAGGGAGGCTCGACCACTCATTTGTATTACATAGAGGAGGATACCTCGAAGGAGGTTATGATTCCTTTAGATTCGATCCTAGTTGTCAGGGAGTATTCAGATGTGTTTCAGGAGATACCAGGCCTACCCCCAGTCAAGAGATAGACTTTGTCGTAGACTTATTACCAGATACGTGACCTATAGCACGCGCACCGTACCGTATGGCTCCGGTAGAGATGCGAGAGTTACGAGATCAGATTGAGCAGTTGTTGGGTCAGGGGTTTATACGGAGGAGTACTTCGCCGTGGGGTGCCCCTGTGTTGTTCGTGAAGAAGAGAGATGGTTCACTGAGATTGTGTGTGGATTACCGAGAGTTGAATAAGGTCACGATACGGAATAAGTATCCGTTGCCTCGAATCGATGACTTATTCGACCAGTTGAGAGGAGCTACTTTCTTCTCAAAGATTGATTTGAGATCGGGATACCATCAGTTACGTATCAGAGATGAGGATCTCTCAAAGACTGCGTTCTTAATGAGATATTGTTCTTACGAGTTTCGGGTTATGCCTTTTGGTTTGACCAATGCTCCAGCCGTGTTTATGGACTTAATGAATAGGGTGTTCAGAGATTTCCTAGATCAGTTCGTCATTGTCTTCATTGATGATATTCTGGTTTACTCCCAGACAGAGGAGGAGCACACCGAGCATTTGAGGCAAGTTTTGCAGACGCTACGTTAGAACGAGCTGTATGCAAAGTATGAGAAGTGCGGGTTTTGGCTGAAGGAAGTCCAGTTTTTGGGGCATATTATTTCCGATCGGGGGATATCTGTTGATCCAGGGAAAGTATCCGCGGTGAGGGAGTGGGGACAGCCCACGACTCCGATGGAGATTCGTAGTTTCTTGGGACTAGCAGGATACTACAGGAGGTTCATTCGGGGATTTTCGAAGATAGCGGGTCCTTTGACATATCTGACTCGTAAGGGTGTGCCATTCATCTGGAGTGATGCCTTTCAGTTGGAATTTGATGAGTTGAAGGATAAGTTGACCTCAACACCTGTGTTAGCATTGTCGAGACCGGGAGTTGAGTATTTAGTTTACACCGATGCGTCCTTGCAAGGACTTGGAGGTGTATTACATCAGGAGAGTCAGGCCATAACTTATGCTTCCCGTAAGCTTAAGCCTCATGAGAAGAATTACCCCACTCATGATTTGGAGTTGGCGGCAGTTGTATTTGACCTTCGGATTTGGAGACATTATCTTTTGGGGGAGAAGTTCCGACTGTTCATGGACCACAAGTCCCTACAGTACCTATTCACGCAAAAGGAGTTGAATATGCGGTAGCGAAGGTGGCTTGAGTTTGTGAAGGACTATCAGTTTGATATCCAGTATCACCCGGGGAAGGCTAACGTGGTAGCAAACGCGTTGAGCCGTAGGCCAGTAGATGAGGTGGCAGGGGTGTGGAAGGACAAGTGGAAAGAATTGGGACACTAGGATGCAGTGGCCCGATCATTCATGTCGGTAATGACTGTTACGCCGTAGATTGTCACGAGAGTGGTAAAGGCACAAGAAGATGACTCGTTCTGTCAGGAGCTGATAGTTCGATTACTAGCAGAGGGAGCCGAATCCTATACCGTTAGCTCAGACGGGGGATTACGCTTCAATGGGAGATTAGTAGTTCCGGAAGGGGAGTAATTGCAGCACGAGGTGATGGCGGAGTCGTACGACTCTCGATTCGCGGTACATCCCGGTGGGGACAAAATGTACCAAGACATGAGATGACAGTATTGGTGGAGCGGGATGAAGAGAGATATTGCCATGTTTGTTTCAAAATGCACCACTTGTCAGCTAGTAAAAGTGGATCATCAGAGACCGGTAGGACTTCTACAGCCATTAGAGGTCCCGATGTGGATGTGGGAGAGCATATCCATGGAATTTATCATGGGGATGGCTACATCACAGACAGGTCACGACTCCATTTGGGTAATTGTGGATAGGTTGACCATAGTCGCTCATTTTCTACCCGTAAGGACAGACTACAGTACGGGACAGTATGCCCAACTCTTTATTGCAGAGATAGTGAGACTTCACGGTGTGCCCCTAAATATCGTGTCTGACCGAGACAAGATATTTGTTTTGCAGTTTTGGGAGAGTTTTCAGGAGGCCATGGGCACGGAATTGCGGTTGAGTATGGCGTATCACCTGCAGACCGATGGGCAGACCGAGTGTACAAACCAGATGTTGGAGGACATGCTACGTAAGTGCATCATTGATTTCGGGGGTGGATGGGAGTAGTATCTTCCACTGGTAGAGTTTGCTTACAATAACTCCTACCAGTTCACCATTGGCATGGCTCCATTTGAGGCGTTGTACGGTAGACCTTGTCATTCCCCAGCATGTTGGTTGGAGGTGGGGGACAACAAACTACTTGGGCCGGAAGTAATTCAGGATACTTCGGCGAGGATAGAATTGATTCGGAGTCGCATTCGGGTAGCTCAGGATCGGCAGAAGAGCTATGCTGATGCGAAGAGGTTCTTCATAGAGTTCCAAGTGGGGGACCAGGTTTTGCTCAGAGTATCTCCTATGAAGGGGATTATGCATTTCGGGAAGAAAGGGAAGTTCGCACCGAGATATGTGGGACCATTTCCTATTATTGAGCGGATTGGACCGGTTGCGTATAGGCTTGGGTTACCGGAACATTTGCATCGGATTCACGATGTGTTTCATATTTCCTGGCTAAGGAAATATCTTAGAGACGATTTGGCTCATTCTCACATTTCCTTGGAGGACATCGATCTCCAGCCTGATAGCTCCTACGAGGAGGGGCCGATTGCTATTTTGGACCAAAGTGAGCGGAAGCTGCGATCAAAGATAGTTCCGTTAGTGCGTGTTCAGTGGCGACATCATAATGTCGAGGAGTCCACATGGGAGCGCGAGGATGAGATGCGCGAACGTTATCCAGAGTTGTTCTTACCAGGTACTTTCTAGTTCCGAATTTTGGGATGAAATTCAGTTATTAGGGGGGAAGTATGTAATACCCCGTATTTTTGTGATATTTATTTATGGGATTAATTGAATTAAATGCGTATTATTGGAAATTAATCCGGATTAAAATACTAGCGAGATGCGAGTTGGTATTTGATTATAGTGTGCATATATGATTATATATGAATATTGAATTATGAAATTTGTCGTGAGATTGAAATACGGCAATTTGGAAATTTTGTTGAGACGCGTGTGACAGTCGCGTCAGGAATAATATTATTTAATAAAAAAGTGAATTTTATTTCTATTAACCGTATGGTCATTTTGAGTGCGCCAACGGGTTCGGAAGGGTCGAGATAGTCAGAAAACACTAGCCGGGGGTTGACTTTGGGTCCCGGGGCATTTTTAGGCCATACCGGCAACGTATAAGGGTAGTTTGGTAATTTTGGATTTTTGGGAATTAAAACCCACGAAAATTTGGAATTAATATCTGATTTGGACTTTACCCACTAAACCCACTAATAACCAAATAGGCTATGGGGGTTATTAGAAATTGTTCCAAAAGAATTCCTAAGGCAAACCCTAGCCACCATTGTCACTTTGGAGAAGAAAGCTTGTAGAGAAAGAAGAGAGGAGAATTCTGCAGAGAGAGAGAGAACCATTCATCAAATCGACATCAAAATCAGAGATTTACATAAGTCATGTGGTTTAATTACATTTTTTGCAAAGAATGCTTCTTCCATGCGTAGGAAATTATTAAAATTTTATTGTTGTTGGAGAATGATAAAAACCCATTGAATTGGAGGTAGAGATTTATAATTTTATGAGGAGATTGCATGTAGAACAATGTTAGGATGATTAGTCAGAGAAAAATACATCTTTTATACCATAAAAATGGATTTATTTATGTATATGGATGAATTAAATTTCTAGGGTTCATGTTCTTGAGATTGGGGAAGAAGATATGGAGATTTAATATTTGGATGATGTTTAGAATGAATTAACACCATCAAACACGTTAGTATGTGACCTAAGTATGTTTAGGGACGATTAGAACCTTGAACAATTGTTGGATTGATGTTTAGATAAGATTGGAGTGGAAGAAAAGATGGAAAAATGAGTTAAGGAAAATCTGGGCTCGAATCTGGCCACTCGTTAGAAGACATGCCCAGGTCGTTCGAACGAAATTCTAACGAGTTGACAGTTTGACTTCTAACGAGAGGGATGTTCGTTTGATGAATTTCGTTCAATCGAGATCTCGTTAGAAGGCCCAGTTCGTTCGAACGAACTCTCGTTCGAACAGCCTCATTCGAACGAGACTTCTAACGAGCTGACAGTTTAGGCTTTTTAGCTTGTTTTGATCCCGAGTGTTCCGTAACCTTGTGTATATGTAGAGATAACACTTCCTTGATGATTAATTGATATAATTGGGATATTTGGGATATAATGAGGAGTAAAACCTATAAGTGTAGTTGAACCTAAGGGAAATTATGGATTAGGATGTGAGTGTCTATTACGATGCGAGAACTAATGGCGGCCTAAATAATTATATTAATCGGGAACATATAAATTGTGTAGTATTATATGTCGGTACGAGAATGAGATGTGTACTACAAATAAATTATGGTGATTACTAAGATGTGTGCTTACTTAGTACATGTATATGATTTTGTGTATGACATACCTACCATACTTGCTATCACGGGAGGTTTACGTTCGCTTAGGGCACTCTAATCCTTGTGTTGCCCGGATTTAGATTGGTACCTCGATGAACATAGGTCAGAGAACGACTTATTGGGATGTTAATAACTCTGTTGATCGTGGGAGCGCAGGTATGTGCGTGACCCATGTGATGTGACTGTGTTCTCCTCCATTGTTTGTGATTGTTGTTATCTGAGAATGATTCTTGAGAGATTCGAAATGCGTGATCCTTATGTACGTGATGTACCGGGATGGATAGCAGAGTATGTGTGCACTACAGCTTAGTCTCTGGGTGTTTGTATTGTATATTTATGACGTGAATAATATACACTTAATAAATGGGAAATTTCATGTTGGTATTGTGAATATAATTATGGTAATTTTTTGAGAAAACATAACGGGTTAATTGATAGTGAATTTTATTACTAATTGAGAATCCGAGTGTATGTAAAGCCCTCTATTTAATTGATAACGCTAGAATGTAATATGGGAATCGAGTAGTAAGGGGTAGAACGTATTACGGTTTTGTTAGATATGTATGTTATTTAGATGGGTACGGTACGTTAGGAGTGCACATGTAGCCGAGAGGTGAGAATTTCATGTGAGTGCACGTCCAAACGTGTATTTTGCATTTAATGTTTTAATGTTATTAAAACTTTTGCTGTTTTTAAAATGATTTCCACTTTCGGGCTCTGACCCATTTTCTTTCAAATCTATTTTTTTGTAAAAACCATCTTAGGTGCCCAGCCACAAGGACACCATGCTTAGGATCCTCATTCAGGTGACGAGCTGTAGTTGTTTGTGGAAGTCACATGACTTTGCTTGTACACGCTTCATCTATCTTGACTCCATATTCAACATTTATCAGTTGTAGGGCATGTCGTCCATTTCTTTTAGAGGCATTTTATTTATTTCAGTTATTCAGACTTCGGGCATGTAATTAATTCAGGATTCAGACTTATGTTACTATTTCATTCGTGGGATTGTTGTGAGGAGTTTTTTCCTCAGGACTTGTTACTATGTGTTGGTTATTTCATTACTTCGTCATGGTGAATGGATTATGTTGTTCTTCCATTATTCTTTTATTGCATGTTAATCAGACTTAATTTAAAATTTGGCAACTTACTTTTTGAATACTAGGTGGTTAGTAATCTTTAAAATGTTTTCGACAGTGATGCTATTAACTGAATCAACTTGGCATTTTGTATTGATTTAATAAAGGAGTACCTACCCGGTATTTAATTAGTCGGGGTGTCACATGGTGGTGGGTAATGGTAAAATTGGGTGGCAAAAAGTGAGGTCAATGCGATGTAAGAAAAGTGGAGAGAATTTTTAGAAAATGAAATTTTATAATGACAATGCATTAATTTCGAGGTAGAGGTTGTTTTAATTTTCAGAAAAGGGTTCTTACGAATTATGCCATGACTTCCTTAAATAGAAAAATATAGGTCCAGGGGTTATGTCGATTGGCATAGGCCCTCGCCTGTCGATCGGCATACCCCTGCCTTGTTGATGAAGTAAAGTACCCCTCTGACGATAGGCAGAGGGTCTGGGGTGGCCTATAGGCAGTCAAAAAAGGAATTTTTCTAAAAAATATGCAGAAAATGCGAATCGTAAGTCCGAATCGCGCACAGACAAAACCGTTTTAAAACGTATTCAAATCCATATGAAAATATATTGGGCCACTTTAGGGTCTGAGAGTTAACGAACGTCAAACGGTGCTCGAAAATGCTCGATAGCGTCTAGGATGGGGTTCGTGGAGTAAAAAGGCAAGTACACACGAACCGTACAGTCGATTCACGCATGGAATTGACCGTTGGAAGGGGTATTAAAAGCCCTATGAAAGTGAAAGAGATATTCCCAGGTTTGAAAGTTGAACAAAGTTAAACGGAGCTAAGAAGCATGTGGTGGACTCTAAGATAGGGTTCTTATAGTAAAAAGTGAAGTACGCGGGAACTGTAGGGCTAATTCATGCATGGTATTGATAGTTGGAAATGGTATTAGTGGCCCTATGAAAGTGAAATGAGCTACGAACGACTTTGGGAGTTGAGCAATGTCAAAATGGGCTCGAAACACACTGATGGTCTCTAAGACGGGGTTTCGGACAAAAAAGGAAAGTACGTGCGAACCATGAGGCCATGGTATGCACGATATGGACAATTGAAAAGGGTATTTAGAGCCCTATGAAAGTTTAAGGATTTACTCTCGGGTTATTGAAAGTCCTGATATGCTATGTATGGATGGTCTTCCAAACAAAAATATTTTCTTATTTTTCAAATTTAAAGAAAAAACTTTAAATAAGTTAATGCAATAAAAGCCTTTTCACCAATTAAACCGTTTATTATGAAAAAACGATTTACCCAATTTTATCTTTTTTAACCTAAAACATGAATCTAAGTGATAAAAAGATAAAATAAGTAAAGCAAGGCAACACGCCAATGTACGAGAAAAACCCATAATAGGAAAACCCTCGGATGACCCAGCCAAACAGTTCACCATGATAAGGTTTTACAAAGACTAGACGGTGGTCTTACTCAACGACTCATCTCCCTAGCAAGCTTTAATGTGCTTCTATCGTCAACCTCTTCTTCACATTGCAGCGTGGGAGTCCACCCACACAAACTCCCACAACCGATGAGGCTAAGAAAGTATCTACGAAATAGGAAAATGGAATTATCATTTCTTTATCACAACACATGAAACCACAAATATGATGACCACCACGTGAAACCTTCTCTTTCCAGATGTATACAAATAGACTTTGTGCCCAAAAAAAAGATCTCAAAGCATAAGAATATTGAAAATTGGATCTTTAAACTCTTTTGGGTGAAACAATGGTTTTGAAATTTGGTAAAAAAATGGGAATTCTTCTTTTCCAAATGTTCTTGAAAATTTGAGTCCATCACGCCTCTTTGTATTAAACCAAGAAATTCGAGGCGGCAAGTTCGTCCAAATGAAAACAGAGTTCTCATTAGAACAAAATTCATATTTTGTTCAAATGAAGACTTGTCTCGTTCAAACGAACATGCATTGTGGTTCAAATGACCTTGCAATGAGCTTCCAAATGGTGACCTTCTATTTGATAAAGAGTTCCCTTTTGAAGTTAAATAGATGTTCGTTCTAATATCCTAAGCTTGTTCCAACGAGATCTCAAACTTGTTTAAACAAAATTCTCATTTCATTCTAATGAAGTCTGTATCTCGTTCTAACGAACTAAGAAATAAAAAAAAATATCTTTTTCTTCTAAAAAGTATTTAAAAACAATTCCAAATGATTTTGTTTAAAAAATAATCACCCAAAAAAAAATTCAAAGGATCATAATCTAATGCGTCCCTACCTGTAAGATCCTCAAAAAATGTGAGGAGAAACTTGGCATGAAACACGATATGATGCGTATCCATCTTTGAAGCTTTTTCGCTACGTCTTCAACAGTTTTACAAGATCGAAAATACAAAGTCTAACTTATAACTCAAATTTTTCCTGAAATTATGCCAATTACAAACAAATTGAATCGGTTGGGAATTTTCCCTTATAAATCTCCCCTTTTGCCTATTCCGGGACAAAAAACCAAAGTAATAATCATGTGGGTCAGAAAACACTTTAAAAGACTCAACCTCAAAAGAAAAAAGTATAGATGATCGACGAACACATATGCTAAGTAGCTTTGCTCGCTTGAAACTTTTTCTTATGTTCTAAAACTGCACACTTAAAACACCTTCTAGTGCAAAAAAAATATAACATTTATAAAATCTGCATGTGAATAAATTCAAACTATGTCTAACAATCTCAACCTAGGTAAGATATCTCCTACTAAGATAAAGATATCATAATCATGAAAGGAAAGACACTTTTTTTCCTCATTTTCGTTTAGAACTAAACAAAGTAAGAATGCGTAAAACTATTTATCCCCCATGAACCAAATCTCCCCGAAATATGTGAACATATAATAACAAGAGAAATTACAGAAGTAGTAATACTACTGTGACACCCCGACTAATTAAATACCGGGTAGCTACTCCTTTATTAAATTAATACAAAATGCCAAGTTGGTTCAGTTAATAGCATCACTGTCGAAAACATTTTTAATAATTACTAACCACCTAGTATTTAAAAAGTAAGATGTCAAATTTTAAAATAAGTCTGATTAACACGCATTGATAGAACAATGAAAGAGTAACATAACCATACACCATAGAGTCTCAATAAGGTAACCAACAAATAATAGTAAGTCCGGAGGAAAACTCCTCACAACAATCCCACAACTGAAATAAATCAAAACAGTGTATCCTGAATTAATTACATGCCAAAGATCTGAATAACTGAAATAAGAAAGGTCTCTAATAGAAATGAGCAACATGACCTACAAATGATGAAACTGAATATGGAGTCAAGACAAAAGAAGCGTCTACTAGCAAGGCCCTATAACTTCCACAACAGCTACAGCTCGTCACCTGAATGGAAATCCTATGCATGGTGTCCTTGTGGCTGGGCACCTAAAAGGTTTTTACAAAAATAAATTTGAACGCAAACGGGTCGGAGCCCGAAAGTGGAGAGTATTTTAAAATAGCAAGTGTTTTAATGACATTAAAACAATGAATGCAAAATACATGTTAGGACGTGCACTCACATGAAATACTCACCTCTCGACTAATTATGTACTCCTAACGTACCGCACCCATCTAAGTGATATTTATATCTAACTAAACCGTCATAAGTTCTACCCCTTTCTACTCGATTCCCAGTATACATTCTAACGTTATCAATTAAATAGAGGGCTTTACTTAAACTCAGATTCTCTCAATTATTAGCAATACAATTCACTACAGGTTATCCATTTTTATTTCTCAAAGCGTTACCATAATTATACTCACAATACCAACATGAAAGTTCTCATTATTTAAGCATATATTATTCACGTCATAAATATACAATACATGCACCCCGAGACTAAGCTGCGGTGCACACATACTCTGTTATCCATCCCGGTACATCACGTAAATAAGGATCACGCATTCCGAATCTCTCAGGAATCGTTCTAAGATAACAACAATCACAAACAATGGAGGCGAACACAGTCACATCACCTGGGTCACGCACATACCTACGCTCCCACGATCAGCAGACTTATTAACTTCCCAATAAGTCCTTCTCTGAACTATGTCCTCGAGGTACCAATCTAAATCCCCCCGTAGGCACACAAGGATTAGATGGCCCTAAGCCAACGCAAACCTCCCGTGATAGCAAGTATGGTAGGTATGTCATACACATAAAATCGTACACATATACTAAGCATGCACACATCTTAGTAATTACCATAGTTTATTAGTGGTATACTTCTCATTCTTATACCAACTTATAATGTTATGCAATTCACATATCCCCGGTTAATACCAACATTTAAATCATCAATTATTCTCACATCATAATTAGTAACTCACGTCCTAATCCACAATTTTCATTTGGTTCAAGTCACACTTCTATGTTTTAATCCTCAATACATCCCAAATATCCCAACTATATCAATTAGTCATCAAGGGAATGTTATCTCTGCAATTGAACCAGGTTACGAGACATTAGAAATTAAATCAGGCCAAAAAGGCCAATCTATCAACTCGTTAGAAGTCTCGTTCGAACGAGATCGTTTGAGCGAGAGTTCGTTCGAACGAAGTGGGCATCTAACGAGATCTTGTTCGAACGACAGTCATCGAACAAAAATCCCACTCGTTAGAAGTCAAACTGTCAGCTCGTTCGAACGAGCTCGTTCGAATGACCTGGGCAGGCCTTCTAACGAGGTGACAGTTCAAGCCCAGAATTCTCCTATTACGTTTTCCCCATTTTCTTCACCTCTAATCTCATCTAAACATCATTCCAACAGTATTTCAAGGTCTCTAATCATTCCTAAACATACTTAATTCGTATTATAACATTTATATGGGGTCAAATCATCCTAAACCACATCTAATCATCAAATCTCCCCAATTTTTCCCCAAATTTCATGAATATGAACCCTAGAAATTTAAAGTCATAAATAGACATAATTAAATCCGTTTTGTGATATAAAAGATGTATTTATATAAGAATAATCACCCAAACACAATTCTACATGCATTCTCCTTATCAAAATGTGAATTTCTAATTCCAATTCAATGGGTTTTTATCAATCTCCCAAAGCAATGCAATTTTCATAAATTTCTAAGCATGGAAGAAACATTCGTTGCAAATAACGTAATTAAACCACTTGCCTCTGATCTTTCTCTGAATTTGGTGTTGAATCTTGGATTTAGGTTGCTCTCTCTCCTTTTCTCCCAAGGTTGAAGGTTGAAGATGGGGTTAGGGTTCTCTCTTTGGGAACTTCTCCTAACTTCTCATGAAACCCCCGTAGCCCTCTAATCAGTTAATTGGTGGTAATGGTTTAGTGGGTCATTAAATTCCCTATTTTAAACTCTCAAAATTCGTAGGTCAAAATTCCTAAAATTCCAAAATTACCAAAATACCCTTTTAAGTTGCCGGTATGGCCTAAAAATGCCCCGGGACCCAAATTAAACCCCCGGCTACTGTTTACTGACTATTTCGACCCTTCCGGGCGCATTGGCGCACTCAAAATGACCATACGGTTGATAAAAATAAAATCCACCTATTAATTAAAATAATTATATTCCTGACGCGACTGTCACACGCGTCCTAACAAAATTTCCAAATTGCCGTATTTCAATTTCACGACAAATTCAATATATTCAATATTCATTATAATCAAATAATACCCATTATAATCAAATACCAACTCACATCTCGTTAGTATTTTATCCGGATTAATTCTCAATTAATACCCATTTATTCAATTAATCCCATAAATAAATATCACAAAAATACGGTGTATTACATACTTCCCCCCTAATAACAGAATTTCGTCACGAAATACGGAACTAGAAAGTACCTGGTAAAAATTACTCTGGATAACGTTCGCGCGTCTCATCGTCGCGCTCCTATGTGGACTCCTCGACATTATGATGTCGCCACTGAACACGCACTAACGGAACTATCTTTGACCCCACTTTCCGCTCACTTCGGTCTAAAATAGCAATCGGTCCCTCCTCGTAGGAGCTATCAGGCTGGAGATCGATGTCCTCCAAAGCAATGTGAGAATGAGACAAATCGTCTCTAAGATATTTCCTTAGCGAGGAAATATGAAACACATCATGAATCCTGTGCAAATGCTCCGGTAACCCAAGTCTATATGCAATAGACCCAATCCGCTCGATGATAGGAAATGGCCCTACATATCTCGGTGCCAACTTCCCCTTCTTCCCAAATCGCATAATCCCCTTCATAGGAGATACTCTGATTAAAACTTGGTCCCCCACTTGGAACTCCCTGAAGAATCTCTTCGCATCAGCGTAGCTCTTCTCCCGATCCTGAGGTACCCGAATGGGACTCCGTATCAATTCTATCCTCGCCTAAGTATCCTGAATCACTTCCGGCCCAAGTAGTTTGTTGTCCCCCACCTATAACCAACATGCTGGGGAACGACAAGGTCTACCGTACAATGCCTCAAATGGAGCCATGCCAATGGTGAACTGGTAGGAGTTGTTGTAAGCAAACTCCACCAGTGGAAGATACTGCTCCCATCCACCCCCGAAATCAATGATGCACATACGCAACATGTCCTCCAACATCTGATTTGTACGCTCGATTTTCCCATCGGTCTGCGGATGATAAGCCGTACTCAACCGCAATTCCGTGCCCATGGCCTCCTGAAAACTCTCCCAAAACCGTGAAACGAATATCTTATCTCTATCAGACACGATATTTAGGGGCACACCATGAAGTATCACTATTTCTGCAATAAAGGGCTGGGCATACTGTCCCGTAGTGTAGTTTGTCCTTACGGGTAGAAAATGAGCGACTTTGGTCAACCTGTCCACAATTACCCAGATGGAGTCGTGACCTCTCAGTGATGTAGGCAACCCCGTGATAAAGTCCATGGATATGCTCTCCCACATCCACATCGGGACCTCTAATGGCTGTAGAAGTACTGTCGGTCTCTGATGATCCACTTTTACCAGCTGACAAGTGGCGCATTTAGAAACAAACACGGCAATATCCTTCTTCATCCCGCTCCACCAATACTGTCGTCTCATGTCTTGGTTCATTTTGTCCCTACGAGGATGTACCGCGAACCGTGAGGCGTGCGACTCTACCATGACCTTGTGTCACAATTCAACCCCTTTCGGAACTTCCAGTCTCCCATTGAAGTATAATACCCCGTCTGAACTAACGGTATAGGACTCGGCTCCCTCTGCTAGTAATCGATATGCTCCTGACAGAACGAGTCATTTGCATGTGCCCTTACCACCTTCGCGACTATCTACGGTGTAAAAGTCATCACAGACATGAATGATCGGGCCACTGCATCCTGGTGTCCCAACTCTTTCCACTTTGCCTTACACACCCCTGCCACCTCATCTACTGGCCTACGGCTCAATGCGTATGCTACCACGTTAGCCTTCCCCGGGTGATATTGGATATCAAACTGATATTCCTTCACGAACTCAAGCCACCTCCGTTGCCGCATATTCAACTCCTTATGCTTGAATAGGTACTGTAGGGACTTGTGGTCTATGAACAATCGAAACTTCGCCCCCAAAAGGTAATATCTCCAAATCCGAAGGGCAAATACAACTACCGTTAACTCCAAGTCATGAGTGGGGTAATTCTTCTCGTGAGGCTAAAGCTTACGGGAGGCATAAGCTATGGCTTGACTCTCCTGCTATAATACACCTCCAAGTCCTTGCAAGGACGCATCGGGGTAAACTAGATACTCAAATCCCGGTCTCGGCAATGCTAACACAGGTGCTGAGGTCAACTTATCCTTTAACTCATCGAATGCCAACTGACAGACATCACTCCAAATAAACGGCACACCCTTACGAGTCAGATGTGTCAAAGGACCCACTATCTTGGAGAAACCCCGAATGAAACTGCTATAGTATCATGCTAGGCCCAAGAAACTACGGATCTTAGTCGGTGTCGTGGGCTGTCCCCACTCCCTCACCGCAGATACCTATCCCGGATCAACAGATATCCCCCGATCGGAAATAATATGCCCCAAAAGCACAACCTCCTTCAGCCAAAACCCGCACTTCTCATATTTTGCATACAGCTCGTTCTGGCGTAGCGTCTGCAAAACCTGCCTCAAATGCTCGGCGTGCTCCTCCTCCGTCTGGGATTAAACCAGAATATCATCAATAAAGACAATGATGAACTGGTCTAAGAACTCTCGGAACACCCTATTCATCAAGTCCATAAAAATGGCTGGTGCATTAGTCAAGCCAAAAGGCATAACCCGAAACTCATAGGAACCATATCTCATTAAGAACGCAGTCTTCGAGACATCCTCTTCCCTGATACGCAACTGATGGTATCCCGATCGAAAATCAATCTTTGAGAAGAAAGAGGCTCCCCTCAGCTGGTCGAATAAGTCATCGATTCGGGGAAACGGATACTTATTCCGTATCGTGAACTTATTCAACTCCCGGTAATCTACACACAACCTCAACGATCCATCCCTCTTCTTAACGAATAACACAGGGGAACCCCACGATGAAGTACTCCTCCGAATAAACCCCTGACCCAACAACTGCTCAATCTGATCCCGTAACTCTCTCATCTCAGCTGGAGCCATACGGTAAGGTGCGCGGGCAATAGGCCGAGTGCCCGGCGTCAAGTCGATCACAAAATCTATCTCTCTACTCAGAGGTAATCCAGGTATATCCTAAAATACATCGGCAAACTCTCGAATAACCGGAATCGAATCAAGTGGTATCACCACTTCCTTAGAGGTCTCCTCCTCTATATAGTACAAGTGAGTGGACGATCCTCCCTCAGGACGAGGCATCGCCACTAAAAACGTCTCCTGCCCGGGAATGGTAAAGATAATACTCCTACTAAAATAGTCAATCATGGCTCGATACGCAACTAGCCAATCCATACCAATAATGGCATCATACTCGGTCATCTCTAATACTAACATATCAACGGTTAAAGTAAACCTCCCGATCTCTATACCCACGCCCCTATATATAAAGGAAATCATGGAACCCCTACTCAACGGTGAATCTACATAAGTAACCGTACTGTCGGTGGTGTCTAATAACCCAATGGTGCGTGCAAATCTAATGGCAATGAAACAATGTGTAGCCCCCGTGTCAAATAAAATACACCCCATAGTCCCCTGAATAGAGAACATACCCTTAATAGCTGGCGGGTTCTGTGGGGCTGTGGCCTGTTGAAGCTGATATACTCTCCCATACTGAAGCTGCCCCTGCTGAACTGGGAACGCTGGATGGGTGGTAATTCTTCCATCTGTGGTGGTGCTGGCAGGGCGGCGGGAAACATAGGCCTCTGCGGCTCCTGTCGAGCACCCTGCTGCTGCTGCGGGGCCTTGCCTTTATCAGGACAATCCTGGCATTTATGGCCAGTCTTGCCACAAACGTAACACTTCCCCGGGAAGTTTCCCCCTCTCTGTCCCTACTGCCCTCGGCCCTGGTGGCCGTTACCATTCCTCCCCTGGCCCTGCTGGCCCTACTGAAACTGTTGTTGACCATTCTGCCCCTGCTGGTCCGGATGGCCATTCGGACCCTGATGGCCCTGCCTGAAACCTCCCTGTCCGTGCCTGAAATTCCCCGATTTCAACCTCTTATGATCCCCCTGCAGGGAACCCTGGTCACCCTGCCTCTGCCCCTGAGTAGATTGTGCCCCACTTGCACCATTTCCTCCAGTCCTTCCCTGATGGCTGGACTCTCCTGATCTCTTGCTCTCAGCCATGTGAAAGCGGTGATCCTGGCAGTATAACAGTGCAGCGTTAACCATGTTAGAATAAGTGGCCAATGAGAGGTTCCCCAATAAATGCTGACGGATCCTCCATGTCAATCCATCGGTAAACTTCTGAATCTTCTTCTCTTCTGTCGGTATCTCATCCGGGATAATATTCAGCAAATTTGTGAATTCGGCCTCATACTCGGCCACAGTCTTACCCTCCTGCCTGAGATTCATTAACTTCCTCCTCATTTTCGTGCGAACGGATGACGAAAAATACTTGCGGTCAAACTGCACCCAAAACTCCTGTATCGTGGGAGTATCTCTCTCCTCCACGGTGGTAATAGACTCCCACCACTGCAGTGCAGATCCCACTATCTTGAAAGTAGATCGTACCCGCTTCTGAACATCGGTGCACTCATACATCCTCAAGTGCCTCTGAATGTCTTTCCTCCACTGACTTGAAACCACAACATCGGAGCTACCTATGAACTCCGGCGGGTGCGCTTTCTGGAAAGCATCTCGTACACGTTCCCATGTAGACGGGAATGCATGTTCCTGAACTGCCGCGGATACTGGCGCCTGAGGTGGTGCCTGCTGTACAACGGCAAGAGCGGCGTTTACCGCTTGGGCTACAATGGTTGCAACCTCAACGACATTCATGGTGCCCTCGTTAGAAGGTCCTGCCCAGGTCGTTCGAATGAGCTCATTCGAACGAGCTTCTAACGAGCTGAAAGTTTGACTTCTAACGAGTGGGATGTTCATTCGATGACTTTCGTTCAAACGAGATCTCGTTAGATGACCACTTCGTTCGAACGAACTCTTGTTCGAACGGCCTCGTTCGAACGAGACTTCTAACGAGTTGACAGATTGGCCTTTTTGGCCTGATTTAATTTCTAATGTCCCGTAACCTGGTTCAATTGCAGAGATAACATTCCCTTGATGACTAATTGATATAGTTGGGATATTTGGGATGTACTGAGGATTAAAACATAGAAGTGTGACTTGAACCAAATAAAAATTGTGGATTAGGACGTGAGTGACTAATTACGATGTGAGAATAATTGACGATTTAAATGTTGGTATTAACCGGGGATATGTGAATTGCGTAACATTATAAGTTGGTATAAGAATGAGAAGTATACCACTAATAAACTATGGTAATTACTAAGATGTGTGCATGCTTAGTATATGTATATGATTTTATGTGTATGACATACCTACCATACTTGTTATCACGGGAGGTTTGAGTTCGCTTAGGGCCATCTAATCCTTGTGTGCCTACGGGGGGATTTAGATTGGTACCTCGAGGACATAGGTCAGAGAAGGACTTATTGGGAAGTTAATAAGTCTGCTGATCGTTTGATCGTAGGTATGTGCGTGACCCAGGTGATGTGACTGTGTTCGCCTCCATTGTTTGTGATTGTTGTTATCTGAGAACGATTCCTGAGAGATTCGAAATGCGTGATCCTTATGTACGTGATGTACCGGGATGGATAGCAGAGTATGTGTGCACCGCAGATTAGTCTCGGGGTGCATGTATTGTATATTTATGACGTGAATAATATACGCTTAAATAATGAGAACTTTCATGTTGGTATTGTGAGTATAATTATGGTAATGCTATGTGAAATAAAAAGGGATAACCTTTAGTGAATTGTATTGCTAATAATTGAGAATCCAAGTTTAAGTAAATCCCTCTATTTAATTGATAACGTTAAAATGTATACTGGGAATCGAGTAGAAAGAGGTAGAACTTATGATGGTTTAGTTAGATATAAATGTCACTTAGATGGGTGCGGTACGTTAGGAGTGCACAATTAGTCGAGAGGTGAGTATTTCATGTGAGTGCACGTCCTAACATGTATTTTTCATTCATTGTTTTAATGTCATTAAAACACTTTCTATTTTAAAATACTCTCCACTTTCGGGCTCGGACCCATTTGCTTTCAAAACTATTTTTGTAAAAACCTTTTAGGTTCCCAGCCACAAGGACACCATGCATAGGATTTCCATTCAGGTGACGAGCTGTAGCTGTTGTGGAAGTTACAGGGCCTTGATAGTAGACGCTTCTTTTGTCTTGACTCCATATTCAGTTTCATCATTTGTAGGGCATGTCGCCCATTTCTATTAGAGACATTTCTTATTTCAGTTATTCAGATCTTTGGCATGTAATTAATTCAGGATACACTGTTTTGATTTATTTCAGTTGTGGGATTATTGTGAGGAGTTTTCCTCCGGACTTATTATTATTTGTTGGTTACCTTATTGAGACTCTATGGTGTATGGTTATGTTATTCTTTCATTGTTCTTTCAATGCATGTTAATCAGACTTATTTTAAAATTTGACATCTTACTTTTTAAATACTAGGTGGTTAGTAATTATTAAAAATGTTTTCGACAGTGATGCTATTAAGTGAACCAACTTGGCATTCTGTATTAATTTAATAAAGGAGTAGCTACCCGGTATTTAATTAGTCGGGGTGTCACAATAGTATTACTACTTCTGTAATTTCTCTTGTTATTATATGTTCACATATTTCGGGGAGATTTGGTTCATGGGGGATAAATAGTTTTACGCATTCTTACTTTGTTTAGTTCTAAACGAAAATGAGGAAAAAAAGTGTCTTTCCTTTCAATCACTTCCTTCTCGGTGAACTTAATTCACATGTTCGGGATAAACCCTGGATCTTGTTTTGAGGATGGCAACCCATCCAAGAATCTTCCAATTTTAGGAATTTTCGATAAACACAAAATTCTTTGGTTGATTCTCCTCTTCCAACCAAACCTTACCTATGGGCGGTGCATGTAGAGTATACTCACTACATCTCGCTAAACATCGATTCTTCCCTTGAAATGTCTCACATTAAGTGGCACGTAATACTCCCCTTCATTCCTTGGAGTACGCCGAAAGTTCCGACCCGTGCTCTTCTCTCCACGAAGCGCACTTCTGGATCTCTTATATTATACTAAAATCATTACTCTTTGTATGCGCAAGTCGCTCTCACACTTGACTAATAACAACTCCTCTTCGGGTGTTCTTCATAATCATTTAATTCTGCTCCATTCAAGGAATGCTCTTCTTGAATGGCTTCCACGGCCTTCCAATCAAGTTAGGGCGTGATATTCTAATTGCACACTTATGTATGGATTATCGCCCCTCATGTGACGTTTAATCCACTCTATCACTTCCACTTCGTTATACTAGTCCCACAAACATATATTTCACACGTCTATTACCACGTCCCTTCGACTCGGAGTATTTTAACTGTCGTTAACCAAGATGCCCACATTTTCGCAACATTCCGACCGCCCTAGGAAAGCGAATGGCGGCTACTCTTATGTAGTACTAACTAAATTAAACGGAATAAAAGGAACAGGGCATTCAAATTTCATGACAATAAACGGGGAATAATAATTCTCAACCTTCCTCAGATAAGTACAACAATTTTTCCCAAATAGGTACAACAACCAAAATAAATCACTAACGCTCTATTCATCAAAATATTTACAGGTCATCTCTTTTGTATTAATATAAAGTTCTTTCCAGATAATCCATGATAAAAATCATTCTAACTCTTTATTCACCTTGTGTTCTATACGCGGTTATTAGATTTGGGTAGTTTCAATCACCCTAGAAATCAAAATTCTTAAGTTCTCCTTATCATCGTTCCACCCCTCAACTCGTGGGGATAACTTTCAATGCTTTCCTACCACAAAAGTCCCGCTCCAATGACCTTAAAACAAAATTCAACTTCCAACTTACATACATAATAACTTGATCCCATTTCGACCAGGGTACCGAACTCATGGAATAGTGACCAAACGTCTCCCTATTTCCAACCTTACGCTAAGTTTCATGCGTGGGATGTCTCGCAAAGCGAAATCCAAACAAGGAACCCCCCCGATACACTACTACCTAGCATTGTCGGTTATCGAAATCCGTTAGGCCCTCCGTCCATAGTATATACCCCTTTATTCCGTACCTTGACAGAAAAGTTACAATTCCTCCCGTAATTATGCTTAACAAAGAACGTTTCACCAATTTCACTATCTTCCCGTATTGGTTGATGGTAATTGGATTTTATAAACCTTGAATACATACACTCGGAATTCTCGAATTCCTTTCCCTAATAATATGGGTATAAATATTAACTCCCATATCCCTAAAGGATAAATATAACAATGCACTCTTCCTATCACTAAGTCTGGAGTGCTAAACATAATACTGAGTCAAATCTTTTCGCCCAACAATAAATCCCGATACATACGTAATTATACTGACAAAGTCTATACATACTTTGGCATCGAATATCTCGAGCCCACTATCTCCTCCGAAGTCTCTAGGGATAATATAAGTGCGAGTCCAACCTTCTCAAAGGTAAAGCCTTGCCAAAACAAACATAAAACATGTTGCACTAATGCAACCACTCCGATAGTCTTGCAGTAAATGCCCACTATCATATAACCATTTCTATAATGTTTTAACAAAGATAATATCATACTCGTGTATCGCATCACTACAACGAGTAACCTCAATAAAGTACAAAACTTGTTAATATACTCATCCATCCTCCGCGGATAGCACTAAAGTAAAAATTCTGCTACAGTGGGGAAAAATATTCACATAATGGTAACATTTATAATTATATGCATTAAACTCGTCTCACATGCTAATCTAGCAATGAACAAAATATGGTGACTCGCTCGTGTCACATAAACATGCCGCATCCTCTAAGGACACAACCTATACTTCCATCCTGGCAATCGTCTTGACTGCACAAATGGTTTTCGGACGTAACACGTCTTCCCAAACCAAAACAAAATTATTTTAATCGTTGCCTTTTACTAGGCACCGTATTCTTGTCCTTTTTCTCATTTTGGAACATATTATCTTGAGCGATTTCACTCCGCACAAAATACCTCAACACATAATCCACTTACCACCTGTCCTACTAACTAAGTTAGGATTGTCCTTCTCTCGGACGTTAGTAAACTCGATTCCTGTTAGCCATCCCGGTTGTTCCCTTAGCTTTTTAGGCCATAAAGATCATGTTACTATCTATAATAGTACTTACTGAATTTACCATCACTTGGTAAGAACTTAACTATTGGAAGCATTTAAATGGTTTTCCTGATGTGTATCCACATCCTTTTGTGGTGCTATACCACCACCGTTGTATTCAGTCTTATTCTCGACTAAATTCTTCGATTCCTTTAACTTCCCCCACAAAGAAGCGTTATCATCTATATTGACAAAATATGACATTGTCAACCTCTGAATCGGTCGTCCATCAGAATTTCCTCCTCGAGTATTATCAATTATTATTACAAGTTGGTCTCCCACTTGGAGTCGTTTCCTCCACTAGTATCTACCTCTTTCGATACAAAATTTGCTAACGATTAGGATTCATATCCACAATTAGACTTCTGTCATGCCCTCCTGCGATGAGTTCAGAACCACGTTTGCTTCTCACCCTGAACAGTTGAGGAAGGAACATACGGTCAACACTGTACCTAAGGTTGTCCTATAGGCATAGCATTCCACTTCTAAAATTGGTGGTTGACTCCAACCATTATAATTTCGTCCCAAAAGCCAGGAAAATTTTCTCTAAATTTTCACTTCCGGTTTGCCACACTCCGTCCTATATTTAAGCCTTTGGATACTTTACCTCCTTTGGTAAAGACACATACAATTTTCGTGTTTCTAAAATTTCCCATTGATAGTCTATACACGTTTTTGTAATACGTTGGGTAAGTTTACCCTCGCACCTCATTTGACTATAACAGCATTTGAAAATCATTGTTGCACCTTATTCGCCTTTCTAGTCTTGGCTTCTTGTGCCACAATGGAGGTGACCTCGACTACGGTCATCATCCTCGGATATATTTCATAATCTCAACTGAGCCCTGCCTCCTAATGTACGCTTAACGGTCCTCTTCTGACATCCGTCATCGCTCGGCACACGTACACATCCGAACGAAATTAGAATTCACTAGTGTATACACCTTATAGCAGGAGAACGAAATCTCGTCAAAGGAATCAACAATCCTAAACATAGGGCTCTATAACAAACAAAGCAACGCTGAAAGCATAATAAGCCGTACAGATCCTAAGGACACTAGAACCTGATGCTCTGATACCACCTGTGACACCCCGCCTAATTAAATACCAGGCGATCACTCCTTTATTAAATTAAATCAAGGTGAACAGTTGGTCCATTCTTAGCATTACTGTCGAAAAATAAATTTTTCCAATTTAACACCCTAATTAATTAAGCTAAGTGTCAAAACCATTTTCATACATACTTTCCAAATTTTATTTAAAGAAAAATCATTTATTTTATTAGCAACATTCAATAAGTAAGAATCACACCACATTAAATTATGCAACACAAACCAATTAATTTAATACATTCGTCAATCGAATGTCAACATACGAAATCTAAAGTCACACATCCAAACTGAATAAATCCCATAGTAACAATACTGGAAATAACTGAAATAAAAATGTCCAACAACAATGGAATAATGAAAAGAGCTACACATGCCCAACTAGATGAAAGTACTAAGAGTGGATCCGAATGAACGAAGTCGTCTAATCAAGAGACCTGCAACTCCCACCTAAGCTGCAGCGCGTTCCTTCCAAAAGATCCTAAGCAAGACGCCCCTGTGGCTGGGCACCTGTAATACATACATATATATACAAGAGAGAGAAAAAGAGAAACGGGTCAGAGCCCGATAGTGTGTACGATTTAAAATTAGTTTAGTAAGTATTTAAATTGATACAGGCAATGCAATAACATATTAGTGCGACACTCTCTTGAGGAATTCTCACCTATCTTCTAATGTGCACACTTATCGCACTAACCTTCTCAGTGGTCTATCTCATCATATATCACTCTATCCTTTCCCAATGGTTTAACTTATCTTAGATTATTCGTAGGATTCAACATTTAACGATTCAATTGTTCGAAAAGAATATTTCAATTAGTAACCAAAGTTCTCATTTTAACTTTAATATCAATAAATTTTTCCAGTGTCATATTATACTTTCTCAAAACAAGTATTTATAATTGAGTCATCAACCATGTCCTACATATCACATCACAGTAGGCAGTTCCAGATTTCAAAATTTCATATATATATTAACTACTCATAAAATATATATATCATAACAGCACCCCAAATAAAACTATGGTGCGGGCATACTCTACTATCCAATCCCCGTATCACTCGTACTAAGGGAATACAAATTCGGAATCACTCTCGAACTGTATTAACACATACTCAAACAATATTGAGACAAAGTATAGGTTCCAAGTCTCGTAGGACCGTCTGAACTATCACTGCGACAGCCTGTACCAAGGATACCTATACACAAACAACATGAGGTGAAGCATAGATTCCAAGTCTCTAAGAGGAAAGCACATACCCGCATCTCTTAGGACCGTCTGAACTATCATTCCGATAGCCTATAACAATGACATCTATCTTCTAGGGTAAAAGTCAATATCCCCCATAAAGGTCCCATCGAGATAAGACTGTCCCAGCGCGGAAACCTCAGGGATAGCAAGTAGCGTGGGCATGATTTTTACACATAGATGGTATATGCATACACAATCATATAACTATACTAATATTACCAAATCAATAATGGGTAAATTCTCAATTCCCATAATTACATCATTCGCATTTATTTTACATTATATAGTTATCACGTATAACCATTCACATTTTACTTTAATTTGAGGAACATTTCCACTTGCTACATAACGCTCATGGATTCTATCCTCCCAAGTATAAGATTCAGTAGGTGTACACATTTGTCCAAAAGTAAATCTTTTACGTGTCTCTCTCTTTAAATCATAAAGTTACCGACCCTTATGTAGTTATCCCAAAATACAATCTTTGCCCAACATCGAGGGTCCCAAAGTCTATTCACAAGTCCTACTGGTCTTCCCCATCTCCCAAAACATTTTATTAAGAATGCCCGAGAATTTTCTCACAATAAATTGAATTTAACTCATTTAAAAAGGAAATAGGAGTCTGCCAGGAGGGGTCGATCGATCGAGGTCTGGTGCTCGATCGATCGAACCTTCGATCGATCGAAGCTCTGGGCTCGATCGATCGATCAAGCAGGTCTGCGAAATCTGCAGAATTTCAGTTACGGGTTTCATCTCCAAACTTACACCAAATCCATATTTTCTAATCCCAATCGTCCCAGAATTAATACTACTAACCTTATATCATCATATCAGGTATTTTCAACGTAAAACATGTCAATATCCATCACTAAACATGGATTAATCATACCATAATTCATTTAAAACTCAAGAACCCTAAAAATCTCTAACTCATGATTCTAATCTATTTTATTCCAGAATTTCTTTCTTATTTACACCAAAATTTCGTGGGTTACCTTTCTACATCACAAGGGACTTCCAGAATAAGGTGTAAGTCTTTACTACATGCAAATTCCTATCACAAATTGGGTTTTCTTCCATAAATTTCATCCTTAATCATTCCTAAACTAATATGGAAATTGCACCAACGAAAATAGCAAGTTAAACACTTGCCTGGGATTTTTGACATTCTTATTCGCAGATGTTTTTGGTGTGGTTGCGTTCCCCTTCTCGCGATCTACGCGTTGGTGGTGGCGGCGGTGCAAACCGTTGAGTTTTGGGACTTGAATTTGCTTGAGAGCTTTCTCCTCTCTTCTCCAATGGTCGTTCTAGGTTTTGGGAATTCTAACCCTAGGCGAAAACCTCAATATCAGATATAGCCCCTCTCATTTTCGTGGGTTTAATTACCCAAAAATGTAAAATGACCAAATTGCCCTCCCGGATTACTAATTAGGCCTAAAAATGCCCCGAGACCCAAACTATACCCCCGGGTACACTTTTCTGACTATCTCGACCCTTCCGGACGTGTTGGCGCACTCAAAATGACCATACGAACAACTTATAAAATATTCACTTTTATTTATCTACATTTAGTCCCGACACGACACAGGCGCGTCCCGACTTAAATTTCTACAATTGTCATTTTATTCACATGTGACAATATTATAAAAATAAATCTTATATATTACTATACTCATCCAGTAATATGCAACAAATAACAAATTTCCAATAATTACTATTCCGGATTAAAATTAAATTAATTTATCTCAATTAAATTTAATTAATCCCATAATTTAAAACCTATAAAAATACGGGGTATTACAATTATTCGGGGTGTCACAGGTGGTATCAAAGCTTAGGTATACGACAACCCTCGGGTCTTGAGTTTTGGGACTGTTACGTTTTTATGGCGCATATTTTTGGAGATAGATTATTTTAGATAATCGTTTCGTGTTAGGCATATAGATTAGATGTGAGGAAATTATTTTGGAGGCCGAATTATTTTGGAGATTGTTGGTCTGATTTTTGAGAGTTAGGCATTCGGCGAATTTCGAGGGCGAAATTCCATTGTTAGTGGGGAAGTGTAACAATCCGCGTAATTTTTGGGGTTTTTTCGAAATTAAGAGGAAAAAATAAATTTTGAGATAAAATTATTTTTATTTCTCAAATATGTGGGTTATTATTTTTAAAGATGAGAATTTCAAACGGTTTAGAAATCAGAATTAAAATGGAGTTTTAATTGAATTTTTATTATATGGAAGAGTCCTCAAAATATAAAACTCTCTTAGAGTCCTCAAAACATAAAACTCTCTAGTAAAAAAAATATTTAAAAATATTGAACGGTCCAGCTTCCTCTCGTCTTTAGCTAATTCTCAGTAAAATTTCATCCAATTCCAACGGTCCGATCGTCCGGAATAAATTTTTTAGTGTTTGTATCTAAGTAGAACTCTTTTCTTAATCAAACTCTTAATCCTTTATATATCAACAAATTCGTGTCTCGGCTTTTCAAATCACTTTTTCTCAAACTTTTCAACCAGAAGACCTCTCCAAAATTACTCCCTTTCATCTACAAACCATAGCCCTAAACTTATTCAAGATTTTAACCTTGGATTAGAAGGCTTATTTGGTGTTTTCTCAAGTTTGGGCTAGAATAAGATTTGGTTATTTTCGCGAGAAGATCGTTATGGTATGATTATATTTTGAGGCTAAAATTATGTGATGATTTTAAGGTATGGGGTTTTACACAATATGCTCCTTAATCTCGCGAGTGTTACTCCCTTTGATTTCATGTGATTATTGAACTCATATTTGAATTGCCAAATTCATTTGGAAATCTGGAAAATTATTGTTGGAATCTAATTTCGATTCATGTGGTATTATTATTGTGTTGAGCATGTTGTCATGAAGATTTTAAAATGGCACGGATGTTGGGCACCCGCCAATATTCCTTTTTTCCGGATATGCTAGAAAAATGCATAGGCGCGGTACGGTGGTGAGGCCTAGTGACCCGGTTAATGTGTTGTTGAGAAATTATATTGATAAAAAGGCTTGAGATTCACATTTGATTTGAATATTTGTACTCTTATTGTTACGTTTTATTCACCGCTAATATTTGTTGAGCATCTTTCCTGTTGTATTGTGTACTTCCCCATATTTTCTTTTAGTTGGCAGGTTAGCGCGGATTTTGGGCGCTTTGGATTTGATTTGGAGAACGGATTTTAGCGTGGATTATTTTGGGAAGATTATTCGATAATACAAGTTGTGAAGACTTGTATTTATTTATTTTGATGTATAGAGCATTGGAGATTCATTTTAGTATCGAGATAGATAGTTGTTTTAATTCGAGAGACTTGTTGTTTTAATTGAAGAGATTTGAGATTAGTTGTTTCTCTTGTTTCATTGTGGGAATTAGATGCTCTATACCTTGTTATTTGTGGAATTGATTTAGTTTTGTCGACAGTAGCGCTCCATTCGCTCTCCCCGGGCGGGCAGGGTGTTACAACTACCATGAAATGGTGTAACGTGCATCAAGAACATAACATTGCAACACAAGCACGAATATTCACGAATATTGACAACCCTAGAATATTAATAAATTTACAAATCAATACTGTCATGATATGATAAACATAATTAGGATTTGATGATACCGAAATAATATCACTAATTCAATATATTATGTGAGCTCAATCCAGTATAACAATGCTGGAAACACGACAACGTAATATAGAAGGAGGTGAGGCAAAGAGGGAGATAACACATAATATAAGTGGTTCAACCAACCTTGGCCTACTCCACTATATGGGTGTCTGTGAAATCCACAAAATAAGGACGATAATGGCCTTGGGAGACAAAACACTCAAGCTTTCTGTAATACCCAATAATTTTTCTAAAACAAATAACAATAATAAAATATTTTGATAAATAAAATTTTGTGGAAATTGGACTCAATTGGAAACTTAATTTAATAATTGCAAAGGTGAAATTTGTTGTTAAGTCATATTTTTATGTAATTGATTTTCTACGTCTATCTATGTGTATAGCTATAGCGTCACATGTATTCCAAAAAAATACAAATTAATATGTGACACAATTTAAAAGTACCCAATGTTAACATAAAATAATCCGGGATATATTTCGGGGCACATATGGGCTCGTTTAGGTGTTTTAGACCTTTAGAAATAGTCCCAGATCAATAATATAAAGGTTGGAGAGATTTTGGACTTGTTGGGATATGAATTCGGGTCTACTTGGGGGTTCAAAAATTTGGTTTTAAGCCCAACTCGGGATTAGGATTTATTAGTGTTTAAGTGGGGGTAAACCACTTCCCCACTACTATTCAGAAATGACCTAAACATGACTATTAACAGGAGAGGAAAGGAGAAGAACCAAAATAGGAAAAAAGGACAAGGAATAACGAAGAAATCAAAGAGGCTATCTTCCACAAATTTCTAAGGCAATAATCCTTTTGCTTAATTAAAGTTTTCAGTGTATTTTCTTCATGCATTATAATGACCCTTAAAATTTCTGGAGTTTAGGTTTGATATGAATGATTTGATGATGAATAAATATTCTTATCATGTAGATGGTTGAATTTAATATAGAATAAGCCCCAGAAATTTAGGTATACCGATATCTAGAAATTTGGGGTTAGAACCCTCAGGGTTCTTGATAGTTAAGTGGGGACATCTTGACTATTTGATGTAGAGGTTAATTTTAGGAGTCCAAGAAAGTTGGTAGGACCGTGTATGGGCCAATAGGGAATATATTAAAAATGAAAAGGTGCCCTTATTTAATTGGGAAAATTACATTTAACAAGATGTTTAAGTAATTATCCAAGAGAGTGGAATTAATAATTCACTAGAAGGTAAATTATTGCTAAATGGAATAATTGTGGACTTTATGTGGGACTTTTCTATGGTAATTATAGAGTAGTTACCTATACATATTATACGAGATAATAATATGTACTTATATGTATTTGTGTGGACATACGAATGTTCATGGACTGTCCTATCGGCTTGGGGTTCGTACGTTCGGACCGGGTACCACATGTCAACACAGGCGGGCTTGACGATTGTGTAGGTAATATAGGTACTAAATGGAGGCACTATTTATGAGAGGAATGTGTTGACGCTGACCCAACCTGTGTCACCACTGGTTATGGACCGTGAACAGGTATCCTGCGTAGGGACCGCCCCCAACTAATGTGTGTTTTGTGATGTCCACTTATGATAAGAGATTCGTTCAGACTTGTTGATAGAGTACGAACTAGAAACAAATGGTAGATTCCTTTGTGTGTCCAATGTATCAACGGACATATATAAGTAATTATCGGACTGTAATGAGATAAATTTAATTGTCTAAGAATGGGGACACAAATGATAATACCTTACTTTGTGATTCATAAAAGATGTTTATGCCTAGATGTGAGACTTATAAGACTAGGATATTATGGGTATTGGTAGTTAATTACAATCGGTGCACTTAAACATTTAATTATCAACAAATTCATTTTTATTAATTGGGCACATTTTCATAGTCATTATTTGGAACTTATTAGGTTACGATTTATATCACACTTGGATGAGGGGTGAGGTGTTAAAGTCATGCGAGTGACAAAGGGGGAATATTTATTTTTTATCAACTGTATTATTTCATCTTGAATTAATTAAGTTAATTCTTAAACATCTAGCGCTCTGACCCAAATTTAAATGTTTTCTCCCCCCCCCCCCCCCCCCCCAAGTTATCCTATATAATTATAGATGGATTGTGCTGTAGTAGTCTCAGAGTCTCGTTCATTCATCAATTTTTCGATTATTTGATTCTAACATTGGTGCTTTTCTGCAAGAGTTAGTTATTTTATTTGGAACAGTTGTAAGGGCATCAACCAAAATTTCATTACATTATGTTGGATCGATTAATTTACATTGTATTTGGATTTATTAAATACTTGGTGTTGTTTGAATTTATCTATTAAAGAAACATTCATAAAGTTTAAAAGAATCCTTTAAAATAATATTATTTATATTACGTTTGTGCTGAGAATGGTATTAATTGACAAACGAGCCATATGTTCGGAGTATCGTGCCTGGCCAGCCTTTATATGAGAAAATTGGGGTCGTTATAATTGGTATCACAGCACGGTTCTACTGTCCTTAAGATCTATGTTGCGTTATTTGATATGTAAAGCCTATCCTTAGGATTCATTGTATTCTTACATTGGTACTAATTCGAACTTTATTTGCTTTTAAATGGAAAAACAAAAAGGGGGAAAACCGAGGTGAGTAGTTCCACATATTTCCTAGGAGGAGTCTCACTCGCAACCATTTCATCAGCTACAGGCCCTAACGGCCCAATAATTGATCACACATGCTCAGATAGACACTATAGTGTATCATGTTGTCTCTACGGCTATGGTAGCCATGCACCAGCACTTCCCACCACCACAGACATATAAGCAACCACCACTACCACAACAATTGTCTATACCAACTCAGGAACTGGGGTTGTATGTGGGATAGAGTGAGGGAGGCCTTTGTTAAGGGACAGCCTCCAGAGTTCGCTGGCAGTTTAAATATATTTGTGGAGAGTAGGTGGGAGAAGGATATTAAGAGGCACTTACAGAGGGTCAAGTGAACACCCATAGAGAAGCAGATGTTGGCTTCATTTAGATTACTGGGGGTCGCACTTCAGTAGTGGTAGAAGATTACGACAGTTGCTAAAATGGACAATCTCACTATTGTTCAGTTTTGTGAGAGGTTTGAGGGGAAATACTTCCCCCTACCGATGCAGTATGAGATGAGTGGTGAGTATATTGAGCTCAAATAGGAGGGGCTTACAATAGAACAGTACGAAGAGGAGTTCACCTCCCTCTCATACTTCGTAAAGGAGGATGTTTGTACCGAGAAGATGAGTATGGACATGTTCATTTTGGGATTAGCCTGGCACATCAAGAAGGATATTATGGGGAATCCATCACTCACAAAATACAATCAGTTGGTTAATTTTCTATATTGAGCTCAAATAGGAGGGGCTTACTATAGAACAGTACGAAGAGGAGTTCACCTCCCTCTCATACTTCGTAAAGGAGGATGTTTGTACCGAGAAGATGAGTATGGACATGTTCATTTTGGGATTAGCCTGGCACATCAAGAAGGATATTATGGGGAATCCATCACTCACAAAATACAATCAGTTGGTTAATTTTCTACTTCTCCATTGCCAGGATCACATGGCATTTCTAAACACCAATGGAGATAAACGTCATGGAGCGAAGTCATCGAGACAGCAGGGCAAAAGGAGTGGGGGAAGCGGATCCAGGACCCAACAGCACATGGGCACCCCATCCACCGACCAGAATAAGAAGTTTAGAGGTGAAGATAACTGGAACAACCAGGGATACTCGGTGTAGGGCTATCAGGGCTAGAATTACAGAGGCCATCAGGGCCAGGGAGAGGAGGATATAGGCCAGCAGGGCCGACGATTTAAGCGGGGTTCGTTCTAAGGAAATTATTATACCTTTAGGGAGAAGGGTCATTCCTTGAAGCTTTTTACTCGGGCTAACCAGATAGCCCAACATAAGGGAAGTTATAGGGGACAATAGCAGGAGCCACAGGGACATCGCCCACCCTTTCTAGCTCAGGATGCCGCTACACAAGTCGCTCTAGAACTCGTCGCCCCGCCACAAGGACGATAGTCATTGCAGTATGGATGAGTTTATCATGTTGCAACCACAGAGGGGACAACACCTGCACAAGAAGTCGAGGATATGTTTCCCATCTTTGGTCATATTGGTCGCATTCTATTCGATATGGGTGCATCTCATTCTTTTGTTAGCATGGGGTTTTCACGGGAGACTGGTATGATAGATTTTTCATCTGACATTATTTTACAATAGACTCACCAATGGGTAGAGGGGCACCCATACAGTCATTATGTAGGGTTATCGTTATTGAGATAGGTCGACTCACCTTCGAAGTTGATTTATTAGTACTTGGCATGCGTGACTATGACGTCATTTTGGGTATGAACTGGCTAGCTACATATAGAGCATGTGTGTATTATTGTGGGAGGTCCATCATCTTTGCCACTCCAGGGCAGGAGATGTACCTAGTTGCGATGCCACACCCCAAGGGTCGGTCGAGCACGCATTTGTACTACATCTAGAAGTATACTTCTTCGTAGGTTGTGGTGACACTAGATTCCATCCCAGAGGTGAACCGGTTATTTTTTGGGGGTAGATTTTGTGGTTATCACCTAGTCGGGATATCGATTTCATGATTTATTTGTTTCCATACACTAGACCTATTGCCCGTACTCCGTATCAGATGGCTCTTTTGGAGATAAGGGAGCTAAAAGAGAAGATTGAGAAGTTGTTAGGGAAGGGATTTATCAGTTGGATTACTTCACCCTGGGGTGATACCGTGTTATTCGTCAAGAAGAAGGAAGGATCTATACATTTTTGTATCGACTATCCGGAGTAAAACAAAGTCACTATTCAGAATAAATACCCATTGCCACGTATAGATGATTTATTTTACTAACTGAGGGGTGCTGCATATTTTTCAAAGTTTGATTTAAGGTTGGGTTACCACCAGTTAAGAGTGCGGGAGTAGGATATCAAAAAGACCACCTTCCTTGCTAGGTATGGGTCGTACGAGTTTTTAGTGAAACGATTTGGGCTAACCAGCGATATATATGGACTTGATGAACCGGGCGTTCAGGGATTATTTGGATCGATTTGTTATCATATTTATAGATGATATCTTAATTTATTCTCAAACTACGGAGGAGCACACAAATCATTTATGAGTGGTCTTACAAACTCTTAGAGATCATCAGTTGTATGAAAAGTTTGAGAAATTCGAGTTTTGGCTGAGGGAGGTATAGTTCTTGGTCCACATTGTGTACGATCGGGGGATATCCATGGATCTAAGGAAAGTTTCTACTGTGATGGAGTGGGGATAACCAACTACACCCATAGAGGTGCACAGTTTCTTGGGGCTGATCGAGTACTACTGTCGATTGATCTAGGGGTTCTCCAAGATAGCCGAGCCCTTAAGGAATTTGACGAGGAATGGGGTACCATTTGTCTGGGATGAGGTGTGACAGTAGGAATTTGAGGAGTTGAAGACTAGACTGACTACAATATTGGTTTTGGCACTGCATCAGGTAGGGGTTGACTACAGGGTCTTCACAGATGTGTCCTCATGGGGAATTGAAGGGGTTTTGATGTAGGAGGAGAGGATAATATCTTATGCTTCCCGAAAGCTTAAGCCTCACGAGGGACATTACCCCACCCGTGACTTAGAGTTAGAAGTTGTGGTAATTTCATTGTGAGTGTGGAGACACTATCTCCTGGGGGAGAAACTTTATATTTTCACAAACCACAAAAGCCTACAGTCTTTGTTCACACAGCAGGAGCAGAACATACGATAGAGGAGATGGCTAGAGTTTTTGAAAGATTATCAGTTCAACATTCGGTACCACCAGGGAAAGGTGCCATGGCGGATGCTTTTAGCAGCTAGCCTATTTTGGAGTTAGAAATGGTGTGTAAGGCTAAGTGGAAGTCGCTTTGTGCCAACAATGACCTGACCCGCGCATTTATGGAAGTTCTCACTATAACCCCGGGGATCATTATTCGGGTGGTGAAGGCATATAGAAGAGATAAACGTTACCAGGAGAGAATGAGAGAGTTGCTAACCGATAGAGTGGAGAACTTTCCCATTGGGTTAGATGGTGGTTTGAGGTTTCACGACAGACTTGTTGTCCCAGATGATGAGGATTTGAGGCGAGCTGTTATGTTTGAGAGTTATGGGTCATGATTTACGGTACATCCCTGAGGGAATGAGATGTACCACAAAATGGGATGTCATTATTGGTGGGTCGGGATGAAAATGAACATAACTATTTTCGTGTCGATGTGGGCTACGTTTCAGTTGGTGAAAGTGGACCATTAGCATCCCATAGGATTTTTACAACCTTTAGAGATCCCGGTGTGGAAATGAAAAGTATCTCCATGCTCATGTCTTATCGGTCTGGACACATTACAGCTCAAAGCAGTATTCCAAACTCTTCCTTGTAGAGATTGTAAAGCTAAACGGGGCACCGCTCAACATCGGGTTAGATAGGGACTGGACATTTGTGTCCCACTTTTGGAGGAGTTTTCAGTAGGCCTTGGGGGCACAGTTGAGAGTGATCAGGTCATATCATCCTCAGACAGATTAAAAAATGAAGAGGATGAACCTAATGTTGGAGGAAATGTTGAGGGTATGCATTCTATATTTTTTAAGTCGAGTTGGGATCATTATTTTCCTTTAGTGGAGTTTGAATATAATAACAGCTACCAGTTCACGATCGGGATGGAACCATTTGAGGCACTCTAAGGGAGACCTTGCCATTCCCCCTCTTGTTGGTTGAGTTGGAGGAGAACAAGTTTCTCAGGCTCAAGTTCATTTCGGACACTTCATAGAAGGTAGATACGATTCGGGCCAAGATACGAATTACCCAGGACAAGCAGAATAGCTATGTAGATGCGGGCCAGAGACACTTAGACTTTAATGTTGGAGATCAGGTGTTGGTTAAAGTGTCTACCATGAAGGGGGTAATGCGATTTGGGAATAAAGGGGATTTGTCTCCTTTATAAACGGGACCGTTCCCTATTCTAGAGAGTATTAGGCCCGTAGCATATCGATTGGGATTGTCGGATCACTTGCAGTGGATGCATGACGTTTTTCAAATATCTTCAGAACGGAGGTTCCTTAGAGATGACATAGCGTACCAACGCATTGATATTGAAGAGATAGAGCTCTATCCGGATGCTATTTTTGAGGAGAGACTGATAGCCATTTTGGATCGATAGGACCGCCAACTTCAATCCAAGGTTATTCCTTTAGCTCGGGTTCAATGGGGACACCATCAGGAGGACGAGTTGACTTGGGAGAGGGAGGATGACATGCTCACAAAGTAACCCTAACTCATCTAGCTATGTACATAGTTTCCTTGATTCAAAGGGCGGAATCCCGTTATTAGGGGGGGGGGGGGGGGGGGGGAGAGAATGTAATACCCTGTAATTTTTCAATTACAAATAATAATAATAATAATTTTTTTGATAATTTTTTTTTAAATTGGACTTAATTGGAAATTTAGTTTAGTAATTGCAAAGGTGTAATTTTTTTTAAGTTATATTTGTTTGTGATTGATTTTCTATGTCTATCTATGTTTATAGCTATAACATCGCATTGATTGTATAAAAAAATACAAATTAATGTGTGACACAATTTAAAAGTATCCAATGTTAACATAATATTATTGGGGACATATTTCGGGACATATATGGGATCGTTTAGGTGTTTTAAACCTTTAGAAATAGTCTCGGGTCAATAGTATATAGGTTGGGGAACTTTTGGGCTAGTTGGGATATGAATTCGGATCCATTTGGGGGTCTAAAAATTGGGTTATAAGCCCAACTCGGGATTAGTATTAATTAGTGTTTATGTGGGGGTAAACCAATTGCCCACTACTATTCACAAATACCTAAGCACAACTTATAATGGGAGAGGAATGAAGAATAACAAAATGATGGAAAAAAAGGGTAAGGAATCAAGAAGAAATCAAATGGGCTTTCTTCCACAAATTTCTAAGGCAAGAATTCTCATACTTAATTTACGTTTTCAATGTATTTTCTTGATGCATTATAATGACCCTTGAAGTTTCTGGGATTTAGGTTTGATATGAATGATATGATGATGAATACATATTTTATGCATGTAGAGGACTAAATTTAATATAAAATTTGTCCTAGAAATTTAGGTATCAAAATCTTGAAATTGGGGTTAGATGCCTTAGTGTTCTTGATAGTTAATTGGGGACGTTTTAACCATTTGATGTAGAGCATATTACTGTCGGTATATGGACTGAAATCCTAATGTAAACCCCATGATAGATGCTCCATTTTATGAATTAAATAATGTTGGCATTTAGATTGAAATCTAAGTTGAAATATGTATTTAATGTTCATACATTTTGGGAAAATTAAGCATGAAATTGGAATTGAATCATGTAGTTAATGATCCTAAGTGGACTAATTAAGTTGCAGGGAATGAATTACATAACTATTAAGAAGTATAAACCCTTCGAAGTCAATTCCGAAGGAACTTGAGGAATCACATATTGAAACAAAGAAGCAGATATGGGCTTCTGCATAACATCGAATCGATTCGGCCTTGGAGCCAATCAATTCAGTTTGGCAATGAATCTATTAGGCGATGTACCATATCAATTCGGTTCTAGGAGATGAGTGATTTGGGCCTAGGATTTAGTTAAGGGTAATTTCAGCAGTCCAAGCGAGTTGGTAGGACCGCGTATGGTTCAATAGGTAATATATTAAAAATGAAAAAGTGCCCCTATTTATTTGGGGAAATTACATTTAACAAGATGGTTAAGTAATTATCTTAGGGAGTGGAGTGATTAATTCAGTAGAAGGTAAATTATCATATATATATATGATAAAGAACAAAAGTTTGTGTATGTAAACATGTGAACACAATCAAGCATTAGATATAGCATGGTATGTATCATGTGCAAGAAAATGAGAATCAATGAGCCTAATATGTAAAGCCTCCAAATTCTATTTCCTAACCCACATATGTGTAACACGATGATATATGGTTTTGGAAATCTTGGTGGATCTAGATTAAGACCTCCGATGACAATTTTTAAGATCAAGCAAAAATGCCTAGGGTGACTTGTCCTATCGCAAATGCATGGTCTTGGCTTTGTGATCAAAAGCATTTGTATATCGAATCCAATTCCACACTTGTCATCTTTTATTTGGACGGATCCTAACATCTTATCCAACTTCTCGTACCTAGATCTCAAATCAAATTTTACACGATTCAAGTATCAATATCTCTTCAAGATCAACTATCCGAGACACTAATAAATGCTTAGACTCCTCAAACTCAAGCATATCCTTCTTTATAATCTCCGTCAATCCACAAAGGCTATCTATCTCACCCTTAACATACTCTATCTTCTCTTAAAAAGTCCCCTCATATACCCTAAGATCCTGAGTTAAAATTCGCACATTATTTCCTATGGCATGCTCTTTCAACCTAGCTTCCAACTTCAAGTCTTCCTTATTCACATTCAATATTTTTTCATACAACTCATGGAAGGAAACTTGGATTTCACTCTTTTACTACTCTTCTTCATCATCACTCTTTTCTTCACTCTATTCCCCATCACACATTTGGGATGCACAAATGATGGCCTCGCAAATGTCATGCCTAGAAATATCTTCATGGACAGATTTCTCATCAAAGCTCACATGACTACCCAGGGAGAATTGCTTCCCTCTTTCAAATTACTCTCACCATGGATGACATTATAAGCATTCGGTTTTTTGCCCCCCTTCCTTACTTTAGTGGGGCATTAAGCTAGGATATAGCCGTAAACCTCAAACCATAAAGCCATTTCGATTTATCACTCGTAAAGTTATCATTATAATTTTAGGGAAGTGATTGATCTTGTTATCTCAAACTTTTTCGCATCATTCGGTTGCTTTTGAAACTTGAGAAATTTCTTGAATTTATTTTCTAACAAGGCCATATCTTTGGACTTAACGTCAGATTAATCATTCAAAACTTGTGTTTTTTCCTTTCAGGCTTTCAAAACAATGCCGTTTTCCTTATTATTCATTTTGCAGGAAAATAAGTCAAGCTCACAAGTTTATAGTTCACATACAAGATCTTCAAACTTTTTAGAATTTAAAGCACCCAAGGAATTCAAAACAATCACATTTGATTAAATCTTTCAGACAAATACCTTAAGATTTTCTTCATTACTCGGTTATCCAGTATTCTCTTTCCTAAGTTAAAATATGAGTTAACTATATCGGATAATCTACTGTTGAACTCATCGAAGGTTTCACTGTTCAACATCTTAATGGTTTCGAACATAGTTATGAGGTTTTGGAGTTTAGAAGACTTTACAACACTAGTTCATTCGTGGGTGAGTTGGAGTATGTCCCAAACTTCTTTAATGATCACACAAGTCATAATGCAGTGGAACTCCTGCAGGGTAACATATCAAACCAGAGCATTTAAACTATGTAAATTATAACTTTGTAACCCACGTTCAACCTCACGCCATGACTTTACAGGTTTGGTAACCTGTTTTCTCTAACTAAGGCTGTAGTTAGGGACCAGCTAGTAAGTATCGCATGCCATACCTAATCATCTATAGTCTTAAGTGTTAATTTTATACGCATTTTCCTGTATGCATAGTTTGATGCCTCTAACATCAGGGATCTAAGACCAGTAAAATCAAAAAAGTCATGCCTAAAAATGCTAAATGTAAAGACAACTTAGTATTCTAACTATGTTACCATTTTAAAGAGGTTCGATAGCTCAAGAAAGGATGATCTAACTAACAAAAAGTGTATTTAAAAAAAAAAAAATTAATGACTAAAACTTTTAACAGATTAAACCCAATAAAAATTGTGTAACACTTTTAAACAGTTTGTTGTGAATACCCGATTTACCCAATTTTATATTTTTAACCAAAAACATACATCTAGGCAATATTAGATAAAATAAATAAAACATCCACTATAGGCCGATGAAATGGGAAAACCTTGGACGATCGAGCCAAATAGATTATATGATAAGGTTTTACAAATAGATTACTATGATAAGGTTTTGCAAATACAAATAGATTACTATGATAAGGTTTTGCAAATACAAGTGAATTGTGTTGTTGAGCCATCCGAGGTTTTTTCCATTGTTGATATTCCTCGTACATCGGCGTCTTGTGATATTGGTGTATTTATTTTGTTTGTTGTCACCTAGATGCATGCTTTAGGTAAAAAAAATAAAATTTGCTAAATTAGTTTATCGCTGCAACTCGATTTGAAATCTGTGAATAAGTTTTTGTTTGGTTAATTAGTTTAAAGGCTTGATTTTTAAAAATTGAAAAAAATTATAAAAAATTAGAATTTTTATTTGGAAGACCATTCTTGGTTAAACGCACCACGGATATCAAGTGAACTTTCCACGCTTACATGGTATCATTGAATGGATGAACATATAAAAATTAAAATATAAAGTTATTTTTTGCTTTTTAATTAGGTACCTCGGTATTGGTTATTTTAAGATTTCATGTATCACATTTAGAGTTGACAACCTGAAATACTAAAAACAATTTTGTAATTTTTAAAAAGAAGTCACAATCGATTAATTGGTATACTGCATAGTATAATAACTTTTTTAATCTCCATACAATCGAAAATAATTTTATATAAGAGGGTGTCTTAATATTTGTTAAACCCATGAAGAATATATGAATAATAAACCTTTAAAATACTAAATAAATCATGTAATTCGAAATACGTAAAAATAAAATTAATTTAATAAAAATGAATACAAACTAAATTTAATAAAATTTAAATACAAGTAAAACAATTTAAGAATCAAAATAATAATGCAAAAAATAATTTAGATGGAATTGTCATTTTCGCTTTGTTTACTTTTTAATCAATTTATAAAAAACTCTCTAATAGTCAAGAATGTTTGCTATGATTGTTTACCTGTTTGTTTGTAACGTAAAAGTTCTTGATTTTAAGCGAAACGTAACCATTTTTGTAGAGAATATACTTTCCAAAGTAGTTAAATACTAGTCATTACCACCAAATCTAATTATGTTTTATAAACAAATCCCATAAAGTTCATCCATAATCCCATAAAGTTTGAACTTTAGGAAAAGAAATTCATATTTCGCACACGCGCACAAGAAGGGGGAAGAGAGAGAGAGAGAGAGAGAGAGATTTTTAAAATATTTAGTAAATATCACTTTTTTTAAATTATATACATAATATTTAATATAGTTTAAAAACAAATTATTTTGTAGTGTATACACTTTTTCCATGAAAGAATAAAAATAAGGGGCTGTTTACAAGAAACAAAAAATTAATTATATAATTCAGTTTCAATCTAACATATTTTAAAGATTAATATTAAGTCCCTGACAGTGACATTAACACGCGTGTAATAATGTCCCTATAGGGACTAAACATTTTTTTTATATAAATATTGGACTAAACAATAAATGAAACAGTTTTTCAAGAATGTAACCTAACTATGTTTCATTGAAAGACAAAAGAAAAAGAAAAAAAAAACACTAACTAAGTAGCTATTTTTTCCAATATGTGTTGATAAGACAAATCTAAAGTACGTTGTTATGGCATAATCTATGGTTACACAATTAGAAAAACATAAATGACATATTCTTTAGTGATTGAACTTTCTGTATCTTTTGAAGCTCTCACGCTCAGTTTAGATAGTTTTCTCATCATGGTCATCATCTCACATGGAACAAAAAGATGGTAAAAGCGGTGTTACTTTTTATAAGGGTGATTTTAGTCAAACACAATATTAAGTTGGAGTTGTCATTTGGGCTTTGTTTTACTGTTTTATCAATTTATGAATTTAATTAAAAAATAACTATCTCTCTAGTAGTCAAGAATGTTCGATATGACTGTTTACCAATTTATTTGTGTGGTGAAAAAGTAGTTGATTTTCAATTAAAAATAGCTTTTTTTCTTAATATATACCTCATATTTAAATTAAGTTGCAGTTGTCATTTGGGCTTTGTTTTACTGTTTTATCAAATCATGAATTTAATTAAAAATTAACTCTCTCTCTCTCTCTCTCTCTCTCTCTCTAATAGTCGAGAATGTTCCATATGATTGTTTACCGATTTATTTGTAAGGTAAGAAAGTAGTTGATTTTCAACCAAAAGTAAACCTTTTTTAGAGAATATATACCTTATATATATATTTTTTTTGTGTGTGTGTGTGAGTGAGAGAGAGAGAGAGAGATTTCTTTGTGCTATTTAGTAAATACGATTTTTTAAATAACATACCTTATATTTAATATTGTTTAAAATAAAATATTTAGTATTGGGTTTTGTCTATAACAATAAAAAAAAATAGAGGCATATATCAAATAGTTCCTCGGACATTTTTTAATACACGTTTAGTTCAAATCTTTTTATTTTTTTCCAAAAAGTTCCTCACCATATAAAAAAATTAAAGCAATGACACACACAAACCCATTTACCCACCTCCCTCCACCCCCCACTGTCGGAGCTCCAACAGTGGAGGTGTGGTGGTGTGTGGTGGGTGTGGGAGGTGGGGAGGGGGTGCCGTTAGCACGGTCCTTTAAAAATAAGAGAATATTAGGTAAATGAGTGTTTGATGGACTAAATGGGTTGAACAAAAAATAGGAGTCTTTTAGGTTTTTATGTGGTGGTGGACTTTTTGGAACAAAATAAAACGACTTTGACTAAACGTGTACTAAAAAATGTTCAAGAGACTTTTTGATAATTGATCCTATAAAATAAGGGTCATTTAAAAAAATGTCAATAATTTCTTTAATTTTTAGTCTAATATATTTTTATAAATAATGCTTAGTTCCTACTATGACATATACTCATAAATAGTACAGTTAATTATGTGTCAAACACTATATGTATAATAATGTCACTACAAATATTAAATATTATTTTTGAAAAAAAAGTTGAACTAAACATTAAATGAAACAATTTTTTAGCCATTAAATATTGATTATTAACCTTATTGGTATAAGAAGAAAGAAACCAAAAGAATGAACAAATCCAGGGGCGGATGCACATGGGGACCAAGGGGGGGCTTGGCCCCGGTTCAATTTTTGGAAAAAAAAATATAAGATCTTTTGGTAAAATTTGAAACTTTGAATTATAACTCTAATTATATTAAAAAAACTAAGGTTGTAAGATTGTTATTAATTAAAAATCTAAACCGAAGGTAAAGATCCTTGTGAAATTATATTTTGTATGTACGATTTTTTGTAGTCGCACCAAATATATACCCGTATTTCTATAATCCGACCCTTGTCAAATTTCTGTAATTTGTGTCCCAAACATATATGCCAAAAAAAACTCGAAACATATAATTTGTAGTCAATTTGGATGAACTATAAGTTGTATAAAACACGAAATAATCCGAAAAAAAATCATCTCGGGGGATCCCGCCCCCGAACCCCCGACACGACTAGAAACTTTGGGCCCGATTGACCAAAAACCCTGGATTCACCACTGATCGAATGAGCCTGATCTATAGGTGCGTCTTGAAAGTTCTCATCATATAGGATTGCACTCACGAGGGGCCAGCATATGCATGAGCACTTTTATGGGCATGCACAAGCAGAGGCAGATCCATAAATTTATTTTGGGTGGGGCACAAACCACTGTCAGGGGTTCGGGGGCGGAAGGCCCCAAAATTTTTTTGGGGGTTACAAATTTTTTAGGGGTAAAATTTTGAATTTTTTCCTTTTTTGGGGTTGGCACAAGTCTAAATTTATTATTTTTAGGGGGTAAAATTTTGAATTTGAGATTTAGGGTCGGGCACTTGCCCCACCTTCTTTCCATATGGATCCTCCCTTGGCTTCTTGTATGTTTGATTCTAGAAACTTGTCTTTAAATCCCTTTAGTAATTTATCTTCGCTCCCCCTTTTTTTTATTTTGTTTTTCATTATGTAATACACGTACAATAGACGGAAAAAAAATTAAAATAACGAGAAAAATATATTTATAATAAACATGCTACAAAATAATTATGCATAATGATGAAAAATATAACCATTAAATTTTTAAAAACAAAGTTCTAGTATTCAAAAAATTAATGTTTATGCACTAGTATCAAATATGAAAAAAAAAAGCGCAAATTTGTTGAAAAAGTGAAAATTGTCAATAATTTTTTTTTTGATAAATAAATGTTATATAAAACTCAACCGCTAAGAGGCGAAACCCGTATACAGGCAGTATACAATTGAAAAATCAGAACAAAAAGCACACCCAAAAACTTGGACAATACAAACTACACCCCCCCCAATCAAAAGACGACTCCCAATAGCCACCCGCCCAAGCCACACCCGCAAATGACCCACTCCCGTATAGCTCACAACGCTCAAGCATAAACTGATTACAAAATCCTCCCCCAACACATATAAAAATAGAAGAGAAGAAAAATCGTTAACAGTATTTGTATGTGTATTTAAGGTATATTTTCTTTTTTTATTTAAACCTCCCGATAAAGTACGTTGGATAAATAAGAACTCAACAGAACAATAGAGGTATATTAAAATGTCACTGATTAAATAAAATTTAAGGGATTAAAATAAGGATCAAATATCAAAAAGTCATTCAAACATTTTTTAATGCACATTTAGTCTAAGGCTTTTATTTTGTACCAAAAGGTTCGTGCCAGGGGTAAAGGACTTTTTGATGCAAAATAAAAATGCTAGCACTAAATGTGTGTTGAAAAAAATTCGAGGGTCTATTTGGTATATGTCTCTTAAAATAAACCATCCCTTTTTTTATACTCATCTATACGCAAAAAGCATATTTTTGTGGAAACAAATATGTAATTTAATTATTTGGTGTTAAATCTGAAGATTAAGGGACCGAGAATACAAATCGAGTTGGATTAGATATTTATCACATGTGATGGTTTGTATTCTATTTTTATTTGTGTTCGAATATGTTGAGATATTGTAAACCCTTCACTTTCAAAACCCTTGACTTACCTGTCCTTTGGTATTTTTTATTTCCGTGTGGTATTTCTCCTTTAAAACCCCATTTACCCTCACAACCTCTCTCAAACCATCACATTAGAATGGCAGAAGAAGCACATACCCACGAGCACAAGGAGGAAGCTGAGAGCACAGATCTTGGGAAAAAGCGTCAAGAGTGTTGGTTTGTGCATGAAACTAAAGTTGAGGAGTGTGAGCATGAAGAGAAAAAACCCTCTTTGCTAGAGATACTTCTCCGATCTGATAGCAGCTCTGTAAGTTTTTATTCATATCTCTTTCTATGTATATAGATTTATCAATTTGCTCTATGTTGTGCATGGATTGTTTTGCTGCTGATGTTTTAGTAGATTTGGTTTGAAAAACTTTTACCCCATATATTTTTATATACATATTTTTCTATTTTTTCCAAAAAAAAAAACAAAATGTGGGGGCACAAGTCCCCACTAGTCCCAACACAACTTCGTCCCTTTTTATAAGGTGTTGGTTCTCACCGCCAATGAACCAGAAGTTAGTGGAGCTTCCTGGAGTGCCCTATTGCGTGGTGGATTAAAGCAGGATGACAAATGATAAAAATTGCTTGGGTCCATTTATATTCCCTTACTATCTTTACATTCTTGATTTACTTCATATGTGTGATGACAATTTATATTGTTCGAAGGTGAGTGGCTGAAATAAAGCAAAACAATGAGAAAATCTTTTTATCTTCTGACATAAAATGATTTGTGAAAAGAGGAAAATATTTTGAATTTAAAAAAAGTTAACTTAATACCAAAATCCAAATTTAATCCATCCCCATCTCCCCCCCCCCCCCCCCCCCCCCACCCCCAACCCCCAACCCCCCACCCCACTCCACCCCGTTTGGGATATTTTTCCATTAAATAGGTATTTTGATAGCAGGTGTTCAAGGCATATGACTGGTGGTAAGCCATGGTTTTAGAATTTCATTAAGAACAAAGCCAACACAATTAATTTTTGGGATGGGAGCGTGTAATGAAGGGTTCAAAATGTTTTACCGTATTTCCTACACTAGACAATATTGGTTTTGTGGATGGCTAGAAAGCTAATATGTTTAGCATAGGCCAAATGTACGATGATCACAATCATGTGATTGTTACCATGAATGAGTTTCAAATGATTAACTTATACAATATAATATGTTTAGCATAAGCCATGATTGTCATGTCTTGTTACAACGAATTCTTGCCATTGGGATGCGTGGATACCTTCCTAAAGATATTTGTATTAAACTGGATGAGTTGGGTGAATGGTTTCAGGAGTTGTGCTCCAAAACATTAGTGCGGACAGATTTGGAGAAATTAGAGGAACGCATAATTCTGATACTTTGCAAAATGGAGAAGATTTTTCCCCCGTCATTCTTTGATGTAATGGTCCATTTGGCGGTTCATTTAGCACGTGAGGCCAAACTTGCTGGACCAGTACAATATCGATGGATGTTTCCAATTGAAAGGTCAATGCAACTATTATAACGTTAATTTAGTTTAATATCTTGAAAATTGTGTAAAATGTGTAATATTCATCTAACTATTATTAATTTCAAGGTTTCTTGGAACTTTGAAAGAATTTGTATCTAACCGAGCCAGGCCTGAAGGTTCCATTGCGGAGACGTACATCGTGAAAGAGTGTTTGACTTTTTGCTCAATGTACTTGATCCATGTTGAAACTGTATTTAACAGAGAAGAACGCAATTGTGATGGTGGAGAACGTGGCTTAGGGCTAGTTGTCTTTAACCAAAATGTCCGTCCTTTCGGATGTATCTCAAGGTCTCCTGATGTGTCTGAAAAGGAGCTCAATATGGTAAGTGGTTTGTGTTGTATAACACTGCTGAGGTTGAGCCGTATCTAGAGTACGTGTTTCAAATTTATAATATTCATGATCTTTTTGTTTGATTATCCATTTTATTAATAAATTAAATTTCTCTAATTAAGGAACACAAAATTCTACTTCAAATTCCAAATGGACGTGACATACTTCAAATTCAACGCCAAAAATTTCCGAAGTGGTTTAAAGAACGGGTAAGATATATAAAGAAAGTTACTTTGCATCACTTTAACAATAATTTAATACGACTTTCATATGTTGTTTATGTAGATGAATCTTTTACGAGCGCAAGGGTCCCCCAAAGCAAATGATGAGCTCTGGTCATTAGCAAATGGACCTAACGTGATAGTGAATATGTATTCGGGTTGCATTTGCAATGGAGTTCGATTCAATACTAGGGACCGATACATGCATCGTAGGAGTCAGAATAGTGGGTTGGTCTCCAAAGGGGAACACGAGGGTCGTGAGCTAGACTTTTACGGTTACTTGAGCAAAATTTATGAGATGACATATATTTACGGGAATAAAGTCATTTTGTTCCAATACGAATGGTTCAACACCGGTAGTAGGAAGACAATGCGCACTAATTCACATTTTATTAGTATTGATGTCAAGAGTCGGTGGTATAAAGATGATCCATTTGTTTTGCCTAGTCAGGTTCAACAAGTTTTCTATTTGAATGATAAAAAGTTAGGTGCACAATGGCAAATCGTACAAAAAGTCCAACATCGGGGAACCTGGGATGTACCAGAGTTGGATGACGATGATACCGGGGCAGCAGAATTGCATGGATCTGGTGACGTGTTCCAACAAGTCGAAACAACGAATGTTATCCCAATTGCCGTTGAAGATACTGCTACTCAATTTCATAGGAATGATGCAATTCCCGAGGTTATCCCTAGTGATAGGGTTCTGCATCCAATGGGGGAAAACATTGATGATGATGATGATGTCGTTGATGATGAAACAATGCTAGAGAATGGAGATAACGAAGAATATGGGGAGAAAATGGATTATGATTATGATATTGATACCGATATGTAATGTTAAATGTTTTGTTCCTATTTTGTTTTGTATGTGGACAAACGTTTTATGTTTCTATCAAGTGTAATTCGTTACGTGTTGTGCCAAATTAGTTTTATCAAATTAGAGAATGGAGATAACGAAGAAAATGGATTATGATTATGATATTGATACTGATATGTAATGTTAAATGTTTGTTCCTATTTCGTTACATGTTGTGTCAAATTAGTTTTATCAAATATTATTAATCAAGTTATATGTTTCCATCTAGAGTAATTCATTATGTAGTGTGATGTTCATTTTATTTTATTTAATTTTTGTGTTTAGTCGAAAAATATGCCTCCAAAGGAAAAAATAGGGCTTCAACCTAGACATACGGGTCGTATGATGTTAGCATATGAGAAAGAAAGGCTCAATAATATTAAGAAGAATCAATTGCGACTGAATGCATTGGTGCCAAACGAGATCAGATTCAGTAAGAATCAAAATTTTAATGTAAATGTACGAGATGATGATGAGTATAGATTGCCCGATGGTGAGGAGGATCTTAGTTCGTCCAGTGGTGATGATGTTAGTGATGATAATAATGAGTATTCTAATCCTCAAATGGAGAAGGTAATGCATGCATGGAAGTGTAATTGAAATTAAGTTTATGTTCATTACCTTAATATACTTTAAAGTACATATATAGATTCTATACATTTTTTGCATCACTAATTAAACTGTATTTTGTATTGGCAGGTCTCGAACATGGCTCCCGTACGACGATTATTTCGTCGTTCTCCCTCCCCCCGACGAGAAAAGCCTCATTTGAGGAGACACTCAACCCCCAAATCAATATGTCACGAGTACCACCAATGACCAACAATGCAGGTAACATAATATATATAAAGTTATATATATATATATATATATATATATATATATATATATATAAACTGCTATATAAACAGTTTATATATAACCAGTTTATATATAAACTGCTTATATATAACAGCTTATATATAGCAGTTTATATATAAACTGTTATATATAACAATTTATATATAACTGTTTATATATAAACTGCTATATATAAGCTGTTATATATAACAGTTTATATATAACAGTTTATATATATAACAGTTTATATATAACTGTTTATATATAAGATGTTATATATAAGTAGTTTATATATAAACTGGTTATATATAAAATAGTTTATATATAAACTTCTTATATATAACAGCTTATATATAGCAGTTTATATATAAAAAGTTATATATTAACTGTTATATATATAACAGTTTATATATAAACTTATTTATTTTTCTTCGAAATCTTATTTAGATTGTTTAAATCTACTTCTTGTATATATAATTATCTTACTTCTGCATTAAAACACGAGGTTCGAGTCACTCCTCGGTGCACTTTCAACAAAGAACATCAAATGATAATGCCGTAGAAGATATACAAGTTATTGTTCCTGCCGTTTCCATGACGCGTAAGTCATTTTTGTTTAGATTGTTTAAATTTAATTATTGTATATATAATTGTCTTTATTTGTTATTAAAACAGGAAGCTCGAGTCACTCCTCGATGCGTCTCCAACAAAGAACATCAATCAATGATGTTGTTGAAGATATACATGCCGATATTCCGGATGTTTCCTTGATATGTAAGTTATTTTGATTATTTTATTAGTAGTTTATTATGTAATACTTGACATTTATTATATTACTTTATGTAATACTTAACATCAATCAATGACATTTATATTACTTTATTTTTCTGCAGTTAGTAGAACCAAAAAGCGAGTTCGAGGATTAACACGTGGAATGAAGGTTGAGAAAACGGTAAAAAGACATGGAAAACTTGAAGTGTGTGTGTTGGAAGGTGATGGGGCACCTATGGGTGTAAATGCTCCTTCTCTAGGGCAACAAATCGGAATTGAGGTTCAAAATGCGGCACCACTTCAAGGGGTGACTCGTTGGGGGGAAATTGATTCTGGGACACGAGATGCAGTAATCGCCAGGATTCGGGTAGTTATATTTGATTCTTTCAGTTAGATATTCTTTCAATGTTATTGTGTGTATTTCTAATTAAAGTAAATTTGCAGGATAAATTCGATATTGTTAACTATGATGAGGATGAGTTTGTCAGACATGCAATTCATAGGAAGTGTGCACGGAGGTACAGTGGCTGGAGGAGTAAAATGTACATACATTACACGAAATTATTGAAGGATGGAGTGGACCCTAAAAAGAATTCATATGGATGGGTTACACCAAGCGATTCGAAGTACATGATAGAAGATGTTTGGAGTGGTGAGAAGTTCAAGGTAAATAATTCGTATTTCATTATGTTTGTAATTTAGCTATTCCTTGAAAATTGCATTATTGGAGATCCCTTTAGTATTTTTTTATGTTTTTAATTAGGCAAGGTTGTAAAAGGTCAATTAGCACGTGCTAGTTTGCCTTGGAATCATACTTGTGGGTCACGATCATTTGTAGCTTCCATGTCAATCGAGGTGATGCGTTATGTAATTTATGAATTTAATTACTTATCAATGTAAAATCATATTCTCATTGGTTCCATTTATGAATAGGCTGAAGAAAAGGGTGGTGAGAGACCACATATTACTAACTTCTTTAAATCATCTCATTGGAGTGAGAAAAATAATGACTGGGTGGATCCAAAGTGCAAGGAAAAATATGTATGTACATCTTTCATTAATTAATTATATTGCGAAAGATCCCATATTGCTAACTTCTTTATATTGTTATTTTATAATTTGTTGACTAATTATAACATGAGCTTATACTATTTTAAATATGGCAGGAGAAGTTTGTGGATCTTAAAGAGAGATTATCGCAACCAAACACACCCTTCATGTCACAAGAGGAGATGTCGATAGAAGTTTTTGGAAAAAGATGGGGCCATATTGTTGGATAGGGGGTAGCCCCGAAGACCTCTAAAGCTTCAAGTACAATACGACAATTGAGGGCGCGTGATGAAGAGGTGAGGCTACTAAGAGATAATTTGGCTTTAGTCGAGGAGAGAAATGCTATCCAACAACAGAAGATAGATGCTCAACAACAGAATATAGAGGCCCAAGATAAAAAAATTGAGGATTTCCAGGAATACACGATGCAAATGTTTGTCAAAATACGTAAGGATCAAGAACGAGGGAGCGTATCCGTAGGATCTCCATATTCGAATCAATATGGTAAGTATATATATTTATATGTTATATATATAGTTGTTATAACATATATGCATATATAACAACATATATGTAGTTATAACAACATATATGTTGTTATATCAATGTAAAATCATATTCTCATTGGTTCCATTTATGAATAGGCTGTAGAAAAGGGTGGTGAGAGACCACATATTACTGACTTCTTTAAATCATCTCATTGGAGTGAGAAAAATAATAACTGGGTGGATCCAAAGTGCAAGGAAAAATATGTATGTACATCTTTGATTAATTAATTATATTGCGAAAGATCCCATATTGCTAACTTCTTTATATTGTTATTTTACAATTTTTTGACAAATTATAACATGAGCTTATACTATTTTAAATATGGCTGGAGAAGTTTGTGGAGCTTAAAGAGAGATTCTCGCAACCAAACGCACCCTTCATGTCACAAGAGGAGATGTCGATAGAAGTTTTTGGAAAAAGATCGGGCCATATTGTTGGATAGGGGGTAGGCCCGAAGCCCTCTAAAGCTTCAAGTACAATAGGACAATTGAGGGCGCGTGATGAAGAGGTGAGGCTACTAAGAGAGAATTTGGCTTTAGTCGAGGAGAGAAATGATATCCAACAACAGAAGATAGATGCTCAACAATAGAAGATAGAGGCCCAAGATAAAAAAAAATGAGGATTTCCAGGAATACACGATGCAAATGTTTGCAAAAATACGTAAGGATCAAGAAGGAGGGAGCGTATCCGGAGGATCTCCATATTCGAATCAATTTGGTAAGTATATATATTTATATGTTATATATATAGTTGTTATAACATATATGCATATATAACAACATATATGCTGTTATAACAACATATATGTTGTTATATATATAACAGCATATATGTTATAATATGTTGTTATGCATATATAACAACACCGTTATGCATATATAACAACATATATGGTGTTATAACAGCATATATGTTGTTATATATATAGCAGCATATATGTTATAATATAACAACATATATGTTGTTATAACAACATATATGTTGTTATATATGCATAACATATATGCTGTTATATATATAACAACATATATGCATTTATGTTATAACAACTATATATATAACATATGCTGCTATAACATATAATATTTGTGTTGATATGTGATTTATAAGCCATACTTTATCTTATATAAGTTATGTAAGGATCTATGTTTTGTTTTCTCATTACAGTACGAGTCACGAACACCTCGCACGAGACCAATGTGACTCGTAGGAACCGACCGCGTAGTCACGGGCCTCCCGATTTGAGTGTACGACGTAAATTTGCAAAAAATTAGACTTAAGCATACAAACATGCCATCGAAAGGTGAAAACATATAACAAACACAGAACGGTCCCGTAAGAGTCACGAACACCTCGCACGAAACCAATGTCACTCGTAGGAACCGACCGCGTAGTCACGGGACTCCCGGTTTGAGTGTACGACGTAAATTTGCAAAAAATTAGACTTAACCCTAAAAACATGCCATCGAAGGGTGAAAACGTAAAACAACCACAAAACGGTCCCGTAAGAGTCACGAACACCTCGCACGGGAGCAATGTGACTCGTAGGAACCGACCGCGTAGTCACGGGGCTCCCGGTTTGAGTGTACGACGTAAATTTGAAAAAAATTAGACTTAAGTATAAAAACATGCCATCGAAGGGTGAAAACGTAAATTAGCCACATAACGGTCGCGTAAGAGTCACGAACACCTCGCACAGGACCAATGTGACTCGTAGGAACCGACCGCGTAGTTACGGGGCTCCCGGTTTGAGTGTACGACCTAAATTTGCAAAAAATTAGACTTAATCATAAAAACATGCCATCTAAGGGTGAAAACGTAAAACAAACACAGAACGGTCGCGTAAGAGTCACGAACAGCTCGCACGGCACCAATGTCACTCGTTGGAACCGACAGCGTAGTAATGGAGCTCCCAGTTTGAGTGTACGACGTAAATTTGCCAAAAGTGAGACTTTTGAATAAAAACATGACATTGGAGGGTTAAAGCGTAAAACAAACACATAACGGCCTCGTAAGAGTCACCAACGCCTCGCACGGGACCAATGTGACCCCTAGGAATCGACCGCGTAGTCCCGGGGCTCCCGGTTTGAGTGTAAGACATAAATTTGTAAAAAATTAGACTTAAGCGTAAAAACTTGCCATCGAAGGGTGAAAACGTAAAGCATTCACAGAACGGTTGCGTAAGAGTCACGAACACCTTGCACGGGACCAATGTCACTCGTTGGAACCGACCACGTAGTCACGGGAATCCCGGTTTGAGTGTACGAAGTAAATTTGTAAAAAATTAGACCTAAGAATAAAAACATACCATCGAGGGTGAAATTGTAAAACAGCCACAAAATGGTCCCGTAAGAGTCACGAACACCTCTATTGGGACCAATGTGACTCGTAGGATCCGACCGAGTAGTCACGGGGCTCCCGGTTTGAGTGTATGACGTAAATTTGCAAAAAATTAGACTTAAACATAAAAACTTGCCATCGAAGGGTGAAAACATAAAACAACAACAAAACGGTCCCGTGAGAGTCAAGAACACCTCGCAGAGGACCAATGTCACTCGTAGGAACCGACCGCGTAGTCACGTGGCTCCCGTTTTGAGTGTACGACCTAAATTTTCAAAAAAATAGACTTAATCATAAAAACATGCCATCGAAGGGTGAAAACGTAAAATAGCAACAAAACGGTCCTGTGAGAGTCACGAACACCTCGCACGGGACCAATGTGACTCGTAGGAACTGATCGCGTAGTCACGGGGCTCCCGGTTTGAGTGTACGAACTAAATTTGCAAAAAATTAGACTTAACCATAAAAACATGCCATTGAAGGGTGAAAACATAAAACAGCAACAAAACGGTCCCGTGAGAGTCACAAACACCTCGGACGGGACCAATGTGACTCGTAGGAACCGACCGCGTAGTCATGGGGCTCCCGGTTTGAGTGTACGACCTAAATTTTCAAAAAATTAGACTTAATCATAAAAACATGCCATCGAAGGGTGAAAACGTAAAATAGCAACAAAACGGTCCCGTGAGAGTCACGAACACCTCGCACGGGACCAATGTGACTCGTAGGAACCGATCGAGTAGTCATGAGGCTCCCGATTTGAGTGTACGACCTAAATTTGCAAAAAATTAGACTTAATCATAAAAACATGCCATCGAAGGGTGAAAACGTAAAATAAACACAGAACGGTCGCGTAAGAGTCACGAACAGCTCGCGCGAGAACAATGTCACTCGTTGGAATCGACCGCGTAGTGACGGAGCTCCCGGTTTGAGTGTACTACGTAAATTTGCCAAAAGTGAGACTTTTGAATAAAAACATGACATCGAAGGGTTAAAGCATAAAACAAACACATAACGGCCCCGTAAGAGTCACCAACGCCTCGCACGGGACCAATGTGACCCCTAGGAATCGATCGCGTAGTCCCGGGGCTCCCGGTTTGAGTGTAAGACATAAATTTGTAAGAAATTAGACTTAAGCATAAAAACATGCCATCGAAGGGTGAAAACATAAAACAACCACAGAACGGTCGCGAACACCTCGCACGGGACCAATGTCACTAGTTGGAACAGACCGCGTAGTCACGGGGATCCCGGTTTGAGTGTACGACGTAAATTTGCCAAAAATTAGACTTAAGCATAAAAACATTCCATCGAAGGGTGAAAATGTAAAAAAAATACATAACGGTCTCGTAAGAGTCACGAACAACTCGCACGGTAACAATGTGACTCGTAGGAACCGACCGCGTAGTCACCGGGCTCCCGGTTTGAGCGTAAGACTTAAATTTGTAAAAAATTGGACTTAAGCATAAAAACATGCAATCGAAGGGTGAAAACATAAAACAACCACAAAATGGTCCCGTAAGAGTCACGAACACCTCGTACGGGACCAATGTAAGTCTTAGGAACCGGTCGTGTAGTCATTGCCCTCCCGATTTGAGTGTACGACTTAAATTTGCAAAAAGTGAGACTTAAGAATAAAAATGTGACACTGAAGGGTGAAAACGTAAAACAACCATAAAATTGTCCCGAAGAGGCATGAGCACCTCGAATGGGACCAATGTAACTCGTAGTAACCGATCCCAGTCATGGGAATTCCGGTTTGACTATACTGTTATACATACATATTTATCTCAGTATGTATATATATATCTCAGTATATATATATATATATACATACTATACTCGGTATATATACTAACAGTATACACCTGTTAGTATATATATATATATATATATATATATATATATATATATATATATACTAACAGTATACACCTGTTAGTATATATATATATATATATACATACATAACAGTATGTATATATATACCCTGTTAGTATATATATATATACATACTGCAATACTGTTATGTATAAATATATATATACTAACAGGTGTATATATATATATATATATGTATGTATATACATAACATTACATAATGTTATGTGTATATATATATATATGTATAGTGTTATGTATATATATATACACACACACATATATATATATACACTTATATATACATATACATAACAGTACATACTGTTATGTATATATATATACTGTTATGTATATATATATATACACCTATATATATATATACACACCTGTTAGTAATATACTGTTATATATATATATATATATACACCTATATATATATATATATATATATATATATATATATATATATATATATATATATATACACACCTGTTAGTATTTAGTACACCTATATATACACCTGTTAGTATCTCTATATATATACATAACAGTATGTATATATATATATATACTAATATGTCCTGAGTGTGTTTATATATATGTCCTGAGTGTATATATGTCCTGAGTATATATATGTCCTGAGTGTATATATGTCCTGAGTATATATGTCCGGAGTGTATATGTCCTGAGTATATATATATATATATATATATACTATTATATATAGTGTTACATATATATATATATATATATATATACTATATGTAACACTATATATAATAGTATATATATATATATATATGAAAAAAAATATGAACAACTGTGTATATAGATAAATATATAAACAGTTTATATATATAAAAACTATTATAATTGTTTCTATAACAGTTATATCTAACTATTTATATATAACTATAATAGTTATAAATTATTATTATCTTTTGAAGTCGGATAGATTATAATTTATTTTGTATTTTGTGTGGAATAAAAATGGATTTGCGACACATGGAAAAGTCAATGGATACGGAGGATCGAGGTACGTAGCTACTCGGATACTTATTTAAGTTTATGTAGCTACTCGGATACTTATTTAAGTTTATGTAGCTACTCGGATACTATTTTTAGATATTAAATCGATGAAAGGGATTTAATGGTGGTTTAGCGGTGTTTTTTGCTGTTGGATTTATTTTAATGTTAAAAACAGGTTGGATTTCATGAATAAACAAAGGAAACTCTGCCGAAATTTTCTGAAATTAAAGAGTGTTTTAAATTGATTAAGTCAAACATACATGCATTGGAAGTTATAAAAACTCATGTAGTCATTTATTTTTGTATTTTGTGCAGGTTGATGATGGATTTTGCTTGGAGTTAATATGTTCGTGGTGGCTTGGAGCTGGGGTTTCTTATGTGTAGGGGAGCCATATTGTCGCCGTCGTTTTAGTTTGCGGGGACTTTTTTAACATCTTTTGATGTGTTGGGATTTGTTATGTTCGTATTTGGGACGCATTTATTTTGTACTTTTATACTTGGATTGTGATGAAATATTATTTTGTAATTCATATTTGTGAGATTTGGTTGAAAATTGTGGAATTTTGTATTACTTATGATTGTATGACAAATTTGCAATGTTATTTTGGATTATAAGGTTGTATGTTTGATGAAAAAAAGTGCAATTTTAAAAATGTTTTCAATTGCGAAAAAAATAATAGGTTATAAATAAAAATCTAGTACTTTTGGCAACACAATTTTTTGTCGCCGAAAGTTATTATCTGCATCTATCACTTTTGATATGGCAACAAATATTTGGTTGCGAAAAGGTAAATTTTGGCAACCCAACTCTTGTGTTGCCAAAGGTATAGCTTTTGGCAACACAAGACCCAGGTTGCTAAAAGAATAGCCTTTTGGCAACCCAGGTCTTGTGTTGCCAAAGGTATAGATTTTAGCAACACAAGACCTGTGTTGCCAAAGGTATACCCTTTTGGCAACCCAGGTCTTGTGTTTCCAAAAGCTATACCTTTGGCAACACAATTATTTTTATTGCTGTTGAGTGACTTTTGGCAACACAAGACTTGTGTTGTCAAATGTATAGCCTTTTGGCAACACAACTCTCATGTTGCCAAAATGTATAGCTTTTGGCAACACAATTATTTTTGTTGCTGTTGAGTGACTTTTGGCAACACAAATAATATTTTTTACTATAAATTTGACAAATTATAAAATACTTTTTGACAACACAATTGCGTGTTGCCAAAAGTATACATTCAGCAACACATATCTGCTGTGTTGCCAAAGGGTTTCCTAGACAGGCAATGGGCAACAAGCTGGCAACATAGCAAAATATGTTGCCAAAAGCTTTTAGAAACATATTTCTAACTTTAGCAACATAATTTGTATGTTGCTAATGGTGCAAATTCTTGAAGTGTGTGTTTGATTTTACCTATTAAATATAAATCAAATCATTTAGACATAAGAAGTAATAATTATTGTTTTTGATTTTTAGATAAGTAAGATGTTCGCGACTATAATTTTATCTGAATAATTAAGAGGTTCAAATGTAGAGTTATATTTGATGTCTAAATGTAATTTCAGATTGAGATGAAAAAAAAAATGCTACATATGAACATATAGACATGGAGAGATAGGGACAAGTACATCCGGAATAGATACTGAAAACATCTCTTACCTTTTTCTACACTAGTTGCTCTATAAAGGAAAAAATATGGCTTCAACCTAGACATACGGGTCGTATGATGTTAGCATATGAAAAAGAAAGGCTCAATAATATTAAGAAGAATCAATTGCGACTGAATGCATTGGTGCCAAACGAGATCAGATTCAGTAAGAATCAAAATTTTAATGTAAATGTACGAGATGATGATGAGTATAGATTGCCCGATGGTGAGGAGGATCTTAGTTCGTCCAGTGGTGATGATGTTAGTGATGATAATAATGAGTATTCTAACCCTCAAATGGAGAAGGTAATGCATGCATGGAAGTGTAATTGAAATTAAGTTTATGTTCATTACCTTAATATACTTTAAAGTACATATATAGATTCTATACATTTTTTGCATCACTAATTAAACTGTATTTTGTATTGGCAGGTCTCGAACATGGCTCCCGTACGACGATTATTTCGTCATTCTCCCTCCCCCCGACGAGAGAAGCCTCATTTGAGGAGACACTCAACCCCCAAATCAATATGTCACGAGTACCACCAGTGACCAACAATGCAGGTAACATAATATATATAGAGTTATATATATATATATAAACTGCTATATAAACAGTTTATATATAACCAGTTTATATATAAACTGCTTATATATAACAGCTTATATATAGCAGTTTATATATAAACTGTTATATATAACAATTTATATATAACTGTTTATATATAAACTGCTATATATAAGCTGTTATATATAACAGTTTATATATATAACAGTTTATATATAACTGTTTATATATAAGATGTTATATATAAGCAGTTTATATATAAACTGGTTATATATAAAATAGTTTATATATAAACTTCTTATATATAACAGCTTATATATAGCAGTTTATATATAAAAAGTTATATATTAACTGTTATATATATAACAGTTTATATATAAACTTATTTATTTTTCTTCGAAATCTTATTTAGATTGTTTAAATCTACTTCTTGTATATATAATTATCTTACTTTCGCATTAAAACACGAGGTTCGAGTCACTCCTCGGTGCACTTTCAACAAAGAACATCAAATGATAATGCCGTAGAAGATATACAAGTTATTGTTCCTGCCGTTTCCATGACGCGTAAGTCATTTTTGTTTAGATTGTTTAAATTTAATTATTTTATATATAATTGTCTTTATTTTTTATTAAAACAGGAAGCTCGAGTCACTCCTCGATGCGTCTCCAACAAAGAACATCAATCAATGATGTTGTTGAAGATATACATGCCGATATTCCGGATGTTTCCTTGATATGTAAGTTATTTTGATTATTTTATTAGTAGTTTATTATGTAATACTTGACATTTATTATATTACTTTATGTAATACTTAACATCAATCAATGACATTTATATTACTTTATTTTTCTGCAGTTAGTAGAACCAAAAAGCGAGTTCGAGGATTAACACGTGGAATGAAGGTTGAGAAAACGGTAAAAAGACATGGAAAACTTGAAGTGTGTGTGTTGGAAGGTGATGGGGCACCTATGGGTGTAAATGCTCCTTCTCTAGGGCAACAAATCGGAATTGAGGTTCAAAATGCGGCACCACTTCAAGGGGTGACTCGTTGGGGGGAAATTGATTCTGGGACACGAGATGCAGTAATCGCCAGGATTCGGGTAGTTATATTTGATTCTTTCAGTTAGATATTCTTTCAATGTTATTGTGTGTATTTCTAATTAAAGTAAATTTGCAGGATAAATTCGATATTGTTAACTATGATGAGGATGAGTTTGTCAGACATGCAATTCATAGGAAGTGTGCACGGAGGTACAGTGGCTGGAGGAGTAAAATGTACATACATTACACGAAATTATTGAAGGATGGAGTGGACCCTAAAAAGAATTCATATGGATGGGTTACACCAAGCGATTCGAAGTACATGATAGAAGATGTTTGGAGTGGTGAGAAGTTCAAGGTAAGTAATTCGTATTTCATTATGTTTGTAATTTAGCCATTCCTTGAAAATTGCATTATTGGAGATCCATTTAGTATTTTTTTATGTTTTTAATTAGGCAAGGTTAGTAAAAGGTCAATTAGCATGTGCTAGTTTGCCTTGGAATCATACTTGTGGGTCACGATCATTTGTAGCTGCCATGTCAATCGAGGTGATGCGTTATGTAATTTATGAATTTAATTACTTATCAATGTAAAATCATATTCTCATTGGTTCCATTTATGAATAGGCTGAAGAAAAGGGTGGTGAGAGACCAAATATTACTAACTTCTTTAAATCATCTCATTGGAGTGAGAAAAATAATGACTAGGTGGATCCAAAGTGCAAGGAAAAATATGTATGTACATCTTTCATTAATTAATTATATTGCGAAAGATCCCATATTGCTAACTTCTTTATATTGTTATTTTATAATTTGTTGACTAATTATAACATGAGCTTATACTATTTTAAATATGGCAGGAGAAGTTTGTGGATCTTAAAGAGAGATTCTCGCAACCAAACACACCCTTCATGTCACAAGAGGAGATGTCGATAGAAGTTTTTGGAAAAAGATGGGGCCATATTGTTGGATAGGGGGTAGCCCCGAAGACCTCTAAAGCTTCAAGTACAATACGACAATTGAGGGCGCGTGATGAAGAGGTGAGGCTACTAAGAGATAATTTGGCTTTAGTCGAGGAGAGAAATTCTATCCAACAACAGAAGATAGATGCTCAACAACAGAATATAGAGGCCCAAGATAAAAAAATTGAGGATTTCCAGGAATACACGATGCAAATGTTTGTCAAAATACGTAAGGATCAAGAACGAGGGAGCGTATCCGTAGGATCTCCATATTCGAATCAATATGGTAAGTATATATATTTATATGTTATATATATAGTTGTTATAACATATATGCATATATAACAACATATATGTAGTTATAACAACATATATGTTGTTATATCAATGTAAAATCATATTCTCATTGGTTCCATTTATGAATAGGATGTAGAAAAGGGTGGTGAGAGACCACATATTACTGACTTCTTTAAATCATCTCATTGGAGTGAGAAAAATAATGACTGGGTGGATCCAAAGTGCAAGGAAAAATATGTATGTACATCTTTGATTAATTAATTATATTGTTATTTTACAATTTTTTGACAAATTATAACATGAGCTTATACTATTTTAAATATGGCAGGAGAAGTTTGTGGAGCTTAAAGAGAGATTCTCGCAACCAAACGCACCCTTCATGTCACAAGAGGAGATGTCGATAGAAGTTTTTGGAAAAAGATCGGGCCATATTGTTGGATAGGGGGTAGGCCCGAAGCCCTCTAAAGCTTCAAGTACAATAGGACAATTGAGGGCGCGTGATGAAGAGGTGAGGCTACTAAGAGAGAATTTGGCTTTAGTCGAGGAGAGAAATGATATCCAACAACAGAAGATAGATGCTCAACAATAGAAGATAGAGGCCCAAGATAAAAAAAAAAATGAGGATTTCCAGGAATACACGATGCAAATGTTTGCAAAAATACGTAAGGATCAAGAAGGAGGGAGCGTATCCGGAGGATCTCCATATTCGAATCAATTTGGTAAGTATATATTTTATATGTTATATATATAGTTGCTATAACATATATGCATATATAACAACATATATGTTGTTATAACAACATATATGTTGTTATATATATAACATCATATATGTTATAATATGCTGTTATGCATATATAACAACACCGTTATGCATATATAACAACATATATGGTGTTATAACAGCATATATGTTGTTATATATATAGCAGCATATATGTTATAATATGCTGTTATAACATATATGCAGCATGTATGTTATAACAGCATATTATGTTGTTATATATATAGCAGCATATATGTTATAATATAACAACATATATGTTGTTATAACAACATATATGTTGTTATATATGCATAACATATATGCTGTTATATATATAACAACATATATGCATTTATGTTATAACAACTATATATATAACATATGCTGCTATAACATATAATATTTGTGTTGATATGTGATTTATAAGCCATACTTTATCTTATATAAGTTATGTAAGGATCTATGTTTCGTTTTCTCATTACAGTACGAGTCACGAACACCTCGCACGAGACCAATGTGACTCGTAGGAACCGACCGCGTAGTCACGGGCCTCCCGATTTGAGTGTACGACGTAAATTTGCAAAAAATTAGACTTAAGCATACAAACATGCCATCGAAAGGTGAAAACATATAACAAACACAGAACGGTCCCGTAAGAGTCACGAACACCTCGCACGAAACCAATGTCACTCGTAGGAACCGACCGCGTAGTCACGGGACTCCCGATTTGAGTGTACGACGTAAATTTGCAAAAAATTAGACTTAACCCTAAAAACATGCCATCGAAGGGTGAAAACGTAAAACAACCACAAAACGGTCCCGTAAGAGTCACGAACACCTCGCACGGGAGCAATGTGACTCGTACGAACCGACCGCGTAGTCACGGGGCTCCCGGTTTGAGTGTACGACGTAAATTTGAAAAAAATTAGACTTAAGTATAAAAACATGCCATCGAAGGGTGAAAACGTAAATTAGCCACATAACGGTCGCGTAAGAGTCACGAACACCTCGCACAGGACCGATGTGACTCGTAGGAACCGACCGCGTAGTTACGGGGCTCCCGGTTTGAGTGTACGACCTAAATTTGCAAAAAATTAGACTTAATCATAAAAACATGCCATCTAAGGGTGAAAACGTAAAACAAACACAGAACGGTCGCGTAAGAGTCACGAACAGCTCGCACGGCACCAATGTCACTCGTTGGAACCGACAGCGTAGTAATGGAGCTCCCAGTTTGAGTGTACGACGTAAATTTGCCAAAAGTGAGACTTTTGAATAAAAACATGACATTGGAGGGTTAAAGCGTAAAACAAACACATAACGGCCTCGTAAGAGTCACCAACGCCTCGCACGGGACCAATGTGACCCCTAGGAATCGACCGCGTAGTCCCGGGGCTCCCGGTTTGAGTGTAAGACATAAATTTGTAAAAAATTAGACTTAAGCGTAAAAACTTGCCATCGAAGGGTGAAAACGTATAGCATTCACAGAACGGTCGCGTAAGAGTCACGAACACCTTGCACGGGACCAATGTCACTCGTTGGAACCGACCACGTAGTCACGGGAATCCCGGTTTGAGTGTACGAAGTAAATTTGTAAAAAATTAGACCTAAGAATAAAAACATACCATCGAGGGTGAAATTGTAAAACAGCCACAAAATGGTCCCGTAAGAGTCACGAACACCTCTATTGGGACCAATGTGACTCGTAGGATCCGACCGAGTAGTCACGGGGCTCCCGGTTTGAGTGTATGACGTAAATTTGCAAAAAATTAGACTTAAACATAAAAACTTTCCATCGAAGGGTGAAAACATAAAACAACAACAAAACGGTCCCGTGAGAGTCAAGAACACCTCGCAGAGGACCAATGTCACTCGTAGGAACCGACCGCGTAGTCACGTGGCTCCCGTTTTGAGTGTACGACCTAAATTTTCAAAAAAATAGACTTAATCATAAAAACATGCCATCGAAGGGTGAAAACGTAAAATAGCAACAAAACGGTCCTGTGAGAGTCACGAACACCTCGCACGGGACCAATGTGACTCGTAGGAACTGATCGCGTAGTCACGGGGCTCCCGGTTTGAGTGTACGAACTAAATTTGCAAAAAATTAGACTTAACCATAAAAACATGCCATTGAAGGGTGAAAACATAAAACAACAACAAAACGGTCCCGTGAGAGTCACAAACACCTCGGACGGGACCAATGTGACTCGTAGGAACCGACCGCGTAGTCATGGGGCTCCCGGTTTGAGTGTACGACCTAAATTTTCAAAAAATTAGACTTAATCATAAAAACATGCCATCGAAGGGTGAAAACGTAAAATAGCAACAAAACGGTCCCGTGAGAGTCACGAACACCTCGCACGGGACCAATGTGACTCGTAGGAACCGATCGAGTAGTCATGAGGCTCCCGATTTGAGTGTACGACCTAAATTTGCAAAAAATTAGACTTAATCATAAAAACATGCCATCGAAGGGTGAAAACTTAAAATAAACACAGAACGGTCGCGTAAGAGTCACGAACAGCTCGCGCGAGAACAATGTCACTCGTTGGAATCGACCGCGTAGTGACGGAGCTCCCGGTTTGAGTGTACTACGTAAATTTGCCAAAAGTGAGACTTTTGAATAAAAACATGACATCGAAGGGTTAAAGCATAAAACAAACACATAACGGCCCCGTAAGAGTCACCAACGCCTCGCACGGGACCAATGTGACCCCTAGGAATCGATCGCGTAGTCCCGGGGCTCCCGGTTTGAGTGTAAGACATAAATTTGTAAGAAATTAGACTTAAGCATAAAAACATGCCATCGAAGGGTGAAAACATAAAACAACCACAGAACGGTCGCGTAATGGTCGCGAACACCTCGCACGGGACCAATGTCACTAGTTGGAACAGACCGCGTAGTCACGGGGATCCCGGTTTGAGTGTACGACGTAAATTTGCCAAAAATTAGACTTAAGCATAAAAACATTCCATCGAAGGGTGAAAATGTAAAAAAAATACATAACGGTCTCGTAAGAGTCACGAACAACTCGCACGGTAACAATGTGACTCGTAGGAACCGACCGCGTAGTCACCGGGCTCCCAGTTTGAGCGTAAGACTTAAATTTGTAAAAAATTGGACTTAAGCATAAAAACATGCAATCGAAGGGTGAAAACATAAAACAACCACAAAATGGTCCCGTAAGAGTCACGAACACCTCGCACGGGACCAATGTAAGTCTTAGGAACCGGCCGTGTAGTCATTGCCCTCCCGATTTGAGTGTACGACTTAAATTTCCAAAAAGTGAGACTTAAGAATAAAAATGTGACACTGAAGGGTGAAAACGTAAAACAACCATAAAATTGTCCCGAAGAGGCATGAGCACCTCGAACGGGACCAATGTAACTCGTTGTAACCGATCCCAGTCATGGGAATTCCGGTTTGACTATACTGTTATACATACATATTTATCTCAGTATGTATATATATATCTCAGTATATATATATATATATACATACTATACTCGGTATATATACTAACAGTATACACCTGTTAGTATATATATATATATATATATATATATATATATATACTAACAGTATACACCTGTTAGTATATATATATATATATATATACATACATAACAGTATGTATATATATACCCTGTTAGTATATATATATATACATACTGCAATACTGTTATGTATAAATATATATATACTAACAGGTGTATATATATATATATATGTATGTATATACATAACATTACATAATGTTATGTGTATATATATATATATATATATATATATATATATATATATATAGTGTTATGTATATATATATACACACACACATATATATATATACACTTATATATACATATACATAACAGTACATACTGTTATGTATATATATATATACTGTTATGTATATATATATATACACCTATATATATATATATATATATATATATATACACACCTGTTAGTAATATACTGTTATGTATATATATATATATACACCTATATATATATATATATATATATATATATATACACACACCTGTTAGTATTTAGTACACCTATATATACACCTGTTAGTATCTATATATATATACATAACAGTATGTATATATATATATATATATATACTAATATGTCCTGAGTGTGTTTATATATATGTCCTGAGTGTGTTGATTTATATGTCCGGAGTGTATATGTCCTGAGTATATATATATATATATATATATATACTATTATATATAGTGTTACATATATATATATATATATATATATATATGTAACACTATATTATATATATATATATATATATATCTAACACTATATATATAACACTATATATAATATAAATATATATATATATATAATATAGTGTTACATATATATATATATATATATATATATATATATATATATATATATACTATATGTAACACTATATATAATAGTATATATATATATATATATGAAAAAAAATATGAACAACTGTGTATATAGATAAATATATAAACAGTTTATATATATAAAAACTATTATAATTGTTTCTATAACAGTTATATCTAACTATTTATATATAACTATAATAGTTATAAATTATTATTATCTTTTGAAGTCGGATAGATTATAATTTATTTTGTATTTTGTGTGGAATAAAAATGGATTTGCGACACATGGAAAAGTCAATGGATACGGAGGATCGAGGTACGTAGCTACTCGGATACTTATTTAAGTTTATGTAGCTACTCGGATACTTATTTAAGTTTATGTAGCTACTCGGACACTATTTTTAGATATTAAATCGATGAAAGGGATTTAATGGTGGTTTAGCGGTGTTTTTTGCTGTTGGATTTATTTTAATGTTAAAAACAGGTTGGATTTCATGAATAAACAAAGGAAACTCTGCCGAAATTTTCTGAAATTAAAGAGTGTTTTAAATTGATTAAGTCAAACATACATGCATTTGAAGTTATAAAAACTCATGTAGTCATTTATTTTTGTATTTTGTGCAGGTTGATGATGGATTTTGCTTGGAGTTAATATGTTCGTGGTGGCTTGGAGCTGGGGTTTCTTATGTGTAGGGGAGTCATATTGTCGCCGTCGTTTTAGTTTGCGGGGACTTTTTTAACATCTTTTGATGTGTTGGGATTTGTTATGTTCGTATTTGGGACGCATTTATTTTGTACTTTTATACTTGGATTGTGATGAAATATTATTTTGTAATTCATATTTGTGAGATTTGGTTGAAAATTGTGGAATTTTGTATTACTTATGATTGTATGACAAATTTGCAATGTTATTTTGGATTATAAGGTTGTATGTTTGATGAAAAAAAGTGCAATTTTAAAAATGTTTTCAATTGCGAAAAAAATAATAGGTTATAAATAAAAATCTAGTACTTTTGGCAACACAATTTTTTGTCGCCGAAAGTTATTATCTGCATCTATCACTTTTGATATGGCAACAAATATTTGGTTGCGAAAAGGTAAATTTGTCAACCCAACTCTTGTGTTGCCAAAGGTACAGCTTTTGGCAACACAAGACCCAAGTTGCTAAAAGAATAGCCTTTTGGCAACCCAGGTCTTGTGTTGCCAAAGGTATAGATTTTGGCAACACAAGACCTGTGTTGCCAAAGGTATACCCTTTTGGCAACCCAGGTCTTGTGTTTCCAAAAGCTATACCTTTGGCAACACAATTATTTTTATTCCTGTTGAGTGACTTTTGGCAACACAAGACTTGTGTTGTCAAATGTATAGCCTTTTGGCAACACAATTATTTTTGTTGCTGTTGAGTGACTTTTGGCAACACAAATAATATTTTTTACTATAAATTTGACAAATTATAAAATACTTTTTGACAACACAATTGCGTGTTGCCAAAAGTATACATTCAGCAACACATATCTGCTGTGTTGCCAAAGGGTTTCCTAGACAGGCAATGGGCAACAAGCTGGCAACATAGCAAAATATGTTGCCAAAAGCTTTTAGAAACATATTTCTAACTTTAGCAACATAATTTGTATGTTGCTAATGGTGCAAATTCTTGAAGTGTGTGTTTGATTTTACCTATTAAATATAAATCAAATCATTTAGACATAAGAAGTAATAATTATTGTTTTTGATTTTTAGATAAGTAAGATGTTCGCGACTATAATTTTATCTGAATAATTAAGAGGTTCAAATGTAGAGTTATATTTGATGTGTAAATGTAATTTCAGATTGAGATGAAAAAAAAAATGCTACATATGAACATATAGACATGGAGAGATAGGGACAAGTACATCCGGAATAGATACTGAAAACATCTCTTACCTTTTTCTACACTAGTTGCTCTATAAAGATTTCTAACAGTCTTTAACGAATTCAAGTGGTTTCTCCACTCATCTATTATATTTTCATATATACATATTTATATGTCCTTAAGGTTTACTTTTTTATGTATTGTTTATACAATTTTATAAATCATTTATTCAACTATTTGTACGTCTATATGCTTTTCTGATGTGGACAATTAGTAATCGATTTTTAGACCTTTAAGATTGGCAGTGACGCACAAGAATATGAGTAGTCACTCGGAGAAAAAATTGATTTACCTTGGACAAATGGGTTCTCTATAATCATGTCATTTACCTTGGACAAATGAAATATAGTAAATTGTAATTTAAAAAGTTTGTAAGAGGAATGCTTATATATAAACTTCCTACTTTCATTTTAAAATCTTACGTATAGGTAATATGAACTGTAATTGCAACATATTTTTATGCGCAATAGTTCATACAAAATGTTATTCCAAGTTTTTAGTTTCTTTTGAAATTTGATGTTTTTTTTTTTTGTTTCATACTAATGACATTATGAGTTTGCATAAAAATATTTTAATTTATACCACATATACATTATAACAAAGGCTATATGCCCGGGGTTTACTACGAATACATATATAAGAACATACATTTACATTTGTATATCTTTAGTATATAACTAAATTTGTAGATCATTCTCCCATAGTAACACGTGAAAGTCATAATTTTCCCAATTCTTATCCTTCTTATTCTCTCTCCGATTTACAACTGAGTTCCCTTACACTCTATCTCTCCTCAAGTTATCCTAATCCATGTTTCTTCTCTTCACATACTATGTTGCCACGTGTGTTTAATTATTTTTGCCTCAAAGAAGGCTTGTTATCGCCGGGAAAGTAAATGCCTAGAAATCTTTTACCATAATTTCAAATCCCTTCCCCTGCTTGGTTAACCAATGGATTAATGTCGTGAATCTAAATGTAGTGTTTGATTCATGTATGGAAAGTGACATGACAATGCATAGTATATAATAATAATATCCTTTAGTTACACACACACACACACACACACACACACACACACACACACATATATATATATATATATATATATATATATATCACTATTCTAAAAAATTCCCCTAGGCTTGAAGCGTGGGAGAGACGCCCCGCCTTAAGCTTTTGACCCCTTATGCTTGGTAAAACCCTGAAGGCGCACTTTTTCTCTAAAAATAACAATGCTTTAGTGAAATGATATCCCCTTTAAAAAAAAATTTACAAACCGGACCATTATCTCATCCAAAATAATCAATTAGTATTTTAATTTGTACTTATTCAGACATATTTGAATGATATGTACAATTTTATTATTTTAATAGCCTTGCTATGGTTATAAAATATTAAAATATATTAAAAAGGCCTAAAACGCCTTTTCACGCCTAAGGCCCGCCTAGGCTTCTAAGGTTTAAGGCTTGGCCTCCACGCCTCGATCACGCCCCGCGTTTTTTAGAACATTGATATATATATATATACAGAGAGAGAGAGAGAGAGAGAGAAAGAGAGACTCGAACATACCTAGCAACATACCTATTTTTTTTAAAAAGTAAAAAAAATAATTTTGAGTTAATATTTTTTATGAGTTAGTGATATTTCAATATGATATTTTAATTTGCCCCTGTAAAAATATTCAGATCAAAACAATGTGTTTTGATATTTTTAAAAAATAGATTAAAAAAATGATATTTTTAAAGGGTAAAAACTGACAGTTTTTTGACCCATTTTTTAAAAATAACAAAAACTATTATTTTTAATTGATTTTTTTATAGGTGCACATTGAAATATCATGAGCCCATATAAAAAATATCATCTCAAAATGATATTTTGAACTATTTTAAAAAAGGGTATATTCTAGGAGGGATGTTGGAGCTCTCTCTCTCTCTCTCTCTCTCTCTACATATATATATATATATATATATATATATATATATATATATATATATATTCCTACTCTTGTGCGGACCAGACATGTGTCACTTGGCGGTGAGCCCAGAAAAGGGAGTGAGAGTGTGCCTATAATTTAGGCGTTATTTTTAGGCGCACCGTTAGGTGATACATGTCCGGTCCTTATTCTTATAATGTGGACAAGTCCGCACAGGAGCATTATATATATATATATATATATATATATAATCTTCTTTGATAATGTTATAAAACAAAATAATATGATTCACTATTTTTAAATCTATGAACAAAAATTGTTTTTTACATAAATATATTCAAATATTTACTAAGTTTAATAATTTATGGTATATCTATGTGCATTATAGTGTATGTTAATATAACTAGTTATTAGACGAGGGAAAAATGCCAAAAGAAAATTTGTAGAAATTTTAAGCTATTATTAGAATCTCACATTACAAAATTTTCTTCTCAAAATAATATTTAGATTTTATGGATAATTTTGATAATTTAATATTTTATAAGCATCTTTGTCTTCACTGAAATTATTGTAAGGATTTCCATGGGAACGTAAGAATCCCACCTATTGGATGAATTTTGATTCCACCTTCTTTCCACCAAGAAGGTAATTTAATTCCACTGTGGTCACATTCTCTTGTAACCTAACCACACACCAAACATAGTAATGTTACACATTACCATAATTGTTAGAAGGACTCAAATTCCACGTAGTTTTTTCGCGTTCTAAATGGGTCTTATAGCAGACATTTGCTATGTTTCCTCTTCCAAATCTTTAAACTTTCTATTTTCTATGTCTACATTGTTTAATGTAACATTTCTATTAGGGGTGACAATATTGGAAATGATACGACATGAAATTGATCATGTAGTAAAAAAATGTGCGCCCTTATTATTTTAAAAGTATGTCGGACTATATAATACAAGATATTTTAAGAGAGTGTAATAAGCCATGTTGTAAAAAAATGTATTTAGCTTCAATTATATAGGAGTTTAGTGTAATTTTACTACACCACTTAAACATTTCAATTATGTATTAAAATATGTATAAGAGTAAATAGATTATTTAAAACACAATTATATATGAGTTTAGTATATTTTTAATTTAAGGACAAAATAATTTAATGTACAAAAAAAGTTTTCATTCTTAAAACCACTTGAATAACATATTATAACCTTCCTCTTGTTATAAAGGATGCATCATGCACTCCCACTTGTTATAAAGTCAACGTGTATTTAAGTATATACTTATGAGTTTATAAAATTTTATGTAATTAGTTATACAAAGATTTAGTTTTGCAAAAAAAAAAATATATAGGAATAGGTAAAGGACCCACGTCAAAACATTTCCTACCAGTATGTATATATTACCTTAGAGACCAAAATGCCTTGTTATATACATTATTGGAGTCCCACGTCAAAAATAGTTGCAAGTCTTACAACTATTAACATATTATAAATCTACTCGTAACTCACTTATAAAGTTGGGACCGAATCTGGTCTAAGAGTCTTCTAGCCATGGCCTGTTAATATTTCAAAAACTACGGTGAACCCATTTTTGGGATCAGTAGAATGTTAATTTTACAGTGCACTAAGGGATCCTGTAAGAAATCGAAGGGCATCCGTGGATTGAGTTTCAAATTTTTAATATGTATTTGAATGTAATCACCTGAATGAGAATTTAATTAGCGCGAGGGTTGAAAATTATGTGCTTGTGTCATTTTTTTATGTTTCTTGTCTATTTATGTTTAAAAAAAGATTGTTAAACACGTCTCTCGTGTTTTTAGGTTGGCCGTGTTCGTTTTAATTAAAAAATATATAATATTGGATTGTGTCGTTTTAATGTTAGATAAATCTTGTTCCGGTCGTGTCTGGCTTATCACGGCCCAATAACACGATTTGGCACCCATTTTGTGTGTGTGTGTGTATCTTCGCTTCCTTAACAATATAATTGCCAATTCCTCTACTTTCATAAAATTCCCTCGTAACTTGATCAAATATCATGTAAAAGATATTTCATTATCAGCCACTAAGGCTCATATTTTAAGAGGATCCATTACTATGATCTATTCCTGTTCATGCCTATTATTCTTCATATATTTTTTGTCCTTCTCTCTAAATTTTATCACTGACACTAACATTAGATATATTCTCTATTTTAATTCACTTTAGTATTTACCAAATCCATTCCATCACCACAAAATATTTCCACATATAATAGTCCAGGATATGTTGAGTAACCAATGGATAGTCAGGGTTGATTTGTGGAACGTTCTAGGAGAAGGCATTCTTGGCAGATGAATGGGAAAAAGTTCTGGAAATTATTTGAGGTCATTCTACTCAAGTGGTTTGTGTCTTTATTTATTTATTAATTTTACTACTAGCTTTGTATTAGGATTCCTGCAATTGGGATTTTGAGATTTAATTAGAAAAAGAAATAATTCTATTATTCCAGTGGCCATCTGGGATTTCTCCGATACGGATTTTACCCCGAAATAAGAGAATTTTGGCATGTGCGGGTCTTGAGAAATCTTTGCGGGCTCCCACATATATAAATTGTCCTTCATTAAATGATGATGAAAAGGTAGAACATGGAGTCACGAGCCTATTTTACTCAAAGTAGGCAAAAGATGTAGTAGTTTTCATAGAAATGTCATCAAAAACAAATTAATGCATACTAAATCAAAAAAATTGAGGGTCCAGCGACTAAGTTACCGAACGGATAGGTGTTAGGCACCCATTCTTCCCTATTAGTGTCTCATAAGCTAGGTTAATATTCTCATTTTCTCAAAAATATAATTCATGTGTTTAATGTCAAAATAAGTTAGAAAAATAGATCGTCATATACACATCATGAGAAGGACGGAAATGATTCATTCTGAGGAGTATAAAAAGAAAGAAAATAATCTGACAAGGTAGCCAAAATGTGTGCAGTGCACGAAGAATGGAATATGTATGTATGAGGAGGGCGCTAAAAATATGATAATCAAAAGGGACAATGATATGTGCAATGTATCGGACACAAATCCGCCATGGTGAAATAAATATGCGTCTCTAACGAAAGTCTAAAAAAGAAACATAATAAAAGAATATGAAAATATGATATGATTAACTAACGGATCGTGATTTACTATGAGGAAGTGAATATGCATGTTTGATGGGTTACCAGTACTTATATATGTATATACGCATAGTAATACTAAGTATTAGAAGTAGTAAAGAAAATAAATAAGCAAATAGGACTGGAATATAGAGGATGACTAGGGACGCTTAGATAGGCCAAAAAAGGAACAAAGTCCATGTAGTTTGACAACATGCAAGGGTGGGGCTTAACCCATGAACCCAAAACTTGAAATTCTCTAAGTTCATTTAAAAATGTTCACAAGTGTTGGGAGTGTGAAAAATGGAAAATATACTTTAGGGTTTAAAGGTGAACCCTCTTTTAGCATTTTTGGTTTATAAAATTATGTTTTTTGCATATAAATAATAAAAAAATGGATTAATTGGAGTAATAAAATGAAATAAAGCAAAAATATTTGAAGAATGAAGAAAAAAATAATAAATGACACCAGTTAAATAATATGTAAAAAGATTGAAGTAGAACTCATATAGAACTTTGCTATGATTTTGACGTAAAGCAGGCTAATTTTTATGGTGTTTGAGTGTTGGCGGGGTAATGGTAAAATTGGGTGGCAAAAAGTGAGGTCAATGCGATGTAAGAAAATTGGAGAGAATTTTTAGAACATGAAATTTTATAATGACGATGCACTAATTTCGAGGTAGAGGTTGTTTTAATTTTTAGAAAAGGGTTCTTACGAATTAGGCCATGACTTCCTTAAATATAAAAATATAGGGGCAGGGTCTATGCCGATTGGCATAGTCCCTGGGCTGCCGATCGGCATACCCCTAGCTTGTTGATGAAGTAAAGTACCCCTCTGATGATAGGCAGAGGGTCTGGGGTGGCCTATAGGCAGTCCAAAAAGGAATTTTTCTAAAAAAAATGCAAAAAATGCGAATCGTAAGTCCGACTCGCGCACAAACAAAACTGTTGAAAAACGTATTCAAATCCATCTAAAAATCTATTGGGCCACTTTCGGGTCTGAGAGTTAACGAAAGTCAAACGGTGCTTGAAAATGCTTGATAGCGTCTAGGATGGGGTTCATGGAGTAAAATGGCAAGTACGCACGAACCGTACGGTCGATTCACGCACGGAATTGACCGTTGGAAGGGGTATTAAAAGCCTTATGAAAGTGAAAGAGATATTCCGAGTTTTAAAAGTTGAACAAAGTTAAATGGATCTCAGAAGTGTGTGGTGGCCTTTAGGATAGCGTTCTTACATTAAAAAGCGAAGTACGAGCGAGCTGTATGGCTAATTCATGCATGGTATTGATAGTTGGAAATGGTATTTTGCGGCCCGGGTATCCACCGATGAGGCTCAAAAAGTATCTACGAAATAGGGAAATGGAATTATCATTTCTTTATCACAACACATGAAACCATAAATATGATGACCACCACATGAAACCTTCTCTCTCCAGATGATTAGAAATAGACTTTGTGCCCAAAAAAAGATCTCAAAGCATAAGAATATTGAAATATGGATATTTAAACTCTTTTGGGTGAAACAATGGTTTTGAAATTTAGTAAAAAAATAGGAATTCTTCTTTGACAAATGTTCTTCAAAATTTGAGTCCATCACGCCTCTTTATTTTAAACCAAGAAATTCGAGGCGACAAGTTCGTCCAAATGAAAACATAGTTCTCATTCGAAAAAAAATCATATTTTGTTCAAATCAAGACCCGTCTCGTTCGAATGAACATGCATTGTGGTTCAAACGATCTTCCCATGAGCTTCCAAATGGTGACCTTCCATTTGAAAAAAAAATCCCGTTTGAAGTTCAGTAGATGTTCGTTCTAATATCCTAAGCTTGTTCCAGCGAGATCTCAAACTTGTTTGAACGAAATTCTCATTTCATTCTAATGAGGCCTGTATCTCGTTCTAACGAACTAAGAAATAAATATTTTTTTCTAAAAATTATTTAAAAATAGTTCCAAATGATTTTGTTTAAAAAATAATCACCCAAAATAAATTTCAAAGGATTGTAATCTAATGCGTCCCTACATGTAAGATCCTAAAAAAGTGTGAGGACAAACTTGGCATGAAACACGATATGATGAGTATCCATCTTTGAAGCTTTTTCGCTACGTCTTCAACAGTTTTACAGGATCGATAATACAAAGTCTAACTTATAACTCAAATTTTTCGTGAAATTATGCCAATTACAAACAAATTGAATCGGTTGGGAATTTTCCCTTTTAAATCTCCCCTCTTGGCTATTCCGGGACAAAAAACCAAAGTAAAAACCCCGTGGGTCAGAAAACTCTTTAAAAGAATCAACCTCAAAAGGAAAAAGTACAGATGATCGACAAACACATATGCTAAGTAGCTTTTCTCTCTTGAAACTTTATCTTATGTTGTAAAACTACACACTTAAAACACCTTCAAGTGCAAAGAAAATATAACATGTATAAAATCAGCATCTGAATAAATTCAAACTATGTCCAACAATCTCAACCTAGGTAAGATATCTCCTACTAAGAAAAAGATATCATAATCATGAAAGGAAAGACACTGCTTTTCCTCATTTTTTTAGAACTAAACGAAGTAAGATTGCATAAAACTATTTATCCCCCATGAACTGAATCTCCCCGAAATATGTGAACATATAATAACAAGAGAAATTACAAAAGTAGTAATACTACCATGCAATGGTGTAACGTGCATCAAGAACATAACATTGCAACACAAGCACGGATATTCACAAGCCTAGAATATTAATAAATTTACAAGAAGGGGGTGAGGCAAAGAGGGAGATAACAAAGAATATAAGTGGTTCAACCAATCTTGGCCTACTCCACTATGTGGGTGCATGTGAAATCCCCTAAATAAGGACTATAATGGCCTTGGGATACAAAACACTCAAGCTTTCTATAATTCCCCATAATTTTTCTAAAATAAATAATAATAATAATAATGTTTTTTGATAAATAAAATTTTGTGGAATTTGGACTCAATTGGAAACTTAATTTAATAATTGCAAAGGTGTAATTTGTTTTTAAGTCATATTTTTATGTGATTAATTTTCTACGTGTATCTATGTGTATTGATATAGCATTGCATGTATTGCAAAAAAATTCAAATTAATATGTGACACAATTTAAATGTACCCAATGTTAACATAAAATAATTCGGGATATATTTCGGGGCACATATGGGCTCGTTTATGTGTTTTAGACCTTTAGAAATAGTCCCTGATCTAAAATATATAGGTTGGAGAGCTTTTGGACTAGTTGGGATATGAATTCGGGTCTATTTGGGGGTCCAAAATTGGGTTTTAAGCCCTACTCGGGATTAGGATTTATTAGTGCTTAAGTGGGGGTAAACCACTTCCCCACTACTCTTCAGAAATGACCTAAACACAACTGTTAACGGGAGACGAAAGGAGAAGAACCAAAATAGGATAAAAGGACAAGGAATCAAGAAGAAATCAAAGGGGTTGTCTTCCACAAATTTCTAAGGCAATAATCCTCTTACTTAATTAAAATTTTCCGTGTATTTTCTTGATGCATTATAATGACCCTCAAAATTTCTGAAATTTAGGTTTGATATGAATGATTTGATGATGAATAAAAATTCTATGCATGTAGAGGGTTGAATTTAATATAGAATAAGCCCCATAAATTTAGGTACACCGATATCTTGAAATTGGGGTTAGAATCCTCAGGGTTCTTGATAGTTAAGTGGGGACATCTTGACTAGTTGATGTAGAGGATATTATTGTTGGTATATGGACTGAAATCCTGATGTAAACTCCATGATAGATGCCACATATCATGAATTAAATAGGGTTGGAATTTGGAATGAAATTTGAGTTGAAATATGTATTTAATGTTCATACATTCTGGGAAAATTAGGCATGAAATTAGAATTGAATCATGTAATTAATGATTGTAAGTGAACTAATTAAGTTGTAGGGAATAAAATACATAACTATTAAGAAGTATAAACCCTTAGAAGTGAATTTGGAAGGAAATTAAAGAATCCCTTACTAAAACAAACAAGAAAATATGGGCTTTTGCATAAAATCAAATCGATTCGGACATGGAGCGAATTGATTCGGTTTGGCAGCGAATGGATTCGACCATGAACCAAATCGATTCAGTCCTAGGGGCTGAGTGAGTTTGGCATTGAATTTGGTTAAGGTTAATTTTAGGAGTCCAAGCAAGTTGGTAGGACCGTGTATGGGCCAATAGGGAATATATTAAAAATGAAAAGGTGCCCTTATTTAATTGGGAAAATTACATTTAACAAGATGGTTAAGTAATTATCCAAGAGAGTGTAATTAATAATTCACTAGAAAATAAATTATTGAAAAATGGAATAATTGTGGACTTTATGTGGGACTTTTCTATGGTAATTATAGAGTAGTTACCTATACATATTATACGAGATAATAATATGTACTTATATGCATTTGTGTGGACATACCAATGTTCATGGACTGTCCTATCGGCTTGGGGGTTCGTACGTTTGGACCGGGTACCACATGTCAACACAGGCGGGCTTGACGATTGTGTAGGTCGTATAGGTACTACATGGATGCACTATTTATGAGAGGAATGTGTTGATGCAGACCCAACCTATGTCACCGCTGGGTATGGATCGTGAACAAGTATCCTGCGTAGGGATCGCCCCCAACTAATGTGTGTTTTGTGATGTCCACTTTTGATAAGAGATTCCTCCAGACTTGTCGATAGAATACAAACTAGATACCAATGGTAGATGCCTTTGTGTGTCAAATATATCAAAGGACATATATAAATAATTGCCGGACTGTATTGAGATAAATTTAATTGTCTAAGTATGGGGACATAAATGACAAGAGCCTACTTTGTGATACATAATAGATGTTTATGCCTAGACATGAGACTTATAAAACTAGGATATTATGGGTATTTGTAGTTAATTACAATCGATACACTTAAACATTTAATTATCGACAAATTCATTTTTATTAATTTGGCACGTTGTCATGTCATTAATTGGAACTTATTGGGTTGCGATTTATATCACACTTAGATCAGGGGTGAGGTGTTAAACTCATGCGAGTGACAAAGGGGGAATATTTATTTTGTATCAACTCTATTATTTCATCTTGAATTAATGAAGTTAGTCTTGAACATCTAGGGCTCTGACTCAAATTTAAATGGTTTCTCCCCACAAGTTCTCCTATATAGGGATATATGGATTGTGCTGTAGTAGGCTCGCAGTCTGTTTCGTTCATAAATTTTTAGATTATTTGATTCTAGCCTAGGTGGTTTTCTGCCAGAGTTAGTTATTTTATTTGGAACAGTTGTAAGGACATAAACCCAAATTTCCTTACATTATGTTGGGTCGAGGCATTTAATTTGTATTTAGATTTATTATGTACTTGGTGTTGGTTTGAATTTATCTATTGTTACGCAAACATTCACAAAGTTCAAAATAAACCTTAGAAATAATATTATTTATATTACATTTGTGCTGAGAATGGTATTAATTGACAAGCGAGCCATATGTTCGGCGTATCGTGCCCCGCCAGCCTTTAGGTGAGAAAATTGGGGGTTTTATAATTGGTATCACAACATAGTTTTGGTGTCCTTAAGATATGTGTTGCGTTCACTACATTCTGTTTTGCGTTATTTGATATGTAAAGCCTATCGTTAGGATTCATTGTATTCTTACATTGGTTCTAATTCGATCTTTATTTTCTTTTAAATGGAAAAACAAAAAGGGGGAAGACCGAGGTGAGGAGTTCCACATATTTCCAAGGAGGGGGCTCACTCGCAACCACGTCATCAGCTATAGGCCCCAAAGGCCCAATAGTTGATCACACATGCTCAGATAGAGACTATAGTGTCTCAGGCGGTCTCTATGGCTATGGTAGCCATTCTCCAACACTTCCCACCACCACAGACACATAAGCAACCACCACTACCACAACAAGTGGCTATACCAGCTCAGGAACTGGGTTATATGTGGGATAGAGTAACAGAGGCTTTTTTTAAGGACCAGCCTCCAGAGTCCGCTGGCAGTTTAGATATATTTGTGGTGAGTAGGTGGGAGAAGGATATTGAGAGGCACTTACGGAGGGTCAAGTGAACACCCATACAGAAGAAGATGTTGGCTTCATTTAGATTAGTGATGGACGTACTTCAGTAGTGGTAGGAGATTACGATAGTTGCTAAAAGGGGTAATTTCACTATTGATCAGTTTTGTGAGAGATTTGAGGGGAAATACTTACCCCTAGCGATGCAGTCTGAGATGAGGAGTGAGTTTATGGAGCTCAAATAGGAGGGGCTTACTATAGACGAGTGTGAAGAGGAGTTCACCGCCCTGTCCTACTTCATAAAGGAGGAAGTTTGTACCGGGAAGATGAGTATGGAAAAGTTCATTTTGGGATCAGCCTGACACATCAGGAAGGCTTTTATGGGTTACCCATCATTCACAAAATACAATCAGTTGGTTAATTCTCTACCTCTCCATTGTGAGGATCACATGGAATTTCTAAAAACAAAGGGAGATAAACTTCATGGAGCGAAGTCATCGAGACAACAGGGCAAGAGGAGTGGGGGAAGAGGATCTAGGGCCCAACAGCACAGGGGCACCCCATCTGCCGACCAGAATAAGAAGTTTAGAGGTGCAAATAACTGAAACAACCAGGGATAGTGGGTGAAGGTCTATTAGGGGCTAACAGTACAGAGGCCATCAAGGCCAGGGATAGGAGGATAGAAGCCAGCAGGGATGACGGTTTAAGCAAGGTCTGTTCTAAGGAAACTATTATACCTATGGGGAGAAGGGTCATTCCTCAGAGATTTTTGCTCGTGGTAACCAGATAGTCCAAGAAAAGGGAGGCTATAGGGGACAGTAGCAGGCGCCATAGGGACATCGCCCACCCTTTCTAGCTCAGGGAGCCGCTGCACCAGTCGCTCTAGCACCCATCGCCCCGCAATAAGGACAATAGTCATTACAGTATGGACGAGTCTATCATGTTGCAACCACAGAGGGGACAATACATGCACAAGAATTCGAGGGTACGTTTCCCATCTTTGGTCATATTTGTCGCATTCTATTCAATACGGGTGAATCTCATTATTTTGTTAGCATGGGGTTTGCACGGGAGACGGGTATGATAGATTTTGCATCCAATATTATTTTACACATAGGCTCACCAGTGGGAAGAGGGGAACCCATATAGTCAATATGTTGGGTTATAGGTATTGAGATAGGTCGACTCACCTTCGCAGTTGATTTATTAGTACTTGACATGCATGGGTACGACGTCATTTTGGGTATGAACTGGCTAGCTACATATAGACCATGTGTGGATTATTGTGGGAGGTCCATCATCTTTGCCACTCAAGGGTAGGAGATATACCTAGTTGCGATGTCACACCCCATAGGTTGTCGAGCACGCATTTGTACTACATCGAGGATGATACTTCTTCATACGTTGTGGTGACACTAGATTCCCTGCCGGAGGTGAATGGGTTTTCTAATATTTTTTGGTAGATTTTACGGTTACCACCTAGTCGGGATATCGATTTCATGATTGATTTGTTTCCAGACACTAGACCTATTGCCCATACTCCGTATCGGATGGCTCTTTTGGAGATAAAGGACCTACAAGAGAATATTAAGAAGTTGTAGGGAAGGGATTTATTTGGAGGATTACTTCACCCAGGGGTGATACAATGTTATTCATCAAGAAGAAGGAAGTATCTCTAAATTTTTGTATCGGCTGTCAGGAGTTGAACAAAGTCACTATTCAGAATAAATACCCCTTTCCACGTATAGATGATTTATTTTACTAACTGAGGGGTGCTGCATATTTTTCAATGATTGATTTAAGGTTGGGTTACCACCAGGTAAGAGTTTCGGGAGTAGGATATCTAAAAGACAGCCTTCCTTACTAGGTATGGGTCGTACGAGTTTTTGGTGATATGATTTGGGCTAACCAATGCACCAGAAATATATATGGACTTGATGAACCGCGCGTTCAGGGATTATTTGGATCGATTTGTTATCATATTTATAGATGATATCTTAATTTATTCTCAAACTACGGAGGGGCACGCAGATCATTTATGAGTGGTCTTATAGACACTTATAGATCATCAGTTGTATGCAAAGTTTCAGAAATTCATGTTTTGGCTGAGGGAGGTACAGTTCTTGGGCCACATTTTTTCCGATCGGGGGATATCCATGGATCCAGGGAAAGTTTCTACCATGATGGAGTGGGGACAACCCACTATACCCATCGAGGTGTACAGCTTCTTGGGATTGGTCGGGTACTACCGTCGATTCATCTAGGAGTTCTCCAAGATAGCCGGGCCCTTAAGGAATTTGACGAGAAATGGGGTACCATTTGTTTGGGATGAAGTGTGACAGTAGGAATTTGAGGAGTTGAAGACTAGACTGAATACAACATTGGTTTTGGCATTGCCTCGAGTAGGGGTTGACTATAGAGTCTTCATAGATGTGTCCTTAAGGGGAATTGATGGGGTTTTGATGCAGGAGGAGAGGATAATATCTTATGCTTCCCGAAAGCTTAAGACTCATGAGGGACATTATCCCACACACGATATAGAGTTAGCAGCAGTGATTTTTTCATTACGAGTGTGGAGATACTATCTCAAAGGGGAGAAACTTTGTCTTTTCACAAACCACAAAAGCCTGCAGTATTTGTTCACACAGCAGGAGCTGAACATACGACAAAGGAGATGGCTAGAGTTTTTGAAAGATTATCAGTTCGACATTTGGTACCACCCGAGAAAGGTGTCGTGGCAGATGCTTTTAGCAGCAAGCCTATTTTGGAGTTAGCAATGGTGTGAAAGGAAAAGTGGCAGTCGCTTTATGCCAACAATGACCTGAACCGCGCATTTATGGCAGTTCTCACTATCACCCCCGAGATCATTATCTGGGTGGTGAAGCCATAGGGAAGGGACAAGAATTCCTAAGAGCGAATGAGATAGTTGTTAGACGAGAGATCAAGCACTTTCCTATTGGGTTATATGGTGGTTTGAGGTTTCAGGGGAGACTAGTTGTAATAGATGATGAGGAGTTGAGGTGTGATATTATATTTGAGGCTCATGGGTTACGATTTATGGTACATCCCAGAGGGAATATGATGTACCACGACATGGGACGCCAGTATTGGTGGGTCAGGATGAAAAGGAACATAGATAATTTCATGTCAAAGTGTGCTACGTTTCAGCTGGTGAAAGTGGACTATTAGCGTCCCGCAGGATTTTTACAACCTTTAGAGATCCCAGTGCGAAAATGAAAAGTGTCTCCATGGACTTTATTACTGGGCTACCTACATCGTAGAGGGAACATGATTTGATATTGGCAATCATCAACAGATTGACAAAGAAGGCTCATTTCTCATCGATCCGGACACATTACAGCTCAGAGAAGTACACCAGACTCTTCCTTACAGAGATTTTTAAGCTGAGCGGGGCACCGCTCAACATCGCGTTAGATAGGGACAGGACATTTGTGTCCCACTTTTAGAGGAATTGTCAGCAGGCCTTAGGGGCATAGTTGAGATTGATCACGTCATATCATCCTCAGACCGATTAACAAACGAAGAGGATTAACCTACTGTTGGAGGACATGTTGAGAATAAGCATTCTAGATTTTTTAAGGGGAGCTGGGATCATTATTTGCCTTTAGTGGAGTTTCAATAGAATAACAGCTATTAGTTCACGATCGGGATGCCACCGTTTGAGGCACTCTATGGGAGACCTTGTCATTCCCCCTCATGTTGGTTCGAGTTAGGGGAGAACAAGTTCACAGGCCAGACTTCATTCCGGACACTTCAGAGAAGGTAGTTATGATTCGGGCCAAGATACGAATTACCCAGGACAAGCAGAATAGCTATGTAGATGAGGGACAAATACACTTAGACTTAATTGGAAATTCAATTTAGTAATTGCAAAGGTGTAATTTTTTGTTAAGTTATATTTGTTTGTGATTGATTTTCTATGTCTATCAATGTGTATAATTATAGCATCGCATTGATTGTTTAAAAAAATACAAATTAATGTGTGACACAATTAAAAAGTACCCAATGTTAACATAAAATTATTCGGGACATATTTCGGGCCATATATGGGACCGTTTAGGTGTTTTAAACCTTTAGAAGTAGTCCCGGGTCAATAGAATATAGGTTGGGGAACTTTTGGTCTAGTTGGGATATGAATTTGGGTCCATTTGGGAGTCCAAAAATTGAGTTTTAAGCCCAACTCGGGATTATTATTAATTAGTGTTTATGTGGGGGTAAACCAATTCCCCACTACTATTTAGAAATACCTGAGCACAACTTCTAATGGGAGAGGAATGCATAAGAACAAAAAGATGGAAAAAGGGTAAGGAATCAAGAAGAAATCAAATGTCTTTCTTCCACAAATTTCTAAGGCAATAATTCTCAAACTTAATTTACGTTTTCAATGTATTTTCTTGATTCATTATAATGACCTTTAAAATTTCTATGATTTAGTTCTGATATGTAATATATGATGATGAATACATATTTTATGCATGTAGAGGACTATATTTAATATAAAATTTTTCCAAGAAATTTGGGTATCAATATCTTGAAATTGGGGTTAGATGCCTTAGCGTTCTTGATAGTTAACTAGGGACGTTTTAACTATTTGATGTTGAGGATATTACTGTCGGTATATGGACTGAAATCCGGATGTAAACCCCATGATAGATGCTCCATATTATGAATTAAATAGTGTTGGAATTTGGAATGAAATCTAAGTTGAAATATGTATTTAATGTTCATACATTCTGGAAAAATTAAGCATGAAATTGGAATTGAATCATGTAGTTAATGGTCGTAAGTGGACTAATTAATTTTTAGGGAATCAATTACATAACTAATAAAAAGTATAAACCCTTAGAAGTTAATTTGGAAGGAAATTGGGGAATCACATATTGAAACAAACAAGAAGATCTCGGCTTCTGCATAAAATCGAATCGATTCAGCCTTGGAGCGAATCAATTCAGTTTGAGAACGAATCGATTTGGCGATGAACCAAATCAATTCGGTACTAGGAGATGAGTGATTTTGGCCTAGGATTTGGTTAAGGGTAATTTTAGCAGTCCAAGAGAGTTGGTAGGACCGTATGTGGATCAATAGGTACTATATTAAAAATGAAAAGGTGCCCTTATTTATTTGGGAAAATTACATTTAACAAGATGGTTAAGTAATTATCTAAGGGAGTGGAATGAATAATTCACTAGAAGGTAAACTATTAATAAATGGAATAAATGTGGACTTCAAGTGGGACTTTTATATGGTAATTATATAGTAGTTACATATACATATTGTAGGAGATAATAATATGTACTTATGTGTATTTATATGGACATACCAATGTTTGTAGGCTATCCTATCGGCTTGGGGGTTCGTACGTTAGTACCTGGTACCACACATCAGCATAGGTGGGCTTGAGGATTGTGTAGGTCATATAGGTACTACATGGAGGCGATATTTATGTGAGCTAGGTGTTGACACTGAAGGAGCCTGTGCCACCGATAGGTATGGACTATGAATAGGAATCCTGCGTAAGGGCCTCCCCTAACTTATGTGTATTTTGTGTTATCCAATTAGGATAAGAGATTTCCCAGACTTGCCGATAGAGTACGAACTAGACACTAACGATAGATTCCTTCGTGTGTCAAATATATGAAAGGACATATATAAATAATTACCGGACTATAATGGGATAAATTTATTTATCTAAGAATGTGGACATTAATGACAAGACCCTACTTTGTGATGCATAATAGATGTTTATGACTAGACGTGACTTATAAGACTTGGATATTATGGGTATTGGTATTTAATTATAGTCGGTACACTTACACATTTAATTATCAAAAAATTCATTATTATTAATTTGGCATATTGTCAGAGTCATTATTTGAGATTTATTGGGATGCGATTTATATCACACATAGAAGATGGGTGAGGTGTTAAACTCATGCGAGTAATGATGGTGGAATATTTATTTTGCATCAACTGTATTATTCATCTTAAATAATTAAATTAATTCTTGAACATCTAGGGCTCAGACCCAAATTTAAATGTTTTCTCCTCCCAAGTTCTCCTAGAAATCGATAGATGGATTGTGCTGTAGCAATCTCGCATTCTCTTTCATTCATCATGTTTTAGATTCGCTGACTCTAGCATAGGTGCTTTTCTTGTAGAGTTAGTTATTTTTTTTATAACAGTTGTAAGGCCATAAGCCTGAATTTCTTATGCTGGGTTGTGGAATTTACTCTGTAGCTGGATTTATTATGTACTTGGTGTTGGTTTGAATTTGTCTATTGTTATGGAAACATTCATAAAGTTCAGTACATGCCTTTAAAATAATATAATATATATTACGTTTGTGTTGACAATGGTATGAATTGACAAACAAGCGTTATCTTCGACATATCGGCCTGGCCAACCTTTACGTGAGAAAGTAAGGGTTGTTACACTTTCTGTCTCTATGGAGTGAATTCGTCAGAGTTTTAGTAGGGTTGTGAATTGACCATCCTTCTAAAGGTAGGAGAAGGTAGGTATTTATATGGCTGGGGTGGTGCCATGCGCACCCCAGGCGTGTAGGAGGCGTGTACAATATCAAGTGGCCAATGTCATTCGGTCACCTATCATCTGTTCATGTAAATAATGATTGAGAAATATTCTCCACACGTTAGGTGGATATTGTCCACGTGAGGTTTACAACCCACACGCACTCTCCCATGCGTCATCCATTGTACATGCTTTACCAGATGTGCCCTACAGACGTGAGGTGTTAGCGTGGCCGAGCAAGATACCACTGAGGTTCAATTAAATCACATGTTGCTAACTTCCAAGTGGAGTCTCGAATAACTAGCATCAGGCAAAGACGATTGTATAACGAGTCTGATGAAGTCTCGGCCTGATGGAAAGATGAGATCGAAAGAGCTTCTATAAGATTCTCTGTGAGAGCAGATTCGTAAGGTCGGCTCGAGCTAAGGTAGTCTTGAGTGTAGACAAGGTCATACTTAGGCATACCAGGAATCATTATGAAAACACATTGATCTTAAACTATAGCACACTCAAAATCCAAACATTTAACATATTTTTTTCACTCAATTCCTTTGAAGCTATCATTTTTGAAAATCAAACAAACTAAACTCGTTGGCCTTGGATTTTTTTTTGCTTATGTTACCTTTAAGTTTTTATATATAGGTTCTTTCCAATGGTGGTTTCCCTGTAAATGAGATTTTCTCCTTTCGTAGCCCTTTCCCATACACCATCATAAATTTTTACTAAAAAAATTCTGACGGGCAATGTTTTTTACCTGCACAAATTTACCATAGTAATAAAATATATAGATGGAAAGATGAATTAGAGAACATGTCACACAACTCAAATATAATATGTGAAGTTAAAATTCAAAGAGCTCGTTCATGTGTTTGTGGAGGCATATAAAAAGTGAATCCATTATTTGAATTAAAGTCGAAACAACTCCGTACAAGCTTGACTAAGAACAATCTAGGTATTGAAAATCATACCCAATTGTCCTAGTCACGTGGAAAGTACATAATGAAATGGATTCAAATACAAAATTATGCCCCACAAAATGTGTAAACTAAAATACACAAAAATATAAATTTTTTTTAGTTTTTATTAAAAATTTCCAATGAAATATACCAATTAAAAAAAACTCAGAAGACGAACAAAATCTTTTTGTATTTTTCAATACGACTCAACAAATGTTATATAAAAATACAAAAGAGTCAAATAACGTACAACTAGCAAACATATATATATATATATATATATATATATATATATATATATATATATATATATATATATAAGAACAAAAGTGTGTGTATGTAAACATGTGAACACAATCAGCCATTAGATATAGCATGGTAAGTATCATGTGCAAGAAAATGAGAATCAATGAGTCTAATTTGTAAAGCCTCCAAATTCTATTTCCTAACCCACATAATGGCAACACGGTGATATATGGTTTTGGAAACCTTGGTGGATCTAGACTAAGACCTCCGATGACAATTTTTAATATCAATAAAAAATGCCTAGGGTGACCTGTCCTATCGTAAATGCCTGGTCTTGGCTTGGTGATCAAACGCATTTGTATATCGAATCCAATTCCACACTTGTCATCTTTTATTTGGACGGTGCCTAACATCTATCCAACTTCGCGTACCTAGATCTCAAATCAAATTTTACACGATTTAAGTATCAATATCTCTTCAAGATCAACTATTCGAGACTCTAACAAATGCCTAGACTACTCAAACTTAAGCATATCCTTCTTTATAACCTCCATCAATCCACAAAGCCTATCTCTCCAACCCTCTGCATACTCTATCTTCTTTTAAAAATTCCCATCACATACCCTAAGATCCTGAGTTAAAAATTTGCTCATTATTTCCTATGGCATGCTCTTTCAACCTATCTTCGAACTTCAAGTCTTCCTTATTCACATTCAATATTTTTGCATACAACTCATGGAAGGAAACTTGGAGTTCACTCTTCTACTACTCTTCTTCATCATCACTCTTTTCTTCACTCTATTCCACATCACACAATTAGGATGCACTTTTACTACTCTTCTACTACTCATGCCTAGAAATATCTTCATTGGAAGATTTCTCATCAAAGCTCACATGACTACCCAGGGAGATTTGCTTCCCTCTTTCCAATTACTCTCACCAAGGATGACATTATAAGCATTCGTTTTTTTTGCCCTCCTTTCTTACATTAATGGGGCACTAAGCTAGGATACAGTCATAAACCTCAAACCATAAAGCCATTCCGATTTATCACTCATAAAGTTATCATTATAATATTAGGGAATTGATTGATATTGTTATCTCAAACTTTTTGCATCTTTTGGTTGCTTTTGAAACTTGAGAAATTTCTTGAATTTATTTTCTAACAAGGACATATCTTTGGACTTAATGTCAGATTCATCATTTAAAACATGTGTTTTTTCCTGTCGGGCTTTCAAAACAATGCCCTTGTCCTTATTATTCATTTTGCAGGAAAATAAGTCAAGCTCACAAGTTTATAGGTCACATACAAGATCTTCAAACTTTTTAGAATTTAAAGCATCCAAGGAATTCAAAACAATCACATTTGATTAATTCTTTCAGACAAATACCTTAAGATTTTCTTCATTACTCAGTTATCCAGTATTCTCTTTCCTAAGTTAAAATATGAGTTAACTATGTCAGATAATCTACTGTAGAACTCATCGAAGGTTTCACTGTCCAACATCTTAATGGTTTCGTACTGAGTTATGAGGTTTTGGAGTTTAGAAGACTTGACAACACTAGTTCATTCGTGGGTGAGTTGGAGTATGTACCAAACATCTTTAAACATCACACAAATCATAATGCATTGGAACTCTTGCAAGGTCACAGATCGAAACAAAGCATTTAAATTATGTAAATTATAACTTTGTAACCCATGTTCAAACTCACGCCAAGACTTTACGGGTTTGGGTAGCCTATTTTATCTAACTAAGGTTGTAGTTGGGGACCAACCAATAAGTATCGCATGCCATACATAATCATCTATAGACTTAAGTGTTAATTTCTTACTCATTTTCCAGTAAAACCAAAAAATTCATACCTAAAAATGCTAAATCTAAACAAAACAACTTAGTGTTCTAACTCTATTACCAATTTAAAGAGGTTCGATAGCTCAGGAAAGGATGATTTAACTAACAAAACGTGTATTTTAAAAAAATTCAAATTTAATGACTGAAACTTTTAACAGATTAAGCCCAACAAATTTGTGTAACACTTTTGAACAGATTGTTGTGAAAACCTGATTTACCCAATTTTATATTTTTAACAAAAAACATATATTTAGGCGATATTAGATAAAATAAATAAAACATCCACTATAGGCCGATGAAATGGGAAAACCTTGGGCGATCGATCCAAATAGATTATATGATAAGGTTTTGCAAATACAAATAGATTACTATGATAAGGTTTTTCAAATACAAGTGAATTGTGCAGCTGGGCCATCCGATGTTTTTTCCATTATGGATATTCCTCGTACATCGACGTCTTGTGAGATTGGTGTATTTCTTTTATTTGTTGTCACCAAGATGCATGCTTTAGGTTAAAAAAATAAAATTTGCTAAATTAGTTTATCGCTGCAACTCGATTTGAAATTTGTGAACAATTTTTTTTTTGGTTAATTTGTTTAAAGGCTTGATTTTTAAAAATTGAAAAAAATTATAAAAATTGGAACTTTTATTTGCAGGACCATTCTTGCTTAAACGCACCATGGATATCAAGTGAACTTTTCACCCTTACATTGTATCTGTGTAGTTTGGGCAAACATATATAATGCCTCGAAAGTCCACTAGAGATGGCTTTTTCTTGTGAGAGAAGTTGCTCCTTCTCTCTAAAAATCCCCCTATTTTCGTAATTAATCCTCCACGCTTTCCATGGAATTAAAATCAGAATTTAGCTTGGATTTTGATCCTAAGCCTTTTGATACTCACTATTCTCCAACACTTTTAGTTACACCTCCTGACTGTTCAAAAATGGTGAGAAGTACTGAGTCTAAAAGTTTTTTTGATTCAGTAGAGGGATCGACTTTTCCAAAGGATAATTTGCCTCAGGGGCATGTTCGTTTGATGGAAAAAAGTCCCAAATGGTTACTGAAAAACACCAAAAATTAAACACCATTCATTCGAAGAGAGTATTCATCTATGTAAATGAGGAGCATCAATCACATCCAAGTATTCTCGATAGTTTTTTATCTCCAATTTGTAATGGGGATATTTATAAATTCCCATATTTAATCTTTAATGGCTTTTTGTAGTTTTCCTTTGCTTGTAAGCCCTTGGAGAGGCTCTTTCTCCATTAATAAATTTATGTCTGGGTTGTTAATCCCTCTTCCATAAATAAAAAAATAAAAAATAAAATAAAAGGACAGTCAGGGTTGATTTGTGGGACGTTCTAGGAGGAGACATTTTCGGCAGACGAATGCGAAAAAGTTCTGGAAATTAATTGAGGTCATTCTAGTCAAGTGGTTTGTCTTTATTTATTTATTAATTTTACAACTAGTTATGTATTAGGATTCCTGACATTTGGATTTTGGGATGCAATTAGAAAAAGAAATAATTCTATTATTCCAGTGGCCATCTGGGATTCCTACGATACGGATTCGCCCCGAAATAAGAGAATTTTGGCATGTGCGGGTCTTGAGAAATATTTGCGGCCTCCCACATATATAAATTATCTGTCATTAAATGATGATGAAAAGGTAGAACATGGAGTTCTCGAACCTATTTTACTCAAAGTAGGCAAAAAAGGTAGTCGTTCTCACAGAAATGTCATTAAAGACAAATTGATGCATACCAAAAAAAAAAAAAAAATAGGGTCTAGTGACTAAGTTACCAAACGGATAGGTGTTAGGCACCCATTCTGCCCTATTAGTATCTCATAAGCTAGGATAATATTGTCATTTTCTCTGAAATATAATTTATGTGTATAATGTGTGTGATGTGAAAATAAGTTAGAAAAATAAATCGTTATATACACATCATGAGAAGGATGGAAATGATTCATTCTGAGGAGTATAAGAAGAAAGAAAATAATCTGACAAGGTAGCCAAAATGTGCGCATTGCGCGAAGAATGGAATATGTATGTATGAGGAGGGCGCTAAAAATATGATAATCAAAAGGCACAATGATATTTGCAATATATCGGACACAAATCTGCCATGGTGAAATAAATATGTGTGTCTAACGAAAAGTCTAAAAAAGAAACATAATAAAAGAATATGAAAATATGATATAATTAACCAACGGATCATGATTTACTATGAGGAAATGAATATGCATGTTTGATGGGTTACTAGTACTTATATATGTATATACGCATAGTAATACTAAATATTCGAACAAGTAAATAAATAAGCAAGTAGGACTGGAATAAAGAGGATGACTAGGGACACCTAGATAGGTCAAAAAAGGCAACAAAGTCCATGTAGTTTGATAACACACAAGGGTGGGGTTTAACCCATGAACCCAAAACTTGAAATTCTCTAAGTTCATTTAAAAATGTTCACAGGTGTTGGGAGTGTGAAAAATGGAAAATATACTTTAGGGTTTAAAGGTGAACCCTCTTATAGCATTTTTGGTTTATAAAATTATGTTTTTTCGCATATAAATAATAAAAAAATGGATTAATTGGAGTGATAAAAAGAAATAAAGTAAAAATATGCCAAGAGTGAAGAAAATAATAATAATTGACACTAGTTAAATAAGATGTAAAAAGATTGAAGTAGACCTCATATAGAACTTTGCTATGATTTTGACGTAAAGCTGGCTAATTTTTATGGAGTTTGAGTGGTGGTGGGGTAATGGTAAAATTGCGTGGCAAAAAGTGAGGTCAATGCGATGTAATAAAAGTGGAGAGAATTTTTAGAAAATAAAATTTTGTAATGACGATGAACTAATTTCGAGGTAGAGGTTGTTTTAATTTTCAGAAAAGGGTTCTTACGAATTAGGCCATGACTTCCTTAAATAGAAAAATATAGGGCCAGGGTCTATGCCGATTGGCATAGGCCCTGTTCTGCTAATCGACATACCCCTGGCTTGTTGATGATGTAAAGTACCCCTCTGACGATAGGCAGAGGGTCTGGGGTGGCCTATAGGCAGTCCAAAACGGAATTTTTCTAAAAAACATGCAGAAAATGTGAATCGTATGTCCGAATCGCACACATACAAAATCGTTGAAAAACGTATTGAAATTCGTATGAAAATATATTGGGCCACTTTCTAGTCTGAGAGTTAACAAAAGTCAAACGATGCTTGAAAATGCTCGATAGCATCTAGGATGGGATTCATGGAGTAAAAAGGCAAGTACGCACGAACCGTACGGTCGATTCACGCATGGAATTGACCGTTGGAAGGGGTATTAAAAGCCTTATGAAAGTGAACGAGATATTCCTAGGTTTGAAAGTTAAACAAAGTTAAACGGAGCTCGTGTGGTGGCCTCTTGGATAGGGTTCTTACAGTAAAAAGTGAAGTACTCGCGAACTGTAGGGCTAATTCATGCATGGTATTGATAGTTGTAAATGGTATTCATAGCCTTATGGAAGTGAAATGAGCTACGAACAGTTTTAGGAGTTGACCAATGTTAAAATGGGCTCAAAAGATACTGATGGTCTCTAAAACAGGGTTTCAGAGAAAAAAGGAAAGTACGTGCGAACCATGAGGCCAAGTCATGCACGGTATGGACAATTGAAAAGGGTATTTAGAGCCCTATGAATGTTTAAGGATTTACTCTCGGGTTCTAGAAAGTCTTGATATGCTATGTAAGTATGTTCTTGCAAACAAAAAGATTTTCTTATTTTTCAAATTTAATAAAAAATACTTTAAATAAGTTAATGTAATAAAAGCCTTTTCACCAATTAAACCGTTTATTATGAAAAAATGATTTACCCAATTTTATCTTTTTTAACCTAAACATGAATCTAAGTGATAAAAATGATAAAATAAGTAAAGCAAGACAACACGCCAATGTACGAGGAAAACCCATAATTGGAATAACCTCGGATGACCCAGCCAAACTGTTCACCATGATAAGGTTTTACAAAGACTAGACGGTGGTCTTACTCAACGACTCATCTCCCTACCAATCTTTAATGTGTTTCTATCTTCAACTTCTCCTTCACATTGCAACGTTGGAGTCCACCCACACAAACTGCCACAACGCGTGAATCCACGCGTGCCTGGGTATCCACCGATGAGGCTCAAAAAGTATATACGAAATAGGAAAATGGAATTATCATTTATTTATCACAACACATGAAACCACAAATATGATGACTACTACACGAAACGTTCTCCCTCCAGATGAATAGAAATAGACTTTGTGCCCGGCAAAAAGATCTCAAAGCATAAGAATATTGAAATATGGATCTTTAAACTCTTTTGGGTGAAACAATGGTTTTGAAATTTGGTAAAAAAATGGGAATTCTTCTTTGCCAAATGTTCTTCAAAATTTGAGTCCATCACGCTTCTTTATATTAAACTAAGAAATTCGAGGCGGCAAGTTCATCCAAATGCAAACATAGTTCTCATTCGAATGAAATTCATATGTTGTTCAAATTAAGACCCGTCTCGTTCGAACGAACATGCATTGTGGTTTAAACGACCTTACCATGAGATTCCAAATGGTGACCTTCTATTTGACAAAGAGTTCACGTTTGAAGTTCAATAGATGTTCGTTTTAATATCCTAAGCTTGTTCCAACGAGAACTAAAACTTGTTTGAACGAAATTCTTATTTCATTCTAATGAAGTCTGTATCTCATTCTAACGAACTAAGAAATAAAAAAAAATCTAAAAAGTATTTAAAAACAGTTCCAAATGATTTTGTTTAAAAAATAATCCCCATAAATAATTTTCAAAGGATCATAATCTAATGTGTCGCTATTTGTAAAATCCTCAAAAAATGTGAGGACTACCATGGCATGAAACACGATATGATGCGTATCCATCTTTGAAGCTTTTTCTCTACATCTTCAACAGTTTTTCAAGATTGACAATACAAAGTATAACTTATAACTCAAATTTTTCTTGAAATCATGCCAATTACAAACAAATTGAATCGGTTGGGAATTTTCCCTTATAAATCTTCCCTTTTGGCTATTCCGGGACAAAAAACCAAAGTAAAAACCCCGTGAGTCCGAAAACACTTTAAAACACTCAACCTCAAAAGAAAAAAGTACAGATGATCGACAAACACATATGCTAAGAGCTTTGCTCACTTGAAACTTTGTCTTATGTTGTAAAACAACACACTTAAAACACCTTCAAGTACAAAAAAAATATAACATGTATAAAATCTGAATGTGAATAAATTCAAACTGTGTCTAACAATCTCAACTTAGGTAAGATATCTCCTACTAAGATGAAGATATCATAATCATGAAAGGAAAGACACGGTTGTTCCTCATTTTTCTTTAGAACTAAAAAATGTAAGAATGCTATTTATCCCCCATGAACCAAATCTCCCCGAAATATGTGAACATATAATAACAAGAGAAATTATAGAAGTAGTAATACTACCATGCAATGGTGTAGCATGCATCAAGAACATAACATTGCAACACAAGCACGAATATTCACGAACCTAGAATATTAATAAATTTACTAATCAATATTGTCATGATATGATAAACATAATTAGGAATTAATGATACCAAAAATGGTATCACCAAGTCAGTATATTTTGTGAGCTCAATCCAGTATAACAATGCTGGAAACACAACAACGTAATATAGAAGGTGGTGAGGCAAAGAGGGAGATAACACGTAATATAAGTGGTTCAACCAATCTTGGCCTACTCCACTATGTGGGTGGGAGTGAAATGCACTAAATAAGGGCTATAATGGCATTGGGATACAAAACACTCAAGCTTTCTGTAATACCCCATAATTTTTCTAAAATAAATAATAATAATATTTTTGATAAATAAAATTTTGTGGAAATTGGACTCAACTGGAAACTTAATTTAATAATTGCAAAGGTGTAATTTGTTGTTAAGTCATATTTGTATGTGATTGATTTTCTATGTGTATCTATGTGTATAGCTATAGCATTGCATGCATTGCAAAAAAATACAAATTGATATGTGACACAATTCAAAAGTACCCAATGTTAACATAAAATAAATTGGGATATATTTCGGTGCACATATGGGCTCGTTCAGGTGTTTTAGAGCTTTAGAAATAGCCCCAGATCAATAATATATAGGTTGGAGAGCTTTTGGACTAGTTGGGATATGAATTTGGGTCTATTTGGGGGTCCAAAAATTGGGATTTAAGCCCAACTCGGGATTAGGATTAATTAGTGTTTAAGTGGGGGTAAACCACTTCCCCACTACTATTCAGAAATGACCTAAACACAACTGTTAACGGGAGAGGAAAGGAGAAGGACCAAAATAGGAAAAAAGGAAAAGTAATAAAGAAGAAATCAAAGGGTCTGTCTTCTAAAAATTTCTAAGGCAACAATCCTTTTACTTAATTAAAGTTTTAAGTGTATTTTCTTGATGCATTATAATGACCCTTAAAATTTCTGGGATTTAGGTTTGATATGAATGATTTGATGATGAATAAATATTCTATGCATGTAGATGGTTGAATTTAATATAGAATAAGCCCCGGAAATTTAGGTCTACCGATATCTAGAAATTGGGGTTAGAACCCTCAGGGCTCTTGATAGTTAAGTGGGGACATCTTGACTATTTGATGTAGACGATATTATTGTCGGTATATGGACTGAAATCCTGATGTAAGCCCCATGATAGATGCCATATATCATGAATTAAATAGGGTTAATATTTCCACATAAGCACAGCATATATTCACATAAGCAGAGCATATTTTCATCTTTTGGATGATTTGGCTTGAAAGGAACTCGAGATATTTTGATGGCGTTGAGACGCAACCGTCGAGACTTCGTTTTATATTTTTGAGCACTCTGCTTAGTTGGTATGAGGAGAAGATCTCTATCACGACGCATGATTTCTTAGACTTCGTTGATGAGATTCACTCAGCTTCATAAACGAGAGCTTTTGTTTGTTGGAACCCGTTCTGTATTTCTTTTTCTTAGTTTCTTTTTATTTTAATTGTACACTTCCTATATACGGGTTCGCTCCCTATAGCGTTGGTTTTAATACAATCTTTTAATTATAAAAAAAAATCTATTAATAGAATCAGACATAACTAAATTTTCTTCTCAAAATAAGTATTTAGATTTTATGGATAATTTCTATAATTTAATATTTTATAATCATTTTTGTCTTCACTGAAATTATTGTAAGTATTCCCATGGGAATGTAAGAATCCCACCTATTGGATGAATTTTAATTCAACCTTTTTTCCACCAAGAAGGTAATCTAATTCCATTTTGGTCACATTCTCTTGTAACTTAACCTCACACCAAACATAGTAATGTTACACTTTACCATAATTGTTTGAAGGAATCAAATTCCAACTAGTTTTTTTGCGTTCTAAATGGGTCGTATAGCCTAAATTTTCTATGTTTCCTCTTCCAAATATTTAAACTTTCTATTTTCTCTCTCTACATTGTTTAATGTAATATGTCTATTAGGGGTGACAATATTGGAAACGACACGAAAACACAACACAATACAACACGAAATTGACACGGCTTGTCCTGCTTGTGTTTTAGTTTTTTGGTACAAACTCGTATCTGATCGTGGTCATGTTTAAAATTAGACCTGAAATTGACTGAAAATTGATCAAAATTAAAATGTTTAGACACAACAATTTTAAAATTGTAAAAGAGAGTAATAAGTCATGTTGTAAAAAAATGTTCACCCTTATTACTTTAAAAGTATGCCAGACTGTATAATACAAGATATTTTAAGAGAGAGTAATAATCCATGTAGTAAAAAAATGTATTTGGCTTCAATTATATTGGAGTTTAGTGTAATTTTACTACACCATTTAAACATTTCAATTATGTATTAAAATATGTATGAGAATAAAATAGATTATTTAAAACACAAATATATATGAGTTTAGTACATTTTTAATTTAAGGAAAAAATAATTTAATGTACAAAAAAAGTTTTCATTCTTAAAACCACTTAAATAACATATTATAACCTTCCTCTTATTACAAAGGATGTATCCTGCACTCCCACTTATTAAAATGTCATCGCGTATTTAAGTATATATTTATGAGCTTATAAGATTTTATGTAATTAGTTATACAAAGATTTAGTTTTGCAAAAAAAAATATATAGGAATAGGTGAAGGACCCACCTCAAAACATTTCCTACCACTAGGTATATATTACCTTAGAGACCAAACTGCTTTGTTATATACATTATTGGTGTCCCACATCAAAAATAGTTGCAAGCCTCTCAACTATTAGCATATTATAAAGCTACTCGTAACTCACTTATAAAGTTGGGACCGAATCTGGGCTAAGAGTCTTCTAGCTCTGGCCTTCTAATAGTTCAAAACTACGGTGAACCCATTTTTGGGATCAGTAGAGTGCTAATTTTACAGTGCACTAAGGGATCCTATAAGAAATCGAAGGGCATCCGTTGATTGAGTTTCAAATTTTTAATACGTATTTGAAAGAAATCACGTGAATGATAATTTAATTAGCACGAGGGTTGACAATTATGTACTTGTGTCATTTTTTGTGTTTCTTCTCTATTTAGGTTTAAAAAAGATTGTTAAACACGTCTCTCATGTTTTTAGGTTGGTCGTGTTCATTTTAATTAAAAAAACATAATATCAGATTGTGTTATGTTCATATTACATAAATCTTGTTCCGGTCGTATCTGGCTTATCATGGCCCAATAACACGATTTGGCACCCTTTTTTTTTTTTTGTGTGTGTGTGTGTCTTCGCTTCCTTAACAATATAATTATCAATTCCTCAACTTTCATAAAACTCCCTCCTAACTTGATCAAATATCATGTAAAAGATATTTCATTATGATCCACTAACGCTCATATTTTAAGAGGATCCATTACTATGATCTATTCCTATTCATGCCTATTATTCTTCATATATTTTTTTGTCCTTCTCTCTAAATTTTATCACTGAAACTAACATTAGATATTTTATCTATTTTAATTCACTTTAGTATTCAGAAAATATTTCCACATATAACAGTAGAGGATATGTTGAGTAACCAATGGATACTGTTAACTGTAAACACTAATTTGGATGTATATCCTAGGCCTTTTAAGTTCCAATATATGTGGTGCTCTCATCACTCTTTTATGGATACTATTAAATCCTCTTGGGCTACTCCTGCTGATGGTTATGGGATGAGATTGTTTTCTATCAAACTGCAGAGGCTCAAAGGTGAATTGAAGAATTGGAATGGGGAAACTTTTAAAGATATATTTCAAAAGGTTAAATATCTAGAGGGAAATATTGTTCAACTAAAATTGTTATATGAATAGGGGAGCTCTGATTCAAATAGCGAAGCACTTAAAGAAGCACAAGTTAAATTGTTTGAAGTAAATAAAATTGAAGAGATGTATTGGAGGTAGAAATCAACTATCAAATGGCTCAAATTGGGGGTTGCAAACACTATGTTTTTCCACTCTAGTGTTAAAGCTAATCAGAAAAAGCTGGGGATCTCTTCTATTAAATATGGTTCTGGGATTCTTTGGGAGGAGGACCAAGCTGTGAAATCTCATATAGTAATGTTTTTTTAGGATAATATGGCTCAAAATTTGTCTTTAAGCATGGTGGATGTTTCTAATCACATTCCAAACATTATTACTTCTGATAGGAACTCTGATCTGGAGGTTTTTCCTTTTGAAATGGAGGTCTTTATAGCATTGTCTAAACTTAGTGAAGACTCAACTCTAGGTCGTGATGGTTTTGGAGGCTCTTTTTATAAACAAATGTTGGGAAATCATAAAAGATGATCTTTTATCTTCTATTAATAGATTTTTTGCATGTTCAAGTATTCCTCAGAGCTGGTCTAGCACTTCAATAGTCATGATTCCAAAAATTCAGCATCCAAAGACTTGTGGGGATCTTAGACCTATTAGCCTCTGCAATTTCTCAATGAAGATAATCACAAAAATCCTTGCAACCAAACTTTCGAAGCTTCTTCTTATCCTTATATCTCCTAATCAAAGTGGTTTCATCAAAGGCAGATCAATTCAAGATAATATTCTCCTTACAAAAGAATTGGTTGAAAAATTAGATAAGAAGGTGCATGGTGGTAATTTTGTGTGTAAGATAGATATGGAGAAGTCTTATGATAGGGTCAATTGGGGGTTTTATTATCTTTTCTCAGGAGTTTTGGCTTTGGGGAATAATGGAATGACTTTATTGGGAGAGTTATTTCTGGAAATTAGTTCTCCATTTGCATAAATGGACAAAATTGTGGATTCTACAAATCTAATAGAGGTATAAGACAAGGGGACCCTATCTCCCCATGTCTTTTTTATCTTGGATGTTGAATATCTGAGAGGGGCTTAAACAAATTAATGGAGGAAGGAAAAATCAAGCCTTATTACATGCCTAAAGGAAGTCCCTTAGTTTCTCACTTAATATATATTGATGATGTAATTATCTTCTCTAGAGGAGATAAGAGAAGTCTCAATTATCTCATGAACTTCCTTCTTAAATATTCCTCCATTTCAGGTCAGAGAATTAATTTTAATAAGAGCTCCTTCACAGTAAAAAAAAAAGGTTTTCCTAGTTTCAAAAACAAAGTGGGGGTAGTCTGCACAGGTCTTCAAGGTAAATCTTTGCCTATTAAATACTTAGGTTGTCCTTTACTTCAAAGGAGGAGCAAGATTATTTACTATGAAAGTCTTCTTAATTATTTGAGATCCAAGATGGCAGGGTGGCAATCCAAATATTTATCTTCAGAAGGTAAGTACAATTTGATTAATCATGTGCTCTCTTCTATTCCTCTATTCCTTCTGGCTTCTATTTCTCCTCCAAAATCAATTATTCGAAAGATTCATAGTCTCTTTAATAAATTATTTTGGGGTGGTAATGTTTAATCTGGTTGGAGATATTAGTGGAAAAATTGGGAGTTTCTTTGTAGAGGTCAATCTCAAGGCGGTCTTGGATTAGAGATTTTAATGTTATTTCAAAAACCTCAATGATGAAGTTATATTGGAAGTCAGTGTCTGAATCTTCCTTATGGTCTTCTTACATGTCAAATAGATACAAAAATTCAAATGCTTCCTTATATAGGGGCTCTCTCACCTGGAAGAAAATTTATGCAGTAATAGATCTTTGTTCTTCTAATATGGAGATTATTAATGATAAATTAATTTCGAAGCCCACATCTACACGCCAGTTCTCCTTCTCATATTCTTTAGACATTGTTAAACTCTATTATCCTTCCTCTAGAGTTAGTACATTTATTTGGCATCCTCATATTCCAAAACTATGTTCTATTTTTATGTGTAAATTTCTCAATGACCGTTTAGCTCAGGATGATAATGTTAAATCCTTGGGTATTCGATTATGCTCTAGATGGAAAGCTTCTAAATCCAAGGAGGAATCTATTAATCATGTGTTTCTTCAATGCTCCATTATCCAACCTATTTGGAAGTTTTTTTCAGATCTTATGGGCCTTCCACGGGATAAAGTTTCAATTCATTCTCTGCTTCATAGCTTCTAGTTAAAGTCAAGTCATAATGATTATTCTAAGTTCCTTGCTAAATTTATCCCAATTGTGGTTTCTTGGCAGATTTGGAAAGGAAGAAATAAATCTTTCTTTGAGAATTGTAATATGGTTCCTTCAGAGTTAATTTCAAAATCCATTTCTCTCATTTTAAATATTTGTAAGGATCTTCCTTTTAAGAGTTCTATCTCATTCTTTGATAAGGGAATTCATGAGATTTTTAATCTTACCACTCTCAGGATAATACAAAGTTTCAAATCAGTGAAATGGCTTCTTCCTCCATCTAGTTGTTACAAGTTGAATGTGGATGGAGCTTCTAAGGGAAATACAGGTTTGTCTGGCTAAAAGGGTATTTTAAGAAATGGCAAGGGTGAGATGATTTGGGCCTTTTTCGAATATGGTGGTGTTAATTCCAAATCTTTTGTTGAACTTAGTGGTCTCTACATGGGCATTAAGATTTGTATTGATCATCATAGTACTAGTGTTCTGATTGAAGCTGATTCAAAGTTTGTGGTGGATCTGATTAATAGAAATTGGAAACCTCCTTGTCATTTGATCCCTTTAACTTATAACATCAGGTCAAAATTATTGATGTTAAATTATACTCTCTCTTATGGATACACGGAATCTAATATGGTTGCAGATGCTTTCGCCAATATTTGCTAATTCTTTGAAGATTTTTTACAATGCTCTTGATCTTTCGTCTACCGTGAAAGGTACCTATAGGCTTGACAAGATGGGATGTAGCTATATTAGATCTTCCTTCCAATTTTCTCGATAGTTTTTTTTCTCCAATTTGTAATGGGGATATTTATAAATTCCCATATTTAATCTTTAATGGCTTTTTGTAGTTTTCCTTTGCTTTTAAGACGGAGAGGCTCTTTCTCCATTAATAAATTTATGTCTGGGGGTTTAATCCCTCTTCCATTAATAAATAAAAAATAAAAAAAAAAGGATAGTCAGGGTTGATTTGTGGGACGTTCTATGAGGAGACATTTTCGACAGATGAATACGAAAAAGTTCTGGAAATTATTTGAGGTCATTCTAGTTAAGTAGTTTGCGTATTTATTTATTTATTTATTAATTTTATAACTAGTTATGTATTAAGATTCCTGCAATTGGGATTTTGGGATCTAATTAGAAAAAGAAATAATTTTGTTATTCCAGTGGCCATCTGGGATTTCTCCGATACGGATTCGCCCTGAAATAAGAGAATTTTGGCATGTGAGGCTCTTGAGAAATCTTTGCGGGCTCCCACATATATAAATTGTTCGTCATTAAATGATGATCAAAAGGTATAGCATGGAGTCACGAGCCTATTTTACTCAAAGTAGGCAAAAGATGTAGTCGTTCGAATAGAAATGTCATCGAAGACAAATTGATGGATACTAAATCAAAAAAATTGGGGGTCCAGCGACTAAGTTACCGAACGGATAAGTGTTAGGCACCCATTCTGCCCTATTAGTATCTCATAAGCTAGGATAATATTCTCATTTTCTCCAAAATATAATTCATGTAATGTGTGTGATTTGAAAATAAGTTAGAAAAATAAATTGTCATATACACATCATGAGAATGACGAAAATGATTCATTCTGAGGAATATAAAAAGAAAGAAAATAATCTGACAAGGTAGGCAAAATGTGTACAGTGCGCAAAGAATGGAATATGTATGTATGAGGAGGACGCTAAATATATGATAATCAAAAGGGACAATGATATGTCCAATATTTTGGACACAAATCCGCCATGGTGAAATAAATATGTGTGTCTAACGAAAAGCTTCAAAAAGAAACATAATAAAAGAATATGAAAACATGATATGAGTAACCAACGGATCATGATTTACTATAAGGAAGTGAATATGCATGTTTGATGGGTTACTAGTACTTATATATGTATATACGCATAGTAATACTAAATATTCGAACCAGTAACGTAAATAAATAAGCAAATAGGACTCGAATATAGAGGATGACTAGGGATGCTTAGATAGGGAAAAAAAGGCAACAAAGTCCATGCAGTTTGATAACACGCAAGGGTGGGGCTTAACCCATGAACCCAAAACTTGAAATTCTTTTAGTTCATTTAACAATGTTCACGAGTGTTGGGAGTGTGAAAAGTGAAAAAATATACTTTAGGTATTAAAGGTGAACCCTCTTTTAGTATATTTGGTTTATAAAATTATGTCTTTTGCATATAAATAATAAAAAAAATGGATTAATTGGAGTGATAAAATGAAATAAAGTAAAATTATGCCAAGAGTGAAGAAAAAAAATAACAAATGACACTATTTAAATAAGATGTAAAAGGATAAAAGTAGACCTCATATAGAACTTTGCTATGATTTTGACGTAAAGCAGGCTAATTTTTATGGTGTTTGAGTGGTGGTGGGTAATGGTAAAATTGGGTGGCAAAAAGTGAGGTCAATGAAATGTAAGAAAAATGGAGAGAATTTTTAGAAAATGAAATTTTATAATGACGATGCACTAATTTCGAGGTAGAGGTTGTTTTAATTTTCAGAGTAGGGTTCTTACGAATTATGCCATGACTTCCTCAAATAGAAAAATATAGGGCCAGGGGTTATGTCGATTGGCATAGGCCCTAGCCTGTCGATCGGCATACCCCTGGCTTGTTGATGAAGTAAAGTACCCCTCTGACGATAGGCAGAGGGTCTGGGGTGGCCTATAGGAAGTCCAAAAAGGAATTTTTCTAAAAAATATGCAGAAAATGCGAATCGTAAGTCCGAATCGCGCACAGACAAAATCGTTTTAAAACGTATTCAAATCCATATGAAAATCTATTTGGACACTTTCGGGTCTGAGAGTTAACGAACGTCAAACGGTGCTCGAAAATGCTCGATAGCGTCTAGAATGGGGTTCATGGAGTAAAAAGGCAAGTACACACGAACCGTATGGTATATTCACGCATGGAATTGACCGTTGGAAGGGGTATTAAAAGCCTTATGAAAGTGAAGGAGATATTCCCAGGTTTGAATGTTGAACAAAGTTAAACGGAGCTCAGAAGCATTTGGTGGACTCTAAGATAGGGTTCTTATAGTAAAAAGCGAAGTACGCGGGAACTGTAGGGCTAATTCATGCATGGTATTGATAGTTGGAAATGGTATTCGTAGCCCTATGGAAGTTAAATGAGCTACGAACGATTTTGGGAGTTGACCAATGTCAAAATGGGCTCGAAACACACTGATGGTCTCTAAGATGGGGTTTTGGACAAAAAAGGAAAGTACGTGCGAACCATGAGGCCAAGGTATGCACGATATGGACAATTGAAAAGGGTATTTAGAGACCTATGAAAGTTTAAGAATTTACTCTCAGGTTCTTGAAAGTCCTGATATGCTATGTATGGATGGTCTTCCAAACAAAAATATTTTCTTATTTTTCAAATTTAAAGAAAAAACTTTAAATAAGTTAATGCAATAAAATCCTTTTCACCAATTAAACCGTTTATTATGAAAAAACGATTTACCCAATTTTATCTTTTTTAACCTAAAACATGAATCTAAGTGATAAAAAGATAAAATAAGTAAAGCAAGACAACACACTAATGTATGAGGAAAACCCATAATAGGAAAACCCTCGGATGACCCAGCGAAACAGTTCACCATGATAAGGTTTTACAAAGACTAGACGGTGGTCTTACTTAACGACTCATCTTCCTAGCAAGCTTTAATGTGCTTTTATCTTCAACCTCTTCTTCACATTGCAGCGTGGGAGTCCACCCACACAAACTCCCACAACACGTGAATCCACACATGCCTGGGTATCAACCGATGAGGCTAAGAAAGTATCTACGAAATAGGGAAATGGAATTATCATTTCTTTATCACAACACATGAAACCACAAATATGATGACCACCACATGAAACCTTCTCTTTCTAGATGTATAGAAATAGACTTTGTGCCCAAAAAAAAGATCTCAAAGCATAAGAATATTGAAATATGGATCTTTAAACTCTTTTGGGTGAAACAATGGTTTTAAAATTTGGTAAAAAAATGGGAATTCTTCTTTGCCAAATGTTCTTCAAAATTTGAGTCCATCACCCCTCTTTGTATTAAACCAAGAAATTCGAGGCGGCAAGTTCGTCCAAATGAAAACAGAGTTCTCATTAGAACAAAATTCATATTTTGTTCAAATGAAGACATGTCTCGTTCGAACGAACATGCATTGTGGTTGAAATGACCTTGCAATGAGCTTCCAAATGGTGACCTTCTATTTGATAAAGAGTTCCCTTTTGAAGTTCAATAGATGTTCGTTCTAATATCCTAAGCTTGTTCCAACGAGATCTCAAACTTGTTTGAACAAAATTCTCATTTCATTCTAATGAAGTCTGTATTTCGTTCTAACGAACTAAGAAATAAAAAAAATATATTTTTCTTCTAAAAAGTATTTAAAAACAATTCCAAATGATTTTGTTTAAAAAATTATCACCCAAAATAAATTTCAAATGATCATAATCTAATGCGTCCCTACCTGTAAGATCCTCAAAAAATGTGAGGACAAACTTGGCATGAAACACGATATGATGCGTATCCATCTTTGAAGCTTTTTCGCTACGTCTTCAATAGCTTTACAAGATCGAAAATACAAAGTCTAACTTTTAACTCAAATTTATCCTGAAATTATGCCAATTACAAACAAATTGAATCGGTTGGGAATTTTCCCTTATAAATCTCCCCTTTTGGCTATTCCGGGACAAACAACCAAAGTAAAAATCCGGTGGGTCAGAAAACACTTTAAAAGACTCAACCTCAAAAGAAAAAATTATAGATGATCGACAAACATATATGCTAAGTAGCTTTGCTCGCTTGAAACTTTGTCTTATGTTCTAAAACTGCACACTTAAAACACCTTCAAGTGCAAAAAAAATATAACATTTATAAAATCTGCATGTGAGTAAATTCAAATTATGTCTAAAAATATCAAACTAGGTAAGATATATCCTACTAAGATAAAGATATCATAATCATGAAAGGAAAGACACTTTTTTTCCTCATTTTCGTTTAGAACTAAACAAAGTTAGAATGCGTAAAACTATTTATCCCCCATGAACCAAATCTCCCCGAAATATGTGAACATATAATAACAAGAGAAATTACAGAAGTAGTAATACTACTGCGACACCCCGACTAATTAAATACCGGGTAGCTACTCCTTTATTAAATTAATACAAAATGCCAAGTTGGTTCAGTTAATAGCATCATTGTCGAAAACATTTTTAATAATTACTAACCACCTAGTATTTAAAAAGTAAGATGTCAAATTTTAAAATAAGTCTCATTAACATGCATTGAAAGAACAATGAAAGAGTAACATAACCGTACACCATAGAGTCTCAATAAGGTAACCAACAAATAATAGTAAGTCCGAAGGAAAACTCCTCACAATAATCCCACAACTGAAATAAATCAAAACAGTGTATCCTGAATTAATTATATGCCAAAGATCTGAATAACTGAAATAAGAAATGTCTCTAATAGAAAAGGGCGACATGCCCTACAAATGATGAAACTGAATATGGAGTCAAGACAAAAGAAGCGTCTACTAGCAAGGCCCTGTAACTTCCACAACAGCTACAACTCGTCACCTGAATGGAAATCCTATGCATGGTGTCCTTGTGGCTGGGCACCTAAAAGGTTTTTACAAAAATAAAATTGAAAGCAAACGGGTCGGAGCCCGAAAGTGGAGAGTATTTTAAAATAGCAAGTGTTTTAATGACATTAAAACAATGAATGCAAAATACATGTTAGGACGTGCACTCACATGAAATACTCACCTCTCGACTAATTGTGTACTCCTAACGTACCACACCCATCTAAGTGACATTTATATCTAACTAAACCGTCATAAGTTCTACCCCTTTCTACTCGATTCCCAGTATACATTCTAACGTTATCAATTAAATAGAGGGCTTTACTTAAACTCGGATTCTCTCAATTATTAGCAATACAATTCACTACAGGTTATCCCTTTTTATTTCTCAAAGCGTTACCATAATTATACTCACAATACCAACATGAAAGTTCTCATTATTTAAGCGTATATTATTCACGTCATAAATTTACAATACATGCACCCCGAGACTAAGCTGCGGTGCACACATACTCGGCTATCCATCCCGATACATCACGTACATAAGGATCACGCATTCTGAATCTCTCAGGAATCGTTCTCATATAACAACAATCACAAACAATGGAGGCGAACACAATCACATCACCTGGGTCACGCACATACCTACGCTCCCACGATCAGCAGACTTATTAACTTCCCAATAAGTCCTTCTCTGACCTATGTCCTCGAGGTACCAATCTAAATCCCCCCGTAGGCACACAAGGATTAGATGGCCCTAAGCCAACGCAAACCTCACGTGATAGCAAGTATGGTAGGTATGTCATACACATAAAATCATATACATATACTAAGCATGCACACATCTTAGTAATTACCATAGTTTATTAGTGGTATACTTCTCATTCTTATACCAACTTATAATGTTACGCAATTCACATATCCTCGGTTAATACCAACATTTAAATCGTCAATTATTCTCAAATCGTAATTAGTCACTCACGTCCCAATCCACAATTTTCATTTGGTTGAAGTCACACTTATATGTTTTAATCCTCAATACATCCCAAATATCCCAACTATATCAATTAGTCATCAAGGGAATGTTATCTCTGCAATTGAACCAGGTTACGGGACATTAGAAATTAAATCAGGCCAAAAAGGCCAATCTGTCAACTCGTTAGAAGTCTCGTTCGAACGAGGTCGTTCGGACCAGAGTTCGTTCGAACGAAGTGGGCATCTAACGAGATCTCGTTCGAACGAAAGTCATCGAACGAACATCCCACTCGTTAGAAGTCAAACTGTCAGCTCGTTAGAAGCTCGTTCGAACGAGCTCGTTCGAACGACCTAGGTAGGCCTTCTAACGAGGTGACAGTTCAAGCCCAGAATTCTCCTATTACGTTTTTCCCCATTTTCTTCACCTCTAATCTCATCTTAACATCATTCCAACAGTATTTCAAGGTCTCTAATCATTCCTAAACACACTTAATTCATATTATAACATTTATATGGGGTCAAATCATCCTAAACCACATCTAATCATCAAATCTCCCCAATTTTCCCCAAATCTCATGAACATGAACCCTAGAAATTTAAAGTCATAAATAGACATAATTAAATCCGTTTTTGTGATATAAAAGATGTATTTCTATCAGAATAATCACCCAAACACAATTCTGCATGCAATCTCCTTATCAAAATGTGAATTTCTAATTCCAATTCAATGGGTTTTTATCAATCTCCCAAAACAATGCAATTTTCATAAATTTCCAAGCATGGAAGAAACATTCGTTGCAAATAACGTAATTAAACCACTTGCCTATGATCTTTCTCTGAATTTGGTGTTGAATCTTGGATGTAGGTTGCTCTCTCTCCTTTTCTCCCAAGGTTGAAGGTTGAAGATGGGGTTAGGGTTCTCTCTTTGGGAACTTCTCCTAACTTCTCATGAAACCCCCGTAGCCCTCTAATCAGTTAATTGCTGGTAATGGGTTAGTGGGTCATTAAATTCCCTATTTTAAACTCCCAAAATTCGTTGGTCAAAATTCCTAAAATTCCAAAATTACCAAAATACCCTTTTAAGTTGCCGGTATGGCCTCAAAATGCCCCGGGACCCAAATTAAACCCCCAGCTACTGTTTTCTGACTATTTCGACCCTTCCGGACGCGTTGGCGCACTCAAAATGACCATACGGTTAATAAAAATAAAATCCAACTATTAATTAAAATAATTATATTCCTGACGCGACTGTCACACGCGTCCTAACAAAATTTCCAAATTTTCGTATTTCAATTTCACGACAAATTCAATATATTTAATATTCATTATAATCAAATAATACCCATTATAATCAAATACCAACTCATATCTCGTTAGTATTTTATCCGGATTAATTCTCAATTAATACCCATTTAATTCAATTAATCCCATAAATAAATATCACAAAAATACGGGGTATTACATACTTCCCCCCTAATAACAATTTCGTCCAGAAATTTGGAACTAAAAAGTACCTGGTAAAAATAACTTTGGATAACGTTCGCGCATCTCCTCCTCGTACTCCCATGTGGACTCCTCGACATTATGATGTCGCTACTGAATACGCACTAACGGAACTATCTTTGACCGCAGTTTTCGCTCACTTCGGTCTAAAATAGCAATCGGTCCCTCCTCGTAGGAGCTATCAGGATGGAGATCGATGTCCTCCAAAGCAATGTGAGAATGAGACAAATCTTCTCTAAGATATTTCCTTAGTGAGGAAATATGAAACACATCATGAATCCTGTGCAAATGCTCCGGTAACCCAAGTCTATATGCAACAGACCCAATCCGCTCGATGATAGGAAATGGCCCCACATATCTCGATGCCAACTTCCCCTTCTTCCCAAATCGCATAATCCCCTTCATAGGAGATACTCTGATTAAAACTTGGTCCCCCACTTGGAACTCCCTGAAGAATCTCTTCGCATCAGCGTAGCTCTTCTGTCGATCATGAGCTACCCGAATGCGACTCCGTATCAATTCTATCCTCGCCGAAGTATCCTGAATCACTTCCGGCCCAAGTAGTTTGTTGTCCCCCAGCTCTAACCAACATGCTGGGGAACGAAAAGGTCTACCATACAACGCCTCAACTGGAGCCATGCCAATGGTGAACTGGTAGGAGTTATTGTAAGCAAACTCCACCAGTGGAAGATACTGCTCCCATCCACGCCTGAAATCAATGATGCACATACGCAACATGTCCTCCAATATTTGATTTGTACTCTCGGTTTGCCCATCGTTCTGTGGATGATAAGTCGTACTCAACCGTAATTCCGTGCCCATGGCCTCCTGAAAACTCTCCCAAAACCATGACACGAATATCTTGTCTCTATCAGACACGATATTTAGGGGCACACCGTGAAGTCTCACTATTTATGCAATAAAGAGTTGAACATACTGTCCCGTAGTGTAGTCTGTCCTTACGGATAGAAAATGAGCGACTTTGGTCAACCTGTCCATAATTACCCAGATGGTGCCGTGACCTCTCTGTGACGTAGGCAACCCCATGATAAAGTCCATGGATATGCTATCCCACATCCACATCGGGACCTCTAATGGCTGTAGAAGTCCTGCCGGTCTCTGATTATCCACTTTTACCAGCTGACAAGTGGCGCATTTAGAAAAAAACATGGCAATATCCTTCTTCATCCCGCTTCACCAATACTGTCGTCTCATGTCTTGGTATATTTTGTCCCACGGGGATGTACCGCGAACCGTGAGCCGTGCGACTCTGCCATCACCTCGTGTCACAATTCCTCCCCTTCCGGAACTACCAGTATCCCATTGAAGCGTAATCTCCCGTCTGAACTAACGGTATAGGACTCGGTTCCCTCTGCTAGTAATCGAACTATCTGCTCCTGACAAAACGAGTCATTTACCTGTGCCCTTACCACCTTCGTGACAATCTGCGGTGTAACAGTCATCACAGACATGAAAGATCGGGCCACTACATCCTGGTGTCCCAACTCTTTCCACTTTGCCTTCCCCACCCCTGCCACCTCATCTACTGGCCTACGGCTCAATGCGTCTGCTACCACGTTAGCCTTCCCCGGGTGATATTGGATATCAAACTGATAGTCCTTCACGAACTCAAGCCACCTCCGTTGCCGGATATTCAACTCCTTCTGTGTGAATAGGTACTGTAGGGACTTGTGGTCCGTGAACAATCGAAACTTCTCCCCCAAAAGGTAATGTCTCCAAATCCGAAGGGCAAATACAACTGCCGTTAACTCCAAGTCATGAGTGTGGTAATTCTTCTCGTGAGGCTTAAGCTTACGGGATGCATAAGCTATGGCCTGACTCTCCTGCTGCAATACACCTCCAAGTCCTTGCAAGGACGCATCGGTGTAAACTAGATACTCAACTCCCGGTCTCGGCAATGCTAACACAGGTGTTGAGATCAACTTGTCCTTTAACTCATCGAATGCCAACTGACAGGCATCACTCCAAATGAACGGCACACCCTCACGAGTCAGATGTGTCAAAGTACCCGCTATCTTGGAGAAACCCCGAATGAAACTCCTATAGTATCCTGCTAGGCCCAAAACACTACGGATATAGTCGGTATCGTGGGCTGTCCCCACTCCCTCACCGCGGATACCTTTTCCGGATCAACAGATATCCCCCGGTCGAAAATAATATGCCCCAAAAACTGAACCTCCTTCAGCTAAAACCCACACTTTACATATTTTGCATACAGCTCGTTCTGGCGTGGCGTCTGCAAAACCTGCCTCAAATGCTCGGCGTGCTCCTCCTCTATCCGGGAGTAAACCAGAATATCATCAATAAAGACAATGACGAACTGGTCTAAGAACTCTCTGAACACCCTATTCATTAAGTCCATAAACACGGCTGGTGCGTTGGTCAAGCCAAAAGGCATAACCCAAAACTCATAGGAACCATATCACGTTAAGAATGCAGTTTTCGAGACATCCTCTTCCCTGATACGCAACTGATGGTATCCCGATCGCAAATCAATCTTTGAGAAGAAAGAGGCTCCCCTCAGCTGGTCGAATAAGTCATCGATTTGGGGCAACGGATACTTATTCCGTATCGTAACCTTATTCAACTCCCAGTAATCTACACACAACCTCAACGATCCATCCCTCTTCTTAACGAATAACACAGGGGCACCCCACGATGAAGTACTCCTTCGAATAAACCCTTGACCCAACAACTGCTCAATCTGATCCCGTAACTCTCTCATCTCAGCTGGAGCCATACGGTAAGGTGCGCGGGCAATAGGCGAGTGCCCGGCGTCAAGTCGATCACAAAATCTATCTCTCTATTCGGAGGTAATCCAAGTATATCCTGAAATACATCAGCAAACTCTCGAACAACCGAAATCGAATCAAGTGGTATCACCACTTCCTTAGAGGTATCCTCCTCTATATAGTACAAGTGAGTGGACGATCCTCCCTCAGGATGAGGCATCGCCACTAAAAACATCTCCTGCCCGGGAATGGAAAAGATAATACTCCTACTAAAATAGTCAATTATGGCTCGATACGCAACTAGCCAATCCATACCAATAATGGCATCATACTCGGTCATCTCTAATACTAACATATCAGCGATTAAAGTAAACCTCCCGATCTCTATACCCACGCCCCTACATATAAGGGAAATCATGGAACCCCTACTCAACGGTGAATCTACACAAGTAACCGTACTCTCGGCGGTGTCTAATAACCCAATGGTGCGTGCAAATCTCATGGCAATGAAACAATGTGTAGCCCCCGTGTCAAATAAAATACACCCCATAGTCCCCTGAATAGAGAACATACCCTCAATAGGTGGCGGGTTCTGTGGGGTTGAGGCCTGCTGAAGCTGATATACTCTCCCATACTGAAGCTTCCCCTGCTGAGCTGGGACCGCTGGAATGGGTGGTAATGCTGCCATCTGTGGTGGTGCTGGGAGGGCGGCGGGAAACATAGGCCTATGCGGCACCTGTCGAGCACCCTGCTGCTGCTGTGGGGCCCTGCCTTTGACAGGACAATCCTGCCAGTCTTGCCACAAACGTAACACTTCCCCGGGAAGTTCCCCCCTCTATGTCCCTGCTTCCCTCGGCCCTGGTGGCCGTTACCATTCCTCCCCTGGCCCTGCAGGCCCTGCTAAAACGGTTGTTGACCATTCTGCCCCAGCTGGTCCAGATGGTCGTTCGAACCCTAATGCCCCTGCCTGAAACCTCCCTGTTCGTACCTGAAATTCCCCGATCTGAACCTCTTATGATCCCCCTGCTGGGAACCCTGGTCACCCTGCCTCTGCCCCTGAGTAGATTGTGCCCCACTGGCACCATTTCCTTCAGTCCTTCCCTGATGGCTGGACTCTCCTGATCTCTTGCTCTCAGCCATGTGAAAGCGGTGATCCTGGCAGTGTAACAGTGCAGCGTTAACCACGTCGGAATAAGTGGCCAACGAGAGGTTCCCCAAAAAATGCTGATGGATCCTCCATGTCAATCCATCGGTAAACTTCTGAATCTTCTTCTCTTCTGTCGGTATCTCATCCGGGATAATATTCAGCAAATTTGTGAATTCGGCCTCATACTCGGCCACAGTCTTACCCTCCTACCTGAGATTCATTAACTTCCTCCTCATTTCCGTGTGAACGGCTGACGGAAAATACTTGCGGTCAAACCGCACCCAAAACTCCTGTATCGTGAGAGTATCTCTCTCCTCCATGGTGGTAATAAACTCCCATTACTGCAGTGAAGATCCCACTAGCTTGAAAGTAGCTAGTACCTGCTTCTGAACATCGGTGCACTCATACATCCTCAAGTGCCTCTGAATGTCTTTCCTCCACTGACTTGAAACCACAACATCGGAGCTACCTGCGAACTCCGGCGGGTGTGCTTTCTGAAAAGAATCTCGTACACATTCCCAAGCAGACGGGAATGCATGTGCCTGAACTGGCGCGGCTACTGTTGCCTGAGGTGGTTCCTGTTGTATAACGACAAGAGCGGCGTTTACCGCTTGGGCTACAATGGCTGCAACCTCAGCGGCATTCATGGTGCCCTCGTTAGAAGGCCTGCCCAGGTCGTTTGAACGAGCTCGTTCGAACGAGCTTCTAACGAGCTGATAGTTTGAATTCTAACGAGTGGGATGTTCGTTCGATGACTTTCGTTCGAACGAGATCTCGTTAGATGCCCAATTCGTTCGAACGAACTCTCGTTCGAACGACCTCGTTCGAACGAGACTTCTAACGAGTTGACAGATTGGCCTTTTTGGCCTGATTTAATTTCTAATGTCCCGTAACCTGGTTCAATTGCAGAGATAACATTCCCTTGATGACTAATTGATATAGTTGGGATATTTGGGATGTATTGAGGATTAAAACATAAAAGTGTGACTTGAACCAAATAAAAATTGTGGATTAGGACGTGAGTGACTAATTACGATGTGAGAATAATTAACGATTTAAATGTTGGTATTAACCGGGGATATGTGAATTGCGTAACATTATAAGTTGGTATAAGAATGAGAAGTATACCACTAATAAACTATGGTAATTACTAAGATGTGTGCATGCTTAGTATATGTATATGATTTTATGTGTATGACATACCTACCATACTTGCTATCCCGGGAGGTTTGCATTGTCTTAGGGCCATCTAATCCTTGTGTGCCTACGGGGGGATTTAGATTGGTACCTCGAGGACATAGGTCAGAGAAGGACTTATTGGGAAGTTAATAAGTCTGCTGATCGTGGGAGCGTAGGTATGTGCGTGACCCAGGTGATGTGACTGTGTTCGCCTCCATTATTTGTGATTGTTGTTATCTGAGAACGATTCCTGAGAGATTCGGAATGCGTGATCCTTATGTACGTGATGTACCGGGATGGATAGCAGAGTATGTGTGCATCGCATCTTAGTCTCGGGGTGCATGTATTGTATATTTATGACGTGAATAATATACGCTTAAATAATGAGAACTTTCATGTTGGTATTGTGAGTATAATTATGGTAACGCTTTGAGAAATAAAAAGGGATAACATGTAGTGAATTGTATTGCTAATAATTGAGAGAATCCGAGTTTAAGTAAAGCCCTCTATTTAATTGATATCGTTAGAATGTATACTGGGAATCGAGTAGAAAGGGGTAGAACTTATGACGGTTTAGTTAGATATAAATGTCACTTAGATGGGTGCGGTACGTTAGGAGTGCACAATTAGTCGAGAGATGAGTATTTCATGTGAGTGCACGTCCTAACATGTATTTTGCATTCATTGTTTTAATGTCATTAAAACACTTGCTATTTTAAAATACTCTCCACTTTCAGGCTCTGACCCGTTTGCTTTCAAATCTATTTTTGTAAAAACCTTTTAGCTGCCCAGCCACAAGGACACCGTGCATAGGATTTCCATTCAGGTGACGATCTGTAGCTGTTGTGGAAGTTACAGGGCCTTTCTAGTAGACGCTTCTTTTGTCTTGACTCCATATTCAGTTTCATCATTTGTAGGGCATGTCACCCATTTCTATTAGAGACATTTCTTATTTCAGTTATTCAGATCTTTGGCATGTAATTAATTCAGGATACACTGTTTTGATTTATTTCAGTTGTGGGATTGTTGTGAGGAGTTTTCCTCCGGACTTACTATTATTTGTTGGTTACATTATTGAGACTCTATGGTGTATGGTTATGTTACTCTTTCATTGTTCTTTCAATGCATGTTAATCAAACTTATTTTAAAATTTGACATCTTACATTTTAAATACTAGGTGGTTAGTAATTATTAAAAATGTTTTCGACAGTGATGCTATTAACTAAACCAACTTGGCTTTTTGTATTAATTTAATAAAGGAGTAGCTACCCGGTATTTAATTAGTCGGGGTGTCATAGGTGGTGTCAGAGCTTAGGTATACGACAACCCTCTGGTCTTGAGTTTTGGGTCTGTTGCGTTTTTTTGGCGCATATTTTTGGAGATAGATTATTTTAGATAATCGTTTCGTGTTAGGCATATAGATTAGATGTGAGGAAATTATTTTGGAGGCCGAATTATTTTGGAGATTGTTGGTCTGATTTTTGAGAGTTAGGCATTCGGCAAATTTCGAGGGCGAAATTCCATTGTTAGTGGGGAAGTGTAACAACCCGCGTAATTTTTGGGGTATTTTCGAAATTAAGAGGAAAAAATAAATTTTGAGATAAAATTATTTTTATTGCTCAAATATGTTGTTTATTATTTTTAAAGATGAGAATTTCAAACGGTTTAGAAATCGGAATTAAAATGTATTTTTAATTGAATTTTTATTATATGTAAGAGTCCTCAAAATATAAAACTCTCTTAGAGTCCTCAAAACATTAAACTCTCTAGTAAAAAAAATATTTAAAAATATTGAACGGTCCGATCGAGCTGAATTTTTTTCTATAGCTTCCTCTCGTCTTCAGCTAATTCACGATAAAATTTCATCCAATTACAACGGTCCGATCCTCCGAAATAAAATTTTTAGTGTTTGTATCTAAGTAGAACTCTTTTCGTAATCAAACTCTTAATCCTTTATATATCAACAAATTCGTGTCTTGGCTTTTCAAATCACTTTTTCTCAAACTTTTCAACCAGAAGACCTCTCCAAAATTACTCCCTTTCATCTGCAAACCATAGCCCTAAACTTATTCAAGATTTCAACCTTGGATTAGAAGGCTTATTTGGTGTTTTCTCAAGTTTGGGCAAGAATAAGATTTGATTATTTTCGCGAGAAGATCGTGGTGGTGTGATTATATTTTGAGGCTAAAATTATGTGATGATTTTAAGGTATGGGGTTTTACACAATATGCTCCTTAATCTCGTGAGTGTTACTCCCTTTGATTTCATGTGATTATTGAACTCATATTTGAATTGCTAAATTCATTTGGAAATCTGGAAAATTATTATTGGAATCTAATTTCGATTCATGTGGTATTATTATTGTGTTGAGCATGTTGTCATGAATATTTTAATATGGCACGGAGGTTGGGCACCCGCCAATATTCCTTTTTCCGGATATGCTAGAAAAATGCATAGGCGCGGTACGGTGGTGAGGCATGGTGACCCGGTTAATGTGTTGTTGAGAAATTATATTGATAAAAAGGCTTGAGATTCACATTTGATTTGAATATTTGTACTCGTATTGTTACGTTTTATTCACCGCAAATATTTGTTGAGCATCTTTCCTGTCGTATTGTGTACTTCCCCATATTTTCTTTTAGTTGGAAGGTTAGCGCGGATTTCTGGCGCTTTGGATTTGATTTGGAGAACGGATTTTAGCGTGGATTATTTTGGGAAGATTATTCGGGAATACAAGTTGTGAAGACTTGTATTTATTTATTTTGATGTATAGAGCATTGGAGATTCATTTTAGTATCGAGATAGATAGTTGTTTTAATTCGAGAGACTTGTTGTTTTAATTGAAGAGATTTGAGATTAGTTGTTTCTCTTGTTTTATTGTGGGAATTAGATTCTCTATACTTTGTTATTTGTGGAATTGATTTAGTTTTGTCGACCGTAGCGCTCCATTCGCTCTCCCCGGACAGGCGGGGTGTTACAACTACTATGAAATGGTGTAACGTGCATCAAGAACATAACATTACAACACAAGCACGAATATTCACGAATATTGACAAGCCTAGAATATTCATAAATTTACATATCAATACTGTCATGATATGATAAACATAATTAGGATTTGATGATACCAAAAATAGTATCACTAATTCAATATATTATGTGAGCTCAATCCAGTATAATAATGCTGGAAACACGACAACGTAATATAGAAGGAGGTGAGGCAAAGAGGGAGATAACACATAATATAAGTGGTTCAACCAACCTTGGCCTACTCCACTATATGGGTGTGTGTGAAATCCACTAAATAAGGACGATAATGGCCTTGGGAGACAAAACACTCAAGCTTTCTGTAATACCCCATAATTTTTCTAAAATAAATAACAATAATAAATTTGTTTGATAAATAAAATTTTGTGGAAATTGGACTCAATTGGAAACTTAATTTAATAATTGCAAAGGTGTAATTTGTTGTTAAGTCATATTTGTATGTGATTGATTTTCTACGTGTATCTATGTGTATAACCATAGCATCACATGTATTGCAAAAAAAATACAAATTAATATGTGACACAATTTAAAAGTACCCAATGTTAACATCAAATAATCCGGGATATATTTCGGGGCACATATGGGCTCGTTTAGGCGTTTTAGACCTTTAAAAATAGTTCCAGATCAATAATATATAGGTTGGAGAGATTTTGGACTAGTCGGGATATGAATTCGGGTCTATTTGGGGGTCCAAAAATTTGGTTTTAAGCCCAACTCGGGATTAGGATTAATTAGTGTTTAAGTGGGGGTAAACCACTTCCCCACTACTATTCAGAAATGACCTAAACATGACTATTAACGGGAGAGGAAAGGAGAAGAACCAAAATAGGAAAAAAGGACAAGGAATAACGAAGAAATCAAAGAGGCTATCTTCCACAAATTTCTAAGGCAATAATCCGTTTGCTTAATTAAAGTTTTCAGTGTATTTTCATCATGAATTATAATGACCCTTAAAATTTCTGCAGTTTAGGTTTGATATGAATGATTTGATGATGAATAAATATTCTAAGCATGTAGATGGTTGAATTTAATATAGAATAAGCCCCTGAAATTTAGGTATACCGATATCTATAAATTTGGGGTTAGAACCCTCAGGGTTCTTGATTGTTAAGTGGGGACATCTTGACTATTTGATGTAGAGGATATTATTGTTGCTATATGGATCAAAATCCTGATGTAAAACCCATGATAGATACCACATATCATGAATTAAATAGGGTTGGAATTTGGAATGAAATTTGAGTTAAAATCTATATTTTATGTTCATAGATTCTAGGAAAATTAGGCATGAAATTAGAATTGAATCATGTAATTAATGATTGTAAGTGGACTAATTAAGTTGTAGGGAATAAACTACACAACTATTAAGAAGTATAAACCCTTAGAAGTGAATTTGGAAGGAAATTAAAGAATCCCTTACTAAAACAAACAAGAAAATCTGGCTTTTTCATAAAATCAAATCGATTCGGCCATGGAGAGAATTGATTCGGTTTGGAAACGAATGGATTCGACCATGAACCGAATCGATTCGGTCCTGGGGGCTGAGTGAGTTAGGCCTAGAATTTTGTTAAGGGTAATTTCAGGAGTCCAAGCGAGTTGATAGGACCGTGTATGGGCCAATAGGGAATATATTAAAAATGAAAAGATGCCCTTATTTAATTGGGAAAATTGCATTTAACAAGATGGTTAAGTAATTATCCAAGAGAGTGGAATTAATAATTCACTAGAAGGTAAATTATTGCTAAATGGAATAATTGTGGACTTTATGTGGGACTTTTCTATGGTAATTATAGAGTAGTTACATATACATATTATACGAGATAATAATATGTACTTATATATATTTGTGTGGACATACCAATGTTCATGGACTGTCGTATCGGCTTTGGGTTCGTACGTTCGGACCGGGTACCACATGTCAACACTGGCGGGCTTGACGATTGTGTAGGTAATATAGGTACTAAATGGAGGCACTATTTACGAGAGGAATGTGTTGACACTGACCCAACATGTGTCACCACTGGTTATGCACCGTGAACAAGTATCCTGCGTAGGGACCGCCGCCAACTAATGTGTGTTTTGTGATGTCCACTTATGATAAGAGATTCGTTCAGACTTGCTGAAAGAGTACGAACTAGAAACAAATGGTAGATGCCTTTGTGTGTCCAATGTATCAACGGACATATATAAGTAAATATCGGACTGTAATGAGATAAATTTAATTGTCTAAGATTGGGGACATAAATGATAATACCTTACTTTGTGATTCATAAAAGATGTTTATGCCTAGACGTGAGACTTATAAGAGTAGGATATTATGGGTATTGGTAGTTAATTAAAATCGGTGCACTTAAACATTTAATTATCAACAAATTCATTTTTATTAATTGGGCACATTTTCATAGTCATTATTTGGGACTTATTGGGTTGCTATTTATATCACACTTAGATGAGGGGTGAGGTGTTAGAGTCGTGCGAGTGACAAAGGGGGAATATTTGTTTTTTATCAACTGTATTCTTTCATCTTGAATTAATTAAGTTAATTCCTGAACATCTAGGGCTCTAACCCAAATTTAAATGTTTTCTCCCCCCCCCCCCCCCAAGTTCTCCTATATAGGGATAGATGGATTGTGCTGTAGTAGTCTCAGAGTCTCGTTCATTCATCAATTTTTTGATTATTTGATTCTAACATTGTTACTTTTCTGCAAGAGTTAGTTATTTTATTTGGAACAGTTGTAAGGGTATAAACCCAAATTTCTTTACATTATGTTGGATCGAGGAATTTACATTGTATTTGGATTTATTAAATACTTGGTGTTGTTTGAATTTATCTATTGTTAAAGAAACATTCATAAAGTTTAAAAGAATCCTTTAAAATAATATTATTTATATTACGTTTGTGCTGAGAATGGTATTAATTGACAAACGAGCCATATGTTCGGTGTATCGTGCCTGGCCAGTCTTTGTATGAGAAAATTGGGGTTGTTATAATTGGTATCATAGCACGGTTCTAGTGTCCTTAAGATCTATGTTGAGTTCATTACATTTTGTGTTGCGTTATTTGATATGTAAAGCCTATCCTTAGGATTCACTGTATTCTTACATTGGTACTAATTCGAACTTTATTTTCTTTTAAATGGAAAAACAAAAAGGGGAAAACCGAGGTGAGTAGTTCCACATATTTCCAAGGAGGAGTCTCACTCGCAACCATTTCATCAGCTACAGGCCCCAATTGCCCAATAGTTGATCACACATGCTCAGATAGACACTATAGTGTATCATGTTGTCTCTACGGCTATGGTAGCCATGCACCAGCACTTCCCACCACCACAGACATATAAGCAACCACCACTACCACAACAAGTGTCTATACCAGCTCAGGAACTGGGGTTGTATGTGGGATAGAGTGAGGGAGGCCCTTGTTAAGGGACAGCCTCTAGAGTTCGCTGGCAGTTTAGATATATTTGTGGAGAGTAGGTGGGAGAAGGATATTAAGAGGCACTTACAGAGGGTCTAGTGAACACCCATACAGAAGCAGATGTTGGCTTGATTTAGATTAGTGGTGGTCGCACTTCAGTAGTGGGAGGAGATTAGGACAGTTGCTAAAAGGGACAATATCACTATTGATTAGTTTTGTGAGAGGTTTGAGGGGAAATACTTCCCCCTAGCGATGCAGTCTGAGATGAGAAGTGAGTTTATTGAGCTCAAATAGGAGGGGCTTACTATAGACCAGTACGAAGAGGAGTTCACCTCCCTCTCATACTTCGTAAAGGAGGATGTTTGTACCGAGAAGATGAGTATGGACAGGTTCATTTTGGGATTAGCCTGGCACATCAAGAAGGATATTATGGGGAATCCGAAACTCACAAAATACAATTAGTTGGTTAATTCTATACTTCTCCATTGCTAGGATCACATGGCATTTCTAAAAACCAATGGAGAGAAACGTTATGGAGCGAAGTCGTCGAGACAACAGGGCAAGAGGAGTGGGGGAAGCGGATCCAGGACCCAACAGCACAGGGGCACCCCATCCACCGACAAGAATAAGAAGTTTAGAGGTGCAGATAACTGTAACAACTAGGGATAGTCGGTGTAGGGCTATCAGGGCTAGCATTACAGAGGCCATCAAGGCCAGGGATAGGAGGATAGAGGCCAGCAGGGATGACGGTTTAAGCAGGGTCTGTTCTAAGGAAACTATTATACCTATGGGGAGAAGGGTCATTCCTCATAGATTTTTTCTCGTGGTAACCAGATAGTCCATGAAAAGGGAGGCTATAGGGGACAGTAGCAGGCGCCATAGGGACATCGCCCACCCTTTCTAGCTCAGGGAGCCGCTGCACCAGTCGCTCTAGCACCCATCGCCCCGCAATAAGGACAATAGTCATTACAGTATGGACGAGTCTATCATGTTGCAACCACAGAGGGGACAATACATGCACAAGAAGTTGAGGGTACGTTTCCCATCTTTGGTCATATTGGTCGCATTCTATTCAATACTGGTGAATCTCATTCTTTTGTTAGCACGGGGTTTGCACGGGAGACGAGTATGATAGATTTTTCATCCAATATTATTTTACACATAGGCTCACCAGTGGGTAGAGGGGAACCCATACAGTCAATATGTCGGGTTATAGTTATTGAGATAGGTCGACTCACCTTCGCAGTTGATTTATTCGTACTTGGCATGCGTGAGTTTGACGTCATTTTGGGTATGAACTAGCTAGCTACATATAGATCATGAGTGGATTATTGTGGGAGGTCCATCATCTTTGCCACTCCAGGGCAGGAGATGTACCTAGTTGCGATGCCACACCCCAACGGTCGGTCGAGCACGCATTTGTAGTACATCTAGAAGGATATTTCTTCGTAGGTTGTGGTACACTAGATTCCATCCCAGAGGTGAACGAGTTATTTTTTGGGGGTAGATTTTGTGGTTTCACCTAGTCACGATATCGATTTCATGATTTATTTATTTGGACACTAGACCTATTGCCCGTACTCCATATCGGATGGCTCTTTTGGAGATAAGGGAGCTAAAAGAGAAGATTGAGAAGTTGTTAGGGAAGGGATTTATCAGTTGGATTACTTCACCCTGGGGTGATACCGTGTTATTCGTCAAGAAGAAGGAATGATCTATACATTTTTGTATCGACTATCACGAGTAAAACAAAGTCACTATTTGGAATAAATACCCATTGCCACGTATAGATGATTTATTTTACTAACTGAGGGGTGCTGCATATTTTTCAAAGATTGATTTAAGGTTGGGTTACCACCAGTTAAGAGTTCGGGAGTAGGATATCAAAAATACCACCTTCCTTGCTAGGTATGGGCCGCACGAGTTTTTAGTGATACGATTTGGGCTAACCAATGCACCAGCGATATATATGGACTTGATGAACCGGCGTTCAGGGATTATTTGGATTGATTTGTTATCATATTTATAGATGATATCTTAATTTATTCTCAAACTATGGAGGATCACGCAGATCATTTATGAGTGGTCTTACAAACGCTTAGAGATCATCAGTTGTATGAAAAGTTTGAGAAATTTGAGTTTTGGCTGAGGGAGGTATAGTTCTTAGTCCAAATTGTGTCCGATCGGGGGATATCCATGGATCTAAGGAAAGTTTCTACTGTGATGGAGTGGGGACAACCAACTACACCCATCGAGGTGCACTGTTTCTTGGGACTGATCGAGTACTACTGTCGATTGATCTAGGGGTTCTCCAAGATAGCCGAATTGACTAAGTGGAAGTCGCTTTGTGCCAACAATGACCTGACCCGCGCATTTATGGAAGTTCTCACTATCACCCCGGGGATCATTATTCGTGTGGTGAAGGCGGAGGGAAGTGATAAACGTTCCCAGGAGAGAATGAGAGAGTTGCTAGCCGAGAGAGTGGAGAACTTTCCCATTGGGTTAGATGGTGGTTTGAGGTTTCACGACAGACTAGTTATCCCAGATGATGAGGATTTGAGGCGAGCTGTTATGTTTGAGAGTCATGGGTCACAATTTACGATACATCCCCGAGGGAATAAAATGTACCACAACATGGGACGTCAGTATTGGTGGGTCAGGACGAAAATGGACATAACTATTTTCGTGTCGAAGTGGGATACGTTTCAGCTACTGAAAGTGGACCATTAGCATCCCATAGGATTTTTACAACCTTTAGAGATCCCGGTGTCAAAATGAAAAGTATCTCCATGCTCATTTCTTATCGGTCCGGACACATTACAGCTCAAAGCAGTATGCCAGACTCATCCTTGTAGAGATTGTAAAGCTAAACGGGGCACCGCTCAACATCGCGTTAGATAGGGACTGGACATTTGTGTCCCACTTTTGGAGGAGTTTTCAGCAGGCCTTGGGGGCATAGTTGAGATTGATCACGTCATATCATCCTCAGACAGATTAAAAAATGAAGAGGACGAACCTACTGTTGGAGGACATGTTGAGGATATGCATTCTATATTTTTTACGGCGAGTTGGGATCATTATTTGCCTTTAGTGGAGTTTGAATACAATAAAAACTACCAGTTCACGATCGGGATGGCACCATTTGAGGCACTCTAAGGGAGACCTTTCCATTCCCCCTCTTGTTGGTTGAGTTGGGGGAGAACAAGTTTCTCAGGCTCGACTTCATTTCGGACACTTCATAGAAGGTAGATACGATTCGGGCCAAGATACGAATTACCCAGGACAAGCAGAATAGCTATGTAGATGCGGGCCAGAGACACTTAGACTTTAATGTTGGAGATCAGGTGTTGGTTAAAGTGTTTACCATGAAGGGGGTAATGACATTTGGGAATAAAGGGGATTTGTCTCCTTTATAGACGAGACCGTTCCCTATTCTACAGAGGATTGGGCCCGTAGCATATCGGTTGGGATTGTCGGATCACTTGCAGCGGATGCATGATGTTTTTCAAATATCTTCACTACGGAGGTTCCTTAGAGATGACATAGCATACCAACGCATTGATATTGACGAGATAGAGCTCTATGCGGATGCTATTTATGAGGAGAGACTGATAGCCATTTTGGATCGATAGGACCGCCAACTTCAATCCAAGGTTATTCCTTTAGCTCGGGTGCAATGGGGACACCATCAAGAGGACGAGTTGACTTGGGAGAGGGAGAATGACATGCTCACAAAGTAATCCTTACTCGTCTAGCTATGTACGTACTTTCCTGGATTCATAGGACGGAATCCCGTTATTAGGGGGGGGGGGGGGGGGGAGAATGTAATACCCCGTAATTTTCCAATTACAAATAATAATAATAATTTTTTTTGATAATTTTTTTTAAATTGGACTTAATTGGAAATTTAGTTTACTAATTGCAAAGGTGTAATTTTTTTTAAGTTATATTTGTTTGTGATTGATTTTCTATGTCCATCGTTGTTTATAGTTATAACATTGCATTGATTGTATAAAAAATACAAATTAATGTCTGACACAATTTAAAAGTATCCAATGTTAACATAATATTATTATGGACATATTTCGGGCCATATATGGGATCGTTTTGGTGTTTTAAACCTTTAGAAATAGTCTCAGGTCAATAGTATATAGGTTGGGGAACTTTTGGGCTAGTTGGGATATGAATTCGGATCCATTTGGGGGTCTAAGATTGGGTTATAAGCCCAACTCGGGATTAGTATTAATTAGTGTTTATGTGGGGGTAAACCAATTCCCCACTACTATTCACAAATACCTAAGCACAACTTATAATGGGAGAGGAATGAAGAATAACAAAATGATGGAAAAAGGGTAAGGAATCAAGAAGAAATCAAATGGGCTTTCTTCCACAAATTTCTAAGGCAAGAATTCTCATACTTAATTTACGTTTTCAATGTATTCTCTTTATGCATTATAATGACCCTTAAAATTTCTGGGATTTAGGTTTGATATGAATGATATGATGATGAATACATAGTTTATGCATGTAGAGGACTAAATTTAATATAAAATTTGTCCTAGAAATTTAGGTATCAAAATCTGGAAATTGGGGTTAGATGCCTTAGTGTTCTTGATAGTTAATTGGGGACGTTTTAACTATTTGATGTAGAGGATATTACTGTCGGTATATGGACTGAAATCCTGATGTAAACCCCATGATAGATGCTCCATTTTATGAATTAAATAATTTTGGAATTTAGATTGAAATCTAAGTTGAAATATGTATTTAATGTTCATACATTTTGGGAAAATTAAGCATGAAATTGGAATTGAATCATGTAGTTAATGATCCTAAGTGGACTAATTAAGTTGCATGGAATGAATTACATAACTATTAAGAAGTATAAACCCTTCGAAGTCAATTCCGAAGGAACTTGAGGAATCACATATTGAAACAAAGAAGCAGATATGGGCTTCTGCATAAAATCGAATCGATTCGGCCTTGGAGCCAATCAATTCAGTTTGGCAATGCATCTATTAGGCGATGTACCAAATCAATTCGGTACAAGGAGATGAGTGATTTGGGCCTAGGATTTAGTTTAGGGTAATTTCAGCAGTCCAAGCGAGTTGGTAGGACCGCGTATGGTTCAATAGGTAATATATTAAAAATGAAAAAGTGCCCCTATTTATTTGGGGAAATTACATTTAACAAGATGGTTAAGTAATTATCTTAGGGAGTGGAATGAATAATTCACTAGAAGGTAAATTATTAATAAATGGAATAAATGTGGACTTCATGTGGGACTTTTATATGGTAATTATAGAGTAGTTACATATACATATTATACGAGATAATAATATGTACTTATGTGGACATAACAATGTTTGTAAGTTGTCCTATCGGTGTGGGGGTTCGTATGTTAGGACCGGGTACCACACATCATCATAAGTGGGCTTGGGGATTATGTAGGTCATATAGGTACTACATGGAGGTGCTATTTATGTGAGCTAGGTGTTGACGCTGACCCAGTCTGTGTCACCGATAGGTATGGGCTGTGAATAGGAATCCTGCATAAGGACCTCCCCTAACTTATGAGTATTTTTTGTTGTCCGCTTAGGATAAGAGATTCCCCCAGACTTGCCGATAGAGTACGAACTAGACACCAGCGGCAGATGCCTTAGTGTGTCAAATATATGAAAGGACATATATAAATAATTACCGGGTTGTAATGAGATAAATTTACTTATCTAATAATGTGGACATAAATGACAAGACCCTACTTTGTGATGCATAATATACGTTTATGTGGAGACTTATAAAACTAGGATATTATGGGTATTGACATTTACTTTTAGTCGGTACACTTAAACTTTTAATTTTCAAAAAATTCATTATTATTAATTTGGCACGTTGTCAGAGTCATTATTTGAGACTTATTGGGATGCGATTTATATCACACTTAGATGATGGGTGAGGTGTTAAACTCATCCGAGTAATGAAGGTGGAATATTTATTTTACGTCAACTGTATTATTTCATCTTAAATTAATTAAGTTAATTCTTGAACATCTAAGGCTCTTACCCAAATTTAAATGTTTTCTCCCCACAAGTTTTCCTAGAAATGGATAGATGGATTGTGTTGTAGCAGTCTCGCAGTCTCTTTCATTCATCAGTTTTGAGATTCTTTGACTCTAGCATATGTGCTCTTCTGCACGAGTTAGTTATTTTATTTATGACAGTTGTAAGGGCATAAGCCTGAATTTCTTATGTTAGGTTGTGGAATTTACTTTATAGTCGGATTTATTATGTACTTAGTGTTGGTTTGAATTTATCTATTGTTATGGAAACATTCATAAAGTTCAATACAGGACTTTAAAATAATATAATGTATATTAAGTTTTTGCTAAGAATGGTTTGAATTGACAAATAAGCCCTCTCTTCGACGTATCGTGCCTGGCCAGCCTTTACGTGAGAAAATAGGGGTTGTTACACTTTCTGTCTCTATGGAGTGAATTCATCATAGTTATAGTAGGGTTTTGAATTAACCACCCTTCTAAAGGTAGGAGAAGTTAGCTATTTATATGGCTGGGGTGGTGCCATGCGCACCCTAGGCATATAGGAGGCATGTACAATATTAAGTGGCCAATGTCATCCGGTCACCTATCATCTGTGCTTGTAAATAATGATTGAGAGATATTCTCCACACATGAGGTGGATGGTGTCCATGTGAGGTTCGCAGCCCACACGCACTCTCCCACGCATCATCCATTCCACATGCCTTGCCAGATGTGCCCTACTGAGGTGAGGTGTCAGCCTGGCCAAGCAAAAGACCTCTGAGGTTCTATTAGATCACATATTGGTAACTACCAAGTGGAGTCTCGATTAACTAGCATCAGGCCAAGGTGAGCGTATAACGAGTCTGATGAAGTCTCGGCCTAGTGGAAGGACGAGACCGAAACAGCTGTTATAATATTCTCTGTGAGAGCGCATTTCGTAAGGTCGACTCTAGCTAAGCTAGTCTTAAATGTAGACAAGGTCATACTTAGGCATATCAGGAATCATTATGAAAAGCCATTGATCTTAAACTATAGCACACTCAAAAGATAAACATATAACATATTTTTTTTCACTCAATTCCTTTGAAGTTATCATTTTTGAAAATCAAACAAACTGAACTCGTTGGCCTTGGATTTTTCTTGTTTATGTTGCGTTTAATTTTTTTATATATATGTTCTTTCCAATGGTGGCTACCCTGTAAAGGAGATTTTCTCCTTTCGTAGTCCTTTCCCGTACACCATCATATATTTCCAATAAAAAAATCTAACGGGAAATGCTTCTAACCCGCAAAAATCTCCCATAGTTATAAAATATATAGATGGAAAGATGAATTGGAGAACATGTCACATAACTCAAATGTAATATGTGAAGTAAAAATTCGAAGAGCTCGTACATGTGTTTGTGGAGGCATATAAAAAATGAAACCATTATGTGAATCAAAGTCGAAACAACTCCATACAAGCATGACTAAGAACAATCTAGGAATTGAAAATCATACCCAAATGTCCTAGTCACATGGAAAGTACATAATGAAATGGATTCAACTACACCAATATGCCACACAAAATGTGTAAACTAAAATACAAAAAACTATAATTTTTTTTGCGTTTTTATTAAAATTTCAAATGAAATATACCAATTACAAAAAAAAACTTAAAAGAAAAACAAAATCTTTTTGTATTTTTTAATCCGACTCAACAAATGTTAAATAAAAATACAAAAGAGTCAAATAACATACAACAAGCAAACATATATATATATATATATATATATATATATATATATATATATATATATATGATAAAGAACAAAAGTTTGTGTATGTAAACATGTGAACACAATCAAGCATTAGATATAGCATGGTATGTATCATATGCAAGAAAATGAGAATCAATGAGTCTAATATGTAAAGCCTCCAAATTCCATTTCCTAACCCACATATGTGTAACACAATAATATATGGTTTTGGAAATCTTGGTGGATCTAGAGTAAGACCTCCGATGACAATTTTTAAGATCAAGCAAAAATGCCTAGGGTGACTTGTCCTATCGCAAATGCATGGTCTTGGCTTTGTGATCAAAAGCATTTGTATATCGAATCCAATTCCACACTTGTCATCTTTTATTTGGACGGTTCCTAACATCTTATCCAACTTCTCGTACCTAGATCTCAAATCAAATTTTACACGATTCAAGTATCAATATCTCTTCAAGATTAACTATCCGAGACTCTAATAAATTCTTAGACTCCTCAAACTCAAGCATATCCTTCTTTATAATCTCCGTCAATCCACAAAGGCTATCTATCTCACCCTTAACATACTCTATCTTCTCTTAAAAAGTCCCCTCATATACCCTAAGATCCTGAGTTAAAATTCTCACATTATTTCCTATGGCATGCTCTTTCAACCTAGCTTCCAACTTCAAGTCTTCCTTATTCACATTCAATATTTTTTCATACAACTCATGGAAGGAAACTTGGATTTCACTCTTCTACTAATCTTCTTCATTATCACTCTTTTCTTCACTCTATTCCCCATCACACATTTGGGATGCACAAATGATGGCCTCGCAAATGTCATGCCTAGAAATATCTTCATGGGCAGATTTCTCATCAAAGCTCACATCACTAGCCAGGGAGAATTGCTTCCCTCTTTCAAATTACTCTCACCAGGGATGACATTATAAGCATTCGTTTTTTTGCCCCCCTTCCTTACTTTAGTGGGGCATTAAGCTAGGATATAGCCGTAAACCTCAAACCATAAAGCCATTTCGATTTATCACTCGTAAAGTTATCATTATAATTTTAGGGAAGTGATTGATCTTGTTATCTCAAACTTTTTCGCATCATTCGGTTGCTTTTGAAACTTGAGAAATTTATTGAATTTATTTTCTAACAAGGCCATATCTTTGGATTTAACGTCAGATTAATCATTGAAAACTTGTGTTTTTTCCTTTCAGGCTTTCAAAACAATGCCCTTTTCCTTCTTATTCATTTTGCAGGAAAATAAGTCAAGCTCACAGGTTTATAGTTCACATACAAGATCTTTAAACTTTTTAGAATTTAAAGCACCCAAGGAATTCAAAACAATCACATTTGATTAAATCTTTCAGATAAATACCTTAAGATTTTCTTCATTACTCGGTTATCCAGTATTCTCTTTCCTAAGTTAAAATATGAGTTAACGATATCGGATAATCTACTGTTGAACTCATCGAAGGATTCACTGTTCAACATCTTAATGGTTTCGAACAGAGTTATGAGGTTTTGGAGTTTAGAAGACATTACAACACTAGTTCATTCATGGGTGAGTTGGAGTATGTCCCAAACTTCTTTAAGCATCACACAAGTCATAATGCAGTGGAACTCCTGTAGGGTAACAGATCAAAATAGAGCATTTAAACTGTGTAAATTATAACTTTGTAACCCATGTTCAACCTCACGCCATGACTTTACGGGTTTGGGTAACCTAGTTTCTCTAACTAAGGTTGTAGTTAGGAACCATCCAGTAAGTATCGCATGCCATACCTAATCATCTATTGTCTTAAGTGTTAATTTTATACGCATTTTCCAGTATGCATAGTTTGAGGCCTCTAACATCAGGGATCTAAGACCATTAAAACCAAAAAAGTCATGCCTAAAAATGCTAAATCTAAACACAACTTAGTATTCTAACTCTGTTACCAATTTAAAGAGGTTCGATAGCTCAGGAAAGGATGATCTAACTAACAAAAAGTGTATTTTAAAAAAAATAAAATTTAATGACTAAAACTTTTAACAGATTAGACCCAATAAAAATTGTGTAACACTTTTAAACAGTTTGTTGTGAATACCCGATTTACCCAATTTTATATTTTTAACCAAAAACATACATCTAGGCAATATTAGATAAAATAAATAAAACATCCAGTATAGGCCGATGAAATGGGAAAACCTTGGACGATCGAGCCAAATAGATTATATGATAAGGTTTTGCAAATAGATTACTATGATAATGTTTTGCAAATACAAATAGACTACTATGATAAGGTTTGCAAATACAAGTGAATTGTGTTGTTGAGCCCTCCGAGGTTTTTTCCATTGTTGATATTCCTCGTACATCGGCGTCTTGTGAGATTGGTGTATTTATTTTATTTGTTGTCACCTAGATGCATGCTTTAGGTTAAAAAAATAAAATTTGCTAAATTAGTTTATCGCTGCAACTCGATTTGAAATCTGTGAATAAGTTTTTGTTTGGTTAATTTGTTTAAAGGCTTGATTTTTAAAAATTGAAACAAATTATAAAAAATTAGAATTTTTATTTGGAAGACCATTCTTGGTTAAACACACCACGGATATCAAGTGCACTTTCCACGCTTACATTATATCATTGAATGGATGAACATATAAAAATTAAAATATAAAGTTTTTTTTTGCTTTTTAATTAGGTTCCTCGGTATTGGTTATTTTAAGATTTCGTGTATCACATTTAGAGTTGACAACCTGAAATACTAAAAACAATTTTGTAATTTGTAAAAAGAAGTCACAATCGATTAATTGGTATACTGCATAGTATAATAACTTTTTTAATCTCCATACAATAAAAAATAATTGTATATAAGAGGGTGTCTTAATATTTGTTAAACCCATGAAGAATATATGAATAAAAAACCTTTAAAATACAGAATAAATCATGTAATTCGAAAAACGTAAAAACAAAATTAATTTAATAAAAATGAATACAAACTAAACTTAATAAAATTTAAATACAAGTAAAACAGTTTAAGAACCAAAATAATAATGCAAAAAATAATTTAGATGGAATTGTCATTTTCGCTTTGTTTACTTTTTGATCAATTTATAAAAAACTCTCTAATAGTCAAGAATGTTTGCTATGATTGTTTACTAGTTTGTTTGTAACGTAAAATTTCTTGATTTTAAGTGAAACGTAACCATTTTTGTAGAGAATATACTTTCCAAAGTAGTTAAATACTAGTCATTACCACCAAATCTAATTATGTTTTATAAACAAATACCATAAAGTTCATCCATAATCCCATAAAGTTTGAACTTTAGGAAAAGAAATTCATATTTCGCACACGCGCGCAAGAAGGGGGAAGAGAGAGAGAGAGAGAGAGAGATTTTTAAAATATTTAGTAAATATCACTTTTTTAAAATTATATACATAATATTTAATATAGTTTGAAAACAAATTATTTTGTAGTGTATACACTTTTTCCATCAAAAAATAAAAATAAGGGGCTGTTTACAATAAACCAAAAATTAATTATATAATTCAGTTTCAATCTAACATCTTTTCAAAAATAATATTCAGTCCCTGACAGTGACATTAACACGCGTGTAATAATGTCCCTATAGGGACTAATCATTTTTTTTATATAAATATTGGACTAAACAATAAATGAAACAGTTTTTCAAGAATGTAACCTAACTATGTTTCATTGAAAGACAAAAGAAAAAGAAAAAGAAAACACTAACTAAGTAGCTATTTTTTCCAATATGTGTTGATAAGACAAATCTAAAGTACGTTGTTATGGCATAATCTAAGGTTACACAATTAGAAAAACATAAATGACATATTCTTTAGTGATTGAACTTTCTGTATCTTTTGAAGCTCTCACGATCAGTTTATATAGTTTTCTCATCATGTTCATCATCTGACATGGAACAAAAAGATGGTAAAAGTGGTGTTACTTTTTATAAGAGTGATTTTAGTCAAACACAATATTAAGTTGGAGTTGTCATTTGGGCTTTGTGTTACTGTTTTATCAATTCATGAATTTAATTAAAAAATAACTATCTCTCTAGTAGTCAAGAATGTTCGATATGACTGTTTACCAATTTATTTGTGTGGTGAAAAAGTAGTTGATTTTGAATTAAAAATAACTTTTTTCTTAATATATACCTTATATTTAAATTAAGTTGCAGTTGTCATTTGGGCTTTGTTTTACTGTTTCATCAAATCATGAATTTAATTAAAAATTAACTCTCTCTCTCTCTCTCTCTCTCTCTCTCTCTCTCTCTCTCTCTCTCTCATAGTCGAGAATGTTCCATATGATTGTTTACCGATTAATTTGTAAGGTAAGAAAGTAGTTGATTTTCAACCAAAAGTAAACCTTTTTTAGAGAATATATACCTTATATATATATATTTTTTTTTGTGTGTGTGTGTGTGTGAGAGAGAGAGAGAGAGAGAGAGAGAGAGAGAGAGAGAGATTTATTTGTGCTATTTAGTAAATACGATTTTTTAAATAACATACCTTATATTTAATATTGTTTAAAATAAAATATTTAGTATTGGGTTTTTTCTATAACAATAAAAAAAAAATAGAGGCATATATCAAATAGTCCCTCGAACTTTTTTTAATACACGTTTAGTTCAAATCGTTTTATTTTTTTCCAAAAAGTTCCTCTCCATATAAAAAAATTAAAGCAATGACACACACAAACCCATTTACCCACCTCCCTCCACCCCCCACTGTCGGAGCTCCAACAGTGGAAGTGTGGGAGGTGGGGAGGGGGTGCCGTTAGCACGGTCCTTTAAAAATAAGAGAATATTAGGTAAATGAGTGTTTGATGAACTAAATGTGTTGAACAAAAAATAGGAGTCTTTTATGTTTTTATGTGGTGGTGGACTTTTTGGAACAAAATAAAACGACTTTGACTAAACGTGTACTAAAAAATGTTCAAGAGATTTTTTGATAATTGATCCTAAAAAATAAGGGTCATTTAAAAAATTGTCAATAATTTCTTTAATTTTTAGTCTAATATATTTTTATAAATAATGCTTAGTTCCTACTATGACATCCACTCATAAATAGTACAGTTAATTATGTGTCAAACACTATATGTATAATAATGTCACTACAAATATTAAATATTATTTTTGAAAAAAAAGTTGAACTAAACGTTAAATGAAACAAATTTTTAGCCATTAAATATTGATTATTAACCTTATTGGTATAAGAAGAAAGAAACCAAAAGAATGAACAAATGCAGCGGCGGATGCACATGGGGACCAAGGGGGGGCTTGGCCCCGGTTCAATTTTTGGAAAAAAAAATATAAGATCTTTTGGTAAAATTTGGAACTTTGAATTATAACTCAAATTATATTAAAAAAGCTAAGGTTGTAAGATTGTTATTAATTAAAAATATAAACCGAAGGTAAAGATCCTTGTGAAATTATAATTTGTATGTACGATTTTTTGTAGTCCCACCAAATATATACCCGTATTTCTATAATCCGACCCTTGTCAAATTTCTGTAATTTGTGTCCCAAACATATATGCCCAAAAAAAACTCGAAACATATAATTTGCAGTCAATTTGGATGAACTATAAGTTGTATAAAATACGAAATAATCCAAAAAAAAATCATCTCGGGGGATCCCGCCCCCGAACCCCCGACACGACTACAAACTTTGGGCCCGATTGACCAAAAATCCTGGATTCACCACTGATCGAATGAGCCTGATCTATAGGTGCGTCTTGAAAGTTCTCATCATATAGGATTGCACTCAGGAGGGGACTGCATATGCATGAGCACTTTTATGGGCATGCAAAAGCAGAGGCAGATCCATAAATTTATTTTGGGTGGGGCCCAAACCATTGTCAGGGGTTCGGGGGCGGAAGCCACCAAAATTTTTTTGGGGGTTACAAATTTTTTAGGGGTAAATTTTTGAATTTTTTCCTTTTTTGGGGTTGGCACAAGTCTAAATTTACAATTTTCCGGGGGTAAAATTTTGAATTTGAGATTTAGGGTCGGGCACTTGCCCCACCTTCTTTCCATATGGATCCGCCCCTGGCTTCTTGTATGTTTGATAGTAGAAACTTGTCTTTAAATCTCTTTAGTAAATTTATCTTCGCTCCACCTTTTTTTATTTTGTTTTCCATTATGTAATACACGTACAATAGACGGAAAAAAATTAAAATAATTACAAAAATATATTTATAATAAACATGCTACGAAATAATTATGGCATAATGATGAAAAATATAACCATTAAATTTTTAAAAACAAAGTTCTAGTATTCAAAAAATTAATGTTTACGCACTAGTATCAAATATGGAAAAAAAAAATAAAAAGCGTAAATTTGTTGAAAAAGTGAAAATTGTCAATAATGAATACATATAAAAATAGAAGAGAAGAAAAATCGTTAACAGTATTTGTATGTGTATTTAAGGTATATTTTATTTTTTTATTTAAACCTCCCGATAAAGTACATTGGATAAATAAGAACTCAACCGGACAATAGAGGTATATTGAAATTTCACTGATTAAATAAAATTTAAGGGATTAAAATCAGGATCAAATACCAAAAAGTCCTTCAAATATCTTTTAATGCACATTTAGTCTATGGCTTTTATTTTGTACCAAAAGGTTCGCGCCAGGGGGACTAAGGACTTTTTGATGCAAAATAAAAATGCTAGCACTAAATATGTGTTGAAAAAAATTCGAGGGTCTATTTGGCATATGTCTCTTAAAATAAACCGTCCTTTTTTTTATACTCATCTATACGCAAAAAGCATATTTTTGTGGAAACAAATATGTAATCTAATTTATTTGGTGTTAAATCTGAAGATTAAAAGACCGAGAATACAAATCGAGTTGGATTAGATATCTATCACATGTGATGGTTTGTATTCTATTTTTATTTGTGTTCGAATATGTTGAGATATTGTAAACCCTTCACTTTCAAAACCCTTGACTTACCTGTCATTTGGTATTTTTTATTTCCGTGTGGTATTTCTCCTATAAAACCCCATTTCCCCTCACAACCTCTCTCAAACCATCACATTAGAATGGCAGAAGAAGCACATACCCACGAGCACAAGGAGGAAGTTGAGAGCACAGATCTTGGGAAAAAGCGTCAAGAGTGTTGGTTTGTGCATGAAACTAAAGTTGAGGAGTGTGAGCATGAAGAGAAAAAACCCTCTTTGCTAGAGATACTTCTCCGATCTGATAGTAGCTCTGTAAGTTTTTATTCATATCACTAAATACAATATAATATTGAGAGATAAGGTAGAAAAAAAAAAGACTCAATATTTATATCATTTGCAATGTGAAATTTGAAAAATTTATAAGAATGTGTAAGCCTTTATATGTAATGATGTTAAAAAACATTGTTTCTATACCTATAATATAAGTTTTTTTTTTAGTTGTTTTTCTTCTTTTCTCATTGATTTACGTTTTTTAAAATATGCAGTCGAGTGAAGAGGAAGTAGAAGAGGGAGGAGAGAAGATCAAGAGGAAGAAAAAGAAGGAACTCAAGGAGAAATTTGAAGAGAAGAAAATCGAGAAACACGGAGAGGACACAAGCGTGCCGATAATTAAATGCGACGACAATGAAAAAACCCATGCCGAGCCCGAAGACAAGAAGGGTTTCCTAGACAAGATTAAAGAGAAACTTCCCGGACATAAGAAAACCGATGAGGTTGCTGTACCACCACCGGCAGAGTGCGGAACCTCGGATGCCGAGGGAAAGAAGAAAAAAGGATTTCTTGAAAAGACCAAGGAGAAGCTGCGTGGATACCACCCCAAGACTAAGGAAGAGAAGGAAAAAAAACTCCTGCCCATTAAGGAAAACAATATGGTGGTGTTAAGGGTCATGATTGTGTTGAAGTATTGGTTTGATTTTCTTTTTACTTTTTGAGTTACTGGGTTGAATTATACTTTTGTGGTTCAAGTTATGGTTTATGTTTTGGCATTTATGTTCCTTAGTGGGTGATCGGTTATTACCAAGTCCATATAGTTTTCGTATTGTGACCTGGACCATATTATTAATGGATTGATTACTTTTGTTTCTAATTTTGATTTATTGATAGTATATTCTACCTTGTCTAAATATATACATGTTATTTGTAATTATTTTTATATTTATTTTTTGTTGTTTTTTATTTATAAATTTTATTAATCATTTTTTAGTGATTTTTCAAAAAAATATTTTTTATTTAATAAGAATAACTTTAATGGATTAAAAACGGAGAATACACCATATGTAAATAAAATATATTGTGACGTTAGCGACATACCATGTAAATAATCCCAAATATAATTGTGTACATAATAACATTATATAATCGGATTTTCAAGAGCTGACCACCACACTCTCACACTCTCTCTCTCAAGTTGTGTTTGATTTTACCTATTAAATATAAATCAAATCATTTAGACAAAAGAAGTAATAAATATTGTTTTTAATTTTTAGATAAGTAAGATGTTCGCGACTATATTTTTATCTGAATAATTAAGAGGTTCAATTGTAGAGTTATATTTGATGTCCGAATGTAATTCCAGATTGAGATGAAAAAACAAATGCTACATATGAACATATAGACATGGAGAGATAGGGACAAGTACATCCGAAATAGATACTGAAAACATCTCTTACCGTTTTCTACACTAATTTCTCTATAAAGATTTCTAACAGTCTTTAACGAATTCAAGTGGTTTCTCCACTCATCTATTATATTTTCATATATACATATTTATATGTCCTTAAGGTTTACTTTTTTATGTATTGTTTATACAATTTTATAAATCATTTATTCAACTATTTGTACGTCTATATGCTTTTCTGATGTGGACAATTAGTAATCGATTTTTAGACCTTTAAGATTGGCAGTGACGCACAAGAATATGAGTAGTCACTCAGAGAAAAAATTGATTTACCTTGGACAAATGGGTTCTCTATAATCATGTCATTTATGAAATATAGTAAATTGTAATTTAAAAAGATTGTAAGAGGAATGCTTATATATAAACTTCCTACTTTCATTTTGAAATCTTACGTATAGGTAATATGAACTGTAATTGCAACATATTTTTATGCGCAATAGTTCAAACAAAATGTTATTCCAAGTTTTTAGTTTCTTTTGAAATTTGATGTTTTTTTTTGTTTCATACTAATGACATTATGAGTTTGCATAAAAACATTTTAATTTATACCACATATACATTATAACAAAGGCTATATGCCCGGGTTTTACTACGAATACATATATAAGAACATACATTTACATTCGTATATCTTTAGTATATAACTAAATTTGTAGATCATTCTCCCATAGTAACACTTGAAAGTCAAAATTTTCCCAATTCTTATCCTTCTTATTCTCTCTCCAATTTACAACTGAGTTCCCTTACACTCTATCTCTCCTCAAGTTATCCTAATCCATGTTTCTTCTCTTCACATACTATGTTGCCACGTGTGTTTAATTATTTTTGCCTCAAAGAAGGCTTGTTATCGCATGGAAAGTAAATGCCTAGAAATCTTTTACCATAATTTCAAATCCCTTCCCCTGCTTGGTTAACCAATGGATTAATGTCGTGAATCTAAATGTAGTGTTTGATTAATGTATGGAAAGTGACATGACAACGCATAGTATATAATAATAATATCCTTTAGTTACACACACACACACACACACACACACACACACACACACACACACACATATATATATATATATATATATATATATATATATATATATATATATATATATATCACTATTCTAAAAAAATCTCCTAGGCTTGAACTGTGGGAGAAAAGCTCCGCCTTAAGCTTTTGACGCCTTATGCTTGGTAAAACCCTGAAGGCACACTTTTTCTCAAAAATAACAATGCTTTAGTGAAATGATATCCCCTTTTAAAAAAAAAATTACAAACCGGACCATTATCTCATCCAAAATAATCAATTAGTATTTTAATTTGTACTTATTCAGACATATTTGAATGATATGTACAATTTTATTATTTCAATAGCCTTGCTATGGTTATAAAATATTAAAATATATTAAAAAGACCTAAAACGCCTTTTCACGCCTAAGGCCCGCCAAGGTTTCTAAGGCTTAAGGCTTGGCCTCCACACCTCGATCACGCCCCGCATTTTTTAGAACATTGATATATATATATATATATATATATATATATATATATATATATAGAGAGAGAGAGAGAGAGAGAGAGAGAGAGAGAGAGAGACTCGAACATACCTAGCAACATACCTATTTTTTTAAAATAGTAAAAAAAATAATTTTGAGTTAATATTTTTTATGAGTTAGTGATATTTCAATATGATATTTTAATTTGCCCCTGTAACAGATCAAAACAATGTGTTTTGATATTTTTAAAAAATAGATAAAAAAAATGACAGTTTTAAAGGGTAAAAACTGACAGTTTTTTGACCAATTTTTTAAAAATAACAAAAACCATTATTTTCAATTGATTTTTTTTTAGGTGCACATTGAAATATCATGAGCCCATATAAAAAATATCATCTCAAAATGATATTTTGAACTATTTTAAAAAAGGGTATATTCTAGGAGGGATGTTGGAGTTGTCTCTCTCTCTCTCTCTCTCTCTCTCTCTATATATATATATATATATATATATATATATATATATATATATATATATATATATCCTACTCTTGTGCGGACCAGACATGTGTCACTTGGCGGTGATCCCAGAAAAGGGAGAGAGAGTGTGCCTATAATTTAGGCGTTAATTTTTAGGCGCACTGTTAGGTGATACATGTCCGGTCCGTATTCTTATAATGTGGACTAGTCCGCACAGGAGCATTATATATATATATATATATATAATTAATCTTATTTGATAATGTTATAAAACAAAATAATATGATTCACTATTTTTAAATCTATGAACAAAAATTGTTTTCTACATAAATATATTCAAATATTTACTAAGTTTAATAATTTATGGTATATCTATGTGCATTATAGTGTATGTTAATATAACTAGTTATTACATGAGGGAAAAATGCCAAAAGAAAATTTGTAGAACTTTTAAGCTATTATTAGAATCTCACATTACAAAATTTTCTTCTCAAAATAATATTTAGATTTTATGGATAATTTTGATAATTTAATATTTTATAAGCATCTTTGTCTTCACTGAAATTATTGTAAGGATTTCCATGGGAACGTAAGAATCCCACCTATTGGATGAATTTTGATTCCACCTTTTTTCCACCAAGAAGGTAATCTAATTCCACTGTGGTTACATTCTCTTGTAACCTAACCTCACACCAAACATAATAATGTTACACATTACCATAATTGTTAGAAGGAATCAAATTCCAGGTGTTTTTTCGCGTTCTAAATGGTTCTTATAGCAGACATTTGTTATGTTTCCTCTTCCAAATCTTTAAACTTTCGATTTTCTCTGTCTACATCTTTTAATGAAACATGTCTATTAGGGGTGACAATATTGGAAACGATACGACATGAAATTGATCATGTAGTAAAAAAATGTGCACCCTTATTATTTTAAAAGTATGTCGGACTATATAATACAAGATATTTTTAGAGAGTGTAATAAGCCATGTTGTAAAAAAAAGTATTTAGCTTCAATTATATAGGAGTTTAGTGTAATTTTACTACACCACTTAAACATTTCAATTATGTATTAAAATATGTATAAGAGTAAATAGATTATTTAAAACACAATTATATATGAGTTTAGTATATTTTTAATTTAAGGACAAAATAATTTAATGTACAAAAAAAGTTTTCATTCTTAAAATCACTTGAATAATATATTATAACCTTCCTTTTGTTATAAAGGATGCATCCTGCACTCCCACTTGTTATAAAGTCAACGTGTCTTTAAGTATATATTTATGAGTTTATAAATTTTTATGTAATTAGTTATACAAAGATTTAGTTTTGCAAAAAAAAAAATATAGGAATAGGTAAAGGACCCACGTCAAAACATTTCCTACCAGTAGGTATATATTACCTTAGACACCAAAATGCTTTGTTATATACATTATTGGAGTCCCACATAAAAAATAGTTGCAAGTCTTACAACTATTAACATATTATAAATCTACTCGTAACTCACTTATAAAGTTGGGACCGAATTAGGTCTAAGAGTCTTCTAGCTCTAGCCTGCTAATATTTCAAAAACTACGGTGAACCCATTTTTGGGATCAGTAGAATGTTAATTTTACAGTGCACTAAGGGATCCTGTAAGAAATCGAAGAGGCATCCGTTGATTGAGTTTCAAATTTTTAATATGTATTTGAATGTAATCACCTGAATGAGAATTTAATTATCGCGCGGGTTGACAATTATGTACTTGTGTCATTTTTTTATGTTTCTTGTCTATTTATGTTTAAAAAAGATTGTTAAACACGTCTCTCGTGTTTTTAGGTTGGTCGTGTTCGTTTTAATTAAAAAAATATATAATATTGGATTGTGTCGTTTTAATGTTAGATAAATCTTGTTCCGGTCGTGTCTGGCTTATCACGGCCCAATAACACGATTTGGCACCCATTTTATGTGTGTGTGTGTGTGTATCTTCGCTTCCTTAACAATATAATTGCCAATTCCTCTACTTTCATAAAATTCCCTTGTAACTTGATCAAATATCATGTAAAAGATATTTCATTATGAGCCACTAACGCTCATATTTTAAGAGGGTACATTACTATGATCTATTCCTGTTCATGCCTATTATTCTTCATATATTTTTTGTCCTTCTCTCTAAATTTTATCACTCACACTAACATTAGATATTTTCTCTATTTTAATTCACTTTAGTATTTACCAAATCCATTCCATCACCACAAAATATTTCCACATATAGTAGTCGAGGATATGTTGAGTAACCAATTGATAGTCAGGGTTGATTTGTGGAACGTTCTAGGAGAAGGCATTTTTGGCAGACGAATGGGAAAAATTTCTAGAAATTATTTGAGGTCATTCTAGTCAAGTGGTTTGTGTCTTTATTTATTTATTAATTTTACAACTAGTTTTGTATTAGGATTCCTGCAATTGGGATTTTGAGATGTAATTGGAAAAAGAAATAATTCTATTATTCCAGTGGCCATCTGGGATTTCTCTGATACGGATTCGCCCCGAAATAAGAGAATTTTGGCATGTGCGGCTCTTGAGAAATCTTTGCGGGCTCCCACATATATATATTGTCCTTCATTAAATGATGATGAAAAGGTAGAACATGGAGTCACGAGCCTATTTTACTCAAAGTGGGCAAAAGATGTAGTAGTTTTCATAGAAATGTCATCAAAGACAAATTAATGCATACTAAATCAAAAAAACTGAGGGTCCAGCGACTAAGTTACCGAACGGATAAGTGTTAGGCACCCATTCTTCCCTATTAGTGTCTCATAAGCTAGGATAATATTCTCATTTTCTCCAAAATATAATTCATGTGTTTAATGTCAAAATAAGTTAGAAAAATAGATCGTCATATACACATCATGAGAAGGACGGAAATGAATCATTCTGAGGAGTATAAAAAGAAAGAAAATAATCTGACAAGGTAGCCAAAATATGTGCAGTGCACGAAGAATGGAATATGTATGTATGAGGAGGGCGCTAAAAATATGATAATCAAAAGGCACAATGATATGTGCAATGTATCGGACACAAATCTGCCATGGTGAAATAAATACGCGTCTCTAACGAAAGTCTAAAAAAGAAACATAATAAAAGAATATGAAAATATGATATGATTAACCAACGGATCGTGATTTACTATAAGGAAGTGAATATGCATGTTTGATGGGTTACCAGTACTTATATATGTATATACGCATAGTAATACTAAATATTAGAACTAGTAAAGAAAATAAATAAGAAAATAGGACTTGAATATAGAGGATGACTATGGACGCTTAGATAGGCCAAAAAAGGCAACAAAGTCCATGTAGTTTGACAACATGCAAGGGTGGGGCTTAACCCATGCACCCAAAACTTGAAATTCTCTAAGTTCATTTAAGAATGTTCACAAGTGTTGGGAGTGTGAAAAATGGAAAATATACTTTAGGGTTTAAAGGTGAACCCTCTTTTAGCATTTTTGGTTTATAAAATTATGTTTTTTGCATATAAATAATAAAAGAATGGATTAATTGCAGTAAGAAAATGAAATAAAGTAAAAATATTTGAAGAATGAAGAAGAAAATAATAAATGACACTAGTTAAATAATATATAAAAAGATTGAAGTAGACCTCATATAGAACTTTGCTATGATTTTAACGTAAAGGAGGCTAATTTTTATGGTGTTTGAGTGTTGGTGGGGTAATGGTAAAATTGGGTGGTAAAAAGTGAGGTCAATGCGATGTAAGAAAAGTGGAGAGAATTTTTAGAACATGAAATTTTATAATGACAATGCACTAATTTCGAGGTAGAGGTTGTTTTAATTTTCAAAAAAGGGTTCTTACGAATTAGGCCATGACTTCCTTAAATATAAAAATATAGGGACAGGGTCTATGCCGATTGGCATAGTCCCTGGGCTGCCGATCGGCATACCCCAAGCTTTTTGATGAAGTAAAGTACCCCTATGACGATAGGCAGAGGGTCTGGGGTGGCCTATAGGCAGTCCAAAAAGGAATTTTTTTTAAAAAAATGCAGACAATGCGAATCGTAAGTCCGAATCGCGAACAAACAAAACCGTTGAAAAACGTATTCAAATCCATCTAAAAATCTATTGGTCCACTTTCGGATCTGAGAGTTAACGAAAGTCAAACGGTGCTTGAAAATGCTTGATAGCGTCTAGGATGGGGTTCATGGAGTAAAATGGCAAGTACGCACGAACCGTATGGTCGATTCACGCACGGAATTGACCGTTGGAAGGGGTATTAAAAGCCTTATGAAAGTGAAAGAGATATTCCGAGGTTTAAAAGGTGAACAAAGTTAAACGGAGCTCAGAAGCGTGTGGTGGCCTTTAGGATAGGGTTCTTACATTAAAAAGCGAAGTACGAGCGAACTATATGGCTAATTCATGCATGGTATTGATAGTTGGAAATGGTATTTGGCGGCCCGGGTATCCACCGTTGAGGCTCAAAAAGTATCTACGAAATAGGGAAATGGAATTATCATTTCTTTATCACAACACATGAAACCATAAATATGATGACCACCACATGAAACCTTCTCTCTCCAGATGATTGGAAATAGACTTTGTGCCCAACAAAAAGATCTCAAAGCATAAGAATATTGAAATATGGATATTTAAACTCTTTTGGGTGAAACAATGGTTTTGAAATTTAGTAAGAAAATAGGAATTCTTCTTTGCCAAATGTTCTTCAAAATTTGAGTCCATCACGCCTCTTTATATTAAACCAAGAAATTCGAGGCGACAAGTTCGTCCAAATGAAAACATAGTTCTCATTCAAAAAAAATCATATTTTGTTCAAATCAAGACCCGTCTCGTTCGAACGAACATGCATTGTGGTTCAAATGACCTTCCCATGAACTTCCAAATGGTGACCTTCCATTTGACAAAAAATTCCCGTTTGAAGTTCAGTAGATGTTCGTTCTAATCTCCTAAGCTTGTTCCAGCGAGATCTCAAACTTGTTTGAACGAAATTCTCATTTCATTTTAATGAAGTCTGTATCTTGTTCTAACGAACTAAGAAATAAATATTTTTTTCTAAAAATTGTTTAAAAATAGTTCCAAATGATTTTGTTTAAAAAATAATCACCCAAAATAAATTTCAAAGGATCATAATCTAATGCGTCCCTACCTGTAAGATCCTAAAAAAATGTGAGGACAAACTTGGCATGAAACACGATATGATGAGTATCCATCTTTGAAGCTTTTTCGCTACGTCTTCAACAGTTTTACAAGATCGATAATACAAAGTCTAACTTATAACTCAAATTTTTCCTGAAATTATGCCAATTACAAACAAATTGAATCGGTTGAGAATTTTCCCTTATAAATTTCCCCTTTCGGCTATTCCAGGACAAAAAACCAAAGTAAAAACCCCGTGGGTCAGAAAACTCTTTAAAAGACTCAACCTCAAAAGAAAAAAGTACAGATGATCGACAAACACATATGCTAAGTAGCTTTGCTCGCTTGAAACTTTATCTTATGTTGTAAAACTACACACTTAAAACACCGTCAAGTGCAAAGAAAATATAACATGTATAAAATCAGCATCTGAATAAATTCAAACTATGTCCAAGAATCTCAACCTAGGTAAGATATCTCCTACTAAGATAAAGATATCATAATTATGAAAGGAAAGACACTGCTTTTCCTCATTTTTTTAGAACTAAACGAAGTAAGAATGCATAAAACTATTTATTCCCCATGAACTGAATCTCCCCAAAATATGTGAACATATAATAACAAGAGAAATTACAAAAGTAGTAATACTACCATGCAATGGTGTAACGTGCATCAAGAACATAACATTGCAACACAAGCACGAATATTCACAAGCCTAGAATATTAATAAATTTACAAGAAGGGGGTGAGGCAAAGAGGGAGATAACACAGAATATAAGTGGTTCAACCAATCTTGGCCTACTCCACTATGTGGGTGCATGTGAAATCCCCTAAATAAGGACTATAATGGCATTGGGATACAAAACACTCAAGCTTTCTATAATTCCCTATAATTTTTCTAAAATAAATAATAATAATAATGTTTTTTGATAAATAAAATTTTGTGGAAATTGGACTCAATTGGAAACCTAATTTAATAATTGCAAAGGTGTAATTTGTTGTTAAGTCATATTTTTATGTGATTAATTTTTTCGTGTATCTATGTGTATTGCTATAGCATTGCATGTATTGCAAAAAAATTCAAATTAATCTGTGACACAATTTAAAAGTACCCAATGTTAACATAAAATAATTCGGGATATATTTCGGGGCACATATGGGCTCGTTTATGTGTTTTAGATCTTTAGAAATAGTCCCAGATCTAAAATATATAGGTTGGAGAGCTTTTGGACTAGTTGGGATATGAATTCAGGTCTATTTGGGGGTCCAAAAATTGGGTTTTAAGCCCTACTCGGGATTAGGATTTATTAGTGTTTAAGTGGGGGTAAATCACTTCCCCACTACTCTTCAGAAATGACCTAAACACAACTGTTAACGGGAGAGGAAGGGAGAAGAACCAAAATAGGATAAAAGGACAAGGAATCAAGAAGAAATCAAAGGGGTTGTCTTCCACAAATTTCTAAGGCAATAATCCTCTTACTTAATTAAAGTTTTCCGTGTATTTTCTTGATGCATTATAATGACCCTTAAAATTTCTGAAATTTAGGTTTGATATGAATGATTTGATGATGAATAAATAGTCTATGCATGTAGAGGGTTGAATTTAATATAGAATAAGCCCCATAAATTTAGGTACACCGATATCTTGAAATTGGGGTTAGAACCCTCAGGGTTCTTGATAGTTAAGTGGGGACATCTTGACTAGTTGATGCAGAGGATATTATTGTTGGTATATGAACTGAAATCCTGATGTAAACTCCATGATAGATGCCACATATCATGAATTAAATAGGGTTGGAATTTGGAATGAAATTTGAGTTGAAATATATATTTAATGTTCATACATTCTGGGAAAATTAGGCATGAAATTAGAATTGAATCATGTAATTAATGATTGTAAGTGAACTAATTAAGTTGTAGGGAATAAAATACATTACTATTAAGAAGTATAAACCCTTAGAAGTGAATTTGGAATGAAATTAAAGAATCCCTTACTAAAACAAACAACAAAATATGGGCTTTTGCATAAAATCAAATCGATTCGGCCATGGAACGAATTGATTCGGTTTGGCAGCGAATGGATTCGACCATGAACCAAATCGATTCAGTCCTAGGGGCTGAGTGAGTTTGGCCTAGAATTTGGTTAAGGTTAATTTTAGGAGTCCAAGAAAGTTGGTTGGACCGTGTATGGGCCAATAGGGAATATATTAAAAATGAAAAGGTGCCCTTATTTAATTGGGAAAATTACATTTAACAAGATGTTTAAGTAATTATCCAAGAGAGTGGAATTAATAATTCACTAGAAAATAAATTATTGAAAAATGGAATAATTGTGGACTTTATGTGGGACTTTTCTATGGTAATTATAGAGTAGTTACCTATACATATTATACGAGATAATAATATGTGCTTATATGAATTTGTGTGGACATACCAATGTTCATGGACTGTACTATCAGCTTGGAGGTTCGTACGTTCGGACCGGGTACCTCATGTAAACACAGGCGGGCTTGACGACTGTGTAGGTCGTATAGGTACTACATGGAGGCACTATTTATGAGAGGAATGTGTTGATGCAGACCCAACCTGTGTCACCGCTGGGTATGGATCGTGAACAAGTATCCTGCGTAGGGATCGCCCCCAACTAATGTGTGTTTTGTGATGTCCACTTATGATAAGAGATTCCTCCAGACTTGTCCATAGAATACAAACTAGATACCAATGGTAGATGCCTTTATGTGTCAAATATATCAAAGGACATATATAAATAATTATCGGACTGTAATGAGATAAATTTAATTGTCTAAGTATGGGGACATAAATGACAAGAGCCTACTTTGTGATTCATAATAGATGTTTATGCCTAGACGTGAGACTTATAAAACTAGGATATTATGGGTATTTGTAGTTAATTACAATCGATACACTTAAAAATTTAATTATCGACAAATTCATTTTTATTAATTTGGCATGTTGTCATGTCATTAATTCGAACTTATTGGGTTGCGATTTATATCACACTTAGATGAGGGGTGAGGTGTTAAACTCATACGAGTGACAAAGGGGGAATATTTATTTTGTATCAACTCTATTATTTCATCTTGAATTAATGAAGTTAGTCTTCAACATGTAGGGCTCTGACCCAAATTTAAATGGTTTCTCCCCCAAAGTTCTCCTATATAGGGATATATGGATTATGCTGTAGTAGTCTCGCAGTCTGTTTCGTTCATAAATTTTTAGATTATTTGATTCTAGCGTAGGTGGTTTTCTGCCAGAGTTAGTTATTTTAATTGGAACAGTTGTAAGGACATAAACCCAAATTTCTTTACATTATGTTGGGTCGAGGCATTTACTTTGTATTTAGATTTATTATGTACTTGGTGTTGGTTTGAATTTATCTATTGTTATGCAAACATTCATAAAGTTCAAAATAAACCATAGAAATAATATTATTTATATTACGTTTGTGCTGAGAATGGTATTAATTGACAAGCGAGCCACATGTTCGGCGTATCGTGCCCAGCCAGCCTTTAGGTGAGAAAATTGGGGGTTTTATAATTGGTATCACAACACAGTTTTAGTGTCCTTAAGATATGTGTTGCGTTCATTACGTTCTGTTTTGCGTTATTTGATATGTAAAGCCTATCGTTAGGATTCATTGTATTCTTACATTGGTTAAAATTCGAACTTTATTCTCTTTTAAATGGAAAAACAAAAAGGGGGAAGACTGAGGTGAGGAGTTCCACATATTTCCAAGGAGGGGGCTCACTCGCAACCACGTCATCAGCTATAGGCCCCAAAGGCCCAATAGTTGATCACACATGCTCAGATAGACACTATAGTGTCTCAGGCGGTCTCTATGGCTATGGTAGCCATTCTCCAGCACTTCCCACCGCCACAGACACATAAGCAACCACCACTACCACAAAAAGTGGCTATACCATCTCAGAAACTGAGCTATATGTGGGATAGAGTGACATAGGCCTTTTTTAAGGACCAGCCTCCAGAGTCCGCTAGCAGTTTAGATAAATTTGTGGTGAGTAGGTGGGAGAAGGATATTGAGAGGCACTTACGGAGGGTCAAGTGAACACCCATACAGAAGCAGATGTTGGCTTCATTTAGATTAGTGAGGGACGTACTTCAGTAGTGGGAGGAGATTACGATAGTTGCTAAAAGGTGTAATTTCACTATTGATCAATTTTATGAGAGATTTAAGGGGAAATACTTCCCCCTAGCGATGCAGTCTGAGATGAGGAGTGAGTTTATGGAGCTCAAATAGGAGGGGCTTACTATAGCCGAGTACGAAGAGGAGTTCACCGCCCTCTCCTACTTCGTAAAGGAGGAAGCTTGTACCGGGAAGATGAGTATGGGCAGGTTCGTTTTGGGATCAGCCTAACACATCAGGAAGGCTTTTATGGGTTACCCATCATTCAAAAAATACAATCAGTTGGTTAATTCTCTACCTCTCCATTGCCAGGATCACATGGAATTTCTAAAAACAAAGGGAGAGAAATGTCATGGAGCGAAGTCATCGAGACAACAGGGCAAGAGGAGTGGGGGAAGCAGATCTAGGACCCAACAGCACAGGGGCACCCCATCTGCCGACCAGAATAAGAAGTTTAGAGGTGAAAATAACTGAAACAACGACGGATAGTGGGTGAAGGTCTATCAGGGGCTAGCAGTACAGAGGCCATCAAGGCCAGGGATAGGAGGATAGAGGCCAGCAGGGATGACGGTTTAAGTAGGGTCTGTTATAAGAAAACTATTATACCTATGGGGAGAAGGGTCATTCCTCAGAGATTTTTGCTCGTGGTAACTAGATAGTCCAAGAAAAGGGAGGCTATAGGGGACAGTAGCAGGCGCCATAGGGACACCGCCCACCCTTTCTAGCTCAGGGAACCGCTGCACCGGTCGCTCTAGCACCCATCGCCCCGCAATAAGGACAATAGTCATTACAATATGGACGAGTCTATCATGTTGCAACCACAGAGGGTACAATACATGCACAATAAGTCGAGGGTACGTTTCCCATCTTTGGTCATATTGGTCGCATTATATTCAATACGGGTGAATCTCATTCTTTTGTTAGCACGGGGTTTGCACGGGAGACAGGTATGATAGATTTTGCATCCAATATTATTTTACACAGAGGCTCACCAGTGGGTAGAGGGGAACCCATACAGTCAATATGTCGGCTTATAGGTATTGAGATAGGTCGACTCACCTTCGCAGTTGATTTATTAGTACTTGACATGCATGGGTACGACGTCATTTTGGGTATGAACTGGCTAGCTACATATAGACCATGTGTGGATTATTATGGGAGGTCCGTCATCTTTTCCACTCTAGGGTAGGAGATATGCCTAGTTGCGATGTCGCACCCCATAGGTGGTCGAGCATGCATTTGTACTACATCGAGGAGGATACTTCTTCATAGGTTGTGGTGACACTAGATTCCCTCCCGGAGGTGAATGGGTTTTCTAATATTTTTGGGTAGATTTTATGGTTACCACCTAGTTGGGATATCGATTTCATGATTAATTTGTTTCGAGACACTAGACCTATTGCCCATACTCTGTATCGGATGGCTCTTTTGGAGATAAGGGAGCTACAAGAGAATATGAAGAAGTTGTAGGGAAGGGATTTATCAGGAGGATTACTTCACCCTGGGGTGATACAATGTTATTCATCAAGAAGAAGGAAGGATCTCTACATTTTTGTATCGACTATCAGGAGTTGAACAAAGTCACTATTCATAATAAATACCCGTTTCCATGTATAGATGATTTATTTTACTAACCGAGGGGTGTTGCATATTTTTCAAGGATTGATTTAAGGTTGGGTTACCACCAGTTAAGAGTTCGGGGGTAGGATATCTAAAAGACAACCTTCCTTACTAGGTATGGGTCATACGAGTTTTTGGTGATATGATTTGGGCTAACCAATGCACCAGAAATATATATGGACTTGATGAACTGCGCGTTCAGGGAGTATTTGGATCGATTTGTTATCATATTTATAGATGATATCTTAATTTATTCTCAAACTATGGAGGGGCATGCAGATCATTTATGAGTGGTCTTATAGACACATATAGATCATCAGTTGTATGCAAAGTTTCAGAAATTCGTGTTTTGGCTGAGGGAGGTACAGTTCTTGGGCCACATTGTGTCCGATCGGGGGATATCCATAGATCCAGGGAAAGTTTCTACCATGATGGAGTGGGGACAACCCACTATACCCATCGAGGTGCACAGCTTCTTGGGATTGGTCGGGGACTACCGTCGACTCATCTAGGAGTTCTCCAAGATAGCGAGCCCTTAAGGAATTTGACGAGGAATGGGGTACCATTTGTTTGGGATGAGGTGTGACCGTAGGAATTTGAGGAGCTGAAGACTAGACTGAATACAACATTGTTTTTGGCATTGCCTCGGGTAGGGGTTGACTATAAAAGGGAATTGACGGGGTTTTGATGCAGGAGGAGAGGACAATATCTTATGCTTCCCGAAAGCTTAAGACTCATGAGGGACATTATCCCACACACGATATAGAGTTAGCAGCAGTGATTTTTTCATTACGAGTGTGGAGACACTATCTGAAGGGGGAGAAACTTTATCTTTTCACAAACCACAAAAGCCTGCAGTATTTGTTCGCACAGCAGGAGCTGAACATACGACAAACGAGATGGCTAGAGTTTTTGAAAGATTATCAGTTCGACATTCGATACCACCCGAGAAAGGTGCCGTGGAGGATGCTTTTAGCAGCTAGCCTATTTTGGAGTTAGCAATGGTGTGAAAGGCAAAGTGGCAGTCGCTTTATGCCAACAATGACCTGACCCGCGCATTTATGGCAGTTCTCACTATCACCCCCGAGATCATTATTTGGGTGGTGAAGCCATAGGGAAGGGATAAGCATTCCTAGGAGAGAATGAGATTGGTGTTTAGACGATAGATCGATCACTTTCCCATTGGGGTAGATGGTGGTTTGAGGTTTCAGGGGAGACTAGTTGTAACAGATGATGAGCAGTTGAGGTGAGATATTATATTTGAGGCTCATGGGTTACGATTTATGGTACATCCCAGAGGGAATATGATGTACCACGACATGGGATGCCAGTATTGGTGGGTCAGGATGAAAAGGAACATAGATAATTTCATGTCAAAGTGTGCTACGTTTCAGCTGGTGAAAGTGGACTATTAGCGTCCCGTAGGATTTTTACAACCTTTAGAGATCCCAGTGCGAAAATGAAAAGTGTCTCCATGGACTTTATTACTGGGCTACCTACATCGTAGAGGGAACATGATTTGATATTGGCAATCATCAACAGATTGACAAAGAAGGCTCATTTCTCATCGATCCGGACACATTACAGCTTAGAGAAATACACCAGACGCTTCCTTACAGAGATTTTTAAGCTGAGCGGGGCACCGCTCAACATCGCGTTAGATAGGGACAGGACATTTGTGTCCCACTTTTAGAGGAATTTTCAGCAGGCCTTAGGGGCATAGTTGAGATTGATCACATCATATCATCCTCAGACCGATTAACAAACGAAGAGGATTAACCTACTGTTGGAGGACATGTTGAGAATAAGCATTCTAGATTTTTTAAGGGGAGTTGGGATCATTATTTCCCTTTAGTGGAGTTTCCATAGAATAACAACTACTAGTTCACGATCGGGATGCCACCGTTTGAGGCACTCTATGGGAGACCTTGCAATTCCCCCTCATGTTGGTTGGAGTTAGGGGAGAACAAGTTCATAGGCCAGACTTCATTCCGGACACTTCAGAGAAGGTAGTTATGATTCGGGCCAAGATACGAATTACCCAGGACAAGCAGAATAGCTATGTAGATGCGGTCCAAATACACTTAGACTTAATTCAAAATTCAATTTAGTAATTGCAAAGGTGTAACTTTTTGTTAAGTTATATTTGTTTGTGATTGATTTTCTATGTCTATCAATGTGTATAGCTATAGCATCGCATTGATTGTATAAAAAAAATACAAATTAATGTGTGACACAATTGAAAAGTACCCAATGTTAACATAAAATTATTCGGGACATATTTCGGGCCATATATGGGATCGTTTAGGTGTTTTAAACCTTTAGAAATAGTCCCGGGTCAATAGAATATAGGTTGGGGAACTTTTGGTCTAGTTGGGATATGAATTTGGTTCCATTTGGGAGTCCAAAAATTGAGTTTTAAGCCCAACTCGGGATTAGTATTAATTAGTGTTTATGTGGGGGTAAACCAATTCCCCACTACTATTCAGAAATACCTAAGCACAACTTCTAATGGGAGAGGAATGCAGAAGAACAAAAAGATGGAAAAAGGGTAAGGAATCAAGAAGAAATCAAATGGCTTTCTTCCACAAATTTCTAAGGCAATAATTCTCAAACTTAATTTACGTTTTCAATGTATTTTCTTGATGCATTATAATGACCTTTAAAATTTCTATGATTTAGTTCTGATATGTAATATATGATGATGAATACATATTTTATGCATGTAGAGGACTATATTTAATATAAAATTTGTCCAAGAAATTTAGGTATCAATATCTTGAAATTGGGGTTAGATGCCTTAGCGTTCTTGATAGTTAACTGGGGACGTTTTAACTATTTGATGTTGAGGATATTACTGTCGGTATATGGACTGAAATCCGGATGTAAACCCCATGGTAGATGCTCCATATTATGAATTAAATAGTCTTGGAATTTGGAATGAAATCTAAGTTGAAATATGTATTTAATGTTCATACATTCTGAAAAAATTAAGCATGAAATTGGAATTGAATCATGTAGTTAATGGTCGTAAGTGGACTAATTAATTTTTAGGGAATCAATTACATAACTATTAAGAAGTATAAACGATTAGAAGTTAATTTGGAAGGAAATTGAGGAATCACATATTAAAACAAACAAGAAGATCTGGGCTTCAACATAAAATGGAACCGATTCAGCCTCGGAGCGAATCAATTCAGTTTGAGAACGAATCGATTTGGCGATGAACCAAATCAATTCGGTACTAGGAGATGAGTGATTTGGGCCTAGGATTTGGTTAAGGGTAATTTTAGCAGTCCAGGCGAGTTGGTTGGACCGTATATGGGTCAATAGGTAATATATTAAAAATGAAAAGGTGCCCTTATTTATTTGGGAAAATTACATTTAACAAGATGGTTAAGTAATTATCTAAGGGAGTGGAATGAATAATTCACTAGAAGGTAAACTATTAATAAATAGAATAAATGTGGACTTCATGTGGGACTTTTATATGGTAATTATATAGTAGTTACATATACATATTGTAGGAGATAATAATATGTACTTATGTGTATTTTTGTGGACATACCAATGTTTGTAGGCTATCCTATCGGCTTGGGGGTTCGTACGTTAGGACCGGGTATAACACATCAGCATAGGTGGGCTTGAGGATTATGTAGGTCATATAGGTACTACATGGAGGCGCTATTTGTGTGAGCTAGGTGTTGACGCTGAAGCAGCCTGTGCCACCAATAGGTATGGACCGTGAATACGAATCCTGCAAAAGGGCCTCCCCTAACTTATGTGTTGTTATCCAATTACGACAAGAGATTCCCCAGACTTACCGATAGAGTACGAACTAGACAATAACGGTAGATGCCTTCGTGTGTCAAATATATGAAAGGACATATATAAATAATTATCGGACTGTAATGTGATAAATTTATTTATCTAAGAATGTGGACATAAATGACAAGACCCTACTTTGTGATGCATAATAGATGTTTATGACTAGACGTGACTTGTAAGACTTGGACATTATGGGTATTGGTATTTAATTATAGTCGGTACACTTACACATTTAATTATCAAAAAATTCATTATTATTAATTTGTCACATTGTCAGAGTCATTATTGGAGATTTATTGGGATGCGATTTATATCACACTTAGATGATGGGTGAGGTGTTAAACTCATGCGAGTAATGATGGTGGAATATTTATTTTGCATCAACTGTATTATTCATCTTAAATAATTAATTTAATTCTTGAACATCTAGGGCTCAGACCCAAATTTAAATGTTTTCTCCTCCCAGGTTCTCCTAGAAATCGATAGATGGATTGTGCTGTAGCAGTCTCGCATTCTCTTTCATTCATCATGTTTTAGATTCGTTGACTCTAGCATTGGTGCTTTTCTTTTAGAGTTAGTTATTTTTTTATAACAGTTGTAAGGCCATAAGCCAGAATTTCTTATGTTGGGTTGTGGAATTTACTCTATAGTTGGATTTATTATGTACTTGGTGTTGGTTTGAATTTGTCTATTGTTATGGAAACATTCATAAAGTTCAATACAAGCCTTTAAAATAATATAATATATATTACGTTTGTGTTGACAATGGTATGAATTGACAAACAAGCGTTATCTTCGACATATCGGCCTGGCCAACCTTTACGTGAGAAAGTAGGGGTTGTTACACTTTCTGTCTCTATGGAGTGAATTCGTCAGAGTTTTAGTAGGGTTGTGAATTGACCATCCTTCTAAAGGTAGGAGAAGGTAGTTATTTATATGGCTGGGGTGGTGCCATGCGCACCTCAGGCATGTAGGAGGCATGTACAATATCGAGTGGCCAATGTCATTCGGTCACCTATCATCTGTTCATGTAAATAATGATTGAGAAATATTCTCCACGCGTTAGGTGGATGTTGTCCACGTGAGGTTTACAACCCACACGCACTCTCCCATGCGTCATCCATTCTACATGCCTTACCAGATGTGCCCTACAGACGTGAGGTGTTAGCGTGGCCGAGCAAGAGACCACTGAGGTTCAATTAGATCACATGTTGGTAACTTCCAAGTGGAGTCTCGAATAACTAGCATCAGGCAAAGACGAGTGTATAACGAGTCTGATGAAGTCTCGCCCTGATGGAAAGATGAGATCGAAAGAGCTGCTATAAGATTCTCTGTGAGAGCACATTTCGTAAGGTCGGCTCGACCTAAGGTAGTCTTGAGTGTAGACAAGGTCATACTTAGGCATACCAGGAATCATTATGAAAACACATTGATCTTAAACTATAGCACACTCAAAATCTAAACATTTAACATATTTTTTTCACTCAATTCCTTTGAAGCTATCATTTTTGAAAATCAAACAAACTAAACTCGTTGGCCTTGGATTTTTTTTGCTTATGTTACCTTTAATTTTTTATATATAGGTTCTTTCCAATGGAGGTTTCCCTGTAAAGGTGATTTTCTCCTTTCGTATCCCTTTCCCATACACCATCATATATTTTTACTAAAAAAATTCTGACGGGCAATGGTTTTTACCTGCACAAATCTACCATAGTAATAAAATATATAGATGGAAAGATGAATTAGAGAACATGTCACACAACTCAAATATAATATGTGAAGTTAAAATTCAAAGAGCTCGTTCATGTGTTTGTGGAGGCATATAAAAAGTGAATCCATTATGTGAATTAAAGTCGAAACAACTCCGTACAAGCATGACTAAGAACAATCTAGGTATTGAAAATCATACCCAATTGTCCTAGTCACATGGAATGTACATAATGAAATGGATTCAAATACAAAATTATGCCCCACAAAATGTGTAAACTAAAATACACAAAAATATAATTTTTTTTTAGTTTTTATTTAAATTTTCCAATGAAATATACCAATTAAAAAAAACTCAAAAGACAAACAAAATCTTTTTGTATTTTTCAATACGACTCAACAAATGTTATATAAAAATACAAAAGAGTCAAATAACATACAACTAGCAAACATATATATATATATATATATATATATATAAGAACAAAAGTTTGTGTATGTAAACATGTGAACACAATCAACCATTAGATATAGCATGGTAAGTATCATGTGCAAGAAAATGAGAATCAACGAGTCTAATTTGTAAAGCCTCAAAATTCTATTTCCTAACCCACATAATGGGAACACGGTGATATATGGTTTTGGAAACCTTGGTGGATCTAGACTAAGACCTCCGATGACAATTTTTAATATCAATAGAAAATTCCTAGGGTGACCTGTCCTATCGTAAATGCATGGTCTTGGCTTGGTGATCAAAAGCATTTGTATATCGAATCTAATTCCACACTTGTCATCTTTTATTTGGACGGTGCCTAACATCTATCCAACTTTACACGATTCAAGTATCAATATCTCTTCAAGACCAACTATTCGAGAGTCTAACAAATGCCTAGACTACTCAAACTTAAGCATATCCTTCTTTATAACCTCCATCAATCCACAAAGCCTATCTCTCCAACCCTCTTCATACTCTATCTTCTTTTAAAAAGTCCCATCACATACCCTAAGATCCTGAGTTAAAATTCGCTCATTATTTCCTATGGCATGCTCTTTCAACCTATCTTCCAACTTCAAGTCTTCCTTATTCACATTCAATATTTTTGCATACAACTCATGGAAGGAAACTTGGAGTTCACTCTTCTACTACTCTTCTTCATCATCACTCTTTTCTTCACTCTATTCCACATCACACAATTCGGATGCACTTTTACTACTCTTCTACTACTCATGCCTAGAAATATCTTCATGGGAAGATTTCTCATCAAAGCTCACATGACTACCCAGGGAGATTTGCTTCCCTCTTTCAAATTACTCTCACCAAGGATGACATTATAAGCATTCGTTTTTTTGCCCTCCTTTCTTACATTAATGGGGCACTAAGCTAGGATACAGCCACTACACCAAATCTGTCCATTTGTCAAGGTCATTGACCTTGACAAATCCAACTTGTCAAGGTCAATGACCGTGACATTTCGAGGCGAGATAACTTTTTTTGTCACGGTCGTGTCACGGTCATTGACCTTGACAAAAAACTCGCGTTTTATGTCACGGTCGTGTCAAGGTCAATGATCGTGACACGTTTGTCACGGTTTATAACTGTGACAAAGCCGTGACCCCTCTTGCCCAGAATTGTCACTGTCATTAACCGTGACACGTCCGTGACAAAATTGTCACGGGCGTGTCACGATCATTGATCGTGACAATTCTGGGCAGAATTTAAAAAAAATCTGCTGGGCAGTATGGCCACTGTCACTGCCCAGCAGTATATTTGTACCTGTTATAGCAACGTTGTACCTGTTCCAAACATCATATATCCAACACAAACTAAAGATAATGCAAATATATATTCATGACGATATAATCCAAATATTCAAAGTAAAAATAATATACATGACGATATAATCCAAATATAATTAAAATGGACAAACTTAAAAATAATGTTACTACATGTCTTGGATAAAACTGAGGAGGTGAGTAGGCCACACGACATACGAATTGACGCACCCACTAATATACGTCGTGCCGCATTGTTCGCGCAACCACAATAGGGAGTTCTCCTTCCCGGGTATGACATGCGTGACGAGCACCCTGGACTCCGTCTCTTGAAGCACACGTCCATGGACTATTCCACCCTCGATGATATTCGGGTCCCTCAACCCCCGCCCTATCCCCTGGCCATCAAATACGTCCAATATGAACACGCTCGGCCAACCAATTGTCGATAATGGTCTGTTGGAGGGCATCAAATAGGGAAGTGGATCGTCGAAGTACGAACGTGTCGGTGATGAAGCAGCGAGGTCCACATCCTCGTCATCCTGCGCCCCGTCCTCCCGCACCTCCTCCTCCACCGCCTTCTCCTTCTCCTTCCCTTTCCCTTTCCCTTTACGGTCTCCACCCATCGTACGCTTCATGAATGCGTACATATCTTGGACCATCGCCTCCAAACGGGACAGCTTTGCGTCGTGTGAATCCACCGTTCGAGCCAACCCGGTGTCGCTCGTCTCCAATCCGATGATCCTAGATTTGGCCACCCGCGAGCTCACTCCCCTTATCCTCCCCTTGCGATCAGAGCAAGGCACTTGGCTGAGTGCGTCTGTGGACAAAGATGCCTTGTCGGCATCAGACTGCGACTCATGCACTTCCTTAAGCTTTTCCTGAAACGACAAAAAGCACATGATTAGTAAAATAAGTAAACTAAAAAATTATAACGTAATTAACAATAATTAAACTGTCGGATTACTTACAATCGTGGCCGCGACGCTCGGGGACACCTCCTTGTCCTTCCCCTTCTTCATCTGAAGATCCACATAAGTATCGAGCCTATGTGGCTTACCCCCTGGCCCACTCCCTACCCCCTGAAATAAAATAAAGTAAAGTAAAATTAGTATAGGCCCCGCAAAGTAAAATAATATCCAATAATATATTTCTGTACTTATAGATAAATTAAATCTTACCTGCATCCTATGCTCCACCTCAGCGTAAGAGGTCCGGCCGGAGTAGTGCACGTCCATCTTTTTAGCCCGATTTTCCCTCCCCGATTGGCGAGATGCCAATTGTCGATCCTCGATCTCATTGTCAATGAAATTTTTCCATTGTACCAATGAGATCGGCTCCTTGGGTGGGACGGATCCACGCCATTGTAAAATGGACTCTCGTGTTTTTTCAAAGTACCGTGTTCGCATATTTTTCTTCCACGTCTTGTGTTGCTCCCTCAACTGCTCCAAGACAGAATCGCGTAGCTTTGGATCCAAGTTGAATTGTTCCTGTCCGACAAATACAATGTTAGTTGCGAATAAATATAAATATGAAATTGAAATTGAAATTTAAATTGAAATTGAAATATTCATATAAATATTACTTGTAGTGCCAACCAAACAGCTAACTTGAGCTCGTATGGAACCTCCTTCCAACTCATAAACCCCGGGCCGATGACCGTCTTTAGCAGCTCGAGGGATCTCGCTAATAGCTCCGACTTGTTCTCGACGGTAATCCCAAATTTTCCATATTTGGGGAGCCTAGGGGCGGAGGAGCCCTCGTCGCCTCCGCTACCACCGAACCCAGACGACATCATCATAAACAACATCATCATCTTCGCCTTAACATCTGAAGGAGACATTTTTGCTGTAAAAAAATGTTATTAGTACAGATAAAAAAAATGTTAATAGTACACATACACACACCACTACATTTTCAACGTAAGAGCACAGTACATAATTCCAAACACGTCCTTTATTTTTTTTTAATTTCGCATCAATTTGGAGTTTTACTGTACATTTTTTAATATTGAGATTCTATATTATGACGTATGTGTAAATTCCGTCAATACCATTTCGTTTCAATTTTGTAATATTATGTTTTTTCCAAATATTTTAAAAGTTATTAAATGGGTGTCCCCCCCCCCCCCCCCCCCGCCACACACACACGCACACCTACGCACCTACGCACACACACACACACACACCCCACCCCCACCACGACCGTGATAACTACATATATTGTTTATCAATAAAATTATGACATGAGATAATTATAATTGGAGCATAAATTTCATTATCATAAAGGAATAAATCCAACCAAGTACAGAGATTCTACAAATTAAAGTGAGAATTAAATTTAAGACTTTCTAACAACATGCATGTATATGGATTCTAACTAATGATATTCCTAAAAAGATACAATTGACAACATTTTGTGAATTTACTAAACTTTATATAATATTATCAAATTCTGTTAAAAAATTATCTAGGGTTTTACCTAATTGAATTAATTTCATGAATAAAATTATTATCAATTTAAATGAAAATATCAATTATTATCTAATATTTTTGAATGAAATATTTATTTTGAATGAAAATATCAATTATTATCCAATTATTATCCAACTATTATCAATTATTTATTTTGAATGTATATAATATCCAAAAATATAAATGTAAATAATATTCAAAACCCCACCCACCCCCACCCCCTCCCGATGTTTATTATCCAATTATTATCCAACTATTATCAATTATTTATAAAATTGTTGTCTACTTTTAGTGTTGTGTATATATGTTAGTTGATGCCATTATATTTTTAGCCTAATTAGATTCTAAGGTTATCTCAATTTATATTTTTCTTTTTCTATCTAATAATTTTGAACGTAAGAGCACAATACATAACGTATGTGTAAGTTCCGTCAATACCATTTCGTTTCAATTTTGTAATATTATGTTTTTTCCAAATATTTTAAAAGTTATTAAATGGGTTCCCCACCCCCACCCCCTGCCCCCTCCCCCCGCCACACACACACGCACAGCTACGCACCTACGCGCACACACACACACACACACACACACACACCCCACCCCCACCCACTCCCCCCACCACGACCGTGACAACTACATATACTGTTTATCAATAAAATTATGACATGAGATAATTATAATTGGAGCATAAATTTCATTATCATAAAGGGATAAATCCAACCAAGTACAGATATTCTACAAATTAAAGTGAGAATTAAATTTAAGACTTTCTAACAACATGCATGTATATGGATTCTAACTAATGATATTCCTAAAAACATACAATTGGCAACATTTTGTGAATTTACTAAACTTTATATAATATTATCAAATTTTGTTAAAAAATTATCTAGGGTTTTACCCAATTGAATTAATTTCATGAATAAAATTATTATCAATTTAAATGAAAATATCAATTATTATCCAATATTTTTGAATGAAATATTTATTTTGAATGAAAATATCAATTATTATCCAATTATTATCCAACTATTATCAATTATTTATTTTGAATGTATATAATATCCAAAAATATAAATGTAAATAATATTCAAAACCCCACCCACCCCCACCCCCACCACCACCCCCTCCCGATGTTTATTATCCAATTATTATCCAACAATTATCAATTATTTATAAAATTGATGTCAACTTTTAGTGTTGTGTATATATGTTAGTTGATGCCATTATATTTTTAGCATAATTAGATTCTAAGGTTATCTCAATTTATATTTTTCTTTTTCTATCTAATAATTTTCAACGTAAGAGCATAGTACATAACGTATGTGTAAGTTCCGTCAATACCATTTCGTTTCAATTTTGTAATATTATGTTTTTTCCAAATATTTTAAAAGTTATTAAATGGGTGCCCCACCCCCTGCCCCCCTCCCCCCGCCACAAACACACGCACACCTACGCACCTACGCACACACACACACACACACACACACACACACCACACACACTCACCCAACCCCCACCCCCTCCCCCCACCACGACCGTGACAACTACATCTATTGTTTATCAATAAAATTATGACATGAGATAATTATAATTGGAGAATAAATTTCGTTATCATAAAGGGATAAATCCAACCAAGTACAGAGATTCCACAAATTAAAGTGAGAATTAAATTTAAGACTTTCTAACAACATGCATGTATATGGATTCTAACTAATGATATTCCTAAAAACATACAATTGGCAACATTTTGTGAATTTACTAAACTTTATATATTATTATCAAATTCTGTTAAAAAATTATATAGGGTTTTACCTAATTGAATTAATTTCATGAATAAAATTATTATCAATTTAAATGAAAATATCAATTATTATCCAATATTTTTGAATGAAATATTTATTTTGAATGAAAATATCAATTATTATCCAATTATTATCCAACTATTATCAATTATTTATTTTGAATTTATATAATATCCAAAAATATAAATGTAAATAATATTCAAAACCCCACCCACCCCCACCCCCACCCCCTCCCGATGTTTATTATCCAATTATTATCCAACTATTATCAATTATTTATAAAATTGATGTCTACTTTTAGTGTTGTGTATATATGTTAGTTGATGCCATTATATTTGCAGCCTAATTAGATTCTAAGGTTATCTCAATTTATATTTTTCTTTTTCTATCTAATAATTTTCAACGTAAGAGCACAGTACATAACGTATGTGTAAGTTCCGTCAATACCATTTCGTTTCAATTTTGTAATATTATGTTTTTTCAATATATTTTAAAAGTTATTAAATGGGTGCCCCACCCCCTGCACCCCTCCCCCCGCCACACACACACGCATGTAATACCCCGTATTTTTGGCTATATTTATTTTTGGGATTAATTATTAAATGAGAATTAATTGGGAATTAATCCGGATAAAAAACTAGCGAGATGTGAGTTGGTATTTGACTATATTGAGTATATATGATGTTATATTGAATGTTGAACTATGAAATTTGTCGTGAGATTGATATACGGCAATTTGGTCATTTTATTGGGACGCGTGTGACAGTCGCGTCAGGATATAATTATTTTAATTATAAAATTGAATTTAAATTTTATTAACCGTATGGTCGTTTTGAGTGCGCCAACGCGTCCGGAAGGGTCGAAATAGTCAGAAAACACTAGCCGGGGGTGTAGTTTGGGTCCCGGGGTATTTTTAGGTCATATCGGCAATATAAAGGGAATTTTGGTAATTTCGTATTTTTAGGAATTAAAAATGACGAAAATTAGAGAAGAAAATCTGATGTGGGTTTGACCCACTAAGCCACTAACCAACCCATGTTAACCCAATAGGTTACGTAGGTTATTAGAATTACGTTCTATTACTTTCCATAAGAAAACCCTAGCCACCATAGCCATTGGAGAAGAAGCTTGGAGAAAGAGAGAGAGAGGAAATTCTGCAGAAAGAGAGAGGAAATCAACATCAAATTCAGAGACACTCAAGGCAAGTGGTTTATTATCGTTTAATTTCAGAGAATGCTCTTTCCATGTGTAGGAATTTAATAAAATTGATTTGTTCTTGGTGAAACATGAAAACCCATGTATTTTGGAGTTTAGAACTTGAAATCTTGAGGAGAATTGCATGTAGAATGGTAGGTAGATGATTATACTGATGATATTAGTTATTGGATGAAATTAAAACTGACTTAATTGGGTTAATTCATGATTTAAAATTTTAGGGTTTATGTTCTTGTAAAAATTGGGGGAAAGTGATGTGATTTAATGATTTAATGATGATTGGGATGTATTAACTCCTCAAAATATGTTAGTATGTGACCTAGGTACGTTTAGGGATGATTAGAGACCTTAAACAATCGTTGGTTTGATGTGTAGATGAGTTTTGAAGAGACAAAAATGGTGAAAAACGAAACTAAGGAAATCTGGGCTCGAAACTGGTCGTTCGTTAGAAGACCTCCCCAGGTCGTTCGAACGAGCTTCTAACGAGTTGACCAGTCGCTTCTAACGAGAAGAAATTTCGTTCGATACCTTCGTTCGAACGAGATGTCGTTAGAAGGTGTAGTTCGTTCGAACGAACTTAATCTCGTTCGAACAGCCTCGTTCGAACGAGACTTCGAACGAGTTGACAGTTTAGGCCTTTTTGGCCTGTTTTGATTTTGGGAGTCCCGTAAACTTGTCCGAGGATAGAGATAACATCCCTTGATGATATATTGATAGATTTGGGACATTTGGGTTATTATGAGGAGTAAATTATATACGAGTGATTTAAATAATGGTTAATATGGGATTGAGACGTGAGTGTTTACCAGGACGTGAGAATAAGTTATGGCGCGTGTAATTATGGACCGGGATTATATAAGTTGTATATATATATTAAGATTGGTACGAGAGTGCGATGAGTACTACAATTAAACTACGGGATTACTAAGATGTGTGCTTACTTAGTATTGGTATATGAATTGTGTGTATGACATACCTACCATACATGCTATCACGGGAGGTTTGCGTTCGCTTAGGGCCCTCTAATCCTTGTGTTGCCCGGATTTAGACTGGTTACCTCGATGAACATAGGTCAGAGAAGGACTTATTGGGATGTTAATAAGTCTGCTGATCGTGGGAGCGCAGGTATGTGCGTGACCCATGTGACGTGACTGTGTTCGCCTCCACTATTTAAGATTTGTGTTATCTGAACTATTCCTGAGTGATTCGGAATATGTGATCCTTATGTACGTGATGTACCGGGATGGATAACAGAGTATGTGTGCACCGCAGCTTAGTCTCGGGGTGCTTATATTATATATTTATGTTGTGGAAAATATACGCTTAATAAACTGGAAATTTTCATATGGTATTGTGTGTAACTATGGAATAACATAGAGGGCTAATCTATAACGAGTTGTATTACTTTTGTATAAGAACCTGAATTTACGTTATGCACCTATTTAACTGAGATCGTTATAATGTTAATGAAACCGAGTAATAAGGGTAGGACCTATGACAATCTAGCTAGATATGATGTCACTTAGCTAGTGGTTTGTGTCGTTTTAGATGGGTACTTACGTTAGGAGTGCACAGTTATATGAGAGGTGAGAATATCATGTGAGTGCACGTCCTAACATGTACTTTACATTTAATGTTTTAAATATTTTTAAAGCACTTGCAGGTTTTTAAAATATCTCCACATTCGGGCTCTGACCCGTTTGCTTTCAAATCTACTTTTTTGTAAAACAATTTTAGGTGCCCAGCCACAAGGACACCATGCATAGGATACTCATTCAGGTGACGAGCTGTAGCTGTTTGTGGAAGCTACAGGGATTTGCTTTTAGACGCTTCTACCATTTGGATTCCTGATTCAGTATTTATCAGTTGTAGGGCATGTTGCCCATTTCTATTAGAAACATCTTTCCATTTCAGTTTTTCAAACTTTGTCATGTATTGATTCAGTATTCAGTATTTCGTTACTTATTTCAGTTATGGGATTTGTAGTTAGGAGTTTTCCTCCAGACTTTATTTACATTATGTGATGATTATCCTATTTACTTCGTGATGGTTAATGGTGTTATTATTATTCTTTACACTTGTTGCATGTTAATCACACTTTAATTAAAATTTGGCAACTTACTTTTTAAATACTAGGTGGTTAGTAATAATAAAATGTTTTCGACAGTGATGCAATTAGCTGAGCCAACTTGGCATTTTGAATTAATTTAATAAAGGAGTAGCTACCCAGTATTTAATTAGTCGGGGTGTCACAACGCACACCTACGCACCTACGCACACACACACACACACACACACACCACCCCACCCACCCCCTGCCCCCTCCATCACCCCCTCCCCAACCACACACCACCACACACACACACACCACCTCACCCCACCCCCTTCCCCCCTCCACCACCCCCTCCCCCACCACACACATATACACACACATACACACACATATACACATACATACACATACATATACACACGCACACACCCCGCCCTTCCCCCGCCCTGCCCCACCCCTACCCCCACCCTGCCCCACCCCCCACACACGCACACACATACACATATATATATATATATATACACATACACACATAAATATACACACAAACATATATATAAATGGAAGAGAGGGAGAGAGAGAGAGAAAATCGACCAGAAAGTAGAGAGAGATAGAGAGAGAGAGAGAGAGCGGCGTCGAGAGAGAGAGAGAGAGAGGGAGGTAACGGCTGTAGGGAAAAAAGAAGGGGGTAGGGTTTTAGCTGCAAATATTGTCACGGTCGTGTCAAGGTCTTTGACCGTGACAAGTATTTAAATTATTGTCACGGTCATTGACGGTGACAAGTCCGTGACAAGTAAATTTGTCACGGTCTTGTCACGGTCAATGACCGTGACAATTAGTTATCACGGTCGTGTCAAGGTCAATGACCGTGACATAAAACGCGTGTTTTTTGTCACGGTCAATGACCTTGACAAGGGTGGCCGGCTGAAAGGTGACAATTTGCCCATTTTTGTGTAGTGAGCCATAAACCTCAAACCATAAAGCCATTCCGATTTATCACTCATAAAGTTATCATTATAATATTAGGGAATTGATTGATCTTGTTATCTCAAACTTTTTGCATCTTTTGGTTGCTTTTGAAACTTGAGAAATTTCATGAATTTATTTTCTAACAAGGCCATATCTTTGGACTTAATGTCAGATTCATCATTTAAAACATGTGTTTTTTCCTGTCGGGCTTTCAAAACAATGCCCTTGTCCTTATTATTCATTTTGCTGGAAAATAAGTCAAGCTCACAAGTTTGTAGGTCACATACAAGAGCTTCAAACTTTTTAGAATTTAAAGCATCCAAGGAATTCAAAACAATCACATTTGATTAATTCTTTCAGACAAATACCTTAAGATTTTCTTCATTACTCAGTTATCCTGTATTCTCTTTCCTAAGTTAAAATATGAGTTAACTATGTCAGATAATCTACTGTAGAACTCATCGAAGGTTTCACTGTCCAACATCATAATGGTTTCGAACTGAGTTATGAGGTTTTCGAGTTTAGAAGACTTGACAACACTAGTTCATTCATGGGTGAGTTGGAGTATGTCCCAAACATCTTTAAACATCACACAAGTCATAATGCAGTGGAACTCCTGCAAGGTCACAGATCGCAACAAAGCATTTAAATTATGTAAATTATAACTTTGTAACCCATGTTCAAACACACGCCAGGACTTTAAGGGTTTGGGTAGCCTATTTTCTCTAACTAAGGTTGTAGTTGAGGACAAACCAATAAGTATCTCATGCCATACATAATCATCTATAGGCTTAAGTGTTAATTTCTTACTCATTTTCCAGTATGCATAGTTTGACGCCTCAAACATCAGGGATCTAAGACCATTAAAACCAAAAAATTCATACCTAAAAATGCTAAATCTAAACAAAACAACTTAGTGTTCTAACTCTATTACCAATTTAAAGAGGTTCGATAGCTCAGGAAAGGATGATCTAACTAACAAAACGTGTATTTTCCAAAATTTCAAATTTAATGACTGAAACTTTTAACAGATTACGCCCAACAAATTTGTGTAACACTTTTGAACAGATTGTTGTGAAAACCCAATTTACCCAATTTTATATTTTTAACCAAAAACATATATTTAGGCTATATTAGATAAAATAAATAAAACATCCACTATAGGCCGATGAAATGGAAAAACCTTGGACGATCGATCCAAATAGATTATATGATAAGGTTTTGCAAATACAAATAGATTACTATGATAAGGTTTTTCAAATACAAGTGAATTGTGCGGCTGGGCCATCCAATGTTTTTTCCATTTTGGATATTCCTCGTACATCGACGTCTTGTGAGATTGGTGTATTTATTTTATATGTTGTCACCTAGATGCATGCTTTAGGTTAAAAAAATAAAATTTTCTAAATTAGTTTATCGCTGCAACTCGATTTGAAATTTGTGAACAAGTTTTTATTTGGTTAATTTGTTTAAAGGCTTGATTTTTAAAAATTGAAAAAAATTATAAAAATTGGAATTTTTATTTGCAAGACCATTCTTGCTTAAACGCACCATGGATATCAAGTGAACTTTTCACGCTTACATTGTATCTGTGTAGTTTGGGCAAACATATATAATGCCTCGAAAGTCCACTAGAGATGGCTTTCTCTTGTGAGAGAAGTTGCTTATTCTCTCTAAAAATACCCCTCTTTTCGTAATTAATCCTCCACGCTTTCCATGGAATCAAAATTAGAATTTAGCTTGGATTTTGATCCTAAGCCTTTTGATACTCACTATTCTCCAACACTTTTAGTTACACCTCCTGACTGTTCAAAAATGGTGAGAAGTACTGAGTCTAAAATTTTTTTTGATTCAGTAGAGGGATCGACTTTTCCAAAGGATAATTTGCCTCAGGGGCATGTTCGTTTGTTGGAAAAAAGTCCCAAATGGTTACTGAAAAACACCAAAAATTAAACACCATTCATTCGAAGAAAGTATTCATCTAAGTAAATGAGGAGCATCAATCACATCCAAGTATTCTCGATAGTTTTTTATCTCCAATTTGTAATGGGGATATTTATAAATTTCCATATGTAATCTTTAATGGCTTTTTGTAGTTTTCCTTTTCTTGTAAGCCCTTGGAGAGGCTCTTTCTCCATTAATAAATTTATGTCTGGGGTTTTAATCCCTCTTCCATAAATAAAAAAAATAAAAAATAAAAATAAAAGGACAGTCAGGGTTGAATTGTGGGACGTTCTAGGAGGAGACATTTTCGGCAGACGAATGCGAAAAAGTTATGGAAATTAATTGAGGTCATTCTAGTCAAGTGGTTTGTCTTTATTTATTTATTAATTTTACAACTAGTTATGTATTAGGATTCCTGCCATTTGGATTTTGGGATGTAATTAGAAAAATAAATAATTCTATTATTCCAGTGGCCAACTAGGATTCCTACGATACGGATTCGCCCCGAAATAAAAGAATTTTGGCATGTGCGGGTCTTGAGAAATATTTACGGCCTCCCACATATATAAATTGTCTGTCATTAAATGATGATGAAAAGGTAGAACATGGAGTTCTCGAACCTATTTTACTCAAAGTAGGCAAAAAAGGTAGTCGTTCTCACAGAAATGTCATTAAAGACAAATTGATGCATACCAAATAAAAAAAATTTAGGGTCTAGTGACTAAGTTACCGAACGGATAGGTGTTAGGCACCCATTCTGCCTTATTAGTATCTCATAAGCTAGGATAATATTCTCATTTTCTCTGAAATATAATTTATGGGTATAATGTGTGTGATGTCAAAATAAGTTAGAAAAATAAATCGTTATATACACATGATGAGAAGGACAGAAATGATTCATTCTGAGGAGTATAAGAAGAAATAAAATAATCTGACAAGGTAGCCAAAATGTGCGCATTGCGCGAAGAATGGAATATGTATGTATGAGGAGGGCGCTAAAAATATGATAATCAAAAGGCACAATGATATTTGCAATATATTGGACACAAATCTGCCATGGTGAAATAAATATGTGTGTCTAACGAAAAGTCCAAAAAAAGAAACATAATAAAAGAATATGAAAATATGATATAATTAACCAACGGATCATGATTTACTATGAGGAAATGAATATGCATGTTTGATGGGTTACTAGTACTTATATATGTATATACGCATAGTAATACTAAATATTCGAACAAGTAAAGTAAATAAATGAGCAAATAGGACTGGAATAAAGAGGATGACTAGGGACACCTAGATAGGTCAAAAAAGGCAACAAAGTCCATGTAGTTTGGTAACACGCAAGGGTGGGGTTTAACCCATGAACCCAAAACTTGAAATTCTCTAAGTTCATTTAAAAATGTTCACAAGTGTTGGGAGTGTGAAAAATGGAAAATATACTTTAGGGTTTAAAGGTGAACCCTCTTTTAGCATTTTTGGTTTATAAAATTATGTTTTTTGCATATAAATAATAAAAATAATGGATTGATTGGAGTGATAAAAAGAAATAAAGTAAAAATATGCCAAGAGTGAAGAAAATAATAATAAATGACACTAGTTAAATAAGATGTAAAAAGATTGAAGTAGACCTCATATAGAACTTTGCTATGATTTCGACGTAAAGCTGGCTAATTTTTATGGAGTTTGAGTGGTGGTGGGGTAATGGTAAAATTGCGTGGCAAAAAGTGAGGTCAATGCGATGTAAGAAAAGTGGAGAGAATTTTTAGAAAATGAAATTTTGTAATGACGATGAACTAATTTCGAGGTGGAGGTTGTTTTAATTTTCAGAAAAGGGTTCTTACGAATTAGGCCATGACTTCCTTAAATAGAAAAATATAGGGCCAGGGTCTATGCCGATTGGCATAGGCCCTGGTCTTCTGACCGGCATACCCCTGGCTTGTTGATGATGTAAAGTACCCCTCTGATGATAGGCAGAGGGTCTCGGGAGGCCTATAGGCAGTCCAAAAGGGAATTTTTCTAAAAAACATGCAGAAAATGTGAATCGTATGTCCGAATCGAACATAGACAAAATCGTTGAAAAACGTATTGAAATCCGTATGAAAATCTATTGGGCCACTTTCTAGTCTAAGAGTTAACGAAAGTCAAACGATGCTTGAAAATGCTAGATAGCATCTAGGATGGGATTGATGGAGTAAAAAGGCAAGTACGCACGAACCGTACGGTCGATTCATGCATGGAATTGACCATTGGAAGGGGTATTAAAAGCCTTATGAAAGTGAAAGAGATATTCCTAGGTTTGAAAGTTAAACAAAGTTAAACGGAGCTCGTGTGGTGGCCTCTTTGATAGGGTTCTTACAGTAAAAAGTGAAGTACTCGCGAACTGTAGGGCTAATTTATGAATGGTATTGATAGTTTGAAATGGTATTCATAGCCCTATGGAAGTGAAATGAGCTACGAACAGATTTGGGAGTTGACCAATGTTAAAATGGGCTCGAAACAGACTGATGGTCTCTAAAACGGGGTTTCGAAGAAAAAAGGAAAGTACGTGCGAACCATGAGGCCAAGTCATGCACGGTATGGACAATTGAAAAGGGTATTTAGAGCCCTATGAATGTTTAAGGATTTACTCTCGGGTTCTAGAAAGTCCTGATATGCTATGTAAGTATGGTCTTGCAAACAAAAACATTTTCTTATTTTTCAAATTTAATAAAAAATACTTTAAATAATTTAATGTAATAAAAGCCTTTTCACTAATTAAACCGTTTATTATGAAAAAATGATTTACCCAATTTTATCTTTTTTAACCTAAACATGAATCTAAGTGATAAAAATGTTAAAATAAGTAAAGCAAGACAACACGCCAATGTACGAGGAAAACCCATAATAGGAATAACCTCGGATGACCCAGCCAAACTGTTCACCATGATAAGGTTTTACAAAGACTAGACGGTGGTCTTACTCAATGACTCATCTCCCTACCAAGATTTAATGTGTTTCTATATTCAACTTATCCTTCACATTGCAACGTAGGAGTCCACCCACACAAACTGCCACAACGCGTGAATCCCCGCGTGACTGGGTATCCACCGATGAGGCTCAAAAAGTATCTACGAAATAGGAAAATGGAATTATCATTTATTTATCAGAACACATGAAACCACAAATATGATGACTACCACACGAAACGTTCTGCCTCCAGATGAATAGAAATAGACTTTGTGCCCGGCAAAAAGATCTCAAAGTATAAGAATATTGAAATATGGATCTTTAAACTCTTTTGGGTGAAACAGTGGTTTTGAAATTTGGTAAAAAAATGGGAATTCTTCTTTGCCAAATGTTCTTCAAAATTTAAGTCCATCACGCTTCTTTATATTAAACTAAGAAATTTGAGGCGGCAAGTTCATCCAAATGAAAACATAGTTCTCATTCGAATGAAATTCATATGTTGTTCAAATTAAGACCCGTCTCGTTCGAACGAACATGCATTGTGGTTCAAACGACCTTACCATGAGATTCCAAATGGTGACCTTCTATTTGACAAAGAGTTCCCGTTTGAAGTTCAATAGATGTTCGTTTTAATATCCTAAGCTTGTTCCAACGAGATCTAAAACTTGTTTTAACGAAATTCTTATTTCATTCTAATGAACTCTGTATCTCGATCTAACGAACTAAGAAATAAAAAAAAATCTAAAAAGTATTTAAAAACAGTTCCAAATGATTTTGTTTAAAAAATAATCCCCATAAATAATTTTCAATGGATCATAATCTAATGTGTCCCTACTTTTAAGATCCTCAAAAAATGTGAGGACTACCATGGCATGAAACACGATATGATGCGTATCCATCTTTGAAGCTTTTTCGCTACGTCTTCAACAGTTTTTCAGGATTGACAATACAAAGTATAACTTATAACTCAATTTTTTCCTGAAATCATGCCAATTACAAACAAATTGAATCGGTCGGGAATTTTCCCTTATAAATCTCCCCTTTTGGCTATTCCGGGACAAAAAACCAAAGTAAAAACCCCGTGAGTCCGAAAAGAATTTTAAACACTCAACCTCAAAAGAAAAAAGTACAGATGATCGAGAAACACATATGCTAAGAGCTTTGCTCGCTTGAAACTTTGTCTTATGTTGTAAAACAACACACTTAAAACACCTTCAAGTGCAAAAAAATATAACATGTATAAAATCAGCATGTGAATAAATTCAAACTGTGTCTAACAATCTCACCCTAGGTAAGATATCTCCTACTAAGATAAAGATATCATAATCATGAAAGGAAAGACACTGTTGTTACTCATTTTTGTTTAGAACTAAACAAAGTAAGAATTCTATTTATCCCCCATGAACCAAATCTCCCCGAAATATGTGAACATATAATAACAAGAGAAATTACAGAAGTAGTAATACTACCTTGCAATGGTGTAGTGTGCAGCAAGAACATAACATTGCAACATACGCACGAATATTCACGAACCTAGAATATTAATAAATTTACTAATCAATACTGTCATGATATGATAAACATAATTAGGAATTGATGATACCAAAAATGGTATCACCAAGTCAGTATATTTTGTGAGCTCAATCCAGTATAACAATGCTGGAAACACAACAACGTAATATAGAAGGAGGTGAGGCAAAGAGGGAGATAACAGGTAATATAAGTGGTTTAACCAATCTTGGCCTACTCCACTATGTGGGTGGGTGTGAAATCCACTAAATAGGGGCTATAATGGCCTTGGGATACAAAACACTCAAGCTTTCTGTAATACCCCATAATTTTTCTAAAATAAATAATAATAATATTTTTGATAAATAAAATTTTGTGGAAATTGGACTCAATTGGAAACTTAATTTAATAATTGCAAAGGTGTAATTTGTTGTTAAGTCATATTTGTATGTGATTGATTTTCTACATGTATCTATGTGTATAGCTATAGCATTGCATGCATTGCAAAAAAAATACAAATTAATATGTGACACAATTCAAAAGTACCCAATGTTAACATAAAATAAATTGGGATATATTTCGGTGCACATATGGGATCGTTCAGGTGTTTTAGAGCTTTAGAAATAGCCCCAGATCAATAATATATAGGTTGGAGAGCTTTTGGACTAGTTGGGATATGGATTCGGGTCTATTTGGGTGTCCAAAAATTGGGTTTCAAGCCCAACTCGGGATTAGGATTAATTAGTGTTTAAGTGGGGGTAAACCACTTCCCCACTACTATTCAGAAAAGACCTAAACACAACTGTTAACGGGAGAGGAAATAAGAAGGACCAAAATAGGAAAAAAGGACAAGGAATCAAGAAGAAATCAAAGGGTCTGTCTTCCAAAAATTTCTAAGGCAACAATCCTTTTACTTAATTAAAGTTTTAAGTGTATTTTCTTGATGCATTATAATGACCCTTAAAATTTCTGGGATTTATGTTTGATATGAATGATTTGATGATGAATAAATATTCTATGCATGTAGATGGTTGGATTTAATATAGAATAAGCCCTGGAAATTTAGGTATACCGATATCTAGAAATTGGGGTTAGAACCCTCAGGGTTCTTGATAGTTAAGTGGGGACATCTTGACTATTTGATGTAGAGGATATTATTGTCGGTATATGGACTGAAATCCTGATGTAAACCCATTGATAGATGCCACATATCATGAATTAAATAGGGTTGGAATTTTCACATAAGCATAGCATATTTTCATCTTTTGGATGATTTGGCTTGAAAGGAACTCGAGATATTTTGATGGCGTTGAGACGCAACCGTCGAGACTTCGTTATATATTTTTTAGCACTCTGCTTAGTTGGTATGAGGAGAAGATCGTAATCACGACGCAGGATTTCTTAGACTTCGTTGATGAGATTCACTCAGCTTCATAAACGAGAGCTTTTGTTTGTTGGAACCCGTTCTGTATTTCTTTTTCTTAGTTTCTTTTTATTTTAATTGTACACTTCCTATATACGGGTTCGCTCCCTATAGCGTTGGTTTTAATACAATATTTTAATTATAAAAAAAAATCTATTAATAGAATCTGACAGAACTAAATTTTCTTCTCAAAATAAGTATTTAGATTTTATGGATAATTTCTATAATTTAATATTTTATAATCATTTTTGTCTTCACTGAAATTATTGTAAGTATTCCCATGGGAATGTAAGAATACCACCTATTGGATGAATTTTAATTCAACCTTTTTTCCACCAAGAAGGTAATCTAATTCCATTTTGGTCACATTCTCTTGTAACTTAACATCACACCAAACATAGTAATGTTACACTTTACCATAATTGTTGGAAGGAATCAAATTCCAACTAGTTTTTTTGCGTTCTAAATGGGTCGTATAGCCTAAATTTTCTATGTTTCCTCTTCCAAATATTTAAACTTTCTATTTTCTCTCTCTACATTGTTTAATGTAATATGTCTATTAGTGGTGACAATATTGGAAACGACACGAAAACACAACACAATACAACACGAAATTGACATGGCTTATCCTGCTTGTGTTTTAGTTTTTTGGTACAAACTCGTATCTTATCGTGGTCATGTTTAAAATTAGACCTGAAATTGACTGAAAATTGATCGAAACTAAAACGTTTAGACACAACAATTTTAAAATTGTAAAAGAGAGTAATAAGTCATGTAGAAAAAAAATGTTCACCCTTATTGTTTTAAAAGTATGCCAGACTGTATAATAGAAGATATTTTAAGAGAGAATAATAATCCATGTAGTAAAAAAATGTATTTAGCTTCAATTATATTGGAGTTTAGTGTAATTTTACTACACCATTTAAACATTTCAATTATGTATTAAAATATGGATAAGAATAAAATAGATTATTTAAAACACAAATATATATGAGTTTAGTACATTTTTAATTTAAGGGAAAAATAATTTAATGTACAAAAAAAATTTCATTCTTAAAACCACTTGAATAACATATTATAACCTTCCTCTTATTACAAAGGATGCATCATGCACTCCCACTTGTTAAAAAGTCAACGCGTATTTAAGTATATATTTATGAGTTTATAAAATTTTATGTAATTAGTTATACAAAGATTTAGTTTTGCAAAAAAAAATATATAGGAATAGGTGAAGGACCCACCTCAAAACATTTCCTACCACTAGGTATATATTACCTTAGAGACCAAAATGCTTTGTTATATACATTATTGGAGTCCCACATCAAAAATAATTGCAAGCCTCTCAACTATTAGCATATTATAAAGCTACTCGTAACTCACTTATAAAGTTGGGACCGAATCTGGGCTAAGAGTCTTCTAGCTCTGGCCTTCTAATAGTTCAAAACAATGGTGAAACCATTTTTGGGATCAGTAGACTGCTAATTTTACAGTGCACTAAGGGATCCTGTAAGAAATCGAAGGGCATCCGTTGATTGAGTTTCAAATTTTTAATACGTATTTGAAAGTAATCACGTGAATGAGAATTTAATTAGCACGAGGGTTGACAATTATGTACTTGTGCCATTTTTTGTGTTTCTTCTCTATTTAGGTTTAAAAAAGATTGTTAAACACGTCTCTCGTGTTTTTAGGTTGGTCGTGTTCATTTTAATTAAAAAAACATAATATCAGATTGTGTTATGTTCATATTACATAAATCTTGTTCCGGTCGTATCTGGCTTATCATGGCCCAATAACACGATTTGGCACCCATTTTGTGTGTGTGTGTGTGTGTGTGTGTGTGTGTGTGTGTGTGTCTTCGCTTCCTTAACAATATAATTATCAATTCCTCAACTCTCATAAAACTCCCTCCTAACTTGATCAAATATCATGTAAAAGATATTTCATTATGAGCCACTAACGCTCATATTTTAAGAGGATCCATTACTATGATCTATTCCTGTTCATGCCTATTCCTCTTCAAATATTTTTTGTCCTTCTCTCTAAATTTTATCACTGAAACTAACATTAGATATTTTCTCTATTTTAATTCACTTTAGTATTCACAAAATATTTCCACATATAACAGTAGAGGATATGCTGAGTAACCAATGGATACTGTTAACTGTAAACACTAATTTGGATGTATATCCTAGGCCTTTTAAGTTCCAATATATGTGGCCCACTCATAACTCTTTTATGGATACTATTAAATCCTCTTGGGCTACTCCTGCTGATGGTTATGGGATGAGATTGTTTTCTATCAAACTGGAGAGGCTCAAAGGTGAATTGAAGAATTGGAATGGGGAAACTTTTAAAGATATATTTGAAAAGGTTAAATATCTAGAGGGCAATATTGTTCAACTCAAATTGTTATATGAACAGGGGAGCTCTGATTCAAATAGCGAAGCACTTAAAGAAGCACAAGTTAAATTGTTTGAAGTAAATAAAATTGAAGAGATGTATTGGAGGTATAAATCAACTATCAAATGGCTCAAATTGGGGGATGCAAACACTATGTTTTTCCACTCTAGTGTTAAATCTAATCAGAAAAAGATGGGGATCCCTTCTATTAAAGATGGTTCTGGGATTCTTTGGGAGGAGGACCAAGCTGTGAAATCTCGTATAGTAAAGTTTTTCGATGATAATATGGCTCCAAATTTGTCTTTAAGCATGGTGGATGTTTCTAATATCATTCCAAACATTATTACTTCTGAGAGGAACTCTGATCTGGAGGTTTTTCCTTTTGAAATGGAGGTCTTTATAGCATTGTCTAAACTTAGTGAAGACTCAACTCCAGGTCGTGATGGTTTTGGAGGCTCTTTTTATAAACAAATGTTGGGGAATCATAAAAGATGATGTTTTATCTTCTATTGATAGTTTTTTTGCAGGTTCAAGTATTCCTCAGAGCTAGTCTAGCACTTTAATAGTCATGATTCCAAAAATTCAACATCCAAAGACTTTTGGGGATCTTAGACCTATTAGCCTCTGCAATTTCTCAATGAAGATAATCACAAAAATCCTTGCAACCAAACTTTCAAAGCTTCTTCCTATCCTTATATCTCCTAATCAAAGAGGATTCATCAGAGGCAGATCAATTCAAGATAATATACTCCTTACAAAAGAATTGGTTGAAAAATTAGATAAGAAGGTGCATGGTGGTAATTTTGTGTGTAAGATAGATATGGAGAAGTCTTATGATAGGGTCAATTGGGGGTTTTTATTATCTTTTCTCAGGAGTTTTGGCTTTGGGGAATAATGGAATGACTTTATTTGGAGAGTTATTTCTGGAAATTAGTTCTCCATTTGCATAAATGGACAAAATTGTGGATTCTTCAAATCTAATAGAGGTATAGGACAAGGGGACCCTATCTCCCCATGTCTTTTTTTATCTTGGATGTTGAATATCTGAGCAGGGGCTTAAACAAATTAATGGAGGAAGAAAAAATCAAGCCTTATTACATGCCTAAAGAAAGTCCTTAGTTTCTCACTTAATATATACTGATGATGTAATTATCTTCTCTAGAGGAGATAAGAGAAGTCTCAATTATCTCATGAATTTCCTTCTTAAATATTCCTCCATTTCAGGTCAGAGAATTAATTTTAATAAGAGCTCCTTCACAGTTAAAAAAAAAGGTATTGCTAGTTTCAAAAACTAAGTGGGGGCAGTCTGCACAGATCTTCAAGCTAAATCTTTCCCTATTAAATACTTAGGTTGTCCTTTACTTCAAAGGAGGAGCAAGGTTGTTTACTATGAAAGTCTTCTTAATTATTTGAGATCCAAGATGGCAGGGTGGCAATCCAAATATTTGTCTTCAGAAGGTAAGTACAATTTGATTAATCATGTGCTCTCTTCTATTCCTCTATTCCTTCTGGCTTCTATTTCTCCTCCAAAATCAATTATTCGAAAGATTCATAGTCTCTTTAATAAATTCTTTTGGGGTGGTAATGTTTAATCTGATTGGAGATATTAGTGGAAAAATTGGGAGTTTCTTTGTAGAGGTCCATCTCAAGGAGGTCTTGGATTAGAGATTTTAATGTTATTTCAAAAACCTCAAATAGATACAAAAATTCAAATGCTTCCTTATATAGGGGATCTCTCACCTGGAAGAAAATTTATGCAGTAGTAGATCTTTGTTCTTCTAATATGGACATTATTAATGATAAATTGATTTGGAAGCCGACATCTACAGGCCAGTTCTCCTTCTCATCTTCTTTAGACATTGTTAAACTTTATTATCCTTCCTCTAGAGTTAGTACATTTATTTGGCATCCTCATATTCCAAAACAATGTTTTATTTTTATGTGCAAATTGCTCAATGACCGTTTAGCTCTGGATGATAATGTTAAATCCTTGGGTATTCGATTATGCTCTAGATGGAAAGCCTGTAAATCCAAGGAGGAATCTATTAATCATGTGTTTCTTCAATGCTCCATTATCCAACCTATTTGGAAGTTTTTTGCAGATCTTATGGGCCTTCCACGGGATAAAGTTTCAATTCATTCTCTACTTCATAGCTGCTAGTTAAAGTCAAGTCATAATGATTATTCTAAGTTCCTTGCTAAATTTATCCCAATTGTGGTTTCTTGGCAGATTTGGAAAGGAAGAAATAAAGCTTTCTTTGAGAATTGTAATATGGTTCCTTCAGAGTTAATTTCAAAATCCATTTCTCTCATTTTAAATATTTGTAAGGATCTTTCTTTCAAGAGTTCTATCTCATTCTTTGATAAGGGAATTCATGAGATTTTTAATCTTACCACTCTCAGGATAATACAAAGTTTCAAATCAGTGAAATGGCTTCTCCCTCCATCTGGTTGTTACAAGTTGAATGTGGATGGAGCTTCTAAGGGAAATACAAGTTTGTCTGGCTAAAAGGGTATTTTAAGAAATGGCAAGGGTGAGATGATTTGGGCCTTTTTCGAATATGGTGGTGTTAATTCCAAATATTTTGCTGAACATAGTGATCTCTACATGGGCATTATGATTTGTATTGATCATCATAGTACTAGTGTTCTGATTGAAACTGATTCAAAGTTTGTGGTGGATCTGATTAATAGAAATTGGAAACCTCCTTGTCATTTGATCCCTTTAACTTATAAAATCAGGTCAAAATTATTGATGTTAAATTATACTCTCTCTTATGGATACACGGAATCTAATATGGTTGCAGATGCTTTCGCCAATATTTTCTAATTCTTTGAAGATTTTTTACAATGCTCTTGATCTTCCTTCTACCGTGAAAGGTACCTATAGGCTTGACAAGATGGGATGTAGTTATATTAGATCTTCCTTCCAATTTTCTCGATAGTTTTTTTTCTCCAATTTGTAATGGGGATATTTATAAATTCCCATATTTAATCTTTAATGGATTTTTGTAGTTTTCCTTTGCTTTCAAGACATTGGAGAGGCTCTTTCCCCATTAATAAATTTATGTCTGGGGGTTTAATCCCTCTTCCATTAATAAAATAAAAAATTAAAAAAAAGGATAGTCAGGGTTGATTTGTGGGACGTTCTATGAGGAAACATTTTCGACAGATGAATACGAAAAAGTTCTGGAAATTATTTGAGGTCATTCTAGTTAAGTAGTTTGCGTATTTATTTATTTATTTATTTTACAACTAGTTATGTATTAAGATTCCTGCAATTGGGATTTTGGGATGTAATTAGAAAAAGAAATAATTCTGTTATTCCAGTGGCCATTTGGGATTTCTCCGATACGGATTCGCCCTGAAATAAGAGAATTTTGGCATGTGAGGCTCTTGAGAAATCTTTGTGGGCTCCAACATATATAAATTGTTCGTCATTAAATGATGATGAAAAGGTATAACATGGAGTCACGAGCCTATTTTATCAAAGTAGGCAAAAGATGTAGTCGTTGTTGATGCAAAAAACTGGACTGAATCCCATTTTTATGATCACAGATAAATAGATAAAAGCAATCCAATCACACACGAGAGACAAAGATTTTTAAAGTGGTTCGTCTATAAGGAAAAGCCTACCTCCACTGTTATTTTATTCCCAGGGGTTTACAATAGCACAATGTGGTAGAGAGAGAAAGGATGTGTATCTTGTGTATGGTGTTTCTTGGTTCTCCCCTCTTTTTGGCTAAGGGAATACATGTATTTATAGTGATGGGAGATAAAGAGATTCATTGTATGTAGACATTTATACATTATGTCTACATTCAACGAATCTAATTGTTGAATTTCTTGGTATGCTATGTGTTGTCATCTACAGTATAAATGTACACTAATGCTCATTAAATGCACAGTCATCTTTATTAATGCACATTAAATGCATAGTTATCCCTTGATCTTCCTGGTTGGTATGCCGACCAACACTCCTCGGGTGCCGACCAACTCTCCTCGGGTGCCGACTAATACTCCTCGGGTGCCGACCAACTCTCCTCGGATGCCGACTAACACTCCTCGGGTGCCGACCAACTCCCCTCGGATGCCGACCAACTCTCCTCGGCTGTCGAATATTGCCACGCAGGATGACACGTGTCCTTTTCTTATTGGTCCTCGTAGATGGAGAATTTTTACATTAACAGAAGCCCCCAATGCTCCATGCTTGATGGTTTACTTGAAAGGATGGAGTATTTATTCTGCAGTGTTGCTCGGTGCTCGTGAAATTCTTGATCTACCTTCTTGATTTGTTCAACATAAAGTGCATTATCTCCTGGACGACATATGATGCAGGCTGATCGATGGTTGCTAATCTTTCTTTGGAGGAACTCCGTGTGCTATGTATCACGCCTGGGAATTTGGATGCATCCATGCTATAGTATGCATCTTGTAGCTTGTCATAATCTTCAAGTATGTTGATTGGTTTGCTAGCCGACCAACTGCCTCCTGTGCCGAGTAACTGAGTGCTAACTTCACTTGCTTGATTTTTCTGATTTATGCTCCTCTGAATACTTTGTCGAGTAACATACTAGCTTTTGGACCCAACTCTTCAATCTTGTTAGTACCAAGCTAGTGGTGGACTTCGAAACATTTTCGTACAACTTCTTCTTCATTATTGGTTGAGACAGTAGTAGCAAAAGATCTCAGTGTTGTAGATGATGATTTTGACTTCTACCTCTGCTCGGTAATGAGCAAAAGGTTCTCGGGGACGAGCAAGAGCTGCTCGGACAGACCATCTATGATGAACATCAGAATGCTGAAAGATCTTAACTTCATGAACTCTCCTTATGCTTTGGATGATCCTCCTGCGGGCAAGGAACCTGTTTCAAAAGCAGAGGGAAAGAGAGTAATAGAGTAGGAATCTCAATGTAATAGTTAGTATACATTTTCATTCTCAATGTATTTTGTTTTTTATTTTAATGAAAGACTTTCATTTTTGTTCGCAATCTTAATTGCTATTGTCTTGTAAATATCAAACACTTTACATTTATGCATATGTATCTGTTAAAAAGATAACAATATTGCGATGTTCATCGACCAACTTAGTAATAAAAAAGTTACAAGTATTAGTAACGTTGCTCGATCACTTAATAATAAAGTAATGAGTATAAAAATGTTTAAATTTTTTCCAGCCAACCAAGGTTGTTAAATTGTGCTCATCGACCAATTATGGTTAGTGAGAGTTTATCCTCGACTAACCATACTTGGTAAATTTTTGTCTTTTTCATAAAATGTGTCCGACCAACCAAGGTCGATAAATTCTCCTCGTCGACCAACTACAATTAGTGGGTTTTTATCCCCGACCAACCATACTTGGTTCAGTTTGGAATATTTTGTTCTTCGAGGAACTTTTATATTTTCTGTAATAATCTTACTTTCCGACCAACATAAGTTGGCATGTGAGAGCATATTTTGTTTTCAAACCAACCGAGATTGGCATTTTTAAGAATGTTGTTCTTGCCCTTTTACCAACCGGAGTTGGTCATGGGTTCGAACTATCAGGTTCTTTCGAACTATCGGGTTCTTTCGAACTATCTGTCCACTAGTCATCTTACCAACCGTAGTTGGTCACGCTAGTGTACGCCTCCTAACCAAAGGATTATATTTTTTGGTTCTTTCGAACTATCTGGTTCTTTCGAACTATCTTTCCACTAGTTATCTTACCAACCGTAGTTGGTCACGCTAGTGTACGCCTCCTAACCAAAGGAGTATATTTTTTGGTTCTTTCGAACTATCTGGTTCTTTCGAACTATCTGTCCACTAGTTATCTTACCAACCGTAGTTGGTCACGCTAGTGTACGCCTCCTAACCAAAGGAGTATATTTTTTGGTTCTTTCGAACTATCTTACCAACCGAAGTTGATCGTGGGTTTGAACTATCGGTGTTTGCTTTTATTGCTGGGCAGCGTAGTGTTGCACACAATACTGACTGTAGCTCATTAATCCAATTAGCCTTACATAGCCTCTTTTTCAAACCATTTAGTAATGTTCTGCTCGTCACTTCAGTTTGTCCATTATTCTAAGGATGACCAGGTGCTGAATGAACCTTCAAAATGTTTGACTGATGACAATAAGCGGCAAACTCCTCGTTATCGAATTGTGTTCCGTAGTCTGTGATGATGGCAATGACGAGGTATTTGAATCTTCCTCGGGTCGTCGGTAGTGGTCCAACCAAATCAATTCCCGCATGGAAAATGGCCAAGGAGAAGTGATGGGTGTCAACAATGTTTGTGGAGTTCTTCGGATGGAGGAAAAGCGTTGGCACTTGTCACATTTCTTGGCATAAGCTATACAATCGGCTCTCATCGTCGGCCAGTAGTATCTCTGCGTCATCACCTTTTGAAAAAGTGTCCGACCTGCTACATGGGCTCCACAGGACCCTTCATGGATCTCTTTAATCAATTCTTTCACCTCGGAGGGATGTACACATCTTTGCAAACCTGCCATAATTCCTCGTCTATACAAAATACCATTAATTAGTACATACCGAGCAGCTTTAAACTTCCATTTCTTGGTAGCGAGCTTATCCTCCGGTAATTGTTCCTCCTCAATATATGCTCTGATGGGATCCATCCAAGATGGTCCTAACTCAAGGGTAATAATATTCATCGTCAGGTCTTCATCTATGCTCCGACTTTCTAATACTTCAATTGGTATCGTTCTTCGCAGCTCGGTACGAGTAGCTGATGCTAATCGGACCAAGGCGTATGTTCTCACATTCTCCATTCTTGATATTCTTACTAGTTGAACAGCAACAAACTCTGATACCAACTCCATCACCTTTGCTTGATACTTGATCATCAATTCTCCTTTGGCTGCATATATTCCCAACATTTGGTTTATGATCAATTGAGAATCACCGAAGACAATAACCTGCTGTGCCTCCATAGTATTTGACAAATTAAGACCTGCAATCATGGCCTCATACTCAACCACATTATTAGAAGCTTTGAATTAGAAACGTTGGGCGTATTCCATGTCGACATCGTCTGGGCTGTTCAAAACGATCCCTGCCCCCACAGCCTGTAGTGCAAGATGAGCCATCTATATATAGCCTCCATATAGGCAACTTGTCTTCTAATTTCTGGTCTGACAGAGTTCCTCGGTGGAATACTTGTCGCTTTCTTTCATCATGTCCTGATACTTCTGAGTACACCTCTTGAATTTCAATATACCTCCTGAACTTCAATATTCCTCCTGAACTTCAATATACCTCCTGAACTTCAATATCAAAAGTAATTCCTGAGCAAGAAAAACAACTCCTGAATGATGATTAGTCGGGGCCCCGACCGTGTGAGTTTGTGGAGTTGAATTTGATGCTCGACTGCATGATGTTATAAGAATGTGCCACCAAATGAACAAATATATCTGTAATAGAAGCCCCCAATTGTGGAATGTGAACTTTGAATGAGATTTATCGACCAATACCAACCGGAGTTGGATTTTATCTACCAACTGGAGTTGGATTTTGTCTACCAACCGGAGTTGGATTTTATCTACCAATCGGAGTTGGTGGTAATTGATAATAAATGATGAAGACTTCCTCGGAGCTGACCAACGGATTGATGGGAATAAGATAATATAAATGCTGGAGACCTCCTCGGCGCTGACCAACAGATTTGTTGGGAATAAGATAATATAAATGCTAGAGACCTCCTCGACGCTGACCAACAGATTTGTTGGGAATAAGATAATATAAATGCAGGATACCTCCTCGGTGATGACCAACAGATTGTTGGGAATAAGATATAATAAATGCTGGAGACATCCTTGGAGCTGAATAAGATATAATAAATGCTGGAGACCTCCTCAACAGATTGTTGGGAATAAGATAATATAAATGTTGGAGATATCCTTGGAGCTGAATATATGATTATAAATATTCGTCGAGCTCCATGCTGAAATGAGAATAGAATATGCATCCAAATAGATATAAAGAATAATTAAAAATAATAAAGTGCCTCGCCGATCAGTCGAGGTAGAATCATATAATGCCGAACAATAATAAGATCTTTCAGAACATAAGAATATGGACGAGAACGTTGTCAGGCCTGAATATAAATAAGAATTATTCGAACGAATGTTGTAATTCTCCTTAAAGCTGAATAAGTATCTTGTCGAGGCATAATTGCAGAATGCCGAACAAGAATAATATTTTCCAGAACATAAGAATATGGCCGAGAACTTTGCTGGGCTTGCATATAAATAAGAATTACCCCGACCAACTATCCGTTGGGGGTGAAATATAATAAATGTTATAGTTATCCTCAGAGCTGAATATGATAATAAGTATCTCGCCGTGCTCCATGTTGAGATGAATATAGAATATGAATCCCAATGGATATATATAATCATTTGTGATGGAGCAGATATCATAGCAATAATAAAATCAATAGTTCCTCGCTGAGGTGAAATTTCATACTGCCGAGCTATGATAATATTTTTCAGAAGAGTAAGATTATTTCCGAGCATTCGTCGGAGTTGAATCTTGTACCTGTAAAAATTAATATCTTGCTCTACCATTTGTGTAGGCTGAATTGATTAGTCATGAGAATAATTTACTCATCCAACCAATATATGATATGTATATGCTTGAGAAATAAAAATATTAATTTCAAAATATAAAATAATATGTTTTATGCCAAATGTGTGTGAGATGGACAAATTATTATCAAATATGCATCATAAATAAGACGTAAAGTTTTTTGTAAATTTATTTAATCTCCAACAACTAATCAGGTATAAGTTGCTGTTTGAAAATTATTTATCACTTGGTTTTAAAAATATTTTTGGGGTGATCATAAGTTAAAAAAGACTTAAGCCCCCTGCTTGTCCCCAAGTCGAACTCGTGTTTAAAGAAATATCAGGGGTGCTTAGCATTTTTTAATACTCCAAGATTCTACTGCTGCCGACAAACAACATGGATGTTGCCGACCAACATTTAAGGATATCTCAAATTATAGAATATATGGTTGGATGACCAGAATATCTCGAATCTTTAGATCAAAAAATAACATTCAATGTAAAATTTAAGCCTTAAGAATGTTAATTAAATGAATAAATATATAACCCACTAGATCGTGTGATTTCGACAAAGAAACCTTGTGATGTGATGAACGAGGGGCCAACATATCAAATTTGTGCCCAGAGTCTTGATATGGTCATGATTATTTTACTGATCCTCTTTTACAAGAGGTGGGTAATGATTTTTCAGGTGAGAGAAAATTATTTTTTATATTGATCCCTTCCTATTCCCAATTTGGAGAGATAAAAATATGGTGAATGATTAAAGTTATTACCAAATTTATATAAAAATTCAATCAATTTGACTTTATTGACATAGATGGAAGATGAACCAAATTAAGTATATAGTTCATAAAAGTGAATGCAAAGAGACTCAAACTTGAAGAGAGAGAAAATAGATCTGGGTCATGATTTCCATGAGAAGACTTTTTATTGTCTTTAACCTTTTCCCATTCTTTTATTAAAAATATGATGGGAATTTGAATAGACATCAAAGATCTTACAAAATTTATTTCAAAATCAACAATGAAAATGATCAAATCTTATCATCGTCGTATATATTGGTATATGTAATCTTTTAAAATATTTATTCCATGATATAAAATTGAAACTTGAGAATCAAGGAAAGAGTTATGATATATGAAATCTACTATTTTTCAGATTTCTAAATAAGAATTGATCTAATAGTTATGATTTAAAAATCATGATATGCAACATTTTGCAAATAAAAATTGGATAATTAATTTATGTATATAAACATAAAAATCATGATTGAATCATATAAAAAATAAAAACTTAGCTTTTGATGGAGAACAATGCTTGTAACACGTTCCCACAGACGGCGCCAATCTGTTGATGCAAAAAACTGGACTGAATCCCATTTTTATGTTCACAGATAAATAGATAAAAGCACTCCAATCACACACGAGAGACAAAGATTTTTAAAGTGGTTCGGCTATAAGGAAAAGCCTACGTCCACTGTTATTTTATTCCCAGGGGTTTACAATAGCACAATGTGGTAGAGAGAGAAAGGATGTGTATCTTGTGTATGGTGTTTCTTGGTTCTCCCCTCTTTTTGGCTAAGGGAATACATGTATTTATAGTGATGGGAGATAAAGAGATTCATTGTATGTAGACATTTATACATTATGTCTACATTCAACGAATCTAATTGTTGAATTTCTTGGTATGCTATGTGTTGTCATCTATAGTATAAATGTACATTAATGCTCATTAAATGCACAGTCATCTTTATTAATGCACATTAAATGCATAGTTATCCCTTGATCTTCCTGGTTGGTATGCCGACCAACACTCCTCGGGTGCCGACCAACTCTCCTCGGGTGCCGACTAATACTCCTCGGGTGCCGCCCAACTCTCCTCGGATGCCGACTAACACTCCTCGGGTGCCGACCAACTCTCCTCGGATGCCGACCAACTCTCCTCGGGTGTCGAATATTGCCATGTAGGATGACACGTGTCCTTTTCTGATTGGTCCTCGTAGATGGAGAATTTTTGCGTTAACAGTCGTTCTCATAGAAATGTCATCGAAGACAAATTGATGGATACTAAATCAAAAAAATTGGGGGTCCAGCGACTAAGTTATCGAACGGATAAGTGTTAGGCACCCATTCTGCCCTATTAGTATCTCATAAGCTAGGATAATATTCTCATTTTCTCCAAAATATAACTCATGTGTATAATGTGTGTGATTTGACAATAAGTTAGAAAAATAAATCGTCATATACACATCATGAGAAGGACGAAAATGATTCATTCTGAGAAATATAAAAAGAAAGAAAATAATCTGACAAGGTAGCCAAAATGTGTACAGTGCGCGAAGAATGGAATATGTATGTATGAGGAGGGCGCTAAATATATGATAATCAAAAGGCACAATGATATGTCCAATATTTTGGACACAAATCCGCCATGGTGAAATAAATATGTGTGTCTAACGAAAAGCCTAAAAAAGAAACATAATAAAAGAATATGAAAACATGATATGAGTAACCAACGGATCATGATTTACTATAAGGAAGTGAATATGCATGTTTGTTGGGTTACTAGTACTTATATATGTATATACGCATAGTAATACTAAATATTCGAACCAGTAACGTAAATAAATAAGCAAATAGGACTGGAATATAGAGGATGACTAGGGATGCTTAGATAGGGCAAAAAAGGCAACAAAGTCCATGCAGTTTGATAACACGCAAGGGTGGGGCTTAACCCATGAACCGAAAACTTGAAATACCTTTAGTTCATTTAAAAATGTTCACGAGTGTTGGGAGTGTGAAAAGTGGAAAAATATACTTTAGGTATTAAAGGTGAACCCTCTTTTAGGATTTTTGGTTTATAAAATTATGTCTTTTGCATATAAATAATAAAAAAAAAAGAATTAATTGGAGTGATAAAATGAAATAAAGTAAAAATATGCCAAGAGTGAATAAAAAAATAACAAATGACACTATTTAAATAAATGTAAAAGGATAGAAGTAGACCTCATATAGAACTTTGATATGATTTTGACGTAAAGCAGGCTAATTTTTATGGTGTTTGAGTGGTGGTGGGTAATGGTAAAATTGGGTGGCAAAAAGTGAGGTCAATGCAATGTAAGAAAAGTGGAGAGAATTTTTAGAAAATGAAATTTTATAATGACGATGCACTAATTTTGAGGTAGAGGTTGTTTTTAATTTTCAGAAAAGGGTTCTTACGAATTATGCCATGACTTCCTGAAATAGAAAAATATAGGACTATGGGTTAGCTGTCGATCGGCATAGGCCCTAGCCTGTCGATCGACATACCCCTGGCTTGTTGATGAAGTAAAGTACCCCGCTGACAATAGGCAGAGGTTCTGGGGTGGCCTATAGGAAGTCCAAAAAGGAATTTTTCTAAAAAATATGCAGAAAATGCGAATCGTAAGTCCGAATCGCGCACAGACAAAACCGTTTTAAAACGTATTCAAATCCATATGAAAATGTATTGGGCCACTTTCGAGTCTGAGAGTTAACGAACGTCAAACGGTGCTCGAAAATGCTCGATAGCGTCTAGGATGGGGTTCATGGAGTAAAAAGGCAAGTACACACGAACCGTACGGTCGATTCACGCATGGAATTCACCGTTGGAAGGGGTATTAAAAGCCCTATGAAAGTGAAAGAGATATTCCCAGGTTTGAAAGTTGAACAAAGTTAAACGGAGCTCAGAAGCATGTGGTGGACTCTAAGATAGGGTTCTTATAGTAAAAAGCGAAGTACGCGGGAACTGTAGGGCTAATTCATGCATGGGATTTATAGTTGGAAATGGTATTCGTAGCCCTATGGAAGTGAAATGAGCTACGGACGACTTTGGGAGTTGACCAATGTCAAAATGGGCTCGAAACACACTGATGGTCTCTAAGACGGGGTTTCAGACAAAAAAGGAAAGTACGTGCGAACCATGAGGCCAAGGTATGCACGATATGGACAATTGAAAAGGGTATTTAGAGCCCTATGAAAGTTTAAGGATTTACTCTCGGGTTATTGAAAGTCCTGATATGCTATTTATGGATGGTCTTCCAAACAAAAATATTACTTATTTTTCAAATTTAAAGAAAAAACTTTAAATAAGTTAATGCAATAAAAGCCTTTTCACCAATTAAATCGTTTATTATGAAAAAATGATTTACCCAATTTTATCTTTTTTAACCTAAAACATGAATCTAAGTGATAAAAAGATAAAATAAGTAAAGCAAGACAACATGCCAATGTACGAGGAAAACCCATAGTACGAAACCCCTCGGATGACTCAGCCAAACAGTTCACCATGAAAAGGTTTTACAAAGACTAGACGGTGGTCTTACTCAACGATTCATCTCCCTAGCAAGCTTTAATGTGCTTCTATCTTCAACCTCTTCTTCACATTGCAGCATGGGAGTACACCCACACAAACTCCCACAACACGTGAATCCACGCATGCATGGGTATCAACCGATGAGGCTAAGAAAGTATCTACGAAATAGGAAAATGGAATTATCATTTCTTTATGAAAACACATGAAACCACAAATATGATGACCACCACATGAAACCTTCTCTTTCCTGATGTATAGAAATAGACTTTTTGCCCAACAAAAAGATCTCAAAGCATAAGAATATTGAAATATGGATCTTTAAACTCTTTTGGGTGAAATAATGGGTTTGAAATTTGGTAAAAAATTGGGAATTCTTCTTTGCCAAATGTTCTTCAAAATTTGAGTCCATCACGCCTCTTTGTATTAAACCAAGAAATTCGAGGCGGCAAGTTCGTCCAAATGAAAACAGAGTTCTCATTAGAACAAAATTCATATTTTTTTCAAATGAAGACCTGTCTCGTTCGAACGAACATGCATTTTGGTTCAAATGACCTTGCAATGAGCTTCCAAATGGTGACCTTCTATTTGATAAAGAGTTCCCTTTTGAAGTTCAATAGATGTTCGTTCTAATATCCTAAGCTTGTTCCAACGAGATCTCAAACTTTTTTCAACAAAATTATCATTTCATTCTAATGAAGTCTGTATCTCGTTCTAACGAACTAAGAAATAAAAAAAAATATCTTTTTCTTCTGAAAACTATTTAAAAACAATTCCAAATGATTTTGTTTAAAAAATAATCACCCAAAATAAATTTCAAAGGATCATAATCTAATGCGTCCCTACCTGTAAGATCCTCAAAAAATGTGAGGACAAACTTGGCATGAAACACGATATGATGCGTATCCATCTTTGAAGCTTTTTCGCTACGTCTTCAACAGTTTTACATGATCGAAAATACAAAGTCTAACTTATAACTCAAATTTTTCCTGAAATTATGCCAATTACAAACAAATTGAATCGGTTGGGAATTTTCCCTTACAAATCTCCCCTTTTGGCTATTCATGGACAAAAAACCAAAGTAAAAATCATGTGGGTCAGAAAACACTTTAAAAGACTCAACCTCAAAAGAAAAAAGTATAGATGTTCGACAAACACATATGATATGTAGCTTTGCTCGCTTGAAACTTTGTCTTATGTTCTAAAACTGCACACTTAAAACACCTTCAAGTGCAAAAAAAATATATCATTTATAAAATCTGCATGTGAATAAATTCAAACTATGTGTAACAATCTCAACCAAGGTAAGATATCTCCTACTAAGATAAAGATATCATAATCATGAAAGGAAAGACACTTTTTTTCCTCATTTTCGTTTAGAACTAAACAAAGTAAGAATGCGTAAAACTATTTATCCCCCATGAACCAAATCTCCCAGAAATATGTGAACATATAATAACAAGAGAAATTAGAGAAATAGTAATACTACCATGAAATGGTGTAACGTGCATCAAGAACATAACATTGCAACACAAGCACGAAAATTCACGAATATTGACAAGCCTAGAATATTAATAAATTTACAAATCAATACTGTCATGATATGATAAACATAATTAGGATTTGATGATACCAAAAATAGTATCACTAATTCAATATATTATGTGAGCTCAATCCTGTATAACAATGCTGGAAACACGACAACGTAATTGTTGATGCAAAAAACTGGACCGAATCCCATTTTTATGATCACAGATAAACAATCCAATCAAGCACATGAGAGACAAAGATTTTTAAAGTGGTTCGGCTATGAATAAAGCCTACGTCCACTATTATTTTATTCCCAGTGGTTTACAATAGCATCATAGGATGTAGAGAGAGAAAGGATGTGTATCTTGTGTATGGGGTTTCTATGTTCTCTTGGATCTCTCCCTTTTGGCTAAGGGAATACATGTATTTATAGTGATGGGAGATATAGAGATTCATTGTATGTAGACATTTATACATTATGTCTACATTCAACGAATCTAATTGTTTAATTGCTTGGTATGCTATGTGTTGTCATCTACAGTATAAATGTACATTAATGATCATTAAATGCGTAGTTATCCTTTGATCTTCCCTGTTGGTATGCTGACCAACTCTCCTCGGGTGTCGACTAACTCTCCTCGGGTACCGACCAACTCTCCTCGGGGGATGACTAACACTCCTCGGGTGCCGACCAACTCTCCTCGGGTGTCGAATATTGCCACGTAGGATGACATGTGTCCTTTTCTGATTGGTCCTCGTAGATGGAGAATTTTTGCGTTAACAGACAATCCGTTGATGTAAAAAATTAGATTGCTTCTAATTATTTAATCACAGATAAATATAAATGAGACCCAGAATTTTAAAGTGGTTCAGCCTTATAAGAATGGCCTACGTCCACTGTTTCTTTTATTGCCAAGTGTTTTAGAATTCTCGATATGTAATTCTATCAAGAAATTCCGGTCCCCTTGAATGAGGGAGATACAAGGTATTTATTGCCCTTAGGTTGTACATGTGAAAGGGTAAACAATTAATTCCCTTTAAGAATATACGTCTGTATGATAAGCATTCAATGAACACTTGAACTGTTGATTATTTGGCAATAAATGCTGTGGCCGAGATGCAGCTCGGACCGCCTAAGTTGTTCGTCATTGAAGAGTTCCTCGGAGTGTTGGTGTTCCTCGGAGTGTTGATGTTCCTCGGAGTGTGTATGACTTGGTCGGGGAAATAGACTTCCTCGTTGCTATTGTGCCACGTAGATCGACATGTGTCTTCTTATTATTCGTCTATATCAGCATACTAATTTTGGTATCAACAGTAATATAGAAAGAGGTGAGGCAAAGAGGGAGATAACACATAATATAAGTGGTTCAACCAAACTTGGCCTACTCCACTATATGGGTGTGTGTGAAATCCACTAATTAAGGACGATAATGGCCTTGGGAGATAAAACACTCAAGCTTTCTGTAATACCCCATAATTTTTCTATAATAAATAACAATAATAATATTTTTTGATAAATAAAATTTTCCGGAAATTGGACTCAATTGGAAACTTAATTTAATAATTGCAAAGGTGTAATTTATTGTTATGTCAGATTTGTATGTGATTGATTTTCTACGTGTATCTATGTGTATAGCTATAGCATCACATGTATTGCAAAAAAAATACAAATTAATATGTGACACAATTTAAAAGTACCCAATGTTAACATAAAATAATCTGGGATATATTTCGGGGCACATATGGGCTCGTTTAGGTGCTTTAGAGCTTTAGAAATAGTCCCAGATCAATAATATATAGGTTGGAGAGATTTTGGACTAGTTGGGATATGAATTCGGGTCTATTTGGGCGTCCAAAAATTGGGTTTTAAGCCCAACTCGGGATTAGGATTAATTAGTGTTTAAGTGGGGGTAAACCACTTCCCCACTACTATTCAGAAATGACCTAAACATGACTATTAACGGGAGAGGAAAGGAGAAGAACCAAAATAGGAAAAAAGGACAAGGAATAACGAAGAAATCAAAGAGGCTATCTTCCACAAATTTCTAAGGCAATAATCGTTTTGCTTAATTAAAGTTTTCAGTGTATTTTCTTCATGCATTATAATGACCCTTAAAATTTCTGGAGTTTAGGTTTGATATGAATGATTTGATGATGAATAAATATTCTAAGCATGTAGATGGTTGAATTTAATATAGAATAAGCTCCAAAAATTTAAGTATACCGATATCTAGAAATTTGGGGTTAGAACCCTCAGGGTTCTTGATAGTTAAGTGGGGACATCTTGACTATTTGATGTAGAGGATATTATTGTTGGTATATGGATCGAAATCCTGATATAAAACCCATGATAGATGCCACATATCATGAATTATATAGGGTTGGAATTTGTAATGAAATTTGAGTTAAAATATATATTTAATGTTCATACATTCTAGGAAAATTAGGCATGAAATTAGAATTGAATCATGTAATTAATGATTGTAAGTGGACTAATTAAGTTGTAGGGAATAAACTACACAACTATTAAGAAGTATAAACCCTTAGAAGTGAATTTGGAAGGAAATTAAAGAATCCCTTACTAAAACAAACAAGCACATCTGGGATTTTTCATAAAATCAAATCGATTCGGCCATGGAGCGAATTGATTCGGTTTGTCAACGAATGGATTCGACCATGAACCGAATCGATTCGGTCCTGGGGGCTGAGTGACTTAGGCCTAGAATTTGGTTAAGGGTAATTTCAGGAGTCCAAGCGAGTTGGTAGGACCGTGTATGGGCCAATAGGGAATATATCAAAAATGAAAAGGTGCCCTTATTTAATTGGGAAAATTACATTTAACGAGATGGTTAAGTAATTATCCAAGAGAGTGGAATTAATAATTCACTAGAAAATAAATTATTGAAAAATGGAATAATTGTGGACTTTATGTGGGACTTTTCTATGGTAATTACAGAGTAGTTACATATACATATTATACGAGATAATAATATGTACTTATATGAATTTGTGTGGACATACCAATGTTCATGGACTGTCCTATCGGCTTGGGGGTTCGTACGTTCGGATCGAGTACCACATGTAAACACAGGCGGGCTTGACGATTGTGTAGGTCGTATAGGTACTACATGGAGGCATTGGTTATGGACCTTGAACAAGTATCCTGCATAGGGACCGCCCCCAACTAATGTGTGTTTTGTGATGTCCACTTATGATAAGAGATTCGTTCAGACTTGCTGATACAGTACGAACTAGAAACCAACGGTAGATGCCTTTGTGTGTCCAATGTATCAACGGACATATATAACTAATTACCGAACTGTAATGAGATAAATTTAATTGTCTAAGAATGGGGACATAAATGATAATACCTTACTTTGTGATTCATAAAACATGTTTATGCCTAGACGTGAGACTTATAAGACTAGGATATTATGGGTATTGGTAGTTAATTACAATCGGTGCACTTAAACATTTAATTATCAACAAATTCATTTTTATTAATTGGGCACATTTTCATAGTCATTATTTGGGACTTATTGGGTTGCGATTTATATCACACATAGATGAGGGGTGAGGTGTTAAAGTCATGCGAGTGACAAAGGGGGAATATTAATTTTTTATCAACTGTATTATTTCATCTTGAATTAATTAAGTTAATTCTTGAACATCTAGGGCTTTGACCCAAATTTAAATGTTTTCTCCCCCCCAAGTTCTCCTATATAGGGATAGATGGATTGTGTTGTAGTAGTCTCAGAGTCTCGTTCATTCATCAATTTTTCGATTATTTGATTCTAACATTAGTGCTTTTCTGCAAGAGTTAGTTATTTTATTTGGAACAGTTGTAAGGGCATAAACCCAAATTTCTGTACATTATGTTGGATCGAGGAATTTACATTCTATTTGGATTTATTAAATACTTGGTGTTGTCTGAATTTATCTATTGTTAAAGAAACATTCATAAAGTTTAAAATAAGCCTTTAAAATAATATTATTTATACTACGTTTGTGCTGAGAATGGTATTAATTGACAAACGAGCCATATGTTCGGCGTATCGTGCCTAGCCAGCCTTTATATGAGAAAATTGGGGTTGTTATAATTGGTATCACAACACGGTTCTAGTGTCCTTAAGATCTATGTTGCGTTCATTACATTCTGTGTTGCGTTATTTGATATGTAAAGCCTATCCTTAGGATTCATTGTATTCTTACATTGGTACTAATTCGAACTTTATTTTCTTTTAAATGGAAAAACAAAAAGGGGGAAAACCGAGGTGAGTAGTTCCACATATTTCCAATGAGGAGTCTCACTCGCAACCATTTCATCAGCTACAGGCCCCAACGGCCCAATAGTTGATCACACATGCTCAGATAGACACTATAGTGTATCATGCTGTCTCTACGGCTATGGTAGCCATGCACCAGCACTTCCCACCACCACAGACATATAAGAAACCACCACTACCACAACAAGTGTCTATACCAGCTCAGGAACTGGGGTTGTATGTGGGATAGAGTGAGGGAGGCCTTTGTTAAGGGAGAGCCTCCAGAGTTCACTGGCAGTTTAGATATATTTGTGGAGAGTAGGTGGGAGAAGGATATTAAGAGGCACTTACAGAGGGTCAATTGAACACCCATACAGAAGCAGATGTTGGCTTCATTTAGATTAGTGGGGGACGCACTTCAGTAGTGGGAGGAGATTACGACAGTTGCCAAAAGGGACAATCTCACTATTGATCAGTTTTGTGAGAGGTTTGAGGGGAAATACTTCCCCCTAGCGATGCAGTCTGAGATGAGTGGTGAGTTTATTGAGCTCAAATAGGAGGGGCTTACTATAAACCAGTATGAAGAGGAGTTCACCTCCCTCTCATACTTCGTAAAGGAGGATGTTTGTACCGAGAAGATGAGTATGGACAGGTTCATTTTGGGATTAGCCTGGCACATCAAGAAGGATATTATGGGGAATCCATCACTCACAAAATACAATCAGTTGGTTAATTCTATACTTCTCCATTGCCAGGATCACATGGAATTTCTAAAAACCAATGGAGAGAAACATTATGGAGCGAAGTCATCGAGATAGCAGGGCAAGAGGAGTGGGGGAAGCGGATCCAGGACCCAACAGCACAGGGGCACCCCATCCACCGACCAGAATAAGAAGTTTAGAGGTGCAGATAAATGGAACAACTAGGGATAGTCGATGCAGGGCTATCAGGGCTAGCATTACAGAGGCCATCAGGTCCAGGGAGAGGAGGATAGAGGCCAACAGGGCCGACGGTTTAAGCGGGGTCCGTTCTAAGGAAATTATTATACCTTTGGGGAGAAGGGTCATTCCTTGAAGCTTTTTACTCGGGATAACCAGATAGCCCAACATAAGGGAGGTTATAGGGGACAATAGAAGGAGCCACAGGAACATCGCCCACCCTTTCTAGCTCAGGATGCCGCTACACAAGTCTCTCTAGAACTCGTCGCCACCCGCCACAAGGACGATAGTCATTGCAGTATGGATGAGTCTATCATGTTGCAACCACGGAGGGGACAACACCTGCACAAGAAGTCGAGGGTATGTTTCCCATCTTTGGTCATATTGGTCGCATTCTATTCGATACGGGTGCATCTCATTCTTTTGTTAGCACGGGGTTTTCACGGGAGACGGGTATGATAGATTTTTCATCCGACATTATTTTACAATAGACTCACAAATGGGTAGAGGGGCACCCATACAGTCAATATGTAGGGTTATCGGTATTGAGATAGGTCGACTCACCTTCGCAGTTGATTTATTAGTACTTGGCATGCGTGAGTATGACGTCATTTTTGGGTATGAACTGGCTAGCTACATATAGAGCATGTGTGGATTATTGTGGGAGGTCCATCATCTTTGCCACTCCAGGGAAGGAGATGTACCTAGTTGCGATGCCACACCCCAAGGGTCGGTCGAGCACGCATTTTTACTACATCTAGAAGGATACTTCTTCGTAGGTTGTGGTGACACTAGATTCCATCCCAGAGGTGAACATGTTATTTTTTGGGGGTAGATTTTGTGGTTATCACCTAGTTGGGATATCGATTTCAAGATTTATTTGTTTCCAGACACTAGACCTATTGCCCGTACTCCGTATCGGATGGCTCTTTCGGAGATAAGGGAGCTAAAAGAGAAGATTGAGAAATTGTTAGGGAAGGGATTTATCAGTTGGATTACTTCACCCTGGGGTGATACCGTGTTATTCGTCAAGAAGAAGGAAGGATCTATACATTTTTGTATCGACTATTAGCAGTAAAACAAAGTCACTATTCAGAATCAATACCCATTGCCACGTATAGATGATTTATTTTACTAACCGAGGGGTGCTGCATAATTTTCAAAGATTGATTTAAGGTTGGGTTACCTCCAGTTAAGAGTTCGGGAGTAGGATATCAAAAAGACCACCTTCCTTGCTAGGTATGGGCCGTACGAGTTTTTAGTGATACGATTTGGGCTAACCAATGCACCAGCGATATATATGGACTTGATGAACCGGGTGTTCAGGGATTATTTGGATCGATTTGTTATCATATTTATAGATGATATCTTAATTTATTCTCAAACTACGGAGGAGCACGCAGATAATTTATGAGTGGTCTTACAAACGCTTCGAGATCATCAGTTGTATGAAAAGTTTGAGAAATTCGAGTTTTGGCTGAGGGAGGTATAGTTCTTGGTCCACATTGTGTCCGATCGGGGGATATCCATGGATCTAAGGAAAGTTTCTACTGTGATGGAGTGGGGACAACCAACTACACGCATCGAGGTGCACAGTTTCTTGGGATTGATCGAGTACTACGGTCGATTGATCTAGGGGTTCTCCAAGATAGCCGAGCCCTTAAGGAATTTGACGAGGAATGGGGTAGCATTTGTTTGGGATGAGGTGTGACAGTAGTAATTTGAGGAGTTGAAGACTAGACTGACTACAACATTTCTTTTGGCATTGCATCAGGTAGGGGTTGACTACAGGGTCTTCACATATGTGTCCTCATGGGGAATTGAAGGGGTTTTGATGCCGGAGGAGAGGATAATATCTTATGCTTCCCGAAAGCTTAAGCCTCACGAGGGACATTACCCCACCCATGACTTAGAGTTAGCAGTTGTGGTTATTTCATTGTGAGTGTGGAGACACTATCTCCTGGGGGAGAAACTTTATATTTTCACAAACCACAAAAGCCTACAGTATTTGTTCACACAGAAGGAGCAGAACATACAACAGAGGAGATGGCTAGAGTTTTTGAAAGATTATCAGTTCAACATTCGGTTACACCAGGGAAAAGTGGCATGGAGGATGGTTTTAGTAGCTAGCCTATTTTGGAGTTAGAAATGGTGTGTAAGGCTAAGTGGAAGTCACTTTGTCCCAACAATGACCTGACCCGCGCATTTATGGAAGTTCTCACTATCACCCCGGGGATCATTATTCGGGTGATGAAGGCATAGGGAAGAGATAAACGTTCCCAGGAGAGAATGAGAGAGTTGCTAGCCGAGAGAGTCGAGAACTTTCCCATTGGGTTAGATGGTGGTTTGAGGTCTCACGACAGACTAGCTGTCCCAGATGATGAGGATTTGAGGCGAGTTGTTATGTTTGAGAGTTATGGGTCACGATTTACGGTACATCCCTGAGGGAATAAGATGTACCACAACATGGGACCTCAGTATTGGTGGGTCGGCATGAAAATGAACATAGATATTTTCGTGTCGAAGTGGGCTACGTTTCAGCTGGTGAAAGTGGACCATTAGCATCCTATAGGATTTTTACAACCTTTAGAGATCTTGGTGTGGAAATGAAAAGTATCTCCATGCTCATTTCTTATCGGTCCGGACACATTACAGCTCAAAGCAGTATGCCAGACTCTTCCTTGTAGAGATTGTAAAGCTAAACGGGGCACCCTCAACATCGCGTTAGATAGGGACTGGACATTTGTGTGCCACTTTTGGAGGAGTTTTCAGCAGGCCTTGGGGGCATAGTTGAGATTGATCACGTCATATCATCCTTAGACATATTAAAAAATGAAGAAGACGAACCTAATGTTGGAGGACATGTTGAGGATATGCATTCTATATTTTTTAAGGCGAGTTGGGATCATTATTTGCCTTTAGTGGAGTTTGAATACAATAACAGCTACCAGTTCACGATCGGGATGGCACCATTTGAGGCACTCTAAGGGAGACCTTGCCATTCCCCCTCTTGTTGGTTGAGTTGGGGGAGAACAAGTTTCTCAGTCTCGACTTCATTTCGAACACTTCATATAAGGTATATATGATTCGGGCCAAGATACTAATTACCCAGGACAAGCAGAATAGCTATGTAGATGCGGGCCAGAGACACTTAGACTTTAATGTTGGAGATCAGGTGTTGGTTAAAGTGTCTACCATGAAGGGGGTAATGAGATTTGGGAATAAATGGGATTTGTCTCCTTTATACATGGAACCGTTCCCTATTCTAGAGAGGATTGGGCCCGTAGCTTATCGGTTGGAATTGTCAGATCACTTGCAGCGGATGCATGACGTTTTTCAAATATCTTCACTACGGAGGTTCCTTAGAGATGACATAGCGTATCAACGCATTGATATTGACGAGATAGAGCTCTATCCGGATGCTATTTATGAGGAGAGATTGATAGCCATTTTGGATCGATAGGACCGCCAACTTCAATCCAAGGTTATTCCTTTAGCTCGGGTGCAATGGGGACACCATCAGGAGGACGAGTTGACTTGGGGGAGGGAGGATGACATGCTCACAAAGTAACCCTAACTCGTCCAGCTATGTACGTACTTTCCTTGATTCTGAGGACGGGATCCCGTTATTAGGGGGGGGGGGGGGGGAGAAAGTAATACCCCGTAATTTTTCAATTAAAAATAATAATAATAATAATAATAATAATTTTTTTTGATAATTTTTTTTTAATTAGACTTAATTGGAAATTTAGTTTAGTAATTGCAAAGGTGTAATTTTTTTTAAGTTATATTTGTTTGAGATTGATTTTCTATGTCTATCTACGTTTATAGCTATAACATCTCATTGATTGTATAAAAAAATACAAATTAATGTGTGACACAATTTAAAAGTATCCAATGTTAACATAATATTATCGGGGACATATTTCGGGCCATATATGGGATCGTTTAGGAGTTTTAAACCTTCAGAAATAGTTTCGGGTCAATAGTATATAGGTTGGGGAACTTTTGGGCTAGTTGGGATATGAATTCGGATCCATTTGGGGGTCTAAAAATTGGGTTATAATCCCAACTCGGGATTAGTATTAATTAGTGCTTATGTGGGGGTAAACCAATTCCCCACTACTATTCACAAATTCCTAAGCACAACTTATAATGGGAGAGGAATGAAGAATAACAAAATGATGGAAAAAGGGTAAGGAATCAAGAAGAAATCAAATGGGCTTTCTTCCACAAATTTCTAAGGCAAGAATTCTCATACTTAATTTACGTTTTTAATGTATTTTCTTGATGCATTACAATGACCCTTAAAATTTATGGAATTTTGGTTTGATATGAATGATATGATGATGAATACATATTTTATGCATGTAGAGGACTAACTTTAATATAAAATTTGTCCTAGAAATTTAGGTATCAAAATCTTGAAATTGGGGATAGATGCCTTAGTGTTCTTGATAGTTAATTGGGGACGTTTTAACTATTTGATGTAGAGGATATTACTGTCGGTATATGGACTGAAATCCTGATGTAAACCCCATGATAGATGCTCCATTTTATGAATTAAATAATGTTGTAATTTAGATTGAAATCTAAGTTGAAATATGTATTTAATGTTCAAACATTTTGGGAAAATTAAGCATGAAATTGGAATTGAATCATGTAGTTAATGATCCTAAGTGGACTAATTAAGTTGCAGGGAATGAATTACATAACTATTAAGAAGTATAAACCCTTAGAAGTCAATTCCGAAGGAACTTTAGGAATCATATATTGAAACAAAGAAGCAAATATGGGCTTCTGCATAAAATCGAATCGATTCGGCCTTGGAGCCAATCAATTTAGTTTGGCAATGAATCTATTAGGCGATGTACCAAATCAATTCGGTAATAGGAGATGAGTGATTTGGGCCTAGGATTTAGTTAAGGGTAATTTCAGCAGTCCAAGCGAGTTGGTAGGACCGCGTATGGTTCAATAGGTAATATATTAAAAATGAAAAAGTGCCCCTATTTATTTGGGGAAATTACATTTAACAAGATGGCTAAGTAATTATCTTAGGGAGTGGAATGAATAATTCACTAGAAGGTAAATTATTAATAAATGGAATAAATGTGGACTTCATGTGGGACTTTTATATGGTAATTATAGAGTAGTTACATATACATCTTATACGAGATAATAATATGTACTTATGTGGACATAACAATGTTTGTAAGTTGTCCTATCGGCTTGGGGGTTCGTATGTTAGGACCGGGTACCACACATAATCATAAGTGGGCTTGAGGATTTTGTAGGTCATATAGGTACTACATGGAGGTGCTATTTATGTGAGCTAGGTGTTGACGCTGACCCAGCCTGTGTCACCGATAGGTACGGGCTGTGAATAGGAATTGTGCGTAAGGACCTCCCCTAACTTATGAGTATTTTTTGTTGTCCGCTTAGGATAAGAGATTCCCCCAGACTTGTCGATAGAGTACGAACTAGACACCAACGGCAGATGCCTTTGTGTGTCAAATATATGAAAGGACATATATAAATAATTACCGGGCTGTAATGAGATAAATGTACCTATCTAAGAATGTGGACATAAATGACAAGACCCTACATTGTGATGCATAATATATGTTTATGCCTAGACGTGAGACTTATAAAACTAGGATATTATGGGTATTATGGGTATTGGCATTTAATTATAGTCGGTACACTTAAACTTTTAATTTTCAACAAAATCATTATTATTAATTTGGCACGTTGTCAGAGTCATTATTTTAGACTTATTGGGATGCGATTTATATCACACTTAGATGATGGGTGAGGTGTTAAACTCATCCGAGTAATGAAGGTGGAATATTTATTTTACGTCAACTGTATTATTTCATCTTAAATTAATTAAGTTAATTCTTGAACATCTAAGGCTCTTACCCAAATTTAAATGTTTTCTCCCCACAAGTTTTCCTAGAAATGGATAGATGGTTTGTGTTGTAGCAGTCTCGCAGTCTCTTTCATTCATCAGTTTTTAGATTCTTTGACTCTAGCATATGTGCTCTTCTGCAAGAGTTAGTTATTTTATTTATGACAGTTGTAAGGGCATAAGCCTGAATTTCTTATGTTGGGTTGTGGAATTTACTTTATAGTCAGATTTATTATGTACTTAGTGTTGGTTTGAATTTATCTATTGTTATGGAAACATTCATAAAGTTCAATACAGGACTTTAAAATAATATAATGTATATTACGTTTGTGCTGAGAATGGTTTGAATTGACAAACAAGCCATATCTTCGACGTATCGTGCCTGGCTAGCCTTTACGTGAGAAAATAGGGGTTGTTACACTTTCTGTCTCTATGGAGTGAATTCATCATAGTTATAGTAGGGTTGTGAATTAACCATCCTTCTAAAGGTAGGAGAAGTTAGCTATTTATATGGCTGGGGTGGTTCCATGTGCACCCTAGGCATATAGGAGGCATGTACAATATTAAGTGGCCAATGTCATCCGGTCACCTATCATCTGTGCTTGTAAATAATGATTGAGAGATATTCTCCACACATGAGGTGGATGGTGTCCATGTGAGGTTCGCATCCCACACGCACTCTCCCACGCATCCTCCATTCCACATGCCTTGCCAGATAAGCCCTACTGAGGTGAGGTGTCATCCTGGCCGAGCAAAAGACCTCTGAGGTTCTATTAGATCACATGTTGGTAACTGCCAAGTGGAGTCTCGAATAACTAGCATCAGGCCAAGGTGAGCGTATAACGAGTCTGATGAAGTCTCGGCCTAGTGGAAGGACGAGATCGAAACAACTGTTATAAGATTCTCTGTGAGAGTACATTTCGTAAGGTCGGCTCGAGCTAAGCTAGTCTTAAGTGTAGACAAGGTCATACTTAGGCATATCAGCAATCATTATGAAAAGCCATTGATCTTAAACTATAGCACACTCAAAAGATAAACATATAACATATTTTTTTTCACTCAATTCCTTTGAAGTTATCATTTTTGAAAACCAAACAAACTAAACTCGTTGGCCTTGGATTTTTCTTTTTATGTTGCCTTTAATTTTTTTATATATAGGTTCTTTCCAATGGTGGCTACCCTGTAAAGGAGATTTTCTCCTTTCGTAGCCCTTTCCCGTACACCATCATATATTTCCAATAAAAAAATCTAAAGGGCAATGCTTCTCACCTGTACAAATCTCCCATAGTTATAAAATATATAGATGGAAAGATGAATTGGAGAACATGTCACATAACTCAAATATAATATGTGAAGTTAAAATTCGAAGAGCTTGTGCATGTGTTTGTGAAGGCATATAAAAAATGAAACCATTATGTGAATCAAAGTCGAAACAACTCCGTACAAGCATGACTAAGAACAATCTAGGCATTGAAAATCATACCCAATTGTCCTAGTCACATGGAAAGTACATAATGAAATGGATTCAACTACACCAATATGCCACACAAAATGTGTAAACTAAAATACAAAAAACTATAAAAAAATTTACGTTTTTATTAAAAATTTCAAATGAAATATACCAATTACAAAAAAAACTTAAAAGACAAAGAAAATCTTTTTGTATTTTTTAATCCGACTCAACAAATGTTAAATAAAAATACAAAAGAGTCAAATAACATACAACAAGCAAACATATATAAATAAATATATATATATAAATAAATAAATATATATATATATATATATATATATATATAAGAACAAAAGTTTGTGTATGTAAACATGTGAACACAATCAAGCATTAGATATAGCATGGTATGTATCATGTGCAAGAAAATGAGAATCAACGAGTCTAATTTGTAAAGCCTCCAAATTCTATTTCCTAACCCACATAATGGCAACACGGTGATATATGGTTTTGGAAACCTTGGTGGATCTAGACTAAGACCTCCGATGACAATTTTTAAGATCAATAAAAAATGCCTAGCGTGACCTGTCCTATCGCAAATGCATGGTCTTGGCTTTGTGATCAAAAGCATTTGTATATCGAATCCAATTCCACACTTGTCATCTTTTATTTGGACGGTTCCTAACATCTTATCCAACTTCTCGTACCTAGATCTCAAATCAAATTTTACACGATTCAAGTATCAATATCTCTTCAAGATCAACTATCCGAGACTCTAATAAATGCTTAGACTCCTCAAACTCAAGCATATCCTTCTTTATAATCTCTGTCAATCCACAAAGGCTATCTATCTCACCCTTAACATACTCTATCTTCTCTTAAAAAGTCCCCTCATATACCCTAAGATCCTGAGTTAAAATTCGCACATTATTTCCTATGGCATGCTCTTTCAACCTAGCTTCCAACTTCAAGTCTTCCTTATTCACATTCAATATTTTTTCATACAACTCATGGAAGGAAACTTGGATTTCACTCTTCTACTACTCTTCTTCATCATCACTCTTTTCTTCACTCTATTCCCCATCACACATTTGGGATGCACAAATGATGGCCTCGCAAATGTCATGCCTAGAAATATCTTTATGGACAGATTTCTCATCAAAGCTCACATGACTACCCAGGGAGAATTGCTTCCCTCTTTCAAATTACTCTCACCAGGGATGACATTATAAGCATTCGGTTTTTTGCCCCCCTTCCTTACTTTAGTGGGGCATTAAGCTAGGATATAGCCGTAAACCTCAAACCATAAAGCCATTTCGATTTATCACTCGTAAAGTTATCATTATAATTTTAGGGAAGTGATTGATCTTGTTATCTCAAACTTTTTCGCATCATTCGGTTGCTTTTGAAACTTGAGAAATTTCTTGAATTTATTTTCTAACAAGGCCATATCTTTGGACTTAACGTCAGATTAATCATTCAAAACCTGTGTTTTTCCTTTCAGGCTTTCAAAATAATGCCCTTTTCCTTCTTATTCATTTTGCAATAAAATAAGTCAAGCTCACAAGTTTATAGTTCACATACAAGATCTTCAAACTTTTTAGAATTTAAAGCACCCAAGGAATTCAAAACAATCACATTTGATTAAATCTTTGAGACAAATACCTTAAGATTTTCTTCATTACTCGGTTATCCAGTATTCTCTTTCCTAAGTTAAAATATGAGTTAACTATATCGGATAATCTACTGTTGAACTCATTGAAGGTTTCACTATTCAACATCTTAATGGTTTCGAACTGAGTTATGAGGTTTTGGAGTTCAGAGTATTTTACAACAGTAGTTCAATCGTGGGTGAGTTGGAGTATGTCCCAAACATCTTTAAACATCCCACAAGTCATAATGCAGTGGAACTCTTGCAGGGTAACAGATCAAAACAGAGCATTTAAACTATGTAAATTATAACTTTGTAACCCATGTTCAACCTCACGCCATGACTTTACGGGTTTGGGTAACCTATTTTCTCTAACGAAGGTTGTAGTTAGGGACCAGCCAGTAAGTATCGCATGCCATACCTAATCATTTATAGTCTTAAGTGTTAATTTTATACGCATTTTCCAGTATGCATAGTTTGATGCCTCTAACATCAGGGATCTAAGACCATTAAAACCAAAAAAGTCATGCCTAAAAATGCTAAATCTAAACACAACTTAGTATTCTAACTCTGTTACCAATTTAAAGAGGTTCGATAGCTCAGGAAAGGATGATCTAACTAACAAAAAGTGTATTTTAAAAAAAATAAAATTTAATGACTAAAACTTTTAACAGATTAAACCCAATAAAATTTGTGTAACACTTTTAAACAGTTTGTTGTGAATACCTGATTTACCCAATTTTATATTTTTAACCAAAAACATACATCTAGGCAATATTAGATAAAATAAATAAAACATCCACTATAGGCCGATGAAATGGGAAAACCTTGGACGATCGAGCCAATTAGATTATATGATAAGGTTTTGCAAATAGATTACTATGATAAGGTCTTGCAAATACAAATAGATTACTATGATAAGGTTTTGCAAATACAAGTGAATTGTGTTGTTGAGCCATCCGAGTTTTTTTCCATTGCTGATATTCCTCGTACATCGGCGTCTTGTGAGATTGGTGTATTTATTTTATTCGTTGTCACCTAGATGCATGCTTTAGGTTAAAAAAATAAAATTTGCTAAATTAGTTTATCGCTGCAACTCGATTTAAAATCTGTGAATAAGTTTTTGTTTGGTTAATTTGTTTAAAGGCTTGATTTTTAAAAATTGAAAAAAATTATAAAAAATTAGAATTTTTATTTGGAAGACCATTCTTGGTTAAACGCACCACGAATATCAAGTGCACTTTCCATGCTTACATTGTATCATTGAATGAATGAACATATAAAAATTAAAATATAAAGTTATTTTTTGCTTTTTAATTAGGTACCTCGGTATTGGTTATTTTAAGATTTCGTGTATCACAGCTAGAGTTGACAACATGAAATACTAAAAACAATATTGTAATTTTTAAAAAGAAGTCACAATCGATTAATTGGTATACTGCATAGTATAATAACTTTTTTAATCTCCATACAATCAAAAATATATAAGAGGGTGTCTTAATATTTGTTAAACCCATGAAGAATATACGAATAATAAACCTTTAAAATACTAAATAAATCATGAAATTCGAAAAACGTAAAAACAAAATAAATTTAATAAAAATGAATACAAACTAAATTTAATAAAATTTAAATACAAGTAAAACAGTTTAAGAACCAAAATAATAATGCAAAAAATAATTTAGATGGAATTGTCATTTTCACTTTGTTTACTTTTTGATCAATTTATAAAAAACTCTTTAATAGTCAAGAATGTTTGCTATGATTGTTTACCAGTTTGTTTGTAACGTAAATGTTCTTGATTTTAAGCGAAACGTAACCATTTTTGTAGAGAATATACTTTCCAAAGTAGTTAAATACTAGTCATTACCACCAAATCTAATTATGTTTTATAAACAAATACCATAAAGTTCATCCATAATCCCATAAAGTTTGAATTTAGGAAAAGAAATTCATATTTCGCACACGCGCGCAAGAAGAGGGAAGAGAGAGAGAGAGAGAGAGAGAGAGAGAGAGAGATTTTTAAAATATTTAGTAAATATCAACTTTTTAAAAATTATATACATAATATTTAATATAGTTTAAAAACAAATTATTTTGTAGTGTATACACTTTTTCCATAAAAGAATAAAAATAAGGGGCTATTTACAAGAAACCAAAAATTAATTATATAATTCAGTTTCAATCTAACATATTTTAAAGAATAGTATTAAGTCCCTGACAGTGACATTAACATGCGTGTAATAATGTCCCTATAGTTTTCTCATCATGTTCATCATCTCACATGGAACAAAAAGATGGTAAAAGTGGTGTTACTTTTTATAAGAGTGATTTTAGTCAAACACAATATTAAGTTGGAGTTGTCATTTGGGTTTTGTTTTACTGTTTTATCAAATCATGAATTTAATTAAAAATGAACTCTCTCTCTCTCTCTCTCTCTCTCTCTCTCTCTAATAGTCGAGAATGTTCCATATGATTGTTTACCGATTTATTTGTAAGGTAAGGAAGTAGTTGATTTTCAACAAAAAGAAAACCTTTTTTAGAGAATATATACCTTATATATATATGTATATTTTTTTTTTGTATGTGTGTGAGTGAGAGAGAGAGAGAGAGAGAGATTTCTTTGTGCTATTTAGTAAATACGATTTTTTAAATAACATACCTTATATTTAATATTGTTTAAAATAAAATATTTAGTATTGGGTTTTTTCTATAACAATAAAAAAAATAGAGGCATATATCAAATAGTTCCTCGAACATTTTTTAATACACGTTTAGTTCAAATCTTTTTATTTTTTTCCAAAAAGATCCTCACCATATAAAAAAATTAAAGCAATGACACACACAAACCCATTTACCCACCTCCCTCCACCCCCCACTGTCGGAGCTCCAACAGTGGAGGTGTGGTGGTGTGTGGTGGGTGTGGGAGGTGGGGAGGGGGTGCCGTTAGCACGGTCCTTTAAAAATAAGAGAATATTAGGTAAATGAGTGTTTGATGGACTAAATGGGTTGAACAAAAAATAGGAGTCTTTTATGTTTTTATGTGGTGGTGGACTTTTTGGAACAAAATAAAACGACTTTGACTAAACGTGTACTAAAAAATGTTCAAGAGACTTTTTGATAATTGTTCCTATAAAATAAGGGTCATTTAAAAAAATGTCAATAATTTATTTAATTTTTAGTCTAATATCTTTTTATAAATAATGCTTAGTTCCTACTATGACATATACTCATAAATAGTACAGTTAATTATGTGTCAAACACTATATGTATAATAATGTCACTACAAATATTAAATATTATTTTTGAAAAAAAAGTTGAACTAAACATTAAATGAAACAATTTTTTAGCCATTAAATATTGATTATTAACCTTATTGGTATAAGAAGAAAGAAACCAAAAGAATGAACAAATCCAGGGGCGGATGCACATGGGGACCAAGGGGGGGCTTTGCCCCGGTTCAATTTTTGGAAAAAAAAATATAAGATCTTTTGGTAAAATTTGAAACTTTGAATTATAACTCTAATTATATTAAAAAAACTAAGGTTGTAAGATTGTTATTAATTAAAAATCTAAACCGAAGGTAAAGATTATTGTGAAATTATAATTTGTATGTACGATTTTTTGTAGTCCCACCAAATATATACCCGTATTTCTATAATCCGACCCTTGTCAAATTTCTGTAATTTGTGTCCCAAACATATATGCCCAAAAAAAACTCGAAACATATAATTTGTAGTTAATTTGGATGAACTATAAGTTGTAAAAACACGAAATAATCCAAAAAAAATTCATCTTGGGGGATCCCTCCCCCGAACCCCCGACACGACTAGAAACTTTGGGCCCGATTGACCAAAAATCCTGGATTCACCACTGATCGAATGAGCCTGATCTATAGGTGCGTCTTGAAAGTTCTCATCATATAGGATTGCACTCAGGAGGGGACTGCATATGCATGAGCACTTTTATGGTCATGCACAAGCAGAGGCAGATCCATAAATTTATTTTGGGTGGGGCACAAACCATTATCAGGGGTTCGGGGGCGGAAGCACCCAAAATTTTTTTTGGGGTTACAAATTTTTTAGGGGTAAAATTTTGATTTTTTTCTTTTTTTGGGGTTGGCACAAGCATAAATTTACAATTTTTCGGGGGTAAAATTTTGAATTTGAGATTTAGGGTCGGGCACTTGCCCCACCTTCTTTCCATATGGATTCGCCCCTGGCTTCTTGTATGTTTGATTGTAGAAACTTGTCTTTAAATCTCTTTAGTAAATTTATCTTCGCTCCACCTTTTTTTATTTTGTTTTCCATTATGTAATACACGTACAATAGACGGAAAAAAATTAAAATAACGAGAAAACTATATTTATAATAAACATGCTACGAAATAATTATGGCATAATGATGAAAAATATAACCATTAAATTTTTAAAAACAAAGTTCTAGTATTAAAAAAATTAATGTTTACGCACTAGTATCAAATATGAAAAAAAAAGCGTAAATTTGTTGAAAAAGTGAAAATTGTCAATAATGAATACATATAAAAACAGAAGAGAAGAAAAGTCGTTAAAATAAACCATCCCTTTTTTTATACTCATCTATACGCAAAAAGCATATTTTTGTGGAAACAAATATGTAATCTAATTTATTTGGTGTTAAATCTTAAGATTAAGGGACCGAGAATACAAATCGAGTTGGATTAGATATCTATCACATGTGATGGCTTGTATTCTATTTTTATTTTTGTTCGAATATGTTGAGATATTGTAAACCCTTCACTTTCAAAACCCTTGACTTACCTGTCCTTTGGTATTTTTTATTTCCGTGTGGTATTTCTCCTATAAAACCCCATTTCCCCTCACAACCTCTCTCAAACCATCACATTAGAATGGCAGAAGAAGCACATAATATTGACGTGTGGTATTTCAAAGGGTCATCTCTAAATACAATATAATATTGAGAGATAAGGTAGAAAAAAAAAGACTCAATATTTATATCATTTGCAATGTGAAATTTGTAAAATTTATAAGAATATGTAAGACTTTATATGTAATGATGTTAAAAAACATTGTTTCTATACCTATAATATAAGTTTTTTTTTTTTAGTTGTTTTTCTTCTTTTCTCATTGATTTACGTTTTTTAAAATATGCAGTCGAGTGAAGAGGAAGTAGAAGAGGGAGGAGAGAAGATCAAGAGGAAGAAAAAGAAGGAACTCAAGGAGAAATTCGAAGAGAAGAAAATCGAGAAACACGGAGAGGACACAAGCGTGCCGATAATTAAATGCGACGACAATGAAAAAACCCATGCCGAGCCCGAAGAAAAGAAGGATTTCCTAGACAAGATTAAAGAGAAACTTCCTGGACATAAGAAAACCGATGAGGTTGCTGTACCACCACCGGCAGAGTGCGGAACCTCGGATGGCGAGGGAAAGAAGAAAAAAGGATTTCTTGAAAAGATCAAGGAGAAGCTGTGTGGATACCACCCTAAGACTAAGGAAGAGAAGGAAAAAAAAACTCCTACCCATTAAGGAGAACAATATGCTGGTGTTAAGGGTCATGATTGTGTTGAAGTATTGGTTTGATTTGCTTTTTACTTTTTGAGTTATTGGGTTGAATTATACTTTTGTGGTTCAACTTATGGTTTATGTTTTGGCATTTATGTTCCTTAGTGGGTGATCGGTTATTACCAAGTCCATATAGTTTTCGTATTGTGACCTGGACCATATTATTAATGGATTGATTACTTTTGTTTCTAATTTTGATTTATTGATAGTATATTCTACCTTGTCTAAACATATACATGTTATTTGTAATTATTTTTATATTTATTTTTTGTTGTTTTTTATTTATAAATTTTATTAATCATTTTTTAGTGATTTTTCAAAAAAATATTTTTTATTTAATAAGAATAACTTTAATGGACTAAAAACGGAGAATACACCATATGTAAATAAAATATATTGTGACGTTAGTGACATACCATGTAAATAAACCCAAATATAATTGTGTACATAATAACATTATATAATCAGATTTTCAAGAACTGACCACCACACTCTCTCACACTCTCTCTCTCAAGTTGTGTTTGATTTTACCTATTAAATATAAATCAAATCATTTATACATAAGAAGTAATAAATATTGTTTTTAATTTTTAGATAAGTAAGATGTTCGTGACTATATTTTTATCTGAATAATTAAGAGGTTCAAATGTAGAGTTATATTTGATGTCTGAATGTAATTCCAGATTGAGATGAAAAAACAAATGCTACATATGAACATATAGACATGGAGAGATAGGGACAAGTACATCCGGAATAGATACTGAAAACATCTCTTACCTTTTTCTACACTAATTTCTCTATAAAAATTTCTAACAGTCTTTAACGAATTCAAGTGGTTTCTCCACTCATCTATTATATTTTCATATATACATATTTATATGTCCTTAAGGTTTACTTTTTTATGTATTGTTTATACAATTTTATAAATCATTTATTCAACTATTTGTACGTCTATATGCTTTTCTGATGTGGACAATTAGTAATCGATGTTTAGACCTTTAAGATTGGCAGTGACGCACAAGAATATGAGTAGTCACTCAGAGAAAAAATTGATTTACCTTGGACAAATGGGTTCTCTATAATCATGTCATTTATGAAATATAGTAAATTGTATTTTAAAAAGATTGTAAGAGGAATGCTTATATATAAACTTCCTTCTTTCATTTTAAAATCTTACGTATAGGTAATATGAACTGTAATTGCAACATATTTTTATGCGCAATAGTTCGTACAAAATGTTATTCCAAGTTTTTAGTTTCTTTTGAAATTTGATGTTTTTTTTTGTTTCATACTAATGACATTATGAGTTTGCATAAAAATATTTTAATTTATACCACATATACATTATAACAAAGGCTATATGCCTGGGGTTTACTACAAATACATATATAAGAACATACATTTACATTCGTATATCTTTAGTATATAACTAAATTTGTAGATCATTCTCCCATAGTAACACGTGAAAGTCATAATTTTCTCAATTCTTATCCTTCTTATTTTCTCTCCGATTTACAACTGAGTTCCCTTACACTCTATCTCTCCTCAAGTTATCCTAATCGATGTTTCTTCTCTTCACATACTATGTTGCCACGTGTGTTTAATTATTTTTGCCTCAAAGAAGGATTGCTATCGCCGGGAAAGTAAATGCCTAGAAATCTTTTACCATAATTTCAAATCCCTTCCCCTGCTTGGTTAACCAATGGATTAATGTCGTGAATCTAAATGTAGTGTTTGATTTATGTATGGAAAGTGACATGACAATGCATAGTATATAATAATAATATCCTTTAGTTACACACACACAAACACACACACACACACACACACACATATATATATATATATATATATATATATATATCACTATTCCAAAAAATTCGCCTAGACTTGAAGCGTGGGAGAAAAGCCCCGCCTTATGCTTGGTAAAACCCTGAAGACACACTTTTTCTCTAAAAATAACAATGCTTTAGTGAAATGATATCCCCTTTTAAAATTTTTTTTACAAACCGAACCATTATCTCATCCAAAATAATCAATTAGTATTTTAATTTGTACTTATTCAGACATATTTGAATGATATGTACAATTTTATTATTTTAATAGCCTTCCTATGGTTATAAAATATTAAAATATATTAAAAAGGCCTAAAACGTCTTTTCACGCCTAAGGCCCCCCTAGGCTTCTAAGGCTTAAGGCTTGGCCTCCACGCCTCGATCACGCCCCGCGTTTTTTAGAACATTGATATATATATATATATATATATATATATATATATATATATTTATATATATATAGAGAGAGAGAGAGAGAGAGAGAGAGAGAGACTCGAACATACCTAACAACATACCTATTTTTTTAAAATAGTAAACAAAATAATTTTGAGTTAATATTTTTTATGAGTAGTGATATTTCAATATGATATTTTAATTTGCCCCTGTAAAAATATTCAGATCAAAACAATGTGTTTTGATATTTTTAAAAAATACATAAAAAAATGACAGTTTTAAAGGGTAAAAACTGACAGTTTTTTGACCCATTTTTTAAAAATAACAAAAACCATTATTTTTAATTGATTTTTTTATAGGTGCACATTGAAATATCATGAGCCCATATAAAAAATATCATCTCAAAATGATATTTTGAACTATTTTAAAAAAAGGGTATAATCTAGGAGGGAAGTTGGAGCTCTCTCTCTCTCTCTCTCTCTCTCTCTATATATATATATATATATATATATATATATATATATATATATATATATAATTATATATATATATATTCCTACTCTTGTGCGGACCAAACATGTGTCACTTGGCGGTGAGCCCAGAAAAGGGAGAGAGAGTGTGCCTATAATTTAGGCGTTAATTTTAAGGTGCACCGTTAGGTGATACATGTCCGGTCCGTATTCTTATAATGTGGACTAGTCCGTACAGGAGCATTATATATATATATATATATATATAATTAATCTTCTTTGATAATGTTATAAAACAAAATAATATGATTCACTATTTTTAAATCTATGAACAAAAATTGTTTTCTACATAAATATATTCAAATATTTACTAAGTTTAATAATTTATGGTATATCTATGTGCATTATAGTGTATGTTAATATAACTAGTTATTAGATGAGGGGAAAATGCCAAAAGAAAATTTGTAGAACTTTTAAGCTATTATTAGAATCTCACATTACAAAATTTTCTTCTAAAAATAATATTTAGATTTTATGGATAATTTTGATAATTTAATATTTTATAAGCATCTTTGTCTTCACTGAAATTATTGTAAGGATTTCCATGGGAACGTAACAATCCCACCTATTGGATGAATTTTGATTCCACCTTTTTTCCACCAAGAAGGTAATCTAATTCCACTGTGGTCACATTCTCTTGTAACCTAACCTCACACCAAACATAGTAATGTTACACATTACCATAATTGTTAGAAGGAATCAAATTCCACGTAGTTTTTTCGCGTTCTAAATGGGTCTTATAGCATACATTTGCTATGTTTCCTCTTCCAAATCTTTAAACTTTCTATTTTCTCTGTCTACATTGTTTAATGTAACATGTCTATTAAGGGTGACAATATTGGAAACGATACGACATGAAATTGATCGTGTAGTAAAAAAATGTGCACCCTTATTATTTTAAAAGTATGTCGGACTATATAATACAAGATATTTTAAGAGAGTGTAATAAGCCATGTTGTAAAAAAATGTATTTAGCTTCAATTATATAGGAGTTTAGTGTAATTTTACTACACCACTTAAACATTTCAATTATGTATTAAAATATGTATAAGAGTAAATAGATTATTTAAAACACAATTATATATGAGTGTTGATGTAAAAAATTAGATCACTCTAATAATTCAATCACAGATAAATAAATGAGACAAAAGATTTTTAAAGTGGTTCAGCCTTATATGAATGGCCTACGTCCACTGTTGTTTTATTGTTGAGTGTTTGGGAATTCTCGATTACAAGAAATTGCGTTCTGGATCCCAAAGTTTGGATTCAGAATCAGCCCCCATACAATGAGGATTGTACCACGTATTTATAGCCTTGAGGCTGCCATATGAAAGGGTGATACATTAAATGATATACGTATGAAAGGGTAATACATTTAATGGCCTTTAAGCGTGTGCGTCTAAATGATAAGTATTTAATGAACTAGTTGTACTGTTGGTTATTCATCAATTAGTGCTCTGTTCGAGATGCAGCTCGGACCGCCTAAGCTTTCTGGTATTCAAGAGTTCCTCGGAGCGTATGAGTTCCTCGGAGAGTTCTGTTCCTCGGAGCGTATGCGTTCCTCAGAATAACATGGTTCCTCGGAGCGTGTAATTATCTCGGAAGTGCTTGTTGTTGTCATGTAGATAGCCACATGCCTTGATATGATTGATCCAAGTCAACAGATTAAATTTGGTATCAACAGAAGCCCCCAATGTTTCATAGTTCGAAATTTGAGGAGTATGGAACATTCTTTCTCGGAATACGATAGCTTTAAATAGTTCTTCCTGATTTTTAGGATCATCTCCCTTGTATTTATTTCTCCTTCCCAATTCGTAGAATCATGCTTTTTTGGACTTTTCTGCTCGCTTCGGTTCTCGCGTCACTTTTCGCCTTTTTAGCCGCTGTTGTTCGCTTTGATTCCCGCGCCAATATTTAATGCCCTTTTAGCCGTCGGTAACGTAATCATCCTTTTTGTAATAATTACTTCGCCAGTTCCTAAGTCAAGGTATTTAAACTTCACAGAGATTCCCATCGTCTTCTATCTTTTCAAATTTTCATCTTCGAGTTTTTCATTGTCTTCTACTCTCTTGTGCGTTCATCTCTTCCGTCGTTCATTGTCAACATCTTCAGTCTTTTTCCTGTAAGATCCTCTTTCTTCTCCTTCTTCATTTTTAATTCATCATCATGGTTTACTCAGTTGAGTCTCTTGACAAATTTCGATCTGATTTTTCTATTCCTTCTTGGGTTTTATTGGAAGAGTTTTCTGAGCCTTCTAATTATTTCAATTTGGCTGAGGGACATTGGTTCCCCAGTCTCTTTTTCAACAGCTATAATCCTAGTGACTGACGAGGGATTTTCATTTTTAGAGGTTGAGAATGCCAAATTGAGGCAAGAGTTGGACACCTTGAAAAGGTCGGGCCTTTCCACATCTCCTCGGGGACGAGCAAAAGCTCCTCGGGGATGAGGAGGAGGAGTTCGGATGCTTGTGGAGGAACAGAGGACGGAATCTGCCTTAGAGAACCAAGCTTCCCAATTAATGGCTAAGAACCAGGATTTTTCTGACATGTCAAAGAAAATTAGAGACTTGGAAAAACAGATCTCTGCGCAAAAGTCAATCTTGGAGAATAAGGAGCTTTTTATCAAGAGCCTCCATGATTAGCTAGAAAAGCTAATATATCAGTTCCACAAATAGCCCAGGGAGTTCTGGATGGCTGGATACAACGAAGCACTATTCCATTTGGACGATCGTATCTAGAATGCCAATAATGAGGGCTACAAACAAGGCTGGCTGAATGCCTTAGGTGTGTTGAAGCTCGAACAAGGACACTATCTGTGGGACTACCATGATCCCGAGTTGCTCGACTTGCCTGTGCCACCGTACAATTTGGACATGGTATGGATCCCAGCTCGTGCCATTCCTCGGAGCTTAATTTCAAAATACCTCGGTGACTATAATTTACATTCTCAAGTTGAGGTATCTCGTCCCGAGCATCTTTTAGATCGACCTTCTGTAATGGACGTCAGGATGCTGAAGGATTTGAACTTCATCAATTCTCTTCAGTGTTTAAATGATCCGCCAGTTGGCGAGGAACCTGTATCGAAAGCTGAGGGGAAAAGACCAATAGAATAGAAATTTTCGATGTAATAGTTAGTATACATATCCATGTAATTATCAATGTAACTTGTGATTTATTTTGAATTTTATGCAAAACTTTCATTCTTGCTTGCAAATCTCAATTGCTATTATCTTGTAGTTATCAAATACTTTATATTCATGTATCTCTGTTAAAAAGATAATAATATTGTGTTGTTCATCGACCAACTTAGTAAAAAAAATTACAAGTACCAGTAATGTTGCTCGATAAAGTAATGAGTATAAAAATGTTTAAAATTTTTCCAACCAACCAAGGTTGTAAAATTTTTCTCGTCGACCAATTATAGTTAGTGGGAGTTGATCCCCGACTAACCGTACTTGGTAAATTTTTATCTTTTTCATAAAATGTATCCAACTAATCAAAATCGATAAATTCTCCTCGTTGACCAACTATAGTGAGTGGGTTTTTATCCCCAACCACCCATACTTGGTTTAGTTTTGAATATTTTCTCCTCGTCGACCAACTATGTTTGTACAGTTTGGAATATTTCGTTTCCTAGCCAAACAGGTTGGCATTTTTAGGAATATTTCTCCTCGTCGACCAACTACGTTGGTACAGTTTGGAATATTTTCTCCTCGTCGACCAACTATGTTGGTACAGTTTGGAATATTTTCTCCTCGTCGACCAACTATGTTGGTACAGTTTGGAATATTTTTTCGTTGTCGACCAACTATGTTGGTACAGTTTGAAATATTTTCTCCTCGTCGACCAACTATGTTGGTACAGTTTGGAATATTTTGTTGAGCAGTCTGCCGAGTAGTGCATAGCACTAGTATTCCTCGAAAAAATTTCAATAAAAAGAGAGACTTCTTCGCCTTCTAAAGTTGCTATTCGATAAGTTCCTGGTCGAACAACTTCGGTAACTCGGTATGGTCCATGTCAATTTGCCTCCAGTTTGTTATGCTTTTGAATTACTTTCTTTAGCACATAGTCTCATTCTTTCAGGTCGCACTTCTTCACCCTCTTATTGTAAAACAAAGATGTCCGCTGCTGGTAAGCAACATTTCTAATGGCTGTCTTCTCTCTGACCTCCTCGAGCATGTCTAAATCCAGTCTTCTCATTAAATCGCTGACAGGGGAATTGAAATTCAGTACCCTGTGTGTTGGGAGACCCAACTCGACAGGTATGACAGCTTCACTTCCAAACGCTAGCATGTATGGTGATTCTCCACTTGCTACTCGGGGAGTAGTTCGGTAAGCCCAGAGTATAGATTGTAACTCGTTGATCCAATTCGATTTCGCATCATCCAATCTTTTCTTCAAACCGTTCAGCAGCGTTCTGTTTATCACTTAAGTTTGTCCATTGCTTTGAGGATGGCCTGGTGCTGAATGAACCTTCAAAATGTTTGATTGATGATAATAGGCAGCGAACTCCTCGTTATCAAATTGTGTTCCATGGTCTGTGATGAAATCATGAAGAAGACCATATCGGCAAATGATGTTCTTCCAAACAAATTGGTACACCTTCTCGTACGTCATATCAATGAGTGGCTTAGCTTCTACCCACTTAGTAAAATAATCCACTGCGATGACGAGGTACTTGAACCTTCCTCGGGTCGTTGGTAGTGGTCCAACCAAATCAATTCCCCACATGGCAAATGACCAAGGTGAAGTTATGGGTGTCAACAATGCATGTGGAGTTCTTCGGATGGAGGAAAAGCGTTGGCACTTGTCACATTTCTTGGCATAGGCTATACAATCTGCCTTCATCATCAGCCAGTAGTATCCCTGCGTCATAACCCTGTGTAAAAGTGTCCGACCTTCTACATGTGCTCCACAAGACCCTTCATGGATCTCTTCAATCAAATCTTTCACCTCGGTGGGATGTACACATATTTGCAAACCTGCCATAATTCCTCGTCTATATAAAACACCATTAGTTAGTACATACTGAGTAGCTTTAAACTTTAACTTCTTGGCTGCAAGCTTGTCAATTGGCAATTCTCCTTCCTCGATATATACCCTAATGGGAACCATCCAAGATGGTCCTAGATCAAGGGTGATAAAATTCATCTTCAGGTCTTCATCTATACTCCGACCAGCTAACATTTCAATTGGGATTGTTCGTCGTAGCTCGGTGCGAGTAGCTGAAGCTAGTCGAGCTAGGGCCTCTGCTCTCGCATTCTCCATTCTTAGTATTCTGACCAGTTGAATAGCAGTAAATTCTGATAACAGTTCCTTTGCCTTTGCATGATATCTGATCATTAATTCTCCTTTAACTGTATATACTCCCATCATTTGGTTTACAATCAATTGAGAGTCACTGAAAATCACAACCTACTGTGCCTCCATAATTTTTGCCAAATTAAGCCCTGCAATCATGGCCTCATATTCAGCCTCATTGTTGGAAGCTTTGAATTGGAAACTCAAGGCGTATTCCATGTCGACCTCGTCTGGAGTGCTTAGAACTATCCAGGCACCACATCCTGCAGTGCAAGATGAGCCATCTACATATAGCCTCCATATAGGTAACTCGTCTTTAAATTGTTGATCAGTCAGAGTTCCTCGGTGAAATATTTGTTGTTTCCTTTCATTCTACCTGTATTTTTATCGCTCCTCGTCGATCATCTTTTCTTGCCCTTTTACCAACCGAGGTTGGTCTGAGCTCGAATTTAATGATCCTGTAACATCCACTTGCCCTCTTACCAACTGGAGTTGGTCTGAGCTAATGTCTGTCGATCCTGTAACATCCACTTTCCCTCTTACCAACCGAAGTTGGTCTGAGCTAGTGTCTGTCGATCCTGTAACATCCACAGGTTGATCAGCGAGCAACTCTTGTTCCTCGTTCGGAGTCCTCCCAACTATCTCTACATTACATCCTGTAACATCCACACGTCCTTTTACCAATCGTAATTGGTCTGGGCTTGTGTTTGTTAATCTTGTAACATCCACAGGTTGATCAGCGAGCAACTTTTGCTCCTTGGGGGTATCAGGATAGGTGAACTCCACTATGAAATCTACTACAGCCTGCCCTTTTAGTGATGAACTGGGTTCATAAATTATATCATATTCTCCGAGCTCTATTGCCTAGTACATCAATCTCCCTGATTTCTCTGGCTTATAAAGGGCTTGTCTCAATGGCACATCGGTGTATACTACTATAGTATGAGCCTGGAAGTACGGCCTCATTCTCCTACTCTCCTCAATCAGCGCCAGCGCCAATTTCTCCAGTCTCGGATATCTGATCTCTGCTCCTCGGAAGGCCTTACTTGTGTAGTAAATTGGCTTTTGTACTCCATTCTCCACTCTGATCAACGCCGAGCTAACTTCATTCTAGGACATTGTAAGGTACAAATACAATTTTTCTCCCATCACCGGCCTGGACAACAGTGGAGGTGCTCCCAAGTATTTCTTCAAGTCTTGAAAGGCCTTCTCACATTCATCATTCCACTAAAAAGTTTTTCTGAGTGTCTTGGAGACATCTATCAGTTGCTCGTGACACAAATCTGTTGAGTGCTGCTACTCGTCCTGTGAGACTCTGTACTTCCTTCTTCGTTGTTGGAGATCGCAGCCTTAATAGAGCTTTGATTTTTTCAGGAGTTGCTTCAATACCTCGTTGAGTGACAATGTACCCGAGGAACATGCCTTCTCGTACTCCAAATATGCACTTCATCGGGTTCAGCTTCATCTGATATTTATCTAGCTGATCAAAAGTTTGACTTAAGTCAACTAGATGATCTGTAGCTTTCTTTCTTTTTGTCAGCATGTCGTCAACATAGACTTCCATATTGTCACTGATTTGTTCAGCAAAGATCTTGTTCATCAGCCTCTGATATGTCGCACCTGCATTTTTTAAACCAAAAGGCATAACATTATAACAATAAGTTCCCCTAGGGGTAATGAAAGAAGTACTCTCCCTGTCTTCAGGTTTAATTTTGATCTGATTATAACCAGAATAAGCATCCATGAAGCTCAGCAACTCGTGTCCCGAGGTAGCATCCACCAGTTGATCAATTCGGGGAAACGAAGAGTGATCTTTTGGGCATGCTTTGTTGAGGTCGGTGAAGTCTACACACATATTCCACTTGTTATTTTTCTTCTTTACCATCACCACATTGGCTAACCAATCTGGATATTTTACATCTTCAATGAAACAAGCTTTCTAGAGCTTATCGACTTCCTCCTGTATAACTTGATTCTTCTCGGGACTGAATACTCTTCTTCTCTGCTTCACAGGCTTGATCTCCTTATTCACATTGAGCTCGTGACATAAGAAGTTTGGGTCGATCCTAGGCATATCTTCATGACTCTAGGCAAAAGTTTGTTTTCTGCTTCTAAGGAAAGTTATCAATTCTTGTTTTAATGAGGCTTCCAATGATGAACCTATTTGAGTAGTTCGCTCAGGGTGTTCGTCGTCCAGAATGATATTTTCAGTAGCTTCCACCACTTGACCCTTCACGAGTTGCGACTCATCCCGAGGATCCAAGGTTTCAATTTCTGCACCTTCATCCACTTGATAAGTAATAGTCTTTTTCTTTGATTCTTCCAATCCATCCTGCTCGGTGGATGAATAATAGCACTCCCGGGCTACTTTCTGATCACCTTTCATAACTCCTACTCTAAAGTTTGTTGGAAATTTTAGGCATTGATGCACTGTAGATGCTACATCCTCGAACTTCTTCAATCCTACCCTTCCCATGATGATATTGTACGATGACTGGACATTCTTATCCATCACGAAAAAGCGTATTCTTTCTGTTCGACAAGCAGGCCACATACTAATGAATATATCCAACTTGATAGTCCCAAGTGGAAACACTTTGTCGCCAGCAAAACCTATGAGGGGTCTATGGTAAGGCTCCATTTGAGATAGCTTTAGATTTAAACTATCGAAACATGAGTAGAACATGATGTCTGCCGAGCTACCATTATCGACCAGCACTCTTGAAATCATTATTTCTTTCATTCTCATTTTGATCACTAGTGGGTCGTCATGAGGATATAAAACTCCTGCAAGATCATTCTTCGAAAACCCAGTGACCAATTTTTCTTTGTTCACCTTTCTCGGGCGATCTTCCTCAGCTAAATTTATTCACTGAATGTACGATCAAGCTTGAGCCTCTCCGAGGTAAGCTTTTCTTTCTGCAGTAAGGTCTCCTCCTCATGCATCTCCTCCTGTAATGACATTACAATCAAATGACCCAAAGCGTATTGAAAATACCTCTCGTTCTGGTTGCCTTGGTATCTTTATAAGATCGGGGTCATCTTATGGATCATCTTTATGGTTTCTCTTCTTTTTCTCCTCTGCTCGACGAGGAGATCTAGACCTTTCTCTAGTTCAGTCGTTGTTTCTTCTTTCACCTCCCCGATCAACATACTTTGCTAGCTTTCCTCGTCGGATGAGTGTTTCAATCTCGTTCTGAAGAGCTATGCAATTTTTGGTCATATGGCCATGATCCTTATGGAACTCGCAATATTTCTCTCTATTCCTCATGTTAGGGCCTGACTTCATTTTCTTTGGCCAGTTTAACTCCTCGTTGTTCTTAATTTCTTCCAGGACGTGGTTGATATTTTCCTTCAAAGGCGTGTAATTATCAAATTTCTTCAAGACCTCCCATGACGACCTACTTTTGGAATGTTTGTCACCACCATTGTTCTTATGCTCTTTCTTCTTAGCTTTATCACCTTCCCCCTTGGTTTCTTTGATGTCCATATTCTTCTTTGCGGACATAGCATCCTCGGCATTCATAATCTTGGACGCTTTTCCCGTTAGGTTCAACATGGTTCGAGGTGGGTCTTTGGCCAAAGTGTAGTACAACTTGTTTGGCAGCAGTCCACTCATCAAAGTAGTAATCGTTGTCTTCTCCTCATAATCAATGACTTCGAGCTTCTCGTTATTAAAACGAGTTATATAGTCTCTAATACTCTCACCAGCTTTTTGTCTAACACTTAACAAATGTGCTAATCGTTTAACTGGCTTTGCTCCGGAGCAGAAATTCCCAATGAATAATTCGGCTAGTTGAAGAAAAGTTGAAATCTTACCCCGAGGAAGATTATTATACCATATCTGAGCAGATCCGGTAAGAGTTCCCGAGAATGCCCTGCATCTCATCTCGTCCAGGACAGCATAGATGTCGGCATCAGCTTGATATAGTTCTATATGAAGGATAGGGTCAGTCTTCCCATCATACTTGGGAGTCACAACAGGTTCTTTGAACTTTGATGGTGTTTGAAAATCAACAATGTCCTGGACAAAAGGTGTTCCTCGAACAAAGGTTCGTTGTAAAGGGTTCTTAGCCTTAGCCATTTCCCATAATCTATCCTCCAGCCTTTGAATAGATCCTTTCCATGCATCGTTCCCTTCTTCGGGCCTATTGGTTTGAGCAACTGATCACGTTAAAGTGGCTTCCGGGGATTTATCTTGATGAGCAACTGGTCGGTCAACGGATCCATCTTGACGAGCAATTGGTCGCGACTGGGCAGATCCTTCCCTTAAATCTGATGGTCGTCGAAAGCTCCTCGACGCTGCATTAAGAGGACTTTTGTTCCTCCTAGGGCCTAATCGATCAAAAGGAGAGGCCCTACTTAATCTTTCTAATGCACTGGTCCTTTCTGGGGAGAGGGTGACACGTTGTTCAGTATCTGTGGCTCGCAATGACGAAGTTCGTCCAGGTTGATAAGAAAAATCTTCAGATTCCTCATTGCGATATGAATTAGTACGCCTAGTACGCACAGAAGGCGCACGGATATTTCTCTGAATGCTTCGTTATCCGGAATGGGCTGGCGCACCGCCATGAAGGGTTTGGATGAGTTGTCGCATCGTTTCTTGCATGACGGTCTGGCCCTGAGCTAGATTTGCCATCATTTCAGTCAGATCTGGAATAATTGGTGGAGCAGATGGATTTGGAGGGGTTCTAGTGTTTCGATTGCTGGATTCAGGTATATCATCCATTGGTATTGGATTGTTATTGGTGAGAAAACGATATTACCAGTCGTTCCCACAGACGGCGCCAATCTGTTGATGTAAAAAATTAGATCACTCTAATAATTCAATCACAAATAAATAAATGAGACAAAAGATTTTTAAAGTGGTTCAGACTTATATGAATGGCCTACGTCCACTGTTGTTTTATTGTTGAGTGTTTGGGAATTCTCGATTACAAGAAATTGCGTTCTGGATCCTAAAGTTTGGATTCAGAATCAACCCCCATACAATGAGGATTGTACCACGTATTTATAGCCTTGAGGCTGTCATATGAAAGGGTGATACATTGAATGATATACGTATGAGAGGGTAATACATTTAATGCCCTTTAAGTGTGTGTGTCTAAATGATATGCATTTAATGAACCTGTTGTACTGTTGGTTATTCATCAATTAATGCTCTGTTCGAGATGAAGCTCGGACCGCCTGAGTAGCTCGGACCGCCTAAGCTTTCTGGTATTCAAGAGTTCCTCGGAGAGGTCTGTTCCTCGGAGCGTATGAGTTCCTAGGAGAGGTCTGTTCCTCAGAGCGTATGCGTTCCTCGAAATAACATGGTTCCTCGGAGCGTGTGATTATCTCGGAAGTGCTTGTTGTTGTCATGCAGATAGCCACGTGTCTTGATATGATTGATCCAAGTCAGCAGATTAAATTTGGTATCAACAATGAGTGTAGTATATTTTAAATTTAAGGTCAAAATAATTTAATGTACAAAAAAAGTTTTCATTCTTAAAACCACTTGAATAACATATTATAACCTTCCTCTTGTTATAAAGGATGCATCCTGCACTCCCACTTGTTATGAAGTCAACGTGTATTTAAGTATATATTTATGAGTTTATAAAATTTTATGTAATTAGTTATACAAAGATTTAGTTTTGCAAAAAAAAAATATATAGGAATAGGTAAAGGACCCACGTCAAAACATTTGCTACCAGTAGGTATATATTACCTTAGAGACCAAAATGCTTTGTTATATACATTATTGGAGTCCCACATCAAAAATAGTTGCAAGTCTTGCAACTATTAACATATTACAAATCTACTCGTAACTCACTTATAAAGTTGGGACAGAATCTGATCTAAGAGTCTTCTAGCTCTGGCATGCTAATATTTCAAAAACTACGGTGAACCCATTTTTGGGATCAATAGAATGTTAATTTTACAGTGCACTAAGGGATCCTGTAAGAAATCGAAGGGCATCCGTTGATTGAGTTTCAAATTTTTAATATGTATTTGATTGTAATCACCTGAATGAGAATTTAATTAGCGCGAGGGTTGACAATTATGTACTTGTGTCATTTTTTTATGTTTTTTGTCTATTTATGTTTAAAAAAGATTGTTAAACACGTCTCTCGTGTTTTTAGGTTGGTCGTGTTCGTTTTAATTAAAAAATATATAATATTGGATTGTGTCGTTTTAATGTTAGATAAATCTTGTTCCGATCGTGTCTGGCTTATCACGGCCCAATAACACGATTTGGCACCCATTTTGTGTGTGTGTGTGTGTGTGTGTGTGTGTGTGTGTGTGTATCTTCGCTTCCTTAACAATATAATTGCCAATTCCTCTACTTTCATAAAATTCCCTCGTAACTTGATCAAGTATCATGTAAAAGATATTTCATTATGAGCCACTAACGCTCATATTTTAAGAGGATCCATTACTATGATCTATTCCTGTTCATGCCTATTATTCTTCATATATTTTTTGTCCTTCTCTATAAATTTTATCACTGACACTAACATTAGATATTTTCTCTATTATAATTCACTTTAGTATTTACCAAATCCATTCCATCACCACAAAATATTTCCACATATAATAGTCGAGGATATGTTGAGTAACCAATGGATAGTCAGGGTTGATTTGTGGAACGCTCTAGGAGAAGGCATTTTTGGCAGACGAATGGGAAAAACTTCTGGAAATTATTTGAGGTCATTCTAGTCAAGTGGTTTGTGTCTTTATTTATTTATTAATTTTACAACTAGTTTTGTATTAGGATTCCTGCAATTGGGATTTTGAGATGTAATTAGAAAAATAAATAATTCTATTATTCCAGTGGCCATCTGGGATTTCTCCGATACGGATTCGCCCCGAAATAAGAGAATTTTGGCATGTGCGGCTCTTGAGAAATCTTTGCGGGCTCCCACATATATAAATTGTCCTTCATTAAATGATGATGAAAAGGTAGAACATGGAGTCACGAGCCTATTTTACTCAAAGTAGGCAAAAGATGTAGTAGTTTTCATAGAAATGTCATCAAAGACAAATTAATGCATACTAAATCAAAAAATTGAGGGTCCAGCGACTAAGTTACCGAACGGATAGGTGTTAGGCACCCATTCTTCCCTATTAGTGTCTCATAAGCTAGGATAATATTCTCATTTTCTCCAAAATATAATTCATGTTTTTAATGTCAAAATAAGTTAGAAAAATAGATCGTCATATACACATCATGAGAAGGACGGAAATGATTCATTCTGAGGAGTATAAAAAGAAAGAAAATAATCTGACAAGGTAGCCAAAATGTGTGCAGTGCACGAAGAATGGAATATGTATGTATGAGGAGGGCGCTAAAAATATGATAATCAAAAGGGACAATGATATGTGCAATGTATCGGACACAAATCCGCCATGGTGAAATAAATATTCGTCTCTAACGAAAGTCTAAAAAAGAAACATAATAAAAGAATATGAAAATATGATATGATTAACCAATGTATCGTGATTTACTATGAGGAAGTGAATATGCATGTTTGATGGGTTACCAGTACTTATATATTTTATATACGCATAGTAATACTAAATATTAGAACTAGTAAAGAAAATAAATAAGCAAATAGGACTGGAATATAGAGGATGACTAGGGACGCTTAGATAGGCCAAAAAAGTCAACAAAGTCCATGTAGTTTGACAACATGCAAGGGTGGGGTTAACCCATAAACCCAAAACTTGAAATTCTCTAAGTTCATTTAAAAATGTTCACAAGTGTTGGGAGTGTGAAAAATGGAAAATATACTTTAGGGTTTAAAGGTGAACCCTCTTTTAGCATTTTTGGTTTATAAAATTATGTTTTTTGCATATAAATAATAAAAAAATGGATTAATTGGAGTAATAAAATGAAATAAAGTAAAAATATTTGAAGAATGAAGAAAAAAATAATAAATGACACTAGTTAAATAATATGTAAAAAGATTGAAGTAGACCTCATATAGAACTTTGCTATGATTTTGACGTAAAGCATGCTAATTTTTATGGTGTTTTGAGTGTTGGTGGGGTAATGGTAAAATTGGGTGGCAAAAAGTGAGGTCAATGCGATGTAAGAAAAGTGGAGAGAATTTTTAGAACATGAAATTTTATAATGAAGATGCACTAATTTCGAGGTAGAGGTTGTTTTAATTTTCACAAAAGGGTTCTTACGAATTAGGCCATGACTTCCTTAAATATAAAAATATAGGGGCAGGGTCTATGCCGATTGGCATAGTCCCTGGGCTGCCGATCGGCATACCCCTAGCTTGTTGATGAAGTAAAGTACCCCTCTGACGATAGGCAGAGGGTCTGGGGTGGCCTATAGGCAGTCCAAAAAGGATGTTTTCAAAAAAAATGCAGAAAATGCGAATCGTAAGTCCGAATCGCGCACAAACAAAACCGTTGAAAAACGTATTCAAATCCATCTAAAAATCTATTGGGCCACTTTCGGGTCTGAGAGTTAACGAAAGTCAAACGGTGCTTGAAAATGCTTGATAGCGTCTAGGATGGGGTTCATGGAGTAAAATGGCAAGTACGCACGAACCGTATGGTCGATTCACGCACGGAATTGACCGTTGGAAGGGGTATTAAAAGCCTTATGAAAGTGAAAGAGATATTCCGAGGTTTAAAAGTTGAACAAAGTTAAACGGAGCTCAGAAGCGTGTGGTGGCCTTTAGGATAGGGTTCTTACATTAAAAAGCGAAGTACGAGCGAACTGTATGGCTAATTGCATGGTATTAATATTTGGAAATGGTATTTGGCGGCCCGGGTATCCACCGATGAGGCTCAAAAAGTATCTACGAAATAGGGAAATGGAATTATCATTTCTTTATCACAACACATGAAACCATAAATATGATGACCACCACATGAATCCTTCTCTCTCCAGATGATTAGAAATAGACTTTGTGCCCAACAAAAAGATCTCAAAGCATAAGAATATTGAAATATGGATATTTAAACTCTTTTGGGTGAAACAATGGTTTTGAAATTTAGTAAGAAAATAGGAATTCTTCTTTGCCAAATGTTCTTCAAAATTTGAGTCCATCACGCCTCCTTATATTAAACCAAGAAATTCGAGGCGACAAGTTCATCCAAATAAAAACATAGTTCTCATTCAAAAAAAATCATATTTTGTTCAAATCAAGACCCGTCTCGTTTGAACGAACATGCATTGTGGTTCAAACGACCTTCCCATGAGCTTCCAAATGGTGACCTTCCATTTGACAAAAAATTCCCATTTGAAGTTCAGTAGATGTTCGTTCTAATATCCTAAGCTTGTTCCAGCGAGATCTCAAACTTGTTTGAACGAAATTCTCATTTCATTCTAATGAAGCATGTATCTCGTTCTAACGAACTAAGAAATAAATATTTTTTTCTAAAAATTATTTAAAAACAGTTCCAAATGACTTTGTTTAAAAAATAATCACCCAAAATAAATTTCAAAGGATCATAATCTAATGCGTCCCTACATGTAAGATCCTAAAAAAATGTGAGGACAAACTTGGCATGAAACACGATATGATGAGTATCCATCTTTGAAGATTTTTCGCTACGTCTTCAACAGTTTTACAAGATCGATAATACAAAGTCTAACTTATAACTCAAAATTTTCCTGAAATTATGCCAATTACAAACAAATTGAATCGGTTGGGAATTTTCCCTTTTAAATCTCCCCTTTTGGCTATTCCGGGACAAAAAACCAAAGTAAAAACCCCGTGGGTCAGAAAACTCTTTAAAACACTCAACCTCAAAAGAAAAAAGTACAGATGATCGACAAACACATATGCTAAGTAGATTTTCTCGCTTGAAACTTTATCTTATGTTGTAAAATTACACACTTAAAACACCTTCAAGTGCAAAGAAAATATAACATGTATAAAATCAGCATCTGAATAAATTCAAACTATGTCCAACAATCTCAACCTAGGTAAGATATCTCCTACTAAGATAAAGATATCATAATCATGAAAGGAAAGACACTGCTTTTCCTCATTTTTTTTAGAACTAAACGAAGTAAGAATGCATAAAACTATTTATCCCCCATGAACTGAATCTCCCCGAAATATGTGAACATATAATAACAAGAGAAATTACAAAAGTAGTAATAATACCATACAATGGTGTAACGTGCATCAAGAACATAACATTGCAACACAAGCACGAATATTCACAAGCCTAGAATATTAATAAATTTAGAAGAAGGGGGTGAGGCAAAGAGGGAGATAACACAGAATATAAGTGGTTCAACCAATCTTGGCATACTCCACTATGTAGGTGCGTGTGAAATCCCCTAAATAAGGACTATAATGGCCTTGGGATACAAAACACTCAAGCTTTCTATAATTCCCCATAATTTTTCTAAAATAAATAATAATAATAATAATAATAATAATAATAATAATAATAATAATAATAATAATAATAATAATAATAATAATAATAATAAAGTTTTTTGATAAATAAAATTTTGTGGAAATTGGACTCAATTGGAAACCTAATTTAATAATTGCAAAGGTGTAATTTGTTGTTAAGTCATATTTTTATGTGATTAATTTTCTACGTGTATCTATGTGTATTGCTATAGCATTGCATGTATTGCAAGAAAATTCAAATTAATATGTGACACAATTTAAAAGTACCCAATGTTAACATAAAATAATTCGGGATATATTTCGGGGCACATATGGGCTCGTTTATGTGTTTTAAACCTTTAGAAATAGTCCCAGATCTAAAATATATAGGTTGGAGAGCTTTTGGACTAGTTGGGATATGAATTCGGGTCTATTTGGGGGTCCAAAAATTGGGTTTTAAGCCCTACTCGGGATTAGGATCTATTAGTGTTTAAGTGGGGGTAAACCACTTCCCCACTACTCTTCAGAAATGACCTAAACACAACTGTTAACGGTAGAGGAAAGGAGAAGAACAAAAATAGGATAAAAGGACAAGGAATCAAGAAGAAATCAAAGGGGTTGTCTTCCACAAATTTCTAAGGCAATAATCCTCTTACTTAATTAAAGTTTTCCGTGTATTTTCTCGATGCATTATAATGACCCTTAAAATTTCTGAAATTTAGGTTGGATATGAATGATTTGATGATGAATAAATATTCTATGCATGTAGAGGGTTGAATTTAATATAGAATAAGCCCCATAAATTTAGGTACACCGATATCTTGAAATTGGGGTTGGAACCCTCAGGGCTCTTGATAGTTAAGTGGGGACATCTTGACTAGTTGATGTAGAGGATATTATTGTTGGTATATGGACTGAAATCCTGATGTAAACTCCACGATAGATGCCACATATCATGAATTAAATAGGGTTGGAATTTGGAATGAAATTTGAGTTGAAATATGTATTCAATGTTCATACATTCTGGGAAAATTAGGCATGAAATTAGAATTGAATCATGTAATTAATGATTGTAAGTGAACTAATTAAGTTGTAGGGAATAAAATACATAACTATTAAGAAGTATAAACCCTTAGAAGTGAATTTGGAAGGAAATTAAAGAATCCCTTACAAAAACAAACAAGAAAATATGAGATTTTGCATAAAATCAAATCGATTCGGCCATGGAGTGAATTGATTCGGTTTGGCAGCGAATGGATTCGACCATGAACCAAATCGATTCTGTTCTGGGGGCTGAGTGAGTTTGGCCTAGAATTTGGTTAAGGTTAATTTTAGGAGTCCAAGCAAGTTGGTAGGACCGTGTATGGGCCAATAGGGAATATATTAAAAATGAAAAGGTGCCCTTATTTAATTGGGAAAATTACATTTAACAAGATGGTTAAGTAATTATCCAAGAGAGTGGAATTAATAATTCACTAGAAAATAAATTATTGAAAAATGGAATAATTGTGGACTTTATGTGGGACTTTTCTATGGTAATTATAGAGTAGTTACCTATACATATTATACGAGATAATAATATGTACTTATATGCATTTGTGTGGACATACCAATGTTCATGGACTGTCCTATCGGTTTGGGGGTTCGTATGTTCGGACCGGGTACCACATGTAAACACAAGCGGGCTTGACGATTGTGTAGGTCGTATAGGTACTACATGGAGGCACTGTTTATGAGAGGAATGTGTTGATGCAGACCCAACCTGTGTCACCGCTGGGTATGGATCGTGAACAAGTATCCTGCGTAGGGATCGCCCCCAACTAATGTGTGTTTTGTGATGTCCACTTATGATAAGAGATTCCTCCAGACTTGTCGATAGAATACAAACTAGATACCAATGGTAGATGACTTTGTGTGTCAAATATATCAAAGGACATATATAAATAATTGTCGAACTGTAATGAGATAAATTTAATTGTCAAAATATGGGGACATAAATGACAAGAGCCTACTTTGTGATACATAATAGATGTTTATGCCTAGACGTGAGACTTATAAAACTAGGATTTTATGGGTATTTGTAGTTAATTACAATCTATACACTTAAACATTTAATTATCGACAAATTCATTTTTATTAATTTGGCACGTTGTCATGTCATTAATTGGAACTTATTGGCTTGCGATTTATATCACACTTAGATGAGGGGTGAGGTGTTAAACTCATGTGAGTGACAAGGGGGGAATATTTATTTTGTATCAACTCTATTATTTCATCTTGAATTAATGAAGTTAGTCTTGAACATCTAGGGCTCTGACCCAAATTTAAATGGTTTCTCCCCCCAGGTTCTCCTATATAGGGATATATGGATTGTGCTGTAGTAGTCTCGCAGTCTGTTTCGTTCATAAATTTTTAGATTATTTGATTCTAGCGTAGGTGGTTTTCTGCCAGAGTTAGTTATTTTATTTGGAACAGTTGTAAGGACAAAAACCCAAATTTCTTTACATTATGTTGGGTCGAGGCATTTACTTTGTATTTAGATTTATTATGTACTTGGTGTTGGTTTGAATTTATCTATTGTTACGCAAACATTCATAAAGTTCAAAATAAACCTTAGAAATAATATTATTTATATTACGTTTGTGCTGAGAATGGTATTAATTGATAAGCGAGCCATATGTTCGGCGTATCGTGCCCAGCCATCCTTTAGGTGAGAAAATTGGGGGTTTTATAATTGGTATCACAACACAGTTTTAGTGTCCTTAAGATATGTGTTGCGTTCATTACGTTTTGTTTTGCGTTATTTGATATGTAAAGCCTATCGTTAGGATTCATTGTATTCTTACATTGGTTCTAATTCGAACTTTATTTTCTTTTAAATGGAAAAACAAAAAGGGGGAAGACCGAGGTGAGGAGTTACACATATTTCCAAGGAGGGGGCTCACTCGCAACCACGTCATCAGCTATAGGCCCCAAAGGCCCAATAGTTGATCACACATGCTCAGATAGACACTATAGTGTCTCAGGCGGTCTCTATGGCTATGGTAGCCATTCTCCAGCACTTCCCACCACCACAGACGCATAAGCAACCACCACTACCACAAGAAGTGGCTTTACCAGCTCAGGAACTGGGTTATATGTGGGATAGAGTGACGGAGGCCTTTTTTAAGGACCAGCCTCCAGAGTCTGCTGGCAGTTTAGATATATTTGTGGTGAGTAGGTGGGAGAAGGATATTGAGAGCCACTTACGGAGGGTCAAGTGAACACCCATATAGAAGAAGATGTTGGCTTCATTTAGATTAGTGAGGGACGTACTTCAGTAGTGGGAGGCGATTACGATAGTTGCTAAAAGGGGTAATTTCACTATTGATCAGTTTTGTGAAAGATTTGAGGGGAAATACTTCCCCCTAGCGATGCAGTCTGAGATGAGGAGTGAGTTTATGGAGCTTAAATAGGAGGGGCTTACTATAGCCGAGTACGAAGAGGAGTTCACCGCCCTCTCCTACTTCGTAAAAGAGGAAGTTTGTACCGGGAAGATGAGTATGGGCAGGTTCATTTTGGGATCAGCCTGAAACATCAGGAAGGCTTTTATGGTACAATCAGTTGGTTAATTATCTACCTCTCCTTTGCCAGGATCACATGGAATTTCTAAAAACAAAGGGAGAGAAACGTCATGGAACGAAGTCATCAAGACAACAAGGCAAGAGGAATGGGGGAAGCAGATCTAGGACCCAACAGCACAGGGGCACCCCATCTTCCGATCAGAATAAGAAGTTTAGAGGTAAAAATAACTGAAACAACCAGGGATAGTGGGTGAAGGTCTATCAGGGGCTAGCAGTACAAAGGCCATCAAGGCCAGGGATAGGAGGATAGAGGCCAGGAGGGATGACGGTTTAAGTAGGGTCTGTTCTAAGGAAACTATTATACCTATGGGGAGAAGGGTCGTTCCTCAGAGATTTTTGCTCGTGGTAACCAGATAGTCCAAGAAAAGGGAGGCTATAGGGGACAGTAGCAGGCGCCATAGGGACATAACCCATCCTTTCTAGCTCAGGGAGCCGCTGCACCAGTCGCTCTAGCACCCATCGCCCCGCAATAAGTACAATAGTCATTACAGTATGGACGAGTCTATCATGTTGCAACCACAGAGGGGACAATACATGCACAAGAAGTCGAGGGTACGTTTCCCATCTTTGGTCATATTGGTCGCATTCTATTCAATACGGGTGAATCTCATTCTTTTGTTAGCACGGGGTTTGCACAGGAGACGGGTATGATAGATTTTGCATCAAATATTATTTTACACATAGGCTCCCCAGTGGGTAGAGGGGAACCCATACAGTCAATATGTCGGGTTATAGGTATTGAGATAGGTCGACTCACCTTCGCAGTTGATTTATTAGTACTTGACATGCATGGGTACGACGTCATTTTGGGTATAAACTGGCTAGATACATATAGACCATGTGTGGATTATTGTGGGAGGTCCATCATCTTTGCCACTCCAGGGTAGGAGATATACCTAGTTGCGATGTCGCACCCCATAGGTGGTCGAGCACGCATTTGTACTGCATTGAGGAGGATATTTCTTCATAGGTTGTGGTGACACTAAATTCCCTCCCGGAGGTGAATGGGTTTTCTAATATTTTTGGGTAGATTTTATGGTTACCACCTAGTCGGGATATCGATTTCATGATTGATTTCTTTTCAGACACTAGACCTATTGCCCATACTCCGTATCGGATGGCTCTTTTGGAGATAAGGGAGCTACAAGAGAATATTAAGAAGTTGTAGGGAAGGGATTTATCAAGAGGATTACTTCACCCTGGGGTGATATAATGTTATTCATCAAGAAGAAGGAAGGATCTCTACATTTTTGTATCGACTGTTAGGAGTTGAACAAAGTCACTATTCAGAATAAATACCCATTTCCACGTATAGATGATTTATTTTTCTAACTGAGGGGTTCTGCATATTTTTCAAGGATTGATTTAAGGTTGGGTTACCACCAGTTAAGAGTTCGGGAGTAGGATATCTAAAAGACAGCCTTCCTTACTAGGTATGCGTCATACGAGTTTTTGGTGATATGATTTAGGCTAACCAATGCACCAGAAATATATATGGACTTGATGAACCGCGCGTTCAGGGATTATTTGGATCGATTTGTTATCATATTTATAGATGATATCTTAATTTATTCTCAAACTACGGAGGGGCACGCAGATCATTTATGAGTGGTCTTATAGACACTTATAGATCATCAGTTGTATGCAAAGTTTCAGAAATTCATGTTTTGGCTGAAGGAGGTACAGTTCTTGGGCCACATTGTGTCCGATCGGGGGATATCCATGGATCCAGGGAAAGTTTCTACCATGATGGAGTGGGGACAACCCACTATACCCATCGAGGTGCACAAATTCTTGGGATTGGTCGGGCACTACCGTCGATTCATCTAGGAGTTCTCCAAGATAGCCGGGCCCTTAAGGAATTTGACGAGGAATGGGGTACCATTTGTTTGGGATGAGGTGTGATAGTAGGAATTTTAGGAGTTGAAGACTAGACTGAATACAACATTAGTTTTGGCATTGCCTCGGGTAGGGGTTGACTATAGAGTCTTCACAGATGTGTCCTTAAGGGGAATTGACGGGGTTTTGATGCAGGAGGAGAGGACAATATCTTATGCTTCCCGAAAGCTTAAGACTCATGAGGGACATTATCCCACCCACGATATAGAGTTAGCAGCAGTGATTTTTTCATTACGAGTGTGGAGACACTATCTCAAGGGGTAGAAACTTTATCTTTTCACAAACCACAAAAGCCTGCAGTATTTGTTCGCACAGCAGGAGTTGAACATACGACAAAGGAGATGGCTAGAGTTTTTAAAAGATTATCAGTTCGACATTTGGTACCACCCGAGAAAGGTGCCGTGGCGGATGCTTTTAGCAGCAAGCCTATTTTGGAGTTAGCAATGGTGTGAAAGTCAAAGTGGCAGTCGCTTTATGCCAACAATGACCTGACCCGCACATTTATGGCAGTTCTCACTATCACCCCCGAGATCATTATTTGGGTGGTGAAGGCATAGGGAAGGGATATGAATTCCTAGGAGCGAATGAGATAGTTCTTAGACGATAGATCGAGCACTTTCCCATTGGGTTAGATGGTGGTTTGAGGTTTCAGGGGAGACTAGTTGTAACAGATGATGAGGAGTTCAGGTGCGATATTATATTTGAGGCTCATGGGTTACGATTTATGGTACATCCCGGAGGGAATATGATGTACCATGACATGGGACGCCAGTATTGGTGGGTCAGGATGAAAAGGAACATATATAATTTCATGTCAAAGTGTTCTACGTTTCAGCTGGTGAAAGTGGACTATTAGCGTCCCGTAGGATTTTTACAACCTTTAGAGATCCCAGTGCGAAAATGAAAAGTGTGTCCATGGACTTTATTACTGGGCTACCTACATCGTAGAGGGAACATGATTTGATATTGGCAATCATCAACAAATTGACAAAGAAGGCTCATTTCTCATCGATCCGGACACATTACAGCTCAGAGAAGTACACCAGACTCCTCCTTACAGAGATTTTTAAGCGGAGCGGGGCACCGCTCAACATCGCGTTAGATAGGGACAGGACATTTGTATCCCACTTTTAGAGAAATTTTCAGCAGGTCTTAGGGGCATAGTTGAGATTGATCACGTCATATCATCCTCAGACCGATTAACAAACGAAGAGGATTAACCTACTGTTTGAGGACATGTTGAGAATAAGCATTCTAGATTTTTTAAGGGGAGCTGGGATCATTATTTGCCTTTAGTGGAGTTTCCATAGAATAACAACTACTAGTTCATGATCGGGATGCCACCGTTTGAGGCACTCTATGGGAGACCTTATAATTCCCCCTCATGTTGGTTGGAGTTAGGGGAGAACAAGTTCACATGCCAGACTTCATTCCGGACACTTCAGAGAAGGTAGTTATGATTCGGGCCAAGATACGAATTACCTAGGACAAGCAGAATAACTATGTAGATGTGGGCCAAATACACTTAGACTTAATTGGAAATTCAATTTACTAATTGGAAAGGTGTAATTTTTTGTTAAGTTATATTTGTTTGTGATTGATTTTCTATGTCTTTCAATGTGTATAGCTATAGCATCGCATTGATTGTATAAAAAAATACAAATTATTGTGTGACACAATTGAAAAGTACCCAATGTTAACATAAAATTATTTGGGACATATTTCGAGCCATATATGGGACCGTTTAGCTGTTTTAAACCTTTAGAAATAGTCCCGGGTCAATAGAATATAGGTTGGGGTAATTTTGGTCTAGTTGGGATATGAATTTGGGTCCATTTGGGAGTCCAAAAATTGATTTTTAAGTCCAACTCGGGATTAGTATTAATTAGTGTTTACGTGGGGGTAAACCAATTCCCCACTACTATTCAGAAATACCTAAGCACAACTTCTAATGGGAGAGGAATGCACAAGAACAAAAAGATGGAAAAAGGGTAAGGAATCAAGAATAAATCAAATGGCTTTCTTCCACAAATTTCTAAGGCAATAATTCTCAAACTTAATTTACATTTTCAATCTATTTTCTTGATTCATTATAATGACCTTTAAAATTTCTATGATTTAGTTCTGATCTGTAATATATGATGATGAATACATATTTTATGCATGTAGAGGACTATATTTAATATAAAATTTGTCTAAGAAATTTAGGTATCAATATCTTGAAATTGGGGTTAGATGCCTTAGCGTTCTTGATAGTTAACTGGGGACGTTTTAACTATTTGATGTTGAGGATATTACTGTCGGTATATGGACTGAAATCCGGATGTAAACCCCATGATAGATGCTCCATATTATGAATTAAATAGTCTTGGAATTTGGAATGAAATCTAAGTTGAAATATGTATTTAATGTTCATACATTCTGGAAAAATTAAGCATGAAATTGGAATTGAATCATGTAGTTAATGGTCGTAAGTGGACTAATTAATTTTTAGGAAATCAATTACATAACTATTAAGAAGTATAAACCCTTAGAAGTTAATTTGGAAGGAAATTGAGGAATCACATATTGAAACAAACAAGAAGATATGGGCTTCTGCATAAAATCGAATCGATTCAGCCTTGGAGCGAATCAATTCAGTTTGAGAACGAATTGATTTGGTTGAACGAATCGATTTGGCGATGAACCAAATCAATTCGGTACTAGGAGATGAGTGATTTGGGCCTAGGATTTGGTTAAGGGTAATTTTAGAAGTCCTAGCGAGTTGGTAGGACCGTATATGGTTCAATAGGTAATATATTAAAAATGAAAAGGTGCCCTTATTTATTTGGGAAAATTACATTTAACAAGATGGTTAAGTAATTATCTAAGGGAGTGGAATGAATAATTCACTAGAAGGTAAACTATTAATAAATGGAATAAATGTGGACTTCATGTGGGACTTTTATATGGTAATTATATAGTAGTTACATATACATATTGTAGGAGATAATAATATGTACTTATGTGTATTTATGTGGACATACCAATGTTTGTAGGCTATCCTATCGGCTTGGGGGTTCGTACGTTAGGACCGGGTACCACACATCAGCATAGGTGGGCTTGAGGATTATGTAGGTCATATAAGTACTACATAGAGGCGCTATTTATGTGAGCTAGGTGTTGACGCTGAAGCAGCCTGTGCCACCGATAGGTATGGACCGTGAATAGGAATCCTGCATAAGGGCCTCCCCTAACTTATGTGTATTTTGTGTTATCCAATTAGGATAAGAGATTCCCCAGACTTGCCGATAGAGTACGAACTAGACACTAACGGTAGATGCCTTCGTGTGTCAAATATATGAAAGGACATATATAAATAATTACCGGACTGTAATGTGATAAATTCATTTAACTAAGAATGTGGACATAAATGACAAGACCCTACTTTGTGATGCATAATAGATGTTTATGACTAGACGTGACTTATAATACTTGGATATTATGGGTATTGGTATTTAATTATAGTCGGTACACTTACACGTTTAATTATCAAAAAATTCATTATTATTAATTTGGCACATTGTCAGAGTCATTATTTGAGATTTATTAGGATGCGATTTATATCACACTTAGATGATGGGTGAGGTGTTAAACTCATGCGAGTAATGATGGTGGAATATTTATTTTGCATCAACTGTATTATTCATCTTAAATAATTAATTTAATTCTTGAACATCTAGGGCTCTGACCCAAATTTAAATGTTTTCTCCTCCCAAGTTCTCCTAGAAATGGATAGATGGATTGTGTTGTAGTAGTCTCGCAGTCTATTTCATTCATCATGTTTTAGATTCTTTGACTTTAGCATAGGTGCTTTTCTTCTAGAGTTAGTTATTTTTTTTATAACATCTGTAAGGGCATAAGCCTGAATTTCTTATGTTGGGTTGTGGAATTTACTCTATAGTTGGATTTATTATGTACTTGGTGTTGGTTTGAATTTGTCTATTGTTATGGAAACATTCATAAAGTTCAATACAAGCCTTTAAAATAATATAATATATATTACATTTCGGTTGACAATGGTATGAATTGACAAACAAGCGTTATCTTCGAAATATCGGCCTGGCCAACCTTTACGTGAGAAAGTAGGGGTTGTTACACTTTTTGTCTCTATGGAGTGAATTCGTCATAGTTTTAGTAGGGTTGTGAATTGACCATCCTTCTAAAGGTAGGATAAGGTAGGTATTTATATGGCTGGGGTGGTGCCATGCGCACCCCAGGCATGTACGAGGCATGTACAATATCGAGTGGCCAATGTCATTCGGTCACCTATCATCTGTTCTTGTAAATAATGATTGAGAAATATTCTCCATGCGTGAGGTGGATGTTGTCCATGTGAGGTTTACAACCCACACGCACTCTCCCATGCGTCATCCATTCTACATGCCTTACCAGATGTGCCCTACAGACGTGAGGTGTTAGCGTGGCCGAAAAAGAGACCACTGAGGTTCAATTAGATCACATGTTGGTAACTTCCAAGCGGAGTCTCGAATAACTAGCATCAGGCAAAGATGAGTTTATAACGAGTCTGATGAAGTCTCGACCTGATGGAAAGATGAGATCGAAACAGCTGCTATAAGATTCTCTGTGAGAGCACATTTCATAAGGTCGACTCGAGCTAAGGTAGTCTTGAGTGTAGACAAGGTCATACTTAGGCATACCAGGAATCATTATGAAAACACATTGATCTTAAACTATAGCACACTCAAAATCTAAACATATAACATATTTTTTTCACTCAATTCCTTTGAAGCTATCATTTTTGAAAATCAAACAAACTAAACTCGTTGGCCTTGGATTTTTTTTGCTTATTTTGCCTTTAATTTTTTATATATAGGTTCTTTCCAATGGTGGCTTCCCTGAAAGGATATTTTCTCCTTTCGTAGCCCTTTCCCATACACCATCATATATTTTTACTAAAAAAATTCTGACGAGCAATGGTTTTTACCTGCATAAATCTACCATAGTAATAAAATATATAGGTGGAAAGATGAATTAGAGAACATGTCACACAACTCAAATATAATAGGTGAAGTTAAAATTCAAAGAGCTCGTTCATGTGTTTGTGGAGGCATATAAAAAGTGAATCCATTATGTGAATTAAAGTCGAAACAACTCCGTACAAGCATGACTAAGAACAATCTAGGTATTGAAAATCATACCCAATTGTCCTAGTCAAATGGAAAGTACATAATGAAATGGATTCAAATACAAAATTATGCCCCACAAAATGTGTAAACTAAAATACACAAAAATATAATTTTTTTGAGTTTTTAGTAAAAATTTCCAATGAAATATACCAATTAAAAAAAACTCAAAAGACAAACAAAATCTTTTTGTATTTTTCAATACGACTCAACAAATGTTATATAAAAATACAAAAGAGTCAAATAACGTACAACTTTCAAACATATATATATATATATATATATATATATATAAGAACAAAAGTTTGTGTACGTAAACATGTGAACACAATCAACCATTAGATATAGCATGGTAAGTATCATGTGCAAGAAAATGAGAATCAATGAGTCTAATTTGTAAAGCCTCCAAATTCTATTTCCTAACCCACATAATGGAAACACGGTGATATATGGTTTTGGAAACCTTGGTGGATCTAGACTAAGACCTCCGATGACAATTTTTAATATCAATAAAAAATGCCTAGGGTGACCTGTCCTATCGTAAATGCATGGTCTTGTCTTGGTGATCAAAAGCATTTGTATATCGAATCCAATTCCACACTTGTCATCTTTTATTTGGACGGTGCCTAACATCTATCCAACTTCGCGTACCTAGATCTCAAATCAAATTTTACACGATTCAAGTATCAATATCTCTTCAAGTTCAACTATTCGAGACTCTAACAAATGCCTAGACTACTCAAACTTAAGCATATCCTTCTTTATAACCTCCATAAATTCACAAAGCCTATCTCTCCAACCCTCTACATACTCTATCTTCTTTTAAAAAGTCCCATCACATACCCTAAGATCCTGAGTTAAAATTCGTTCATTATTTCCTATGGCATGCTCTTTCAACCTATCTTCCAACTTCAAGTCTTCCTTATTCACATTCAATATTTTTGCATACAACTCAAGGAAGGAAACTTGGAATTCACTCTTCTAGTACTCTTATTCATCATCACTCTATTCCACATCACACAATTCGGATGCAGTTTTACTACTCTTCTACTACTCAGGTCTAGAAATATCTTCATGGGAAGATTTCTCATCAAAGCTCACATGACTACCCAGGGAGATTTGCTTCCCTCTTTCAAATTACTCTCACCAAGGATGACATTATAAGAATTAATTTTTTTGCCCTCCTTTCTTACTTTAATGGGGCACTAAGCTAGGATACAGTATAAACCTCAAACCATAAAGCCATTCCGATTTATCACTCATAAAGTTATCATTATAATATTAGGGAATTGATTGATCTTGTTATCTCAAACTTTTTGCATCTTTTGGTTGCTTTTGAAACTTGAGAAATTTCTTGAATTTATTTTCTAACAAGGCCATATCTTTGGACTTAATGTCAGGTTCATCATTTAAAACATGTGTTTTTTCCTGTCGGGCTTTCAAAACAATGCCCTTGTCCTTCTTATTCATTTTGCTGGAAAATAAGTCAAGCTCACAAGTTTGTAGGTCACATACAAGAGCTTCAAACTTTTTAGAACTTAAAGCATCCAAGGAATTCAAAACAATCACATTAGATTAATTCTTTCAGACAAATACCTTAAGATTTTCTTCATTACTCAGTTATCCAGTATTGTCTTCCTAAGTTAAAATATGAGTTAACTATGTCAGATAATCTACTGTAGAACTCATCGAAGGTTTCACTGTCCAATATCTTAATGGTTTCAAACTGAGTTATGAGGTTTTGGAGTTTAGAAGACTTGACAACACTAGTTCATTCATGGGTGAGTTGGAGTATGTCCCAAACATCTTTAAACATCACACAAATCATAATGCAGTGGAACTCATGCAAGGCCACAACTCGAAACAAAGCATTTAAATTATGTAAATTATAACTTTGTAACCCATGTTCAAACTCACGCCCCGACTTTACGGGTTTGGGTAGCCTATTTTCTTAACTAAGGTTGTAGTTGGGGACTAACCAATAAGTATCGCATGCCATACATAATCATCTATAGACTTAAGTGTTAATTTCTTACTCATTTTCCAGTATGCATAGTTTGACGCCTCAAACATCATGGATCTAAGACCATTAAAACCAAAAAATTCATACCTAAAAATGCTAAATCTAAACAAAACAACTTAGCGTTCTAACTCTATTACCAATTTAAAGAGGTTCGATAGCTCAGGAAAGGATGATCTAACTAACAAAACGTGTATTTTAAAAATTTTCAATTTTAATAACTAAAACTTTTAACAGATTACGCCCAATAAATTTTTGTACCACTTTTAAACAGATTGTTGTGAAAACCCGATTTACCCAATAATATATTTTTAACCAAAAACATATATTTAGGCGATATTAGATAAAATAAATAAAACATCCACTATAGGCCGATGAAATGGGAAAACCTTGGACGATCGATCCAAATAGAATATATGATAAGGTTTTGCAAATACAAATAGATTACTATGATAAGGTTTTTCAAATACAAGTGAATTGTGCGGCTGGGCCATCCGATGTTTTTTCCATTATGGATATTCCTCGTACATCGACGTCTTGTGAGATTGGTGTATTTATTTTATTTGTTGTCATCTAGATGCATGCTTTAGGTTAAAAAAATAAAATTTGCTAAATTAGTTTGTCGCTGCAACTCGATTTGAAATTTATGAACAAGTTTTTATTTGGTTAATTTGTTTAAAGGCTTGATTTTTAAAAATTGAAAAAAATTATAAAAATTGCAATTTTTATTTGCAAGACCATTCTTGCTTAAACGCACCATGGATATCAAGTGAACTTTTCACGCTTACATTGTATCTGTGTAGTTTGGGCAAACATATATAATTCCTCGAAAGTCCACAAGAGATGGCTTTCTCTTGTGAGAGAAGTTCCTCCTTCTCTCTAAAAATCCCCCTCTTTTCTTAATTAATCCTCCACGCTTTCCATGGAATTAAAATTAGAATTTAGATTGGATTTTGATCCTAAGCCTTTTGATACTCACTATTCTCCAACACTTTTAGTTACACCTCCCGACTGTTCAAAAATGGTGAGAAGTACTGAGTCTAAAAGTTTTTTTGATTCAGTAGAGGGATCAACCTTTCCAAAGGATAATTTGCCTCAGGGGCATGTTCGTTTGTTGGAAAAAAGTCCCAAATGGTTACGGAAAAACACCAAAAATTAAACACCATTCATACGAAGAAAGTTTTCATCTAAGTAAATGAGGAGCATCAATCACATCCAAGTATTCTCGATAGTTTTTTATCTCCAATTTGTAATGGGGATATTTATAAATTCCCATATTTAATCTTTAATGGCTTTTTGTAGTTTTCCTTTGCTTGTAAGCCCGTGGAGAGGCTCTTTCTCCATTAATAAATTTATGTATGGGGTTTTAATCTCTCTTCCATAAATAAAAAAAATAAAAAATAAAAATAAAAGGACAGTCAGGGTTGATTTGTGGGACGTTCTAGGAGGAGACATTTTCGGCAGACGAATGCGAAAAAGTTCTGGAAATTAATTGAGGTCATTCTAGTCAAGTGGTTTGTCTTTATTTATTTATTAATTTTACAACTAGTTATGTATTAGGATTCCTGCCATTTGGATTTTGGGATGTAATTAAAAAAAGAAATAATTCTATTATTCCAGTGGCCATCTGGGATTCCTACGATACCGAATCGCCCCGAAATAAGAGAATTTTGGCATGTGCGGGTCTTGAGAAATATTTGCGGCCTCCCACATATATAAACTGTCTGTCATTAAATGATGATGAAAAGGTAGAACATGGAGTTCTCGAACCTATTTTACTCAAAGCAGGCAAAAAAGGTAGTCGTTCTCACAGAAATGCCATTAAAGACAAATTGATGCATACCAAATTAAAAAAAATTAGGGTCTACTGACTAAGTTACCGAACGGATAGGTGTTAGGCACCCATTCTGCCCTATTAGTATCTCATAAGCTAGGATAATATTCTCATTTTCTCTGAAATATAATTTATGTGTATAATGTGTGTGATGTGAAAATAAGTTAGAAAAATAAATCGTTATATACACATCATGATAAGGACGGAAATGATTCATTCTGAGGAGTATAGGAAGAAAGAAAATAATCTGACAAGGTAGCCAAAATGTGCGCATTGCGCGAAGAATGGAATATGTATGAATGAGGAGGGCGCTAAAAATATGATAATCAAAAGGCACAATGATATTTGCAATATATCGGACACAAATCTGCCATGGTGAAATAAATATGTGTGTCTAATGAAAAGTCTAAAAAAGAAACATAATAAAAGAATATGAAAATATGATATAATTAACCAACGGATCATGATTTACTATGAGGAAATGAATATGCATTTTTGATGGGTTACTAGTACTTATATATGTATATACGCATAGTAATACTAAATATTCGAACAAGTAAAGTAAATAAATAAGCAAATATGACTGGAATAAAGAGGGTGACTAGGGACACCTAGATAGGTCAAAAAAGGCAACAAAGTCCATGTAGTTTGATAACACGCAAGGCTGGGGTTTAACCCATGAACCCAAAACTTGAAATTCTCTAAGTTCATTTAAAACTGATCACAAGTGTTGGGAGTGTGAAAAATGGAAAATATACTTTAGGGTTTAAAGGTGAACCCTCTTTTAGCATTTTTGGTTTATAAAATTATGTTTTTTGCATATAAATAATAAAAAAATGGATTAATTAGAGTGATAAAAGAAATAAAGTAAAAATATGCCAAGAGTGAAGAAAATAATAATAAATGACACTACTTAAATAAGATGTAAAAAGATTGAAGTAGACCTCATATAAAATTTTGCTATGATTTTGACGTAAAGCTGGCTAATTTTTATGGAGTTTGAGTGGTGGTGGGGTAATGGTAAAATTGCGTGGCAAAAAGTGAGGTCAATGCGATGTAAGAAAAGTGGAGGGAATTTTTAGAAAAAGAAATTTTGTAATGACGATGAACTAATTTCAAGGTAGAGGTTGTTTTAATTTTCAGAAAAGGGTTCTTACGAATTAGGCCATGACTTCCTTAAATAGAAAAATATAGGGCCAGGGTCTATGCCGATTGGCATAGGCCCTGGTCTGCTGATCGGAATACCCCTGGCTTGTTGATGACGTAAAGTACCCCTCTGACGATAGGCAGAGGGTCTGGGGTGGCCTATAGGCAGTCCAAAAGGGATTTTTTCTAAAAAAAACATGCAGAAAATGCGAATCGTATGTCCAAATCGCATACAGACAAATCGTTGAAAAACGTATTCAAATCCATATGAAAATCTATTGGGCCACTTTCGGGTCTGAGAGTTAACGAACGTCAAACGGTGCTCGAAAATGCTCGATAGCGTCTAGGATGGTGTTCATGGAGTAAAAAGGCAAGTACACACGAACCGTACGGTCGATTCACGCATGGAATTGGCCGTTGGAAGGGGTATTAAAAGCCCTATGAAAGTGAAAGAGATATTCCCAGGTTTGAAAGTTGAACAAAGTTAAAGGGAGCTCAGAAGTATGTGATGGACTCTAAGATAGGGTTCTTATAGTAAAAAGCGAAGTACGCGGGAACTGTAGGGCTAATTCATGCATGGTATTGATAGTTGGAAATGGTATTCGTAGCCCCATGGAAGTGAAATGAGCTACGAACGACTTTGGGAGTTGACCAATGTCAAAATGGGCTCGAAAGACACTGATGGTCTCTAAGACGGTGTTTTGGACTAAAAAGGAATGTACGTGCGAACCATGAGGCCAAGGTATGCACGATATGGACAATTGAAAAGGGTATTTAGAGCCCAATGAATGTTTAAGGATTTACTCACGAGTTCTTGAAAGTCCTGATATGCTATGTATGGATGGTCTTACAAACAAAAATATTTTCTTATTTTTCAAATTTAAAGAAAAAACTTTAAATAAGTTAATGCAATAAAAGCCTTTTCACCAATTAAACCGTTTATTATGAAAAAACGATTTACCCAATTTTATCTTTTTTAACCTAAAACATGAATCTAAGTGATAAAAAGATGAAATAAGTAAAGCAAGACAACCCGCCAATGTACGAGGAAAACCCATAATAGGAAAACCCTCGGATGACCCAGCCAAACAGTTCACCATGATAAGGTTTTACAAAGACTAGACGGTGGTCTTACTCAACGACTCATCTCCCTAGCAAGCTTTAATGTGCTTCTATCTTCAACCTCTTCTTCACATTGCAGCGTGGGAGTCCACCCACACAAACTCCCACAATACGTGAATCTACGCATGCCTGGGTATCAACCGATGAGGCTAAGAAAGTATCTACGAAATAGGAAAATGGAATTATCATTTCTTTATCACAACACATGAAACCACAAATATGATGACCAACACGTGAATCTACGCATGCCTGGGTATCAACCGATGAGGCTAAGAAAGTATCTACGAAATAGGAAAATGGAATTATGAAACCTTCTCTTTCCAGATGTATAGAAATAGACTTTGTGCCCAACAAAAAGATCTCAAAGCATAAGAATACTGAAATATGGATCTTTAAACTCTTTTGGGTGAAACAATGGTTTTGAAATTTGGTAAAAAAATGGGAATTCTTCTTTGCCAAATGTTCTTCAAAATTTGAGTCCATCACGCCTCTTTGTATTAAACCAAGAAATTCGAGGCGGCAAGTTCGTCCAAATGAAAACAGAGTTCTCATTAGAACAAAATTCATATTTTGTTCAAATGAATACCTGTCTCGTTCGAACGAACATGCATTGTGGTTCAAATGACCTTGCAATGAGCTTCCAAATGGTGACCTTTTATTTGATAAAGAGTTACCTTTTGAAGTTCAATAGATGTTCGTTCTAATATCCTAAGCTTGTTCCAACGAGATCTCAAACTTGTTTGAAGAAAATTATCATTTCATTCTAATGAAGTCTGTATCTCGTTCTAACGAACTAAGAAATAAAAAAAATATCTTTTTCTTCTAAAAAGTATTTAAAAACAATTCCAATTGATTTTGTTTAAAAAATAATCACCCAAAATAAATTTCAAAGGATCATAATCTAATGCGTCCCTACCGGTAAGATCCTCAAAAAATGTGAGGACAAACTTGGCATGAAACACGATATGATGCGTATCCATCTTTGAAGCTTTTTCGCTACGTCTTCAACAGTTTTACAAGATCGAAAATAAAAAGTCTAACTTATAACTCAAATTTTTCCTGAAATTATGCCAATTACAAACAAATTGAATCGGTTGGGAATTTTCCCTTATAAATCTCACCTTTTGGCTATTCCGGGACAAAAAAACAAAGTAAAAATCCTGTGGGTCAGAAAACACTTTAAAAGACTCAACCTCAAAAGAAAAAAGTATAGATGATCGACAAACACATATGCTAAGTAGCTTTGCTCGCTTGAAACTTTGTCTTATGTTCTAAAACTGCACACTTAAAACACCTTCAAGTGCAAAAAAAATATAACATTTATAAAATTTGCATGTGAATAAATTCAAACTATGTCTAACAATCTCAACCTAGGTAAGATATCTCCTACTAAGAAAAAGATATCATAATCATGAAAGGAAAGACACTTTTTTTCCTCATTTTCGTTTAGAACTAAATAAAGTAAGAATGCATAAAACTATTTATCCCCCATGAACCAAATCTCCCCGAAATATGTGAACATATAATAACAAGCGAAATTACAGAAGTAATAATACTACTGTGACACCCCGACTAATTGAATACCGGGTAGCTACTCCTTTATTAAATTAATACAAAATGCCAAGTTGGTTCAGTTAATAGCATCACTGTCGAAAACATTTTTAATAATTACTAACCACCTAGTATTTAAAAAGTAAGATGTCAAATTTTAAAATAAGTCTGATTAACATGCATTGAAAGAACAATGAAAGAGTAACATAACCATACACCATAGAGTCTCAATAAGGTAACCAACAAATAATAGTAAGTCCGGAGGAAAACTCCTCACAACAATCCCACAACTGAAATAAATCAAAACAGTGTATCCTGAATTAATTACATGCCAAAGATTTAAATAACTGAAATAAGAAATGTCTCTAATAGAAATGGGCGACATGCCCTACAAATGATGAAACTGAATATGGAGTCAAGACAAAAGAAGAGTCTACTAGCAACGCCCTGTAGCTTCCACAACAGCTACATCTCGTCACCTGAATGGAAATCCTATGCATGGTGTCCTTGTGGCTGGGCATCTAAAAGGTTTTTACAAAAATAGATTTGAAAGCAAACGGGTCAGAGCCCGAAAGTGGAGAGTATTTGAAAATAGAAAGTTTTTTAATGACATTAAAATAATGAATGAAAAATACATGTTAGGACGTGCACTCACATGAAATACTCACCTCTCGACTAATTGTGCACTCCTAACGTACCGCACCCATCTAAGTGACATTTATATCTAACTAAACCGTCATAAGTTCTACCCCTTTCTACTCGATTCCCAGTATACATTCTAACGCTATCAATTAAATAGAGGCATTACTTAAACTCGAATTCTCAATTATTAGCAATACAATTCACTACAGGTTATCCCTTTTTATTTCTCAAAGCGTTACCATAATTATACTCACAATACCAACATGAAAGTTCTCATTATTTAAGCGTATATTATTGACGTCATAAATATACAATACATGCACCCCGAGACTAAGCTGCGGTGCACACATACTATTCTATCCATCCCGGTACATCACGTACATAAGGATCACGCATTCCGAATCTCTCATAATCGTTCTCAGGTAACAACAATCACAAACAATGGAGGCGAACACAGTCACATCACCCGTGTCACGCACATACCTACGCTCCCACGATCAGCAAACTTATTAACTTCCCAATAAGTCCTTATCTGACCTATGTCCTCGAGGTACCAATCTAAATCCCCCCGTAGGCACACAAGGATTAGATGGCCCTAAGAGAACGCAAACCTCCCGTGATAGCAAGTATGGTAGGTATGTCATACACATAAAATCATATACATATACTAAGCATGCACACATCTTAGTAATTACCATAGTTTATTAGTGGTATACTTCTCATTCTTATACCAACTTATAATGTTACGCAATTCACATATCCCCGGTTAATACCAAATTTAAATCGTCAATTATTCTCACATCGTAATTAGTCACTCACGTCCTAATCCACAATTTTCATTTGGTTCAAGTCACACTTCTATGTTTTAATCCTCAATACATCCCAAATATCCCAACTATATCAATTAGTCATCAAGGGAATGTTATCTCTGCAATTGAACCAGGTTACGGGACATTAGAAATTAAATCAGGCCAAAAAGGCCAATTTGTCAACTCGTTAGAAGTCTCGTTCGAACGAGGTCGTTCGAAGGAGAGTTCATTCGAACGAAGTGGGCAACTAACAAGATCTCGTTCGAACGAAAGTCATCGAACGAACATCCCACTCGTTAGAAGTCAAACTGTCAGCTCGTTAGAAGCTCGTTCGAACGAGCTCGTTCGAACGACCTGGGCAGGCCTTCTAACGAGGGCACCATGAATGCCGCTGAGGTTGCAGCCATTATAGCCCAAGCGGTAAACGCCTCTCTTACCATTGTACATCAGGCACCACCTCAGGCGGCAGTAGCCTCGTTCGAACGACCTCGTTCGAACGAGTTGACAAATTGGCCTTTTTGGCCTGATTTAATTTCTAATGTCCCGTAACCTGGTTCAATTGCAGAGATAACATTCCCTTGATGACTAATTGATATAGTTGGGATATTTGGGATGTATTGAGGATTAAAACATAGAAATGTGACTATAACCAAATGAAAATTGTGGATTAGGACGTGAGTGACTAATTACGATGTGAGAATAATTGACGATTTAAATGTTGGTATTAACCGGGGATATGTGAATTGCGTAACATTATAAGTTGGTATAATAATGAGAAGTATACAACTAATAAACTATGGTAATTACTAAGATGTGTGCATGCTTAGTATATGTATATGATTTTATGTGTATGACATACCTACCATACTTGCTATCACGGGAGGTTTTCGTTCGCTTAGGGCCATCTAATCCTTGTGTGCTTACGGGGGGATTTAGATTGGTACCTCGAGGACATAGGTCAGAGAAGGACTTATTGGGAAGTTAATAAGTCTGCTGATCGTGGGAGCGTAGGTATATGCCTGACCCAGGTGATGTGACTGTGTTCGCCTCCATTGTTTGTGATTGTTGTTATCTGAGAACGATTCCTGAGAGATTCGGAATGCGTGATCCATATGTACGTCATGTACCGGGATGGATAGCAGAGTATGTGTGCACCACAGCTTAGTCTCAGGGTGCATGTATTGTATATTTATGACGTGAATATTATACGCTTAAATAATGAGAACTTTCATGTTGGTATTGTGAGTATAATTATGGTAACGCTTTGAGAAATAAAAAGGGATAACCTGTAGTGAATTGTATTGCTAATAATTGAGAATCCAAGTTTAAGTAAAGCCCTCTATTTAATTGATAGCGTTAGAATGTATACTGGGAATCGAGTAGAAAGGGGTAGAACTTATGACGGTTTAGTTAGATATAAATGTCACTTAGATGGGCGCGGTACGTTAGGAGTTCACAATTAGTCGAGAGGTGAGTATTTCATGTGAGTGCACATCCTAACATGTATTTGGCATTCATTGTTTTAATGTTATTAAAAAACTTGCTATTTTAAAATACTCTCCACTTTTGGGCTCTGACCCGTTTGCTTTCAAATCTATTTTTGTAAAAACCTTTTAGGTGCCCAGCCACAAGGACACCATGCATAGGATATCCATTCAGGTGACGAGCTGTAGCTGTTGTGGAAGTTACAGGGCCTTGCTAGTAGACGCTTCTTTTGTCTTGACTCCATATTCAGTCTCATCATTTGTAGGGCATGTCGCCCATTTCTATTAGAGACATTTCTTATTTCAGTTATTCAGATCTTTGGCATGTAATTAATTCAGGATACACTGTTTTGATTTATTTCAGTTGTGGGATTGTTGTGAGGATTTTTCCTCCGGACTTACTATTATTTGTTGGTTACCTTATTGAGACTCTATGGTGTATGGTTATGTTACTCTTTCTTTGTTCTTTCAATGCATGTTAATCAGACTTATTTTAAAATTTGACATCTTACTTTTTAAATACTAGGTGGTTAGTAATTATTAAAAATGTTTTCGACAGTGATGCTATTAACTGAACCAACTTGGAATTTTGTATTAATTTAATAAAGGAGTAGCTACCTGGTATTTAATTAGTTATGGTTTCAAAGGTGGTATTAGAGCTTAGGTATACGATAACCCTCGGGTCTTGAGTTTTGGGTCTGTTGCGTTTTTGTGGCGCATATTTTTGGAGATAGATTATTTTAGATAATCCTTTCGTGTTAGGCATATATATTAGATGTGAGGAAATTATTTTGGAGGCCGAATTATTTTGGAGATTGTTGGTCTAATTTTTGAGAGTTAGGCATTCGACGAATTTCGAGGGCGAAATTCCATTGTTAGTGGGGAAGTGTAACAACCCGCGTAATTTTTGGGGTATTGTCGAAATTTAGAGGAAAAAATAAATTTTGAGATAAAATTATTTTTATTGCTCAAATATGTTGGTTATTATTTTTAAAGATGAGAATATCAAACGGTTTAGAAATCGGAATTAAAATGGAGTTTTAATTGAATTTTTATTATATGGAAGAGTCCTCAAAATATAAAACTCTCTTAGAGTCCTCAAAACATAAAACTCTCTAGTAAAAAAAATATTTAAAAATATTAAACGATCCGATCGAGCTGAATTTTTTTCTGTAGCTTCCTCTCGTCTTAAGCTAATTCTCGGTAAAATTTTATCTAACTCCAACGGTCCGATCGTCCGAAATAAATTTTTTAGTGTTTGTATCTAAATAGAACTCTTTTCTTAATCAAACTCTTAATCCTTTATATATCAACAAATTCGTGTCTTGGCTTTTCAAATCACTTTTTCTCAAACTTTTCAACCAGAAGACCTCTCCAAAATTACTCCCTTTAATCTACAAACCATAGCCCTAAACTTATTCAAGATTTCAACCTTGGATTATAAGGCTTATTTGGTGTTTTCTCAAGTTTGGGCTAGAATAAGATTTGATTATTTTCGCGAGAAGATCGTGATGGTGTGATTATATTTTGAGGTTAAAATTATGTGATGATTTTAATGTATGGGGTTTTACACAATATGCTCCTTAATCTCGCGAGTGTTACTCCCTTTGATTTCATGTGATTATTGAACTCATTTTTGAATTGCTAAATTCATTTAGAAATCTGGAAAATTATTGTTGGAATCTAATTTCGATTCATGTGGTATTATTATTGTGTTGAGCATGTTGTCATGAAGATTTTAATATGGCATGGAGGTTGGGCACCCACCAATATTCCTTTTTCCGGATATGCAAGAAAAATGCATAGGCGCGATACGGTGGTGAGGCCTGGTGACCCGGTTAATGTGTTGTTGAGAAATTATATTGATAAAAAGGCTTGAGATTCACATTTGATTTGAATATTTGTACTCGTATTGTTACGTTTTATTCACCGCTAATATTTGTTGAGCATCTTTCCTGTCGTATTGTGTACTTCCCCACATTTTCTTTTAGTTGGCAGGTTAGCGCGGATTTTGGGCGCTTTGGATTTGATTTGGAGAACGGATTTTAGCGTGGATTATTTTGGGAAGATTATTCGAGAATACAAGTTGTGAAGACTTGTATTTATTTATTTTGATGTATAGAGCATTGGAGATTCATTTTAGTATCGAGATAGATAGTTGTTTTAATTCGAGAGACTTGTTGTTTTAATTGAAGAGATTTGAGATTAGTTATTTCTCTTGTTTTATTGTGGGAATTAGATGCTCTATACCTTGTTATTTGTGGAATTGATTTAGTTTTGTCGATAGTAGCGCTCCATTCGCTCTCCTCGGGCGGGCGGGGTGTTACAACTACCATGAAATGGTGTAACGTGCATCAAGAACATAACATTGCAACACAAGCACGAATATTCACGAATATTGACAAGCCTAGAATATTAATAAATTTACAAATCAATACTGTCATGATATGATAAACATAATTAGGATTTGATGATACCAAAAATAGTATCACTAATTCAATATATTATGTGAGCTAAATTCAGTATAACAATGCTGGAAAAACGACAACGTAATATAGAAGGAGGTGAGGCAAAGAGGGAGATAACACATAATATAAGTGGTTCAACCAACCTTGGCCTACTCCACTATATAGGTGTGTGTGAAATCCACTAAATAAGGACGATAATGGACTTGGGAGACAAAACACTCAAGCTTTCTGTAATACCCCATAATTTTTCTAAAATAAATAACAATAATAAAATTTTCTGATAAATAAAATTTTGTGGAAATTGGACTCCATTGGAAACTTAATTTAATAATTGCAAAGGTGTAATTTGTTGTTAAGTCATATTTGTATGTGATTGATTTTCTACGTGTATCTATGTGTATAGCTATAGCATCACATCTATTGCAAAAAAAATACAAATTAATATGTGACACAATTTAAAAGTACCCAATGTTAACATAAAATAATCCGGGATATATTTCGGGGAACATATGGGCTCGTTTAGGTATTTTAGACCTTTAGAAATAGTCTCAGATCAATAATATATAGGTTGGAGAGATTTTGGACTAGTTGGGATATGAATTCGGGTCTATTTGGGGGTCCAAAAATTGGGTTTTAAGCCCAACTCGGGAATAGGATTAATTAGTGTTTAAGTGGGGGTAAACCACTTCCCCACTACTATTCAGAAATGACCTAAACATGACTATTAACGGGAGAGGAAAGGAGAAGAACCAAAATAGGAAAAAAGGACAAGGAATAACGAAGAAATCAAAGAGGCTATCTTCCACAAATTTCTAAGGCAATAATCCTTTTGCTTAATTAAAGTTTTCAGTGTATTTTCTTCATCCATTATAATGACCCTTAAAATTTTTGGAGTTTAGGTTTCATATGAATGATTTGATGATGAATAAATATTCTAAGCATGTAGATGGTTGAATTTAATACAGAATAAGCCCCAGAAATTTAGGTATACCGATATCTAGAAATTTGGGGTTAGAACCCTCAGGGTTCTTGATAGTTAAGTGGGGACATCTTGACTATTTGATGTAGAGGATATTATTGTTGGTATATGGATCGAAATCCTGATATAAAACCCATGATAGATGCCACATATCATGAATTAAATAGGGTTGGAATTTGGAATGAAATTTGAGTTAAAATATATATTTAATGTTCATACATTCTAGGAAAATTAGGCATGAAATTAGAATTGAATCATGTAATTAATGATTGTAAGTGGACTAACTAAGTTGTAGGGAATAAACTACACAACTATTAAGAAGTATAAACCCTTAGAAGTGAATTTGGAAGGAAATTAAAGAATCCCTTACTAAAACAAACAAGCACATCTGGGCTTTTTCATAAAATCAAATCGATTCGGCCATGGAGCGAATTGATTCGGTTTGGCAACGAATGGATTCGACCATGAACCGAATCGATTCGGTCCTGGGGGCTGAGTGAGTTAGGCCAAGAATTTCATTAAGGGTAATTTCAGGAGTCCAAGCGAGTTGGTAGGACCGTGTATGGGCCAATAGGGAATATATTAAAAATGAAAAGATGCCCTTATTTAATTGGGAAAATTGCATTTAACAAGATGGTTAAGTAATTATCCAAGAGAGTGGAATTAATAATTCACTAGAAGGTCAATTATTGATAAATGGAATAATTGTGGACTTTATGTGGGACTTTTCTATGGTAATTATAGAGTAGTTACCTATACATATTATACGAGATAATAATATGCACTTATATATATTAGTGTGGACATACCAATGTTCATGGACTGTCCTATCGTCTTGGGGTTCGTACGTTCGGACCGGGTACCACATGTCAACACAGGCGGGCTTGACGATTGTGTAGGTAATATAGGTACTAAATGGAGGCACTATTTATGAGAGGAATGTGTTGACGCTGACCCAACCTGTGTCACCACTGGTTATGGACCGTGAACAAGTATCCTGCGTAGGGACCGCCCCCAACTAATGTGTGTTTTGTGATGTCCACTTATGATAAGAGATTCGTTCAGACTTGATGATAGAGTACAAACTAGAAACCAATGGTAGATGCCTTTGTGTGTCCAATGTATCAACCGACATATATAAGTAATTACCGGACTGTAATGAGATAAATTTAATTGTCTAAGAATGGGGACATAAATGATAATACCTTACTTTGTGATTCATAAAAGATGTTTATGCCTAGACGTGAGACTTATAAGACTAGGATATTATGGGTATTGGTAGTTAATTACAATCGGTGCACTTAAACATTTAATTATCAACAAATTCATTTTTATTAATTGGGCACATTTTCATAGTCATTATTTGGGACTTATTGGGTTGCGATTTATATCACACTTAGATGAGGGGTGAGGTGTTAAAGTCATGCGAGTGACAAAGGGGGAATATTTATTTTTTATCAACTGTATTATTTCATCTTGAATTAATTAAGTTAATTCTTGAACATCTAGGGCTCTGACCCAAATTTAAATGTTTTCTCCCCCCCCCCCCCCCCCAAGTTCTCCTATATAGGGATAGATGGATTGTGTTGTAGTAGTCTCAGAGTCTCGTTCATTCATCAATTTTTCGATTATTTGATTCTAACATTGGCGCTTTTCTGCAAGAGTTAGTTATTTTATTTGGAACAGTTGTAAGGGCATAAACCCAAATTTCTTTACATTATGTTGGATCGAGGAATTTACATTGTATTTGGATTTATTAAATACTTGGTGTTGTTTGAATTTATCTATTATTAAAGAAACATTCATAAAGTTTAAAAGAATCCTTTAAAATAATATTATTTATATTACGTTTGTGCTGAGAATGGTATTAATTGACAAACGAGCCATATGTTCGGCGTATCGTGCCTGGCCAGCCTTTATATGAGAAAATTGGGGTTGCTATAATTGGTATCACAGCACGGTTCTAGTGCCCTTAAGATCTATGTTGCGTTCATTACATTCTGTGTTGCGTTATTTGATATGTAAAGCCTATCCTTAGGATTCATTGTATTCTTACATTGGTACTAATTCGAACTTTATTTGCTTTTAAATGGAAAAACAAAAAGGGGGAAAACCGAGGTGAGTAGTTCCACATATTTCCAAGGAGGAGTCTCACTCGCAACCATTTCATCAGGTACAGGCCCCAACAGCCCAATAGTTGATCACACATGCTCAGATAGACACTATAGTGTATCATGTTGTCTCTACGGCTATGGTAGCCATGCACCAGCACTTCCCACCACCACAGACATATAAGCAACCACCACTACCACAACAAGTTTCTATACCAGCTCAGGAACTGGGGTTGTATGTGGGATAGAGTGAGGGAGGCCTTTGTTAAGGGACAACCTCCAGAGTTCGCTGGCAGTTTAGATATATTTGTGGAGAGTAGGTGGGAGAAGGATATTAAGAGGAACTTACAGAGGGTCAAGTGAACACCCATACAGAAGAAGATGTTTGCTTCATTTAGATTAGTGGGGGTCGCACTTCAGTAGTGGGAGGAGATTACTATAGTTGCTAAAGGGACAATCTCACTATTGATCAGTTTTGTGAGAGGTTTGAGGGGAAATACTTCCACCCAGCGACGCAGTCTGAGATGAGTAGTGAGTTTATTGAGCTCAAATAGGTGGGGACTACTATAGACCAGTACGAAGAGGAGTTCACCTCCCTCTCATACTTCGTAAAGGAGGATGTTTGTACCGAGAAGATGAGTATGGACAGGTTCATTTTGGGTTTAGCCTGGCACATCAAGAAGGATATTATGGGGAATCCATCACTCACAAAATACAATCAATTGATTAATTCTCTACTTCTCCATTTCCAGGATCACATGGCATTTCTAAAAACCAATGGAGAGAAACGTCATGGAGCGAAGTCGTCGAGACAGCAGGGCAAGAGGAGTGGGGGAAGAGGATCCAGGACCCAACAGCATAGGGGCACCCCATCCACCGACCAGAATAAGAAGTTTAGAGGTGCAGATAACTGGAACAACCAGGGATAGTCGGTGCAGGGCTATCAGGGCTAGCATTACAGAGGCCATCAGGGCCAGGGAGAGGAGGATAGAGGCTAGCATGGCTGACGGTTTAAGCGGGGTCCGTTCTAAGGAAATTATTATACCTTTGGGGAGAAGGGTCATTCCTTGAAGCTTTTTACTCGGGCTAACCAGATAGCCCAACATAAGGGAGGTTATAGGGGACAATAGCAGGAGCCACAGGGACATCGCCCACCCTTTCTAGCTCAAGATGCCGCTACACAAGTCGCTCTAGAACTCGTCGCCCCGCCACAAGGACAATAGTCATTGCAGTATGGATGAGTCTATCATGTTGCAACCACAGAGGGGACAACACCTGCACAAGAAGTCGTTGGTATGTTTCCCATCTTTGGTCATATTGGTCGCATTCTATTCGATACGAGTGCATCTCATTCTTTTGTTAGCACGGGGTTTTCACGGGAGACGGGTATGATAGATTTTTCATCCGACATTATTTTAGAATAGACTCACCAATGGGTTCAGGGGCACCCATACAGTCAATATGTAGGGTTATCGGTATTGAGATAGGTTGACTCACCTTCGCAATTGATTTATTAGTACTTGGCATGCGTGAGTATGACGTCCTTTTGCGTATGAACTGGCTAGCTACATATAGATCATGTGTGGGTTATTGTGGGAGGTCCATCATCTTTGCCACTCCAGGGTAGGAGATGTACCTAGTTGCGTTGCCGCACCCCAAGGGTCGGTCGAGCACGCATTTGTACTACATCTAGAAGGATACTTCTTCGTAGCTTGTGGTGACACTAGATTCCATCCTAGAGGTGAATGGGTTATTTTTTGGGGGTAGAGTTTTTTGTTATCACCTAGTCGGGATATCGATTTCATGATTTATTTGTTTCCAGACACTAGACCTATTGCCCGTACTCCGTATCGAATGGCTCTTTTGGAGATAAGGGAGGTAAAAGAGAAGATTGAGAAGTTGTTAGGGAAGGGATTTATCAGTTGGATTACTTCACCTTGGGGTGATACCGTGTTATTCGTCAAGAAGAAGGAAGGATCTATACATTTTTTTATCGACTATCAGGAGTAAAAAAAGTCACTATTCAGAATAAATACCCATTGCCACGTATAGATGATTTATTTTACTAACTGAGGGGTGCTGCATATTTTTCAAAGATTGATTTAAGGTTGGGTTACCTCCAGTTAAGAGTTCGGGAGTAGGATATCAAAAAGACCACCTTCCTTTCTAGGTATGGGCCGTACAAGTTTTTAGTGATACGATTTGGGCTAACCAATGCACCAGCGATATATATGGACTTGATGAACCGGGCGTTCAGGGATTATTTGGATCGATTTTTTATCATATTTATAGATGATATCTGTAAGAGGGTAGTTTAGATAAGATGGAGGCGTAACCCCTTTTAAGTATGGTTATGTCAAGGTTAGTTAGAGAAACGCTAGTGATTTAGCCACAAGACACAAAGAGCAGTTTGGAAAGTATGGAACCCATCTTATACTCACAAATCTCGTGTATAACTCTCAATATAATGAAGAACTTTAGAAATAACTTAGCTAGATTGAGAGAGAAGCAAGCACCCTAGATACACCTTGGTAGGCAGACAAAACATACCAAAAACCACTCTCAAGGGTCTCTGTTGTGTATTAAAAGCTTCGTAATAAATGACAATGGTGAGTGGATAAGCCCTCTAGTTTGCAATAATTCTCTCTCTGATGTATTCCTAGCAATAACTTTCTTGAACTCTCAAAAGATCATCCTCTCCTCAAAGGTGGTTCGGGTCCTTAAATAGCCCCCCCCACACCACCCCCGAGGCAACTCAGTCATTAAAGACTATGAAAAGACATCCCTCATACTTTATGTCACAACATTAAATGCCTGATGCCCTAGTTGTCTCCTACGTCATAAACATTAAATGCCAAGACATGCCTTTTGCCTAACCACTGTATGTCAGGGGGTTATTGTCGCAGAGGTGGCTCACCAACTATCTGACAGCCCCAAATACCACGGTGGTTTACTCAAGTGCATGTCTGACATTGTTTAGAAGGCTAGTGACATCACCCACAGTAGATGTGACATTTAAGTAGAGGGTTGTTTGGTTCATAACTCAATGCCCGATGGAACTCCAAGCTGCTCTGCTTGAGGTTCCACAGTCAGGGTCCTTCGGTGTTTTACCAGGTGTATCTAAGATGGTGAGGACAAGCCCCAACGGTGCCTCACTTCTCAATCCTCCAAACTAAGTCCCTCTAAAGTTCCCACGGTGAGGTTGTTCGATAGAGCATGAAAGCTCTCCCAGGCCCTGCCAAGCCTGGTCTCTCGCGAGTACCGTTCGACCTCACGCCCATTCATTATTCTCGTTACAACATTACAGTCATTACAACTCGTAGTAAATATAAACAAAGCTATAGTATGGCAAAGTAACAATAAGCTAAAGTACGAGTTGCCACGCCAAGCTGCCTCACCAAGCTGCCACGCTTGAGTTGCCACGCTGAGCTGCCTCACCAAGATGCCACGCTTGAGTTGCCACGCTGAGCTGCCTCACCAAGCTGCCACGCTTGAGTTGCCACGCTGAGCTGCCTCACCAAGCTGCCACGCTTGAGTTGCCACGCTGAGCTGTCTCACCAAGCTGCCACGCTTGAGTTGCCACGCTGAGCTGTCTCACCAAGCTGCCACGCTTGAGTTGCCACGCTGAGCTTATCCTCAGAACACTGTTGCTAATTGGTGGATTATCCCTAATCCCAGGATTACCTTCAGGCCCCCTCTACATTTTCCCCTTCGTGGAGGGATTTGTTGTGGGAACAAGAAGTGCCTCCACGAAAACTTCTTAATCCGATGAACCTTTTCTGTCTGGCCTGCAGCTTTTTTCTAATGCTGAGCCTCAACTGTTCCAACTTGAATATCCGAAATTCTCCCGAAGGACCTGCTAATATTCCTGCAGTCATGTTCGAAAAAGCGAAAAATTATCCCCGATGTAACTGAGTCATAACTAAACAACGTGTGAGCTTCTGTCGAGGGGACATCGTGGCTTTTTTGAACCGTTGGGACACCTTCTTCGTTGGGGGGGGGGGGGGTTATTGGATATGTCAGAGAAAATCTTGGCGCCCAAAACTTAATCTTGCTTAGGAAGGTAACAGTGGCAGTTCCCTAGGTGTCACTTCATTAATTGATGGCAGTTCCCCAGGTGTCACGTCATTAAATGACGTAGCGTTGTCTTTTCCATGTCAGAACACTTCCCGAAGTGCCACGTATACATTTGAAATGATTGCAGGCGGCCACACACGTGCAATGGTGGGAAACTTAAACGACGAACTTTAAAAATTAAACGGCCAAATCACTTAAAACCATTCTTTTTCTTGCTTTCCCACTACTTGCTTCAAATTTCCTTCGTTATTTTTAGAGAGAGAGAGAAAGAGCTTCCATTGTTGATCGTCTGAAACCTCTATTGCTGTTCGACCTTGTGCCGTCCTGTTCTTGCTCTCATCTTCTTCGCCACCTCCTGTGGTTGTTCTTCCGCCATTGTCGTGCTCAGGCTCCTCTAACTCAAGGTTGTTTTTTGTTTGCTCTAACAATCTGTCATGGCGTCTCAAAGTTATCCCACCATCTCTTCAACCAGTGCGCCGCCTGCCACTACTGGTGCCACCACTACTGGTGCCTCTGCCTTGGACGTTGTTCGTCGTGAACAGTTAAGGTTTTATCGTCGCTCTCCCATTTTTGGTGAAGGTGATGGCTTTGCTGCTGCTTGCAAGACTGTCAATTTTGAATGAAAGTTTGAGACCTTAGTGCTGGGTGATGAGGATGAAGAACCCTCGAAGTGGGGCTTTCTTCCTCCAGAGGGGACTCTCCGGTTTCGTCTGGAGCGAGGGGACTTCCAATGGTCCCAAATTGACTTCGAAGCACCAGGTGGTTCTCCTGCCCATTTTGCTGCTTGGAACTCTCACATGGTGAGTTCCTATGGTGATATTTTGAGTAAGATTGGCCTTCAGCGGGCCAAATGGTTTGGTGAGTTTACTCTCTCCAAAAATAATGTTGCTCTCCCCATTCTTGTTTCTCGTTGGAACGTGACGACTCACACATTTATTGCTGCGTGGGGCGAGTTCACGATAACCCTAGAAGATGTCTGCGAGCTTCTGGGGCTCGAAGCAACAGGTCATGAGCCTTATTACGATGAGCCTCTCGACGTGAAAGAGACTGCTGACCGTTTGGCGTTGGACCGAATATGCCGAAGTTGCATCGGTTCTTCAAACAAAGTTACCTTCACTCCGCTGATTAATTATTTCTTCAAGGGTTCTAGTGAAGGTAGTTCTTCAATTTCAACGGATTCCCCTGGCCAAGGTACTTCGTTAGAGCTCCCTGCTTACATCCTTGTGATTCTTTCCCATTTTCTTTTGACGGGAAAACCAAACGATCAGCCCCGAAGGGACCTTATCAACATATCCCTTCGTTTGGCCCGGGGCATCAAACTTCCTTTGGCTGCAATTGCCCTAGGGTCCCTCTACACCTGGCTTGACAGAACGTTGTTCGACATGGAACGATCACTTGGCCGTTATAACCTGGCCAATTTTGCTAACAGCGTCCTTCTAACCAGCTTTCTTTACGTGTGCTTTCCTGTTGTGGCGGCCAAGGCCAACCGTCCTCCTTCTGGGGAAACCATTCTGCCCCCACGCTCTTACATTTATCACAAGAGGTAGAGCCGAAAAGAGCTGATCGCCTCAATTGATCGTTTTGAGGACTTTGTTATGAGGCCTTACGGAGAGGACACCTTTGTTCATAGTTGTGATTTCTGTCAGCACGAATCCAGGGTGGTACAGGTGGGGGTAGACATTGAAGATCCTCAGTTAGCCGTGGTGCTTCTCCTTTCTCCGGGGTATCTGCCTTCCTACACCGAGTGGGGATATTCCAGCGAACATTACAACCCCAATCGGTGTAGTCGTCAATTTGGGTTTGATCAGGGGGCTCCTCGCTCAGTTTTTCAATCATCAAACCCAAAGGTTAGCTTTGGCGAGGCATGTTCCTTATTTTCCTCCACTGCTGCGTGGGGGATAAGTGAATCAATGGCTGGGAGAGTCACCATTCCCTCCAACAAGAGGCAAGGGAATGTGACCAGTCTATTTGCGACGAAGTTCTGGACGAGACAACTGGCTAACATTGCTGAATTCATAGATGGCGAGCCTGTGTACCCTCCAGTTCTTTCATTTTCTGCGTTGGAGCTGGGACTCAAAGGCAACTCCGTTCTGGGGATTGAGTTCCCTCTAAGCAAAACCCCTAAGAGGCCTTCCGAAGACCTACCTCCGTTATGCCCCATGACTCCCACTGCCATATCCAAAGCGAAAAGTGTTGGGGTATCCAGGAAGACTGCTCCTTCGACTGGAGCTACTGCTGATGAAGGGTCTTCGCAGCCGTTGACCAAGAAGGCCAAGAGTGGGGTGGTTTCCACGAAAAAGACAAAGTCCAAATCCCGGACTCCTGTGGCAGCCCTTCCCATAGCCTCCGTTCCTCCTCCCATATCTCCTGAAAGGGCCGAGAGGTTAAGGAGGGAGGCGCAGGCTGAGGTAGATCGGGTGAATGCAGAGTTTCAACGGCGCGCTGTCGTCGTTCCTCCCTCGGTTGCCTTCCCCACGATCGTCGTTGATCCCACTGAGCCAGCTGCAAGGAGGAGAAAAAGTTCGAAGGTTCCTCAAGCCACTGGCAGTGACGTGACAAGGCTGAGGAGGAAGACTTTAGGCACCAAGTCCCAGCGGAAGCAGGTTTCCTCGGTGCAAGCTTCTCATTCTTCTTCCCAATCTGAGGTATGTACACTTATCTTGTTCTCTTTTCTTCTTTGGTTAGAGCAAGCCGGATTTTCTTATATATATTGTTCTTAACTACTTTGGTGCAGGGACTTAAAGAAACGGGGCCTCGTTCTCCTAGCCCCCCAAGTCCCCCCATTAGCCGTTTCGTGGGCGGTCGCTGTGGGGCCGTCTCATCCGATACGACCCCACCCCGTTCGCCAATGACCGGGCTTACTTACGCCCGTCGTTCAATCTTACGACGGGCGAGGGAGGCAGTTGGGGAGGGTGAGGTTATAGAGCCCATGGATGTCTCTTTGCTACCAGAGACAACACAATCTGAGATGCCTACTCCAGTCCCCTCTGGCTCACTGGCTTCCTCTGAGGCTGTTCTTCCCATCGTTCTGGTTGCTGCAGGTGATCCTGAGGTAATTGTTTCATATTTAACTTTGTCTGATCTGGCATTCCTTCTCTTTCACCCCGTTCTGTGCGCTGAATTTAGGATGTTGGTTGCCCTAGGTCGAAGTATCCTTGCTGCTAGCAGACATTCTTCGTCCAACGGTGCTGGCGAGACCTCTGACCACAGTGCCCATTTTCAACGTTCTGACTGAGGTAAGTTATTCTTGGATACATTTCGCCCTTTTTTTCTGTATTTGTTCCTCTTTACTAACATTGGCTTTTATATGGCAGCTTTCTCCTGATCTTTCACCATCCTCATCTATTCCCAATGAACCCCTTGCTCTTGCTTTGGTACCTTATGTGGGCGAGGGAACTATGCCGATGGTTGAGGTTTCTGGGGCCAGAGACCCCGTTGAGGCTGATGAGGTAACAAGTCCCCTCCCAACAATTCCTGCCACTTTAACCTCCGTGATGACTCCCACTCCTGCCCCTGTTATGATTCAGGTACTTTCTTAATTCTTTATACAATCTCCACCTTATAACGGTGACTTAACAATGAAAACACTTGTTAAGATTTTTATATAATCTCCACCTTATAACGGTGACTTAACAATGAAAACACTTGTTAAGATTTTTATATAATCTCCACCTTATAACGGTGACTTAACAACGAAAACATTTGTTAAGATTTTTATACATAATCTCCACCTTATAACGGTGACTTAACAACGAAAACGTTTGTTAAGATTTTTATATAATCTCCACCTTATAACGGTGACTTAACAATGAAAACACTTGTTAAGATTTTTATATATAATCTCCACCTTATAACGGTGACTTAACAACGAATACGTTTGTTAAGATTTTTATATAATCTCCACCTTATAACGGTGACTTAACAATGAAAACACTTGTTAAGATTTTTATATATAATCTCCACCTTATAACGGTGACTTAACAATGAAAACACTTGTTAAGATTTTTATATAATCTCCACCTTATAACGGTGACTTAACAACGAAAACGTTTGTTAAGATTTTTATATAATCTCCACCTTATAACGGTGACTTAACAATGAAAACACTTGTTAAGATTTTTATATATAATCTCCACCTTATAACGGTGACTAAACAACGAAAACGTTACAATCTCACTGTTTCTTATATCTCTTCTCAGGTTGCTCAGGAGGATTCCTCACCAGCTCTTTCACTTATAGGCACACCATGTCAGGAACCTGCTCTCTCGGAGGAATCTGACCAGGCTGACCAAGGTTCCACGACTGGTGTTGAGGCCGAAAGTGAGTCTGGGTGCGAATTGCCTCTCCCTGACTTAACTCCTCCTGCCTTTTGCCTAATGGTGCTTCACAATTCTCCCCAAATGCCTGTGAGCCATCGCTTGGTGATTGAGCAGTTGGTGAACCATCACCCCGAGACCTTCACCGTGGACTGCCTACGGTCCAATATTCCCGTGATGAGTTGTCGACTGCAAGGCATGGCGATCGTTGTTGCTGAGATTGCCAATAATCCCACTTCCCGTGTAACTCGAACCCTCATTAATCAGTTTCTGGGTTTTCTGAAGGAATTGGGTCGTGACGGTTTCCGTTTTGACTGGCTTATGGCGTATTTGAAAACTTTGAAGAGCCAGCATCTGATCAGTCAGAGGGAACTGTTGAGGAAGCACCAGGAGGACCAACGGGCTGAGGAAGTTAAGTTAGCTGAGCTGGCACCTCTTTTGGAATCAGCGGATGAAGAAATAAAGAATGCCGAAGAGGCTCTTCGTTTGGCCAAATTGAAACGGGAGAGGCTTCTTATTGAACGCGCCCAGGTGCAAATCAGGCTAGAGGTTGCTGTCAACACTCAAAGCTCGTTTGCGTCAGCTTCTTCGGGCCTTCCTGGGGATTTTTTCTCCTCCCCAGACCTATGGTTCCTTTTAGGGTAGCAAGCTCTTGTATATATTTTCCTTCTTCGTCCATTTATGTAATTCTTGGGCAATAGTTCCCAATTTTTTTGTAATGCTCTCTTGTTTATTGAATGAAAGAAAGTATATTTTCCCGTTTTATCTTTGAGTTGTGACTGCTTTCATATCGGTGTCTATACTTCACGTCATCAATAAAACTTGTATATTCATAATCAAAGACTAGATACATCGATGGTACAAACTTAATTGTTTACACATGATAGACTTTCAACCATTTATTATTAATTTTGAATGGCTTGTCTTCCTCCAACTTAGAAATTAGGCAATAACCTGAATCATGAGCTTCCTTTACGACGAAAGGTCCCTCCCAATTGGCTGCGAATTTTGGCAGGGGAAGTCCCCTAATGTGTTTCACCGCTGCTTTTAAAATGAGATCCCCCTCTACGAACCTCCTTGGTCTTACCAGGTTGTCATATGCCCTAGAGAGCTGCCTCGTATACATTTGAAAATGTTGCATTGCGTTGCCTCTGTGTTCATCCAATGCCTCCAGTTGTACATGCCTGTTCTGAGGGAGCATGCTACTTCGTAAGGCGTATCGAGCAGAGGGAACCTCCAACTCCACTGGAAGGATTGCCTCAGCCTCGTAGACAAGGGAGAACGGAGTGTACCCTGTGGGCTTCCTCTTTGTCGTTCGATAGGCCCACAACGCTGTTGGTATCTTGTCATCCCATGATCTTGGAAAGTCCTCCATTGTTTTAGCCAGGATATTAACCAGAGTTTTGTTAGTTGCCTCGGCCTGACCGTTCCCCTTCGGGTATGCCACCGTTGAAGTGTGATGAACGATGGAATACTTGTCTGTAAGCATCGTTACAAAGGGAGTCCCATTATCTGAGAGAATAACCTTCGGGATCCCAAAACGGCAAATGATATACTCTCTGATGAAGTTACTCACTACCCCAACCGTTGCCCTTCTGAGTGGTATTGCCTCAGCCCATTTTGTAAAGCACTTTGTTGCTACCAGTATCCATATCTTGCCCCTTGACGAGGGGTGTATCGCCCCCACGAGGTCGAACGCCCAAGTGTGGAAAGGATAAGGCGTTGCCAGAGAATGTAAGTCCATCGATGGGGCATGGATCATATTCCTATGAAGTTGTCAAGCTTTGCATTTTCGAACAAATTCGGCTGAGTCTTTCTCCATCGTTGGCCAATAATATCCCAACGTCATCAGCTGATCATATAACTTGGCCCCTCCTATGTGAGCTGGGTCATGGGCTTGTTTGAGGACCTCAGTTGCCTCTTCTTTCGTGATGCAACGCAATGGCTTGTTGAAGTACCCCCTTCGATAAAGCTGCCCCTCTTGGATATAGAACCTTGGGGCCCTTCGCTTTAGTCCCATCGCATCCACTTTCTCCGTTGGGGCAGTTCCATCTTGGATAAAGTCGATATAGGGCTGCCTCCAGTCTGTTTGGGCTTCTATGAAATGGCACTCAGCTGCTTCGAAAAATAGCTGACACTTATCACAATTCCGTTGTAGTTCTGCCGCATCTTGTTTCATTCTAGGCCAGAAATATCCCCCTCTTTTAATTCTTCTATAGAGGGGTATCTCAGTTGTTTCGCAATGCTCCTCATGTGTTTTCTTCAACCTCCGCTCTGCTTCCTCTGGCCCAATGCATCTTGATAACCATCCCCCTGCATTTCTGTAGTAAAGATTTCCCTGGTTTGTAAAGTATTGGGCTAACTCTCTTAGTCCCATAGCTCCTTTGCCAGACTCCAGTTGCTTCCTGATCTCTCCTCTCCAATCCGCGTCTCCCTCCATCGGTAGTATTGACTGCACCACCGAAGGAGCTGTTCTTTGTTGGATCGTAACGATAGTCGTATCGCTCCTCATGACCATCTTTTGAGCAATAGTGGCATAAGCGTCTGGATGATGGTTCATCGTTCTGGGGTGTCTTCTGATTTTGGTCCGATGGAACTGGCTGAGGAGCCTTTGAATGATTGTTCTGTACGGTGCCAAACTCATGTGCTTCAACACATATTCTCCGTTAACTTGCTGAATTACTAAGTTCGAGTCACCTTTGATGCAGAGAGAACGAATTCCCCTCCGAAGAGCCTCCAGCAACCCTAGCACTAACGCTTCGTATTCTGCTTCGTTATTGGAGCAAGGGAAATCTAGTTTGTAGGAAAGGAAAATTTCCTCCGTTCCTTTTGAAAGGATGACCCCTGCCCCTCCTTTTTTCTCTGCCGAAGACCCATCAAACTGCATCGTCCATTCCTCATCGGTTGCATCCAGATAGTTGGCTTGCAAGTCGTCTCCCGGAATGTCTTCTTTAGGTGGTTCAAATGCTCCAGATGGAAAGATTGCCAACAGATCAGCATACGCCTGGCTCTTGATGGCACGAGGAATCACACACTTTAAATCATATTCGGAGAGAATAAGGAAACACCTAGTTGCCCTGCCAATCAAGATAGTTCTAGCCAACAAATACTTAATAGGATCACATCTAGTTACAATATGAATTGTAAAAGACAACATATAATGTCTAAGTTTTTGTGCTACAAAGACTAAGGCCAAACAATGCCTTTCTAGGCTGCTATATCTAATCTCTGGCCCATGTATGATCCTGCTGAGGTAATACACCGGCCGTTCTTGCCCGTCAATCTCTTGTGCCAACAAGGCTCCAACAGACCTTGTAGTTGAGGTGAGGTACAGCTGCAATGGTACTCCTGCCTGCGGAGGAACCATGATATGTGGTGAAACGAGCAGCTTCTTCAACTCATCGAGAGACTCCTGGTGGTCCTTTTCCCATCTGAACTTTGTGTTCTTTCGCAGCAGCTGCATCAACGGGTGTGTTACCTCGGCCAATCCTGGTACAAATCTTCTGAGGTAGGAGACTTTTCCGAGGAAGCTTTTTAGCTCCTTCGCCGTTCTTGGGCACGGCATTTCTAAGATCGCGCGTTGTTTATCCTGGTCCATCTGTACCCCTTGTCGATCAACCACAAAGCCTAGAAACTTCCCGCATATTACTCCAAAGACGCACTTCAATGGGTTCATCCTTAATTTATACTTCCTACATCGAGTAAACACCTTCTTTAAGTCGTTTAGGTGGGACTCCTCCTTCTTCGATTTGATGACCAAATCGTCCACATAGAATTCTACAAATTTGTGGAAGAAATTGTGAAAAATGGCCATCATTGTTCTTTGATAAGTAGCCCCCGCGTTCTTAGGTCCAAACGGCATTACTTTGTACATGAAATTGCCCAACGGGGTTCTGAACGCCGTTTTCTCTGCGTCTGCGGGGTCCATCTTGATCTGGTTGTACCCTACGTACCCATCCATGAAGCTATACATCTCATGCCCAGCCGTGGCATCTATCCAGCTATCAATGGAGGGTAGAGGGAACTCATCTTTGGGGCAAGCCCTGTTCAAATCTCTAAAATCCACACAGATCCTTATTTGATTCTTGTCCTTCTTTCCTACTGGCACAATGCTAGATAGCCAAAGGGGATGCTGTATTGGTTTGATGAATCTTGCTGCCAACAAACGTTGAACCTCTTCCTTAATCTTCAAGTCGAACTCAGGTTTGTAAGTCCTTGTTGCCTGCTTAACCGGGATGGCTGAAGGCATCACGTTTAGCTTGTGGCAGCTCACTTCCTCATCTAGCCCTTCCATTTCGGTATACTTCCATGCAAAGACATCTATGAACTCCCGGATTAGCCCAACCAAGGCTTCTCGTTTCCCCTTACCGAGATCCTTCGCGATGAAGATGGGCCTTGGGTCTTCCCCTTCTCCTGCTAGGTTCAGCTGCTCCAACTCTTGTGCCTGGGGCTTTGGTTGATTTTGCCATGTAATCTGGTTCTTCGGCGACCTCCTCCATGAACTCCTGTATGTTGGAGTTGTCTATCACCATACACTGTCCCTGTTGATCCACTAAGAAACACTCATATAACGGGTCAGCCCCATCCTCGGTCTCTTCAGCCGCCCGCTCACATCGTTATAAACGGTATACCACCTTCCCCTCTTCAGTGACCACCTTCTTGCATTGCCTGTTGGTAGCTATTGCCACGGCCTTCCTCTTCCTTTCTCTCGAAGCCTCAGCGATTCTTCCCCCTGAAAAGCGACTCAGCCCGCTTTGTCGTTGGACCTCATGCTCCACAGGATCCACTCTAAGCCTTACTTTGTTTTTGAGCTGCTTCGTGGTACTTTGGGGTCGAGGGATCACCTGATGGGTTTCTTCGGCCCTCACCCCCTCGTTACCCGCGGCTTCTTTACTTTGCTCATTCAGAGGCCCCATTCTATCTCTGATCGAAGGAACCCATGCCCCCTCCATTCTTCTCGTTAGGACTCGAGTATCCTCCTCCAACTCTGTATAAAAGGCCGCATCTACAAAGTGAGCTTCCTCGATAGCAAAAGGCCTTTTTGTAGCCCTAATGGTCACTTCTGTTCCTTTGACATTTGCCTTGGCGCATTGATGATATATTGAAGGAACTAAACCTTGATTGTGCATCCACACTCTTCCTATTAGTAAATGATAGGAAGCTGCGCTTTCTATTACATGGAACTTGATGTGGGAACTCAGATTTCCCATTACAATTCCCACATCCACATACCCAATGGATTTGGAAGATTGGTTGTCATACCCTGAGATTACCAGAGGCATGGGGACCAACCTTTCTTCTGGGATATCAGCTGCGTGGAAGGAGTTGATCGGCATAATGTTGATGGAAGTGCCCCCATCCATAAGCGTTCTTGCAAAACTAACCCCATTGATACTGGCCGTCACATACAAGGGCCTGTTATGAGGGAACCTTACAGCTCTATCTGCATCGCTGAAGGTCACCTCCGATAGGAACTTTTTTACCAGCCTGGCCATGGGTCCCCTCCATTTCACCGAGGGAACCGCGTCCTTCTTCGCGATGTCTAGGATCGCCTGAGTTATTTTGTCTGCTCTCCTTTGGTATCCCTACTTGATCGAAGAACCAAGCGAATTTTGGGGATTTTGAAACTGCGCTGTATTCAACGACTGCCTCCATTTCCCCGCTTCAACGCTGTATACGTCTTCCACGTCTTTAGCGCTTGCTTCATCGTAGGCTAAAATTACGTTAGCCATTCCTTTGGTGAAATATTCCAGAGTTTCTTCGAATTCTCTTTGCCTCATTGTTGACCTTCCTTCGCCTCTTTCCGCCTCATCGTCGTAGGCCGTCACCAAGTTGGCCCCATGCGCTGGAAGCGGGTTGTTGTTAACGTTCTGTGGGGGGATCTGCAGCGTCCCTGCCTTCATGTACTTGTCAATGATTCTTCTCAGTGTGAAGCAGCTCTCTGTCGGGTGCTGGATCTTTCGATGAACCTGACAATACCTAGGATCTGCCCTTGTTGCGTCATCGGTTTCTTCCGAAGGAACGCCTTTTGGTAGGTAGACCGTTCCACCTTGGACCATGGCGTTGTAACAACTCACCGCCTCTTCTATCGTGCATGGTAACGGTGGTGGGTCTTCCCTATCCCTTCCGAACTTCCTTTTGTTGTCCTTCTTCACCGCCTTACCCCCATCTGTTCCTTCGGTGTATCCCACTCGTGGGGGTTGAGGCCTTCCTCCCCCAGGTTGTATCGGTTGCCTGAATATCATAGGCCCCGCCACCGGGTTTGGTCGTACGACCAATGAGATGTTCCTTGCAGATTTTAAGAACGCCGAAAAAGTTCCCTCGCGCGTCTCATTGATAAGATGGCAGATGTATTCCGGGAGTAGTCCTTCGGCACAAATTTGTAATAGTTTGGACTCCTTGGCCTCCTCTCTCACATCCAGAGACCTTTCCCTGAACCTCCGAACGTATGCCACCACGTCTTCTCCTGGTCGTTGCTTCTCTCTCCCTAGTTGGGTCAGAGTGAATTCATCCTCTGCTAGAAAGAATTTTTGGACAAACAGCACGTGCATCTCTTCCCACGTGGAAACACTTTTAGGGGCCAAATGAGAATACCACGTGTACGCTTTATCGGTTAGGGATTTGGAAAACTCCCTCAACCTGAGTTTCTTGTTGTTGCAATGCGCCCCTAGGTGCTCAATAAAACGTTTAATGTGCTCTTTCGGATTCCCACCCTTCCCTGTGTATTTTTCAAAGATGGGGGGAATATAATCCCTGGGGTAAGGCTCATCGTTGTATTCCTGAGGATAAGGTGTCCTAAAGTCATCATAGACTGAAGCTACCTCACCTATAGACTGTGAGGAAGCCTGCACAAACTTTAACATCTCCTTTTGCATTTCTCTCCTCATTTCCTCCATGGGCGATGGGGCAACCACCAATGGGGGTGTTGGCTGAATGACCGTAATAGTTGGGGCCATCGTTACGGCTGGCGCCGTTGATACTCCAGAGATTCCCATTGCCAGATTCACGACGGAGGGCATGCTTGCCGGGGCTACTCCCGTTGTACCTGCGCCCGGTGGAAGCGTTGGAGCTGCCCCTGGTGTTACGAAGGAATTGGCGTCAAGTCCTCCCAGCACCGTTGAAGCTGCAGGAGTTTGTAAAAACTCATAGAACTTGCTCATGAGGAGGGTCATCTGGGCAGGTCCCAGCCCAGCGCTCGTGGAAGCCTGCGTCACTCCTTGAGCGCCCGTTGTTGTCTGAACTGGGGGCACTTCTATTCGAGGAGCTCCGCTCCTTAAAGCCTCCAACTCCACCGCTGCTTGCTCTTCACTGTGTTGGATATCATCAAAGTTGAGCCTTCGATTAACGTTATCTTGCGCCATACTTCTTCCTTAGAAGAATGCCTCCCCAGCAGAGTCGCCAAATGTAAGAGGGTAGTTTAGATAAGATGGAGGCGTAACCCCTTTTAAGTATGGTTATGTCAAGGTTAGTTAGAGAAACGCTAGTGATTTAGCCACAAGACACAAAGAGCAGTTTGGAAAGTATGGAACCCATCTTATACTCACAAATCTCGTGTATAACTCTCAATATAATGAAGAACTTTAGAAATAACTTAGCTAGAGGGAGAGAGAAGCAAGCACCCTAGATACACCTTGGTAGGCAGACAAAACATACCAAAAACCACTCTCAAGGGTCTCTGTTGTGTATTAAAAGCTTCGTAATAAATGACAATGGTGAGTGGATAATCCCTCTAGTTTGCAATAATTCTCTCTCTGATGTATTCCTAGCAATAACTTTCTTGAACTCTCAAAAGATCATCCTCTCCTCAAAGGTGGTTGGGGTCCTTAAATAGCCCCCCCCACACCACCCCCGAGGCAACTCAGTCATTAAAGACTATGAAAAGACATCCCTCATACTTTATGTCACAACATTAAATGCCTAATGCCCTAGTTGTCTCCTACGTCATAAACATTAAATGCCAAGACATGCCTTTTGCCTAACCACTGTATGTCAGGGGGTTATTGTCGCAGAGGTGGCTCACCAACTATCTGACAGCCCCAAATACCACGGTGGTTTACTCAAGTGCATGTCTGACATTGTTTAGAAGGCTAGTGACATCACCCACAGTAGATGTGACATTTAAGTAGAGGGTTGTTTGGTTCATAACTCAATGCCCGATGGAACTCCAAGCTGCTCTGCTTGAGGTTCCACGGTCAGGGTCCTTCGGTGTTTTACCAGGTGTATCTAAGATGGTCAGGACAAGCCCCAATGGTGCCTCACTTCTCAATCCTCCAAACCAAGTCCCTCTAAAGTTCGCACGATGAGGTTGTTCGATAGAGCATGAAAGCTCTCCCAGGCCCTGCCAAGCCTGGTCTCTCGCGAGTACCGTTCGACCTCACGCCCATTCATTATTCTCGTTACAACATTACAGTCATTACAACTCGTAGTAAATATAAACAAAGCTATAGTATGACAAAGTAACAATAAGCTAAAGTACGAGTTGCCACGCCAAGCTGCCTCACCAAGCTGCCACGCTTGAGTTGCCACGCTGAGCTGCCTCACCAAGATGCCACGCTTGAGTTGCCACGCTGAGCTGCCTCACCAAGCTGCCACGCTTGAGTTGCCACGCTGAGCTGCCTCACCAAGCTGCCACGCTTGAGTTGCCACGCTGAGCTGTCTCACCAAGCTGCCACGCTTGAGTTGCCACGCTGAGCTGTCTCACCAAGCTGCCACGCTTGAGTTGCCACGCTGAGCTTATCCTCAGAACACTGTTGCTAATTGGTGGATTATCCCTAATCCCAGGATTACCTTCAGGCCCCCTCTACAATATCTTAATTTATTCTCAAACTACGGAGGAGCATGCGGATCATTTATGAGTGGTCTTACAAATGCGTAGAGATCATCAGTTGTATGAAAAGTTTGAGAAATTCGAGTTTTGGATGAGGGAGGTATAGTTCTTGGTCCACATTGTGTCTGATCGGGGGATATCCATGGATCTAAGGAAAGTTTCTACTGTGATGGAGTGGGGACAACCAACTACACCCATCGAGGTGCACAGTTTCTTGGGACTGATCGAGTACTACTATCGATTGATCTAGTGGTTCTCCAAGATAGCCGAGCCCTTAAGGAATTTGACGAGGAATGGGGTAGCATTTGTTTGGGATGAGGTGTGATAGTAGGAATTTGAGGAGTTGAAGACTAGACTAACTACAACATTGGTTTGGGCATTGCATCAGGTAGGGGTTGACTATAGGGTCTTCACAGATGTGTCCTCATGGGGAATTGAAGGGGTTTTGATGCAGGAGGAGAGGATAATATCTTATGCTTCCCGAAATCTTAAGCCTCACGAGGGACATTACCCCACCCATGACTTAGAGTTAGCAGATGTGGTTATTTCATTGTGAGTGTGGAGACACTATCTCCTGGGGGAGAAACTTTATATTTTCACAAACCACAAAAGCCTACAGTATTTGTTCACACAGCAGGAGCAGAACATACGAGAGAGGAGATGGCTAGAGTTTTTGAAAGATTATCAGTTCAACATTCGGTACCACCAGGGAAAGGTGCCATGGCGGATGCTTTTAGCAGCTAGCCTATTTTGGAGTTAGAAATGGTGTGTAAGGCTAAGTGGAAGTCGCTTTGTGCCAACAATGACCTGATCCGCGCATTTATGGAAGTTCTCACTATCACCCCGGGGATCATTATTCGGGTGGTGAAGGCATAGGGAAGAGATAAACGTTCCCAGGAGAGAATCAGAGAGTTGCTAGCCGAGAGAGTGGAGAACTTTCCCATTGGGTTAGATGGTGGTTTGAGGTTTCACGACAGACTAGTTATCCCAGATGATGAGGATTTCAGGCGAGCTATTATGTTTGAGAGTCATTGGTCACGATTTATGGTACATCCCTGAGGGAATAAGATTTACCACAACATGGGACGTCAGTATTGGTGGGTCAGGATGAAAATGAACATAACTATTTTCGTGTCGAAGTGGGCTACGTTTCAGCTGGTGAAAGTGGACCATTAGCATCCCATAGGATTTTTACAACCTTTAGAGATCCCGGTATGCAAATGAAAAGTATCTCCATGCTCATTTCTTATCGGTCCGGACACATTACAGCTCAAAGCAGTATGCCAGACTCTTCCTTGTAGAGATTGTAAAGCTAAACGGGGCACCGCTCAACATCGTGTTAGATAGGGACTGGACATTTGTGTCCCACTTTTGGAGGAGTTTTCAGCAGGCCTTGGGGGCATAGTTGAGATTGATCACGTCATATCATCCTCAGAGAGATTAAAAAACGAAGAGGATGAACCTAATGTTGGAGGACATGTTGAGGATATGCATTCTATATTTTTTAAGGTGAGTTGGGATCATTATTTGCCTTTAGTGGAGTTTGAATACAATAACAGCTACCAGTTCACGATCGGGATGGCACCATTTGAGGCACTCTAAGGGAGACCTTGACATTCCCCCTATTGTTGGTTGAGTTGGGGGAGAATAAGTTTCTCAGGCTCGACTTCATTTCGGACACTTCATAGAAGGTAGATACGATTCGGGCCAAGATACGAATTACCCAGGACAAGCAGAATAGCTATGTAGATGCGGGCCAGAGACACTTAGACTTTAATGTTGGATATCAGGTGTTGGTTAAAGTGTCTACCATGAATAGGGTAATGATATTTGGGAATAAAGGGGATTTGTCTCCTTTATACACGGGACCGTTCCCTATTCTAGAGAGGATTGGGCCTGTAGCATATCGTTTGGGATTGTCGGATCACTTGCAGCGGATGCATGATGTTTTTCAAATATCTTCACTACGGAGGTTCCTTAGAGATGACGTAGCGTACCATAGCATTGATATTGACGAGATAGAGCTCTATCCTGATGCTATTTATGAGGAGAGACTGATAGCCATTTTGGATCGATAGGACCGCCAACTTCAATCCAAGGTTATTCCTTTAGCTCGGGTGCAATGGGGACACCATCAGGAGGACGAGTTGACTTGGGAGAGGGAGGATGACATGCTCAAAAAGTAACCCTAACTCGTCTAGCTATGTACGTACTTTCCTTGATTCAGAGGACGGAATCCTGTTATTAGGGGGGGGGGGGGGGGGGGAGAATGTAATACCCCGTAATTTTTCAATTACAAATAATAATAATAATAATTTTTTTTGATAATTTTTTTTTAAATTGGACTTAATTGGAAATTTAGTTTAGTAATTGCAAAGGTGTAATTTTTTTTAAGTTATATTTGTTTGTGATTGATTTTCTATGTCTATCTACGTTTATAGCTATAACATTGCATTGATTGTATAAAAAAATACAAATTAATGTGTGACACAATTTAAAAGTATCCAATGTTAACATAATATTATAGCGGACATATTTCGGGCCATATATGGGATCGTTTAGGTGTTTTAAACCTTTAGAAATTGTCTCGGGTCAATAGCATATAGGTTGGGGAACTTTTGGGCTAGTTGGGATATGAATTCGGATCCATTTGTGGTTCTAAAAATTGGGTTATAAGCCCAACTCGGGATTAGTATTAATTAGTGTTTATGTGGGGGTAAACCAATTCCCCACTACTATTCACAAATACCTAAGCACAACTTATAATGGGAGAGGAATGAAGAATAACAAAATGATGGAAAAAGGGCAAGGAATCAAGAAGAAATCAAATGGGCTTTCTTCCACAAATTTCAAAGGCAAGAATTCTCATACTTAATTTACGTTTTCAATGTATTTTCTTGATGCATTATAATGATCCTTAAAATTTCTGGGATTTAGGTTTGATATGAATGATATGATGATGAATACATATTTTATGCATGTAGAGGACTAAATTTAATATAAAATTTGTCCTAGAAATTTAGGTATCAAAATCTTGAAATTGGGGTTAGATGCCTTAGTGTTCTTGATAGTTAATTGGGGACGTTTTAACTATTTGATGTAGAGGATATTACTGTCGGTATATGGACTGAAATCCTGATGTAAACCCCATGATAGATGCTCCATTTTATGAATTAAATAATGTTGGAATTTAGATAGAAATCTAAGTTGAAATATGTATTTAATGTTCATACATTTTGGGAAAATTAAGCATGAAATTGGAATTGAATCATGTAGTTAATGATCCTAAGTGGACTAATTAAGTTGCAGGGAATGAATTACATAACTATTAAGAAGTATAAACCCTTAGAAGTCAATTCCGAAGGAACTTGAGGAATCACATATTGAAACAAAGAAGCAGATATGGGCTTCTGCATAAAATCGAATCGATTCGGCCTTGGAGCCAATCAATTCAGTTTGGCAATGAATCTATTAGGCGATGTACCAAATCAATTCGGTACTAGGAGATGAGTGATTTGGGCCTAGGATTTAGTTAAGGGTAATTTCAGCAGTCCAAGCGAGTTGGTAGGACCGCGTATGGTTCAATAGGTAATATATTAAAAATGAAAAAGTGCCCCTATTTATTTAGGGAAATTACATTTAACAAGATGGTTAAGTAATTATCTTAGGGAGTGGAATGAATAATTCACTAGAAGGTAAATTATTAATAAATGGAATAAATGTGGACATCATGTGGGACTTTTATATGGTAATTATAGAGTAGTTACATATACATATTATACGAGATAATAATATGTACTTATGTGGACATAACAATGTTTGTAAGTTGTCCTATCGGTTTGGGGGTTCGTATGTTAGGACCGGGTACCGCACATCATCATAAGTGGGCTTGAGGATTATGTAGGTCATATAGGTACTACATGGAGGTGCTATTTATGTGAGCTAGGTGTTGACGCTGACCCAGCCTGTGTCACCGATAGGTATGGACTGTTAATAGGAATCCTCGTAAGGACCTCCCCTAACTTATGATTATTTTTTATTGTCCGCTTAGGAAAAGAGATTCCCCCAGACTTGCCGATAGAGTACGAACTAGACACCAACGACAGATGCCTTTGTGTGTCAAATATATGAAAGGACGTATATAAATAATTATCGGGCTGTAATGAGATAAATTTACTTATCTAAGAATGTGGACATAAATGACAAGACCCTACTTTGTGATGCATAATATATGTTTATGCCTAGACGTGAGACTTATAAAACTAGGATATTAATGAGAACTCATCCGAGTAATGAAGGTGGAATATTTATTTTACGTCAACTGTATTATTTCATCTTCAATTAATTAAGTTAATTCTTGAACATTTAAGGCTCTTACCCAAATTTAAATGTTTTCTCCCCAAAAGTTTTCCTAGAAATGGATAGATGGATTGTGTTGTAGCAGTCTCGCAGTCTCTTTCATTCATCAGTTTTTAGATTCTTTGAATCTATCATATGTTCTCTTCTGCAAGAGTTAGTTATTTTATTTATGACAGTTGTAAGGGCATAAGCCTGAATTTCTTATGTTAGGTTGTGCAATTTACTTTATAGTCGGATTTATTATGTACTTAGTGTTGGTTTGAATTTATCTATTGTTATGGAAACATTCATAAAGTTCAATACAGGACTTTAAAATAATATAATGTATATTACGTTTGTGCTGAGAATGGTTTGAATTGACAAACAAGCCCTATCTTCGACGTATCGTGCCTGGCCAGCCTTTACGTGAGAAAATAGGGGTTGTTACACTTTCTGTCTCTATGGAGTGAATTCATCATAGTTATAGTAGGGTTGTGAATTAACCATCCTTCTAAAGGTAGGAGAAGTTAGCTATTTATATGGCTGGGGTGGTTCCATGCGCACCCTAGACATATAGGAGGCATGTACAATATTAAGTGGCCAATGTCATCCGGTCACCTATCATATGTGCTTGTAAATAATGATTGAGAGATATTCTCCACACATGAGGTGGATGGTGTCCATGTGAGGTTCGCAGCCCACACGCACTCTCCCACGCATCATCCATTCCACATGCCTTGCCAGATGTGCCCTACTGAGGTGAGGTGTCAGCCTGGCCGAGCAAAAGACCTCTGAGGTTCTATTAGATCACATGTTGGTAACTGCCAAGTGGAGTCTCGAATAACTAGCATCAGGCCAAGGTGAGCGTATAACGAGTCTGATGAAGTCTCATCCTAGTGGAAGGACGAGACCGAAACAGCTGTTATAAGATTCTCTGTGAGATCACATTTCGTAAGGTCGGCTCGAGCTAAGGTAGTCTTAAGTGTAGACAGGGTCATACTTAGGCATATCAGGAATCATTATGAACAACCATTGATCTTAAACTATAGGACACTCAAAAGATAAACATATAACATATTTTTTTTCACTCAATTCCTTTGAAGTTATCATTTTTGAAAATCAGACAAACTAAACTCGTTGGCCTTGGATTTTTCTTGTTTATGTTGCCTTTAATTTTTTTTATATATAGGTTCTTTCCAATGGTGGCTACCCTGTAAAGGAGATTTTCTCCTTTCGTAGCCCTTTCCCGTACACCATCATATATTTCCAATAAAAAAATCTAACGGGCAATGCTTCTTACCTGCACAAATCTCCCATAGTTATAAAATTTATAGATGGAAAGATGAATTGGAGAACATGTCACATAACTCAAATATAATATGTGAAGTTAAAATTCGAAAAGCTCGTGCATGTGTTTGTGGAGGCATATAAAAAATGAAACCATTATGTGAATCAAAGTAGAAACAACTCCATACAAGCATGACTAAGAACAATCTAGGAATTGAAAATCATACCCAAATGTCCTAGTCACATGGAAAGTACATAATGAAATGGATTCAACTACACCAATATGCCACACAAAATGTGTAAAATAAAATACAAAAAACTGTAAAAAAATTTGCGTTTCTATTAAAAATTTCAAATGAAATATACCAATTACAAAAAAAAAAACTTAAAAGAAAAACAAAATATTTTTGTATTTTTTAATCCGACTCAACAAATGTTAAATAAAAATACAAAAGAGTCAAATAACATACAACAAGCAAACATATATATATATATATATATATATATATATATATATATATATATATATGATAAAGAACAAAAGTTTGTGTATGTAAACATGTCAACACAATCAAGCATTAGATATAGCATGGTATGTATCATGTGCAAGAAAATGAGAATCAATGAGTCTAATATGTAAAGCCTCCAAATTCAATTTCCTAACCCACATATGTGTAACACGATGACATATGGTTTTGTAAACCTTGGTGGATCTAGAGTAAGACCTCCGATGACAATTTTTAAGATAAAGCAAAAATGCCAAGGGTGACTTGTCCTATCGCAAATGCATGGTCTTGGCTTTGTGATCAAAAGCATTTGTATATCGAATCAAATTCCACACTTATCATCTTTTATTTGGACGGTTCCTAACATCTTATCCAACTTCTAGTACCTAGATCTCAAATCAAATTTTACACAATTCAAGTATCAATATCTCTTCAAGATCAACTATCTGAGACTCTAATAAATGCTTAGACTCCTCAAACTCAAGAATATCCTTCTTTATAATCTCCGTCAATCCACAAAGGCTATCTATCTCACCCTTAACATACTCTATCTTCTCTTAAAAAGTCCCCTTATATACCCTAAGATCCAGAGTTAAAATTTGCACATTATTTCCTATGGCATGCTCTTTCAACCTAGCTTCCAACTTCAAGTCTTCCTTATTCACATTCAATATTTTTTCATACAACTCATGGAAGGAAACTTGGATTTCACTCTTCTACTACTCTTCTTCATCATCCCTCTTTTCTTCACTCTATTCCACATCACACATTTGGGATGCACAAATGATGGCCTCGCAAATGTCATGCCTAGAAATATCTTCATTGGAAGATTTCTCATCAAAGCTCACATGAATACCCAGGGAGAATTGCTTCCCTCTTTCAAATTACTCTCACCAGGGATGACATTATAAGCATTCGGTTTTTTGCCCCCCTTCCTTACTTTAGTGGGGTATTAAGCTAGAATATAGCCGTAAACCTCAAACCATAAAGCCATTTCGATTTATCACTCGTAAAGTTATCATTATAATTTTAGGGAAGTGATTGATCTTGTTATCTCAAACTTTTTCGCATCATTCGGTTGCTTTTGAAACTTGAGAAATTTCTTGAATTTATTTTCTAACAAGGCCATATCTTTGGACTTAACGTCAGATTAATCATTCAAAACTTGTGTTTTTTCCATTCAGGCTTTCAAAACAATGCCCTTATCCTTCTTATTCATTTTGCAGGAAAATAAGTCAAGCTCACAAGTTTATAGTTCACATACAAGATCTTCAAACTTTTTAGAATTTAAAGCACCCAAGGAATTCAAAACAATCACATTTGATTAAATCTTTCAGACAAATACCTTAAGATTTTCTTCATTACTTAGTTATCCAGTATTCTCTTTCCTAAGTTAAAATATGAGTTAACTATGTCAGATAATCTACTGTTGAACTCATCGAAGGTTTCACTGTTCAACATCTTAATGGTTTCGAACTGAGTTATGAGGTTTTGGAGTTTAGAAGACTTGACAACACTAGTTCATTCGTGGGTGAGTTGGAATATGTCCCAAACTTCTTTAAACATCACACAAGTCATAATGCAGTGGAACTCCTGTAAGGTCACAGATCGAAACAAAGCATTTAAATTATGTAAATTTTAACTTTGTAACCCATGTTCAACCTCACGCCAGAACTTTACGGGTTTGGGTAGCCTATTTTCTCTAACTAAGGTTGTAGTTGGGGACCAACCAATAAGTATCACATGCCATACCTAATCATCTGTAGCCTTAAGTGTTAATTTCATACTCATTTTTCAGTATGCATAGTTTGACACCTCAAACATCAGGGATCTAAGACCATTAAAACCAAAAAATTCATACCTAAAAATGCTAAATCTAAACACAACAACTTAGTGTTCTAACTCTATTACCAATTTAAAGAGGTTCGATAGCTCAGGAAAGGATGATCTAACTAACAAAACGTGTATTTTAAAAAATTTCAAATTTAATGACTAAAACTTTTAATAGATTAAGCCCAACAAATTTGTGTAACACTTTTGAACAGATTGTTGTGAAAACCCGATTTACCCAATTTTATATTTTTAACCAAAAACATACATCTAGGCGATATTAGATAAAATAAATAAAACATCCACTATAGGCCGATGAAATGGGAAAACCTTGGACGATCGATCCAAATAGATTATATGATAAGGTTTTGCAAATACAAATAGATTACTATGATAAGGTTTTTCAAATTCAAGTGAATTGTGTGGCTGGGCCATCCGATGCTTTTTCCATTATGGATATTCCTCGTACATCGACGTCTTGTGAGATTGGTGTATTTATTTTATTTGTTTTCACCTAGATGCATGCTTTAGGTTAAAAAAATAAAATTTGCTAAATTAGTTTATCGCTGCAACTCGATTTGAAATTTGTGAACAAGTTTTTATTTGGTTAATTTGTTTAAAGGCTTGATTTTTAAAAATTGAAAAAAAATATAAAAATTGGAATTTTTATTTGCAAGACCATTCTTGCTTAAACGCACCATGGATATCAAGTGCAATTTTCACGCTTACATTGTATCTGTGCAGTTTGGGCAAACATATATAATGCCTCGAAAGTCCACTAGAGATGGATTTCTCTTGTGAGAGAAGTTGCTCCTTCTCTCTAAAAATCCCCCTATTTTCGTAATTAATCCTCCACGCTTTCCATGGAATCAAAATCAGAATTTATCTTGGATTTTGATCCTAAGCCTTTTGATACTCACTATTCTCCAACACTTTTAGTTACACCTCCTGTCAACAATCAAAGTCACGCAAGGCCAAAGGAATCACCATTTCTTCCTCCATCTTTTGCTGATGTGCTAGTTAAAAAAAGCACTGCTCAGGTGCATGACACAAAGGAATCGCCATCTCTTCCACCTCTTTCTACTCCATACATGCGTGGAGATTCAATAGCTGTGAGACTATTGGATGATTCTTACCAAGAAGTTTTTAATGACTGTAGCTCCTCTACAATTATTGGACGTATGGTTCTTGGCAAAGGTGATAAAACATGGATGATTTCAGAGTTGAAAGTGGCCCTCATTCTGTTTGGCAAACTGATAAGCCTTGGGTCCTCACACCCATTGGCAAGGGATATTTCAACATCCATTTCTCTTGTTAAGATGATAGGATTAAAATTCTTAGTCTACGTAGCTACAAACTAGCTACTGGATCTTTTATGGTATTTCAATGGAGTCCATATTTCAAACCAGAAAAACATGTAATCTCTATTGCTGTTGTTTGGGTTCGATTTATCGGATTGTGTCAAGATTATTGGGACCCGCGTCTTCTCCTCCAAATTGCGAGGGGAATGGGTATTTCAGTTTATATTGATAAAGCAACTTTGGAACGGACTTATGGAAATTTTGCAAGAGTTCTAGTTGAAGTTGATATGTACTTTAAACCTCCTCACCGTGTCTTGGTTGAAAGAGGGGAAGGTAATTTTTTTGTCAACATTTCTTATGAATATCTCCCAATGTTTTGTAATTTCTGCAAATCTGTTGGACACTCCTTTAATGAGTGCAGGAGCCTTAAAAAAGTAGTTGTCCAAAATTCAGGAGGTGAAAAGGTACTGTCTTCAAATAGCATTGTTGTTGATACTATTGACTGTTAGAAAATGGTGAGAAGTACTAAGTCTAAAAGTATTTCTGATTCAGTAGAGGGATCGACTTTTCCAAAGGATAATTTGCCTCAGGGGCATGTTCGTTTGTTGGAAAAAAGTCCCAAATGGTTACTGAAAAACACCAAAAATTAAACACCATTTATTCGAAAAAAGTATTCATCTAAGGAAATGTGGAGCATCAATCACATCCAAGTATTCTCGATAGTTTTTTATCTCCAATTTGTAATGGGGATATTTATAAATTCCCATATTTAATCTTTAATGGTTTTTTGTAGTTTTCCTTTGCTTGTAAGCCCTTGGAGAGGCTCTTTCTCCATTAATAAATTTATGTCTGGGGTTTTAATCCCTCTTCCATAAATAAAAAAATAAAAAAATAAAATAAAAGGACAGTCAGGGTTGATTTGTGAGACGTTTTAGGAGGAGACATTTTCGGCAGACGAATGGGAAAAAGTTCTGGAAATTAATTGAGGTCATTCTAGTCTAGTGGTTTGTCTTTATTTATTTATTAATTTTACAACTAGTTATGTATTAGGATTCCTGCCAATGGGATTTTGGGATGTAATTAGAAAAAGAAATAATTCTATTACTCCAGTGGCCATCTGGGATTTCTCCGATACGGATTCGCCCCGAAATAAGAGAATTTTGGCATGTGCGGGGCTTGAGAAATCTTTGCGGGCTCCCACATATATAAATTGTCCGTCATTAAATGATGATGAAAAGGTAGAACATGGAGTTCTCGAACATATTTTACTCAAAGTAGGCAAAAGATGTAGTCATTCTCACAGAAATGTCATCAAAGACAAATTGATGCATACCAAATAAAAAAAATTTAGGGTCTAGCGACTAAGTTACCGAACGGATAGGTGTTAGGCACCCATTCTGCCCTATTAGTATCTCATAAGCTAAGATAATATTCTCATTTTCTCTTAAATATAATTCATGTGTACAATGTGTGTGATGTGAAAATAAGTTAGAAAAATAAATCGTTATATACGCATCATGAGAAGGACGGAAATGATTCATTCTGAGGAGCATAAAAAGAAAGAAAATAATCTGACAAGGTAGCCAAAATGTGTGCAGTGCACGAAGAATGGAATATGTATGTATGAGGAGGGCGCTGAAAATATGATAATCAAAAGGGACAATGATATGTGCAATATATCGGACACAAATCTGCCATGGTGAAATAAATATGTGTGTCTAACGAAAAGTCTAAAAAAGAAACATAATAAAAGAATATGAAAATATGATATGATTAACCAACGGATCATGATTTACTATGAGGAAATGAATATGCATGTTTGATGGGTTACTAGTACTTATATATGTATATACGTATAGTAATACTAAATATTCGAACTAGTAAAGTAAATAAATAAGCAAATAGGACTAGAATATAGAGGATGACTAGGGACACCTAGATAGGTCAAAAAAGGCAACAAAGTCCATGTTGTTTGATAACACGCAAGGGTGGGGTTTAACCCATGAACCCAAAACTTCAAATTCTCTAACTTCATTTAAAAATGTTCACAAGTGTTGGGAGTGTGAAAAATGGAAAATATACTTTAGGGTTTAAAGGTGAATCCTCTTTTAGCATTTTTGGTTTATAAAATTATGTTTTTTGCATATAAATAATAAAAAAAATGGATTAATTGGAGTGATAAAAAGAAATAAAGTAAAAATATGCCAAGAGTGAAGAAAATAATAATAAATGACACTAGTTAAATAAGATGTAAAAAGATTGAAGTAGACCTCATATAGAACTTTGCGATGATTTTGACGTAAAGCAGGCTAATTTTTATGGAGTTTGAGTGGTGGTGGGGTAATGGTAAAATTGCATGGCAAAAAGTGAGGTCAATGCGATGTAAGAAAAGTGGAGAGAATTTTTTGAAAATGAAATTTTATAATGACGATGCACTAATTTCGAGGTAGAGGTTGTTTTAATTTTCAGAAAAGGGTTCTTACGAATTAGGCCATGACTTCCTTTAATAGAAAAATATAGGGCCAGGGTCTATGCCGATTGGCATAGGCCCTAGTCTGCTGATCGGCATACCCCTGGCTTGTTGATGATGCAAAGTACCCCTCTGACGATAGGCAGAGGGTCTGGGGTGGCCTATAGGCAGTCCAAAAGGGAATTTTTCTAAATAACATGCAGAAAATGCGAATTGTAAGTCCGAATCGCGCACACACAAAATCGTTGAAAACGTATTCAAAGCCGTATGAAAATCTATTGGGCCACTTTCTGGTCTGAGAGTTAACGAAAGTCAAACGATGCTTGAAAATGTTCGATAGCGTCTAGGATGGGATTCATGGAGTAAAAAGGCAAGTACGCACGAACCGTACGGTCGATTAACGCATGGAATTGACCGTTGGAAGGGGTATTAAAAGCCTTATGAAAGTGAAAGAGATATTCCCAGGTTCGAAAGTTAAACAAAGTTAAACGGAGCTCGTGTGGTGGCCGATTGGATAGGGTTCTTACAGTAAAAAGCGAAGTACGCGCGAACTGTAGGGCTAATTCATGCATGGTATTGATAGTTGGAAATGGTATTCATAGACCTATGGAAGTGAAATGAGCTACGAACGGCTTTATGAGTTGACCAATGTTAAAATGGGCTCGAAACAGACTGATGGTCTCTAAAATGGGGTTTCAGAGAAAAAAGGAAAGTACGTGCGAACCATGAGGCCAAGTCATGCACGGTATGGACAATTGAAAAGGGTATTTAGAGCCCTATGAATGTTTAAGGATTTACTCTCGGGTTCTAGAAAGTCTTTATATGCTATGTAAGTATGATCTTGCAAACAAAGAGATTTTCTTATTTTTCAAATTTAATGAAAAATACTTTAAATAAGTTAATGCAATAAAGCCTTTTCACCAATTAAACCGTTTATTATGAAAAAATGATTTACCCAATTTTATCTTTTTTAACCTAAACATGAATCTAAGTGATAAAAAAAGATAAAATAAGTAAAGCAAGACAACACGCCAATGTACGAGGAAAACCCATAATAGTAAAAACCTCGGATGACCCAGCCAAACAGTTCACCATGATAAGGTTTTACAAAGACTAGACGGTGGTCTTACTCAAAGACTCGTCTCCCTAGCAAGCTTTAATGTGTTTCTATCTTCAAATTCTCCTTCACATTGCAACGTAGGAGTCCACCCACACAAACTACCACAACGCGTGAATCCACGTGTGCTTGGGTATCCACCGATGAGGCTGAAAAAGTATATACGAAATAGGAAAATGGAATTATCATTTCTTTATCACAACACATGAAACCACAAATATGATGACTACCACACGAAACCTTCTCCCTTCAGATGAATAAAAATAGACTTTGTGCCCGACAAAAAGATCTCAAAGCATAAGAATATTGAAATATGGATCCTTAAACTCTTTTGGGAGAAACAATGGTTTTGAAATTTGGTAAAAAAATGGGAATTATTTTTTGCCAAATGTTCTTCAAGATTTGAGTCCATCACGCTTCTTTATATTAAACTATGAAATTCGAGGCAGCAAGTTCATCCAAATGAAAACATAGTTCTCATTCGAATGATGTAGGTACCCAGAATTTAGGGCCATGGGCCTGGACGAGTAGCCCAGTTCTGGCGGCCCAAAATCCAGGCCCTCTATATTTCATATTGACCCGGTCTCTCCCCACGATCCCATGAAGAGAAGTTATAGGGGAGCACAATCCCATGAAGGGAAATGATGGGGAAGATGGCTAATATGAAGGAACCCATCATCTCCACTAATAAGCATACAGATGTATAAATAAAACCCTAGGTCCGGGGCAAAGGATAAATTGTATTCTCCGTACCTATTCTTCAGAATATAGAGAAATAATACTGACTGCACCATCGTGGACGTAGGCACATCTTTGCTGAACCACGTACACCTGTTGTTGTGTGATTGGAATTTTATTTATTCTTTCTTGGTTGTTACCTCTTTCATATTTATTTGTGTTGCATAATAATTGTCACCACAATTAGCGCCGTCTGTGGGAAGCGTTCATCTTTCCCTGAGAAGAGCCCACGCCAAGAAAAAATCTATGATGTCTGGTCACAGCAGCAACGCTCCTCAAGCAGGAGATATTCAGGAGCCACCTGCTCCTCGCAGGATTAGATCTGAAGTCCGACATTCAGATCAAGGGGCTCGCTTAGAAAGGCCGGCCTCAGAAGAAAGTCAAGGACCAGGAAGTTCCACGCAGATATCCAGATTAATCGATGCATACGAGGCAAGGCTCCACGAGCAGAAGGAGTCTTCTCGCAGATATGAGGCTGAGAATGCTCGCTTGAAAAGAAGACTAAAAAAACTGGAGAAGGAACTACGTCCTGATACCAGGAGACGCCCCTATCGCACTCCTAGCCCTCAGGAGAGCAAATATCGCAGCCGAGGAAGGAGCCCTAGGCAGAAATACCAATGGGGCGAAGGTGGCAACTCAGACGATGACCTCCGCGAACAACTAAGAAAAGCTCGCCGCTACCAGAGCCCTGCTCGCAGCGACGATAACGTACGGAACCTGGTCCGCAGAGAAATGGACCAACATCCAGCTCACCGCGGCACCAGGTCGACCAGAGAACTCGCTAGGAGAGCACTCAAGACCCAGATGAAATCACCCTTCACGAGGGAAATTGAAGAGGAAGAGGCTCCCAAGAAGTTTGCCATTCCAAGGTTCAAGATTTACGACGGGAAGACTGATCCCATTGATCATGTCAGGCAGTACCGACAGACCATGACCATCTGGAATCACCGAGATGGACTGATGTGCCGTATTTTCCCCTCGAGCCTCCATGACGTGGCCCAAAAATGGTTCGAGAAACTCCCTCACTGATCCATCAGAAATTTCAAATCCCTGGCCGAGCTTTTTACGGCCCGATTCATCACCAGCAGCTCCCATCCCAAAAGGATGGATGCTCTATTAACAATGAAGAAAACGCCTCCGGAGACACTCCGAGACTACGCGAAGAGGCACTAGGAGTTATTCAACGAGGTCGAGGACTGCGCGGAAGAAGTGGCAGTGGATTCATTCAAAATTGGGCTACCTAGCTCTTCCCTCCTTTACCAGTCCTTGACAAATAAGGAAGCTACGACCATTGATGACCTGATGGCCCGGATTGAGAAATACGCAAAGGTGGAAGATGTCACCCGCCTTAATGTAGGAGAAAATGGTCGAGCGAAGCTCACTACCAAGGGAAGTGAGAAAGTTGAGAACCAGAAAAAAGGAGGAAAGAATGGGGGAAAGAATGGCTCCAAAAATGGAGGGAACCCTGACATTACAAAATCGTTCCAGGCAGTCAACACCGTCTTCAAAGAACCAATTTACAAAATTCTCGCGAAGATCAAGGATGAGCCGTTCGTCAAATGGCCCCAGAAAATGGGAGGAGACCCCTCGAAAAGAAACAATGCATTAAGATGCACTTTCCACAAAGAGGGAGGGCATAAGACCGAGCATTGCAAGGCTCTTAAGTCCCACCTCGAGGAGTTGGCCCAATCCGAACATTTGAATGACCTTGTGGAAAAGAATGTAGAGAGAGTGACTGCCCACAAGGAGGCGAAACCCGGCAACGTATTGGAAGATGACGCCGGACACGAATTCGCAGCAATCTACGGAGTATCTGATGTTAAGAAAATCCAGGGTAACTCAGCTCGAATGGAGGTAAAGAAGCTGACAGCGGTAATGCAAGCTTTTCAGATTGATCCAGCAAAATCACAGTCAGGAAAACGTCGGCGAGCAGAGGACATCAACTATAACCAGAATATTGTTTTCACGGATGAAGATCTTGTGGGAGTAAGGACACCAGATCACGATGCCTTAGTCATTACACTCAGGATAGCTAACTTTGATATCGACAGGCTGCTCGTCGATCAAGGAAGCTCATCCGAAGTAATGTACATCGACCTATTCCGGAAATTGAAGTTGAACATCGCCGACCTAAAGGGAACCACTGTCCCTCTGGTCGGCTTCGCTGGAAAGATGACCATGCCTCTGGGCAAAATAGTACTGCCAGTGCGCGGTGGAAATGTTTCCAAGATGATCGAATTCTTGGTGGTCGACATCGATTCACCGTATCAAGCCATCCTCGGCAGGGGATGGCTTCATGCAATGAAGGCAGTCTCCTCGACCTACCACCAGAAACTCAAATATGTCACCGAACGGGGAGTAATGGAGATACATGGCGACCAGGCGATGGCAAGGAAGTGCTTCATAGCAGCCATCCGACCAAAGCCAGAGAAAAGAGCCGTTCAAACCAGCGAGAAAGTGGAGGAAGGTGCAATCCCTTCCAAATAGCAATTAAAATATGGAAGGCCTGGAGTGGAAGAGACCAGGATCCTCCCCTCCGAGCGTGTTGTAGAGGACCTGGTAGAAGTGATGGCTAAAGAAGGCGACAACAATAGAATCTTCCTGATCGGGACCTCACTCACTGACCAAGAGCAAAAATATTTGTCAACCTTACTCAGAAGCAACATAGATGTTTTCGCTTGGGAACTCTATGAGCTACCAGGAATCGATCCCAATATGGTCTGCCATCAGTTGCACGTCGATCCCACATTCAAGCCGATAGCGCAGAAGGCACGACGAACTGCTCCCGAGAAGGCCAGAGCAATAGAAAAAGAAGTCGAAAAACTGCTGGATGCAGGGTCCATACGGGAAGTGCAATTCCCCAAATGGTTATCCAACCCAGTGGTAGTTCCGAAAAGCAACGGGAAGTGGAGAGATTGCATAGACTTCACTGACCTCAACAAAGCCTGCCCCAAGGATAACTTCCCTCTTCCAAAAATAGACCAACTAGTAGACGCCACCGCAGCTCACAAACGAATGAGTTTCCTGGACGCATACTCAGGATATCACCAGATCCCCCTGTATGCCCCAGATCAGGACAAAACGGCGTTTATCACGACGGTTGGTTTATACTGTTACAAGGTCATGCCTTTTGGGCTAAAAAATGCAGGGGCAACCTATCAGCGGCTAGTTACTAAAATGTTCAAGAATCAAATGGGAGACACAATGGAGGTCTACATTGACGACATGCTCGTCAAAATCAAGGAGAGGGAAAATCACCTCTCGGAACTGTCAAGTACCTTCGAAATCCTCAGGAAGTACCGAATGAAACTCAACGCGAGCAAATGTTCCTTCGGTGTCCAGTCAGGAAAGTTTCTTGGGTATCTGGTCAGCAAGCGAGGCATAGAGGCTAATCCGGACCAGATTGATGCAATCAAATTAGTGCAACCTTCTCGCACAGTCCGAGATGTACAGAAGCTCACTAGAATGCTCGCTGCTCTAAATCTTTTCATTTCTAAATCCTCCGAGAGATGCAAGCCCTTCTTCCAACTCTTAAAAGGCAGCAAAACAGTAGAATGGACCCCAGGTTGCTCACAAGCATTAGACGAGCTCAAGTCCTACCTAAGCTTTCCACCACTGCTTGTTATACCACAACAAAAGGACTCTTTGTACCTCTACCTCTCTGTATCTAGTCATGCTGTCAGCTCAGCGCTAATGTGTGAAGTTACAGGAATCCAACATCCAGTCTATTACACGAGCAAAACCTTATTAGATGCCAAGCAGCGCTACCTACCATTGGAAAAGCTCACATTCGCCCTAGTAATGGCCTCGAGGAAACTGAAGCATTACTTCGAAGCTCATACGATCATCGTCCTTACATCACACCCCCTCAAGGCTGTCCTAAGGAAGGCGGATTTATCGGGTAGACTGTCTAAATGGTCAGTCGAGCTCGGCCGATTTGACATCCAATTTCAACCAAGGACAACTATCAAGGGTCAGATCCTTGCTGATTTCATAGCTGAATTCACAGGCGAAGAACCCTTCGACCAGCCTAAGCCAACAGATAAAGACAACCAGGCTACAGGGGAAAGCTGGAAACTATTCGTTGATGGAGCCTCCAACTCAAAGGGGGCAGGGGTAGGAATTATTCTCATCACTCCAGAAAATACAGTCCTTGAGCAAGGAATCAGGCTGGGATTTGCAGCCTCCAACAACGAAGCAGAATACGAAGCCTTAATAGCAGGTCTCCAAAAGGCACAAACTCTGGGAGCAAAGCATTTGCAGGTATTCGGAGATTCGCAACTAGTTTCCTGTCAGATAAGTGGATACTATAACGCAAAAGATGAGAGAATGGCAGCCTACCTCTCCTTGGTAAAAAACTTAATGACAAGCTTTGAAGAGATCAACATCCAACAGTTTCCCAGGGGGCAAAACAGCCACGCTGACGCCTTAGCAGCCCTGAGCTCGGCAGTGGGTTCTAGCCTTAAAAGGATCATCCCTATCGATTTCCTCAGTTGCCCAAGCATCCACCCCAACTGTAAGCTGACAAAAACGAAACCAATACTCCAATTGGAATAAGCCCCCAGCTGGATGGATCCCTTGAAAGACTATTTAAAGAACGGAACGCTCCCAGAGGACAAGAAAACTGCCCACCAGATAAGAGTCAAAGTTGCTCGCTTTCACTTATCCACAGGAGGCGACTTGTATAAAAGATCTTTCTCCGGTCCTTACCTTAGATGCGTCCACCTAGGCAATGTCGAGGCAGTGCTTCACGAGCTTCACGATGGAATCTGTGGAAGTCACGTCGGAGGAAGGTCTCTAGCCTTCCGAGCAATGAAGGAAGGTTATTGGTGGTCTTACATGCAAAAGGACTCCGCAGTATATGTCCGCAAATGCCTAAAATGCCAACTTTATGCTCCCATGGTCCACCAGCCCGCCAGCGAATTAAAATCCCTGACCAGTCCCTGGCCCTTCGCCCAGTGGGGAATGGACATCGTGGGACCACTGCCCACCGCTGCCAGCAATCGCAAATACCTGTTGGTTGCAATTGATTACTTTACCAAGTGGATCGAGGCAGAACCACTGGCGAACATCCGACATGCTGACATGATGAGGTTCATATGGAGAAATATAATCACTCGATTCGGAATCCCCATAACCATCATCACTGACAATGGAACACAGTTCGAGAGTGGCCCTTTTCAGGACTTCTGCAACAAACACGGGATCAGGCACCACTTCAGCTCGGTGGCCTACCCTCAAAGCAACGGACAAGCTGAAGCTTCCAACAAGACAGTGATCGCTGGATTGAAGAAGCGGTTAGAGCGAGCCAAAGGCGCGTGGACAACCGAACTACCGCATATCCTATGGGCATACAGAACGACTCCTAGGCGAGCCACAGGAGAAACACCATTCTCACTAGCATATGGTATGGAGGCGGTTATCCCACTAGAAGCAGGATTTCCTACAATGAGATCCGACCTTGTCGAGCAAGGCCAGAACGATCAGGCTTTGCTCGCTGAACTCGACCTGGCCGACGAGCGCAGGGAACTTGCCCTAGTAAAACTAGCAAGCTATCAGCAACAGCTCGCGAAGCACTACAGCAAGAGGGTCAATCCGAGGAAATTCAAAGTTGGGGACTATGTTCTAAGAAAGGTCCTGGGCAGCACAGTGAAGCCATCAGACGGTAAACTGGGCCCGAACTGGGAAGGACCTTATAAGATAATTAGAGACGACCTGCGAGGTGCCTATCATTTGAAAATGATGGAGGGCGGAGAGATACCACGAGCATGGAACACAGCTAATCTCAAGAAATTCTATTTTTAGGAGTTCTATTGTTAGATCTTTTATTATACTCATTATGTGAAAGGACAGTTCATTTCTCAATTCACCAATGAAAATCTCTCAGTTGATCACTCTCTAACTAGTAACAATTATATCTTATTACACATCCCTTCCAAATCACAGGCATAATGGATGACATAGCAGGGGAACACCCCTCCTCAGGTCATCGTCAAGAAGCACGACAGACCTCTTAGCATTGCCCATGGCAATATATGAAGCCCTACAGAGTATTCTTAGGCATCAAACCTACTTTGGTTAAACAAAATCCTGACCGGATGAAGACATCGAATACCAGGTGTGTCCTCACCAATTGCCCTACTTAGGCCTAAGGGAGTGTGACGACACGACCTTAAAGGTAAAGGGAGGGCACAATGGTATTCTTATACTGGACTGGGCGGACACTCACATGACAAAATACAAAGGATTGTAAAGATGCAAAAATATAAAAGGATTGGATGAACACGTTTAGTCGGCAAAATCGCCCAACACTCAAACTTTTCATTAATCTTTATATTTACAAACAATGATAGTACATGCTTAGTCGGCGAAGCTCGCCCAAACATTTACAATTATTAAAAACAAAATCTCAAGGAGGTGGAAGCCTCCGAGCAAGATAATCAGCAACTTTAGCTCTCCTTCCATCATCAGGAGCAGGGTCAAGCTCCTCCACGACCTCATTTGCGTCCAATTCCAATAATCGCCGGGGAATAGCATCAATGGGGATCCATCGATCATCCCGCCTGAATGGACTGGGCATCAGAGTAGAGGAGGACATCTCGTGTCGATACCACAGCGTCGAGTTCCTCGGGACCTGCAGCTCTTTGAGGGCACTCAACCACCCCCTGATGAAGGATAGCTCCTCGAACTCTGATAGTCTCATCGGAGCTTCCAGCCAGCCTTGATCGTTGCCATTGGACCACACTTATCGAGGACCGTTCTTGAACAAATGCCGCAGACGGGTGACGTCCCTCTGGAGCCCAGCAACAGTCACATAAGCTCGCCGAACATCGCCGCGCAGCTCCTCCATTTCCCTCTCACGCTGCTCCTCGGCTTCCCTATTCCTACCCCTGGCACTCCTACCAGCACGCGGGAGGGGAGGCTGAGCAGCTCGCGATGAAGAAGAGCCTTGTAGGACTACCGAAACGATGCTCGGAGAATACTCCTTAAGCTTTAGGACTTCCCTCCTCAAGTCTTCATTATCCTGCTGCAGGAACTCCCCAACCTGGTTAATCTCGGTGGCCTCCAGCAACCTTGCTCTCAGTGCACTGACTTCTTCTTGCACTGATGCACCGATTTCTTCCATCTCCTGGAGCCTGTCCTTCAATTTGGCCACTAGCTCGGACTGATCCTTATATTTATGGTTCCTTGACTTAGCTAACCTGCAAAGTCTAGCAAAGGCCTGGCGAACTGCAGGGCTTGCATTAGGACCGAGAGTCCTACCTAGTTGGGAGGTAACAGGAATATACTCATCCACATCAACCAACTACAAGTAAAATAAAGAGAAAAGAAAGAGATCAGCATAAACAAAAATGAAGTCTTTTCATTAATAAGGAACGAGGTTACATCAGATTGAAAAAGAAAAAATTACAATGCAGCCCTATCAATTAGCAACCTCGGGTGGCCCAGAGGTGGATGGTCCCTTGTCCTTATCAGCATCAGCATGGGCATTACCCTCTGCAGGGGTGTCCTCTGTCCTCTCGACTAAAGGAGCGTCAGTAGAAGTCGCCTGAGAGACCGGATCAGTGCCTTCAGCAGTTGGGGTTGGGTCCTCATCTACAACTGGCTTTGTCCCTCGATCGTGCTTGTCAAAGAGTGGGGATGCAACGTCCACCCCAGCAGCCACGAGAGCCTTATTCCACCCTTTCTTGAAGTTCAGACGGCTGATATAGCCAATCTGAACCTCAGCGTCCTCATACGCAGCAGCACAGCCAGAGTTGTACGAGTCTTCCTTAAGGGTGGATGCCTAGGCTTTCTCCGCCTCCAGTTGCTTGGCCAGAACCCTGTTCTTCTCTACAAGGTCTAGCTTGCTCGAGTACACCAGGTCACAAGCCTTCCTCAGCTCGCCAAGCTCCCTGACCGCATCATCTCTCTCGCGAGCAGAATTAACAAGAGCCAGGTCAGATGAAACTCGAGCTGCATCAGCAGCCATCAGGTCGGCCTCTAGCTGAGAACCCCTGGCTACCAGAGCAGATTTTTGTTGTTCCAGCTCACCATTCCTTCTCACCAGCTCGTCACGAGAGCGATAAAGCATGGCGAAGTCAGTCACAAACTGCAAAGAACAAGGGAGGGATCAAGAAGAAGAAAACAATCAAAACTTGTTAAAAGAAATTGAGAATTAGAAGAGAACTTTACCAAGGCAAGCCTCTGGCTAGATTGTAGAGCCAGTTGATCGGACCCCAACGCCCTCTCGCGATCTGCAGGGAGGACTGCTCTCTCGAGAAGCGCATGGGGCAAGCTGAGGAGAGGCGGCCACTGAAGCCCCCTCGGGCAAGGCAGACACTCGGACTAGGGCTTGACCAGTTTTTGTCCTCAATTCCATCTTCCTCCACTCCTCCTCTTTTTCTCTCTCCCTTCTCTTTCTCTCCTCCTCCTTTTTCCTCTCTCTCTCTCTCGCCTGCTCCTCCTCTCTCTTCTTTTTCTCTTGCTCCTGAGAAGAAGGCCGAGAACCAGTAGCTATGGCCCCAGAGGCAGTCTTTGGTTTCTTGGACCTCTGTGCAAGGAGCACGTCATCATCATCATCGTCATCTCTGATCAAATTCTTCCTGGGAGGCATCTCTTCACCAGAACTACTGGAAGTGCTCGACGATTCTTGAGCTTCAGAATTCTCCTCAGAATTAGAAGAACTGCTACCGACAGAGCTCCCTCGACCAAGATTACTGACAGGCTCACTTTCAGAGCAACTCTCCTCTTCGTCCAATTGGATTAGCTCGACAGTAGTCTCTTCGAGAGAAGCAAACTCTGGAACACTATCCACAGGTCGTGCTAGAAAGCTGGAACCCACGTTCTTATACTCTAATAAGAAAGCGACAGATCTGGGATGCTCACCGTTACCCAAGGGGTCTCTGATGTTCCAAGCTTTAACCAACTCAGAAATTAGGACCTCGCTGAGAGCAGGTTCCACGTTCTTTGACCTCGCTATAAAAGAAAACGCAGAAAGGGGTTAGAAAATCCATAAGTCAGCAAATTTTGAAGCAACAGTACCAATATCTACCTATATATTCTTCCCCATAAAAGGGAACAGTGAATCTTTCAGATTTTGACCCTTCAGATTGGGGAGAGAACTGGCAATTCCTAACAAGAAAACACTCCTGCCAGTAGTCCTTATGGGAATCAGGTAGATTTACTACCAATACCCTATCAGGGCTCCTAGCTTTGAGGTACAGGACACCTGAACTAGTTCGAGAGAAGGAGTAACAAAAGCAGACCTCGGCAAGACCTAACCTTGTGTCGTACAATTGATTTATCCTATGCACGCCATTCACTATTTTCCATACATTGGGCGAACATTGTGCAGGTACAATACCAAAATAGCTAAAGAAATGCAGAAACAGATCATTAGGGGGAAAGGTAAGTCCCCCCTGGGAGAGCAACAAAACGTGAATCCAATGTGCATCCTCTATATCCCTAACGTTCCTAGGAAGCGAGGCACAACACTCAATCTCTACCCACTCAAGAAAGTTATGGAATTTTCTAAACTCCGTGACTGACCTATTTCCAATCTTCGCCATTGAAAAAATACAAGAAAAACTACAGACCAAAGAGAAAATGCAAAGAGCACGAGAGACTTACAAGACAGAAGATCAGGTCAAATGGCGAAGAAGCAACGAGAGTAGAGATCGAAAGCAGAAGGTACAAAGCGTAAGAGTTCTCAGAAAACAGAAGATTGCTGGAAAAGCTGAAGCGACGAAGAGAAATGTGCCTTATTCCAGCAAGCCTTCAATTCTAATCATAGCGCACAGATAGCGAAGCGGGTGCCGCCAAAACAACTTCACAGTTTTCAAAAGATCACAAATCAGCCATAATGGCCGATCATTTAAATTCATTGGACCCATAAACGTGGCCCAACAAATTTAGGGGAAATTATAGGTACCCAGAATTTAGGACCATGGGCCTGGACGAGTAGCCCAGTTCTGGCGGCCCAAAATCCAGGCCCTCTATCTTTCATATTGACCCGGTCTCTCCCCACGATCCCATGAAGAGAAGTTATAGGGGAGCACAATCCCATGAAGGGAAAGGATGGGGAAGATGGCTAATATGAAGGAACCCATCATCTCCACTAACTAGCATACACATGTATAAATTAAACCCTAGGTCCGAGGCAAAGGACAAGTTGTATTCTCTGTACCTATTCTTCAGAATATAGAGAAATAATACTGACTGCACCATCGTGGACGTAGGCACATCTTTGATGAACCACGTACACCTGTTGTTGTGTGATTGGCATTTTATTTATTCTTTCTTAGTTGTTACCTCTTTCATATTTATTTGTGTTGCATAATAATTGTCACCACAAATGAAATTCATATTTTGTTCAAATGAAGACCCGTCTCGTTCGAACGAACATGCATTGTGGTTCAAACGACCTTACCATGAGCTTCCAAATGGTGACCTTCTATTTGACAAAGAGTTACCGTTTGAAGTTCAATAGATGTTCGTTCTAATATCCTAAGCTTGTTCTAACGAGATCTCAAACTTGTTTGAACGAAATTCTTATTTCATTCTAATGAAGTATGTATCTCGTTCTAACGAACTAAGAAATAAAAAAAAATCTAAAAACTATTTAAAAACAGTTCCAAATGATTTTGTTTAAAAAATAATCACCATAAATAAACTTCATAGGGTCATATTCTAATGTGTCCCTACTTGTAAGATCCTCAAAAAATGTGAGGACTACCATGGCATGAAACACGATATGATGTGTATCCATCTTTGAAGCTTTTTCGCTACATCTTCAACAGTTTTTCAAGATCGACAATACAAAGTCTAACTTACAACTCAAATTTTTCCTGAAATCATGCCAATTACAAAAAAATTGAATCGGTTGGGAATTTTCCCCTATAAATCTCCCCTTTTGGCTATTCCGGGACAAAAAACCAAAGTAAAAACCCCGTGAGTCAGAAAACACTTTAAAAGACTCACCCTCAAAAGAAAAAAGTATCGATGATCGACAAACACATATGCTAAGAACTTTGCTCGCTTGAAACTTTGTCTTATGTTGTAGAACAACACACTTAAAACACCTTCAAGTGCAAAAAAAATATAACATGTATAAAATCAGCATGTGAATAAATTCAAACTGTCTCTAACAATCTCAACCTAGGTAAGATATCTCCTACTAAGATAAAGATAACATAATCATGAAAGGAAAGACCCTGTTGTTCCTCATTTTTGTTTTGAACTAAACAAAGTAAGAATGCTATTTATCCCCCATGAACCAAATCTCCCTGAAATATGTGAACACATAATAACAAGAGAAATTACAGAAGTAGTAATACTACCTTGCAATGGTGTAGCGTGCAACAAGGACATAACATTGCAACACAAGCACGAATATTCACGAACCTAGAATATTAATAAATTTACTAATCAATACTGTCATGATATGATAAACATAATTAGAAATTGATGATACCAAAAATGGTATTACCAAGTCAATATATTTTGTGAGCTCAATCCAGTATAACAATGTTGGAAACGCAACAACGCAATATAGAAGGAGGTGAGGCAAAGAGAGATAGCACATAATATAAGTGGTTCAACCAATCTTGGCCTACTCCACTATGTGGGTGTGTGTGAAATCCACTAAATAAGGGCTATAATTGCCTTGGGATACAAAACACTCAAGCTTTCTGTAATACCCCATAATTTTTCTAAAATAAATAATAATAATAATATTTTTTGATAAATAAAATTTTGTGGAAATTGGACTCAATTGGAAACTTAATTTAATAATTGCAAAGGTGTAATTTGTTGTTAAGTCATATTTGTATGTGATTGATTTTCTACGTGTATCTATGTGTATAGCTATAGCATTGCATGTATTGCAAAAAAAATACAAATTAATATGTGACACAATTCAAAAGTACCCAATATTAACATAAAATAATTCGGGATATATTTCGGTGCACATATGGGCTCGTTTAGGTGTTTTAGACCTTTAGAAATAGTCCCAGATCAATAATATATAGGTTGGAGAGCTTTTGGACTAGTTGGGATATGGATTCGGGTCTGTTTGGGGGATTTGGATTAATTAGTGTTTAAGTGGGGGTAAACCACTTCCCCACTACTATTCAGAAATTACCTAAACACAACTGTTAACGGGAGAGGAAATGAGAAGAACAAAAATAGGAAAAAAGGACAAGGAATCAAGAAGAAATCAAAGGGTCTGTCTTCCACAAATTTCTAAGGCAATAATCCTTTTGCTGAATTAAAGTTTTAAGTGTATTTTCTTGATGCATTATAATGACCCTTAAAATTCCTGGGATTTAGGTTTGATATGAATGATTTGATGATGAATAAATATTCTATGCATGTAGATGGTTGAATTTAATATAGAATAAGCCCCAGAAATTTAGGTATCTAGAAATTGGGGTTAGAACCCTCAGGGTTCTTGATAGTTAAGTGGGGACATCTTGACTATTTGATGTAGAGGATATTATTGTCGGTATATGGACTGAAATCAAGATGTAAACCCCATGATAGATGCCACATATCATGAATTAAATAGGGTTCGAATTTGGAATGAAATTTGAGTTGAAATATGTATTTAATGTTCATACATTCTAGCAAAATTAGGCATGAAATTAGAATTGAATAATGTAATTAATCATTGTAAGTTGACTAATTAAGTTATAGGGAATAAACTACACAACTATTAAGAAGTTTAAACCCTTAGAAGTGAAATTGGAAGGAAATTAATGAATCCCTTACTAAAATAAACAAGCAAATCTGTGTTTTTGCATAAAATCAAATCGATTCGGCCATGGAGCGAATTGATTCAGTTTGGCAGCGAATGGATTCGACGATGAACCGAATCGATTCGGTCCTAAGTGCTGAGTGAGTTTGGCCTAGAATTTGGTTAAGGGTAATTTCAGGAGTCCAAGCAAGTTGGTAGGACCATTTATGGGACAATAGGGAATATATTAAAAATGAAAAGGTGCCCTTATTTTATTGGGAAAATTATATTTAACAAGATGGTTAAGTAATTATCCAAGAGAGTGGAATTAATAATTCACTAGAAGGTAAATTATTGATAAACGGAATAATTGTGGACTTTATGTGAGACTTTTCTATGGTAATTATAGACTAGTTACCTATACATTTTATACGAGATAATAATATGTACTTATATGTATTTGTGTGGACATACCAATGTTCGTGGACTGTCCTATCGGCTTGGGGGCTCTTACATTCGGATCGGGTACCACATGTCGACACAGGCGTGATCGATGATTGTGTAGGTCGTATAGGTGCTACATGAAGGCACTATTTATGAGAGGAATGCGTTGACGCTGACCCAACCTGTGTCACCGTTGGGTATGGACCGTGAACAAGTATCCTGCATAGGGACCGCCCCCAACTAATGTGTTTTTTGTGATGTCCACTTATGATAAGAGATTCCTCCAGACTTGACGATAGAGTACGAACTAGACACGAATGGTAGATGCCATTGTGTGTCAAATATATCAAAGGACATATATAAATAATTGCAAGACTGTAATGAGATAAATTTAATTTTCTAAGAATGGGGACATAAATGACAAGACCCTACTTTGTGATGCATAATAGATGTTTATGCCTAGACGTGAGACTTATAAGACTAGGATATTATGGCTATTGGTAGTTAAGTACAATCGGTACACTTAAACATTTAATTATCGAAAAATTCATTTTTATTAATTTGTCACATTTTCATAGTAATTATTTGGGACTTATTGGGTTGCGATTTATATCACACTTACATGAGGGGTGAGGTGTTAAACTCATGCGAGTGACAAAGGGGGAATATTTTTTTTGTATCAACTGTATTATTTCATCTTGAATTAATTAAGTTAATTCTTGAACATCTAGGGCTCTGACCCAAATTTAAATGTTTTCTCGCCCCAAGTTCTCCTATATAGGTATAGATGGATTGTGCTGTAGCACTCTCGTAGTCTCTTTCATTCATCAATTTTTAGATTATTTGATTCTAGCATATATTTTTTTTGCGAGAGTTAGTTATTTTATTTGGAACAGTTGTAAGGGCATCAACCCAAATTTCTTTACATTATGTTCGGTCAAGGCATTTACTTTGTATTTGGATTTATTATGTACTTGATGTTGGTTTGAATTAATCTATTGTTACGGAAACATTCATAAATTTCAAAAGAGGCCATTAAAATAATATTATTTATATTACGTTTGTGCTGAGAATGGTATTAATTGACAACCAAGCCATATGTTCGACGTATTGTGCCTAGACGGTCTTTATATGAGAAAGTTGGGGTTCTTATAATTGGTATCGCAGCACGGTTCTTGTGTCCTTAAGATTTGTGTTGCGTTCATTACGTTTTGTGTTGCATTATTTGATATGTAAAGCCTATCATTAGGATTCATTGTATTCTTACATTGGTACTAATTCGAACTTTATTTTCTTTTAAATGGAAAAATGAAAAGGGGGCAGACCGAGGTGAATAGTTCCACATATTTCCAAGGAGGAGTCTCACTCGCACCCACGTCGTCAACTACAGGCCCCAACAGCCCAAAAGTTGATCACACATGCTCAGATAGACACTATAGTGTATCAAGCGGTCTCTACGGCTATGGTAGCCATGCTCCAGTACTTCCCACCACCACAGACACATAAGCAACCACCACTACCACAACAAGTGGCTATACCAACTCAGGAAATGTGTTATATGTGGGATAGAGTGAGGGAGGCCTTTGTTAAGGGACAACCTCCAGAGTTCGTTAGTAGTTCAGATATATTTGTGGCGAGTAGGTGGGAAAAGGATATTGGGAGGAACTTACGGAGGGTCAAGTGAACACGCATACAGAAGCATATGTTGGCTTCATTTAGATTAGTGGGGGTCGCACTTCAGTAGTGGGAGGAGATTACGACAGTTGATAAAAGGGACAATCTCACTATTGATCAGTTTTGTGAGAGGTTTGAGGGAAAATACTTCCCCCTAGCGATGCAGTCTGAGATGAGGAGTGAGTTTATGGAGCTCAAATAAGTGGTGCTTACTATAGATGAGTACGAAGAGGAGTTCACAGCCCTCTCCTACTTCATAAAGGAGGATGTTTGTACCAGGAAGATGAGTATGGACTGGTTTATTTTGGGATCAGCCTGGCACATCACGAAGGATCTTATGGGGAATCCATCATTCACGAAATACAATCAGTTGGTTAATTCTCTACTTCTCCATTGCCAGGATCACATGGCATTTATAAAAACCAATGGAGAGAAACGTCATGGAGCGAAGTCGTCGAGACAGCAAGGCAAGAGGAGTGGGGGAAGCGGATCCAGGACCCAACAGCATAGGGGCACCCCATCCGCCGACAAGAATAAGAAGTTTAGAGGTGCAGATAACTAGAACAACTAGGGATAGTCGGTGCAGGGCTATTAGGGCTAGCAGTACAGAGGCCATCAGGGCCAGGGATAGGAGGATAGAGGCCAGCAGGGCCGACGGTTTAAGTAGGGTCCTTTTTAAGAAAATCATTATACCAATGGGGAGAAGTGTCATTCCTTGAAGCTTTTTACTTGGGCTAACCAGATAGCCCAAAATAAGGGAGTTATAGGGGACAATAGCAGGCGCCACAGGGACATCGCCCACCCTTTCTAGCTCAGGGAGCCGCTGCACCAGTCGCTCTAGCACCCATCGCACCGCCAGAAGTACAATAGTCATTGAAGTATGGATGAGTCTATCATGTTGTATACACAGAGGGGATAATACCTTCACAAGAAGTCGAGGGTATGTTTCCCATCTTTGGTCATATTGGTCGCATTCTATTCGATACGGGCGGATCTCATTCTTTTGTTAGCACGGGGTTTGCATGGGAGATGGGTATGATAGATTTTCCATCCGATATTATTTTACACATAGACTCACCAGAGGGTAGAGGGGCACCCATACAGTCAATATGTCGGGTTATCGGAATTGAGATAGGTCGACTCACCTTCGTAGATGATTTATTAGTACTTGACATGCATGAGTACGACGTCATTTTGGGTATGAACTGTCTAGCTACATATAGAGAATGTGTGAATTGTTGTGTGAGGTCCATCATCTTGACCACTCCAGGGTAGGAGATTCACCTAGTTGCAATTCTGCACCCGGAGGGTGGGTTGATCATGCATTTGTTCTACATCGAGGAGGATACTTCTTCGTAGGTTGTTGTGACACAAGATTCCATCCCGGAGGTGAATGAGTTTTCTAATATTCTTGGGTAGATTTTGTGGTTACCACCTAGTCGGGATATCGATTTCATAATTGATTTGTTTCCGGACACTAGACCTATTGCCCATACTCCGTATCGGATGGATCTTTTGGAGATAAGGGAGCTACAAGAGAAGATTGAGAAGTTGTTAGGGAAGGGTTTTATCAGGAGGATTACTTCACCCTGGGGGTGATACAATGTTATTCGTCAAGAGTAATCTACATTTTTGTATCGACTATTAGGAGTTGAACAGAGTCAGTATTCGGAATAAATACCCGTTGCCACGTATAGATGATTTATTTTACTAACTGAGGGGTGATACATATTTTTCAAAGATTGATTTCAGGTTGGGTTACCACCAGTTAAGAGTTCGAGAGTAGGATATCTAAAAGACAACCTTCCTTACTAGGTATGGGACATACGAGTTTTTGGTGATACTAATTGGGCTAACGAATGCACCAGCAATATATATGGACCTGATGAATCGGGCGTTTAGGGACTATTTGGATCAATTTGTTATCATATTTATAGATGATATCTTAATTTATTCTCAAACTACGGAGGAGCACGCAGAGCATTTATTAGTGGTCTTACAGACGCTTAAAGATCATCAATTGTAAGCAAAGTTTGATAAACTCGGGTTTTGGCTGAGGGAGGTACAGTTCTTGGGCCACATTGTGTCCGATCGGGGGATATCCATGGATCTAGGGAAAGTTTCTACTGTGATGGAGTGGGAATAACCCACTACACCCATCGAGGTGAACAGCTTCTTGGGACTGTCGGGTACTACCGACGATTCATCTAGGGGTTCTCCAAGATAGCAGGGCCCTTAATGAATTTAATGAGGAATGGGGTACCATTTATTTGGGATCAGGTATGACAGTAGTAATTTGAAGAGTTGAAGACTAGACTGACTATAATATTGGTTTTGGCATTGACAGTAGTAAGTTCATTACAATTTTACCAACTTTGCATCACATGACAAGACTTGTTTGTGCAACATGACATGAGAATGGTATATCATGACACAGGTAAGTTACTTATATTTTAGTATAGGGATTTAATCTCAATTTATGTACTATTTCATGGATGAGTAACCGCGTTTTTGATTGAATTTTAGTAGATACCATGTGATGGCTTGTTATTGATTGGTTTTTAAGGTCAATGATGTAGTGACTTGTTTTTGGTTGGTTTTTAGGTCCCATTGGTATGGATCCCAAAATTCAACTAATAACGTCAGTCAAATTCAATCAAAATGTAATTTTTTTTCATAGATTGTTTTATTTTTTTATTTTGTTCATCGTAATTAAACTTAACTTTGTTCATGTGCATGATCCTACTAGTATGTGATAACTCACTTGTAGTATACCTGTAAGGGCCTAACTCTAGTTATTAATCTTTCAAAGGGTCATCTCTAAATACAATATAATATTGAGAGATAAGGTAGAAAAAAAAAGACTCAATATTTATATCATTTGCAATGTGAAATTTGTAAAATTTATAAGAATATCTAAGCCTTTATATGTAATGATGTTAGAAAGATTGTTTTTATATCTATAATATAAGTCGCTTTTTTAATTTTTAGTTGTTTTTCATCTTTTCTCATTGATTTACGTTTTTTAAAATATGCCATCGAGTGAAGAGTCAGTATAAGAGGGAGGAAAGAAGATCAAGAAGAAGAAAAAAAAGGGACTCGAGGAGAAATTCGAAGAGAAGAAAATCGAGAAACACGAAGAGGACACAAGCGTGCTGATAATTAAATGCAACAACGATGAAAAAACCCATGCCGATTCCGAAGAAAATAAAAAAAAGGATTTCTTGCAAAAATCAAGCAGAAGTTGCTTGGACACCACCCCAAGACAAAGGAAGAGAAGGAAAAATAAACTCCTGCCCATTAAGGAGAACAATACAGTGGTGTTAAGGGTCATGATTGTGTTAAAGTATTGGTTTTATTTACTTTTTACTTTTTGAGTTATTAGGTTGAATTATATTTTTGTGGTTCAAGTTATGGTTTATGTTTTGGCATTTATGTTCCTTAGTGGGTGATCGGTTATTACCAAGTCCATATAATTTTCGTACTGTGACCTGGACATTATTATTAATGGATTGGTTTTTTTTGTTTCTAATTTGGATTTATTGATAGTATATTCTACCTTGTCTAAATATATACATGATTTTTGTAATTATTATTATATGTATTTTTTTCTTGTTCTTTATTTATATATTTTATTAATCATTTTTTAAGGGGTGAACCCGGGTGCAACGGTAAGGTTGCCCCCGCTATGACCTGGAGGTCACGGGTTCGAGTCACGGAAACAGCCTCTCTGCGTATGCAGGGGTAAGGCTGCGTACATCCAACCCCCCTAGTACCCCGCAGTGGCGGGAGCCTCGTGCACTGGGTTTTCCCTTATTAATCATTTTTTAGTGACTTTGCAAAAAAAAATACTTTTTATTTAGTAATAATAACTTTAATGGACTAAAAACGGAGAATACACCATATGTAAATAAAATATATTGTGACGTTAGCGACATACCATGTAAATAAACCCAAATATAACTGTGTAAATAATAACATTATATAATCGGATTTTCAAGAGCGGATCATCACCGTTAAGAAGCAAAAAGATGACTACGGACGTCCATAACACTGGACTGAAAATATATATACATTAAAAAGGACAGAATGTTAAAGAATGATATACCACTTCTACAAAGAATTACAAGACATGTTTTTGAGTAATACTTGATTCCCATAACTACCTTAAAATAATTGTCTACTGAGCGTTTGATATATTATGAAAGTTCAATTCATTTCCCGGGTGCTAAATGAACGTACAAGAATTATAAAAAAAAATCAATTGTACCAATTATAAGAGTAGAAACACAATGGTTGGCAAGTAAAATTTTGACTCATTTACCCTTTGATTCATTATCACATTGAGCATTTCATTTATGAAATATTGTAAGAGGAAGGCTTATATATAAACTTCCTACTTTCATTTTGAAATGTTACGTATAGGAAATATGAACTATAATTGCAACATATTTTAAGGGTATTTTGAATACATACTGAGATTATTGAAACTTTTTAGGATTATAATTTGAATTGTAACTTTGATAATATATTGAGTTTATCTATATATAAAGATTATTTTTTGACAATTTTATCTAACATATAACATAGTTGCATCTTAACATTGAACAATGTAGCTTATATATTTGATATTCAATGTACCAAAACACATTTTTGAATTTACACCATGGAAGTGTATGGGCTACATCAATATATGTTTTACACATGTACTCCAATATTTCTTTTCGGCATTTCTATCTAATAAAATATTTAGAGTAATTATATTACATTATATATATTTTTTAATCAATAAATCCACATTAGACTTCCTTCTTCATTGGAAACCAACCCCAAAGAACGTCAACCAAAGGAGGCAAAGCATTTTTTCGGATAGAGTGTTTGTTGTGATATGAAATATTCATTGAGCATTTTTGTATTTTATTGAGCCAAGCATCTCTTCTTTAAAATATGCCGAGCATTTATTTTTTAAAGTTTACTGATCATTGCAATTGTATTAATAATTGAGGTTAACCTTTTTTTATAATTTTTATGTGCATTAGTTCATACAAAATGTTATTTTATGTTTTCAGTCTCTTTTAAATTTGATGTAGTTTTTTTTGGTTCATACCAATGACATTATTAGTTTACCTAAAAATATTTTAATCATTCTCCCCGAGTAACACACGAAAGTCATAATTTTCTGAATTCTTGACCTTCTTATTCTCTCCCTGATTTATGAATGAGTTCCCTTACACTCTAGCTATCCTTAAGTTATCCAAACCCCTGTTGCTTATCTTCTCATAATATGCTTCCATGTGTATCTAATTATTTCTGCCTGAAAGACTAACTTCTCAAGTATATTCAAGAGAATCCTAGGAACCATTTGGTACGCGATAATATTTTGGAAGGATTGTGATTACCGGGAAAGTAATTTCCTAGAAATCATTTACCATAATTTCAAATCCCTTCCCCTGCTTGGTTAACCAATGGATTAATATTGTGAATCTAAATGTAGTGTTTGATTCATGTATAGAAAGTGACATGAGAATGCATAGTATATAACAATAATATCCTTTAGTTACACACACACACACACACATACACACACACACACACACACACATATATATATATATATATATATATATATATATATATATATATATATATATATATATATATAGAGAGAGAGAGAGAGAGAGAGAGAGAGAGAGAGAGTCTCTCCAACAAACCTCATTAAACATACCTAGCAGCATACCTATTTTTTTAAAATAATAAAAAAAATAATTTTAAGTTAATATTTTTTATATGAGTTCATGATATTTCAATATGCCCCTGTAAAAAAATTCATATCAAAACAATGTGTTTTGATATTTTTATAAAATAGGTGAACAAATGGCACTTTTAAAGGCTAAAAACTGATAGTTTTTTTACTTATTTTTTTAAAAATAACAAAAGCCATTATTTTCATTTGATTTTTTTAATAGCAGCACATTGAAATATCATGAACCCATATAAAAAATATCATCTCAAAATTAGTTTTTGAACAATTTTAAAAAATGGGTATGTTGCTAGGAGGTATGTTGGAGCTCTCTTTCTCTCTCTCTCTCTCTCTCTCTCTCTCTCTCTCTCTATATATATATATATATATATATATATATATATATATATATATATATACACAGTCCTACTCTTGTGCGGACTAGTCCGCATTTTAAGAATGCGAACCAGACATGTGTCACCTGGCGGTGATCCCAGAAAAGAGAGAGTGTGCCTATAATTTAGTTGATAATTTATAAGCATACCGTTAGGTGACACATGTTCGGTCCGCATTCTTACAATGCGGACTAGTCCGCACAAGAGCATATATATATATATATATATGTATAATTAATCTTATTTCATAATGTTATAAAACAAAATAATATGATTCACTATTTTTAAATCTATGAACAAAAAATATTTTCTACATAAATATATTCTAATATTTACTAAGTTTAATAATTTATTGTATATCTATGTGTATTATAGTGTATGTTAATATAACTACTTATTACAGATGGTCCTTATCTTGTATGTTTAAAAACAAGGAAGACGGATTTTTTCGGAGTTTCTTGGGAATCTACGGCCCGGTGGAGGATAGGGATAGGTGGGAGCTGTGTGAGGAATTAGCTGGAGTGGTTACGATATGGGACCTTCCTTTCTATGTGGGAGGCTATTTTAATGTGGTGCGATTCGGAACGGAGAGAAGCAATGGTGGTAGAACTGACAGATATATGAGAGATTTCTCTAATTTTATAGATGAGATGGAGCTAATGGACTTACCATTGGAAGGGGTTGTTTACCTGGTCAAGCCTCAGGGGCCTACCGTCATTGTTTTGACTCGACATATTTCTTATTTCTCAGGGTTGGGAGGAACATTTTCCAGGTATGGTTCAGTCACGTTTACCTAGGGTGACTTCGGATCATAGTCCTATTCTTCTTGAATGTGGGGGATGGAGGGAAGGGAGGATTCCTTTTAGATTTGAGAATATGTGGCTTAAGGAATCGGATTTTGAGGATAGAGTAAGGGCTTGGTGTTTTGGGTATTAGGTGGAAGGGAATGCTAGCTTCAGATTGGCGATAAAGTTAAGTTTTCTCAAGGAAGATTTAAGGAAGTGTAACATAGAAGTGTTCGGTAATATTCAGGTAGTCACAACAAGTTTGATGGAGGAGATAATAAGCCTTGATAAGAAATAAAGGAGAGATAGAGAGGTTAAAAAGGGGGAGTTAGGGAAGCGGTTAATACAGGAAGAGATCAGTTGGAGGCAAAAATCTAGGACTTTGTGGTTGAGGGAAGGAGACTTGAATACTAAGTTCTTTCACAAAGTTGTGAATTCCCATCGGCACGGGAATTTTATAGGCAAAATTTAAGTGGGGGGGAGAGGTGTTCGAAGAAGCTAGTGAGGTGAGGGGGTCCATTGCTCATTATTATGACAAACTTTTCAGTGAAGAGAAAGTGTGACGTTCGTCGCTTGATGGGGCGGAGTTTGATAGTATTTCGGAAAGTGAGGAGGAAGGTATCAATGGGCTTTTTATCGAGGAGGAAGTTGTTCAGGCCCTCAAATCTACGAGTGGGGATAAGGCTCCGGGACCTGACGGGTTTTCTATTGCATTCTTTAAACATAATTGGGCAGTGGTCAGGAGCGATGTGATGGATTTCTTTGAGGAATTCCATGATAAGGGTTACTTTGTGTCCAGATTAAACGTACCCTTCATCACTTTGATTTCTAAAAAAGGGGGTTCTATTGATATCAGAGATTTCAGACCAATTAGCTTAATAGGGATTGTGTATAAGCTTCTTACAAAAGTTTTGTCTTTTCGTCTTCATAAGGTCATCGACCCCCTTATATCGGAGTCTCAGAATGCTTTCGTTGGGGGTAAGCAAATCCTCGATGCAGTTTTAGTGGCTAATGAATGTGTGGAGTCGAGGTTGTGTAGTGGGGTGTCTGGCATAGTGTATAATTTGGATATCAAGAAGGCGTAAGATCACGTAAATTGGGAGTTTCTTATTTACCTTATGAAGAGGATGGGTTTCGAGGACCGGTGGTGTCGATGGATTCGGAGGTGTGTCTCTACGGTCAGATTCTTGATTCTGATTAATGGTGTTCCAGAAGGATTTTTTTCGAGTTCTCGTGGGTTGAGGCAGGGTGATACGTTGCCCCCCTTTTTATTCATTCTGGTCATGGAGGCGTTTAGTTGAATGATGGGCCGAGTGGTAGAGGCGAGGTGGATTAGGGGTTTTCATTTTGGGACTCCTACTTCAGAGGTGATTTATGTGTCCCACCTTCTATTTGTTAATGACGCGATTATCTTTTATGATGCTAATCGAAGGCATATTCGTTCCCTTAAGCTTCTGCTTATTTGATTTGAGGTTCTTTCAGGGTTTCGGATTAACAAGGGGAAATGTGAGATGATTCCGATAGGGGGTAGGGGTGGATGAGGGTTTAGTTGGCATTTTTGGTGGTAGGATCGGGTATTTTCCTAATACTTATCTAGGGATGCCTCATGGAGCAAAATATAAGTCCAAGGTGATTTGGGACCCGATGCTGGAGAGAATGAGGAAGAGATTGGCAGGGTGGAACAATGGGTATCTATCAAAAGGGGGGAGGCTAACTCTCATCAAGAGTTTCTTGTCTAGTTTTCCCACCTACTACATGTCTATCTTGCCTTTACCCGCTACGGTACGTGACAAGATGGAGAATCTGATGAGAAATTTTTTGTGGAGAGGCACAGAAGATAGCTTTAAACACAGTCTTGTTGGGTGGGAGGTGGTATGTAAGCCAATTACGGAGGGGGGCTGGTGTGAGAAAATTAGGAGATTTTAATAGGGCTCTTCTAGGAAAATGGCTATATGGAGATAACCTCAGGAGACCAACAGACTATGGAGACGTGTTGTTGAAGGAAGATGGGCATCCCGTCATCTGGGATGGAGGACGACGGGGGGATCTTTAGCTCATAGAGTGGGTTTATAGAAACTTATTGCGAAAGGGTAGGAGGTGTTTGCGAGACACAAAGAATTTTTCTTAGGGAAAGGGGATAAGATTAGGTTCTGGAAAGACAAATGGGGCACTAATGGGACTATTTAGGATCTTTTTCCAGGGATGTTCAGTATGGGGCGGAATCCGGATGGTTTAGTGGATGATCATTTCTATGTTAGCGCAAACGAAATATCTTTGAGGCCACAGCTTATGAGAAGGTTGTGGGACTTGGAGCTACATGAGGCAGATTTGTTCGTAGAATGGCTGTAAGCGGCTCCTTGTTCGACTCTCAGAGAGGATTCGATGAGATGGAAGGGGGGAGGGACGGGTGTTTTTTCGATTCACAGTTTCTATGGGTCACTAACGGGTGGGGATTCTATGGCTCGTTTCCCCTGGAAGATGATATGGAAAGTTAAAGTGCCGCCTAAGGTCAAGTTTTTCGTATGTGTGGTAGATAGACAGGCCATTTTGATGCTAGAGGGTTTATAGAAGAGAAAATATCATCTGGCTAGTAGATGTTGGTTATGCTATGAGGAAAAGGAGAAGACTAATCATTTACTAATACACTGTAGGGTCACAAGAGATTTATGGGACACTTTTCTTGCGTTGATGAGGACAGTTTCGGTAATGCCGAAGTCAGTGAGGGCACTTTTAGATATGTGGAAACCTCTGTGGGGTTGGCTAGGGGACAAAATAATTTGGAGTTTGGTGCCTCACTGCATCTTTTAGATGATTTGGCTGGAAAGGAACTCGAGATATTTTGATGGCGTTGAGATGCAACCGTCGAGACTTCATTATATCTTTTTTAGCACTCTGCTTAGTTGGTATAAGGAGAAGATCGCTATCACGACATATGATTTCTTAGACTTCGTTGATGAGATTCACTCAGCTTCGTAAACGAGAGCTTTTGTTTGTTGGAACCCGTTCTGTATTTCTTTTTCTTAGTTTCTTTTTATTTCAATTGTATACTTCCTATATACGGGTTCGCTCCCTATAGCGTTGGTTTTAATACAATCTTTTAATTATCAAAAAAAAAATCTATTAATAGAATCTGACATAACTAAATTTTCTTCTCAAAATAAGTATTTAGATTTTATGGATAATTTTTATAATTTAATATTTTATAATCATTTTTGTCTTAACTTAAATTATTGTAAGGATTCCCCTGGGAATGTAAGAATCCCACCTATTGGATGAATTTTGATTCAACCTTTTTTCCACCAAGAAGGTAATCTAATTCCATTTTGGTCACATTCTCTTGTAACTTAACCTCACACCAAACATAGCAATGTTACACTTTACCATAATTGTTGGAAGGAATCAAATTCCAACTAGTTTTTTTGCGTTCTAAATGGGTCGTATAGCCTACATTTTCTATGTTTCCACTTCCAAATATTTAAACTTTCTATTTTCTCTCTCTACATTGTTTAATATAACATGTCTATGAGGGGTGACAATATTGGAAACGACACGAAAACACAACACATCACAACACGAAATTGACACGGCTTGTCCTGCTTGTGTTTTAGTTTTTTGGTACAAATTCGTATCTGATCGTGGTCATGTTTAAAATTAGACCTGAAATTGACTGAAAATTGATCGAAATTAAAACGTTTAGACACAACAATTTTAAAATTATAAAAGAGAGTAATAAGTCATGTAGTAAAAAAATGTCCACCCTTATTGTTTTAAAAGTATGTCGGACTATAAAATACAAGATATTTTAAGAGAGAGTAATAAGCCATGTAGTAAAAAAAATGTATTTGGCTTCAATTATATTGGAGTTTAGTGTAATTTTACTGCACCATTTAAACATTTCAATTATGTATTAAAATATGTATGAGAATAAAATAGATTATTTAAAACACAATTATATATGAGTTTAGTATATTTTTAATTTAAGGAAAAAATAATTTAATGTACAAAAAAAGTTTTCATTCTTAAAACCACTTGAATAACATATTATAACCTTCCTCTTGTTATAAAGGATGCATCCTGCACTCCCACTTGTTAAAAAGTGAACGCGTATTTAATAATATATTTATGAGTTTATAAAATTTTATGTAATTAGTTATACAAAGATTTAGTTTGCAAAAAAAAAAATATATAGGAATAGGTGAAGGACCCACCTCAAAACATTTCCTACCACTAGGTATATATTACCTTAGAGACCAAAATGCTTTGTTATATACATTATTGGAGTCCCACATCAAAAATAGTTGCAAGCCTCACAACTATTAGCATATTATAAAGCTACTCGTAACTCACTTATAAAGTTGGGACCGAATCTGGGCTAAGAGTCTTCTAGCTCTGGCCTTCTAATAGTTCAAAATTATGGTGAACCCATTTTTGGGATCAGTAGAGTGCTAATTTTACAGTGCACTAAGGGATCCTGTAAGAAATCGAAGGGCATCCGTTGATTTAGTTTCAAATTTTTAATACGTATTTGAAAGTAATCACGTGAATGAGAATTTAATTAGCGCGAGGGTTGACAATTATGTACTTGTGTCATTTTTTTGTGTTTCTTCTCTATTTAGGTTTAAAAATGATTGTTAAACGCATCTCTCATGTTTTTAGGTTGGTCGTGTTCATTTTAATTAAAAAAAACATAATATCAGATTGTGTCATTTTCGTGTTAGATAAATCTTGTTTCGGTCGTGTCTGGCTTGTCATGGCCCAATAACACGATTTGGCACCCATTTTGTTTGTGTGTGTGTGTGTGTGTGTGTGTGTGTGTGTGTGTGTGTGTGTCTTCGCTTCCTTAACAATATAATTGTCAATTCCTCTACTTTCATAAAACTCCCTCCTAACTTGATCAAATATCATGTAAAAGATATTTCATTATGAGCCACTAACGCTCATATTTTAAGAGGATCCATTACTATGATCTGTTCCTGTTCATGCCTATTATTCTTCATATATTTTTTGTCTTTATCTCTATATTTTATCACTGACACTAACATTAGATATTTTCTCTATTTTAATTCACTTTAGTATTTACCAAAGCCATTCCATCACCACAAAATATTTCCACATATAACAGTCGAGGATATGTTGAGTAACCAATGGATACTGTTAACTGTAAACACTAATTTGGATGTATATCCTAGGCCTTTTAAGTTCCAATATATGTGGTGCACTCATAACTCTTTTATGGATACTGTTAAATCCTCTTGGGCTGCTCCTGCTGATGGTTATGGGATGAGGTTTTTTTCTATCAAACTGCAGAGGCTAAAAGGTGAACTGAAGAATTGGAATGGGGAAACTTTTAAAGATATATTTCAAAAGGTTAAATATCTAGAGGGCAATATTGTTCAACTAAAATTGTTATATGAACAGGGGAGCTCTGATTCAAGTAGCGAAGCACTTAGAGAAGCACAAGCTAAATTGATTGAAGTAAATAAAATTGAAGAGATGTATTGGAGGCAGAAATCAACTATCAAATGGCTCAAATTGGGGGTTGCAAACACTAAGTTTTTCCACTCTAGTGTTAAAGCTAATCAGAAAAAGCTGGGGATCTCTTCTATTAAAGATGGTTCTGGGATTCTTTGGGAGAAGGACCAAGCTGTGAAATCTCATATAATAAAGTTTTTTAGGATAATATGGCTCCCAATTTGTCTTTAAGCATGTTGGATGTTTCTAATCTCATTCCAAACATTATTACTTCTGAGAGGAACTCTGATCTGGAGGTTTTTCCTTTTAAAATGGAGGTCTTTATAGCATTGCCTAAACTTAGTGAAGACTCAACTCCAGGCCGTGATGGTTTTGGAGGCTCTTTTTATAAAAAAATGTTGGGATATCATAAAAGATGATCTTTTATCTGCTATTAATAGTTTTTTTGCAGGTTCAACTATTGTTAAGAGCTGGTCTAGCACTTCAATAGTCCTGATTCCAAAAATTCAACATCCAAAGACCTATTGGGATCTTAGACCTATTAGCCTCTGCAATTTCTCAATGAAGATAATCAAAAAAATCCTTGCAACCAGACTTTCAAAGCTTCTTCCTATCCTTATATCTCCTAATCCAAGTGGATTCATCAAAGGCAGATCAATTCAAGATAATATTCTCCTTACAAAAGAATTGGTTGAAAAATTAGATAAGAAGGTGCATGGTGGTAATGTTGTGTGTAAGATAGATATGGAGAAGGCTTATGATAGGGTCAATTGGGGGTTTTTATTATCTGTTCTCAGGAGTTTTGGCATTGGGGAATGATGGAATGACTTTATTTGGAGAGTTGTTTCTGGAAATTAGTTCTCCATTTGCATAAATGGACAAAATTGTGGATTCTTCAAATCTAATAGAGGTATAAGACAAGGGGACCCTATCTCCCCAAGTCTTTTTTATCTTGGATGTTGAATATCTAGGCAGGGGCTTAAACAACTTAATGGAGGAAGGGAAAATCAAGCCTTATTACATGCCTAAAGGAAGTCCCCTAGTTTCTCACTTATTATATGCTGATGATGTAATTATCTTCTCTAGAGGAGATAAGAGAAGTCTCAATTATCTCATGAATTTCCTTCTTAAATATTCCTCCATTTCAGGTCAGAGAATAAATTTTAATAAGAGCTCCTTCACAGTTAAAAAAAAAAAAGTTTTCCTAGTTTCAAAAACAAAGTGGCAGTCTGCACAGGTCTTCAAGGCAAATATTTGCCTATTAAATAATTAGGTTGTCCTTTATTTCAAAGTAGGAACGAGATTGTTTACTATGAAAGTCTTCTTAATTATTTGAGATCCAAGATGGCAGGGTGGCAATCCAAATATTTATCTTCAGAAGGCAAGTACAATTTAATTAATCATGTGCTCTCTTATATTCCTCTATTCCTTCTGGCTTATATTTCTCCTCCAAAATCAATTATTCGAAAGATTCATAGTCTCTTTAATAAATTATTTTGAGGTGGTAATGTTTAATCTGGTTGGAGATATTAGTGGAAAAATTGCGAGTTTCTTTGTAAAGGTCAATCTCAAGGCGGTCTTGGATTAGAGATTTTAATGCTATTTCAAAAGCCTCAATGATGAAGTTATATTGGAATTCAGTGTCTGAATCTTCCTTATGGTCTTCTTATATGTCAAATAGATACAAAAATTCAAATGCTTCCTCATATAGGGGCTCTCTCACCTGGAAGAAAATTTATGCAGTAGTAGATCTTTGTTCTTCTAATATGGAGATTATTAATGATAAATGGATTTGGAAGCCCACATCTACAGGCCAGTTCTCCTTCTCATCTTCTTTAGACATTGTTAAACTCCATTATCATTCCTCTAGAGTTAGTACATTTATTTGGGATCCTCATATTCCAAAACAATGTTGTATTTTTATGTGGAAATTGCTCAATGACTGTTTAGCTCTGGATGATAATGTTAAATCCTTGGGTATTCGATTATGCTTTAGATGGAAAGCCTGTAAATCCAAGGAGGAATCTATTAATCATGTGTTTCTTCAATGCTCCATTATCCAACCTATTTGGAATTTTTTTGCAGATGTTATGGGCCTTCCACTGGATAAAGTTTCAATTCATTCTCTGCTTCATAGCTGCAAGTTAAAGTCAGGTCATAATGATTATTCTAAGTTCCTTGCTAAATATATCCCAATTGTGGTTTGTTGGCTGATTTGGAAAGGAAGAAATAAAGCTTTCTTTGAGAATTGTAATATGGTTCCTTCAGAGTTAATTTCGAAATCCATTTCTCTCATTTTAAATATTTGTAAGTATCTTCCTTTTAAGAGTTCTATCTCATTCTTTGATAAGGGAATTCATGAGATTTTTAATCTTACCACTCTCAGGATAATACAAAGTTTCAAATCAGTGAAATGTCTTCTTCCTCCATATAGTTGTTACAAGTTGAATGTGGATGGAGCTTCTAAGGGAAATACAGGTTTGTCTGGCTCAGAGGGTATTTTAAGAAATGGCAAGGGTTAGATGATTTGGGCCTTTTCCGAATATGGTGGTGTTAATTCCAAATCTTCTGCTGAACTTAGTGGCCTCTACATGGGCATTAAGATTTGTATTGATCATCATAGTACTAGTGTTCTGATTGAAGCTGATTCAAAGTTTGTGGTGGATCTGATTAATAGAAATTGGAAACCTCCTTGGCATTTGATCCCTCTAACTTATGAAATCAGGTCAAAATTATTGATGTTAAATTATACTCTCTCTTATGGATACACGGAATCTAATATTGTTGCAGATGCTTTCACCAATCATGGTTCTGGTGCTAATTCTTTGAAGATTTTTTACAATGCTCTTGATCTTCCTTCTACTGTTAAAGGTACCTATAGGCTTGACAAGATGGGATGTAACTATATTAGAATTTCCTTCCAATTTTCTCGATAGTTTTTTTTCTCCAATTTGTAATGGGGATATTTATAAATTCCCATATTTAATCTTTAATGGATTTTTGTAGTTTTCCTTTGCTTTTAAGCCATTGGAGAGGCTCTTTCTCCATTAATAAATTTATGTCTGGGGGTTTAATCCCTCTTCCATTAATAAAAAAAAAATTTTAAAAAAAGGATAGTCAGGGTTGATTTGTGGGACGTTCTAGGAGGAGACATTTTCGACAGATGAATACGAAAAAGTTCTGGAAATTATTTGAGGTCATTCTAGTCCAGTGGTTTGCGTCTTTATTTATTTATTAATTTTACAACTAGTTATGCATTAAGATTCCTGCAATTGGGATTTTGAGATGTAATTAGAAAAAGAAATAATTCTGTTATTACAGTGGCCATCTGGGATTTCTCCGATACGGATTCGCCCTGAAATAAGAGAATTTTGGCATGTGCGACTCTTGAGAAATCTTTGCGGGCTCCCACATATATACATTGTCCGTCATTAAATGATGATGAAAAGGTAGAACATGGAGTCACGAGCCTATTTTACTTAAAGTAGGCAAAAGATGTAGTCGTTCTCACAGAAATGTCATCGAAGACAAATTGATGCATACCAAATCAAAAAAATTTAGGGTCTAACGACTAAGTTACCGAACGGATTGGTGTTAGGCACCCATTCTGCCCTATTAGTATCTCATAAGCTAGGATAATATTCTCATTTTCTCCGAAATATAATTCATGTGTACAATGTGTGTGATGTGAAAATAAGTTAGAAAAATAAATCATTATATACACATCATGAGAAGGACGGAAATGATTCATTCTGAGGAGTATAAAAAGAAAGAAAATAATTTAACAAGGTAGCCAAAATGTGTGCAGTGCGCGAAGAATGGAATATGTATGTATGAGGAGGGCGCTGAAAATATGATAATCAAAAGGGACAATGATATGTGCAATATATCGGACACAAATCTGCCATGCTGAAATAAATATGTGTGTCTAACGAAAGGTCTAAAAAAGAAACATAATAAAAGAATATGAAAATATGATATGATTAATCAACGGATCATGATTTACTATGAGGAAATGAATATGCATGTTTGATGGGTTACTAGTACTTATATATGTATATACGCATGGTAATACTAAATATTCGAACTAGTAAAGTAAATAAATAAGCAAATAGGACTGGAATATAGAGGATGACTAGGGACACCTAGATAGGTCAAAAAATGCAACAAAGTCCATGTAGTTTGATAACACGCAAGGGTGAGGTTTAACCCATGAACCCAAAACTTTAAATTCTCTAACTTCATTTAAAAAAGTTCACGAGTGTTGGGAGTGTGAAAAATGGAAAATATACTTTAGGGTTTAAAGGTGAATCCTCTTTTTGCATTTTTGGTTTATAAAATTATGTTTTTTGCATATAAATAATAAAAAATGGATTAATTGGAGTGATAAAAAGAAATAAAGTAAAAATATGCCAAGAGTGAAGAAAATAATAATAAATGACACTAGTTAAATAAGATGTAAAAAGATTGAGGTAGACCTCATATAGAACTTTGCTATGATTTTGACGTAAAGCAGGCTAATATTTATGGAGTTTGAGTGGTGGTGGGGTAATGGTAAAATTGCGTGGCAAAAAGTGAGGTCAATGCGATGTAAGAAAAGTGGAGAGAATTTTTAGAAAATGAAATTTTATAATGACGGTGAACTAATTTCGAGGTAGAGGTTGTTTTAATTTTCAGAAAAGGGTTCTTACGAATTAGGCCATGACTTCCTTAAGTAGAAAAATATAGGGCCAGGGTCAATGCCGATTGGCATAGGCCCTGGTCTGCTGATCGGCATACCCCTGGCTTGTTGATGATGTAAAGTACCCCTCTGACGATAGGCAGAGGGTCTCGGGTGGCCTATAGGCAGTCCAAAAGGGAATTTTTCTAAAAAACATGTAGAAAATGCGAATCGTAAGCCCGAATCGCGCACAGACAAAATTGTTGAAAAATGTATTCAAATCCATATGAAAATCTATTGGGCCACTTTCGGGTCTGAGAGTTAACGAAAATCAAACGGTGCTAAAAAATGCTCGATAGCGTCTAGGATGGTGTTCATGGAGTAAAAAGGCAAGTACACACGAATCGTACGGTCAATTCACGCATGGAATTGACCGTTGGAAGGGGTATTAAAAGCCCTATGAAAGTGAAAGAGATATTCCAGGTTCGAAAGTTGAACAAAGTTAAACGGAGCTCAAAAGAGTGTGGTGGACTCTAGGATAGGGTTCTTATAGTAAAAAGAGAAGTACGCGCGAACTGTAGGGCTAATTCATGCATGGTATTGATAGTTGGAAATGGTATTCGTAGCCCTATGAAAGTGAAATGAGCTACGAACGACTTTGGGAGTTGACCAATGTCAAAATGGGCTCGAAACACACTGATGGTCTCTAAGACGGGGTTTCGGACAAAAAAGGAAAGTACGTGCGAACCATGCGGCCAAGGTATTCACGATATGGACAATTGAAAAGGGTATTTAGAGCCCTATGAAAGTTTAAGGATTTACTCTCGGGTTCTTGAAATTCCTAATATGCTATGTATGGATGGTCTTCCAAACAAAAATATTTTCTTATTTTTCAAATTTAAAGAAAAAAATTTAAATAAGTTAATGCAATAAAAGCCTTTTCACCAATTAAACCGTTTATTATGAAAAAAAACGATATACCCAATTTTATCTTTTTTAACCTAAAACATGAATCTAAGTGATAAAAAGATAAAATAAGTAAAGCAAGACAACACGCCAATGTACGAGGAAAACCCATAATAGGAAAACCCTCGGATGACCCAGCCAAACATTTCACCATGATAAGGTTTTACAAAGACTAGACGGTGGTCTTACTCAATGACTCATCTCCCTAGCAAGATTTAATGTGCTTCTATCTTCAACCTCTCCTTCACATTGCAACGTAGGAGTCCACCCACACAAACTGCCACAACACATGAATCCACGCATGCCTGGGTATCAACCGATGAGGCTAAGAAAGTATCTACGAAATAGGAAAATGGAATTATCATTTCTTTATCACAACACATGAAACCACAAATATGATGACCACCACATGAAACCTTCTCTTTCCCGATGCATAGAAATAGACTTTGTGCCCAACAAAAAGATCTCAAAGAATAAGAATATTGAAATATGGATCTTTAAACTCTTTTGGGTGAAACAATGGTTTTGAAATTTGGTAAAAAAATAGGAATTCTTCTTTGCCAAATGTTCTTCAAAATTTGAGTCCATCACGCCTCTTTGTATTAAACCAAGAAATTCGAGGCGACAAGTTCTTCCAAATGAAAACATAGTTCTCAATAGAATGAAATTCATATGTTGTTCAAATGAAGACCCGTCTCGTTCGAACGAACATACATTGTGGTTCAAACGACCTTGCAATGACCTTCCAAATGGTGACCTTCTATTTGATAAAGAGTTCCCTTTTGAAGTTCAATAGATGTTCGTTCTAATATCCTAAGCTTGTTCCAACGAGATCTCAAACTTGTTTGAACGAAATTCTCATTTCATTCTAATGAAGTATGTATCTCGTTCTAACGAACTAAGAAATAAAAAATTATTTTTTTCTTCTAAAAAGTATTTAAAAACAATTCCAAATGATTTTGTTTAAAAAATAATCACCCAAAATAAATTTCAAAGGATCATAATCTAATGTGCCCCTACCTGTAAGATCCTCAAAAAATGTGAGGACAAACTTGGCATGAAACACGATATGATGCGTATCCATCTTTGAAGCTTTTTCGCAACGTCTTCAACAGTTTTACAAGATCGACAATACAAAGTCTAACTTATAACTCAAACTTTTTCTGAAATTATGCCAATTACAAACAAATTGAATCGGCTGGGAATTTTCCCTTATAAATCTCCCCTTTTGGCTATTTCGGGACAAAAAACCAAAGTAAAAATCATGTGGGTCAGAAAACACTTTAAAAGACTCAACCTCAAAAGAAAAAAGTACAGATGATCGAAAAACACATATGCTAAGTAGTTTTTCTCGCTTGAAACTTTGTCTTATGTTGTAAAACTGCACACTTAAAACACGTTCAAGTGCAAAAAAAATATAACATGTATAAAATCTGCATGTGAATAAATTCAAACTATGTCTAACAATCTCAACCTAGGTAAAATATCTCCTACTAAGATAAAGATATCATAATCATGAAAGGAAAGACAGTGTTTTTCCTCATATTTGTTTAGAACTAAACAAAGTAAGAATGCATAAAACTATTTATCCCCCATGAACAAAATCTCCCTGAAATATGTGAACATATAATAACAAGAGAAATTACAGAATTAGTAATACTACCATGAAATGGTGTAACGTGCATCAAGAACATAACATTGCAACACAAGCACGAATATTCACAAGCCTAGAATATTAATAAATTTACAAATCAATACTATCATGATATGATAAACATAATTAGGATTTGATGATACCAAAAATAGTATCACCAATTCAAGATATTATGTGAGCTCAATCCAGTATAACAATGCTGGAAACACAACAACGTAATATAGAAGGAGGTGAGGCAAAGAGGGAGATAACACAGAATATAAGTGGTTCAACCAACCTTGGCCTACTCCACTATATGGGTGTGTGTGAAATCCACTAAATAAGGAAGATAATGGCCTTGGGATACAAAACACTCAAGCTTTCTGTAATACCCCATAATTTTTCTAAAATAAATAACAATAATAATATTTTTTGATAAATAAAATTTTGTGGAAATTGGACTCAATTGGAAACTTAATTTAATAATTGCAAAGGTGTAATTTGTTGTTAAGTCATATTTGTGTGTGATTGATTTTCTATGTGTATCTATGTGTATAGCTATAGAATTGCATGTATTGCAAAAAAAAAAATTACAAATTAATATGTGACACAATTTAAAAGTACCCAATGTTAGCATAAAATAATCCGGGATATATTTCGGGGCACATAAGGGCTCGTTTAGGTGTTTTAGACATTTAGAAATAGTCCCAGATCAATAATAAATAGGTTGGAGAGATTTTGGACTAGTTGGGATATGAATTCGGGTCTATTTGGGGGTCCAAAAATTGGGTTTTAAACCCAACTCAGGATTAGGATTAATTAGTGTTTAAGTTGGGGTACACCACTTCCCCACTACTATTCAGAAATGACCTAAATATGACTATTAACGGGAGAGGAAAGGAGAAGAACCAAAATAGGATAAACGGACAAGGAATAAAGAAGAAATCAAAGAGGTTATCTTCCACAAATTTTTAAGGCAATAATCTTTTTGCTTAATTAAAGTTTTTAGTGTATTTTCTTCATGCATTATAATGACCCTTAGAATTTCTGGAATTTAGGTTTGATATGAATGATTTGATGATGAATAAATATTCTATGCATGTAGATGGTTGAATTTAATATAGAATAAGCCCCAGAAATTTAGGTATACCGATATCTAGAAATTTGGGGTTAGAACCCTCAGGGTTCTTGATAGTTAAGTGGGGACATCTTGACTATTTGATGTAAAGGATATTATTGTTGGTATATGGACCGAAATCCTGATATAAAACCCATGATAGATGCCACATATCATGAATTAAATAGGGTTGGAATTTGGAATGAAATTTGAGTTAAAATATATATTTAATGTTCATACATTCTAGGAAAATTAGGCATGAAATTAGAATTGAATCATGTAATTAGAATTGTAAGGAATAAACTACACAACTATTAAGAAGTATAAACCCTTAGAAGTGAATTTGGAAGGAAATTAAAGAATCCCTTACTAAAACAAACAACGAAATATGGGCTTTTGCATAAAATCAAATCGATTCGGCCATGGAGCGAATTGATTCGGTTTGGCAGCGAATGGATTCGACCATGAACCGAATCGATTCGGTCCTGGGGGCTGAGTGAGTTAGGCCAAGAATTTGGTTAAGGGTAATTTCAGGAGTCCAAGCGAGTTGGTAGGACCGTGTATGGGCCAATAGAGAATATATTAAAAATGAAAAGGTGCCCTTATTTAATTGGGAAAATTGTATTTAACAAGATGGTTAAGTAATTATCCAAGAGAGTGGAATTAATAATTCACTAGAAGGTAAATTATTGATAAATGGAATAATTGTTGACTTTATGTGGGACTTTTCTATGGTAATTATAGAGTAGTTACCTATACATATTATACGAGATAATAATATGTACTTATATGTATTTGTGTTGACATACCAATGTTCATGGACTGTCCTATCAGCTTGGGGTTCGTACGTTCGGATCGGGTACCACATGTCAACACAGGCGGGCTTGACGATTGTGTAGGTAATATAGGTACTAAATGGAGGCACTATTTACAAGAGGAATGTGTTGACGCTGACCCAACCTGTGTCACCGCTGGTTATGGACCGTGAACAAGTATCCTGCGTAGGGACCACCCCCAACTAATGTGTGTTTTGTGATGTCCACTTATGATAAGAAATTCGTCCAGACTTGCTGATAGAGTACGAACTAGACACCAATGGTAGATGCCTTTGTGTGTCCAATTTATCAACGGACATATATAAATAATTACCGGACTGTAATGAGATAAATTTAATTGTCTAAGAATGGGGACATAAATGATAATACCTTACGTTGTGATGCATAAAAGATGTTTATTCCTAGACGTGAGACTTATAAGACTAGGATATTATGGGTATTGGTAGTTAATTAAAATCGGTGCACTTAAACATTTAATTATCAACAAATTCATTTTTATTATTTGGGAACATTTTCATAGTCATTATTTAGGACTTATTGGGTTGCGATTTATATCACACTTAGATGAGGGGTGAGGTATTAAAGTCATGAGAGTGACAAAGGGGGAATATTTATTTTTTATCAATTGTATTATTTCATCTTGAATTAATTAAGTTAATTCTTGAACATCTAGGGCTGTGACCCAAATTTAAATGTTTTCTCCCCTCCCCCCCCCCCCCCCTCCCCCCAAGTTCTACTATATAGGGATAGATGGATTGTGCTATAGTAGTCTCGGAGTCTCGTTCATTCATCAATTTTTCGATTATTTGATTCTAACATAGGTGCTTTTATGCAAGATTTAGTTATTTTATTTGGAACAGTTGTAAGGGCATAAACCCAAATTTCTTTACATTATGTTGGGTCAAGGAATTTACATTGTATTTGGATTTATTATGTACTTGGTGTTATTTGAATTTATCTATTGTTACACTAACATTCATAAAGTTTAAAAGAAGCCTTTAAAATAATAATATTTATATTACGTTTGTGCTGAGAATGGTATTAATTGACAAGCGAGCCATATGTTGGACGTATCGTGCTTGGCCAGCCTTTATATGAGAAAATTGGGGTTGTTATAATTGGTATCACAGCACGGTTCTAGTGTCCTTAAGATCTATGTTGCGTTCATTACATTATGTGTTGCGTTATTGGATATGTAAAGCCTATCCTTAGGATTCATTGTATTCTTACATTGGTACTAATTCGAACTTTATTTGCTTTTAAATGGAAAAACAAAAAGGGGGAAAACTGAGGTGAGTAGTTCCACATATTTCCAAGGAGCAGTCTCACTCGCAACCATGTCATCAACTACAGCCCCCAACGACCCAATAGTTGATCACACATGCTCAGATAGACACTATAGTGTATCATGCGGTCTCTACGGCTATGGTAGCCATGCACCAACACTTCCCACCACCACAGACACATAAGAAACCACCACTACCACAACAAGTGTCTATACCAGCTCAGGAACTGGGTTGTATGTGGGATAGAGTGAGGGAGGCCTTTGTTAAGGGGCAACCTCCAGAGTTCGTTGGCAGTTTAGATATATTTATGGAGAGTAGGTCGAAGAAGGATATTAAGAGGCACTTATGGAGGGTCAAGTGAACACCCATACAGAAGCAGATGTTGGTTCATTTAGATTAGTGGGGGCCGCCCCTCAGTAGCGGGATGAGATTACGACAGTTGCTAAAAGGGACAATATCACTATTGATCAGTTTTGTGAGAGCTTTGAGGGGAAATACTTCCCCCTAGCGATGCAGTCTGAGATGAGTAGTGAGTTTATTGAGCTGAAATAGGAGGGGCTTACTATAGACCAGTACGAAGAGGAGTTCACCTCCCTCTCATACTTCGTAAAGGAGGATGTTTGTACCGGGAAGATGAGTATGGACAGGTTCATTTTGGGATTAGCCTGGCACATCAGGAAGGATATTATGGGGAATCCATCACTCATAAAATCCAATCAGTTGGTTAATTATCTACTTCTCCATTGCCAGGATCACATGGAATTTCTAAAAACCAATGGAGAGAAACTTCATGGAGCGAAGTCGTCGAGACAACAGGGCAAGAGGAGTGGGGGAAGCGGATCTAGGACCCAACAGCACAGGGGCACGCCATCCACCGACCAGAATAAGAAGTTTAGAGGTGCAGATAACTGGAACAACCAGGGATAGTCGTTGCAAGGCAATCAGGCCTAGCATTATAGAGGGCATCAGGGCCAGGGAGAGGAGGATAGAGGCCAGCAGGGCCGATGGTTTAAGCGGGGTCAGTTCTAAGGAAATTATTATACCTTTGGGGAGAAGGGTCATTCCTTGAAGCTTTTTACTCGGGCTAACAGATAGCCCAACATAAGGGAGGTTATAGGGGACAATAGCAAGCGCCACAGGGACATAGCCCACCCTTTCTAGCTCAGGATGACGCTATACAAGTCGCTCTAGAACTCGTCGCCCCGCCACAAGGACGATAGTCATTGCAGTATGGATGAGTCTATCATGTTGCAATAACAAAGGGGACAACACCTGCACAAGAAGTCGAGGGTATGTTTCCATCTTTGGTCATATTGGTCGCATTCTATTCGATACGGGTGCATCTCATTCTTTTGTTAGCACGGGGTTTTCACGGGAGACGGGTATGATAGATTTTTCATCCGACATTATTTTACAAATAGACTCACCAATGGGTAGAGGGGCACCCATACAGTCAATATGTAGGGTTATCGGTATTGAGATAGGTCAACTCACCTTCGCAGTTGATTTATTAGTACTTGGCATGCATGAGTATGACATCATTTTGGGTATGAACTGGCTAGCTACATATAGAGCATGTGTGGATTATTGTGGGAGGTCCATCATCTTTGCCACTCGAGGGTAGGAGATGTACCTAGTTGCGATGCCGCACCCCAAGGGTCGGTCGAGCACGCATTTGTACTACATCTAGAAGGATACTTCTTTGTAGGTTGTGGTGACACTAGATTCCATCCCGGAGGTGAACGGGTTATTTTTTTGCGGTAGATTTTGTGGTTACCACCTAGTCGGGATATCGATTTCATGATTTATTTGTTTCCAGACACTAGACCTATTACCCGTACTCTGTATCAGATGGCTCTTTTGGAGATAAGGGAGCTAAAAGAGAAGATTGAGAAGTTGTTAGATAAGGGATTTATCAGGAGGATTACTTCACCCTGGGGTGATACCGTGTTATTCGTCAAGAAGAAGGAAGGATCTCTACATTTTTGTATCTACTATCAGGAGTAAAACAAAGTCACAATTCAGAATAAATACCCATTGCCACATATAGATGATTTATTTTACTAACTGAGGGGTGCTGCATATTTTTCAAAGATTGATTTAAGGTTGGGTTACCACCAGTTAAGAGTTCGGGAGTAGGATATCTAAAAGATCACCTTCCTTTCTAGGTATGGGCCGTACGAGTTTTTGGTGATACGATTTGGGCTAACCAATGCACCAACGATATATATGGACTTGATGAACCGGGCGTTCAGGGATTATTTGGATCGATTTGTTATCATATTTATAGATGATATCTTAATTTATTCTCAAACTATGGAGGAGCACGCAGAGCATTTATGAGTGGTCTTACAAACGCTTAGAGATCATCAGTTGTATGCAAAGTTTGAGAAATTCGAGTTTTGGCTGAGGGAGGTATAGTTCTTGGTCCACATTGTGTCCGATCGGGGGATAACCGTGGATCCAGGGAAAGTTTTTACCGTAATGGAGTGGGGACAACCCACTACACCCATCGAGGTGCATAGCTTCTTGGGACTGGTCGAGTACTACTGTCGATTGATCTAGGGGTTCTCCAAGATAGCCGAGCCCTTAAGGAATTTGACGAGGAATGGGGTACCATTTGTTTGGTATGAGGTGTGACAGTAGAAATTTGAGGAGTTGAATACTAGACTGACTACAACATTGGTTTTGGCATTGCCTCAAGTAGGGGTTGACTATAGATTCTTCACAGATGTGTCCTTATGGGGAATTGATGGGGTTTTAATGCAGGAGGAGAGGATAATATCTTATGCTTCCCGAAAGCTTAAGCCTCACGAGGGACATTACCCCACCCACGACTTAGAGTTTGCAGTTGTGGTTTTTTCATTGTGAGTGTGGAGACACTATCTCCTGGGGGAGAAACTTTATCTTTTCACAAACCACAAAAGCCTGCAGTATTTGTTCACACAGCAGGAGCTGAACATACGACATAGGAGATGGCTAGAGTTTTTGAAAGATTATCAGTTCAATATCCGGTACCACCCGAGAAAGGTGCCATGGTGGGTGCTTTTAGCAGCAAGCCTATTTTGGAGTTAGAAATGGTGTGTAAGGCTAAGTGGTAGTCGCTTTGTGCCAACAATGACATGACCCGCACATTTATGGAAGTTCTCACTATCACCCCGGGGATCATTATTCGGGTGGTGAAGGCATAGGGAAGAGATAAGCTTTCCCAGGAGAGAATGAGAGAGTTGCTAGCCGAGAGAGTGGAGCACTTTCCCATTGGGTTAGATGGTGGTTTGAGGTTTCACGATAGACTAGTTGTCCAAGATGATGAAGATTTGAGGCGAGTTGTTATGTTTGAGACTCATTGGTCACGATTTACGGTACATCCCTGAGGGAATAAGATGTAACACAACATGGGACGTCAGTATTGGTGGGTCGGGATGAAAAGGAACATAGCTATTTTCTTGTCGAAGTGGGCTACATTTCATCTGGCGAAAGTGGACCATTAGCGTCCCATAGGATTTTTACAACCTTTAGAGATCCCGGTGTGGAAATGAAAAGTATCTCCATGGACTTTATTACAGGGCTACCTACATCGCAGAGGGAACATGATTTAATATAGGTGATCGTAGAAAGATTGACGAAGAAGGCTCATTTCTTATCGGTCCGGACACATTACAGCTCAAAGCAGTATGCCAGACTCTTCCTTACAGAGATTGTAAAGCTAAATGGGGCACCGCTCAACATCGCGTTAGATAGGGACTGGACATTTGTGTTGCACTTTTGGAGGAGTTTTCAGCAGGCCTTGGGGGCATAGTTGAGATTGATCACGTCATGTCATCCTCAGACCGATTAACAAACGAAGAGGATGAACCTAATGTTGGAGGACATGTTGAGGATATGCATTCTATATTTTTTAAGGCGAGTTGGGATCATTATTTGCGTTTAGTGGAGTTTGCATACAATAACAGCTACCAGTTCACGATCGGGATGGCACCGTATGAGGCAATCTATGGGAGACCTTGCCATTCCCCCTCATGTTGGTTGAGTTGGGGGAGAACAAGTTTCTCAGGCTAGACTTCATTTCGTACACTTCATAGAAGGAAGATATGATTCGGGCCAAGATACGAATTAGCCATGACAAGCAGAATAGCTATGTAGATGCGGGCCAGAGACACTTAGACTTTAATGTTGTAGATCAGGTGTTGGTTAAAGTGTCTACCATGAAGGGGGTAATGAGATGCGGGCCAGAGAATTTGTCTCCTTTATACATGGGACCGTTCCCTATTCTAGAGAGGATTGGGCCTGTAGCATATCAGTTGGGATTGTCGGATCACTTGCAGCGGATGCAAGACGTTTTTCAAATATCTTCACTACGGAGGTTCCTTAGAGATGACATAGTGTACCAACACATTGATATTGACGAGATAGAGCTCTATCCGGATGCTATTTATCAGGAGAGACTAATAGCCATTTTGGATCGATAGGACCACCAACTTCAATCCAAGGTTATTCCTTTAGCTCAGGTGTAGTGGGGACACCATCAGGAGGACGAGTTGACTTGGGAGAGGGAGGATGACATGCTCAAAAAGTAACCCTAACACTTCTAGCTATGTACGTACTTTCCTTGATTCAGAGGACGAAATCCCGTTATTAGGGGGGGAGAATGTAATACCCCGTAATTTTTCAATTATAAATAATAATAATAATAATTTTTTTGATATTTTTTTTTTAAGTTGGACTTAATTGGAAATTTAATTTAGTAATTGCAAAGGTGTAATTTTTGCTAAGTTATACTTGTTTGTGATTGATTTTCTATGTCTATCTATGTTTATAGATATATCATCGCATTGATTGTATAAAAAAATACAAATTAATGTGTGACACAATTTAAAAGTATCCAATGTTAACATAATATTATTCGGGACATATTTCGGGCCATATATGGGATCGTTTAGGTCTTTTAAACCTTTAGAAATAGTCTCGGATCAATAGTATATAGGTTGGGGAACTTTTGGGCTAGTTGGGATATGAATTTGGGTCCATTTGGGAGTCCAAAAATTGAGTTTTAAGCCCAACTCGGGATTAGTATTAATTAGTGTTTATGTGGGGGTAAACTAATTCCCCATTACTATTCAGAAATACCTAAGCACAACTTCTAATGGGAGAGGAATGCATAATCACAAAAAGTTGGAAAAAGGGTAAGGAATCAATAAGAAATCAAATGGGCTTTCTTCCACAAATTTCTAAGGCAATAATTCTCAAACTTAATTTACGTTTTCAATGTATTTTCTTGATGCATTATAATGACCCTTAAATTTTCTGGGATTTAGGTTTGATATGAACGATATGATGATGAATACATATTTTATGCATGTAGAGGACTAAATTTAATATAAAATTTATCCTAGAAATTTAGGTATCAAAATCTTGAAATTGGGGTTAGATGCCTTAGTGTTCTTGATAGTTAATTGGGGACGTTTTAACTATTTGATGTAGAGGATATTACTGTCGGTATATGGACTGCAATCCTGATGTAAACCCCATGATATATGCTCCATTTTATGAATTAAATAATGTTGGAATTTAGAATGAAATCTAAGTTGAAATATGTATTTAATGTTCATAAATTTTGGGAAAATTAAGCATGAAATTGGAATTGAATCATGTAGTTAATGATCCTAAGTGGACTAATTAAGTTGCAGGGAATCAATTACATAACTATTAAGAAGTATAAACCCTTAGAAGTTAATTCCGAAGGAACTTGATGAATCACATATTGAAACAAACAAGCAGATATGGGCTTCTGCATAAAATCGAATCGATTCGGCCTTGGAGCCAATCAATTCAGTTTGGCAATGAATCGATTAGACGATGTACCAAATCAATTTGGTACTAGGAGATGAGTTATTTGGGCCTAGGATTTGGTTAAGGGTAATTTCATCAGTCCAAGTGAGTTGGTAGGACCGCGTATGGGTCAATAGGTAATATATTAAAAATTAAAATATGCCCCTATTTATTTGGGAAAATTACATTTAACAAGATGGTTAAGTAATTATCTTAGGGAGTGGAATGAATAATTCACTAGAAGGTAAATTATTAATAAATGTAATAGATGTGGACTTCATGTGGGACTTTTATATGGTAATTATAGAGTAGTTACATATACATATTATACGAGATAATAATATGTACTTATGTGTATTTTTGTGGACATACCAATGTTTGTAAGTGGTCCTATCGGCTTGGGGGTTCGAATGTTAGGACCGAGTACCACACATCATCATAGGTGGGCTTGAGGATTATGTAGGACATATAGGTACTACATGGAGGTGCTATTTATGTGAGCTAGGTGTTGATGCTGACCCAGCCTGTGTCACCGATAGGTATGGGCCGTGAACAGGAATCCTGCGTAAGGACCTCCCCTAACTTATGAGTATTTTTTGTTGTCCGCTTAGGATAAGAGATTCCCCCAGACTTGCCGATAGAGTACGAACTAGACACCAACGGCAGATGCCTTTGTGTGTCAAATATTTGAAAGGACGTATATAAATAATTACCGGACTGTAATGAGATAAATTTACTTATCTAAGAATGTGGACATAAATGACAAGACCCTACTTTGTGATGCATAATATATGTTTATGCCTAGACATGAGACTTATAAAACTAGGATATTATGGGTATTGGCATTTAATTATAGTCGATATACTTAAACATTTAATTATCAAAAAATTCATTATTATTAATTTGGCACGTTGTGAGAGTCATTATTTGAGACTTATTGGGATGCGATTTATATCACACTTAGATGATGGGTGAGGTGTTAAACTCATGCGAGTAATGAAGGTGGACTATTAATTTTGCGTCAACTGTATTATTTCATCTTAAATTAATTAAGTTAATTCTTGAACATCTAAGGCTCTTACCCAAATTTAAATATTTTCTCCCCACAAGTTCTCCTAGAAATGGATAGATGGATTGTGTTGTAGCAGTCTCACAGTCTCTTTCATTCATCAGTTTTTAGATTCTTTGACTCTAGCATAGGTGCTTTTCTGCAAGAGTTAGTTATTTTATTTGTGACAGTTGTAAGGGCATAAGCCTGAATTTCTTATATTAGGTTGTGGAATTTACTTTATAGTCGGATTTATTATGTACTTAGTGTTGGTTTGAATTTATTTATTGTCATGGAAACATTCATAAAGTTCAATAAAGGCCTTTAAAATAATATAATATATATTACGTTTGTGATGAGAATGGTTTGAATTGAAAAACAAGCCCTATCTTCGATGTATCGTGCCTGGCCAGCCTTTACGTGAGAAAATAGGGGTTGTTACACTTTCTGCCTCTATGGAGTGAATTCATCATAGTTTTAGTAGGGTTGTGAATTAACCATCCTTCTAAAGGTAGGAGAAATTAGCTATTTATATGGCTGGGGTGGTGCCATGCGCACCCCAGGCATGTAGGAGGCATGTACAATATCAAGTGGCCAATGTCATCCGGTCACCTATCATTTGTGCTTGTAAATAATGATTGAGAGATATTCTCCACACATGAGGTGGATGGTCTCCACGTGAGGTTCGCAGCCCACACGCACTCTTCCACGCATTATCCATTCCACATGCCTTGCCAGATGTGCCCTACTGAGGTGAGGTGTCAGCCTTGCCGAGCAACAGACCTCTGAGGTTCTATTAGATCACATGTTGGTAACTGCCAAGTGGATTCTCGAATAACTAGAATCAGGCCAAGATGAGCGTATAACGAGTTTGATGAAGTCTCGGCCTAGTGGAAGGACTAAACCGAAGCAGTCTGTGAGAGCACATTTCGTAAGGTCGGCTCGAGCTATGCTAGTATTGAGTGAAGACAAGGTCATACTTAGGCATATCAGGAATCATTATGAAAAACATGTAACACCCCACGATTTTGGAGACTGAGAAATTAAGTTTTTGGGAAAATAAAATTTAATTAAATTGGAGAATTCTAAAATTTGGGAATTTAAGTCCAAAAATAGAGGACGTTTCAAAGTATTCCGGATGATATTTTTGAGGGTACCATCGATCCCGGAAGGGTCGAGATAGTCAAAATGACTGTCATTGGGTATTATTTCGGCTCCGGAATGTTTTTAATTTGTTTTGACTTGAATTGGAGTCAACGAGTCATTTAAAGTGTGTATTAACATTTAAAACTGGGATTTTGTTTTAAAGGTTTATGAGGCTTACGGATGAAGCCATTTCTCATTTGAGAAAAGAGAGAAAGAAATGGATGGATCCTTAGATAATTATATGTATAGGGGTAATGTTTTAAGAATTATGATAATTATAATTCATGAGATTATTAATCGGAATTCATTAAGCCTTTTATGGCATAATTTTTGTAATCATAATCTAATAGGATTAGAAATGGATGGATCCTTAGATTATGACGGGAAGGTAGTACTCGTGGATATAGGCTAGGCCTGATAAGTTAGGCTGTCCTAAAATAAATGGGGGTAATTTAACTAAAATTTGAGGACGCGATTAGGTGCGCGCCTTTAGATGAGAGGTGAGTTGGGGGTTCCACGATAGTGCGGTCTCACTTATTTATGAAATTAAGTACACCGGTATTTATTATGCACGGTTAAAACACTTGCTAAATATTTTACACATTCGGGGCTCTGACCCGTTTACTTCTCCCTCCTTCTTGTATATACATATGTATTTCCACAGGTATCCTACCGCATGGATGCCGGATGACCTTCTATCCAGAGTCTTGGGAGCCGTGACAGGTGCGGACTGTTGCGGGATATTTCATGTAGCCGCTTTCTACTTCTTCAAAATTCTAGGTAGGATTCATGTTGTAGATCGGGTTTGTATCATAGGGATATTTATATACATGTTTACATTTATTCCATTTCAGTTATTGTATTTGCTGTGATCCGACAGCTTATTCGGATCTACTTTTCCTAGTACATTCAGTTGTATTTAATTGGTTCATTTTATTTATTATAGTTCCTTCCTGCATCTCTCCTATTCATTAGTAGTTTTATAGTGTAGGGTTGTTGTATGTTGCAAGTTTTAAATTTTTATAACATCTCGCTTATATGATTTCGGGTAGTTAGTCCTATATTATAGTACCGTTAGTTGATGTTGAGACTGGACCATCAGGAATTCCTGATTTAATATAGTATAGGGCTGGCCACCCGTTATTATTTTAAGCGGGGTGTTACAGATGGTATCAGAGCATCAGGTTCTAGAGTCCTTAGGATCTGTGCGCGTTCTGCATTCTTCCGTTAACGTTCTTGACATAAAGCCCTACAAATAGGACTGTTGTGTTCACTGCGTTGTTTCTTCTGTGAAGTGCATTCACTTCATTGGCGTTCTGGTAACAGTTGCTTTTGTTTCGTTTCAGACGTCGCCTAGATTTGTCGTCTAGGAAAGGATAGGATTAGAAGTACAATACCCATAGTATATTTTGGGTACGCTTCAATCGGGGATATTTGTCTTCCCCGGTTTTGGAGGAGTTATTGAGGAGATTTCTAGCAGTGGTTCGAGGTGATTTATCGACGGTTGAGTAAGGAAGGACATTTACTCGAATTGCGAATCTTGGTCCTAGTAAGGTAAACCCGAGGAGAGGCATGTAGTGTAGTTCTTGGGAGGTTTAGATTGAGAATCTGTTAACCTTAGTTAGGAAACCTAATGTTGGTGACTTTTACCGAGGTGAGGTTGGTGTAGTTGTCCCAGTATTTGGAGTATCGCCTTCTAAGATGAGGGAGAATGCCTTTGGAGACTAAGTTTCGTCATGTAGAACTGAAGGAGTTTCCGACAGTTGCCATCGTGCCTTGCCCTTCAATATGGTTAGGAAGGATTTTGAGGAAGATGTTTCTCTTGTGAAGAAATAGGCTTAGGGATAATGATTTTCCTGGAAGGAGTTGAGGACCCTGAGTTGAGATTCTAGGGTGAGGGGAAACCATTAGGTTATGGAATTGTAAGGTAGAATACCTTTCTTTGAGTTTAAGTTACGCTTTGTGCGATAGTGGGAACGTCGCGTGTGAGGTGTGATGAGTAGCTAGCCGCTATACCGCTAGGGGGTATGGAATTTTCCTAGAGAAGGAAGTGAGCAAGTGTGGCCTTGGTGTGGCATCTTTTGAGAAGATACACCTTTTCATAACTGAGAGGTTCAGAGTTTGGTAGATTCGTGAGGAGCGGATAGTTTAGCTCATAGTTGTGCTAGTTTTGAGAACTAGATATTGGCTAGAGTATTGTATTGATTGAGGCCTTGTGTTTTAAACATAAGGTGTTTGTTTGGCGTGTCGAAAGACGCGGAATATATTTATCTTGTATTATTGTATAGGCCCTCGGGCAATATCTAAAATATGAAAAATCTTTTTATAAGACCTTAACCCTGGTTCAACTAATCTCAATCCCCGACCTAGCTACACAGTAGTGTATTGGGAGGTTTCCTTGTTTGGATTTCGCTTGCGAGATCTCCCCCGCACGAAGGTGGCTAGCGTCAGGAATTGAGGAGAGTTCAACCAGTGGAATTTTTCAACTTTTATATATTTAGTATATTGTTATAGATTATGTTACCGAGGGTTATCTTACAATTTGAGGCTAATGGAGCCTGATTAAGATTTCACGAGTAGAAACTCGGGTACAGGGTGTATGGGTGCCCTGGGTAGCTAGTTGGTTTTAGGGATCGGTAAGGATCTATATAGTTCAACGTGAGAACTAGAAAGGATCGGCATAGTGATCTTGAGGATTGATATAAGGACTAGATGATATTGAGGTCTTAGGCATATCTTAAATTTCGCGGACGAAATTCTTGTAAGGGGGGAAGATTGTAACACCCCACGATTTTGGAGACTGAGAAATTAAGTTTTGGGGAAAATAAAATTTAATTAAATTGGAGAATTCTAAAATTTGGGAATTTAAGTCCAAAAATAGAGGACGTTTCAAAGTATTCCGGATGATATTTTTGAGGGTACCATCGATCCCGGAAGGGTCGAGATAGTCAAAATGACTGTCATTGGGTCTTATTTCGGCTCCGGAATGTTTTTAAGTTGTTTTGACTTGAATTGGAGTCAACGAGTCATTTAAAGTGTGTATTAACATTTAAAACTGGGATTTTGTTTTAAAGGTTTATGAGGCTTACGGATGAAGCCATTTATCATTTGAGAAAAGAGAGAAAGAAAAGGGAAAGAAGAAGAAGAAGAAAAGAAGAGAGAGAGGAAGAAATCTTGGAGATTCCCGGCCCAAACGCGACATCGAGGCCGATTCAACCTCTACAAACCTGAGGCAAGTGTTTAATCTTGCTAAATAGCTATTTGTGTATTTTATTTCATAAATTGTGGGGTAAAGAATGGTTTTTGGGTATTAATGTCAAAACCTAGATTTTAGGTTTAAATCTTGAAATCATTGATTAAATATGGAATTAATGACATAGAAATGGTTGGGATCAACTTTGGGTTGGTTAATGGGCTTAAAATCATAAATTGTTGAAGGTTTAAGGGTTAGAAATGGAAATTAAGGGTTTAAAACTCGTGGGTTTTGAAGATGCAGATGAAACCTTCAAAAATTGCAGGTCCGAATCGATTCGCCCCCTCTAGCGAATCGATTCGGTTTGGTAAAATTGGCAGGTCTGCATTGACCGAATCGATTCGGACCCCAAGCCGAATCGATTCGGCCTATTGCAGAAGCCCAGGTCTTTGGACCCGAATCGATTCGCCTTGGAGGCCGAATCGATTCGCTAGTCCGAATCGATTCGGAACAGGGCCGAATCGATTCGGAAACAGGGCATTTTGAGGTATTTTCTCCATAGTGAATTCAAACCCTTTTTGGTTGGGTTTATTGATTTGGGTCCTTCTCTTATGATAAAAGAGATATGTTCTTGGAGACACATAAGGAGTTTCTCACACATTAGAATTTTGGGGACTCCTTAGGGTAATTTGGGAGAAATGTATCCATGTATGTATTTGGAAGTTATGTATAGAGATTTTGGGGGAAAACCCTTTGGGATTGGGAATCCTAATTGTAGATTAAAAGTAAGTGTAGATGTGATGTGAGGCTAAGAACTCTTAGAGAGATCTTAGATTAGGGTATTCACAAAAGTGATCGAACCATAGTCGAAATCGAGGGAAATGAGATTATTTGATGATTGAAAGAATGAGCTTGAGGCTGATAGACTATTAGTTATATGTATACCGATAGTCAAAATGATTACTAGATTCTTTAAGGTACTCGGAGATATAGATGATATGTGTAGTGAAAGATTCCTACACAAACTCTTGGGTGATAGCCCTAATGTTGAATATATATAGGTATAGATATAAACATATGGTTTTGGGAGACTACTCATCATAGGAAGATGATTGAATATGTTTCAAGTATGGGATTATATTCACGTATCGAGGACTATGTATACTTATAGCCAGTTATATATATATATTTTATGCATATGAACGAGAATTAGTTTATCATATATAGATATAAGGATATGTGTATATGTGTTGATATATATCCGTATGTATATAAATGTATGGATATATTTATGTTATGAACATACATGGTATGGTTACTTAAACCGTATATGGTGGTTTATTATTTGATCCTATAATTGGATCATATGGATGTATATATATTGTGCATGTGAATAATACATATACTTAATTGGTTAAGCATACCCCGCTCATGCTATCATTGGGAAGTTGCGCGCGTAGAGGGTGAGCATCCTGGCTTATAATGCAGGGTGTGGATATTCCCCAGGCCATAGTCGTCCCTTGTGATTATTATACATATAGATATATATTTTTGGGATGAGACGTGGTGGGTATGTTTCGTCTCATTGCCGGTTGGAACTATGACCGCTTCCCGGGACGTCGTGTGCGTGTGTTTACCACGAGATGGGTGTCGTTTAGTCCCACCATGGTGGCCCCAGTATTGCTACGTGAGCCGGGCACTGGGAAGATGATAGCACTGATGCAGTTTATCGGCGATATATATAGCCGGGTATATTATGTGCATGGCCTTGTACATCATATGTAGTATGCACACTTGGCTATTGGATTGATGATGATATATATACGGTTAGAAATAAATACCTATATATATATGTATATATATATATATCCTATAGATGAAAGGATATGGACTTTTATGAAGTACATCTTAGATGATCATGGTGTACTAGATTGATGGGGGTTGATGTATCGCACATAAGGTATTATTTCGGTTACATCATCCCAAGGATATTATTGGAGGTTCTTTTATTCTATCTTATTTGTTTTCTTTCTTTTCTTTTCTTCTTTCTTTCTTTAGGAGTTATAGTTTAATAGTAATGTTAGTATATACTTGTATGTTGAGGATTATGGATCTCTAGGATCGACATTGCCCAGGAGTAGTGTAACGAGGTGGTTCCTTGTTTGGATTTCGCTTTGCGAGACACCTCACGCACGAAACGCAGTGCCATGTCGAGATTTGAGAGAAGTAATTCCATAGGTGGCATCTCGGATCTCTGATCTTGACCTTGTCAGGAGTAGTGTAACGGGGCGGTTCCTTGTTTGGATTTCGCTTTGCGAGACTCCCCACGCACGAAACGTAGTACAATTTTGGGATTATAGAGAAGTCTTGCCAATATTCCATGTGCATATTATGAATTATATTCATTCTTACGCTTTTAGCCTAAATAGGTATGTATATATATGTGTATAGGTATAGGGGTAATGTTTTAAGAATTATGATAATTATAATTCATGAGATTATTAATCGGAATTCATTAAGCCTTTTATGGCATAATTTTTGTAATCATAATCTAATAGGATTAGAAATGGATGGATCCTTAGATTATGACGGGAAGGTAGTTCTCGTGGATATAGGCTAGGCCTGATAAGTTAGGCTGTCCTAAAATAAATGGGGGTAATTAACTAAAATTTGAGGACGCGATTAGGTGCGCGCCTTTAGATGAGAGGTGAGTTGGGGGTTCCACGATAGTGCGGTCTCACTTATTTATGAAATTAAGTACACCGGTATTTATTATGCACGGTTAAAACACTTGCTAAATATTTTACACATTCGGGGCTCTGACCCGTTTACTTCTCCCTCCTTCTTGTATATACATATGTATTTCCACAGGTATCCTACCGCATGGATGCCGGATGACCTTCTATCCAGAGTCTTGGGAGCCGTGACAGGTGCGGACTGTTGCGGGATATTTCATGTAGCCGCTTTCTACTTCTTCAAAATTCTAGGTAGGATTCATGTTGTAGATCGGGTTTGTATCATAGGGATATTTATATATATGTTTACATTTATTCCATTTCAGTTATTGTATTTGCTGTGATCCGACAGCTTATTCAGATCTACTTTTCGTAGTACATTCAGTTGTATTTAATTGGCTCATTTGATTTATTATAGTTCCTTCCTGCATCTCTCCTATTCATTAGTAGTTTTATAGTGTAGGGTTGTTGTATGTTGCAAGTTTTAAATTTTTATAACATCTCGCTTATATGATTTCGGGTAGTTAGTCCTATATTATAGTACCGTTAGTTGATGTTGAGACTGGACCATCTGGAATTCCTGATTTAATATAGTATAGGGCTGGCCACCCGTTATTATTTTAAGCGGTGTGTTACAAAACCATTGATCTTAAACTATAGCACACTCAAAAGATAAACATATAACATATTTTTTTTCACTCAATTCCTTTGAAGTTATCATTTTCAAAAATCAAACAAACTAAACTCGTTGGCCTTGGATTGTTTTTGTTTAGGTTGCCTTTAATTTTTTTATATATAGGTTCTTTCCAATGGTGGCTACCCTGTAAAGGAGATTTTCTCCTTTCGTAGCCCTTTCCCGTACACCATCATATATTTTCAATAAAAAAATCTAACGGGCAATGCTTCTTACCTGCACAAATCTCCCATAGTCATAAAATATATAGATGGAAAGATGAATTGGAGAACATGTCACATAACTCAAATATAATATGTGAAGTTAAAATTCGAAGAGCTCGTGCATGTGTTTGTGGAGGCATATAAAAAATGAATCCATTATGTGAATCAAAGTCGTAACAACTCCATACAAGCATGACTAAGAACAATCTAGGTATTGAAAATCATACCCAAATGTCCTAGTCACATGGAAAGTACATAATGAAATGGATTCAAATACACCAATATGCCACACAAAATGTGTAAACTAAAATACAAAAAACTATAAAAAAATTTGCATTTTTATTAAAAATTTCAAATGAAATATACCAATTAAAAAAAAACTTAAAAGACAAACAAAATCTTTTTGTATTTTTTAATATGACTCAACAAATGTTAAATAAAAATACAAAAGAGTCAAATAACATACAACTAGCAAACATATATATATATATATATATATATATATATATATATATATATATATATATATATATATATATATATATATATGAATGATAAAGAACAAAAGTTTGTGTATGTAAACATGTGAACACAATCAAGCATTAGATATAGCATGGTATGTATCATGTGCAAGAAAATGAGAATCAACGAGTCTAATATGTAAAGCCTCCAATTTCTATTTCCTAACCCATATATGTGTAACACGATGATATATGGTTTTGGAAACCTTGGTGGATCTAGACTAAGACCTCCGATGATAATTTTTAAGATCAAGCAAAAATGCCTAGGGTGACCTATCCTATCGTAAATTAATGGCATTGGCTTTGTGATCAAAAGAATTTGTATATCGAATCCAATTCCACACTTGTCATCTTTTATTTGGACGATTCCTAACATCTTATCCAACTTCTCGTACCTAGAACTCAAATCAGATTTTAAACCATTCAAGTATCAATATCTCTTCAAGATCAACTATTCAAGACTCTAATAAATGCCTAGACTCCTCAAACTCAAGCATATCCTTCTTTATAACCTTTGTCAATCCACAAAGGCTATCTCTCTCACCCTCAACATACTCTATCTTCTCTTAAAAAGTCCCCTCATATACCCTAAGATCCCGAGTTAAAATTCGCACATTATTTCCTATGGCATGCTCTTTCAACCTAGCTTCCAACTTCAAGTCTTCCTTATTCACATTCAATATTTTTGCATACAACTCATGGAAGGAAACTTGGATTTCACTCTTCTACTACTTTTCTTCATCATCACTCTTTTCTTCACTCTATTCCCCATCACACATTTGGGATGCACAAACGATGGCCTCGCAAATGTCATGCCTAGAAATATCTTCATGGGAAGATTTCTCATCAATGCTCACATGACTACCCAGGGAGAATTGCTTCCCTCTTTCAAATTACTCTCACCAAGGATGACATTATAAGCATTCGGTTTTTCCCCCCTTCCTTACTTTAGTGGGGCACTAACCTAGGATATAGCCGTAAACCTCAAACCATAAAGCCATTTCGATTTATCACTCGTAAAGTTATCATTATAATTTTAGGGAATTGATTGATCTTCTTATCTCAAACTTTTTCGCATCTTTCGGTTGCTTTTGAAACTTGAGAAATTTCTTGAATTTATTTTCTAACAATGCCATATCTTTGGACTTAACGTCAGATTAATCATTCAAAACATGTGTTTTTTCCTGTCGAGCTTTCAAAACAATGCCCTTTTCCTTCTTATTCATTTTGCAGGAAAATAAGTCAAGCTCACAAGTTTGTAGGTCACATACAAGATCTTCAAACTTTTTAGAATTTAAAGCACCCAAGGAATTGAAAACAATCACATTTGATTAAATCTTTCAGACAAATACCTTAAGATTTTCTTCATTATTCGGTTATCCAGTATTCTCTTTCCTAAATTAAAATATGAGTTATCTATATCGGATAATCTACTGTAGAACTCATCGAAGGTTTCACTCTTCAACATCTTAATGGTTTCGAAATGAGTTATGAGGTTTTGGAGTTTAGAAGACTTTACAACACTAGTTCATTCATGGGTGAGTTGGAGTATGTCCCAAACTTCTTTAAACATCACACAAGTCATAATGTAGTGGAACTCCTGCAGGGTAACACCGCATTTAAACTTTGTAAATTATAACTTTGTAACCCATGTTCAACCTAACGCCATGACTTTACGGGTTTGGGTAACCTATTTTCTCTAACTAAGGTTGTAGTTGGGGACCAGCCAGTAAGTATCGCATGCCATACCTAATCATCTATAGCCTTAAGTGTTAATTTTATACGCGTTTTCCAGTATGCATAGTTTGATGCCTCAAACATCAAGGATCTAAGACCATTAAAACCAAAAAGTCATGCCTAAAAATGCTAAATCTAAACACAACATAGTATTCTAACTCTGTTACCAATTTAAAGAGGTTCGATAGCTCAGGAAAGGATGATCTAACTAACAAAAAGTGTATTTTAAAAAAAAAATCAAATTTAATGACTATAACTTTTAACAGATTAAACCCAATAAAATTTGTGTAACACTTTTAAACAGTTTGTTGTGAATACCTGATTTACCCAATTTTATATTTTTAACTAAAAACATACATCTAGGCGATATTAGATAAAATAAATAAAACATCCACTATAGGCCGATGAAATGGGAAAACCTTGGACGATCGAGCTAAATAGATTATATGATAAGGTTTTGCAAATAGATTACTATGATAAGGTTTTCCAAATATAAATAGATTACTATGATAAGGTTTTGCAAATACAAGTGAATTGTGTGGCTGGGCCATCCGAGGTTTTTTACATTATTGATATTCCTCATACATCGGCGTCTTGTGAGATTGGTGTATTTATTTTATTTGTTGTCACCTAGATGCATGCTTTAGGTTAAAATTTGCTAAATTAGTTTATCGCTACAACTCGATTTGAAATCTGTGAATAAGCTTTTGTTTGGTTAATTTGTTTAAAGGCTTGATTTTTAAAAATTGAAAAAAATTATAAGAAATTAGAATTTTTATTTGCAAGACCATTCTTGCTTAAACGCACCACGCTTACATTGTATCATTGAATGGATGAACATATAAAAATTAAAATATAAAGTTGTTTTTTGCTTTTTAATTAGGTACCTCGGTATTGGTTATTTTAAGATTTCGTGTATCACAGTTAGAGTTGACAACCTTAAATACTAAAAGCAATTTTGCAATTTTTAAAAAGAAGTCACAATCGATTAATTGATATATTGCATAGTATAATAACTTTTTTAATCTCCATACAATCAAAAATAATTGTATATAAGAGGGTGTCTTAATATTTGTTAAACCCATGAAGAATATATGAATAATAAACCTTTAAAATATTAAATAAATCATGAAATTCGAAAAATGTAAAAACAAAATTAATTTAATAAAAATGAATACAAACTTAATTTAATAAAATTTAAATACAAGTAAAATAGTTTAAGAACAAAAATAATAATGCAAAAAATAATTTAGATGGAATTGTCATTTCCGCTTTGTTTACTTTTTGATCAATTTATAAAAAACTCTCTAATAGTCAAGAATGTTTGCTATGATTGATTACCAGTTTGTTCGTAATGTAAAAGTTGCTGATTTTAAGCGAAAAGTAACCATTTTTGTAGAGAATATACTTTCTAAAGTAGTTAAATACTAGTCATTACCACCAAATCTGATTATGTTTTATAAACAAATACCATAAAGTTCATCCATAATCCCAGAAAGTTTGAACTTTAGGAAAAGAAATTCATATTTCGCACACGCGCGCAAGAAGGGGGAAGAGAGAGAGAGAGAGAGAGAGAGAGAGAGAGATTTTTAAAATATTTAGTAAATATCATTTTTTTAAATTATATACATAATATTTAATATAGTTTAAAAACAAATTATTTTGTAGTGTATATACTTTTTCCATAAAAGAATAAAAATAAGGGGTTGTTTACAAGAAACCAAAAATTAATTATATAATTCAGTTGCAATCTAACATATTTTAAAGAATAATATTAAGTCCCGTACAGTGACATTAACACGAGTGTAATAATGTCCCTATAGGGACTAAACATTTTTTTTATATAAATATTGGACTAAATCATAAATGAAACAGTTTTTCAAGAATGTAACCTAACTATGTTTCATTGAAAGACAAAAGAAAAAGAAAAAAAAAACACTAAGTAGCTTTTTTTTCTAATATGTGTTGATAAGACAAATCTAAAGTACGTTGTTATGGCATAATCTAAGGTTACACAATTAGAAAAACATAAATGACATATTCTTTAGTGATTGAACTTTCTGTATCTTTTGAAGCTCTCACGCTCAGTTTAGATAGTTTTCTCATTATGTTCATCATCTCACATGGAACAAAAAGATGGTAAAAGTGGTGTTACTTTTTATAAGAGTGGTTTTAGTCAAACACAAAATTAAGTTGGAGTTGTCATTTGGGCTTTGTTTTACTGTTTTATTAATTCATGAATTTAATTAAAAAATAACTATCTTTCTAGTAGTCAAGAATGTTAGATATGACTGTTTACCAATTTATTTGTATGGTGAAAAAGTAGTTGATTTTCAACTAAAAATAACTTTTTTCTTAATATATACCTTATATTTAAATTAAGTTGCAGTAGTCATTTGGGCTTTGTTTTATGTAACAACCCAGGTTTTCGAGCGACTATTTTATACTATTTTTCCAAATGGGCTAATTTTATAGAATGGGGGATGTTGGAGTAAATGTTATTTCCCGTGAGACTTAGGGATAATATTTACTATGCTTTGTCTATTTACCATTATGAGAAGGTAAATAGTGTTATGTTGTGTATTTTGCGTCGTTATATGTAAAACGACGGTTATAACCTGTACTTAAATCGGGTATCATTAGTGAATTTAAAATGAAATTGGAACGTAAAAATAGTTCACACTCTCCCGAATGCCAAATAGGGGGTGCGGTCGTTTTTAGAACAGTCGAGTTGGTCGAAATAAGTGCCACGTTATATTTTTGGGTTTCGGGCATTTTAAGGGGTTATGACTCAATTAAGTGGTTCCGAGTCATTTTAGTGGTGTATTAGCATTTGGGAGTGGGGGTTTATATTTTTAGACCCTTATAAGTCCCCCACCCCTTTTTCTTTCTTCATTTGTGTTAGAAGCCAAAGGAGAGAGAGAGAGAGAGAGTTGAGAGAAAGTAGAGAGAAGAGAGAGAAGGAAGATTTGGGCCGGAATTCGTCGCTACCGGAGGTGTTCCGAGACTACGAACCTCGAGGCAAGTTTCTTACTTGCTAGATATTGATTTAATGTGATAAAATGCATGTATAGTTAGGTTTTGGAGATTTAACCCATAAATGGGTATTTGTTGATTTTGGATGTTTAAACCCTTAAATCTTAGTTTTAATTGGATTTGAGGAGTATATATTAGTTATAAATGGTGTAGGATTGATTTAGGTCGAATTGTTGTTGTTGATGTTGGGAGAAATCAAAGTTTTGGGGTTTTGGGATTTTAGGGTTCTTACACCCCGTAGCCCAAATTGGGCAAAATTCCAGGACCGAATCGATTCGGCCCTAGGGGCGAATCGATTCGGATAAGGAGAGGGTTACAGGTCTTGCAGACCGAATCGATTCGGATTTTAAGCGAATCGATTCGGCAATTGCAGAAGGTCAGTTTTTGCTCACCGAATCGATTCGGCTGTTTAGCGAATCGATTCGCAAGGGCGAATCGATTCGGCCCAAGGGGCGAATCGATTCGGTTCCCCTGTTTTTGTGAGATTTTCTTATTTTGATTTTTATCCCCTTTTCTTTTAGGTCCAAGGTTTAGGGGCCTTCCTTTGGGAAGTAATGGGGAGTCCTAGAGGGTTGTTATGGGGTAGACTAATGCCCTAGGATTTAATGGGACATTTAGGCTTACCCGATGGCTAAGTTGCGTAGGTTGATATCCGAATGATTTAGGAGAGTTAACCTAGAGATAAATTGGAAGTTAAAATATTAGGTTGATCTTTTGGGAGACACTCCATTATGGAGACTCACTTTGAGGGTTTATGAATTATATAACCCATTCGAGGATATTTTGAGGTTAGTGGCACTTTGGGTCTTAGGTCATTAATAAAATATGACTTAATAGGAATAGAATATATATTCTAAAACTTGGTGCTTAATGGCTAAATGGATGATTTTTGGAAATGTAAAATATGAGTTTTCAAAAATGGAAAAAGTAATGTTTTTCATAAATGATAATTTATGGATACACACCTCTCTAACTCGCTATCATAAGGGAAGTCGCGCGCGTTGTGGTGAAGCCCCCTGGCTAATGATGCAGGGTGGATATAGTCCCTAGGCCATGTGAGCGTTTGTTTATATTTTCTGCGCTGGTTAGGAGATTCCGGGTGTGGTCTTGACTATCCCGCAGGCACATGGTCGCTTCCCGACGTTTCGATAGGATCCCAGGTTGTCTTGGAGGCCCTGGAAGATGATAGCCATTTAGGGGCGCGCACAGTGGGGAAACCCGAACGGGCGGTTTTAGAATCGTTATATATATATATGAGTATAACTATTCTAAATCAAGTTGGACTTGATGTTTGATGGGTGCCATATAGAGCACAGATCAATGCCATATAGAGCATGATGAAAGTGCCATAAAGAGCACGATGTAAGGCCATAAAGAGCCTATGATGATGATTATATTCCTGATAAGGAAGATATTTTTACAAAGAGAACAATTGTGATAAATGCCTATAGAGCATGAAAAGTACGATTATATTTCCTAATAAGGAACAAATTCACGAAATGAATTAGTATATGATGAAATTAATTTGGTAAACACTTGATAAAGTGTTGTACCATTTATATGTATATTCCTAAAGATAGAATTAGGAATTGTGCCATTAGATGATGGATGAGTTTTATTTATTTTTCTTTGTGTAGCTGTAGATGTGATTTCCCACACTTATGCACACACATGTATTATTTATTATCTCGTGCTTAGGGTCTAATGGATCTCGACGATCAACCTTGCCTAAGTAGTAGTGTATCGGGGGGGTTCCTTGTTTGGATTTCGCTTTGCGAGACACCCCACGCACGAATAGGGCATAGTGTTGAGAATGGGGAAAAGTTAGCCCTTAGTACTTAGGGTTAGCTAGAACATCTCACGATATTGCGTTAGGGTGCTGCTAGATTGAGAGGTGAGGAATATTATTGTTATCTGCGAGAGATTTACGCACTTACCTGTCATGCATTTTAGTCACATGGTAATCATATCAAACCCGGCCCTGACCGGTTTCTATATTTCTTTGTGCTGCACTTTCCTTGCCGTTACAGGTGCTCCTCCGCATGGACACCCGTATTTACATATTCCATTCCTGTTGTCTTGGAGCTACAGCATATTGCGGATGTTGTAGGATACTTGTAGTAGACGCTCCTTTCTACTGTACTCTAGTTATGTTCAGTATATTCATTCGGGCGTGTGTGCCCAAGGTATTGCACTCATTTATTATATTGTAAATATTGATTGTAATACTTAATATATCATTTTGTAGTGGTCTGTGCACCGACAGCTTATTCGGTGATTATTTATTGTATTGTCATACTTTAGTCATCGATTTTTGATACCCACCGTTTTTACAAATGGGATTGTCTAAGTGTTTCTCTTTTACTTTTAAATTTTTTTTGTACATGACAATCCGTTTTCTAAAATGATTGGTGGTTATCTCATACTATTATTTTAATCGACAGTGATGCTAAGAATGGACCATCTATGATTCCTGTAATTATTGGAGTATTGGGCTGGCCACCTATTATTTAGTAGGCGGGTTGTCACATTTTACTATTTTATCAAATCATGAATTTAATTAAAAATTAACTCTCTCTCTCTCTCTCATAATCGAGAATGTTCGAAATGATTGTTTACCGATTTATTTGTAAGGTGAAAAAGTAGTTGATTTTCAACCAAAAGTAAACCTTTTTTAGAGAATATATACCTTATATTTATTTTGTGTGTGTGTGAGTGAGAGAGAGAGAGAGAGATTTCTTTGTACTATTTAGTAAATACGATTTTTTAAAATAACATACCTTATATTTAATATTGTTTAAAATAAAATATTTAGTATTTGCTTTGTTCTATAACAATAAAAAAAATAGAGGCATATATCAAATAGTTCCTCGAACATTTTTTAATACACGTTTAGTTCAAATTTTTTTATTTTTTTCCAAAAAGTTCCTCACCATATAAAAAAATTAAAACAATGACACACACAAACCCATTTACCCACCTCCCTCCACCCCCCACTGTCGGAGCTCCAACAGTGGAGGTGTGGTGGTGTGTGGTGGGTGTGGGGGGTGAGGAGGGGGTGCCGTTAGCACGGTCCTTTAAAAATAAGAGAATATTGGGTAAATGAGTGTTTGATGGACTAAATGGGTTAAACAATAAATTGGAGTCTTTTGTGTTTTTATGTGGTGAGGGACTTTTTGGAACAAAATAAAACGACTTTGACTAAACGTGTATTAAAAAATGTTCAAGAGACTTTTTGATAATTGATCCTAAAAAATAAGGGTCATTTAAAAAAATGTCAATAATTTCTTTAATTTTTAGTCTAATATATTTTTATAAATAATGCTTAGTTCCTACTATGAAATCCACTCATAAATAGTAGAGTTAATTATGTGTCAAACACTATATGTATAATAATGTCACTACAAATATTAAATATTATTTTTGAAAAAAAAAGTTGAACTAAACATTAAATGAAACATTTTTTAGCCATTAAATATTGATTATTAACCTTATTGGTATAAGAAGAAAGAAACCAAAAGAATGAATAAATGCAGGGGCGGATGCACATGGGGACCAGGGGGGGCTTGGCCCCGGTTCAATTTTTGGAAAAAAAATATAAGATCTTCTGGTAAAATTTGAAACTTTGAGTTATAACTCTAATTATATTAAAAAAACTAAGGTTGTAAGATTGTTATTAATTAAAAATCTAAACCGAAGGTAAAGATCCTTGTCAAATTATAATTTGTATGTACGATTTTTTGTAGTCCCACCAAATATATACCCGTATTTCTATAATCCGACCCTTGTCAAATTTCTGTAATTTGTGTCCCAAACATATATGCCCAAAAAAAAACTCGAAACATATAATTTGTAGTCAATTTGGATGAACTATAAGTTGTATAAAACTCAAAATAATCCAAAAAAAATTCATCTCGGGGGATCCCGCCCCCGAACCCCCGGTACGACTAGAAACTTTGTCCTCGATTGACCAAAAATCCTGGATTCACCACTGATCGAATGAGCCTGATCTATAGGTGCGTCTTGAAAGTTCTCATCATATAGGATTGTACTCAGGAGGGGCCTGCATATGCATGAGCACTTTTATGGGCATGCAGAAGCAGAGGCAGATCCATAAATTTATTTCGGGTGGGGCACAAACCATTGTCAGGGGTTACCCCCGAAATTGTTTTTGGGGTTACAAATTTTTTAGGGGTAAAATTTTGAATTTTTTCCTTTTTTGGGTGGGCACAAGTCTAAATTTACAATTTTCTAGGGGTAAAAATTTGAATTTGAGATTTAGGGTCGGGCACTTGCCGCACCTTCTTGGCTTCTTGTATGTTTGATTGTAGAAACTTGTCTTTAAATATCTTTAGTAAATTTATCTTCGCTCCACCTTTTTTTATTTTGTTTTCCATTATATAATACACGTACAATAGACGGAAAAAAAATTAAAATAACGAGAAAAATATATTTATAATAAACATGCTACAAAATAATTATGGCATAATGATGAAAAATATAACCATTAAATTTTTAAAAACAAAGTTCTAGTATTCAAAAAATTAATGTTTACGCATTAGTATCAAATATGAAAAAATAAATAAAAAGCGCAAATTTGTTGAAAAAGTGAAAATTATCAATAATGAATACATATAAAAACAGAAGAGAAGAAAAATCGTTAACAGTATTTGTATGTGTATTTAAGGTATATTTTATTTTTTTATTTAAACCTCCCGATAAAGTACGTTGGATAAATAAGAACTCAACCGAACAATAGAGGTATATTAAAATTTCACTGATTAAATAAAATTTAAGGGATTAAAATAATGATCAAATAACCAAAAGTCCTTCAAACATTTTTTAATGCACATTTAGTCTAAGGCTTTTATTTTGTACCAAAAGGTTCGCGCCAGGGGGTAATGGACTTTTTGATGCAAAATAAAAATGCTAGCACTAAATGTGTGTTGAAAAAAATTCGAGGGTCTATTTGGTATATGTCTCTTAAAATAAACCATCCCTTTTTTATACTCATCTATACGCAAAAAGCATATTTTTGTGGAAACAAATATATAATTTAATTTATTTGGCGTTAAATCTGAAGATTAAGGGACCCAGAATACAAATCGAGTTGGATTAGATATCTATCTCATGTGATGGTTTGTATTCTATTTTTATTTGTGTTCGGATATGTCGAGATATTGTAATCCCTTCACTTTCAAAACCCTTGACTTACCTGTCCTTTGGTATTTTTTATTTCCGTGTGGTATTTCTCCTATAAAACCCCATTTCCCCTCACAACCTCTCTCAAACCATCACTACTAGCCTTTTCAACTGTTTTAACATTAGAATGGAAAAAGAAGCACATACCCACGAGCACAAGGAGGAAGTTGAGAGCACAAATCTTGTGCATGAAACTAAAGTTGAGGAGTGTGAGCATGAAGAGAAAAATCCCTTTTTGCTAGAGATACATCTCCGATCTGATAGCAGCTCTGTAAATTTTTACTCATATCTCTTTCTATGTATATAGATTTATCAATTTGCTCTATTGCGTGGTGGATTAAAGCAGGATGACAAATGATAAAAATTCTTGGGTCCATTTATATTCCCTTACTATCTTTACATTCTTGATTTACTTCATATGTGTGATGACAATTTATATTGTTCGAAGGTGAGTGGCTGAAATAAAACAAAACAATGAGAAATTTTTTTTATCTTCTGACATAAAATGATTTGTGAAAAGAGGAAAATATTTTGAATTTATAAAAAGTTAACTCAATACCAAAATCCCAATTCAATCCATCCCCATTCCCCCCCCCCCCCCCCCCCCTCCCCCGTTTGGGATATTTTTTCATTAAATGGGTATTTTGATAGCAGGTGTTCAAGGAATATGACTGGTGGTAAGCCATGGTTTTAGAATTTCATTAAGAACAAAGACAACAGAATTAATTTTTGGGATGGGATAAAAACCAGCGCATAATGAAGGGTTCAAAATGTTTTACCATATTTCCTACAGTAGACAATATTGGTTTTGTGGATGGCATGAAAGCTAATATGTTTAGCATTGGCCAAATGTACGATGATCACAATCATGTGATTATTACCATGAATGAGTTTCAAATGATTAACTTATACAATATAATATGTTTAGCATAGGCCAAATGTACTCTAGTTATTAATCTTTTAAAGGGTCATCTCTAAATACAATATAATATTGAGAGATAAGGTAGAAAAAAAAAAGACTCAATATTTATAGCATTTGCAATGTGAAATTTGTAAAATTTATAAGAATATGTAAGCCTTTATATGTAATGATGTTAAAAAAGATTGCTTCTATACCTATAATATAAGTTCTTTTTTTTTTTAGTTGTTTTTCTTCATTTCTCATTGATTTATGTTTTTTAAAATATGCAGTCGAGTGAAGAGGAAGTAGAAGAGGGAGGAGAGAAGATCAAGAGGAAGAAAAAGAAGGAACTCAAGGAGAAATTCGAAGAGAAGAAAATCGAGAAACACGGAGAGGACACAAGCGTGCCGATAATTAAATGAGACGACAATGAAAAAAACCATGCCGAGCCCGAAGAAAAGAAGGGTTTCATAGACAAGATTAAAGAGAAACTTCCCGGACATAAGAAAACCAATGAGGTTGCTGTACCACCACCGGTAGAGTGCGGAACCTCGGATGGAGAGGGAAAGAAGAAAAAAGGATTTCTTGAAAAGATCAAGGAGAAGCTGCGTGGATACCACCCCAAGACTAAGGAAGAGAAGGAAAAAGAAACTCATGCCCATTAAGGAGAACAATATGGTGGTGTTAAGGGTCATGATTGTGTGGAAGTATTGGTTTGATTTGCTTTTTACTTTTTGAGTTACTGGGTTGAATTATACTTTTGTGTTTCAAGTTATGGTGTATGTTTTGGCATTTATGTTCCTTAGTGGGTGATCGGTTAGTACCAAGTCCATATAGTTTTCGTATTGTGACCTGGACCGTATTATTAATGGATTGATTACTTTTGTTTCTAATTTGGATTTATTGATAGTGTATTCTACCTTGTCTAAATATATACATGTTGTTTGTAATTATTTTTAAATTTATTTTTTCTTGTTTTTTATTTATAAATTTTATTAATCATGTTTTAGTGATTTTTCAAAAAAATATTTTTTATTTAATAACAATAACTTTCATGGACTAAAAATGGAGAATACACCATATGTAAATAAAATATATTGTGACGTTAGCGACATACCATGTAAATAAACCCAAATATAATTGTGTACATAATAACATTATATAATCGGATTTTCAAGAGTTGACCACCACACTCTCACACTCTCTCTCTCAAGTTGTGTTTGATTTTACCTATTAAATATAAATCAAAATCATTTAGACATAAGAAGTAATAAATATTATTTTTAAATAAGTAAGATGTTAGCGACTATATTTTTATCTGAATAATTAAGAGGTTCAAATGTAGAGTTATATTTGATGTCTGAATGTAATTCTAGATTGAGATGAAAAAACAAATGCAACATATGAACATATAGACATGGTGAGATACGGACAAGTACATCCGGAATAGATACTGAAAACATCTCTTACCTTTTTATACACTAATTTCTCTATAAAGATTTCTAACAGTCTTTAACGAATTCGAGTGGTTTCTCCACTCATCTATTATATTTTCATATATACATATTTATATGTCCTTAAGGTTTATTTTTTTATGTATTGTTTATACAATTTTATAAATCATTTATTCAACTATTTGTACGTTTATATTCTTTTCTAATGTGGACAATTAGTAATTGATGAAATTGTTGAGTTTTAAGATCATATTTCGATGGACTGAAGAATATGATTTTTAGACCTTTAAGATTGGCAGTGACCCACAAGAATATGAGTAGTCACTCAGAGAAAAAATTGATTTACCTTGGACAAATGGGTTCTCTATAATGGTGTCATTTATGAAATATAGTAAATTGTAATTTAAAAAGATTGTAAGAGGAATGCTTATAAATAAACTTCCTACTTTCATTTTAAAATCTTACGTATAGGTAATATGAACTGTGATTGCAACATATTTTAAGGGTATTTTGAATACATACTGATATTATTGAAAGTTTTTGGGATTATAATTTGAATTGTAACTATGTAAATATATTGAGTTTATCTATATATAAAGATTATTTTTTGACAATTTTATCTAACATATAACATAGTTGCATCTTAACATTGAACAATGTAGCTTATATATTTGATATTCAATGTACCAAAACACATTTTTCAATTTACACCATGAAAGTGTATGGACTATGTTGATACCAAATTTAGTCTGCTGACATGGATCAATTGAGTGAAGACACGTGGCAATCTGTGTGGCAATAACAAACACTTCCGAACAACAGCTTGACGTCGAGGACCTCAACATCACGTACCCACTCAAATACTCCGAGCAATAGACGCTCTTCGAGGAACCATACTGCAATGAGGAACTCTGCTTCCCCGATCAACTCAAACGCTCCGACCAACAAGAGTTCTTCGAGAAAAATTTAATACACCGAGCAACTTATGAGTACCGAGCTACTTAGGCGGTCCGAGCAGCTTAGGCGGTCCGAGCTGCACCTCGAACAGAGCATTAATAGCACGATAACCAACAGATTGACTGCGCATTAAATGCTTATTATTATCATATAGATGTATACGCCTAATGGACAGCTATGTATTACCCTTTCACATGTACAGCCTCGGGGCTATAAATATATTGTATCATCCTGATTGTAAGAGGACCGGGGAATTTCCTGACTAAACTGGTAATTAAGAATTCCCAAACAGTTAGTAATAATAGAAACAGTGGATGTAGGCCATTCTTATAAGGCTGAACCACTTTAAAAATTTCTTTGTCTCATTTTATTTTATATGTGATTAAATAATTAGATATAATCTAATTTTTTACATCAACAGATTGGCGTCGTCTGTGGGAAACGAGTGGTAATATCGTTTTTCATCAAAAACAATTCATTACAAATGGTTGATAATCCAGAACCCAGCAATCGAAACGCTGGAAGCCCTCCAAATCCATCTGCCCTGCCAAACATTCCAGATCTGGCTGGAATAATGACAAATCTGGCCCAGGGCCAGACAACCATGCAAGAAACTATGCGACAACTCATACAAACCCTTCATGGCGGAGTATCGACCCATTTAGGACATCGAATTGTTCAAAGAAATACCCGTTTACTTTCTTCGCGTACTAGGCATACCGATTCATATCGTACTGAGGAGTCTGAAGATTTTTCTTATCAACCTGGATGAACTTCGTCAGTACGAGCCACAGATACTGAACAACATATCACTCTCTCTCCAGAAAGGACTAGTGCGCTAGAAAGGTTAAGCAGGGTATCTCCTTTTGATTGATTAGGTCCTAGGAAGAACAAAAGTCCTCCTAAGGCTGCGTCGAGGAGCTTTCGACGATCATCAGACTTAAGGGAAGGATCTTCCCAGTCGCGACCAGCTGCTCGTCAAGATAAATCACAGGAAACCACCTCAACGCGATCAGTTGCTCGAACCAAGATGCTCAAGGAAGGAAATGATGCGTGGAAAGGCTCTATTCAGAGGCTGGAGGACAGACTAGGGGAAATAGCTAAGGCCAAGAACCCCCTACAATGAACTTTTGTTCAAGGGACACCCTTTGTCCAGGCCATTGTGGATTTTCCCACGCCGTCAAAGTTCAAAGCACCTGTTGTGACTCCCAAATATGATGGAAAGACCGACCCTGTTCTTCATGTAGAACAATACCAAGCTGCAGCCGACATCTATGCTGTTCCAGATGAGATGAGATGCAGAGCATTCTCAGGAACTCTTACCGGATCTTCTCAAATATGGTACAATAAATCTCCTCGGGGTAAGATCTCAACTTTCGTTCAACTGGCCGAGTTATTCATTGGAAATTTCTATTTTGGGGAAAAGACAGTTAAACGAGTAGCGCATTTGTTAAGTGTTAGACAGAAAGCTGGTGAGAGTACCATAGATTATATAACTCATTTTAATAACGAGAAACTCGAAGTCATTGATTATGAAGAAAAGACAGCGATTACCGCCTTGATGAGTGGGCTGCTGCCCAACAAGTTGTACTACACTTTGGCCAAAGATCCACCCAGAACCATGTCAGAACTGATGGCAAAAGCTGCCAAGATCATGAATGCCGAGGAGGCTATGGTTGCGAAGAAGAATATGGATGCCAAAGAAACCAAGGTGGAACGTGATAAAGTTAAGAAGAAAGAGCATAAGAACAATGGTGGTGACAAACATAAAAAATAAGGTCGTCATGGGAGGTATTGAAGAAATTTGATAATTACACTCCTTTGAAGATAGACATCAACCATGTTCTAGAAGAAATCAAGAACAACAAGGAATTAAACTGGCCAGAGAAAATGAAGACAGACCCTCACAGGAGGAATAAGGCAAAATATTGTGATTTTCACAGAGATCATGGCCATATGACCAAAAATTGCATAGCTCTTCAGAATGAGATTGAAACACTTATTAGACGAGGAAAATTGGCAAAGTATGTTGATCATAGAAATGAAAGAAAAAACAGTGACCGAACAAGAGAGAGGTCTAGATCTCCTCGTCGAGCAGAGGAGAACAAGAAAAGAGACCATGAAGTTGATCCAGAAGATGACCCCGATCTTCCCAAGAGACCAAGGCAGCCAGAACGTGAGGTATTTTTAATACGCTTTGGGTCATTTGATTGTAATGTTATTACAGGTGGAGATGCAGGAGGAGGAGACCTCACTGCAGAGAGAAAAGCTTACCTCTGTGAGGCTCAAGCTTGCTCATACATTCAACGAATAAATATAGCTGATGAGGATCGCCCGAGAAAGGTAAACAAAGAGAAATTTGTCATTGGTTTCTCAAAGAACGACCTCGCAGGTGTTCTATATCCTCATGATGACCCATTGGTGATCAAAATGAGGATGAAGGAAGTAATGATTTCAAGAGTACTGGTGGACAATGGTAGCTCGGCAGACATCATGTTCTACTCGTGCTTCGACAGTTTAAATCTAAAGCTATCTCAACTGGAGCCTTATCATAGACCCATCCTCGATTTTGCTGGCGAGAAAGTTTTACCACTTGGGACGATCAAATTGGATATATTCAATGGTACATGGCCTGCTTGTCGAACATAAAGAATACGCTTCTTCGTGATGGATAAAAATGTTCAATCAGCCTATAATATCATCATGGGAAGGGTAGGATTAAAGAAGTTCGAGGCAGTGCCATCTACGGTACATCAATGCCTAAAATTTCCAACAAATTTTGGAGTAGGAGTTGTGAAGGGTGATCAAAAAGTAGCTCGGGAATGCTACTATTCATCTTCCGAGCAAGAGGAACTGGAGGAATCAAGGAAAAATACTACTACCTATGAAGTGGAGGAAGGTACAGAAATTGAAACATTGGATCCTAGAGATGAGTCCCAACTCGTGAAAGGCCAGGTGGTGGAAGCTACTGAAAACATCATTCTGGATGACGAACATCCTGAACGAACAACTTAAATAGGTTTGTCATTGGAGGCCTCACTAAAACAGAAATTGATAACTTTCCTAAGAAGCAGAAAGCAAACTTTTGCATGGAGTCATGAGGATATGCCCGGAATAAACCCAAATTTCTTATGTGACGAACTCAACGTGAATAAGGAGATCAAGCTAGTAAAGCAGAGAAGAAGAGTATTCAGTCCCGAGAAGAATCAAGCTATACAGGAAGAGGTCGAGAAGCTCCAGAAAGCTTGCTTTATTGAAGATGTTAAATATCCAGACTGGTTATCAAATGTGGTGATGGTAAAGAAAAAGAACAACAAATGGAGGATGTGTGTAGATTTCACCAACCTCAACAAAGCATGCCCAAAGGACCACTTTCCCTTGCCCCAAATTGATCAATTAATAGATGCTACCTCGGGACACGAGCTGTTGAGCTTCATGGACGCTTATTCTGGATACAACAAGATTAAGATGAAACCTAAAGACAGGGAGAGTACTTCTTTTATTACCCCTAGGGGAACTTACTGTTATAATGTTATGCCTTTTGGTTTGAAAAATGCAGGTGCAACATATCATCGGCTGATGAACAAGGTGTTTGCAGAACAAATCAGTTACAATATGGAAGTCTGTGTTGATGATATGCTGACAAAGGGCAAGAAAGCTGTTGATCATCTAGTTGACTTAGGCCAGACCTTTGATCAACTAGATAAATATCAAATGAAGCTGAACCCGACGAAGTGCATATTTGGAGTACGAGAAGGCATGTTTCTCGGGTACATTGTCAATCAACGAGGCATTGAAGCAAACCCTGAAAAGATCAAAGCTCTATTAGAGCTGCGATCTCCAATGACGAAGAAAGAAGTGCAGAGTCTTACAGGACGAGTAGCAGCACTCAATAGATTTGTATCGCGAGCAACTGATAGATGTCTCCCATTCTTCAAAACGCTCCGAAAGACTTTTGAGTGGAATGATGAATGTGAGAAGTCTTTTCAAGACTTGAAGAAATATCTGGGAGCACCTCCACTATTGTCCAGGCCAGTGATGGGAGAAAAATTGTACTTGTATCTGGCAGTGTCAGAGAATGCAGTTAGCTTGGCATTAATAAGAGTGGAGAATGGAGTGCAAAAACCGATTTATTACACTAGCAAAGCCTTCCGAGGAGTAGAGATCAGATATCTAAAGCTGGAAAATTTGGCACTAGCATTGATCGAGGCAAGTAGAAGAATGAAGCCATACTTCCAGGTTCATAATATAGTCGTATATACCGATATGCCATTGAGGCAAGCTCTTCATAAACCAGAAAAATTAGGAAGATTGATGTATTGGGCAATAGAGATCGGTGAATATGACATAATTTATGAACCTAGATCATCGTTTAAAGGGAAAGCAGTAGCAGATTTTATAGCAGAGTTCACCTACCCTAATACCCCCTAGGAGTAAAAGATTCTCACCGATCAACTTGTGGATGTTACAGAATCATCAAACCCAAGCCCAGACCAACTTAGGTTGGTAAAAGTGCAAGTAGATGTTACAGAATCATCAAACTCAAACCCATACCAACTTAGGTTGGTAAAAGGGCAAGAAGTGATGATCGACGAACAACAAGAAATATTAGGAGAGGGTGAAAGGAAGCAACAAATTTTCCACCGAGGAACTCTGTCAGATCAGAAATTTAAAGACGAGTTACCTATATGGAGTTTATATGTGGATGGCTCATCTTGCGCAACAGGCTGTGGGGAAGGGATTGTTCTTAATAGTCCAGACGAGGTCGACATGGAATATGCCCTACGCTTCCAATTCAAAGCTTCGAATAATGAGGCTGAATATGAAGCCATGATTGCAGGTCTTAGTTTGGCAAAAACCATGGGGACAGAGCAGGTTATTGTCTTCAGTGACTCGCAATTGATCATAAATCAAATGATGGGAGTATATGCAGCCAAATGAGAATTAATGATCAGGAATCATGCAAAGGCAAGGGAATTGGTATCAGAATTTGCTGCTATTCAGCTAGTGAGAATACCAAGAATGGAGAATGCGAGGTCAGATGCCTTAGCTCGATTAGCTTCAGCTACTCGTACCGAGCTATGAAGAACAATCCTAATTGAAGTTTTAGCTGGTCGGAGTATAGATGAAGATTTGACGATGAATTTTATTACCCTTAATTTAGGACCATCTTGGATGGATTCCATCAGGGCATATATTGAGGAGGGGGAATTACCAACTGACAAACTTGCAGCCAAAAAACTGAAGTTTAAATCTTCTCGTTATGTACTGAATAATGGAATTTTGTACAGACAAGGAATTATAGCGGGTTTACAAAGATGTGTGCATCCCAATGAGGTGAAATACTTGATTGAAGAGATCCATGAAGGGTCCTGTGGAGCCCATGTAGCAGGTTGGATGCTTTTGCAAAGGGTTATGACGCAAGGATACTACTGGCCAACGATGAGGGCTGATTGGACAGCCTATGCCAAGAAATGTGACAAGTGTCAACGCTTCTCCTCCATCCGAAGAATTCCCCAAGCATTGTTGACACCCATTACTTCCCCTTAGCCATTTGCTATGTGGGGAATTGACTTGGTCGGACCACTCCCAATGACCAGAGGAAGATTTAAATATCTCGTCGTCGCAGTGGATTATTTTACTAAGTGGGTAGAAGCTGAGCCTCTTCTTGACATGACGTACGAGAAGGTGTTTCAATTTATTTGGAAAAATATCATTTGTAGATATGGTCTTCCCCATGCATTCATTACCGACCATGGAACACAATTTGACAACAAAGAGTTCGCTGCCTATTGTCATCAGTCAAATATCTTGGAGATCCACTCGGCACTAGGCCATCCCCAAAGCAATGGACAAACTGAACTAACAAACAGAATGCTAATGAATGGCTTGAAGAAAAGACTGAATGACGTGAAAGCAAATTGGATCAACGAGCTACAATCAGTACTATGGGCTTACCGAACTACTCCCCGAGCAGCAATAGGGGAATCTCCATATATGCTGGCATTTGGAAGTGAAGCCGTTATACCTGCCGAGTTGGGTCTCCCAACACACAAAGTACTGAATTTCAATTCCCCTGTCAGCGACTTAATGAGAAGATTGGATTTAGACATGCTCGAGGAAGTTAGAGAAGAAGCAGCTATCAGGAATGCTGCTTACCAACAACGAACAACTTTGTTCAACAACAAGAGAGTAAAGAAGTGCGACCTGAAATAAGGAGACTATGTGCTAAAGAAAGTGATTCAAAAGAATAACAAATTGGAAGCAAACTGGCATGGCCCTTACCGAGTTACAGATGTTGTTCTACCAAGAACCTACAGAATAGCAACTTTAGAAGGGCAGGAGTTTAAGAATGCAGGGAATGCAGAACACTTGCGCAAGTATTATCAGTGATGTAAACTTTCATGTAATAAATTTTCGTTAGTATGAATGAAGTGACAATGTTCTGCCTAGTTCTCTCATTTTGTTGGAAATTTTGTGCGGAATACTAGTGCTACACACTACTCAACAAAACTCAGACTACTCAAAACTATTCCTAAAAATGCCAACTAAGGTTGGTTAGGAAGTAAAACTATTCCTAAAAATGCCAACTAAGGTTGGTTAGGAAGTAAAACTATTCCCAAAAATGCCAACTAAGGTTGGTTAGGAAGAAAAACTATTCCTAAAAATACCAACTAAGGTTGGTTAGGAAGAAAAACTATTCCTAAAAATGCCAACTAAGGTTGGTTAGGAAGAAAACCTATTCCAAGAAGTGCCAAAGTTGGTCGGTAAGAAAAAAATCCACTAACTATGGTTGATCTGGAATAAAAACCAATTAACTGTAGTTGGTCGAGAAGGAAAATTTACCGACCTTGGTTGGTCGGAAACATTTTATGAGTACGAGAAAGTGATCGAGCAAACTTTTTGATACTCGTAACTTTTTAAATTACTACCAAGTTGCTCGAGAAACAAAACATCATTAAGTTTGGTTAGTTGTCAAATGATTACCACAAATTCAAACTAGTCGACAATAAGTTTTAATCAACTCTAAGTTGATCGACAAATAACACAATGTTGTTATCTTTTTAACATATATACATATATAAAGTGTTTTATAACCACAAGGCAATAACAATCAAGATTACGAACAAAAATAAAAGTCTTTCATTAAATCCAAAAACAAAATACATTGAGAATGAAATACAAATTAATTACTACATCAAGATTCCTATTCTATTGGTTTCTTCCCCTCTTCTTTTGAAACAGGTTCCTCGCCAGCAGGAGGATCGTCTAAAGCATAAGGGGAGTTTATGAAATTAAGATCTTTAAGCATCCTGATGTTCATCACAGATAGTCGATCGAGTAGGTGCTCGGGGCGAGATATTTCAGCATTGGAATGGAGATTATAATCGCCAAGGTATTTGGAAATCAAACACTGAGGGATTGCCCGGGCAGGGATCCAGCTCATGTCGAGTTTGAAGGGTGGCACTGGCAAGTCGAGCGACCCAAGATTATGATAATCCCATAAGTAGTGACCTTGTTCCAGTTGCAGTACACCCAGGGCATTCAACCACCCTTGTTTGTAACCTTCATTATTCGCATTTTGGATCTAATCATCCAAATGGTAAAGAGCCTCATTGTAGCCAGCTATCCAAAATTCTCTGGGCTGCTTGTGGAACTGATAAGTCAACCTTTCCAACTGCTCGTGAAGACTTTTTATAAATAGTTCTTTATTCTCCAAGGCAGACTTCTGTGCAGAAAGTTGCTCGTTCAGATTCCTGATCTTCTTAAACATCTCAGCCAATGCCTGGTTCTTTGCCATCAGTTGGAAGGCCTGGTTCTCCAGAGCAGATTGAGTTCTCTGTTCCTCGACAGTAATCCGAGGAGCTCTTGCTCATCCCCGAGTAGATGTAGAAGGGCCAGCCCTCTTCAAGGTTTCTAATTCATCCCTCAGGTTGGCATTTTCAACCTCCAAGATAGAGAATCCCTCATCGTTCACAGGGACCAAAGCGTTTGAGGTGGAAGCTACAGACTTCAACTGAGACACCTCTCTTTGCAGGTTATTATTTTCCTGCTCTAACAACTCAGCTATCTATCTGTGCTCTTCGACTCAGCCTTTAAAGTTCTCTCCCTCACATTGTAAGCAACAAACAGTTTATTGTATCCCTTATCAACACTGAGTTGCTGATACTTTTTCTCGTATCCTTCGTGCAAAAGGGTTGTAGATTCCTTATATTGTTGTTGAAGCTCTTCAGGAGTTCCTTGGAGATCTTCAATCATTTCATAATATGCTACATTGTTAGCCACTACACGATCAAGCAGGCACTTCAAATACTGGTAGGCTAAAATTGCTTGCTCTGAAGCACCTTGACCGAGGATGTCAATGATTTGTGCTGCACTCACATCTGTATGACCAGCTTTAAAGTACTCATTGCATTGCCTCAACAATTTTGTATCATGAGCAGAAAATAACTCCATCCTGGCCATAAACTAGTAAAGGAAGAGAAAGCAAGAATCAATAAGAGTTCAAACAGAGCATGAAGAAGAGAAACAATAGTATGAATAGGTAAAACTTCAAATTTTATTACATCATAAAGGAGAAGTACAAAATTTAGAGTTACATTTGATAAAGAAAAATAAACAGAGAGAAAAATGCGAACAACTCTACACCTTTTCCTTGTCTCCCAAAACATTCTCGGGAGGCTGGGACGAGGAGGTAGGTTGCTCGGATGGTACAGATGGTTGCTCGGGGAGTGTTGGAAGTTGCTCGTTTGAAATAATGGATGGTTGAAGTTGCTCGCTGGTGGACTGGATAGCTGGGGAATGAGGAGTTTGATCTCCTATCACCATGGAGGATTCCTCAGAGGCGGCTTCGTCCTCTTCTTCTTCTTCAGAAGTTGGAGGGGGGCCCGGGATGTGTCGCTGAAACAGGTCAGAATTTTCATCGACCTTCATCTCTTGCAATGCAGCGACCCATCCATCCCTAAAGTATTTGTGGCTACCATATTCCACCTGCGACATCATGGCAGCCAGACCTTTATTACACCCCTTATCCCAGCCAGTTCTGAAAGACTTTTTTATAGCCAACTTCCTTTTCGCTTTCTCTAAGGAAATCTTCTTGGAAAGAAGATCCTTGGCAGCCTTCAGCTTATTCTCTATTTCTTCCTTTTGACGACCTACTTCACGAAGTCGACCCAACTCTTCTTCAGCATTTTTGAGCTCACTTTCAAGCTCCCTAGCATTTTTGAGCTTCTCATCGAGCTCTTTATTCTTTTCTTCCAAGTTTTTTTATTTTCTTCTCCAAACCTTTGGAGACTTCAACAGCTTGGTTTCTCTCCTGCTCGGTGCAATTAAGTTTCTCCTCCCAAGCAGCCTTATCATCATCATGCTTCTGAAGAGAATCTTTCAAAGACTGCTTCAGGCCCACCAAAGCTTCCTCTACACCAGACGAGGAGCTTGAAGCTTTAATAGCTTCGTCTTTCTTTAAAATGGTATTAAAATAGGTCACCAACTGGGAAAAGAAAATGATATCAAGTCAGTACACAGATGTAACAAGGGAAAAATTAAAGTTAAGGACAATGATACTTACAGAGGCTATATGACGAGCAGCTAATGAGGTAACCATGTCCCGAGAAAGATTTCCTTCCATACATTGGATCTCGGGAATGATCCAAGACTTCACCGAGCTCATGGCAGAGCTCGGGGCAACAAAAGTAGGAACACCACTTCCAGTAATCGGGAGCTGAGAGATGGATTTAGCCAAATTGACCGAGGAGCTCTTCTTCAGCTTCCTCGGGGGAACAGGAATGGTCTCGACTAATGATGTAGTCTTAGTCGGAGAGATAACAATCACCTCTCTTGGAACAGAGGCCTTGCTCGGGGCCACTGGGGGCTTCTCGGCAACCTTCACAGTAGTAGCCGTAGGGGGTGCATCAATCTTCTTTGTCCCCTCTTTTGGAACATCATGTCTACTTCTCTTTGCCTCTCCAGCAACAGAGGCAGATTTCTCAAAGATGGAAGGAGCTCTTCTTTTCTTCATTCTTTCACTCAGAGGGATATGAGACTCAGGTGAAGAACTTGCAGAAGCAGGTACTGGTTCTACCTCACTTATCACCGGACGAGCAGTAAAAGATGAGGTGTAACTCTTATACTTCAACAAATATGAAGCTGATCTGATATGCTCATCAGCAACAGTCTGATGCAAACGCCAAATAAGTTTTAGATGTTTTAAATTAACTTTTGTCTCTTTTGGAGACCTTCTTTTGCTGTCAACTGCAAATAAATGAAAATTAAAATATCAGTGACACATTTTATCAAACACAAAGAAAGCATAATTTCAAAAATAAAATAAAATAAAAACAACCTATCCCATTGCCATAGGGAGGACATCTAGAACCCTGGTACACATCATTTCCAGTCAGTGGAGGGTGTTGCCAATTTTTCATAACAACCCCGTGCTTGAAGTAGTCCCTGTTGGCATCTGGGAGATTGACCACTAAAGCCCTATTTAAAAACCTAGTTTTTAAATAAAAAGTATTGTCACCAACAGCCCATCTATAACAGAACATAATTTCTGGAATTTCTATACGAGTTCCATGAATTTGATTTAATCTATGAACTCCGTTAACTATTTTCCACGTATTGGGGGCTATTCTTGCAGTAACCACGTCAAAATATTGACAGAATTCCAGACATAAAGGATTGGGGGGAAAAGAAAAGCCACATTCAGTGACAAAGGGACTGGGGAACCAATGTCCCTCAGCCAAACGAAAATAATCTGAAGGCTCAGAAAGTTCCTCCAAAATAACCCATGAAGGAATAGAGAAATCAGAATGAAACTTATCAAGCGACTCTACAGGGTAAACCATGATGAGTAAAGGAAATCAAAGAGAAAGAAGAAGATTTTACAGGAAAAAGGATGAGTCTGTTGACAACGAATGATGAAAGGGATGAATGCACAGGAGAGAGAGACAATGGAAAACTCAAAGAGACAAATTTGAAAAAGTAGAAGACGAGGGGATTTTCTGCAACGCTTAAATACCCTGTCTTGGGAATGGGTAAAGATAATGATTACAAAAAGAGACGGTTACGTTACCAGCGGCTAAAAAGACAAAAAGGGTACGGGAATCGAAGCGGTTATAAAAATTTAAAAAGTCCGATTCTACGAATTTGGAAGGAGAAATAAATACAAAAGAAAATACTCCTAAATTTCAGGATGACCATTTAAAACCGCCATATTTCGATAAAGAAAGTTCCACACTCCTCAAATTTCGAACTGTGAAACATTGGGGGCTTCTGTTGATACCAAATTTAGTCAGCTGACATGGCTCAATTGAGTGAAGACACGTGGCAATCTGCGTGGCAATAACAAACACTTCTGAACAACACCTTGAGGTCGAGAAACTCAACTTCCCCGACCCACTCAAATACTCCGAGCAATAGATGCTCTCCGAGGAACCATACTGCAACGAGAAACTCTGCTTCCCCGATTAACTTAGACGCTCCGACCAACAAGAGTTCTCTGAGGAACTTTAATACACCGAGAAACTTATGAGTACCGAGCTACATAGGCGGTCCGAGCAGCTTAGGCGGTCCGAGCTGCACCTCGAACAGAGCATTAATAGCAGGATAACCAACAGATTGACTGCGCATTAAATGCTTATTATTATCATACAGATGTACACGCCTAATGGACAGCTATGTATTACCCTTTCACATGTACAGCCTGAGGGCTATAAATACATTGTATCATCCTCATTGTAAGAGGACCGGGGAATTTCTTGACTAAACTGGTAATCAAGAATTCCCAAACAGTCAGCAATAATAGAAATAGTGGACGTAGGCCATTCTTATAAGGCTGAACCACTTTAAAATTTCTTTATCTCATTTTATTTTATCCGTGATTAAATAATTAGATATAATCTAATTTTTTACATCAACAGACTACATCAATATATGTTTTACACATATACTCCAATATTTATTTTCCGCATTTCTGTCTAATAAAATATTTAGAGTAATTATATTACATTATATATGTATTTTAATCAATAAATCCACATTAGACTTCCTTCTTCATTGGAAACCAACCCCAAAGAACTTCAACCAAAGGAGGCAAAGAATTTTTTCGGAGAGAGTGTTTATTGTGATTTGAAATATTCATTGAGCATTTTTGTATTTTATTGAGCCAAGCATCTATTGTTTAAAATATATGCCAAGCATTTATTCTTTAAAATTTAATGATCAATGCAATTGTATTAGTAATTGAAGTTTTCTCTTTTGTTTATAATTTTTAAGCGCAATAGTTCATACAAAATGTTATTCCAAGATTTTAGTTTCTTTTGAAATTTGATGTTTTTTTTTGTTTCGAACTAATGACATTATTAGTTTGCATAAAAATATTTTAATTTATACCACATATACATTATAACAAAGGCTATATGCACGGGGTTTACTACTAATACATATATAAGCACATACATTTACATTCGTATATCTTTAGTCTATAACTAAATTTGTAGATCATTCTCCCATAGTAACACGTGAAAGTCATAATTTTCCCAATTCTTATCCTTCTTATTCTCTCTCCGATTTACAACTGAGTTCCCTTACACTCTATCTCTCCTCAAGTTATCCTAATACATGTTTCTTCTCTTCACATACTATGTTTCCACGTTTGTCTAATTATTTCTGCCTCAAAGACTAACTTCTCAAGTATTTTCAAGAGAATCCTAGCCACCATTCGGTACGCGATAATATTTGGGAAGGATTGTTATCGCCGGGAAAGTAATTGCCTAGAAATCTTTTACCATAATTTCAAATCCCTTCCCCTGCTTGGTTAACCAATTGATTTATATCGTGAATCTAAATGTAGTGTTTGATTCATGTATGGAAAGTGACATGACAATGCATAGTATATAACAATAATATCATTTAGTTACACACACACACACACACACACAAACACACACACACACACACACACACACACACATATATATATATATATATATCACTGTTCTAAAAAAATCGCCTAGGGTCCGCCTAGGCTTGAGGCGTGGGAGAAACACCCCGCCTTAAGATGTTGACGCCTTATGCTTGGTAAAACCCTGAAGGCGCACTTTTTCTCTAAAAACAACAATGCTTTAGTGAAATAATATCGCCTTTTAAAGATTTTTTTACAAACCGGACCATTATCTCATCCAAAATAATCAATTAATATTTTAATTTGCACTTATTCAGACATATTTGTATGATATGTACAATTTTATTATTTTAATAGCCTTGTTATGGTTAAAAAATATTAAAATATATTAAAAAGGCTTAAACGCCTTTTCACGCCTTTTTACGCCTAAGGCCCGCCTAGGCTTCTAAGGCTTAAGGCTTGGCCTCCACGCCTCGATCACGCCCCGCATTTTTTAGAACATTGATATATATATATATATATATATATATATATATATAGAGAGAGAGAGAGAGAGAGACTCTCCAACATACCTACCAACATACCTATTTTTTTAACATAGTAAAAAAATAATTTTGAGTTAATATTTTTCATGAGTTCATGATATTTCAATATGATATTTTAATTTGCCCCTATAAAAATATTCAGATCAAAACAATGTGTTTTGATATTTTTAAAAAATAGGTAAAAAAATGACAGTTTTAAAGGGTAAAAACTGAGAGTTTTTTGACCCATTTTTTAAAAATAACAAAAACCATTATTTTCAATTCATTTTATTATTGGTGCACATTGAAATATCATGAGCCCATATAAAAAATATCATCTCAAAATGATATTTTGAACTATTTTTTAAAAAAAGGTATATTCTAGGAGGTATGTTGGAGCTCTCTCTCTCTCTCTATATATATATATATATATATATATATATATATATCCTACTCTTGGCGGTGAGCCCATAAAAGGGAGAGAGAGTGTGCCTATAATTTAGGGGATAACTTCTTGGCGCACCGTTAGGTGATACATGTCCGGTCCGTATTCCTATAATGTGGACTAGACCGAACAAGAGCATTATATATATATAATTAATCTTATTTGATAATGTTATAAAACAAAATAATATGATTCACTATTTTTAAATCTATGAACAAAAATTGTTTTCTACATAAATATATTCAAATATTTACTAAGTTTAATAATTTATTGTATATCTATATGCATTAGAGTGTATGTTAATATAACTAGTTATTACATGAGGGAAAAATTCCAAAAGAAAATTTGTAGGACTTTCAAGCTATTAATAGAATGTCACATAACAAAATTTTCTTCTCAAAATAATATTTAGAATTTATGGATAATTTTGATAATTTAATATTTTATAAGCATCTTTGTCTTCACTGAAATTATTGTAAGGATTTCCATGGGAACGTAAGAATCCCACCTATTGGATGAATTTTGATTCCACCTTTTTTCCACCAAGAAGGTAATCTAATTCCATTGGGGTCACATTATCTTGTAACCTAACCTCACACCAAACATAGTAATGTTACACATTGCCATAATTGTTAGAAGGAATCAAATTCCACCTAGTTTTTTCGCGTTCTAAATGGGTCTTATAGAAGACATTTGCTATGTTTCCTCTTCCAAATCTTTAAACTTTCTATTTTCTCTCTCTACATTGTTTAATGTAACATGTCTATTAGGGGTGAAAATATTGGAAACGACGCGAAAACACAGCACAATACGACATGAAAGTAATCATGTAGTAAAAAAATGTGCACCCTTATTATTTTAAAACTATATCGGACTATATAATACAAGATATTTTAAGAGAGTGTAATAAGCCATGTAGTAAAAAAATGTATTTAGCTTCAATTATATAGGAGTTTAGTGTAATTTTACTACACCACTTAAATATTTCAATTATGTATTAAAATATGTATAAGAGTAAATAGATTATTTAAAACACAATTATATATGAGTTTAGTATATTTTTAATTTGAGGACAAAATAATTTAATGTACAAAAAAAGTTTTCATTCTTAAAACCACTTGAATAACATATTATAACCTTCCTCTTGTTATAATGGATGCATCCTGCACTCCCACTTGTTATAAAGTCAACATGTATTTAAGTATATATTTATGAGTTTATAAAATTTTATGTAATTAGTTATATAAAGATTTAGTTTTGCAAAAAAAAAATATAGGAATAGGTAAAGGACCCACGTCAAAACATTTCCTACCAGTAGGTATATATTACCTTAGAGACCAAAATGCTTTGTTATATACATTATTGGAGTCCCACATCAAAAATAGTTGCAAGTCTCACAACTATTAACATATTATAAATCTACTCGTAACTCACTTATAAAGTTGGGACCGAATCTGGTCTAAGAGTCTTCTAGCTCTGGCCTGCTAATATGTCAAAAACTACGGTGAACCCATTTTTGGGATCAGTAGAATGTTAATTTTACAGTGCACTAAGGGATCCTGTAAGAAATTGAAGGGCATCCGTTGATTGAGTTTCAAATTTTTAATATGTATTTTAATGTAATCACCTCAATGAGAATTTAATTAGCGCGAGGGTTGACAATTATGTACTTGTGTCATTTTTTTATTTTTCTTGTCTATTTATGTTTAAAAAAATATTGTTAAACGCGTCTCTCGTGTTTTTAGGTGGGTCGTGTTCGTTTTAATTAAAAAAAATATAATATTGGATTGTGTCATTTTCGTGTTAGATAAATCTTGTTCCGGTCGTGTCTGGCTTATCACGTCCCAATAACATGATTTGGCACCCATTTTGTGTGTGTGTGTATTCGCTTCCTTAACAATATAATTGCCAATTCCTCTACTTTCATAAAATTCCCTCGTAACTTGATCAAATATCATGTAAAAGATATTTCATTATGAGCCACTAACGCTCATATTTTAAGAGGATCCATTACTATGATCTATTCCTGTTCATGCCTATTATTCTTCATATATTTTTTATCCTTCTCTCTCAATTTTATCACTGACACTAACATTAGATATTTTCTCTATTTTAATTCACTTTAGTATTTACAAAATCCATTCCATCACCACAAAATATTTCCATATATAATAGTCGAGGATATGTTGAGTAAGCAATGGATAGTCGGGGTTGATTTGTGGAACGTTCTAGGAGAAGACATTTTTGGCAGACGAATGCTAAAAAGTTCTGGAAATTATTTGAGGTCATTCTAGTCAAGTGGTTTGTGTCTTTATTTATTTATTAATTTTACAACTAGTTTTGTATTAGGATTCCTGCAATTGGGATTTTGAGATGTAATTAGAAAAAGAAATAATTCTATTATTCCAGTGGACATCTGGGATTTCTCCGATACGGATTCGCCCCGAAATAAGAGAATTTTGGCATGTGCGGGTCTTGAGAAATCTTTGCGGCATCCCACATATATAAATTTTCCTTCATTAAATGATGATGAAAAGGTAGAACATGGAGCCACGAGCCTATTTTGCTCAAAGTAGGCAAAAGATGTAGTAGTTCTCATAGAAATGTCATCAAAGACAAATTGATGCATACCAAATGAAAAAAATTGAGGGTCCAGCGACTAAGTTACCGAGCGGATAGGTGTTAGGCACCCATTCTTCCATATTAGTATCTCATAAGCTAGGATAATATTCTCATTTTCTCCAAAATATATTTCATGTGTATAATGTGTGTGATGTGAAAATAAGTTAGAAAAATAAATCGTCATATACACATCATGAGAAGGACGAAAATGATTCATTCTGAGGAGTATAAAAAGAAAGAAAATAATCTGACAAAAAATCCAAAATGTGTGCAGTGCGCGAAGAATGGAATATGTATGTATGATGAGGGCGCTAAAAATATGATAATCAAAAGGTACAATGATATGTGCAATATATCGGACACAAATCCGCCATGGTAAAATAAATATGTGTGTCTAATGAAAGTCTAAAAAAGAAACATAATAAAAGAATATGAAAATATGATATGATTAACTATGAGGAAGTGAATATGCATGTTTGATGGGTTACTAGTACTTATATATGTATATACGCATAGTAATACTAAATATTAGATCTAGTAAAGTAAATAAATAAGCAAATAGGACTGGAATATAGAGGATGACTAGGGACGCCTAGATAGGCCAAAAAAGGCAACAAAGTCCATGTAGTTTGATAACACGCAAGGGGGGGCTTAACCCATGAACCCAAAACTTGAAATTCTCTAAGTTCATTTAAAAATGTTGACAAGTGTTGGGAGTGTGAAAAATGGAAAATATACTTTAGGGTTTAAAGGTGAACCCTCTTTTAGCATTTTTGGTTTATAAAATTATGTTTTTTGCATATAAATAATAAAAAAATGGATTAATTGGAGTGATAAAATGAAATAAAGCAAAAATATTCCAAGAGTGAAGAAAAAAATAATAAATGACACGAGTTAAATAATATGTAAAAAGATTGAAGTAGACCTCATATAGAACTTTTCTATGATTTTGACATAAAGCAGGCTAATTTTTATGGTGTTTGAGTGGTGGTGGAGTAATGGTAAAATTGGGTGGCAAAAAGTGAGGTCAATGCGATGTAAGAAAAGTGGAGAGAATTTTTAGAACATGGAATTTTATAATGACGATGCACTAATTTCGAGGTAGAGGTTGTTTTAATTTTCAGAAAAGGGTTCTTATGAATTAGGCCATGACTTCCTTAAATAGAAAAATATAGGGCCAGGGTCTATGCCTATTTTCATAGGCCCTGGTCTGCCGATCGGCATACCCCTAGCTTGTTGATGAAGTAAAGTACCCCTCTAACGATAGGCAGAGGGTCTGGGGTGGCCTATAGGCAGTCCAAAAAGGAATTTTTGTAAAAAACGTGCAAAAAATGCGAATCGTAAGTCCGAATCGCGCACAAACAAAACCGTTGAAAAACGTATTCAAATCCATATAAAAATCTATTGGGTCACTTTCGGTTCTGAGAGTTAACGAAAGTCAAACGGTGCTTGAAAATGCTTGATAGCGTCTAGGATGGGGTTCATGGAGTAAAAAGGAAAGTACGCACGAACCGTACGGTCGATTCACGCATGGAATTGACTGTTGGAAGGGGTATTAAAAGCCTTATGAAAGTGAAAGAGATATGCCGAGGTTTGAAAGTTGAACAAAGTTAAACGAAGCTCAGAAGCGTGTGGTGGCCTTTAGGATGGGGTTCTTACATTAAAAAGCGAAGTACGAGCGAACTGTAGGGATAATTCATGCATGGTATTGATAGTTGGAAATGGTATTTGGCGGCCCTATGGAAGTGAAATGAGTTACGAACATATTTGGGAGTTGACCAATGCCAAAATCGGCTCGAAAGAGACTGATGGTCTCTAAGACGGGGTTTCGAAGAAGAAAGTAAAGTACGTGCGAACCATGAGGCCAAGTCATGCACGATATGGACAATTGAAAAGGGTATTTAGAGCCCTCTGAAAGTTTTAGGTTTTACTCTCGGGTTCTAAAAAGTCATGATACGCAATGTAAGGATGGTCTTGCAAACAAAAAGATTTTCTTATTTTTCAAATTTAAGCAAAAAAACTTTAAATAAGTTAATGCAATAAAAGCCTTTTCACCAATTAAACAGTTTATTATGAAAAAACGAGTTACCCAATTTTATCTTTTTTAACCTAAAACATGAATCTAAGTGATAAAAAGATTAAATAAGTAAAGCATCACCACACGCCAATGTACGAGGAAAACCCACAATAGGAAAAACCTCGAATGACCCAGCCAAACAGTTGACCATGATAAGGTTTTACAAAGACTTGACAGTGGTCTTATTCAACGGCTCGTCTCCCTAGCAAGCTTTAATGTGCTTCTATCTTCAACCTCTCCTTCACATTGCAACGTAGGAGTCCACCCACACAAACTGCCACAACATGTGAATCCACACGTGCCCGGGTATCCACCGATGAGGCTCAAAAAGTATCTATGAAATAGGAAAATGGAATTATCATTTCTTTATCACAACACATGAAACCATAAATATGATGACCACCACACGAAACCTTCTCTCACCAGATGATTAGAAATAGACTTTGTGACCAACAAAAAGATCTCAAAGCATAGGAATATTGAAATATGGATATTTAAACTCTTTTGGGTGAAACAATGGTTTTGAAATTTAGTAAAAAAATGGGAATTCTTCTTTGCCAAATGTTCTTCAAAACTTGAGTCCATCACTCCTCTTTATATTAAACCAAGAAATTCGAGGCGACAAGTTCGTCCAAATGAAAACATAGTTCTCATTCGAACAAAATTCATATTTTGTTCAAATCAAGACCAGTCTCGTTCGAACGAACAAGCATTGTGGTTCAAACGACCTTCCCATGATATTCCAAATGGTGACCTTCTATTTGACAAAAATTTCCCGTTTGAAGTTCAATAGATGTTCGTTCTAATATCCTAAGCTTGTTCCAGCGAGATTTCAAACTTGTTTGAACTAAATTCTCATTTCATTCTAATGAAGTCTGTATCTCGTTCTAACAAACTAAGAAATAATTTATTTTTTTCTAAAAATTATTTAAAAAGAGTTCCAAATGATTTTGTTTAAAAATTAATCACCCAAAATAAATTTCAAATGATCATAATCTAATGTGTCCCTACCTGTAAGATCCTAAAAAAATTTGAGGACAAACTTGGCATGAAACACGATATGATGAGTATCCATCTTTGAAGATTTTTCGCTACGTCTTCAACAGTTTTACAAGATCGACAATACAAAGTCTAACTTATAACTCAAATTTTTCCTGAAATTATGCCAATTATAAACAAATTGAATCAGTTGGGAATTTTCCCTTTTAAATCTCCCCTTTTGGCTATTCCGGGACAAAAAACCAAAGTAAAAACCCCGTGGGCAGAAACACTTTAAAAGACTGAACCTCAAAAGAAAAAAGTACAGATAATCGACAAACACATATGCTAAGTAGCTTTTCTCGCTTGAAACTTTATCTTATGTTGTAAAACTACACACTTAAAACACCTTCAAGTGCAACGAAAATATAACATGTATAAAATCAGCATCTGAATAAATTCAAACTATGTCCAACAATCTCAACCTAGGTAAGATATCTCCTACTAAGATAAAGATATCATAATCATGAAAGGAAAGACACTGTTTTTCCTCATTTTTGTTTAGAACTAAACGAAGTAAGAATGCATAAAACTATTTATCCCCCATGAACTAAATCTCCCCGAAATATGTGAACATATAATAACAAGAAAAATTACAAAAGTAGTAATACTATCATGGAATGGTGTAACGTGCATCAAGAACATAACATTGTAACACAAGGACGAATATTCACAAGCCTAGAATATTAATAAATTTACAAGAAGGGGGTGAGGCACAGAGGGAGATAACACAGAATATAAGTGGTTCAACCAATCTTGGTCTACTCCACTATGTGGGTGCGTGTGAAATCCACTAAATAAGGACTATAATGACCTTGGGATACAAAACACTCAAGCTTTCTATAATTCCCCATAATTTTTCTAAAATAAATAATAATAATAATACTAATGTTTTTTGATAAATAAAATTTCGTGGAAATTGGACTCAATTGGAAACTTAATTTAATAATTGCAAAGGTGTAATTTGTTGTTAAGTCATATTTTTATGTGATTAATTTTCTGTGTGTATCTATGTGTATTGCTATAGCATCGCATGTATTGCAAAAAAAATTCAAATTAATATGTGACACAATTTAAAAGTACCCAATGTTAACATAAAATAATTCGGGATATATTTCGGGGCACATATGGGCTCGTTTATGTGTTTAAGACCTTTAGAAATAGTCCCATATCAAAAATATATAGGCTGGAGAGCTTTTGGACTAGTTGGGATATGAATTCGGGTCTATTTGGGGGTCCAAAAATTGGGTTTTAAGCCTTACTCGGGATTAGGATTTATTATGTTTAAGTGGGGGTAAACCACTTCCCCACTACCATTCAGAAATGACCTAAACACAACTGTTAACGGGAGAGGAAAAGAGAAGAACCAAAATTGGATAAAAGGACAAGGAATCAAGAAGAAATCAAAGGGGTTGTCATCCACAAATTTCTAAGGCAATAATCCTCTTACTTAATTAAAGTTTTCCGTGTATTTTCTTGATGCATTATAATGACCCTTAAAATTTCTGAAATTTAGGTTTGATATGAATGATTTGATGATGAATAAATATTCTATGCATGTAGAGGGTTGAATTTAATATAGAATAAGCCCCATAAATTTAGGTATACCGATATCTTGAAATTGGGGTTAGAACCCTCGGGGTTCTTGATAGTTAAGTGGGGACATCTTGACTAGTTGATGTAGAGGATATTATTGTTGGTATATGGACTGAAATCCTGATGTAAACTCCATGATAGATGCCACATATCATGAATTAAATAGGGTTGGAATTTGAAATGAAATTTGAGTTGAAATATGTATTTAATGTTCATGCCTTCTGGGAAAATTAGGCATGAAATTAGAATTGAATCATGTAATTAATGATTGTAAGTGGACTAATTAAGTTGTAGGGAATAAAATACATAACTATTAAGAAGTATAAACCCTTAGAAGTGAATTTGGAAGGAAATTAAAGAATCCCTTACTAAAACAAACAAGCAAATATGGGCTTTTGCATAAAATCAAATCGATTCGGCCATGGAGCGAATTGATTCGGTTTGGCAGCGAATGGATTCAACCATGAACCAAATCGATTCAGTCCTGGGGGCTGAGTGACTTAGGCCTAGAATTTGGTTAAGGGTAATTTCAGGAGTCCAAGCGAGTTGGTAGGACCATGTATGGTCCAATAGGGAATATATTAAAAATGAAAAGGTGCCCTTATTTAATTGGGAAAATTACATTTAACAAGATGGTCAAGTAATTATCCAAGAGAGTGGAATTAATAATTCACTAGTAAATAAATTATTGATAAATGGAATAATTGTGGACTTTATGTGGGACTTTTCTATGGTAATTATAGAGTAGTTACCTATACATATTATACGAGATAATAATATGTACTTATATGTATTTGTGTGGACATACCAATGTTCTTGGACTGTCCTATCGGCTTGGGGGTTCGTACGTTCGGACCGGGTACCACATGTAAACACAGGCGGGATTGACGATTGTGTAGGTCGTATAGGTACTACATGGAGGCACTATTTATGAGAGGAATGTGTTGATGCTCACCCAACCTGTGTCACCGTTGGGTATGGATCGTGAACAAGTATCCTGCGTAGGGATCGCCCCCAACGAATGTGTGTTTTGTGATGTCCACTTATGATAAGAGATTCCTCCAGACATGTCGATAGAATACGAACTAGACACCAATGGTAGATGACTTTGTGTGTCAAATATATCAAACGACATATATAAATAATTGTCAGACTGTAATGAGATAAATTTAATTGTCTAAGAATGGGGACATAAATGACAAGAGCCTACTTTGTGATGCATAATAGATGTTTATGCCTAGACGTGAGACTTATAAAACTAGGATATTATGGGTATTTGTAGTTAATTACAATCGATACACTTAAACATTTAATTATTGACAAATTCATTTTTATTAATTTGGCACGTTGTCATGTCATTAATTGGAACTTATTGGGTTGCGATTTATATCACACTTAGATGAGGGGTGAGGTGTTAAACTCATGCGAGTGACAACGGGGGAATATTTATTTTGTCTCAACTCTATTATTTCATCTTGAATTAATGAAGTTAGTCTTGAACATCTAGGGCTCTGACCCAAATTTAAATGGTTTCTCCCCCCAAGTTCTCCTATATAGGGATATATGGATTGTGTTGTAGTAGTCTCGCAGTCTGTTTCGTTCATAAATTTTTAGATTATTTGATTCTAGCATTGGTGCTTTTCTGCCAGAGTTAGTTATTTTATTTGGAACAGTTGTAAGCGCATAAACCTAAATTTCTTTACATTATGTTGGGTCGAGGCATTTACTTTGTATTTAGATTTATTATGTACATGGTGTTGGTTTGAATTTATCTATTGTTATGCAAACATTCATAAAGGTCAAAACAAACCTTAGAAATAATATTATTTATATTACGTTTGTGCTGAGAATGGTATTAATTGATAAGCGAGCCATATGTTCGGCGTATCGTGCCCAGCCAGCCTTTAGGTGAGAAAATTGGGGTTGTTATAATTGGTATCACAATACAGTTTTAAAATCCTTAAGATATGTGTTGCATTCATTATGTTCTGTTTTGTGTTATTTGATATGTAAAGCCTATCGTTAGGATTCATTGTATTCTTACATTAGTGAAATTCGAACTTTATTTTCTTTTAAATGGAAAAACAAAAAGGGGGCAGACCGAGGTGAGTAGTTCCACATATTTCAAAGGAGGGGGATCACTCGCAACCACGTCATCAGCTATAGGCCCCAAAGGCCCAATAGTTGATCACGCATGCTCAGATAGACACTATAGTGTCTCAGGCGGTATCTACGGCTATGGTAACCATGCTCCAGCACTTCCCACCACCACATACACATAAGCAACCACCACTACCACAACAAGTGGCTATACCAACTCAGGAACTGGGTTATATGTGGGATAGAGTGACAAAGGCCTTTTTTAAGGACCAGCCTCCAGAGTCCGCTGGCAGTTTAGATATATCTGTGGTGAGTAGGTGGGAGAAGGATATTGAGAGGCACTTACGGAGGGTCAACTGAACACCCATACAGAAGAAGATGTTGGCTTCATTTAGATTAGTGGGGGACATACTTCAGTAGTGGGAGGAGATTATGATAGTTGCTAAAAGGGGTAATTTCACTATTGATCAGTTTTGTGAGACATGAGGGGAAATACTTCCCCCTAGCGATGCAGTCTGAGATGAGGAGTGAGTTTATGGAGCTCAAATAGGAGGGGCTTACTATAGCCGAGTACGAAGAGTAGTTCACCGCCCTCTCCTACTTCATAAAGGAGGATGTTTGTACCGGGAAGATGAGTATGGGCAGGTTCATTTTGGGATCATCTTGACACATCAGGAAGGCTTTTATGGGGAACCCATCATTCATGAAATACAATCAGTTGGTTAATTCTGTACTTCTCCATTGCCAGTATCACATGGAATTTCTAAAAACAAAGGGAGAGAAACGTCATGGAGCGAAGTCATCGAGACATCAGGGCAAGAGGAGTGGGGGAAGCGGATCTAGGACCCAACAGCACAGGGGCACCCCATCTGCCGACCAGAATAAGAAGTTTAGAGGTGCAAATAACTGAAATAACTAGGGATAGTCGGTGAAGGTCTATCAAGGGCTAGCAGTACAGAGTCCATCAAGGCCAGGGATAGGAGGATAGAGGCCAGCAGGGCTGACGGTTTAAGTAGGGTCTGTTCTAAGGAACCTATTATACCTATGGGGAGAAGGGTTATTCCTCAGAGATTTTTTCTCGTGGTAACATGATATTCCAAGATAAGGGAGGATATAGGGGACAATAGCAGGCGCCATAGGGACATCGCCCACCCTTTCTAGCTCAGGGAGACGTTGCACCAGTCGCTCTAGCACCCATCGTCCCGCAATAAGGACAATAGTCATTGCAGTATGGATCAGTCTATCATGTTGCAACCACAGAGGGGACAATACGTGCACAAGAAGTCGAGGGTATGTTTCCCATCTTTGGTCATATTGGTCGCATTCTATTCGATACGGGTGAATCTCATTCTTTTGTTAGCAAGGGGTTTGCACGGGAGACGGGTATGATAGATTTTGCATCCAACATTATTTTACACATAGTATCACCAGTGGGTAGAGGGGAACCCATACAGTCAATATGTCGGGTTATAGGTATTGAGATAGGTCGACTCACCTTCGCAGTTGATTTATTAGTACTTGACACGAATGAGTACGACGTCATTTTGGGTATGAACTGGCTAGCTACATATAGACCATGTGTGGATTATTGTGGGAGGTCAATTATCTTTGCCACTCCAGGGTAGGAGATGTACCTAGTTGCGATGTCGCACCCCATAGGTGGATCGGGCACGCATTTGTTCTACATCGAGGAGGATACTTCTTCGTAGGTTGTGGTGACACTAGATTCCATCCCAGAGGTGAATGGGTTTTCTAATATTTTTGGATAGATTTTGTGGTTACCACCTAGTCGAGATATCGATTTCATTATTGATTTGTTTCCAGACACTAGACCTATTGCCCATACTCCGTATCGGATGGCTCTTTTAGAGATAAGGGAGCTACAAGAGAATATTAAGCAGTTGTAGGGAAGGGAATTATAAAGAGGATTACTTCCCCCTGGGGTGATACAGTGTTATTCGTCAAGAAGAAGGAAGGATCTCTACATTTTTGTATCGACAGACAGGAGTTGAACAAAGTCACTATTAAGAATAAATTCCCATTTCCATGTATAGATGATTTATTTTACTAACTGAGGGGTGCTGCATATTTTTCAAAGATTGATTTAAGGTCGGGTTACCACCAGTTAAGAGTTCGGGAGTAGGATATCTAAAAGACAACCTTCCTTACTAGGTATGAGCCATACGAGTTTTTGGTGATATGATTTGGGCTAACCAATGCACCAGCAATATATATGGACATGATGAACCGCGCGTTCAGGGATTATTTGGATCGATTTGTTATCAGATTTATAGATGATTTCTTAATTTATTCTCAAACTACGGAGGGGCACGCAGATCATTTATGAGTGGTCTTACAGACACTTATAGATCATCAGTTGTATGCAAAGTTTCAGAAATTAGTGTTTTGGCTGAGGGAGGTACAGTTCTTGGGCCACATTGTGTCCGATCGGGGGATATCCATGGATCCAGGGAAATTTTCTACCGTGATGGAGTGGGGACAACCCACTATACCCATCGAGGTGCACAACTTCTTGGGATTGGTCGGGTACTACCGTCGATTCATCTAGGAGTTCTCCAAGATAGCCGGGCCCTTAAGGAATTTGACGAGGAATGGGGTACCATTTATTTGGGATGAGGTGTGACAGTAGGAATTTGAGGAGTTGAAGACTAGACTGAATACAACATTGGTTTTGGCATTGCCTTGGGTAGGGATTGACTACAGAGTCTTCACAGATGTGTCCTTAAGGGTAATTGACGGGGTTTTGATGCAGGAGGAGAGGACAATATCTTATGCTTCCCCAAAGATTAAGCCTCATGAGGGACATTACCCCACCCACGATATAGAGTTAGTATCTATGGTTTTTTCATTACGAGTGCGGAGACACTATCTCCTGGGGGAGAAACTTTATCTTTTCACAAACCACAAAAGCGTGCAGTATTTGTTCAAACAGCAGGAGCTGAACATATGACAAAGGAGATGGCTAGAGTTTTTGAAAGATTATCAGTTCGACATTCGGTACCACTCGAGAAAGGTTCCGTGGCGGATGCTTTTAGCAGCAAGCCTATTTTGGAAGTAGCAATGGTGTGAAAGGCAAAGTGGCAGTCGCTTTATGCCAACAACGACCTGACCTGCGCATTTATGGCAGTTCTCACTATCACCCCCGAGATCATTATTTGGGTGGTGAAGCCATAGGGAAGAGATAAGCATTCCTAGGAGTGAATGAGATAGTTGTTAGACGAGAGATGGAGCACTTTCCCATTGGGTTAGATGGTGGTTTGAGGTTTCAGGGGAGACTAGTTGTACCAGATGATGAGGAGTTGAGGTAAGCTATTATATTTGAGGCTCATGGGTTACGATTTATGGTACATCCCGGAGGGAATATGATGTACCACGACATGGGATGCCAGTATTGGTGGGTCAGGATGAAAAGGAACATAGATAATTTCATGTCAAAGTGTGCTACGTTTCAGCTGGTGAAAGTGGACTATTAGCGTCCCGTAGGATTTTTACAACCTTTAGAGATCCCAGTGCGAAAATGAAAAGTGTCTCCATGGACTTTATTACTGGGCTACCTACATCGTAGAGGGAACATTATTTGATATTGGCAATCATCATCAGATTGACAAAGAAGGCTTATTTCTCATCGATTCGGACACATTACAGCTCAGAGAAGTACACCAGACTCTTCCTTACAGAGATTTTCAAGCTGAGCGGCGCACCGCTCAACATCGCGTTAGATAGGGACAGGACATTTGTGTCCCACTTTTAGAGGAATTTTCAGCAGGCCTTAGGGGCATAGTTGAGATTAATCACGTCATATCATCCTCAGACCGATTAACAAACTAAGAGGATTAACCTACTGTTGGAGGACATGTTGAGGATATGCATTCTAGATTTTTTAAGGGGAGATGAGATCATTATTTTCCTTTAGTGGAGTTTCCACAGAATAACAACTACTAGTTAACGATCGGGATGCCACCGTTTGAGGCACTCTATGGGAGACCTTGCCATTCCCCCTCATGTTGGTTGGAGTTAGGGGAGAACAAATTTCACATGCCAGACTTCATTCTGGACACTTCAGATTCGGGCCAAGATACGAACTACCCAGGATAAGAAGAATAGCTATGTAGATGCGGGTCAAATACACTTAGACTTATTTGGAAATTTAATTTATTAATTGAAAAGGTGTAATTTTTTGTTAAGTTATATTTGTTTGTGATTGATTTTCTATGTCTATCTATGTGTATAGCTATAGCATCGCATTGATTGTATAAAAAAATACAAATGAATGTGTGACACAATTGAAAAGTAGCCAATGTTAACATACAATTATTCGGTACATATTTCGGGCCATATATGGGACCGTTTAGGTGTTTTAAACATTTAGAAATAGTCCTGGGTGAATAGTATATAGGTTGGGGAACTTTTGGTCTAGTTGGGATATGAATTTGGGTCCATTTGAGAGTCCAAAAATTGAGTTTTAAGCCAAACTCGGCATTAGTATTAATTAGTGTTTATGTGGGCCTAAACCAATTCCCCACTACTATTCAGAAATACCTAAGCACAACTTCTAATGGGAGAGGAATGCATAAGAACAAAAAGATGGAAAAAGGGTAAGGAATCAAGAAGAAATAAAATGGGCTTTCTTCCATAAATTTCTAAGGCAATAATTCTCAAACTTAATTTACGTTTTCAATGTATTTTCTTGATGCATTATAATGACCCTTAAAATTTCTATGATTTAGTTCTGATATGTAATATATGATGATGAATACATATTTTATGCATGTAGAGGACTATATTTAATATAAAATATGTCCTAGAAATTTAGGTATCAATATCTTTAAATTGGGGTTAGATGCCTTAGCGTTCTTGATAGTTAACTAGGAACGTTTTAACAATTTGATGTGGAGGATATTATTGTCGGTATATGGACTGAAATCCAGATGTAAACCCCATGATAGATGATCCATATTATGAATTAAATAGTGTTGGAATTTGGAATGAAATCTAAGTTGAAATATGTATTTAATGTTCATACATTCTGGAAAAATTAAGCATGAAATTGGAATTGTATCATGTAGTTAATGATCGTAAGTGGACTAATTAATTTTTAGGGAATAAATTACATAACTATTAGGGAGTATACACCCTTAGAAGTTAATTTGGAAGGAAATTGACGAATCACATATTGAAACAAAGAAGAAGATCTGGGCTTCTGTATAAAATCGAATCGATTCGGCCTTGGAGCGAATCAATTCAGTTTGGGAACGAATCGATTTGGCGATGAACCAAATCAATTCGGTACTAGGAGATGAGTGATTTGGGCCTAGGATTTGGTTAAGGGTAATTTTAGCAGTCCAATCGAGTTGGTAGGACCGTATATGGGTCAATAGGTAATATATTAAAAATGAAAAGGTGCCCTTATTTATTTGGGAAAATTACATTTAACAAGATGCTTAAGTAATTATCTAAGGGAGTGCAATGAATAATTCACTAGAAGGTAAATTATTAATAAATGGAAAAATGTGAACTTCATGTGGGACTTTTATATGGTAATTATATAGTAGTTACATATACATATTATACGAGATAATAATATGTACTTATGTGTATTTATGTGGACGTACCAATGTTTGTAGGCTATCATATCGGCTTGGGGGTTCGTATGTTAGGAACGGGTACCACACATCAGCATAGGTGGGCTTGAGGATTATATAGGTCATATAGGTACTACATGGAGGTGATATTTATGTGAGCTAGGTGTTGACGCTGAAGCAACCTGTGCCACCGATAGTTATGGACCGTGAATAGGAATCCTGCGTAAGGACCTCCCCTAACTTATGTGTATTTTGTGTTATCCGATTAGGATAAGAGATTCCCCAGACTTGTCGATAGAGTACGAACTACACACCAACGGTAGATGCCTTTGTGTGCCAAATATATGAAAGGACATATACAAATAATTACCGGACTATAATGTGATAAATTTATTTATCTAAGAATATGGACATAAATGACAAGACCCTACTTTGTGATGCATAATAGATGTTTATGACTAGACGTGAGACTTATAAGACTTGGATATTATGGGTATTAGTGTTTAATTATAATCGGTACACTTACACATTTAATTATCAAAAAATTCATTATTATTAATTTGGCACATTGTCAGAGTCATTGTTTGAGACTTATTGGGATGCGATTTATATCACACTTAGATGATGGGTGAGGTGTTAAACTCATGCGAGTAATGATAGTGGAATATTTATTTTGCATCAACTGTATTATTCATCTTAAATAATTAATTTAATTCTTGAACATCTAGGGCTCAGACCCAAATTTAAATGTTTTCTCCTCCCAAGTTCTCCAAGAAATGGATAGATGGATTGTGCTGTAGCAGTCTAACATTCTCTTTCATTCATCATGTTTTAGATTCTTTGACTCTTGCATAGGTTCTTTTCTGCCAGAGTTAGTTTTTTTATTTGTAATAGTTGTAAGGGCATAAGCCTGAATTTCTTATGTTGGGTTGTGGAATTTACTCTATAGTTGGATTTATTATGTACTTGGTGTTGGTTTGAATTTGTCTATTATTATGGAAACATTCATTAAGTTAAATACAAGCCTTTAAAATAATATAATATATATTACGTTTGTGCTGAGAATGGTATGAATTGACAAGCAAGCGTTATCTTCGACATATCGGCCTGGCCAATCTTTACGTGAGAAAGTAAGGGTTGTTACACTTTCTATCTCTATGGAGTGAATTCATCAGAGTTTTAGTAGGGTTGTGAATTAACCATCCTTCTAAAGGTAGGAGAAGGTAGGTATTTATATGGCTGGGGTGGGGCCATGCGCACCCCGGGCATGTAGGAGGCATGTACAATATAAAGTGGCCAATGTCATTCGGTCACCTATCATTTGTTCTTGTAAATAATGTACAATATCAAGTGGCCAACTTCATTTAAAAATTTTCACAAGTGTTGGGAGTGTGAAAAATGGAAAAATATACTTTAGGGTTTAAAGGTGAATCCTCTTTTAGCATTTTTGGTTTATAAAATTAAGTTTTTTGCATATAAATAATAAAAAAATGGATTAATTGGAATAATAAAAAGAAATAAAGTAAAAATATGCCAAGAGTGAAGAAAAAAATAACAAATGACACTAGTTAAATAAGATGTAAAAGGATAGAAGTAGACCTCATATAGAACTTTGCTATGATTTTGACGTAAAGCAGACTAATTTTTATGGTGTTTGAGTGGTGGTGGTGGGTAATGGTAAAATTGCGTGGAAAAAAGTGAGGTCAATGCGATGTAAGAAATAAGGAGAGAATTTTTAGAAAATGAAATTTTATAATGACGATGCACTAATTTCGAGGTAGAGGTTGTTTTAATTTTCAGAAAAGGGTTCTTACGAATTATGCCATGACTTCCTTAAATAGAAAAATATAGGGCCAAGATCTATGTCAATTGGCATAGGCCCTGGCCTGCCGATCGGCATACCCCTGGCTTGTTGATGAAGTAAAGTACCCCTCTGACGATAGGTAGAGGGTCTGGGGTGGCCTATAGGTAGTCCAAAAAGGTATTTTTCTAAAAAACATGCAGAAAATGCGAATCGTAAGTCCGAATCGCGCACAGACAAAATCGTTGAAAAACGTATTCAAATCCGTATGAAAATCTATTGGGCCACTTTCTGGTTTGAGAGTTAACGAAAGTCAAACGGTGCTCGAAAATGCTCGATAGCGTCTAGGATGGGGTTCATGGAGTAAAAAGGCAAGTACACACGAATCGTACGGTCGATTCACGCGTGGAATTGACTGTTAGAAGGGGTATTAAAACCCCTATGAAAGTGAAAGAGATATTCCAGGTTTGAAAGTTGAACAAAGTTAAACGGAGCTCAGAAGTGTGTGGTGGACTCTAGGATAGGGTTCTTATAGAAAAAATCGAAGTACGCGCGAAATGTAGGGATAATTCATGCATGGTATTGATAGTTGGAGATGGTATTCGTATCCCTATGGAAGTGAAATGAGCTATGAACGACTTTGGGAGTTGACCAATGTCAAAATGGGCTCGAAACACACTGATGGTCTCTAAGACGGGGTTTCGGACAAAAAAGGAAAGTACGTGCTAAACATGAGGCCAAGGTATGCACGATATGGGCAATTGAAAAGGGTATTTAGAGCCCTATAAAAGTTTAAGGATTTACTCTCGGGTTCTTGAAATTCCTGATATGCTATGTATGGATGGTCTTCCAAACAAAAATATTTTCTTATTTTTCAAATTTAAAGAAAAAACTTTAAATAAGTTAATGCAATAAAAGCCTTTTAACCAATTAAACCGTTTATTATGAAAAAATGATTTACCCAATTTTATCTTTTTTAACCTAAAACATGAATCTAAGTGGTAAAAAGATAAAATAAGTAAAGCAAGACAACACGCCAATGTTCGAGGAAAACCCATAATAGGAAAACCCTCGGATGACCCAGCCAAACATTTCACCATGATAAGGTTTTACAAAGACTAGACGGTGGTTTACTCAACGACTCATCTCCCTAGCAAGATTTAATGTGCTTCTATCTTCAACCTCTCCTTCACAATGCAACGTAGGAGTCCACCCACACAAACTGCCACAATGCGTGAATCCACGCGTGCCTGGGTATCCACCGATGAGGCTCAAAAAGTATCTACGAAATAGGAAAATGGAATTATCATTTCTTTATCACAATACATGAAACCACAAATATGATGACCACCACATGAAACCTTCTCTTTCCAGATGTATAGAAATAGACTTTGTGCCCAACAAAAATATCTCAAAGCATAAGAATATTGAAATATGGATCTTTAAACTCTTTTGGGTGAAACAATGGTTTTGAGATTTGGTAAAAAAATAGGAATTCTTCTTTGCCAAATGTTCTTCAAAATTTGAGTCCATCACGCCTCTTTGTATTAAACCAAGAAATTCGAGGCAGCAAGTTCGTCTAAATGAAAACATAGTTGTCATTAGAACGAAATTCATATTTTGTTCGAATTAAGACCCGTCTCGTTCGAACGAACATGCATTGTGGTTCAAACGACCTTGCAATGACCTTCCAAATGGTGACCTTCGATTTGATAAAGAGTTCCCTTTTGAAGTTCAATAGATGTTCGTTCTAATATCCTAAGCTTATTCCAACGAGATCTCAAACTTGTTTGAACGAAATTCTCATTTCATTCTAATGAAGTTTGTATCTCGTTCTAACGAACTAAGAAATCAAAAAATATTTTTTTCTTTTTAAAAATTATTTAAAAACAATTCCAAATCATTTTGTTTAAAAAATAATCATCCAAAATAAATTTCAAAGGATTATAATCGAATGCGTCCCTACCTGTAAGATCCTCAAAAAATGTGAGGACAAACTTGGCATGAAACGCGATATGATGCATATCCATCTTTGAAGCTTTTTCGCAACGTCTTCAATAGTTTTACAAGATCAACAATACAAAGTCTAACTTATAACTCAAACTTTTCCTGAAATTATGCCAATTACAAACAAATTGAATCGATTGGGAATTTTCCTTTATAAATCTCCCCTTTTGGCTATTCCGGGACAAAAAACCAAAGTAAAAATCCTGTGGGTCAGAAAACACTTTAAAAGACTCAACCTCAAAAGAAAAAAGTACAGATGATCGACAAACACATATGCTAAGTTGTTTTGCTCGCTTGAAACTTTGTCTTATGTTGTAAAACTGCACACTTAAAACACCTTCAAGTGCAAAAAAAATATAACATTTATAATATCTGCATGTGAATAAATTCAAACTATGTCCAACAATCTCAACCTAGGTAAGGTATCTACTACTAAGATAAAGATATCATAATCATGAAAGGAAAGACACTGTTTTTCCTCATATTTGTTTAGAACTAAACAAAGTAAGAATGCATAAAACTATTTATCCCCCATGAACCAAATCTCCCCGAAATATGTGAACATATAATAGCAAGAGAAATTACATAAGTAGTAATACTACCATGAAATGGTGTAACGTGCATCAAGAACATAACATTGCAACACAAGCACGAATATTCACGAATATTCACAAACCTAGAATATTAATAAATTTACAAATCAATACTGTCATGATATGATAAACATAATAAGGATTTGATGATACCAAAAAAAGTATCACCAATTCAAGATATTATGTGAGCTCAATCCAGTATAACAATGCTGGAAACACAACAATGTAATATAGAAGGAGGTAAGGCAAAGAGGGAGATAACACAGAATATAAGTGGTTCAACCAACCTTGGCCTACTCCACTATATCGGTGTGTGTGAAATCCACTAAATAAGGACGATAATGGCCTTGGGATACAAAACACTCAAGCTTTCTATAATACCCCATAATTTTTCTAAAAATAATAACAATAATAATATTTTTTGATAAATAAAATTTGTGGAAATTGGACTCAATTGGAAACTTAATTTAATAATTGCAAAGGTTTAATTTGTTGTTAAGTCATATTTGTATGTGATTGATTTTCTATGTGTATCTATGTTTATAGCTATAGAATTGCATGTATTGGCAAAAAAATTACAAATTAATATGTGACACAATTTAAAAGTACCCAATGTTAACATAAAATAATCCGGGATATATTTCGGGGCACATATGGGCTCGTTTAGGTGTTTTAGACCTTTAGAAAAAGTCCCAGATCAATAATAAATAGGTTGGAGAGATTTTGGACTAGTTGGGATATGAGTTCGGGTCTATTTGGGGGTCCAAAAATTGGGTTTTAAGCCCAACTCGGGATTAGGATTAATTAGTGTTTAAGTGGGGGTAAACCACTTCCCCACTACTATTCAGAAATGACCTAAACATGACTATTAACGGGAGAGTAAAGGAGAATAATCAAAATAGGAAAAAAGGACAAGGAATAAAGAATAAATCAAAGAAGTTATCTTCCACAAATTTTTAAGGCAATAATCCTTTTGCTTAATTAAAGTTTTCAGTGTATTTTCTTCATGCATTATAATGACCCTTAAAATTTCTTGAATTTAGGTTTGATATGAATTATTTGATGATGAATAAATATTCTATGCATGTAGATGGTTGAATTTAATAAAGAATAAAAGCCCCAGAAATTTTGGTATACCGATATCTAGAAATTTGGGGTTAGAACCCTCAAGGTTCTTGATAGTTAAGTGGGGACATCTTGACTATTTGATGTAGAGGATATTATTGTTGGTATATTGTCAAAATCTTGATATAAAACCATGATAGATGCCACATATCATGAATTAAATAGGGTTGGAATTTGGAATGAAATTTGAGTTAAAATATATATTTAATGTTCATAGATTCTAGGAAAATTAGGCATGAAATTAGAATTGAATCATGTCATTAGAATTGTAGGGAATAAACTACACAACTATTACGAAGTATAAATCCTTAGAAGTGAATTTGTAAGGAAATTAAGAATCCCTTACTAAAACAAACAAGAAAATCTGGGCTTTTGCATAAAATCAAATCGATTCGGCAATGGAGCGAATTGATTCGGTTTGGCAGCGAATGGATTCGACCATGAACCGAATCGATTCGGTCCTGGGGGCTGAGTGAGTTAGGCCTAGAATTTGGTTAAGGGTAATTTCAGGAGTCCAAGCGAGTTGGTAGGACCGTGTATGGGCCAATAGGAAATATATTAAAAATGAAAAGGTGCCCTTACTGAATTGGGAAAATTGCATTTAACAAGATGGTTAAGTAATTATCCAAGAGAGTGGAATTAATAATTCACTAGAAGGTAAATTATTGATAAATGGAATAATTGTGGACTTTATGAGGGACTTTTATATGGTAATTATAGAGTAGTTACCTATACATATTATACGAGATAATAATATGTACTTATATGTATTTGTGTGGACACACCAATGTTCATGGACTGTCCTATCGGCTTGGGGTTCGTACGTTCGGACCGGGTACCACATGACAACACAGGCGGGCTTGACGATTGTGTAGGTAATATAGGTACTAAATGGAGGCACTATTTATGAGAGGAATGTGTTGACGCTGACCCAACCTGTGTCACCGCTGGGTATAGACCGTGAACAAGTATCCTGCGTAGGGACCGCCCCCAACTAATGTGTGTTTTGTGATGTCCACTTATGATAAGAGATTCGTCCAGACTTGCTGATAGAGTACGAACTAGACAACAATGGTAGATGCCTTTGTGTGTCCAATTTATCAACAAACATATATAAATAATTACCGGACTGTAATGAGATAAATTTAATTGTCTAAGAATGGGGACATAAATGATAATACCTTACTTTGTGATGCATAAACGATGTTTATGCCTAGACGTGAGACTTATAAGACTAGGATATTATGGGTATTGGTAGTTAATTACAATCGGTGCACTTAAACATTTAATTATCAACAAATTCATTTTTATTAATTGGGCACATTTTCTTAGTCATTATTTAGGACTTATTGGGTTGCGATTTATATCACACTTAGATGAGGGGTGAGGTGTTAAAGTCATGCGAGTGACAAAGGGGGAATATTTATTTTTTATCAACTGTATTATTTCATCTTGAATTAATTAAGTTAATTCTTGAACATCTAGGGCTCTTACCCAAATTTAAATGTTCCCCCCCCCCCCCCCCTAAGTTCTCCTATATACGGATAGATGGATTGTGCTGTAGTAGTCTCGGAGTCTCGTTCATTCATCAATTTTTCGATTCTTTGATTCTAACATAGGTGTCTTTCTGCAAGATTTAGTTATTTTATTTGGAACAGTTGTAAGGGCATAAACCCAAATTTCTTTACATTATGTTGGGTCAAGGAATTAACATTGTATTTGGATTTATTATGTACTTGGTGTTGTTTGAATTTATCTATTGTTACAGAAACATTCATAAAGTTTAAAAGAAGCCTTTAAAATAATATTATTTATATTACGTTTGTGCTGAGAATGGTATTAATTGTCAAGCGAGCCATATGTTTGACGTATCGTGCCTGACCAGCCTTTATATGAGAAAATTGGGGTTGTTATAATTGGTATCACAGCACGGTTCTAGTGTCCTTAAGATCTATGCTGCGTTCATTACGTTCTGTGTTGCGTTATTTGATATGTAAATCCTATCCTTAGGATTCATTGTACTCTTACATTGATACTAATTCAAACTTTATTTTATTTTAATTGGAAAAACAAAAAGGTGGAAATCCGAGGTGAGTAGTTCCACATATTTCCAAGGAGGAGTCTCACTCACAACCATGCCATCAACTACAACCCCCAACGGCCCAATAGTTGATCACACATGCTCAGATAGACACTATAGTGTATCATGCGGTCTCTACGGATAGGGTAGCCATGCACCAGCACTTCCCACCACCACAGACACATAAGAAACCACCACTACCACAACAAGTGTTTATACCAGCTCAGGAACTGGGTTGTATGTGGGATAGAGTGAGGGAGGCCTTTGTTAAGGGACAACCTACAGAGTTCACTGACAGTTTAGATATATTTATGGAGAGTAGGTGGGAGAAGGATATTAAGAGGAACTTATGGAGGGTCAAGTGAACACCCATACAGAAGAAGATGTTGGCTTCATTTAGATTAGTGGGGGCCGCACTTCAGTAGTGGGAGGAGATTATGACAGTTGCTAAAAGGGACAATCTCACTATTGATCAGTTTTGTGAGAGGTTTTAGGGGAAATACTTCCCCGTAGTGATGCAGTCTGAGATGAGTAGTGAGTTTATAGAGCTCAAATAGGTGGGGCTTACTATTGACCAGTACGAAGAGGAGTTCACCTCCCTCTCATACTTCGTAAAGGAGGATGTTTGTACCGGGAAGATGAGTATGGACAGGTTCATTTTGGGATTAGCCTGGCACATCAGGAAGGATATTATGGGGAATCCATCACTCATAAAATACAATAAGTTGGTTAATTATCTACTTCTCCATTGCCAGGATCATATGGCATTTCTAAAAACCAATTGAGAGAAACTTCATGGAGCGAAGTCGTCGAGACAGCAGGGCAAGAGGAGTGGGGGAAGCGGATCCAGGACCCAACAGCACAGGGGCCCCCCATCCACCGACCAGAATAAGATGTTTAGAGGTGCAGATAACTGGAACAACCCGGGATAGTCGTTACAGGGCTATCAGGGCTAGAATTACAGAGGCCATCAGGGCCAGGGAGAGGAGGATAGAGGCCAGCAGGGCTGACGGTTTAAGCGGGGTTCGTTCTAAGGAAATTATTATACCTTTGGGGAGAAGGGTCATTCCTTGAAGCTTTTTATCAGGCTAACCAGATAGCCCAACATAAGGGAGGTTATAGGGGACAATAGCAAGCGCCACAGGGACATCGCCCACCCTTTCTAGCTCAGGATGACGCTATACAAGTCGCTCTAGAACTCATCGCCCCGCCACAAGGACAATAGTCATTGCAGTATGTATGAGTCTATCATGTTGCAACCACAGAGGGGACAACACCTGCACAAGAAGTCGAGGGTATGTTTCCCATCTTTGGTCATATTGGTCGCATTCTATTCGATACGGGTGCATCTCATTCTTTTGTTAGCACGGGGTTTTCACGGGAGACGGGTATGCTAGATTTTTCATCAGACATTATTTTACAAATAGACTCACCAATGGGTAGAGGGGCACCCATACAATTAATATGTAGGGTTATCGGTATTGAGATAGGTCAACTCCCCACCGCAGTTGATTTATTAGTACTTGGCATGCATGAGTATGACGTCATTTTGGGTATGAACTGGCTAGCTACATATAGAGCATGTGTGGATTATTGTGGGAGGTCCATCATCTTTGCCACTCCAGGGTAGGAGATGTACCTAGTTGCGATGCCGCACCCCAACGGTCGATCGAGCATGCATTTGTACTACATCTAGAAGGATACTTCTTCGCAGGTTGTGGTGACACTAGATTCCATCCCGGAGGTGAACGGGTCATTTTTTGGGGGTAGATTTTGTGGTTACCACCTAGTCGGGATATCAATTTCATGATTTATTTGTTTCCAGACACTAGACCTATTGCCCGTACTCCGTATCGGATGGCTCTTTTGGAGATAAGGGAGCTAAAAGAGAAGATTGAGAAGTTGTTAGGGAAGGGATTTATCAGGAGGATTACTTCACCCTGGGGTGATACCGTGTTATTCGTCAAGAAGAAGGAAGGATCTCTACATTTTTGTATCGACTATCAGGAGTAAAACAAAGTCACTATTCAGAATAAATACCCATTGCCACATATATATGATTTATTTTACTAACTGAGGGGTGCTGCATATTTTTCAAAGATTGATTTAAGGTTGGGTTACCACCAGTTAAGAGTTCGGGAGTAGGATATATAAAAGACCACCTTCCTTGCTAGGTATAGGCCGTACGGGTTTTTGGTGATATGATTTGGGCTAACCAATGCACCAGCGATATATATGGACTTGATGAAGTGGGCGTTCAGGGTTTGTTTGGATCGATTTGTTATCATATTTATAGATGATATCTTAATTTATTGTCAAACTACGGAGGAGAACGCAGAGCATTTATGAGTGGTCTTACAAACGCTTAGAGATCATCAGTTGTATGCAAAGTTTGTGAAATTCGAGTTTTGGCTAAGGGAGGTATAGTTCTTGATCCACATTGTGTCCGATCGGGGGATATCCATGGATCCAGGGAAATTTTCTACCGTGATGGAGTGAGGACAACCCACTACACCCATCGAGGTGTACAGCTTCTTGGGACTGGTCGAGTACTACTGTCGATTGATATAGGGGTTCTCCAAGATAGCCGAGCCCTTAAGGAATTTGACGAGGAATGGGGTACCATTTGTTTGGGATGAGGTGTGACAGTAGGAATTTGAGGAGTTGAAGACTAGACTGACTACAACATCGGTTTTGGCATTGCCTCAGGTAGGGGTTGACTACAGAGTCTTCACAGATGTGTCCTTATGGGGAATTGATGGGGTTTTAATACATGAGGAGAGGATAATATCTTATGCTTCCCGAAAGCTTAAGCATCACGAGGGACATTACCCCGCCCATGACTTAGAGTTAGCAGTTGTAATTTTTTCATTGTGAGTGTGGAGACACTATCTTCTGGGGAGAAACTTTATCTTTTCACCAACCACAAAAGCCTGCAGTAATTGTCCACACAGCAGGAGCTGAACATACGACAGAGGAGATGGCTAGAGTTTTTGAAAGATTATCAGTTCAACATTCGGTACCACCCGGGAAAGGTGCCATGGCTGGTGCTTTTAGCAGCAAGCCTATTTTTGAGTTAGAAATGGTGTGTAAGGCTAAGTGGCTGTCGCTTTGTGCCAACAATGACATGACCCGCACATTTAAGGAAGCTCTCACTATCACCCCGGGGATCATTATTCAGGTGGTGAAGGCATAGGGAAGAGATAAGCGTTCCCAGGAGCGAATGAGAGAGTTGCTAGCGGAGAGAGTGGATCACTTTCCCATTGGGTTAGATGGTGGTTTGAGGTTTCACGATAGACTATTTGTCCAAGATGATGAGGATTTGAGGCGAGCTGTTATGTTTGAGACGCATGGGTCACGATTTATGGTACATCCCTGAGGGAATAAGATGTACCACAACATGGGACGTCAGTATTGGTGGGTCGGGATGAAAAGGAACATAGTTATTTTCGTGTCAAAGTGGGCTACATTTCAGCTAGTGAAAGTGGACCATTAGCGTCCCATAGGATTTTTACAACCTTTAGAGATCCCGGTGTGGAATTGAAAAGTATCTCCATGTACTTTATTACTGGGCTACCTACATCGCAGAGGGAACATGATTTAATATAGGTGATCGTAGACAGATTGACGAAGAAGGCTCATTTCTTATCGGTCCGGACACATTACAGCTCAAAGAAGTATGCCAGACTATTCCTTGCAGAGATTGTAAAGCTAAACGGGGCACTGATCAACATCTCGTTAGATAGGGACTGGACATTTGTGTCCCACTTTTGGAGGCGTTTTGAGCAGGCCCTGGGGACATAGTTGAGATTGATCACGTCATATCATCCTCAGACCGATTAATAAACGAAGAGGATGAACCTAATGTTGGAGGACATGTTTAGGATATGCATTCTATATTTTTTAAGGCGAGTTGGAATCATTATTTGCCTTTAGTGTAGTTTTCATACAATAACAGCTACCAGTTCACGATCGAGATGACACCATTTGAGGCACTCTATGGGAGACCTTGTCATTCCCCCTCGTGTTGGTTGAGTTGGGGGAGAACAAGTTTCTCAGGCTAGACTTAATTTCGAACACTTCATAGAAGGAAGATATGATTCGGGCCAAGATACGAATTACCCAGGACAAGCAGAATAGCTATGTAGATGCGGGCCAGAGACACTTAGACTTTAATGTTGGAGATGAGGTGTTGGTTAAAGTGTCTACCATGAAGGGGGTAATGAGATTTGGTAATAAAGGGGATTTGTCTCCTTTATACGTGGGACCGTTCCCTATTCTAAAGAGGATTGGGCCTGTAGCATATCGGTTGGGATTGTCGGGTCACTTGCAGCGGATGCATGACGTTTTTCAAATATCTTCACTACGGAGGTTCCTTACAGATGACATAGCATACCAACACATTGATATTGACGATATAGATCTCTGTCCGGATGCTATTTATGAGGAGAGACTGATAGCCATTTTGGATCGATAAGACCACCAACTTCAATCCAAGGTTATTCCTTTAGCTCGGGTGAAGTGGGGACACCATCAGGAGGACGAGTTGACTTGGGAGAGGGAGGATGACATGCTCACAAAGTAACCCTAACTCTTCTAGCTATGTACGTACTTCCCTTGATTCAGAGGACGAAATCACGTTATTAGGGGGGGAGAATGTAATACCCCGTAATTTTTCAATTTTTTTTGATAATTTTTTTTAAATTGGACTTAATTGGAAATTTAATTTAGTAATTGCAAAGGTGTAATTTTTGCTAAGTTATATTTTTTTGTGATTGATTTTCTATGTCTATCTATGTTTATAGATATATCATCGCATTGATTGTATCAAAAATACAAATTAATGTGTGACACAATTTAAAAGTATCCAATGTTAACATAATATTATTCGGGACATATATGGGATCGTTTAGGTGTTTTAAACCTTTAGAAATAGTCTCGGGTCAATAGTATATAGGTTGGGGAACTTTTGGGCTAGTTGGGATATGAATTTCGGTCCATTTGGGAGTCCCAAAATTGAGTTTTAAGCCCAACTCGGGATTAGTATTAATTAGTGTTTATGTGGGGGTAAACCAATTCCCCATTACTATTCAGAAATACCTAAGCACAACTTCTAATGGGAGAGGAATGCATAAGAACTAAAATATGGAAAAAGGGTAAGGAATCAAGAAGAAATCAAATGGGCTTTCTTCCACAAATTTCTAAGGCAATAATTCTCAAACTTAATTTACGTTTTCAATGTATTTTCTTGATGCATAATGACCCTTAAATTTTCTGGGATTTAGGTTTGATATGAATGATATGATGATGAATACATATTTTATGCACGTAGAGGACTAAATTTAATATAAAATTTGTCCTAGAAATTTAGGTATCAAAATCTTGAAATTGGGGTTAGATGCCTTAGTGTTCTTGATAGTTAATTGGGGGCGTTTTAACTATTTGATGTAGAGGATATTACTGTCGGTATATGGACTGAAATCCTGATGTAAACCCCATGATAGATGCTCCATTTTATGAATTAAATAATGTTGGAATTTAGAATGAAATCTAAGTTGAAATATGTATTTAATGTTCATACATTTTGGGAAAATTAAGCATGAAATTGGAATTGAATCATGTAGTTAATGATCCTAAGTGGACTGATTAAGTTGCAGGGAATCAATTACATAACTATTAAGAAGTATAAACCCTTAGAAGTTAATTCCGAAGGAACTTTAGGAATCACATATTGAAACAAACAAGCAAATATGGGCTTCTGCATAAAATCGAATCGATTCGGCCTTGGAGCCAATCAATTCAGTTTGGCAATGAATCGATTAGGCGATGTACCAAATCAATTCGGTACTAGGAGATGAGTGATTTGGGCCTAGGATTTGGTTAAGGGTAATTTCAGCAGTCCAAGCGAGTTGGTAGGACCGCGTATGGGTCAATAGGTAATATATTAAAAATGAAAAGGTGCCCCTATTTATTTGGGAAAACTACATTTAACAAGATAGTTAAGTAATTATCTTAGGGAGTGGAATGAATAATTCACTAGAAGGTAAATTATTAATAAATGTAATAAATGTGGACTTCATGTGGGACTTTTATACGGTAATTATAGAGTAGTTACATATACATATTATACGAGATAATAATATGTACTTATGTGTATTTATGTGGACATACCAATGTTTGTAAGTTGTCCTATCGGCTTGGGGGTTCGTATGTTAGGACCGGGTACCACACATCATCATAGGTGGGCTTGAGGATTATGTAGGTCATATAGGTACTACATGGAGGTGCAATTTATGTGAGCTAGGTGTTGAAGCTGACCCTGCCTGTGTCACCGATAGGTATGGGCCGTGAACAGGAATCCTGCGTAAGGACCTCCCCTAACTTATGAGTATTTTTTTTTGTCCGCTTAGGATAAGAGATTCCCCCAGACTTGCCGATAGAGTACGAACTAGACACCAACGACAGATGCCTTTGTGTGTCAAATATATGAAAGGACATATATAAATAATTACCGGACTGTAATGAGATAAATTCACTTATCTAAGAATGTGGACATAAATTATAAGACCCTACTTTGTGATGCATAATATATGTTTATGCCTAGACGTGAGACTTATAAAATTAGGATATTATGGGTATTTGTAGTTAATTACGGTCAATACACTTAAACATTTAAATATCAAAAAATTCATTATTATTAATTTGGCACGTTGTCAGAGTCATTATTTGAGACTTATTGGGATGCGATTTATATCACACTTAGATGATGGGTGAGGTGTTAAACTCATGCGAGTAATGAAGGTGGAATATTTATTTTGCGTCAACTGTATTATTTCATCTTAAATTAATTAAGTTAATTCTTGAACATCTAAGGCTCTTACCCAAATTTAAATGTTTTCTCCCCACAAGTTCTCCTAGAAATGGATAGATGGATTGTGTTGTAGCAGTCTCGCAGTCTCTTTCATTCATCAGTTTTTAGATTCTTTGACTCTAGCATAGGTGCTTTTCTGCAAGAGTTAGTTATTTTATTTGTGACAGATGTAAGGGCATAAGCCTGAATTTCTTATATTAGGTTGTGGAATTTTCTTTATAGTGGGATTTATTATGTACTTAGTGTTGGTTTCAATTTATCTATTGTTATGGAAACATTCATAAAGTTCAATACATGCCTTTAAAATAATATAATATATATTACGTTTGTGCTGAGAATGGTTTGAATTGACAAACAAGCCCTATCTTCGACGTATCGTGCCTGGCCAGCCTTTACGTGAGAAAATAGGGGTTGTTACACTTTCTGTCTCTATGGAGTGAATTCATCATAGTTTTAGTAGGGTTGTGAATTAACCATCCTTCTAAAGGTAGGAGAAGTTAGCTATTTATATGGCTGGGGTGGTGCCATGCGCACCCCAAGCATGTAGGAGGCATGTACAATATCAAGTGGCCAATGTCATCCGGTCACCTATCATCTGTGCTTGTAAATAATGATTGAGAGATATTATCCACACATGAGGTGGATGGTGTCCACATGAGGTTCGCAGCCCACACGCACTCTCCCACGCATCATCCATTCCACATGCCTTGCTAGATGTGCCCTACTGAGGTGAGGTGTCAGCCTGGCCGAGCAAGAGACCTCTGAGGTTCTTTTAGATCACATGTTGGTAACTGTAAATTTTTTTGCGTTTTTATTAAAAATTTCAAATGAAATATACCAATTAAAAAAAAACTTAAAAGGCAAACAAAATCTTTTTGTATTTTTTAATACGACTCAACAAATGTTAAATAAAAATACAAAAGAGTCAAATAACATACAACTAGCAAACATATATATATAGCATGGTATGTATCATGTGCAAGAAAATGAGAATCAATGAGTCTAATATGTAAAGCCTCAAAATTATATTTCCTAACCCACATATGTGTAACACGATGATATATGGTTTTGGAAACCTTGGTGGATCTAGACTAAGACCTACGATGATAATTTTTAAGATAAAGCAAAAATGCCTAGGGTGACCTGTCCTATCGCAAATGCATGGTCTTGGCTTTGTGATCAAAAGAATTTGTATATCGAATCCAATTCCACACTTGTCATCTTTTATTTGGATGGTTACTAACATCTTATCCAACTTCTCGTACCTAGATCTCAAATCAAAATTTACACGATTCAAGTATCAATATCTCTTCAAGATCAACTATTCGAGACTCTAATAAATGCCTAGACTCCTCAAACTCAAGAATATCCTTCTTTATAACCTCCGTCAATCCACAAAGGCTATCTCTCTCACCCTCAACATACTCTATCTTCTCTTAAAAAGTCCCCTCATATACCCTAAGATCCTGAGTTAAAATTCGCACATTATTTCCTATGGCATGCTCTTTCAACCTAGCTTCCAACTTCAAGTCTTGCTTATTCACATTCAATATTTTTGCATACAACTCATGGAAGGAAACTTGGATTTCACTCTTCTACTACTCTTCTTCATCATCACTCTTTTCTTCACTCTATTCCCCATCACACATTTGGGATACACAAACGATGGCCTCGCAAATGTCATGCCTAGAAATATCTTCATGGGAAGATTTCTCATCAAATCTCACATGACTACCCAGGGAGAATTGCTTCCCTCTTTCAAATTACTCTCACCAAGGATGACATTATAAGCATTCGGTTTTTTGCCCCCCTTCCATACTTTAGTGGGGCACTAAGCTAAGATATAGCCGTAAACCTCAAACCATAAAGCCATTTCGATTTGTCACTCGTAAAGTTATCATTATAATTTTAGGGAAGTGATTGATCTTGTTATCTCAAACTTTTTCGCATCTTTCGGTTGCTTTTGAAACTTGAGAAATTTCTTGAATTTATTTTCTAACAAGGCCATACCTTTGGTCTTAACGTCAGATTAATCATTCAAAACTTGTGTTTTTTCCTGTCGGGCTTTCAAAACAATGCCCTTTTCCTTCTTATTCATTTTGTAGGAAAAGAAGTCAAGCTCACAAGTTTGTAGGTCACATACAAGATCTTCAAACTTTTTAGAATTTAAAGCACCCAAGGAATTGAAAACAATCACATTTGATTAAATCTTTCAGACAAATACCTTAAGATTTTCTTCATTACTCGGTTATCCAGTATTCTCTTTCCTAAGTTAAAATATGAGTTAACTATATCGGATAATCTACTGTAGAACTCATTGAAGGTTTCACTGTTCAACATCTTAATGGTTTCGAACTGAGTTATGAGGTTTTGGAGTTTAGAAGACTTTACAACACTAGTTCATTCATGGGTGAGTTGGAGTACGTCCCAAACTTCTTTAAACATCACACAAGTCATAATGCAGTGGAACTCCTGCAGGATAACAGATCAAAACAAAGCATTTAAACTATGTAAATTATAACTTTGTAACCCATGTTCAACCTCACGCCATTACTTTACGGGTTTGGGTAACCTATTTTCTCTAACTAAGGTTGTAGTTGGGGACCAGCCAGTAAGTATCGCATGCCATACCTAATCATCTATAGCCTTAAGTGTAAATTTTATACGCATTTTCCGGTATGCATAGTTTGATGCCTCAAACATCAAGGATCTAAGACCATTACAACCAAAAAAGTCACGCCTAACAATGCTAAATCTAAACACAACTTAGTATTCTAACTCTGTTACCAATTTAAAGAGGTTCGATAGCTCAGGAAAGGATGATCTAACTAACAAAAAGTGTATTTAAAAAAAAAAATCAAATTTAATGACTAAAACTTTTAACAGATTAAACCCAATAAAATTTGTGTAACACTTTTAAACAGTTTGTTGTGAATACCCGATTTACCTAATTTCATATTTTTAACCAAAAACATACATCTAGGCGATATTAGATAAAATAAATAAAACATCCACTATAGGCCGATGAAATGGGAAAACCTTGGACGATCGAGCAAAATAGATTATATGATAAGGTTTTGCAAATAGATTACTATGATAAGGTTTTGCAAATACAAATAGATTACTATGATAAGGTTTTGCAAATACAAGTGAATTGTGTGGCTGGGCCATCCGAGGTTTTTTCCATTATCGATATTCCTCGTACATCGGTGTCTTGTGAGATTGGTGTATTTATTTTATTTGTTGTCACCTAGATGCATGCTTTAGGTTAAAAAAATAAAATTTGCTAAATTAGTTTATCGCTGCAACTCGATTTGAAATCTGTGAATAAGTTTTTGTTTGGTTAATTTGTTTAAAGACATGATTTTTAAAAATTGAAAAAAATTATAAAAAAAATTAGAATTTTTATTTGCAAGACCATTCTTTATTAAATGCACCACGGATATCAAGTGCACTTTCCACGCTTACATTGTATCATTGAATGGATGAACATATAAAAATTAAAATATAAAGTTGTTTTTTGCTTTTTAATTAGGTACCTCGGTATTGGTTATTTTAAGATTTCGTGTATCACAGTTAGAGTTGACAACCTTAAATACTAAAAACAATTTTGCAATTTTTAAAAAGAAGTCACAATCGATTAATTGCTATATTGCATAGTATAATAACTTTTTAAATCTCCATACAGTCAAAAATAATTTTACATAAGAGGGTGTCTTAATATTTGTTAAACCCATGAAGAATATATGAATAATAAATCTTTAAAATATTAAATAAATCATGAAATTCGAAAAATGTAAAAACATAATTAATTTAATAAAAATGAATACAAACTAAATTTAATAAAATTTAAATACAAGAAAATAGTTTAAGAACCAAAAGAATAAATCAAAAAATAATTTAGATGGAATTGTCATTTTCGCTTTGTTTACTTTTTGATCAATTTATAGAAAACTCTCTAATAGTCAAGAATGTTTGCTATGATTGTTTACCAGTTTGTTCGTAATGTAAAAGTTGTTGATTTTAAGCGAAAAGTAACCATTTTTGTAGAGAATATACTTTCCAAAGTAGTTAAATACTAGTCATTACCACCAAATCTGATTATGTTTTATAAACAAATACCATAAAGTTTATCCATAATCCCAGAAAGTTTGAACTTTGGGAAAAGCAATTCATATTTCGCACATGCGCGCAAGAGGGGGGAAGAGAGAGAGAGAGAGAGAGAGATTTTTTAAAAATATTTAGTAAATATCATTTTTTTAAAATTATATACATAATATTTAATATAGTTTAAAAACAAATTATTTTGTAGTGTATATACTTTTTCCATAAAAGAATATAAATAAGGACCTGTTTACAAGAAACCAAAAATTAATTATATAATTCAGTTTCAATCTAACATATTTTAAAGAATAATATTAAGTCCCTGACACTGACATTAACACGCGTGTAATAATGTCCCTATAGGGACTAAACATTTTTTTTATATAAATATTGGACTAACCAATAAATGAAACAGTTTTTCAAGAATGTAACCTAACTATGTTTCATTGAAAGACAAAAAAAAAAGAAAAAAAAAACACTAACTAAGTAGCTATTTTTTTCTAATATGTGTTAATAAGACAAGTCTAAAGTATCTTGTTATTGCATAATCTATGGTTACACAATTAGAAAAACATAAATGACATATTCTTCAGTGACTGAACTTTTTGTATCTTTTGAAGCTCTCACGTTCAGTTTTGATAGTTTTCTCATCATGTTCATCATCTCACATGGAACAAAAAGATGGTAAAAGTGGTGTTACTTTTTATAAGAGTGGTTTTAGTCAAACACAATTAGTTGGAGTTGTCATTTGGGCTTTGTTTTACTGTTTTATCAATTCATGAATTTAATTAAAAAAATAACTATCTCTCTAGTAGTCAAGAATGTTCGATATGACTGTTTACCAATTTATTTGTATGGTGAAAAAGTAGTTGATTTTCAACTAAAAATAACTTTTTTCTTAATGTATACCTTATATTTAAATTAAGTTGCAGTTGTCATTTGCGCTTTGTTTTACTGTTTTATCAAATCATGAATTTAATTAAAAATTAACTCTCTCTCTCTCTCTCTCTCTCTCTCTCTCTCTAATAGTCGAGAATGTTCCATATGATTGTTTACTGATTTATTTGTAAGGTAAAAAAGTAGTTGATTTTCAACCAAAAGTAAACCTTTTTTAGAGAATATATACCTTCTATTTATTTTGTGTGTGTGTGTGTGTGTGTGTGTGTGTGTGAGAGAGAGAGAGAGAGAGAGAGAGATGTCTTTGTGCTATTTAGTAATTACGATTTTTTAGATAACATACCTTATATTAAATATTGTTTAAAATAAAATATTTTGTATTTGCTTTTTTCTATAACAATAAAAAAATAGAGGCATATATCAAATAGTTCCTCGAACATTTTTTAATACACGTTTAGTTCAAATCTTTTTATTTTTTGCCTAAAAGTTCCTCACCATATAAAAAAAATTAAAACAATGACACACATAAACCCATTTACCCACCTCCCTCCACCCCCACTGTCGGAGCTCCAACAGTGGAGGTGTGGTGGTGGGTGGTGGGTGTGGGAGGTGGGGAGGGGGTGCCGTTAGCATGGTCCTTTAAAAATAAGAGAATATTGGGTAAATGAGTGTTTGATGGACTAAATGGGTTAAACAAAAATAGGAGTCTTTTGTGTTTTTATGTGGTGAGGGACTTTTTGGAACAAAATAAAACGACTTTGACTAAACGTGTATTAAAAAATGTTCAAGAGACTTTTTGATAATTGATCCTAAATAATAAGGGTCATTTAAAAAAATGTCAATAATTTCTTTAATTTTTAGTCTAATATATTTTTATAAATAATGCTTAGTTCCTACTATGACATCCACTCATAAATAGTACAGTTAATTATGTGTCAAACACTATATGTATAATAATGTCACTACAAATATTAAATATTATTTTTGAAAAAAAACTTGAACTAAACATTAATTGAAACAATTTTTTAGCCATTAACAATTGATTATTAACCTTATTGGTATAAGAAGAAAGAAACCAAAAGAATGAACAAATGCTGGGGCGGATGCACATGGGGACCAAGGGGGGCTTGGCCCCGGTTCAATTTTTGGAAAAAAAAATATATAAGATTTTTTGGTAAAATTTGAAACATTGAGTTATAACTCTATTTATATTAAAAAAACTAAGGTTGTAAGATTGTTATTAATTAAAAATCTAAACCGAAGGTAAAGATCCTTGTCAAATTATAATTTCTATGTACGATTTTTTGTAGTCCCACCAAATATATACCCGTATTTCTATAATCCGACCGATGTCAAATTTCTGTAATTTGTGTCCCAAACATATATGCCCCCAAAAAACTCGAAACATATAATTTGTAGTCAATTTGGATGAACTATAAGTTGTATAAAACTCGAAATAATCCAAAAAAAATTCATCTCGGGGGATCCCCCCCCCCCCCCCCCCCCCCCCCGCCCCCGGCACGACTAGAAACTTTCGCCCCGATTGACCAAAAATCCTGGATTCACCACTGATTGAATGAGCCTGATCTATAGGTGCGTCTTGAAAGTTCTCATCATATAGGATTGCACTCAGGAGGGGCCTGCATATGCATGATCATTTTTATGGGCATGCACAAGCAGAGGCAGATCCATAAATTTATTTCGGGTGGGGCACAAACCATTGTCAGGGGTTCAGGGGCGGAACCCCGCGAAATTTTTTTTGGGGTTACAAATTTTTTAGGGGTAAAAATTTGAATTTTTTCCTTTTTTTGGGTGGGCACAAGTCTAAATTTACAATTTTCTAGGGGTAAAATTTTGAATTTGAGATTTAGGGTCGAGCACTTGCCCCACCTTCTTTCCATATGGATCCGACCCTGGCTTCTTGTATGTTTGATTGTAGAAACTTGTCCTTAAATCTCTTTAGTAAATTTATCTTCGCTCCACCTTTTTTTATTTTGTTTTCCATTATGTAATACACGTACAATAGACGGGAGAAAAATTAAAATAACGAGAAAAATATATTTATAATAAACATTCTACAAAATAATTATGGCATAATGATGAAAAATATAACCATTATATTTTTAAAAACAAAGTTCTAGTATTCAAAAAATTAATGTTTACGCACTAGTATCAAATATGAAAAAAAAAATAAAAAGTGCAAATTTGTTGAAAAAGTGAAAATTATCAATAATGAATACATATAAAAACAGAAGAGAAGAAAAATCGTTATGTGTATTTAAGGTATATTTTATTTTTTTATTTAAACCTCCCGATAAAGTACGTTGGTTAAATAAGAACTCAACCGAACAATAGAGGTATATTAAAATTTCACTGATTAAATAAAATTTAAGTGATTAAAATAAGGATCAAATATCAAAAAGTCCTTCAAACATTTTTTAATGAACATTTAGTCTAAGGCTTTTATTTTGTACCAAAAGGTTCGCGCCAGGGGGTAAAAGACTTTTTAATGCAAAATAAAAATGCTAGCACTAAATGTGTGTTGAAAAAAATTTGAGGGTCTATTTGGTATATGTCTCTTAAAATAAACCATCCCTTTTTTTATACTCAGCTATACGCAAAAAGCATATTTTTGTGGAAACAAATATATAATTTAATTTATTTAGCGTTAAATCTGAAGATTAAGGGACCGAGAATACAAATCGAGTTGGATTAGATATCTATCACTTGTGATGGTTTGTATTCTATTTTTATTTGTGTTCGGATATGCCCAGATATTGTTAACCCTTCACTTTCAAAACCCTTGACTTACCTGTCCTTTGGTATTTTTTATTTCCGTATGGTATTTCTCCTATAAAACCCCATTTCCCCTCACAACCTCTCTCAAACCATCACATTAGAATGGCAGAAGAAGCACATACTCACGAGCACAAGGAGGAAGTTGAGAGCATAGATATTGGGAAAAAGCATGAAACTAAAGTTGAGAGCACAGATAGGCCAAATGTACTCTAGTTATTAATCTTTCAAAGGGTCATCTCTAAATACAATATAATATTGAGAGTTAAGGTAGAAAAAAAAGACTCAATATTTATATCATTTGCAATGTGAAATTTGTAAAATTTATAAGAATATGTAAGCCTTTATATGTAATGATGTTAAAAAAGATTGTTTCTATACCAATAATATAATTTCTTTTTTTTTTTTAGTTGTTTTTCTTCTTTTCTCATTGATTTACGTTTTTTAAAATATGCAGTCGAGTGAAGAGGAAGTAGAAGAGGGAGGAGAGAAGATCAAGAGGAAGAAAAAGAAGGAACTCAAGGAGAAATTCGAAGAGAAGAAAATCGAGAAACACGGAGAGGACACAAGCGTGCCGATAATTAAATGCGACGACAATGTAAAAACCCATGCCGAGCCCGAAGAAAAGAAGGGTTTCCTAGACAAGATTAAAGAGAAACTTCCCGGACATAAGAAAACCGATGAGGTTGCTGTACCACCACCGGCAGAGTGCGGAACCTCGGATGGCGAGGGAAAGAAGAAAAAAGGATTTCTTGAAAAGATCAAGGAGAAGCTGCGTGGATACCACCCCAAGACTAAGGAAGAGAAGGAAAAAGAAACTCCTGCCCATTAAGGAGAACATTATGGTGGTGTTAAGGGTCATGATTGTGTTGAAGTATTGGTTTGATTTTCTTTTTACTTTTTGAGTTACTAGGTTGAATTATACTTTTGTGGTTCAAGTTATGGTTTATGTTTTGGCATTTATGTTCCTTAGTGGGTGATCGGTTATTACCAAGTCCATATAGTTTTCGTATTGTGACCTGGAAAGTATTATTAATGGATTGATTACTTTTGTTTCTAATTTGGATTTATTGATAGTATATTCTACCTTGTCTAAATATATACATGTTGTTTGTAATTATTTTTATATTTATTTTTTCTTGTTTTTTATTTATAAATTTTATTAATCATTTTGTAGTGATTTTTCAAAAAAATATTTTTTATTTAATAACAATAACTTCGATGGACTAAAAACGGAGAATACACCATATGTAAATAAAATACATTGTGAAGTTAGCGACATACCATGTAAATAAACCCAAATATAATTGTGTACATAATAACATTATATAATTGGATTTTCAAGAGCTGACCACCACACTCTCTCACACACTCTCTCTCAAGTTGTGTTTAATTTTACCTATTAAATATAAATCAAAATCATTTAGACATAAGAAGTAATAAATATTGTTTTCATTTTTTAGATAAGTAAGATGTTAGCGACTATATTTTTATCTGAATAATTAAGAGGTCCAAATGTAGAGTTATGTTTGATGTCGGAATGTAATTCCATATTGAGATGAAAAAACAAATGTAACATATGAACATATAGACATGGAGAATTCGAGTGGTTTCTCCACTCATCTATTATATTTTCATATATACATATTTATATGTCCTTAAGGTTTACTTTTTTATGTATTGTTTATACAATTTTATAAATCCTTTATTCAACTATTTGTACGTCTATATGCTTTTCTGATGTGGACAATTAGTAATCGATTTTTAGACCTTTAAGATTGGCAGTGACGCACAAGAATATGAGTAGTCACTCAGAGAAAAAATTGATTTACCTTGGACAAATGGGTTCTCTATAATCATGTCATTTATGAAATATAGTAAATTGTAATTTAAAAAGATTGTAAGAGGAATGCTTATATATAAACTTCCTACTTTCATTTTAAAATCTTACGTATAGGTAATATGAACTGTAATTGCAACATATTTTTATGCGCAATAGTTCATACAAAATGTTATTCCAAGTTTTTAGTTTCTTTTGAAATTTGATGTTTTTTTTTTGTTTCATACTAATGACATTATGAGTTTGCATAAAAATATTTTAATTTATACCACATATACATTATAACAAAGGCTATATGCCCGGGGTTTACTACGAATACATATATAAGAACATACATTTACATTCGTATATCTTTAGTATATAACTAAATTTGTAGATCATTCTCCCATAGTAACACGTGAAAGTCATAATTTTCCCAATTCTTATCCTTCTTATTCTCTCTCCGATTTACAACTGAGTTCCCTTACACTCTATCTCTCCTCAAGTTATCCTAATCCATGTTTCTTCTCTTCACATGCTATGTTGCCACGTGTGTTTAATTATTTTTGCCTCAAAGAAGGATTGTTATCGCCGGGAAAGTAAATGCCTAGAAATCTTTTACCATAATTTCAAATACCTTCCCTTGCTTGGTTAACCAATGGATTAATGTCGTGAATCTAAATGTAGTGTTTGATTCATGTATGGAAAGTGACATGACAATGCATAGTATATAATAATAATATCCTTTAGTTACACACACACACACACACACACACATATATATATATATATATATATATATATATATATATATATATATATATATATATATATATATATATCACTATTCTAAAAAATTCGCCTAGGCTTGAAGCGTGGGAGAAACGCCCCGCCTTAAGCTTTTGACGCCTTATGCTTGGTAAAATCCTGAAGGCGCACTTTTTCTTTAAAAATAACAATGCTTTAGTGAAATGATATCCCTTTTTAAAAAAAAATTTACAAACTGGACCATTATCTCATCCAAAATAATCAATTAGTATTTTAATTTGTACTTATTGAGACATATTTGAATGATATGTACAATTTTATTATTTTAATAGCCTTGCTACGGTTATAAAATATTAAAATATATTAAAAAGGTCTAAAACGCCTTTTCACGCATAAGGCCCGCCTAGGCTTCTAAGGCTTAAGGCTTGGCCTCCACGCCTCGATCACGCCCAGCGTTTTTTAGAACATATATATATATATATATATATATATATATATAGAGAGAGAGAGAGAGAGAGAGCATACCTAGCAACATACCTATTTTTTTTAAATAGTAAAAAAATAATTTTGAGTTAATATTTTTTATGAGTTAGTGATATTTCAATATGATATTTTAATTTGCCCCTGTAAAAATATTCAGATCAAAACAATGTGTTTTGATATTTTTAAAAAATAGATAAAAAAATTGACAGTTTTAAAGGGTAAAAACTGACAGTTTTTTTACCCATTTTTTAAAAATAACAAAAGCCATTATTTTTAATTGATTTTTTTATAGGTGCACATTGAAATATCATGAGACCATATAAAAAATATCATCTCAAAATGATATTTTGAACTATTTTAAAAAAGGGGTATATTCTAGGAGGGATGTTGGAGCTCTCTCTCTCTCTCTCTCTCTCTCTATATATATATATATATATATATATATATATATATATATATTCCTACTCTTGTGCGGACCAGACATATGTCACTTGGCGGTGAGCCTAGAAAAAGGGAGAGAGAGTGTGCCTATAATTTAGGCGTTAATTTTTAGGCGCACCGTTAGGTGATACATGTCCGGTCCGTATTCTTATAATGTGGACTAGTCCGCACAGGAGCATTATATATATATACGGTCCGTATTCTTATAATGTGGACTAGTCCGCACAGGAGCATTATATATATATATATATGTATATATATATAATAAATCTTCTTTGATAATGTTATAAAACAAAATAATATGATTCACTATTTTTAAATCTATGAACAAAAATTGTTTTCTACATAAATATATTCAAATATTTACTAAGTTTAATAATTTATGGTATATCTATGTGCATTATAGTGTATGTTAATATAACTAGTTATTAGATGAGGGAAAAATGCCAAAAGAAAATTTTTAGAACTTTTAAGCTATTATTAGAATCTCACATTACAAAATTTTCTTCTCAAAATAATATTTAGATTTTATGGATAATTTTGATAATTTAATATTTTATAAGCATCTTTGTCTTCACTGAAATTATTGTAAGGATTTCCATGGGAACGTAAGAATCCCACCTATTGGATGAATTTTGATTGCACCTTTTTTCCACCAAGAAGGTTATCTAATTCCACTGTGGTCACATTCTCTTGTAACCTAACCTCACACCAAACATAGTAATGTTACACATTACCATAATTGTTAGAAGGAATCAAATTCCACGTAGTTTTTTCGCGTTCTAAATGGGTCTTATAGCAGACATTTGCTATGTTTCCTCTTCCAAATCTTTAAACTTTCTATTTTCTCTGTCTACATTGTTTAATGTAACATGTCTATTAGGGGTGACAATATTGGAAACGATACGACATGAAATTGATCATGTAGTAAAAAAATGTTCACCCTTATTATTTTAAAAGTATGTCGGACTATATAATACAAGATATTTTAAGAGAGTGTAATAAGCCATGTTGTAAAAAAATGTATTTAGATTCAATTATATAGGAGTTTAGTGTAATTTTACTACACCACTTAAACATTTCAATTATGTATTAAAATATGTATAAGAGTAAATAGATTATTTAAAACACAATTATATATGAGTTCAGTATATTTTTAATTTAAGGACAAAATAATTTAATGTACAAAAAAAATTTTCATTCTTAAAACCACTTGAATAACATATTATAACCTTCCTCTTGTTATAAAGGATGCATCATGCACTCCCACTTGTTATAAAGTCAATGTGTATTTAAGTATATATTTATGAGTTTATAAAATTTTATGTAATTAGTTATACAAAGATTTAGTTTTGCAAAAAAAAAAAATATATAGGAATAGGTAAAGGACCCACGTCAAAACATTTCCTACCAGTAGGTATATATTACCTTAGAGTCCAAAATGCTTTGTTATATACATTATTGGAGTCCCACATCAAAAATAGTTGCAAGTCTTACCACTATTAACATATTACAAATCTACTCGTAACTCACTTATAAAGTTGGGACTGAATCTGGTCTAAGAGTCTTCTAGCTCTGGCCTGCTAATATTTCAAAAACTACGGTGAACCCATTTTTGGGACCAGTAGAATGTTAATTTACAGTGCACTAAGGGATCCTGTAAGAAATCGAAGGGCATCCGTTGATTGAGTTTCAAATTTTTAATATGTATTTGAATGTAATCACTTGAATGAGAATTTAATTAGCACGAGGGTTGACAATTATGTACTTGTGTCATTTTTTTATGTTTCTTGTCTATTTATGTTTAAAAAAAGATTGTTAAACACTTCTCTCGTGTTTTTAGGTTGGTCGTGTTCGTTTTAATTAAAAAATATATAATATTGGATTGTGTCGTTTTAATGTTAGATAAATCTTGTTCCGGTCGTGTCTGGCTTATCACGGCCCAATAACACGATTTGGCACCCATTTTGTGTGTGTGTGTATGTGTGTGTGTATCTTTGCTTCCTTAACAATATAATTGCCAATTCCTCTACTTTCATAAAATTCCCTCGTAACTTGATCAAATATCATGTAAAAGATATTTCATTATGAGCCATTAACGCTCATATTTTAAGAGGATCCATTACTATGATCTATTCCTATTCATGCCTATTATTCTTCATATATTTTTTGTCCTTCTCTTTAAATTTTATCACTGACACTAACATTAGATATTTTCTCTATTTTAATTCACTTTAGTATTTACCAAATCCATTCCATCACCACAAAATATTTCCACATATAATAGTCGAGGATATGTTGAGTAACCAATGGATAGTCAGGGTTGATTTGTGGAACGTTCTAGGAGAAGGCATTTTTGGCAGCCGAATGGGAAAAAGTTCTGGAAATTATTTGAGGCCATTCTAGTCAAGCGGTTTGTGTCTTTATTTATTTATTAATTTTACAACTAGTTTTGTATTAGGACTCCTGCAATTGGGATTTTGAGATGTAATTAAAAAAAGAAATAATTGTATTATTCCAGTGGCCATCTGGGATTTCTCCGATATGGATTCACCCCGAAATAAGAGAATTTTGGCATGTGCGGCTCTTGAGAAATCTTTGCGGGCTCCCACATATATAAATTGTCCTTCATTAAATGATGATGAAAAGGTAGAACATGGAGTCACGAACCTATTTTACTCAAACTAGGCAAAAGATGTTGTAGTTTTGATAGAAATGTCATCAAAGACAAATTAATGCATAGTAAATAAAAAAAATTGAGGGTCCAGCGACTAAGTTACCGAACGGATAGGTGTTAGGCACCCATTCTTCCCTATTAGTGTCTCATAAGCTAGGATAATATTATCATTTTCTCCAAAATATAATTCATGTGTTTAATGTCAAAATAAGTTAGAAAAATAGATCGTCATATACACATCATGAGAAGGACGGAAATGATTCATTATGAGGAGTATAAAAAGAAAGAAAATAATCTGACAAGGTAGCCAAAATGTGTGCAGTACACGAAGAATGGAATATGTATGTATGAGGAGGGCGCTAAAAATATGATAATCAAAAGGGACAATGATATGTGCAATGTATCAGACACAAATCCGCCATGGTGAAATAAATATGCGTCTCTAACGAAAGTCTAAAAATGAAACATAATAAAAGAATATGAAAATATGATATGATTAACCAACGGATCGTGATTTACTATGAGGAAGTGAATATGCATGTTTGATGGGTTACCAGTACTTATATATGTATATACGCATAGTAATACTAAATATTAGAACTAGTAAAGAAAATAAATAAGCAAATAGGACTGGAATATAGAGGATGACTAGGGACGCTTAGATAGGCCAAAAAAGGCAACAAAGTCCATGTAGTTTGACAACATGCAAGGGTGGGGCTTAACCCATGAACCAAAAACTTGAAATTCTCTAAGTTCATTTAAAAATGTTCACAAGTGTTGGGAGTGTGAAAAATGGAAAATATACTTTAGGGTTTAAAGGTGAACCCTCTTTTAGCATTTTTGGTTTATAAAATTATGTTTTTTGCATATAAATAATAAAAAAATCGATTAATTGGAGTAATAAAATGAAATAAAGTAAAAATATTTGAAGAGTGAAGAAAAAAATAATAAATGACACTAGTTAAATAATATGTAAAAAGATTGAAGTGGACCTCATATAGAACTTTGCTATGATTTTGACGTAAAGCAGGCTAATTTTTATGGTGTTTGAGTGTTGGTGGGGTAATGGTAAAATTGGGTGGCAAAAAGTGAGGTCAATGCGATGTAAGAAAAGTGGAGAGAATTTTTAGAACATGAAATTTTATAATGACTGTTGATACCAAAATTAATATGCTGATATGGACGAATAATACGAAGACACGTGTCAATCTACGTGGCACAATAGCAACGAGGAAGTTCATTTCCCCGACCAACTCATGTTCTCTCCGAGCAACGAGGACACACCGAGGAACTTTAGCACTCCGAGGTACTCCAGCGCTCCGAGGAACTCCTGAACAATGAGCAACTAAGGCGGTCCGAGCTGCATCTCGGACGTAGCATTAATTGCCAGATAATCAACAGTTCAATTATTCATTGAATGTTTATCATCTTGACGCACACGCTGCATTAAATGTATTACCCTTTCATATGTATACCATTTAATGTATCAACCCTTTCATGTACAACCTAAGGGCTATAAATACCTTGTATCACCCTCATTCAAAGGGACCGGAATTTCTTGGTTGAACTTGTCATCGAGAATTCCCAAACACTCAGCAATAACATAACAGTGGACGTAGGCCATTCATATAAGGCTGAACCACTTTAAAAATCTTTGTCTCATTTTATTTATCTGTCATTGAATAATTAGAGCGATCTAATTTTTTACATCAACAGATTGGCGCCGTTTGTGGGAACGATTGTTACTATCGTTTTTCACCAAAAATCATTCATCATCAATGGCGGATAATCCAGAATCTAGCAATCGAAACGCTGGAAATACTGGAAATCCTCCGAATCCCTCTGCACCTCCAGATCTAGCCGGGATTATGATGAATCTGGCTCAAGGACAAACCGCCATGCAAGAAACAATGAGGCAACTCATACAAACCCTTCATGGCGGTGCACCTGCACGTTCAGGACAGCAAAGTGGTTAGAGGCAAACTTATTTGCTTTCTTCACGATCCAGGCATACTGAGTCACATCGTAATGAGGAGTCTGATGATTTCTCTTATCAACCTAGGCGAACTTCGTCAATAAGGGCTACAGATACTGATCAACATATCACCCTCTCTCCAGAAGGACCCAATGCTTTAGAAAGACTGAGTAGGGTGTCTCCTTTCAGTCGATTAGGCCCTAGGAGATATAGGAGTCCACCTAAGACCATGTCGAGGAGTTTTCGACAACCATCAGATCTAAAATAAGGATCAGCACAATCACGACCAGTTGCTCGTCAAGATAAATCTCAGGAGGCTACTTCAGAACGATCTATTGCACGAACTAACAAGCTCGATGAAGGAAATGATGCGTGGAAAGGTTCCATTCAGTGGTTGGAGGATAGATTGGGAGAAATGGCTAAGGTAAAGAACCCCCTACAACGAACTTTTGTTCGAGGAACACCTTTTGTACAGGCCATTGTAGATTTCCCTACACCATCGAAATTTAAAGCACCCGTGGTAACTCCCAAATATGATGGAAAGACAGATCATGTTCTTCACATAGAACAATATCAAGCTGCTGCTGACATCTATGTTGTCCCCGACGAGATGAGATGCAGAGCATTCTCAGGAACTGTTACTGGATCTGCCCAGATATGGTACAACAATCTTCCTCAGGGTAAGATTTTAACTTTCTTTCAGTTGGCCGAGTTGTTTATTGGCAATTTCTGTTTTGGAGCAAAGCCAGTAAAACGAGTAGCACACTTGTTAAGCGTTAGACAAAAATCTGGTGAGAGTACTAGAGATTACATAACTCGTTTCAACAACGAGAAGCTAGAAGTCATAGATTATGAAGAAAAGACAACAATCACTGCCTTGATGAGTGGGTTGTTTCCTAACAAGTTGTATTACACTTTGGCCAAAGATCCACCTACAACTATGTCAGAGTTGATGGCAAAAGAGTCCAAAATCATGAATGCCGAGGAGGCTATGGCTGCAAAGAAGAATATGGATAAATAAATCAAGGTGGAAGTCGACAAATCCAAGAAGAAAGAACATAAAAGCAATGGTGGAGATAAACATTCCAAGAATAAATGGGAAGTCATGAAGAAGTATGATAATTATACTCTTTTGAAAATGGGTATTAATCATGTTTTCGAAGAAATCAAGAACAACGAGGAGGTAAAATGGCCAAAGAAACTGAGGACAGTCCCTGATTCGAGGAGTAGGGATAAATATTGCGAATTTCATAAAGATCATGGTCACGTGACCAAAAATTGCATAGCTCTTCAGAACGATATTGAAACACTCATCCGAAGAGGAAAGCTAGAAAAATATGTTGATCGGGGAGGTGAAAGGAAAGATAACGACCGAGGTAGAGAGAGGTCTAGATCTCCTCGTCGGGCAGAGGAGAAAAAGAAGAGAAACCATGAAAATGATCCAGAGGATGACCCCGATCTTCCCAAGAAGCCAAGACAACTAGAAAGACAGGTATTTTAAATACGCTTTGGTTCATTTGATTGTAATGTCATTACAGGAGGAGATGCAGGAGGAGGAGACCTCACTGCAGAAAGAAAGGCTTACCTTAGAGAGGCTCAAGCTTGTTCATATATTCAACGAATAAATCTGGCCGAGGACGATCGTCCGAGGAAGGTAAACAAAGAGAAGCTGGTGATTGGCTTTTCAAAAAATGACCTGGCAGGTGTTCTTTATCCTCACGACGATCCTCTGGTGATCAAAATGAGGATGAAGGAAGTAGTGATTTCAAGGGTGTTGGTAGACAATGGAAGTTCGGCAGACATCATGTACTATTCATGCTTTGACAGCTTGAATCTGAAAGTATCTCAATTGGAACCGTATCACAGACCCCTCCTGGGTTTTGCTGGCGAGAAAGTTTTTCCACTTAGGACGATCAAGTTGGACATATTCATTGGAACCTGGCCTGCTTGTCGAACAGAAAGAATACGCTTCTTTGTGATGGATAAGAATGTGCAATCAGCCTACAACATCATCATGGGAAGAGTTGGTTTGAAGAAGTTCGAAGCAGTTCCATCTACAGTACATCAGTGCTTAAAATTCCCAACAAACTTTGGAGTAGGAGTTGTGAAAGGTGATCAAAAAGTAGCTCGGGAATGCTATTTTTCATCTGCCGAGCAAGAGGAGCTTGAGGAATCAAGGAAAAAGACTACTACCTACCAAGTGGAAGAAGATACAGAGATTGAAACTCTCGATCCCAGAGATGAATCCCAACTTGTAAAAGGATAGGTGGTGGAATCTACAGAAAATGTTATTCTAGACGACGAGCACCCTGAACGAGTAACCCAGATAGGTTCAACGTTGGATGCTTCAATAAAACAGGAGTTGATAATTTTCTTGAGAAACAGGAAGAAAACTTTTGCATGGAGTCATGAGGACATGCCAGGAATAGATCCAAACTTCTTATGTCACGAGCTCAATGTGAATAAGGAGATCAAGCCTGTAAAGCAGAGAAGAAGGGTATTTAGCCCCGAGAAGAATCAAGTTATTCAAGAGGAGGTCGACAAGCTCCAGAAAGCTCAATTCATTGAAGATGTGAAGTACCCGGACAGGTTCGCAAATGTTGTGATGGTAAAGAAGAAAAACAACAAATGGAGAATGTGTGTTGATTTCACTGATCTCAACAAGGCCTGCCCAAAGAATCATTTTCCATTGCCCAGAATTGACCAACTAGTAGATGCTACCTCTGGGCACGAGCTGCTCAGCTTCATGGACGCTTATTCAGGCTACAACCAGATCAAGATGAAACCTGAAGACAGGGAGAGTACTTCTTTTATTACCCCTAGGGGTACTTATTGTTATAATGTTATGCCTTTTGGTTTGAAAAATGCAGGAGCGACATACCAGCGGCTGATGAACAAGGTTTTTGCCGAACAAATCAGTTGAAATATGGAAGTCTATGTCGATGATATGCTGACAAAAAGCAAGAAAGCTGCTGATCATCTAGTTGATTTAAATGAGACTTTTGATCAACTGGATAAATACCAGATGAAGCTCAACCCAATGAAGTGCACATTTGGAGTACGAGAAGGAATGCTCCTCGGGTACATCATCAACCAAAGGGGCATTGAGGAGAATCCAGAAAAGATCAAAGCTCTTTTAGGGTTGCGATCTCCAACAACAAAGAAAGAAGTGCAGAGTCTTACAGGACGAGTTGCAGCGCTCAACAGATTTGTATCTCGAGCAACAGATAGATGCCTACCATTCTTCAAAACACTTCAAAAAACTTTTGAGTGGAATGATGAATGTGAAAAAGCCTTTCAAGAATTGAAGAAATATCTGGGAACACCTCCACTGTTGTCCAGGCCAATAACGGGAGAAAAGTTGTACTTATACCTGGCAGTATCAGAGTATGCAGTCAGCTCGGCCTTGATCAGATTGGAGAATGGAGTCCAGAAGCCAATTTATTACACAACTAAGGCTTTCCGAGGTGCAGAGATCAGGTACCCAAAGTTAGAAAAATTGGCATTGGCATTAATTGAAGCAAGTAGAAGAATGAGGCCATATTTCCAGGCCCATACCATTATCGTGTATACCGACATGCCATTAAGACAAGCCCTTCATAAGCCAGAAAAGTCAGGGAGACTGATGTACTGGGCAATAGAGCTCGATGAATATGATATTGTGTATGAACCCAGATCATCAATGAAAGGGCAAGCTGTAGCAGATTTTATAGCAGAGTTTACATATCCTGATACCCCCGAGGAGCACAAGTTACTCACTGACCAACCTGTGGATGTTACAGGATCAACAGACATAAGTCCAGACCAGCTCCGGTTGGTAAAAGGGCTTGTGGATGTAGAAAGATCATCAAATTCAAACCCAGACCAACTCCGGTTGGTAAAAGGGCGAGAAGAAATGATCGACGAGGAGCGAAAATTAACAGGTGAGGATGGAAGAGAACATCAGATATTTCACTGAGGAACTCTATTGGATAAGAAATTTGAAGATGAGTTACCTACATGGAGATTGTACGTAGATGGATCATCTTGCACAGCAGGTTGTGGAGCAGGGATTGTTTTGAAGACCCCAGACGAGATTGACATAGAATATGCCTTGCGATTTCAATTCAAAATCTCCAATAATGAGGCTGAGTATGAGGCCATGATAGCAGGTCTTAATTTAGCAAAGATTATGGAAGCACAACAAGTAATGGTATTCAGTGATTCTCAATTAATTGTGAATCAGATGATGGGAACATATGCGGTTAAAGGAGAATTAATGGTCAAGTATCATGCAAAGGTGATGGAATTGTTGGCAGAATTTGATGCCATTCAGTTGATCAGAATACCCAGAATAGAAAATGCACAAGCAGACGCACTGGCCCGACTACCATCAGCTACTCGTACCGAGATGCGAAGAACGATACCAATTGAAGTACTGGAAAGTCGGAGCATAGATGAAGACCTGACGATGAATGTTATTACCCTTGATTTAGGACCATCTTGGATGGATCCCATCAGGGCATATATTGAAGAGGGAGAATTCCCAGAGGACAAGCTCGTGGCAAAGAAATTGAAGTTTAAAGTTGCTCGGTATGTACTAACTAATGGTGTTTTGTATAGACGAGGAATTATGGTAGGTTTGCAGAGATGTGTACACCCTTCCGAGGTGAAAGAATTGATTGAAGAAATCCATGAAGGATCTTGTGGAGCACACGTGGCAGGTCGGACACTTTTGCAAAGAGTGATGACGCAGGGGTATTATTGGCCGACGATGAGGTTTGATTGTATAGCATATGCCAAGAAATGTGACAAATGCCAATGTTTTTCCTCCATCCGACGAACTCCACAAGCATTGTTGACACCCATAACTTCCCCTTGGCCATTTGCCATGTGGGGAATTGATTTGGTTGGACCATTGCCAACGACCCGAGGAAGATTTAAGAACCTCGTTGTTGCAGTGGATTATTTTACTAAGTGGGTAGAAGCCGAGCCACTTATTGATATGACGTACGAGAAGGTGTACCAATTTGTTTGGAAGAATATCATCTGCCAATATGGTCTCCCTCATGCCTTCATCACAGACCATGGAACACAATTCGATAACGAGGAGTTTGCTGCCTATTGTCAACAATCAAACATCCTGAAGACCCATTCAGCACCAGGTCATCCTCAAAGCAATGGGCAGACTGAGGTGACAAATAGAACACTACTAAATGGTTTGAAGAAGAGGCTAAGTGAGGCTAAAGCTAATTGGATTAATGAGCTACAGTCAGTATTGTGGGCTTACCGAACAACTCCTCGAGCAGCGACTGGAGAATCACCATACATGCTGGCATTTTGAAGTTAGGCTGTAATACCTGCTGAGTTGTGTCTCCCAACACATAGAGTGCTGAATTTCAATTCCCTAGTCAGTGACTTGATGAGAAGATTAGATTTGGACATGCTCGAGGAGGTTAGAGAAGAGGCAGCCATTAGGAATGCTGCTTACCAACAACGCACAGCTCTGTTCTACAACAAGAGGGTGAAGAAATGCGACCTAAAAGAAGGGGATTATGTGCTAAAGAAGGTCATTCAGAAGCACAATAAGCTTGAAGCAAACTGGCATGGACCTTACCGAGTTACAAAAGTTGTTCGACCAGGAACTTACAGAATAGCAACTCTAGAAGGAGAGGAATTTAAGAATGCATGGAATGCTGAACACTTGCGCAAGTATTATCAGTAATGTAAAATGTAAAGCAATTCCTTCATTATGAATAAAATGATGATGTTTCACCATCCACTTCCTTTTATTACAAGTTTTTTGGGGAATACTAGTGTGATACACTACACTGATAGTTCGAGCGTGATCAACTTCGGTTGGTAAAATAGCGAGAACAAATTATACTCCTTTGGTTAGGAGGCGCACACTTGCGTGATCAGCCTCGGTTCGTAAAAGAGCTTGTGGACAAGATAGTTCGAAAGAACCTGATAGTTTGAAAGAACCAGATAGTTCGAAAGAACCTGATAGTTCGAAAGAACCTGATAGTTCGAGCATGATCAACTTCGGTTGGTAAAATAGCGAGAACAAATAATACTCCTTTGGTTAGGAGGCGTACACTTGCGTGATCAACTTCGGTTGGTAAAAGAGCTTGTGGATAAGATAGTTTGAAAGAACCTGATAGTTCGGAAGAACCTAATAGTTCAAACCCACGACCAACTTTGGATGGTAAAAGGGCAAGAACAACATTCTTAAAAATGCCAATCTTGGCTGGTTAAGAAACAAAATATGCCGACCAGTTGGCCGTAAGGTAAAACCATACTTGGTAAATACAAAATATTCCAAACTGAGCCAAGTATAGTTAGTCGGGGATAAAACCCCACTAAGTGTAGTTGGTCAACGAGGATAACTTATCAACCTGGTTGGTCGGACACATTTTATGAAAACTCTCGCTAATTATACTTGGTCGACGAGTACAATTTAACAACCTTAGTTGGTTGGAAAAATTTTAAACATTTTTATACTCATTACTTTATTATTAAGTGATTGAGAAACATTTTTGATACTTGTAATTATTTATTACTAAGTTGGTTGATGAACAACACAAAATTGTTATCTTTTTAACAGATACATACGTAGTGTTTAGCACAGAACAATAGCAATACAAATTTGCAAACAAAAATGAAATTCTTTCATTAAGGTCAAAATGTATTACAAACTACATGTGTACCAACTATTACATTAAGATCCCTACTCTATTAGTTTCTTTCCCTTAGCTTTTGAAATAGGTTCCTCGCCAGCAGGAGGATCTTCCAAGAAAAGAGGAGAATTAATGAAGTTAATAACTCTGAGCATTCTGACGTTCATCACAGAAGGAGTGTCCAGTAGATGTTCAGGACGAGATACCTCGGTTTGGGAATGAAGATTGTAATCACCAAGGTATTTTAAAATTAGACTCCGAGGAATGGAACGAGCTGGGATCCATTCCATGTCCAATTTATAAGGTGGCACAGGCAAGTCTAGTAACCCTGGAGCATGATAATCCCATAAATAATGCCTTTGCTCCAATTTTAATACACCCAGGGCGTTCAACCACCCCTGCTTATAACCTTAATTATTGGCGTGTTCAATACGAGCATCTAAATGAACTAGAGCTTCATTGTATCCAGCCATCCAAAATTCCCTGGGCTGTTTATGGAATTGGAAGGTTAATCTATCCAATTGTTCATGAAGGTTTTTAGCAAAAAGGTCCTTGGTATGTAAAGCAGACTTCGTCGCAGAAAGTTGATCTTCCAAAGATAAATTTTTCTTGGACATCTCAGACAAAGCACGATCTTTTGCATTTAATTGGAAGGCTTGAGTTTCTAAAGTTGACTGAGTACGAGCTTCTTCAACATTACGACGAAGAACTCTTGATTATCCCCGAGCAAGTGGAATAACTTGTTCTTCGATAATGTTCAGAGCATTCCTTCCTCATCCACGAGAACCTCTTCCTCGTCCCCGAGTTACAGAAGAAGCTCCAGACTTTCTCAGAGTATCCAATTCTTGCCTTAATTTGGAGTTCTCAACCTCTAAGAATGAGAATCCTTCATCGGTGACCGGTACCAAAGCAGCGGAGGATGAAGCTGCAGACTCATACTGTGCCAATTTCTTCTGCAAATTGTTGTTTTCTTGTTCCAGCAGCTCGGCGATCTGCCTGCAGGCCTCAACTTCACCCTTTAGGGTTCTCTCCCTGACATCGTATGCAGCTATGATCTTTTTATGGCCTGTCTCGGAAGAAAGCTGTTGATGCCTATTCTCATATTCCCTGTGTAACAAAGCAGTTGATTCATTGTGCTGATTCTGAAGATCTTCTAAGGTACAATGAAGCTCCTCAATCAAGTCATAGTAGGCCACGTTGTTGGCCACAGCTCGGTCAAGTAAATCCTTCTGGTACTAATAAGCCCCAATTTCTTGTTCTGAAGCATCATGGCCAAGGATGTCAGCAATTTCTGATACACTCAAATTTGTATGACCAGCCTTATAATATTCATGGCATCAGCTTGGTATCATGTGCAGATATCAGTTCCATTCTAGCCACAAACTAAAAAGAATAGAAGGCAAGAGTTAATCAATAAAGACAGGTAGAGCATCAACAATGAAGAGGAACAAAAAGATGTGATTTTATTACGTCATCAACAAGATTACATCGTTTGGAATACAGAGGATAGGTAAAAGAAGAACAGAAAAAGAGTACCGAACAACTTCACACCTTTTCCTTATCTCCCAAGACTTTGTCGAGAGGCTGGGACGAGGAGCTTGGTTGCTCAGTAGGAATAATGGTCTGATTAGTAGAAGATGGGACTTGTTCTGAAGGAGCAGGCAATGACGAAATCTCCTCGGTGACTGTCTGGTTGGGTGGTGGAACAAGGACTTGATCACCCAATGTCCTTGAAGATTCTTCAGATGCAGCTTCATCTGAAGACTCATCTTCAATAACTGGAGGAGGACCAGGGAGATGTTGTTGAAATAGCTCGGAGTCCTCACTCACCTTCAACTCCTGCAGTGCTGCAACCCAACCATCATGAAAATATTTCAAACTTCCATATTTCACCTGGGTCGTCATAGCTGCCACCCCCTGTCCCATCATTTGTCCCAACCAGTTTTAAAGGACGTCTTCACAGCTGTTTTTCTCATCATTTTTTCCGAGGATAGCTTCTCGGACATAATATTCTCGGTGGCCTTCAGTTTGGTCTCCACCTCCTCCTTCTGGCGATTTACTTCTCGCAGGAGGGTCAACTCTTCTTCAGCCGATTTCAATTTATTCTCAAGATCCCCAAAGCCTGAAAGTTTCTCGGCATAATCTTTATTTTCTTTCTCCAAGTCCTTCACCTTAGTACCCAGTTGTACCTTCTCTGCATCAGACGCAGCCAATTTCTTCTCCCATTTAGTTTTATCCTCGTCATACTTCTGACGGGATTCACTCACAGATTTAATAGCTTTCTCCAATGCTCCCTCCACAGTGGACGAGGAGCAAGAAGCTTTGACTGCTTCATCCTTTTTAAGGATTAAATTAAAACAGCTCGTCAGCTGTAACCAGAAAAGGGAAGTGAAATCAGAAACCAATATGGGAAACAACAAAGGAAAATATAAAAACTCGGAGTAGAGATACTTACTGAAGCCAAATGACAAACAGCCAGAGCAGTAATCACATCCCGAGTAAGGTCTTCTTCAGTACCTTGCACCCCAGGAATGGGTGAAAATTTTGCCAAACTCATCGTAGAGCTCGGAGGAACAATAATTGGAACACCATCTCCACCAGCAGGGAGTGGGTAATGGCTCCAGAAATACTGACCGAGGAGGATTTCCTCAATCTCTTCGGTGCCTTTTCAGCAACCTCAACCAAAGAGGAACTTTTGGTTGGTGAGATAGTGATTACCTCAACAGGTGCATCCTTCTGCACAGGAGCCACTAGGGGCTTCTCGGCAACCTTCTGAACAGCAACAAAAGGAGGATCATCAATTTTCTTTGTCCCCTTTGGGACATTAACCTTGGTTTTCTTCCCATCACCAGCAGAGGAACTCTCCTCAAAGAGAGTAGGAACTCTTCTCTTGCCCATTTTATGGCTCAAAGGAATATGAGATTTCGGATCAGAGTCTTCAGGAATTTGTACTGGATCACTGGAACTGACCACAGGGCGAGCAGTAAAAGACGACGTATAGCTCCTGTACTGCAACAAATATGAGGCAGACCTGATATGCTCGTCTGCAATTTTCCTATGCAAGCTCCAGATATGTTTCAATTGCCTTATATTAACTTCTGATTCTTTAGGAGTTTTTCTCTTGCTATTAACTGCAAACAAAAACAATTTGAAATGTCAATCATGCATTTATTCAAACATGATAAAGTCACAATTTCAAGGATAAAATAAAATGAGAATAACCTATCCCATTGCCATATGGGGGGCATTTGGGACCTTCATACACTCCTTCTCCGGCTAAAGGATCATGTTGACAATTTTTGAAAACTAACCCATGTTCAAAATAATCCCTGTTGGCATCAGGGAGGTTGACTACTAAAGCTCTATTCAAAAATCTGGTTTTTAAATAATAAACGTTATCTAAAACAGCCCATCTATAGCAATACATAATCTCAGGAATTCCTATGCGAGTTCCATGAGTTTGATTCAATTTATGCACCCCATTAACTATCCTCCATGTATTGGGGGCCACTTTTGCAGGAACAACATCGAAATGTTGGCAGAATTTTAAGCATAAAGAGTTGGGTGGAAAAGAAAATCCACACTCAGCAATAAAAAGGCTGGGGAACCAATGTCCCTCAGCCAAACGAAAATAATCAAAGGGCTCAGGAAGATTCTCCAGAGTTACCCAAGATGGAATGGAATAATCAGAACGGAATTTTTCAATAGATTCAATAATGTAAACCATGATGAATAAAAGAAGAAGGAAGAAGAGCTTAGAGGAAAATGGAGATCAGTTGACAAACGAATGAAGAAAAAGATAGACGCATAGGAGAGAGAAAAGTTATAGAAAACTCGAAAGCAGAAATTCAAAAGGTAGGAGACGATGGGATTGTCTCTGAAGTTTAAATACCTTGCCTTGGGAAATGGCGAAATAAATGATTACAAAAAAGAAATTGTTACGCTATCGGCGGCTAAAAGGACAAAAAAGGGCACGAAGACCGAAGCGCCTACAAAAATGCAAAATGGCGGATTCTACGAATTTGGAAGGAAATTCAAATATGAAGAAAAGTCTCCTAAAACCCAGGAAAGTTATTTAATATCGCCATATACCGAGAAAGAATGTTCCATACTCCTCAAAGTTTGAAATATGAAACATTGGGGGCTTCTGTTGATACCAAAATTAATATGCTGATATGGACGAATAATACGAAGACACGTGTCAATCTACGTGGAACAATAGCAACGAGGAAGTTCATTTCCCCGACCAACTCATGTTCTCTCCGAGCAACGAGGATACACCGAGGAACTTTAGCACTCCGAGGTACTCCAGTGCTCCGAGGAACTCCTGAACAATGAGCAACTAAGGCGGTCCGAGCTGCATCTCGGACGTAGCATTAATTGCCAGATAATCAACAGTTCAACTATTCATTGAATGTTTATCATCTTGACGCACACGCTTCATTAAATGTATTACCCTTTCATATGTATACCATTTAATGTATCAACCCTTTCATGTACAGCCTAAGGGCTATAAATACCTTGTATCACCCTCATTCAAAGGGACCAAAATTTCTTGGTTGAACTTGTAATCGAGAATTCCCAAACACTCAGCAATAACATAACAGTGGACGTAGGCCATTCATATAAGGCTGAACCACTTTAAAAATCTTTATCTCATTTTATTTATCTGTGATTGAATAATTAGAGCGATCTAATTTTTTACATCAACAATGACGATGCACTAATTTCGAGGTAGAGGTTGTTTTAATTTTCAGAAAAGGGTTCTTACGAATTAGGCCATAACTTCCTTAAATATAAAAATATAGGGGCAGGGTCTATGCCGATTGGCATAGTCCCTGGGCTGCCAATCGGCATACCCCTAGCTTGTTGATGAAGTAAAGTACCCCTCTGACGATAGGCAGAGGGTCTGGGGTGGCTTATAGGCAGTCTAAAAAGGAATTTTTCTAAAAAAAATGCAGAAAATGCGAATCGTAAGTCCGAATCGCGCACAAACAAATCCGTTGAAAAACGTATTCAAATCCATCTAAAAATCTATTGGGCCACTTTCGGGTCTGAGAGTTAACGAAAGTCAAACGGTGCTTGAAAAATGCTTGATAACGTCTAGGTTGGGGTTCATGGAGTAAAATGGCAAGTACGCACGAACCGTACGGTAGATTCACGCACGGAATTGACCGTTGAAAGGGGTATTAAAAGCCTTATGAAAGTGAAAGAGATATTCCGAGGTTTAAAAGTTGAACAAAGTTAAACGGAGCTCAAAAGCGTGTGGTGGCCTTTAGGATAGGGTTCATATATTAAAAAGCGAAGTACGAACGAACTGTATGGCTAATTCATGCATGGTATTGATAGTTGGAAATGGTATTTGGCGGCCCGGGTATCCACTGATGAGGCTCAAAAAGTATCTACGAAATAGGGAAATGGAATTATCATTTCTTTATCACAACACATGAAACCATAAATATGATGACCACCACATGAAACCTTCTCTCTCCAGATGATTAGAAATAGACTTTGTGCCCAACAAAAAGATCTCAAAGCATAAGAATATTGAAATATGGATATTTAAACTCTTTTGAGTGAAACAATGGTTTTGAAATTTAGTAAAAAAATAGGAATTCTTCTTTGCCAAATGTTCGTGCCTCCTACGGGGTCGTTTGGGGGCTGGTTTGGGTTTTCACCCATTAACGGCCTGTTTTCAAGTCTAAGTGTGATTTTTGCAAATTATCGTCATACTCTCTAATCGGGAGACCCGGGACTACGCGATCAGTTCCTACAAGTTACAATGGTCGCGTGCGAGGTGTTCGTGCCTCCTACGGGGTCGTTTGGGGGCTAGTTTGGGTTTTCACCCATTAACGGCCTGTTTTCAAGTCTAAGTGTGATTTTGGCAAATTATCGTCATACTATATAACCGGGAGACCCGGGACAACGCGATCAGTTCCTACAAGTTACATTGGTCCCGTGCGAGGTGTTCGTGCCTCCTACGGGGTCGTTTGGGGGCTGGTTTGGGTTTTCACCCATTAACGACATGTTTTCAAGTCTAAGTGTGATTTTGACAAATTATCGTCATACTCTCTAACCGGGAGACCCGGGACAACACAGTTATTTCCAACAAGTTACATTGGTCCCGTTCGAGGTGTTCGTGCCTCCTACGGGGTCGTTTGGGTGCTGGTTTGGGTTTTCACCCTTAAACGGCCTGTTTTCAAGTCTAAGTCTAATTTTTGCAAATTATCGTCATACTCTCTAACCGGGAGACCCGGGACCATGCGGCCAGTTCCTACAAGTTACAATGGTCCCGTGCGACGTGTTCGTGCCACCTACGGGGTCGTTTGGAGGCTGGTTTGGGTTTTCACCCATTAACGGCCTGTTTTCAAGTCTAAGTGTGATTTTGGGAAATTATAGTCATACTATCAAACCGGGAGACCCGAGACGACGCGATCAGTTCCTACAAGTTACATTGGTCCCATACGATGTGTTCGTGCCTCCTACGGGGTCGTTTGGGTGTTGGTTTGGGTTTTCACCCTTTAACGGCCTGTTTTCAAGTCTAAGTGTGATTTTGGCAAATTATCATCATACTCTCAAACCCGGAGACCCGGGACTATGCGGTCAGTTCCTACAAGTTACAATGGTCCCGTGCGAGGTGTTCGTGCCTCCTACGGGGTCGTTTGGGGGCTGGTTTGGGTTTTCACCCATTAACAGCCTGTTTTCAAGTCTAAGTGTGATTTTTGCAAATTATGGTCATACTATCTAACCGGGAGACCCGGGACGACGCGGTCATTTCCCACAAGTTACATTGGTCCCGTGCGAGGTGTTCGTGCCTCCTACGGGGTCATTTTGGGGGCCGGTTTGGGTTTTCACCCTTTAATGGCCTGTTTTCAAGTCTAAGTCTGATTTTGGCAAATTATTGTCATACTCTCTAACCGGGAGACCCGGGACTACGCGATCAGTTCCTACAAGTTACAATGGTCCCGTGCGACGTGTTCGTGCCTCCTACGGGGTCGTTTGGGGGCTGGTTTGGGTTTTCACCCATTAACGGCCTGATTTCAAGTCTAAGTGTGTTTTTTGCAAATTATCCTCATACTCTCTAACCGTGAGATCCGGGACTATGCGGTCAGTTCCTACAAGTTACAATGGTCCCGTGCGAGGTGTTCGTGCCACCTACGGGGTCATTTGGAGGCTGGTTTGGGTTTTCACCCATTAACGGCCTGTTTTCAAGTCTAAGTGTGATTTTGGGAAATTATCGTCATACTATCAAACCGGGAGACCCAGGACGACGCGATCAGTTCCTACAAGTTACATTGGTCCCGTGCGAGGTGTTCGTGCCTCCTACGGGGTCGTTTGGGTGTTGGTTTGGGTTTTCACCCTTTAACGGCCTGTTTTCAAGTCTAAGTGTGATTTTGGCAAATTATCATCATACTCTCAAACCCGGAGACCCGGGACTATGCGGTCAGTTCCTACAAGTTACAATGGTCCCGTGCGAGGTGTTCGTGCCTCCTACGGGGTCGTTTGGGGGCTGGTTTGGGTTTTCACCCATTAACGGCCTGTTTTCAAGTCTAAGTGTGATTTTCGCAAATTATGGTCATACTATCTAACCGGGAGACCCGGAACGACGCGGTCATTTCCCACAAGTTACATTGGTCCCGTGCGAGGTGTTCGTGCCTCCTACGGGGTCATTTTGGGGGCCGGTTTGGGTTTTCACCCTTTAATGGCCTTTTTTCAAGTCTAAGTCTGATTTTGGCAAATTATCGTCATACTCTCTAACCGGGAGACCCGGGACTACGCGATCAGTTCCTACAAGTTACAATGGTCCCGTGCGACGTGTTCGTGCCTCCTACGGGGTCGTTTGGGGGCTGGTTTGGGATTTCACCCATTAACGGCCTGTTTTCATGTCTAAGTGTGATTTTCGCAAATTATCGTCATACTCTCTAATCGGGAGACCCGGGACTACGCGGACAGTTCCTACAAGTTATAATGGTCCCGTGCGAGGTGTTCGTGCCTCCTACGGGGTCGTTTGGGGGCTAGTTTGAGTTTTCACCCATTAACGGCCTGTTTTCAAGTCTAAGTATGATTTTGGCAAATTATCGTCATACTATCTAACCGGGAGACCCGGGACGACGCGATCAGTTCCTATAAGTTACATTGGTCCCATGCGAGGTGTTCGTGCCTCCTACGGGGTCGTTTGGGGGCTGGTTGGGGTTTTCACCCATTAACGGCATGTTTTCAAGTCTAAGTGTGATTTTGACAAATTATCATCATACTCTCTAACCGGGAGACCCGGGACAACGCAGATATTTCCTATAAGATACATTGGTCCCGTGTGAGGTGTTCGTGCCTCCTACGGGGTCGTTTGGGTGCTGGTTTGGGTTTTCACCCTTTAACGTCCTGTTTTCAAGTCTAAGTCTTATTTTTGCAAATTATCGTCATACTCTCTAACCGGGAGACCCGGGACCATGCAGTCAGTTCCTACAAGTTACAATGTTCCGTGCGAGGAGTTCGTGCCTCCTACGGGGTCGTTCGGGGGCTAGTTTGGGTTTTCACCCATTAACGGCCTGTTTTCAAGTCTAAGCGTTTGGGGGCTGGTTTGGGTTTTCACCCTTTAACGGCCTGTTTTCAAGTCTAAGTCTGATTTTTGTAAATTATCATCATACTCTCTAACCGGGAGACCCGGGACTACGCGATCAGTTCCTACAAGTTACAATGGTCCCGTGCGAGGTGTTCGTGCCTCCTACGGGGTCGTTTGGCGGCTGGTTTTGATTTTCACCCATTAACGGCCTGTTTTCCAGTCTAAGTGTGATTTTTTCAAATTATCATCATACTCTCTAATCGGGAGACCCGGGACTACGCGGTCAGTTCCTACAAGTTACAATGGTCCCGTGCGAGGTGTTCGTGCCTCCTACGGGGTCGTTTGGGGGCTAGTTTGGGTTTTCACCCATTAACGGCCTGTTTTCAAGTCTAAGTGTGATTTTGGCAAATTATCATCATACTCTCTAACCGGGAGACCCGGGACGACGCGATCAGTTCCTACAAGTTACATTGGTCCGTGCGAGGTGTTCGTGCCTCCTACGGGGTTGTTTGGGGGCTGGTTGGGGTTTTCACCCATTAACGGCATGTTTTCAAGTCTAAGTGTGATTTTGACAAATTATCATCATACTCTCTAACCGGGAGACCCGGGACGACACAGTTATTTCCTACAAGTTACATTGGTCCCGTGCGAGGTGTTCGTGCCTCCTACGGGGTCGTTTGGGTGCTGGTTTGGGTTTTCACCCTTTAACGGCCTGTTTTCAAGTCTAAGTCTAATTTTTGCAAATTATCGTCATACTCTCTAACCGGGAGACCCGGGACCATGCGGTCAGTTCCTATAAGTTACAATGGTCCCGTGCGAGGTGTTCGTGCCTCCTCCGGGGTCGTTTGGGGGTTGGTTTGGGTTTTCACCCATTAACGGCCTGTTTTCAAGTCTAAGTGTGATTTTTGCCAATTATCATCATACTCTCTAACCGGGAGATCCGGGACTATGCGGTCAGTTCCTACAAGTTACAATGGTCCCGTGCGAGGTGTTCGTGCCTCCTACGGGGTCGTTTGGATGCTGGTTTGGGTTTTCACCCATTAACGGCCTGTTTTCAAGTCTAAGTGTGATTTTGGGAAACTATCATCATACTATCGAACCGGGAGACCCGGGACGACGCGATCAGTTCCTATAAGTTACATTGGTCCCGTGCGAGGTGTTCGTGCCTCCTACGGGGTCGTTTGGGTGCTGGTTTTGGTTTTCACCCTTTAACGGCCTGTTTTCAAGTCTAAGTGTGATTTTGGCAAATTATCGTCATACTCTCAAACCGGGAGACCCGGGACTACGCGATCAGTTCCTACAAGTTTCAATGGTCCCGTGCGAGGTGTTCGTGCCTCCTACGGGGTCGTTTGGGGGCTGGTTTGGGTTTTCACCCATTAACGGCCTGTTGCCAAGTCTAAGTGTGATTTTGGAAAAATTATCGTCATACTCTCAAACCGGGAGACCCGGGACTACGCGGTCAGTTCCTACAAGTTACAATGGTCCCGTGCGAGGTGTTCGTGCCTCCTACGGGGTCGTTTGGGGGCTAGTTTGGGTTTTCACCCATTAACGGCCTGTTTTCAAGTCTAAGCGTTTGGGGGCTGGTTTGGGTTTTCACCCTTTAACGACCTATTTTCAAGTCTAAGTGTGATTTTGGCAAATTATCGTCATACTCTCAAACCGAGAGACCCGGGACTATGCGGTCAGTTCCTACAAGTTATAATGGTCCCGTGCGAGGTGTTCGTGCCTCATACGGGGTCGTTTGGGAGCTGGTTTGTGTTTTCACCCATTAACGGCGTGTTTTCAAGTCTAAGTGTGATTTTTGCAAATTATCGCCATACTCTAAAATCGGGAGACCCGGGACTACGCGGTCAGTTCCTACAAGTTTCAATGGTCCCGTGCGAGCTGTTCGTGCCTCCTACGGGGTCGTTTGGGGGCTTGTTTGCGTTTTCACCCTTTAACGGCTGTTTTTAAGTTTAAGTGTGATTTTCTTAAATTATCGTCATACTCTCTAACCGGGAGACCCGGGACTACGCGGTCAGTTCCTACAAGATATATTGTTCCAGTGCGAGGTGTTCGTGCCTCCTACGGGGTCATTTGGGGGGCTGGTTTGGGTTTTCACCCTTTAGCGGCCTGCTTTCAAGTCTAAGTGTGATTTTCGCAAATTATCGTCATACTCTCAAACCGGGAGACCCGGGACTACGCGGTCAGTTCCTACAAGTTACAATGGTCCCGTGCGAGGTGTTCGTGCCTCCTACGGGCTGGTTTGGGGGTTGGTTTGGGTTTTCACCCATTAACGGACTGTCTTCAAGTCTAAGTGTGATTTTGGCAAATTATTGTCATACTCTCTAACCGGGAGACCCGGGACGACGCAGTTATTTCCTACAAGTTACATTGGACCCGTGCGAGGTGTTCGTGCCTCCTACGGGGTCGTTTGGGTGCTGGTTTGGGTTTTCACCCTTTAACGGCCTATTTTCAAGTCCAAGTCTGATTTTTACAAATTATTGTCATACTCTCTAACCGAGAGACCCGGGACTATGCGGTCAGTTCCTACAAGTTACAATGGTCCCGTGCGAGGTGTTCGTGCCTCCTACGGGGTCGTTTGGGGGCTGGTTTGGGTTTTCACCCATTAACGGCCTATTTTCAAGTCTAAGTGTGATTTTGACAAATTATCGTCATACTCTCAAACCGGGAGACCCGGGACTACGCGGTCAGTTCCTACAAGTTACAATGGTCCCGTGCGAGGTGTTCGTGCCTCCTACGGGGTCGTTTGGGGGCTGGTTTGGGTTTTCACCCTTTAACGGCCTGTTTTTAAGTCTAAGTGTGATTTTGGCAAATTATCGTCATACTCTCAAACCGAGAGACCCGGGACTAAGCGGTCAGTTCCTACAAGTTATAATGGTCCCGTGCGAGGTGTTTGTGCCTCCTACGGGGTCGTTTGGGAGCTAGTTTGTGTTTTCACCCATTAACGGCGTGTTTTCAAGTCTAAGTGTGATTTTTGCAAATTATCACCATACTCTAAAACCGGGAGACCCGGGACTACGCGGTCAGTTCCTACAAGTTTCAATGGTCCCGTGCGAGGTGTTCGTGCCTCCCTCGGGGTCGTTTGGGGGCTTGTTTGCGTTTTCACCCTTTAACGGCCTGTTTTTAAGTTTAAGTGTGATTTTCTTAAATTATCGTCATACTCTCTAACCGGGAGACCAGGGACTACGCGGTCAGTTCCTACAAGATATATTATTCCAGTGCGAGGTGTTCGTGCCCCCTACGGGGTCATTTGGGGGGCTGGTTTGGGTTTTCACCCTTTAACGGCCTGCTTGCAAGTCTAAGTGTGATTTTGGCAAATTATCGTCATACTCTCAAACCGGGAGACCCGGGACTACGCGGTCAGTTCCTACAAGTTACAATGGTCCCGTGCGAGGTGTTCGTGCCTCCTACGGGCTGGTTTGGGGGTTGGTTTGGGTTTTCACCCATTAACGGACTGTCTTCAAGTCTAAGTGTGATTTTGGCAAATTATCGTCATACTCTCTAACCGGGAGACCCGGGACGACGCAGTTATTTCCTACAAGTTACATTGGTCCCGTGCGAGGTGTTCGTGCCTCCTACGGGGTCGTTTGGGTGCTGGTTTGGGTTTTCACCCTTTAACGGCCTATTTTCAAGTCGAAGTCTGATTTTTACAAATTATTGTCATACTCTCTAACCGAGAGACCCGGGACTATGCGGTCAGTTCCTACAAGTTTCAATGGTCCCGTGCGAGCTGTTCGTGCCTCCTACGGGGTCGTTTGGGGGCTTGTTTGCGTTTTCACCCTTTAACGGCTGTTTTTAAGTTTAAGTGTGATTTTCTTAAATTATCGTCATACTCTCTAACCGGGAGACCCGGGACTACGCGGTCAGTTCCTACAAGATATATTGTTCCAGTGCGAGGTGTTCGTGCCTCCTACGGGGTCATTTGGGGGGCTGGTTTGGGTTTTCACCCTTTAGCGGCCTGCTTTCAAGTCTAAGTGTGATTTTCGCAAATTATCGTCATACTCTCAAACCGGGAGACCCGGGACTACGCGGTCAGTTCCTACAAGTTACAATGGTCCCGTGCGAGGTGTTCATGCCTCCTACGGGCTGGTTTGGGGGTTGGTTTGGGTTTTCACCCATTAACGGACTGTCTTCAAGTCTAAGTGTGATTTTGGCAAATTATTGTCATACTCTCTAACCGGGAGACCCGGGACGACGCAGTTATTTCCTACAAGTTACATTGGACCCGTGCGAGGTGTTCGTGCCTCCTACGGGGTCGTTTGGGTGCTGGTTTGGGTTTTCACCCTTTAACGGCCTATTTTCAAGTCCAAGTCTGATTTTTACAAATTATTGTCATACTCTCTAACCGAGAGACCTGGGACTATGCGGTCAGTTCCTACAAGTTACAATGGTCCCGTGCGAGGTGTTCGTGCCTCCTACGGGGTCGTTTGGGGGCTGGTTTGGGTTTTCACCCATTAACGGCCTATTTTCAAGTCTAAGTGTGATTTTGACAAATTATCGTCATACTCTCAAACCGGGAGACCCGGGACTACGCGGTCAGTTCCTACAAGTTACAATGGTCCCGTGCGAGGTGTTCGTGCCTCCTACGGGGTCGTTTGGTGGCTGGTTTGGGTTTTCACCCTTTAACGGCCTGTTTTCAAGTCTAAGTGTGATTTTGGCAAATTATCGTCATACTCTCAAACCGAGAGACCCGGGACTAAGCGGTCAGTTCCTACAAGTTATAATGGTCCCGTGCGAGGTGTTTGTGCCTCCTACGGGGTCGTTTGGGAGCTGGTTTGTGTTTTCACCCATTAACGGCGTGTTTTCAAGTCTAAGTGTGATTTTTGCAAATTATCACCATACTCTAAAACCGGGAGACCCGGGACTACGCGGTCAGTTCCTACAAGTTTCAATGGTCCCGTGCGAGGTGTTCGTGCCTCCTACGGGGTCGTTTGGGGGCTTGTTTGCGTTTTCCCCCTTTAACGGCCTGTTTTTAAGTTTAAGTGTGATTTTCTTAAATTATCGTCATACTCTCTAACCGGGAGACCAGGGACTACGCGGTCAGTTCCTACAAGATATATTATTCCAGTGCGAGGTGTTCGTGCCCCCTACGGGGTCATTTGGGGGGCTGGTTTGGGTTTTCACCCTTTAACGGCCTGCTTGCAAGTCTAAGTGTGATTTTGGCAAATTATCGTCATACTCTCAAACCGGGAGACCCGGGATTACGCGGTCAGCTCCTACAAGTTACAATGGTCCCGTGCGAGGTGTTCGTGCCTCCTACGGGCTGGTTTGGGGGTTGGTTTGGGTTTTCACCCATTAACGGACTGTCTTCAAGTCTAAGTGTGATTTTGGCAAATTATCGTCATACTCTCTAACCGGGAGACCCGGGACGACGCAGTTATTTCCTACAAGTTACATTGGTCCCGTGCGAGGTGTTCGTGCCTCCTACGGGGTCGTTTGGGTGCTGGTTTGGGTTTTCACCCTTTAACGGCCTATTTTCAAGTACAAGTCTGATTTTTACAAATTATTGTCATACTCTCTAACCGAGAGACCCGGGACTATGCGGTCAGTTCCTACAAGTTTCAATGCTCCCGTGCGAGCTGTTCGTGCCTCCTACGGGGTCGTTTGGGGGCTTGTTTGCGTTTTCACCCTTTAACGGCTGTTTTTAAGTTTAAGTGTGATTTTCTTAAATTATCATCATACTCTCTAACCGGGAGACCCGGGACTACGCGGTCAGTTCCTACAAGATATATTGTTCCAGTGCGAGGTGTTCGTGCCTCCTATGGGGTCATTTGGGGGGCTGGTTTGGGTTTTCACCCTTTAGCGGCCTGCTTTCAAGTCTAAGTGTGATTTTCGCAAATTATCGTCATACTCTCAAACCGAGAGACCCGGGACTATGCGGTCAGTTCCTACAAGTTACAATGGTCCCGTGCGAGGTGTTCGTGCCTCCTACGGGCTGGTTTGGGGGTTGGTTTGGGTTTTCACCCATTAACGGACTGTCTTCAAGTCTAAGTGTGATTTTGGCAAATTATTGTCATACTCTCTAACCGGGAGACCCGGGACGACGCAGTTATTTCCTACAAGTTACATTGGACCCGTGCGAGGTGTTCATGCCTCCTACGGGGTCGTTTGGGTGCTGGTTTGGGTTTTCACCCTTTAACGGCCTATTTTCAAGTCCAAGTCTGATTTTTACAAATTATTGTCATACTCTCTAACCGAGAGACCCGGGACTATGCGGTCAGTTCCTACAAGTTACAATGGTCCCGTGCGAGGTGTTCGTGCCTCCTACGGGGTCGTTTGGGGGCTGGTTTGGGTTTTCACCCATTAACGGCCTATTTTCAAGTCTAAGTGTGATTTTGACAAATTATCGTCATACTCTCAAACCGGGAGACCCGGGACTACGCGGTCAGTTCCTACAAGTTACAATGGTCCCGTGCGAGGTGTTCGTGCCTCCTACGGGGTCGTTTGGGGGCTGGTTTGGGTTTTCACCCTTTAACGGCCTGTTTTCAAGTCTAAGTGTGATTTTGGCAAATTATCGTCATACTCTCAAACCGAGAGACCCGGGACTAAGCGGTCAGTTCCTACAAGTTATAATGGTCCCGTGCGAGGTGTTTGTGCCTCCTACGGGGTCGTTTGGGAGCTGGTTTGTGTTTCACCCATTAACGGCGTGTTTTCAAGTCTAAGTGTGATTTTTGCAAATTATCACCATACTCTAAAACCGGGAGACCCGGGACTACGCGGTCAGTTCCTACAAGTTTCAATGGTCCCGTGCGAGGTGTTCGTGCCTCCTACGGGGTCGTTTGGGGGCTTGTTTGCGTTTTCACCCTTTAACGGCCTGTTTTTAAGTTTAAGTGTGATTTTCTTAAATTATCGTCATACTCTCTAACCGGGAGACCAGGGACTACGCAGTCAGTTCCTACAAGATATATTATTCCAGTGCGAGGTGTTCGTGCCCCCTACGGGGTCATTTGGGAGGCTGGTTTGGGTTTTCACCCTTTAACGGCCTGCTTGCAAGTCTAAGTGTGATTTTGGCAAATTATCGTCATACTCTCAAACCGGGAGACCCGGGACTACGCGGTCAGTTCCTACAAGTTACAATGGTCCCGTGCGAGGTGTTCGTGCCTCCTACGGGCTGGTTTGGGGGTTGGTTTGGGTTTTCACCCATTAACGGACTGTCTTCAAGTCTAATTGTGATTTTGGCAAATTATCGTCATACTCTCTAACCGGGAGACCCGGGACGACGCAGTTATTTCCTACAAGTTACATTGGTCCCGTGCGAGGTGTTCGTGCCTCCTACGGGGTCATTTGGGTGCTGGTTTGGGTTTTCACCCTTTAACGGCCTATTTTCAAGTCCAAGTCTGATTTTTTCAAATTATTGTCATACTCTCTAACCGAGAGACCCGGGACTATGCGGTCAGTTCCTACAAGTTACAATGGTCCCGTGCGAGGTGTTCGTGCCTCCTACGGGGTCGTTTGGGGGCTGGTTTGGGTTTTCACCCATTAACGGCCTGTTTTCAAGTCTAAGTGTGATTTTGACAAATTATCGTCAGACTCTCAAACAGGGAGACCCGGGACTACGCGGTCAGTTCCTACAAGTTACAATGGTCCCGTGCGAGGTGTTCGTGCCTCCTACGGGGTCGTTTGGGGGCTGGTTTGGGTTTTCACCCTTTAACAGCCTGTTTTCAAGTCTAAGTGTGATTTTGGCAAATTATCGTCATACACTCAAACCGAGAGACCCGGGACTATGCGGTCAGTTCCTACAAGTTATAATGGTCCCGTGCGAGGTTTTTGTGCCTCCTACGGGGTCGTTTGGGAGCTGGTTTGTGTTTTCACCCATTAACGGCGTGTTTTCAAGTCTAAGTGTGATTTTTACAAATTATCGCCATACTCTAAAACCGGGAGACCCGGGACTACGCGGTCAGTTCCTACAAGTTTCAATGGTCCCGTGCGTGGTGTTCGTGCCTCCTACGGGGTCGTTTGGGTGCTGGTTTGGGTTTTCACCCTTTAACGGCCTGTTTTCAAGTCCAAGTCTGATTTTTACAAATTATTGTCATACTCTCTAACCGAGAGACTCGGGACTATGCGATCAGTTCCTACAAGTTACAATGGTCCCGTGCGAGGTGTTCGTGCCTCCTACGGGGTCGTTTGGGGGCTGGTTTGGGTTTTCACCCATTAACGGCCTGTTTTCAAGTCTAAGTTTGATTTTGACAAATTATCGTCATACTCTCAAACCGGGAGACCCGGGACTACGCGGTCAGTTCCTACAAGTTACAATGGTCCCGTGCGAGGTGTTCGTGCCTCCTACGGGGTCGTTTGGGGGCTGGTTTGGGTTTTCACCCTTTAACGGCCTGTTTTCAAGTCTAAGTGTGATTTTGGCAAATTATCGTCATACTCTCAAACCGAGAGACTCGGGACTATGCGGTCAGTTCCTACAAGTTATAATGGTCCCGTACGAGGTGTTTGTGCCTCCTACGGGGTCGTTTGGGAGCTGGTTTGTGTTTTCACCCATTAACGGCGTGTTTTCAAGTCTAAGTGTGACTTTTGCAAATTATCGCCATACTCTAAAACCGGGAGACCCGGGACTACGCGGTCAGTTCCTACAAGTTTCAATGGTCCTGTGCGAGGTGTTCGTGCCTCCTACGGGGTCGTTTGGGGGCTTGTTTGCGTTTTCACCCTTTAACGGCCTATTTTTAAGTTTAAGTGTGATTTTGGTAAATTATCGTCATACACTCTAATAGGGAGACCCGGGACTACGCGGTCAGTTCCTACCAGATATATTATTCCAGTGCGAGGTGTTCGTGCCTCCTACGGGGTCATTTGGGGGGCTGGTTTGGGTTTTCACCCTTTAACGGCCTGCTTTCAAGTCTAAGTGTGATTTTGGCAAATTATCGTCATACTCTCAAATCGGGAGACCCGAGACTACGCGGTCAGTTCCTACAAGTTACAATGGTCCCGTGCGAGGTGTTCGTGCCTCCTACGGGCTGGTTTGGCGGTTGGTTTGGGTTTTCACCCATTAACGGACTGTCATCAAGTCTAAGTGTGATTTTGGCAAATTATCGTCATACTCTCTAACCGGGAGACCCGGGACGACGCAGTTATTTCCTACAAGTTACATTGGACCCGTGCGAGGTGTTCGTGCCTCCTACGGGGTCGTTTGGGTGCTGGTTTGGGTTTTCACCCTTTAACGGCCTGTTTTCAAGTCCAAGTCTGATTTTTACAAATTATTGTCATACTCTCTAACCGAGAGACTCGGGACTATGCGATCAGTTCCTACAAGTTACAATGGTCCCGTGCGAGGTGTTCGTGCCTCCTACGGGGTCGTTTGGGGGCTGGTTTGGGTTTTCACCCATTAACGGCCTGTTTTCAAGTCTAAGTGTGATTTTGGCAAATTATCGTCATACTCTCAAACCGGGAGACCCGGGACTACGCGGTCAGTTCCTATAAGTTACAATGGTCCCGTGCGAGGTGTCCGTGCCTCCTACGGGGTCGTTTGGGGGCTGGTTTGGGTTTTCACCCATTAACGGCCCATTTTCAAGTCTAAGTGTGATTTTCTCAAATTATCGTCATACTCTCAAACTGGGAGACCCGGGACTACGCGGTCAGTTCCTACAAGTTACAATGGTCCCGTGCGAGGTGTTCGTGCCTCCTACGGGGACGTTTGGGGGTTGGTTTGGATTTTCATCCTTTAACGGCCTGTTTTCAAGTCTAAGTGTGATTTTCGCAAATTATCGTCATACTCGCAAACCGAGAGACCCGGGACTATGTAGTCAGTTCCTACAAGTTACAATGGTCCCGTGCGAGGTGTTCGTGCCTCCTACGGGGTCGTTTGGCGGCTGGTTTGGGTTTTCACCCATTAACAGCATGTTTTCAAGTCTAAGTGTGATTTTTGCAAATTATCGCCATACTCTAACACCGGGAGATCCGGGACTACGCGGTCAGTTCCTACGAGTTTCAATGGTCCCGTGCGAGGTGTTCGTGCCTCCTACGGGGTCGTTTGGGGGCTTGTTTGCGTTTTCACCCTTTAACGGCCTCTTTTTAAGTTTATGTGTGATTTTCTTAAATTATCGTCATACTCTCTAACCGTGAGACCCGGGACTACGCGCTCAGTTCCTACAAGATATATTGTTCCCGTGCGAGGTGTTCGTGCCTCCTACGGGGTCGTTTGGGGGGCTGGTTTGGGTTTTCACCCTTTAACGACCTGTTTTCAAGTCTAAGTGTGATTTTGGAAAATTATCATCATACTCTCAAACCGGGAGACCCGGGACTATGCGGTTAGTTCCTACAAGTTACAATGGTCCCGTACGAGGTGTTCGTGCCTCCTACGGGGTAGTTTGGGGGCTGGTTTGGGTTTTCACCCATTAACAGACTGTCTTCAAGTCCAAATCTGATTTTTGCAAATTATCGTTATACACTGTAACCGGGAGACCCAGGACTATGCGGTCAGTTCCTATAAGTTACAATGGTCCCGTGCGAGGTGTTCGTGCCTCCTACGGGGTCGTTTGGGGGCTGGTTTGGGTTTTCACCCATTAACGGCCTGTTTTCAAGTCTAAGTGTGATTTTGGCAAATTATCATCATACTCTCAAACCGGGTGACCCGGGACTACGCGATCAGTTCCTACAAGTTACAATGGTAACGTGCGAGGTGTTCGTGCCTCCTACGGGATCGTTTGGGGGCTGGTTTGGGTTTTCACCCATTAACGGCCTGTTTTCAAGTCTAAGTGTGATTTTCGTAAATTATCATCATACTATCTAACCGGGAGACCCGAGACGGCGCGGTCAGTTCCTACATGTTTCAATGGTCCCGTGCGAGGTGTTCGTGCCTCCTACGGGGTCGTTTGGGGGCTAGTTTGCGTTTTCACCCTTTAACGGCCTGTTTTTAAGTTTAAGTGTGATTTTCTTAAATTATCGTCATACTCTCTAACCGGGAGACCCGGGACTACGCGGTCAGTTCCTACAAGATATATTATTCCAGTGCGAGGTGTTCGTGCCTCCTACGGGGTCATTTGGGGGGCTGGTTTGGGTTTTCACCCTTTAACGGCCTGCTTTCAAGTCTAAGTGTGATTTTGGCAAATTATCATCATACTCTCAAACCGGGAGACCCGGGACTACGCGGTCAGTTCCTACAAGTTACAATGGTCCCGTGCGAGGTGTTCATGCCTCCTACGGGCTGGTTTGGGGGCTGGTTTGGGTTTTCACCCATTAACGGCATGTTTTCAAGTTTAAGTGTGATTTTCGCAAATTATCGTCATACTCTCTAATCGGGAGACCCGGGACTACGCGGTCAGTTCCTACAAGTGATAATGGTCCCGTGCGAGGTGTTCGTGCCTCCTACGGGGTCGTTTGGGGGCTAGTTTGGGTTTTCACCCATTAACGACCTGTTTTCAAGTCTAAGTGTGATTTTAGGAAATTATCGTCATACTATCAAACCGGGAGACCCGGGACGACGCGATCAGTTCCTACAAGTTACATTGGTCCCGTGCGAGGTGTTTGTGCCTCCAACGGGGTCGTTTGGGTGCTGGTTTGGGTTTTCACCCTTTAACGGCCTGTTTTCAAATCTAAGTGTGATTTTGGCAAATTATCGTCATACTCTCAAACCGGGAGACCCGGGACTACGCGGTCAGTTCTTACAAGTTATAATGGTCCCGTGCGAGGTGTTCGTGCCTCCTACGGGCTGGTTTGGGGGCTGGTTTGGGTTTTCACCCATTAACGGCCTGTTTTCAAGTCTAAGTGTGATTTTGGCAAATTATCGTCATACTCTCTAACCGGGAGACCCGCTCTAACCGGGAGACCCGGGACGACGCAGTTATTTCCTACAAGTTACATTGGACCCGTGCGAGGTGTTCGTGCCTCCTACGGGGTCGTTTGGGTGCTGGTTTGGGTTTTCACCCTTTAACGGCCTGTTTTCAAGTCCAAGTCTGATTTTTGCAAATTATCATCATACTCTCTAACCGAGAGACCCGGGACTATGCGGTCAGTTCCTACAAGTTACAATGGTCCCGTGCGAGGTGTTCGTGCCTCCTACGGGGTCATTTGGGGGCTGCTTTGGGTTTTCACCCATTAACGGCCTGTTTTCAAGTCTAAGTGTGATTTTGGCAAATTATTGTCATACTCTCAAACCGAGAGACCCGGGACTACACGGTCAGTTCCTATAAGTTACAATGGTCCCGTGCGAGGTGTTCGTGCCTGCTACGGGGTCGTTTGGGGGCTGGTTTGGGTTTTCACCCATTAACGGCCCATTTTCAAGTCTAAGTGTGATTTTCTCAAATTATCGTCATACTCTCAAATTGGGAGACCCAGGACTACGCGGTCAGTTCCTACAAGTTACAATGGTCCCGTGCGAGGTGTTCGTGCCTCCTACGGGGACGTTTGGGGGCTAGTTTGGGTTTTCATCCTTTAACCGCTTGTTTTCAAGTCTAATTATGATTTTCGCAAATTATCGTCATACTCTCAAACCGAGAGACCCAGGACTATGCGGTCAGTTCCTACAAGTTACAATGGTCCCGTGCGAGGTGTTCGTGCCTCCTACGGGGTCATTTGGCGGCCGGTTTGGGTTTTCACCCATTAACAGCATGTTTTCAAGTCTAAGTGTGATTTTTGCAAATTATCGCCATACTTTAACACCGGGAGACCCGGGACTACGCGGTCAGTTCCTACAAGTTTCAATGGTCCCGTGCGAGGTGTTCGTGCCTCATACGGGGTCGTTTGGGGGCTTGTTTGCGTTTTCACCCTTTAACGGCCTGTTTTTAAGTTTAAGTGTGATTTTCTTAAATTATCGTCATACTCTCTAACCGGGAGACCAGGGACTACGCGGTCAGTTCCTACAAGATATATTATTCCAGTGCGAGGTGTTCGTGCCCCCTACGGGGTCATTTGGGGGGCTGGTTTGGGTTTTCACCCTTTAACGGCCTGCTTGCAAGTCTAAGTGTGATTTTGGCAAATTATCGTCATACTCTCAAACCGGGAGACCCGGGACTACGCGGTCAGTTCCTACAAGTTACAATGGTCCCGTGCGAGGTGTTCGTGCCTCCTACGGGCTGGTTTGGGGGTTGGTTTGGGTTTTCACCCATTAACGGACTGTCTTCAAGTCTAAGTGTGATTTTGGCAAATTATCGTCATACTCTCTAACCGGGAGACCCGGGACGACGCAGTTATTTCCTACAAGTTACATTGGTCCCGTGCGAGGTGTTCGTGCCTCCTACGGGGTCGTTTGGGTGCTGGTTTGGGTTTTCACCCTTTAACGGCCTATTTTCAAGTACAAGTCTGATTTTTACAAATTATTGTCATACTCTCTAACCGAGAGACCCGGGACTATGCGGTCAGTTCCTACAAGTTTCAATGCTCCCGTGCGAGCTGTTCGTGCCTCCTACGGGATCGTTTGGGGGGCTGGTTTGGGTTTTCACCCTTTAACGACCTGTTTTCAAGTCTAAGTGTGATTTTGGCAAATTATCATCATACTCTCAAACCGGGAGACCCGGGACTACGCGGTCAGTTCCTACAAGTTACAATGGTCCCGTGCGAGGTGTTCGTGCCTCCTACGGGGTAGTTTGGGGGCTGGTTTGGGTTTTCACCCATTAACGGACTGTCTTCAAGTCCAAGTCTGATTTTTGGAAATTATCGTCATACTCTCTAACCGGGAGACCCGGGACTATGCGGTCAGTTCCTATAAGTTACAATGGTCTCGTGCGAGGTGTTCGTGCCTCCTACGGGGTCGTTTGGGGGTTGGTTTAGGTTTTCACCCATTAACGACCTGTTTTCAAGTCTAAGTGTGATTTTGGCAAATTATTGTCATACTCTCAAACCGGGTGACCTGGGACTACGCGGTCAGTTCCTACAAGTTACAATGGTCCCGTGCGAGGTGTTCGTGCCTCCTACGGGATCGTTTGGGGGCTGGTTTGGGTTTTCACCCATTAACGGCCTGTTTTCAAGTCTAAGTGTGATTTTGGCAAATTATTGTCATACTCTCAAACCGGGTGACCCGGGACTATGCGGTCAGTTCCTACAAGTTACAATGGTCCCGTGCGAGGTGTTCGTGCCTCCTACGGGATCGTTTGGGGGCTGGTTTGGGTTTTCACCCATTAACGGCATGTTTTCAAGTCTAAGTGTCATTTTGGCAAATTATTGTCATACTCTCAAACCGAGAGACCCGGGACTACACGGTCAGTTCCTATAAGTTACAATGGTCCCGTGCGAGGTGTTCGTGCCTGCTACGGGGTCGTTTGGGGGCTGGTTTGGGTTTTCACCCATTAACGGCCCATTTTCAAGTCTAAGTGTGATTTTCTCAAATTATCGTCATACTCTCAAATTGGGAGACCCAGGACTACGCGGTCAGTTCCTACAAGTTACAATGGTCCCGTGCGAGGTGTTCGTGCCTCCTACGGGGACGTTTGGGGGCTAGTTTGGGTTTTCATCCTTTAACCGCTTGTTTTCAAGTCTAATTATGATTTTCGCAAATTATCGTCATACTCTCAAACCGAGAGACCCAGGACTATGCGGTCAGTTCCTACAAGTTACAATGGTCCCGTGCGAGGTGTTCGTGCCTCCTACGGGGTCGTTTGGCGGCCGGTTTGGGTTTTCACCCATTAACAGCATGTTTTCAAGTCTAAGTGTGATTTTTGCAAATTATCGCCATACTTTAACACCGGGAGACCCGGGACTACGCGGTCAGTTCCTACAAGTTTCAATGGTCCCGTGCGAGGTGTTCGTGCCTCATACGGGGTCGTTTGGGGGCTTGTTTGCGTTTTCACCCTTTAACGGCCTGTTTTTAAGTTTAAGTGTGATTTTCTTAAATTATCATCATACTCTCTAACCGAGAGACCCGGGACTACGCGGTCAGTTCCTACAAGATATATTGTTCCCGTGCGAGGTGTTCGTGCCTCCTACGGGGTCGTTTGGGGGGCTGGTTTGGGTTTTCACCCTTTAACGACCTGTTTTCAAGTCTAAGTGTGATTTTGGCAAATTATCATCATACTCTCAAACCGGGAGACCCGGGACTACGCGGTCAGTTCCTACAAGTTACAATGGTCCCGTGCGAGGTGTTCGTGCCTCCTACGGGGTAGTTTGGGGGCTGGTTTGGGTTTTCACCCATTAACGGACTGTCTTCAAGTCCAAGTCTGATTTTTGGAAATTATCGTCATACTCTCTAACCGGGAGACCCGGGACTATGCGGTCAGTTCCTATAAGTTACAATGGTCTCGTGCGAGGTGTTCGTGCCTCCTACGGGGTCGTTTGGGGGTTGGTTTAGGTTTTCACCCATTAACGACCTGTTTTCAAGTCTAAGTGTGATTTTGGCAAATTATTGTCATACTCTCAAACCGGGTGACCTGGGACTACGCGGTCAGTTCCTACAAGTTACAATGGTCCCGTGCGAGGTGTTCGTGCCTCCTACGGGATCGTTTGGGGGCTGGTTTGGGTTTTCACCCATTAACGGCCTGTTTTCAAGTCTAAGTGTGATTTTGGCAAATTATTGTCATACTCTCAAACCGGGTGACCCGGGACTATGCGGTCAGTTCCTACAAGTTACAATGGTCCCGTGCGAGGTGTTCGTGCCTCCTACGGGATCGTTTGGGGGCTGGTTTGGGTTTTCACCCATTAACGGCATGTTTTCAAGTCTAAGTGTCATTTTGGCAAATTATTGTCATACTCTCAAACCGGGTGACCCGGGACTACGCGGTCAGTTCCTACAAGTTACAATGGTCCCGTGCGAGGTGTTCGTGCCTCCTACGGGATCGTTTGGGGGCTTGTTTGGGTTTTCACCCATTAACGGCCTGTTTTCAAGTCTAATTGTGATTTTCACAAATTATCGTCATACTATCTAACCGGGAGACCCGGGACGACGCGGTCAGTTCCCACAAGTTACATTGGTCTCGTACGAGGTGTTCGTGCCTCCTACGGGGTCGTTTGGGGGTTGGTTTGGGTTTTCACCCTTTAATGGCCTGTTTTCAAGTCTAAGTCTGATTTTCGCAAATTATCGTCATACTCTCTAACTGGGAGACCCGGGACTACGCGGTCAGTTCCTACAAGTTACAATGGTCCCGTGCGAGGTGTTCGTGCCTCCTACGGGGTCGTTTGGGGGCAGGTTTGGGTTTTCACCCATTAACGGCATGTTTTCAAGTCTAAGTGTGATTTTTGCAAATTATCGTCATTCTCTCTAATCGGGAGACCCGGGAATACGCGGTCAGTTCCTACAAGTTATAATGGTCCCGTGCGAGGTGTTCGTACCTCCTACGGGGTCGTTTGGGGGCTAGTTTGGGTTTTCACCCATTAACAGCCTGTTTTCAAGTCTAAGTGTGATTTTGGCAAATTATCGTCATACTCTCAAACCGGGAGACCCGGGACAACGCGATCAGTTCCTACAAGTTACATTGGTCCCGTACGAGGTGTTCGTGCCTCCTACAGGGTCGTTTGGGGGATGGTTTGGGTTTTCACCCATTAACGGCGTGTTTTCAAGTCTAAGTGTGATTTTGACAAATTATCGTCATACTCTCTAACCGGGAGACCTGGGACGACGCAGTTATTTCCTACAAGATACATTGGTCCCGTGTGAGGTGTTCGTGCCTCCTACGGGGTCGTTTGGATGCTGGTTTGGGTTTTCACCCTTTAACGGCCTGTTTTCAAGTCTAAGTCTGATTTTTGCAAATTATCGTCATACTCTCTAACCGGGAGACCCGGGACCATGCAGTCACTTCCTACAAGTTACAATGGTCCCGTGCGAGGTGTTCGTGCCTCCTACGGGGTCGTTTGGGGGCTAGTTTGGGTTTTCACCCATTAACGGCCTGTTTTCAAGTCTAAGCGTTTGGGGGTTGGTTTGGGTTTTCACCCTTTAACGGCCTGTTTTCAAGTCTAAGTCTGATTTTTGCAAATTATCATCATACTCTCTAACCGGGAGACCCGGGACTACGCGGTCAGTTCCTACAAGTTACAATGGTCCCGTGCGAGGTGTTCGTGCCTCCTACGGGGTCGTTTGGGTGCTGGTTTGGGTTTTCACCCATTAACGACATGTTTTCAAGTCTAAGTGTGATTTTGACAAATTATCGTCATACTCTCTAACCGGGAGACCTGGGACGACGCAGTTATTTCCTACAAGATACATTGGTCCCGTGTGAGGTGTTCGTGCCTCCTACGGGGTCGTTTGGGTGCTGGTTTGGGTTTTCACCCTTTAACGGCCTGTTTTCAAGTCTAAGTCTGATTTTTGCAAATTATCGTCATACTCTCTAACCGGGAGACCCGGGACCATGCAGTCACTTCCTACAAGTTACAATGGTCCCGTGCGAGGTGTTCGTGCCTCCTACGGGGTCGTTTGGGGGCTAGTTTGGGTTTTCACTCATTAACGGCCTGTTTTCAAGTCTAAGCGTTTGGGGGTTGGTTTGGGTTTTCACCCTTTAACGGCCTGTTTTCAAGTCTAAGTCTGATTTTTGCAAATTATCGTCATACTCTCTAACCGGGAGACCCGGGACTACGCGGTCAGTTCCTACAAGTTACAATGGTCCCGTGCGAGGTGTTCGTGCCTCCTACGGGGTCGTTTGGGGGCTGGTTTGGGTTTTCACCCATTAACGGCTTGTTTTCTAGTCTAAGTGTGATTTTTACAAATTATCGTCATACTCTCTAATCGGGAGACCCGAGACTACGCAGTCAGTTCCTACAAGTTACAATGGTCCCGTGCGAGGTGTTCGTGCCTCCTACGGGGTTGTTTGGGGGCTAGTTTGGGTTTTCACCCATTAACGGCCTGTTTTCAAGTCTAAGTGTGATTTTGGCAAATTATCGTCATACTATCTAACCGGGAGACCCGGGACGACGCGATCAGTTCCTACAAGTTACATTGGTCCCGTACGAGGTGTTCGTGCCTCCTACGGGGTCGTTTGGGGGCTGGTTTGGGTTTTCACCCATTAACGGCATGTTTTCAAGTCTAAGTGTGATTTTGACAAATTATCGTCATACTCTCTAACCAGGAGACTCGGGACGACACAGTTATTTCCTACAAGTTACATTGGTCCCGTGCGAGGTGTTCGTGCCTCCTACGGGGTCGTTTGGGTGCTGGTTTGGGTTTTCACCCCTTAACGGCCTGTTTTCAAGTCTAAGTCTGATTTTTGCAAATTATCGTCATACTCTCTAACCGGGAGACCCGGGACCATGCGGTCAGTTCCTACAAGTTACAATGGTCCCGTGCGAGGTGTTCGTGCCTCCTACGTGGTCGTTTGGGGGTTGGTTTGGGTTTTCACCCTTTAACGGCCTGTTTTCAAGTCTAAGTGTGATTTTTGCAAATTATCGTCATACTCAAAAACCGAGAGACCCGGGACTATGCGGTCAGTTCCTACAAGTTACAATGGTCCCGTGCGAGGTGTTCGTGCCTCCTACGGGGTCGTTTGAGAGCTGGTTTGTGTTTTCACCCATTAACGGCGTGTTTTCAAGTCTAAGTGTGATTTTTACAAATTATCGCCATACTCTAAAACCGGGAAACCCGGGACTACGCGGTCAGTTCCTACAAGTTTCAATGGTCCCGTGCGAGGTGTTCGTGCCTCCTACGGGGTCGTTTGGGTGCTGGTTTGGGTTTTCACCCTTTAACGGCCTGTTTTCAAGTCCAAGTCTGATTTTTGCAAATTATCGTCATACTCTCTAACCGAGAGACCCGGGACTATGCGGTCAGTTCCTACAAGTTACAATGGTCCCGTGCGAGGTGTTCGTGCCTCCTACGGGGTCGTTTGGGGGCTGGTTTTGGTTTTCACCCATTAACGGCCTGTTTTCAAGTCTAAGTGTGATTTTGGAAAATTATCGTCATACTTTCAAACCGGGAGACCCGGGACTACACGGTCAGTTCCTATAAGTTACAATGGTCCCGTGCGAGGTGTTCGTGCCTGCTACGGGGTCGTTTGGGGGCTGGTTTGGGTTTTCACCCATTAACGACCCATTTTCAAGTCTAAGTGTGATTTTCTCAAATTATCGTCATACTCTCAAACTGGGAGACCCAGGACTACGCGGTCAGTTCCTACAAGTTACAATGGTCCCGTGCGAGATGTTCGTGCCTACTACGGGGACGTTTGGGGGCTGGTTTGGGTTTTCATCCTTTAACCGCTTGTTTTCAAGTCTAAGTGTGATTTTGGCAAATTATCATCATACTCTCAAACCGAGAGACCCGGGACTATGCGGTCAGTTCCTACAAGTTACAATGTTCCCGTGCGAGGTGTTCGTGCCTCCTACGGGGTCGTTTGGCGGCCGGTTTGGGTTTTCACCCATTAACAGCATGTTTTCAAGTCTAAGTGTGATTTTTGCAAATTATCGCCATACTTTAACACCGGGAGACCCGGGACTACACGGTCAGTTCCTACAAGTTTCAATGGTCCCGTGCGAGGTGTTCGTGCCTCCTACGGGGTCGTTTGGGGGCTTGTTTGCGTTTTCACCCTTTAACTGCCTGTTTTTAAGTTTAAGTGTGATTTTCTTAAATTATCGTCATACTCTCTAACCGAGAGACCCGGGACTACGCGGTCAGTTCCTACAAGATATATTGTTCCCGTGCGAGGTGTTCGTGCCTCCTACGGGGTCGTTTGGGGGGCTGGTTTGGGTTTTCACCCTTTAACGACCTGTTTTCAAGTCTAAGTGTGATTTTGGCAAATTATCGTCATACTCTCAAACCGGGAGACCCGGGACTACGCGGTCAGTTCCTACAAGTTACAATGGTCCCGTGCGAGGTGTTCGTGCCTCCTACGGGGTAGTTTGGGGGCTGGTTTGGGTTTTCACCCATTAACGGACTGTCTTCAAGTCCAAGTCTGATTTTTGGAAATTATCGTCATACTCTCTAACCGGGAGACCCGGGACTATGCGGTCAGTTCCTACAAGTTACAATGGTCCCGTGCGAGGTGTTCGTGCCTCCTACGGGGTCGTTTGGGTGCTGGTTTGGGTTTTCACCCATTAACGGCCTGTTTTCAAGTCTAAGTGTGATTTTGGCAAATTATTGTCATACTCTCAAACCGGGTGACCTGGGACTACGCGGTCAGTTCCTACAAGTTACAATGGTCCCGTACGAGGTGTTCGTGCCTCCTACGGGATCGTTTGGGGGCTGGTTTGGGTTTTCACCCATTAACGGCCTGTTTTCAAGTCTAAGTGTGATTTTGGCAAATTATTGTCATACTCTCAAACCGGGTGACCCGGGACTACGCGGTCAGTTCCTATAAGTTACAATCGTCCCGTGCGAGGTGTTCGTGCCTCCTACGGGATCGTTTGGGGGCTGGTTTGGGTTTTCACCCATTAACGGCCTATTTTCAAGTCTAATTGTGATTTTCGCAAATTATCGTCATACTATCTAACCGGGAGACCCGGGACGACGCGGTCAGTTCCCACAAGTTACATTGGTCCCGTACGAGGTGTTCGTGCCTCCTATGGGGTCCTTTGGGGGCTGGTTTGGGTTTTCACCCTTTAATGGCCTGTTTTCAAGTCTAAGTCTGATTTTCGCAAATTATCGTCATACTCTCTAACCGGGAGACCCGGGACTACGCGGTCAGTTCCTACAAGTTACAATGGTCCCGTGCGAGGTGTTCGTGCCTCCTACGGGGTCGTTTGGGGGCAGGTTTGGGTTTTCACCCATTAACGGCATGTTTTCAAGTCTAAGTGTGATTTTCGCAAATTATCGTCATACTCTCTAATCGGGAGACCCGGGAATATGCGGTCAGTTCCTACAAGTTATAATGGTCCCGTGCGAGGTGTTCGTACCTCCTACGGGGTCGTTTGGGGGCTAGTTTGGGTTTTCACCCATTAACGGCCTGTTTTCAAGTCTAAGTGTTTGGGGGCTGGTTTGGGTTTTCACCCTTTAACGGCCTGTTTTCATGTCTAAGTCTGATTTTTGCAAATTATCGTCATACTCTCTAACCGGGAGACCCGGGACCATGCAGTCACTTCCTACAAGTTACAATGGTCCCGTGCGAGGTGTTCGTGCCTCCTACGGGGTCGTTTGGGGGCTAGTTTGTGTTTTCACCCATTAACGGCCTGTTTTCAAGTCTAAGTGTGATTTTGTCAAATTATCATCATACTATCTAACCGGGAGACCCGGGACGACGCGATCAGTTCCTACAAGTTACATTGGTCCCGTACGAGGTGTTCGTGCCTCCTACGGGGTCGTTTGGGGGCTGGTTTGGGTTTTCACCCATTAACGGCATGTTTTCAAGTCTAAGTGTGATTTTGACAAATTATCGTCATACTCTCTAACCGGGAGACCCGGGATGACACAGTTATTTCCTACAAGTTACATTGGTCCCGTGCGAGGTGTTCGTGCCTCCTACGGGGACGTTTGGGGGGCTGGTTTGGGTTTTCACCCTTTAACGGCCTGTTTTCAAGTCTAAGTGTGATTTTGGCAAATTATCGTCATACTCTCTAACCGGGAGACCCGGGACTACGCGGTCAGTTCCTACAAGTTACAATGGTCCCGTGCTAGGTGTTCGTCCCTCCTACGGGGTCGTTTGGGGACTGGTTTGGGTTTTCACCCATTAACGGCTTGTTTTCAAGTCTAAGTGTGATTTTTACAAATTATCGTCATACTCTCTAATCGGGAGACCCGGGACTACGCAGTCAGTTCCTACAAGTTACAACGGTCCCGTGCGAGGTGTTCGTGCCTCCTACGGGGTTGTTTGGGGGCAAGTTTGGGTTTTCACCCATTAACGGCCTGTTTTCAAGTCTAAGTGTGATTTTGGCAAATTATCGTCATACTATCTAACCGGGAGACCCGGGACGACGCGATCAGTTCCTACAAGTTACATTGGTCCCGTACGAGGTGTTCGTGCCTCCTACGGGGTCGTTTGGGGGCTGGTTTGGGTTTTCACCCATTAACGGCATGTTTTCAAGTCTAAGTGTGATTTTGACAAATTATCGTCATACTCTCTAACCGGGAGACCCGAGACGACACAGTTATTTCCTACAAGTTACATTGGTCCCGTGCGAGGTGTTCGTGCCTCCTACGGGGTCGTTTGGGTGCTGGTTTGGGTTTTCACCCTTTAACGGCCTGTTTTCAAGTCTAAGTCTGATTTTTGCAAATTATCGTCATACTCTCTAACCGGGAGACCCGGGACCATGCGGTCAGTTCCTACAAGTTACAATGGTCCCGTGCGAGGTGTTCGTGCCTCCTACGTGGTCGTTTGGGGGCTGGTTTGGGTTTTCACCCTTTAACGGCCTGTTTTCAAGTCTAAGTGTGATTTTTGCAAATTATCGTCATACTCAAAAACCGAGAGACCCGGGACTATGCGGTCAGTTCCTACAAGTTACAATGGTCCCGTGCGAGGTGTTCGTGCCTCCTACGGGGTCGTTTGGGAGCTGGTTTGTGTTTTCACCCATTAACGGCGTGTTTTCAAGTCTAAGTGTGATTTTTACAAATTATCGCCATACTCTAAAACCGGGAGACCCGGGACTACGCGGTCAGTTCCTACAAGTTTCAATGGTCCCGTGCGAGGTGTTCGTGCCTCCTACGGGGTCGTTTGGGGGCTTGTTTGCATTTTCACCTTTTAACGGCCTGTTTTTAAGTTTAAGTGTGATTTTCTTAAATTATCGTCATACTCTCTAACCGGGAGACCCGCGACTACGCGGTCAGTTCCTACAAGATATATTATTCCAGTGCGAGGTGTTCGTGCCTCCTACGGGGTCATTTGGGGGGCTGGTTTGGGTTTTCACCCTTTAACGGCCTGCTTTCAAGTCTAAGTGTGATTTTGGAAAATTATCATCATACTCTCAAACCGGGAGACCCGGGACTACGCGGTCAGTTCCTACAAGTTACAATGGTCCCGTGCGAGGTGTTCGTGCCTCCTACGGGCTGGTTTGGGGGCTGGTTTGAATTTTCACCCATTAACGGCATGTTTTCAAGTTTAAGTGTGATTTTCGCAAATTATCGTCATACTCTCTAATCGGGAGACCCGGAACTACGCGGTCAGTTACTACAAGTTATAATGGTCCCGTGCGAGGTGTTCGTGCCTCCTACGGGGTCGTTTGGGTTTTGACCCATTAACGGCCTGTTTTCAAGTCTAAGTGTGATTTTGGGAAATTATCGTCATACTATATAACCGGGAGACCCGGGACGACGCGATCAGTTCCTACAAGTTACATTGGTCCCGTGCGAGGTGTTTGTGCCTCCAACGGGGTCGTTTGGGTGCTGGTTTGGGTTTTCACCCTTTAACGGCCTGTTTTCAAGTCTAAGTGTGATTTTGGCAAATTATCGTCATACTCTCAAACCGGGAGACCCGGGACTACGCGGTCAGTTCTTACAAGTTACAATGGTCCCGTGCGAGGTGTTCGTGCCTCCTACGGGCTGGTTTGGGTTTTCACCCATTAACGGACTGTCTTCAAGTCTAAGTGTGATTTTGGCAAATTATCGCCATACTCTCTAATCGGGAGACCCGGGACGACGCAGTTATTTCCTACAAGTTACATTGGACCCGTGCGAGGTGTTCATGCCTCCTACGGGGTCGTTTGGGTGCTGGTTTGGGTTTTCACCCTTTAACGGCCTGTTTTCAAGTCCAAGTCTGATTTTTGCAAATTATCGTCATACTCTCTAACCGAGAGACCCGGGACTATGCGGTCAGTTCCTACAAGTTACAATGGTCCCGTGCGAGGTGTTCGTGCCTCCTACGGGGTCGTTTGGGGGCTGGTTTGGGTTTTCACCCATTAACGGCCTGTTTTCAAGTCTAAGTGTGATTTTGGCAAATTATCGTCGTACTCTCAAACCGGGAGACCCGGGACTACACGGTCAGTTCCTATAAGTTACAATGGTCCCGTGCGAGGTGTTCGTGCCTTCTACGGGGTCGTTTGGGGGCTGGTTTGGGTTTTCACCCATTAACGGCCCATTTTCAAGTCTAAGTGTGATTTTCTCAAATTATCGTCATACTCTCAAACTGGGAGACCCAGGACTACGCGGTCAGTTCCTACAAGTTACAATGGTCCCGTGCGAGGTGTTCGTGCCTCCTACGGGGACGTTTGGGGGCTGGTTTGGATTTTCATCCTTAAACCGCTTGTTTTCAAGTCTAAGTGTGATTTTGGCAAATTATCGTCATACTCTCAAATCGAGAGACCCGGGACTATTCGGTCAGTTCCTACAAGTTACAATGGTCCCGTGCGAGGTGTTCGTGCCTCCTACGGGGTCGTTTGGCGGTCGGTTTGGGTTTTCACCCATTAACAGCATGTTTTCAAGTCTAAGTGTGATTTTTGCAAATTATCGCCATACTTTAACACCGGCAGACCTGGGACTACGCGGTCAGTTCCTACAAGTTTCAATGGTCCCGTGCGAGGTGTTCGTGCCTCCTACGGGGTCGTTTGGGGGCTTGTTTGCGTTTTCACCCTTTAACGGCCTGTTTTTAAGTTTAAGTGTGATTTTCTTAAATTATCGTCATACTCTCTAACCGAGAGACCCGGGACTACGCGGTCAGTTCCTACAAGATATATTGTTCCCGTGCGAGGTGTTCGTGCCTCCTACGGGGTCGTTTGGGGGGCTGGTTTGGGTTTTCACCCTTTAACGACCTGTTTTCAAGTCTAAGTGTGATTTTGGCAAATTATGGTCATACTCTCAAACCGGGAGAGCTGGGACTACGCGGTCAGTTCCTACAAGTTACAATGGTCCCGTGCGAGGTGTTCGTGCCTCCTACGAGGCAGTTTGGGGGCTGGTTTGGGTTTTCACCCATTAACGGACTGTCTTCAAGTCCAAGTCTGATTTTTGGAAATTATCATCATACTCTCTAACCGGGAGACCCGGGACTATGCGGTCAGTTCCTACAAGTTACAATGGTCCCGTACGAGGTGTTCGTGCCTCCTACGGGGTCGTTTCGGGGCTGGTTTGGGTTTTCACCCATTAACGGCCTGTTTTCAAGTCTAAGTGTGATTTTGGCATATTATTGTCATACTCTCAAACCGGGTGACCTGGGACTACGCGGTCAGTTCCTACAAGTTACAATGGTCCCGTGCGAGGTGTTCGTGCCTCCTACGGGATCGTTTGGGGGCTGGTTTGGGTTTTCACCCATTAACGGCCCATTTTCAAGTCTAAGTGTGATTTTGGCAAATTATGGTCATACTCTCAAATCGGGTGACCCGGGACTACGCGATCAGTTCCTACAAGTTACAATGGTCCCGTGCGAGGTGTTCGTGCCTCCTAAGGGATCGTTTGGGGGCTGGTTTGGGTTTTCACCCATTAACGGCCTGTTTTCAAGTCTAAGTGTGATTTTGGCAAATTATCGTCATACTATCTAACCGGGAGACCCGGGACGACGCGATCAGTTCCCACAAGTTACATTGGTCCCGTACGAGGTGTTCGTGCCTCCTACGGGGTCGTTTGGGGGCTGGTTTGGGTTTTCACCCTTTAATGGCCTGTTTTCAAGTCTAAGTCTGATTTTCGCAAATTATCGTCATACTCTCTAACCGGGAGACCCGGGACTACGCGGTCAGTTCCTACAAGTTACAATGGTCCCGTGCGAGGTGTTCGTGCCTCCTACGGGGTCGTTTGGGGGCAGGTTTGGGTTTTCACCCATTAACGGCATGTTTTCAAGTCTAAGTGTGATTTTCGCAAATTATCGTCATACTCTCTAATCGGGAGACCCGGGAATACGCGGTCAGTTCCTACAAGTTATAATGGTCCCGTGCGAGGTGTTCGTACCTCCTACGGGGTCGTTTGGGGGCTAGTTTGAGTTTTCACCCATTAAGAGCCTGTTTTCAAGTCTAAGTGTGATTTTGGCAAATTATCGTCATACTCTCAAACCGGGAGACCCGGGACAACGCGATCAGTTCCTACAAGTTACATTGGTCCCGTACGAGGTGTTCGTGCCCCCTGCGGGGTCGTTTGGGGGATGGTTTGGGTTTTCACCCATTAACGGCATGTTTTCAAGTCTAAGTGTGATTTTGACAAATTATCGTCATACTCTCTAACCGGGAGACCCGGGACGACACAGTTATTTCCTACAAGATACATTGGTCCCGTGTGAGTTGTTCGTGCCTCCTACGGGGTCGTTCGGGTGCTGGTTTGGGTTTTCACCCTTTAACGGCCTGTTTTCAAGTCTAAGTCTGATTTTTGCAAATTATCGTCATACTCTCTAACCGGGAGACCCGGGACCATGCAGTCAGTTCCTACATGTTACAATGGTCCCGTGCGAGGTGTTCGTGCCTCCTACGGGGTCGTTTGGGGGCTAGTTTGGGTTTTCACCCATTAACGGCCTGTTTTCAAGTCTAAGCGTTTGGGGGCTGGTTTGGGTTTTCACCCTTTAACGGCCTGTTTTCAAGTCTAAGTCTGATTTTTGCAAATTATCGTCATATTCTCTAACCGGGAGACCCGGGACTACGCGGTCAGTTCCTACAAGTTACAATGGTCCCGTGCGAGGTGTTCGTGCCTCCTACGGGGTCGTTTGGGGGCTAGTTTGGGTTTTCACCCATTAACGGTTTGTTTTCAAGTCTAAGTGTGATTTTTACAAATTATCGTCATACTCTCTAATCGGGAGACCCGGGACTACGCAGTCAGTTCCTACAAGTTACAATGGTCCCGTGCGAGGTGTTCGTGCCTCCTACGGGGTTGTTTGGGGGCTAGTTTGGGTTTTCACCCATTAACGGCCTGTTTTCAAGTCTAAGTGTGATTTTGGCAAATTATCGTCATACTATCTAACCGGGAGACCCGGGACGACGCGATCAGTTCCTACAAGTTACATTGGTCCCGTACGAGGTGTTCGTGCCTCCTACGGGGTCGTTTGGGGGCTGGTTTGGGTTTTCACCCATTAACGGCATGTTTTCAAGTCTAAGTGTGATTTTGACAAATTATCGTCATACTCTCTAAACGGGAGACCCAGGATGACATAGTTATTTCCTACAAGTTACATTGGTCCCGTGTGAGTTGTTCGTGCCTCCTACGGGGTCGTTTGGGTGCTGGTTTGGGTTTTCACCCTTTAACGGCCTATTTTCAAGTCTAAGTCTAATTTTTGCAAATTATCGTCATACTCTCTAACCGGGAGACCCGGGACCATGCGGTCAGTTCCTACAAGTTACAATGGTCCCGTGCGAGGTGTTCGTGCCTCCTACGTGGTCGTTTGGGGGCTGGTTCGGGTTTTCACCTTTTAACGGCCTGTTTTCAAGTCAAAGTGTGATTTTGGCAAATTATCATCATACTCTCAAACCGCTAGACCCGGAACTATGCGGTCAGTTCCTACAAGTTACATTGGTCCCGTGCGAGGTGTTCGTGCCTCCTACGGGGTCGTTTGGGAGCTGGTTTGTGTTTTCACCCATTAACGGCGTGTTTTCAAGTCTAAGTGTGATTTTTGCAAATTATCGCCATACTCTAAAACTGGGAGACCCGGGACTACGCGGTCAGTTCCTACAAGTTTCAACGGTCCCGTGCGAGGTGTTCGTGCCTCCTACGGGGTCGTTTGGGGGCTTGTTTGCGTTTTCACCTTTTAACGGCCTGTTTTTAAGTTTAAGTGTGATTTTCTTAAATTATCGTAATACTCTCTAACCGGGAGACCCGGGACTACGCGGTCAGTTCCTACAAGATATATTGTTCCTGTACGAGGTGTTCGTGCCTCCTACGGGGTCGTTTGGGGGGCTGGTTTGGGTTTTCACCCTTTAACGGCCTCTTTTCAAGTCTAAGTGTGATTTTGGCAAATTATCGTCATACTCTCAAACCGGGAGACCCGGGACTACGCGGTCAGTTCCTACAAGTTACAATGTTCCCGTGCGAGGTGTTCGTGCCTCCTACGGGGTAGTTTGGGGGCTGGTTTGGGTTTTCAACCATTAACGACCTGTTTTGAAGTCTAAGTGTGATTTTGGCAAATTATCGTCATACACTCTAACCGGGAGACCCGGGATGATGCAGTTATTTCCTACAAGTTGCATTGGTCCCGTGCGAGGTGTTTGTGCCTCCTACGGGGTCGTTTGGGTGCTGGTTTGGGTTTTCACCCTTTAACGGCCTGTTTTCAAGTCTAAGTCTGATTTTTGCAAATTATCGTCATACTCTCTAACCGGGAGACCCGGGACTATGCGGTCAGTTCCTACAAGTTACAATGGTCCCGTGCGAGGTGTTCGTGCCTCCTACGGGGTCGTTTGGGGGTTGGTTTGGGTTTTCACCCATTAACGTCCTGTTTTCAAGTCCAAGTGTGATTTTGGCAAATTATCATCATACTCTCAAACCGGGAGACCCGGGACTACGCGGTCAGTTCCTACAAGTTACAATGGTCCCGTGCGAGGTGTTCGTGCCTCCTACGGGGTCGTTTGGGGGCTAGTTTGTGTTTTCACCCATTAACGGCCTGTTTTCAAGTCTAAGTGTGATTTTCGCAAATTATCGTCATACTATCTAATCGGGAGACCCGGGACGACGCGGTCAGTTCCTACAAGTTACATTGGTCCCGTGCGAGGTGTTCGTGCCTCCTACGGGGTCGTTTGGGGGCTGGTTTGGGTTTTCACCCTTTAACGGCCTGTTTTCAAGTCTAAGTCTGATTTTTGCAAATTATCGTCATACTATCTAACCGGGAGACCCGGGACGACGCGGTCAGTTCCCACAAGTTACATTGGTCCCGTACGAGGTGTTCGTGCCTCCTACGGGGTCGTTTGGGGGCTGGTTTGGGTTTTCACCCTTTAACGGCCTGTTTTCAAGTCTAAGTGTGATTTTGGCAAATTATCGTCATACTCTCAAACCGAGAGACCCGGGACTATGCGGTCAGTTCTTACAAGTTACAATGGTCGCGTGCGAGGTGTTCGTGCCTCCTACGGGGTCGTTTGGGGGCTGGTTTGGGTTTTCACCCATTAACGGCATGTTTTCATGTCTAAGTGTGATTTTTGCAAATTATCGCCATACTCTAAAACGGGGAGACCCGGGACTACGCGGTCAGTTCCTACAAGTTTCAATGGTCCCGTGCGAGGTGTTCGTGCCTCCTACGGGGTCGTTTGGGGGCTTGTTTGCGTTTTCACCCTTTAACAGCCTGTTTTTAAGTTTAAGTGTGATTTTCTTAAATTATCGTCATACTCTCTAACCGGGAGACCCGGGACTACGCGTCCAGTTCCTACAAGATATATTATTCCCGTGCGAGGTGTTCGTGCCTCCTACGGGGTCGTTTGGGGGGCTGGTTTGGGTTTTCACCCTTTAACGGCCTGTTTTCAAGTCTAAGTGTGATTTTGGTAAATTATCATCATACTCTCAAACCGGGAGACCCGGGACTACGCGGTCAGTTCCTACAAGTTACAATGGTCCCGTGCGAGGTGTTCGTGCCTCCTACGGGGTCGTTTGGTGGCTGGTTTGGGTTTTCACCCATTAACGGCCTGTTTTCAAGTCCAAGTGTGATTTTGGCAAATTATCGTCATACTCTCAAACCGGGAGACCCGGGACTACGCGGTCAGTTCCTACAAGTTACAATGGTCCCGTGCGAGGTGTTCGTGCCTCCTACGGGGTCGTTTGGGTGATGGTTTGGGTTTTCACCCATTAACGGCCTGTTTTTAAGTCTAAGTGTGATTTTCGCAAATTATCGTCATACTATCTAACCGGGAGACCCGGGATGACGCTGTCAGTTCCTACAAGTTACATTGGTCCCGTGCGAGGTGTTCGTGCCTCCTACGGGGTCGTTTGGGGGCTGGTTTGGGTTTTCACCCTTTAACGGCATGTTTTCAAGTCTAAGTCTGATTTTTGAAAATTATAGTCATACTCTCTAACCGGGAGACCCGGGACTACGCGGTCAGTTCCTACAAGTTACAATGGTCCCGTGCGAGGTGTTCGTGCCTCCTACGGGGTCGTTTGGGGCTGGTTTGGGTTTTCACCCATTAACGGCCTGTTTTCAAGTCTAAGTGTGATTTTCGCAAATTATCGTCATACTCTCTAATCGGGAGACCCGGGACTACGCGATCAGTTCCTACAAGTTACAATGGTCCCGTGCGAATTGTTCGTGCCTCCTACGGGGTCATTTGGGGGCTAGTTTGGGTTTTCACCCATTAACGGCCTGTTTTCAAGTCTAAGTGTGATTTTGTCAAATTATCATCATACAATCTAACCGGGAGACCCGGGACGACGCGATCAGTTCCTACAAGTTACATTGGTCCCGTACGAGGTGTTCGTGCCTCCTACGGGGTCGTTTGGAGGATAGTTTGGGTTTTCACTCATTAACGACATGTTTTCAAGTCTAAGTGTGATTTTGACAAATTATCGTCATACTCTCTAACCGGGAGACCCGGGACGACACAGTTATTTCCTACAAGTTACATTAGTCCCGTGCGAGGTGTTCGTGCCTCCTACGGGGCCGTTTGGGTGCTGGTTTGGGTTTTCACCCATTAATGGCCTGTTTTCATGTCTAAGTGTGATTTTTTCAAATTATCGTCATACTCTCTAACCGGGAGATCCGGGACTATGCGGTCAGTTCCTACAAGTTACAAAGGTCCCGTGCGAGGTGTTTGTGCCTCCTACGGGGTCGTTTGGAGGCTGGTTTGGGTTTTCACCCATTAACGGCCTGTTTTCTAGTCTAAGTGTGATTTTGGGAAATTATCGTCATACTATCAAACCGGGAGACCCGGGATGACGCGATCATTTCCTACAAGTTACATTGGTCCCGTGCGAGGTGTTCGTGCCTCCTACGGGGTCGTTTGGGGGCTGGTTTGGGTTTTCACCCTTTAACGGCCTGTTTTCAAGTCTAAGTGTGATTTTCGCAAATTATCGTCATACTCTCTAATCGGGAGACCCGGGACTACGCGATCAGTTCCTACAAGTTACAATGGTCCCGTGCGAGGTGTTCGTGCCTCCTACGGGGTCATTTGGGGGCTAGTTTGTGTTTTCACCCATTAACGGCCTGTTTTCAAGTCTAAGTGTGATTTTGTCAAATTATCATCATACTATCTAACCGGGAGACCCGGGACGACGCGATCAGTTCCTACAAGTTACATTGGTCCCGTACGAGGTGTTCGTGCCTCCTACGGGGTCGTTTGGGGGCTGGTTTGGGTTTTCACCCATTAACGGCATGTTTTCAAGTCTAAGTGTGATTTTGACAAATTATCGTCATACTCTCTAACCGGGAGACCCGGGATGACACAGTTATTTCCTACAAGTTACATTGGACCCGTGCGAGGTGTTCGTGCCTCCTACGGGGACGTTTGGGGGGCTGGTTTGGGTTTTCACCCTTTAACGGCCTGTTTTCAAGTCTAAGTGTGATTTTGGCAAATTATCATTATACTCTCAAACCGGGAGACCCGGGACTACGCGGTCAGTTCCTACAAGTTACAATGGTCCCGTGCGAGGTGTTCGTGCCTCCTACGGGGTCGTTTGGGGGCTGGTTTGGGTTTTCACCCATTAACGGCCTGTTTTCAAGTCCAAGTGTGATTTTGGCAAATTATCGTCATACTCTCAAACCGGGAGACCCGGGACTACGCGGTCAGTTCCTACAAGTTACAATGGTCCCGTGCGAGGTGTTCGTGCCTCCTACGGGGTCGTTTGGGGGCTGGTTTGTGTTTTCACCCATTAACGGCATGTTTTCAAATCTAAGTGTGATTTTTGCAAATTATCGCCACACTCTAAAACCGGGAGACCCGGGACTACGCGGTCAGTTCCTACAAGTTTCAATGGTCCCGTCCGAGGTGTTCGTGCCTCCTACGGGGTCGTTTGGGGGCTTGTTTGCGTTTTCACCCTTTAACGGCCTGTTTTTAAGTTTAAGTGTGATTTTCTTAAATTATCGTCATACTCTCTAACCGGGAGACCCGGGACTACGCGGTCAGTTCCTATAAGATATATTGTTCCCGTGCGAGGTGTTCGTGCCTCCTACGGGGTAGTTTGGGGGCTGGTTTGGGTTTTCACCCATTAACGGCCTGTTTTCAAGTCAAAGTGTGATTTTGGGAAATTATCATCATACTCTCTAACCGGGAGACCCGGGATGATGCAGTTATTTCCTACAAGTTACATTGGTCCCATGCGAGGTGTTCGTGCCTCCTACGGGGTCGTTTGGGTGCTGGTTTGGGTTTTCACCCTTTAACGGCCTGTTTTCAAGTGTAAGTCTGATTTTTGCAAATTATTGTCATACTCTCCAACCGGGAGACCCGGGACTATGCGGTCAGTTCCTACAAGTTACAATGGTCCCGTGCGAGGTGTTCGTGCCTCCTACGGGGTCGTTTGGGGGCTGGTTTGGGTTTTCACCCATTAATGGCCTGTTTTCAAGTCTAAGTGTGATTTTGGCAAATTATCGTCATACACTCAAACCGGGAGACACGGGACTACGCGGTCAGTTCCTACAAGTTACAATGGTCCCGTGCGAGGTGTTCGTGCCTCCTACGGGGTCGTTTGGGGGCTTGTTTGCGTTTTCACCCTTTAACAGCCTGTTTTTAAGTTTAAGTGTGATTTTCTTAAATTATCGTCATACTCTCTAACCGGGAGACCCGGGACTACGCGTCCAGTTCCTACAAGATATATTATTCCCGTGCGAGGTGTTCGTGCCTCCTACGGGGTCGTTTGGGGGGCTGGTTTGGGTTTTCACCCTTTAACGGCCTGTTTTCAAGTCTAAGTGTGATTTTGGTAAATTATCATCATACTCTCAAACCGGGAGACCCGGGACTACGCGGTCAGTTCCTACAAGTTACAATGGTCCCGTGCGAGGTGTTCGTGCCTCCTACGGGGTCGTTTGGTGGCTGGTTTGGGTTTTCACCCATTAACGGCCTGTTTTCAAGTCCAAGTGTGATTTTGGCAAATTATCGTCATACTCTCAAACCGGGAGACCCGGGACTACGCGGTCAGTTCCTACAAGTTACAATGGTCCCGTGCGAGGTGTTCGTGCCTCCTACGGGGTCGTTTGGGTGATGGTTTGGGTTTTCACCCATTAACGGCCTGTTTTTAAGTCTAAGTGTGATTTTCGCAAATTATCGTCATACTATCTAACCGGGAGACCCGGGATGACGCTGTCAGTTCCTACAAGTTACATTGGTCCCGTGCGAGGTGTTCGTGCCTCCTACGGGGTCGTTTGGGGGCTGGTTTGGGTTTTCACCCTTTAACGGCATGTTTTCAAGTCTAAGTCTGATTTTTGAAAATTATAGTCATACTCTCTAACCGGGAGACCCGGGACTACGCGGTCAGTTCCTACAAGTTACAATGGTCCCGTGCGAGGTGTTCGTGCCTCCTACGGGGTCGTTTGGGGCTGGTTTGGGTTTTCACCCATTAACGGCCTGTTTTCAAGTCTAAGTGTGATTTTCGCAAATTATCGTCATACTCTCTAATCGGGAGACCCGGGACTACGCGATCAGTTCCTACAAGTTACAATGGTCCCGTGCGAATTGTTCGTGCCTCCTACGGGGTCATTTGGGGGCTAGTTTGGGTTTTCACCCATTAACGGCCTGTTTTCAAGTCTAAGTGTGATTTTGTCAAATTATCATCATACTATCTAACCGGGAGACCCGGGACGACGCGATCAGTTCCTACAAGTTACATTGGTCCCGTACGAGGTGTTCGTGCCTCCTACGGGGTCGTTTGGAGGATAGTTTGGGTTTTCACTCATTAACGACATGTTTTCAAGTCTAAGTGTGATTTTGACAAATTATCGTCATACTCTCTAACCGGGAGACCCGGGACGACACAGTTATTTCCTACAAGTTACATTAGTCCCGTGCGAGGTGTTCGTGCCTCCTACGGGGCCGTTTGGGTGCTGGTTTGGGTTTTCACCCATTAATGGCCTGTTTTCATGTCTAAGTGTGATTTTTTCAAATTATCGTCATACTCTCTAACCGGGAGATCCGGGACTATGCGGTCAGTTCCTACAAGTTACAAAGGTCCCGTGCGAGGTGTTTGTGCCTCCTACGGGGTCGTTTGGAGGCTGGTTTGGGTTTTCACCCATTAACGGCCTGTTTTCTAGTCTAAGTGTGATTTTGGGAAATTATCGTCATACTATCAAACCGGGAGACCCGGGATGACGCGATCATTTCCTACAAGTTACATTGGTCCCGTGCGAGGTGTTCGTGCCTCCTACGGGGTCGTTTGGGGGCTGGTTTGGGTTTTCACCCTTTAACGGCCTGTTTTCAAGTCTAAGTGTGATTTTCGCAAATTATCGTCATACTCTCTAATCGGGAGACCCGGGACTACGCGATCAGTTCCTACAAGTTACAATGGTCCCGTGCGAGGTGTTCGTGCCTCCTACGGGGTCATTTGGGGGCTAGTTTGTGTTTTCACCCATTAACGGCCTGTTTTCAAGTCTAAGTGTGATTTTGTCAAATTATCATCATACTATCTAACCGGGAGACCCGGGACGACGCGATCAGTTCCTACAAGTTACATTGGTCCCGTACGAGGTGTTCGTGCCTCCTACGGGGTCGTTTGGGGGCTGGTTTGGGTTTTCACCCATTAACGGCATGTTTTCAAGTCTAAGTGTGATTTTGACAAATTATCGTCATACTCTCTAACCGGGAGACCCGGGATGACACAGTTATTTCCTACAAGTTACATTGGACCCGTGCGAGGTGTTCGTGCCTCCTACGGGGACGTTTGGGGGGCTGGTTTGGGTTTTCACCCTTTAACGGCCTGTTTTCAAGTCTAAGTGTGATTTTGGCAAATTATCATTATACTCTCAAACCGGGAGACCCGGGACTACGCGGTCAGTTCCTACAAGTTACAATGGTCCCGTGCGAGGTGTTCGTGCCTCCTACGGGGTCGTTTGGGGGCTGGTTTGGGTTTTCACCCATTAACGGCCTGTTTTCAAGTCCAAGTGTGATTTTGGCAAATTATCGTCATACTCTCAAACCGGGAGACCCGGGACTACGCGGTCAGTTCCTACAAGTTACAATGGTCCCGTGCGAGGTGTTCGTGCCTCCTACGGGGTCGTTTGGGGGCTGGTTTGTGTTTTCACCCATTAACGGCATGTTTTCAAATCTAAGTGTGATTTTTGCAAATTATCGCCACACTCTAAAACCGGGAGACCCGGGACTACGCGGTCAGTTCCTACAAGTTTCAATGGTCCCGTCCGAGGTGTTCGTGCCTCCTACGGGGTCGTTTGGGGGCTTGTTTGCGTTTTCACCCTTTAACGGCCTGTTTTTAAGTTTAAGTGTGATTTTCTTAAATTATCGTCATACTCTCTAACCGGGAGACCCGGGACTACGCGGTCAGTTCCTATAAGATATATTGTTCCCGTGCGAGGTGTTCGTGCCTCCTACGGGGTAGTTTGGGGGCTGGTTTGGGTTTTCACCCATTAACGGCCTGTTTTCAAGTCAAAGTGTGATTTTGGGAAATTATCATCATACTCTCTAACCGGGAGACCCGGGATGATGCAGTTATTTCCTACAAGTTACATTGGTCCCGTGCGAGGTGTTCGTGCCTCCTACGGGGTCGTTTGGGTGCTGGTTTGGGTTTTCACCCTTTAACGGCCTGTTTTCAAGTGTAAGTCTGATTTTTGCAAATTATTGTCATACTCTCCAACCGGGAGACCCGGGACTATGCGGTCAGTTCCTACAAGTTACAATGGTCCCGTGCGAGGTGTTCGTGCCTCCTACGGGGTCGTTTGGGGGCTGGTTTGGGTTTTCACCCATTAATGGCCTGTTTTCAAGTCTAAGTGTGATTTTGGCAAATTATCGTCATACACTCAAACCGGGAGACACGGGACTACGCGGTCAGTTCCTACAAGTTACAATGGTCCCGTGCGAGGTGTTCGTGCCTCCTACGGGGTCGTTTGGGGTCTGGTTTGGGTTTTCACCCATTAACGGCCTGTTTTCAAGTCTAAGTGTGATTTTGGCAAATTATCATCATACTCTCAAACCGGGAGACACGGGACTACGCGGTCAGTTCCTACAAGTTACAATGGTCCCGTGCGAGGTTTTCGTGCCTCCTACGGGGTCGTTTGGGGGCTGGTTTGGGTTTTCACCCTTTAACGGCCTGTTTTCAAGTCTAAGTGTGATTTTGGCAAATTATCGTCATACTCTCAAACCGAGAGACCCGGGACTATGCGGTCAGTTCTTACAAGTTACAATGGTCCCGTGCGAGGTGTTCGTGCCTCCTACGGGGTCGTTTGGGGGCTGGTTTGGGTTTTCACCCATTAACGGCATGTTTTCAAGTCTAAGTGTGATTTTTGCAAATTATCGCCATACTCTAAAACCGGGAGACCCGGGACTACGCGGTTAGTTCCTACAAGTTTCAATGGTCCCGTCCGAGGTGTTCGTGCCTCCTACGGGGTCGTTTGGGGGCTTGTTTGCGTTTTCACCCTTTAACAGCCTGTTTTTAAGTTTAAGTGTGATTTTCTTAAATTATCGTCATACTCTCTAACCGGGAGACCCGGGACTACGCGTTCAGTTCCTACAAGATATATTGTTCCCGTGCGAGGTGTTCGTGCCTCCTACGGGGTCGTTTGGGGGCTTGTTTGCGTTTTCACCCTTTAACAGCCTGTTTTTAAGTTTAAGTGTGATTTTCTTAAATTATCGTCATACTCTCAAACCGGGAGACCCGGGACTACGCGGTCAGTTCCTACAAGTTACAATGGTCCCGTGCGAGGTGTTCGTGCCTCCTACGGGGTCGTTTGGGGGCTGGTTTGTGTTTTCACCCATTAACGGCTTGTTTTCAAATCTAAGTGTGATTTTTGCAAATTATCGCCACACTCTAAAACCGGGAGACCCGGGACTACGCGGTCAGTTCCTACAAGTTTCAATGGTCCCGTGCGAGGTGTTCGTGCCTCCTACGGGGTCGTTTGGGGGCTTGTTTGCGTTTTCACCCTTTAACGGCCTGTTTTTAAGTTTAAGTGTGATTTTCTTAAATTATCGTCATACTCTTTAACCGGGAGACCCGGGACTACGCGGTCAGTTCCTATAAGATATATTGTTCCCGTGCGAGGTGTTCGTGCCTCCTACGGGGTAGTTTGAGGGCTGGTTTGGGTTTTCACCCATTAACGGCCTGTTTTCAAGTCAAAGTGTGATTTTGGGAAATTATCATCATACTCTCTAACCGGGAGACCCGGGATGATGCAGTTATTTCCTACAAGTTACATTGGTCCCGTGCGAGGTGTTCGTGCCTCCTACGGGGTCGTTTGGGTGCTGGTTTGGGTTTTCACCCTTTAACGCCCTGTTTTCAAGTGTAAGTCTGATTTTTGCAAATTATTGTCATACTCTCCAACCGGGAGACCCGGGACTATGCGGTCAGTTCCTACAAGTTACAATGGTCCCGTGCGAGGTGTTCGTGCCTCCTACGGGGTCGTTTGGGGGCTGGTTTGGGTTTTCACCCATTAACGGTCTGTTTTCAAGTCTAAGTGTGATTTTGGCAAATTATCGTCATACTCTCAAACCGGGAGACACGGGACTACGCGGTCAGTTCCTACAAGTTACAATGGTCCCGTGCGAGGTGTTCGTGCCTCCTACGGGGTCGTTTGGGGTCTGGTTTGGGTTTTCACCCATTAACGGCCTGTTTTCAAGTCTAAGTGTGATTTTGGCAAATTATCATCATACTCTCAAACCGGGAGACACGGGACTACGCGGTCAGTTCCTACAAGTTACAATGGTCCCGTGCGAGGTTTTCGTGCCTCCTACGGGGTCGTTTGGGGGCTGGTTTGGGTTTTCACCCTTTAACGGCCTGTTTTCAAGTCTAAGTGTGATTTTGGCAAATTATCGTCATACTCTCAAACCGAGAGACCCGGGACTATGCGGTCAGTTCTTACAAGTTACAATGGTCCCGTGCGAGGTGTTCGTGCCTCCTACGGGGTCGTTTGGGGGCTGGTTTGGGTTTTCACCCATTAACGGCATGTTTTCAAGTCTAAGTGTGATTTTTGCAAATTATCGCCATACTCTAAAACCGGGAGACCCGGGACTACGCGGTCAGTTCCTACAAGTTTCAATGGTCCCGTGCGAGGTGTTCGTGCCTCCTACGGGGTCGTTTGGGGGCTTGTTTGCGTTTTCACCCTTTAACAGCCTGTTTTTAAGTTTAAGTGTGATTTTCTTAAATTATCGTCATACTCTCTAACCGGGAGACCCGGGACTACGTGTTCAGTTCCTACAAGATATATTGTTCCCGTGCGAGGTGTTCGTGCCTCCTACGGGGTCGTTTGGGGGGCTGGTTTGGGTTTTCACCCTTTAACGGCCTGTTTTCAAGTCTAAGTGTGATTTTGGCAAATTATCATCATACTCTCAAACCGGGAGACCCGGGACTACGCGGTCAGTTCCTACAAGTTTCAATGGTCCCGTGCGAGGTGTTCGTGCCTCCTACGGGGTCGTTTGGGGGCTTGTTTGCGTTTTCACCCTTTAACAGCCTGTTTATAAGTTTAAGTGTGATTTTCTTAAATTATCGTCATACTCTCTAACCGGGAGACCCGGGACTACGCGTTCAGTTCCTACAAGTTATATTGTTCCCGTGCGAGGTGTTCGTGCCTCCTACGGGGTCGTTTGGGGGGCTGGTTTGGGTTTTCACCCTTTAACGGCCTGTTTTCAAGTCTAAGTGTGATTTTGGCAAATTATCATCATACTCTCAAACCGGGAGACCCGGGACTACGCGGTCAGTTCCTACAAGTTACAATGGTCCCGTGCGAGGTGTTCGTGCCTCCTACGGGGTCGTTTGGGGGCTGGTTTGGGTTTTCACCCATTAACGGCCTGTTTTCAAGTCCAAGTGTGATTTTGGCAAATTATCGTCATACTCTCAAACCGGGAGACCCGGGACTACGCGGTCAGTTCCTACAAGTTACAATGGTCCCGTGCGAGGTGTTCGTGCCTCCTACGGGGTCGTTTGGGTGCTGGTTTGGGTTTTCACCCATTAACGGCCTGTTTTTAAGTCTAAGTGTGATTTTCGCAAATTATCGTCATAGTATCTAACCGGGAGACCCGGGATGACGCTGTCAGTTCCTACAAGTTACATTGGTCCCGTGCGAGGTGTTCGTGCCTCCTACGGGGTCGTTTGGGGGCTGGTTTGGGTTTTCACCCTTTAACGGCCTGTTTTCAAGTCTAAGTCTGATTTTTGAAAATTATAGTCATACTCTCTAACCGGGAGACCCGGGACTACGCGGTCAGTTCCTACAAGTTACAATGGTCCCGTGCGAGGTGTTCGTGCCTCCTACGGGGTTGTTTGGGGGCTGGTTTGGGTTTTCACCCATTAACGGCCTGTTTTCAAGTCTAAGTGTGATTTTTGCAAATTATCGTCATACTCTCTAATCGGGAGACCCGGGACTACGCGATCAGTTCCTACAAGTTACAATGGTCCCGTGCGAGGTGTTCGTGCCTCCTACGGGGTCATTTGGGGGCTAGTTTGGGTTTTCACCCATTAACGGCCTGTTTTCAAGTCTAAGTGTGATTTTGTCAAATTATCATCATACTATCTAACCGGGAGACCCGGGACGACGCGATCAATTCCTACAAGTTACATTGGTCCCGTACGAGGTGTTCGTGCCTCCTACGGGGTCGTTTGGAGGCTAGTTTGGGTTTTCACTCATTAACGACATGTTTTCAAGTCTAAGTGTGATTTTGACAAATTATCGTCATACTCTCTAACCGGGAGACCCGGGACGACACAGTAATTTCCTACAAGTTACATTAGTCCCGTGCGAGGTGTTCGTGCCTCCTACGGGGTCGTTTGGGTGCTGGTTTGGGTTTTCACCCATTAATGGCCTGTTTTCATGTCTAAGTGTGATTTTTTCAAATTATCGTCATACTCTCTAACCGGGAGATCCGGGACTATGCGGTCAGTTCCTACAAGTTACAAAGGTCCCGTGCGAGGTGTTTGTGCCTCCTACGGGGTCGTTTGGAGGCTGGTTTGGGTTTTAACCCATTAACGGCCTGTTTTCAAGTCTAAGTGTGATTTTGGGAAATTATCGTCATACTATCAAACCGGGAGACCCGGGATGACGCGATCATTTCCTACAAGTTACATTGGTCCCGTGCGAGGTGTCCGTGCCTCCTACGGGGTCGTTTGGGTGCTGGTTTGGGTTTTCACCCTTTAACGGCCTATTTTCAAGTCTAAATGTGATTTTGGCAAATTATCGTCATACTCTCAAATCGGGAGACCCGGGACTACGCGGTCATTCCTACAAGTTTCAATGGTCCCGTGCGAGGTGTTCGTGCCTCCTACGGGGTCGTTTGGGGGCTGGTTTTGGGTTTTCACCCATTAACGTCCTGTTTTCAAGTCTAAGTGTGATTTTGGCAAATTATCGTCATACTCTCAAACTGGGAGACCCGGGACTACGCGGTCAGTTCCTACAAGTTACAATGGTCCCGTGCGAGGTGCTCGTGCCTCCTACAGGGTCGTTTGGGGGCTGGTTTGGATTTTCACCCATTAACGGCCTGTTTTCAAGTCTAGGTGTGATTTTGGCAAATTATCGTCATACTCTCAAACCGAGAGACCCGGGACTATGCAGTCAGTTCCTACAAGTTACAATGGTCCCGTGCGAGGTGTTTGTGCCTCCTACGGGGTCGTTTGGAGGCTGGTTTGGGTTTTCACCCATTAACGGCCTGTTTTCAAGTCTAAGTGTGATTTTGGGAAATTATCATCATACTATCTAACCGGGAGACCCGGGACGACGCGGTCAGTTCCTACAAGTTACATTGGTCCCGTGCGAGGTGTTCGTGCCTCCTACGGGGACGTTTGGGGGCTGGTTTGGGTTTTCACCCATTAACGGCCTATTTTCAAGTCTAAGTGTGATTTTTGCAAATTATCGTAATACTCTCTAACCGGGAGACCCGGGACTACGCGATCAATTCCTACATGTTACAATGGTCCCGTGCGAGGTATTCGTGCCCCCTAAAGGGTCGTTTGGGGGCTGGTTCGGGTTTTCACCCTTTAACGGCCTGTTTTCAAGTCTAAGTGTGATTTTGGTAAATTATCATCATACTCTCAAACCGGTAGACACGGGACTACGCGGTCAGTTCCTACAAGTTACATTGGTCCCATGCGAGGTGTTCGTTCCTCCTACGGGGTCATTTGGGGGCTGGTTTGGGTTTTCACCCTTTAACGGCCTGTTTTCAAGTCTAAGTGTGATTTTGGCAAATTATCGTCATACTCTCTAACTGGGAGACCCGAGACGACGCGATCAATTCCTAAAAGTTACATTGTGTTCGTGCCTCCTACGGGGATGTTTCGGGCCTGGTTGGTTTGGGTTTACACCCTTTAACGGCCTGTTTTCAAGTCTAAGTGTGATTTTTGCAAATTATCGTGATACTCTCTAACCGGGAGACCCGGGATTACGCGGTCAGTTCCTACAAGTTACAATGGTCCCGCGCGAGGCGTTCGTGCCTCCTACGGGGTCGTTTGGGGGCTGGTTTGCGTTTTCACCCATTAACCTCCCATTTTCAAGTCTAAGTATCATTTTCGCAAATTATCGTCGTATTCTCAAACCGAGAGACCCGGGACTACGCGGTCAGTTCCTACAAATTACATTATTCCCGTGCGAGGTGTTCGTGCCTCCTACGGGGTCGTTTGGGGGCTGGTTTGGGTTTTCACCCTTTAACGGCCTGTTTTTAAGTCTAAGTGTGATTTTTACAAATTATCGTCATACTCTCAAACCGGGAGACCCGGGACGACGCGATCAGTTCCTACAAGTTACATTGGTCCCGTGCGAGGTGTTCGTGCCTCCTACGGGGTCGTTTGGGTGCTGGTTTGGGTTTTCACCCTTTAACGGCCTATTTTCAAGTCTAAATGTGATTTTGGCAAAATTATCGTCATACTCTCAAATCGGGAGACCCGGGACTACGCGGTCAGTTCCTACAAGTTTCAATGGTCCCGTGCGAGGTGTTCGTGCCTCCTACGGGGTCGTTTGGGGGCTGGTTTGGGTTTTCACCCATTAACGTCCTGTTTTCAAGTCTAAGTGTGATTTTGGCAAATTATCGTCATACTCTCAAACCGGGAGACCTGGGACTCTGCGGTCAGTTCCTACAAGTTACAATGGTCCCGTGCGAGGTGTTCGTGCCTCCTACAGGGTCGTTTGGGGGCTGGTTTGGGTTTTCACCCATTAACGGCCTGTTTTCAAGTCTAAGTGTGATTTTGGGAAATTATCGTCATACTATCTAACCGGGAGACCCGGGACGACGCGGTCCGTTCCTACAAGTTACATTGGTCCCGTGCGAGGTGTTCGTGCCTCCTACGGGGACGTTTGGGGGCTGGTTTGGGTTTTCACCCATTAACGACCTGTTTTCAAGTCTAAGTGTGATTTTTGCAAATTATCGTAATACTCTCTAACCGGGAGACCCGGGACTACGCGATCAGTTCCTACATGTTACAATGGTCCCGTGCGAGGTGTTCGTGCCACCTACGAGGTCGTTTGGGGGCTGGTTCGGGTTTTCACCTTTTAACGGCTTGTTTTCAAGTCAAAGTGTGATTTTGGCAAATTATCATCATACTCTCAAACCGCTAGACACGGGACTACGCGGTCAGTTCCTACAAGTTACATTGGTCCCATGCGAGGTGTTCGTTCCTCCTACGGGGTCATTTGGGGGCTGGTTTGGGTTTTCACCCTTTAACGACCTGTTTTCAAGTCTAAGTGTGATTTTGGCAAATTATCGTCATACTCTCTAACCGGGAGACCCGAGACGACGCGATCAGTTCCTAAAAGTTACATTGTGTTCGTGCCTCCTACAGGGATGTTTCGGGCCTGGTTGGTTTGGGTTTACACCCTTTAACGGCCTGTTTTCAAGTCTAAGTGTGATTTTTGCAAATTATCGTCATACTCTCTAACCGGGAGACCCGGGATTACGCGGTCAGTTCCTACAAGTTACAATGGTCCCGTGCGAGGCGTTCGTGCCTCCTACGGGGTCGTTTGGGGGCTGGTTTGCGTTTTCACCCATTAACCTCCCATTTTCAAGTCTAAGTATCATTTTCGCAAATTATCGTCGTACTCTCAAACCGAGAGACCCGGGACTACGCGGTCAGTTCCTACAAGTTACATTGTTCCCGTGCGTGGTGTTCGTGCCTCCTACGGGGTCGTTTGGGGGCTGGTTTGGGTTTTCACCCTTTAACGGCCTGTTTTCAAGTCTAAGTGTGATTTTTACAAATTATCGTCATACTCTCAAACCGGGAGACCCGGGACGACGCGATCAGTTCCTGCAAGTTACATTGGTCCCGTGTGAGGTGTTCGTGCCTCCTACGGGGACGTTTGGGGGCTGGTTTGGGTTTACACCCTTTAATGGCATGTTTTCAAGTCTAAGTGTGATTTTTGCAAATTATCGTCATACTCTCTAACCGGGAGACCGGGGATTATGCGGTCAGTTCCTACAAGTTACAATGGTCCCGTGCGAGGCGTTCGTGCCTCCCACGGGGATGTTTCGGGCCTGGTTTGCGTTTTCACCCTTTAACGTCCCGTTTTGAAGTCTAAGTGTGATTTTTGCAAATTATCGTTATACTCTCAAACCGAGAGACCCGGGACTACGCGGTCAGTTCCTACAAGTTACATTGGTCCCGTGCGAGGTGTTCGTGCCTCCCACGGGGACGTTTGAGGGCTGGTTTAGGTTTTCACCCTTTAACGATCTATTTTTAAAGTGTTATTTTTGCAAATTATCGTCATACTCTCAAACCGGGAGCTCCGGTACGATGCGGTTAGTTCCTACAAGTTACATTGGTCCCGTGCGAGGTGTCCATAATAAGCTATTCTCCTATGTCAATATGGACTTCAATTGTTTGTACTAAATCTCAATAGTGTAAGGCATAATTACTATCAATAGGCATAATTTTGAAAAACTAACAGATGTTATTCTAACTCCATTCATTAGAACTCCTATCATTGGAAGAGGTCTGATGATGTGGGAATGCTCACACAACTAATTTTTTTTTTTTTCTGACTTCAAGTAATAAGTAAATATTCTTATAGAGTTCTCATAGTTGAGCCAATTACGTATCGATTAATAGCATAAGATCACGTAACTTTAATTTTACTTCCATAACAAAACTTCAATTATGAAAACACGTAATTTAAAAAAAAAAGTGTTAAACCCCATAACCATATATACAGTAAAGGACACGCATAAATAAAGTACTGCACATATATATAACTATATATCTTATTAGAAGTAAAATATAATACTAGAGTTTTACCTGTCCAGTAGCAGGTTAGTGGGATTCTGCATGTGAAAGTTACATTACTTGTAATTCCTTGGCCTTGCTCTGAAGCTACTTTTACATATAAACTGCTAACATCCTAACCTACAATACGTTAATGTGATCAAAATTAACCAGAAAATAAACTAGAAAGAAGTCAAGTCCAAAGGGTATGAACAATAAGCTTACCTTTGTATCCATGCTAACTAAATCCTTAGCACAAGTGAACAGTCCAAATGGATGCTAACTACATCATTATATATAATTCAATTACAGAAATTTATTGAATGGTTTCTTACTGGACAATAAAAAGAAAAAAAAATAAAGAATGGAAAAAATAAAGAAAAATTCCATATAGTGAATACTTACTTACAATTATTGATATGCCCCCAAGCCCCCGGTGATTGCTCACAACAACATTCCGGCCACGTTTTGCAGCAAAGTTTGGCACTATTTCATCAACCAAACATAGAGCTAATAAATTTAAAGTGTATAAATACATGTATATACATGCATGTGTAAATATACATATTCATACCAATCAAAAGCTGATCTTTAGTGCACTTCTTCCCTTCCATCTTCACGTACACACACTATGTGCATGCACACATATATACATAAACAAACAATTAATTGATGAGACGCTAAGGTGTTAAAATGACAATATACAAACATATATAAACACACACACACACACACATACGCGTTTTGACAATTAATTCTAATTCTAATTCTAAATTTCTCTATATACATTAAATTCTAATTTTTTTTCCTAAAGTTTTAGTGAAATAATCCCATTTTTATTTCATTTCCACCCTTCCAGCTCCAAATCTACACACACAGACAATCAACTCATCAACGAGACACAGGGCTATAAAAAGGAAAATATACAACTATATGATACTGATATTACTGATATATATATATATATATATATATATATATCAGTGTATATATATGTAGTGATATATATATACACTGATATATATATATATCAGTACATATATACTTATATACACTGATATGTATATATACTTATATACACTGATATATATATATATATCAGTACATATATACTTATATAAGTACATATATACATATCAGTACAATGATATATATATATATATATATCAGCACCCCTAAATCGGGTACCAGAAATCGGTAACCCTAAATCGCAAATCGGTAACCCTAAATCGCAATCCCTGAATTGCAATCCCAAATCCCTAAATCGCAATCGCTAAATCTATATATATATATATATATATATAGAGAGAGAGAGAGAGAGAGAGAGAGAGAGAGAGATGTAATACCTTAAGCGACGAGGAGCAGTAGAAGAGACGAGGAGGGAGAGCGAGCCGGGAAGGAGAAGAGCAGTAGCAGCGACGAGGAGGGAGAGCGAGCCGGGAAGGAGAGCGATGAGGAAGCCGGGAGGGAGAGCGAGCGGGAGAGAGAGAGAGAGGGGGGATTGGAATGTCTTGAAAATTTGGTCCCCACTCCAAATTTTGGGGGGTTATTTTTTTAACAAAGCGTACCCATATTTGGCACAGTTAAAAATCGTGCCAGATTTTGGCACTATTTCAAACCGTGCCAGATTATGATAAAACCGTGCCAGTATCTGGCACGGTTTTAAATAGTGCCAGAATCTCGTTCCCTAAGCGTGCCAGATTAGCATTTTTGGTGTAGTGACATTAGAAATTAAATCAGGCCAAAAAGGCCAATCTGTCAACTCGTTAGAAGTCTCGTTCGAACGAGAGTTCGTTTGAACGAAGTGGGCATCTAACGAGATCTCGTTCGAATGAAAATCATCAAACGAACATCCCACTCGTTAGAAGTCAAACTATCAGCTCGTTAGAAGCTCGTTCGAACGAGCTCATTCGAACGACCTGGGCAGGCCTTCTAACGAGGCCACCATGAATGCCGCTGAGGTTGCAGCCATTGTAGCCCAAGCGGTAAACGCCGCTCTTGCCGTTGTACAGCAGGAACCACCTCAGGCGCCAGTAGCCGCGCCAGTTCAGGCACATGCATTCCCGTCTGCTTGGGAACGTGTACGAGATGCTTTTCAGAAAGCGCACCCGCCGGAGTTCGCAGGTATCTCCGATGTTGTGGTTTCAAGTCAGTGGAGGAAAGACATTCAGAGGCACTTAAGGATGTATGAGTGCACCGATGTTCAGAAGAAGGTACTAGCTACTTTCAAGCTAGTGGGATCTGCACTGCAGTGGTGGGAGTCTATTACCACCGTGGAGGAGAGAGATACTCTCACGATACAGGAGTTTTGTGTGCGGTTTGACCGCAAGTATTTTTCGACAGCCGTTCACACGGAAATGAGGAGGAAGTTAATGAATCTCAGGCAGGAGGGTAAGACTATGGCCGAGTATGAGGCCGAATTCACAAATTTGCTGAATATTGTCCCGGATGAGATACCGACAGAAGAGAAGAATATTCAGAAGTTTATCGATGGATTGACATGGAGGATCCGTCAGCATTTATTGGGGAACCTCTCGTTGGCCACTTATTCTGACGTGGTTAACGCTGCACTGTTATACTGCCAGGATCACCGCTTTCACATGGCTGAGAGCAAGAGATCAGGAGAGTCCAGCCATCAGGGCAGGACTGGAGGAAATGGTGCCAGTGGGGCACAATCTACTCAGGGGCAGAGGCAGGGTGACTAGGGTTCCCAGCAGGAGGATCATAAGAGGTTCATATCAGGGAATTTCAGGCACGGATAGGGAGGTTTCAGGTAGGGCCATCAGGGTCCGAACGGCCATCCGGGCCAGCAGGGGTAGAATGGTCAACAACAGTTTCAGCAGGGCCAGCAGGGCCAGGGGAGGAATGGTAACGGCCACCAGGGCTGAGGGCAGCAGGGACAGAGAGGGGGGAACTTCCCGGGGAAGTGTTACTTTTATGGCAAGAGTGGCCATAAACGCCAGGATTGTCCTGATAAAGGCAGGGCCCCACAGCAGCAGCAGGGTGCTCGACAGGAGCCGCAGAGGCCTATGTTTCCCGCCGCCCTCCCAGCACCACCACAGATGGCAGCATTACCACCCATGCCAGCTGTCCCAGTTCAGTAGGGGCAGCTTCAGTATGGGAGAGTATATCAGCTTTAGCAGGCCGCAGCCCCACAGAACCCGCCAGCTATTGAGGGTATGTTCTCTATTCAGGGGACTATGGGGCGTATTTTATTTGACACGTGGGCTACACATTGTTTCATTGCCATGAGATTTGCACGCACCATTGGGTTATTAGACACCACCGAGAGTATGGTTACTTGTGTAGATTCACCGTTGAGTAGGGGTTCCATGATTTCCCTTATATGTAGGGGCGTGGGTATAGAGATCGGGAGGTATACTTTAACCGCTGATATGTTAGTATTAGAGATGACCGAGTATGATGCCATTATTGGTATGGATTGGCTAGTTGTGTATCGAGCCATGATTGAATGTTTTAGTAGGAGTATTATCTTTGCCATTCCCGGGCAGGAGATGTTTTTAGTGGCGATGCCTCGTCCTGAGGGAGGATCGTCCACTCACTTGTACTATCTAGAGGAGGAGACCTCTAAGGAAGTGGTGATACCACTTGATTCGATTCTGGTTGTTCGAGAGTTTGCCGATGTATTTCAGGATATACCTGGATTACCTCCGAGTAGAGAGATAGATTTTGTGATCGACTTGACGCCGGGCACTCGGCCTATTGCCCGCGCACCTTACCGTATGGCTCCAGCTGAGATGAGAGAGTTACGGGATCAGATTGAGCAGTTGTTGGGTCAGGGGTTTATTCGGAGGAGTACTTCACCGTGGGGTGCCCCTGTGTTATTCGTTAAGAAGAGGGATGGATCGTTGAGGTTGTGTGTAGATTATCGGGAGTTGAATAAGGTCACGATACGGAATAAGTATCCGTTGCCCCGAATCGATGACTTATTCGACCATCTGAGGGGAGCCTCTTTCTTCTCAAAGATTGGATACCATCAGTTGCGTATCAGGGAAGAGGATGTCTCGAAGACTGCGTTTTTAACGAGATATGGTTCCTACGAGTTTCGAGTTATGCCTTTTGGCTTGACCAACGCACCAGCCGTGTTTATGGACTTAATGAATAGGGTGTTCAGAGAGTTCTTAGACCAGTTCGTCATTGTCTTTATTGATGATATTCTGGTTTACTCCGAGACAGAGGAGGAGCACGCCGAGCATTTGAGGCAGGTTTTGCAGACGCTACGCCAGAACGAGATGTATGCAAAATATGAGAAGTGCGGGTTTTGGATGAAGGAGGTTCAGTTTTGGGGGCATATTATTTCCGACCGGGGGATATCTGTTGATCCGGGAAAGGTATCTGCGATGAGGGAGTGGGGACAGCCCACGACACCGATTAAGATCCGTAGTTTCTTGGGCCTAGCAGGATACTATAGGAGGTTCATTTGGGATTTCTCCAAGATAGCGGGTCCTTTGACACATCTGACTCGTAAGGGTGTGCCGTTCATTTGGAGTGATGCATGTCAGTTGGCATTCGATGAGTTGAAGGATAAGTTGACCTCAGCACCTATGTTAGCATTGCCGAGACCGGGAGTTGAGTATCTAGTTTACACCGATGCGTCCTTGCAAGGACTTGGAGGTGTATTTCAGCAGGAGAGTCAGGCCATATCTTATGCCTCCCGTAAGCTTAAGCCTCACGAGAAAAATTACCCCACTCATGACTTGGAGTTAACGGCAGTTGTATTTGCCCTTCGGATTTGGAGACATTACCTTTTGGGGGAGAAGTTTCAATTGTTCACGAACCACAAGTCCCTACAGTACCTATTCAAGCAGAAGGAGTTGAATATGCGGCAACGGAGGTGGATTGAGTTCGTGAAGGACTATCAGTTTGATATCCAATATCACCCGGGGAAGGCTAACGTGGTAGCAGACGCATTGAGCCGTAGGCCAGTAGATGAGGTGGCAGGGGTGTGGAAGGGAAAGTGGAAAGAGTTGGGACACCAGGATGCAGTGGCCCGATTGTTCATGTCTATGATGACTGTTACACCACAGATTGTCGCGAAGGTGGTAAGGGCATAGGCAAATGACTCGTTCTGTCTGGAGCAGATAGTTCAATTACTAGCAGAGGGAGCTGAGTCCTATACCGTTAGTTCAGACGGGGGATTACGCTTTAATGGGAGACTGGTAGTTACGGAAGGGGAGGAATTGCGACACGAGGTGATGGCAGAGTCGCATGGCTCACGGTTCGCGGTACATCCCTGTGGGGACAAAATGTACCAAGACATGAGACGATAGTATTGGTGGAACGGGATGAAGAAGGATATTGTCGTGTTTGTTTCGAAATGCGCCACTTGTCAGCTGGTAAAAGTGGATCATCAGAGACCGGCAGGACTTCTACAGCCATTAGAGGTCCCGATGTGGATGTGGGAGAGCATATCCATGGACTTTATCACGGGGTTGCCTACGTCACAGAGAGGTCACGACTCCATCTGGGTAATTGTGGACAGGTTGACCAAAGTCGCTCATTTTTTACCCGTAAGGACAGACTACACTACGGGACAGTATGCCCAGCTATTTATTGCAGAAATAGTGAGACTTCACGGTGTGCCCCTAAATATCGTGTCTGATAGAGACAAGATATTCATTTCACGGTTTGGGAGAGTTTTCAGGAGGCCATGTGCACGGAATTGCGGTTGAGTACGGCTTATCATCCGCAGACCGATGGGCAAACCGAGCGTACAAATCAAATGTTGGAGGACATGTTGCGTATGTGCATCATTGATTTAAGGGGTGGACGGGAGCAGTATCTTCCACTGGTGGAGTTTGCTTACAATAACTCCTACCAGTTCACCATTGGCATGGCTCCATTTGAGGCGTTGTACGGTAGACCTTGTCGTTCCCCAGCATGTTGGTTAGAGGTGGGGGATAACAAACTACTTGGGCCGGAAGTGATTAAGGATACTTCGGTGAGGATATAATTGATACAGAGTCGCATTCGGGTAGCTCAGGATCGGCAGAAGAGCTACGCTGATGCGAAGAGATTCTTCAGGGAGTTCCAAGTGGGAGACCAAGTTTTACTCAGAGTATCTCCTATGAAGGGGATTATGCGATTTGGGAAGAAGGGGAAGTTGGCACCGAGATATGTGGGTCCATTTCCTATCATCGAGCGGATTGGGTCTGTTGCATATAAACTTGGGTTACCGGAGTATTTGCACAGGATTCATGATGTGTTTCATATTTCCTCGCTAAGGAAATATCTTAGAGACGATTTGGCTCATTCTCACATTGTTTTGGAGGACATCGATCTCCAGCCTGATAGCTCCTACGAGGAGGGGCCGATTGCTATTTTAGACCGAAGTGAGCGAAAACTGCAGTCAAAGATAGTTCCGTTAGTGCGTGTTCAGTGGCGATATCATAATGTCGAGGAGTCCACATGGGAGCGCGAGGATGAGATGCGCGAACGTTATCCAGAGTTATTTTTACCAAGTACTTTCTAGTTCCGAATTTCGGGACGAAATTCTGTTATTAGGGGGGAAGTATGTAATACCCCGTATTTTTGTGATATTTATTTATGGGATTAATTGGATTAAATGGGTATTAATTGAGAATTAATCCGGATAAAATACTAACGAGATGTGAGTTGGTATTTGATTATAATGGGTATTATTTGATTATAATGAATATTGAATATATTGAATTTGTCGTGAAATTGAAATACGGTAATTTGGAAATTTTGTTAGGACGCGTGTGACAGTCGCGTCAGGAATATAATTATTTTAATTAATAGGTGGATTTTATTTTTATCAACCGTATGGTCATTTTGAGTGTGCCAACGCGTCCGGAAGGGTCGAAATAGTCAGAAAACACAAGCCGGGGGTTTAATTTGGGTCCCAGGGCATTTTTAGGCCATACCGACAACTTAAAAGGGTATTTTGGTAATTTTGGAATTTTAGGAATTTTGACCAACGAATTTTGGGAGTTTAAAATAGGGAATTTAATGACCCACTAACCCATTACCAGCAATTAACTGATTAGAGGGCTATGGGGGTTTCATTAGAAGTTAGGATAAGTTCCCAAAGAGAGAACCCTAACCCCATCTTCAACCTTCAACCTTGGGAGAAAAGGAGAGAGAGCAACCTACATCCAAGATTCAACACCAAATTCAGAGAAAGATCAGAGGCAAGTGGTTGAATTACGTTATTTGCAACGAATGTTTCTTCCATGCTTAGAAATTTATGAAAATTGTATTATTTTGGGAGATTGATAAAAACCCATTGAATTGGAATTAGAAATTCACATTTTGATAAGGAGATTGCATGTAGAATTGTGTTTGGGTGATTATTCTGATAGAAATACATCTTTTATATCACAAAAATGGATTTAATTATGTCTATTTATGACTTTAAATTTCTAGGGTTCATGTTCATGAGATTTGGGGAAAAATTGGGGAGATTTGATGATTAGATGTGGTTTAGGATGATTTGACCCCATATAAATGTTATAATACAAATTAAGTATGTTTAGGAATGATTAGAGACCTTGAAATACTGTTGGAATGATGTTTAGATGAGATTAGAGGTGAAAAAAATGGGGAAAAACGTAATAGGAGAATTCTGGGCTTGAACTGTCACCTCGTTAGAAGGCCTGCCCAGGTCGTTCGAACGAGCTGACAGTTTGACTTCTAACGAGGGGGATGTTCGTTCGATGACTTTCGTTCGAACGAGATCTCATTAGATGCCCACTTCGTTCGAACGAACTCTCATTCGAACGACCTCGTTCGAACGAGACTTCTAACGAGTTGACAGATTGGCCATTTTGGCCTGATTTAATTTCTAATGTCCCGTAACCTGGTTCAATTGCAGAGATAAAATTCCCTTGATGACTAATTGATATATTTGGGATATTTGGGATGTATTGAGGATTAAAACAGAGAAGTGTGACTTGAACCAAATGAAAATTGTGGATTAGGACGTGAGTGACTAATTACGATGTGAGAATAATTGACGATTTAAATGTTGGTATTAACCGTGGATATGTGAATTGCGTAACATTATAAGTTGGTATAATAATGAGAAGTATACCACTAATAAACTATGGTAATTACTAAGATGTGTGCATTCTTAGTATATGTATATGATTTTATGTGTATGACATACCTACCATACTTGCTATCACGGGAGGTTTGCGTTCGCTTAGGGCCATCTAATCCTTGTGTGCCTACGGGGGAATTTAGATTGGTACCTCGAGGACATAGGTCAGAGAAGGACTTATTGGAAAGTTAATAAGCCTGCTGATCGTGGGAGCGTAGGTATGTGCGTGACCCAGGTGATGTGACTGTGTTCGCCTCCATTGTTTGTGATTGTTGTCATCTGAGAACGATTCCTGAGAGATTCGGAATGCGTGATCCTTATGTACGTGATGTACCGAGATGGATAGCAGAGTATGTGTGCACCGCAACTTAGTCTCGGGGTGCATGTATTGTATATTTATGACGTGAATAATATACGCTTAAATAATGAGAACTTTCATGTTGGTATTGTGAGTATAATTATGGTAACGCTTTGAGAAATAAAAAGGGATAACCTATAGTGAATTGTATTGCTAATAGTTGAGAATCCGAGTTTAAGTAAAGCCCTCTATTTAATTGATAACGTTAGAATGTATACTGGGAATCGAGTAGAAAGAGGTAGAACTTATGATGGTTTAGTTAGATATAAATGTCACTTAGATGGGTGCGGTACGTTAGGAGTGCACAATTAGTCGAGAGGTGAGTATTTCATGTGAGTGCACATCCTAACATGTATTTTGCATTCATTGTTTTAATGTCATTAAAACACTTGCTATTTTAAAATACTCTCCACTTTCGAGCTCTGACCGGTTTTCTTTCAAATCTATTTTTGTAAAAACCTTTTAGGTGCCCAGCCACAAGGACACCATGCATAGGATTTCCATTCAGGTGACGAGCTGTAGCTGTTGTGGAAGTTACAGGGCCTTGCTAGTAGACGCTTCTTTTGTCTTGACTCCATATTCAGTTTCATCATTTGTAGGGCATGTCGCCCATTTCTATTAGAGACATTTCTTATTTCAGTTATTCAGATCTTTGGCATGTAATTAATTCAGGATACACTGTTTTGATTTATTTCAGTTGTGGGATTGTTGTGAGGAGTTTTCCTCCGGACTTACTATTATTTGTTGGTTACCTTATTGAGACTCTATGGTGTATGGTTATGTTACTCTTTCATTGTTCTTTCAATGCATGTTAATCAGACTTATTTTAAAATTTGACATCTTACTTTTTAAATACTAGGTGGTTAGTAATTATTAAAAATGTTTTCGACAGTGATGCTATTAACTGAACCAACTTGGCATTTTGTATTAATTTAATAAAGGAGTAGCTACCCGGTATTTAATTAGTCGGGGTGTCACAGTAGTGTTACTACTTCTGTAATTTCTCTTGTTATTATATATTCACATATTTCGGGGAGATTTGGTTCATGGGGGATAAATAGTTTTACGCATTCTTACTTTGTTTAGTTCTAAACGAAAATGAGGAAAAAAAGTGTCTTTCCTTTCATGATTATGATATCTTTATCTTAGTAGGAGATATCTTACCTAGGTTGAGATTGTTAGACATAGTTTGAATTTATTCACATGCAGATTTTATAAATGTTATATTTTTTTTGCACTTGAAGGTGTTTTAAGTGTGCAGTTTTAGAACATAAGACAAAGTTTCAAGCGAGCAAAGCTACTTAGCATATGTGTTTGTCGATCATCTATACTTTTTTCTTTTGAGGTTGAGTCTTTTAAAGTGTTTTCTGACCCACAGGATTCTTACTTTGGTTTTTTGTCCCGGAATAGCCAAAAGGGGAGATTTATAAGGGAAAATTCCCAACCGATTCAATTTGTTTGTAATTGGCATAATTTCAGGAAAAATTTGAGTTATAAGTTAGACTTTGTGTTTTCGATCTTGTAAAACTGTTGAAGACGTAGCGAAAAAGCTTCAAAGATGGATACGCATCATATCGTGTTTCATGCCAAGCTTGTCCTCACATTTTTTGAGGATCTTACAGGTAGGGACGCATTAGATTATGATCCTTTGAAATTTATTTTGGGTGATTATTTTTTAAACAAAATCATTTGGAATTGTTTTTAAATACTTTTTAGAAGAAAAAGATTTTTTTTTTATTTCTTAGTTCGTTAGAACGAGATACAGACTTCATTAGAATGAAATGAGAATTTTGTTCAAACAAGTTTGAGATCTCGTTGGAACAAGCTTAGGATATTAGAACGAACATCTATTGAACTTCAAAAGGGAACTCTTTATCAAATAGAAGGTCACCATTTGGAATCTCATTGCAAGGTCATTTGAACCACAATGCATGTTCGTTCGAACGAGACAGGTCTTCATTTGAACAAAATATGAATTTTGTTCTAATGAGAACTCTGTTTTCATTTGTTGTAAATAATGATTGAGAGATATTCTCCACACGTGAGGTGGATGGTGTCCATGTGAGGTTAGCAGCCCACACGCACTCTCCCATGCATCATCCATTCCACATGCCTTGCCAGATGTGCCCTACTGAGGTGAGGTGTCAGCCTGGCCGAGCAAAAGACCTCTGAGGTTCTATTAGATCACATGTTGGTAACTGCCAAGTGGAGTCTCGAATAACTAGCACCAGGCCAAGGTGAGCGTATAACGAGTCTGATGAAGTCTCGGCCTAGTGGAAGGATGAGACCGAAACAGCTGTTATAAGATTCTCTATGAGAGCACATTTCGTAAGGTCGGCTCGAGCTAAACTAGTCTTAAGTGTAGACAAGGTCATACTTAGGCATATCAGGAATCATTATGAAAAGCCATTGATCTTAAACTATAGCACACTCAAAAGATAAACATATAACATATTTTTTTTCACTCAATTCCTTTGAAGTTATCATTTTTGAAAATCAAACAAACTAAACTCGTTGGCCTTAGATTTTTCATATTTATGTTGCCTTTAATTTTTTTATATATAGGTTATTTCCAATGGTGGCTACCCTGTAAAGGAGATTTTCACCTTTCGTAGCCCATTCTCGTAAACCATCATATATTTCCAATAAAAAAATCTAACGGGCAATTCTTCTTACCTGCACAAATCTCCCATATTTATAAAATATATAGATGGAAAGATGAATTGGAGAACATGTCACATAACTCAAATATAATATGTGAAGTTAAAATTGGAAGAGCTCGTGCATGTGTTTGTGGAGGCATATAAAAATGAAACCATTATGTGAATCAAAGTCGAAACAACTCCATACAAGCATGACTAAGAACAATCTAGGAATTGAAAATCATACCCAAATGTCCTAGTCACATGGAAAGTACATAATGAAATGGATTCAACTACACCAATTTGCCACACAAAATGTGTAAACTAAAATACAAAAAACTATAAATTTTTTTGCGTTTTTATTAAAAATTTCAAATGAAATATACCAATTACAAAAAAAAATTAAAAGAAAAACAATTTTTTTTTGTATTTTTTAATCCGACTCAACAAATGTTAAATAAAAATACAAAAGAGTCAAATAACATACAACAAGCAAACATATATATATATGATAAAGAACAAAAGTTTGTGTATGTAAACATGTGAACACAATCAAGCATTAGATATAGCATGGTATGTATCATGTGCAAGAAAATGAGAATCAATGAGTCTAATATGTAAAGCCTCCAAATTCTATTTCCTAACCCACATATGTGTAACACGATGATATATGGTTTTGGAAACCTTGGTGGATCTAGAGTAAGACCTCCGATGACAATTTTTAAGATCAAGCAAAAATGCCTAGGGTGACTTGTCCTATCACAAATGCATGGTCTTGGCTTTGTGATCAAAATCATTTGTATATCGAATCCAATTCCACACTTGTCATCTTTTATTTGGACGGTTCCTAACATCTTATCCAACTTCTCGTACCTAGATCTCAAATCAAATTTTACACGGTTCGAGTATCAATATCTCTTCATGATCAACTATCCGAGACTCTAATAAATGCTTAGACTCCTCAAACTCAAGCATATCCTTCTTTATAATCTCCGTCAATCCATAAAGGCTATCTATCTCACCCTTAACATACTCTATCTTCTCTTAAAAAGTCCCCTCATATACCCTAAGATCCTAAGTTAAAATTCGCACATTATTTCCTATGGCATGCTCTTTCAACCTAGCTTCCAACTTCAAGTCTTCCTTATTCACATTCAATATTTTTTCATACAACTCATGGAAGGAAACTTGGATTTCACTCTTCTACTACTCTTCTTCATCATCACTCTTTTCTTCACTCTATTCCCCATCACACATTTGGGATGCACAAATGATGGCCTCGCAAATGTCATGCCTAGAAATATCTTCATGGGCATATTTCTCATCAAAGCTCACATGACTACCCTGGGAGAATTGCTTCCCTCTTTCAAATTACTCTCACCGGGAATAACATTATAAGCATTCGGTTTTTTGCCCCCCTTCCTTACTTTAGAGGGGCATTAAGCTAGGATACAGCCGTAAACCTCAAACCATAAAGCCATTTTGATTTATCACTCATAAAGTTATCATTATAATTTTAGGGAAGTGATTGATCTTGTTGTCCGAAACTTTTTCGCATCATTCGGTTGCTTTTGAAACTTGAGAAATTTCTTGAATTTATTTTCTAACAAGGCCATATCTTTGGACTTAACGTCATATTAATCATTCAAAACTTGTGTTTTTTCCTTTCAGGCTTTCAAAACAATGCCCTTTTCCTTCTTATTCATTTTGCAGGAAAATAAGTCAAGCTCACAAGTTTATAGTTCACATACAAGATCTTCAAACTTTTTAGAATTTAAAGCTCCCAAGGAATTCAAAACAATCACGTTTGATTAAATCTTTCAGACAAATACCTTAAGATTTTCTTCATTACTCGGTTATCCAGTATTCTCTTTCCTAAGTTAAAATATGAGTTAACTATATCGGATAATCTACTGTTGAACTCATCGAAGGTTTCATTGTTCAACTTCTTAATGGTTTCGAACAGAGTTATGAGGTTTTGGAGTGTAGAAGACTTTATAGTACTAGTTCATTCGTGGGTGAGTTGGAGTATGTCCCAAACTTCTTTAAACATCACACATGTCATAATGCAGTGGAACTCCTGCAGGGTAACAGATCAAAACAGAGCATTTAAACTATGTAAATTATAACTTTGTAACCCATGTTCAACCTCACGCCATGACTTTACGGGTTTGGGTAATCTATTTTCTCTAACTAAGGTTGTAGTTAGGGACCAGCCAGTAAGTATCGCATGCCATACCTAATCATCTATAGTCTTAAGTGTTAATTTTATACGCATTTTCCAGTATGCATAGTTTGATGCCTCTAACATCAGGTATTTAAGACCATTAAAACCAAAAAAGTCATGCCTAAAAATGCTAAATCTAAACACAACTTAGTATTCTAACTCTGTTACCAATTTAAAGAGGTTCGATAGCTCAGGAAAGGATGATCTAACTAACAAAAAGTGTATTTTAAAAAAAAATAAAATTTAATGACTAAAACTTTTAACAGATTAAACCCAATAAAAATTGTGTAACACTTTTAAACAGTTTGTTGTGAATACCCGATTTACCCAATTTTATATTTTTAACCAAAAACATACATCTAGACAATATTAGATAAAATAAATAAAACATCCACTATAGGCCGATGAAATGGGAAAACCTTGGACGATCGAGCCAAATAGATTATATGATAAGGTTTTGCAAATAGATTACTATGATAAGGTTTTGCAAATACAAATAGATTACTATGATAAGGTTTTGCAAATACAAGTGAATTGTGTTGCTGAGCCATCCGAGGTTTTTTCCATTGTTGATATTCCTCGTACATCGGCGTCTTGTGAGATTGGTGTATTTATTTTATTTGTTGTCACCTAGATGCATGCTTTAGGTTAAAAAAATAAAATTTGCTAAATTAGTTTATCGCTGCAACTCGATTTGAAATCTGTGAATAAGTTTTTGTTTGGTTAATTTTTTTAAAGGCTTGATTTTTAAAAATTGAAAAAAATTATAAAAAATTAGAATTTTTATTTGGAAAACCATTCTTGGTTAAACGCACCACGGATATCAAGTGCACTTTCCACGCTTACATTGTATCATTGAATGGATGAACATATAAAAATTAAAATATAAAGTTATTTTTTGCTTTTTAATTAGGTACCTCGGTATTGGTTATTTTAAGATTTCGTGTATCACATTTAGAGTTGACAACCTGAAACACAAAAAAAAAATTTGTAATTTTTAAAAAGAAGTCACAATCGATTAATTGGTATACTGCATAGTATAATAACTTTTTTAATCTCCATACAATCAAAAATAATTTTATATAAGAGGGTGTCTTAATATTTGTTAAACCCATGAAGAATATATGAATAATAAACCTTTAAAATACTAAATAAATCATGAAATTCGAAAAACGTAAAAACAAAATTAATTTAATAAAAATGAATACAAACTAAATTTAATAAAATTTAAATACAAGTAAAACAGTTTAAGAACCAAAATAATAATGCAAAAAATAATTTAGATGGAATTGTCATTTTCGCTTTGTTTACTTTTTGATCAATTTATAAAAACCTCTCTAATAGTCAAGAATGTTTGCTATGATTGTTTACCAGTTTGTTTGTAACGTAAAAGTTCTTGATTTTAAGCGAAACGTAACCATTTTTGTAGAGAATATACTTTCCAAAGTAGTTAAATACTAGTCATTACCACCAAATCTAATTATGTTTTATAAAAAAATACCATAAAGTTCATCCATAATCCAATAAAGTTTGAACTTTAGGAAAAGAAATTCATATTTCGCACACGCGCATAAGAAGGGGGAAGAGAGAGAGAGAGAGAGAGAGAGAGAGAGATTTTTAAAATATTTAGTAAATATCACTTTTTTAAAATTATATACATAATATTTAATATAGTTTAAAAACAAATTATTTTGTAGTGTATACACTTTTTCCATAAAAGAATAAAAATAAGGGGTTGTTTACAAGAAACCAAAAATTAATTATATAATTCAGTTTCAATCTAACATATTTTAAAGAATAATATTAAGTCCCTGACAGTGACATTAACACGCGTGTAATAATGTCCCTATAGGGACTAAACATTTTTTTTATATGAATATTGGACTAAACAATAAATGAAACAGTTTTTCAAGAATGTAACCTAACTATGTTTCATTGAAAGACAAAAGAAAAAGACTAAAAAAACACTAAGTAGCTATTTTTTCCAATATGTGTTGATAAGACAAATCTAAAGTACGTTGTTATGGCATAATCTAAGGTTACACAATTAGAAAAACATAAATGACATATTCTTTAGTGATTGAACTTTCTGTATCTTTTGAAGCTCTCACGCTCAGTTTAGATAGTTTTCTCATCATGTTCATCATCTCACATGGAACAAAAAGATGGTAAAAGTGGTGTTACTTTTTATAAGAGTGATTTTAGTCAAACACAATATTAAGTTGGAGTTGTCATTTGGGCTTTGTTTTACTGTTTTATCAATTCATGAATTTAATTAAAAAATAACTATCTCTCTAGTAGTCAAGAATGTTCGATATGACTGTTTACCAATTTATTTGTGTGGTGAAAAAGTAGTTGATTTTCAATTAAAAAAAACTTTTTTCTTAATATATATCTTATATTTAAATTAAGTTGCAGTTGTCATTTGGGCTTTGTTTTACTGTTTTATGAAATCATGAATTTAATTAAAAATTAACTCTCTCTCTCTCTCTCTCTCTCTCTCTCTCTCTCTCTCTCTCTCTAATAGTCGAGAATGTTCCATATGATTGTTTACCGATTTATTTGTAAGGTAAGAAAGTAGTTGATTTTCAACCAAAAGTAAACCTTTTTTAGAGAATATATACCTTATATATATATTTCTTTGTGTGTGTGCGTGTGTGTGTGAGTGAGAGAGAGAGAGAGAGATTTCTTTGTGCTATTTAGTAAATACAATTTTTTAAATAACATACCTTATATTTAATATTGTTTAAAATAAAATATTTAGTATTGGGTTTTTTCTATAACAATAAAAAAAAATAGAGGCATATATCAAATAGTTCCTCGGACATTTTTTAATACACATTTAGTTCAAATCTTTTTATTTTTTTCCAAAAAGTTACGCACCATATAAAAAAATTAAAGCAATGACACACACAAACCCATTTACCCACCTCCCTCCACCCCCCACTGTCGGAGCTCCAACAGTGGAGGTGTGGTGGTGTGTGGTGGGTGTGGGAGGTGGGGAGGGGGTGCCGTTAGCACAGTCCTTTAAAAATAAGAGAATATTAGGTAAATGAGTGTTTGATGGACTAAATGGGTTGAACAAAAATTAGGAGTCTTTTATGTTTTTATGTGGTGGTGGACTTTTTGGAACAAAATAAAACGACTTTGACTAAACGTGTACTAAAAAATGTTCAAGAGACTTTTTGATAATTGATCCTAAAAAATAAGGGTCATTTAAAAAATTGTCAATAATTTCTTTAATTTTTAGTCTAATATATTTTGATAAATAATGCTTAGTTCCTACTATGTCATCCACTCATAAACTCATAAATAGTACAGTTAATTATGTGTCAAACACTATATGTATAATAATGTCACTGCAAATATTAAATATTATTTTTGAAAAAAAAGTTGAACTAAACATTAAATGAAACAATTTTTTAGCCATTAAATATTGATTATTAACCTTATTGGTATAAGAAGAAAGAAACCAAAAGAATGAACAAATGCAGGGGCGGATGCACATGGGGACCAAGGGGGGGCTTGGCCCCGGTTCAATTTTTGGAAAAAAATATATAAGATCTTTTGGTAAAATTTGAAACTTTGAATTATAACTCTAATTATATTAAAAAAACTCAGGTTGTAAGATTGTTATTAATTAAAAATCTAAACCGAAGGCAAAGATCCTTGTGAAATTATAATTTGTATGTACGATTTTTTGTAGTCCCACCAAATATGTACCCGTATTTCTATAATCCGACCCTTGTCAAATTTCTGTAATTTGTGTCCCAAACATATATGCCCAAAAAAAACTCGAAACATATAATTTGTAGTCAATTTGGATGAACTATAAGTTGTATAAAACACGAAATAATCCAAAAAAATTCATCTCGGGGGATCCCGCCCCCGAACCCCCGACACGACTAGAAACTTTGGGCCCGATTGACCAAAAATCCTGGATTCACCACTGATCGAATGAGCCTGATCTATAGGTGCGTCTTGAAAGTTCTCATCATATAGGATTGCACTCAGGAGGGGCCTGCATATGCATGAGAACTTTTATGGGCATGCACAAGCAGAGGTAGATCCATATATTTATTTTGGGTGGGGTACAAACCATTGTCAGGGGTTCGGGGGCGGAAGCCCCCAAAAATTTTTGGGGGGTTACAAATTTTTTAGGGGTAAAATTTTGAATTTTTTCCTTTTTTGGGGTTGGCACAAGTCTAAATTTACAATTTTTCGGGGGTAAAATTTTGAATTTGAGATTTAGGGTCGGGCACTTGCCCCACCTTCTTTCCATATGGATCCGCCCCTGGCTTCTTGTATGTTTGATTGTACAAACTTGTCTTTAAATCTCTTTAGTAAATTTATCTTCGCTCCACCTTTTTTTTTTGTTTTCCATTATGTAATACACGTACAATAGACGGGAAAAAAAATTAAAATAACGAGAAAAATATATTTATAATAAACATGCTACGAAATAATTATGGCATAATGATGAAAAATATAACCATTAAATTTTTAAAAATAAAGTTCTAGTATTCAAAAAATTAATGTTTACGCACTAGTATCAAATATGAAAAAAAATTAAAAAGCGTAAATTTGTTGAAAAAGTGAAAATTGTCAATAGTGAATACATATAAAAACAGAAGAGAAGAAAAATCGTTAACAGTATTTGTATGTACATTTAAGGTATATTTTATTTTTTTATTTAAACCTCCCGATAAAGTACGTTGGATAAATAAGAACTCAACCGAACAATATAGGTATATTAAAATTTCACTGATTAAATAAAATTTAAGTGATTAAAATAAGGATCAAATATCAAAAAATCCTTCAAACATTTTTTCATGCACATTTAGTCTAAGGATTTTATTTTGTACCAAAAGGTTCGCGCCAGGGGGGCTAAGGACTTTTTGATGCAAAATAAAAATGCTAGCACTAAATATGTATTGAAAAAAATTCGAGGGTCTATTTGGCATATGTCTCTTAAAATAAACCATCCCTTTTTTTATACTCATCTATACGCAAAAAGCATATTTTTGTGGAAACAAATATGTAATTTAATTTATTTGGTGTTAAATCTGAAGATTAAGGGACCGAGAATACAAATCGAGTTGGATTAGATATCTATCACATGTGATGGTCTGTATTCTATTTTTATTTGTGTTCTAATATGTTGAGATATTGTAAACCCATCACTTTCAAAACCCTTGACTTACCTGTCCTTTGGTATTTTTTATTTCCGTGTGGTATTTCTCCTATAAAACCCCATTTCCCCTCACAACCTCTCTCAAACCATCACATTAGAATGGCAGAAGCAGCACATACCCACGAGCACAAGGAGGAAGTTGAGAGCACAGATCTTGGGAAAAAGTGTCAAGAGTGTGAGCATGAAGAGAAAAAACCCTCTTTGCTAGAGATACTTCTCCGATCTGATAGCAGCTCTGTAAGTTTTTATTCATATCTCTTTCTATGTATATAGATTTATCAATTTGCTCTATGTTGTGCATGGATTGTTTTGCTACTGATGTATTAGTAGATTTGGTTTGAAAAACTTTTACCCCATATATTTTTATATACATATTTTTCTATTTTTTCCAAAAATAAAAATAAAAATGTGGGGGCACAAGTCCCCACTAGTCCCAACACAACTTCGTCCCTATTTATAAGGTGTTGGTCCTCACCGCCAATGAACCAGAAGTTAGTGGATCTTCCTGAAGTGCCCTATTGCGTGGTGGATTTATATTCCCTTACTATCTTTACATTCTTGATTTACTTCATATGTGTGATGACAAATGATAAAAATGCTTGGGTCCATTTATATTCCCTTACTATCTTTACATTCTTGATTTACTTCGTATGTGTGATGACAATTTATATTGTTCGAAGGTGAGTGGCTGAAATAAAACAAAACAATGAGAAAATCTTTTTATCTTCTGACATAAAATGATTTGTGAAAAGAGGAAAATATTTTGAATTTATAAAAAGTTAACTTAATACCAAAATCCCAATTTAATCCATCCCCATCCCCCCCCCCCCCCCCCCCCCCCCCACCACCACCCCGTTTGGGATATTTTTCCATTAAATAGGTATTTTGATAGCAGGTGTTCAAGGCATATGACTGGTGGTAAGGCATGGTTTTAGAATTTCATTAAGAACAAAGGCAACACAATTAATTTTTGGGATGGGATAAAAACCAGCGTGTAATGAAGGGTTCAAAATGTTTTACCGTATTTCCTACACTAGACAATATTGGTTTTGTGGATGGCTAGAAAGCTAATATGTTTAGCATAGGCCAAATGTACGATGATCACAATCATGTGATTGTTACCATGAATGAGTTTCAAATGATTAACTTATACAATATAATATGTTTAGCATAGGCCAAATGTACTCTAGTTATTAATCTTTCAAAGGGTCATCTCTAAATATAATATAATATTGAGAGATAAGGTAGAAAAAAAAAAACTCAATATTTATAGCATTTGCAATGTGAAATTTGTAAAATTTATAAGAATATGCAAGCCTTTATATGTAATGATGTTAAAAAAGATTGCTTCTATACCTATAATATAAGTTCTTTTTTTTTAGTTGTTTTTCTTCTTTTCTCATGGATTTATGTTTTTTAAAATATGCAGTCGAGTGAAGAGGAAGTAGAAGAGGGAGGAGAGAAGATCAAGAGGAAGAAAAAGAAGGAACTCAAGGAGAAATTCGAAGAGAAGAAAATCGAGAAACACGGAGAGGACACAAGCGTGCCTATAATTAAATGCGACGACAATGAAAAAACCCATGCAGAGCCCGAAGAAAAGAAGGGTTTCCTAGACAAGATTAAAGAAAAACTTCCCGGACATAAGAAAACCGATGAGGTTGCTGTACCACCACCGGCAGAGTGCGGAACCTCGGATGGCGAGGGAAAGAAGAAAAAAGGATTTCTTGAAAAGATCAAGGAGAGGCTGCGTGGATACCACCCCAAGACTAAGGAAGAGAAGGCAAAAGAAACTCCTGCCCATTAAGGCGAACAGTACGGTGGTGTTAAGGGTCATGATTGTGTTGAAGTATTGGCTTGATTTGCTTTTTACTTTTTGAGTTACTGGGTTGAATTATACTTTTGTGGTTCAAGTTATGGTTTATGTTTTGGCATTTATGTTCCTTAGTGGGTGATCGATTATTACCAAGTCCATATAGTTTTCGTATTGTGACCTGGACCGTATTATTAATAAATTGATTACTTTTGTTTCTAATTTGGATTTATTGATAGTATATTCTACCTTGTCTAAATATATGCATGTTGTTTGTAATAATTTTTATATTTATTTTTTCTTATTTTTTATTTATAAATTTTATTAATCATTTTTTAGTGATTTTTCAAAAAAATATTTTTTATTTAATAACAATAACTTTAATGAACTAAAAACGGAGAATACACCATATGTAAATAAAATATATTGTGACGTTAGCGACATACCATGTAAATAAACCCAAATATAATTGTGTACATAATAACATTATATAATCGGATTTTCAAGAGCTGACCACCACACTCTCTCACACTCTCTCTCTCTCAAGTTGTGTTTGATTTTACCTATTAAATATAAATCAAAATCATTTAGACATAAGAAGTAATAAATATTGTTTTCATTTTTAAGATAAGTATGATGTTAAAGACTATATTTTTATCTGAATAATTAAGAGGTTCAAATGTAGAGTTATATGTGATGTCTGAATGTAATTCCAGATTGAGATGAAAAAACAAATGCAACATATGAACATATAAACATGGAGAGATAGGGACAAGTACATCAGGAATAGATACTGAAAACATCTCTTACCTTTTTCTACACTAATTTCTCTATAAAGATTTCTAACAGTCTTTAACGAATTCGAGTGGTTTCTCCACTCATTTATTATATTTTCATATATACATATTTATATGTCCTTAAGGTTTACTTTTTTATGTATTGTTTATACAATTTTATAAATCATTTATTCAACTGTTTGTACATTTATATGCTTTTCTGATGTGGACAATTAGTAATCGATGAAATTGTTGACTTTTAAAAGCATATTACGATGGACTGAAGAATATGATTTTTAGTCCTTTAAGATTGGCAGTGACCCATAAGAATATGAGTAGTCACTCAGAGAAAAAATTGATTTACCTTGACAAATTGGTTCTCTATAATCATGTCATTTATGAAATATAGTAAATTGTAATTTAAAAAGATTGTAAGAGGAATGCTTATATATAAACTTCCTACTTTCATTTTAAAATCTTACGTATAGGTAATATGTACTGTAATAGCAACATATTTTAAGGGTAGTTTGAATACATACTGAGCTTATTGAAACTTTTTAGGATTATAATTTGAATTGTAACTATGAAAATATATTGAGTTTATCTATATATAAAGATTATTTTTTGACAATTTTATCTACCATATAACATAATTGCATCTTAACATTGAACAATGTAGCTTATATATTTGATATTCAATGTACCAAAACACATGTTTGAATTTACACCATGAAAGTGTATGGACTACGTCAATATATGTTTTACACATATACTCCAATATTTCTTTTCGACATTTATGTCTAATAAAATATTTAGAGTAATTATATTACATTATATATGTATTTTAATCAATAAATCCACATTAGACTTCCTTCTTCATTGGAAATCAACCCTAAAGAACTTCAACCAAAGGAGGCAAAGTATTTTTTCGGAGAGAGTGTTTGTTGTGATTTGAAATATTCATTGGGCATTTTTGTATTTTATTGAGCCAATCATCTATTGTTTAAAATACATGCCAAGCATTTATTCTTTAAAATTTAATGATCAATGCAATTGTATTAGTAATTGAAGTTTTCTCTTTTGTTTATAATTTTTAAGCGCAATAGTTCATACAAAATGTTATTCCAAGTTTTTAGTTTCTTTTGAAATTTGATGTTTTTTTTTGTTTCATGCTAATGACATTATTAGTTTGCCTAAAAATATTTTAATTTATACCGCATATACATTATAACAAAGGCTATATGCGCGGGGTTTACTACTAATACATATATAAGAACATACATTTACATTCGTATATCTTTACTATATAACTAAATTTGTAGATCATTCTCCCATAGTAACACGTGAAAGTCATAATTTTCCCAATTCTTATCCTTCTTATTCTCTCTCCGATTTACAACTGAGTTCCCTTACACTCTATCTTTCCTCAAGTTATCCTAATCCATGTTTCTTCTCTTCACATACTATGTTTCCACATGTGTCTAATTATTTCTGCCTCAAAGACTAACTTCTCAAGTATTTTCAAGAGAATCCTAGGCACCATTCGGTACGCGATAATATTTTGGAAGGATTGTTATCGCCGGGAAAGTAATTGCCTAGAAATCTTTTACCATAATTTCAAATCCCATCCCCTTCTTGGTTAACCAATGGATTAATATCATGAATCTAAATGTAGTGTTTGATTCATGTATGGAAAGTGACATGACAATGCATAGTATATAACAATAATATCCTTTAGTTACACACACACACACACACACACACACATATATATATATATATATAAACTCGCCTAGGGTCCGCCTAGGCTTGAGGCGTGGGAGAAACGCCCCGCCTTAAGATTTTGACGCCTTATGCTTGGTAAAACCCTGAAGGCGCACTTTTTCTCTAAAAACAACAATGCTTTAGTGAAATGATATCGCCTTTTAAAGATTTTTTTACAAACCGGACCATTATCTCATCCAAAATAATCAATTAGTATTTTAATTTACACTTATTCAGACATATTTGTATGATATGTACAATTTTATTATTTTAATAGCCTTGTTATGGTTAAAAAATATTAAAATATATTAAAAATGCCTAAAAGCCTTTTCACGCATTTTTACTCCGAAGGCTCGCCTAGGCTTCTAAGGCTTAAGGCTTGGTCTCCACGCCTCGATCACGCCCCGCGTTTTTTAGAACATTGGTATATATATATATATATATATATATATATATATATATATATATAGAGAGAGAGAGAGAGAGAGAGAGAGAGAGAGACTCTCCAACATACCTAGCAACATACCTATTTTTTTAAAATAGTAAAAAAAATAATTTTGAGTTAATATTTTTTATGAGTTCATGATATTACAATATGATATTTTCATTTGCCCCTGTAAAAATATTCAGATCAAAACAATGTGTTTTGATATTTTTCAAAAATAGGTAAAAAAATGACAGTTTTATAGGGTAAAAAATGACAGTTTTTTGACCCATTTTTTAAAAATAACAAAAACCATTATTTTCAATTGATTTTTTTATAGGTGCACATTGAAATATCATGAGCGCATATAAAAAATATTATCTCAAAATGATATTTTGAACTATTTTAAAAAAAGGGTATATTCTAGGAGGGATGTTGGAGATCTCTCTCTCTCTCTCTCTATATATATATATATATATATATATATATATATATATATATATATATATATATATATAGTCCTACTCTTGTGCGGACTAGACATGTGTAACTTGGCGGTGAGCCCAGAAAAGGGAGAGAGAGTGTGCCTATAATTTAGACGATAATTTCTAGGCGCACCGTTAGGTGATACATATCCTGTTCGTATTCTTATAATGTGGACTAGTCCGCACAGGAGCATTATATATATATATATATAATATATATATAATAAGTTACAAAACTTATGTATGTCATCAGATAGAAGTATGATGTCATCTATTAGAGTTTTTTTTTGCACTTCCTATTTTGCCCCTCAAATCTTTGATTTCCCCCTCTTTTCTTACTTACCAAATTTACTCTTCAATTCAAAATTAAGGATACTTTGGTCAAAATCACTTCATCAATTTGTTCACACTCTCTCATTTCTCACACAAACCTCTCATTCTCCCGTTCTCTCATCAGCGAGCCAAAAAAAACCCTACCACCTATGTCTCTCTCTTTCATCGCTTGTCGATCTCTCTCTCTCTCTCTCTCTCTCTCTCTCACCACGTCTTCTCTTTACACATCACTAGTTTCGGGTTTTCTTGGTTTTAGATTTAGGTTTTCTTCAAATGGAAGATCCCCTCTTGAAAAAATCATGTACGAAGGTCTTCCAATGTATTTCTTATTTTCATTTTGTGTTTTCGGGGCTTTTATGTTTATTATTTATAATTTTCAGGTATGCTAGAGGTTGAGGTGGAATCAAGAAGTTATGGGTTTTGTATACAAGAAGCTAAGGTTTAATATACTGTTCTTTCATGTTCTTAATATATTTATGGGGATTTTAATTTCAGATTATTATTTGTTTATTTCAAATTATTGTTAGATTAATACATTTCTCTATTGAGTAATATATTTACACTAACTCACATGGGGTTATATAATGTAGCATGGGTTTTAATTGATCTTTGTTTGGATGATGCTAACTCGATGAGGAGATGAGCTGTTGTATCATGGGTTTTTATGTTTACAGTGATGGATTCGGGTCTATTAGTGGAAAAAAATAAAACTATTGGGGCTTTGTTATATGAGTTTAATTCTTCTTTTAATGTTTAGATTCTCTTTTCATTTTGTGATTGTAGGCTTACCATTTTGATGAATTTGGTGGTGAATCACTGAGGTATGCTTATACTTCTTTTTTCTATGTTGTTGGTTGTTTGATTATTGTCCTAACTAAGTGTTTCATTTTTTTTGAGACTTTTTATTTTTACTTAGATGTTATGTGCACTACTTGGACCATTTAGAAAGCATTAACTCAAAATATTCGGTTGTTTGAAGATCAAAGTGGTATTGTGCTATTGTGGAAGCATAAGCAACAATCCCTTAAGGATGATTCTTATTCGGGGGTTTCTAAGTTAGTAAATGGTCTTTTTTGGGCATTTATTTTCTAAACCTTTTTGTGGTTAAAGTTACAAAAGTTATCATCCTTCATTTTATTTCATTGTTACAAATAACACAACTACCATATGGCTGGTGCTTTACGTTGGTTTTAGGTTCTCCGAGTACTAAACATATGGTTGGTTATCTATATTGAGGTTCATGTGATTAGCTACGTTCAACTTCATTTTAAATGATTGTTTACTGGGAATTTTATTGCAAGATTTAGGTCATGATTTGAGTTCAATACTACACCTGGGGGGTCGGTAATTTTTGGGAATACGAATAACTTTCATATATTTAATTATATTTGATATAATATTATCTTTCATCAACATTCCCTTCCCTACGAATGCATATGGTGTCGTCGTTATCTCGATCAAGATTAGTAGGTCAAAATTTAAGCTCTTACCTTACTAACTGAAAAATGAATTATTTGAGTTTTCAGAAACTTTATTTTTAATTGGTACATGTGAATGTCATTCTACCAACTCTATAGCACTTTTATGGCGTATTGAGTACATATCCCACTTGCCCTTATTTGTTGAAGTCTAAAGACAAGGAATCAGATAGCAAAAAGAGAAACAATGTTAGTTCTACTGTGTTGGTTTTGTGCTTCCTTTTGATCATTGTATTCTTACCGGGAATAGGTAGAAGAAAATAAGTCGCCATTGTTGTTAAAAAGTGAGTAATAACACCTATGATGTAATAAACAATTTTATGTTGTCGTTTGATGTTCATTATTACTAATACTCTATCCCTTTCTCTCTATTTATAGAGAAAGTTAGCCTACGTGAAAGTCGGTTACCCATTATTCCCTCTTCAGTGCCTGACTAGAGGTCTCCCAGAGGTTGGATGTGAAGATTAGGATGATATTGTCTTCCTCTCCTTGGACGAGTATTGGATGTAAGGTATAGTTTTGGACACATTGCCTATGAAATTCATGTATTTTACTTACCATTTGATTAAATGTGTTTTAATGTAAGGTATAGTTTTGGACGAGTATTGGATGTAAGGTATAGTTTTGGACGAGTATTCGTTGTTTGTTGTAGTACATAACTGAAGAAGAAACATCGTAATGTTATCCTGAGTATGAGGTTTTGCCTGGGATATTCTCCTATCTCTGTCTTTCTTAAATAACATGGGAAATGTTTAAGACAAGTGGGAGTTTGCTTATATGTTTATCACTAATGTTCTCCTGTGACTTTAAACCAAACGAAACATACACTAGGGTTATTATATTTTTCTATTTTATTTTTACCTTAGAATTTTGGTAGAGTTTAGTTAATTAGAATTTAGTATGCCCCATGTATCCAAGTTAATTTGAATTTAGTAATTTCATCTTATTTTTTGTACATGTGGGGTTTGCTTCATCTTTCTTTTAATTAAGGTGACATTAATGTGTCACTTCTTGACATACGACATTACTGTAGGTAAAACTTAGGTGAGTTCATGTGAGCTCAAGCCTATTATAAGTGAGCATATCTCACTGAATGAGCTCAAGCCTATTGTGCTGATTGTGCAGTTCCTTTCTTTCTTTGTTTTAAAATATGATATATTGTTATGAATGCAATTTGGTTCAGGTGAAGTTGAGTGTTTGAAAATTGAGGTCAAATTTCACAAACACACTATTTTTTAAATGTTTTGTATTGTTTTTTTTTATAAAAGATTGTTTATAATCAAAATTTCAGGAACAATAGCGATGGAGTTATGAAGAGCTCAATATGTAAGATGATATATTATCATCAGCAGAGAAGAGTATGGTAAAATCATAGCGCCCCATCATTGGAATCGAATGCCATCATGTAGTGGAGGTTAACGTCAATCCGTTTCATAGCGCCCCATCGCTGGACCTCATCGACGAGGCTCTTGGAGTACGACTCCAAAGTTTCTTCACCGCCATTTTAGCTAAAGTAGAGAGCCAACATTGTTGACTGAAATTTTCAACATTGAAAATATCACAACTGTGAATCGTTTGACGGCAGTTCAATGTAGTGAATCAATTTTAAACACTGAAAATATAAACATTATTTGAATGCAGTGAACTAATTTTAATCACTGAATTGTTTAATGGAAGCTATGTATTTTGGTTGTCTCTCTTTATAATCCTGAGTAGGTTAAATTAATAGTGAGAACTTCTATTTTTGTCGTTCAACCGATGTCTTTGGTGAGTTATTGAGAGTACATTGAAAGTAAAATTAGGATCTTTGCACTTTTTTGTAAGTGGATTGCGTTAGAGGGGGTTTTTAGTTAATTAAGTCTATACTCCTGTTACTTTATATGTCTATTTTTTTTAAATATGTTTGATATACCACAAAATAATTTTAAATGTTTTCTAGAAGGGCTAATGTACCTACTTGACTCTAGCTTCAGTTCTTTTTCCTCAATGATTTGGTGAATGTAGGAAAATTTGTAATTCATTCTTTATTGTAATTTTCAGCATGTGATAGAGTACTTTCAATGATTGGCCTAATGGAGGAAGGGAGGCAAGTCGGGGTTGCAGGCTAAACATTTGGACGTTGGAGTTCTCTATACAAATGTAATATTCAATTCAAATATGCTGTTAATTTATTTTTATTTATGTTGGTTATACTAATTCCTTGACATCAAAGCATAGTTTTTTTTAACATGAAGACCTTTTAACATTATTTTTCGTTTTCATATAATTTTCATTGAGAGCAAGGCGATGTGTATATGGCATAGTCACAACACCACATTCGAGAGCAGGGCAGTTAACTATAAGAAAATAGGATTGATGGAAATGGGACTATAAGAAGTTATAGGGTTGGGAAATTTGAGCCCCATCGCTGGACTCGAACTCCATCATGTAGTGGAGGTTAACGCAGATCCATTCCATAGCGCCCCATCGCTGGACCTCATCGATGAAGGTCTTGGACTACAACTCCAACAGTTTCTTCGCTGCCATTTTAGCTAAAGTAGAGAGCCAACATTCTTGACTGAAATTTTCAACATTGAAAATATCACAACTGTGAATCGTTTGACGACAGTTCAATGCAGTGAATCAATTTTGAATACTGAAAATATTACATTATTTGAACGCAGTGAATCGTTTAATGGCAGCCATGCATTTTGGTTGTCTCTCTTTATAATCTTTAGTAGGTTAAATTAATAGTGAGAACTTCTATTGTTGTTTTTAAAACGATGCCTTTCCTTTATTTTTTTATGTGTTACTGGCCTATTTTTTTAATTTTTTTTAAAGCTCTTTTTATAATCTTGAGTAGGTTAAATTATATTGTTCTTATTTTTCCTTTTCCCAGAATAAACTTTCATCAAGTATTATGTGTAATATTTTGAGTAGAAAACAATATACGCATATGCATAAATAATAGTATCAAGCTCATTCAGATTTTCTTTGTTTCGATCATTAATTCCACATGTCATTTCAAATTGGCCTCTTCAAAGACTCGAATGTTATATAAGTTAAAATTACTTGTTTTATATATTATTTATTCGCACTTTAAGTTTTATTCTTATACATTTCATGATTTATGTTTTGTGATTTTAGATATAAGCTTTAGGTTTATTTGGGGATTCGATTTTGTCAAACGGAGTACAACTTTTTCGAGAAGATGAGACTCGAAACAAAATTTTAGAATTTTATTTCAGAGTCAAATCTTCTTGACTAATGACTAATGATTTTTATTTCGGACTCCAACAGAAGGATTGCAGTTCAACTAATGAATAAAAGCATCCTCAAACCATGGTTGATTATAGAAGACTGATCACCTCCAGCAGGGGCTGCTACTATAAGAGCATGATTGTAGCTGCTACACGGGCTGCTACTAAAGAAGCAGAAACCCTCCGTGGTAATTTGTTGTTGTGGATTTAGTAATGGTAGCGGCTACTTCATAGGGGCTGCTAAAAAACAAATGGCGTCTCTTTAAATGATATCATCTATGGCTCACTCCTTGCATTTCTACCTAAAAAACAAATGGCGCCTCTTTTTCCATAGATAGTGTCTTAGATTGCATCCAATAGTCAGTTCTGCATATGATCTTTCAACTCGAGACAGGTAACAATATGGCGCCTCTTTTTCCAAGAAGACATTTGAATTTGTTCTGATCATGCTCCTTATATCATCTAAAATCTGAGGAATCTTATCAAAGTCATCAATTTGTTCACAATTACCTGATTAGAAAACAGTGAATTTAGAATTATAATTTTTCTTAATGTCTTTTCCCTTTTTCCAGGCCGGTTAGAGCTTCAATGATCCTTCTTTCTTCCATATTCGAAAGATAACTCTCTCACCTGATTAAACTAATGTCCATATCTAGCTGCAGGTTTAGTGTGGAACTTATGTTTATTTCAAACTTATGATATGTATTATATAAAAGAGGCATGGTATGTGCAGATTTAGTGATGAAAACTTATCATATGTATTATATAAAAGAGGCATGAAGAGGATTATATAAAGAGGCATGGTATGTGCAGACTAAACTTAACATATGTTTTTTGGTGAATGTCTAATTCAATTAGTTCCAATTTTGTGGTACTAATATGGTTCGTGTGATTTTTACAACTATGAGTTTTTTACAGTAATTTAGTTCATTCTTTGATTCATATCGTACCGGAACACATGAGGAAGCTACTTCAGTACATTTATTAATGTTCTGTTACATGCCACATTCAATGTTAGCCTACACGGATAAAGAGTCGGTTATTACCAAACTTTGTTACTGAGAATGCTGAGTAATTCAAATATGTTATGTTTTGTGTACTCAATGTTTTCAGTAGTTCTAATGATATGTATTGTCCCGTAGGTGACTCCATCGTGGGAATAAAGAATTATCCAGTCAAATAATTCTTAATACCTAAATGATTGTCGTTGATGAGTGGTTGTCTAATTCCTCAGGACACTAGTCAGGCTACCTATCAACCATAGCGGGAACCACCTAAGGAGTCGAACAGGTGCAGAGAGAGAAGAACTCAACCTCACAAGTACAATATAACGCAATTATTGATAGGCCTCCCAGCAGCCCATTCGATATGTTTTCAATGATGGCCATATGGAGCCCCCGTCATGGGAAGTACATATGTGCAAGTGAGTTTTTCCTTATGAAGATTTAAAGAAAAATGTGTAAGTGAGTTTTTCCTTTTTCCTTATGAAGATTTAAACAAAAATTTGATAGTGATTTTTTATTTTACTTTTCATTCTCAAATCAGTAAATGAACTACACTAGATACACTTGGTCAGTTCAGCCTCTTGCATTGGTTTGTTTGTGAAAGGGAAGAAACAAAAGCAACCCATGGTTGCCTCTGTTTGATATTTAACATAGTGTTTTAGTTCAATCCTGCTAAAACTTTTTTATTTGTGCATTATTTTCTCCGGCACACACCAATGTCTGTTGAAATAGGATGAATACATGAATTAAAGTAGATGTTAGTTGCTTATTTGTGCATTATTTTCTTCGGCACACACCCATGTCTATTGCTTATTTGTGCATTAGTTGTTTACCTTTTTTTGACAAGGAAAATTTGACAAATTGGTACTGACTTTGAATCATCTTATGATGTCAGATATCTATTATAGATGTCTATCTTCTGCAGAAGCATAAGGTTGGATCGTTTCTACATATTTTGGAACGCAAAGTGACTCAGCATTTTGATAAGGAAGGCTATGTTTCAGCTTTAGTGACTGAAGAATTCTATTCAAAGAAGGAGCATTTTCCAGGATTTGGAAGACCTTTTGTCTTCAATTCAAAGGTTTTGCTGAGGGTAGGGTGTGATTTAGAAGCCAAAGACGCTATAAGGGGGGCCCTAAAGATTCAAAAGTCAGTGGGGCAGAGCTCACTTTAATAGAAAAGTTGTCTTCTCTTGGGGAAACATGCAAAGGCCAGTTTTTTCATCACCAGAAGATTTTAATAAATCTGAAATGAATCATGCTTCAACCCATGGAAGCAAATGTAGTGCATATATGTGGAACTCAATCAAGGACTTATTGGGGGAAGCGACAATCTGGAAATAGGTTTGCATCAATTTGCGTGGAGACCTCAGTATTCATTAGGTGTAGCAGCCCAAGTCCTCGACTCATGAATTCTATTACGGTTTTTTTCATTTTGAGTCGTATATTTACTTTTGTTAGCAAGGCTCTCTTTTGTACTTTATAAACAATGATATTATACATTTTGAGTCGTATCTTTACTTTTGTGGAACTCAATCATGGACTCATGAATTCTATTAGTTTTGTTGTTGGTGTCCTTATTTATTATACAGGGCGGATAATCCTATAAACGAAGGAAACTCTGCCCAAATTTTTTAAATTGTTAACGATTATTTATTTTACATAAAAACATTAGATTTAAATTATACATGACTTGAAATTTTGAAAAACATTCTTCGTTCCTTCAGTCAAAGGGCAATATGCTTAACTGTAGGATCTTCAATAGACGAATGTCGACTTGCTTACACCTATGTATGAAGAGGTTTCTCCCGTGTTTCGAACCCGAGTCCAACTATAGCTTTGGCGAGGGCACTTACCATCGCACCAAGGCACACCTTTATGCTTTAAAAATTATCAGCGTGCCTTCAGGCACGGGCATATCCTAGTATATATATATATAATTAATCTTATTTGATAATGTTATAAAACAAAATAATATGATTCACTATTTTTAAATCTATGAACACAAATTTTTTTCTACATAAATATATTCAAATATTTACTAAGTTTAATAATTTATGGTATATCTATGTGCATTATAGTGTATGTTAATATAACTAGTTATTACATGAGGGAAAAATGCCAAAAGAAAATTTGTAGGACTTTTAAGCTATTAATAGAATCTCACATAACAAAATTTTAAGCAGGAGATTACGGCTTCTAGTGAGAGAAGCTGCTCCTTCTCTCTAAACTATTCTCTCTTTTTCTAATTTTCCTTTCACTTTTTCCATGGCTGCTAGTCCTTGCCTGGACTTTGACCCAAAGCCTTTTGTTGTCCAATCACGTTCTTTTGCTGACGTAGTTGGTAAAAAGGCACCTCCATGCCCGTTTGAAGGCCCTCGCCTACCTCCATTATCCAGTCCATATTTGCGTGGAGACTCGGTTGCAATTCGGCTGCTGGATGATTCTTATAATGATGTGATGAATGATTGTGGCTCCTCATCACTTATTGGTCGTATTATGCTTGTCAAAGGGAATAAGCCTTCGAAACTATCTGAGCTCAAAATGGAGCTCACATCTGTATGGCAGACCAAACAGACATGGGTTCTCACACCCATTGGTAAGGGTTATTTTAACCTTCGTTTTTCTTGTCCTTCAGAAAGAAGTAAGGCCTTATCTTTTCGTAGTTTCAAACTAACTACTGGAACATTTAGGCTATTTGAATGGGTTCCTGATTTTTGCCCAGAAACACATGTTATTTCTACTGTGAATGTTTGGGTTCGTTTTATGGGACTATGCCAAGATTATTGGGACCCACGATTGCTACTTCAAATTGCCCGGGGTGTGGGCCTGCCATTACGTATTGACAAAGCCACTATGGAGCGAACTTATGGCAGTTTCGCACGAGTCGTAGTCGAGGTAGATCTCTCTTCTCAACCTCCCGAGCGTCTTTTGGTTGAAAAAGAGAATGGTTCTTTCTTTGTCAATATTAAATATGAGTCTCTTCCTTTGTTTTGCAACTTTTGCAAATCAGTTGGACACTTAATTACTGAGTGTAAGAAATTACAGAAAGAGGTGGTTCATCCAAATTCAAAGAATCAACAAATCTCGTTTGCAAGCACCAAAACTGTCGCAGATTCAACAGGAAATGTTCCTCCTGGCCGTAAGTTTTCTTTGGGAAAAAATGGCATTCAAGAATTTTTAAAAGGTGATTCCGGCATAATTCAGATGTGCCCAAACCAGTCCAAACTTTTGGCCGGACCTGTGCAACTGTTACCTATTCAAAATATCCCAAAAAATCCGGATATAAGTGAGTTACGTGGAAAAGTAGTTCAGAAATACGAGGCTAAAAAGGTTGATGACTTAAACTTAAATGGAGATAAATATGTTCATGAAGTTGCAGAGTCAAAAATATCGGCCAAAATCAATCCACATCAGGAGGTTTTTGAAAAAGGTCTAACTAAGACCTATATATCAGGTAACGTGGAAAAAACAAACCTCATGAGAAAAAGGCAGCCACATTATTCGATCCAATAGATAAAACTTGTCATTATTTTGACTCATCAAATATTGGTATTCATTTTAGTGACCCCGAAAACTTTGTTCATAAGGACGATAATACAAATGAGAATTTTCCGGAAGGGGATTTATCTAATAATGAGGAGTCGAGTGAAGTTCAGCCGTCTGAAACTGCTATCAACAATCAACATCATGGATCTTCTGTTGGCAACCCAAGAAAGAAAAATCAAATCTATATTCATCAATTAATCCAACGCGATTCCATCATTTGAAAAGGAGATAAACTTGTTTTACGCAATGATCTTTTTGAGACATCATCTTCTGATGAAGACTCTAAAAGTGATGAAGATATGACTCCTTTAGAAAATACTAATACAAGTGACGAGCTATCCCAAATTAATCCTATTGGTGTACAAATTCACGACGATCGCGGCATTGATTTATTTGTGGATCTCCCCAAACTTGATCCAGCATCTGCAGTGGAATCCGATCTTAATGATGTAAACTTTATTGCAGAAAATGACAACTGGAATGTCGTCCGCAAGAGAACGCGTTCAAGAAATCGTAGATCATAAAGGCTTTTTAAATTTGCTTTAGATTGTTGTTTCTTTTTTGCAAAAGTCTTGCTTTAGCGCTTGTAAGTTCCCTTAGAGAGGCTTTTTCTCCATCTATTAATAAAATATATTTATTTAAAAAAAAAAAAAAAAACATAACAAAATTTTCTTCTCAAAATAATATTTAGAATTTATCGATAATATTGATAATTTAATATTTTATAAGCATCTTTGTCTTCACTGAAATTATTGTAAGGATTTCCATGGTAACGTAAGAATCCCACCTATTGGATGAATTTTGATTCCACCTTTTTTCCACCAAGAAGGTAATCTAATTCCATTGTGGTCACATTCTCTTGTAACCTAACCTCACACCAAACATAGTAATGTTACACATTACCATAATTGTTAAAAGGAATCAAATTCCACAAAGTTTTTTCGCGTTCTAAATGGGTCTTATAGTAGACATTTGCTATGTTTCCTCTTCCAAATCTTTGAACTTTCTATTTTCTCTGTCTACATTGTTTAATGTAACATGTCTATTAGGGGTGACAATATTGGAAACGACACGAAAACACAACACAATACGACATGAAATTGATCATGTAGTAAAAAAATGTGCACCCTTATTATTTTAAAAGTATGTCGGACTATATAATACAAGATATTTTAAGAGAGTGTAATAAGCCATGTAGTAAAAAATTTATTTAGCTTCAATTATATAGGAGTTTAGTGTAATTTTACTACACCACTTAAACATTTCAATTATGTATTAAAATATGTATAGGAGTAAATAGATTATTTAAATGACAATTATATATGAGTTTAGTGTATTTTTAATTTAAGGACATAATAATTTAATGTACAAAAAAAGTTTTCATTCTTAAAACCACTTGAATAACATATTATAACCTTCCTCTTGTTATAAAGGATGCATCCTGCACTCCCACTTGTTATAAAGTCAACGTGTATTTATGTATATATTTATGAGTTTATAAAATTTTATGTAATTAGTTATACAAAGATTTAGTTTTGCACAAAAAAAAATATAGGAATAGGTAAAGGACCCACGTCAAAACATTTCCTACCAGTAGATATATATTACCTTAGAGACCAAAATGCTTTGTTATATAAATTATTCGAGTCCCACTTCAAAAATAGTTGCAAGTCTCACGACTATTAACATATTATAAATCTACTCGTAACTCACTTATAAAGCTGGGACCGAATCTGGTCTAAGAGTCTTCTAGCTCTGGCCTGCTAATATTTCAAAAACTACGGTGAACCCATTTTTGGAATCAGTAGAATGTTAATTTTACAGTGCACTAAGGGATCCTGTAAGAAATCGAAGGGCATCCGTTGATTTAGTTTCAAATTTTTAATATGAATTTGAATGTAATCACCTGAATGAGAATTTAATTAGCGCGAGGGTTGACAATTATGTACTTCTGTCATTTTTTTTTATGTTTCTTGTCTATTTATGTTTAAAAAAAGATTGTTAAACACGTCTCTCGTGTTTTTAGGTTGGTCGTGTTCGTTTTAATTAAAAAAATATAATATTGGATTGTGTCGTTTTCCTGTTAGATAAATCTTGTTCCGATCGTGTCTGGCTTATCAGGGCCCAATAACACGATTTGGCACCCATTTTGTGTGCCTGTGTGTGTGTGTGTATCTTCGCTTCCTTAACTATATAATTGCCAATTCCTCTACTTTCATAAAATTCCCTCGTAACTTGATCAAATATCATGTAAAAGATATTTCATTATGAGCCACTAACGCTCATATTTTAAGAGGATTCATTACTATGATCTATTCTTGTTCATGCCTATTATTCTTCATATCTTTTTTGTCCTTCTCTCTATATTTTATCACTGACACAAACATTAGATATTTTCTCTATTTTAATTCACTTTAGTATTTACCAAATCCATTCCATCACCACAAAATATTTCCACATATAATAGTCGAGGATATGTTGAGTAACCAATGGATAGTCAGGGTTGATTTGTGGAACGTTTTAGGAGAAGACATTTTCGGCAGACGAATGCGAAAAAGTTCTGGAAATTATTTGAGGTCATTCTAGTCAAGTGGTTTGTGTCTTTATTTATTTATTAATTTTACAACTAGTTTTGTATTTGGATTCCTGCAATTGGGATTTTGAGATGTAATTAGAAAAAGAAATAATTCTATTATTCCAGTGGCCATCTGGGATTTCTTCGATAAGGATTCGCCCCGAAATAAGAGAATTTTGGCATGTGTGGGTCTTGAGAAATCTTTGCGGGCTCCCACATATATAAATTTTCCTTCATTAAATGATGATGAAAAGGTAGAACATGGAGTTCTCGAACCTATTTTACTTAAAGTAGGAAAAAGATGTAGTCGTTCTCACAGAAATGTCATCAAGGACAAATTGATGCATACCAAATCAAAAAAATTTAGGGTCTAGCGACTAAGTTACCTAACGGATATGTGTTAGGCACCCATTCTGCCCTATTAGTATCTCATAAGCTAGGATAATATTCTCATTTTCTTCGAAATATAATTCATGTGTATAATGTGTGTGATGTGAAAATAAGTTAGAAAAATAAATCGTTAGATACACATCATGAGAAGGACGGAAATGATTCATTCTGAGGAGTATAAAAAGAAAGAAAATAATCTGACAAGGTAGCAGAAATGTGTACAGTGCACGAAGAATGGAATATGTATGTATAAGGAGGGCGCTAAAAATATGATAATCAAAAGGGACAATGATATGTGCAATATATCGGACACAAATCTGCCATCGTGAGGTAAATATGTGTGTCTAACGAAAGTCTGAAAAAGAAACATAATAAAAGAATATGAAAATATGATATGATTAACCAAAGGATCATGAGTTACTATGAGGAAGTGAATATGCATGTTTGATGGGTTACTAGTACTTATATATGTATATATGAATAGTAATACTAAATATTCGAACTAGTAAAGTAAATAAATAAGCAAATAGGACTGGAATATAGAGGATGACTAGGGACACCTAGATAGGTGAAAAAAGGCAACAAAGTCCATGTAGTTTGATAACACGCAAGGGTGGGGTTTAACCCATGAACCCAAAACTTGAAATTCTCTAAGTTCATTTAAAAATGTTCACAAGTGTTGGGAGTGTGAGAAATGGAAAATATACTTTAGGGTTTAAAGGTGAACCCTCTTTTAGCATTTTTGGTTTATAAAATTATATTTTTTGCGCATAAATAATAAAAAAATGGATTAATTGGAGTAATAAAATGAAATAAAGTAAAAATATTCCAAGAGTGAAGAAAAAAATAATAAATGGCACTAGTTAAATAATATGTAAAAAGATTGAAGTAGACCTCATATAGAACTTTGCTATGATTTTGACGTAAAACAGGCTAATTTTTATGGTGTTTGAGTGGTGGTGGGGTAATGGTAAAATTGGGTGGCAAAAAGTGAGGTCAATGCGATGTAAGAAAAGTGGAGATAATTTTTAGAAAATGAAATTTTATAATGACGATGAACTAATTTCGAGGTAGAGGTTGTTTTAATTTTCAGAAATGGGTTCTTACGAATTAGGCCATGACTTCCTTAAATAGAAAAATATAGGGCCAGGGTCTATGCCGATTAGCATAGGACCTGGTTTGCTGATCGGCATACCCCTAGCTTGTTGATGAAGTAAAGTACCTCTCTGACGATAGGCAGAGGGTCTGGGGTGGCCTATAGGCAGTCCAAAAAGGAATTTTTCTAAAAAACATGCAGAAAATGCGAATCGTAAGTCCGAATCGCGCATGAACAAAATCGTTGAAAAACGTATTCAAATCCATATAAAAATCTATTGGGACACTTTCTAGTCTGAAAGTTAACGAAAGTCAAACGATGCTTGAAAATGCTCGATAGCGTCTAGGATGGGATTCATGGAGTAAAAAGGCAAGTACGCACGAACCGTATGGTCGATTCACGTATGGAATTGACCGTTGGAAGGGGTATTAAAAGTCTTATGAAAGTGAAAGATATATTCCCAGGTTTGAATGTTAAACAAAGTTAAACGGAGCTCGTGTGGTGGCCTCTTGGATAGGGTTCTTACAGTAGAAAGAGAAGTACGCGCGAACTGTAGGGCTAATTCATGCATGGTATGGATAGTTGGAAATGGTATTCATAGCCCTATGGAAGTGAAATAAGCTACGAACGGCTTTGGGAGTTGACTAATGTGAAAATGGGTTCGAAACAGATTGACTGTCTCTAAAACGGGGTTTCGGAGAAAAAAAGGAAAGTACGTGCAAACCATGAGGCCAAGTAATGCACGGTATGGACAATTGAAAAGGGTATTTAGAGCCCTATGAATGTTTAAGTATTTACTCTCGGGTTCTAGAAAGTCCTAATAAGCTATGTAAGTATGGTCTTGCAAACAAAAATATTTTCTTATTTTTCAAATTTAATGAAAAATACTTTAAATAAGTTAATGTAATAAAAGCCTTTTCACCAATTAAACCGTTTATTATGAAAAAATGATTTACCCAATTTTATCTTTTTTAACCTAAACATGAAGTGATAAAAAAGATAAAAAAAGCAAATCAAGACAACACGCCAATGTACGAGGAAAACCCATAATAGGAAAAACCTCGGATGACCCAGCCAAACAGTTCACCATGATAAGGTTTTATAAAGATTAGACGGTGGTCTTACTCAACGACTCGTCTCCCTAGCAAGATTTAATGTGTTTCTATCTTCAACTTCTCCTTCACATTGCAACGTAGGAGTCCACCCACACAAACTGCCACAACGCGTGAATCCACGCGTGCCGGGGTATCCACCGATGACGCTCGAAAAGTATCTACGAAATAGGAAAATGGAATTATCATTTATTTATCACAACACATGAAACCACAAATATGATGACTACCACATGAAACCTTCTCCCTCCAGATGAATAGAAATAGACTTTGTGCCCGATAAATAGATCTCAAAGCATAAGAATATTGAAATATGGATCTTTAAACTCGTTTGGGTGAAACAATGGTTTTGAAATTTGGTAAAAAAATTGGAATTCTTCTTTGCCAAATGTTCTTCAAAATTTGAGTCCATCACGCTTCTTTATATTAAACTAAGAAATTAGAGGCGGCAAGTTCATCCAAATGAAAACATAGTTCTCATTCGAATGAAATTCATATTTTGTTCAAATTAAGACCCGTCTCGTTCGAACGAACATGCATTGTGGTTCAAACGACCTTACCATGAGCTTCCAAATGGTGACCTTTTATTTGACAAAGAGTTCCCATTTGAAGTTCAATAGATGTTCGTTCTAATATCCTAAGCTTGTTCCAATGAGATCTCAAACTTGTTTGAACGAAATTCTTATTTCATTCTAATGAAGTCTGTATCTCGTTCTAACGAACTAAGAAATAAAAAAAATCTAAAAAGTATTTAAAAATAGTTCCAAATGAATTTGTTTAAAAAATAATCACCATAAATAAATTTCAAAGGATCATAATCTAATGTGTCCCTACTTGTAAGATCCTCAAAAAATGTGAGGACTACCATGGCATGAAATGCGATATGATGCATATCCATCTTTGAAGCCTTTTTGCTAGGTCTTCAACACTTTTTCAAGATCGACAATACAAAGTCTAACTTATTACTCAAATTTTTCCTCAAATCATGCCAATTACAAACAAATTGAATCGGTTGGGAATTTTCCCTTATAAATCTCCCCTTTTGGCTATTCCGGGACAAAAAACCAAAGTAAAAACCCCGTGAGTCAGAAAACACTTTAAAAGACTCAACCTCAAAAGAAAAAAGTACAGATGATCGACAAACACATATGCTAAGAGCTTTGCTCGCATGAAACTTTGTCTTATGTTGTAAAACAACACACTTAAAACACCTTCAAGTGCAAAAAAAATATAACATGTATAAAATCTGCATGTGAATAAATTCAAACTGTGTCTAACAATATCAACCTAGGTAAGATAACTCCTACTAAGATAAAGATATCATAATCATGAAAGGAAAGACACTGTTGTTCCTCATTTTTGTTTAGAACTAAACAAAGTAAGAATGCTATTTATCCCCCATGAACAAAATCTCCCCGAAATATGTGAACATATAATAACAAGAGAAATTACAAAAGTAGTAATACTACCTTGCAATGGTGTAGCGTGCAGCAAGAACATAACATTGCAACACAAGCACAAATATTCACGAACCTAGAATATTAATAAATTTACTAATTAATACTGTCATGATATGATAAACATAATTAGGAAATGATGATACCAAAAATGGTATCACCAAATCAATATATTTTGTGAGCTCAATCCTGTATAACAATGCTGGAAACACAACAACGTAATATAGAAGGAGGTGAGGCAAAGAGGGAGATAACACATAATATAAGTGGTTCAACCACTCTTGGCCTACTCCACTATGTGGGTGTGTGTGAAATCCACTAAATAAGGGCTATAATGGCCTTGGGATAAAAAATACTCAAGCTTTCTATAATACCCCATAATTTTTCTAAAATAAATAATAATAATAATAATAATAATAATAACATTTTTTCATAAATAAAATTTTGTGGAAATTGGACTCAATTGGAAACTTAATTTAATAATTGCAAAGGTGTAATTTGTTGTTAAGTCATATTTGTATGTGATTGATTTTCTATGTGTATCTATGTGTATAGCTATAGCATTGCATGTATTGCAAAAAAATACAAATTAATATGTGACACAATTCAAAAGTACCCAATGTTAACATAAAATAATTCGGGATATATTTCGGTGCACATATGGGCTCGTTTAGGTGTTTTAGACCTTTAGAAATAGTCCCAAATCAATAATATATATGTTGGAGAGCTTTTGGACTAGTTGGGATATGGATTCGGGTCTATTTGGGGGTCCAAAAATTGGGTTTTAAGCCGAACTCGGGTTTAGGATTAATTAGTGTTTAAGTGGGGGTAAACCACTTCCCCACTACTATTCAGAAATGACCTAAACACAATTGTTAACGGGAGAGGAAAGGGGAAGAACCAAAATAGGAAAAAAGGACAAGGAATAAAGAAGAAATCAAAGGGTCTGTCTTCCACAAATTTATAAGGCAATAATCCTTTTGCTTAATTAAAGTTTTAAGTGTATTTTCTTGATGCATTATAATGACCCTTAAAATTTCTGGGATTTTGGTTTGATATGAATGATTTGATGATGAATAAATATTCTATGCATGTAGATGGTTGAATTTAATATAGAATAAGCCACAGATATTTAGGTATACCGATATCTAGATATTGGGGTTAGAACCCTCAGGGTTCTTGATAGTTAAGTGGGGACCGCTTGACTATTTGATGTAGAGGATATTATTGTCGGTATATGGACTGAAATCCTGATGTAAACCCCATGATAGATGCCACATATCATGAATTAAATAGGGTTGGAATTTGGAATGAAATTTGAGTTGAAATATGTATTTAATGTTCATACATTCTAGGAAAATTAGGCATGAAATTAGAATTGAATAATGTAATTAATGATTGTAAGTGGACTAGTTAAGTTATAGGGAATAAACTCCACAACTATTAAGAAGTTTAAACCCTTAGAAGTGAAATTGGAAGGAAATTAATGAATCCCTTAATAAAATAAACAAGTAAATCTGTGTTTTTGCATAAAATCAAATCGATTCGGCCATGGAGCGAATTGATTCAGTTTGGCAGCAAATGGATTCGACGATGAACCGAATCGATTCGGTCCTAAGGGCCGAGTGAGTTTGGCCTAGAATTTGGTTAAGGGTAATTTCAGGAGTCCAAGAAAGTTGTTAGGACCGTTTATGGGACAATAGGGAATATATTAAAAATGAAAAGGTGCCCTTATTTTATTGGGAAAATTACATTTAACAAGATGGTTAAGTAATTATCCAAGAGAGTGGAATTAATAATTCACTAGAAGGTGAATTATTGATAAATGGAATAATTGTGGACTTTATGTGAGACTTTTCTATGGTAATTATAGACTAGTTACCTTATCATTTTATACGAGATAATAATATGTACTTATATGTATTTGTGTGGACATACCAATGTTCGTGGACTGTCCTATCGACTTGGGGGTTCTTACGTTTGGATCGGGTACCACATGTCAACACAGGCGGGATCGACGGTTGTGTAAGTCGTATAGGTACTACATGAAGGCACTATTTACGAGAGGAATTTGTTGACGCTGACCCAACCTGTGTCACCGTTGGGTATGGACCGTGAACAAGTATCCTGGATAGGGACCGCCCCCAACTAATGTGTGTTTTGTGATGTCCACTTATGATAAGAGATTCCTCCAGACTTGCCGATAGAGTACGAACTAGACATGAATGGTAGATGCCATTATCTGTCAAATATATCAAAGGACATATATAAATAATTGCAAGACTGTAATGAGATAAATTTAATTGTCTAAGAATGGGGACATAAATGACAAGACCCTACTTTGTGATGCATAATAGATGTTTATGCCTAGACGTGAGACTTATAAGACTAGGATATTATGGGTGTTTGTAGTTAATTACAATCGGTACACTTAAACATTTAATTATCGAAAAATTCATTTTTATTAATTTGGCACATTTTCATAGTAATTATTTGGGACTTATTGGGTTGCGATTTATATCACACTTAGATGAGGGGTAAGGTGTTAAACTCTTGCGAGTGACAAAGGGGAAATATTTTTTTTGTATCAACTGTATTATTTCATCTTGAATTATTTAAGGTAATTCTTGAACATCTAGGGCTCTGACCCAAATTTAAATGTTTTCTGGCCCCAAGTTCTCCTATATAGGTATAGATGGATTGTGCTGTAGCAGTCTCGTACTCTCTTTCATTCATCAAATTTTTAGATTATTTGATTCTAGCATAGATTATTTTCTGCGAGAGTTAGTTATTTTATTTGGAACAGTTGTAAGGGCATAAACCAAAATTTCTTTACATTATGTTCGGTCGAGGCATTTACTTTGTATTTGGATTTATTATGTACTTGATGTTGGTTTGAATTTATCTATTGTTACGAAAACATTCATAAATTTCAAAAGAGGCCATTAAAATAATATTATTTATATTACGTTTGTGCTGAGAATGGTATTAATTGACAAGCAAGCCATATGTTCGACGTATTGTGCCTGGCCGGTCTTTATATGAGAAAGTTGGGGTTCTTATAATTGGTATCGCAGCACGGTTCTTGTGTCCTTAAGATCTATGTTGCATTCATTACGTTCTGTGTTGCGTTATTTGATATGTAAAGCCTATCATTAGGATTCATTGTATTCTTACATTGGTACTAATTCGAACATTCTTTTCTTTTAAATGGAAAAACAAAAAGGGGGAAGACCGAGGTGATTATTTCCACATATTTCCAAGGAGGAGGCTCACTCGCAACCACGTCGTCAACTACAGGCCCCAACAGCCCAAAAGTATATCACACATGCTCAGATAGACACTATAGTGTATCAGGCGGTCTCTACGGCTATGGTAGCCATGCTCCAGCACTTCCCACCACCACATACACATAAGAAACCACCACTACCACAACAAGTTACTATAACAACTCAGGAACTGTGTTATATGTGGGATAGAGTGAGGGAGGCCTTTGTTAAGGGACACCCTCCAGAGTTCGCTAGTAGTTCACATATATTTGTGGCGAGTAGGTGGGAGAAGGATATTGGGAGGAACTTATGGAGGGTCAAGTGAACACGCATAGATAAACAGATGTTGGCTTCATTTAGATTAGTGGGGGTCTCACTTCAGTAGTGGGAGGAGCTTACGATAGTTGGTAAAAGGGACAATCTCACTATTGATCAGTTTTATGAGAGGTTTGAGGGGAAATACTTCCCCCTAGCGATGCAGTCTGAGATGAGGAGTGAGTTTATGGAGCTCAAATAGGTGGGGTTTACTATAGATGAGTACGAAGAGGAGTTCACCGCCCTCTCCTACTTCATAAAGGAGGATGTTTATACCAGGAAGATGAGTATGGACTGGTTTATTTTGGGATCAGCCTGGCACATCACAAAGGATCTTATTAGGAATCCATCATTCACGAAATACAATCAGTTGGTTAATTCTCTACTTCTCCAGTGCCAGGATCACATGGAATTTCTAAAAACCAATGGAGAGAAACGTCATGGAGCGAAGTCGTCGAGACAGCAGGGCAAGAGGAGTGGGGGAAGCGGATCCAGGACCCAACAGCATAGGGGCACCCCATCCGTCGACCAGAATAAGAAGTTTAGAGGTGCAGATAACTGGAACAACTAGGGATAGTCAGTGCAAGGCTATCAGGTCTAGCAGTACAGAGGCCATCAGAGCCAGGGATAGGAGGATAGAGGCCAGCAGGGCCGACGGTTTAAGCAGGGTCCTTTTTAAGAAAATTATTATACATGTGAGGATAAGGGTCATTCCTTGAAGATTTTTACTAGGGACAACCAGATAGCCCAAAATAAGGGAGGTTTTAGAGGACAATAGCAGGCACCATAGGGACGTCGCCCACCCTTTCTAGATCAGGGAGCCACTGCACCAGTCGCTCTAGCACCCATCGCCCCGCCACAAGGACAATAGTCATTGAAGTATGGATGAGTCTATTATGTTTCATACACAGAGGGGATAATACCATCACAAGAAGTTGAGGGTATGTTTCCCATCTTTGGTCATATTGGTCGCATTCTATTCGATACGGGTGCATCTCATTCTTTTGTTAGCACATGGTTTGCATGGGAGATAGGTATGATAGATTTTCCATCCGACATTATTTTACGCATAGACTCACCAGTGGGTAGAGGGTCACCCATACAGTCAATATCACGGGTTATCAAAATTGAGATAGGTCGACTCACCTTCGTAGTTGATTTATTAGTACATGACATGCATGAGTACGAAGTCATTTTGGGTATGAACTGTCTAGCTACATATAGAGAATGTGTGAATTGTTATGGGAGGTCCATCATCTTTACCACTCCAGGGTAGGAGATGTACCTAGTTGCGATGCCGCACCCCGAGGGTGGGTCGATCATGCATTTGTACTACATCGAGGAGGATACTTCTTCGTAGGTTGTCGTGACACTAGATTCCGTCCCGGAGGTGAATGGGTTTTCTAATATTCTTGGGTAGATTTTGGGGGTACCACCTAGTCGGGATATCATTTGTTTCCGGACACTAGACCTGTAAGGCCCTAAAACATGATTAGGAAGGTTAATTACATGATTAGTTATAACTTAGGAGTTATAAGTTATAAATTGGTTATGTGTGTTAAACATGTTAATTATCATGTTTAGGGTATGCATGCTCATGTGATGTATGTGTTGTTTACATTAGGTGCTAATTGAGCTTATGATCGGGGATACCATGTTTAGAACATATGATTAGTTATGTGGTTAAATGCATCATAAATTATGTTTTTAATGCATAATTATGTTTATAAAAGTAAATAAGGGTGTTGATACGAAATTGGTAATGTTTGGTCTCCAAATGTGAAAGTTTTGAGATTTTCGGTAAATTGCTACTTTCCTGTTCGAAGCCCAAATTAGGCGTATTATTTTATGATTTTGGGAAAACATAAATTATGAAAGTTGTAGATATATGAATTCATATTATAACACAACAAATGGTGGGTTAAACGTAGGCTCGTACAAGAAGTTATAGCGAAAGTACGAAACAAGGGCAAATATGTCCATTCCTTACGTGACAATTGTCTTATTAGCACACCGTGTGCTATTTTTTGATTGGTTAAAGGGTGGGTGATGGTTTGGCCGACTTAAACTTCATAAAACATACCCTTTGTTAAGAAAATGAAGCCATGAACAAGAGTTTTGCCTAAAGAGAGAGAAAGAGAAGAAAGTTAAGGAAGAAATCTTTGAAAATCTTTCTATAAATCAAGGAATCCTAGTAAGGTAATTACATCTTTATCAAAGTTGGTCACATGGATGAGCTCTATACTTATCATGTTTTTATTTTTTATTTGGATATATATTTTAATGATACCCGTATTTCTGAATTGTGTTGGAACAAGGATGGGTTAAGAACATAAGTTAGAACTGGAGCTAGGATCGTAAATGCATACTTTAAAGTACTAAATTTACATCATCTTTTCGTAAAGAATTTTGATTTAGAAAATTCATGATTATGATGTATATTACTGCTAAAAAATGTTTATTATATGTTTCCATGAATTATACTCAAGGTCAAGGTTATGTATGCTTAAAAATGTTAAGTTATGCCTTAATGTTGTATTTTGACCTAGTTATGCTAAAAATGGTATAAATCATGGAATACTTATTGGAATTGAGTGATTCAAGTTGGAGAGTAAAATATACTCATACATGTATAATATATACGAAACTTATATAAAAATACAAAGGAATGAACCCTTGGTGATAGTTTGAAGTCTTGGTTTAAAATCGTCCCTAAAGGGCAAGAATGCATACCAGGTGTTTGACGTTTTGCTCGACATAGAAAATGAGACCTAAAAATTATGAAACATTAAATTTGTATTATTCAATGTGTTTACTGATATTGCGTGGAATATCATGGAAAGTTATGTTGTACAAAAATTATGAGAATTCCATGAAGTTGAAGTTGTGTTGTTGTTTTTCTTGAGAAATGATTTGGAAAAGGCTGTAATAAAATGGGCATAACTTTGTCTAGAAAATTCGTAATTAAATTATGTAAATTGTGTTAGAACCCTAATTTATTGGGTGTTATAAAAATGTTAAGTGTCATATTTAATTCCTCCTTTGTTATTTCTGATTGACCAAATGATGTGATGTATTACTGGGTTTGATGTTAATCGGTGTATTCAAATACTAACGACATTGACTTGTTAGGTGGGGAAGCTGCTAATACTACCATACCAAGGAAGTAGTTGGTATTAATATTAGCACTAAATCCAAGGTGAGTGACCTTCCTTATGAAATTGAAATGCTTATCATTTCATATGGAAATGTGTAGTTAAACACATGGGTTAAAATGTTTATGGGAGTGATGTTGTATTTATGAAACATATGCATATGATTAAAAATGTTAAGCGATGTTATATAAAGATATGGACTAGTGAGTCCTTTATCTAATGTTAAGGACTGTGGTGGGTCCTACGGGATGTGGTGGTCCTATTAATCCAACTTAAAGGTTTGTGTACTCGGGCCTAATAAAGGGATGTGGTGGTCCCTAATAACTGTGGTGGGTTAATTGGACTGTGGCGGGTCCAGGCTTGCGAGAGTTTCACAATTCCTGTTGGGTTATAGCATTAGAAAAAAATAAAAATGGTTATTCAATTGGTTGTATGTGTGGTATGTGGTCATTCACTAAGTCTTTATAGCTTACACTTCTATAATGTTTTGTTTCAGGTATGCTTATAATTTGGAGTTCACTGCCAAGTTAGGACCTTAAAACGGGGGAGTGATGGATAATTAGTATGGTTTGAATATCAAGGTTCCTTTTGTGTAATTATTAAACTAAGGATCTTGGTTATGTAAAGTTATGTAGTACATATAAGTTATAAGTAAAGGCAGTTATGTTTTCATCTACACATACCTTTGGAAAAAACAATCTTATGCTATTTTCATCAGAGATTTAAATTAAAGCATTATTTAAGGCAATGTATCTCTAATTAAAAGGATGAGTTTAACTTAATTAATTCGGGGAGCGATAACTTGGTATCAGAGCGTGGTTATTAGGTTCTGGACAGGGTGTGAGGGTCTAGATTGGTAGTGGACACTACAACGTGAGTTTTCTATGTGTTTGGATTTTGACTAACAATGTTAATATTAAACTGCTACTATTGTATTTTGTTTAATCTAATTATATTGCAGTGAGTGATGGATCCACGCGAGCCGCATGATGGAGCAGAGGGTGAGGCATCTTATGTTCCTAATAGTCAACAAGGACATAGACATGTTCAAGTGGAGGAACCAGAGGTGCAACAACAACCTATTGATGACGTGGGAAGAATATTACGTGTTGTGGCACAACTTATGGAACAAGCAAGAGGTGGGGAACATGGTGGGGATAGGGAAAAATTACATGAGAGTTTCATGAAGTTAAATCCGCCAGCATTTACTGGGACTACTGATCCGTTAGTGGCAGAGGGGTGGATTAGAAAGATGGAAACAATATTCAAGGTGATGGAAGTGCGAGATGAACAAAAGTTTTTGTTAGCAACCTTTAGGTTAGAGGATGATGCAAAGTTATGGTGGGATGCAACAGAAAGATTACTTACTACAATGGGGGGAGTGGTGCCAATAAATCCTCCACAAATTACATGGGAGAGGTTTGTAAAGGTGTTCTTTGAAAAAAAAATTCCAAGGCTTTATAGGAAAGAGAAAGAGGAAGAATTTATCACGTTGAAACAGGGGAACCGAACAGTGGCCGAGTATGAAGCTTTATTTATATCCTTATCTAGATTTGCACCAGACTTGGTGAGGGCGGAAGAAAGTAAATGTGATCGGTTTCAAACCGGGCTAAGTGTAGAGATAAAAAGCATGGTTGCTAATATGAAGATCATAGATTATGTTGACTTGGTGGATAGGGCCATGGTGTCAGAAAAGTTAATAAAAGAAATGCAAGTTGCACACTCGAAGAAAGCTAGACATGATGGCATTAGGTTATATGGATGGGAGGCGGGAACCTCAACTCAGAGTGTAGCACGAGGAGTGCCTAAGGGCCAAGAATTTAAAAATAATAGAAATGCACGTGGAAGATTTCAAGCTCGAGATGGAAGGACTGGGATGAATCGGTCAAAAAATGCATCTGCGATGGGATCAAGGGACATATTTTGTTATAGATGTGGTGCTCAAGGGCACATGTCTCGGGAGTGTACAATAGCTGAGACGACACCTTTATGTTTCCATTGTCATCAACCGGGGCACTTACGAAATAATTGTCCAGCGATGGGAGCTACAACATCAGTTGGGAGGGTGATAGTAGGAGATAGGATTTCTACACTGAAAGTACGCAGGGGAGGTAGAGGATGTGTGTCTCAAAACCAAGGCCAAGGCAGAGTGTTTGCACTGACGCAACAAGATGCATAAGCTATGCCTAACGTAGTGACAGGTACACTTCCTATTGGTGATAAAGATGCTTATGTGTTGATAGATCATGGTTCTACACATTCTTTTGTGTCTGTGATTTATCTGTTGCATCTTAATAAACCATTATCATCATTAGATTCTGGTTTATCTATTGTTACTCCAGTGGGGGGGTTGGTTTTTATTGAGAGGGTATATAGGGAGTGTGTGGTACGAGTGGGTGAAAAAGAATTAATAGTTGACTTATTACCTCTCGATATGCATGACTTTGATTTGATACTGGGTATGGATTGGTTAGCCTCATATCATGTATGTTTAGATTACTTTAAAAAGGAGGTAGTGTTTCGATTACCGGGTGAACCTGAATTTAAATTTACTGGGGAACGAAGTATCACTCCAACATGTTTGATTTCTGTTACAAAATGTTATGAACTTCTAAAGAAAGGATGTGAGGGTTATCTTGCTCCTGTGGTGGACGCATGACAAGAGGCTGGAAAACTATCAGATATACCAATAGTTAATGAGTTTGTAGATGTCTTCCCAGAATAACTCCTAGGGTTAGCACCAAACCGTGAGGTGGAATTTTCGATTGAGTTAGTACCAGGAACTGCACCAATATCTATTGCACCATATCGTATGGCACCTGCAGAATTAAAAGAGCTAAAGATACAGTTGCAAGATTTGTTAGATCGTGGTTTTATAAGGCCTAGTGTATCACTGTGGGGAGCCCCAATATTGTTTGTGAAGAAGAAAGATGGAACCATGAGGTTGTGCATCGATTATCATCAATTGAATAAGGTGACTATCCATAACAAATACCCACTACCCCGAATTGATGACTTGTTTGATCAGTTACAAGGAGCTAAGGTGTTTTCCAAGATCGATCTCAGATCCGGATATCATCAATTGAAAGTAAGAGACTGTGATATTTCTAAAACTGCTTTTCGTTCTAGGTATGGACATTATGAATTCCTTATCATGCCATTTGGGTTGACAAATGCACCAGCTGTATTCATGGATTTGATGAACCGTATATTTCACCCATACGTGGATTCTTTTGTTATTGTCTTTATTGGTGATATTTTGATATCTTCTCGTACGAGGGATGAGCACGATCACCACCTGCGTGTTATTTTACAGACCCTGAGAGAAAAGCAGTTGTATGCTAAATTTTCTAAATGTGAATTTTGGCTAGACAGGGTAGTATTTTTGGGGCATGTTATTTCTGCTGATGGTATTTGTGTTGATCCCAAGAAGGTATAAGCAATAATGAATTGGGAAAGGCCAACTAGTGTGATAGAGGTACGTAGCTATTTGGGATTTGCGGGCTATTACGGAAGGTTTATAATGGGGTTTTCTTATATTTCATTGCCATTGACTAAACTTACCAGAAAGGAGAAAAAGTTTGTGTGGAGTGATGATTGTGATAAGAGCTTTGAAAATTTAAAGGGTAAGTTGACATCTGCTCCAATATTGACTATCCCAATATGTATAGAAGGTTTAGTTATTTGTAGTGATGCTTCGTATCAAGGACTTGGATGTGTATTAATGGAGCATGGAAAGGTAATTGCTTTTGCTTCTCGACAGTTAAAGATACATGAACGTAACTACCCTACTCATGATCTCGAGTTAGCTGCAGTAGTTTTTGCATTAAAGATCTGGAGACATTACTTGTATGGTGTTAGTTGTGAAATTTTTACTGACCATCAAAGCTTAAAATTCTTGTTTACTTAAAAAGACTTGAACTTGAGGCAAATAAGGTGGATGGAACTTATAAAAGATTATGATTGCATGATACATCACCATCCAGGTAAAGCTAATGTTGTTGCTGATGCTTTGAGTAGAAAATCTCTAGGCATAGTATCTTGTATTTATTGTATTCGAGTTGACCTGCTGAGAGAGTTAGCTTTAATGGGGGTGGAATTAACTTTGGATGACTCTTATGGAATAGTGGCACATTTAAATGTTAGACCCACGTTGATAGACTGGATAAAAGAAGCACATGCAGGAGATACAGAATTGGAGAAAGTTAGAGATAATAATAAAAAGGGTAAAGCAAATGAATTTTCTATTCGGGATGATGACATTGTTATGTACGGAAACCATTTGTGTGTACCTAACGTGCCTGATTTAAGAAGAACAATTTTAGAGGAAGCCCAATGTTCTTTATATGCTATGCATCCAAGGAGCATGAAACTGTATAGAGATTTGAAACAATGTTATTGGTGGCCGGGAATGAAACACGACATTGCAGATTTTGTTGCTAGATGTCTAGTTTGCCAACAGGTGAAGGTGGAGCATCAGAAGCCAAGTGATTTACTACAACCCTTACCTATTCCTGAGTGGAAATGGTAGCATGTTACTACAGATTTGGTTATAGGTTTACCAAAATCATCACGAGGGTTTGATTCTATTTGGGTTGTCGTTGATAGGTTGACTAAGTCTGCACATTTTCTTCCTGTTAAAGCTACTTACTCCATGGATATATATGCAAAAATATATGTGGATGAGATTATTAGATTGCATGGTGCACCAGTTTCTATTATTTCTGATCGAGATCCTAAGTTCACTTATCACTTTTGGCCTAAATTGAAATTTAGTACAGCTTTTCACCCTCAGACTGATGGGCAGTCAGAAAGAACGATCCAGACACTCGAAGATATGTTACGAATTTGTGTATTGGAGTTCAAGGGCAGTTGGGATGAACACTTTCCAATAACAGAGTTTGCTTATAATAATAGTTATCATTCGAGTATTGAGATCGCTCCTTATGAAGCTTTGTATGGGAGAAAATGCAGAACTCCAGTGTGTTGGACTGAAGTAGGAGAACGAAAACTACTTGGGCCAGAAATTATACAGCAGACTACTGAAAAGATCAATCTTATCCATAATCACTTAAAGGTGACGCAAATCAGACAGAAAAGTTATGCAGACAACCGAAGGAAATAATTGCAATTTGAGGAAGGTGATCGAGTATTCCTACGTGTTTCTCCTTGGAGAGGGGTTATGAGATTCGGGAAGAAGGGAAAGTTAAGTCCCAGGTACATTGGCCCTTATGAGATAGTAAAACGGGTTGGAGCTGTAGCTTATAAATTGGCGTTACCACCAGAATTGTCCCGGATACACGATGTTTTTCATATATCCATGTTACGTAAGTATGTACCCGATCCTTCCCATGTGTTTATCTCACAACCGATAGAGCTTTAAGATGACTTAACCTATGTGGAGGAACCAATTGCTATTGTAGATCGAAAGGAGAAAGTGTTACGTAGTAAAACCATTTCACTAGTTAAAGTGATGTGGAGAAATCAGAAGGTGGAGTATGGCACTTGGGAAGGGGAGGCTAACATGAAGAAGCAATATCCTCATCTATTTGGTAAGTTTCTTTGCGTTAAATTTCGAGGAAGAAATTTTTATAAGAGGGGTAGAATTGTAAGGCCCTAAAACATGATTAGGAAGGTTAATTACATGATTAATTATAACTGAGGAGTTATAAGTTATAAATTGGTTATGTGTGTTAAACATGTTAATTATCATGTTTAGGGGATGCATGCTCATGTGATATATGTGTTGTTTACATTAGGTGCTAATTGAGCTTATGATCGGGGATACCATGTTTAGAACATATTATTAGTTATGTGGTTAAATGAATTAAAAATTATGTTTTTAATGCATCATTATGTTTATAAAAATAAATAAGGGTGTTGATACAAAATTGGGAATGTTTGGTCGCCAAATGTGAAAGTTTTGAGATTTTCGGTAAATTGCTACTTTCCTGTTCGAAGCCCAAATTAGGCGTATTAGTTTATGATTTTGGGAAAACATAAATTATGAAAGTTGTAGATATATGAATTAATATTGTAACACAACAAACGGTGAGTTAAACGGAGGCCGACTTAAACTTATAGCGAAAGTATGAAATAAGGGAAAATATGTCCATTCCTTAAGTGACAATTGTCTTATTAGCACACCATGTGCTATTTTTTGATTGGTTAAAGGGTGGGATATGATTTGGCCGAGTTAAACTTCATAAAACATCACCTTTGTTCATAAAATGCAGCCATGAACAAGATTTTTGCCTAAAGAGAGAGAAAGAGAAGAAAGTTAAGGAAGAAATCTTTGAAAATTTTTCTATAAATCAAGGAATCCTCGTAAGGTAATTACATCTTTATCAAAGTTGGTCACATGTATGAGTTCTATACTTATCATGTTTTTATTTTTGATTTGGATATATATTTTAATGATACCCATATTTCTGAATTGTGTTCGAACAAGGATGGGTTAAGAACATAAGTTAGAATTGGAGCTAGGATCGTAAATGCATACTTTGAAGTACTAAATTTACATCATCTTTTTGTAAAGCATTTTGATTTAAAAAATTCATGATTATGATGTATATTTCTGCTAAAACATGTTTATTATATGTTTCCATGAATTATACTCAAGGTCAAGGTTATGTATGCTTAAAAATGTTAAGTTATGCCTTAATGTTGTATTTTGACCTAGTTATGCTAAAACTGGTATAAACATGGAATACTTATTGGAATTGAGTGATTCAAGTTGGAGAGTAAAATATACTCATGCATGTATAACATATCCATAAATTATATAAAAATAGCAAGGAATTAACTCTTGGTGATAGTTTGAAGTCTTGGTTTAAAATCTTCCCTAAAGGAGCAAGAATGCATACCAGGTGTTTGACGTTTTGCTCGACATAGAAAATGAGCCCTAAAAATTATGAAACATTAAATTTGTATTATTCAATGTGTTTACTGCTATTGGGTGGAATATCATGGAAAGTTATGTTGTAAAAAAATTATGAGAATTCCATGAAGTTGAAGTTGTGTTGTTGTTTTTCTTAAGAAATGATTTGGAAAAGGCTGTAATAAAATGGGCATAACTTTGTCTAGCAAATTCGTAATTAAATTCTGTAAATTGTGTTAGAACCCTAATTAACTGGGTGTTATAGAAATGTGAAGTGTCATATTTAATTACTCCTTAGTTATTTCTAGTGACCAAATAATGTGATGTATTACTAGGTTTGATGTTAATCGGTGTATTCAAATACTAACGACATTGACTTGTTAGGTGGGGAAGCAGCTATTACTACCATACCAAGGAAGTAGTCGGTATTAATCTTAGAACTAAATACAAGGTGAGTGACCTTCCTTATGAAATTGAAATGCTTATAATTTCATATGGAAATGTGTAGTTAAACACATGGGTTAAAATGTTTATGATAGTGATGTTGTATTTATGAAACATATGCATATGATTAAAAATGTTAAGCGATGTTATATAATGATATGGACTAGTGAGTCCTTTATCTAATGTTAAGGAATGTGGTGGGTCCAACGGGATGTGGTGGTCCTCTTAATACAACTTAAATATTTGTGTACTTGGGCCTAATAAAGGGATGTGGCGGTCCCTAATAACTGTGGTGGGTTAATTGGACTGTGGCGTGTCCAGGCTTGCGAGAGTTTCACAATTCCTGTTGGGTTATAGCATTAGAAAAAAATAAAAAATGGTTATTCAATTGGTTGTATGTGTGGTATGTGGTCCTTCACTAAGCCTTTATAGCTTACACTTCTATAATGTTTTGTTTCAGGTATGCTTATAATTTGGAGTTCACTGCCAAGTTAGGACCTTAAAACGGGGGAGTGACGGATAATTAGTATGGTTTGAATATCAAGATTCCTTTTGTGTAATTATTAAACTAAGAATCTTGGTTATGTAAAGTTATATAGTACTTATAAGTTATAAGTAAAGGCAGTTATGTTTTCATCTACACATACCTTTGGAAAAAAAAATCTTATGCTATTTTCCTCAGAGATTTAAATTAAAGCATTGTTTAAGACAATTTATCTCTAATTAAAAGGATGAGTTTAACTTAATTAATTCGGGGCGCGATAAGACATATTGCCCATACTTCGTATATGATGGATCTTTTGGAGATAAGGGAGCTACAAGAGAAGATTGAGCAGTTGTTAGGGAAGGGTTTTATCAGGAGGATTACTTCACCCCGGGGGTTATATAGTGTTATTCGTCAAGAAGAAGGAAGGATATCTACATTTTTGTATCGACTATTAGGAGTTGAACAAAGTCAATATTCGGAATAAATACCCGTTGCCACGTATAGATGATTTATTTTACTAACTGAGGGGTGATGCATATTTTTCAAAGATTGATTTCAGGTTGGGTTACCACCAGTTAAGAGTTCGGGAGTAGGATATCTAAAAGACAACCTTCCTTACTCGGTATGGGGCGTACGAGTTTTTGGTGATACTATTTTGGCTAACGAATGCACTAGAAATATATATGGATTTGATGAACCGGGCGTTTAGGGACTATTTGGATCGATTTGTTATCATATTTATAGATGATATCTTAATTTATTCTCAAACTACAGAGGAGCACGCAGAGCATTTATTAGTGGTCTTACAGACGCTTAGAGATCATCAATTGTATGCAAAGTTTGATAAACTCAGGTTTTGGCTGAGGGAGGCATAGTTCTTGGGCCACATTGTGTCCGATCGGGGGATATCCATGGATCTAGGGAAAGTTTCTACTGTGATGGAGTGGGGACAACCCAGTACACCCATCGAGGTGAACAGCTTCTTGAGAGTATCGGGTACTACCGTCGATTCATCTAGGAGTTCTCCAAGATAGCCGGGTCCTTAAGGAATTTAATGAGGGATGTGGTACCATTTATTTGGGATGAGGTATGACAGTAATAATTTGAAGAGTTGAAGACTAGACTAAATGCAATATTGGTTTTGGCATTGCCTCAGGTAGGGGTTGACCACAGAGTCTTCACATATGTGTCCTTAAGGGCAATTGATGGGGTTTTGATGCAGGAGGAGAGGACAATATATCATGCTTCCCGAAAGCTTAAGCCTCACGAGAGACATTACCCCACCCACGACTTAGAGTTAACAATTGTGGTTTTTTCATTGCGAGTGTGGAGACACTAACTCCGACTACAACATTGTGTGTCAAATATATGAAAGGACATATATAAATAATTACCGGACTTTAATGAGATAAATTTACTTATCTAAGAATGTGGGCATAAATGACAAGACCCTACTTCGTGATGCATTATAGATGCTTATGCCTAGACGTGAGACTTATAAGACTAGGATATTATGGGTATTGGCATTTCATTATAGTCGGTGTACTTAAACATTTAATTATCGAATTCATTATTATGAATTTGGCACGTTGTTAGAGTCATTATTTTAGACTTATTGGGACGCGATTTATATCACACTTAGATGACGGGTGAGGTGTTAAACTCATCTGAGTAATGAAGGTGGAATGTATATTTTGCATCAACTGTATTATTTCATCTTAAATTAATTAAGTTAATTCTTGAACATCTAAGCCTCTTACCTAAATTTAAATGTTTTCTCCCCCCAAGTTCTCCTAGAAAGGGATAGATGGATTGTGCTATAGCATCCTCGCAGTCTCTTTCATTCATCATGTTTTAGATTCTTTGACTTTAGCATATGTGCTTTTCTGCCATATTTAGTTATTTTATTTGTGACAGTTATAAGGGCATAAGCCTGAATTTCTTTACATTATGTTGGGTTGTGGAATTTACTTTATAGTTGGATTTATTATGTACTTGGTGTTGGTTTGAATTTATCTATTGTTATGGAAACATTCATAAAGTTCAATACACGCCTTTAAAATAATATAATATGTATTATGTTTGTGCTGAGAATGGTATGAATTGACAAGCAAGCCCTATCTTCGACGTATTGTGTCTGGCCAGCCTTTACGTGAGAAAGTAGGGGTTGTTACACATTCTGTCTCTATGGATTGAATTCATCAAAGTTTTAGTAGGGTTGTGAATTAACCATCCTTCTAAAGGTAGGAGAAGGTAGGTATTTATATGGCTAGGGTGGTGCAATGAAGGAGGCATGTACAATATCAAGTGGCCAATGTCATCCAGTCACCTATCATATGTTCTTGTAAATAATGATTGAGAGAAATTCTCCTCACATGAGGTGGATGTTTTCCACGTGAGGTTCGCAACCCACACGCACTCTCCCAGGTGTAATCCATTCCACATGCCTTGCCACACAAAATGTGTAAACTAAAATACACAAAACTATAAATTTTTTTGAGTTTTTATTAAAAATTTCAAATGAAATATTCCAATTAAAAAAAACTCAAAGGACAAACAAAATCTTTTTGTATTTTTCAATACGACTCAATAAATGTTAAATAAAAATACAAAAGAGTCAAATAACATACAAGTAGCAAACACACACACACACACACACACACACACATACACACACACACACACACATATATATATATATATATATATATATATATATATATATATATATATATATATATATATGATGAAGAACAAAAGTTTCTGTATGTAAACATGTGAACACAATCAAGTATTAGATATAGCATGGTAAGTATCATGTGCAAGAAAATGAGAATCAATGAGTCTAATATGTAAAGCCTCCAAATTCTATTTCCTAACCCACATATGTGTAACACTATGATATATGGTTTTGGAAACCTTGGTGGATCTAGACTAAGACCTCCGATGACAATTTTTAAGATCAAACAAAAGTGCCTAGGGTGACCTATCCTATCGCAAACGCATGGTCTTGGATTGGTGATCAAAAGCAATTGTATATCGAATCCAATTCCACACTTATCATCTTTTATTTGGACGGTGCCTAACAACTTATCCAACTTCTCATACCTAGATCTGAAATCAAATTTTACACGATTCAAGTATCAATATCTCTTCAAGATCAACTATTCGAGACTCTAATAAATCCCTAGACTCCTCAAACTCAAGCATATCCTTCTTTATAACCTCCATCAATCCACAAAGGCTATCTCTCTCACCCTCAACATACTCTATCTTCTCTTACAAAGTCCCCTCACATACCCTAAGATCACGAGTTAAAATTCGCTCATTATTTCCTATGGCATGCTCTTTCAACCTGGCTTCCAACATCAAGTCTTCCTTATTCACATTCAAAAAATTTTCATACAACTAATGGAAGGAAACTTGGATTTCACTCTTCTACTAATCTTCTTCATCATCACTCTTTTCTTCACTCTATTCCCCGTCACACATTTGGGATGCACAAACGATGACCTCGCAAATATCATGCCTAGAAATATCTTCATGGGAAGATTTCTCATCAAATCTCACATGACTACCCAGGGAGAATTGCTTCCCTCTTTCAAATTACTCTCGCCAAGGATGACATGATAAGCATTCAATTTTTTGCCCTCCTTCCTTACTTTAGTGGGGCACTAAGCTAGGAGATAGCCATAAACCTCAAACCATAAAGCCATTTCGATTTATCACTCGTAAAGTTATCATTACAATTTTAGGGAAGTGATTGATCTTGTTATCTCAAACTTTTTCGCATCTTTCGGTTGCTTTTGAAACTTGAGAAATTTCTTGAATTTCTTTTCTAACATGGACATATCTTTGGACTTAATGTCAGATTCATCATTCAAAACATGTGTTTTTTCCTGTCGGGCTTCCAAAACAATGCCCTTGTCCTTGTTTTTCATTTTGAAGGAAAATAAGTCAAGCTCACAAGTTTGTAGATCACATAAAAGATCTTCAAAAAATTTAGAATTTAAAGAACCCAAGGAATTCAAAACAATCACATTTCATTAAATCTTTCAGAAAAAGACCTTAAGATTTTTTTCATTACTCGATTATCCATTATTCCCTTTCCTAAGTTAAAATATGAGTTAACTATGTCGGATAATCTACTGTAGCACTCATTGAAGGTTTCACTGTCCAACATCTTAATGGTTTCGAACTGAGCTATGAGGTTTTGGAGTTTAGAAGACTTGACAACACTAGTTAATTCATGGGTGAGTTGGAGTATGTCCCAAACTTCTTTAAACATCACATAAGTCATAATGCACTGGAACTCCTGCAGGCTAACATATCAAAACATAGCATTTAAACTATGTAAATTATAACTTTGTAACCCATGTTCAACCTCACACCATGACTTTACGAGTTTGGGTAACCTATTTTCTCTAACTAAGGTTGTAGTTGGGGACCAGCCAGTAAGTATCGTATGCCACACCTAATCATCTATAGCCTTAAGTGTTAATTTCATATGCATTTTCTAGTTGCATAGTTTGACGCCTCAAACATCAGGGATCGAAGACCATTAAAACCAAAAAAATTCATGCTTAAAAATGCTAAATCTAAACACAACTTAGTGTTCTAACTCTGTCACCAATTTAAATAGGTTCGATAGCTCAGTAAAGGATGATCTAACTAACAAAAAGTGTATTTTAAAAAAAATTCAAATTTAATGACTAAACCTTTTAACAGATTAAACCCAATAAAATTTGTGTAACACTTTTAAACAGTTTGTTGTGAATACGCGATTTACACAATTTTATATTTTTAACCAAAAACATACATCTAGGAGATATTAGATAAAATAAATAAAACATCCACTATAGGCCGATGAAATGGTAAAACCTTGGATGATCGAGCCAAATAGATTATATGATAAGGTTTTGCAAATAGATAACTATGATAAGGTTTTGCAAATACAAGTGAATTGTGTGGTTGGGCCATCCCAGGTTTTTTCCATTATGGATATTCCTCGTACATTGGCGTCTTGGGAGATTGGTGTATTTATTTTATTTGTTGCCACCTAGATGCATGCTTTAGGTAAAAAAATAAAATTTGCTAAATTAGTTTATCGCTGCAACTCGATTTGAAATCTGTGAACAAGTTTTTGTTTGGTTAATATGTTTAAAGGCTTGATTTTTAAAAATTGAATTTTTTTTATAAAAATTAGAGTTTTTATTTGCAAGACCATTCTTGCTTAAACGCACCAAGGATATCAAGTGCACTTTTCATGCTTACATTGTATCATTGAATGGAAGAACATATAAAAATTAAAATATAAAGTTGTTTTTTTCTTTTTAATTAGGTACCTCGGTATTGGTTATTTTAAGATTTCGTGTATCACAGTTAGAGTTGACAACCTTAAATACTAAAAACAATTTTGCAATTTTTAAAAAGAAGTCAGAATCGATTAATTACTATATTCCATAATATAATCACTTTTTTAATCTCCATACAATCAAAAATAATTTTATAAAAGGGGGTGTCTTAATATTTGTTAAACCCATGAAGAATATATGAATAATAAACCTTTAAAATCATAAATAAATCATGAAATTCGAAAAAAAGTAAAAACAAAATTAATTTAATAAAAATGAATACAAACTAAATTTAATAAAATTTAAATACAAGTAAAATAGTTTAAGAACCAAAATAATAATGCAAAAAGTAGTTTACATGGAATTATCATTTTCGCTTTGTTTACTTTTTGATCAATTTATAAAAAACTCTCTAATAGTCATGAATGTTTGCTGTGATTGTTTACCAGTTTGTTCGTAACGTAAAAGTTGTTGATTTTAAGCGAAAAGTAACCTTTTTTGTAGAGAATATATTTTCCAAAGTAGTTAAATACTAGTCATTACCACCAAATCTGATTATGTTTTATAAACAAATACCATAAAGTTCATCCATAGTCCCAGAAAGTTTGAACTTTAAGAAAAGAAATCCATATTTCGAACACGCGCACGCGCGCAAGAGGGAGGAAGAGAGAGAGAGGGAGAGATTTTTTAAAAATATTTAGTAAGTATCATTTTTTTAAAAATTATATACCTTATGTTTCATGTAGTTTAAAAATAAATTATTTTGTAGTGTATATACTTTTTCCATAAAAGAATAGAAATAAGGGGCTTTTTACAAGAAACCAAAAATTAATTATATATTTCACTTTCAATCTAACATATTTTAAAGAATAATATTAAGTCCCTGAGAGTGACATTAACACGCGTGTAATAATGTCCCTATAGGGACTAAACATTTCTTTTTATATAAATATTGGACTAAACAATAAATCAAACAGATTTTCAAGAATGTAGCCTAACTATGTTTCATTGAAAGACAAAAAAAAAGGAAAAAAAACACTAACTAAGTAGCTATTTTTTTCTAATATGTGTTAATAAGACAAGTCTAAAGTATCTTGTTATTGCATAATCTATGGTTACACAATTAGAAAAACATAAATGACATATTCTTCAGTGATTGAACTTTCTGTATCTTTTTAAGCTCTCACGCTCAGTTTAGATAGTTTTCTCATCATGTTCATCATCTCACATGGAACAAAAAGATGGTAAAAGTGGTGTTACTTTTTATAAGAGTGGTTTTAGTCAAACACAAATTAAGTTGGAGTTGTCATTTGGGCTTTGCTTTACTGTTTTATCAATTCATGAATTTAATTAAAAAATAACTATCTTTCTAGTAGTAAAGAATGTTCGATATGACGGTTTACCAATTTATTTGTATGGTGAAAAAGTAGTTGATTTTCAACTAAAAATAACTTTTTTCTTAATATATACCTTATATTTAAATTAAGTTGTAGTTGTTATTTGGGCTTTGTTTTACTGTTTTATCAAATCATGAATTTAATTAAAAATTAACTCTCTCTCTCTCTCTCTCTCTCTCTCTCTCTAATAGTCGAGAATGTTCGATATGATTGTTTACCGATTTATTTGTAAGGTAAAAAAGTAGTTGATTTCAACCAAAAGTAAACCTTTTTAGAGAATATATACCTTATATTTATTTTGTGTGTGTGTGAGTGAGAGAGAGAGAGAGAGACATTTCTTTGTGCTATTTAGTAAATACGATTTCTTAAATAACATACCTTATATTTAATATTGTTTAAAATAAAATATTTAGTATTTGCTTTGTTCTATAACAATAAAAAAATAGAGGCATATATCAAATAGTTCCTCGAACATTTTTTAATACACGTTTAGTTCAAATCTTTTTATTTTTTTCCAAAAGTTTCTCACCATATAAAAAAATTAAAACAATGACACGCACAAACCCATTTACCCACCCCCCTCGACCCCCCGCTGTCGGAGCTCCAACAGTGGAGGTGTGGTGGTTTCTGGTGGGTGTGGGAGGTGGGGAGGGGGTGCCGTTAGCACGGTCCTTTAAAAATAAGAGAATATTGGGTAAATGAGTGTTTGATGGACTAAATGGATAAAACAAAAAATAGGAGTCTTTTGTGTTTTTATGTGGTAAGTGACTTTTTGGAACAAAATAAAACGACTTTGACTAAACGTGTATTAAAAAATGTTCAAGAGACTTTTTGATAATTGATCCTAAAAAATAAGGGTCATTTAAAAAAATGTCAACAATTTCTTTAATTTTTAGTCTAATATATTTTATAAATAATGCTTAGTTCCTACTATGACATACACTCACAAATAGTACAGTTAATTATGTGTCAAACACGATATGTATAATAATGTCACTACAAATATTAAATATTATTTTTGAAAAAAAAGTTTAAGTAAACATTAACTGAAACTTTTTTTTAGCCATTAAATATTGATTATTAACCTTATTGGTATAAGAAGAAAGAAACCAAAAGAATGAACAAATGCAGGGGCGGATGCACATGGGGACCAGGGGGGGCTTGGCCCCGGTTCAATTTTTGGAAAAAAAAATATAAGATCTTTTGGTAAAATTTGAAACTTTGAGTTATAACTCTAATTATATTAAAAAAACTAAGGTTGTAAGATTGTTATTAATTAAAAATCTAAATTGAAGGTAAAGATCCTTGTCAAATTATAATTTGTATGTATGATTTTTATAGTCTCACCAAACATATACTCGTATTTCTATAATCCGACCCTTGTCAAATTTCTGTAATTTGTGTCCCAAACATATATGCCCAAAAAAAACTCAAAACATATAATTTGTATTCAATTTGGATGAACTATAAGTTGTATAAAACTCGAAATAATAATAAAAAAAAATCATCTCGGGGGATCCCGCCCCCGAACCCCCGGTACGACTAGAAACTTTGGCACCGATTGACCCAAAATCCTGGATTCACCATTGATCGAATGAGCCTGATCTATAGGTGTGTCTTGAAAGTTCTCATCATATAGGATTGTACTCAGGAGGGGCCTGCATATGCATGAGCACTTTTATGGGCATGCACAAGCAGAGGCAGATCCATAAATTTATTTCGGGTGGGGCACAATCCATTGTCAGGGGTTCGGGGGCGGAAGCCCCCGAAATTTATTTTGGGGATACAAATTTTTTAGGGGTAAAATTTTGAATTTTTTCCTTTTTTTGGGTGGGCACAAGTCTAAATTTATAATTTTCTGGGGGTAAAATTTTGAATTTGAGATTTAGGGTCGGGCACTTGCCCCACCTTCTTTCCATATGGATCCACCCCTGGCTTCTTGTATGTTTGATTGTAGAAACTTGTCTTTAAATCCCTTTAGTAAATTTATCTTCCCTCCACCTTTTTTTATTTTGTTTTCCATTATGTAATACACGTACAATAGACGGAAAAAAAAATTAAAATAACGAGAAAAATATATTTATAATAAACATGCTACAAAATAATTATGGCATAATGATGAAAAATATAACCATTAAATTTTTAGAAACAAAGTTCTAGTATTCAAAAAATTAATGTTTACGCACTAGTATCAAATATGAAAAAAAAATAAAAAGCGCAAATTTGTTGAAAAAGTGAAAATTATCAATAATGAATACATATAAAAACAGAAGAGAAGAAAAATCGTTAACAGTATTTGTATTTGTATTTAAGGTATATTTTATTTTTTTATTTAAACCTCCCGATAAAGTACGTTGGATAAATTAGAACTCAACCGAACAATAGAGGTATATTAAAATTTCAATGATTTAATAAAATTTAAGGGATTAAAATAAGGATCAAATACCAAAAAGTCCTTCAAACGTTTTTTAATGCAAATTTAGTCTAAGGCTTTTATTTTGTACCAAAAGGTTCGCGCCAGGGGGGTAAAGGACTTTTTGATGCAAAATAAAAATGCTAGCACTAAATGTGTGTTGAAAAAAATTCGAGAGTCTATTTGGTATATGTCTCTTAAAATAAACCATCCCTTTTTTTATACTCATCTATACGCAAAAAGCATATTTTTGTGGAAACAAATATATAATTTAATTTATTTGGCGTTAAATATGAAGATTAAGGGACCGAGAATACAAATCAAGTTGGATTAGAGATCTATCACATGTGATGGTTTGTATTCTATTTTTATTTGTGTTCAGATATGTCGAGATATTCTATCAAAACCCTCGACTTACCTGTCCTTTGGTATTTTTTATTTCCGTGTGGTGTTTCTCCTATAAAACCCCATTTCCCCTCACAACCACTCTCAAACCATCACTACTAGCCTTTTCAACTGTTTTATAATTAGAATGGAAGAAGAAGCACATACCTACGAGCACAAGGAGGAAGTTAAGAGCATAGATCTTGGGAAAAAGCGTCAAGAGTGTAGGTTTCTGAGTTTGATCAAAAGGTTCAGATCGTGCCTTGTGCATGAAACTAAAGTTGAGGAGTGTGAGCATGAAGAGAAAAAACCCTCTTTGCTAGAGATACTTCTCCGATCTGATAGCAGCTTTGTAAGTTTTTATTCATATCTCTTTATATGTATATAGATTTATCAATTTGCTCTATGTTGTGCATGGATTGTTTTGCTGCTGATGTTTTAGTTGATTTGGTTTGAAAAACTTTTACCCCATATATTTTTATATACATATTTTTCTATTTTTTCCAAAAAAAAAAACAAAATGTGGGGGCACAAGTCCCCACTATTCCCTTACTATCTTTACATTCTTGATTTACTTCATATGTGTGATGACAATTTATATTGTTCGAAGGTGAGTGACTAATAAAACAAAACAATGAGAAAATCTTTTTATCTTCTGACATAAAATGATTTCTAAAAAGAGGAAAATATTTTGAATTTATAAAAAGTTAACTCAATACCAAAATCGCAATTCAATCCAACCACATCCCCCCCCCCCCCCCCGTTTGGGATATTTTTCCATTAAATAGGTATTTTGATAGCAGGTGTTCAAGGAATATGACTGGTGGTAAGCCATGGTTTTAGAATTTCATTCAGAACAAAGCTAACACAATTAATTTTTGGGATGGCATAAAAACCAGCGTGTAATGAAGGGTTCAAAATGTTTTACCATATTTCCTACACTAGACAATATTGGTTTTGTGGATGGCTTGAAAGCTAATATGTTTAGCATTGGCCAAATGTACGATGATCACAATCATGTGATTGTTACCATGAATGAGTTTCAAATGATTAACTTATACAATATAATATGTTTAGCATAGGCCAAATGTACTCTAGTTATTAATCTTTTAAAGGGTCATCTCTAAATACAATATAATATTGAGAGATAAGGTAGAAAAAAAAAAGACTCAATATTTATAGCATTTGCAATGTGAAATTTGTAAAATTTATAAGAATATGTAAGCCTTTATATGTAATGATGTTAAAAAAGATTGCTTCTATACCTATAATATAAGTTCTTTTTTTTTTTAGTTGTTTTTCTTCATTTCTCATTGATTTATGTTTTTTAAAATATGCAGTCGAGTGAAGAGGAAGTAGAAGAGGGAGGAGAGAAGATCAAGAGGAAGAAAAAGAAGGAACTCAAGGAGAAATTCGAAGAGAAGAAAATCGAGAAACACGGAGAGGACACAAGCGTGCCGATAATTAAATGAGACGACAATGAAAAAACCCATGCCGAGCCCGAAGAAAAGAAGGGTTTCATAGACAAGATTAAAGAGAAACTTCCCGGACATAAGAAAACCAATGAGGTTGCTGTACCACCACCGGTAGAGTGCGGAACCTCGGATGGAGAGGGAAAGAAGAAAAAAGGATTTCTTGAAAAGATCAAGGAGAAGCTGCGTGGATACCACCCCAAGACTAAGGAAGAGAAGGAAAAAGAAACTCATGCCCATTAAGGAGAACAATATGGTGGTGTTAAGGGTCATGATTGTGTGGAAGTATTGGTTTGATTTGCTTTTTACTTTTTGAGTTACTGGGTTGAATTATACTTTTGTGTTTCAAGTTATGGTGTATGTTTTGGCATTTATGTTCCTTAGTGGGTGATCGGTTAGTACCAAGTCCATATAGTTTTCGTATTGTGACCTGGACCGTATTATTAATGGATTGATTACTTTTGTTTCTAATTTGGATTTATTGATAGTGTATTCTACCTTGTCTAAATATATACATGTTGTTTGTAATTATTTTTAAATTTATTTTTTCTTGTTTTTTATTTATAAATTTTATTAATCATGTTTTAGTGATTTTTCAAAAAAATATTTTTTATTTAATAACAATAACTTTCATGGACTAAAAACGGAGAATACACCATATGTAAATAAAATATATTGTGACGTTAGCGACATACCATGTAAATAAACCCAAATATAATTGTGTACATAATAACATTATATAATCGGATTTTCAAGAGTTGACCACCACACTCTCACACTCTCTCTCTCAAGTTGTGTTTGATTTTACCTATTAAATATAAATCAAAATCATTTAGACATAAGAAGTAATAAATATTATTTTTAAATAAGTAAGATGTTAGCGACTATATTTTTATCTGAATAATTAAGAGGTTCAAATGTAGAGTTATATTTGATGTCTGAATGTAATTCTAGATTGAGATGAAAAAACAAATGCAACATATGAACATATAGACATGGTGAGATACGGACAAGTACATCCGGAATAGATACTGAAAACATCTCTTACCTTTTTATACACTAATTTCTCTATAAAGATTTCTAACAGTCTTTAACGAATTCGAGTGGTTTCTCCACTCATCTATTATATTTTCATATATACATATTTATATGTCCTTAAGGTTTATTTTTTTATGTATTGTTTATACAATTTTATAAATCATTTATTCAACTATTTGTACGTTTATATTCTTTTCTAATGTGGACAATTAGTAATTGATGAAATTGTTGAGTTTTAAGATCATATTTCGATGGACTGAAGAATATGATTTTTAGACCTTTAAGATCATATTTTGATGTTTTTTTTTTGTTTCATACTAATGACATTATTAGTTTGCCTAAAAATATTTTAATCTATACCACATATACATTATAACAAAGGCTATAGGCGCGGGGTTTACTACTAATACATATATAAGAACATACATTTACATTCGTATATCTTTAGTATATAACTAAATTTGTAGATCATTCTCCCATAGTAACACATGAAAGTCATAATTTTCCCAATTCTTATCCTTCTTATTCTCTCTCCGATTTACAACTGAGTTCCCTTACACTCTATCTCTCCTCAAGTTATCCTAATCCATGTTTCTTCTCTTCACATACTATGTTGCCACGTGTGTCTAATTATTTCTGCCTCAAAGACTAACTTCTCAAGTATTTTCAAGAGAATCCTAAGCACCATTCGGTACGCAATAATATTTTGGAAGGATTGTTATGGCTAGGAAAGTAATTGCCTCGAAATATTTTACCATAATTTCAAATCCCTTCCCCTGCTTGGTTAACCAATGGATTAATATCGTGAATCTAAATGTAGTTTTTGATTCATGTATGGAAAGTGACATGACAATGCATAGTATATAACAATAATATCCTTTAGTTACACACACACACACACACACACACACACATATATATACGTATATATATATGTATATATGTATATATACATATATATATACATATATATATATATATGTATATATATAACTCGCTTAGGGTCCGCCTAGGCTTGAGGCGTGGGAGAAACGCCCCGCCTTAATCTTTTGATGCCTTATGCTTGGTAAAACCCTGAACGCGCACTTTTTCTCTAAAAACAACAATGCTTTAGTGAGATGATATCGCCTTTTAAAGATTTTTTTACAAACCGGACCATTATCTCATTCAAAATAATCAATTCGTATTTTAATTTACACTTATTCAGACATATTTGTATGATATGTACAATTTTTTTATTTTAATAGCCTTGTTATGGTTAAAAAAATATTAAAATATATTAAAAAGGCCTAAACGCCTTTTCACGCATTTTTACTCCTAAGGCTCGCCTAGGCTTCTAAAGCTTAAGGCTTGGCCTTCATGCCTCGATCACGCCCTGCATTTTTTAGAACATTGATATATATATATATATACAGAGAGAGAGAGAGAGAGAGAGAGAGAGGGACTCTCCAACATACCTAGCAACATACCTATTTTTTTAAAATAGTAAAAAAAAAAAATTTGAGTTAATATTTTTTATTAGATCACGATATTTCAATATGATATTTTAATTTGCCCCTGTAAAAATATTCAGATCAAAACAATGTGTTTTGATATTTTTAAAAAATAGGTAAAAAATGACTATTTTAAAGGGTAAAAACAAACAGTTTTTTGACCCATTTTTTAAAAATAACAAAAACCATTATTTTCAATTGATTTTTTTATAGGTGCACATTGAAATATCATGAGCCCATATAAAAAATATCATCTCAAAATGATATTTTGAACTATTTAAAAAAAAGGGTATATTCTAGGAGGGATGTTGGAGATCTCTCTCTCTCTCTCTCTTTATATATATATATATATATATATATATATATAGTCCTACTCTTTTTCGGACTAGTCCGCATTTTAAGAATGCGGACTAGACATGTGTCACTTGGCGGTGAGCCCAGAAAAGGGAGAGAGAGTGTGCTTATAATTTAGGCGATAATTTCTAGGCGCACCGTTAGGTGATACATGTCCGGTTCGTATTCGTATAATGTGGAATAGTCCGCACAAGAGCATTATATATACATATATATATATATATATAATAAGTTACAAAACGTATGTATGTCATAAGATAGAAGTATGATGTCATCTATTAGAGTTTTTTTTGCACTTCCTATTTTGCCCCTCAAATCTTTGATTTCCCCCTCTTTTATTACTTACCAAATTTACTCTTCAATTCAAAATTAAGGATACTTTGGTCAAAATCACTTCATCAATTTGTTCACACTCTCTCATTTCTCACACAAACCTCTCATTCTCCCGTTCTCTCATCAGCGAGCCCAAAAAAACCCTACCACCTATTTCTCTCTCTTTCTTCGCTCGCCGCTCTCTCTCTCTCTCACCACATCTTCTCTTTACACATCAATGGTTTCGGGTTTTCTTTGTTTTAGATCTAGGTTTTCTTCAAATGGAAGATCCCCTCTTGAAAAAATCATGTACGAAGGTCTTCCAATGTATTTCTTATTTTCATTTTGTGTTTTGGGGGCTTTTATGTTTATTATTTGTAATTTTCTGCTATGCTTGAGGTTGAGGTGGAATCAAGAAGTTATGGGTTTTGCATATAAGAAGCTAAGGTTTAATATACTGTTCTTACATGTTCTTAATACATTTATGGGGGTTTTAATTTCAGATTATTATTTGTTTATTTCAAATTATTGTTAGATTAATACATTTCTCTTTTGAGTAATATATTTATTTCAAATTTTTTTATTTTAAATTATTGTTTATTTCAAGTACAATATAATGCAATGGTTGATAGGCCTCCTAGCAGCCCATTCGATCTATTTTCAATGATGGCCATATGGAGCCCCCATCAAGGGAAGTACATATGTGCAAGTGACTTTTTCCTTATGAAGATTTAAAAAAAATGTGCAAGTGAGTTTTTCCTTTTTCCTTTTGAAGATTTAAAGAAAAATTTGCAAGTGAGTTTTTATTTTACTTTTCATTCTCAAATCAGTAAATGAACTACACTAGATACACTTGGTCAGTTCAACCTCTTGCATTGGTTTGTTTGCAAAAGGGAAGAAACAAAAGCAACCCATGGTTGCCTCTGTTTGATATTTAACATAGTGTTTTAGTTCAAGCCTGCTAAAACTTTTTTATTTGTGCATTATTTTCTCCGGCACACATCCATGTCTGTTGAAATAGGATGAATACATGAATTAAACTAGATGTTAGTTGCTTATTTGTGCAATATTTATCCGGCACACACCCATGTCTATTGCTTATTTGTGCATTAGTTGCTTACCTTTTTTTGACAAGGAAAATTTGACAAATTGGTACTGACTTTGAATCATCTTATGATGTCAGATATCTATCATAGATGTCTGTCTTCTGCAGAAGTAGAAGGTTGGATTGTTTCTACATATTTTGGAACGCAAAGTGACTCAGCATTTTGATAAGGAAGACTATGTTTCAGCTTTGGTGACTGAAGAATTCTATACAAATAAGGAGCATTTTCCAGGATTTGGAAGACCTTTTATCTTCAATTCAAAGGTTTTGCTGAGGGTAGGGTGTGATTTAGAATCCAAAGACTCTATAAGGGGGGCCCTAAAGATTCCAAAGTCAGTGGGGCAGAGCGCACTTTAATTAAAAAGTTGGCTTCTCTTGGGGCAACACGCAAAGGCCAATTTTTTCATCACCAGAAGATTTTAATAAATCTGAAATGAATCATGCTTCAACCCATGGAAGCAAATGTAGTGCATATATGTGGAACTCAATTAAGGACTTATTGGGGGAAGCGACAATCTGGAAATAGGTTTGCATCAATTTGCGTGGAGACCTCATTATTCATTAGGTGTAGCAGCCCAAGTCCTCGACTCATGAATTCTATTACGGTTGTTTTCATTTTGAGTCGTATATTTACTTTTGTTAGCAAGGCTCTCTTTTGTACTTTATAAACAATGATATTATACATGTTGAGTCGTATCTTTAATTTTGTGGAACTCAATCACGGACTCATGCATTCTATTAGTTTTGTTGTTGATGTCCTTATTTCTTATACAGGGCGGATAATCCTATAAACGAAGGAAACTTTGCCCAAATTTTTTAAATTTTTTACGATTATTTATTTTATATAAAAACATTAGACTTAAATTATACATGACTTGATATTTTGAAAAAAATTCTTCGTTCCTTCAGTCAAAGGGCAATACGCTTAACTGTAGGATCTTCAATAGACGGATGTCAGCTTGCTTACACCTATATATGAAGACGTTTCTCCCATGTTTTGAACCCGAGTCAAACTATAGCTTTGGCGTGGGCATTTACCATCGCACCAAGGCACAACTTTATGCTTTTAAAATTATCAGCGTGCCTTCAGGCATGGGCATATCCTAGTGTATATATATATATATATATATATATATATATATATATATATATATATATAATTAATCTTATTTGATAATTTTATAAAACAAAATAATATGATTCACTATTTTGAAATCTATGAACAAAAATTGTATTCTACATAAAGAAATTCAAATATTTACTAAGTTTAATAATTTATGGTATATCGATGTGCATTATAGTGTATGTTAATATAACTAGTTATTACATGAGGGGAAAATGCCAAAAGAAAATTTGTAGGACTTTTAAGCTATTAATAGAATCTCACATAACAAAATTTTCTTCTCAAAATAATATTTAGATTTTATGGATAATTTTGATAATTTAATATTTTATAAGCATCTTTGTCTTCACTGAAATTATGGTAAGGATTTCCATGGGAACGTAAGAATCCCACCTATTGGATGAATTTTGATTCCACCTTTTTTCCACCAATAAGATAATCTAATTCCATTGTGGTCACATTCTCTTGTAACCTAACCTCACACCAAACATAGTAATGTTAAACATTACCATAATTATTAGAAGGAATCAAATTCCACATAAATTTTTCGCGTTCTAAATCGGTCTTATAGCAGACATTTGCTATGTTTCCTCTTCCAAATCTTTAAACTTTCTATTTTCTCTGTCTACATTGTTTAATGTAACATGTCTATTAGGGGTGACAATATTGGAAACGACAGGAAAACACAACACAATACGACATGAAATTGATCAGGTAGTAAAAAAATGTGCACCCTTATTATTTTAAAAGTATGTCGAACTATATAATACAAGATATTTTAAGAGAGTGTAATAAGCCATGTAGTAAAAAAATGTATTTAGCTTCAATTATATAGGAGTTTAGTGTAATTTTACTACACCACTTAAACATTTCAATTATGTATTAAAATATGTATAAGGGTAAATAGATTATTTAAAACACAATTATATACGAGTTTCGTATATTTTTAATTTAAGGACAAAATAATTTAATGTGCAAAAAAAGTTTTCATTCTTAAAACCACTTGAATAACATATTATAACCTTCCTCTTGTTATAAAGGATGCATCTTGCACTCCCACTTGTTATAAAGTCAACGTGTATTTAAGTATATATTTATGAGTTTATAAAATTTTATGTAATTAGTTATACAAAGATTTAGTTTTGCACAAAAAAAATATAGGAATAGGTAAAGGACCCACGTCAAAAGATTTCCTACCAGTAGGTATATATTACCTTAGCGACCAAAATGCTTTGTTATATAAATTATTGGAGTCCCACTTCAAAAATACTTGCAAGTCTCACAACTATTAACATATTATAAATCTACTCGTAACTCACTTATAAGCTGGGACCGAATCTGGTCTAAGAGTCTTCTAGCTCTGGCCTGCTAATATTTCAAAAACTACGGTGAACCCATTTTTGGGATCAGTAGAATGTTAATTTTACAGTGCACTAAGGGATCTTGTAAGAAATCGAAGGGCATCCGTTGATTGAGTTTCAAATTTTTAATATGTATTTGAATGTAATCACTTGAATGAGAATTTAATTAGCACGAGGGTTGACAATTATGTACTTCTGTCATTTTTTTATGTTTCTTGTCTATTTATGTTTAAAAAAGATTGTTAAACACGTCTCTCGTGTTTTTAGGTTGGTTGTGTTCGTTTTAATTAAAAAATATATAATATTGGATTGTGTCATTTTCGTGTTAGATAAATCTTGTTCCGATCGTGTCTGGCTTATCATGGCCCAATAGCACGATTTGGCACCCATTTTGTGTGTGTGTGTGTGTGTGTGTGTGTGTGTGTGTGTATCTTCGCTTCCTTAACAATATAATTGCCAATTCCTCTACTTTCATAAAATTCCCTCGTAACTTGATCAAATATCATGTAAAAGATATTTCATTATGAGCCACTAATGCTCATATTTTAAGAGGATCCATTACTATGATCTATTCCTGTTCATGCCTATTATTCTTCATATATTTTTTGTCCTTCTCTCTAAATTTTATCACTGACACTAACATTAGATATTTTCTCTATTTTAATTCACTTTAGTATTTACATAATCCATTCCATCACCACAAAATATTTCCACATATAATAGTCGAGGATATGTTGAGTAACCAATGGATAGTCTGGGTTGATTTGTGGAACGTTCTAGGAGAAGACATTTTCGGCAGACGAATGCGAAAAAGTTCTGGTAATTATTTGAGGTCATTCTAGTCAAGTTGTTTGTGTCTTTATTTATTTATTAATTTTACAACTAGTTTTGTATTGGGATTCCTGCAAATGGGATTTTGAGATGTAATTAGAAAAAGAAATAATTCTATTATTCCAGTGGCCATCTGGGATTTCTCCGATACGGATTCGCCCCGAAATAAGAGAATTTTGGCATGTGCGGGTCTTGAGAAATCTTTGCGGGCTCCCACATATATAAATTGTCCTTCATTAAATGATGATGAAAAGGTAGAACATGGAGTCACGAGCCTATCTTACTCAAAGTTGGCAAAATATGTAGTAGTTCTCATAGAAATGTCATCAAAGGCAAATTGATTCATACCAAATCAAAAAAATTGAGGGTCTAGCGACTAAGTTATCGAACGGATAGGTGTTAGGCACCCATTCTTCCCTATTAGTATCTCATAATCTAGGATAATATTCTCATTTTCTCCGAAATATAATTCATGTGCATAATGTGTGTGATGTGAAAATAAGTTAGAAAAATAAATCGTCATATACACATCATGAGAAGGACGAAAATGATTCATTCTTAGGAGTTTAAAAAGAAAGAAAATAATCTGACAAGGTAGCCAAAATGTGTGCAGTGCGCGAAGAATGGAATATGTATGTATGAGGAGGGCGCTAAAAATATGATAATCAAAAGGGACAATGATATGTGCAATATATCGGACACAAATCCGCCATGGTGAAATAAATATGTGTGTTTAACGAAAGTCTGAAAAAGAAACATAATAAAAGAATATGAAAATATGATATGATTAACCAACGGATCATGATTTACTATGAGGAAGTGAATATGCATGTTTGATGGGTTACTAGTACTTATATATGTATATACGCATAGTAATACTAAATATTAGAACTAGTAAAGTAAATAAATAAGCAAATAGGACTGGAATATAGAGGATGACTAGGGACGCCTAGATAGGCCGAAAAAGGCAACAAAGTCCGTGTAGTTTGACAACACGCTAGGGTGGGGCTTAACCCATGAAACCAAAACTTGAAATTCTCTAATTTCATTTAAAAATGTTCACAAGTGTTGGGAGTGTGAAAAATGGAAAATATACTTTAGGGTTTAAAGGTGAACCCTCTTTTAGCATTTTTGGTTTATAAAATTATGTTTTTTCCATATAAATAATAAAAAATGGATGAATTGGAGTGATAAAATGAAATAATGTAAAAATATTCCAAGAGTGAAGAAAAAAAATAATAAATGACACTAGTTAAATAATATGTAAAAAGATTGAAGTAGACCTCATATAGAACTTTGCTATGATTTTGACGCAAATAAGGCTAATTTTTATGGTGTTTGAGTGGTGGTGGGGTAATGGTAAAATTGGGTGGCAAAAAGTGAGGTCAATGCGATGTAAGAAAAGTGGAGAGAATTTTTAGAACATGAAATTTTATAATGACGATGCACTAATTTCGAGGTAGAGGTTGTTTTAATTTTCAGAAAAGGGTTCTTACGAATTAGGCCATGACTTCCTTAAAGAGAAAAATATAGGGCCAGGGTCTATGCCGATTGGCATAGGCCCTGGTCTGCCGATCGGCATACCCCTAGCTTGTTGATGAAGTAAAGTACCCCTCTGACGATAGGCAGAGGGTCTGGGGTGGCCTATAAGCAGTCCAAAAAGGAATTTTTCTAAAAAACATGCTGAAAATGCGAATCGTAAGTCTGAATCGCGCACAAATAAAACCGTTGAAAAACGTATCCATATAAAAATCTATTGGGCCACTTTCGGGTCTGAGAGTTAACGAAAGTCAAACGGTGCTTGAAAATGCTTGATAGGGTCTAGGATGGGGTTCATGGAGTAAAAAGGCAAGTACGCACGAACCGTACGGTCGATTCACGCTCGTAATTGACTGTTGGAAGGGGTATTAAAAGCCTTATGAAAGTGAAAGAGATATTCCGAGGTTTTAAAGTTGAACAAAGTTAAACGGAGCTCAGAAGCGTGTGGTGGCCTTTAGGATATGGTTCTTACATTAAAAAGCGAAGTACGAGCGAACTGTAGGGCTAATTCATGCATGGTATTGATAGTTGGAAATGGTATTTGGCGGCCCTATGGAAGTGAAATGAGATACGAACATATTTGGGAGTTGACCAATGTCAAAATCAGCTCGAAAGAGACTAATGGTCTCTAAGACGGGGTTTCGAAGAATAAAGTAAAGTACGTGCGAACCATGAGGCCAAGTCATGCACGATATGGACAATTGAAAAGAGTATTTAGAACCCTATGAAAGTTTAAGGATTTACTCTCGGGTCCTGATATGCAATGTAAGGATGGTCTTGCAAACAAAAATATTTTCTTATTTTTCAAATTTAAGGAAAAAAAACATTAAATAAGTTAATGCAATAAAAGCCTTTTCACCAATTAAACCGTTTATTATGAAAAAACAAGTTACCCAATTTTATCTTTTTTAACCTAAAACATGAATCTAAGTGATAAAAAGATTAAATAAGTAAAGCATCACCACACGCCAATGTACGAGGAAAACCCACAATAGGAAAAACCTCGGATGACCCAGCCAAACAGTTCACCATGATAAGGTTTTACAAAGACTAGACGGTGGTCTTATTCAATGACTCGTCTCCCTAGAAAGATTTAATGTGCTTCTATCTTCAACCTCTCCTTCACATTGCAACGTAGGAGTCCACCCACGCAACCTGCCACAACATGTGAATCCACACGTGCCCGGGTATCCACCGATGAGGCTCAAAAAGTATCTACGAAATAGGAAAATGGAAAACACTTTAAAAGACTCAACCTCAAAAGAAAAAAGTACAGAAAATCGACAAACACATATGCTAAGTAGCTTTGCTCGCTTCAAACTATGTCCAACAATCTCAACCTAGGTAAGATATATCCTACTAAGATAAAGATATCATAATCATGAAAGGAAAGACACTGTTTTTCCTCATTTTTGTTTAGAACTAAATGAAGTAAGAATGCATAAAACTATTTATCCCCCATGAACTAAATCTCCCCGAAATATGTGAACATATAATAACAAGAGAAATAAAAAAAGTAGTAATACTACCATGCAATGGTGTAACGTGCATCAAGAATATAACATTGCAACACAAGCACGAATGCATTCGACCATGAACCAAATCGATTCAGTCCTGGGGGCTAAGTGAGTTAGGCCTAGAATTTGGTTAAGGGTAATTTCAGGAGTCCAAGCGAGTTGGTAGGACCGTGTATGGCCCAATAGGGAATATATTAAAAATGAAAAGGTGCCTTTATTTAATTGGGAAAATTACATTTAACAAGATGATTACGTAATTATCCAAGAGAGTGGAATTAATAATTCACTAGAAAATAAATTATTGATAAATGGAATAATTGTGGACTTTATGTGGGACTTTTCTATGGTAATTATAGAGTAGTTACCTATACATATTATACGAGATAATAATATGTACTTATATGTATTTATGTGGACATACCAACGTTCGTGGACTGTCCTATCATCTTGGGGGTTCGTACGTTCGGACTGGGTACCACATGTAAACACAGGCGGGCTTGACGATTGTGTAGGTCGTATAGGTACTACATGGAGGCACTATTTATGAGAGGAATGTTTTGATGCTGACCCAACTTGTGTCACCGCTGGGTATGGATCGTGAACAAGTATCCTGCGTAGGTATTGCCCCCAACTAATGTGTGTTTTGTGATGTCCACTTATGATAAGACATTCCTCCAGACTTGTCGATAGAATACGAACTAGACACCAATGGTAGATGCCTTTGTGTGTCAAATATATAAAAGTACATATATAAATAATTGTCGGACTGTAATGAGATAAATTTAATTGTCTAAGAATGGGGACATAAATGACAAGAGCCTACTTTGTGATGCATAATAGATGTTTATGCCTAGACGTGAGACTTATAAAACTAGGATATTATGGGTATTTGTAGTTAATTACAATTGATACACTTAAACATTTAATTATCGACAAATTCATTTTTATTAATTCGGCACGTTGTCATGTCATTAATTGGAACTTATTAGGTTGCGATTTATATCACACTTAGATGAAGGATGGGGTGTTAAACTCATGCGAGTGACAAAGGGGGAATATTTATTTTCTATCAACTCTATTATTTCATATTGAATTAATGAAGTTAGTCTTGAACATCTAGGGCTCTGACCCAAATTTAAATGGTTTCTCCCCCCCCCCCCCCCCAAGTTCTCCTATATAGGGATATGTGGATTGTGTTGTAGTAGTCTCGCAGTCTGTTTCGTTCATAAATTTTTAGATTATTTGATTCTAGAATAGGTGCTTTTCTGCCAGAGTTAGTTATTTTATTTGGAACAGTTGTAAGGACATAAACCCAAATTTCTTTACATTATCTTGGGTCAAGGCATTTACTTTGTATTTAGGTTTATTATGTACTTGGTGTTGGTTTGAATTTATCTATTCTTACGCAAACATTCATAAAGTTCAAAACAAACCTTAGAAATATATTATTTATATTACGTTTGTGCTGAGAATGGTATTAATTGACAAGCGAGCCATATGTTCGGCGTATCGTGCCCAGCCAGCCTTTAGGTGAGAGAATTGGGGTTGTTATAATTGGTATCACAACAAACTTTTAGTGTCCTTAAGATATGTGTTGCGTTCATTACGTTCTATTTTGCGTTATTTGATATGTAAAGCCTATCGTTAGGATTCATTGTATTCTTACATTGGTTCTAATTCGAACTTTATTTTCTTTTAAATGGAAAAACAAAAAGGGGGCAGACCGAGGTGAGTAGTTCCACATATTTCCAAGGAGGGGGCTCACTCACAACCACGTCATCAGCTATAGGCCCCAAAGGCCCAATAGTTGATCACACAAGCTCAAATAGACACTATAGTGTCTCAGGCTGTCTCTACGGCTATGGTAGCTATGCTCCAGCACTTCCCACCACCACAGACACATAAGCAACCACCACTACCACAACAAGTGGCTATACCAGCTCAGGAACTGGGTTATATGTGGGATAGAGTGACGGAGGCCTTTTTTAAGGACCAGCCTCCAGAGTCCGCTGGCAGTTTAGATATATTTGTGGTGAGTAGGTGGGAGAAGGATATTGAGAGGCACTTATGGAGGGCCAAGTGAACACCCATACAGAATTAGATGTTGGCTTCATTTAAATTAGTGGGGGACGTACTTCAGTAGTGGGAGGAGATTACGAAAGTTGCTGAAAGGGGTAATTTCACTATTGATCGGTTTTGTGAGAGATTTGAGGGGAAATACTTCCCCCTAGCGATGCAGTCTGAGATGAGGAGTGAGTTTACGGAGATCAAATAGGTGGGGCTTACTATAGTCGAGTACGAAGAGGATTTCACCACCCTCTCCTACTTCGTAAAGGAGGATGTTTGTACCGGGAAGATGAGTATGGGCAGGTTCATTTTGGGATCAGCCTGACACATCAGGAAGGCTTTTATGGGGAACCCATCATTCACGAAATACAATCAGTTGGTTAATTCTCTACTTCTCCTTTGCCAGTATCACTTGGAATTTCTAAAAACAAGGGAGAGAAATGTCATGGAGCGAAGTCATCGAGACAGCAGGGCAAGAGGAGTGGGGGAAGCGGATCTAGGACCCAACAGCACAGGAGCACCCCATCTGCCGACCAGAATAAGAAGTTTAGAGGTACAAATAACTGAAACAACCTGGGATAGTCGGTGAAGGTCTATCAGGGGCTAGCAGTACAGAGGCCATCAAGGCCAGGGATAGGAGGATAGAGGCCAGCAGGGCTGACGGTTTAAGCAGGGTCAGTTCTAAGGAAACTATTATACCTATGGGGAGAAGGGTCATTCCTTAGAGATTTTTGCTCGTGGTAACCAGATAGTCCAAGATAAGTGAGGAAATAGGGGACAATAGCAGGCGCCATAGGGACATCGCCCACCCTTTCTAGCCAGGGAGCCGCTGCAGCAGTCGCTCTGGCACCCATCGCCCCGCAATAAGGACATTAGTCATTGCAGTATGGACGAGTCTATCATGTTGCAACCACAGAGGGGGCAATACATGCACAAGAAGTCGAGGGTATATTTCCCATATTTGGTCATATTGGTTGCATTATATTCGATATGGGTGAATCTCATTCTTTTGTTAGCACGGGGTTTGCACGGGAGACGGGTAGGATAGATTTTGCATCCAACATTATTTTACCCATAGGCTCACCAATGGGTAGAGGGGAACCCATACAGTCAATATGTCGGGTTATAGGTATTGAGATAGGTCGACTCACCTTCACAGTTGATTTATTAGTACTTGACATGCATGAGTACGACGTCATTTTGGGTATGAACTGGCTAGCTACATATAGACCATGTGTGGATTATTGTGGAAGGTCCATCATCTTTGCCACTCCCGGGTAGGAGATGTACCTAGTTGCGATGTCGCACCCCATAGGTGGGTCGAGCACATATTTCTACTACATTGAGGAGGATACTTCTTCATAGGTTGTGGTGACACTAGATTCCATCCTGGAGGTGAGTGGGTTTGCTAATATTTTTGGGTAGATTTTGTGGTTACCACCTAGTCGAGATATCGATTTCATGATTGATTTGTTTCCAGACACTAGACCTATTGCCCAAACTCCGTATCGGATGGCTCTTTTGGAGATAAGGGAGATACAAGAGAATATTAAGCAGTTGTAGGGAAGGGATTTATCATGAGGATTACTTCACCCTGGGGTGATACAATGTTATTCGTCAAGAAGAAGGAAGGATCTCTACATTTTTGTATCGACTGTCAGGAGTTGAACAAAGTCACTATTGAGAATAAATACCCGTTTCCATGTATAGATGATTTATTTTACTAACTGAGGGGTGCTGCATATTTTTCAAAGATTGATTTAAGGTTGAGTTACCACCAGTAAAGAGTTCGGGAGTAGGATATCTAAAAGACGGCCTTCCTTACTAGGTATGGGCCATACGAGTTTTTGGTGATATGATTTGGGCTAACTAATGCACCAGCAATATATATGGACTTGATGAACCGCGCGTTTAGGGATTATTTGGATCGATTTGTTACCATATTTATAGATGATATCTTAATTTATTCTCGAACTACGGAGGGGCACGCAGATCATTTATGAGCGGTCTTATAGACACTTATAGATCATCAGTTGTATGCAAAGTTTCAGAAATTCGTTTTTTGGCTGAGGGAGGTACAGTTCTTGGGCCACATTGTGTCCAATCGGGGGATATCAATGGATCCAGGGAAAGTTTCTACCGTGATGGAGTGGGGATAACCCACTATACCCATCGAGGTGCACAGCTTCTTGGGATTGGTCGGGTACTACCGTCGATTCATCTAGGAGTTCTACAAGATAGCCGGGCCCTTAAGGTATTTGACGAGGAATGGGGTACCATTTGTTTGGGATGAGGTGTGACAGTAGGAATTTGAGGAGTTGAAGACTAGACTAAATACAACATTGGTTTTGGCATTGCCTCGGGTAGGGGTTGACTACAGAGTCTTCACCGATGTGTCCTTAAGGGGAATTGACGGGGTTTTGATGCAGGAGGAGAGGACAATATCTTATGCTTCCCAAAAGCTTAAGCCTCATGAGGGACATTACCCCACCCACTATATAGAGTTAGCAGCTGTGGTTTTTTTATTGCGAGTGTGGAGACACTATCTCCTGGGGGAGAAACTTTATCTTTTCACAAACCATAAAATCCTGTAGTATTTGTTCACACAACAGGAGTTGAACATACGACAAAGGAGATGACTAGAGTTTTTGAAAGATTATCAGTTCGACATTCGGTACCACCTGAGAAAGGTGCCGTGGAGGATGCTTTTAGCAGCAAGGCTATTTTAGAGTTAACAATGGTGTGAAAGGCAAAGTGGCAGTCGGTTTATGCCAACAATGACCTGACCCGCGCATTTATGGCAATTCTCACTATCACCCCCGAGATCATTATTTGGGAGGTGAAGCCATAGGGAAGAGATAAGCATTCCTAGGAGCGAATGAGATAGTTGTTAGACGAGAGATGGAGCACTTTCCCATTGGGTTAGATGGTGGTTTGATGTTTCAGGGGAGACTAGTTGTACCAGATGATGAGGAGTTGAGGTGAGCTATTATATTTGAGGCTCATGGGTTACGATTTATGGTACATCCCAGAGGGAATATGATGTACCACGACATGGGACGCCAGTATTGGTTCGTCAGGATGAAAAGGAACATAGATAATTTCATGTCAAAGTGTGCTACATTTCAGCTAGTGAAAGTGGACTATTAGCGTCCCGTAGGATTTTTACAACCTTTAGAGATCCCAGTGCGGAAATGAAAAGTGTCTCCATGGAATTTATTACTTGGCTACCTACATCGTAGAGGGAACACGATTTGATATAGGCAATCATCAACAGATTGACAAAGAACTCTCATTTCTCATCGGTCCAGACACATTACAGCTCAGAGAAGTACACCAGACTCTTCCTTACAAAGATTTTTAAGCTGAACGGGGCACCGCTCAACATCGCGTTAGATAGGGACAAGACATTTGTGTCCCACTTTTAGAGGAATTTTCAGCAGGCCTTAGGGCCATAGTTGAGATTAATCACGTCATATCATCCTTAGACCGATTAACAAATGAAGAGGATTAACTTACTATTGGAGAACATGTTGAGGATATGCATTCTAGATTTTTTAAGGGGAGCTGGGATCATTATTTGCCTCTAGTGGAGTTTCCATAGAATAACAACTACTAGTTCACGATCGGGATGCCACCGTTTGAGGCACTCTATGGGAGACCTTGCCATTCCCCCTCATGTTGGTTGGAGTTATGGGAGAACAATTTTCACAGGCCAGACTTCATTCCGGACACTTCAGAGAAGGTAGATATGATTCGGTCCAAGATACGAATTATCCAGGACAAGCAGAATAGCTATGTAGATGCGGGCCAAATACACTTAGACTTAATTGGAAATTTAATTTAGTAATTGCAAAGGTGTAATTTTTTGTTAAGTTATATTTGTTAGTGATTGATTTTCTATGTCTATCTATGTGTATAGCTATAACATCGCATTGATTGTATAAAAAAAATACAAATTAATGTGTGACACAATTGAAAAGTACCCAATGTTAACATAAAATTATTCGGGACATATTTCGGGCCATATATGGGACTGTTTAGGTGTTTTAAACCTTTAGAAATAGTCCTGGGTCAATAGTATATAGGTTGGGGAACTTTTGATCTAGTTGGGATATGTATTTGGGTCCATTTGGGAGTCCAAAAATTGAGTTTTAAGCCCAACTCGGGATTAGTATTAATTAGTGTTTATGTGGGGGTAAACCAATTCCCCACTACTATTCAGAAATACCTAAGCACAACTTCTAATGGGAGAGGAATGCATAAGAACAAAAAGATGGAAAAAGGGTAAGGAATCAAGAAGAAATCAAATGGGCTTTCTTCCAAAAATTTCTAAGGCAATAATTCTCAAACTTAATTTACGTTTTCAATGTATTTTCTTGATGCAATATAATGACCCTTAAAATTTCTATGATTTAGTTCTGATATGTAATATATGATGATGAATACAAATTTTATGCATGTAGAGGACTATATTTAATATAAAATTTGTCCTAGAAATTTAGGTATCAATATCTTGAAATTGGGGTTAGATGCCTTAGCGTTCTTGATAGTTAACTATGTACGTTTTAACTATTTGATGTTGAGGATATTACTGTCGGTATATGGACTGAAATCCGGATGTAAACCCCATGATAGATGCTCCATATTATGAATTAAATAGTGTTGGAATTTGGAATGAAATCTAAGTTGAAATATGCATTTAATGTTCATACATGCTAGAAAAATTAAGCATGAAATTGGAATTGAATCATGTAGTTAATGATCGTAAGTGGACTAATTAATTTTTCGGGAATCAATTACATAACTATTAAGAAGTATAAACCCTTAGAAGTTCATTTGGAAGGAAATTGAGGAATCACATATTGAAACAAACAAGAAGATCTGGGCTTCTGCATAAAATTGAATTGATTCGGCCTTGGAGCGAATCAATTCAGTTTGGGAACGAATCTATTTGGCGAGGAACCAAATCAATTCGGTACTAGGAGATGAGTGATTTGGGCCTAGGATTTGGTTAAGGGTAATTTCAGCAGTCCAAGCGAGTTGGTAGGACCGTACATGTGTCAATAGGTAATATATTAAAAATGAAGAGGTGCCCTTATTTATTTGGGAAAATTACATTTAACAAGATGGTTAAGTAATTATCTAAGGGAGTGGAATGAATAATTCAGTAGAAGGTAAATTATTAATAAATGGAATAAATGTGGACTTCATGTGTGACTTTTATATGGTAATTATATAGTAGTTACATATACAAATTGTACGAGATAATAATATGTACTTATGTGTATTTATGAGGACATACCAATGTTTGTAGGCTATCCTATCGGCTTGGGGGTTTGTACATTAGGACCGGGTACCACACATCAGCATAGGTGGGCTTGAGGATTATGTAGGTCATATAGGTACTACATGGAGGCGCTATTTATGTAAGCTAGGTGTTGACGCTGAAGCAGCCTGTGCCACCGATAGGTATGGACCGTGAATAGGAATCCTGCGTAAGGACCTCCCCTAACTCCTCAGACTTACCGATAGAGTACAAACTAGACACCAACGGTAGATGCCTTTGTGTGTCAAATATATGAAAGGACATATATAAATAATTACCGGACTATAATGTGATAAATTTATTTATCTAAGAATGTGGACATAAATGACAAGACCCTACTTTGTGATGTAGAATAGATGTTTATGACTAGACGTGAGACTTATAAGACTTCGATATTATGGGTATTGGTATTTAATTATAGTCGGTACACTTACACATTTCATTATCAAAATATTCATTATTATTAATTTGACACATTGTCAGAGTCATTATTTGAGACTTATTGGGATGCGATTTATATCACAATTAGATGATGGGTGAGGTGTTAAACTCATGCAAGTAATGATGGTGGAATATTTATTTTGCATCAACTGTATTATTCATCTTAAATAATTAATTTAGTTCTTGAACATCTAGGGCTTAGACCCAAATTTAAATGTTTTCTCCTCCCAAGTTCTCCTAGAAATTGATAGATGGATTGTGCTGTAGCAGTCTCGCAGTCTCTTTCATTCATCATGTTTTAGATTCTTTGACTCTAGCATAGGTGTTTTTCTTCCAGAGTTAGTTATTTTATTTGTAACAGTTGTAAGGTCATAAGCCTGAATTTCTTATGTTGGGTTATGGAATTTACTCTATAGTTGGATTTATTATGTACTTGGTGTTGGTTTGAATTTGTCTATTGTTATGGAAACATTCATAAAGTTCAATACAAGCCTTTAAAATAACATAATATATATTACGTTTGTGCTAAGAATGGTATGAATTGACAAGCAAGCGTTATCTTCGACATATCGGCCTGGCCAACCTTTACGTGAGAAAGTAGGGGTTGTTACACTTTCTGTCTCTATGGAGTGAATTCGTCAGAGTTTTAGTAGGGGTGTGAATTAACTATCCTTCTAAAGGTAGGAGAAGGTAGGTATTTCTATGGCTGTGGTGGTGCCATGCGCACCCCAGGCATGTAGGAGGCATGTACAATATCAAGTGGCAAATGTCATTCGGTCACCTATCATTTGTTCTTGTAAATAATGATTGAGAAATATTCTCCACACATGAGGTGGATGTTGTCCACGTGAGGTTTGCAGCCAACACGCACTCTCCTATGCGTCATCCATTCCACAGGCCTTACCAGATGTGCCCAACTGACGTGAGGTGTTAGCGTGGCCGAGCAAGAGACCACTGAGGTTCAATTAGATCACATGATGGTAACTTCCAAATGGAGTCTCGAATAACTAGCATTAGGCAAAGACGAGTGTATAACGAGTCTAATGAAGTCTCGACCTGATGGAAGGACGAGATCAAAAGAGCTGCTATACGATTCTCTGGGAGAGCACATTTCGTAAGGTCGGCTCGAGCTAAGCTAGTCTTGAGTGTAGACAAGGTCATACTTAGGCATACTTAGGCATACTAGGAATCATTATGAAAACACATTGATCTTAAACTATAACACACTCAAAAGCTAAACATATCACATATTTTTTTCACTCAATTCCTTTGAAGCTATCATTTTCGAAAATCAAACAAACTAAACTCGTTGGCCTTGGATTTTTTTTGCTTATGTTGCCTTTAATTTTTTATATATAGGTTCTTTCCAATGGTGACTTCCCTGTAAAGGAGATTTTCTCCTTTCGTAGACCTTTCCCATACACCATCATATATTTTTAATAAAAAAATCTTATGGGCAATGCTTTTTACCTGCACAAATCTACCATAGTAATAAAATATATAGATGGAAAGATGAATTAAAGAACATGTCACACAACTCAAATATAATATGTGAAGTTAAAATTCAAAGAGCTCGTGCATGTGTTTGTGGAGGCATATAAAAAGTGAATCCATTATGTGAATTAAAGTCGAAACAACTCCATACAAGCATGACTAAGAACAATATAGGTATTGAAAATCATACCCAAATGTCCTAGTCACATGGAAAGTACATAATGAAATGGATTCAAATACATAATTATGCCCCACAAAATGTGTAAACTAAAATACACAAAAATATAATTTTTTTTTAGTTTTTATTAAAAATTTCAAATGAAATATACCAATTAAAAAAAAACTCAAAAGACAAACAAAATCTTTTTGTATTTTTCAATACAACTCAACAAATGTTATATAAAAATACAAAAGAGTCAAATAACATACAACTAGCAAACATATATATATATATATATATATATATATATAAGAACAAGAGTTTGTGTATGTAAACATGTGAACACAATCAACCATTAGATATAGCATGGTAAGTATCATGTGCAAGAAAACGAGAATCAATGAGTCTAATTTGTAAAGCCTCCAAATTCTATTTCCTAACCCACATAATGGTAACACGATGATATATGGTTTTGGAAACCTTGGTAGATCTAGAGTAAGACCTCCGATGACAATTTTTAATATCAATAAAAAATGCCTAGGGTGACCTGTCCTATCGTAAACGCATGGTCTTGGCTTGGTGATCAAAATCATTTGTATATAGAATCCAATGCCACACATGTCATCTTTTATTTGTACGGTGCCTAACATCTATCCAACTTCGCGTACCTAGATCTCAAATCAAATTTTACACGATTGGAGTATCAATATCTCTTCAAGATCAACTATTCGAGACTCTAACAAATGCGTAGACTATTCAAACTTAAGAATATCCTTCTTTATAACCTCCATCAATCCACAAAGCCTACCTCTGTAACCCTCAACATACTCTATCTTCTTTTAAAAAGTCCCATCACATACCCTAAGATCCTGAGTTAAAATTCGCTCATTATTTCCTATGGCATGCTCTTTCAACCTAGCTTCCAACTTCAAGTCTTCCTTATTCACATTCAATATTTTTGCATACAACTCATGGACGGAAACTTGGAGTTCACTCTTCTACTACTCTTCTTCATCATCACTCTTTTCTTCACTCTATTCCACATCACACATTTCAGATGCACTTCTATTACTCTTCTACCACTCATGCCTAGAAATATCTTCATGGGAAGATTTCTCATCAAAGCTCACATGACTACCCAGGGAGATTTGCTTCCCTCTTTCAAATTACTCTCACCAAGGATGACATTATAAGCATTCGGTTTTTTTCCCTCCTTTCTTAATTTAATGGGGCACTAAGTTAGGATATAGCCATAAACCTCAAACCATAAAGCCATTCTGATTTATCACTCATAAAGTTATCATTATAATTTTAGGGAATAGATTGATCTTGTTATCTCAAACTTTTTTGCATTTTTTTGTTGCTTTTGAAACTTGAGAAATTTCTTGAATTTCTTTTCTAACAAGGCCATATCTTTGGACTTAATGTCAGATTTTTCATTTAAAACATGTGTTTTTTCCTGTCGGGCTTTCAAAATAATGCCCTTGTCCTTCATATTCATTTTACAGGAAAATAAGTCAAGCTCACAAGTTTGTAGGTTACATACAAGAACTTCAAACTTTTTAGAATTTAAAGCACCCAAGGAATTCGAAACAATCACATTTGATTAAATCTTACAGACAAATACCTTAAGATTTTCTTCATTACTCAGTTATCCAGTATTCTCTTTCCTAAGTTAAAATATGAGTTAACTATGTCAGATAATCTACGGTAGAACTCATCGAAGGTTTCATTGTCCAACATCTTAATGGTTTCGAACTGAGTTATGAGGTTTTGGAGTTTGGAAGACTTAACAACACTAGTTCATTCATGGGTGAGTTGGAGTATGTCCCAAACAACTTTAAACATCACACAAGTCATAATGCAGTGGAAATCCTGCAAGGTCACAGATCGAAACAAAGCATTTAAATTATGTAAATTATAACTTTGTAACCCATGTTCAACCTCACGCCAGGAATTTACGGGTTTGGGTAGCCTATTTTCTCTAACTAAGGATGTAGTTGGGGACCAGCCAATAAGTATCGCATGCCATACCTAATCATCTATAGCCTTAAGTGTTAATTTCATACTCATTTTCCAGTATGCATAGTTTGACGCCTCAAACATCAGGGATCTATGACCATTAAAACCAAAAAATTCATACCTAAAAATGCTAAATCTAAACACAACAGCTTAGTGTTCTAACTCTATTACCAATTTAAAGAGGTTCGATAGCTCAGGAAAGGATGATCTAACTAACAAAACGTGTATTTTAAAAAATTTCAAATTTAATGACTAAAACTTTTAACACATTAAGCCCAAAAAATTTGTGTAACAGTTTTGAACAGATTGTTGTGAAAACCCGATTTACCCAATTTTATATTTTTAACCAAAAACATACATCTAGGCGATATTAGATAAAATAAATAAAACATCCACTATAGGCCGATGAAATGGTAAAACCTTGGACGATCGATCCAAATAGATTATATGATAAGGTTTTGCAAATGCAAATAGATTACTATGATAAGGTTTTTCAAATACAAGTGAATTGTGTGGCTGGGCCATCCGATGTTTTTTCCATTATGGATATTCCTTGTACATCGACGTCTTGTGAGATTGGTATATTTATTTTATTTGTTGTCACCTAGATGCATGCTTTAGGTTAAAAAAATAAAATTTGCTAAATTAGTTTATCGCTGCAACTCGGTTTGAAATTTGTGAACAAGTTTTTATTTGGTTAATTTGTTTAAAAGATTTATTTTTAAAAATTGAAAAAAAATATAAAAATTGGAATTTTTATTTGAAGACCATTCTTGCTTAAACGCACCATGGATATCAAGTGCACTTTTCACGCTTACATTGTATCTGTGCAATTTGGGCAAACATATATAATGCCTCGAAAGTCCACTAGAGATGTCTTTCTCTTGTGAGAGAAGTTTCTCCTTCTCTCTAAAAATCCCCCTCTTTTCGTAATTAATCCTCCACGCTTTCCATGGAATCAAAATCAGAATTTAGCTTGGATTTTGATCCTAAGCCTTTTGATACTCACTATTCTTCAACACCTTTAGTTACACCTCCTGTCAACAATCAAAGTCACGCAAGGCCAAAGGAATCACCATTTCTTCCTCCATCTTTTGCTGATGTGCTAGTTAAAAAAAAGCACTGCTCAGGTGCATGACACAAAGGAATCTCCATCTCTTCCCCCTCTTTCTACTCCATACATGCGTGGAGATTCAATAGCTGTGAGACTATTGGATGATTCTCACCAAGAAGTTTTTAATGACTGTAGCTCCTCTACAATTATTGGACGTATGGTTCTTGGCAAAGGTGATAAACCATGGATGATTTCAGAGTTGAAAGTGGCCATCATTTTGTTTGGCAAACTGCTAAGACTTGGGTCCTCACACCCATTGGCAAGGGATATTTCAACGTCCATTTCTCTTGTCAAGATGATAGGATTAAAGTTCATCGTCTACGTAGCCACAAACTAGCTACTGTATCTTTTATGGTATTTCAATGGAGTCCATATTTCAAACCAAAAAAACATGTAATCTCTATTGCTGTTGTTTGGGTTCGATTTATCGGATTGGGTCAAGATTATTGGGACTCGCGTCTTGTCCTCCAAATTGCAAGGGGAATGGGTATTCCAGTGCGTATTGATAAAGCAACATTGGAACGGACTTATGGAAATTTTGCAAGAGTTGTAGTTGAAGTTGATATGTACTTTAAACCTCCCCACCGTGTCTTGGTTGAAAGAGGGGAAGGTAATTTTTTTGTCAACATTTCTTATGAATCTCTCCCAATGTTTTGTAATTTCTGCAAATCTGTTGGACACTCCTTTAATGAGTACAGGAGCCTTAAAAAAGTAGTTGTCCAAAATTCAGGAGGTCGAAAGTTACTGTCTTCAAATAGCATTGTTCTTGATACTCTTGACTGTTCAAAAATGGTGAGAAGTACCGAGTCAAAAAGTCTTTTTGATTCAGTAGAGGGATCGACTTTTCCAAAGGATAATTTGCCTCAGGGGCATGTTCGTTTGTTGGAAAAAACTACCAAATGGTTACTGAAAAACACAAAAAATTAAACAACATTCATTCGAAAAAAGTATTCATCTAAGTAAATAAGGAGCATCAATCACATCCAAGTATTCTCGATAGTTTTTTATCTCCAATTTGTAATGGGAATATTTATAAATTCCCATATTTAATCTTTAATGGCTTTTTGTAGTTTTCCTCTGCTTGTAAGCCCTTGGAGAGGCTCTTTCTGAATTAATAAATTTATGTGTCGGGTTTTAATCCCTCTTCCATAAATAAAAAAAATAAAAAATAAAAATAAAAGGACAGGGTTGATTTGTGAGACGTTCTAGGAGGAGACATTTTTGGCAGACGAATGCGAAAAAGTTTTAGAAATTAATTGAGGTCATTCTAGTCAAGTGGTTTGTCTTTATTTATTTATTAATTTTACAACTAGTTATATATTAGGATTCCTTCCATTGGGATTTTGGGATGTAATTAGAAAAAGAAATAATTCTATTATTCCAGTGGCCATCTGGGATTTCTCCGATACGGATTTGCCCCGAAATAAGAGAATTTTGGCATGTCCTCTTGAGAAATCTTTGCGGGCTCCCACATATATAAATTGTCCGTCATTAAATGATGACGAAAAGGTAGAACATGGAGTTCTCGAATCTATTTTACTCAAAGTAGGAAAAAGATGTAGTCGTTCTCACAGAAATGTCATCAAAGACAAATTGATGCATACCAAATCAAAAAAATTTAGGGTCTAGCGACTAAGTTACCGAACGGATACGTGTTAGGCACCCATTATGCCCTATTAGTATCTCATAAGCTAGGATAATATTCTCATTTTCTCCGAAATATAATTCATGTGTACAATGTGTGTGATGTGAAAATAAGTTAGAAAAATAAATCGTTATATACACATCATGAGAAGGACAGCAATGATTCATTCTTGTGACAACCCGCCTACTAAAATAATAGGTGGCCAGCCCAATACTCTAATAATCACAGGAATCATTGATGGTCCATTCTCAGCATCACTGTCAACTAAAATAATAGTATGAGATAACCACCAATCATTTTAGAAAATGGACTGTCAATATAAAAGAATTTAGAAAGTAAAAGAAAAAACACTTAGACAATCCCCTTTGTAAAAGTGGTGGATATCAAAAACCGATGAATAAAGAATGACAATAAATAAATATCACCGAATAAGCTGTCGGTGAACAGACCAATACAAATAATACAATGAGTATTTCAATTCAATATTTACAATATAATGAATGAGTGCAACACTTGGGCAACACGCCCAAATAAAAATCCTGAACATAACTAGAGTACAATAGAAAGAAGCTTCTAAGACAAGTAACCTACAACATCCGCAAAATGCTGTAGCTCCGTGACAACAGGAATGGAAATGTAAATACGGGTGTCCCTGCGGTAGAGCACCTGTCGGCAAGGAATATATGCAGAAACAAAGAAATATAGATACGGGTCAGGACCCGGTTTGATATAATTACCATGTGACTAAAATGCATGACGGTTAAGTGCGTAATTCTCTCGCATATAACAGTAATAATTCTCACCTCTCTATCTAGCAGTAACCTAGCGCAATATCATGAGGTGATTTAGTTAACCCTAAGTACTAAGGGCTAACTTCTCTCCAGTCTCAACACAATGCCCTATTCGTGCGTGGGGTATCTCGCAAAGCGAAATCCAAACAAGGAACCCCCCTGATACACTACTACTTAGGCAAGGTTGATCGTCGAGGTCCATTAGACCCTAAGCACGAAATAATCAATAAATATATATGTGTGTCCATAGGTGTGGGAGCTCACATCTACAGCTACACAAAGAAAATATAAAATAAAACCCATCCATCGTCTAATGGCACAATTCCTAATTTCTTTCTTTAGGAATATACATAAATGGTACAACATTTTATCAAATGTTTACCAAGTCAAACTTAATTACCAATTTTATTTCCTTTCTTCCATCCAGGAAGAATACATTTTTAAAGCAAGTTTTATTATCATAAAAATACTCTTGTATGCCATATGCTTCCACATCCCTTCTTCCATCCGGGAGTGTTACCGAAGCCAAACCATAACCCATTTCCCTTCTTACATCCGGGAATTGTAAATTAAAGCCATTTTATTAACATAAAATGCTTTAATAAATCTAAGACCGTCCCTCCGGGTTTCCCCACTGGACGCGCCCCTAAATGGCTATCATCTTCCAGGGCCTATCTATACAAGACAACCTGGGAACCTACCAACGTCGGGAAGCGGACATATTGCCTGCGGGAAAGTCAGGACCACACCCAGAATTCCCTAACCAGCGCAGTAATACAAATGCCCATATGGCCTAGGGACTATATCCACCCTGCATTCATTAGTCAGGGGGCTTCACCACAACGCACGCGACTTCCCTTATGATAGCGATTTAGTGAGGTGTGTTACCATAAGTTAACACTTATGAAAATCATTACCTTTTTTTCCTTTTTGAAAACATCCAATTTTACTTTTTCAATAGTCATTCATTTAGCCATTAAGTACCAAATTTTAGAATGTGCAATTCATTCTTATTAAGTCATATATTATTAATGACCCAAGACCCAACGTACCACTAACCTCAAACTAGCCTCCAAGAGTTCATACTATTTCCTAAACCCTCAAAGTGAGTCTCCATAATGGAGTGTCTCCCAAAAGCTCAACATTAATATTTTAACTTCCATTTTATCTTTAGGTTAACCTCCTATATAAATCGGACATTAACCTATGAAAATTAGCCCACGGGTAAACCCAAATCTCCACTCTTAGCCTAAGACATTAGTTTACCCAATACAACCCTCTAGGACTCCCCATTACTTCCCAAAGGAAGGTTCCTAAACCTTGAACCTAAAAGAAAAGGGCTAAAGAAAACCAAGGAGAATTAAAGGTGAAAAACAGGGTACCGGTCGACCGGTCAGGGGACCGCGGTCGACCGCCTTACAGGTTTGGTCTGCTAACAAAAGCAGTAAGCTAGTTTTGGCATGATCGGTCGACCGGTCATGGGACCGCGGTCGACCGCGCCTATTAGATCCACCAAAACCCTTCTTCTTCAAAGCCAAAACCGAACTCTAAAACCCATAATCCTCTACTTTATTCATTCCCCTCCACCAACAACATTACCCCAACAATTATACACAAAAAGAAACCCATATAATAACCTTAAACCACGCAATCTACAAGATTTAAGGATTTAACACCAAAATCAACCAAAAACCCATTTATGGTTTAAACCTCCAAAATTAACTATACATGCAAATTTATCACATTAAATCAATATCTAGCAAGTAAGAAACTTTCCTCGAGGTTCGTAGTCTCTGATCACCTCCGGTAGCGACGGAAATCCGGCCCAAATCTTCCATTTTCTCTCTTTCTCTCCATTTCTCCCAACTCTCTCTTCTCTCTATCTCCTTTGGCTTCTCTCACAAAAATGAAGAAAAATAAAGGGGGTGGGGGACTTATACGGGTCTCAAAACATAAATCCCCACATTAAAACGTTAATACACCACTAAAATGACTCATAACCACTAATTGAGTCATAATCCCTTAAAAATGCTCGGATCTCAGAAATTACAACTGGCACTTAATTCGACTATCTCGGATATTCTAAAAACGACCGCACCCCCTATTTTGGCATTCGGGAAAGTGTGAACTATTTGTGCCCCAGTTTCATTTTATTTCATTAATTATACCCAAATTTAAGTATAGGTCCTAACCGTCATTTTACATATAACGACGCGATAATAAATAATATAACGCTATTTACCTTCTCATAAAGGTAAATAGACAAAACATAGTAAATATTATCCCTAAGTCTCACGGAAAAAATATTTACTCCAACATCCCCTATTTTATAAAATTAGCCCATCAGGCAAAATAGTATAAAATAGTCTCTCAAAAACCTGGGTTGTTACATACTCCCCCCCTTAAAGGGGAATTTTGCCCTCAAAATTTCGGGCGTAACCTATAACCATAAAGGGTATACTATACCAAAAATGTGCTATCATACTAGCAAACCCCTCTGCAGTGCAGCGCCCCCATGGGACCCAGACTAAGGTTATCACTATTCGATCTCAGTCCACATCATTATGCGATAACGTAGCGCCAAATCGTCCCTCATGACTATCGATCCTACCCTTCTACTACGGGAGGAGATACCTACACCATCTGGGCACAAATTGCCCTATTTGACGAGACACGCTACACCCTTACTAGGGAATACTACACTAACTTATAATCGCTGACCCCAATACTACAAACCCTACTCGTATTGGTGTAGTCCTCAAAAGAATTCGGCTCAATGAGCCCAATCGTGAAAAAGATATTCTCAGACTACCCAAGCCCCAAAAATACACTATTCGCTGTTTCCATTCGAACGAACAGACAAGGCACACCGCAGACTATACTAGGCCACCCACGGCATCATACCCGTAGGAAACGATCCAAACTATTGTGTGGAAATTAGACCCATAAGAGCTATTACTCCGATATTTCCATTAAATCAAACCCACCCATCCACTTATGGGTGGTAGGATATACCCCATATCCACACGGTTCTCATTTCTTCCTAGAAACTTTACCAGTACCATGACACGAATATCTCATCTCAGTTCACCACTGTTTGATAGGAACTGTATATAGATCTAACACTCAACCACACAGGGCTGGGCGTACTCTCATATACTTAGTCCGCCCGTTTCCATTGAGTTAACAGCGATTGGTCCTATGATCCACAGTTTTCTCAACTAGGATGATGACCTTTGTATTATCAGCAATTCGATAAAAATGTTCATGGATATACCCACTCCTCGTTCCTTGCTACTCTTTGCACACAAGTAGGTGATAGGGTCAATCATGGGTAAAAATGCTCTTACAATGGATCCCTCTTAGTTAAACTCGTTCTACTTGGCATTCTATGCCACGACTAAACTCTCTGAGGGATTTCGATTAGGCGCATTGGCTACCCCATCCGCATTTCCTTAGCGAAAGGGAATACCCAATTGATAGTCCTTTACGAACTCCAAATTGTTATTCGTGAAGAGACCCAAACTCCTGCCCAGGAAGTAGTGCCTCTATACTCCAAGGCAATTACTACCGTTACTAACTCTTCATCAAGTGGGGGAAGACACTTCGTAAAAGTGTGAGACACAGGAACAATAAGTCCATGCTCCCGCGTTAACACTTCTCATTCCTGGACAAGACTCGTTCGTTAAATGCACTCTGATCATAACAACATGAGTGCAGGAGGAAAAGTCAGCTTATACATCAACTTCTCGATCCAGGGACCAAATCCTATTTAGAGTTAACCCACAAACCTATTGTAGTCAGCTCTCAACCACCCTCCTAAAATAACGTCACATGCCCTAAGGGCCTAGCCTCCTAATAATCCTAAAGTCGATCTATCTACCTATCCTAGTCTAGTCGTATAGGTATAATACTAAATATATCCCTAGTGTCCAAGACCTTTCCCGACTTCCGACATTAGCTCGGTTTCATGCGTGGGACGTCTCGCCGAAGCGAAATACAAACAAGGAACCCTCCCATTACACTACTACCTCGCATTGTCGGTCGTCGAAAAGTAACGGTCGAAGACACATGATCGGGATCGACGGAATCCTAACTCATAACTCTACTAATACATATTTACTTCTAAGTTCTTCCATAATAATGAACTGAGGCATTTACTTTCAGTAAAACGCCATAAGTATCTTATCCCAAAATACAGATAAATCTCGTCATAAATGGCCTTCTCATTAAGGCACAACCATAAGTCTCTATCGGACTTTCATAATCTTAGTCTTCCCCACATTGATCAGAGGAAAACTATCATAGTGCTCATATACCGCACATCAACTCAGCCCTTAATCACTCATATACGTGATTCCCGGCTAAACTTTCCAACCCAGCACTTAACCAACAGAAAAAGAAAAGAAAGAACAGAAAAGAAAATTCACATCTCTCCACTCCCAACGTCGTTAAGGTTCATGCGTGGAGCGTCTCGCAAAGCGAAATCGAAACAAGGAACCCCTCCACACAATCCCCTTAACTAGCCGGTCGTGGAGATAAGACATATCATACGCAAGCAAAGCAAATAAAGGAAGCAAACAATCAAGGAAAACGAATAAAGCAAAATAAACAAATAATAAATAAAATAAAAATAAAAACTACTTACATACCGTAAACCACCTCTATAAAGTCTCAACCTGTATCTAGGGGAGATATTATAGAACCACTAGCTCTTTCTTCTAGAACTAGAGATAGGATAGCCTCGCAATTTTTGCTTGCTAACACGCCAACCCGACCAAGAGTATCTCTACTCATATTTTACAGATAATACAAGTAGCACGTACTACACATATCGCCACTCGCTCCATAACGAGTGAAGAGGAAAATACAGAACCTCCCTATCATGGGAGCTATGTAGATATACTTATATATAAAAAATATCGATACTAACACAAGCTCGATATACACACCCGGACCTAGGGTTAACACCCTACTACTCCATCTTACCTAAGGAATGCACCACTCGCACCTTAGTCGGAAAGTCTCACCAACATACTAGCCAACCTCCTTGGCCTCTACCACTAGTTCCAAGACACGTGATTCTAGTCTCTTCCGAACCAAACTACTTCCATCAATGTCCCAACTAGGCGTCCCATCCTTGCCGGTCATCTTCAATCGACAAGATCAGAACGCGTAGTTCCCTTACTCCCCTTCAGCAAGGAGAACATCCTACCAACCTCCCCGACCTTAGCTCCACGAGTCCTCCCCGGTTGGATGTCCACCAATGGGGCCTCATGAACACTACTTCTCCAAAAGTGTTAGCAACACTTACTTACGAGCCTATCATTTCCACTGAAAGGCCCTCTCTATGGGAAAAACATTCTGCCCCTCCATGAAGAGGCGATTACCATTCCCTCCACTTCAACCTTACTCCAATGGGTGAAAGATTTTCCTCAAATCCTCACACCTGGGCACTTCTATACCCAACTATAGGCCAAAACTCTCGGGCCTTACGTTCTCGTCGAACGAGGTTACACTTCCTCTATTCAACCGAATTTCAACATGTGGTCCCTGTCAAGGACCTCTCAGCTCCGAATTAACATTGCTTGGAATCCCAAGCATGGTACCACTCTCCACCGACATCGGTACTCGGAGAAACTATTTTCGCTGTACCTAGTAGTCACAGCAGCAATATAGAATAATGCTACAAGGGAAGAGACCTCGAAAACGGCCCCTATTCCCGACCACAACCTACAGTTCTTAGTAATTCCACCTCGTGACGCCTTCGCCGCAACCTACCTCAAAGCCCTATATCCGACGACTTACAAGTCCCACATGAACAAGCAGAAGATCTTCGGGGTTCTCGTACTATAGCAGGAGAACGGAATCTCACAAGAGAATTCAACGATCTTAATCTTAGAGTTCTACATCAAATAGAGAGAAACGCAGGAGACGTAAAACATTCGTACAGATTCCAGAGGATTCTAGAACCTAATTCTCTGATACCATCTGTGACAACCCGCCTACTAAAATAATAGGTGGCCAGCCCAATACTCTAATAATCATAGGAATCATAGATGGTCCATTCTCAGCATCACTGTCGACTAAAATAATAGTATGAGATAACCACCAATCATTTTAGAAAATGGACTGTCAATATAAAAGAATATAGAAAGTAAAAGAAAAACACTTAGACAATCCCCTTTGTAAAAGTGGTGGATATCAAAAATCGATGAATAAAGAATGACAATAAATAAATATCACCGAATAAGCTGTCGGTGAACAGACCAATACAAATAATACAATTAGTATTTCAATTCAATATTTACAATATAATGAATGAGTGCAACACTTGGGAAACACGCCCGAACAAAAATCCTGAACATAACTAGAGTACAATAGAAAGAAGCGTCTAAGACAAGTAACCTACAACATCTGCAAAATGCTGTAGCTCCGTGACAACATGAATGGAAATGTAAATACGGGTGTCCCTGCGGTAGAGCACCTGTCGGCAAGGAATATGTGCAGAAACAAAGAAATATAGATACGGGTCAGGACCGGGTTTGATATAATTACCATGTGACTAAAATGCATGACGGTTAAGTGCGTAATTCTCTCGCATATAACAGCAATAATTCTCACCTCTCTATCTAGCAGTAACCTAGCGCAATATCATGAGGTGATTTAGTTAACCCTAATTACTAAGGGCTAACTTCTCCCCAGTCTCAACACTATGCCCTATTCGTGCGTGGGGTGTCTCGCAAAGCGAAATCCAAACAAGGAACCCCCCCCCCCGATACACTACTACTTAGGCAAGGTTGATCGTCGAGGTCCATTAGACCCTAAGCACGAAATAATCAATAAATATATATGTGTGTGCATAGGTGTGGGAGCTCACATCTACAGCTACACAAAGAAAATATAAAATAAAACCCATCCATCGTCTAATGGCACAATTCCTAATTTCTTTCTTTAGGAATATACATAAATGGTACAACATTTTATCAAATGTTTACCAAGTCAAACTTAATTACCAATTTTATTTCCTTTCTTCCATCCAGGAAGAATACATTTTTAAAGCATGTTTTATTATCATAAAAATACTCTTGTATGCCATATGCTTCCACATCCCTTCTTCCATCCGGGAGTGTTACCGAAGCCAAACCATAACCCATTTCCCTTCTTACATCCGGGAATTGTAAACTAAAGCCATTTTATTAACATAAAATGCTTTAATAAATCTAAGACCGTCCCTCCGGGTTTCCCCACTGGACGCGCCCCTAAATGGCTATCATCTTCCAGGGCCTATCTATACAAGACAACCTGGGAACCTACCAACGTCGGGAAGCGGACATATTGCCTGCGGGAAAGTCAGGACCACACCCAGAATCCCCTAACCAGCGCAGTAATACAAATGCCCATATGGCCTAGGGACTATATCCACCCTGCATTCATTAGTCAGGGGGCTTCACCACAACTCACGCGACTTCCCTTATGATAGCGATTTAGGGAGGTGTGTAACCATAAGTTAACACTTATGAAAATCATTACCTTTTTTTCCTTTTTGAAAACATCCAATTTTACTTTTTCAATAGTCATTAATTTAGCCATTAAGTACCAAATTTTAGAATGTGCAATTCATTCTTATTAAGTCATATATTATTAATGACCCAAGACCCAAAGTACCACTAACCTCAAACTAGCCTCCAAGAGTTCATATTATTTCCTAAACCCTCAAAGTGAGTCTCCATAATGGAGTGTCTCCCAAAAGCTCAACCTTAATATTTTAACTTCCATTTTATCTTTAGGTTAACCTCCTATATAAATCGGACATTAACCTATGTAAATTAGCACACGGGTAAACCCAAATCTCCACTCTTAGCCTAAGACATTAGTTTACCCAATACAACCCTCTAGGACTCCCCATTACTTCCCAAAGGAAGGTTCCTAAACCTTGAACCTAAAAGAAAAGGGCTAAAGAAAACTAAGGAGAATTAAAGGTGAAAAATAGGGTACCGGTCGACCGGTCAGGGGACCGCGGTCGACCGCCCTTACAGGTTTGGTCTGCTAACAAAAGCAGTAAGTTAGTTTTGGCATTACCGGTCGACCGGTCATGGGACCGCGGTCGACCGCGCCTATCAGATCCACAAAAACCCTTCTTCTTCAAAGCCAAAACCGAACCCTAAAACCCATAATCCTCTACTTTCTTCATTCCCCTCCACCAACAACATTACCCCAACAATTATACACCAAAAGAAACCCATATAATAACCTTAAACCACACAATCTAGAAGATTTAAGGATTTAACACCAAAATCAACCAAAAACCCATTTATGGTTTAAACCTCCAAAATTAACTATACATGCAAATTTATCACATTAAATCCATATCTAGCAAGTAAGAAACTTGCCTCGAGGTTCGTAGTCTCTGATCACCTCCGGTAGCGACGAAAATCCGGCCCAAATCTTCCATTTTCTCTCTTTCTCTCCATTTCTCCCAACTCTCTCTTCTCTCTATCTCCTTTGGCTTCTCTCACAAAAATGAAGAAAAAGAAAGGGGGTGGGGGACTTATACGGGTCTCAAAACATAAATCCCCACATTAAAATGTTAATAAACCACTAAAATGACTCGTAACCACTAATTGAGTCATAATCACTTAAAAATGCCCGGATCTCAGAAATTACAATTCGGCACTTAATTCGACTATCTCGGTTATTCTAAAAACAACCGCACCCCCTATTTTGGCATTCGGGAAAGTGTGAACTATTTGTGCCCCAGTTTCATTTTATTTCATTAATTATACCCAAATTTAAGTATAGGTCATAACCGTCGTTTTACATATAACGACGCGATAATACATAATATAACGCTATTTACCTTCTCATAAAGGTAAGTAGAAAAAACATAGTAAATATTATCCCTAAGTCTCACGGGAAAAATATTTACTCCTACATCCCCTATTTTATAAAAATAGTATAAAATAGCCCATCAGGAAAAATAGTATAAAACAGTCTCTCAAAAACCTGGGTTGTTACAATTCTGAGGAGTATAAAAAGAAAGAAAATAATCTGACAAGGTAGCCAAAATGTGTTCACTGCGTGAAGAATGGAATATGTATGTATGAGGAGGGCGCTGAAAATATGATAATCAAAAGGGACAATGATAGGTGCAATATATCGGACACAAATCTGCCATGGTGAAATAAATATGTGTGTCTAACGAAAAGTCTAAAAAAGAAACATAATAAAAGAATATGAAAATATGATATGATTAACCAACGGATCATGATTTACTATGAGGAAATGAATATGCATGTTTGATGGGTTACTAGTACTTATATATGTATATACGTATAGTAATACTAAATATTCGAACTAGTAAAGTAAATAAATAAGCAAATAGGACTGAAATATAGAGGATGACTAGGGACACCTGGATAGGTCAAAAAAGGCAACAAAGTCCATGTAGTTTGATAACACGCAAGGGTGGGGTTTAACCCATGAACCCAAAACTTCAAATTCTCTAACTTCATTTAAAAATGTTCACAAGTGTTGGGAGTGTGAAAAATGGAAAATATACTTTAGGGTTTAAAGGTGAATCCTCTTTTAGCATTTTTGGTTTATAAAATTATGTTTTTTTCATATAAATAATAAAAAAATGGATTAATTTGAGTGATAAAAAGAAATAAAGTAAAAATATGCCAAGAGTGAAGAAAATAATAATAAAGGACACTAGTTAAATAAGATGTAAAAAGATTGATGTAGCCCTCATATAGAACTTTGCTACGATTTTGACGTAAAGCAGGCTAATTTTTATGGAGTTTGAGTGGTGGTGGGGTAATGGTAAAATTGCATGGCAAAAAGTGTGGTCAATGCGATGTAATAAAAGTGGAGAGATTTTTTAGAAAATGAAATTTTATAATGACGATGAACTAATTTCGAGGTAGAGGTTGTTTTAATTTTCAGAAAAGGGTTCTTACGAATTAGGCCATGACTTCCTTAAATAGAAAAATATAGGGCCAGGGTCTATGCTGATTGGCATAGGCCCTGGTCAGCTGATCGGCATACCCCTGGCTTGTTGATGATGTAAAGTACCCCTCGGACGATAGGCAGAGGCTCTGGGGTGGCCTATAGGCAGTCCAAAAGGGAATTTTTCTAAAAAACATGCAGAAAATGCGAATCATAAGTCCGAATCGCGCACAGACAAAATCATTGAAAAACGTATTCAAATCCATATGAAAATCTATTGGGCCACTTTCTGGTATGATAGTTAACGAAAATCAAACGATGCTTGAAAATGCTCGATAGCGTCTAGGATGGGATTCATGGAGTAAAAAGGCAAGTACGCACGAACCGTACGGTCGATTCACACATTGAATTGACCGTTGGAAGGGGTATTAATAGTCTTATGAAAGTGAAAGAGATATTCCCAGGTTTGATTGTTAAACAAAGTTAAACGGAGCTCGTGTGGTGGCCGATTGGATAGGGTTCTTACTGTAAAAAGCGAAGTACGCGCGAACTATAGGGCTAATTCATGCATAGTACTGATAGTTGGAAATGGTATTCATAGACCTATGGAAGTGAAATGAGCTACGAGCGGCTTTGGGAGTTGACCAATGTTAAAATGGGCTCGAAACAGACTGATGGTCTCTAAAACGGGGTTTCGGAGAAAAAAGGAAAGTACGTGCGAACCATAAGGCCAAGTCATGCACGGTATGGACAATTGAAAAGGGTATTTAGAGCCCTGTGAATGTTTAAGGATTTACTCTAGGGTTCTAGAAAGTCTTGATATGCTATGTAAGTATGATCTTGCAAACAAAGATATTTTCTTATTTTTCAAATTTAATGAAAAATACTTTAAATAAGTTAATGCAATAAAAGCCTTTTCACCAATTAAACCGTTTATTATGAAAAAATGATTTACCCAATTTTATCTTTTTTAACCTAAACATGAATCTAAGTGATAAAAAAGATAAAATAAGTAAAGCGAGACAACACGCCAATGTACGAGGAAAACCCATAATAGGAAAAACCTCGGATGACCCAGCCAAACAGTTCACCATGATAAGGTTTTACAAAGACTAGACGGTGGTCTTACTCAACGACTCGTCTCCCTAGCAAGATTTAATGTGTTTCTATCTTCAACTTCTCCTTAACATTGCAACGTAGGAGTCCACCCACACAAACTGCCACAACACATGAATCCACGCGTGCCTGGGTATCCACCGATGAGGCTCAAAAAGTATCTACGAAATAGGAAAATGGAATTATCATTTCTTTATCACAACACATGAAACCACAAATATGATGACTACCACACGAAACCTTCTCCCTCCAGATGAATAGAAATAGACTTTGTGCCCGACAAAAATATCTCAAAGCATAAGAATATTGAAATATGGATCTTTAAACTCTTTTGGGTGAAACAATGGTTTTGAAATTTGGTAAAAAAATGGGAATTCTTCTTTGCCAAATGTTCTTCAAAATTTGAGTCCATCAGACTTCTTTATATTAAACTATGAAATTCGATGCGGAAAGTTCATCCAAATGAAAACATAGTTCTCATTCGAATGAAATTCATATTTTGTTCAATTTAGGACCCGTCTCATTCGAACGAACATGCATTGTGGTTGAAATGACCTTACCATGAGCTTCCAAATGGTGACCTTCTATTTGACAAAGAGTTCCCGTTTGAAGTTCAATAGATGTTCGTTCTAATATCCTAAGCTTGTTCTAATGAGATCTCAAACTTGTTTGAACGAAATTCTTATTTCATTCTAATGAAGTCTGTATCTCGTTCTGACGAACTAAGAAATAAAAAAAAATCTAAAAAGTATTTAAAAACAGTTCCAAATGATTTTGTTTAAAAAATAATCACCATAAATAAATTTCAAAGGATCATAATTTAATGTGTCCCTACTTGTAAGATCCTCAAAAAATGTGAGGACTAATATGGCATGAAACACGATATGATGCATATCCATCTTTGAAGCTTTTTCCTACGTCTTCAACAGTTTTTCAAGATCGAAAATACAAAGTCTAACTTATAACTCAAATTTTTCCTGAAATCATGCCAATTACAAAAAAATTGAATCGGTTGGGAATTTTCCCTTATAAATCTCTCCTTTTGACTATTCCGGGAAAAAAAACCAAAGAAAAACCCCGTGAGTCAGAAAACACTTTAAAAGACTCACCCTCAAAAGAAAAAAGTACAGATGATCGACAAACACATATGCTAAGAGCTTTTCTCGCTTGAAACTTTGTCTTATGTTGTAGAACAACACACTTAAAACACCTTCAAGTGCAAAAAAAATATAACATGTATAAAATCTGCATGTGAATAAATTCAAACTGTGTCTAACAATCTCAACCTAGGTAAGATATCTCCTACTAAGATAAAGATAACATAATCATGAAAGGAAAGACACTGTTGTTCCTCATTTTTGTTTTGAACTAAACAAAGTAAGAATGCTATTTATCCCCCATGAACCAAATCTCCCCGAAATATATGAACACATAATAACAAGAGAAATTACAGAAGTAGTAATACTACCTTGCAATGGTGTAACGTGTAGCAAGAACATAACATTGCAATACAAGCACGAATATTCACGAACCTAGAATATTAATAAATTTACTAATCAATACTGTCATGATATGATAATCATAATTAGCAATTGATCATACCAAAAATGGTATCACCAAGTCAATATATTTTGTGAGCTCAATCCAGTATAACAATGCTGGAAACACAACAACGTAATATAGAAGGAGGTGAGGCAAAGAGGGAGATATCACATAATATAAGTGGTTCAACCAATCTTGGCCTACTCCACTATGTGGGTGTGTGTGAAATCCACTAAATAAGGGCTATAATGGCCCTGGGATACAAAACACTCAAGCTTTCTGTAATACCCCATATTTTTTCTAAAATAAATAATAATAATAATATTTTTTGATAAATAAAATTTTGTGGAAATTGGACTCAATTGGAAACTTAATTTAATAATTGCAAAGGTGTAATTTGTTGTTAAGTCATGTTTGTATGTGATTGATTTTCTACGTGTATCTACGTGTATAGCTATAGCATTGCATGTATTGCAAAAAAAAATACAAATTAATATGTGACACAATTCAAAAGTACCCAATGTTAACATAAAATAATTCGAGATATATTTCGATGCACATATGGGCTCATTTAGGTGTTTAAGACCTTTAGAAATAGTCCCAGATCAATAATATATAGGTTGGAGAGCTTTTGGACTAGTTGGGATATGGATTCGGGTCTATTTGGGGGTCCAAAAATTGGGTTTTAAGCCCAACTCGGGATTTGGATTAATTAGTGTTTAAGTGGGGGTAAACCACTTCCCCATTACTATTCAGAAATGACCTAAACACAACTGTTAACGGGAGAGGAAATGAGAAGAACCAAAAGAGGAAAAAAGGACAAGGAATCAAGAAGAAATCAAAGTGTTTGTCTTCCACAAATTTCTAAGGCGATAATCCTTTTGCTTAATTAAAGTTTTAAGTGTATTTTCTTGATGCATTATAATGACCCTTAAAATTTCTGGGATTTAGGTTTGATATGAATGATTTGATGATGAATAAATATTCTATGAATGTAGATGCTTGAATTTAATATAGAATAAGCCTCAGAAATTTAGGTATACCGATATCTAGAAATTGGGGTTAGAACCCTCAGGGTTCTTGATAGTTAAGTGGGGACATCTTGACTATTTGATGCAGAGGATATTATTTTCGGTATATAGACTGAAATCCAGATGTAAACCCCATGATAGATGCCACATATCATGAATTAAATAGTGTTGGAATTTGGAATGAAATTTGAGTTGAAATATGTATTTAATGTTCATACATTCTAGGAAAATTAGGTATGAAATTAGAATTGAATAATGTAATTAATGATTGTAAGTGGACTAATTAAGTTATAGGGAATAAACTACACAACTATTAAGAAGTTTAAACCCGTAGAAGTGAAATTGGAAGGAAATTAATGAATCCCTTTCTAAAATAAACAAGCAAATCTGTGTTTTTGCATAAAATCAAATCGATTCGGCCATGGAGCGAATTGATTCAGTTTGGCAGCGAATGGATTCGTTGATGAACCGAATCGATTCGGTCCTAAGGGCTGAGTGAGTTTGGCCTAGAATTTGGTTAAGGGTAATTTAAGGAGTCCAAGCAAGTTGGTAGGACCGTTTATGGGACAATAGGGAATATATTAAAAATTAAAAGGAGCCCTTATTTTATTGGGAAAATTACATTTAACAAGATGGTTAAGTAATTATCCAAGAGAGTGGAATTAATAATTCACTAGAAGGTAAATTATTGATAAACGGAATAATTATGGACTTTATGTGAGACTTTTCTATGGTAATTATAGAGTAGTTACCTATACATTTTATACGAGATAATAATATGTACTTATATGTATTTGTGTGGACATACCAATGTTCGTGGACTGTCCTATCGGCTTGGGGGCTCTTACGTTCGGATCAGGTACCACATGTCGACACAGGCGGAATCGACGATTATGTAGGTCGTATAGGTACTACATAAAGGCACTATTTATGAGAGGGATGTGTTGACGCTGACCCAACCTGTGTCACCATTGGGTATGGACCGTGAACAAGTATCCTGCATAGGGACCGCCCCCAACTAATGTGTGTTTTGTGATGTCCACTTCTGATAAGAGATTCCTCCAGACTTGCCGATAGAGTACGAACTAGACACGAATGGTAGATGCCATTGTATGTCAAATATATCAAAGGACATACATAAATAATTGCAAGACTGTAATGAGATAAATTAAATTGTCCAAGAATGGGGACATAAATGACAAGACACTAATTTGTGATGCATAATAGATGTTTATGCCTAGACGTGAGACTTATAAGACTAGGATATTATGGGTATTGGTAGTTAATTACAATCGGTACACTTAAACATTTAATTATCGAAAAATTCATTTTTATTAATTTGGCACATATTCATAGTAATTATTTGGGACTTATTGGGTTGCGATTTATATCACACTTACAAGAGGGGTGAGATGTTAAACTCATGCGAGTGACAAAGGGGGCATATTTTGTTTGTATCAACTGTATTATTTCATCTTGAATTAATTAAGTTAATTCTTGAACATCTAGGGCTCTGACCGAAATTTAAATGTTTTCTCGCCCCAAGTTCTCCTATATAGGTATAGATGGATTGTGATGTAGCAGTCTCGTAGTCTCTTTCATTCATCAATTTTTAGATTATTTGATTCTAGCATATATTTTTTTCTGCGAGAGTTAGTTATTTTATTTGGAACAGTTGTAAGGGCACAAACCCAAATTTCTTTACATTATGTTCGGTCGAGGCATTTACTTTGTATTTGGATTTATTATGTACTTGATGTTGGTTTGAATTTATCTATTGTTATGAAAACATTCATAAATTTCAAAATAGGCCATTAAAATAATATTATTTATATTACGTTTGTGCTGAGAATGGTATTAATTGACATGCAAGCCATATGTTCGACGTATTGTGCCTAGCCGGTCTTTATATGAGAAAGTTGGGGTTCTTATAATTGGTATCGCAGCACGGTTCTTGTGTCCTTAAGATATGTGTTGCGTTCATTACGTTTTGTGTTGCGTTATTTGATATGTAAAGCCTATCATTAGGATTCATTGTATTCTTACATTGGTACTAATTCGAACTTTATTTTCTTTTAAATGGAAAAATGAAAAGGGGGCAGACCGAGGTGAGTAGTTCCACAAATTTCCAAGGAGGAGGCTCACTCGCAACTACGTCGTCAACTACAGGCCCCAACAGCCCAAAATTTGATCACACATGCTCAGATAGACATTATAGTGTATCAGGCGGTCTCTACGGCTATGGTAGCCATGCTCCAGCACTTCCCACCACCACAGACACATAAGCAACCACCACTACCACAACAAGTGGCTATACCAACTCAGGAAATGGGTTATATGTGGGATAGAGTGAGGGAGGCCTTTGTTAAGGGACAACCTCCAGAGTTCGCTAGTAGTTCAGATATATTTGTGGCGAGTAGGTGGGAGAAGGATATTGGGAGGAACTTAGGGTGGGTCAAGTGAACACACATACAGAAGCAGATGTTGGCTTCATTTAGATTAGCGGGGGTCGCACTTCAGTAGTGAGAAGAGATTACGATAGTTGATAAAAGGGACAATCTCACTATTGATCAGTTTTGTGAGAGGTTTGAGGGCAAATACTTCCCCCTAGCGATGCAGTCTGAGATGAGGAGTGAGTTTATGGAGCTCAAATAGGTGGGGCTTACTATAGATGAGTACAAAGAGGAGTTCACCTCCCTCTCCTACTTCATAAAGAAGAATGTTTGTACCAGGAAGATGAGGATGGACTGGTTTATTTTGGGATCAGCATGGCACATTACGAAGGATATTATGGGGAATCCATCATTGAAGAAATACAATCAGTTCCTTAATTCTCTACTTCTCCATTGCCAGGATCACATGGCATTTCTAAAAACCAATGGAGAGAAATGCCATGGAGCGAAGTCCTCGAGACAGCAGGGCAAGAGGAGTGGGGGAAGCGGATCCAGGAACCAACAGCATAGGGGCACCCCATTCGCCGACCAGAATAAGAAGTTTAGAGGTGCAGATAACTAGAACAACTAGGGATAGTCGGTGCAGGGCTATCAGGGCTAGCAGTACAGAGGCCATCAGGGTCAGGGATAGGAGGATAGAGGCCAGGAGGGCCGACGGTTTAAGTAGGGTCCTTTTTAAGAAAATTATTATACCTATAGGGAGAAGGGTCATTCCTTGAAGATTTTTACTCGCGATAACCAGATAGCCCAAAATAAGGGAGGTTATAGGGGACAATAGCAGGCGCCACAGGGACATCGCCCACCCTTTCTAGCTCAGGGAGCCGCTGCACCAGTCGCTCTAGCACCCATCGCCCCTCCACAAGGACAATAGTCATTGAAGTATGGATGAGTCTATCATGTTTCATACACAGAGGGGTAATACCTTCATAAGTAGTCGAGGGTATGTTTCCCATCTTTGGTCATATTGGACGCATTCTATTCGATACGGGTGCATCTCATTATTTTGTTAGCACGGGGTTTTCATGGGAGACAGGTATGATAGATTTTCCATCCGACATTATTTTACACATAGACTCACAAGTGGGTAGAGGGGCACCCATACAGTCAATATGTCGGGTTATCGGAATTGAGATAGGTCGACTCACCTTCGTAGTTCATTTATTAGTACTTGACATGCATGAGTACGACGTAATTTTGGGTATGAACTGTCTACCTACATATAGAGAATGTGTGAATTATTGTGGGAGGTCCATCATCTTTACCACTCCAGGGTAGGAGATGTACCTAGTTGCGATGCTGCACCCCGAGGGTGGGTCGATCATGCATTTGTACTACATCGAGGAGGATACTTCTACGAAGGTTGTTGTGACACTAGATTCCATCCCGGAGGTGAATGGGTTTTCTAATATTCTTGGGTAGATTTTGTGGTTACCACCTAGTCGGGATATTGATTTCATACTTGATTTGTTTCCGGACACTAGACCTATTGCCCATACTCCGTATCGGATGGATCTTTTGGAGATAAGGGAGCTACAAGAGAAGATTGAGAAGTTGTTAGGGAAGGGTTTTATCAGGAGGATTACTTCACCCTGGGGGTGATACAATGTTATTCGTCAAGAAGAAGGAAGGATATCTACGTTTTTGTATCGACTATTAGGAGTTGAACAAAGTCAATATTCAGAATAAATACCCGTTGCCACGTATAGATGATTTATTTTACTAACTGAGGGGTGATACATATTTTTCAAAGATTGATTTCAGGTTGGGTTACCACCGGTTAAGAGTTAGGGAGTAGGATATCTAAAAGACAACCTTCCTTACTAGGTATGGGACGTACGGGTTTTTGGTGATACTATTTGGGCTAACGAATGCACCAGCAATATATATGGACCTGATGAACCGGGCGTTTAGGGACTATTTGGATCGATTTGTTATCATATTTACAGAGGATATCTTAATTTATTCTCAAACTACGGAGGAGCATGCAGAGCATTTATTAGTGGTCTTACAGACGCTTAGAGATCATCAATTGTATGCAAAGTTTGATAAACTCGGGTTTTGGCTGAGGGAGGTACAGTTCTTGGGCCACATTGTGTCCGATCGGGGGATATCAATGGATCTACGGAAAGTTTCTACTATGATGGAGTGGGGACAACCCACTACACCCATCGAGGTGAACAGCTTCTTGGGACTGTCGGGTACTACCGACGATTCATCTAGGGGTTCTCCAAGATAGTCGGGCCCTTAAGGAATTTAATGAGGAATGGGGTTCCATTTATTTGGGATGAGGTATGACAGTAGTAATTTGAAGAGTTGAAGACTAGACTGACTACAATATTGGTTTTGGCATTGACAGTAGTAAGTTCATTACAATTTTACCAATTTTGCATCACATGACAGGACTTGTTTGTGTAACATGACATGAGAATGGTATATCATGACACAAAAAAGTTACCCATATTTTAGTATAGGGATTTAATCTTAATTTATGTACTCTTTCATAGATGAGTAACCGCATTTTTGATTGAATTTTAGTAGATACCATGTGATGGCTTGTTATTGATTGGTTTTTAAGGTCATTGATGTAGTAACTTCTTATTGGTTGGTTTTTAGGTCCCATTGGTTTGGATCCCAAAAATCAACTAATAACGTCAGTCAAATTCAATCGAAATGTAATTTTTTTCATAGATTGTTTTATTTTTTTATTTTGTTCATCGTAATTAAACTTAACTTTGTTCATGTGAATGATCCTACTAGTATGTGATAACTCACTTGTAGTATACCTTTAAGGGCCTAACTCTAGTTATTAATCTTTCAAAGGGTCATCTCTAAATACAATATAATATTGAGAGATAAGGTAGAAAAAAAAAGACTCAATATTTATATCATTTGCAATGTGAAATTTGTAAAATTTATAAGAATATATAAGCCTTTATATGTAATGATGTTAGAAAGATTGTTTCTATATCTAAAATATAAGTCGCTTTTTATTTTTATTTTTAGTTGTTTTTCATCTTTTCTCATTGATTTACGTTTTTTAAAATATGTCGTCGAGTGAAGAGTCAGTATAAGAGGGATAAAAGAAGATCAAGAAGAAGAAAAAGAAGGGACTCGAGGAGAAATTCAAAGAGAAGAAAATCGAGAAACACGAAGAGGACACAAGCGTGCTGATAATTAAATGCAACGACGATGAAAAAACCCATGTCGATTCCGAAGAAAAGAAAAAAAAAGGATTTCTTGAAAAAAATCAAGGAGAAGCTACTTGGACACCACCCCAAGACAGAGGAAGAGAAGGAAAAAGAAACTCTTACCCATTAAGGAGAACAATACAGTGGTGTTAAGGGTTATGATTGTGTTAAAGTATTGGCTTGATTTACTTTTTACTTTTTGAGTTATTGGGTTGAATTATATTTTTGTGGTTCAAGTTATGGTTTATGTTTTGGCATTTATGTTCCTTAGTGGATGATCGGTTATTACCAAGTCCATATAATTTTCGTATTGTGACCTGGACATTATTATTAATGGAATTGTTTTTTTTTATTTCTAATTTGGATTTATTGATAGTATATTCTACCTTGTCTAAATATATACATGTTGTTTATAATTATTATTATATTTATTTTTTTCTTATTTTTTATTTATATATTTTATTAATCATTTTTTAAGGGGTGAACTCGGGCGCAACGGTAAGGTTGCCCCCGCTATGACCTGGAGGTCACGGGTTCGAGTCACGGAAACAGCCTCTCTGCGTATGCAAGGGTAAGGCTGTGTACATCCAACCCCCCCAGTACTCCGTAGTGGCGGGAGCCTCGTGCACTGGGTTTGCCCTTATTAATCATTTTTTAGTGATTTTGCAAAAAAAACATACTTTTTATTTACTAATAATAACTTTAATGGACTAAAAATGGAGAATACACCATATGTAAATAAAATATATTGTGACGTTAGCGACATACCATGTAAATAAACCCAAATATAATTGTGTAAATAATAACATTATATAATCGGATTTTCAAGAGCTGACCATCACCGTTAAGAAGCAAAAAGATGACTGCGGACGTCCATAACACTGGACTGAAAATATATATACATTAAAAAGGTCAAATTGTTAAAGAATGATATACCACTTCTACAAAGAATTAGAAGACTTGTTATTGAGTAATACTTGATTCCCATAACTACCTTAAAATAATTGTCTACTGAGCGTTTGATATATTATGAAAGTTAAATTCATTTCCCGGCTGCTAAATGAACCTACAAGAATTATAAAAAAAAAAATCAATTGTACCAATTATAAGAGTAGAGACACAATGTTTGACAAGTAAAATTTTGAGTCATTTACCCTTTGATTCATTATCACTTTGAGCATTTCATTTACGAAATATAGTAAGAGGAAGGCTTATATATAAACATCCTACTTTCATTTTGAAATCTTACGTATAGGTAATATGAACTACAATTGCAACATATTTTATGGGTATTTTGAATACATACTGAGATTATTGAAACTTTTTAGGATTATAATTTGAATTGTAACTATGATAATATATTGAGTTTATCTATTTATAAAGATTATTTTTTGACAATTTTATCTAACATATAACATAGTTGCATCTTACCATTGAACAATGTAGCTTATATATTTGATATTCAATGTACCAAAACACATTTTTGAATTTACACCATGGAAGTGTATGGGCTACATCAATATATGTTTTACACATATACTCCAATATTTCTTTTCGACATTTCTATCTAATAAAATATTTAGAGTAATTATATTACATTATATATTTTTTTTATTCAATAAATCCACATTAGACTTCCTTCTTCATTGGAAACCAACCCCAAAGAACGTCACCCAAAGGTGGCAAAGCATTTTTTCCGAATAGAGTGTTTGTTGTGATATGAAATATTCATTGAGCATTTTTGTATTTTATTGATCTAAGCATCTCTTCTTTAAAATATATGCCGAGCATTTATTTTTTAAAGTTTACTGATAATTTCAATTGTATTAGTAATTGAGGTTAACCTTTTTTTTATAATTTTTATGTGCATTAGTTCATACAAAATGTTATTTTATGTTTTCAGTCTCTTTGAAATTTGATGTATTTTTTTTTTGGTTCATACCAATGACATTATTAGTTTACCTAAAAATATTTTAATCATTCTCCCCGAGTAACACACGAAAGTCATAATTTTCCCAATTCTTGACCTTCTTATTCTATCTCTGATTTACGAATGAGTTCCCTTACACTCTAGCTATCCTTAAGTTATCCAAACCCATGTTGCTTCTTTTCTCATACTATGTTTCCATGTGTATCTAATTATTTTTGCCTCAAAGACTAACTTCTCAAGTATATTCAAGAGAATCCTAGGAACCATTTGGTACGCAATAATATTTTGGAAGGATTGTGATTACCGGGAAAGTAATTTCCTAGAAATCTTTATTATAATTTCAAATCCCTTCCCCTGCTTGGTTAACCAATGGATTAATATTGTGAATCTGAATGTAGTGTTTGATTCATGTATAGAAAGTGACATGAGAATGCATAGTATATAACAATAATATCCTTTAGTTACACACACACACACACACACACACACACACATATATATATATATATATATATATATATATATATATAGATAGAGAGAGAGAGAGAGAGAGTCTCTCCAACAAACCTCATTAAATATTCCTACCAGCATACCTATTTTTTAAATATAATAAAAAAAAAAATTTTAAGTTAATATTTTTTATATGAGTTCATGATATTTCAATATGCCCCTGTAAAAATATTCATATCAAAACAATGTGTTTTGATATTTTTAAAAAATAGGTAAACAAATGGCAGTTTTAGACTTATTTTTTTTAAAATAACAAAACCATTATTTTCATTTGATTTTTTTAATAGGGGCACATTGAAATATCATGAACCCATATAAAAAATATCATCTCAAAATTAGTTATTAAACAATTTTAAAAAATGGGTATGTTGCTAGGAGGTATGCTGGAGCTCTCTCTCTCTCTCTCTTTCTCTCTCTCTCTCTCTCTCTCTCTCTCTCTCTATATATATATATATATATATATATATATATATATATATATATATATATATATATATATATATATATATATATATATATATATATATATAGTCCTACTCTTGTGCGGACTAGTCTGCATTTTAAGAATTCGAACTAGACATGTGTCACCTGGCGGTGATCCCGGAAAAGAGAGAGTGTGCCTACAATTTAGTTGATAATTTCTAAGCACACCTTTAGGTGACACATGTTCGGTCTGCATTCTTACAATGCGGACTAGTCCGCACAAGAGCATATATATATATATATATATATATGTATAATTAATCTTATTTCATAATGTTATAAAACAAAATAATATGATTCACTATTTTTAAATCTATGAACAAAAATTATTTTGTACATAAATATATTCAAATATTTACTAAGTTTAATAATTTATTGTATATCTATATGTATTATAGTGTATGTTAATATAACTAGTTATTACAGATGGTCCATATCTTGTATGTTTAAAAACAAGGAAGACAAATTTATTTGGAGTTTCTTGGGAATCTACGGCCCGGTGGAGGATAGGGATAGGTGGGAGCTGTGGGAGGAATTAGCTGGAGTGATTATGATATGGGACCTTCCTTTCTATGTGGGAGGCGATTTTAATGTGGTGCGATTCGGAACGGAGAGAAGCAATGGTGGTAGAACTGACAGATATATGAGAGATTTCTCTGATTTTATAGATGAGATGGAGCTAATGGACTTACCTTTGGAAGGGGGCTGTTTACCTGGTCAAGCCTCAGGGACCTGCCGTCGTTGTTTGGACTCGACATATTACTTATTTCTCAGGGTTGGGAGGAACATTTTCCAGGTATGGTTCAGTCACGTTTACCTAGGGTGACTTCGGATCATAGTCCTATTCTTCTTGAATGTGGGGGATGGAGGGAAGGGAGGATTCCTTTTAGATTTGAGAATATGTGGCTTAAGGAATTGGATTTTGAGGATAGAGTAAGGGCTTGGTGTTTTGGGTATGAGGTGGAAGGGAATGCTAGTTTCAGATTGGCCGTAAAGTTAAGTTTTCTCAAGGAAGATTTAAGGAAGTGGAACATAGAAGTGTTCGGTAATATTCAGGTAGTCATAGCAAGTTTAATGGAGGAGATAAGAAGCCTGGATAAGAAATAAGGGAGAGATGGACTTTCAGAAAAAGGAGAGGAGAGATAGAGAGGTTAAAAAGGGGGAGCTAGGGGAGCGGTTAATACAGGAAGAGATCAGTTGGAGGCAAAAATCTAGGACTTTGTGGTTGAGGGAAGGAGACTTGAATACTAAGTTCTTTCACAAAGTTATGAATTCCCATCGGCGCGGGAATTTTATAGGAAAAATTTAAGTGGGGGGAGAGGTGTTCGAAGAAGCTAGTGAGGTGAGGGGGTCCATTGCTCATTATTATGACGAACTTTTCAGGGAAAAGAAAGTGTGACGTTCGTCGCTTGATGGGGCAGAGTTTGATAGTATTTCGGCAAGTGAGGTGGAAGGTATCGAGGGACTTTTTACCGAGGAGGAAGTTGTTCAGGCCCTCAAATCTACGAGTGGGGATAAGGCTTCGGGACCTGACAGGTTTTCGATTGCATTATTTAAACATAATTAGGCAGTGGTCAGGAGCGATGTGATGGATTTATTTGAGGAATTCCATGATAAGGGTTACTTTGTGTCCAGATTAAACGTAACCTTCATCACTTTGATTTCTAAAAAAGGGGGTTCTATTGATATCAGAGATTTCAGACCAATTAGCTTAATAGGGAGTGTGTATAAGCTTCTTGCAAAAGTTTTATATTTTCGTCTTCGTAAGGTCATCGACCCCCTTATATCGGAGTCTCAGAATGCTTTCGTTGGGGGTAAGCAAATCCTCGATGCAGTTTTAGTGGCTAATGAATGTGTGGAGTCAAGGTTGTGTAGTGGGGTGTCTTGCATAGTGTGTAAGTTGGATATCGAGAAGGCGTATGATCACGTAAATTGGGAGTTTCTTATTTACCTTATGAAGAGGATGGGTTTCGAGGATCGGTGGTGTCGATGGATTCGGAGGTGTGTCTCTACGGTCAGATTCTTGATTCTGATTAATGGTGTTCCAGAAGGATTTTTTTCGAGTTCTCATGGGTTGAGGCAGGGTGATACGTTGCCCCCCTTTTTATTCATTCTGGTCATGGAGGCGTTTAGTTGAATGATGGGCTGAGTGGTAGAGGAGAGGTGGATTAGGGGTTTTCATTTTGGGACTCCTACTTCTGAGGTGATTTATGTGTCCCACCTTCTATTTGTTGATGACGCGATTATCTTTTATGATGCTAATCAAAGGCATATTCTTTCCCTTAAGCTTCTGCTTATTTGATTTGAGGTTCTTTCAGGGTTTCGGATTAACAAGGGGAAATGTGAGATGATTCCGATAGGGGGTAGGGGTGGATGAGGGTTTAGTTGGCATTTTTGGTGGTAGGATCGAGTATTTTCCTAATACTTATCTAGGGATGCCTCATGGAGCCAAATATAAGTCCGGGCGATTTGGGACCCGATGCTGGAGAGAATGAGGAAGAGATTGGCAGGGTGGAACAATGGGTATCTATCAAAAGGGGGGAGGCTAACTCTCATCAAGAGTTTCTTGTCTAGGTTGCCCACCTACTACATGTCTATCTTGCCTTTACCCGCTACGGTACGTGACAAGATGGAGAAACTGATGATAATTTTTTTGTGGAGAGGCACGGAAGATAGCTTTAAACACAGTCTTGTCGGGTTGGAGGTGGTATATAAGCCAATTAAGGAGGGGGCTGGTGTGAGAAAATTAGGAAATTTTAATAGGGCTCTTCTAGGAAAATGGCTATGGAGATATCCTCGGGAGACCAACAGACTATGGAGACGTGTTGTTGAAGGAAGATGGGGATCCCGTCATCTGGAATGGAGGACGATGGGGGGATCTTTAGCTCATAGAGTGGGTTTATAGAAACATATTGCGAAAGGGTGGGAGGTGTTTGCGAGACACACATAATTTTTCTTAGGGAAAGGGGATAAAATTAGGTTCTGGAAAGACAAATGGGGCACTAATGGGACTATTCAGGATCTTTTTCCAGGGACGTTCAGTATAGGGCGAAATCCGGATGGTTTAGTGGATGATCATGTCTATGTTAGCGCAAATGAAATATCTTTGAGGCCACACCTTATGAGAAGGTTGTGGGACTGGGAGCTACATGAGGCGGATTTGTTCGTAGAATGGCTGAAAGCGGCTCCTTGTTCGACTCTCACAGAGGATTCGATGAGATGGAAGGGGGGAGGGACGGGTGTTTTTTCGATTCCCAGTTTCTATGGGTCACTAACGGGAGGGTATTCTATGGCTCGTTTCCCCTGGAAGAAGATATGGAAAGTTAAAGCGCCACCTAAGGTAAAGTTTTTTGTATGGATGGTAGATAGACAGTCCATTTTGATGCTAGAGGGTTTATAGAAGAGAAAATATCATCTGGCTAGTCGATGTTGTTTATGCTATGAGGAAAAGGAGAAGACTAATCATTTACTAATACATTGTAGGGTCACGAGAGATTTATGGGACACTTTTCTTGCGTTGATGAGGACAGTTTGGGTAATGCCGAAGTCGGTGAGGGCACTTTTAGATATGTGGAAACCTCTGTGGGGTTGGCTAGGGGACAAACGAATTGGGAGTTTGGTGCATCACTACATCTTTTGGATGATTTGGCTGGAAAGGAACTCAAGATATTTTGATGGCGTTGAGACGCAACCGTCGAGAGTTCGTTATATCTTTTTGAGCACTCTGCTTAGTTGGTATAAGGAGAAGATCTCTATCACGACACAGGATTTCATAGACTTCGTTGATGAGATTCACTCAGCTTCGTAAACGAGAGATTTTGTTTGTTGGAACCCGTTCTGTATTTCTTTTTCTTAGTTTCTTTTTATTTTAATTGTATACTTCCTATATACGGGTTCACTCCCTATAGCGTTGGTTTTAATACAATATTTTAATTATCAAAAAAAAAAATCTATTAATAGAATCTGACATAACTAAATTTTCTTCTCAAAATAAGTATTTAGATTTTATGGATAGTTTTTATAATTTAATATTTTATAATCATTTTTCTCTTCACTGAAATTATTGTAAGGATTCCCATGGGATTATAAGAATCCCACCTATTGGATGAATTTTGATTCAACCTTTTTTCCACCAAGAAGGTAATCTAATTCCATTTTGGTCACATTCTCTTGTAACTTAACCTCACACCAATCATAGTAATGTTACACTTTACCATAATTGTTGGAAGGAATCAAATTCCAACTAGTTTTTTTGCGTTCTAAATGGGTCGTATAGCCTACATTTTCTATGTTTCCTCTTCCAAATATTTAAACTTTCTATTTTCTCTCTCTACATTGTTTAATATAACATGTCTATTAGTGGTGACAATATTGGAAACGACACGAAAACACAACACAACACGAAATTGACACGGCTTGTCCTGCTTGTGTTTTAGTTTTTTGGTACAAATTCGTATCTGATCGTGGTCATGTTTAAAATTAGACCTGAAATTGACTGAAAATTGATCGAAATTAAAACGTTTAGACACAAAAATTTTAAAATTGTAAAAGAGAGTAATAAGTCATGTAGTAAAAAAATGTTCACCCTTATTGTTTTAAAAGTATGCCAGACTATATAATACAAGATATTTTAAGAGAGAGTAATAAGCCATGTAGTAAAAAAATGTATTTGGCTTCAATTATATTGGAGTTTAGTGTAATTTTACTACACCATTTAAACATTTAAATTATGTATTAAAATACGTATGAAAATAAAATAGATTATTTAAAACACAATTATATATGAGTTTAGTATATTTTTAATTTAAGGAAAAAATAATTTAATGTACAAAAAAAGTTTTCATTCTTAAAACCACTTGAATAACATATTATAACCTTCCTCTTGTTATAAAGGATGCATCATGCACTCCCACTTGTTAAAAAGTGAACGCGTATTTAAGTATATATTTATGAGTTCATAAAATTTTATGTAACTAGTTATACAAAGAATTAGTTTTGCAAAAAAAAAATATATATATATAGGAATAGGTGAAGGACCCACCTCAAAACATTTCCTACCACTAGGTATATATTACCTTAGAGACAAAAATGCTTTGTTATATACATTATTGGAGTCCCACATCAAAAATAGTTGCAAGCCTCACAACTATTAGCATATTATAAAGCTACTCGTAACTCACTTATAAAGTTGGGACACGAATCTGGGTTAAGAGTCTTCTAGCTCTGGCCTTCTAATAGTTCAAAACTATGGTGAACCCATTTTTTGGATTAGTAGAGTGCTAATTTTACAGTGCACTAAGGGATCCTGTAAGAAATCGAAGGGCATCCGATGATTTAGTTTCAAATTTTTAATACGTATTTGAAAGTAATCACGTGAATGAGAATTTAATTAGCGCGAGGGTTGACAATTATGTACTTGTGTCATTTTTTTGTGGTTCTTCTCTATTTAGGTTTCAACAAGATTGTTAAACACGTCTCTCGTGTTTTTAGGTTTTTCGTGTTCATTTTAATTAAAAAAACATAATATCAGATTGTGTCATTTTCGTGTTAGATAAATCTTATTCTGGTCATGTCTGGCTTGTCATGGCCCAATAACACGATTTGGCACCCATTTTTTGTGTGTGTGTGTGTGTGTGTGTGTCTTCGCTTCCTTAACAATATAATTGTCAATTCCTCTACTTTCATAAAACTCCCTCCTAACTTGATCAAATATCATGTAAAAGATATTTCATTATGAGCCACTAACGCTCATATTTTAAGAGGATCCATTACTATGATTTGTTCCTGTTCATGCCTCTTATTCTTCATATATTTTTTGTCCTTCTCTCTAAATTTTATCACTGACACTAACATTAGATATTTTCTCTATTTTAATTCACTTTAGTATTTACCAAAGCCATTCCATCACCACAAAATTTTTCCACATATAACAGTCGAGGATATTATGAGTAACCAATGGATACTGTTAACTGTAAACACTAATTTGGATGTATATCCTAGGCCTTTTAAGTTCCAATATATGTGTTGCACTCATAACTCTTTTATGGATACTGTTAAATCCTCTAGGGCTGCTCCTACTGATGGTTATGGGATGAGATTGTTTTCTATCAAACTGCAGAGGCTAAAAGGTGAATTGAAGAATTGGAATGGGAAACTTTTAAAGATATATTTCAAAAGGTTAAATATCTAGAGGGCAATATTGTTCAACTAAAATTGTTATATGAACAGGGGAGCTCTGATTCAAATAACGAAGCACTTAAAGAAGCACAAGCTAAGTTGTTTGAAGTAAATAAAATTGAAGAGATGTATTGGAGGCAAAAATTAAGTATCAAATGGCTCAAATTAGGGGTTGCAAACACTAAGTTTTTCCACTCTAGTGTTAAAGCTAATCAGAAAAAGATGGGGATCTCTTCTATTAAAGATGGTTCTGGGATTCTTTGGGAGGAGGACCAAGTTATGAAATCTCAGATAGTAAAGTTTTTTTTGGATAATATGGCTCCAAATTTGTCTTTAAGCATGGTGGATGTTTCTAATCTCATTCCAAACATTATTACTTCTGAGAGGAACTCTGATCTGGAGGTTTTTCCTTTTGAAATGGAGGTCTTTATAGAATTGTCTAAACTTAGTGAAGACTCAACTCCAGGCCGTGATGGTTTTGGAGGCTCTTTTTATAAAAAAATGTTGGGAAATCATAAAAGATGATCTTTTATCTGCTATTAATATTTTTTTGCAGGTTCAACTTTTGCTGAGAGCTGGTCTAGCACTTCAATAGTCCTGATTCCAAAAATTCAACATCCAAAGACTTCTGGGGATCTTAGACCTATTAGCCTCTGCAATTTCTCAATGAAGATAATCACAAAAATCCCTGGAACCAAACTTTCAAAGCTTCTTCCTATCCTTATATCTCCTAATCAAAGTGGATTCATCAAAGGCAGATCAATTCAAGATAATATTCTCCTTACAAAAGAATTGGTTGAAAAATTAGATAAGAAGGTGCATGGTGGTAATGTTGTGTGTAAGATAGATATGGAGAAGGCTTATGATATGGTCAATTGGGGGTTTTTATTATTTGTTCTCAAGAGTTTTGGCTTTGGGGAAAGATGGAATGACTTTATTTAGAGAGTTGTTTCTGGAAATTAGTTCTCCATTTGCATAAATGGACAAAATTGTGGATTCTTCAAATCTAATAGAGGTATAAGACAAGGGGACCCTATCTCCCCAAGTCTTTTTTATCTTGGATGTTGAATATCTAAGCAGGGGCTTAAACAAATTAATGGAGGAAGGGAAAATCAAGCCTTATTACATGCCTAAAGGAAGTCCCCTAGTTTCTCACTTATTATATGTTGATGACGTAACTATCTTCTCTAGATGAGATAAGAGAAGTCTCAATTATCTCATGAATTTCCTTCTTAAATATTCCTCCATTTCAGGTCAGAGAATAAATTTTAATAAGAGCTCCTTCACAGTTAAAAAAAAAATTTCCTAGTTTCAAAAACAAAGTGACAGTCTGCACAGGTCTTCAAGGAAAATATTTGCCTATTAAATAATTAGGTTGTCCTTTATTTGAAAGGAGGAACAAGATTGTTTACTATGAAAGTCTTCTTAATTGTTTGAGATCCAAGATGGCAGGGTGGCAATCCAAATATTTATCTTCAGAGGGCAAGTACAATTTGATTAATCATGTGGTCTCTTCTATTCCTCTATTCCTTCAGGCTTCTATTTCTCCTCCAAAATCAATTAATCGAAAGATTCATAGTCTCTTTAATAAATTATTTTGGGGTGGTAATGTTTAATCTGGTTGGAGATATTAGTGGAAAAATTGGGAGTTTCTTTGTAGAGGTCAATCTCAAGGCGGTCTTGGATTAGAGATTTAATGCTATTTCAAAATCCTCAATGATGAAGTTATATTGAAAGTCAGTGTTTGAATCTTCCTTATGGTCTTCTTACATGTCAAATAGATACAAAAATTCAAATGCTTCCTCATATAGGGGCTCTCTCACCTGGAAGAAAATTTATGCAGTAATAGATCTTTGTTCTTCTAATATGGAGATTATTAATGATAAATGGATTTGGAAGCCCATATCTACAGGCCAGTTCTCCTTCTCATCTTCTTTAGACATTGTTAAACTCCATTATCCTTCCTCTAGAGTTAGTACATTTATTTGGTATCCTCATATTCCAAAACAATGTTCTATTTTTATGTGGAAATTGCTCAATGACTGTTTAGCTCTGGATGATAATGTTAAATCCTTGGGTATTCGATTATGCTTTATATGGAAAGCCTGTAAATCCAAGGAGGAATCTATTAATCATGTGTTTCTTCAATGCTCCATTATCCAACCTATTTGGAAGTTTTTTGCAGATCTTATGGGCCTTCCACTGGATAAAGTTTCATTTCATTCTCGGCTTCATAGCTGCTAGTTAAAGTCAGGTCATAATGATTATTCTAAGGTCCTTGCTAAATTTATTCCAATTGTGGTTTGTTGGGAGATTTGGAAAGAAAGAAATAAAGCTTTCTTTGAGAATGGTAATATGGTTCCTTCAGAGTTAATTTCGAAATCCATTTCTCTCATTTTAAATATTTGTACGGACCTTCCTTTAAAGAGTTCTATCTCATTCTTTGATAAGGGAATTTATGAGATTTTTAATCTTACCACTCTTAGGATAATACAATGTTTCAAATTAGTGAAATGGATTCTTCCTCCATCTAGTTGTTACATGTTGAATGTGGATGGAGCTTCTAAGGGAAATACAGGTTTGTCTGGGTCAGAGGGTATTTTAAGAAATGGCAAGGGTGAGATGATTTGGGCCTTTTCTGAATATGGTGGTGTTAATTCCAAATCTTCTGCTGAACTTAGTGGTCTCTACATGGGCATTAAGATTTGTATTGATCATCATTGTACTAGTGTTCTGATTGAAGCTGATTCAAAGTTTGTGGTTGATCTGATTAATAGAAATTGGAAACCTCCTTGGCATTTGATCCCTCTAACTTATGAAATCAGGTCAAAATTATTGATGTTAAATTATACTCTCTCTTATGGATACACGGAATCTAATATAGTTGCAAATGCTTTCGCCAATCATGATTCTGGTGCTAATTCTTTGAAGATTTTTTACAATGCTCTTGATCTTCCTTCTACCATTAAAGGTACCTATAGGCTTGACAAGATGGGATGTAGCTATATTAGATCTTCCTTCCAATTTTCTCGATAGTTTTTTTTCTCCAATTTGTAATGGGGATATTTATAAATTCCCATATTTAATCTTTAATGGCTTTTTGTAGTTTTCCTTTGTTTTTAAGCCATTGGAGAGGCTCTTTCTCCATTAATAAATTTATGTCTGGGGGTTTAATCCCTCTTCCATTAATAAAAAAAAATTAAAAAAAAAAGGATAGTCAGGGTTGATTTGTGGGACGTTCTAGGAGGAGACATTTTCGACAGATGAATACGAAAAAGTTCTGGAAATTATTTGAGGTCATTCTAGTCAAGTGGTTTGCGTCTTTATTTATTTATTAATTTTAAAACTAGTTATGCATTAAGATTCCTGCAATTGGGATTTTGAGATGTAATTAGAAAAGGAAATAATTTTGTTATTCCAGTGGCCATCTGGGATTTCTCCGATACGGATTCGCCCTGAAATAAGAGAATTTTGTCATGTGCGGCTCTTGAGAAATCTTTGCGGGCTCCCACATATATAAATTGTCCTTCATTAAATGATGATGAAAAGGTAGAACATGGAGTCACGAGCCTATTTTACTCAAAGTAGGCAAAAGATGTAGTAGTTCTCATAGAAATGTCATCGAAGACAAATTGATGCATACCAAATCAAAAAAATTGAGGGTCCAGCGACTAAGTTATCGAACGGATAGGTGTTAGGCACCCATTCTTCCCTATTAGTATCTCATAAGCTAGGATAATATTCTCATTTTCTCCAAAATATAATTCATGTGTATAATGTGTGTGATGTGAAAATAACTTAGAAAAAAAAATCGTCATATACACATCATGAGAAGGACGGAAATGATTCATTCTGAGGAGTATAAAAAGAAAGAAAATAATCTGACAAGGTAACCAAAATGTGTGCAGTGCGCGAAGAATGGAATATGTATGTATGAGGAGGGCGCTAAAAATATGATAATCAAAAGGGACAATGATATGTGCAATATATCAGACAAAAATCTGCCATGGTGAAATAAATATGTGTGTCTAACGAAAGTCCGAAAAAGAAACATAATAAAAGAATATGAAAATATGATATGATTAACCAACGGATCATGATTTACTATGAGGAAGCGAATATGCATGTTTGATGGGTTACTAGTACTTATATATGTATATACGCATAGTAATACTAAATATTAGAACTAGTAAAGTAAATAAATAAGCAAATAGGACTGGAATATGGAGGATGACTAGGGACGCCTAGATAAGCCAAAAAAGGCAACAAAGTCCATGTAGTTTGACAACACGCAAGGGTGGGGCTTAACCCATGAACCCAAAACTTGAAATTCTTTAAGTTCATTTAAAAATGTTCATAAGTGTTGGGAGTGTGAAAAATGGAAAATATACTTTAGGGTTTAAAGGTGAACCCACTTTTAGCATTTTTGGTTTATAAAATTTAGTTTTTTGCATATAAATAATAAAAAAATGGATTAATTGGAGTGATAAAATGAAATAAAGTAAAAATATTCCAAGAGTAAAGAAAAAAATAATAAATGACACTAGTTAAATAATATGTAAAAAGATTGAAGTAGACCTCATATAGAACTTTGCTATGATTTTGATGTAAAGCAGGCTAATTTTTATGGTGTTTGAGTGGTGGTGGGGTAATGGTAAAATTGGGTGGCAAAAAGTGAGGTCAGTGCGATGTAAGAAAAGTGGAGAGAATTTTTAGAACATGAAATTTTATAATGACGATGCACTAATTTCGAGGTAGAGGTTGTTTTAATTTTCAGAAAAGGGTTCTTACGAATTAGGCCATGACTTCCTTAAATAGAAAAATATAGGGCCAGGGTCTATGCCGATTGGCATAGGCCCTGGTCTGCCGATCGGCATACCCATAGCTTGTTGATGAAGCAAAGTACCCCTCTGACGATAGGCAGAGGGTCTGGGGTGGCCTATAGGCAGTCCAAAAACGAATTTTTCTAAAAAACATGCAGAAAATGCGAATCGTAAGTCCGAATCGCGCACAAACAAAACCGTTGAAAAATATATTCAAATCCATATGAAAATCAATTGGGCCACTTTCGGGTCTGAGAGATAACGAAAGTCAAACGGTGCTTGAAAATGCTTGATAGGGTCTAGGATGGGGTTCATGGAGTAAAAAGGCAAGTACGCACGAACCGTACGGTCGATTCATGCATGGAATTGACCGTTGGAAGGGGTATTAAAAGCCTTATGAAAGTGAAAGAGATATTCTGAGGTTTGAAAGTTGAACAAAGTTAAACGGAGCTCAGAAGCGTGTGGTGGCCTTTAGGATAGGGTTCTTACATTAAAAAGCGAAGTACGAGCGAACTGTAGGCCTAATTCATGCATGGTATTGATAGTTGGAAATGGTATTTGGCGGCCCTATGGAAGTGAAATGAGCTACGAACATATTTGGGAGTTGACCAATGTCAAAATCGGCTCGAAAGAGACTGATGGTCTCTAAGACGGGGTTTCGAAAAAAAAAGTAATGTACGTGCGAACCATGAGGCCAAGTCATGCACGATATGGACAATTGAAAAGAGTATTTAGAGCCCTATGAAAGTTTAAGGATTTACTTTCGGCTTCTAAAAAGTCCTGATATGCAATGTAAGGATGGTCTTGCAAACAAAAAGATTTTCTTATTTTTCAAATTTAAGGAAAAAAACTTTAAATAAGTTAATGCAATAAAAGCCTTTTCACCAATTAAACCGTTTATTATGAAAAAACAAGTTACCCAATTTTATCTTTTTTAACCTAAAACATGAATCTAAGTGAAAAAAATATTAAATAAGTAAAGCATCACCACACGCCAATGTACAAGGAAATCCCACAATAGGAAAAACCTCGGATGACCCAGCCAAACAGTTCACCATGATAAGGTTTTACAAAGACTAGACCGTGGTCTTATTCAACGACTCGTCTCCCTAGAAAGATTTAATGTGCTTCTATCTTCAACCTCTCCTTCACATTGCAACTTAGGAGTCCACCCACACAAACTGCCACAACATGTGAATCCACACGTGCCTGGATATCCACCGATGAGGCTCAAAAAGTATCTACGAAATAAGAAAATGGAATTATCATTTCTTTATCACAACACATGAAACCATAAATATGATGACCACCACACGAAACCTTCTCTCTCCAGATGATTAGAAATAGACTTTGTGCCCAACAAAAAGATCTCAAAGCATAAGAATATTGTAATAAAAATATTTAAACTCTTTTGGGTGAAACAATGGTTTTGAAATTTAGTAAAAAAATGGGAATTCTTCATTGCCAAATGTTCTTCTAAATTTGAGTCCATCACGCCTCTTTATATTAAACCAAGAAATTCGAGGCGACAAGTTCGTCCAAATGAAAACATAGTTCTCATTCGAACAAAATTCATATTTTGTTGAAATCAAGACCCGTCTTATTCGAACGAACATGCATTGTGGTTCAAACGACCTTCCCATGAGCTTCCAAATGGTGACCTTCTATTTGACAAAAATTTCCCGTTTGAAGTTCAATGGATGTTCGTTCTAATATCCCAAACTTGTTCCAGCGAGATCTCAAACTTGTTTGAACGAAATTCTCATTTCATTCTAATGAAGTCTTTACCTCGTTCTAACGAACTAAGAAATAATTTTTTTTTTCTAAAACTTATTTAAAAACAGTTCCAAATGATTTTGTTTAAAAAATAATCACCCAAAATAAATTTCAAAGGATCATAATCTAATGCATCCCTACCTGTAAGATCCAAAAAAAATGTGAGGACAAACTTGGCATGAAACACGATATGATGAGTATCCATCTTTGAAGCTTTTTCGCTACGTCTTCAACAGTTTTACAAGATCGACAATACAAAGTCTAACTTCTAACTCAAATTTTTCCTGAAATTATGCCAATTACAAAAAAATTGAATCGGTTGGGAATTTTCCCTTTTAAATCTCCCCTTTTGTCTATTCCGGGGCAAAAAACCAAAGTAAAAACCCCGTGGGTCAGAAAACACTTTAAAAGACTCAACCTCAAAAGAAAAAAGTACAGATGATCGACAAACACATATGCTAAGTAGCTTGGCTCGTTTGAAACTTTATCTTATGTTGTAAAACTACACACTTAAAACACCTTCAAGTGCAAAGAAAATATAACATGTATAAACTCAGCATCTGAATAAATTCAAACTATGTCCAACAATCTCAACCTTGGTAAGATATCTCCTACTAAGATAAAGATATCATAATCATGAAAGGAAAGACACTGTTTTTCCTCATTTTTGTTTAGAACTAAATGAAGTAAGAATGCATAAAACTATATATCCCCCATGAACTAAATCTCCCCGAAATATGTGAACATATATTAACAAGAGAAATAACAAAAGTAGTAATACTACCATGCAATGGTGTAACGTGCATCAATAACATAACATTGCAACACAAGCACGAATATTCACAAGCCTAGAATATTAATAAATTTACAAGAAGGGGGTGAGGCAAAGAGGGAGATAACACAGAATATAAGTGGTTCAACCAATCTTGGCCTACTCCACTATGTGGGTGCGTGTGATATCCACTAAATAAGGACTATAATGGCCTTGGGATACAAAACACTCAAGCTTTCTATAATTCCCCACAATTTTTCTAAAATAAATAATAATAATAATAATAATGTTTTTTGATAAATAAATTTTTGTGGAAATTGGACTCAATCGGAAACTTAATTTAATAATTGCAAAGGTGTAATTTGTTGTTAAGTCATATTTTTATGTGTTTAATTTTCTGCGTGTATCTATGTGTATTGCTATAGCATCGCATGTATTGCAAAAAAAATTCAAATTAATATGTGACACAATTTAAAAGTACCCAATGTTAACATAAAATAATTCGGGATATATTTCGGGGCACATATGGGCTCGTTTATGTGTTTTAGACTGTTAGAAATAGTCCCAGATCTAAAATATATAGGTTGGAGAGCTTTTGCACTAGTTGGGATATGAATTCGGGTATATTTGGGGGTCCAAAAATTGGGTTTTAAGCCCTACTCGGGATTAGGATTTATTAGTGTTTAAGTGGGGGTAAACCACTTCCCCACTACTATTCAGAAATGACCTAAACACAACTGTTAACGGGAGAGGAAAGGAGAAGAACCAAAATAGGATAAAAGAACAAGGAATCAAGAAAAAATCAAAGGGGTTGTCTTCCACAAATTTCTAAGGAAATAATCCTCTTGCTTAATTAAAGTTTTTCGTGTATTTTCTTGATGCATTATAATGACCCTTAAAATTTCTGAAATTTAGGTTTGATATGAATGATTTGATGATGAATAAATATTCTATGCATGTAGAGGGTGGAATTTAATATAGAATGAGCCCCATAAATTTAGGTATACCGATATCTTGAAATTGGGGTTAGAACACTCAGGGTTCTTGATAGTTAAGTGGGGACATCTTGACTAGTTAATGTAGAGGATATTATTGTTGGTATATGGACCGAAATCCTGATGTAAACTCCATAACAGATGCCACATATCACGAATTAAATAGGGTTGGAATTTGGAATGAAATTTGAGTTGAAATATGTATTTAATGTTCATACATTCTGGGAAAATTAGGCATGATATTAGAATTGGATCATGTAATTAATGATTGTAAGTGGACTAACTAAGTTGTAGGGAATAAAATACATAATTATTAAGAAGTATAAACCCTTAGAAGTGAATTTGGAAGGAAATTAAAGAATCCCTTACTAAAACAAACAAGCAAATATGGGCTTTTGCATAAAATCAAATCCATTCGGCCATGGAGCGAATTGATTCGGTTTGGCAGCGAATGGATTCGACCATGAACCAAATCGATTCAGTCCCGGGGGCTTAGTGAGTTAGGCCTAGAATTTGGTTAAGGGTAATTTCAGGAGTCTAAGCGAGTTGGTAGTACCGTGTATGGGCCAATGGGGAATATATTAAAAATCAAAAGGTGCCCTTATTTAATTGGGAAAATTACATTTAACAAGATCATTAAGTAATTATCCAAGAGAGTGGAATTAATAATTCAGTAGAAAATAAATAATTGATAAATGGGATAATTGTGGACTTTATGTGGGACTTTTCTATGGTAATTATAGAGTAGTTACCTATACATATTATACGAGATAATAATATGTATTTATATGTATTTATGTGGACATACTAATGTCCGTGGACTGTCCTATCGCCTTGGGGGTTCGTACGTTGGGATCGGGTACCACATGTAAACACAGGCGGGCTTGACGATTGTGTAGGTCGTATAGGTACTACATGGAGGCACTATTTATGAGAGGAATGTGTTGATGCTGATCCAACCTGTGTCACCGCTGGGTATGGATCGTGAATAAGTATCCTGCGTAGGGATCGCCGCCAACTAATGTGTGTTTTGTGATGTCCACTTATGATAAGAGATTCCTCCAGACTTGTCGATAGAATACGAACTAGACACCAATGGTAGATGCCTTTGTGTGTCAAATATATAAAAGTACATATATAAATAATTGTCGGACTGTAATGAGATAAATTTAATTGTCTAAGAATGGGGACATAAATGACAAGAGCCTATTTTGTGATGCATAATAGATATTTATGCCTAGACGTGAGACTTATAAAACTAGGATATTATGGGTATTTGTAGTTAATTACAATCGATACACTTAAACATTTAATTATCGACAAATTCATTTTTATTAATTTGGCACGTTGTCATGTCATTAATTGGAACTTAATTGGTTGCGATTTATATCACACATAGATGAGGGGTGAGGTGTTAATCTCACGCGAGTGACAAAGGGGGAATATTTATTTTGTATCAACTCTATTATTTCATCTTCAATTAATGAAGTTAGTCTTGAACATCTAGGGCTCTGACCCAAATTTAAATGGTTTCTCCCCCCAAGTACTCCTATATAGGGATATATGGATTGTGCTGTAGTAGTCTCGTAGTCTGTTTCGTTCATAAATTTTTAGATTATTTGATTCTAGCATAGGTGCTTTTCTGCCAGAGTTAGTTATTTTATTTGGAACTGTTGTAAGGACATAAACCCAAATTTCTTTACATTATGTTGGGTCGAGGCATTTACTTTGTATTTAGATTTATTATGTACTTGGTGTTGGTTTGAATTTATCTATTGTTACGCAAACATTCATAAAGTTCATAACAAACCTTAGAAATATATTATTTATATTACGTTTGTGCTGAGAATGGTATTAATTGACAAGCGAGCCATATGTTCGGCGTATCGTGCCCATCCAACCTTTATGTGAGAAAATTGGGGTTGTTATAATTGGTATCACAACAAACTTTTAGTGTCCTTAAGATATGTGTTGCGTTCATTACGTTCTGTTCGGCGTTATTTGATATGTAAAGCCTATCGTTAGGATTCATTGTATTCTTACATTGGTTCTAATTTGAACTTTATTTTCTTTTAAATGGAAAAACAAAAAGGGGGAAGACCGAGGTGAGTAGTTCCACATATTTCCAAGGAGGGAGCTCACTCATAACCACGTCATCAGCTATAGGCCCCAAAGTCCCAATAGTTGATCACACATGCTCAGATAGACACTGTAGTGTCTCAGGCGGTCCCTACGGCTATGGTAGCCATGCTCCAGCACTTCCCACCGCCACAGACACATAAGCAACCACCACTACCACAACAAGTGGCAATACCAGCTCAGGAACTGGGTTATATGTGGGATAGAGTGACGGAGGACTTTTTTAAGGACCAGCCTCTAGAGTCCGTTGGCAGTTTAGATATATTTGTGGTGAGTAGGTGGGAGAAGGATATTGAGAGGCACTTACGGAGGGTCATGTGAACACCCATACAGAAGTAGATGTTGGCTTCATTTAGATTAGTGGGGGACGTACTTCAGAAGTGGGAGGAGATTACGAAAGTTGCTAAAATGGGTAATTTCACTATTGATCAGTTTTGTGAGAGATTTGAGGGGAAATACTTTCCCCTAGCGATGCAGTCTGAGATGAGGAGTGAGTTTATGGAGCTCAAATAGGAGGGGCTTACTATAGCCGAGTACGAAGAGGATTTCACCGCCCTCTCCTACTTCGTAAAGGATGATGTTTGTACCGGGAAGATGAGTATGGGCAAGTTCAATTTCGGATCAGCCTGACACATCAGGAAGGCTTTTATGGGGAACCCATCATTCACGAAATACAATCAGTTGGTTAATTATCTACTTCTCCTTTGCCAGGATCACATGGATAACTAAAAATAAAGGGAGAGAAAAGTCATGGAGTGAAGTCATCTAGACAGCAGGGCAAGAGGAGTGGGGGAAGCGGATCTAGGACCCAACAGCACAGGGGCACCCCATCTGCCGACCAGAATAAGAAGTTTAGAGGTGAAAATAACTGAAACAATCAGGGATAGTCGGTGAAGGTCTATCAGGGGCTAACAGTACAGAGGCCATCAAGGCCAGGTATAAGAGGATAGAGGCCAGCAGGGCTGACGGTTTAAGCAAGGTCTGTTCTAAGGAAACTATTATACCTATGGGGAGAAGGGTCATTCCTCAGAGATTTTTGCTCGTGGTAACCAGATAGTCCAAGATAAGTGAGGATATAGGGGACAATAGCAGGAGCCATAGGGACATCGCCCACCCTTTCTAGCTCAGGGAGCCGCTGCACCAGTCGCTCTAGCACCCATCGCCCCGCAATAAGGACAATAGTCATTGCAGTATGGACGAGTCTATCATGTTGCAACCACAGAGGGGACAATACATGCACAAGAAGCAGAGGGTATGTTTCCCATCTTTGGTCATATTGGTCGCATTCTATTCGATACGGGTGAATCTCATTCTTTTGTTAGCACGGGGTTTGCACGGGAGACGGGTATGATAGATTTTGCATCCAACATTATTTTACACATAGGCTCACCAGTGGGTAGAGAGGAACCCATACAGTCAATATGTCGGGTTATAGGTATTGAGATAGGTTGACTCACCTTCACAGTTGATTTATTAGTACTTAACATGCCTGAGTACGACGTCATTTTGGGTATGAACTGGCTAGCTACATATAGACCATGTGTGGATTGTTGTGGGAGGTCCATCATCTTTGACACTCCAGGGTAGGAGATGTACCTAGTTGTGATGTCTCACCCCATAGGTGGGTCGAGCACATATTTGTACTACATCGAGGAGGATACTTCTTCATAGGTTGTGGTGACACTAGATTCCATCCCGGAGGTGAATGGGTTTGATAATATTTTTGGGTATATTTTGTGGTTACCACCTAGTCGGGATATTGATTTCATGATTAATTTGTTTCCAGACACTAGACCTATTGCCCATACTCCGTATCGGATGGCTCTTTTGGAGATAATGGAGCTACAAGAGAATATTAAGCAGTTGTAGGGAAGGGATTTATTAGGAGGATTACTTCACCCTGGGGTGATACAATGTTATTCATCAAGAAGAAGGAAGGATCTCTACATTTTTGTATCGACTGTCAGGAGTTGAACAAAGTCACTATTGAGAATAAATACCCGTTTCCACGTATAGATGATTTATTTTACTAACTAAGGGGTGCTGCATATTTTTCAAAGATTGATTTAAGGTTGGGTTACCACCAGTTAAGAGTTCGGGAGTAGGATATCTAAAAGACAACCTTCCTTACTAGGTATGGGCCATACGTGTTTTTGGTGATATGATTTGGGCTAACCAATGCACCAGCAATATATATGGACTTGATGAACCGCGCGTTTAGGGATTATTTGGATCGATTTGTTATCATATTTATAGATGATATCTTAATTTATTCTTAAACTACGGAGGGGCACGCATATCATTTATTAATGGTCTTAAAGACACTTATAGATCATCAGTTTTATGCAAAGTTTCAGAAATTCATGTTTTGGCTGAGGGAGGTACAGTTCTTGGGCCACATTTTGTCCGATCGGGGGATATCCATGGATCCATGGAAAGTTTCTACTGTGATGGAGTGGGCACAACCCACTATACCCATCGAGGTGCACAGATTCTTGGGATTGGTTAGGTACTATCGTCGATTCATCTAGGAGTTCTACAAGATAGCCGGGCCCTTAAGGAATTTGACGAGGAATGGGGTACCATTTGTTTGGGATTAGGCGTGACAGTTGGAATTTGAGGAGTTGAAGACTAGACTGAATACAACATTGGTTTAGGCATTGCCTCAGGTAGGGGTTGACTACAGAGTCTTCACAGATGTGTCCTTAAGGGGAATTGACGGGGTTCTGATGCAGGAGGAGAGGACAATATCTTATGCTTCCCGAAAGCTTAAGCCTCATGAGGGACATTACCCCACCCATGACTTAGAGTTAGCAGTTGTGGTTTTTTCATTATGAGTGTGGAGACACTATCTCCTGGGGGAGAAACTTTATCTTTTCACAAACCACAAAAGCCTGCAGTATTTGTTCACACAGCAGGAGCTGAACATACGACAAAGGAGATGGCTAGAGTTTTTGAAAGATTATCAGTTCGACATTCGGTACCGCCCGAGAAAGGTGCCGTGGCGGATGCTTTTAGCAGCAAGCCTATTTTGGAGTTAGCAATGGTGTGAAAGGCAAAGTGACACTCGCTTTATGCCAACAATGACCTGACCCGCGCATTTATGGCAGTTCTCACTATCACCCCTGAGATCATTATTTGGGTGGTGAAGCCATAGGGAAGAGATAAGCATTCCTAGGAGCGAATGAGTTAATTGTTAGACGAGAGATGGAGCACTTTCCCATTGGGTTAGATGGTGGTTTGAGGTTTCAGGGGAGACTAGTTGTACCAGATGATGAGGAGTTGAGGTGAGCTATTATATTTGAGTCTCATGGGTTACGATTTATGGTACATCCCGGAGGGAATATGATGTACCACGATATGGGATGCTAGTATTGGTGGGTCCGGATGAAAAGTAACATAGATAATTTCATGTCAAAGTGTGCTACGTTTCAGCTGGTGAAAGTGGACTATTAGCGTCCCGTAGGATTTTTACAACCTTTAGAGATCCCAGTGCCGAAATGAAAAGTGTCTCCATGGAATTTATTACTGGTCTACCAACATCGTAGAGGGAACACGATTTGATATAGGCAATCATCAACAGATTGACAAAGAAGTCTCATTTCTCATCGGTCCGGACACATTACAGCTCAGAGAAGTACACTAGACTCTTCCTTACAAAGATTTTTAAGCTGAGCGGGGCACCGCTCAACATCGCATTAGATAGGGACAGGACATTTGTGTCCCACTTTTAGAGGAATTTTCAGCAGGCCTTTGGGCCATAGTTGAGATTGATCACGTCATATCATCCTCAGACCGATTAACAAACGAAGAGGATTAACCTACTGTTGGAGGACATGTTGAGGATATGCATTCTAGATTTTTTAAGGGGAGTTGGGATCATTATTTGCCTTTAGTGGAGTTTCCATAGATTAACAACTACTAGTTCACGATCGGGATGCCACCGTTTGAGGCACTCTATGGGAGACCTTGCCATTCCCCCTCATGTTGGTTGGAGTTAGGGGAGAACAAGTTTCACAGGCCAGACTTCATTCCGGACACTTCAGAGAAGGTAGATATGATTCTGTCCAAGATACGAATTACCCAGGACAAGCAGAATAGCTATGTAGATGCGGGCCAAATACACTTAGACTTAATTGGAAATTTAATTTAGTAATTGCAAAGGTGTAATTTTTTGTTAAGTTATATTTGTTTGTGTTTGATTTTCTATGTCTATCTATGTGTATAGCTAGAACATCGCATTGATGGTATAAAAAAAATACAAATTAATGTGTGACACAATTGAAAAGTACCCAATGTTAACATAAAATTATTCGGGACATATTTCGGGACATATATGGGACCGTTTAGGTGTTTTAAACCTTTAGAAATAGTCCCGGGTCAATAGTATATAGGTTGGGGAACTTTTGGTCAAGTTGGGATATGAATTTGGGTCCATTTGGGAGTCCAAAAATTGAGTTTTAAGCCCAACTCGGGATTAGTATTAATTAGTGTTTATGTGGGGGTAAACCAATTCCCCACTACTATTCAGAAATACCTAAGCACAACTTCTAATGGGAGAGGAATGCATAAGAACAAAAAGATGGAAAAAGGGTAAGGAATCAAGAAGAAATCAAATGGGCTTTCTTCCACAAATTTCTAAGGCAATAATTCTCAAACTTAATTTACGTTTTCAATGTATTTTCTTGATGCATTATAATGACCCTTAAAATTTCTATGATTTAGTTCTGATATGTAATATATGATGATGAATGCATATTTTATGCATGTAGAGGACTATATTTAATATAAAATTTGTCCTAGAAATTTAGGTATCAATATCTTGAAATTGGGGTTAGATGCCTTAGCGTTCTTGATAGTTAACTATGGACGTTTTAACTATTTGATGTTGAGGATATTACTGTCGGTATATGGACTGAAATCCGGATGTAAGCCCCATGATAGATGATCCATATTATGAATTAAATAGTGTTGGAATTTGGAATGAAATCTAAGTTGAAATATGCATTTAATGTTCATACATTCTGAAAAAATTAAGCATGAAATTGGAATTGAATCATGTAGTTAATGATCGTAAGTGGACTAATTAATTTTTAGGGAATCAAATACATAACTATTAAGAAGTATAAACCCTTAGAAGTTAATTTGGAAGGTAATTGAGGAATCACATATTGAAACAAACAAGAAGATCTGGGCTTCTGCATAAAATCGAATTGATTCGGCCTTGGAGCGAATCAATTCAGTTTGGGAACGAATCGCTTTGGCGAGGAACCAAATCAATTCGGTACTAGGAGATGAGTGATTTGGGCCTAGGATTTGGTTAAGGGTAATTTAAGCAGTCCAAGCGAGTTGGTAGGACCGTATATGGGTCAATAGGTAATATATTAAAAATGAAAAGGTGCCCTTATTTATTTGGGAAAATTACATTTAACAAGATGGTTAAGTAATTATCTAAGGGAGTGGAATGAATAATTCACTAGAAGGTAAATTATTAATAAATGGAATAAATGTGGACTTCATGTGTGACTTTTATATGGTAATTATATAGTAGTTACATATACATATTGTACGAGATAATAATATCTACTTATTTGTATTTATGAGGACATACCAATGTTTGTAGGCTATCCTATCGGCTTGGGGGTTCGTACGTTAGGACCGGGTACCACACATTAGCATAGGTGGACTTGAGGATTATATAGGTCATATAGGTACTACATGGAGGCGCTATTTATGTGAGCTAGGTGTTGACGCTGAAGCAGCCTGTGCCACCGATAGGTATGGACCGTGAATAGGAATCCTGCGTAAGGACCTCCCCTAACTTATGTGTAGTTTGTGTTATCCGATTAGGATAAGAGATTCCCCAGACTTGCCGATAGAGTAAAAACTAGACACCAACGGTAGATGCCTTTGTGTGTCAAATATATGAGAGGACATATATAAATAATTACCGGACTATAATGTGATAAATTTATTTATCTAAGAATATGGACATAAATGACAAGAACCTACTTTGTGACGCATAATAGATGTTTATAACTAGACGTGAGACTTATAAGACTTGGGTATTATGGGTATTCGTATTTAATTATAGTCGGTACACTTACACATTTAATTATCCAAAAAATTCATTATTATTAATTTGGCACATTGTCAGAGTCATTATTTGAGACTTATTGGGATGCGATTTGTATCACACTTAGATGATGGGTGAGGTGTTAAACTCATGTGAGTAATGATGGTGGAATATTTCTTTTAAAACCAACTGTATTATTCATCTTAAATAATTAATTTAATTCTTGAACATCTAGGGCTCAGACCCAAATTTAAATTTTTTCTCCTCCCAAGTTCTCCTGGAAATGGATAGATGGATTGTGCTGTAGCAGTCTCGCAGTCTCTTTCATTCATCATGTTTTAGATTCTTTGACTCTAGCATAGGTGCTTTTCTGCCAGAGTTAGTTATTTTATTTGTAACAGTTGTAAGGGCATAAGCCTGAATTTCTTATATTGGGTTGTGGAATTTACTCTATAGTTGGATTTATTATGTACTTGGTGTTGGTTTGAATTTGTCTATTGTTATGGAAACATTCGTAAAGTTCAATAGAAGCCTTTAAAATAATATAATATGTATTACGTTTGTGCTGAGAATGGTATGAATTGACAAGCAAGCGTTATCTTCGACATATCGGCCTGGCCAACCTTTACGTGAGAAAGTAGGGGTTGTTACACTTTCTGTCTCTATGGAGTGAATTCATCAGAGTTTTAGTAGGGTTGTGAATTAACCATCCTTCTAAAGGTAGGAGAAGGTAGGTATTTATATGGCTGGGGTGGTGCCATGCGCACCCCAGGCATGTAGGAGGCATGTACAATATCAAGTGGCCAATGCCATTCGGTCACCTATCATCTGTTCTTGTAAATAATGATTGAGAAATATTCTTCACACATGAGGTGGATGTTGTCCACGTGAGGTTTGCAGCCCACACGCACTCTCCCATGCGTCATCCATTCCACATGCCTTACCAGATGTGCCCTACTGACGTGAGGTTTTAGCGTGGCCGAGCAAGAGACCACTGAGGTTCAATTAGATCACATGTTGGTAACTTCCAAGTGGAGTCTCGAATAACTAGCATCAGGCAAAGACGAGTGTATAACGAGTCTGATGAAATCTCGACCTGATGGAAGGACGAAATCAAAAGAGCTGCTATAAGATTCTCTGGGAGAGCACATTTCATAAGGTCGGCTCGAGCTAAGCTAGTCTTGAGTGTAGACAAGGTCATACTTAGGCATACCAGGAATCATTATGAAAACACATTGATCTTAAACTATAGCACACTCAAAAGCTAAACATATCACATATTTTTTTTACTCCCTTCCTTTGAAGCTATCATTTTTGAAAATCAAACAAACTAAACTCGTTGGCCTTGGATTTTTTTTGCTTATGTTGGCTTTAATTTTTTATATATAGGTTCGTTCCAATTGTGGCTTCCCTGTAAAGGAGATTTTCTCCTTTCGAAGCCCTTTCCCATACACCATCATATATTTTTAATAAAAAAATCTTACGGGCAACGCTTTTTACCTGCACAAATCTACCATAGTAATAAAATATATAGATGGAAAGATGAATTAGAGAACATGTCACACAACTCAAATATAATATGTGAAGTTAAAATTCAAAGAGCTCGTTCATGTGTTTGTGGAGGCATATAAAAAGTGAATCCATTATGTGAATTAAAGTCGAAACAACTCCATACAAGCATGACTAAGAACAATCTAGGTATTGAAAATCATACCCAAATGTCCTAGTCACATGGAAAGTACATAATGAAATGGATTCAAATACATAATTATGCCCCGCAAAATGTGTAAACTAAAATACACAAAAATATAAATTTTTTTGAGTTTTTATTAAAAATTTCAAATGAAATATACGAATTGAAAAAAACTCAAAAGACAAACAAAATCTTTTTGTATTTTTCAATATGACTCAACAAATGTTATATAAAAATACAAAAGAGTCAAATAACATACAACTAGCAAACATATATATATATATATTTATATATATATATATTTATATATATATATATATATATATATATATATATATACATATATATATAAAAGAACAAGAGTTTGTGTATGTAAACATGTGAACACAATCAACCATTAGATATAGCAAGGTAAGTATCATGTGCAAGAAAATGAGAATCAATGAGTCTAATTTGTAAAGCATCCAAATTCTATTTCCTAACCCACATAATGGTAACACGATGATATATGGTTTTGGAAACCTTGGTGGATCTAGACTAAGACCTCCGATGACAATTTTTAATATCAATAAAAAATGCCTAGGGTGACCTGTCTTATCGTAAACGCATGGTCTTGGCTTGGTGATCAAAAGAATTTGTATATCGAATCCAATTCCACACTTGTCATCTTTTATTTGGACGGTGCCTAACTTCTATCCAACTTCGCGTACCTGGATCTCAAATAAAATTTTACACGATTCGAGTATCAATATCTCTTCAAGATCAACTATTCGAGACTCTAACAAATGCCTAGACTACTCAAACTTAAGCATATCCTTCTTTATAACCTCCATCAATCCACAAAGCCTACCTCTCCAAACGTCTACATACTCTATCTTCTTTTAAAAAGTCCAATCACATACCCTAAGATCCTGAGTTAAAATTCGCTCATTATTTCCTATGGCATGCTCTTTGAACCTAGCTTCCAACTTCAAGTCTTCCTTATTCACATTCAATATTTTTGCATACAACTCATGGAAGGAAAATTGGAGTTCACTCTTCTACTACTCTTCTTCATCATCACTCTTTTCTTCACTCTATTCCACATCACAAATTTCCGATGCACTTCTACTACTCTTCTACTACTCATGCCTAGAAATATCTTCATGGGAAGATTTCTCATCAAAGCTCACATGACTACCCAGGGATATTTGCTTCCCTCTTTCAAATTACTCTCACCAAGAATGACATTATAAGCATTCGGTTTTTTACCCTCCTTTCTTACTTTAATGGGGCACTAAGCTAGGATATAGCCATAAACCTCAAACCATAAAGCCATTCTGATTTATCACTCATAAAATTATCATTATAATTTTAGGGAATAGATTGATCTTGTTATCTCAAACTTTTTCGCATTTTTTGGTTGCTTTTGAAACTTGAGAAATTTATTGAATTTATTTTCTAACAAGGCCATATCTTTGGACTTAATGTCAAATTTTTCATTTAAAACATGTGTTTTTTCCTGTCGGGCTTTCAAAACAATGCCCTTGTCCTTCTTATTCATTTTGCCGGAATATAAGTCAAGCTCACAAGTTTGTAGGGCACATACAAGATCTTCAAACTTGTTTGAATTTAAAGCACCCAAGGAATTCAAAACAATCACATTTGATTAAATCTTTCAGACAAATACCTTAAGATTTTCTTCATTACTCAGTTATCCAGTATTCTCTTTCCTAAGTTAAAATATGAGTTAACTATGTCAGATAATCTACTGTAGAACTCATCGAAGGTTTCACTGTCCAACATCTTAATGGTTTCGAACTGAGTTATGAGGTTTTAGAGTTTAGAAGACTTGACAACACTAGTTCATTCATGGGTGAGTTGGAGTATGTCCCAAACATCTTTAAACATCACACAAGTCATAATGCAGTGGAACTCCTGCAAGGTCAGAGATCTAAACAAAGCATTATAATTATGTAAATTATAACTTTGTAACCCATGTTCAACCTCACGCGAGGACTTTACGGGTTTGGGTAGCCTATTTTCTCTAACTAAGGTTGTAGTTGGGGACCAGCCAATAAGTATCGCATGCCATACCTAATCATCTATAGCCTTAAGTGTTAATTTCATACTCATTTTCCAGTATGCATAATTTGACGCCTCAAACATCAGGGATCTAAGACAATTAAAACCAAAAAATTCATACCTAAAAATGCTAAATCTAAACACAACAACTTAGTGTTCTAACTCTATTACCAATTTAAAGAGGTTCGATAGCTCAAGAAAGGATGATCTAACTAACAAAACGTGTATTTTAAAAAAATTCAAATTTAATGACTAAAACTTTTAACAGATTAAGCCCAACAAATTTGTGTAACACTTTTGAACAGATTGTTGTGAAAACCCGATTTACCCAATTTTATATTTTTAACCAAAAACATACATCTAGGCGATATTAGAAAAAATAAATAAAACATCCACTATAGGCCGATGAAATGGGAAAACCTTGGACGATCGATCCAAATTGATTATATGATAAGGCTTTACAAATGCAAATAGATTACTATGATAAGGTTTTTCAAATACAAGTGAATTGTGTGGCTGGGCCATCCGATGTTTTTTCCATTATGGAATTTTTATTTGCAAGACCATTCTTGCTTAATCGCACCATGGATATCAAGTGCACTTTTCACGCTTACATTGTATCTGTGCAGTTTGGGCAAACATATATAATGCCTCGAAAGTCCACTAGAGATGGCTTTCTGTTGTGAGAGAAGTTGCTCCTTCTCTCTAAAAATCCCCCTCTTTTCGTAATTAATCCTCCACGCTTTCCATGGAATCAAAATCAGAATTTATCTTGGATTTTGATCCTAAGCCTTTTGATACTCACTATTCTCCAACACTTTTAGTTACACCTCATGTCAACAATCAAAGTCACGCAAGGCCAAAGGAATCAACATTTCTTCCTCCATCTTTTGCTGATGTGCTAGTTAAAAAAAGCACTGCTCAGGTGCATGACACAAAGGAATCGCCATCTTTTCCCCCTCTTTCTACTCCATACATGCGTGGAGATTCAATAGCTGTGAGACTATTGGATGATTCTTACCAAGAAGTTTTTAATGACTGTAGCTCCTCTACAATTATTGGACGTATGGTTCTTGGCAAAGGTGATAAACCATGGATGATTTCAGAGTTGAAAGTGGCCCTCATTCTGTTTGGCAAACTTCTAAGCCTTGGGTCCTCACACCCATTGGCAAGGGATATTTCAACGTCCGTTTCTCTTGTCAAGATGATAGGATTAAAGTTCTTAGTCTACGTAGCTACAAACTAGCTACTGGATCTTTTATAGTATTTCAACGGAGTCCATATTTCAAACCAGAAAAACATGTAATCTCTATTGCTGTTGTTTGGGTTCGATTTATCGGATTGTGTCAAGATTATTGGGACTAAGGATATCCCAGTGCGTATGGATAAATCAACTTTGGAACGGACTTATGGAAATTTTGCAAGAGTTCTAGTTAAAGTTGATATGTACTTTAAACCTCCCCACCGTGTCTTGGTTGAAAGAGGGGAAGGTAATTTTTTTGTCAACATTTCTTATGAATCTCTCCCAATGTTTTGTAATTTCTGCAAATCTGTTGGACACTCCTTTAATGAGTGCAGGAGCCTTAAAAAAGTAGTTGTCCAAAATTCAAGAGGTCAAAAGTTACTGTCTTCAAATAGCATTGCTGTTGATACCGTTGACTGTTCAAAAATGGTGAGAAGTACCGAGTCTAAAAGTCTTTTTGATTCAGTAGAGGGATCGACTTTTCCAAAGGATAATTTGCCTCAGGGGCATGTTCGTTTGTTGGAAAAAAGTCCCAAATGGTTACTGAAAAACACCAAAAATTAAACACCATTCATTCGAAGAAAGTATTCATCTAAGTAAATGAGGAGCATCAATCACATCCAAGTATTCTCGATAGTTTTTTATCTCCAATTTGTAATGGGGATATTTATAAATTCCCATATTTAATCTTCAGTGGCTTTTTGTAGTTTTCCTTTGCTTGTAAGCCCTTGGAGAGGCTCTTTCTCCGTTAATGAATTTATGTCTCGGATTTTAATCCCTCTTTCATAAATAAAAAAAATAAAAAATAAAAATACAAGGACAGTCAGGGTTGATTTGTTGGACGTTCTAGGAGGAGACATTTTCGGCAGACGAATGCGAAAAAGTTCTAGAAATTAATTGAGGTCATTCTAGTCAAGTGGTATGTCTTTATTTATTTATTAATTTTACAACTAGTTATGTATTAGGATTCCTGCCATTGGGATTTTGGGATGTAATTAGAAAAAGAAATAATTATATTATTCCAGTGGCCATCTGGGATTTCTCCGATACGGATTCCCCCCGAAATAAGAGAATTTTGGCATGTGCGGGTCTTGAGAAATCTTTGCGGGCTCCCACATATATAAATTGTCCTTCATTAAATGATGGTGAAAAGGTAGAACATGGAGTCACGAGCCTATTTTACTCAAAGTAGGCAAAAGATGTAGTCGTTCTCGTAGAAATGTCATCAAAAACAAATTGATGCATACCAAATCAAAAAAATTGAGGGTCCAGCGACTAAGTTATCGAACGGATAGGTGTTAGGCACCCATTCTTCCCTATTAGTATCTCATAAGCTAGGATAATATTCTCATTTTCTCCAAAATATAATTCATGTGTATAATGTGTGTGATGTGAAAATAAGTTACAAAAATGAATCGTCATATACACATCATGAGAAGGACGGAAATGATTCATTCTGAGGAGTATAAAAAGAAAGAAAATAATCTGACAAGGTAGCCAAAATGTGTGCAGTGCGCGAAGAATGGAATATGTATGTATGAGGAGGGCGCTAAAAATATGATAATCAAAAGGGACCATGATATGTGCAATATATCGGACACAAATCTGCCATGGTGAAATAAATATGAGTGTCTAACGAAAAGTCTAAAAAATAAACATAATCAAAGAATATGAAAATATGATATGATTAACCAACGGATCATGATTTACTATGAGGAAATGAATATGCATGATTGATGGTTACTAGTACTTATATATGTATATACGCATAGTAATACTAAATATTCGAACTAGTAAAATAAATAAATAAATAAGCAAATAGGACTGGAATATAGAGGATGACTAGGGACACCTAGATAGGTCAAAAAAGGCAACAAAGTCCATGTAGTTTGATAACACGCAAGGGTGGGGTTTAACCTATGAACCCAAAACATGAAATTCTCTAAGTTCATTTAAAAATGTTCACAAGTGTTGGGAGTGTGAAAAATGGAAAATATACTTTAGGGTTTAAAGGTGAACCCTCTTTTCGCATTTTTGGTTTATAAAATTATGTTTTTTGCATATAAATAATAAAAAAATTGATTAATTGGAGTGATAAAAAGAAATAAAGGAAAAATATGCCAAGTGTGAAGAAAATAATAATAAATGACACTAGTTAAATAAGATGTAAAAAGATTGAAGTAGACCTCATATAGAACTTTGCTATGATTTTGACGTAAAGCAGTCTAATTTTTATGGAGTTTGAGTGGTGGTGGGGTAATGGTAAAATTGAGTGGCAAAAAGTGAGGTCAATGCGATGTAAGAAAAGTGGAGAGAATTTTTAGAAAATGAAATTTTATAATGACGATGAACTAATTTCGAGCTAGAGGTTGTTTTAATTTTCAGAAAAGGGTTCTTACGAATTAGGCCATGACTTCCTTAAATAGAAAAATATAGGGCCATGGTCTATGCCGATTGGCATAGGCCCTGGTCTCCTAATCGGCATACCCCTGGCTTGTCGATGATGTAAAGTACCCCTCTGACGATAGGCAGAGGGTCTGGGGTGGCCTATAGGCAGTCCAAAAGGGAATTTTTCTAAAAAACATGCAGAAAATGTGAATCGTAAGTCCGAATCGCGCACAGACAAAATCGTTGAAAAATGTATTCAAATCCGTATGAAAATCTATTGGGCCACTTTCTGGTCTGAGAGTTAATGAAAGTCAAACGATGCTTGAAAATGCTCGATAGCGTCTAGGATGGGATTCATGGAGTAAAAAGGCAAATACGCAGGAACCGTACGGTCGATTCACGCATGGAATTGACCGTTGGAAGGGGTATTATAAGACTTATGAAAGTGAAAGAGATATTCCCAGGTTTGAAAGTTAAACGGAGCTCGTGTGGTGGCCTCTTGGATAGGGTTCTTACAGTAAAAAGAGAAGTACGCGCGAACTGTAGGGCTAATTCATGCATGGCATTGATAGTTGGAAATGGTATTCATAGCCCTATGGAAGTGAAATGAGCTACGAACGGCTTTGGGAGTTGACCAATGTTAAAATGGGCTCGAAATAGACTGATGGTCTCTAAAACGGGGTTTCGGAGAAAAAAGGAAAGTACGTGCGAACCATGAGGCCAAGTCATGCACGGTATGGACAATTGAAAAGGGTATTTAGAGATCTATGAATGTTTAAGGATTTACTCTCGGGTTCTAGAAAGTCCTGATATGCTATGTAAGTGTTGTCTTGCAAACAAAAATATTTTCTTATTTTTTAAATTTAATGAAAAATACTTTAAATAAGTTAATGTAATAAAAGCCTTTTCACCAATTAAACCGTTTATTATGAAAAAATGATTTACCCAATTTTATCTTTTTTAACCTAAACATGAATCTAAGTGATAAAAAAGATAAAAAAAAAAGTAAAGCAAGACAACACGTCAATGTACGAGGAAAACCCATAATAGGAAAAACCTCGGATGACCCAGCCAAACAGTTCACCATGATAAGGTTTTACAAAGAATAGACGGTGGTCTTACTCAATGACTCGTTTCCCTAGCAAGCTTTAATGTGTTTCTATCTTCAACTTCTCCTTCACATTGCAATGTTGGAGTCCACCCACACAAACTGCCACAACGCGTGAATCCACGCGTGCTTGGGTATCCACCGATGAGGCTCAAAAAGTATCTACGAAATAGGAAAATGGAATTATCATTTATTTATCACAACACATGAAACCCAAAATATGATGACTACCACACGAAACCTTCTCCCTCCAGATGAATAGAAATAGACTTTGTGCCCGACAAAAAGATCTCAAAGCATAAGAATATTGAAATATGGATCTTTAAACTCTTTTGGGTGAAATAATGGTTTTGAAATTTGGTAAAAAAATGGGAATTCTTCTTTGCCAAATGTTCTTCAAAATTTGAGTCCATCACGCTTCTTTATATTAAACTAAGAAATTCGAGGCGGCAAGTTCATCCAAATGAAAACATAGTTCTCATTCGAATGAAATTCATATTTTGTTCAAATTAAGACTCGTCTCGTTCGAACGAACATGCATTGTGGTTTAAACGACCTTACCATGAGCTTCCAAATGGTGACCTTCTATTTGACAAAGAGTTCCCGTTTGAAGTTCAATAGATGTTCGTTCTAATATCCTAAGCTTGTTCCAACGAGATCTCAAACTTGTTTGAACGAAATTCTTATTTCATTCTAATGAAGTCTGTATCTCGTTCTAACAAACTAAGAAATAAAAAAAATATATAAAAAGTATTTAAAAACAGTTCCAAATGATTTTGTTTAAAAAATAATCACCATAAATTAATTTCAAAGGATCATAATCTAATGTGTCCCTACTTGTAAGATCCTCAAAAAATGTGAGGACTACCATGGCATGAAACACGATATGATGCATATCCATCTCTAAAGCTTTTTCGCTACGTCTTCAACAGTTTTTCAAGATCGACAATACAAAGTCTAACTTATAACTCAAATTTTTCCTAAAATCATGCCAATTACAAACAAATTGAATCGGTTGGGAATTTTCCCTTATAAATCTCCCCTTTTGGCTAATCCGGGACAAAAAACCAAAGTAAAAACCCCGTGAGTCATAAAACACTTTAAAAGATTCAACCTCAAAAGAAAAAAGTACAGATGATCGATAAACACATATGCTAAGAGCTTTGCTCGCTTGAAACTTTGTCTTATGTTGTAAAACAACACACTTAAAACACCTTCAAGTGCAAAAAAAATATAACATGTATAAAATCTGCATGTGAATAAATTCAAACTGTGTCTAACAATCTCAACCTAGGTAAGATATCTCCTACTAAGATAAAGATATCATAATCATGAAAGGAAAGACACTGTTGTTCCTCATTTTTGTTTTGAACTAAACAAAGTAAGAATGCTATTTATCCCCCATGAACAAAATCTCCCCGAAATATGTGAACATATAATAACAAGAGAAATTACAGAAGTAGTAATACTACCTTGCAATCGTGTAGCATGCAGCAAGAACATAACATTGCAACACAAGCACGAATATTCACGAACCTAGAATATTAATAAATTTACTAATCAATACTGTCATGATATGATAAACATAATTAGGAATTGATGATACCAAAAATGGTATCACCAAGTCAATATATTTTGTGAGCCCAATCCAGTATAACAATGCTGGAAACACAACAACGTAATATAGAAGGAGGTGAGGCAAAGAGGGAGATAACACATAATATAAGTGGTTCAACCAATCTTGGCCTACTCCACTATGTGGGTGTGTGTGAAATCCACTAAATAAGGGATATAATGGCCTTAGGATACAAAATACTCAAGCTTTCTGTAATACCCCATAATTTTTCTAAAATAAATAATAATAATAATAATAATAATAATAATAATAATAATATTTTTTGATAAATAAAATTTTGTGGAAATTGGACTCAATTGGAAACTTAATTTAATAATTGCAAAGGTGTAATTTGTTGTTAAGTCATATTTGTATGTGATTGATTTTCTACGTGTATCTATGTGTACAGCTATAGCATTGCATGTATTGCAAAAAAAAATACAAATTAATATGTGACACAATTCAAAAGTACCCAACGTTAACATAAAATAATTCGGGATATATTTCGGTGCACATATGGGCTCGTTTAGGTGTTTTCGACCTTTACAAATAGTCCCAAATCAATAATATATAGGTTGGAGAGCTTTTGGTCTAGTTGGGATATGGATTCGGGTCTATTTGGGGGTCCAAAAATTGGGTTTTAAGCCCAACTCGGGATTAGGATTAATTAGTGTTTAAGTGGGGGTAAACCACTTCCCCACTACTATTCAGAAATGACCTAAACACAACTGTTAACGGGAGAGGACAGGAAAAGAACCAAAATAGGAAAAAAGTACAAGGAATCAAGAAGAAATCAAAGGATCCGTCTTCCACAAATTTCTGAGGCAATAATCCTTTTGCTTAATTAAAGTTTTAAGTGTATTTTCTTGATGCATTATAATGACCCTTAAAATTTCTGGGATTTCGGTTTGATATGAATGATTTCATGATGAATAAATATTCTATGCATGTAGATGGTTGAATTTAATATAGAATAAGCCCCAGAAATTTAGGTATATCGATATCTAGATATTGGGGTTAGAACCCTCAGGGTTCTTGATAGTTAAGTGGGGACATCTTGACTATTTGATATAGAGGATATTATTGTCGGTATATTGACTGAAATCCTGATGTAAACCCCATGATAGATGCCACATATCATGAATTAAATAGGGTTGGAATTTGGAATGAAATTTGAGTTGAAATATGTATTTAATGTTCATACATTCTAGGAAAATTAGGCATGAAATTAGAATTGAATATTGTAATTAATGATTGTAAGTGGACTAATTAAGTTATAGGGAATAAACTACACAACTATTAAGAAGTTTAAACCCTTAGAAGTGAAATTGTAAGGAAATTAATGAATCCCTTACTAAAATAAACAAGTAAATATGTGTTTTTGCATAAAATCAAATCGATTCGGCCATGGAGTGAATTGATTCAGTTTGGTAGCGAATGGATTCGACGATGAACTGAATCGATTCGGTCCTAAGGGCTGAGTGAGTTTGACCTAGAATTTGGTTAAGGGTAATTTCAGGAGTCCAAGCAAGTTGGTAGGACCGTTTATTGGACAATAGGGAATATATTAAAAATGAAAAGGTGCCCTTATTTTATTGGGAAAACTACATTAAACAAGATGGTTAAGTAATTATCCAAGAGAGTGGAATTAATAATTCACTAGAAGGTAAATTATTGATAAACGGAATAATTATGGACTTTATGTGAGACTTTTCTATGGTAATTATAGACTAGTTACCTATACATTTTATACGAGATAATAATATGTACTTGTATTTATTTGTGCGGACATACCAATGTTCGTGGACTGTCCTATCGTCTTGGGGGTACTTAGGTTTGGATCGGGTACCACATGTCGATACATGCGGGATCGACGATTGTGTAGGTCATATAGGTACTACATGAAGGCACTATTTACGAGAGGAATGTGTTGAGGCTGACCCAACCTGTGTCACCGTTGGGTATGGACCGTGAACAAGTATCTTGGATAGGGACCGCCCCCAACTAATGTGTGTTTTGTGATGTCCACTTATGATAAGAGATTCCTCCAAACTTGCCGATAGAGTACGAACTAGACACGAATGGTAGATGCCATTGTGTGTCAAATTTATCAAAGGACATATATAAATAATTGCAAGACTGTAATGAGATAAATTTAATTGTCTAAGAATGGGGACATAAATGACAAGACCCTACTTTGTGATGCATAATAGATGGTTATGCCTAGACGTGAGACTTATAAGACTAGGATATTATGGGTATTGGTAGTTAATTACAATCGGTACACTTAAACATTTAATTATCAAAAAATTCATTTTTATTAATTTGGCACATTTTCATAGTAATTATTTGGGACTTATTGGGTTGCGATTTATATCACACTTAGATGAGGGGTGAGGTGTTAAACTCATGCGAGTGACAAAGGGGGAATATTTTTTTTGTATAACCTGTATTATTTCATCTTGAATTAATTAAGTTAATTCTTGAACATCTAGGGCTATGACCCAAATTTAAATGTTTTCTCGCCCCAAGTTCTCCTATATAGGTATAGATGGATTGTGCTGTAGCAGTCTCGTAGTCTCTTTCATTCATCAATTTTTAGATTATTTGATTCTAGCATAGATTCTTTTCTGCGAGAGTTAGTTATTTTATTTGGAACAGTTGTAAGGGCATAAACCCAAATTTCTTTACATTATATTCGTTCGAGGCATTTACTTTGTATTTGGATTTATTATGTACTTGATGTTGGTTTGAATTTATCTATTGTTAAGGAAACATTCATAAATTTCAAAAGAGGCCATTAAAATAATATTATTTATATTACGTTTGTGCTGAGAATGGTATTAATTGACAAGCAAGCCATATGTTCGACGTATTGTGCCTGGCCGGTATTTATATGAAAAAGTTGGGGTTCTTATAATTGGTATCGCAACACGGTTCTTCTGTCCTTAAGATCTATGTTTCGTTCATTACGTTTTGTGTTGCGGTATTTGATATGTAAAGATTATCATTAGGATTCATTGTATTCTTACATTGGTACTAATTCGAACTTTATTTTCTTTTAAATGGAAAACAAAAAGGGGGCAGATTGAGGTGAGTATTTCCACATATTTCCAAGGAGGAGGCTCACTCGCAACCACGTCGTCAACTACAGGCCCCAACGGCCCAAAAGTTGATCGCACATGCTCAGATAGACACTATAGTGTATCAGGCGGTCTCTACGGCTATGGTAGCCATGCTCCAGCACTTCTCACCACCACAGACACATAAGCAACCACCACTACCACAACAAGTGGCTATACCAACTCAGGAACTGTGATATATGTGGGATAGAGAGTGGGAGGACTTTGTTAAGGGACACACTCCAGAGTTCGCTAGTAGTTCAGATATATTTGTGGCGAGTAGGTGGGAGAAGGATATTGGGAGGAACTTACGGAGGGTCAAGTGAACACGCATACAGAATCAGATGTTGGCTTCATTTAGATTAGTGGGGGTCGCACTTCAGTAGTGGGAGGAGATTACGACAGTTGATAAAAGGGACAATCTCACTATTGATCAGTTTTATGAGAGGTTTGAGGGGAAATACTTCCCCCTAGCGATGCAGTCTGAGATGAGGAGTGAGTTTATGGATCTCAAATAGGTGGGGCTTACTATAGATGAGTACGAAGAGGAGTTCACCGCCCTCTCCTACTTCATAAAGGAGGATGTTTGTACTAGGAAGATGAGTATGGACTGGTTTATTTTGGGATCAGCCTGGCACATCATGAAGGATCTTATGGGGAATCCATCATTCACGAAATACAATAAGTTGGTTAATTCTCTACTTCTCCATTGCTAGTATCACATGGCATTTCTAAAAACCAATGGAGAGAAACGTCATGGAGCGAAGTCGTCGAGACAGCAGGGCAAGAGGAGTGGGGGAAGCGGATCCCGGACCCAACAACATAGGGGCACCCCATCCGCTGACCAGAATAACAAGTTTAGAGGTGCAGATAACTGGAACAACTAGGGATAGTCAGTGCAGGGCTATTAGGGCTAGCAGTACAGAGGCCATCAGGGCCAGGGATAGGAGGATAGAGGCCAGCAGGGCCTGACGGTTTAAGCAGGGTCCTTTTTAAGAAAATTATTATACCTGTGGGGAGAAGGGTCATTCCTTGAAGATTTTTACTCGGGATAACCAGATAGCCCAAAATAAGGGAGGTTATAGGGGACAATAGCAGGCGCCACAGGGACATCGCCCACCCTTTCTAGCTCAGGGAGCCGCTGCACCAGTCGCTCTAGCACCCATCGTCCCGCCACAAGGACAATAGTCATTGAAGTATGGATAAGTCTATCATGTTGCATACACAGAGGGGCGAATACCTTCACAAGAAGTCGAGGGTATGTTTCCCATCTTTGGTCATATTGGTCGCATTCTATTCGATACGGGTGCATCTCATTCTTTTGTTAGCACGGGGTTTGCATGGGAGACGGGTATGATAGATTTTCCATCCGACATTATTTTACACATAGACTCACCAGTGGGTAGAGGGTCACCCATACAGTCAATATGCCGGGTTATCGGAATTGAGATAGGTGGACTCACCTTCGTAGTTGATTTATTAGTACTTGACATGCATGAGTACGACGTCATTTTGGGTATGAACTAGCTAGCTACATATAGAGAATGTGTGAATTGTTGTGGGAGGTCCATCATCTTTACCACTCCAGGGTAGGATATGTACCTAGTTGCGATGCCGCACCCCGAGGGTGGGTCGATCATGAATTTGTACTACATCGAGGAGGATACTTCTTCGTAGATTGTCGTGACACTAGATTCCGTCCCGGAGGTGAATGTGTTTTCTAATTTTCTTGGGTAGATTTTGTGGTTACCACCTAGTCGGGATATCGATTTCGTAATTGATTTGTTTCCGAACACTAGACCTATTGCCCATACTTCGTATCGGGTGGATCTTTTGGAGATAAGGGAGCTACAAGAGAAGATTGAGCAGTTGTTAGGGAAGGGTTTTATCAGGAGGATTACTTCACCCTGGGGGTTATACAGTGTTATTCGTCAAGAAGAAGGAAGGATATCTACGTTTTTGTATCGAATATTAGGAGTTGAACAAAGTCAGTATTCGGAATAAATACCCGTTGCCACGTATAAATGATTTATTTTACTAACTGACGCGTGATGCATATTTTTCAAAGATTGATTTCAGGTTGGGTTACCACCAGTTAAGAGTTCGGGAGTATGATATCTAAAAGACAACCTTCCTTACTAGGTATGGGACGTACGAGTTTTTGGTGATACTATTTGGGCTAACGAATGCACCAACAATATATATGGACTTGATGAACCGGGCGTTTAGGGACTATTTGGATCGATTTGTTATCATATTTATAGATGATATCTTAATTTATTCTCAAACTACAGAGGAGCACGCAGAGCATTTATTAGTGGTCTTACAAACGCTTAGAGATCATCAATTGTATACAAAGTTTGATAAACTCGGGTTTTGGCTGAGGGAGGTACAGTTCTTGGGCCACATTGTGTCCGATCGGGGGATATCCATGTATCTAGGGAAAGTTTCTACTGTGATGGAGTGGGGACAACCCACTACACCCATCGAGGTGAACATCTTCTTGAGACTGTCGGGTATTACCGTCGATTCATCTAGGGGTTCTCCAAGATAGTCGAGTCCTTAAGGAATTTAATGAGGAATGGGGTACCATTTATTTGGGATGAGGTATGACAGTAGTAATTTGAAGAGTTGAAGACTAGACTGACTACAATATTGGTTTTGGCATTGCCTCAGGTAGGGGTTGACCACAGAGTCTTCACAGATGTGTCCTTAAGGGCAATTGATGGGGGTTTGATGCAGGAGGAGAGGACAATATCTTATGCTTACCGAAAGCTTAAGCCTCACGAGGGACATTACCCCACCCACGACTTAGAGTTAGCAACTTTGGTTTTTTCATTGCGAGTGTGGAGACACTAACTCTGACTACAACATTGTGTGTCAAATATATGAAAGAACATATATATATAATTACCGGACTGTAATGAGATAAATTTACTTATCTAAGAATGTGGGCATAAATGACAAGACCCTACTTTGTGATGCATAATAGATGTTTATGCCTAGACGTGAGACTTATAAGACTAGGATATTATGGGTATTGGCATTTAATTATAGTCGGTGCACTTAAATAATTAATTATCGAAAAAATTCATTATTATGAATTTGGCACGTTGTTAGAGTCATTATTTTAGACTTATTGGGATGCGATTTATATCACACTTAGATGACGGGTGAGGTGTTAAACTCATGTGAGTAATGAAGGTGGAATGTATATTTTGCATCAACTGTATTATTTCATCTTAAATTAATTAAGTTAATTCTTGAACATCTAAGCCTCTTACCTAAATTTGAATGTTTTCTCCCCCCAAGTTCTCCTAGAAATGGATAGATGGATTGTGCTGTAGCAGCCTCGCAGTCTCTTTCATTCATCATGTTTTAGATTCTTTGACTTTAGCATATGTGCTTTTCTGCCATAGTTAGTTATTTTATTTGTGACAGTTGTAAGGGCATAAGCCTAAATTTCTTTACATTATGTTGGGTTGTGGAATTTACTTTATAGTTGGATTTATTATGTACTTGGTGTTGGTTTGAATTTATCTATTGTTATGGAAACTTTCATAAAGTTCAATACATGCCTTTAAAATAATATAATATGTATTACGTTTGTGCTGAGAATGGTATGAATTGACAAGCAAGACCTATCTTCGACGTATTGTGTCTGGCCAGCCTTTACGTGAGAAAGTAGGGGTTGTTACACTTTCTGTCTCTATGGATTGAATTCATCAGAGTTTTAGTAAGGTTGTGAATTATCCATCCTTCTAAAGGTAGGAGAAGGTAGGTATTTATATGGCTGGGGTGGTGCCATGTAGGAGGCATTTACAATATCAAGTGGCTAATGTCATTGGGTCACCTATCATATGTTCTTGTAAATAATGATTGAGAGATATTCTCCACACATGAGGTGGATGTTTTACACGCGAGGGTCGCAACCCACATGTACTCTCCCAGGCGTACTCCATTCCACATGCCTTGCCACACAAAATGTGTTAACTAAAATACACAAAACTATAAATTTTTTTGAGTTTTTATTAAAAATTTCAAATGAAATATACCAATTAAAAAAAACTCAAAGGACAAACAAAATCTTTTTGTATTTTTCAATACGACTCAACAAATGTTAAATAAAAATATAAAAGAGTCAAATAACATACAAGTAGCACACACACACACACACACACACACACACACACACACACACACATATATATATATGATGAAGAACAAAAGTTTGTGTATGTAAACATGTGAACACAATCAAGTATTAGATATAGCATGGTAAGTATCATGTGCAAGAAAATGAGAATCAATGAGTCTAATATGTAAAGCCTCCAAATTCTATTTCCTAACCCACATATGTGTAACACGATGATATATGGTTTTGGAAACCTTGGTGGATCTAGACTAAGACCTCCGATGACAATTTTTAAGATCAAGCAAAAATGCCTAGGGTGACCTATCCTATCGCAAACGCATGGTCTTAGATTGGTGTTCAAATCCAATTCCACACTTGTCATCTTTTATTTGGACGGTGCCTAACATCTTATCCAACTTCTCATACCTAGATCTGAAATCAAATTTTACACGATTCAAGTATCAATATCTCTTCAAGATCAACTATTCGAGACTCTAATAAATGCCTAGACTCCTCAAACTCAATCATATCCTTTTTTATAACCTCCATCAATCCACAAAGGCTATCTCTCTCACCCTCAACATACTCTATCTTCTCTTAAAAAGTCCCCTCACATACCCTAAGATCATGAGTTAAAATTCGCCCATTATTTCCTATGGCATGCTCTTTCAACCTGGCTTCCAACTTCAAGTCTTCCTTATTCACATTCAAAAAAATTTCATACAACTCATGGAAGGAAACTTGGATTTCACTCTTCTACTAATCTTCTTCATCATCACTCTTTTCTACACTCCATTCCCCGTCACACATTTGGGATGCACAAACGATGACCTCGCAAATGTCATGCCTAGAAATATCTTCATGGGAATATTTCTCATCAAAGCTCACATGACTACCCAGGGATAATTGCTTCCCTCTTTCAAAGTACTCTCGCCAAGGATGACATGATAAGCATTCGATTTTTTTCCCTCCTTCCTTACTTTACTGGGGCACTAAGCTAGGATATAGCCATAAACCTCAAACCATAAAGCCATTTCGATATATCACTCCTAAAGTTATCATTACAATTTTAGGGAAGTGATTGATCTTGTTATCTCAAACTTTTTTGCATCTTTCGGTTGCTTTTGAAACTTGAGAAATTTCTTCAATTTCTTTTCTAACATGGACATATCTTTGGACTTAATGTCAGATTCATCATTCAAAACATGTGTTTTTTCCTGTCGGGCTTCCAAAACAATGCCCTTGTCCTTGTTATTCATTTTGCTGGAAAATAAGTCAAGCTCACAAGTTTGTAGATCACATACAAGTTCTTCAAAAATTTTAGAATTTACAGAACCCAAGGAATTCAAAACAATCACATTTAATTAAATCTTTCAGAAAAAGACCATAAGATTTTCTTCATTACTCGATTATCCAGTATTCTCTTTCCTAAGTTAAAATATGAGTTAACTATGTAGGATAATCTACTGTAGAACTCATCGAAGGTTTCACTGTCCAACATCATAATGGTTTCGAACTGAGTTATGAGGTTTTGGAGTTTAGAAGACTTGACAACACTAGTTCATTCATGGGTGAGTTGGAGTATGACCCAAACTTCTTTAAACATCACACAAGTCATAATGCAGTGGAACTCCTGCAGGCTAACAGATCAAAACATTGCATTTAAACTATGTAAATTATAACTTTGTAACCCATGTTCAACCTCAAGCCATGACTTTACGAGTTTGGGTAACCTATTTTCTGTAACTAAGGTTGTAGGTGGGGACCAGCCAGTAAGTATCGTATGCCATACCTAATCATCTATAGCCTTAAGTGTTAATTTCATACGCGTTTTCTAGTTGCATAGTTTGACGCCTCAAACATCAGGGATCGAAGACCATTAAAACCAAAAAATTCAGGCTTAAAAATGCTAAATCTAAACACAACTTAGTGTTCTAACTCTGTTACCAATTTAAAGAGGTTCGATAGCTCAGTAAAGGATGATCTAACTAACAAAAAGTGTATTTTAAAAAAATTCAAATTTAATGACTAAAACTTTTAACAGATTAAACCCAATAAAATTTGTGTAACACTTTTAAACAGTTTTTTGAGAATACGCGATTTACCCAATTTTATATTTTTAACCAAAAACATACATCTAGGAGATATTAGATAAAATAAATAAAACATCCACTATAGGCCGATGAAATGGTAAAACCTTGGATGATCGAGCCAAATAGATTATATGATAAGGTTTTGCAAATAGATTACTATGATAAGGTTTTGCAAATACCGATAGATTACTATGATAAGGTTTTGCAAATACAAGTGAACTGTGTGATTGGGCCATCCCAGGTTTTTTCCATTATGGATATTCCTCGTACATTGGCGTCTTGGGAGATTGGTGTATTTATTTTATTTGTTGTCACCTAGATGAATGCTTTAGGTAAAAAAATAAAATTTGCTAAATTAGTTTATCGCTGCAACTCGATTTGAAATCTGTGAACAAGTTTTTGTTTGGTTAATTTGTTTAAAGGCTTGATTTTTAAAAATTGAAAAAAATTTATAAAAATTAGAGTTTTTATTTGCAAGACCATTCTTGCTTAAATGCACCAGGGATATCTAGTGCACTTTTCATACTTACATTGTATCATTGAATGGAAGAACATATAAAAATTAAAATATAAAGTTGTTTTTTTCTTTTTAATTAGGTACCTCGGTATTGGTTATTTTAAGATTTCATGCATCACAGTTAGAGTTGAAAACCTTAAATACTAAAAACAATTTTGCAATTTTTAAAAAGAAGTCACAATCGATTAATTGCTATATTGCATAATATAATCACTTTTTTAATCTCCATACAATCAAAAATAATTTTATATAAGAGGGTGTCTTAATATTTTTTAAACCCATGAAGAATATATGAATAATAAACCTTTAAAATATTAAATAAATCATGAAATTCGAAAAATGTAAAAACAAAATTAATTTAATAAAAATGAATACAAACTAAATTTAATAAAATTTAAATACAAGTAAAATAGTTTAAGAACCAAAATAATAATGCAAAAAATATTTTAGATGGAATTGTCATTTTCCCTTTGTTTACTTTTTGATCAATTTATAAAAAACTCTCTAATAGTCAAGAATGTTTGCTATGACTGATTACCAGTTTGTTCGTAATGTAAAAGTTGTTGATTTTAAGCGAAAAGTAACCAATTTTGTAGAGAATATACTTTCCAAAGTAGTTAAATACTAGTCATTACCACCAAATCTGATTATGTTTTATAAACAAATACCATAAAGTTCATCCATAATCCCAGAAAGTTTGAACTTTAGGAAAAGAAATTCATATTTCGCACACGCGCGCAAGAAAGGGGAAGAGAGAGAGAGAGAGAGAGAGAGAGATTTTTTAAAAATATTTAGTAAATATCATTTTTTTAAAATTATATACATAATATTTAATATAGTTTAAAAACAAATTATTTTGTAGTGTATATACTTTTTCCATAAAAGAATAAAAATAACGGGCTGTTTACAAGAAAACAAAAATTAATTATATAATTCAGTTTGAATCTAACATATTTTAAAGAATAATATTAAGTCCCTGACAGTGACATTATCACGCGTGTAATAATGTCCCTATAGGGACTAAACATTTTTTTTATATAAATATTGGACTAAACAATAAATGAAACAGTTTTTCAAGAATGTAACCTAACTATGTTTCATTGAGAGACAAAAGAAAAAGAAAAAAAAAACACTAACTGAGTAGCTATTTTTTCTAATATGTGTTGATAAGACAAATCTAAAGTACGTTGTTATGGCATAATCTAAGGTTACACAATTAGAAAAACATAAATGACATATTCTTTAGTGATTGAACTTTCTGTATCTTTTGAAGCTCTCACGCTCAGTTTAGACAGTTTTCTCATCATGTTCATCATCTCACATGGAACAAAAAGATGGTAAAAGTGATGTTACTTTTTATAAGAGTGGTTGTAGTCAAACACAAAATTAAGTTGGAGTTGTCATTTGGGCTTTATTTTACTGTTTTATCAATTAATGAATTTAATTAAAAAATAACTATCTTTCTAGTAGTCAAGAATGTTCGATATGACTTTTTACCAATTTATTTTTATGGTGAAAAAGTAGTTGATTTTTGACTAAAAAAACTTTTTCTCAATATATACCTTATATTTAAATTAAGTTGCAGTTGTTATTTGGGCTTTGTTTTACTGTTTTATCAAATCATGAATTTAATTAAACATTAACTCTCTCTCTCTCTCTCTCTCTCTCTCTCTCTCTCTCTCATAGTCGAGAATGTTCGATATGATTGTTTACCGATTTATTTGTAAGGTAAAAAAGTAGTTGATTTTCAACCAAAAGTAAACCTTTTTTAGAGAATATATACCTTATATTTTTTTTTGTGTGTTTGTGTGTGAGTGAGAGAGAAAGAGAGAGATTTCTTTGTGCTATTTAGTAAATACGATTTTTTAAATAACATACCTTATATTTAATATTGTTTAAAAGAAAATATTTAGTATTTGCTTTGTTCTATAACAATAAAAAAAATAGACGCATATATCAAATAGTTCCTCGAACATTTTTTAATACACGTTTAGTTCAAATCTTTTTATTTTTTTCCAAAAAGTTCCTCACCATATAAAAAAATTAAAACAATGACACACACAAACCCATTTACCCACCTCCCTCCACCCCCCACTGTCGGAGCTCCAACAGTGGAGGTGTGGTTGTGTGTGGGGGGAGTGGGAGGTGGGGAGGGGGTGCCGTTAGCACGGTCCTTTAAAAATAAGAGAATATTGGGTAAATGAGTGTTTGATGGACTAAATGGGTTAAACAAAAAATAGGAGACTTTTGTGTTTTTATGTGGTGAGGGACTTTTTGGAACAAAATAAAATGACTTTGACTAAACGTGTATTAAAAAATGTTCAAGAGACTTTTTGATAATTGATCCTAAAAAATAAGGGTCATTTAAAAAAATGTCAATAATTTCTTTAATTTTTAGTCTAATATATTTTTATAAATAATGCTTAGTTCCTACTATGACATCCACTCATAAATAGTACAGTTAATTATGTGTCAAACAATATATGTATAATAATGTCACTACAAATATTAAATATTATTTTTGAAAAAAAAGTTGAACTAAACATTAAATGAAACAATTTTTTAGCCATTAAATATTGATTATTAACCTTATTGGTAAAAGAAGAAAGAAACCAAAAGAATGAACAAATGTTGGGGCGGATGCACATGGGGACCAGGGGGGGCTTGGCCCCGGTTCAATTTTTGGAAAAAAAAATATAAGATCTTTTGGTAAAATTTGAAACTTTGAGTTATAACTCTAATTATATTAAAAAAACTAAGGTTGGAAGATTGTTATTAATTAAAAATCTAAACCGAAGGTAAAGATCCTTGTCAAATTATAATTTGTATCTACGATTTTTTGTAGTCCAACCAAATATATACCCATATTTCTATAATCCGACCCTTGTCAAATTTCTGTAATTTGTGTCCCAAACATATATGCCCAAAAAAAACTCGAAACATATAATTTGTAGTCAATTTGGATGAACTATAAGTTGTATAAAACTCGAAAAAATCCCAAAAAAAATCATCTCGGGGGAACCCACCCCCGAACCCCCGGTGCGACTAGAAACTTTGGCCCCGATTGACCAAAAATCCTGGATTCACCACTGATCGAATGAGCCTGATCTATAAGTGCGTCTTGAAAGTTCTCATCATATAGGATTGTACTCAGTAGGGGCCTGCATATGCATGAGCACTTTTATGGGCATGCACAAGGAGAGGTAGATCCATAAATTTTTTTCGGGTGGGGCACAAACCATTGTCAGGGGTTCGGGGGCGGAAGCCCCCGAAATTTTTTTTGGGGTTACAAATTTTTTAGGGGTAAAATTTTGAATTTTTTCCTTTTTTTGGGTGGGCACAAGTCAAAATTTACAATTTTCTGGGGGTAAAATTTTGAATTTGAGATTTAGGGTCGGGCACTTGCCCCACCTACTTTCCATATGGATCCGCCCCTGTCTTCTTGTATGTTTGATTGTAGAAACTTGTCTTTAAATCTCTTTAGTAAATTTATCTTTGCTCCACCTTTTTTTATTTTGTTTTCCATTATGTAATACACGTACAATAGACGGAAAAAAATTAAAATAACGAGAAAAATATATTTATAATAAACATGCTACAAAATAATTATGGCATAATGATGAAAAATATAACCATTAAATTTTCAAAAAAAAAGTTCTAGTATTAAAAAAATTAATGTTTACGCACTAGTATCAAGTATGAAAAAAAAAAAAAAGCGCAAATTTGTTGAAAAAGTGAAAATTATCAATAATGAATACATATAAAAACATAAGAGAATAAAAATCGTTAACAGTATTTGTATGTGTATTTAAGGTATATTTTATTTTTTTATTTAAACCTCCCGATAAAGTACGTTGGGTAAATAAGAACTCAACCGAACAATAGAGGTATATTAAAATTTCACTGATTAAATAAAATTTAAGGGATTAAAATAAGGATCAAATACCAAAAAGTCCTTCAAACATTTTTTAATGCACATTTAGTCTGAGGCTTTTATTTTGTACCAAAAGGTTCGCGCCAGGGGGGTAAAAGACTTTTTGATGCAAAATAAAAATGCTAGCACTAAATGTGTGTTGAAAAAAATTCGAGGGTCTATTTGGTATATGTCTCTTAAAATAAACCATCCCTTTTTTATACTCATCTATACGCAAAAAGCATATATTTTTGTGGAAACAAATACAAAATTTAATTTATTTGGCGTTAAATCTGAATATTAAGGGACCGATAATACAAATCGAGTTGGATTAGATATCTATCACATGTGATGGTTTGTATTCTATTTTTATTTGTGTTCGGATATGTCGAGATATTGTAAACCCTTCACTTTCAAAACCCTTGACTTACCTGTCCTTTGGTATTTTTTATTTCCGTGTGGTATTTCTCCTATAAAACCCCATTTCCCCTCACAACCTCTCTCAAACAATCACTACTAGCCTTTTCAACTGTTTTATAATTAGAATGGCAGAAGAAGCACATACCTACGAGCACAAGGAGGAAGTTGGGAGCACAGATCTTGTGCATGAAACTAAAGTTGAGGAGTGTGAGCATGAAGAGAAAAAACCCTCTTTGCTAGAGATACTTCTCCGATCTTATAGCAGCTCTGTAAGTTTTTATTCATATCTCTTTCTATGTATATAGATTTATCAATTTGCTCTATGTTGTGTATGGATTGTTTTACTGCTGATGTTTTAGTAGATTTGGTTTGAAAAACTATTACCCCATATATTTTTATATACATATTTTTCTATTTTTTCCAAAAAAAAAAAAAAAAAAAGTGGGGGCACAAGTCCCCACTAGTCCCAACACAACTTCGTCACTGTTTATAAGGTGTTGGTTCTCACCGCCAATGAACCAGAAGTTAGTGGAGCTTCCTGAAGTGCCCTATTGCGTGGTGGATTAAAGCAGGATGACAAATGATAAAAATGCTTGGGTCCAATTATATTCCCTTACTATCTTTACATTCTTGATTTACTTCACATGTGTGATGACAATTTATATTGTTCGAAGGTGAGTGGCTGAAATAAAACAAAACAATGAGAAAATCTTTTTATCTTCTGACATAAAATGATTTGTGAAAAGAGGAAAATATTTTGAATTTATAAAAAGTTAACTCAATACCAAAATCCCAATTCAATCCATCCCCATCCCCATCCCCCCCCCCCCCCCCCCCCCCCCCCCCCCCCTGTTTGGGATATTTTTCCATTAAATAGGTATTTTGATAGCAGGTGTTCAAGGCATATGACTGGTGGTAAGCCATGGTTTTAGAATTTCATTAAGAACAAAGCCAACACAATTAATTTTGGGGATGGGATAAAAACCAGCGTGTAATGAAGGGTTCAAAATGTTTTACCATATTTCCTACACTAGACAATATTGGTTTTGTGGATGGCTTGAAAGCTAATATGTTTAGCATAGGCCAAATGTACGATCATGTGATTGTTACCATGAATGAGTTTCAAATGATTAACATATACAATATAATATGTTTAGCATAGGCCAAATGTACTGTAGTTATTAATCTTTCAAAGGGTCGTCTTTAAATACAATATAATATTGAGAGATAAGGTAGAAAAAAAAGACTCAATATTTATATCATTTGCAATGTGAAATTTGTAAAATTTATAAGAATATGTAAGCCTTTATATGTAATGATGTTAAAAAAGATTGTTTCTATACCTATAATATAAGTTCTTTTTTTTTTAGTTGTTTTTCTTCTTTTCTCATTGATTTACGTTTTTTAAAATATGCAGTCGAGTGAAGAGGAAGTAGAAGAGGGAGGAGAGAAGATCAAGAGGAAGAAAAAGAAGGAACTCAAGGAGAAATTCGAAGAGAAGAAAATCGAGAAACACGGAGAGGACACAAGCGTGCCGATAATTAAATGCGACGACAATGAAAAAACCCATGCCGAGCCCGAAGAAAAGAAGGGTTTCCTAGACAAGATTAAAGAGAAACTTCCCAGACATAAGAAAACCGATGAGGTTGTTGTACCACCACCGGCAGAGTGCGGAACCACGGATGGCAAGGGAAAGAAGAAAAAAGGATTTCTTAAAAAGATCAAGGAGAAGCTGCGTGGATACCACCCCAAGACTAAGGAAGAGAAGGAAAAAGAAACTCCTGCCCATTAAGGAGAACAATATGGTGGTGTTAAGGGTCATGATTGTGTTGAAGTATTGGTTTGATTTGTTTTTTACTTTTTGAGTTACTGGGTTGAATTATACTTTTGTGGTTCAAGTTATGGTTTATGTTTTGGCATTTATGTTCCTTAGTGGGTGATCGGTTATTACCAGGTACATATAGTTTTTGTATTGTGACCTGGACCGTATTATTAATGGATTGATTACTTTTCTTTCTAATTTGGATTTATTGATAGTATATTCTACCTTGTCTAAATATATACATGTTGTTTGTAATTATTTTCATATTTATTTTTTCTTGTTTTTTATTTATAAATTTTATTAATCATTTTTTAGTGATTTTTCAAAAAAATATTTTTTATTTAATAACAATAACTTCAATGGACTAAAAACGGAGAATACACCATATGTAAATAAAATATATTGTGACGTTAGCGACATACCATGTAAATAAACCCAAATATAATTGTGTACATAATAACATTATATAATCGGATTTTCAAGAGCTGACCACAACACTCTCTCACACACTCTCTCTCAAGTTGTGTTTGATTTTACCTATTAAATATAAATCAAAATCATTTATACATAAGAAGTAATAAATATTGTTTTTATTTTTTAGATAAGTAAGATGTTATCGACTATTTTTTTATCTGAATAATTAAGAGGTTCAAATGTAGAGTTATGTTTGATGTCGGAATGTAATTCCAGATTGAGATGAAAAAACAAATGTAACATATGAACATATAGACATGGAGAGATAGGGAGAAGTACATCTGGAATAGATACTGAAAACATCTCTTACCTTTTTCTACACTAATTTCTCTATAAAGATTTCTAACAGTCTTTAACGAATTCGAGTGGTTTCTCCACTCATCTATTATATTTTCATATATACATATTTATATGTCCTTAAGGTTTACTTTTGTATGTATTGTTTATACAATTTTATAAATCATTTATTCAACTATTTGTACGTTTATATGCTTTTCTGATGTGGACAATTAGTAATCGAAGAAATCGTTGACTTTTAAGATCATATTTCGATGGACTGAAGAATATGATTTTTAGACCTTTAAGATTGGTAGTGACCCACAAGAATATGACTTTTAAGATCATATTTCGATGGACTGAAGAACTGTAATTGCAACATATTTTAAGGGTATTTTGAATACATACTGATATTATTGAAACTTTTTGGGATTATAATTTGAATTGTAACTATGAAAATATATTGAGTTATCTATATATAAAGATTATTTTTTGACAATTTTATCTAACATATAACATAGTTGCATCTTAACATTGAACAATGTAGCTTATATATTTGATATTTAATGTACCAAAACACATTTTTCAATTTACACCATGAAAGTGTATGGACTACATCAATATATGTTTTACACATATACTCCAATATTTCTTTTCGGCATTTATGTCTAATAAAATATTTAGAGTAATTATATTACATTATATATGTATTTTAATCGATAAATCCACATTAGACTTCCTTCTTCATTGGAAACCAACCCCAAAGAACTTCAACCAAAGGAGGCAAAGCATTTTTTCGGAGAGAGTGTTTGTTGTGATTTGAAATATTCATTGAGCATTTTTGTATTTTATTGAGCCAAGCATCTATTGTTTAAAATATATGCCAAGCATTTATTCTTTAAAGTTTAATGATCAATGCAATTGTATTAGTAATTGAAGTCTTCTCTTTTGTTTATAATTTTTAAGCGCAATAGTTCATACAAAATGTTATTCCAAGTTTTTAGTTTCTTTTGAAATTTGATGTTTTTTTTGTTTCATACTAATGACATTATTAGTTTGCATAAAAATATTTTAATTTATACCATATATACATTATAACAAAGGCTATATGCGCGGGGTTTACTACTAATACATATATAAGAACATACATTTACATTCGTATATCTTTAGTATATAGCTAAATTTGTAGATCATTCTCCCATAGTAACACGTGAAAGTAATAATTTTCCCAATTCTTATCCTTCTTATTATCTCTCCGATTTACAACTGAGTTCCCTTACACTCTATCTCTCCTCAAGTTATCATAATCCATGTTTCTTCTCTTCACATACTATGTTGCCACGTGTGTCTAATTATTTCTGCCTCAAAGACTAACTTCTCAAGTATTTTCAAGAGAATCCTAGGCACCATTTAGTACGCGATAATATTTTGGAAGGATTGTTATCGCCGACAAAGTAATTGCCTAGAAATCTTTTACCATAATTTCAAATCCCTTCCCCTGCTTGGTTAACCAAAGGATTAATGTCGTGAATCTAAATGTAGTGTTTGATTCATGTATGGAAAGTGACATGACAATGCATAGTATATAACAATAATATCCTTTAGTTACACACAGACACACACACACACACACACACACACACACACACACACACATATATATATATATATATATATATATATATATATATATATATATATATATATATATCACTATTCTAAAAAACTTGCCTAGGGTCCGCCTAGGCTTGAGGCGTGGGAGAAACGCCCCGCCTTAAGATTTTGACCCCTTATGCTTGGTAAAACCCTGAAGGCGCACTTTTTCTCTAAAAACAACAATGCTTTAGTGAAATGATATCGCATTTTAAAGATTTTTTTACAAACCGGACCATTATATCATCCAAAATAATCAATTAGTATTTTAATTTGCACTTATTCAGACATATTTGTATGATATGTAAAATTTTATTATTTTAGTAGCCTTGTTATGGTTAAAAGATATTAAAATATATTAAAAAGGCCTAAACGCCTTTTCATGCCTTTTTACGCCTAAGGCCCGCCTAGGTTTCTAAGGCTTAAGGCTTGGCCTCCACGCCTTGATCACGCCCCGCGTTTTTTAGAACATTGATATATATATATATATATATATATATATATATATATATATATATATATATATATATATATATATATATATATATATATATAGAGAGAGAGAGAGAGAGAGAGAGAGAGAGAGACTCTCCAACATACCTATTTTTTTAAAATAGTAAAAAAAAATAATTTTGAGTTAATATTTTTTATGAGTTCATGATATTTCAATATGATATTTTAATTTGCCCCTGTAAAAATATTCAAATCAAAATAATGTGTTTTGATATTTTTAAAAAATTGGTAAAAAAATGACAGTTTTAAAGGGTAAAAACTTACAGTTTTTTGACCCATTTTTTAAAAATAACAAAAACCATTATTTTCAAATGATTTTTTTATAGGTGCACATTGAAATATCATGAGCCCATATAAAAAATATCATCTCAAAATGATATTTTGAACTATTTTAAAAAAGGGTATATTCTAGGAGGGATGTTAGAGAGCTCTCTCTCTCTCTCTCTCTCTCTCTCTCTCTCTATATATATATATATATATATATATATAGTCCTATGCGGACCAGACATGTGTCACTTGGCGGTGAGCCCAGAAAAGGGAGAGAGAGTGTGCCTATAATTTAGGCGATAATTTCTAGGCGCACCGTTAGGTGATAAATGTCCGGTCTGTATTCTTATAATGTGGACTAGTCCGCACAGGAGCATTATATATATATAATCTTATTTGATAATGCTATAAAACAAAATAATATGATTCACTATTTTTAAATTTATGAACAAAAATTGTTTTCTACATAAATATATTCAAATATTTACTAAGTTTAATAATTTATGGTATATCTATGTGCATTATAGTGTATGTTAATATAACTAGTTATTACATGAGGGAAAAATACCAAAAGAAAATTTGTACGACTTTTAAGCTATTAATAGAATCTCACATAACAAAATTTTCATCTCAAAATAATATTCAGATTTTATGGATAATTTTGATAATTTAATATTTTATAAGCATCTTTGTCTTCACTGAAATTATTGTAAGGATTTCCATGGGAACGTAAGAATCCCACCTATTGGATGAATTTTGATACACCTTTTTTTCCACCAAGAAGGTAATCTAATTCCATTGTGGTCACATTCTCTTATAACCTAACCTCACACCAAACATAGTAATGTTACACATGTGACACCCCGCCTAATTAAACCTTGGGTGATCAAGCCTTATTTTAATTTAAACATGTTTCTTAAATGGTTCATTCTTAGCATCACTGTCGAACGCCTTTTAATTTACTAACCACCTAAATGAAATTAAACGGGTGCCAAATTTTATCCTTCTTAAAACAGAACATTCACCATACAACCACATTATAAATTCTAGTAATAAATAAGCAGTTTGTAAAAATACTCTGAAAGCATGTAAAGTCTTGCCGAAAACCACGGCCAATAAAAGACAACTACAAATCCATAACTAGAATAAACTGTAATAGTAAAGGTAGAACAACATGTCCAAACTAAGAATATTAAAACTGAGATCCTGCACTAGAACTTAAAAATAGGAAGCGTCTAAACAATCCCTGCAACATCCACACTTGCTGCAGCTCCCAACTCTCTGGAATGAAATCATGCTGGGTGTCCCTGTGGATGGGCACCTAAAAGGTTTTTAAAATTTTACATAGCAAGAGTTAGTACTCAAAACATTTGAAAATATTTTGCAAGCAGTTATCACAATTAAGTTATTGATTACACATATTAAGGTTTCGCACACTCCTTTGAATTTCCTCACCTCTCTTACGTAGTACGTAACTATCCAGGATACTTAGTCTACCTAGTTATACTACCCATAACCGTAGTTAACTTATTTACTGTTCGTTGTCCTTATTCTTGTAATAATTACATCACGCTATAAATTATTACTAAGACATTTACATTTCATTTCATTGTCTACTATTCTAAATTAGTAGATTATGCACATAGAATACATTTTATCACACAACAATGTATTTAATATCAGTTACCACTACATATCCTTATATTACACATAAAGGACTCTTGGGTCGGAATAATTCATCGACCCCAAGTGAAAGTTCGTTCGGAATGATCCATCGACCCTAACTATTTAAAAATATAAATAAATACACATATTCTGGTTTGGGACTCTTTCATCGCGACACCAGGTAAAAGTTTGGTTCGGCATTTTTCATCGACCCCAAATATATAATAATTTTATGTTACTTCGGAATGTCACATCGACCCTAACATAATTAATTTAGGTAATATTCTCTTAACCCAAACTTTTATATAATTTAGTAGGTACACACTCGACCCATCAAATCATACCCGTACGTAATATATTTTACTTATATTCATCGTACTTATTAATTACAATTTATTTCACTATTGTATTTATTCGAGTATTCACGCAACTCTAAGGGCCCTAGTTACCCCTCCCTTAATTCAGTAGTTAAGTTAATTTTAACCTACTGGTATTTTCTTTCCGGAATTAAATCTCACTCTTTCCGTAATTAAATTCTAATAATTTCAACATACGGCTAAATCGATCGTTCTTTCGTCAGTCCATTTCTCCAAAATTTCCACTCAATCATTTGTGGAGAAACCTAATGCTACACCTACTGGTAACTATAAAGTCCCCTCATAGGTAAAATATAATTTCTAAGGTTCCCATTAAGCGACGGTAATTAAAGAACTTTATTCACAAAATTCTCTAAAGTCCAGCCAGGGTTGATCGATCGATGGGATATGGTCGATCGATCGACTGCTCGATCGATCGACATTCAAGGGTCGATCGATCGATCAAGCAGTGACATACCCTGTTCATCTTCTTCCTACGGGTTTCACCATTTTTATTTCTCTATCTTTCATGATAATCCACCATATTTACAACCAACAACTTTTAATCATTCCTACTTGTTCTGGGATGATAACTAACGATTTAAAACAACAAAATCATTATAAATCTTGGTCAAATCAACTAAAAATCTCTCTAATATTCAAGAACCCTAAAAATGCATTCTTTATATCTTTCATCCAAATTCCAGATTTTCTTACGAATTTATCATCTAGTTTTCTATGATATCAACATACTTGGAAATCCAAAAACGTCCTACATGCAATCCTTATCAATCATGGATCATAATCAATTGTTTTATTCCCGAGAATATCATAAAAATCATAATCTTACTAAAGCTTAATTATGGGTATTATAACTCAATTATTTTGTAAATAACCACTTGCCTTATGATTTGTAGAGTCTAATTTCGTGGTTGTTGATGATGGTTGATGATTTTGATCCTTCAATCCTCCTTCCCAACAATCTTTATGGTGAAATCTCCTTAGAATTTCCCTTCCTTCCTTCTTTTGCCTTAAGAAATTTCCTCGCTCTCTTCTCTAATGGCTATGGTGTATTTTCCTTATTTCCAACCCTAGCCTCCACTCTTATAATCTGATCTAGGGTTTCAAAATTCGTAGGTCTACTTCCTCATAATTGCAAAGAGACCAAAATGCACCCGAATGGTCCCGATTTAGTCCGAAAATGACCCGGCACTCAACTAGTACCCCCGGGTACACTATTTTGACTAATTCGACCCTTTCGGAGTCAACTGTGGACTCTAAATTATCGTTTGAGTCTCTTAATTATTTTTTTACTCTCATCCTTAATTTTTGTCCTACGCGCGACACTCGATTGAGATAACTCCGGTACATCCATATAGTCACTAGACCGTACATATTTTTAATCGTCATATTCATCTTTATTAACATTATCTCTCCTTAAATTACTCTTCTCACGGAATTTAAATAAAACGTATTTAATCACATTAAATTACTTTACTCACGTAATTTAAATAAAATTCACATTAAATTACTCTACTCACGTAATTTAAAAATTAAGCAGAATTACGGGGTTTTACATACTTCCCCTCTTACAAAAGGAATTTCGTCCTCGAAATTAGAAAATACCTGTTGTGAATAATTCTGGATATTGCTCTCGCATATCCTCCTCCCGTTCCCAAGTGGACTCATCCATATTGTGATGTCCCCACTGTACTCGCACTAAGGGTACCACCTTGTATCTTAGTTTGCGCTCACTATAATCCAGGATAGCCACGGGTCTTTCTTCATACGAGACATATGGCTGCAAATCGATCTCCTCCAGTGGAATGTGCCAGAAGGCTCTCTCGCTCCTCTTGTATTTCTTCAGCGATGCCACATGGAACACATCGTGTATTCGCTGAAGATGTTCAGGGAGTCCCAATCTGTAAGCTACCGGTCCCACTCTCTCAATGATGGGAAACATCCCCACATATCTCGGTACTAATTTTCCCTTTTTGCCGAACCTCGTAATCCCTTTCATAGGAGATACCCGAATTAACACCTGGTCGCCCACATCTAGTTCCACGTGTCTCCTACCGGCGTCAGCATAACTCTTCTGCCTATCCTGGGCTATTCGAATACGTCCTCGAATCAACTCTATTTTGGAGGAAGTCTCCTTTATCATCTCTGGCCCCAATATCTTGTTATCCCCCACCTCTAACCAACAGGCGGGTGAACGACAAGGCCTCCCGTAAAGCGCCTCAAATGGAGCCATGCCAATAGTGAATTGGTAAGAGTTATTATATGCAAACTCTACCAAAGGGAGGTATGGCTCCCAATTTCCCCCAAAATATAGAATACACATTCTCAGCATGTCCTCTAACATCTGGTTTACTCTTTCCGTCTGGTCGTCCGTCTGTGGGTGATATACCGTACTCAACCGTAAGTCGGTGCCCATGGCCTCCTGAAAGCTCTGGAAAAAATGTGACACAAATATCTTATCTCGGTCCGACACAATATTAATAGGAACTCCGTGCAGCTTAACAATCTCTTAAATGAATAACTGCGCGTACCGCATGGTATCATAATCCGTACGAACCGGTAAGAAATGGGCTACCTTAGTCAAACGATCCACTATCGCCCATATGGAATCGTGACCCTTCTGTGACGTTGGTAACCCGGTAATAAAGTCCATTGATATACTTTCCCACTTCCACATGGGAATATCTAGTGGTTGTAGCATCCCTGAAGGTCTCTGATGGTAAACTTTTATGAGTTGGCATGTAACACACCTTGAGACAAATTCTGCAATATCTCGTTTCATGCCTGACCACCAATATACTCGTCGCATATCCTGGTACATTTTGTCCCCACCTGGATGTACCGAGAATTTTGACCCGTGTGACTCTGTCATAACGGCATGCCTCAAATCATCATCTTCGGGTACTATCAGCCTACCGTTGAAACGTAGTCCACCCTCTGAACTGATGGAGTAGAACTCTGCCCCCTTGGCCAGTAACTGCCGTACTTTGTCCTGACAAAATGGGTCTTCTGCCTGTGCCCTCACTACCCGCATAACGTTCTCAGGAGTGATAGCTAGAACTGCCATGCATGCTCGCGCCATTTCATCCTCGTGTCGGAGTTCACTCCACTTCGCCTTCCAAATTCCTGCTAACTCCCCAGTAGGTCTTCTGCTTAACGCATCTGCCACCACGTTAGCCTTACCAGGATGATACTGTATATCAAATTAGTAGTCCTTCACGAATTCAAGCCACCTTCTTTGCCTCATATTCAGGTCCTTCTGAGTGAACAGATATTGCAATGACTTATGATCCGTGAATAGCGTGAACTACTCGCCCAGAAGATAGTGCCTCCATATTCTCAATGCAAAAACAACCGCTGCCAACTCGAGGTCATGGGTGGGTTAATTCCTCTCATGTGGCTTAAGCTTTCGGGACGCATAAGCAATAGCCTTCTCCTCCTGCTGTAATACACCCCCAAGTCCTTGTAAGGACGCATCAGTATAGACTCGGTATTCCATTCCGCTCCTTGGCAAGGCAAGAACGGGGGCTGATGTCAACTTGTCTTTTAATTCATCAAATGCTAACTGGCAACTGTCACTCCATACGAAGGGAATTCCCTTCCGAGTCAGATTCGTCAATGGTCCGGCAATTTTTTAGAATCCTTTGATGAAGCGACGATAATAACCAGCCAATCCCAAGAAACTGCGAATTTATGTCGGTGTCGTGGGCTGCCCCCACTCCCTCACCGCCGATACCTTACTTGGGTCAACAGCAATGCCTCTGCTAGATACGACGTGGCCTAGGAACTGAACCTCCCGAAGCCAAAATCCACACTTCTCAAATTTGGCGTACAACTGATGGTTCCGCAATGTCTGTAGAACCAATCGTAAGTGTTCTCCGTGTTCCTCCTCCGTACGAGAGTAAATTAGAATGTCGTCTATGAATACAATCACAAACTGATCCAAAAACTCCCTGAATACCCTGTTCATGAGATCCATGAATACTGCCGGCGCATTAGTTAGCCCAAAAGGCATCACTCTGAACTCGTATGATCCGTACCGCGACAGGAAAGCGGTCTTAGGTACATCCTCTTCACGAATGCGCAATTGGTGGTAACCCAACCTCAAATCGATCTTCGAGAAGTATGAAGCCCCTCTCAATTGATCAAACAAGTCGTCAATCCTCGGCAATGGATAATTATTACGTATCGTCAGTTTGTTCAGCTCTCTGTAATCTACACACAGACGAAGAGAACAATCCCTTTTCTTTACAAACAACACCGGCGCACCCCATGGCGATGTACTCCGTCGAATGAAACCCTGTCCTAATAGCTACTGAATCTGCTCTTTCAGTTCCCGTATCTCCGAAGGAGTCATGCGATATGGTGCTCTGGCAATCGGTCTCGTCCCCGGTGTTAGATCAATAACGAACTGTATCTCTCTGCTAGGTGGTAACCCTGGTATCTCCTGAAAGACATCCTCAAAATCCCTCACAACTGGGATTGAGTCCAGAGAAACGACAACCCCATGTGAGGTCTCCTCCTCAATATAATATAAATGAGTTCGCGATCCTCCCTCGGGAAGTGGCATTGCCACAAGGAACATCTCTTTCCCCGGGATGGAGAACACAATGGTCCTCTCATAACAATCTACCATTGCCCTATTATGTGCCAACCAATCCATGCCTAGGATGACGTCATATCCCTCCATATCCAGCACTAGGAGGTCCGCCGCTAGACTCAATATCCCGACCATAAAGTCCACACCCTTGCAAATCGAGTGTATAAGGGACCCACTTCCCATCGGTGACTCCACACACATAAGATGAGTGTCTGCTGTCGCTAATAGGCCGGCTGCCCGTGCAAATCTAGTGGAAATAAATGAATGCGTCGCCCCCGTGTCAAACAAAATATTCCCCTCATGCCCATGAATAGGAAACATACCCGCAACTGCCGGCGGTGCTGGAGGTGCCGGCTGAAATGGAATATCACGAATGTTGAACACACGCCCGTACTGCATCTGCCCTGGCTATGGGGCCTGTACTGCTGCTGGGGCTAATGGTGCCTGCTGCCGCTGTTGGGCACCCTGTTGTTGTGCCCTGTCTTGTTGTGGACAATTTCTGCTCTTGTGACCCTGCTGGCCACAAGTGAAACACTGAAGCAGGAACTGTCTCTGTCCTTGGCCCTGTTGGCCCTGACGTTGGCCCTGTCGTCCTTGGCCTTGTTGTCCCCCATTTTGATTACCCTGGCCCTGTCGACCTTGAGGGACTGTTTGCTAAGGACCCTGCTGGCCCTGCCGGTCAAAGTGATGCCTCTCGTGCTTAAACTTCTTGGAAGAGTTCCCCTGTCGGGAATCCTGCCCTATCTGGCCCGCTGTTTGCTGCTGTGATGCGCTACTGCCACTACCTCCATCCACCTTGACTGGTTGGCTTGGCTCACCACTCTTATTTCCCTTCGTATGAAAACGGTGATCCTGATAGTGTAGTTGAGCAGCATTGACGACATCTGTGTAGGTTACCAACGCTGGATTACCAATCAAATGTTGTCTGATTCTCCAAGTTAGGCCCTCCATAAAATTGGACTTCTTCCTCTCCTCATTGCTCACCTCGTTTGGCACAAAATTGGCCAAGCGGATAAACTCCTCCTCGTAGTCAGCAACTGAGCGATCACCCTAAACCACTTCGCTGAATTTTTTCCTCATCTCTGACTCTACTGCTGGAGGGAAATACTTGCGGTCAAACCGCACCCAAAACTCAGAAATAGTCAAAGTATCTCTCTCCTCGGTGGTGGTAACTGACTCCCACCACTGTAGGGACGCTCCTGACAGACGAAAAGTGGCTAGCATCTGTTCTTGTACCCCAGTGCATTCTAGCATGCGCAAGTGGCGCTGGATATTTTTCTTCCAGTTGAACGCTTCCACTACATCGGTACTGCCCTGAAACTCGGGTGGGTGTCCCTTCTGAAATATCTCCCTGACTCGCTGCCAAGTAGATGGTCCTGCTGGAACTTGCACTACCGGTGCCACAGGGGGAGGTACTTGGGGTTGAGGAAAGTGGGATGCCATGGCCCTCATAGCTGTCTCGACTGCCTGAACCACTATTACTGCAACCTGAGTAATGGAGATTAACTCTGGTGGGGGTGGGTGTATCGGTACCTGTGGCTCCTGATGAGCCTCCCTCACCTCCTCTCTGGCTTCAGCCCTCTCGGCTCTCTGTCACCTTGGTGGCATCTGAAATAAGATTCAATTTGTAATTTAAGAGCAGAAGTACGATAACACAACAGTGAAAATTTTGAATCAACAATCCTAATAGTAGGGCTCTAATACAACCAAACATTACGCTGAATCGTAGTAAGCCGTACAGATCCTATGGACACTAGAACCTGATGCTCTGATACCATCTGTGACACCCCGCCGAATTAAACCTTGGGTGATCAAGCCTTATTTTAATTTAAACAGGTTTCTTAAATGGTTCATTCTTAGCATCACTGTCGAACGCCTTTTAATTTACTAACCACCTAAATGAAATTAAACGGGTGCCAAATTTTAACCTTCTTAAAACAGAACATTCACCATACAACCACATTATAAATTCTAGTAATAAATAAGCAGTTTGTAAAAATACACTGAAAGCAGGTAAAGTCTTGCCGAAAACCACGGCCAATAAAAGACAACTACAAATCCATAACTAGAATAAACTGTAATAGTAAAGGTAGAACAACATGTCCCAACTAAGAATATTAAAACTGAGATCCTGCACTAGAACTGAAAAAGAGGAAGCGTCTAAACAATCCCTGCAACATCCACACTTGCTGCAGCTCCCAACTCTCTGGAATGAAATCATGTTGGGTGTCCCTGTGGCTGGGCACCTAAAAGGTTTTTAAAATTTTAGATAGCAAGAGTTAGTACTCAAAACATTTGAAAATATTTTGCAAGCAGTTATCACAATTAAGTTATTGATTACACATATTAAGGTTTCACACACTCCCTTGAATTTCCTCACCTCTCTTACATAGTACGTAACTATCCAGGATACTTAGTCTACCTAGTTATACTACCCATAACCGTAGTTAACTTATTTACTGTTCGTTGTCCTTATTCTTGTAATAATTACATCACGCTATAAATTATTACTAAGACATTTACATTTCATTTCATTGTCTACTATTCTAAATTAGTAGATTATGCACATAGAATACATTTTATCACACAACAATGTATTTAATATCAGTTACCACTACATATCCTTCTATTACACATAAAGGACTCTTGGTTCGGAATAATTCATCGACCCCAAGTGAAAGTTGGTTCGGAATGATCCATCGACCCCAACTATTTAAAAATATAAATATATACACATATTCTGGTTCGGGACTCTTTCATCACGACACCAGGTAAAAGTTTGGTTCGGCATTTTTCATCGACCCCAAATATATAATAACTTTATGTTACTTCGGAATGTCACATCGACCCTAACATAATTAATATAGGTAATATTCTCTTAACCCAAACTTTTATATAATTTAGTAGGTACACACTCGACCCATCAAATCATACCCGTACGTAATATATTTTACTTATATTAATTGTACTTATTAATTACAATTTATTTCACTATTGTATTTATTCGAGTATTCACGCAACTCTAAGGGCCCTACTTACCCCTCCCTTAATTCAGTAGTTAAGTTAATTTTAACCTACTGGTATTTTCTTTCCGGTAATTAAATCTCACTCTTTCCGTAATTAAATTCTAATAATTTCAACATACGGCTAAATCGATCGTTCTTTCGTCGTCCATTTCTCCAAAATTTCCACTCAATCATTTGTGGAGAAACCTAATGGTACACCTACTGGTGATTATAAAGTCCCCTCATAGGTAAAATATCATTTCTAAGGTCCCCATTAAGCGAAGGTAATTAAAGAAATTTATTCACAAAATTCTCTAAAGTCCAGCCAGGGTCGATCGATCGATGGGATATGGCCGATCGATCGACTGCTCGATCGATCGACATTCAAGGGTCGATCGATCGATCAAGCAGTGACAGACCTAGTTCATCTTCTTCCTACGGGTTTCACCATTTTTATTTCTCTATCTTTCATGATAATCCACCATATTTACAACCAACAATTTCTAATCATTCCTACATGTTCTGGGATGATTACTAACGATTTAAAACTACAAAATCATTATAAATCTTGGCCAAATCAACGAAAAATCTCTCTAATATTCAAGAACCCTAAAAATGCATTCTTTATATCTTTCATCCAAATTCCATATTTTCTTACGAATTTATCATCTAGTTTTCAATGATATCAACATACTTGGAAATCCAAAAACGTCCTACATGCAATCCTTATCAATCATGGATCATAATCAATTGTTTTATTCCCAAGAATATCATAAAAATCATGTTCTTACTAAAGCTTAATTATGGGTATTATAACTCAATTATTTTGTAAATAACCACTTGCCTTATGATTTGTAGGATCTGATTTCATGGTTGTTGATGATGGTTGATGATTTTGATCCTTCAATCCTCCTTACCAACAATCTTTATGGTGAAATCTCCTTAGAATTTCCCTTCCTTCCTTCTTTTGCCTAAAGAAATTTCCTCTCTCTCTTCTCTAATGGCTATGGTGTATTTTCCTTCTTTCTAACCCTAGCCTCCACTCTTATAATCTGATCTAGGGTTCCAAAATTCGTAGGTCTGCTTCCCCATAATTTCAAAGAGACCAAAATGCCCCCGAATGGTCCCGGTTTAGTCCGAAAATGACCCGGCACTCAATTAGTACCCCCGGGTACACTATTTTGACTAATTCGACCCTTTCGGAGTCAACTGTGGACTCTAAATTATCGTTTGAGTCTCTTAATTATTTTTCTACTCTCATCCTTAATTTTTGTCCTACGCGCGACACTCGGTTGAGATAACTCCGGCACGTCCATATAGTCACTAGACCGTACATATTTTTAATCGTCATATTCATCTTTATTAACATTATCTCTCCTTAAATTACTCTTCTCATGTAATTTAAACAAAACGTATTTAATCACATTAAATTACTTTACTCACGTAATTTAAATAAAATTCACATTAAATTACTCTACTCACGTAATTTATAAATTAAGCAGAATTACGGGGTATTACAACACATTACCATAATTGTTAGAAGGAATCAAATTCCACCTAGTTTTTTCGCGTTCTAAATGGGTCTTATAGCAGACATTTGCCATGTTTCCTCTTTCAAATCTTTAAACTTTCTATTTTCTCTGTCTACATTGTTTAATGTAACATGTCTATTAGGGGTAACAATATTGGAAACGATACGAAAACACAACACAATACGACATCAAATTGATCACGTAGTAAAAAAATGGGCACCCTTATTATTTTAAAAGTATTTCGAACTATATAATACAAGATATTTTAAGAGTGTGTAATAAGCCATGTAGTAAAAAAATGTATTTAGCTTCAATTATATAGGAGTTTAGTGTAATTTTACTACACCACTTAAACATTTCAATTATATATTAAAATATGTATAAGAGTAAATAGATTATTTAAAACACAATTATATATGAGTTTAGTATATTTTTAATTTAAGGACAAAATAATTTAATGTACAAAAAAAGTTTTCATTCTTAAAACCACTTGAATAACATATTATAACCTTCCTCTTGTTATAAAGGATGCATCCTGCACTCCCACTTGTTATAAAGTCAACATGTATTTAAGTATATATTTATGAGTTTATAAAATTTTATGTAATTAGTTATACAAAGATTGTTTTGCAAAAAAAAAAATATAGGAATAGGTAAAGGACCCACATCAAAACATTTCCTACCAGTAGGTATATAATACCTTAGAGACCAAAATGCTTTGTTATATACATTATTGGAGTCCCACATCAAAAATAGTTTCAAGTCTCACAACTATTAACATATTATAAATCTACTCGTAACTCACTTAAAAAGCTCGGACCGAATCTGGTCTAAGAGTTTTCTAGCTCTGGCCTGCTAATATTTCAAAAACTACAGTGATCCCATTTTTGGGATCAGTAGAATGTTAATTTTACAGTGCACTAAGGGATCCTGTAAGATATCGAAGGGCATCCGTTGATTGAGTTTCAAATTTTTAATATGTATTTGAATGTAATCACCTGAATGAGAATTTAATTAGCGCGAGGGTTGACAATTATGTACTTGTGTCATTTTTTTATGTTTCTTGTCTATTTATGTTTAAAAAAAGATTGTTAAACACGTTTGTCGTATTTTTAGGTTGGTCGTGTTCGTTTTAATTAAAAAAAATATAATATTGGATTGTGTCGTTTTCGTGTTAGATAAATCTTGTTCCGGTCGTGTCTAGCTTATTACGGCCCAATAACACGATTTGGCACCCATTGTGTGTGTGTGTGTGTGTGTATCTTCGCTTCCTTAACTACATAATTGCCAATTACTCTACTTTCATAAAATTCCCTCGTAACTTGATCAAATATCATGTAAAAGATATTTCATTATGAGCCACTAACGCTCATATTTTAAGAGGATCCATTACTATGATCTATTCTTGTTCATGCCTATTATTCTTCATATTTTTTTTTCCATCTTTCTAAATTTTATCACTGACACTAACATTAAATATTTTCTCTATTTTAATTCTTTTTAGTATTTACCAAATCCATTCCATCACCACAAAATATTTCCACATATAATAGTCGAGGATATGTTGAGTAACCAATGGATAGACAGGGTTAATATGTGGAACGTTCTAGGAGAAGACATTTTCGACAGACGAATGCGAAAAAGTTGTGGAAATTATTTGAGGTCATTCTAGTCAAGTGGTTTGTGTATTTATTTATTTATTAATTTTACAACTATTTTTGTATTAGGATTCCTGCAATTGGGATTTTGAGATGTAATTAGAAAAATAAATAATTCTATTATTCCAGTGGCCATCTGGGATTTCTCCGATACGGATTCGCCCCGAAATAAGAGAATTTTGGCATGTGCGGGTCTTGAGAAATCTTTGCGGGCTCCCACATATATAAATTTTCCTTCATTAAATGATGATGAAAAGGTAGAACATGGAGTCACGAGCCTATTTTACTCAAAGTAGGCAAAAGATGTTGTAGTTCTCATAGAAATGTCATCAAAGACAAATTAATGCATACCAAATCAAAAAAATTGAGGGTCCAACGACTAAGTTACCGAACGGATAGGTGTTAGGCACCCATTCTTCCCTATTAGTATCTCATAAGCTAGGATAATATTCTTATTTTCTCCAAAATATAATTCATGTGTATAATGTGTGTGATGTGAAAATAAGTGTGAAAAATAAATCGTCATATACACATCATGAGAAGGACGAAAATGATTCATTCTGAGGAGTATAAAAAGAAAGAAAATAATCTGACAAGGTAGCCAAAATGTGTGCAGTGCGCGAAGAATGGAATATGTATATATGAGGAGGGCGCTAAAAATATGATAATCAAAAGGGACAATGATATGTGCGATATATCGGACACAAATCCGCCATGGTGAAATAAATATGTGTGTCTAACTAAAGTCTAAAAAAGAAACATAATAAAAGAATATGAAAATATGATATGATTAACCAACGGATCATGATTTACTATGAGGAAGTGAATATGCATGTTTGATGGATTACTAGTACTTATATATGTATATACGTATAATAATTCTAAATATTAGAACTAGTAAAGTAAATAAATAAGCAAATAGGATTGGAATATAGAGGATGACTAGGGACACCGAGATAGGCCAAAAAAGGCAACAAAGTCCATGTAGTTTGACAACACGCAAGGGTGGGGCTTAACCCATGAACCCAAAACTTGAAATTCTCTAAGTTCATTTAAAAATGTTCACAAGTGTTGGGAGTGTGAAAAATGGAAAATATACTTTAGGGTTTAAAGGTGAACCCTCTTTTAGGATTTTTGGTCTATAAAATTATGTTTTTTGCATATAAATAATAAAAAATGGATTAATTGGAGTGATAAAATGAAATAAAGTAAAGATATTTCAAGAGTGAAGAAAAAAATAATAAATGACACTAGTTAAATAATATGTAAAAAGATTGAAGTAGACCTCATATAGAACTTTGCTATGATTTTGACGTAAAGCAGGCTAATTTTTATGGTGTTTGAGTGGTGGTGGGGTAATGGTAAAATTGGGTGGCAAAAAGTGAGGTCAATGCGATGTAAGAAAAGTGGAGAGAATTTTTAGAACATGAAATTTCATAATGACGATGCACTAATTTCGAGGTAGAGGTTGTTTTAATTTTCAGAAAAGGGTTCTTACGAATTAGGCCATGACTTCCTTAAATAGAAAAATATAGGGCCAGGGTCTATCCCGATTGGCATAGGCCCTGATCTGCCGATCGGTATACCCCTATCTTGTTGATGAAGTAAAGTACCCCTCTAACGATAGGCAGAGGGTCTGGGGTGGCCTATAGGCAGTCCAAAAAGGAATTTTTGTAAAAAAACATGCAGAAAATGCGAATCATAAGTCCGAATCGCGCAACAAACAAAACCGTTGAAAAACATATTCAAATCCATATAAAAATCTATTGGGCCACTTTCGGGTCTGAGAGTTAACGAAAGTCAAACGGTGCTTGAAAATGCTTGATAGCGTCTAGGATGGGGTTTGTGGAGTAAAAAGGCAAGTACGCACGAACCGTACGATCGATTCACGCATGGAATTGACCATTGGAAGGGGTATTAAAAGCCTTATGAAAGTGAAAGACATATTCCGAGGTTTGAAAGTTGAACAAAGTTAAACGGAGCTCGTAAGCATGTGGTGGATTTAGGATAGGGTTCTTACATTAAAAAGCGAAGTACGAGCGAACTGTAGGGATAATTCATGCATGGTATTGATAGTTGGAAATGGTATTTGGCGGCCCTATGGAAGTGAAATGAGCTACGAACATATTTGGGAGTTGACCAATGTCAAAATCGGCTCGAAAGAGACTGATGGTCTCTAAGACGGGGTTTCGAAGAAAAAAGTTAAGGACGTGCGAACCATGAGGCCAAGTCATGCACGATTTGGACAATTGAAAAGGGTATTTAGAGCCCTATGAAAGTTTATGGATTTACTCTCGGGTTCTAAAAAGTCATTATATGCAATGTAAGGATGGTCTTGTAAACAAAAAGATTTTCTTATTTTTCAAATTTAAGGAAAAAAAACTTTAAATAAGTTAATGCAATAAAATCCTTTTAACCAATTAAACCGTTTATTATGAAAAAACGAGTTAACCAATTTTATCTTTTTTAACCTAAAACATGAATCTAAGTGATAAAAAGATTAAATAAGTAAAGCATCACCACACGCCAATGTACGAGGAAAACCCACAATAGGAAAAACCTCGGATGACCCAGCCAAACAGTTAACCATGATAAGGTTTTACAAAGACTAGACGGTGGTCTTATTCAATGACTCGTCTCCCTAGAAAGCTTTAATGTGCTTCTATCTTCAACCTCTCCTTCACATTGCAACGTAGGAGTCCACCCACGCAAACTGCCACAACATGTGAATCCACACGTGCCCGGGTATCCACCGATGAGGCTCAAAAAGTATCTACGAAATAGGAAAATGGAATATTGAAATGGAAGTATCTACGAAACCTTCTCTCTCCAGATGATTATAAATAGACTTTGTGCCCAACAAAAAGATCTCAAAGCATAAGAATATTGAAATATGGATATTTAAACTCTTTTGGGTGAAATAATGGTTTTGAAATTTAGTAAAAAAATGGGAATTTTTCTTTGCCAAATGTTCTTCAAAATTTGAGTCCATCACGCTTCTTTACATTAAACCAAGAAATTCGAGGCGACAAGTTCGTCCAAATGAAAACATAGTTCTCATTCGAACAAAATTCATATTTTGTTCAAATCATGACCCATCTCGTTCGAACGAACATGCATTGTGGTTCAAACGACCTTCCCATGAGCTTCCAAATGGTGACCTTTTATTAGACAAAAATTTACCGTTTGAAGTTCAATAGATGTTCGTTCTAATATCCTAAGCTTGTTCCAGCGAGATCTCAAACTAGTTTGAACGAAATTCTAATGAAGTCTATATCTCGTTCTAACGAACTAAGAAATAAATTTTATTTTTCTAAAAATTATTTAAAAATAGTTCCAAATGATTTTGTTTAAAAAATAATCACCCAAAATAAATTTCAAAGGATCATAATCTAATGCGTCCCTACCTATAAGATCCTAAAAAAATGTGAGGACAAACTTGGCATGAAACACGATATGATGAGTATCCATCTTTGAAGCTTTTTCGCTACGTCTTCAACAGTTTTACAAAATCGACAATCCAAAGTCTAACTTATAACTCAAATTTTTCCTGAAATTATGCCAATTACAAACAAATTGAATCGGTTGGGAATTTTCCATTTTAAATCTCCTCTTTTGGCTATTTCGGGACAAAAAACCAAAGTAAAAACCCCATGGGTCAGAAAACACTTTAAAAGACTCAACCTCAAAAGAAAAAAGTACAGATGATCGACAAACACATATGCTAAGTAGCTTTGCTCGCTTGAAACTTTATCTTATGTTTTAAAACTACACACTTAAAACACCTTCAAGTGCAAAGAAAATATAACATGTATAAAATCAGCATCTGAATAAATTCAAACAATGTCCAACAATCTCAACCTAGGTAAGATATCTCCTATTAAGATAAAGATATCATAATCATGAAAGGAAAGACACTGTTTTTCCTCATTTTTGTTTAGAACTAAACAAAGTGAGAATGCATAAAACTATTTATCCCCCATGAACTAAATCTCCCCGAAATATGTGAACATATAATAACAAGAGAAATTACAAAAGTAGTAATACTACCATGCAATGGTGTAACGTGCATCAAGAACATAACATTGCAACACAAGCACGAATATTCACAAGCTAGAATATTAATAAATTTACAAGAAGGGGGTGAGGCAAAGAGGGAGATAACACAGAATATAAGTGGTTCAACCAATCTTGGCCTACTCCACTATGTGGGTGCGTGTGAAATCCACTAAATAAGGACTATAATGGCCTTGGGATACAAAACACTCAAGCTTTCTATAATTCCCCATAATTTTTCTAGAATAAATAATAATAATAATAATAATAATGTTTTTTGATAAATAAAATTTTGTGGAAATTGGACTCAATTGGAAACTTAATTTAATAATTGCAAAGGTGTAATTTGTTGGTAAGTCATATTTTTATGTGATTAATTTTCTGCGTGTATCTATGTGTATTGCTATAGCATCGCATGTATTGCAAAAAAAATTCAAATTAATACGTGACACAATTTAAAAGTACCCAATGTTAATATAAAATAATTCGGGATATATTTCGGGGCACATATGGGCTCGTTTATGTGTTTTAGACCTTTAGAAATAGTCCCAGATCAAAAATATATAGGTTGGAGAGCTTTTGGACTAGTTAGGATATGAATTCGGGTCTATTTGGGGGTCCAAAACTTGGGTTTTAAGCCCTACTCGGGATTAGGATTTATTAGTGTTTAAGTGAGGGCAAACCACTTCCCCAGTACTATTCGGAAACGACCTAAACACAACTGTTAACGGGAGAGGAAAGGAGAAGAACCAAAATAGGATAAAAGGACAAGAAATCAAGAATAAATCAAAGGGGTTGTCTTCCACAAATTTCTAAGGCAATAATCCTCTTACTTAATTAAAGTTTTCCTTGTATTTTCTTGATGCATTATAATGACCCTTCAAATTTCTGAAATTTAGGTTTGATATAAATGATTTAATGATGAATAAATATTCTATTCATGTAGAGGGCTGAATTTAATATAGAATAAGCCCCATAAATTTAGGTATACCGATATCTTGAAATTGGGGTTAGAACCCTCAGGGTTCTTGATATTTAAGTGGGGACATCTTGACTAGATGATGTAGAGGATATTATTGTTGGTATATGGACTGAAATCCGTATGTAAACTCCATGATAGATGCCACATATCATGAATTAAATAGGTTTGGAATTTGGAATGAAATTTGAGTTAAAATATGTATTTAATGTTCATACATTCTGGGAAAATTAGGCATGAAATTAGAATTGAATCATGTAATTAATGATTGTAAGTGGACTAATTAAGTTGTAGGGATTAAAATACATAACTATTAAGAAGTATAAAACCTTAGAAGTGAATTTGGAAGGAAATTAAAGAATCCCTTACTAAAACAAACAAGCAAATATGGGCTTTTGCATAAAATCAAATCGATTCGTCCATGGAGCGAATTGATTCGGTTTGGCAGCGAATGGATTCGACCATGAACCAAATCGATTCAGTCCTGGGGGCTGAGTGAGTTAGGCCTAGAATTTGGTTAAGGGTAATTTCATGAGTCCAAGCGAGTTGGTAGGAACGTGTATGGGCCAATACGGAATATATTAAAAATGAAAAGGTGCCCTTATTTAATTGGGAAAATTACATTTAACAAGATGGTTAAGTAATTATCCAAGAGAGTGGAATTAATAATTCACTAGAAAATAAATTATTAATAAATGGAATAATTGTGGACTTTATGTGGGACTTTTCTATGGTAATTATAGAGTAGTTACCTATACATATTATACGAGATAATAATATGTACTTATATGTATTTGTGTGGACATACCAATGTTCGTGGACTGTCCTAACGGCTTGGGGGTTCGTACGTTTGGACCGGGTACCACATGTAAACACAGGCGGGCTTGACGAATGTGTAGGTCGTATAGGTACTACATGGAGGCACTATTTATGAGAGGAATGTGTTGATGCTGACCCAATCTGTGTCACCGTTGGGTATGGATCGTGAACAAGTATCCAGCATAGGGATCGCCCTCAACTAATGTGTGTTTTGTGATGTCCACTTATGATAAGAGATTCCTACAGACTTGTCGATAAAATATGAACTAGACACCCATGGTAGATGCCTTTGTGTGTCAAATATATCAAAGGACATATATAAATAATTGTCGGGCTGTAATGAGATAAATTTAATTGTCTAAGAATGGGGACATAAATGACAAGAGCCTACTTTGTGATGCATAATAGATGTTTATGCCTAGACGTGAGACTTATAAAACTAGGATATTATGCGTATTTGTAGTTAATTACAGTCGATACACTTAAACATTTAATTGATAAGCGAACCATATGTTCGGCGTATCGTGCCCAGCTAGCCTTTAGGTGAGAAAATTGGGGTTGTTATAATTGGTATCACAACACAGTTTTTGTCTCCTTAAGATATGTGTTGCGTTCATTACGTTCTGTTTTGCGTTATTTGATATGTAAAGCCTATCGTTAGGATTCATTGTATTCTTACATTGGTTCTAATTCGAACTTTATTTTCTTTTAAATGGAAAAACAAAAAGGGGGAAGACCGAGGTGAGTAGTTCCACAAGTTTCCAAGGAGGGGGCTCACTCGCAACCACATCATCAGCTATAGTCCCCAAAGGCCTAATAGTTGATCACACATGCTCAGATAGACACTATAGTGTCTCAGGCGGTCTCTACGGCTATGGTAGCCATGCTCCAGTACTTCCCACCACCACAGACACATAAGCAACCACCACTACCACAACAAGTGGCTATACCATCTTAGGAACTGGGTTATATGTGGGATAGAGTGACGAAGGCCTTTTTTAAGGACCAGCCTCCAGAGTCCGCTGGCAGTTTAGATATATTTGTGGTGAGTAGGTGGGAGAAGGATATTGAGAGGCACTTACGGAGGGTCAAGTGAACACCCATGCAGAAGAAGATGTTGGTTTCATTTAGATTAGTGGGGGACGTACTTCAGTAGTGGGAGGAGATTACGATAGTTGCTAAAAGGGGTAATTTCACTATTGATCAGTTTTGTGAGAGATTTGAGGGGAAATACTTCCCCCTAGCGATGCAGTCTGAGATGAGGAGTGAGTTTATGGAGCTCAAATACGAGGGGCTTACTATAGCCGAGTACGAAGAGGAGTTCACCGCCCTCTCCTACTTCGTAAAGGAGGATGTTTGTACCGGGAAGATGAGTATGGGCAGGTTCATTTTGGGATCATCCTGACACATCAGGAAGGTTTTTATGCTGAACCCATCATTCACGAAATATAATCAGTTGGTTAATTCTCTACTTCTCCATTGCCAAGATCACATGGAATTTCTAAAAACAAAGGGAGAGACATGTCATGGAGTGAAGTCATTGAGACTGCAGGGCAAGAGGAGTGGGGGAAGCGGATCTAGGACCCAATAGCACAGGGGCACCCCATCTGCCGACCAGAATAAGAGGTTTAGAAGTGCAAACACCTAAAAAAACCAGGGATAGTCGGTGAAGGTCTATCAGGGGCTAGCAGTATAGAGGCCATAAAGGCCAGGGATAGGAGGATAGAGTCCAGCAGGGCTACTGGTTTAAGCAAGGTCTGTTATAAGGAAACTATTAAACCTATGGGGAAAAGGGTCATTCCTCAGAGATTTTTTCTCGTGGTAACCAGATAGTCCAAGATAAGGGAGGCTATAGGGGACAATAGCAAGCGCCACAGGGACATCGCCCACCCTTTCTAGCTCAGGATGACGCTATACAAGTCTCTCTAGAACTCGTCGCCCCGCCACAAGGACGATAGTCATTGCAGTATGGATGAGTCTATCATGTTGCAACCACAGAGCGGACAATACTTGCACAAGAAGTCGAGGGTATGTTTCCCATCTTTGCCCATCTTTGGTCATATTGGTCGCATTCTATTCGATACGGGTGAATCTCATTCTTTTGTTATCACGGGGTTTGCACGGAAGACGGGTATGATAGATTTTGCATCCAACATTATTTAACACATAGGCTCACCAGTGGGTAGAGGGGAACCCATACAGTCAATATGTCGGGTTATAGGTATTGAGATAGGTCGACTCACCTTCGCAGTTGATTTATTAGTACTTGACATGCATGAGTACGACGTCATATTGGGTATGAACTGGCTAGCTACATATAGACCATGTGTGGATTGTTGTAGGAGGTCCATCATCTTTGCCACTCCAGGGTAGGAGATGTACCTAGTTGCGATGTCTCACCCCATAGGTGGGCCGAGCACGCATTTGTACTACATCGAGGAGGATACTTCTTCATAGGTTGTGGTGACACTAGATTCCATCCCGTAGGTGAATGGGTTTTCTAATATTTTTGGGTAGATTTTGTGGTTACCACCTAGTCGGGATATCAATTTCATGATTGATTTGTTTCCAGACACTAGACCTATTGCCCATACTCCGTATCGGATGGCTCTTTTGGAGATAAGGGAGCTACAAGAGAATATTAAGCAGTTGTAGGGAAGGGATTTATCAGGAGGATTACTTCACCCTGGGGTGATACAGTGTTATTCGTCAAGAAGAAGGAAGGATCTCTACATTTTTGTATCGACTGTCAGGAGTTCAACAAAGTCCTGGGGTGATACAGTGTTCTTTTAAAAAGTCCCATCACATACTCTAAGATCCCGAGTTAAAATTCGCTCATTATTTCCTATGGCATGCTGTTTCAACCTAGCTTCCAACGTCAAGTCTTCCTTATTCACATTCAATATTTTTGCATACAACTCATGGAAGGAAACTTGGAGTTCACTCTTCTACTACTCTTCTTCATCATCACTCTTTTCTTCACTCTATTCCACATCACACATTTCGGATGCACTTCTACTACTCTTCTACTACTCATGCCTAGAAATATCTTCATGGGAAGATTTCTCATCAAAGCTCACATGACTACCCAGGGAGATTTCCTTCCGTCTTTCAAATTACTCTCACCAAGGATGACATTATAAGCATTCGGTTGTTTGCCCTCCTTTCTTACTTTAATGGGGCACTAAGCTAGGATATAGCCATAAACCTCAAACCATAAAGCCATTCCGATTTATCACTCATAAAGTTATCATTATAATTTTAGGGAATTGATTGATCTTGTTATCTAAAACTTTTTCGCATCTTTTGGTTGCTTTTGAAACTTGAGAAATTTCTTGAAATTATTTTCTAACAAGGCCATATCTTTGGACTTAATGTCAGATTCATCATTTAAAACATGTGTTTTTTCCTGTCGGGCTTTCAAAATAATGCCCTTGTCTTTCTTATTCATTTTTAGGAATATAAGTCAAGATCACAAGTTTGTAGGTCACATACAAGATCTTCAAACTTTTTAGAATTTAAAGCACCCAAGGAATTCAAAACAATCACATTTGATTAAATCTTTTGCGACATCCCGCCTAATAAAATACCGGGTGATCAGTCCTATACCAAATTAAAACAGGAATCCCAGTTGAATCATCCTTAGCATCACTGTCGAAAACTTTTTAAAACTTACTAACCACCTAGTATTCCAAAAGCTGGTGCCAATTTTAACTTTTTGATTAAACACAACAGTACATGCGGAATTGAAATATAAACCATTCACACAACTGAATGAAAGTAAATAGAATAATAATTACACAACTTGCCGAATAAATCACCGGCCACCAGATAAATAATCCAATACAAATATTCAACACCTGAATGAATTACACCTGAAAACTATACCGAGAAGTCTGGGCTACAAGCCCTAAATAAAACTGAGACTGATACAAGATTACTACTCTAGGAATGAACGAATGATGCATCTAATCCAAACTCCTGCTAGCATCCACATATGCCGCAGCTCCATGTCCCTGAAATAGAATATCAATCCTCGCGTCCCTCTGGCTGGACACCTAAAAGGTTTTGAAAATAGTTTTATAGCAAGGGTTAGAACCCAAAACATTTTGAAAATATTTAGCAAGTGAATTAACTGCAGTAATTTAAAATGCATGAATGCGCTTCATATTTAAGTTAGTGTCGCACGCCCTTGAGAACATTCTCACCCCTCCACTATTGTGCACACCTACCGGTTACCTCAAACCCCACATAGTTGTACTACCCCATCCAACTAGTCCTGGTATAACCTTCCCTTGCCATACTACTCTAACCCGAGTATAATGATTCTTGAATTACAAGTTATTTCACAATTAACTTAATTAATTCCTCTTAAATAGCAGCATATAACCGTGTCACAAGTTATATAAAGTACATACATCACACACTGTATTATTCCCACAATTGATTAACTTAATTAATTTCCCAATAATTAACTGCATATAACTGTAACCCGAGTTATATAAAGTAAATACATCACATACTGTATTATCACCTACATATAATATTTACTACCATATTATACGTACCGTTACTAACATCCACACATATATCATACGTGTATCCATCCTTCTGAGTTTACCCTCACCGAATGATTCCCTCTAGAATGCTATCTCACTAGGTCTGCTCACAAAACCTAGTTTCCCCAAGTTAGAATCGCTCACCAACTTGGACCAAAAATATAAACGAAGTGGACGCGGTCATATTCCTTCCCTCAAAGTGAGATAAATCCCTCACCCATATATACCGGACGCTATGACCTGGGGATATACTCTCCCTACTCCTCAAGCTAGGGGATTCACCCACATCGCGCAACCTCCCTTGATAGCATTAGAGTATATAAATTTAATAAATATCTAATCACTTATATTTACTATCACGCACAATAAATACACGTATATATATATACTATCACGGCACCGTATATATATAATATAAACCCCGGCTTTACCGTGTACTCAAAATCCCATACACTGCCTATAATTTAATATCACACACAATATATACACGTATATATATATTATCACTACACCGTATATATATAATATAATCCCCGGCTCTACCGTGTACTCCAAGTCCCGTACACTGCCTGAAATTTCCTGAGTCTGTGGCCCGACTCAATGTAGTAAATTTTCTCACTTAATAATTTATCGTTTTCCCGAGTCTATGGTCCGACTCTAATATTTTTAACTCACTCTTTAATTTATATAATACCTTCCCCGAATCTATGGTCCGACTCCAATTAAATTAATTGACACACTTATTAATTTAATACCTTCCCGAGTCTATCGTCCGACTCTAATTAAATTAATTAACACACTTATTAATTTAATGCCGCCCGAGTCTATCATCCGACTCTAATTTAATTAATTTACTCATTAATTAATCATCAAAAATCCGAGTCTGTGGTCCGACTCTAATATTTTTAATTTACACATTAATTAATTAAATCCTACCCGAGTTCACAATCCGACTCTAATTAAATTAATTAATACGCTCATTAATTTAATACTACCCGAGTCTACAATCCGACTCTAATTAAATTAATTAATACACCTATTAATTTAATACTACCCGAGTCTACAATCCGGCTCTAATTAAATTAATTAATACACCTATTAATTTAATACTACCCGAGTCTACAATCCGACTCTAATTAAATTAATTCTCACACCCATTAATTTAATCTTACCCGAGTCTATGTTCCGACTCCAAATTAATTACTCTCTCTCTCAAAATAAGTTTAATACTTTGGTGTCACATAACCAACGTACCCGGACTCACTCACTCGATCCATTTTTACATCTCATAATTTCATTCTCACATTTTCACCCACAATGTGTCACACATTTATTTCCATAATTTGCCAATTATATTTACCTATAATTGTTAGCACCCCCGGACTCACCCACTTGGTCCATAACTAAATATTTCACCTAAATTCCTTTAATAATGTAGTGTCACCCAACTACAATTCCTGAATATCATTCTTCGGCCCAATATCAAAAATTGAATTATTTCTCCAATTTCGTTCATCTCATGACATACCGTTCACACCCTCCTAAACCCAATTATATTACCCTATAATTGTTAAGGAAACATATGTCCCATATAAATTTATCACCAAATAAAGTAAGGGAATTAAAACATAAATTAAACCCCCATTAAAAACAAGTTGGCCGAACTGCCAAATTCTTGGGACCCTCGATCGATCGAGCCCCCTGGGTCGATCGATCGATCGAGCAGGTGGTTGTCTTCCTCGGCTTGCTGTTTCAGCCATGGCCGAATTTCCAAGGTTTTTCCTCTCCATTTTCCAACCTTAAGTAATGATTTGTAACCAATCAATTACACCCATAACAAGTCTCAATCATCTATAACTGTTTTAGCATTCTTGATTCATACGATATCTCACTATATTTAAAGATGGGTTTTTCCATTAAAATCCATCAATCTTGTTCTACAACCAATTTCCAAATTCAGATTTTTCCCCAGTTTATATTCCGAATTCTTATTCCAATCAAATATCTATACTCAGATATGTTCAACACAACAATTTTTACTATGAATCTCATTCAATAGTTTCACGAACAAAAACCCCATTTGGTACCCATTTATCCCCAAAACGAATTTTGATTTACACATCACTATGATATGAATTGATTATCATCAATTTAGAAATCACAACAGTTAACCACTTGCCTGGATTGTTCGTAGTGTCTGATCCGTTGTTGCTGTCCCTTAATTTGGCTCCAATAACCTCCAATTTGCTCTTGATTTGCTTTCCCCCAAATCCCCTCTCAAACCCTAGGTTTAGAGTTATGTTGGTTGCCATTTCTTAATCTCCCAACTAGGTTAAAAACCCTTAATCCCGTTTTTCACCTAATGGGCTTAATTAAAGTAGCCCAACTCACCCCGTGTGGGCCCGACTATGCCCAAAAATACCCCGAGACCCAATTACTACCCCCGGGTACTCTTTTCTGACTATCTCGACCCATCCGGACTCAACCGCGCACTCAGAATTGGCATCCGAATTAATTTATAAAAATCCTTATCTCACACTGAATTTAGTCTATATGACTCCCGGCTGAGATAAATGCATATCCCGTCATTAATACCCGAAATGACGTAATTAAATTATTACTATGCACTTAGTAAATAAATTTTCCTAAGCATTAACCATTCACTTCCCGATTAATATTTAAATAAATATATTGCCATAATTAATTCAATTAAAATTACAACACACCAGTAATTTAAAATTCCCGAATTAATTAAATATTAAATGCACAAAAATACGGGGTGTTACATACTCCCCCCCTTACAAAGGAATTTCGTCCTCGAAATAAAGATAAACCTAGTGTTCCAGTATTCACATATTACTCACTAGTCATGTGCCTCCAAGCCCGCTATATCTAGCCCATCCGCTTTTAACCATATGTTACACAAGTATGCACTTAAATTTAACCAGGGCGCCCATACACCCTATACCCGTGCTTAACCGCACAAAATTTTGCCTTAATTAACCAGGGTGCCCATACACCCTATCCCCGCGCTCTACCGCACGAAATTTACCCGACTATGCTAGTCGTAACCCGTAATATAACGTCAAACCCGTAGTCATATTATATATATATATATATATATATATATATATATATATATATATATATACTGCCCGGGTACTCAACCCATGCTACGTCCAATTATCTCCCCATAAATACTTATCTCTCAACACAAAAGAATATACGCTTACCCTTATGCTTCCAAAGACAACATAATACCGCGCTCTTACTACCCCTAGTCCTTGCGCAAAATAAACCCCGAGCTATCTCTCTTCGCTTGAAAATTCAATTTAACCACCCCGATTCACTTCAGTAAACATCCCCACTTACCGGGATAAAAATGTGAGAACACAAAACCTCACTATGTGCCATCGCACCACGCAATACAACATATATATCCGCATATATATAGGCTATACGCCCTCTCCGGTGATACCTAGTACCAACCATACCCTGGTGTCGCGGACACCAAAATTTAACTCCACTATCCACAATAGTTAAATTCCATCGCTATCCAGCCAATGTTTAAAAAGTATTATCAACCCTACTCCCATAATTCTCGAAAGTAGTAATTCCTCGCATAATTCAACCAATCATTCCGTGTACGCCTCCACTCTCCTGTGAAGAACACTAAGGAACTCCGCTACCCTACGGAAGGTTTACCCACATGTTATGGCTGCTACCGCCAACGCACCCACTAAGTTCGACTCACTTGCGAACTCTAGTGAAAAATAAGTCTTATACCGTGACATCCTCTTTGTCACTCAAAAATATACCCCATGACCCTAGGTTAAAAATAATTACCTCTATACTCCAGCTACAACGGCTGGTTCTCGGGTTTTCGGAGCAGCTTCTCCCTGCCCGAATGCACCCGTCACTTGCTTTAGTGGTTGTACATCCACGACCTCGTCCTGTAGTTGACCCCTGCCTCGCTTAAGGCAATATCTCTTCATGTGTCTCTCTTTTCCCACAAATGAAGAACTTTCTAATATGTTCACCCTGCCACTGATCCCTTCCACACCAACCTTGTTGGAATTCCTGGCCATCCCGCTAATAGCCTCCAGTTCTAGATCGTTTGGCATGATTTCCTTGCCGGAAATCCTGCCCCTGATCTCCCCTAGTCTGTTGCTGGGATACCCCACTGGTATTATTCCCTTCTACCTCATTTGACTGGTTAATCCCCACTCCCTTCCCGCTTCCTTTCGCGTGGAAGCGATATTCCCGACAGTGCCCGAGTGTTGCGTTAATGACATCAGTATAATCTACTAATGCAAAATTATCAATTAAATGTTGTCTGATTCTCCAGACTAACCCATCCATAAACTTTGCTTTCTTTCTCTTTTCCTCGCTTACCTCATCCGGTACAAAATTTGCCAACGAGTGAAATCTTCCTCGTAATCGGCCACTGAACAGTCTCCCTTGAGTCTCCTCACAAAATTTTCTCCTTATTTCGGTCTCGACCGCTGAAGGAAAAATACTTGCGGTCGAACCGTACCCAAAACTCTGCAGTAGCTAGTGTGTCCCTTTCCTCAACTGTGGTGATCGACCCCCACCACTGTAGCACCGCTCCCACTAACTAAAAGTGGTTAGCATTTATTTCCGCACCCCATCGCAATCTCCCATGCGTAGGTGACGTTGGATACCTATCTTCCTTGACACGCTAGTACTACACCTGAACCTCCTCACAACTCTGGTGGGTTCCCACTAAAAATAACTTATCTTTCTTATTTGCACCCCAACGACCCCGCGTGAGTCTGAACATTCGTCGCCACTAACACTTGTGGCGGATCACGTGGAAAGTACCCTGCCGTTGTGACCATCGTCGTTTCAACTGCCTGCGCCACTAGTTCCGTTACTTGTGCTGCCAAAAATCATCTCTGGTAGTTGCTGCGGTAACTCTTGCCCCTGAAGAGCCTCTCCCATCTCCCCCTGCTTCCCTAGCTGCTCTCTATCTCCTGGGCGTCATCCGGAATGAGAATCGAGTTTGTATGAGTTCACTTTCAAATATAAATTTCGCAGAAGGATGTATATACGCATACGTATGAGAATACAACAATCCTATGATAGGGCTCTATATCAAAGATTGCTAAGCCAAAACGTGAAAAGCCGCACAGATCTTAAGGACACTAGAACCTGATGCTCTGATACCATCTGTGACAACCCGCCTAATAAAATACCGGGTGATCAGTCCTATACCAAATTAAAGCAGGAATCCCAGTTAAATCATCCTTAGCATCACTGTCGAAAACTTTTTAAAACTTAGTAACCACCTAGTATTCCAAAAGCTGGTGCCAATTTGAACTATTTGATTAAACAAAACAGTACATGCGAAATTGAAATATAAATCATTCACACAACTGAATGAAAGTAAATAGAATAATAATTACACAACTAGCCGAATAAATCACCGGCCACAAAATAAATAATCCAATACAAATATTCAACACCTGAATGAATTACACCTGAAAACTGTACCGAGAAGTCTGGGCTACAAGCCCTAAATAAAACTGAGACTGATACAAGATTCCTACTCTAGGAATGAACGAATGATGCGTCTAATCCAAACTCCTGCTAGCATCCACATATGTCGCAGCTCCGTGTCCCTGGAATAGAATATTAATCCTGGCGTCCCTGTGGCTGGACACCTAAAAGGTTTTGAAAATAGTTTTATAGCAAGGGTTAGAACCCAAAACATTTTGAAAATATTTAGCAAGTGAATTAACTGTAGTATTTTAAAATGCATGAATGCGCTTCATATTTAAGTTAGTGTCGCACTCCCTTGAGGACATTCTCACCCCTCCACTATTGTGCACACCTACCGGTTACCTCAAACCCCACCTAGTTGTACTACCCCATCCAACTAGTCCTGGTATAACCTTCCCTTGCCATACTACACTGACCCGAGTATAATGATTCTTGAATTATAAGTTATTTCACAATTAACTTAATTAATTCCTCTTAAATAGCAGCATATAACCGTGTCACAAGTTATATAAAGTACATACATCACACACTGTATTATTCCCACAAATGATTAACTTAATTAATTTCCCATTAATTAACTACATATAACTGTAACCCGAGTTATATAAAGTAAATACATCACACACTGTATTATCACCTACATATAATATTTACTACCATATTATACGTACCTTTACTAACATCCACACATATATCATACGTGTATCCATCCTTCCGAGTTTACCCTCACCGGATGATTCCCTCTAGAATGCTATCTCACTACGTGTGCTCACAAAACCTAGTTTCCCCAAGTTAGAATCGCTCACCAACTTGGACCAAAAATATAAACGAAGTGGAGGCGGTCATATTCCTTCCCTCAAAGTGAGATAAATCCCTCACCCATATATACCGGACGCTATGACCTGGGGATATACTCGCCCTACTCCTCAAGCTAGGGGATTCACCCACATCGCGCAACCTCCCTTGATAGCATTAGAGTATATAAATTTAATAAATATCTAATCACTGATATTTAGTATCACAACAATAAATACACGTATATATATACTATCACGGCACCGTATATATATAATATAAACCTCGGCTTTACTGTGTACTCAAAATCCCATACACTGCCTATAATTTAATATCACACACAATATATACACGTATATATATACTATCACTACACCGTATATATATAATATAAACCCTGGCTCTACCGTGAACTCCAAGTCCCGTACACTGCCTGAAATTTCCTGAGTCGGTGGCCCGACTCAATGTAGTAAATTTTCTCACTTAATAATTTATCGTCTTCCCGAGTCTATGGTCCGACTCTAATATTTTTAACTCACTCTTTAATTTATATAATACCTTCCCCGAATCTATGTTCCGACTCCAATTAAATTAATTGACACACTTATTAATTTAATACCTTCCCGAGTCTATCGTCCGACTCTAATTAAATTAATTAACACACTTATTAATTTAATGCCGCCCGAGTCTATCATCCGACTCTAATTTAATTAATTTACTCATTAATTAATCATCAAAAATCCGAGTCTGTGTTCCGACTCTAATATTTTTAATTTACACATTAATTAATTAAATCCTACCCGAGTCCACAATCCGACTCTAAGTAAATTAATTAATACACTCATTAATTTAATACTACTCGAGTCTACAATCCGACTCTAATTAAATTAATTAATACACCTATTAATTTAATACTACCCGAGTCTACAATCCAACTCTAATTAAATTAATTAATACACCTATTAATTTAATACTACCCGAGTCTACAATCCGACTCTAATTAAATTAATTCTCACACCCGTTAATTTAATCTTACCCGAGTCTATGTTCCGACTCCAAATTAATTACTCTCTCTCTCAAAATAAGTTTAACACTTTGATGTCACATAACCAACATACTCGGACTCACTCACTCGGTCCATTTTTACATCTCATAATTTCACTCTCACATTTTCACCCACAATGTGTCACACATTTATTTCCATAATTTCCCAATCATATTTACCTATAATTGTTAGCACCCCCGGACTCACCCACTTGGTCCATAATTAAATATTTCACCTAAATTCCTTTAATAATGTAGTGTCACCCAACTACAATTCCCGAATATCATTCTTCGGCCCAATATCAAAAATTGAATTATTTCTCCAATTTCGTTCATCTCATGACATACCGTTCACACCCTCCTAAACCAACTTATATTACCCTATAATTGTTAAGGAAACATATGTCCCATATAAATTTATCACCAAATAAAGTAAGGGAATTAAAACTTAAATTAAACCCCCATTAAAAACAAGCTGGCCGAACTGCCAAATTCCTGGGACCCTCGATCGATCGAGCCCCTGGGTCGATCGATCGATCGAGTAGGTGGTTGTCTTCCTCGGCTTGTTGTTTCTTCCATGGCCGAATTTCCAAGGTTTTTCCTCTCCATTTTCCAACCTTAAATAATGATTTTTAACCAATCAATTACTCCTAAAACAAGTCTCAATCATCTATAACTGTTTTAGCATTCTTGATTCATATGATATCTCATTATATTTAAAGATGGGTTTTTCCATTAAAATCCATCAATCTTGTTCTACAACCAATTTCCAAATTCAGATTTTTCCCTAGTTTATATTCCGAATTCTTATTCCAATCAAATAGCTATACTCAGATATGTTCAACACAATAATTTTTACTATGAATCTCATTCAATAGTTTCATGAACAAAAACCCCATTTGGTACCCATTTATCCCCAAAACAAATTTTGGTTTACACATCACTATGATATGAATTGATTATCATCAATTTAGAAATCACAACAGTTAACCACTTGCGTGGATTGTTCGTAGTGTCTGATCCGTTGTTGATGTCCCTTAATTTGGCTCCAATAACCTCCAATTTGCTCTTGATTTGCTTTCCCCCAAATCCCCTCTCAAAGCCTAGGTTTAGAGTTATGTTGGCTGCCATTTCTTAATCTCCCAACTAGGTTAAAAACCCTTAATCCCGTTTTTCACCTAATTGGCTTAATTAAAGTGGCCCAACTCACCCGTGTGGGCCCGGCTATGCCCAAAAATACCCCGAGACCCAATTACTACCCCCGGGTACTCTTTTCTGACTATCTCGACCCATCCGGACTCAACCGTGCACTCAGAATTGGCATCCGAATTAATTTATAAAAATCCTTATCTCACACCGAATTTAGTCTATACCGACTCCCGGCTGAGATAAATGCATATCCCGTCATTAATACCCGAAATGACGTAATTAAATTATTACTATTCACTTAGTAAATAAATTTTCCTAAGCATTAACCATTCACTTCCCGATTAATATTTAAATAAATATATTGTCATAATTAATTCAATTAAAATTACAACACACCAGTAATTTAAAATTCCCGAATTAATTAAATATTAAATGCACAAAAATACTTGGTGTTACAGCTTTCAGACAAATACCTTAAGATTTTCTTCATTACTTAGTTATCCAGTATTCTCTTTCCTAAGTTAAAATATGAGTTAACTATGTCAGATAATCTACTGTAGAACTCATCGAAGGTTTCACTATCCAACATCTTAATGGTTTCGAACTAAGTTATGAGGTTTTGGAGTTTAGAAGACTTGACAACACTGGTTCATTCATGGGTGAGTTGAAGTATGTCCTAAACATCTTTAAACATCACACAAGTCATAATGCAGTGGAACTCCTGTAAGGTCACAGATCGAAACAAAGCATTTAAATTATGTAAATTATAACTTTGTAACCCATGTTCAACCTCACGCCAGGACTTTACGGGTTTGGGTAGCCTATTTTCTCTAAGTAAGGTTGTAGTTGGGGACGAGCCAATAAGTATCACATGCCATACCTAATGATCTATAGCCTTAAGTGTTAATTTCATACTCATTTTTCAGTATGCATAGTTTGACACCTCAAACATCAGGGATCTAAGACCATTAAAACCAAAAAATTCATACCTGAAAATGCTAAATCTAAACACAACAACTTAGTGTTCTAACTCTATTACCAATTTAAAGAGATTCGATAGCTCAGGAAAGGATGATCTAACTAACAAAACGTGCATTTTAAAAAAATTCAAATTTAATGACTAAAACTTTTAACAGATTAAGCCCAACAAATTTGTGTAACACTTTTGAACAGATTGTTGTGAAAACTTGATTTACCCAATTTTATATTTTTAACCAAAAACATACATCTAGGCGATATTAGATAAAATAAATAAAACATCCACTATAGGCCGATGAAATGGGAAAACCTTGGACGATCGATCCAAATAGATTATATGATAAGGTTTTGCAAATGCAAATAGATTACTATGATAAGGTTTTTCAAATACACGTGAATTGTGTGGCTGGGCCATCCGATGTTTTTTCCATTATGGATATTCCTTGTACATCGACGTCTTGTGAGATTGGTGTATTTATTTTATTTGTTGTCACCTAGATGCATGCTTTAGGTTAAAAAAATAAAATTTGCTAAATTAGTTTATCGCTGCAACTCGATTTGAAATTTGTGAACAAGTTTTTATTTGGTTAATTTGTTTAAAGGCTTGATTTTTAAAAATTGAAAAAAAATATAAAAATTGGAATTTTTATTTGCAAGACCATTCTTGCTTAAACGCACCATGGATATCAAGTGCAATTTTCACGCTTGCATTGTATCTGTGCAGTTTGGGCAAACATATATAATGCCTCGAAAGTCCACTAGAGATGGCTTTCTCTTGTGAGAGAAGTTTCTCCTTCTCTCTAAAAATCCCCCTCTTTTCATAATTAATCCTCCACGCTTTCCATGGAATCAAAATCAGAATTTATCTTGGATTTTGATCCTAATCCTTTTGATACTCACTATTCTCCAACACTTTTAGTTACACCTCCTGTCAACAATCAAAGTCACGCAAGGCCAAAGGAATCAACATTTCTTCCTCCATCTTTTGCTGATGTGCTAGTTAAAAAAAGCACTGCTCAGGTGCATGACACAAAGGAATCGCCATCTCTTCCCCCTCTTTCTACTCCATACATGCGTGGAGATTCAATAGCTGTGAGACTATTAGATGATTCTTACCAAGAAGTTTTTAATGACTGTAGCTCCTCTACAATTATTGGACGTATGGTTCTTGGCAAAGGTGATAAACCATGGATGATTTCAGAGTTAAAAGTGGCCCTCATTCTGTTTGGCAAACTGCTAAGCCTTGGGTCCTCACACCCATTGGCAAGGGATATTTCAACGTCCATTTCTCTTGTTAAGATGATAGGATTAAAATTCTTAGTCTACGTGGCTACAAACTAGCTACTGGATCTTTTATGGTATTTCAATGCAGTCCATATTTCAAACCAGAAAAACATGTAATCTCTATTACTGTTGTTTGGGTTCGATTTATCGGATTGTGTCAAGATTATTGGGACCCGCGTCTTCTCCTCCAAATTGCGAGGGGAATGGGTATTCCAGTTCATATTGATAAAGCAACTTTGGAACGGACTTATGGAAATTTTTCAAGAGTTGTAGTTGAAGTTGATATGTACTTTAAACCTCCCCACCGTGTCTTGGTTGAAAGAGGGGAAGGTAATTTTTTTGTCAACATTTCTTATGAATCTCTCCCAATGTTTTGTAATTTCTGCAAATCTGTTGGACACTCCTTTAATGAGTGCATGAGCCTTAAAAAAGTAGTTGTCCAAAATTCAGGAGGTGAAAAGGTACTGTCTTCAAATAGCATTGTTGTTGATACTCTTAACTGTTAAAAAATGGTGAGAAGTTCTGAGTCTAAAAGTATTTCTGATTCAGTAGAGGGATCGACTTTTCCAAAGGATAATTTGCCTCAGGGGCATGTTCGTTTGTTGGAAAAAAGTCCCAAATGGTTACTGAAAAACACCAAAAATTAAAAACCATTTATTCGAAAAAAGTATTCATCTAAGTAAATGAGGAGCATCAATCACATCCAAGTATTCTCGATAGTTTTTTTATCTCCAATTTGTAATGGGGATATTTATAAATTCCCGTATTTAATCTTTAATGGCTTTTTGTAGTTTTCCTTTGCTTGTAAGCCCTTGGACAGGCTCTTTCTCCATTAATAAATTTATATATGGGGTTTTAATCCCTCTTCCATAAATAAAAAAAATAAAAAATAAAAATAAAAGGACAGTCAGGGTTGATTTGTGAGACGTTCTAGGAGGAGACATTTTCGGCAGACGAATGCAAAAAAGTTCTGGAAATTAATAGAGGTCATTCTAGTCAAGTGGTTTGTCTTTATTTATTTATTAATTTTACAACTAGTTATGTAATAGGATTCCTGCCATTGGGATTTTGGGATGTAATTAGAAAAAGAAATAATTCTATTATTCCAGTGGCCATCTGGGATTTCTCCGATATGGATTCTCCCCGAAATAAGAGAATTTTGGCATGTGCCGGTCTTGAGAAATCTTTGCGGGCTCCCACATATATAAATTGTCCATCATTAAATGATGATGAAAAGGTAGAACATGGATTTCTCGAACCTATTTTACTCAAAGTAGGCAAAAGATGTAGTCGTTCTCACAGAAATGTCATCAAAGACAAATTGATGCATACCAAATCAAAAAAAATTAGGTTCTAGAGACTAAGTACCGAACGGATAGGTGTTAGGCACCCATTCTGCCCTATTAGTATCTCATAAGCTAGGATAATATTCTCATTTTCTCCGAAATATAATTCATGTGTACAATGTGTGTGATGTGAAAATAAGTTAGAAAAATAAATCATTATATACACATCATGAGAAGGACGGAAATGATTCATTCTGAGGAGTATAAAAAGAAAGAAAATAATCTAACAAGGTAGCCAAAATGTGTGCAGTGCGCGAAGAATGGAATATGTATGTATGAGGAGCGCACTGAAAATATGATAATCAAAAGGGACAATGATATGTGCAATATATCGGACACAAATCTGCCATGGTGAAATAAATATGTGTGTCTAACGAAAAGTCTAAAAAAGAATCATAATAAAAGAATATGAAAATATGATATGATTAATCAACGGATCATGAGTTACTATGAGGAAATGAATATGCATGTTTGATGGGTTACTAGTACTTATATATGTATATACGCATAGTAATACTAAATATTCGAACTAGTAAAGTAAATAAATAAGCAAATAGGACTGGAATATAGAGGATGACTAGGGACACCTAGATAGGTCAAAAAAGGCAACAAAGTCCATGTAGTTTGATAACACGCAAGGGCGGGGTTTAACCCATGAACCCAAAACTTGAAATTCTCTAACTTCATTTAAAAATGTTCACAAGTGTTGGGAGTATGAAAAATGAAAAATATACTTTCGGGTTTAAAGGTGAATCCTCTTTTAGCATTTTTGGTTTATAAAATTACGTTTTTTGCATATAAATAATAAAAACATGGATTAATTGGAGTGATAAAAAGAAATAAAGTAAAAATATGCCAAGAGTGAAGAAAATAATTATAAATGACACTAGTTAAATATGATGTAAAAATATTGAAGTAGACCTCATATAGAACTTTGCTATGATTTTGACGTAAAGCAGACTAATTTGTATGGAGTTTGAGTGGTGGTGGGGTATGGTAAAATTGCGTGGCAAAAAGTGAGGTCAATGCGATGTAATAAAAGTGGAGAGAATTTTTAGAAAATGAAATTTTATAATGACGATGAACTAATTTCGAGGTAGAGGTTGTTTTAATTTTCAGAAAAGGGTTCTTACGAATTAGGCCATGACTTCCTTAAATAGAAAAATATAGAGCCAGGATCTATGCCGATTGGCATAGGCCCTGGTCTGCTGATCGGCATACCCGTGGCTTGTTGATGATGTAAAGTACCTCTCTGACGATAGGTAGAGGGTCTGGGGTGGCCTACAGGCAGTCCAAAAGGGAATTTTTCTAAAAAACATGCAGAAAATGCGAATCGTAAGTCCGAATCGCGCACAGACAAAATCGTTGAAAAACGTATTCAAATCCGTGTGAAAATCTATTGGGCCACTTTCTGGTCTAAGAGTTAACGAAAGTCAAACGATGGTTGAAAATGCTCGATAGCGTCTAGGATGGGATTCATGGAGTAAAAAGGCAAGTACGCACGAACCATACGGTCGATTCACGCATGGAATTGATCGAGTATTAAAAGCCTTATGAAAGTGAAAGAGATATTCCCAGGTTTGAAATTTAAACAAAGTTAAACGGAGCTCGTGTGGTGGACGATTGGATAGGGTTCTTACAGTAAAAAGCGAAGTACGAGCGAACTGTAGGGCTAATTCATGCATATTATTGATAGTTGGAAATGGTATTCATAGACCTATGGAAGTGAAATGAGCTACGAACGGCTTTGGGAGTTGACCAATGTTAAAATGGGCTCGAAACAGACTGATGATCTCTAAAATGGGGTTTCAAAGAAAAAAGGAAAGTACGTGCGAACCATGAGGCCAAGTCATGCACGGTATGGACAATTGAAAAGGGTATTTAGAGCCATATGAATGTTTAAGGATTTACTCTCGGGTTATAGAAAGTATTGATATGCTATGTAAGTATAATCTTGCAAACAAAGAGATTTTTTTCAAATTTAATGAAAATTACTTTAAATAAGTTAATGCAATAAAAGCCTTTCCACCAATTAAACCATTTATTATGAAAAAATGATTCACCCAATTTTATCTTTTTTAACCTAAACATGAATCTATGTGATAAAAAAGATAAAATAAGTAAAGCAAGACAACACGCCAATGTACGAGGAATATCCATAATAGGAAAAACCTCGGATGACCCAGCCAAACAGTTCACCATGATAAGGTTTTACAAAGACTAGACGGTGGTCTTACTCAACGACTCGTCTCCCTAGCAAGCTTTAATGTGTTTCTATCTTCAACTTCTCCTTCACATTGCAACGTAGGAGTCCACCCACACAAACTGCCACAACGCGTGAATCCACGCGTGCCTGGGTATCCACCGATGAGGCTCAAAAAGTATCTACGAAATAGGAAAATGGAATTATCATTTCTTTATCCCAACACATGAAACCACAAATATGATGACTACCACGCGAAACCTTCTGCCTCTAGATGAATAGAAATACACTTTGTGCCCGACAAAAAGATCTCAAAGCATAAGAATATTGAAATATGGATCTTTAAACTCTTTTGGGTGAAACAATGGTTTTGAAATATGGTAAAAAAATGGGAATTCTTCTTTGCCAAATGTTCTTCAAAATTTGAGTCCATCACGCTTCTTTATATTAAACTATGAAATTCGAGGCAGCAAGTTCATCCAAATGAAAACATAGTTCTCATTCGAATGAAATTTATATTTTGTTCAAATTAAGACCCGTCTCGTTCGAACGAACATGCATGGGGGTTCAAACGACCTTACCATGAGCTTCCAAATGGTGACCTTCTATTTGACAAAGAGTTCCCGTTTGAAGTTCAATAGATGTTCGTTCTAGTATCCTAAGCTTGTTCTAACGAGATCTCAAACTTGTTTGAACGAAATTCTTATTTCATTCTAATGAAGTATGTATCTCGTTCTAACGAACTAAGAAATAAAAAAAAAATCTAAAAAGTATTTAAAAACAGTTCCAAATGATTTTGTTTAAAAAATAATCACCATAAATAAATTTCAAAGGATCATAATCTAATGTTTGCCCTACTTGTAAGATCCTCAAAAAATGTGAGGACTACCATGGCATGAAACACGATATGATGCCTATCCATCTTTGAAGCTTTTTCGCTACGTCTTCAATAGTTTTTCAAGATCGACAATACAAAGTCTAACTTATAACTCATTTTTTTCCTGAAATCATGCCAATTACAAAAAAATTGAATCGGTTGGGAATTTTCCCTTATAAATCTCCCCTTTTGGCTATTCCGAGACATAAAAGCAAAGTAAAAACCCCGTGAGTCAGAAGACACATTAAAAGATTCACCCTCAAAAGAAAAAAGTACAGAGGATCGACAAACACATATGCTAAGAGCTTTGCTCGCTTGAAACTTTGTCTTATGTTGTAGAACAACACACTTAAAGCACCTTCAAGTGCAAAAAAAAATATAACATGTATAACATTTGCATGTGAATAAATTCAAACTGTGTCTAACAATCTCAATCTAGGTAAGATATCTCCTACTAAGATAAAGATAACATAATCATGAAAGGAAAGACACTGTTGTTCCTCATTTTTGTTTTGAACTAAACAAAGTAAGAATGCTATTTATCCCCCATGAACCAAATCTCCCCGAAATATGTGAACACATAATAACAAGAGAAATTATAGAAGTAGTAATACTACCTTGCAATGGTGTAGCGTGCAGTAAGAACATAACATTGCAACACAAGCACGAATGTTCACGACCCTAAAATATTAATAAATCTACTAATCAATACTGTCATGATATGATAAACATAATTAGGAATTGATGATACCAAAATTGGTATCACCAAGTCAATATATTTTGTGAGCTCAATCCAGTATAACAATGCTGGAAACACAACAACGTCATATAGAAGGAGGTGAGGCAAAGAGGGATATAACACATAATATAAGTGGTTCAACCAATCTTGGCCTACTCCACTATGTGGGTGTGTGTGAAATCCACTAAAAAGGGCTATAATGGCATTGGGATACAAAACACTCAAGCTTTCTGTAATACCCCATAATTTTTCTAAAATAAATAATAATAATAATATTTTTTGATAAATAAAATTTTGTGGAAATTGGACTCAATTGGAAACTTAATTTAATAATTGCAAAGGTGTAATTTGTTGTTAAGTCATATTTGTATGTGATTGATTTTCTACGGGTATCTTTGTGTATAGCTATAGCATTGCATGTATTGCAAAAAAAATACAAATTAATATGTGACACAATTCAAAAGTACCCAATGTTAAAATAAAATAATTTGGGATATATTTCGGTGCACATATGGGCTCATTTAGGTGTTTTAGACCTTTAGAAATAGTCCCAGATCAATAATATATAGGTTGGAGAGCTTTTGGACTAGTTGGGATATGGATTCGGGTCTATTTGGGGGTCCAAAAATTGGGTTTTAAGCCCAACTCGGGATTATGATTAATTAGTGTTTAAGTGGGGGTAAAGCACTTCCCCACTACTATTCAGAAATGACCTAAACATGACTATTAACGGGAGAGTAAAGGAGAAGAACCAAAATAGGAAAAAAGGACAAGGAATCAAGAAGAAATCAAAGGGTCTGTCTTCCACAAATTTCTAAGGCAATAATCCTTTTGCTTAATTAAAGTTTTAAGTGTATTTTCTTGATGCATTATAATGACCCTTAAAATTTTTAGGATTTACATTTGATATGAATGATTTGATGATGAATAAATATTCTATGGATGTAGATGGTTGAATTTATTATAGAATAAGCCCCAGAAATTTAAGTATACCGATATCTAGAAATTGGGGTTAGAACCCTTAGGGTTCTTGATAGTTAAGTGGGGACATCTTGACTATTTGATGTAGAGGATATTATTGTCGGTATATGGACTGAAATCCAGATGTAAACCCCATGATAGATGCCACATATCGTGAATTAAATAGGATTTGAATTTGGAATGAAATTTGAGTTGAAATATGTATTTAATGTTCATACATTCTAGGAAAATTAGGCATGAAATTAGAATTGAATAATGTAATTAATGATTGTAAGTGGACTAATTAAGTTATAGGGAATAAAATACACAACTATTAAGAAGTTTAAACCCTTAGAAGTGAAATTGGAAGGAAATTAATGAATCCCTTAGTAAAATAAACAAGCAAACCTGTGTTTTAGCATAAAATCAAATCGATTCGGCCATGGAGCGAATTGATTCAGTTTGACAGCGAATGGATTCAACGATGAACCGAATCGATTCGGTCCTAAGGGCTGAGTGAGTTTGGCCTAGAATTTGGTTAAGGGTAATTTCAGGAGTCCAAGCAAGTTGGTAGGACAGTTTATGGGACAATAGGGAATATATTAAAAATGAAAAGGTGCCCTTATTTTATTGGGAAAATTACATTTAACAAGATGATTAAGTAATTATCCAAGAGAGTGGAATTAATAATTCACTAGAAGGTAAATTATTGATAAACGGAATAATTGTGGACTTTATGTGAGACTTTTCTATGGTAATTATAGACTAGATACCTATACATTTTATACGAGATAATAATATGTACTTATATGTATTTGTGTGGACATACCAATGTTCGTCGACTGTCCTATCGGCTTGGGGGCTCTTACGTTCGGATCGGGTACCACATTCCGACACAAGTGGGATCGACGATTGTGTAGGTCGTATAGGTACTACATGAAGGCACTATTTATGAGAGGAATGTGTTAACGCTGACCCAAACTGTGTCATCGTTGGGTATGGACCGTGAACAAGTATCCTGAGTAGGGGCCGCCCCCAACTAATGTGTGTTTTGTGATGTCCACTTATGATAAGAGATTCCTCCAGACTTGCCGATAGAGTACGAACTAGACACGAATGGTAGATGCCATTGTGTGTCAAATATATCAAAGGACATATATAAATAATTGCAAGACTGTAATGAGATAAATTTAATTGTCTAAGAATGGGGACATAAATGACAAGACCCTACTTTGTGATGCATAATAGATGTTTATGCCTAGACGTGAGACTTATACGACTAGGATATTATGGGTATTGGTAGTTAATTACAATCGGTACACTTAAACATTTAATTATCGAAAAATTCATTTTTATTAATTTGGCACATTTTCATAGTAATTATTTGGGACTTCTTGGGTTGCGATTTATATCACACTTACATAAGGGGTGAGGTGTTAAACTCATGCGAGTGACAAAGGGGGAATATTTTTTTTGTATCAACTGTATTATTTCATCTTGAATTAATTAAGTTAATTCTTGAAAATCTAGGGCTCTGACCCAAATTTAAATCTTTTCTCTCCCCAAGTTCTCCTATATTGGTATAGATGGATTGTGTTGTAGCAGTCTCGTAGTCTCTTTCATTCATCAATTTTTAAATTATTTGATTCTAGCATATATTTTTTTCTACGAGAGTTAGTTATTTTATTTGGAACAGTTGTAAGGGCATAAACCCAAATCTCTATACATTATGTTCGGTCGAGGCATTTACTTTGTATTGGATTTATTATGTACTTGATGCTGGTTTGAATATATCTATTGTTACGGAAACATTCATAAATTTCAAAAGAGGCCATTAAAATAATATTATTTATATTACGTTTATGCTGAGAATGGTATTAATTGACAAACAAGCCATATGTTCGATGTATTGTGCCTAGCCGGTCTTTATATGAGAAAGTTGGGGTTCTAATTATTGGTATCGCAGCACGGTTCTTGTGTCCTTAAGTTCTGTGTTGCGTTCATTACATTTTGTGTTGCGTTATTTGATATGTAAAGCCTATCATTAGGATTCATTGTATTCTTACATTGGTACTATTCGAACTTCATTTTCTTTTAAATGGAAAAACGAAAAGGGGGCAGACCGAGGTGAGTAGTTCCACATATTTCCAAGGAGGAGGCTCACTCGTAAGCATGTCGTCAACTACAGGCCCCAACAGCCCAAAAGTTGATCACACATGCTCAGATAGACACTATAGTGTATCAGGTGGTCTCTACAGCTATGGTAGCCATGCTCCAGCACTTCCCACCACCACAGACACATAAGCAACCACCACTACCACAACAAGTGGCTATACCAACTCAGGAAATGGGATATATGTGGGATAGAGTGAGGGAGGCGTTTGTTAAGGGACAGCCTCCAGAGTTCACTAGTAGTTCAGATATATTTGTGGCGAGTAGGTGGGAGAAGGATATTAGAAAGAACTTACGGAGGGTCAAGTGAACACGCATACAGAAGCAGATGTTGGCTTCATTTAGATTAGTGGGGTCGCACTTCAGTATTAGGAGGACATTACGACAATTGATAAAAGGGACAATCTCACTATTGATCAGTTTTGTGAGAGGTTTGAGGGCAAATACTTCCCCCTAGCGATGCAGTCTGAGATGAGGAGTGAGTTTATGGAGCTCAAATAGGTGGGGCTTACTATAGATGAGTACGAAGAGGAGTTAATCGCCCTCTCCTACTTCATAAAGGAGGATGTTTGTACCAGGAAGATGAGTATGGACTGGTTTATTTTAGGATCAGCCTGACACATCACGAAGGATTTTATGGGGAATCCATCATTCACGAGATACAATTAGTTGGTTAATTCTCTACTTCTCCATTGCCAGGATCACATGGAATTTTTAAAAACGAATGGAAAGAAACATCATGGAGCGAAGTCGTCGAGATAGCAGGGCAAGAGGAGTGGGGGAAGTGGATCCAGGACCCAACAGCATAGGGGCACCCCATCCGCCGACCAGAATAAGAAGTTTAGAGGTGCAGATAACTTGAACAACTAGGGATAGTGAGTGCAAGGCTATCAGGGCTAGCAGTACAGAGGCCATCAGGGCCAGGGATAGGAGGATAGAGGCCAGCAGGGCCGACGGTTTAAGTAGGGTCCTTTTTAAGAAAATTATTATACCTATGGGGAGAAGGGTCATTCCTTGAAGCTTTTTAATCTGGATAACCAGATAGCCCAAAATAAGGGAGGTTATAGGGGACAATAGCAGGCGCCTTGGGGACATCGCCAACCCTTTCTAGCTCAGGGAGCCGCTGCACCAGTCGCTCTAGCACCCATCGCCCCGCCACAAGGACAATAGTCATTGAAGTATGGATGAGTCTATCATGTTGCATACACAGAGGGGATAATACCTTCATAATAAGTCGAGGGTATGTTTCCCATCTTTGGTCATATTGGTCGCATTCTATTCGATACGGATGCATCTCATTCTTTTGTTAGCACGGGGTTTGCATGGGAGACGAGTATGATAGATTTTCCATCCGACATTATTTTACACATACACTCACCAGTGGGTAGAGGGGCACCCATACAGTCAATATGTCAGGTTATCGGAATTGAGATAGGTCGACTCACCTTCGTAGTTGATTTATTAGTACTTAACATGCATGAGTACGACGTCATTTTGGGTATGAACTTTCTATCTACATATAGAGAATGTGTGAATTGTTGTGGTAGGTCCATCATCTTTACCACTCCAGGGTAGGAGATGTACCTAGTTGCGATGCTGCACCCTGAGGGTGGGTCGATCATGCATTTGTACTACATCGAGGAGGATACTTCTTCGTAGGTTGTTGTGACACTAGATTCCATCCCAGAGGTGAATGGGTTTGCTAATATTCTTGGGTAGATTTTGTGGTTACCACCTAGTCGGGATATCGATTTCATAATTGATTTGTTTTCGGACACTAGACCTATTGCCCATACTCCGTATCGGATTGATCTTTTGGAGATAAGGGAGCTACAAGAGAAGATTGAGAAGTTGTTAGGGAAGGGTTTTATCAAGAGGATTACTTCACCCTGGGGGTGATACAATGTTATTCGTCAAGAAGAAGGAAGGATATCTACATTTTGTATCGACTATTAGGAGCTGAACAAAGTCAGTATTCGGAATAAATACACGTTGCCACGTATAGATGATTTATTTTACTAACTGAGGGGTGATACATATTTTTCAAAGATTGATTTCAGGTTGGGTTATCACTAGTTAAGAGTTCAGGAGTAGGATATCTAAAAGACAATCTTCCTTACTAGGTATGGGACGTACGAGTTTTTGGTGATGCCATTTGGGCTAACGAATGCACCAACAATATATATGGACCTGATGAACCGGGCGTTTAGGGACTATTTGGATCGATTTGTTATCATATTTATAGATGATATCTTAATTTATTCTCAAACTACGGAGGAGCACGCAGAGAATTTATTAGTCGTCTTACAGACGCTTAGAGATCATCAATTGTATGCAAAGTTTGATAAACTCGGGTTTTGGCTGAGGGAGGTACAGTTCTTGGGCCACATTGTGTCCGATCGGGGGATATCCATGGATCTAGGGAAAGTTTCTACTGTGATGGAGTGGGGACAACCCACTACACCCATCGAGGTGAACAGCTTCTTGGGACCGTCGGGTACTACCGACGATTCATCTAGGGGTTCTCCAAGATATCCGGGCCCTTAAGGAATTTAATGAGGAATGGGGTACCATTTATTTGGGATGAGGTATGACAGTAGTAATTTGAAGAGTTGAAGACTAGACTGACTACAATATTGGTTTGGGCATTGACAGTAGTAAGTTCATTACAATTTTACCAACTTTGCATCACATGACAAGACTTGCTTGTGTAACATGACATGAGAATGGTATATCATGACACGAAAAAGTTACCTATATTTTAGTATAGGGATTTAATCTTAATTTATGTACTATTTCATAGATGAGTAACCGTGTTTTTGATTGAATTTTAGTAGATACCATGTGATGGCTTGTTATTGATTGGTTTTTAAGGTCAATGATGTACTGACTTGTTATTGGTTGGTTTTTAGGTCCCATTGGTATGGATCCTAAAAATCAACTAATAACGTCAGTCAAATTCAATCAAAATGTAATTGTTTTCATAAATTGTTTTATTTTTTTATTTTTTTATTTTGTTCATCGTAATTAAACTTAACTTTGTTCATGTGCATGATCCTACTAGTATGTGATAACTCAGTTGTAGTATACCTGTAAGGGCCTAACCCTAGTTATTAATCTTTCAAAGGGTCATCTCTAAATACAATATAATATTGAGAGATAAGGTAGAAAAAAAAAGACTCAATATTTATATCATTTGCAATGTGAAATTTGTAAAATTTATAAGAATATGTAAGCCTTTATATGTAATGAGTTTAGAAAGATTGTTTCTATATCTATTATATAAGTCTTTTTTTTTATTTTTTAGTTGTTTTTCATCTTTTCTCATTGATTTACGTTCTTTAAAATATGTCGTCGAGTGAAGAGTCAGTATAAGATGGAGGAAAGAAGATCAAGAAGAAGAAAAAAAAGGGACTCGAGGAGAAATTCGAAGAGAAGAAAATCGAGAATCACGAAGAGGACACAAGCATGCTGATAATTAAATGCAACGACGATGAAAAAACCCATGCCGATTCCGAAGAAAATAAAAAAAAAGGATTTCTTGAAAAAATCAAGGAGATGCTGCTTAGACACCACCCCAAGACAGAGGAAGAGAAGGAAAAAGAAACTCCTTCCCTTTAAGGAGAACAATACAGTGGTGTTAAGGGTCATGATTGTGTTAAAGTATTGGTTTGATTTACTTTTTACTTTTTGAGTTATTGGGTTGAATTATATTTTTGTGGTTCAAGTTATGTTTTATGTTTTGGCATTTATGTTCCTTAGTGGGTGATCGGTTATTAGCAAGTCCATATTATTTTCATATTGTGACCTAGACGTTATTATTAATGGATTGTTTTTTTTTATTTCTAATTTTGATTTATTGATAGTATATTCTACCTTGTCTAAATATATATATGTTTTTTGTAATTATTATTATATTTATTTTTTATTTATAAATTTTATTAATCATTTTTTAACGGGTGAACCCGGGCGCAACGGCAAGGTTGCCCCCGCTATGACCTGGAGGTCACGGGTTCGAGTCACGGAAACAGCCTCTCTGCGTATGCAGGGGTAAGGCTGCGTACATCCAACCCCCTAGTACCCCGCAGTGGAGGGAGCCTCGTGCACTGGGTTTGCCCTTATTAATCATTTTTTAGTGATTTTGCAAAAAAAAAGTACTTTTTATTTAGTAATAATAACTTTAATGGACTAAAAACGGAGAATACACCATATGTAAATAAAATATATTGTGACGTTAGCGACATACCATGTAAATAAACCCAAATATAATTGTGTAAATAATAACATTATATAATCGGATTTTCAAGAGCTGACCATCACCGTTAAGAAGCAAAAAGATGACTTCGGACGTCCATAACACTGGACTGAAAATATATATACATTAAAAAGGTCAGATTGTTAAAGAATGGTATACCACTTCTACAAAGAATTACAAGACATGTTATTGAGTAATACTTGATTCCCATAACTACCTTAAAATAATTGTCTACTGAGCGTTTGATATATTATGAAAGTTAAATTCATTTCCCGGGTGCTAAATGAACCTACAAGAATTATAAAAAAAAATCAATTGTACCAATTATAAGAGTAGAAACACAATGTTTGACAAGTAAAATTTTGAGCCATTTACCCTTTGATTCATTATCACTTTGAGCATTTCATTTACGAAATATAGTAAGAGGAAGGCTTATATATAAACTTCCTACATTCATTTTGAAATCTTACGTATAGGTAATATGAACTATAATTGAAACATATTTTAAGGGTATTTTTGAATACATACTGAGATTATTGAAACTTTTTAGGATTATAATATTAATTGTAACTATGATAATATATTGAGTTTATCTATATATAAAGATTATTTTTTGACAATTTTATCTAACATATAACATAGTTGCATATTAACATTGAACAATGTAGCTTATATATTTGATATTCAATGTACCAAAACATATTTTTGGATTTACACCATGGAAGTGTATGGGCTACATCAATATATGTTTTACACATATACTCCAATATTTATTTTCGGAATTTCTATCTAATAAAATATTTAGAGTAATTATATTACATTATATATATTTTTTAATCAATAAATCCACATTAGACTTCCTCCTTCATTGGAAACCAACCCCAAAGAACGTCAACCAAAGGAGGCAAAGCATTTTTTCGAATAGAGTGTTTGTTGTGTTATGAAATATTCATTGAGCATTTTTGTATTTTATTGAGCCAAGCATCTCTTCTTTAAAATATATGCCGAGCATTTATTTTTTAAAGTTTACTGATCATTGCAATTGTATTAGTAATTGAGGTTAACCTTTTTTTATAATTTTTAGGTGCATTAGTTCATACAAAATGTTATTTTATGTTTTCAGTCTCTTTGAAATTTGATGTATTTTTTTTTTGGTTCATACCAATGACATTATTAGTTTACCTAAAAATATTTTAATCATTCTCCCCGAGTAACACACGAAAGTCATAATTTTCCCAATTCTTGACCTTCTTATTCTCTCTCTGATTTACGAATGAGTTCCCTTACACTCTAGCTATCCTTAAGTTATCCAAACCCCTGTTGCTTCTCTTCTCATACTATGTTTCCATGTGTATCTAATTATTTCTGCCTGAAAGACTAACTTCTCAAGTATATTCAAGAGAATCCTAGGAACCATTTGGTACGCGATAATATTTTGGAAGGATTGTGATTACCGGGAAAGTAATTTCCTAGAAATCTTTTACCATAATTTCAAATCCCTTCCCCTGCTTGGTTAACCAACGGATTAATATTGTGAATCTAAATGTAGTGTTTGATTCATGTATAGAAAGTGACATGAGAATGCATAGTATATAACAATATTATCCTTTAGTTACACACACACACACACACACACACACACACACACACACACACACACACACACATATATATATATATATATATATATAGAGAGAGAGAGAGTCTCCCCGACAAACCTCATTAAACATACCTAGCAGCATACCTATTTTTTTAAAATAATAAAAAAAATAATTTTAAGTTAATATTTTTTATATGAGTTCATGATATTTCAATATGCCCCTGTAAAAATATTCATATCAAAAAAATGTGTTTTGATATTTTTAAAAAATAGGTAAACAAATGGCAGTTTTAAAGGCTAAAAACTGATATTTTTTGACTTATTTTTTTAAAAATAACAAAAATCGTTATTTTTATTTGATTTTTTTAATAGGGGCACATTGAAAAATCATGAACCCATATAAAAAATATCATCTCAAAATTAGGTTTTGAACAATTTTAAAAAATGGGTATGTTGCTAGGAGGTATGTTGGAGCTCTCTCTCTCTCTCTCTATATATATATATATATATATATACAGTCCTACTCTTGTGCAGACTAGTCCGCATTTTAAGAATGTAAACCAGACATGTGTCACCTAGCGGTGGTCCCAGAAAAGAGAGAGTGTGCCTATAATTTAGTTGATAATTTCTAAGCACACCGTTAGGTGACACATGTTCGGTCCGCATTCTTACAATGCCGACTAGTCCGCACAAGAGCATATATATATGTATGTATAATTAATCTTATTTCATAATGTTATAAAACAAAATAATATGATTCACAATTTTTAAATCTATGAACAAAAATTATTTTCTACATAAATATATTCAAATATTTACTAAGTTTAATAATTTATTGTATATCTATGTGTATTATAGTGTATGTTAATATAACTAGTTATTACAGAGGGTCCTTATCTTGTATGTTCAAAAACAAGGAAGATGGATTTATTTGGAGTTTCTTCGGAATCTACGGCCCGGTGGAGGATAGGGATAGGTGGGAGCTGTGGGAGGAATTAGCTGGAGTGGTTACGATATGGGACCTTCCTTTCTATGTGGGAGGCGATTTTAATGTGGTGCGATTCGGAACGGAGAGAAGCAATGGTGGTAGAACTGATAGATATATGAGAGATTTCTCTGATTTTATAGATGAGATGGAGCTAATGGACTTACCATTGGAAGGGGGCTGTTTACCTGGTCAAGCCTCAGGGGCCTGCCGTCGTTGTTTCGACTCGACAGATTTCTTATTTCTCAGGGTTGGGAGGAACATTTTCGAGGTATGGTTCAGTCACGTTTACCTAGGGTGACTTCGGATCATAGTCCTATTCTTCTTGAATGTGGGGTATGGAGGGAAGGGAGGATTCCTTTTCGATTTGAGAATATGTGGCTTAAGGAATCGAATTTTGAGGATAGAGTAAGGGCTTGGTGTTTTGGGTATGAGGTGGAAGGGAATGCTAGTTTCAAATTGGCCGTAAAGTTAAGTTTTCTCATGGAAGATTTAAAGAAGTGTAACATATAAGTGTTCGGTAATATTCAGGTAGTCACAACAATTTTGATGGAGGAGATAAGAAGACTTGATAAGAAATAAGGGAGAGATGGACTTTTAGAAAAGGAGAGGAGAGATAGAGAGGTTAAAAAGGAGGAGCTAGGGAAGCGATTAATACAGGAAGAGATCAGTTGGAGGCAAAAATCTATGACTTTGTGGTTGAGGGAAGGAGACTTGAATACTAAGTTCTTTCACAAAGTTGTAAATTCCCATCGGCGCAGGAATTTTATAGGCAAAATTTAAGTGGGGGGAGAGGTGTTCGAAGAAGCTAGTGTGGTGAGGGGGTCCATTGCTCATTATTATGATGAAATTTTCAGGGAAGAGAAAGTGTGACGTTCGTCGCTTGATGGGGAGGAGTTTGACAGTATTTCGGCAAGTGAGGCGGAAGGTATCGAGGGGATTTTTACCGAGGAGGAAGTTCTGCAGGCCCTTAAATCTTCGAGTGGGGTTAAGGCTCCGGGTCCTGACGGGTTTTCGATTGCATTCTTTAAACATAATTGGGCAGTGTTCAGGAGCGATGTGATGGATTTCTTTGAGGAATTCCATGATAAGGGTTACTTTGTGTCCAGATTAAACGTAACCTTCATCACTTTGATTTCTAAAAAAGGGGGTTCTATTGATATCATAGATTTCAGACCAATTAGCTTAATAGGGAGTGTGTATAAGCTTCTTCCAAAATTTTTGTCTTTTCGTCTTCGTAATGTCAACGACCCCCTTATATCGGAGTCTCATAATGCTTTTGTTGGGGGTAAGCGAATCCTCGATGCAGTTTTAGTGGCTAATGAATGTGTGGAGTCGAGGTTGTGTAGTGGGGTGTCTGGCATAGTGTGTAAGTTGGATATCGAGAAGGCGTATGATCACGTAAATTGGGAGTTTCTTATTTACCTTATGTCGATGGATTCAGAGGTGTGTCTCAACGGTCAAATTCTTGATTCTGATTAATTGTGTTCAAGAAGGATTTTTTTCGAGTTCTCGTGGGTTGAGGCAGGGTGATACGTTGCCCCCCTTTTTATTCATTCGGGTCATGGAGGCGTTTAGTTGAATGATGGGCCGAGTGGTAGAGGCAAGGTGGATTCGGGGTTTTCAATTTGGGACGCCTACTTCTGAGGTGATTTATGTGTCCCACCTTCTATTTGTTGATGACGCGATTATCTTTTATGATGCTAATCAAAGGCATATTCGTTCCCTTAAGCTTCTGCTTATTTGATTTGAGGTTCTTTCAGGGTTTCGGATTAACAAGGGGAAATGTGAGATGATTCCGATAGGGGGTAGGGGTGGATGAGGATTTAGTTGGCATTTTTGGTTGTAGGATCGGGTATTTTCCTAATACTTATCTAGGGATGCCTCATGGAGCCAAATATAAGTCCAAGGCGATTTGGGACCCGATGCTGGAGAGAATGAGGAAGAGATTGGTAGGGTGGAACAATGGCTATCTATCAAAAGGGGGGAGGCTAACTCTCATCAAGAGTTTCTTGTCTAGTTTGACCACCTACTACATGTTTATCATGCCTTTACCCGCTATGGTACGTGACAAGATGGAGAAACGAATGATAATTGTTTTGTGTAGAGGCACAGAAGATATCTTTAAATAAAGTCTTGTTTGGTGGGAGGTGGTATGTAAGCCAATTAAGGAGGGGGGATGGTGTGAGAAAATTGGGAGATTTTAATAGGGCTCTTCTAGGAAAATGGCTATGGAGATATCCTCAGGAGACCAATAGACTATGGAGACGTGTTATTAAAGGAAGATGGGGATCCCGTCATCTGGGATGGAGGATGACGGGGGGATCTTTAGCTCATCGAGTGGGTTTATAGAAACATATTGTGAAAAGCTGGGAGGTGTTTGCGAGACACAAATAATTTTTCTTAGGGAAAGGGGATAAGATTAGGTTCTGGAAAGACAAATGGGGCACTAATGGGACTATTCAGGATCTTTTTCCAGGGATGTTCAGTATATGGCGGAATCCGGATGGTTTAGTGGATTATCATGTCTATGTTAGCGCAAACGAAATATCTTTGAGGCCACAGATTATGAGAAGGCTGTGGGACTGGGAGCTACATGAGGCAGATTTGTTCATAGAATGGCTGAAAGAGGCTCCTTGTTCGACTCTCAGAGAGGATTCTATGAGATGGAAGGGGGAAGGGACGGGTGTTTTTTCGATTCACAGTTCTACGGGTCACTAACGGGTGGGGATTCTATGGATCGTTTCCCCTGGAAGAAGATATGGAAAATTAAAGCGTCGCCTAAGGTCAAGTTTTCGTATGGATGGTAGATAGACAGGACATTTTGATGCTAGAGGGTTTATAGAAGAGAAAATATCATCTGGCTAGTAGATGTTGGTTATGCTATGAGGAAAAGGAGAAGACTAATCATTTACTAATACACTGTAGGGTCACGAGAGATTTATGAGACACTTTTCTTGCGTTGATGAGGACAGTTTTGGTAATGCCGAAGTCGGTGAGAGCACTTTTAGATATGTGGAAACCTCTGTGGGTTTGGCTAGGGGACAAACGAATTTGGAGTTTGGTGCCTCACTACATCTTTTGGATGATTTGGCTGGAAAGGAACTCGAGATATTTTGATGGCGTTGAGACGCGACCGCCGAGACTTCGTTATATCTTTTTAAGCACTTTGCTTTGTTGGTATAAGGAGAAGATCGCTATCACGACACAGTATTTCTTAGACTTCGTTGATGAGATTCACTCAGCTTCGTAAATGAGAGCCTTTGTTTGTTGGATCCCGTTTTGTATTTCTTTTTCTTAGTTTCTTTTTATTTTAATTGTATACTTCTTATATACGGGTTCGCTCCCTATAGCGTTGGTTTTAATACAATCTTTTAATTATAAAAAAAAATCTATTAATAGAATCTGACATAACTAAATTTTCATCTCAAAATAAGTATTTAGATTTTATGGATAATTTTTATAATTTAATATTTTATAATCATTTTTGTCTTCACTGAAATTATTATAAGGATTCGAATGGGAATGTAAGAATCCCACCTATTGGATGAATTTTGATTCAACCTTTTTTCCACCAAGAAGGTAATCTAATTCCATTTTGGTCACATTCTCTTGTAACTTAACCTCACACCAAACATAGTAATGTTACACTTTACCATAATTGTTGGAAGGAATCAAATTCCAACTAGTTTTTTTGCGTTCTAAATGGGTCGTATAGCCTACATTTTCTATGTTTCCTCTTCCAAATATTTAAACTTTCTATTTTTTCTCTCTACATTATTTAATATAACATGTCTATTAGGGGTGACAATATTGGAAACGACACGAAAACGCAACACAACACAACACGAAATTGACACGGCTTGTCCTGCTTGTGTTTTAGTTTTTTGGTACAAATTCGTATCTGATCGTGGTCATGTTTAAAATTAGACCTGAAATTGACTGAAAATTGATCGAAATTAAAACGTTTAGACACAACAATTTTAAAATTTTAAATAGAGTAATAAGTCATGTAATAAAAAAATGTTCACCCTTATTGTTTTAAAAGTATGTCAGACTATATAATACAAGATATTTAAAGAGAGAGTAATAAGCCATGTAGTAAAAAAAATGTATTTGGCTTCAATTATATTGGAGTTTAGTGTAATTTTACTACACCATTTAAACATTTCAATTATGTATTAAAATATGTATGAGAATAAAATAGATTATTTAAAACACAATTATATATGAGTTTAGTATATTTTTAATTTAAGGAAAAGATAACTTAATGTACAAAAAAAGTTTTCATTCTTAAAACCACTTGAATAACATATTATAACCTTCCTCTTGTTATAAAGGATGCATCTTGCACTCCCACTTGTTAAAAAGTGAACGCGTATTTAAGTATATATTTATGTGTTTATAAAATTTTATGTAATTAGTTATACAAAGATTTAGTTTTGCAAAAAAAAAAATATATAGGAATAGGTGAAGGACCCACCTCAAAACATTTCCTACCACTAGCTATATATTACCTTAGAGGCCAAAATTCTTTGTTATATACATTATTGGAGTCCCACATCAAAAATAGTTGCAAGCCTCACAACTATTAGCATATTATAAAGCTACTCGTAACTCACTTATAAAGTTGGGACCGAATCTGGGCTAATAGTCTTCTAGCTCTGGCCTTCTAATAGTTCAAAACTATGGTGAACCCATTTTTGGGATCAATAGAGTGCTAACTTTACAGTGCACTAAGGGATCATGTAAGAAATCGAAGGGCGTCCATTGATTTAGTTTCAAATTTTTAATACGTATTTGAAAGTAATCATGCGAATGAGAATTTAATTAGCTCAAGGGTTGGAAATTATGTACTTGTGTCATTTTTTTGTGTTTCTTCACTATTTAGGTTTAAAAAGATTGTTAAACCCGTCTCTTGTGTTTTTAGGTTGGTCGTGTTCATTTTAATTAAAAAAACATAATATCAGATTGTGTCATTTTCGTGTTAGATAAATCTTGTTCCGATCGTGTCTGGCTTGTCATGGCCCAATAACACGATTTGGCACCCATTTTGTGTGTGTGCGTGTGTGTGTGTGTGTGTCTTCGCGTCCTTAACAATATAATTGTCAATTCCTCTACTTTCATAAAACTCCCTCCTAACTTGATCAAATATCATGTAAAAGATATTTCATTATGAGCCACTAACGCTCATATTTTAAGAGGATCCATTACTATGATTTGTTCCTCTTCATGCCTATTATTCTTCATATATTTTTTGTCCTTCTCTCTAAATTTTATCACTGACACTAACATTAGATATTTTCTCTATTTTAATTCACTTTAGTATTTACCAAAGCCATTCCATCACCACAAAATATTTCCACATATAACAGTCGAGGATATGTTGAGTAACCAATGGTTACTGTTAACTGTAAACACTAATTTGGTTGTATATAACCAATGGTTACTGTTAACTGTAAACACTAATTTGGATGTATATCCTAGGCCTTTTAAGGTCCAATATATGTGGTGCACTCATAACTCTTTTATAGATACTGTTAAATCCTCTTGAGCTGCTCCAGCTGATGGTTATGGGATGAGCTTGTTTTATATCAAACTGCAGAGGCTAAAAGGTGAATTGAAGAATTGGAATGGGGAAACTTTTAAAGATATATTTCAAAAGGTTAAATATCTAGAGGGCAATATTGTTCAACTAAAATTGTTATATGAACAGGGGAGCTCTGATTCAAATAGCGAAGCACTTAAAGAAGCACAAGCTAAATTGTTTGAAGTAAATAAAATAGAAGAGATGTAGTGGAGGCAGAAATCAACTATCAAATGGCTCAAATTGGGGGTTGCAAACACTATGTTTTTCCACTCTAGTGTTAAAGCTAATCAGAAAAAGCTGGGGATCTCTTCTATTAAAGATGGTTCTGGGATTCTTTGGGAGGAGGACCAAGCTATGAAATCTCATATAGTAAAGTTTTTTTAGGATAATATGGCTCCAAATTTGTCTTTAAGCATGGTGGATGTTTCTAATCTCATTCCAAACATTATTACTTCTGAGAGGAACTCTGATCTGAAGGTTTTTCCTTTTGAAATGGAGGTCTTTATAGAATTGTCTAAACTTAGTGAAGACTCAACTCCAGGCCGTGATGGTTTTGGAGGCTCTTTTTATAAAAAAATGTTGGGAAATCATAAAAGATGATCTTTTATCTGCTATTAATAGTTTTTTTGCAGGTTCAACTATTGTTAAGAGCTGGTCTAGCACTTCAATAGTCCTGATTCCAAAAATTCAACATCCAAAGACCTATTGGGATCTTAGACCTATTAGCCTCTGCAATTTCTCAATGAAGATAATCAAAAAAATCCCTGCAACCAAACTTTCAAAGCTTCTTCCTATCCTTATATCTCCTAATCAAAGTGGATTCATCAAAGGCATATCAATTCAAGATAATATTCTCCTTACAAAAGAATTGGTTGAAAAATTAGATAAGAAGGTGCATGATGGTAATGTTGTCTGTAAGATAGATATGGAGAAGGCTTATGATAGGGTCAATTGGGGGTTTTTATTATCTGTTCTCAGGAGTTTTGGCTTTTGGGAAAGATGGAATGACTTTATTTGGAGAGTTGTTTCTGGAAATTAGTTCTCCATTCGCATAAATGGACAAAATTGGGGATTCTTCAAATCTAATAGAGGTATAAGACAAGGGGACCCTATCTCCCCAAGTCTTTTTTATCTTGGATGTTGAATATCTGAGCAGGGGCTTAAACAAATTAATGGAGGGAGAGAAAATCAAGCCTTATTACATGCCTAAAGGAAGTCCCCTAGTTTCTCACTTATTATATGCTGTTGATGTAATTATCTTCTCCAAAGAAGATAAGAGAAGTCTCAATTATCTCATGAATTTCCTTCTTAAATATTCCTCCATTTCAGGCCAGAGAATAAATTTTAATAAGAGCCCCTTCACAGTTAAAAAAAAAAAGTTTTCCTAGTTTCAAAAACAAAGTGGCAGTCTGCACAGGTCCTCAAGGAAAATATTTGCCTATTAAATAATTAGGTTGTCCTTTATTTCAAAGGAGGAACAAGATTGTTTACTATGAAAGTCTTCTTAATTATGTGAGATACAAGATGGCAGGGTGGCAATCCAAATATTTATCTTCAGAAGGAAAGTACAATTTGATTAATCATGTGCTCTCTTATATTCCTCTATTCCTTCTGGCTTCTATTTCTCCTCCAAAATCAATTATTCGAAAGATTCATAGTCTCTTTAATAAATTCTTTTGGGGTGGTAATGTTTAATCTGGTTGGAGATATTAGTGGAAAAATTGGGAGTTTCTTTGTAGAGGTCAATCTCAAGGCGGTCTTGGATTAGAGATTTTAATGCTATTTGAAAAGCCTCAATGATGAAGTTATATTGGAAGTCAGTGTCTGAATCTTCCTTATGGTCTTCTTACATGTCAAATAGATACAAAAATTCAAATTCTTCCTCATATAGGGGCTCTCTCACCTAGAAGAAAATTTATGCAGTAGTAGATCTTTGTTCTTCTAATATGGAGATTATTAATGATAAATAGATTTGGATGCCCACATCTACAGGCCAGTTTTCCTTCTCATCTTCTTTAGACATTATTAAACTCCATTACCCTTCCTCTAGAGTTAGTACATTTATTTGGGATCCTCATATTCCAAAACAATGTTCTATTTTTATGTGGAAATTTCTCAATGACTGTTTAGCTCTGGATGATAATGTTAAATCCTTGGGTATTCGATTATGCTTTAGATGGAAAGCCTGTAAATCCAAGGAGGAATCTATTAATCATGTGTTTCTTCAATGCTCCATTATCCAACCTATTTGGAAGTTTTTTGCAGATCTTATGGGCCTTCCACTGGATAAAGTTTCAATTCATTCTCTGCTTCATAGCTGCTAGTTAAAGTCAGGTCATAATGATTATTCTAAGTTCCTTGCTAAATTTATCCCAATTGTGGTTTGTTGGCAGATTTGGAAAAGAATAAATAAAGATTTCTTTGAGAATTGTAATATGGTTCCTTCAGAGTTAATTTCGAAATCCATTTCTCTCATTTTAAATATTTGTAAGGATCATCCTTTTAAGAGTTCTATCTCATTCTTTGATAAGGGAATTCATGAGATTTTTAATCTTACCACTCTCAGGATAATACAAAGTTTCAAATCAGTGAAATGGCTTCTTCCTCCATCTAGTTGTTACAAGTTGAATGTGGATGGCGCTTCTAAGGGAAATACAAGTTTGTTTGGCTCAGAGGGTATTTTAAGAAATGGCAAGGGTGAGATGATTTGGGCCTTTTCCGAATATGGTGGTGTTAATTCCAAATCTTCTGCTGAACTTAGTGGTCTCTACATGGGCATTAAGATTTGTATTGATCATTATAGTACTAGTGTTCTGATTGAAGCTGATTCAAAGTTTGTGGTGGATCTGATTAATAGAAATTGGAAACCTCCTTGGCATTTGATCCCTCTAACTTATGAAATCAGGTCAAAATTATTGATGTTAAATTATACTCTCTCTTATGGATACACGGAATCTAATATGGTTGCAGATGTTTTCGCCAATCATGGTTCTGGTGCTAATTCTTTGAAGATTTTTTACACTGCTCTTGATCTTCCTTCTACAGTTAAAGGTACCTATAGGCTTGACAAGATGGGATGTAGCTATATTAGATCTTCCTTCCAATTTTCTCGATAGTTTTTTTTCTCTAATTTGTAATGGGGATATTTATAAATTCCCATATTTAATCTTTAATGGCTTTTTGTAGTTTTCCTTTTCTTTTAAGCCATTGGAGAGGCTCTTTCTCTATTAATAAATTTATGTCTGGGGGTTTAATCCCTCTTCCATTAATAAAAAAAATTTAAAAAAAGGATTGTCAGGGTTGATTTGTGGGACGTTCTAGGGGGAGACATTTTCGACAGATGAATACAAAAAAGTTCTAGAAATTATTTGAGGTCATTCTAGTAAAGTGGTTTGTGTCTTTATTTATTTATTAATTTTACAACTAGTTATGCATTAAGATTCCTGCAATTGGGATTTTGAGATGTAATTAGAAAAAGAAATAATTTTTTTATTCCAGTGGCCATCTGGGATTTCTCCGATACGGATTCGCCCTGAAATAAGAGAATTTTGGCATGTGCGGCTCTTGAGAAATCTTTGCGGGCTCCCACATATATAAATTGTTCGTCATTAAATGATGATGAAATAGTAGAACATGGAGTCACAAGCCTATTTTACTCAAAGTAGGCAAAAGATGTAGTCGTTCTCATAGAAATGTCATCAAAGACAAATTGATGGATACTAAATCAAAAAAATTGAGGGTCCAGCGACTAAGTTACCGAACGGATAAGTGTTAGGCACCCATTCTGCCCTATTAGTATCTCATAAGCTAGGATAATATTCTCATTTTCTCCAAAATATAATTCATGTGAATAATGTGTGTGATTTGAAAATAAGTTAGAAAAATAAATCGTCATATACACATCAGGAGAAGGACGAAAATGATTCATTCTGAGGAATATAAAAAGAAAGAAAATAATCTGACAAGGTAGCCAAAATGTGTGCAGTGCGCGAACAATGGAATATGTATGTATGAGGAGGGCGCTAAAAATATGATAATCAAAAGGGACAATGGTATGCCCAAATATGTCGGACACAAATCGGCCATGGTGAAATAAATATGTGTGTCTAACGAAAAGTCTAAAAAAGAAATATAATAAAAGAATATGAAAATATGATATGAGTAACCAACGGATCATGATTTACTATGAGGAAGTGAATATGAATGTTTGATGGGTTACTAGTACTTATATATGTACATACGCATAGTAATACTAAATATTCGAACTAGTAACGTAAATAAATAAGCAAATTGGACTGGAATATAGAGGATGACTAGGGATGCCTAGATAAGGCAACAAAGTCCATGCAGTTTGATAACACGCAAGGGTGGGGCTTAACCCATGAACCCAAAACTTGAAATTCTTTTAGTTCAATGGAAAATATACTTTTGGGTTTAAAGGTGAACCCTCTTTTAACATTTTTGGTTTATAAAATTATGTCTTTTGCATATAAATAATTAAAAAAAATGGATTAATTGGAGTGATAAAATGAAATAAAGTAAAAATATGCCAAGAGTGAAGAAAAAAAATAACAAATGACACTAGTTAAATAAGATGTAAAAGGATAGAAGTAGACCTCATATAGAACTTTGCTATGATTTTGACGTAAAGCAGGATAATTTTTATGGTGTTTGAGTGGTGGTGGTGGGTAATGGTAAAATTGGGTGGCAAAAAGTGAGGTCAATGCGATGTAAGAAAAGTGGAGAGAATATTTAGAAAATGAAATTTTATAATGACGATGCACTAATTTCGAGGTAGAGGTTGTTTTAATTTTCAGAAAAGGGTTCTTACGAATTATGCCATGACTTCCTTAAATGGAAAAATATAGGGCCAGGGGCTATGTCGATTGGCATAGGCCCTAGCCTGCCGATCAGCATACCCCTGGCTTGTTGATGAAGTAAAGTACCCCTCTGACGATAGGTAGAGGGTCTGGGGTGGCCTATAGGTAGTCCAAAAAGGAATTTTTCTAAAAAATATGAAGAAATTGCGAATTGTAAGTCCGAATCGCGCACAGACAAAACTGTTGAAAAACGTATTCAAATCCATATGAAAATCTATTGGGCCACTTTCGGGTCTGAGAATTAACGAAAGTCAAACGGTGCTCGAAAATGCTCGATAGCGTCTAGGATGGGGTTCATGGAGTAAAAAGGCAAGTACACACGAATCGTACGGTTGATTCACGGATGGAATTGACCGTTGGAAGGGGTATTAAAAGCCCTATGAAAGTGAAAGAGATATTCCAGGTTTGAAAGTGGAACAAAGTTAAACGGAGCTCAGAAGCGTGTGGTGGACTCTAGGATAGGGTTCTTATAGTAAAAAGTGAAGTACACGCGAACTGTAGAGCTAATTCATGCATGGTATTGATAGTTGTAAATGGTATTCGTAACCCTATGGAAGTGAAATGAGCTACGAAGAACTTTGGGAGTTGACCAATGTCAAAATGGCCTCGAAACACACTGATGGTCTCTCAGACGGGGTTTCGGACAAAAAAGGAAAGTACGTGCGAACCATGAGGCCAAGGTATGCACGATATGGACAATTGAAAAGGGTATTTAGAGCCCTATGAAAGTTTAAGGATTTACTCTCGGGTTCTTGAAATTCCTGATATGCTATGTATGGTTGGTCTTCCAAAAAAAAATATTTTCTTAATTTTCAAATTTAAAGAAAAAACTTTAAATAAGTTAATGCAATAAAAGCCTTTTCGCCAATTAAACCGTTTATTATGAAAAAACGATTTACCCAATTTTATCTTTTTTAACCTAAAACATGAATCTAAGTGATAAAAATATAACATAAGTAAAGTAAGACAACACGCCAATGTTCGAGGAAAACCCATAATAGGAAAACCCTCGGATGACCCAGCCAAACATTTCACCATGATAAGGTTTTACAAAGACTAGACGGTGGTCTTACTCAACGACTCATCTCCCTAGCATAATTTAATGTGCTTCTATCTTCAACCTCTCCTTCACATTGCAACGTAGGAGTTCACCAACACAAACTGCCACAACACGTGAATCCACGCATGCCTGGGTATCAACCGATGAGGCTAAGAAAGTATCTACGAAATTGGAAAATGGAATTATCATTTCTTTATCACAACACATGAAACCACAAATATGATGACCACCACAGGAAACCTTCTCTTTCCAGATGTATAGAAATAGACTTTGTGCCCAACAAAAAGATCTCAAAGCATAAGAATATTGAAATATGGATCTTTAAACACTTTTGGGTGAAACAATGGTTTTGAAATTTGGTAAAACAATAGGAATTCTTCTTTGCCAAATGTTCTTCAAAATTTGAGTCCATCATGCCTCTTTGTATTAAACCAAGAAATTTGAGGCGGAAAGTTCGTCCAAATGAAAACATAGTTCTCATTAGAACGAAATTCATATTTTTTTCAAATGAAGACCCGTCTCATTCGAACGAACATGCATTGTGGTTCAAACGACCTTGCAATGACCTTACAAATGGTGACCTTCTATTTGATAAAGAGTTCCCTTTTGAAGTTCAATAGATGTTCGTTCTAATATCCTAAGCTTGTTCCAACGAGATCTCAAACTTGTTTGAACGAAATTCTCATTTCATTCTAATGAAGTATGTATCTCGTTCTAACAAACTAAGAAATAAAAAAATATTTTTTTCATCTAAAAATTATTTAAAAACAATTCCAAATGATTTTGTTTACAAAATAATCACCCAAAATAAATTTCAAAGGATCATAATCTAATGCGTCCCTACCTGTAAGATCCTCAAAAAATGTGACGATAAACTTGGCTTGAAACACGATATGATGCGTATCCATCTTTGAAGATTTTTCGCAACGTCTTCAACAGTTTTACAAGATCGACAATACAAAGTCTAACTTATAACTCAAACTTTTCCTAAAATTATGACAATTACAAACAAATTGAATCGGTTGGGAATTTTCCCTTATAAATCTCCCCTTTTGGCTATTCCGGGACAAAAAACCAAAGTAAAAATCCTGTGGGTCAGAAAACACTTTAAAAGACTCAACCTCAAAAGAAAAACGTACAGATGATCGACAAACACATATGCTAAGAAGTTTTGCTCTCTTGAAACTTTGTCTTATGTTGTAAAACTGCACACTTAAAACACCTTCAAGTGCAAAAAAAATATAACATGTATAAAATCTGCATGTGAATAAATTCAAACTATGTCTAACAATCTCAACCTAGGTAAGATATCTCCTATTAAGATAAAGATATCATAATCATGAAAGGAATGACACTGTTTTTCCTCATATTTTTTTAGAACTAAACAAAGTAAGAATGCATAAAACTATTTATCCCCCATGAACCAAATCTCCTCGAAATATGTGAACATATAATAGCAAGAGAAATTACAGAAGTAGTAATACTACCATGAAATGGTGTAACGTGCATCAAGAACATAACATTGCAACACAAGCACGAATATTCACAAGCCTAGAATATTAATAAATTTACAAATCAATATTGTCATGATATGATAAACATAATTATGATTTGATGATACCAAAAATAGTATCACCAATTGAAGATATTATGTGAGCTCAATCCAGTATAACAATGCTGGAAACACAATAACGTAATATAGAAGGAGGTGAGGCAAAGAGGGAGATAACACATAATATAAGTGGTTCAACCAACCTTGGCCTACTCCACTATATGGGTGTGTGTGAAATCCACTAAATAAGGACGATAATGGCCTTGGGATACAAAACACTCAAGCTTTCTGTAATACCCCATAATTTTTCTAAAATAAATAACAATAATAATATTTTTTGATAAATAAAATTTTGTGGAAATTGGACTCAATTGAAAACTTAATTTAATAATTGCAAAGGTGTAATTTGTTGTTAAGTCATATTTGTATGTGATTGATTTTCTATGTATATCTATGTGTATAGCTATAGAATTGCATGTATTGCAAAAAAAAATTACAAATTAATATGTAACACAATTTAAAAGTACCCAATGTTAACATAAAATAATCCGGGAAATATTTCGGGGCACATATGGGCTCGTTTAGGTGTTTTAGACCTTTAGAAATAGTCCAAGATCAATAATAAATAGGTTGGAGAGATTTTGGACTAGTTGTGATATGAATTCAAGTCTATTTGGGGGTCCAAAAATTGGGTTTTAAGCCCAACTCGGGATTATGATTAATTAGTGTTTAAGTGGGGGTAAACCACTTCCCCACTACTATTCAGAAATGACCTAAACATGACTATTAACGGGAGAGGAAAGGAGAAGAACCAAAATAGGAAAAAAGGACAAGGAATAAAGAAGAAATCAAAGAAGTTATCTTCCACAAATTTTTAAGGCAATAATCCTTTTGCTTAATTAATGTTTTCAGTGTATTTTCTTCATGCATTATAATGACCCTTAAAATTTCTGGAATTTAGGTTTGATATGAATGATTTGATGATGAATAAATATTCTATGCATGTAGATGGTTGAATTTAATATAGAATATGCCCCAGAAATTTAGGTATAACGATATCTATAAATTTGGGTTCTTGATAGTTAAGTGGGGACATCTTGACTATTTGATGTAGAGGATATTATTGTTGGTATATGGACCGAAATCCTAATATAAAACCCATGATAGATGCCACATATCATGAATTAAATAGGGTTGGGATTTGGAATGAAATTTGAGTTAAAATATATATTTAATGTTCATACATTCTAGGAAAATTAGGCATGAAATTATAATTGAATCATGTAATTAGAATTGTAGGGAATAAACTACACAACTATTAAGAAGTATAAACCCTTAGAAGTGAATTTGGAAGGAAATTAAGAATCCCTTAATAAAAAAAACAAGCAAATCTGGGCTTTTGCATAAAATCTAATCGATTTGGCCATGGAGCGAAATGATTCGGTTTGGCAGCGAATGGATTCGACCATTAACCGAATCGATTCGGTCCTGGGGGCTGAGTGAGTTAGGCCGAGAATTTGGTTAAGGGTAATTTCAGGAGTCCAAGCGAGTTGGTAGGACCGTGTATGGGCCAATAGGGAATATATTAAAAATGAAAAGGTGCCCTTATTTAATTGGGAAAATTGCATTTAACAAGATGGTTAAGTAATTATCCAAGAGAGTGGAATTAATAATTCACTAGAAGGTAAATTATTGATAAATGGAATAATTGTGGACTTTATGTGGGACTTTTCTATGGTAATTATAGAGTAGTTACCTATACATATTGTACGAGATAATAATATGTACTTATATGTATTTGTGTGGACATACCAATGTTCATGGACTGTACTATCGGCTTGGGGTTCGTACGTTCGGACCGGGTACCACATGTCAACATAGGAGGGCTTGACGATTGTGTAGGTAATATAGGTACTAAATGGAGGCACTATTACGAGAGGAATGTGTTGACGCTGACCCAACCTGTGTCACCGCTGGGTATGGACCGTGAACAAGTATCCTGTGTAGGGACCACCCACAACTAATGTGTGTTTTGTGATGTCCACTTATGATAAGAGATTCGTCCAGACTTGCGGATAGAGTACGAACAAGAAACCAATGGTAGATGCATTTGTGTGTCCAATTTATCAACGGACATATATAAATAATTACCGGAGTGTAATGAAATAAATTTAATTGTCTATGAATGGGGACATAAATGATAATACCTTACTTTGTGATGCATAAAAGATGTTTATGCCTAGACGTGAGACTTATAAGACTAGGATATTATGGGTATTGGTAGTTAATTACAATCGGTTCACTTAAACATTTAATTATCAACAAATTCATTTTTATTAATTGGGCACATTTTCATAGTCATTATTTAGGACTTATTGGGTTGCGATTTATATCACACTTAGATGAGGGGTGGGGTGTTAAAGTCATGCGAGTGACAAAGGGGGAATATTTATTTTTTATCAACTGTATTATTTCATCTTGAATTAATTAAGTTAATTCTTGAACATCTAGGGCTCTGACCCAAATTTAAATGTTTTCTTCCCCCCCCCCCCCCCCCCCCCAAGTTCTTCTATATAGGGATAGATGGATTGTGATGTAGTAGTCTCGGAGTCTCGTTCATTCATCAATTTTTTGATTATTTGATTCTAACATAGGTGCTTTTCTGCAAAATTTAGTTATTTTATTTGGAACAGTTGTAAGGGCATAAACCCAAATTTCTTGACATTGTGTTGGGTCAAGGAATTTACATTGTATTTGGATTTATTATGTACTTGGTGTTGTTTGAATTTATCTATTGTTACAGAAACATTCATAAAGTTTTAAAGAAACCTTTAAAATAATATTATTTATATTACGTTTGTGCTCAGAATGGTATTAATTGACAAGCGAGCCATATGTTCGACGTATCGTGCCTAACCAACCTTTATATGAGAAAATTGGGGTAGTTATAATTGTTATCACAGCACGGTTCTAGTGTCCTTAAGATCTATGTTGCGTTCATTACGTTCTGTGTTGCGTTATTTGATATGTAAAGCCTATCCTTAGGATTCATTGTATTCTTACATTGGTACTAATTCGAACTTTATTTTCTTTTAAATGGAAAAACAAAAAGGGGGAAAACCAAGGTGAGTAGTTCCACATATTTCCAAGGAGGAGTCTCGCTCGCAACCATGTCATCAACTACAGCCCCCAACGGCCCAATAGTTGATCACACATGCTCAGATAGACACTATAGTGTATCATGCGGTCTCTACGGCTATGGTAGCCATGCACCAGCACTTCCCACCACCACAGACACATAAGTAACCACCACTACCACAACAAGTGTCTATACCAGCTCAGGAACTAGGTTGTATGTGGGATAGAGTGTGGGAGGCCTTTGTTAAGGGACAACTTCCAGAGTTCGCTGGAAGTTTAGATATATTTATGGAGAGTAGGTGGGAGAAAGATATTAAGAGGCACTTACGGAGGGTTAAGTAAACACCCATACAGAAGCAGATGTTGGCTTCATTTATATTAGTGGGGGCCGCACTTCAATAGTGGGAGGAGATTACGACAGTTGCTAAAAGGGACAATCTCACAATTGATCAGTTTTATGAGAGGTTTTAGGGGAAATACTTCCCCCTAGCGATGCAGTCTCATATGAGTAGTGAGTTTATTGAGATCAAATAAGAGGGGCTTACTATAGACCAGTATGAAGAGGAGTTCACCTACCTCTCATACTTCGTAAAGGAGGAAGTTTTTACCGGGAAGATGAGTATGGACAAGTTCATTTTGGGATTAGCCTGGCACATCAGGAAGGATATTATGGGGAATCCATCACTGATAAAATACAATCAGTTTGTTAATTATCTACTTCTCCATTGCCAGGATCACATGTAATTTCTAAAAACTAATGGAGAGAAACTTCATGGGGCGAGGTCGTCGAGATAGCAGGGCAAGAGGAGGGGGGGAAACGGATCCAGGACCCAACAGCACAGGGGCACCCCATCCATCGACCAGAATAAGAAGTTTAGAGGTGTAGATAACTGGAACAACTAGGGATAGTCGTTGCAGGGCTATCAGGGCTAGCATTATAGAGGCCATCAGGGCCAGGGAGAGGAGGATAGAGGCCAACAGGACCGACGGTTTAAGCGGGGTCCGTTCTAAGGAAATTATTATACCTTTGGGGAGAAGGGTCATTCCTTGAAGCTTTTTACACGTGCTAACCAGATAGCCCAACATAAGGGAGGTTATAGGGGACAATAGCAAGCGCCACAGGGACATCGCCCACCCTTTCTAGCTCAGGATGACGCTATACAAGTCGCTCTAGAACTCGTCGGCCTGCCAAAAGGACGATAGTCATTGCCGTATGGATGAGTCTATGATGTTGCAACCATAGAGGGGACAACACCTACACAAGAAGTCGAGGGTATGTTTCCCATCTTTGGTCATATTGGTCGCATTCTATTCGATACGGGTGCATCTCTTTCTTTTGTTAGCACGGGCTTTTCACGAGAGACGGGTATGATAGATTTTTCATTAGACATTACTTTACAAATAGACTCACCAATGGGTAGAGGGGCACCCATACAGTTAATATGTAGGGTTATCGGTATTGAGATAGGTCAACTCACCTTCGTAGTTGATTTATTAGTACTTGGCATGCATGAGTATGACGTCATTTTGGGTATGAACTGGCTAGCTACATATAGAGCATGTGTGGATTATTGTGGGAGGTGCATCATCTTTACCACTCCAGGGTAGGAGATGTAACTAGTTGCGATGCCTCACCCCAAGGGTCGGTCGAGCACGCATTTGTACTACATCCAGAAGGATACTTCTTCGTAGGTTGTGGTGACACTATATTCCATCCCGAAGGTGAACGGGTTATTTTTTGGGGGTAGATTTTGTGGTTACCACCTAGTCGGGATATCGATTTCATGATTTATTTGTTTGCAGACACTAGACCTATTGCCCGTACTCCGTATCGGATGGATCTTTTTGAGATAAGGGAGCTAAAAGAGAATATTGAGAAGTTGTTAGGGAAGGGATTTATCAGGAGGATTACTTCACCCTAGGGTGATACCGTGTTATTCGTCAAGAAGAAGGAAGGATCTCTACATTTTTGTATCGACTATCAGGAGTAAAACAAAGTCACTATTCAGAATAAATACCCATTGCCACATATAGATGATTTATTTTACTAACTGAGGGGTGATGCATATTTTTCAAGGATTGATTTAAGGTTGGGTTACCACCAGTTAAGAGTTCGGGAGTAGAATATATCTAAAAGACCACCTTCCTTGCTAGGTATAGGCCGTACGAATTTTTGGTGATACGATTTGGGCTAACCAATGCACCAGCGATATATATGGACTTGATGAACCGGGCGTTCAGGGATTATTTGGATCGATTTTTTATCATATTTATAGATGATATATTAATTTATTCTCAAACTACGGAGGAGCACCCAGAGCATTTATGAGTGGTCTTACAAACGCTTAAAGATCATCAGTTGTATGAAAAGTTTGAGAAATTCGAGTTTTGGCTGAGGGAGGTATAGTTCTTGGTCCACATTGTGTCCGATCGAGGGATATCCATGGATCCAGAGAAAGTTTCTACCGTGATGGAGTGGGGACAACCCTACACCCATCGAGGTGCACAGCTTCTTGGGACTGGTCGAGTACTACTATCGATTGATCTAGGGGTTCTCCAAGATAGCCGATCCCTTAAGGAATTTGACGAGGAATAGGGTACCATCTGTTTGGGATGAGGTGTGACATTAGGAATTTGAGGATTTGAAGACTAGACTGACTACAACATTGGTTTTGGCATTGCCTCAGGTAGGGGTTGACTACAGAGTCTTCACAGATGTGTCCTTATGGGGAATTGATGGGGTTTTAATGTAGGAGTAGAGGATAATATCTTATGCTTCCCGAAAGCTTAAGCCTCATGAGGGACATTACCCCACCCATGACTTAGAGTTAGCAGTTGTGTTTTTTTCATTGTGAGTGTGGAGACACTATCTCCTGGGGGAGAAACTTTATCTTTTCACAAACGACAAAAGCCTGCAGTATTCGTTCACACAGCAGGAGCTGAACATACGACAGAGGAGATGGCTGCAGTTTTTGAAAGATTATCAGTTCAACATTCGGTACCACCCGGGAAAGGTGCCATGGCGGGTGCTTTTAGCAGCAACCTATTTTGGAGTTAGAAATGGTGTGTAAGTCTAAGTGGCAGTCGCTTTGTGCCAACAATGACATGACCCGCACATTTATGGAAGTTCTCACTATCACCCCGGGGATCATTATTCGGGTGGTGAAGGCATAGGGAAGAGATAAGCGTTCGTAGGAGCGAATGAGAGAGTTGCTAGATGAGAGAGTGGAGCACTTTCCCATTGGGTTAGATGGTGGTTTAAGGTTTCACGATAGACTAGTTGTCCAGGATGATGAGGATTTAAGGCGAGCTGTTATGGTTGAGACTCATGGGTGACGATTTACGGTACATCCCTGAGGGAATAAGATGTACCACAACATGGGACGTCAGTATTGGTGGGTCGGGATGAAAAGGAACATAGCTATTTTCTTGTCGAAGTGGGCTACATTTCAGCTGGTGAAAGTGGACCATTAGCGTCCCATAGGATTTTTACAACCTTTAGAGATCCCGGTGTGGAAATGAAAAGTATCTCCATGAACTTTATTACTGGGCTACCTACATCGCAGAGAGAACATGATTTAATATAGGTGATCGTAGACAGATTGACCAAGAAGGCTCATTTCTTATCGGTCCGGACACATTACAGATCAAAGAAGTATGCCAGACTCTTCCTTGCAGAGATTGTAAAGCTAAACAGGGCACCGCTCAACATCACGTTAGATAGGGACTGGACATTTGTGTCCCACTTTTGGAGGAGTTTTCAGCAGGCCTTGGGGGCATAGTTGAGATTGATCACGTCATATCATCCTCAGACCGATTAACAAACGAAGAGGATGAACCTAATGTTGGAGGACATGTTGAGGATATGCATTCTATATTTTTTAAGGCGGGTTGGGATTATTATTTGCCTTTATTAGAGTTTGCATACAATAACAGTTACCAGTTAACGATCGGGATGGCACCGTTTGAGGCACTCTATGGGAGACCTTGCCATTCCCCCTCATGTTGGTTAAGTTGGGGGAGAACAAGTTTCTCAGGCTAGACTTCATTTCGGACACTTCATAGAAGGAAGATATGATTCGGGCCAAGATACGAATTATCCAGGACAAGTAGAATAGCTATGTTGATGCGGGCTAGAGACACTTAGACTTTAATGTTGGAGATCAGGTGTTGGTTAAAGTGTCTACCATGAAGGAGGTAATGAGATTTGGGAATAAATGGTATTTGTCTCCTTTATACGTGGGACCATTCCCTATTTTAGAAAGGATTGGGCCTGTAGCATATCGATTGTGATTGTCGGATCACTTGCAGCGGATGCATGACGTTTTTCAAATATCTTCACTACGGAGGTTCCTTAGAGATGACATAGCGTACCAACACATTGATATTGACGAGATAGAGCTCTATCCGGATGCTATTTATGAGGAGAGACTGATAGCAATTTTGGATCGATAGGACCACCAACTTCAATCCGAGGTTATTCCTTTAGCTCGGGTGTAGTGGGGACACCATCAGGAGGACGAGTTGACTTGGGAGAGGGAGGATGACATGCTCACAAAGTAACCCTAACTCTTCTAGCTATGTACGTACTTTCCTTGATTCAGAGGACGAAATCCCGTTATTGGGGGGGAGAATGTAATACCCCGTAATTTTTCCATTATAAATAATAATAATAATAATTTTTTTTGATATTTTTTTTTAAATTGGACTTAATTGGAAATTTAATATAGTAATTGCAAAGGTGTAATTTTTGCTAAGTTATATTTGTTTGGGATTGATTTTCTATGTCTATCTATGTTTATAGATATATCATCGCATTGATTGTATAAAAAAATACAAATTAATGTGTGGCACAACTTAAAAGTATCCAGTGTTAACATAATATTATTCGGGACATAGGGCCATATATGGGATCGTTTAGGTGTTTTAAACCTTTAGAAATAGTCTCGGGTCAATAGTATATAGGTTGTGGAACTTTTGGGCTAGTTGTGATATGAATTTGGGTCCATTTGGGAGTCCAAAAATTGAGTTTTAAGCCCAACTCGGGATTAGTATTAATTAGTGTTTATGTGGGGGTAAACCAATTCCCCATTACTATTCAGAAATACCTAAGCACAACTTCTAATGGGAGAGGAATGCATAAGAACGAAAAGATGGAAAAAGGGTAAGTAATGAAGAAGAAATCAAATGGGCTTTCTTCCACAAATTTCTAAGGCAATAATTCTCAAACTTAATTTACGTTTTCAATGTATTTTCTTGATGCATTATAATGACCCTTAAATTTTGTGGGATTTAGGTTTGATATGAATACATATTTTATGCATGTAGAGGACTAAATTTAATATAAAATTTGTCCTAGAAATTTAGGTATCAAAATCTTGAAATTGGGGTAAGATGCCTTAGTGTTCTTGATAGTTAGTTGGGGACGTTTTAACTATTTGATGTAGAGGATATTATTGTCGGTATATGGACTGAAATCCTGATGTAAACCCCATGATAGATGCTCCATTTTATGAATTAAATAATGTTGGAATTTAGAATGAAATCTAAGTTGAAATATGTATTTAATGTTCATACATTTTGGGAAAATTAAGCATGAAATTGGAATTGAATCTTGTAGTTAATGATCCTAAGTGGACTAATTAAGTTGCAGGGAATCAATTACATAACTATTAAGAAGTATAAACCCTTAGAAGTTAATTCTGAATGAACTTGAGGAATCACATATTGAAACAAACAAGCATATATGGGCTTCTACATAAAATCGAATCGATTCGGCCTTGGAGCCAATCAATTCAGTTTGGCAATGAATCCATTAGGCGATGTACCAAATCAATTCGGTACTAGGAGATTAGTGATTTGGGCCTAGGATTTGGTTAAGGGTAATTTCAGCAGTCCAAGCGAGTTGGTAGGACCGCGTATGGGTCAATAGGTAATATATTAAAAATGAAAAGGTGCCCCTATTTATTTGGGAAAATTACATTTAACAAGATGGTTAAGTAATTATCTTAGGGAGTGGAATGAATAATTCACTAGAAGGTAAATTATTAATAAATGTAATAAATGTGGACTTCATGTGGGACTTTTATATGGTAATTATAGAGTAGTTACATATACATATTATAGGAGATAATAATATGTACTTATGTGTATTTATGTGGACATACCAATGTTTGTAAGTTGTCCTATCGGCTTGGGGGTTCGTATGTTAGGACCGGGTACCACACGTCATCATAGGTGGGCTTGAGGATTATGTTGGTCATATAGGTACTACATGGAGGTGCTATTTATGTGAGCTAGGTGTTGACGCTGACCCAACCTGTGTCACCGATAGGTATGGGCCGTGAACATGAATCCTGCGTAAGGACCTCCCCTAACTTATGAGTATTTTTTGTTGTCCGCTTTGGATAAGAGAATCCCCCAGACTTGTCGATAGAGTACGAACTAGACACCAACGTCAGATGCCTTTGTGTGTAAAATATATGAAAGGACATATATAAATAATTACCGGACTATAATGAGATAAATTTACTTATCTAAGAATGTGGACATAAATGATAAGACCCTACTTTGTGATGCATAATATATGTTTATGCCTAGACGTGAGACTTATAAAACTAGGATATTATGGGTATTGGCATTTAATTACAGTCGGTACACTTAAACATTTAATTATCAAAAAATTCATTATTATTAATTTGGTAGGTTGTCAGAGTTATTATTTGAGACTTATTGGGATGCGATTTATATCACACTTAGATGATGGGTGAGGTGTTAAACTCATGCGAGTAATGAAGGTGGAATATTTTATTTTGCGTCAACTGTATTATTTCATCTTAAATTAATTAAGTTAATTCTTGAACATCTAAGGCTCTTACCCAAATTTAAATGTTTTCTCCCCACAAGTTCTCCTAGAAATGGATAGATGGATTGTGTTGTAGCAGTCTCGCAGTCTCTTTCATTCATCAGTTTTTAGATTCTTTGACTCTAGCATAGGTTCTTTTTCTGCAAGAGTTAGTTATTTTATTTGTGACAGTTGTAAGGGCATAAGCCTGAATTTCTTATATTAGGTTGTGGAATTTACTTTATAGTCGGATTTATTATGTAGTTAGTGTTGGTTTGAATTTATCTATTATTATGGAAACATTCATAAAGTTCAATACAGGCCTTTAAAATAGTATAATATATATTACATTTGTGTTGAGAATGGTTTGAATTGACAAACAAGCCCTATCTTCGACGTATCGTGCCTGGTCAGCCTTTACGTGAGAAAATAGGGGTTGTTACACTTTCTGTCTATATGGAGTGAATTCATCATAGTTTTAGTAGGGTTGTGAATTAACCATCCTTCTAAAGGTAGGAGAAGTTAGCTATTTATATAGCTGGGGTGGTACCATGCGCACCCCATGCATGTAGGAGGCATGTACAATATCAAGTGCCCAATGCCATCTGGTCACCTATCATCTGTGCTTGTAAATAATGATTGAGAGATATTCTCCACACATGAGGTGGATGGTGTCCACGTGAGGTTCGCAGCCCACACGCACTCTTCCACGCATCATCCATTCCACATTCCTTGCCAGATGTGCCCTACTGAGGTAAGGTGTCAGCCTGGCCGAGCAAGATACCTCTGAGGTTCTATTAGATCACATGTTGGTAACTGCCAAGTGGATTCTCGAATAACTAGCATCAGGCCAAGATGAGCGTATAACAATTCTGATGAAGTCTTGGCCTAGTGGAAGGACGAGACCGAAATAGCTGTTATAAGATTCTCTGTGAGAGCACATTTCGTAAGATTGGCTCGAGCTAAGCTAGTCTTGAGTGTAGACAAGGTCATACTTAGGCATATCAGGAATCAATATGAAAACCCATTGATCTTAAACTATAGCACACTCAAAAGATAAACATATAACATATTTTTTTTCACTCAATTCCTTTGAAGTTATCATTTTCAAAAATCAAACAAACTAAACTCATTGGCCTTGGATTTTTTTTTTATGTTTCCTTTAATTTTTTTATATATAGGTTCTTTCCAATGGTGGCTACCCTGTAAAGGAGATTTTCTCCTCTTGTAGCCCTTTCCCGTACACCATCATATATTTTCAATAAAAAAATCTAACGGGCAATGCTTCTTACCTGCACAAATCTCCCATAGTCATAAAATATATAGATGGAAAGATGAATTGGAGAACATGTCACATAACTCAAATATAATATGTGAAGTTAAAATTCGAAGAGATCGTGCATGTGTTTGTGGAGGCATATAAAAAATGAATCCATTATGTGAATCAAAGTCGAAACAACTCCATACAAGCATGACTAAGAACAATCTAGGTATTGAAAATCATACCCAAATGTCCTAGTTACATGGAAAGTACATAATGAAATGCATTCAAATACACCAATATGCCACATAAAATGTGTAAACTAAAATACAAAAAACTATAAAAAAAATTTGCGTTTTTATTAAAAATTTCAAGTGAAATATACCAATTAAAAAAAAAAACTTAAAAGACAAAAAAAATATTTTTGTATTTTTTAATACGACTCAACAAATGTTAAATAAAAATTCAAAAGAGTCAAATAACATACAACTAGCAAACATATATATATATATCTGATAAAGAACAAAAGTTTGTGTATGTAATCATGTGAACACAATCAAGCATTAGATATAGTATGGTATGTATCACGTGCAAGAAAATGAGAATCAACGAGTCTAATATGTAAGGCCTCCAAATTCTATTTCCTAACCCATATATGTGTAACACGATGATATATGGTTTTGGAAACCTTGGTGGATCTAGACTAAGACCTCCGAAGACAATTTTTACGATCAAGTAAAAATGCCTAGGGTGACCTTTCCTGTCGTAAATGAATGGTCTTGGCTTTGTGATCAAAAGCATTTGTATATCGAATCCAATTCCACACTTGTCATCTTTTATTAGGACTGTTCCTAACATCTTATCCAACTTCTCGTACCTAGATCTCAAATCAAATTTTACACGATTCAAGTATCAATATCTCTTCAAGATCAACTATTCAAGACTCTAATAAATGCCTAGACTCCTCAAACTCAAGCATATCCTTCTTTATAACCTCCGTTAATCCAAAAAGGCTATCTCTCTCACCCTCAACATACTCTATCTTCTTTTAAAAAGTCCCCTCATATACCCTAAGATCCTGAGTTAAAATTCGCACATTGTTTCCTATGGCATGCTCTTTCAACCTAGCTTCCAACTTCAAGTCTTCCTTATTCACATTGAATATTTTTGCATACAACTCATGGAAGGAAACTTGGATTTCACTCTTCTACTACTCTTCTTCATCATCACTCTTTTATTCACTCTATTCTCCATCACACATTTGGGATGCACAAAAGATGGCCTCGCAAATGTCATGCCTAGAAATATCTTCATGGGAAGATTTCTCATCAAAGCTCACATGACTACCCAGGGAGAATTGCTTCCCTCTTTCAAATTACTCTCACCAAGGATGACATTATAAGCATTCGGTTTTTTGCCCACCTTCCTTACTTTAGTGGGGCACTAAGCTAGCATATAGCCGTAAACCTCAAACCATAAAGCCATTTAGATTTATCACTCATAAAGTTATCATTATAATTTTAAGGAAGCGATTGATCTTGTTATCTCAAACTTTTTCGCATCTTTCGGTTGATTTTGAAACTTGAGAAATTTCTTGAATTTATTTTCTAACAAGGCCATATCTTTGGACTTAACGTTAGATTAATCATTCAGAACTTCTGTTTTTTCCTGTCAAGCTTTCAAAACAATGCCCTTTTCCTTCTTATTCATTTTGCAGGAAAATAAGTCAATCTCACAAGTTTGTAGGTCACATACAAGATCTTCAAACTTTTTAGAATTTAAAGCACCCAAGGAATTGAAAACAATCACATTTGATTAAATCTTTCAGACAAATACCTTAAGATTTTCTTCATTACTCGGTTATCCAGTATTCTCTTTCCTAAATTAAAATATGAGTTAACTATATGGGATAATATACTATAAAACTCATCGAAGGTTTCACTCTTCAACATCTTAATGGTTTCGAACTGAGTTATGAGGTATTGGAGTTTAGAAGACTTTACAACACTAGTTCATTCATGGGTGAGTTGGAGTATGTCCCAAACTTCTTTAAACATCACACAAGTCATAATGTAGTAGAACTCCTGTAGGGTAAGAGAGCATTTAAACTATGTAGATTATAACTTTGTAACCCATGTTCAACCTCACGCCATGACTTTACGGGTTTGGGTAACCTATTTTCTCTAACTAAGGTTGTAGTTGGGGACTAGCCAGTAAGTATCGCATGCCATACCTATTCATCTATAGCCTTAAGTGTTAATTTTATACGCATTTTCCAGTATGCATAGTTTGATGCCTCAAACATCAGGGATCTAAGACCATTAAAACCAAAAAAGTCATGACTAAAAATGCTAAATCTAAACACAGCTTAGTATTCTAACTCTGCTACCAATTTAAAGAGGTTCGATAGCTCAGGTGTAACAACCCGCCAAATAAGATACCGGGCGATCACTCCAATATTAAATTAAAACAGGAGTCACATATGGATCATCCTTAGCATCACTGTCGAAAATCCATTTAATTACTAATATCCTATTAGGTGGCCGTTAAAAACTTTTACTAAACTACTCTTTTTAACGACTAAATTACAACATCCACAATTAAATGCGTAATGAACTGAAATGAAAAAGAAAGGAACTAAAATAACCGAACACTGGGTCCAAATATACAACCATATCGAATGTTGTACTGAAAGAATAAATAAATGCAATTGAGCCATTGGCTCGAATGTTTATACAATATCTCCTATCTAGAGTACAAGGAAGGAAACGTCTACCGATAACCTGCAAGCATCCACAGCTGCCGCAGCAGACGTCTGACTCGAAAGAATTTCCATCCAGGCGTCCCTGTGTCTGGACACCTATGTATATATGTAATATAACAAGAAAGGAAAAGTAGACAAACGGGTCAGAGCCCCGAATGTTGAAAATATTTTGCAAGTGCATAAATGCCTTATTTTTAGGAAAATAGTTTTATCTCATATTTAAGTTTGGTATCGCACTCCCATGAGATACCCCTCACCTCTCTGCTAATAGTGCACTCCTAGAGCATCTATTTAGAACATTCTAGTCAAGCTACCCTGCTAAACTAGTCTATCACCCAACCACTATCTACCCTAGATAGTCAAACAGATGTACTAAGGGCTAAACTTCACTTTAATCTCGACGCTATGCCATGTTCGTGCGTGGGGTGTCTCGCGAAGCGAAATCCAAACAAGGAACCCCCCCGATACACTACTATGCAGCAAGGTCGATCTTTGAGATCCGTCAATCCCTTAGTACAGAAAGATATATAATATATATACCATAACATTTAATAATATAAGAGCACTAAGGATTAAACTTCTCCCCAGTCTCAACACTGTGCCATATTCGTGCGTGGGGTGTCTCGCAAAGCGAAATCCAAACAAGGAACCCCCCCGATACACTACTATGCGGCACGGTCGATCGTCGGGATTCATTAGACCCTCGGCACCCAGTTTATACATATACATACATCTACGATATACTCCCGGATAATATAAATATCTCCCGGACTGAGGATTACTAGATACATAAAGTATTTATAAATACTTATCCTTTTTATTTCAAAACTTCCATTTCCCTTCTCATATCCAGGAAATGTATTTATAAAAGCCAATTCATTATCATGAATTGCTTTAATAAATCATATACCTTTTAAAAGCCAGTTTTATTAACATAAAATGCTTTTCCTTATCAAAATATCCCATTTCCCTTTTTATACTCAGGAAATGTATCCAAAGACATTTTCATTAGCATAAAAATGCTTTGATCAAAACATATGCTTCCACATCCCTTCTTCCATCCGGGAAGTGTTACCGAAGCCAATTTATATATATAACCCATTTCCCTTCCTATATCCAGGAAATGTAATTAAAGCAAATCCATTATTATGAACTGCTTTAATAAACGCTTTCTAAGACCGCCCGTCCGGATTTCTCCACTGTGCGCGCCCCTAAATGGCTATCATCTTCCAGGGCCTCCAAGACAACTTGGGATCCTATATCGAAAGACGTCGGGAAGCGGCCATGAGCCTGCGTGGTAGCCAAGACCACACCCGGAATCTCCCTACCCCCGCAGAGAATATACAACCATAAGCGCTCCCATGGCCTAGGACTATATCCACCCTGCATCATTAGCCAGGGGGCTTCACCATACGAACGCAACTTCCCTTATGATAGCGATTTAGAGAGGTGTGTAATCCATATTTTATTAATTATGAAAAACATTATTCTTTCCATTTTGAAAATATTCGTTTATATATTTTCAAAAATCATTTTCATCATCATATATATATATATATATACCTAAAACACACAGTATGTACATAACCTATATATTCTTACTAGAATATATATATATAAACGGCCTTAGTGGCCTATAGCATCTAACGATGATAGTAATCCCAAAGATTCCCTCCGGGAATCATAATCATGCATTCATAGTTGCATGATTCTAAATCTAAAGTATTTCTTACTTTAATAAATAATACATACTTAAATCCCATCTACGCATTCATTTGGATAACTCCAATTATAGCAATTCGCTCTAAGTGAATACACACATATATAAACTCCCAATTCCTCAAGTCCTTTAGGACATAACCCTCCATAAATTTCTAATTTGGAAGGCCTTTAAACATAAACTCAAAAAGGAGAAATAATCCTAATCTCCAAAATCTTGGGCTGAAAACAGGGCATCGGTCGACCGGTCCTAGACCCCCGGTCGACCGCGGGTTGTAAATAAGCCTACGAAACAAAGCAGTAGGCCCTTTCTCCTTGACGCGGTCGACCGGCCATAGGGGCGCGGTCGACCGGTCACACCAGGTCACCAAAACTAAAATCCTTAAGTCCCTTATCCAACAACCCAAATTCATTTTCGAGGTTTCTAAACTACCCCAAAAATTAACCCGAACATCTACGACATTAATTCTAGCCGTAATTTTTCCAATTCCCGATTTGATTTCCGAGTTGACGATGTCAACCCGGAGCTGTCATCTTGTAAAAATCATATCAAATCGTAGAAAAATCAGAAAAATACTTGGTCAGCGGCCACGCGACCGTATCGAAAAGATCTACAACTTTCGTGTTTTGGCCGAAAGCTAAATCAATTCTTTTCCTGGCCAAAAATGCCCCCAAAGGTGACGGGTTACTATTCATCGTCACCTCCGAGACGATTTCCGCCATTAAAGCTTCTCTCAAGCTTTTGTCGCCTCACCCAACGTCCTACAACCTCAACCAACTACAAATACACTTATAACACGGGTTCTAAACATCCTAGAACCCGGAATCGCCAATTAATTTGGATTGAAACCCTAGTTCCACAAAATTGAAATATTATTGGGGTTTAATTGTTTTAACTCCCAAAAACCCGTTTTATCCACGATAACCCACCCCAAAACCATTAGGGTTTGTTTATACCAAACTACGGTATGAGATATTTATGCAAAAAGATAAATAAAGCAAGTAAACACTTGCCTCGTGGATAAAATCCGACGACCTCGAGTCGAATCCAGCGGAGGCCGGCCGGAATCTCCCCTTTTTTCTTCTTTTCTTCCCTCTCTCTCTCTCTTCCTCCTTTTCTTTCTTCTTTCTTTCCTCTCTTCCTCTATATATAGAGAGAAAAAGGGTTTTAACCCTAAAAACCCAAAAACGACTCGTTTACCCAATTACGAGTTACTTTTACCTCAAAAATTAACCGAAACTCATTTCCAACAATCGGACACTCTTTTCCGACTATCTCGGCCATTCCGAGAATTATGGCGCAGTCGAAATTCCCATCCGAGGTACTTGACCGCAAATCACTATTCCAACCCAAAATAAATAAATGCGGGTTTTCCAATTAAAAATCTTACCTCGTGTCGCTTTTCTCCACGACGACATATAATTAAAATATTTCTACCTATATAGTCCCAAAAATAATCACAACATCCTTCGAAAATCATTCAATCCTCGAAAATCCCAAGAATTACTATTTAGGAAAATTCCCCAAATTCCAATTTATATCCAATTATGGAATTTAATCGTCTCCAAAAAGGTCGGGTTGTTACACTCCCCCCCTTACAACGGAATTTCGTCCTCGAAATTCGGGTACAACCTACACCACCAATCTTAAGATCACTCCAAATCCTAATACCTCAAGGGAGACAATACTAACCCAATGGTTCCCAACCATATGCTACACGACTACCACAATCGCAAAGTGACTCTTATACGTCACATAATACCCATCATCTATAATGCCTATCAGCATGAATTTCAACCTTATATACTACTCCCATCTTAGCCAGGCGGTACATCAAACTACCTTACCAAGGTGCCCATACACCTTTCTAACTTGTGCATATCAGCACAAACATTACGAACGTCTGACACGCATCACTCTCTCCCAATAAGGATCTCCTTTCCTCGGTGTAATACTCACCTATGGGTCCTCCGAACCCGCGCATTTCAATACTCCTAACCTCGGCGCTGCTAATACTAGCGAACCTATATCCTAAAAATGCTACGATCTAAGCGTTACCCTAGCTATTCGAAACTAATATAATCCTAAGTATGTCCCTAGTGCCCAAGGCCTCTCTCAACTCCCGACAAGTGCTTGGTTTCATGCGTGGGACGTCTCGCCGAGGCGAAATCCAAACAAGGAACCCTCCCGTTACACTACTCCCTCGCGTAGTCGGTCATCGAGATATAACGACCCAAGGCACAGAAGCGGGACGTCCTAAATCCTGTTAGGCTAGCCTACGAACGCATTCCTACTATCTTATCCTTCCGCCCATACAGAAGGAAACCTAACTAATCAAGTACCCACTTTCTGTAGAAAGTGTCACGAACATAATACCCAAAATGGAGCTCCTCAAAACTTGCCTTTTCGTTAAGGCCTGACTATTGTCCTCAAATCAATTTCTCTAAGTCCAACCTCACCCACCCATTTGTGGCGAAGGGATCATTTTAGTGCTTTTCCATAGCACAAATTTCCATAAGTATACTGACATTATGTGGCTCATAGCCTATAGTGGTTCATCCACACTATAAGACCGTTCCACATGATCAACATCCTTGCATCTCATAACAGCTCCCCACTCCCGACGCCGTTAAGAGTCATGTGTGGAGTGTCTCGCAAAGCGAAATCCAAACAAGGAACCCCTCCACACATTAACCCTTGACTTCGTTGGTTGTGGAGTTCAGTCATTTCAACATGCAACCGGGATAACCCTATCCCCTAATCCAACAAAAGGTGATCTGAACTCCTATCTCTAACTAAGAGTCATACCACCCTGCGCTCGCACTCATTCTAAGTCCTTGCGCAAACCAATACTGAGTTAAATCTTACCGCTCAACAACGATTCTGTGGGCCTTAAATTATATCTATAAGGTTGCCACATATACCATCCAAAATAAGGAAGCCTCTGCTCATCGAGGTTCCATAAATCCATAATAGCAAAGGTGTACTCAACCTGTATCAAGGTGAGACACCAGAATAACAACCTGTTCTCTCCAGGAACTGCGGACACGATAGACTTGCCATTATTAGCCTGCTATCGCTCCGTTACACCATATACCGTATACGTATATATACAAAATATAATCACCCGCCTCTATGGCGAATGAAGGGAAATAAAATTCCGCTATTGCGGAAAACACATAGTCATACATTAAAATGTTATCGAGATCGCCACAACTCAAAATACACACATGAGTCTAGGGCTAACTAATACCGCGACTTTATCTAGTCACGCCAAATACTCACACGATATACCTCTGCTGAACCTTAGGCGAATAATTCCCAAAGCTGCATTCTTCTCACCCTGCTGATTCATGGGGACTCACGGTTAGAACTATCCGTAAGATCCCTTTCTAATCCTTATCTCCACGGGGAAATCCAACTTTAGTACCACACTCTATTACGGAGGCACTATGGTACTCATAACTACTATGCTTTAGTAGTCATTGAGATAATTCTTAACAATTACCATAAAGAGAGTGACCTCTACTAAGGTACTCATCCCAACCTTCTACCAGTTGCACCAGCTAAGCCTCACCTCCTACTGCCATCTAAGCTCCGCACACGATTCTCAAACGAGCGCGCAAAAGATTTCTACAATCTCATAATATGGCAGGAGAACGAAATCTCACAAGAGATATCAACAATCCTAATCCTGGGGCTCTATACAAATCGAGAGCAACGCTGAAAGCGTAGTACGTCCGCACAGATTCCTAAAGACACTAGAACCTGATGCTCTGATACCATCTGTAACAACCCGCCTAATAAGATACCGGGTGATCACTCCAATATTAAATTAAAACAGGAGTCACATATGGATCATCCTTAGCATCACTGTCGAAAATCCATTTAATTACTAATATCCTATTAGGTGGCCGTTAAAAACTTTTACTAAACTACTCTTTTTAACGAATAAATTACAACATCCACAATTAAATGCGTAATGAACTGAAATGAAAAAGAAAGGAACTAAAATAACCGAACACTCGGTCCAACTATACAACCATATCGAATGCTGTACTGAAAGAATAAATAATTGCAATTGAGCCATTGGCTCGAATGTTTATACAATATCTCCTATCTAGAGTACAAGGAAGGAAACGTCTATCGATAACCTGCAAGCATCCACAGCTGCCGCAACAGACGTCTGACTCGAAAGAATTTCCATCCAGGCGTCCCTGTGTCTGGACACCTATGTATATATGTAATATAACAAGAAAGGAAAAGTAGACAAATGGGTCAGAGCCCCGAATGTTGAAAATATTTTGCAAGTGCATAAATGCCTTATTTTTAGGAAAATAGTTTTATCTCATATTTAAGTTTGGTATCGCACTCCCATGAGATACCCCTCACCTCTCCGCTAATAGTGCACTCCTAGCGCATCTATCTAGAACATTCTAGTCAAGCTACCCTGCTAAACTAGTCTATCACCCAACCACTATCTACCCTAGATAGTCAAACAGATGTACTAAGGGCTAAACTTCACTTTAATCTCGACGCTATGCCATGTTCGTGCGTGGGGTGTCTCGCGAAGCAAAATCCAAACAAGGAACCCCCCGATACACTACTATGCAGCAAGGTCGATCTTTGAGATCCGCCAGTCCCTTACTACAGAAAGATATATAATATATATACCATAACATTTAATAATATAAGAGCACTAAGGATTAAACTTCTCCCCAGTCTCAACACTGTGCCATATTCGTGCGTGGGGTGTCTCGCAAAGCGAAATCCAAAGAAGGAACCCCCCCGATACACTACTATGCGGCACGGTCGATCGTCGGGATTCATTAGACCCTCGGCACCCAGTTTATACAGATACATACATCTACAATATACTCCCGGATAATATAAATATCTCCCGGACTGAGGATTACTAGATACATAAAGTATTTATAAATACTTATCCTTTTTATTTCAAAACTTCCATTTCCATTCTCATATCCAGGAAATGTATTTATAAAAGCCAATTCATTATCATGAATTGCTTTAATAAATCATATACCTTTTAAAAGCCAGTTTTATTAACATAAAATGCTTTTCCTTATCAAAATATCCCATTTCCCTTTTTGTACTCAGGAAATGTATCCAAAGACATTTTCATTAGCATAAAAATGCTTTGATCAAAACATATGCTTCCACATCCCTTCTTCCATCCGGGAAGTGTTACCGAAGCCAATTTATATATATAACCCATTTCCCTTCCTATATCCAGGAAATGTAATTAAAGCAAATCCATTATTATGAACTGCTTTAATAAACGCTTTCTAAGACCGCCCGTCCGGATTTCTCCACTGTGTGCGCCCCTAAATGGCTATCATCTTCCAGGGCCTCCAAGACAACCTGGGATCCTATATCGAAAGACGTCGGGAAGCGGCCATGAGCCTGCGTGGTAGCCAAGACCACACCCGGAATCTCCCTACCCCCGCAGAGAATATACAACCATAAGCGCTCCCATGGCCTAGGACTATATCCCCCCTGCATCATTAGCCAGGGGGCTTCACCATACGAACGCAACTTCCCTTATGATAGCGATTTAGAGAGGTGTGTAATCCATATTTTATTAATTATGAAAAACATTATTCTTTCCATTTTGAAAATATTCGTTTATATATTTTCAAAAATCATTTCCATCATCATATATATATATATATATATACCTAAAACACACAGTATGTACATAACCTATATATTCTTCCTAGAATATATATATATAAACGGCCTTAGTGGCCTATAGCATCTAACGATGATAGTAATCCCAAAGATTCCCTCCGGGAATCATAATCATGCATTCATAGTTGCATGATTCTAAATCCAAAGTATTTCTTACTTTAATAAATAATACATACTTAAATCCCATCTACGGATTCATTTGGATAACTCCAATTATAGTAATTTGCTCTAAGTGAATACACACATATATAAACTCCCAATTCCTCAAGTCCTTTAGGACATAACCCTCCATAAATTTCTAATTTGGAAGGCCTTTAAACATAAACTCAAAAAGGAGAAATAATCCTAATCTCCAAAATCTTGGGCTGAAAACAGGGCACCGGTCGACCGGTACTAGACCCCCGGTCGACCGCGGGTTGTAAATAAGCCTACGAAACAAAGCAGTAGGCCCTTTCTCCTTGACGCGGTCGACCGGCCGTAGGGGCGCGGTCGACCGGTCACACCAGGTCACCAAAACTAAAATCCTTAAGTCCCTTATCCAACAACCCAAATTCATTTTCGGGGTTTCTAAACTACCCCAAAAATTAACCCGGACATCTACGACATTAATTCTAGCCGTAATTTTTCCAATTCCCGATTTGATTTCCGAGTTGACGATGTCAACCCGGAGCTGTCATCTTGTAAAAATCATATCAAATCGTAGAAAAATCAGAAAAATACGCGGTCGGCGCCCACGCGACCGTATCGAAAAGATCTACAACTTTAGTGTTTTGGCCGAAAGCTAAATCAATTCTTTTCCTGGCCAAAAATGCCCCCAAAGGTGACGGGTTACTATTCATCGTCACCTCCGAGACGATTTCCGCCATTAAAGCTTCTCCCAAGCTTTTGTCGCCTCACCCAACGTCCTACAACCTCAACCAACTACAAATACACTTATAACACGGGTTTTAAACATCCTAGAACCCGGAATCGCCAATTAATTTGGATTAAAACCCTAGTTCCAGAAAATTGAAATATTATTGGGGTTTAATTGTTTTAACTCCCAAAAACCCGTTTTATCCACGATAACCCACCCCAAAACCATTAGGGTTTGTTTATACCAAACTACGGTATGAGATATTTATGCAAAAAGATAAATAAAGCAAGTAAACACTTGCCTCGTGGATAAAATCCGACGACCTCGAGTCGAATCCGGCGGAGGCCGGCCGGAATCTCCCCTTTTTTCTTCTTTTCTTCCCTCTCTCTCTCTCTTCCTCCTTTTCTTTCTTCTTTCTTTCCTCTCTTCCTCTATATATAGAGAGAAAAAGGGTTTTAACCCTAAAAACCCAAAAACGACTCGTTTACCCAATTACGAGTTACTTTTACCTCAAAAATTAACCGAAACTCATTTCCAACAATCGGACACTCTTTTCCGACTATCTCGGCCATTCCGAGAATTATGGCGCAGTCGAAATTCCCATCCGAGGTACTTGACCGCAAATCACTATTCCAACCCAAAATAAATAAATGCGGGTTTTCCAATTAAAAATCTTACCTCGTGTCGCTTTTCTCCACGACGACATACAATTAAAATATTTCGACCTATATAGTCCCAAAAATAATCACAACATCCTTCGAAAATCATTCAATCCTCGAAAATCCCAAGAATTACTATTTAGGAAAATTCCCCAAATTCCAATTTATATCCAATTATGGAATTTAATCGTCTCCAAAAAGGACGGGTTGTTACATCGGGAAAGGATGATCTAACTAACAAAAAGTGTATTTAAAAAAAAATCAAATTTAATGACTAAAACTTTTAACAGATTAAACCCAATAAAATTTGTGTAACACTTTTAAACAGTTTGTTGTGAATACCCGATTTACCCAATTTTATATTTTTAACCAAAAACATACGTCTAGGCGATATTAGATAAAATAAATAAAACATCCACTATAGGCCGATGAAATGGGAAAACCTTGGACGATCGAGCCAAATAGATTATATGAAAAGGTTTTGCAAATACAAGTGAATTGTGTGGCTGGGCCATCCAAGGTTTTTTACATTATTGATATTCCTCGTACATCGGCGTCTTGTGAGATTGGTGTATTTATTTTTTTTTTTGTCACCTAGATGCATGCTTTAGGTTAAAAAAATAAAGTTTGCTAAATTAGTTTATCGCTGCAACTCGATTTGAAATCTGTGAATAAGCTTTTGTTTGGTTAATTTGTTTGAAGGCTTGATTTTTAAAAATTGAAAAAAATTATAAAAAATTAGAATTTTTATTTGCAAGACCATTATTGCTTAAACGCACCATGGATATCAAGTGCACTTTCCATGCTTACATTGTATCATTGAATGTATGAACATATAAAAATTAAAATATAAAGTTGTTGTTTTCTTTTTAATTAGGTACCTCGGTATTGGTTATTTTAAGATTTCGTGTATCACAGTTAGAGTTGACAACCTTAAATACTAAAAACAATTTTGCAATTTTTAAAAAGAAGTCACAATCGATTAATTGATATATTGCATAGTATAATAACTTTTTTTAATCTCCATACAATCAAAAATAATTTTATATAAGAGGGTGTCTTAATATTTGTTAAACCCATGAAGAATATATGAATAATAAACCTTTAAAATATTAAGTAAATCATGAAATTAGAAAAATGTAAAAACTAAATTAATTTAATAAAAATGAATACAAACTAAATTTAATAAAATTTAAATACAAGTAAAATAGTTTAAGAACCAAAATAATAATGCAAAAAAAGTTTTAGATGGAATTGTCATTTTCGCTTTTTTTACTTTTTGATCAATTTATAAAAAACTCTCTAATAGTCAAGAATGTTTGCTATGATTGATTACCAGTTTGTTCGTAATGTAAAAGTTGTTGATTTTAAGCGAAAAGTAACCATTTTTGTAGAGAATATACTTTCAAAGTAGTTAAATACTAGTCATTACCACCAAATCTGATTATGTTTTATAAACAAATACCATAAAGTTCATCCATAATCCCAGAAAGTTTGAACCTTAGGAAAAGAAATTCATATTTCGCACACGCGCACAAGAAGGGGGAAGAGAGAGAGAGAGAGAGAGAGAGAGAGAGAGAGAGAGAGAGAGATTTTTTAAAAATATTTAGTAAATATCATTTTTTTAAAATTATATACATAATATTTAATATAGTTTAAAAACAAATTATTTTGTAGTGTATATACTTTTTCCATAAAAGAATAAAAATAAGGGGCTGTTTACAAGAAACCAAAAATTAATTAAATAATTCAGTTTCAATCTAACATATTTTAAAGAATAATATTAAGTCCCTGACAGTGACATTAACACGCGTGTAATAATGTCCCTATAGGGACTAAACATTTTTTTTATATAAATATTGGACTAAACAATAAATGAAACAGTTTTTCAAGAATGTAACCTAACTATGTTTCATTGAAAGACAAAAGAAAAAGAAAAAAAAACACTAACTAAGTAGCTATTTTTTCTAATATGTGTTGATAAGACAAATCTAAAGTACGTTCTTATGGCATAATCTAAGGTTACACAATTAGAAAAACATAAATGACATATTCTTTAGTGATTAAACTTTCTATATCTTTTGAAGCTCTCACGCTCAGTTTAGATAGTTTTCTCATCATGTTCATCATCTCACATGGAACAAAAAGATGGTAAGAGTGGTTTTAGTCAAACACAAAATTAAGTTGGAGTTGTCATTTGGTCTTTGTTTTACTGTTTTATCAATTCATGAATTTAATTAAAAAATAACTATCTTTCTAGTAGTCAAGAATGTTCGATATGACTGTTTACCAATTTATTTGTATGGTGAAAAAGTAGTTGATTTTCAACTAAAAATAACTTTTTTCTTAATATATACCTTATATTTAAATTAAGTTGCAGTTGTCATTTGGGCTTTGTTTTACTGTTTTATCAAATCATGAATTTAATTAAAAATTAAGTCTCTCTCTCTCTCTCTCTCTCTCTCTCATAGTCGAGAATGTTCGAAATGATTGTTTACCGATTTATTTGTAAGGTAAAAACCTAGTTGATTTTCAACCAAAAGTAAACCTTTTTTAGAGAATATATACCTTATATTTTTTTTTTTTGTGTGTGTGTGTGTGAGTGAGAGAGAGAGAGAGATTTCTTTGCGCTATTTAGTAAATACGATTTTTTAAATAACATACCTTATATTTAATATTGTTTAAAATAAAATATTTAGTAATTGCTTTGTTCTATAACAATAAAAAAAATAGAGGCATATATCAAATAGTTCCTCGAACATTTTTTATTACACGTTTAGTTCAAATCTTTTTATTTTTTTCTAAAAAGTTCCTCACCATATAAAAAAATTAAAACAATGACACACACAAACCCATTTACCCACCTCCCTCCACCGCCCACTGTCGGAGCTCCAACAGTAGAGGTGTGGTGGCGTGTGGTGGGTGTGGGAGGTGGGGTGGGGGTGTCGTTAGCACGGTCCTTCAAAAATAAGAGAATATTGGGTAAATGAGTGTTTGATGGACTAAATGGGTTAAACAAAAAATAGGAGTCTTTTGTGTTTTTATGTGGTGAGGGACTTTTTGGAACAAAATAAAACGACTTTGACTAAACGTGTATTAAAAATTGTACAAGAGACTTTTTGATAATTGATCCTAAAAAATAAGGGTCATTTAAAAAAATGTCAATAATTTCTTTAATTTTTAATCTAATATATTTTTATAAACAATGCTTAGTTCCTACTATGACATCCACTGATAAATAGTACAGTTAAATATGTGTCAAACACTATATGTATAATAATGTCACTACAAATATTAAATATTATTTTTGAAAAAAAAGTTGAACTAAACATTAAATGAAACAATTTTTTTGCCATTAAATACTGATTATTAACCTTATTGGTATAAGAAGAAAGAAACCAAAAGAATGAACAAATGCAGGGGTGGATGCACATGGGGACCAGGGCGGGCTTGGCCCCGGTTCAATTTTTGGAAAAAAAAATATAAGATCTTTTGGTCAAATTTGAAACTTTGAGTTATAACTATAATTATATTAAAAAAACTAAGGTTTTAAGATTGTTATTAATTAAAAATCTAAACCGAAGGTAAAGATCCTTGTCAAATTATAATTTGTATGTACGATTTTTTGTAGTCCCACCAAATATATACCCGTATTTCTATAATCCGACCCTTGTTAAATTTCTGTAATTTGTGTCCCAAACATATATGCCCAAAAAAAACTTGAAACATATCATTTGTAGTCAATTTGGATGAACTATAAGTTGTATAAAACACGAAATAATCCAAAAAAAATTCATCTCGGGGGATCCCGCCCCCGAACCCCCGACACGACTAGAAACTTTGGGCCCGATTGACAAAAAATCCTGGATTCACCACTGATCGAATGAGCCTGATCTATAGGTGCATCTTGAAAGTTCTCATCATATAGGATTGCACTCAGGAGGGGCCTGCATATGCATGAGCACTTTTATGGGCATGCACAAGGAGAGGCAGATCCATAAATTTATTTTGGGTGGGGCACAAACCATTGTCAGGGGTTCGGGGGCGGAAGCCTCCAAAATTTTTTTGGGGGTTACAAATTTTTTAGGGGTAAAATTTTGAATTTTTTCCTTTTTTGGGGTTGGCACAAGTCAATTTACAATTTTTCGGGCGTAAAATTTTGAATATGAGATTTAGGGTCGGGCACTTGCCCCACCTTCTTTCCATATGGATCCGCCCCTGGCTTCTTGTATGTTTGATTGTACAAACTTGTCTTTAAATCTCTTTAGTAAATTTATCTTCGCTCCACCTTTTTTTATTTTGTTTTCCATTATGTAATACACGTACAATAGACGACAAAAAAATTAAAATAACGAGAAAAATATATTTATAATAAACATGCTACGAAATAATTATGGCATAATGATGAAAAATATAACCATTAAATTTTTAAAAACAAAGTTCTAGTATTCAAAAAATTAATGTTTACGCACTAGTATCAAATATGAAAAAAAAAAAAGCGTAAATTTGTTGAAAAAGTGAAAATTGTCAATAATGAATACATATAAAAACAGAAGAGAAGAAAAATCGTTAACAGTATTTGTGTTCGAGTATGTTGAGATATTGTAAACCCTTCACTTTCAAAACCCTTGACTTACCTGTCCTTTGGTTTTTTTATTTCCGTGTGGTATTTCTCCTATAAAACCCCATTTCCCCTCACAACCTCTCTCAAACCATCACTACTAGCCTTTTCAACTGTTTTATAATTAGAATGGCAGAAGAAGCACATACCCACGAGCACAAGGAGGAAGTTGAGAGCACAGATCTTGTGCATGAAACTAAAGTTGAGGAGTGTGAGCATGAAGAGAAAAAACCCTCTTTGCTCTGTAAGTTTTTATTCATATCTCTTTCTATGTATATAGATTTATCAATTTGCTCTATGTTGTGCTTGGATTGTTTTGCTGCTGATGTTTTAGTAGATTTGGTTTGAAAAACTTTTACCCCATATATTTTTATATACATATTTCTCTATTTTTTCCAAAAAAAAAAAACAAAATGTGGGGGCACAAGCTCTGTAAGGTGTTGGTTCTCACCGCCAATGAACCAGAAGTTAGTGGAGCTTCCTGAAGTGCCCTATTGCGTGGTGGAATAAAGCAGGATGACAAATGATAAAAATTTCTTGGGTCCATTTATATTTCCTTACTATCTTTACATTCTTGATTTACTTCATATGTGTGATGACAATTTATAATGTTCGAAGGTGAGTGGCTGAAATAAAACAAAACAATGAGAAAATCTTTTTATCTTCTGACATAAAATGATTTGTGAAAAGAGGAAAATATTTTGAATTTATAAAAATTTAACTCAATACCAAAATCCCAATTCAATCAAACCCCATCCCTCCCCCCCCCCCCCCCCCCCCCCACCCCCCACCCCCGCGTTTGGGATATTTTTCCATTAAATAGGTATTTTGATAGCAGGTGTTCAAGGCATATGACTGGTGGTAAGCCATGGTTTTAGAATTTCATTAAGAACAAAGCCAACACAATTAAATTTTGGGATGGGATAAAAACCAGCGTGTAATGAAGGGTTCAAAATGTTTTACCGTATTTCCTACACTAGACAATATTGGTTTTGTTGATCGCTAGAAAGCTAATATGTTTAGCATAGGCCAAATGTACGATGATCACAATCATGTGATTGTTACCATGAATGAGTTTCAAATTATTAACTTATACAATATAATATGTTTAGCATAAGCCAAATGTACTCTAGTTATTAATCTTTCAAAGGGTCATCTCTAAATACAATATAATATTGAGAGATAAGGTAGAAAAAAAAAGACTCAATATTTATATCATTTGCAATGTGAAATTTGTAAAATTTATAAGAATATGTAAGCCTTTATATGTAATGATGTTAAAAAACATTGTTTCTATACCTATAATATAAGTTTTTTTTTTTAGTTGTTTTTCTTCTTTTCTCATTGATTTGCGTTTTTAAAAATATGCAGTCGAGTGAAGAGGAAGTATAAGAGAGAGGAGAGAAGATCAAGACGAAGAAAAAGAAGGAACTCAAGGAGAAATTTGAAGAGAAGAAAATCGAGAAACACGGAGAGGACACAAGCGTGCCGATAATTAAATGCGACGACAATGAAAAAACCCATGCCGAGCCCGAAGAAAAGAAGGGTTTCCTAGACAAGATTAAAGAGAAACTTCCCGGACATAAGAAACCCGATGAGGTTTCTGTACCACCACCGGCAGAGTGCGGAACCTCGGATGGCGAGGGAAAGAAGAAAAAAGGATTTCTTGAAAATATCAAGGAGAAGCTGCGTGGATACCACCCCAAGACTAAGGAAGAGAAGGAAAAAAAACTCCTGCCCATTAAGGAGAACAATATGGTGGTGTTAAGGGTCATGATTGTGTTGAAGTATTGGTTTGATTTTCTTTTTACTTTTTGAGTTACTGGGTTGAATTATACTTTTGTGGTTCAAGTTATGGTTTATGTTTTGGCATTTATGTTCCTTAGTGGGTGATCGGTTATTACCAAGTCCATATAGTTTTCGTATTGTGACCTGGACCATATTATTAATGGATTGATTACTTTTGTTTCTAATTTAGATTTATTGATAGTATATTCTACCTTGTCTAAATATATACATGTTATTTGTAATTATTTTTATATTTATTTTTTGTTGTTTTTTATTTATAAATTTTATTAATCATTTTTTAGTGATTTTTCAAAAAAAATATTTTTTATTTAATAAGAATAACTTTAATGGACTAAAAACAGAGAATACACCATATGTAAATAAAATATATTGTGACGTTAGCGACATACCATGTAAATAAACCCAAATATAATTGTGTACATAATAACATTATATAATCGGATTTTCAAGAGCTGACCACCACACTCTCTCACACTCTCTCTCTCAAGTTGTGTTTGATTTTACCTATTAAATATAAATCAAATCATTTAGACATAAGAAGTAATAAATATTATTTTTAATTTTTAGATAAGTAAGATGTTCGCGACTATATTTTTATCTGAATAATTAAGAGGTTCAAATGTAGAGTTATGTTTGATGTCCGAATGTAATTCCAGATTGAGATGAAAAAACAAATGCTACATATGAACATATAGACATGGAGAGATAGGGACAAGTACACCCGGAATAGATACTGAAAACATCTCTTACCTTTTTCTACACTAATTTCTCTATAAAGATTTCTAACAGTCTTTAACGAATTCAAGTGGTTTCTCCACTCATCTATTATATTTTCATATATACATATTTATATGTCCTTAAGTTTTACTTTTTTATGTATTGTTTATACAATTTTATAAATCATTTATTCAACTATTTGTACGTCTATATGCTTTTCTGATGTGGACAATTAGTAATCGATTTTTAGACCTTTAAGATTGGCAGTGATGCACAAGAATATCAGTAGTCACTCAGAGAAAAAATTGATTTACCTTGGACAAATGGGTTCTCTATAATCATGTCATTTATGAAATATAGTAAATTGTAATTTAAAAAGATTGTAAGAGGAATGCTTATATATAAACTTCCTACTTTCATTTTAAAATCTTACATATAGGTAATATGAACTGTAATTGCAACATATTTTTATGCGCAATAGTTCATACAAAATGTTATTCCAAGTTTTTAGTTTCTTTTGAAATTTGATGTTTTTTTTGTTTCATACTAATGACATTATGAGTTTGCATAAAATATTTTAATTTATACCACATATACATTATAACAAAGGCCATATGCCCGGGGTTTACTACGAATACATATATAAGAACATACATTTACATTCGTATATCTTTAGTATATAACTAAATTTGCAGATCATTTTCCCATAGTAACACGTGAAAGTCATAATTTTCCCAATTCTTATCCTTCTTATTCTCTCTTCGATTTACAACTGAGTTCCCTTACACTCTATCTCTCCTCAAGTTATCCTAATCCATGTTTCTTCTCTTCACATACTATGTTGCCACGTGTGTTTAATTATTTTTGCCTCAAAGAAGGCTTGTTATCGCCGGGAAAGTAAATGCCAAGAAATCTTTTACCATAATTTCAAATCCCTTCCCCTGCTTGGTTAACCAATGGATTAATGTCGTGAATCTAAATGTAGTGTTTGATTCATGTATGCAAAGTGACATGACAATGCATAGTATATAATAATAATATCCTTTAGTTACACACACACACACACACACACACACACACATATATATATATATATATATATATATATATATATATATATATATATCACTATTCTAAAAAATTCGCCTAGGCTTGAAGCGTGGGAGAAACGCTCCGCCTTAAGCTTTTGACGCCTTATGCTTGGTAAAACCCTGAAGGCCCACTTTTTCTCTAAAAATAACAATGCTTTAGTGAAATGATATCCCCATTTAAAAATTTTTTTTACAAACCGGACCATTATCTCATCCAAAATAATCAATTAGTATTTTAATTTGTACTTATTCAGACATATTTCAATGATATGTACAATTTTATTATTTTATTAGCCTTGCTATGGTTATAAAATATTAAAATATATTAAAAAGGCCTAAAACGCCTTTTCACGCCTAAGGCCCGCCTAGGCTTCTAAGGCTTAAGGCTTGGCCTCCACGCTTCGATCACGCCCCGCATTTTTTAGAACATTGATATATATATATATATATATATATATATATATATATATATATATATATATATATATAGAGAGAGAGAGAGAGAGAGAGAGAGAGACTCGAACATACCTAGCAACATACCTATTTTTTTAAAATAGTAAAAAAAATAATTTTGAGTTAATATTTTTTATGAGTTAGTGATATTTCAATATGATATTTTAATTTGCCCTTGTAAAAATATTCAGATCAAAACAATGTGTTGTGATATTTTTAAAAAATAGATAAAAAAATGACAGTTTTAAAGGGTAAAAACTGACAGTTTTTTGACCCATTTTTTAAAAATAACAAAAACCATTATTTTCAATTGATTTTTTTATAGGTGCACATTGAAATATCACGAGCCCATATAAAAAATATCATCTCAAAATGATATTTTGAACTATTTTCAAAAAAGGGTATATTCTAGGAGGGATGTTGGAGCTCTCTCTCTCTCTCTCTCTCTCTCTATATATATATATATATATATATATATATATATATATATATATATATATATATATATATATATATTCCTACTCTTGTGCGGACCAGACATGTGTCACTTGGCGGTGAGCCCAGAAAAGGGAGAGAGAGTGCGCCTATAATTTAGGCGTTAATTTTTAGGCGCACCGTTAGGTGATACATGTCCGGTCCGTATTCCTATAATGTGTACTAGTCCGCACGGGAGCATTACATATATATATATATATATATATATATAAAATTAATCTTCTTTGATAATGTTATAAAACAATATAATATGATTCATTATTTTTAAATCTATGAACAAAAATTGTTTTCTACATAAATATATTCAAATATTTAGTAAGTTTAATAATTTATGGTATATCTATGTGCATTATAGTGTATGTTAATATAACTAGTTATTACATGAGGGAAAAATGCCAAAAGAAAATTTGTAGAACTTTTAAGCTATTATTAGAATCTCACATTACAAAATTTTCTTCTCAAAATAATATTTAGATTTTAAGGATAATTTTGATAATTTAATATTTTATAAGCATCTTTGTCTTCACTGAAATTATTGTAAGGATTTCCATGGGAACGTAAGAATCCCACCTATTGGATGAATTTTGATTCCACCTTTTTTCCACCAAGAAGGTAATCTAATTCCACTGTGGTCACATTCTCTTGTAACCTAACCTCACACCAAACATAGTAATGCTACACATTACCATAATTGTTAGAAGGAATAAAATCTCACGTATTTTTTCGCGTTCTAAATGTGTCTTATAGCAGACATTTGCTATGTTTCCTCTTCCAAATCTTTAAACTTTCTATTTTCTCTGTCTACATTGTTTAATGCAACATGTCTATTAGGGGTGACAATATTGGAAACGATACGACATGAAATTGATCATGTAGTAAAAAAATGTGCACCCTTATTATTTTAAAAGTATGTCGGACTATATAATACAAGATATTTTAAGAGAGTGTAATAAGCCATGTTGTAAAAAAAAGTATTTAGCTTCAATTATATAGGAGTTTAGTGTAATTTTACTACACCACTTAAACATTTCAATTATGTATTAAAATATGAATAAGAGTAAATAGATTATTTAAAACACAATTATATATGAGTTTAGTATATTTTTAATTTAAGGACAAAATAATTTAATGTACAAAAAAAGTTTTCATTCTTAAAACAACTTGAATAATATATTATAACCTTCCTTTTCTTATAAAGGATGCATCATGCACTCCCACTTGTTATAAAGTCAACGTGTCTTTAAGTATATATTTATGAGTTTATAAAATTTTATGTAATTAGTTATACAAAGATTTAGTTTTGCAAAAAAAAAAATATAGGAATAGGTAAAGGATCCACGTCAAAACATTTCCTACTAGTAGGTATATATTACCTTAGAGACCAAAATGCTTTGTTATATACATTATTGGAGTCCCACATAAAAAATAGTTGCAAGTCTTACAACTATTTACATATTATAAATCTACTCGTAACTCACTTATAAAGTTGGGACCGAATCTGGTCTAAGAGTCTTCTAGCTCTGGCCTGCTAATATTTCAAAAACTACGGTGAACCCATTTTTGGGATCAGTAGAATGTTAATTTTATAGTGCACTAAGGGATCCTGTAAGAAATCGAAGGGGCATCCGTTGATTGAGTTTCAAATTTTTAATATGTATTTGAATGTAATCACCTGAATGAGAATTTAATTAGCGTGCGGGTTGACAATTATGTACTTGTGTCATTTTTTATGTTTCTTGTCTATTTATGTTTAAAAAAAGATTGTTAAACACGTCTCTCTTGTTTTTAGGTTGGTCGTGTTCGTTTTAATTAAAAAAAATATAATATTGGATTTTGTCGTTTTAATGTTAGATAAATCTTGTTCCGGTCGTGTCTGGCTTATCACGGCCCAATAACACGATTTGGCACCCATTTTGTGTGTGTGTGTGTGTGTGTATCTTCGCATCCTTAACAATATAATTGCCAATTCCTCTACTTTCATAAAATTCCCTCGTAACTTGATCAAATATCATGTAAAAGATATTTCATTATGAGCCACTAACGCTCATATTTTAAGAGGATCCATTACTATGATCTATTCCTGTTCATGCCTATTCTTCTTCATATATTTTTTGTCCTTCTCTCTAAATTTTATCACTGACACTAACATTAGATATTTTCTCTATTTTAATTCACTTTAGTATTTACCAAATCCATTCCATCACCACAAAATATTTCCACATATAATAGTCGAGGATATGTTGAGTAACCAATGGATAGTCAGGGTTGATTTGTGGAACGTTCTAGGAGAAGGCATTTTTGGCAGACGAATGGGAAAAATTTCTAGAAATTATTTGAGGTCATTCTAGTTAACTGGTTTGTGTCTTTATTTATTTATTAATTTTACAACTAGTTTTTTATTAGGATTCCTGCAATTGCGATTTTGAGATGTAATTAGAAAAAGAAATAATTATATTATTCCAGTGGCCATCTGGGATTTCTCCGATACGGATTCGCCCCGAAATAAGAGAATTTTGGCATGTGCGGCTCTTGAGAAATCTTTGCGGGCTCCCACATATATAAATTGTCCTTCATTAAATGATGATGAAAAGGTAGAACATGGAGTCACGAGCCTATTTTACTCAAAGTAGGCAAAAGATGTAGTAGTTTTTATAGAAATGTCATCAAAGACAAATTAATGCATACTAAATCAAAAAAATTGAGGGTCCAGCGACTAAGTTACCGAACGGATAGGTGTTAGGCACCCATTCTTCCCTATTAGTGTCTCATAAGCTAGGATAATATTCTCATTTTATCCAAAATATAATTCATGTGTTTAATGTCAAAATAAGTTAGAAAAATAGATCGTCATATACACATCATGAGACGGACGAAAATGATTCATTCTGAGGAGTATAAAAAGAAATAAAATAATCTGACAAGGTAGCCAAAATATGTGCATTGCACGAAGAATGGAATATGTATGTATGAGGAGGGCGCTAAAAATATGATAATCAAAAGGGACAATGATATGTGCAATGTATCGGACACAAATCCGCCATGGTGAAATAAATACGCGTCTCTAACGAAAGTCTAAAAAAGAAACATAATAAAAGAATATGAAAATATGATATGATTAACCAACGGATCGTGATTTACTATGAGGAAGTGAATATGCATGTTTGATGGGTTACCAGTACTTATATATGTATATACGCATAGTAATACTAAATATTAGAACTAGTAAAGAAAATAAATAAGCAAATAGGACTGGAATATCGAGGATGACTAGGGACGCTTAGATAGGCCAAAAAAGGCAACAAAGTCCATGTAGTTTGACAACATGCAAGGGTGGGGCTTAACCCATGAACCCAAAACTTGAAATTCTCTAAGTTCATTTAAAAAATTTCACAAGTGTTGGGAGTGTGAAAAATGGAAAATATACTTTAGGGTTTAAAGGTGAACCCTCTTTTAGCATTTTTGGTTTATAAAATTATGTTTTTTGCATATAAATAATAAAAAAATGGATTGATTGCAGTAATAAAATGAAATAAAGTAAAAATATTTGAAGAATGAAGAAAAAAATAATAAATGACACTAGTTAAATAATATGTAAAAAGATTGAAGTAGACCTCATATAGAACTTTGCTATGATTTTGATGTAAAGCAGGCTAATTTTTATGGTGTTTGAGTGTTGGTGGGGTAATAGTAAAATTTGGTGGCAAAAAGTGAGGTCAATGCGATGTAAGAAAAGTGGAGAGAATTTTTAGAACATGAAATTTTATAATGACGATGCACTAATTTCGAGGTAGAGGTTGTTTTAATTTTCAGATAAGGGTTCTTACGAATTAGGCCATGACTTCCTTAAATATAAAAATATAGGGCCAGGGTCTATGCCGATTGGCATAGTCCCTGGGCTGCCGATCGGCCTACCCCTAGCTTGTTGATGAAGTAAAGTACCCCTCTGACGATAGGCAGAGGGTCTGGGGTGGCCTATAGGCAGTCCAAAAAGGATTTTTTCTAAAAAAAATGCAGACAATGCGAATCGTAAGTCCGAATCGCGCACAAACAAAACCGTTGAAAAACGTATTCAAATCCATCAAAAAATCTATTGGGCCACTTTCGGGTCTGAGAGTTAACGAAAGTCAAACGGTGCTTGAAAATGCTTGATAGCGTCTAGGATGGGGTTCATGGAGTAAAATGGCAAGTACGCACGAACCGTACGGTCGATCACGCACGGAATTGACCGTTGGAAGGGGTATTAAAAGCCTTATGAAAGTGAAAGAGATATTCCGAGGTTTAAAAGTTGAACAAAGTTAAACAAAGCTCAGAAGCGTGTGGTGGCCTTTAGGATAGGGTTCTTACATTAAAAAGCGAAGTACGAGCGAACTGTATGGCTAATTCATGCATGGTATTGATAGTTGGAAATGGTATTTGGCGGACCGGGTATCCACCGTTGAGGCTCAAAAAGCATCTAAGAAATAGGGAAATGGAATTATCATTTCTTTATCACAACACATGAAACCATAAATATGATGACCACCACATGAAACCTTCTCTCTCCAGATGATTGGAAATAGACTTTGTGCCCAACAAAAAGATCTCAAAGCATAAGAATATTGAAATATGGATATTTAAACTCTTTTGGGTGAAACAATGGTTTTGAAATTTAGTAAAAAATAGGAATTCTTCTTTGCCAAATGTTCTTCAAAATTTGAGTCCATCACGCCTCTTTATATTAAACCACGAAATTCGAGGCGACAAGTTCGTCCAAATGAAAACATAGTTCTCATTCGAAAAAAATCATATTTTGTTCAAATCAAGACCCGTCTCGTTCGAACGAACATGCATTGTGGTTCAAACGACCTTCCCATGAGCTTCCAAATGGTGACCTTCCATTTGACAAAAAATTCCCGTTTGAAGTTCAGTAGATGTTCGTTCTAATCTCCTAAGCTTGTTCCAGCGAGATCTCAAACTTGTTTGAACGAAATTCTCATTTCATTCTAATGAAGTCTGTATCTCGTTCTAACGAACTAAGAAATAAATATTTTTTTCTAAAATTATTTAAAAATAGTTCCAAATGATTTTGTTTAAAAAATAATCACCCAAAATAAATTTCAAAGGATCATAATCGAATGTGTCCCTACCTGTAAGATCCTAAAAAAATGTGAGGATAAACTTGGCATGAAACACGATATGATGAGTATCCATTTTGAAGCTTTTTCGCTACGTCTTCAACAGTTTTACAAGATCGAAAATACAAAGTCTAACTTATAACTCAAATTTTTCCTGAAATTATGCCAATTACAAACAAATTGAATCGGTTGGGAATTTTCCCTTATAAATCTCCCCTTTCGGCTATTCCAGGACAAAAAACCAAAGTAAAAACCCCGTGGGTCAGAAAACTCTTTAAAAGACTCAACCTCAAAAGAAAAAAGTACAGATGATCGAAAAACACATATGCTAAGTAGCTTTGCTCGCTTGAAACTTTATCTTATGTTGTAAAACTACACACTTAAAACACCTTCAAGTGCAAAGAAAATATAACATGTATAAAATCACCATCTGAATAAATTCAAACTATGTCCAACAATCTCAACCTAGGTAAGATATCTCCTACTAAGATAAAGATATCATAATTATGAAAGGAAAGACACTGCTTTTCCTCATTTTTTTTAGAACTAAACGAAGTAAGAATGCATAAAACTATTTATCCCCCCAAAACTGAATCTCCCCGAAATATGTGAACATATAATAACAAGAGAAATTACAAAAGTAGTAATACTACCATGCAATGGTGTAACGTGCATCAAGAACATAACATTGCAACACAAGCACGAATATTCACAAGCCTAGAATATTAATAAATTTACAAGAAGGGGGTGAGGCAAAGAGGGAGATAACACAGAACATAAGTGGTTCAACCAATCTTGGCCTACTCCACTATGTGGGTGCATGTGAAATCCCCTAAATAAGGACTATAATGGAGTTGGGATACAAAACACTCAAGCTTTCTATAATTCCCCATAATTTTTCTAAAATAAATAATAATAATAATAATAATAATAATAATAATGTTTTTTGATAAATAAAATTTTGTGGAAATTGGACTCAGTTGGAAACCTAATTTAATAATTGCAAAGGTGTAATTTGTTGTTAAGTCATATTTTTATGTGATTAATTTTACATGTATCTATGTGTATTGCTATAGCATTGCATGTATTGCAAAAAAATTCAAATTAATATGTGACACAATTTAAAAGTACCCAATGTTAACATAAAATAATTCGGGATATATTTCGGGGCACATATGGGCTCGTTTATGTGTTTTAGACCTTTAGAAATAGTCTTAGATCTAAAATATATAGGTTGGAGAGGGTTGAATTTAATATAGAATAAGCCCCATAAATTTAGGTACACCGATATCTTGAAATTGGGGTTAGAACCCTCAGGGTTCTTGATAGTTAAGTGGGGACATCTTGACTAGTTGATGCAGAGGATATTATTGTTGGTATATGAACTGAAATCCTGATGTAAACTCCATGATAGATGCCACATATCATGAATTAAATAGGGTTGGAATTTGGAATGAAATTTGAGTTGAAATATATATTTAATGTTCATACATTCTGGGAAAATTAGGCATGAAATTAGAATTGAATCATGTAATTAATGATTGTAAGTGAACTAATTAAGTTGTAGGGAATAAAATACATAACTATTATGAAGTATAAACCCTTAGAAGTGAATTTGGAATGAAATTAAAGAATCCCTTACTAAAACAAACAAGAAAATATGGGCTTTTGCATAAAATCAAATCGATTCGGCCATGGAGCGAATTGATTCGGTTTGGCAGTGAATGGATTCGACCATGAACCAAATCGATTCAGTCCTGGGGGCTGAGTGAGTTTGGCCTAGAATTTGGTTAAGGTCAATTTTAGGAGTCCAAGCAAGTTGGTAGGACCGTGTATGGGCCAATAGGGAATATATTAAAAATGAAAAGGTGCCCTTATTTAATTGGAAAAATTACATTTAACAAGATGGTTAAGTAATTATCCAAGAGAGTGGAATTAATAATTCACTAGAAAATAAATTATTGAAAAATGGAATAATTGTGGACTTTATGTGGGACTTTTATATGGTAATTATAGAGTAGTTACCTATACATATTATATGAGATAATAATATGTACTTATATGCATTTTTGTGGACATACCAATGTTCATGGACTGTCCTATCGGCTTGGGGGTTCGTACGTTCGAACTGGGTACCACATGTCAACACAGGCGGGCTTGACGATTGTGTAGGTCGTATAGGTACTACATGGAGGCACTATTTATTAGAGGAATGTGTTGATGCAGACCCAACCTGTGTCACCGCTGGGTATGGATCGTGAACAAGTATCCTGCATAGGGATCGCCCCCAACTAATGTGTGTTTTGTGATGTCCACTTATGATAAGAGATTCCTCCAGACTTGTCGATAGAATACAAACTAGATACCAATGGTAGATGCCTTTGTGTGTTAAATATATCAAAGGACATATATAAATAATTGTCAGACTGTAATGAGATAAATTTAATTGTCTAAGTATGGGGATATAAATGACAAGAGCTTACTTTGTGATACATAATAGATGTTTATGCCTAGACGTGAGACTTATAAAACTAGGATATTATGGGTATTTGTAGTTAATTACAATCGATACACTTAAACTTTTAATTATCGACAAATTCATTTTTATTAATTTGGCACGTTGTCATGTCATTAATTGGAACTTATTGGGCTGGGATTTATATCACACTTAGACGAGGGGTGAGGTGTTAAACTCATGCGAGTGACAAAGGGGGAATATTTATTTTGTATCAACTCTATTATTTTATCTTGAATTAATGAAGTTAGTCTTGAACATCTAGGGCTCTGACCCAAATTTAAATGGTTTCTCCCCCCAAGTTCTCCTATATAGGGATATATGGATTGTGCTGTAGTAGTCTCGCAGTCTGTTTCGTTCATAAATTTTTAGATTATTTTATTCTAGCGTAGGTGGTTTTCTGCCAGAGTTAGTTATTTTATTTGGAAAAGTTGTAAGGACATAAACCCAAATTTCTTTACATTATGTCGGGTCGAGGCATTTACTTTGTATTTAGATTTATTATGTACTTGGTGTTGGTTTGAATTTATCTATTGTTACGCAAACATTCATAAAGTTCAAAATAAACCTTAGAAATAATATTATTTATATTACGTTTGTGCTGAGAATGGTATTAATTGACAAGCGAGCCATATGTTCGGCGTATCGTTCCCAGCCAGCCTTTAGGTGAGAAAATTGGGGGTTTTATAATTGGTATCACAATACAGTTTTAGTGTCCTTAAGATATGTGTTGCGTTCATTACGTTCTGTTTTGCGTTATTTGATATGTAAAGCCTATCGTTAGGATTCATTGTATTCTTACATTGGTTCTAATTCGAACTTTATTCTGTTTTAAATGGAAAAACAAAAAGGGGGAAGACTGAGGTGAGGAGTTCCACATATTTCCAAGGAGGGGGTTCACTCGCAACCACGTCATCAGCTATAGGCCCCAAAGGCCCAATAGTTGATCACACATGCTCAGATAGAAACTATAGTGTCTCAGGCGGTCTCTATGGCTATGGTAGCCATTCTCCAGCACTTCCCACCACCACAGACACATAAGCAACCACCACTACCACAACAAGTGGCTATACCATCTCAGTAACTGGGTTATATGTGGGATAGAGTGACAGAGGCCTTTTTTAAGTACCAGCCTCCAGAGTCCGCTGGCAGTTTACATATATTTGTGGTGAGTAGGTGGGAGAAGGATATTGAGAGGCACTTACGGAGGGTCAAGTGAACACCCATACAGAAGCATATGTTGGCTTCATTTAGATTAGTGAGGGACGTACTTCAGTAGTGGGAGGAGATTACGATAGTTGCTAAAAGGGGTAATTTCACTATTGATCAGTTTTGTGAGAGATTTAAGGGGAAATACTTCCCCTTAGCGATGCAGTATGAGATGAGGAGTGAGTTTATGGAGCTCAAATAGGAGGGGCTTACTATAGCCGAGTACGAAGAGGAGTTCGCCGCCCTCTCCTACTTCGTAAAGGAGGAAGTTTGTACCGGGAAGATGAGTACGGGCAGGTTCATTTTGGGATCAGCCTGACACATCAGGAAGGCTTTTATGGGTTACCCATTATTCACAAAATACAATCAGTTGGTTAATTCTCTACCTCTCCATTGCCAGGATCACATGGAATTTATAAAAACAAAGGGAGAGAAACGTCATGGAGCGAAGTCATCGAGACAACAGGGCAAGAGGAGTGGGGGAAGCAGATCTAGGACCCAACAGCACAGGGGCACCCCATCTGCCGACCAGAATAAGAAGTTTAGAGGTGCAAATAACTGAAACAACCAGGGATAGTGGGTGAAGGTCTATTAGGGACTAGCAGTACAGAGGCCATCAAGGCCAGGGACAGGAGGATAGAGGCCAGCAGGGATGACGGTTTAAGCAGCGTCTGTTCTAAGAAAACTATTATACCTATGGGGAGAAGGGTCATTCCTCAGAGATTTTTGCTCGTGGTAACCAGATAGTCCAAGAAAAGGGAGGCTATAGGGGACAGTAGCAGGCGCCATAGGGACATCGCCCACCCTTTCTAGCTCAGGGAACCGCTGCACCAGTCGCTCTAGCACCCATCGCCCCGCAATAAGGACAATAGTCATTACAATATGGACGAGTCTATCATGTTGCAACCACAGAGGGGACAATATATGCACAAGAAATCGAGGGTACGTTTCCCATCTTTGGTCATATTGGTCGCATTCTATTAAATACGGGTGAATCTTATTCTTTTGTTAGCACGGGGTTTGCACGGGAGACGGGTATGATAGATTTTGCATCCAATATTATTTTACACATAGGCTCACCAGTGGGTAGAGGGGAACCCATACAGTCAATATGTCGGGTTATAGGTATTGAGATAGGTCGACTCACCTTCGCAGTTGATTTATTAGTACTTGACATGCATGGGTACGACGTCATTTTGGGTATGAACTGGCTAGCTACATATAGACCATGTGTGGATTATTGTGGGAGGTCCATCATCTTTGCCACTCCAGGGTAGGAGATATACCTAGTTACGATGTCGCACCCCATAGGTGGTCGAGCACGCATTTGTACTACATCGAGGAGGATACTTCTTCATAGGTTGTGGTAACACTAGATTCCCTCCGGGAGGTGAATGGGTTTTCTAATATTTTTGGGTAGATTTTATGGTTACCACCTAGTCGGGATATCGATTTCATGATTAATTTGTTTCGAGACACTAGACCTATTGCCCATACTCTGTATCGGATGGATCTTTTGGAGATAAGGGAGCTACAAGAGAATATGAAGAAGTTGTAGGGAAGGGATTTATCAGGAGGATTACTTCACCCTGGGGTGATACAATGTTATTCATCAAGAAGAAGGAAGGATCTCTACATTTTTGTATCGACTGTCAGGAGTTGAACAAAGTCACTATTCAGAATAAATACCCATTTCCACGTATAGATGATTTATTTTATTAACTGAGGGGTGTTGCATATTTTTCAAGGATTAATTTAAGGTTGGGTTACCACCAGTTAAGAGTTCCGGAGTAGGATATCTAAAAGACAGCCTTCCTTACTAGGTATGGGTCATACGAGTTTTTGGTGATATGATTTGGGCTAACCAATGCACTAGAAATATATGGACTTGATGAACTGCGCGTTCAGGGATTATTTGGATCGATTTGTTATCATATTTATAGATGATATCTTAATTTATTCTCAAACTATGGAGGGGCACGCAGATCATTTATGAGTGTTCTTATAGACACATATAGATCATCAGTTGTATGCAAAGTTTCAGAAATTCATGTTTTGGTTGAGGGAGGTACAGTTCTTGGGCCACATTGTGTCCGACCGGGGGATATCCATGGATCCAGGGAAAGTTTCTACCATGATGGAGTGGGGACAACCCACTATACCCATCGAGGTGCACAGGTTCTTGGGATTGGTCGGGGACTACCGTCGATTCATCTAGGAGTTCTCCAAGATAGCCGAGCCCTTAAGGAATTTGACGAGGAATGGGGTACCATTTGTTTGGGATGAGGTGTGACCGTAGGAATTTGAGGAGTTGAAGACTAGACTGAATACAACATTGTTTTTGGCATTGCCTCGGGTAGGGGTTGACTATAGAAGGGAATTGATGGGGTTTTGATGCAGGAGGAGAGGACAATATCTTATGCTTCCCGAAAGCTTCAGACTCATGAAGGACATTATCCCACCCACGATATAGAGTTAGCAGCAGTGATTTTTTCATTACGAGTGTGGAGACACTATCTCAAGGGGGAGAAACTTTATCTTTTCACAAACCACAAAAGCCTGCAGTATTTGTTCACACAGCAGGAGCTGAACATACGACAAAGGAGATGGCTAGAGTTTTTGAAAGATTATCAGTTCGACATTCGGTACCACCCGAGAAAGGTGCCATGGCGGATGCTTTTAGCAGCAAGCCTATTTTGGAGTTAGCAATGGTGTGAAAGGCAAAGTGGCAGTTGCTTTATGCCAACAATTACCTGACCCGCGCATTTATGGCAGTTCTCAGTATCACCCCCGAGATCATTATTTGGGTTGTGAAGCCATAGGGAAGGGATAAGCATTCCTAGGAGCGAATGAGATTGGTGTTTAGACGAGAGATCGATCACTTTCCCATTGGGTTAGATGGTGGTTTGAGGTTTCAGGGGAGACTAGTCGTAACAGATGATGAGGAGTTGAGGTGAGATATTATATTTGAGGCTCATGGGTTACGATTTATGGTACATCCCGGAGGGAATATGATGTACCACGACATGGGACGCCAATATTGGTGGGTCAGGATGAAAAGGAACATAGATAATTTCATGTCAAAGTGTGCTACGTTTCAGCTGGTGAAAGTGGACTATTAGCGTCCCGTAGGATTTTTACAACCTTTAGAGATCCCAGTGCAAAAATGAAAAGTGTCTCCGTGGACTTTATTACTGGGCAACCTACATCGTAGAGGGAACATGATTTGATATTGGCAATCATCAACAGATTGACAAAGAAGGCTTATTTCTCATCGATCCGGACACATTACAGCTCAGAGAAGTACACCAGACTCTTCCTTACAGAGATCTTTAAGCTGAGCGGGGCACTGCTCAACATCGCGTTAGATAGGGACAGGACATTTGTGTCCCACTTTTAGAGGAATTTTCATCAGGCCTTAGGGGCATAGTTGAGATTGATCACGTCATATCATCCTCAGACCGATTAACAAACGAAGAGGATTAACCTACTATTGGAGAAAATGTTGAGAATAAGCATTCTAGATTTTTTAAGGGGAGCTGGGATCATTATTTGCCTTTAGTGGAGTTTCCATAGAATAACAACTACTAGTTCACGATCGGGATGCCACCGTTTGAGGCACTCTATGGGAGACCTTGCCATTCCCCCTCATGTTGGTTGGAGTTAGGGGAGAACAAGTTCATAGGCCAGACTTCATTCCGGACACTTCAGAGAAGGTAGTTATGATTCGGGCCAAGATACGAATTACCCAGGACAAGCAGAATAGCTATGTAGATGCGGGCCAAATACACATAGACTTAATTGGAAATTCAATTTAGTAATTGCAAAGGTGTAATTTTTTGTTAAGTTATATTTGTTTGTGATTGATTTTCTATGTCTATCAATGTGTATAGCTATAGCATCGCATTGATTGTATAAAAAAATACAAATTAATGTGTGACACAATTGAAAAGTACCCAATGTTAACATAAAATTATTCGGGACATATTTCGGGCCAAATATGGGACCATTTAGGTGTTTTAAACCTTTAGAAATAGTCCCGGGTCAATAGAATATAGGTTGGGGAACTTTTGGTCTAGTTGGGATATGAATTTGGGTCCATTTGGGAGTCCAAAAATTGAGTTTTAAGCCCAACTCGGGATTAGTATTAATTAGTGTTTATGTGGGGGTAAACCAATTCCCCACTACTATTCAGAAATACCTAAGCACAACTTCTAATGGGAGAGGAATGCAGAAGAACAAAAAGATGGAAAAAGGGTAAGGAATCAAGAAGAAATCAAATGGCTTTCTTCCAAAAATTTCTAAGGCAATAATTCTCAAACTTAATTTACGTTTTCAATGTATTTTCTTGATGCATTATAATGACCTTTTAAATTTCTATGATTTAGTTCTGATATGTAATATATGATGATGAATACATATTTTATGCATGTACAGGACTATATTTAATATCAAATTTTTCCAAGAAATTTAGGTATCAATATCTTGAAATTGGGGTTAGACGCCTTAGTGTTCTTGATAGTTAACTGGGGACGTTTTAACTATTTGATGTTGAGGATATTACTGTCGGTATATGGACTGAAATTCGGATGTAAACCCCATGATAGATGCTCCATATTATGAATTAAATAGTGTTGGAATTTGGAATGAAATCTAAGTTGAAATATGTATTTGATGTTCATACATTCTGGAAAAATTAAGCATGAAATTGGAATTGAATCATGTAGTTAATGGTCGTAAGTGGACTAATTAATTTTTAGGGAATCAATTACATAACTATTAAGAAGTATAAACTATTAGAAGTTAATTTGGAAGGAAATTGAGGAATCACATATTGAAACAAACAAGAAGATCTGGGCTTCAGCATAAAATCGAATCGATTCAGCCTTGGAGAGAATCAATTCAGTTTGAGAACGAATCGATTTGGTGATGAACCAAATCAATTCGGTACTAGGAGATGAGTGATTTGGGCCTAGGATTTGGTTAAGGGTAATTTTAGCAGTCCAAGCGAGTTGGTAGGACCGTATATGGGTCAATAGGTAATATATTAAAAATGAAAAGGTGCCCTTATTTATTTGGGAAAATTACATTTAACAAGATGGTTAAGTAATTATCTAAGGGAGTGGAATGAATAATTAACTAGAAGGTAAACTATTAATAAATAGAATAAATGTGGACTTCATGTGGGACTTTTATATGGTAATTATATAGTAGTTACATATACATATTGTAGGAGATAATAATTTGTACTTATGTGTATTTATGTGGACATATCAATGTTTGTAGGCTATCCTATCGGCTTGGGGGTTCGTACGTTAGGACCGGATACCACACATCAGCATAGGTGGGCTTGAGGATTATGTAGGTCATATAGGTACTACATGGAGGTGCTATTTGTGTGAGCTAGGTGTTGACGCTGAAGCAGCCTGTGCCACCGATAGGTATGGACCGTGAATAGGAATCCTGTGTAAGGGCCTCCCCTAACTTATGTGTATTTTGTGTTATCCAATTACGATAAGAGATTCCCCAAACTTGCCGATAGAGTACGAACTAGACACTAACGGTAGATGCCTTCGTGTGTCAAATATATGAAAGGACCTATATAAATAATTATCAGACTGTAATGTGATAAATTTATTTATCTAAGAATGTGGACATAAATGACAAGACCCGACTTTGTGATGCATAATAGATGTTTATGACTAGACATGACTTATAAGACTTGGATATTATGGGTATTGGTATTTAATTATAGTCGGTACACTTACACATTTAATTATCAAAAAATTCATTATTATTAATTTGGCACATTGTCAGAGTCATTATTTGAGATTTATTGGGATGCGATTTATATCACACTTAGATGATGGGTGAGGTGTTAAACTCATGCGAGTAATGATGGTGGGATATTTATTTTGCATCAACTGTATTATTCATCTTAAATAATTAATTTAATTCTTGAACATCTAGGGCTCAGACCCAAATTTAAATGTTTTCTCCTCCCAAGTTCACTAGAAATGGATAGATGGATTGTGCTGTAGCAGTCTCGCAGTCTCTTTCATTCATCATGTTTTAGATTCTTTAACTCTAGCATAGGTTCTTTTCTTCTAGAGTTAGTTATTTTTTTTATAACAGTTGTAAGGGCATAAGCCTGAATTTCTTATGTTGGGTTGGGGAATTTACTCTATAGTTGGATTTATTATGTACTTGGTGTTGGTTTGAATTTGTCTATTGTTATGGAAACATTCATAAAGTTCAATACAAGCCTTTAAAATAATATAATATATATTACGTTTGTGTTGAGAATGGTATGAATTGACAAACAAGCGTTATCTTCGACATATCGGCATGGCCAACCTTTCCGTGAGAAAGTAGGGGTTGTTACACTTTCTGTCTCTATGGAGTGAATTCGTCAGAGTTTTAGTAGGGTTGTGAATTGACCATCCTTCTAAAGGTAGGAGAAGGTAGGTATTTTTATGGCTGGGGTGGTGCCATGCGCACCCCAGGCATGTAGGAGGCATGTACAATATCGAGTGGCCAATGTCATTCGATCACCTATCATATGTTCTTGTAAATAATGATTGACAAATATTCTCCACACATGAGGTGGATGTTGTCCACATGAGGTTTACAACCCACACGCACTCTCCCATGCGTCATCCATTCTACATGCCTTACCAGATGTGCCCTACAGACGTGAGGTGTTAGCGTGGCCGAGCAAGAGACCACTGAGGTTCAATTAGATCACATGTTGGTAACTTCCAAGTGGAGTCTCGAATAACTAGCATCAGGCAAAGACGAGTGTATAACGAGTCTCATGAAGTCTCGACCTGATGGAAGGATGAGATCGAAAGAGCTGCTATAAGATTCTCTGTGAGAGCACATTTCGTAAGGTCGGCTCGAGCTAAGCTAGTCTTGAGTGTAGACAAGGTCATACTTAGGCATACCAGGAATCATTATGAAAACACATTGATCTTAAACTGTAGCACACTCAACAGCTAAACATATAACATATTTTTTCACTCAATTCCTTTGAAGCTATCATTTTTGAAAATCAAACAAACTAAACTCGTTGGCCTTGGATTTTTTTTGCTTATGTTGCCTTTAATTTTTTATATATAGGTTCTTTCCAATGGTGGCTTCCCTGTAAAGGAGATTTTCTCCTTTCGTAGCCCTTTCCCATACACCATCATATATTTTTACTAAAAAAATTCTGACGGGCAATGGTTTTTACCTACACAAATCTACCATAGTAATAAAATATATAGATGGAAAGATGAATTAGAGAACATGTCACACAACTCAAATATAATATGTGAAGTTAAAATTCAAAGAGCTCGTTCATGTGTTTGTGGAGGCATATAAAAAGTGAATCCATTATGTGAATTAAAGTCGAAACAACTCCATACAAGCATGACTAAGAACAATCTAGGTATTGAAAATCATACCCAAATTGTCCTAGTCACATGGAAAGTACATAATGAAATGGATTCAAATACAAAATTATGCCCCACAAAATGTGTAAACTAAAATACACAAAAATATAATTTTTTTGAGTTTTTATTAAAACTTTCCAATGAAATATACCAATTAAAAAAAACTCAAAAGACAAACAAAATCTTTTTGTATTTTTCAATACGACTCAACCAATGTTATATAAAAATACAAAAGAGTCAAATAACATACAACTAGCAAACATATATATATATATATATATATATATATATATATATATATATATATATATATATATATATATATATGAACAAAAGTTTGTGTATGTAAACATGTGAACACAATCAACCATTAGATATAGCATGGTAAGTATCATGTGCAAGAAAATGAGAATCAACGAGTCTAATTTGTAAAGCCTCAAAATTCTATTTCCTAACCCACATAATGGCAACACGGTGATATATGGTTTTGGAAACCTTGGTGGATCTAGACTAAGACCTCCGATGACATTTTTTAATATCAATAAAAAATGCCTAGGGTGACCTGTCCTATCGTAAATGCATGGTCTTGGCTTGGTGATCAAAAGCATTTGTATATCGAATCTAATTCCACACTTGTCATCTTTTATTTGGACGGTGCCTAACATCTATCCAACTTCGCGTACCTAGATCTCAAATCAAATTTTACACGATTCAAGTATCAATATCTCTTCAAGATCAACTATTCGAGACTCTAACAAATGCCTAGACTACTCAAACTTAAGCATATCCTTCTTTATAACCTCCATCAATCCACAAAGCCTATCTCTCCAACCCTCTACATACTCTATCTTCTTTTAAAAAGTCCCATCACATACCCTAAGATCCTGAGTTAAAATTTGCTCATTATTTCCTATGGCATGCTCTTTCAACCTATCTTCCAACTTCAAGTCTTCCTTATTCACATTCAATATTTTTTGATACAACTCATGGAAGGAAACTTGGAGTTCACTCTTCTACTACTCTTCTTCATCATCACTATTTTCTTCACTCTATTCCACATCACACAATTCGGATGCACTTTTACTACTCTTCTACTACTCATGCCTAGAAATATCTTCATGGGAAGATTTCTCATCAAAGCTCACATGACTACCCAGGGAGATTTGCTTCCATCTTTCAAATTACTCTCACGAAGGATGACATTATAAACATTCGTTTTTTTTCCCTCCTTTCTTACTTTAATGGGGCACTAAGCTAGGATACAACCACTACACCAAATCTGTCCATTTGTCAAGGTCATTGACCTTGACAAATCCAACTTGTCAAGGTCAATGACCGTGACATTTCGAGGCGAGATAACTTTTTTTGTCACGGTCGTGTCACGGTCATTGACCTTGACACAAAACTCGCGTTTTATGTCACGGTCATGTCAAGGTCAATGACCGTGACACGTTTGTCACGGTTTATAACCGTGACAAAGCCGTGACCCCTCTTGCCCAGAATTGTCACGGTCATTGACCGTGACACGTCCGTGTCAAAATTGTCACGGGCATGTCACGGTCAATGATCGTGACAATTCTGGGCAGAATTTAAAAAAAAATCTGCTGGGCAGTATGGCCACTGTCACTGCCCAGCAGTATATTTGTACCTGTTATAGCAACGTTGTACTTGTTCCAAACATCATATATCCAACACAAACTAAAGATAATGCAAATATATATTCATGACGATATAATCCAAATATTCAAAGTAAAAATAATGTACATGACGATATAATCCAAATATAATTAAAATTGACAAACTTAAAAATAATGTTACTACATGTCTTGGATAAAACTGAGGAGGTGAGTAGGCCACACGACATACGAATTGACGCACCCACTAATATACGTTGTGCCGCATTGTTCGCGCAACCACAATAGGGAGTTCTCCTTCCCGGGTATGACATGCATGACGAGCACCCTGGACTTCATCTCTTGAAGCACACGTCCATGGACTATTCCACCCTCGACGATATTCGGGTCCCTCAACTCCCGCCCTATCCCCTGGCCATCAAATACGTCCAATATGAACACGCTCGGCCAACCAATTGTCGACAATGGTCTGTTGGAGGGCGTCAAATAGGGAAGTGGATCGTCGAAGTACGAACGTGTCGGTGATGAAGCAGCGAGGTCCACATCCTCGTCATCCTGCGCCTCGTCCTCCCGCACCTCCTCCTCCACCGCCTTCTCCTTCTCCTTCCCTTTCCCTTTTCCTATACGGTCTTCACCCAACGTACGCTTCATGAATGCGTACATATCTTGGACCGTCGCCTCCAAACGGGACAGCTTCGCGTCATGTGAATCCACCGTTCGAGCCAACCCGGTGTCGCTCGTCTCCAATCCGATGATCCTAGATTTGGCCACCCGCGGGCTCACTCCCCTTGTCCTCCCCTTGCGATCAGAGCAAGGAACTTGGCTGAGTGCGTCTGTGGACAAAGATGCCTTGTCGGCATCAGACTGCGACTCATGCACTTCCTTAAGCTTTGCCTGAAAAGACAAAAAGTACATGATTAGTAAAATAAGTAAACTAAAAAATTATAACGTAATTAACAATAATTAAATTGTCGGATTACTTACAATCGTGGTCGCGACGCTCGAGGACACCTCCTTGTCCTTCCCCTTCTTCGTCCGAAGAGCCACATAAGTATCGAGCCTATGTGGCTTACCCCCTGGCCCACTCCCTACCCCGTGAAACAAAATAAAGTAAAGTAAAATTAGTATAGGCCCCGCAAAGTAAAATAATATCCAATAATATATTTCTGTAGTTATAGATGAATTAAATCTTACCTGCATCCTATGCTCCACCTCAGCGTAAGAGGTCCGGCCGGAGTAGTGCACGTCCGTCTTTTTAGCCCGATTTTCCCTCCCCGATTGGCGAGATGCCAATTGTCGATCCTCGATCTCATTGTCAATGAACTTTTGCCATTGTGCCAATGAGATCGGCTCCTTGGGCGGGACGAATCCGCGCCATTGTAAAATGGACTCTCGTGTTTTTTCAAAGTACCGTGTCCGCATATTTTTCTTCCACGTCTTCTGTTGCTCCCTCAACTGCTCCAAGACGGAATCGCGTAGCTTTGGATCCAAGTTGAATTGTTCCTGTCCAACAAATACAATGTTAGTTGCGAGTAAATATAAATATAAATATAAATATGAAATTGAAATTGAAATTGAAATTGAAATATTCATATAAATATTACCTGTAGTGCCGCCCAAACAGCTAACTTGAGCTCATATGGCACCTCCTTCCAACTCATAAACCCCGGGCCGATGACCGTCTTTAGCAGCTCGAGGGATCTCGCTAATAGCTCCGACTTGTTCTCGACGGTAATACCAAATTTTCCATATTTGGGGAGCCTAGGGGTGGAGGAGCCCTCGTCGCCTCCGCTACCACCGAACCCAGACGACATCATCATAAACAGCATCATCATCTTCGCCTTAACATCTGATGGAGACATTTTTGCTGTAAAAAAAATGTTATTAGTACAGATAAAAAAAATGTTAATAGTACACATACACACACCACTACATTTTCAACGTAAGAGCACAGTACATAATTCCAAACACGTCCTTAATTTTTTTTTTAATTTCGCATCAATTTGGAGTTTTACTGTACATTTTTTTATCTTAAGATTCTATATTATGACGTATGTGTAAGTTCCGTCAATACCATTTCGTTTCAATTTTGTAATATTATGTTTTTTCCAAATATTTTAAAAGTTATTAAATGGGTGCCCCACCCCAAGCCCCACCCCCTACCCCCCTCCCGCCGCCACACACACACGCACACCTACGCACCTACGCGCACACACACACACACACACACACACACACCCCACCCCCACCCACCCCACCCCCACTCCCTCCCCCCACCACGACCGTGACAACTACATATATTGTTTATCAATAAAATTAAGACATGAGATAATTATAATTGGAGCATAAATTTCATTATCATAAAGAAATAAATCCAACCAAGTACATAGATTCTACAAATTAAAGTGAGAATTAAATTTAAGACTTTCTAACAACATGCATGTATATGGATTTTAACTAATGATATTCCTAAAAACATACAATTGGCAACATTTTGTGAATTTACTAAACTTTATATAATATTATCAAATTCTGTTAAAAAATTATCTAGGGTTTTACCTAATTGAATTAATTTCATGAATAAAATTATTATCAATTTAAATGAAAATATCAATTATTATCCAATATTTTTTAATGAAGTATTTATTTTGAATGAAAAGATCAATTATTATCCAATTATTATCCAACTACTATCAATTATTTATTTTGAATGTATATAACATCCAAAAATATAAATGTAAATAATATTCAAAACCCCACCCACCCCCACCCCCACCCCCTCCCGATGTTTATTATCCAATTATTATCCAATTATTATCAATTATTTATAAAATTGATGTCTACTTTTAGTGTTGTATATATATGTTAGTTGATGCCATTATATTTTTAGCCTAATTAGATTCTAAGGTTATCTCAATTTATATTTTTCTTTTTCTATCTAATAATTTTCAACGTAAGAGCACAGTACATAACGTATGTGTAAGTTCCGTCCATACCATTTCGTTTGAATTTTGTAATATTATGTTTTTTCTAAATATTTTAAAAGTTATTAAATGGGTGCCCCACCCCCACCCCCACCCCCTCCCCCCGCCACACACACACGCACACCTACGCACCTACGCACACACACACACACACACACCCCACCCCCACCCACTCCCCCCACGACGACCGTGACAACTACATATATTGTTTATCAATAAAATTATGACAAGAGATAATTATAATTGGAGCATAAATTTCATTATCATAAAGGGATAAATCCAACCAAGTACAGAGATTCTACAAATTAAAGTGAGAATTAAATTTAAGGCTTTCTAACAACATGCATGTATATGGATTCTAACTAATGATATTCCTAAAAACATACAATTGGCAACATTTTGTGAATTTACTAAACTTTATATAATATTATCAAATTCTGTTAAAAAATTATCTTGGGTTTTACCCAATTGAATTAATTTCATGAATAAAATTATTATCAATTTAAATGAAAATATCAATTATTATCCAATATTTTTGAATGAAATATTTATTTTGAATGAAAATATCAATTATTATCTAATTATTATCTAACTATTATCAATTATTTATTTTGAATGTATATAATATCCAAAAATATAAATCTAAATAATATTCAAACTCCCACCCATCCCCACCCCCACCCCCTCCCGATGTTTATTATCCAATTATTATCCAACTATTATCAATTATTTATAAAATTGATGTCTACTTTTAGTTTTGTGTATATATGTTAGTTGATGCCATTATATTTTTAGCCTAATTAGATTCTAAGGTTATCTCAATTTATATTTTTCTTTTTATATCTAATAATTTTCAACGTAAGAGCACAGTACATAACGTATGTGTAAGTTCCGTCAATACCATTTCGTTTCAATTTTGTAATATTATGTTTTTTCCAAATATTTTAAAAGTTATTAAATGGGTGCCCCACCCCCACCACCACTCCCTGCCCCCCTCCCCTGCCACACACACACACACACCCCACCCCCACCCACCCCGCCCCCACCCCCTCCCCCCACCACGATCGTGACAACTACATATATTGTTTATCAATAAAATTATGACATGAGATAATTATAATTGGAGCATAAATTTAATTATCATAAAGGGATAAATCCAACCAAGTACAGAGATTCTACAAATTAAAGTGAGAATTAAATTTAAGACTTTCTAACAACATGCATGTATATCGATTGTAACTAATGATATTCCTAAAAACATACAATTGGCAACATTTTGTGAATTTACTAAACTTTATATAATATTATCAAATTCTGTTAAAAAATTATCTAGGGTTTTACCCAATTGAATTAATTTCATGAATAAAATTATTATCAATTTAAATGAAAATATCAATTATTATCCAATATTTTTGAATGAAATATTTATTTTGAATGAAAATATCAATTATTATCCAATTATTATCCAACTATTACCAATTATTTATTTTGAATGTATATAATATCCAAAAATATAAATGTAAATAATATTCAAAACCCCACCCACCCCCACCCCCACCCCCTCCCGATGTTTATTATCCAATTATTATCCAACTATTATCAATTATTTATAAAATTGATGTCTACTTTTAGTGTTGTGTATATATGTTAGTTGATGCCATTATATTTTTAGCCTAATTAGATTCTAAGGTTATCTCAATATATATTTTTCTTTTTCTATCTAATAATTTTCAACGTAAGAGCACAGTACATAACGTATGTGTAAGTTCCGTCAATACCATTTCGTTTCAATTTTGTAATATTATGTTTTTTCCAAATATTTTTAAAGTTATTAAATGGGTGCCTCACCCCCACCCGCACCCCCTGCCCCCTCCCCCCGCCACAAACACACGCACACCTACGCACACACACACACACACACCACCCCCACCCACCCCACCCCCTCCCCCCACCACGACCGTGACAACTACATATATTGTTTATCAATTAAATTATGACATGAGATAATTATAATTGGAGCATAAATTTCATTATCATAAAGGGATAAATCCAACCAAGTACAGAGATTCTACAAATTAAAGTGAGAATTAAATTTAAGACTTTCTAACAACATGCATGTATATGGATTCTAACTATTGATATTCCTAAAAACATACAATTGGCAACATTTTGTGAATTTACTAGACTTTATACAATATTATCAAATTCTGTTAAAAAATTATCTAGGATTTTACCTAATTGAATTAATTTCATGAATAAAATTATTATCAATTTAAATGAAATTATCAATTATTATCCAATATTTTTGAATGAAATATTTATTTTGAATGAAAATATCAATTATTATTCAATTATTATCCAACTATTATCAATTATTTATTTTGAATGTATATAATATCCAAAAATATAAATGTAAATAATATTCAAAACCCCACCCACCCCCACCCCCTCCCGATGTTTATTATCCAATTATTATCCAACTATTATCAATTATTTATAAAATTGATGTCTACTTTTAGTGTTGTGTATATATGTTAGCTGATGCCATTATATTTGTAGCCTAATTAGATTCTAAGGTTATCTCAATTTATATTTTTCTTTTTCTATCTAATAATTTTCAACGTAAGAGCACAGTACATAACGTATGTGTAAGTTCCGTCAATACCATTTCGTTTCAATTTTGTAATATTATGTTTTTTCCAAATATTTTAAAAGTTATTAAATGGGTGCCCCACTCCCTGCCCCCCTCCCCCCACCACACACACACGCACACCTACGCACACACACACACACACACACACACACACACACACACACACACACACCACCTCACCCCACCCCCTGCCCCCCTCCTCCACCCCCTCCCCCACCACACACCACCACACACACACACACACCACCTCACCCCACCCCCTGCCCCCCTCTACCACCCCCTCCCCCACCACACACCACCACACACATATATACACACACATATACACATACATACACATACATATACACCCGCACACACCCCGCCCTGCCCCCGCCCTGCCCCACCCCCTACCCCCACCCTGCCCCACCCCCCACACACGCACACACATACACACATATATATGTACACATACACACATAAATATACACACAAACATATATATAAATGGAAGAGAGGCAGAGAGAGAGAGAAAATCGACCTGAAAGTAGAGAGAGAGAGAGAGCGGCGTCGAGAGAGAGAGAGAGAGAGAGGGAGGGAACGGCGGTAAGGAAAAAAGAAGGGGGTAGGGTTTTAGCTGCAAATATTGTCACGGTCGTGTCAAGGTCTTTGACCGTGACAAGTATTTAAATTATTGTCACGGTCATTGACCATGACAAGTCCGTGACAAGTAAATTTGTCACGGGCTTGTCACGGTCAATTACCGTGACAATTAGTTGTCACGGTCGTGTCAAGGTCAATGACCGTGACATAAAACGCGTGTTTTTTGTCACGGTCAATGACCTTGACAAGGCTGGCCGGCTGAAAGGTGACAATTTGCCCATTTTTGTGTAGTGAGCCATAGACCTCAAACCATAAAGCCATTCCGATTTATCACTCATAAAGTTATCATTATAATATTAGGGAATTGATTGATCTTGTTATCTCAAACTTTTTGCATCTTTTGGTTGCTTTTGAAACTTGAGAAATTTCTTGAATTTATTTTCTAACAAGGCCATATCTTTGGACTTAATGTCAGATTCATCATTTAAAACATGTGTTTCTTCTTGTCGGGCTTTCAAAACAATGCCCTTGTCCTTCTTATTCATTTTATTGGAAAATAAGTCAATCTCACAAGTTTGTAGGTCACATACAAGAGCTTCAAATTTTTTAGAATTTAAAGCATCCAAGGAATTCAAAACAATCACATTTGATTAATTCTTTCAGACAAATACCTTAATATTTTATTCATTACTCAGTTATCCAGTATTCTCTTTCCTAAGTTAAAATATGAGTTAACTATGTCAGATAATCTACTGTAGAACTCATCTAAGGTTTCACTGTCCAACATCTTAATGGTTTCGAACTGAGTTATGAGGTTTTGGAGTTTAGAAGACTTGACAACACTAGTTCATTCATGGGTGAGTTGGAGTATGTCCCAAACATCTTTAAACATCACACAAGTCATAATGCAGTGGAACTCCTGCAAGGTCACAGATCGAAACAAAGCATTTAAATTATGTAAATTATAACTTTGTAACCCATGTTCAAACTCACGCCAGGACTTTACGGGTTTGGGTAGCCTATTTTCTCTAACTAAGGTTGTAGTTGGGGACCAACCAATAAGTATCGCATGCCATACATAATCATCTATAGACTTAAGTGTTAATTTCTTACTCATTTTCCAGTATGCATAGTTTGACGCCTCAAATAGATTACTATGATAAGGTTTTTCAAATACAAGTGAATTGTGCAGCTGGGCCATCCGATGTTTTTTTCCATTATGGATATTCCTCGTACATCGACGTCTTGTGAGATTGGTGTATTTATTTTATTTGTTGTCACCTAGATGCATGCTTTAGGTTAAAAAAATAAAATTTTCTAAATTAATTTATCGTTGCAACTCGATTTGAAATTTGTGAACAACTTTTTATTTGGTTAATTTGTTTAAAGGCTTGATTTTTAAAAATTGAAAAAAATTATAAAAATTGGAATTTTTATTTGCAAGACCATTCTTGCTTAAACGCACCATGGATATCAAGTGAACTTTTCACGCTTACATTGTATCTGTGTAGTTTGGGCAAACATTTATAATGCCTCGAAAGTCCACTAGAGATGGCTTTCTCATGTGAGAGAAGTTGCTCCTTCTCTCTAAAAATCCCCCTCTTTTCGCAATCCTCTGCGCTTTCTATGGAATCAAAATCAGAATTTAGCTTGGATTTTGATCCTAAGCCTTTTGATACTCACTATTCTCCAACACTTTTAGTTACACCTCCTGACTGTTCAAAAATGGTGAGAAGTACTGAGTCTAAAAGTTTTTTTGATTCAGTAGAGGGATCGGCTTTTCCAAAGGATAATTTGCCTCAGGGGCATGTTCGTTTGTTGAAAAAAAGTCCCAAATGGTTACTGAAAAACACCAAAAATTAAACACCATTCATTCGAAAAAAGTATTCATCTAAGTAAATGGGGAGCATCAATAACATCCAAGTATTCTCGATAGTTTTTTATCTCCAATTTGTAATGGGGATATTTATAAATTCCCATATTTAATCTTTAATGGGTTTTTGTAGTTTTCCTTTGCTTGTAAGCCCTTGGAGAGGATCTTTCTCCATTAATAAATTTATGTCTGGGGTTTTAATCCCTCTTCCATAAATAAAAAAAATAAAAAATAAAAATAAAAGGACAGTTAGGGTTGATTTGTGGGACGTTCTAGGAGGAGACATTTTCGACAGACGAATGCGAAAAAGTTCTGGAAATTAATAGAGGTCATTCTGGTCAAGTGGTTTGTCTTTATTTATTTATTAATTTTACAACTAGTTATGTATTAGGATTCCAGCCATTTGGATTTTGGGATGTAATTAGAAAAAGAAATAATTCTATTATTCTAGTGGCTAACTGGGATTCCTACGATACGGATTCGCCCCGAAATAAGAGAATTTTGGCATGTGCGGGTCTTGAGAAATATTTGCGGCCTCCCACATATATAAATTATCTGTCATTAAATGATGATGAAAAGGTAGAACATGGAGTTCTCGAACCTATTTTACTCAAAGTAGGCAAAAAAGGTAGTCGTTCTCACAGAAATGTCATTAAAGACAAATTGATGCATACCAAAAAAAAAAAATTAGGGTCTAGTGACTAAGTTACCGAACGGATAGGTGTTAGGCACCCATTCTGCCCTATTAGTATCTCATAAGCTAGGATAATATTCTCATTTTCTCTGAAATATAATTTATGTGTATAATGTGTGTGATGTGAAAATAAGTTAGAAAAATAAATCGTTATATACACATCATGAGAAGGACGGAAATGATTCATTCTGAGGAGTATAAGAAGAAAGAAAATAATCTGACAAGGTAGCCAAAATGTGCGCATTGCGCGAAGAATGGAATATGTATGTATGAAGAGGGCTCTAAAAATATGATAATCAAAAGGCACAATGATATTTGCAATATATTGGACACAAATCTGCCATGGTGAAATAAATATGTGTGTCTAACGAAAAGTCTAAAAAAGAAACATAATAAAAGAATATGAAAATATGATATAATTAACCAACGGATTATGATTTACTATGAGGAAATGAATATGCATGTTTGATGGGTTACTAGTACTTATATATGTATATACGCATAGTAATACTAAATATTCGAACAAGTAAAGTAAATAAATAAGCAAATAGGACTGGAATAAAGAGGATGACTAGGGAAACCTAGATAGGTCAAAAAAGGCAACAAAGTCCATGTAGTTTGATAACACGCAAGGGTGGGGTTTAACCCATGAACCCAAAACTTGAAATTCTCTAAGTTCATTTAAAAAATTTCACAAGTGTTGGGAGTGTGAAAAATGGAAAATATACTTTAGGGTTTAAAGGTGAACCCTTTTTTAGCATTTTTGGTTTATAAAATTATGTTTTTTGCATATAAATAATAAAAAAATGGATTAATTGGAGTGATAAAAAGAAATAAAGTAAAAATATGCCAAGAGTGAAGAAAATAATAATAAATTAAACTAGTTAAATAAGATGTAAAAAGATTGAAGTAGACCTTATATAGAACTTTGCTATGTTTTTGACGTAAAGCTGGCTAATTTTTATGGAGTTTGAGTGGTGGTGGGGTAATGGTAAAATTGTGTGGCAAAAAGTGAGGTCAATGCGATGTAAGAAAAGTGGAGAGAATTTTTAGAAAATGAAATTTTGTAATGACGATGAACTAATTTCGAGGTAGAGGTTGTTTTAATTTTCAGAAAAGGGTTCTTACGAATTAGGCCATGACTTCCTTAAATAGAAAAATATAGGGCCAGGGTCTATGTCGATTGGCATAGGCCCTGGTCTTCTGATCGGCATACCCCTGGCTTGTTGATGATGTAAAGTACCCCTCTTACGATAGGCAGAGGGTCTGGGGTGGCCTATAGGAAGTCCAAAAGGGAATTTTTCTAAAAAACATGCAGAAAATGCGAATCGTATGTCCAAATCGCACACAGACAAAATCGTTGAAAAACGTATTGAAATCCGTATGAAAATCTATTGGGACACTTTCTAGTCTGAGAGTTAACGAAAGTCAAACGATGCTTGAAAATGCTAGATAGCATCTAGGATGGGATTCATGGAGTAAAAAGGTAAGTACGCACGGACCGTACGGTCGATTCATGCATGGAATTGACCGTTGGAAGGGGTATTAAAAGCCTTATGAAAGTGAAAGAGATATTCCTAGGTTTGAAAGTTAAACAAAGTTAAACGGAGCTCGTGTGGTGGCCTCTTGGATAGGGTTCTTATAGTAAAAAGTTAAGTACTCGCGAACTATAGGGCTAATTCTTGCATGGTATTGATAGTTGGAAATGGTATTCATAGCCCTATGGAAGTGAAATGTGCTACGAACAGATTTGGGAGTTGACCAATGTTAAAATGGGCTCGAAACAGACTGATGGTCTCTAAAACGGGGTTTCGGAGAAAAAAGGAAAGTACGTGCGAACCATGAGGCCAAGTCATGCACGGTATGGACAATTGAAAAGGGTATTTAGAGCCCTATGAATGTTTAAGGATTTACTCTCGGGTTCTAGAAAGTCCTGATATGCTATGTAAGTATGGTCTTGCAAACAAAAAGATTTTCTTATTTTTCAAATTTAATAAAAAATACTTTAAATAATTTAATGTAACAAAAGCCTTTTCACCAATTAAACCGTTTATTATGAAAAAATGATTTACCCAATTTTATCTTTTTTAACCTAAACATGAATCTAAGTGATAAAAATGATAAAATAAGTAAAGCAAGACAACACGCCAATGTACGAGGAAAACCCATAATAGGAATAACCTCGGATGACCCAGCCAAACTGTTCACCATGATAAGGTTTTACAAAGACTAGACGGTGGTCTTACTCAACGACTCATCTCCCTACCAAGCTTTAATGTGTTTCTATCTTCAACTTCTCCTTCACATTGCAACGTAGGAGTCCACCCACACAAACTGCCACAACGCGTGAATCCACGCGTGCCTAGGTATCCACCGATGAGGCTCAAAAAGTATCTACGAAATAGGAAAATGGAATTATCATTTATTTATCACAACACATGAAATCACAAATATGATGACTACCACACGAAACGTTCTCCCTCCAGATGAATAGAAATAGACTTTCTGCCCGACAAAAAGATCTCAAAGCATAAGAATATTGAAATATGGATCTTTAAACTCTTTTGGGTGAAACAATGGTTTTGAAATTTGGTAAAAAAAATGGGAATTCTTCTTTGCCAAATGTTCTTCAAAATTTGAGTCCATCACGCTTCTTTATATTAAACTAAGAAATTCGAGGCGGCAAGTTCATCCAAATGAAAACATAGTTCTCATTCGAATGAAATTCATATGTTGTTCAAATTAAGACCCGTCTCGTTCGAACGAACATGCATTGTGGTTCAAACGACCCTACCATGAGATTCCAAATGGTGACCTTCTATTTGACAAAGAGTTCCCGTTTGAATTTCAATAGATGTTCGTTTTAATATCCTAAGCTTGTTCCAACGAGATCTAAAACTTGTTTGAACGAAATTCTTATTTCATTCTAATGAAGTCTGTATCTCGTTCTAATGAACTAAGAAATAAAAAAAAAATCTAAAAAGTATTTAAAAACAGTTCCAAATGATTTTGTTTAAAAAATAATCCCCATAAATAATTTTCAAAGGATCATAATCTAATGTGTCCCTACTTGTAAGATCATCAAAAAATGTGAGGACTACCATGGCATGAAACACGATATGATGCGTATCCATCTTTGAAGCTTTTTCGCTACGTCTTCAACAGTTTTTCAAGATTGACAATACAAAGTATAACTTATAACTCAAATTTTTCCTGAAATCATGCCAATTACAAACAAATTGAATCGGTTGGGAATTTTCCCTTATAAATCTCCCCTTTTGGCTATTCCGGGACAAAAAACCAAAGTAAAAACCCCGTGAGTCCGAAAAGACTTTTAAACACTCAACCTCAAAAGAAAAAAGTACAGATGATCGACAAACACATATGCTAAGAGCTTTGCTCGCTTGAAACTTTGTCTTATGTTGTAAAACAACACACTTAAAACACCTTCAAGTGCAAAAAAAATATAACATGTATAAAATCTGCATGTGAATAAATTCAAATTGTGTCTAACAATCTCAACCTAGGTAAGATATCTCCTACTAAGATAAAGATATCATAATCATGAAAGGAAAGACACCGTTGTTCCTCATTTTTGTTTAGAACTAAACAAAGTAAGAATGCTATTTATCCCCCATGAACCAAATCTCCCCGAAATATGTGAACATATAATAAAAAGAGAAATTACAGAAGTAGTAATACTACCTTGCAATGGTGTAGCGTGCAGCAAGAACATAACATTGCAACACAAGCACGAATATTCACGAACCTAGAATATTAATAAATTTACTAATCAATACTGTCATGATATGATAAACATAATAAGGAATTGATGATACCAAAAATGGTATCACCAAGTCAGTATATTTTGTGAGCTCAATCCAGTATAACAATGCTGGAAACACAACAACGTAATATAGAAGGAGGTGAGGCAAAGAGGGAGATAACACGTAATATAAGTGGTTCAACCAATCTTGGCCTACTCCACTATGTGGGTGGGTGTGAAATCCACTAAATAATGGCTATAATGGCCCTGGGATACAAAACACTCAAGCTTTCTGTAATACCCCATAATTTTTCTAAAATAAATAATAATAATATTTTTGATAAATAAAATTTTGTGGAAATTGGACTCAATTGGAAACTTAATTTAATAATTGCAAAGGTGTAATTTGTTGTTAAGTCATATTTTTATGTGATTGATTTTCTACATGTATTAATGTGTATAGCTATAGCATTGCATGCATTGCAAAAGAAATACAAATTAATATGTGACACAATTCAAAAGTACCCAATGTTAACATAAAATAAATTGGGATATATTTCGGTACACATATGGGCTCGTTCAGGTGTTTTAGAGATTTAGAAATAGCCCCAGATCAATAATATATAGGTTGGAGAGCTTTTGGACTAGTTGGGATATGGATTCGGGTCTATTTGGGTGTCCAAAAATTGGGTTTTAAGCCCAACTCGGGATTAGGATTAATTAGTGTTTAAGTGGGGGTAAACAACTTCCCCACTACTATTCAGAAATGACCTAAACACAACTGTTAACGGGAGAGGAAAGGAGAAGGACAAAAATAGGAAAAAAGGACAAGGAATCAAGAAGAAATCAAAGGGTCTGTCTTCCAAAACTTTCTAAGGCAACAATCCTTTTACTTAATTAAAGTTTTAAGTGTATTTTCTTGATGCATTATAATGACCCTTAAAATTTCTGGGATTTAGGTTTGATATGAATGATTTGATGATGAATAAATATTCTATGCATGTAGATGGTTGAATTTATATAGAATAAGCCCTGGAAATTTAGGTATACCGATATCTAGAAATTGGGGTTAGAACCCTCAGGGTTCTTGATGGTTAAGTGGGGACATCTTGACTATTTGATGTAGAGGATATTATTGTCGGTATATGGACTGAAATCCTGATGTAAACCCCATGATAGATGCCACATATCATGAATTAAATAGGGTTGAAATTTTCACATAAGTAGAGCATATTTTCACATAAGCAGAGCATATTTTCATCTTTTGGATGATTTGGCTTGAAAGGAACTCGAGATATTTTGATGGCGTTGAGACGCAACCATCGAGACTTCGTTATATATTTTTTAGCACTCTACTTAGTTGGTATGAGGAGAAGATCGCTATCACGACGCAGGATTTCTTAGACGTCGTTGATGAGATTCACTCAGCTTCATAAACGAGAGCTTTTGTTTGTTGGAACCCGTTTTGCATTTCTTTTTCTTAGTTTCTTTTTATTTTAATTGTACACTTCCTATATACGGGTTCGCTCCCTATAGCGTTGGTTTTAATACAATCTTTTAATTATCAAAAAAATCTATTAATAGAATCTGACAGAACTAAATTTTCTTCTCAAAATAAGTATTTAGATTTTATGGATAATTTATATAATTTAATATTTTATAATCATTTTTGTCTTCACTGAAATTATTGTAAGTATTCCCATGGGAATGTAAGAATACCACCTATTGGATGAATTTTAATTCAACCTTTTTTCCACCAAGAAGGTAATCTAATTCCATTTTGTTCACATTCTCTTGTAACTTAACCTCACACCAAACATAGTAATGTTACACTTTACCATAATTGTTGGAAGGAATCAAATTCCAACTAGTTTTTTTGCCTCCTAAATGGGTCGTATAGCCTAAATTTTCTATGTTTCCTCTTCCAAATATTTAAACTTTCTATTTTCTCTCTCTACATTGTTTAATGTAATATGTCTATTAGGGGTGACAATATTGGAAATGACACGAAAACACAACACAATACAACACGAAATTGACACGGCTTGTCCTGCTTGTGTTTTAGTTTTTTGGTACAAACTCGTATCTGATCGTGGTCATGTTTAAAATTAGACTTGAAATTGACTGAAAATTGATCGAAACTAAAACGTTTAGACACAACAATTTTAAAATTGTAAAAGAGAGTAATAATTCATGTAGTAAAAAAATGTTCACCCTTATTGTTTTAAAAGTATGCCAGATTGTATAATACAAGATATTTTAAGAGAGAATAATAATCCATGTAGTAAAAAAATGTATTTGGCTTCAATTATATTGGAGTTTAGTGTAATTTTACTACACCATTTAAACATTTCAATTATGTATTAAAATATGTATGAGAATAAAATAGATTATTTAAAACACAATTATATATGAGTTTAGTACATTTTTAATTTAAGGAAAAAATAATTTAATGTACAAAAAAAATTTCATTCTTAAAACCACTTGAATAACATATTATAACCTTCCTCTTATTACAAAGGATGCATCCTGCACTCCCACTTGTTAAAAAGTCAACGCGTATTTAAGTATATATTTATGAGTTTATAAAATTTTATGTAATTAGCTATACAAAGATCTAGTTTTGCAAAAAAAATATATATAGGAATAGGTGAAGGACCCACCTCAAAACATTTCCTACCACTAGGTATATATTACCTTAGAGACCAAAATGCTTTGTTATATACATTATTGGAGTCCCACATCAAAAATAGTTGCAAGCCTCTCAACTATTAGCATATTATAAAGCTACTCGTAACTCACTTATAAAGTTGGAACCGAATCTGGGCTAAGAGTCTTCTAGCTCTGGCCTTCTAACAGTTCAAAACAATGGTGAAACCATTTTTGAGATCAGTAGACTGCTAATTTTACAGTGCACTAAGGGATCCTGTAAGAAATCGAAGGGCATATATTGATTGAGTTTCAAATTTTTAATACGTATTTGAAAGTAATCACGTTAATGAGAATTTAATTAGCGCGAGGGTTGACAATTATGTACTTGTGTCATTTTTTGTGTTTCTTCTCTATTTAGGTTTAAAAAAGATTGTTAAACACGTCTCTCGTGTTTTTAGGTTGGTCGTGTTAATTTTAATTAAAAAAACATAATATCAGATTGTGTTATGTTCATATTACATAAATCTTGTTTCGGTCGTATCTAGCTTATCATGGCCCAATAACACGATTTGGCACCCATTTTGTGTGTGTGTGTGTGTGTGTGTGTGTGTGTGTGTGTGTCTTCGCTTCCTTAACAATATAATTATCAATTCCTCAACTCTCATAAAACTCCCTCCTAACTTGATCAAATATCATGTAAAAGATATTTCATTATGAGCCACTAACGCTCATATTTTAAGAGGATCCATTACTATGATCTATTCCTGTTCATGCCTATTACTCTTGAAATATTTTTTGTCCTTCTCTCTAAATTTTATCACTGAAACTAACATTAGATATTTTCTCTATTTTAATTCACTTTAGTATTCACAATATATTTCCACATATAACAGTAGAGGATATGTTGAGTAACCAATGGATACTGTTAACTCTAAACACTAATTTGGATGTATATCCTAGGCCTTTTAAGTTCCAATATATGTGGTGCACTCATAACTCTTTTATGGATACTATTAAATCCTCTTGGGCTACTCCTGCTGATGGTTATGGGATGAGATTGTTTTCTATCAAACTGGAGAGGCTCAAAGGTGAATTGAAGAATTGGAATGGGGAAACTTTTAAACATATATTTCAAAGGGTTAAATATCTAGAGGGCAATATTGTTCAACTAAAATTGTTATATGAATAGGGGAGCTCTGATTCAAATAGTGAAGCACTTAAAGAAGCACAAGTTAAATTGTTTGAAGTAAATAAAATTGAAGAGATGTATTGGAGGTATAAATCAACTATCAAATGGCTCAAATTGGGGGTTGCAAACACTATGTTTTTCCACTCTAGTGTTACATCTAATCAGAAAAAGATGGGGATCCCTTCTATTAAAGATGGTTCTGGGATTCTTTGGGAGGAGGACCAAGCTGTGAAATCTCGTATAGTAAAGTTTTTTGATGATAATATGGCTCCAAATTTGTCTTTAAGCATGGTGGATGTTTCTAATATCATTCCAAACATTATTACTTCTGAGATGAACTCTGATCTGGAGGTTTTTCCTTTTGAAATGGAGGTCTTTATAGCATTGTCTAAACTTAGTGAAGACTCAACTCCAGGCCGTGATGGTTTTGGAGGCCCTTTTATAAACAAATGTTGGGGAATCATAAAAGATTATCTTTTATCTTCTATTAATAGTTTTTTTGCAGGTTCAAGTATTCCTCAGAGCTGGTCTAGCACTTCAATAGTCATGATTCCAAAAATTCAACATCCAAAGACTTGTGGGGATCTTAGACCTATTAGCCTCTGCAATTTCTCAATGAAGATAATCACAAAAATCCTTGCAACCAAACTTTCACAGCTTCTTCCTATCCTTATATCTCCTAATCAAAGTGGATTCATCAAAGGCATATCAATTCAAGATAATATTCTCCTTACAAAAGAATTGGTTGAAAAATTAGATAAGAAGGTGCATGGTGGTAATTTTGTGTGTAAGATAGATATGGAGATGTCTTATGATAGGGTCAATTGGGGGTTTTTATTATCTTTTCTCAGGAGTTTTGGCTTTGGGGAATAATGGAATGACTTTATTTGGAGAGTTATTTCTAGAAATTAGTTCTCCATTTGCATAAATGGACTAAATTGTGGATTCTTCAAATCTAATAGAGGTATAAGACAAGGGGACCCTATCTCCCCATGTCTTTTTTTATCTTGGATGTTGAATATCTGAGCAGGGGCTTAAACAAATTAATGGAGGAAGAAAAAATCAAGCCTTATTACATGCCTAAAGAAAGTCCCTTAGTTTCTCACTTAATATATACTAATGATGTAATTATCTTCTCTAGAGGAGATAAGAGAAGTCTCAATTATCTCATGAATTTCCTTCTTAAATATTCCTCCATTTCAGGTCAGAGAATTAATTTTAATAAGAGCTCCTTCACAATTAAAAAAAAAGGTCTTCCTAGTTTCAAAAATAAAGTGGGGGCAGTCTACACAGGTCTTCAAGGTAAATCTTTGCCTATTAAATACTTAGGTTGTCCTTTACTTCAAAGGAGGAGCAAGATTGTTTACTATGAAAGTCTTCTTAATTATTTGAGATCCAAGATGGCAGGGTGGCAATCCAAATATTTATCTTCATAAGGTAAGTACAATTTGATTAATCACGTGCTCTCTTCTATTCCTCTATTCCTTATGGCTTCTATTTCTCCTCCAAAATCAATTATTCGAAATATTCATAGTCTCTTTAATAAATTCTTTTGGGGTGGTAATGTTTAATCTGGTTGGAGATATTAGTGGAAAAATTGGGAGTTTCTTTGTAGAGGTCCATCTCAAGGCGGTCTTGGATTAGAGATTTTAATGTTATTTCAAAAACCTCAATGATGAAGTTATATTGGAAGTCAGTGTCTGAATCTTCCTTATGGTCTTCTTACATGTCAAATAGATACAAAAATTCAAATGCTTCCTTATATAGGGGATCTCTCACGTGGAAGAAAATTTATGCAGTAGTAGATCTTTGTTCTTCTAATATGGAGATTATTAATGATAAATTGATTTGGAAGCCCACATCTACAGGCCAGTTCTCCTTCTCATCTTCTTTAGACATTGTTAAACTCTATTATCCTTCCTCTCGAGTTAGTACATTTATTTGACATCCTCATATTCCAAAACAATGTTCTATTTTTATGTGCAAATTGCTCAATGACCGTTTAGCTCTGGATGATAATGTTAAATCCTTGGGTATTCGATTATGCTCTATATGGAAAGCCTGTAAATCGAAGGAGGAATCTATTAATCATGTGTTTCTTCAATGCTCCATTATCCAACCTATTTGGAAGTTTTTTGCAGATCTTATGGGCCTTCCACGGGATAAAGTTTCAATTCATTCTCTGCTTCATAGCTGCTAGTTAAAGTCAAGTCATAATGATTATTCTAAGTTCCTTGCTAAATTTATCCCAATTGTGGTTTCTTGGCAGATTTGGAAAGGAAGAAATAAAGCTTTCTTTGAGAATTGTAATATGGTTCCTTCATAGTTAATTTCAAAATCCATTTCTCTCATTTTAAATATTTGTAAGGATCTTCCTTTTAAGAGTTCTATCTCATTTTTTGATAAGGGAATTCATGAGATTTTTAATCTTACCACTCTCAGGATAATACAAAGTTTCAAATCAGTGAAATGGCTTCTCCCTCCATCTGGTTGTTACAAGTTGAATGTGGATGGAGCTTCTAAGGGAAATACAGGTTTGTCTGGCTAAAAGGGTATTTTAAGAAATGGCAAGGGTGAGATGATTTGGGCCTTTTTCGAATATGGTGGTGTTAATTCCAAATCTTCTGCTGAACTTAGTGGTCTCTACATGGGCATTAAGATTTGTATTGATCATCATAGTACTAGTGTTTTGATTGAAGCTGATTCAAAGTTTGTGGTGGATCTGATTAATAGAAATTGGAAACCTCCTTGTCATTTGATCCCTTTAACTTATAAAATCAGGTCAAAATTATTGATGTTAAATTATACTCTCTCTTATGGATACACGGAATCTAATATGGTTGCAGATGCTTTCGCCAATATTTACTAATTCTTTGAAGATTTTTTACAATGCTCTTGATCTTCCTTCTACCGTGAAAGGTACCTATAGGCTTGACAAGATGGGATGTAGCTATATTAGATCTTCCTTCCAATTATCTCGATAGTTTTTTTTCTCCAATTTGTAATGGGGATATTTATAAATTCCCATATTTAATCTTTAATGGTTTTTTGTAGTTTTCCTTTGCTTTTAAGACACTGGAGAGGCTCTTTCTCCATTAATAAATTTATGTATGGGGGTTTAATCCCTCTTCCATTAATAAAATAAAAAATAATAAAAAAAGGATAGTCAGGTTTGATTTGTGGGACATTCTATGAGGAGACATTCTGGACAGATGAATACGAAAAAGTTCTGGAAATTATTTGAGGTCATTCTAGTTAAGTAGTTTGCGTATTTATTTATTTATTTATTTTACAACTAGTTATGTATTAAGATTCCTGCAATTGGGATTTTGGGATGTAATTAGAAAAAGAAATAATTCTGTTATTCCAGTGGCCATCTGGGATTTCTCCGATACGGATTCGCCCTGAAATAAGAGAATTTTGGCATGTGAGGCTCTTGAGAAATCTTTGCGGGCTCCCACATATATAAATTGTTCGTCATTAAATGATGATGAAAAGGTATAACATGGAGTTACGAGCCTATTTTACTCAAAGTAGGCAAACGATGTAGTCATTCTCATAGAAATGTCATCGAAGACAAATTGATGGATACTAAATCAAAAAAATTGGGGGTCCAGCGACTAAGTTACCGAACGGATAAGTGTTCGGCACCCATTCTGCCCTATTAGTATCTCATAAGCTAGGATAATATTCTCATTTTCTCCAAAATATAATTCATGTGTATAATGTGTGTGATTTGAAAATAAGTTAGAAAAATAAATCGTCATATACACATCATGAGAAGGACGAAAATGATTCATTCTGAGGAATATAAAAAGAAAGAAAATAATCTGACAAGGTAGCCAAAATGTGTACAGTGCGCGAAGAATGGAATATGTATGTATGAGGAGGGCGCTAAATATATGATAATCAAATGGCACAATGATATGTCCAATATTTTGGACACAAATCCGTCATGGTGAAATAAATATGTGTGTCTAACGAAAAGCCTAAAAAAGAAACATAATAAAAGAATATGAAAACATGATATGAGTAACCAACGGATCATGATTTACTATAAGGAAGTGAATATGCATGTTTGTTGGGTTACTAGTACTTATATATGTATATACGCATAGTAATACTAAATATTCGAACCAGTAACGTAAATAAATAAGCAAATAGGACTGGAATATAGAGGATGACTAGGGATGCTTAGATAGGGCAAAAAAGGCAACAAAGTCCATGCAGTTTGATAACACGCAAGGGTGGGGCTTAACCCATGAACCCAAAACTTGAAATTCTTTTAGTTCATTTAAAAATGTTCACGAGTGTTGGGAGTGTGAAAAGTGGAAAAATATAATAATAAAAAAAATGGATTAATTGGAGTGATAAAATGAAATAAAGTAAAAATATGCCAAGAGTGAAGAAAAAAATAACAAATGACATTATTTAAATAAGATGTAAAAGGATAAAAGTAGACCTCATATAGAACTTTGCTATGATTTTGACGTAAAGCAGGCTAATTTTTATGGTGTTTGAGTGGTGGTGGGTAATGGTAAAATTGGGTGGCAAAAAGTGAGGTCAATGCAATGTAAGAAAAGTGGAGAGAATTTTTAGAAAATGAAATTTTATAATGACGATGCACTAATTTCGAGGTAGAGGTTGTTTTAATTTTCAGAAAAGGGTTCTTACGAATTATGCCATGACTTCCTGAATAGAAAAATATAGGGCTAGGGGTTATTTCGATTGGCATAGGCCCTAGCCTGTCGATCGACATACCCCTGGCTTGTTGATGAAGTAAAGTACCCCTCTGACGATAGGCAGAGGGTCTGGGGTGGCCTATAGGCAGTCCAAAAAGGAATTTTTCTAAAAAATATGCAGAAAATGCGAATCGTAAGTACGAATCGCGCACAGACAAAACCGTTTTAAAACGTATTCAAATCCATATGAAAATCTATTGGGCCACTTTCGGGTCTGAGAGTTAACGAACGTCAAACGGTGCTCGAAAATGCTCGATAGCGTCTAGGATGGGGTTCATGGAGTAAAAACGAAAGTACACACGAACCGTATGGTCGATTCACGCATGGAATTCACCGTTGGAAGGGGTATTAAAAGCCCTATGAAAGTGAAAGAGATATTCCTAGTTTTGAAAGTTGAACAAAGTTAAACGGAGCTCAGAAGCATGTGGTGGACTCTAAGATAGGGTTCTTGTAGTAAAAAGCGAAGTACGAGGGAACTGTAGGGCTAATTCATGCATGGGATTTATAGTTGGAAATGGTATTCGTAGCCCTATGGAAGTGAAATGAGCTACGGACGACTTTGGGAGTTGACCAATGTCAAAATGGGCTCGAAACACACTGATGGTCTCTAAGACGGGGTTTCGGACAAAAAAGGAAAGTACGTGCGAACCATGAGGCCAAGGTATGCACGATATGGACAATTGAAAAGGGTATTTAGAGCCCTATGAAAGTTTAAGGATTTACTCTCGGGTTCTTGAAAGTCCTGATATGCTATGTATGGATGGTCTTCCAAACAAAAATATTACTTATTTTTCAAATTTAAAGAAAAAACTTTAAATAAGTTAATGCAATAAAAGCCTTTTCACCAATTAAACCGTTTATTATGAAAAAACGATTTACCCAATTTTATCGTTTTTAACCTAAAACATGAATCGAAGTGATAAAAAGATAAAATAAGTAAAGCAAGACAACACGCCAATGTATGAGGAAAACCCATAATACGAAAACCCTCGGGTGACCCAGCCAAACAGTTCACCAAGAAAAGGTTTTACAAACACTAGACGGTGGTCTTACTCAACGACTCATCTCCCTAGCAAGCTTTAATGTGCTTCTATCTTCAACCTCTTCTTCACATTGCAGCATGGGAGTACACCCACACAAACTCCCACAACACGTGAATCCACGCATGCCTGGGTATCAACCGATGAGGCTAAGAATGTATCTACGAAATAGGAAAATGGAATTATCATTTCTTTATCAAAACATATGAAACCACAAATATGATGACCACCACATGAAACCTTGTCTTTCCAGATGTATAGAAATAGACTTTGTGCCCAACAAAAAGATATCAAAGCATAAGAATATTGAAATATGGATCTTTAAACTCTTTTGGGTGAAACAATGGTTTTGAAATTTGGTAAAAAATTGGGAATTCTTCTTTGCCAAATGTTCTTCAAAATTTGAGTCCATCACGCCTCTTTGTATTAAACCAAGAAATTCGAGGCGGCAAGTTCGTCCAAATGAAAACAGAGTTCTCATTAGAACAAAATTCAAATTTTGTTCAAATGAAGACCTGTCTCGTTCGAACGAACATGCATTGTGGTTCAAATGACCTTGCAATGAGCTTCCAAATGGTGACCTTCTATTTGATAAAGAGTTCCCTTTTGAAGTTCAATAGATGTTCGTTCTAATATCCTAGGCTTGTTCCAACGAGATCTCAATTTTGTTTGAACAAAATTCTCATTTCATTCTAATGAAGTTTGTATCTCGTTCTAACGAACTAAGAAATAAAAAAAATATCTTTTTCTTCTGAAAAGTATTTAAAAACAATTCCAAATGATTTTGTTTAAAAAATAATCACCCAAAATAAATTTCAAAGGATCATAATCTAATGCGTCCCTACCTGTAAGATCCTCAAAAAATGTGAGGACAAACTTGGCATGAAACACGATATGATGCGTATCCATCTTTGAAGCTTTTTCGCTACGTCTTCAACAGTTTTACATGATCGAAAATACAAAGTCTAACTTATAACTCAAATTTTTCCTGAAATTATGCCAATTACAAACAAATTGAATCGGTTGGGAATTTTCCCTTATAAATCTCCCCTTTTGGCTATTCCGGGACAAAAAACCAAAGTAAAAATCCTGTGGGTCAGAAAACAGTTTAAAAGACTCAACCTCAAAAGAAAAAAGTATAGATGTTCGACAAACACATATGCTAAGTAGCTTTGCTCGCTTGAAACTTTGTCTTATGTTCTAAAACTGCACACTTAAAACACCTTCAAGTGCAAAAAAAATATAACATTTATAAAATATGCATGTGAATAAATTCAAAGTATGTCTAACAATCAGAACCAAGGTAAGATATCTCCTACTAACATAAAGATATCATAATCATGAAAGGAAAGACACTTTTTTTCCTCATTTTCGTTTAGAACTAAACAAAGTAAGAATGCGTAAAACTATTTATCCCCCATGAACCAAATCTCCCTGAAATATGTGAACATATAATAACAAGAGAAATTAGAGAAATAGTAATACTACCATGAAATGGTTTAACGTGCATCAAGAACATAGCATTGCAACACAAGCACGAATATTCACGAATATTGACAAGCCTAGAATATTAATAAATTTACAAATCAATACTGTCATGATATGATAAACATAATTAGGATTTGATGATACCAAAAATAGTATCACTAATTCAATATATTATGTGAGCTCAATCCTGTATAACAATGCTGGAAACACGACAACGTAATTGTTGATGCAAAAAACTGGACCGAATCCCATTTTTATGATCACAGATAAACAATCCAATCAAGCACATGAGAGGCAAAGATTTTTAAAGTGGTTCGGCTATGAATAAAGCCTACGTCCACTGTTATTTTATTCCCAGGGGTTTACAATAGCATCATAGGGTGTAGAGAGAGAAAGGATGTGTATCTTGTGTATGGAATTTCTATGTTCTCTTGGATCTCTTCCTTTTGGCTAAGGGAATACATGTATTTATAGTGATGGGAGATAAAGAGATTCATTGTATGTAGACATTTATACATTATGTCTACATTCAACGAATCTAATTGTTGAATTGCTTGGTATGCTATGTGTTGTCATCTACAGTATAAATGTACATTAATGATCATTAAATGCGTAGTTATCCTTTGATCTTCCCTGTTGGTATGACGACCATCTCTCCTCGGGTGTCGACTAACTCTCCTCGGGTACCGACCAACTCTCCTCGGGTGCCGACTAACACTCCTCGGGTACCGACCAACTCTTCTCGGGTGTCGAATATTGCCACGTAGGATGACATGTATCCTTTTCTGATTGGTCCTCGTAGATGGAGAATTTTTGCGTTAACAGACAATCTGTTGATGTAAAAAATTAGATTGCTTCTAATTATTTAATCACAGATAAATATAAATGAGACCAAGAATTTTAAAGTGGTTCAGCCTTATAAGAATGGCCTACGTCCACTGTTTCTATTATTGCCAAGTGTTTTGGAATTCTCGATATGTAATTCTATCAAGAAATTCCAGTCCCCTTGAATGAGGGTGATACAAGGTATTTATAGCCCTTAGGTTGTACATGTGAAAGGGTAAACAATTAATTCCCTTTAAAAATATACGTCTGTGTGATAAGCATTCAATGAACACTTGAACTGTTGATTATCTGACAATAAATGATGTGGCCGAGATGCAGCTGCTATGGCCGAGATGCAGCTCGAACCGCCTTAGTTGTTCGTCGTTCAAGAGTTCCTCGGAGTGTTAGTGTTCCTCGGAGTGTTGGTGGTCCTCGGAGTGTTGATGTTCCTCGGAGTGAGTATGACTTGGTCGGGGAAATAGACTTCCTCGTTGCTATTGTGCCACGTAGATCGACACGTGTCTTCTTATTATTCGTCTATATCAGCATACTAATTTTGGTATCAACAGTAATATAGAAGGAGGTGAGGTAAAGAGGGAGATAACACATAATATAAGTGGTTCAACCAACCTTGGCCTACTCCACTATATGGGTGTGTGTGAAATCCACTAAATAAGGACGATAATGGCCTTGGGAGACAAAACACTCAAGCTTTCTGTAATACCCCATAATTTTTCTAAAATAAATAACAATAATAATATTTTTTGATAAATAATATTTTGTGGAAATTGGACTCAATTGGAAACTTAATTTAATAATTGCAAAGGTGTAATTTGTTGTTAAGTCATATTTGTATGTGATTGATTTTCTACGTGTATCTATGTGTATAGCTATAGCATCACATGTATTGCAAAAAAAATACAAATTAATATGTGACACAATTTAAAAGAACCCAATGTTAACATAAAATAATCAGGGATATATTTCAGGGCACATATGGGCTCGTTTAGGTGCTTTAGACATTTAGAAATAGTCCCAGATCAATAATATATAGGTTGGAGAGATTTTGGACTAGTTGGGATATGAATTCGGGTCTATTTGGGGGTCCAAAAATTGGGTTTTAAGCCCAACTCGGGATTAGGATTAATTAGTGTTTAAGTGGGGGTAAACCACTTCCCCACTACTATTCAGAAATGACCTAAACATGACTATTAACGGGAGAGGAAAGGAGAAGAACCAAAATAGGAAAAAAGGACAAGGAATAACGAATAAATCAAAGAGGTTATCTTCCACAAATTTCTAAGGCAATAATCCTTTTGCTTAATTAAAGTTTTCAGTGTATTTTCTTCATGCATTATAATGACCCTTAAAATTTCTGGAGTTTAGGTTTGATATGAATGATTTGATGATGAATAAATATTCTAAGCATGTAGATGGTTGAATTTAATATAGAATAAGCCCCAGAAATTTAGGTATAAAGATATCTAGAAATTTGGGGTTAGAACCCTCAGGGTTCTTGATAGTTAAGTGGGGACATCTTGACTATTTGATGTAGAGGATATTATTGTTGGTATATGGATCGAAATCCTGATATAAAACCCATAATAAATGCCACATATCATGAATTAAATAGGGTTTGAATTTGGAATGAAATTTGAGTTAAAATATATATTTAATGTTCATACATTCTAGGAAAATTAGGCATGAAATTAGAATTGAATCATGTAATTAATGATTGTAAGTGGACTAATTAAGTTGTAGGGAATAAACTACACAACTATTAAGAAGTATAAACCCTTAGAAGTGAATTTGGAAGGAAATTAAAGAATCCCTTACTAAAACAAACAAGCACATCTGGGCTTTTTCATAAAATCAAATCAATTCGGCCATGGAGCGAATTGATTCGGCTTGGCAACGAATGGATTCGACCATGAACCGAATCGATTCGGTCCTGGGGGATGAGTGAGTTAGGCCTAGAATTTGGTTAAGGGTAATTTCAGGAGTCCAAGCGAGTTGGTAGGACCGTGTATGGGCCAATAGGGAATATATAAAAAATGAAAAGGTGCCCTTATTTAATTGGGAAAATTACATTTAACAAGATGGTTAAGTAATTATCCAAGAGAGTGGAATTAGTAATTCACTAGAAAATAAATTATTGAAAAATGGAATAATTGTGGACTTTATGTGGGACTTTTCTATGGTAATTATAGAGTAGTTACCTATACATATTATACGAGATAATAATATGTACTTATATGAATTTGTGTGGACATTCCAATGTTCATGGACTGTCCTATCGGCTTGGGGGTTCGTACGTTCGGACCGGGTACCACATGTAAACACAGGCGGGCTTGACGATTGTGTAGGTCGTATAGGTACTACATGGAGGCACTGGTTATGGACCGTGAACAAGTATCCTGCATAGGGACCGCCCCCAACTAATGTGTGTTTTGTGATGTCCACTTATGATAAGAGATTCGTTCAGACTTGCTGATAGAGTACGAACTAGAAACCAATGGTAGATGCTTTTGTGTGTCCAATGTATCAACGGACATATATAAGTAATTACCGAACTGTAATGAGATAAATTTAATTGTCTAAGAATGGGGACATAAATGATAATACCTTACTTTGTGATTCATAAAACATGTTTATGCCTAGACGTGAGACTTATAAGACTAGGATATTATGGGTATTGGTAGTTAATTACAATCAGTGCACTTAAACATTTAATTATCAACAAATTCATTTTTATTAATTGGGCACATTTTCATAGTCATTATTTGGGACTTATTGGGTTGCGATTTATATCACACTTAGATGAGGGGTGAGGTGTTAAAGTCATGCGAGTGAGAAACGGGGAATATTTATTTTTTATCAACTGTATTATTACATCTGGAATTAATTAAGTTAATTCTTGAACATCTAGGGCTCTGACCCAAATTTAAATGTTTTCTCTCCCCCCCCCCCCCCCCAAGTTCTCCTATATAGGGATAGATGGATTGTGCTGTAGTAGTCTTAGAGTCTCGTTCATTCATTAATTTTTTGATTATTTGATTCTAACATTGGTGCTTTTCTGCAAGAGTTAGTTATTTTATTTGGAACAGTTGTAATGGCATAAACCCAAATTTCTTTACATTATGTTGGATCGAGGAATTTACATTGTATTTGGATTTATTAAATACTTGATGTTGTCTGAATTTATCTATTGTTAAAGAAGCATTCATAAAGTTTAAAAGAAGCCTTTAAAATAATATTATTTATATTACGTTTGTGCTGAGAATGGTATTAATTGACAAACGAGCCATATGTTCGGCGTATCGTGCCTAGCCAGCCTTTATATGAGAAAATTGGGGTTGTTATAATTGGTATCACAACACGGTTCTAGTGTCCTTAAGATCTATGTTGCGTTGATTACATTTTGTGTTGCGTTATTTGATATGTAAAGCCTATCCTTAGGATTCATTGTATTCTTACATTGATACTAATTCGAACTTTATTTTCTTTTAAATGGAAAAACAAAAAGGGGGAAAACCGAGGTGAGTAGTTCCACATATTTCCAATGAGGAGTCTCACTCGCAACCATTTCATCAGCTACAGGCCCCAACGGCCCAATAGTTGATCACACATGCTCAGATAGACACTATAGTGTATCATGCTGTCTCTACGGCTATGGTAGCCATGCACCAGCACTTCCCACCACCACAGACATATAAGAAACCACCACTACCACAACAAGTGTCTATACCAGCTCAGGAACTGGGGTTATATGTGGGATAGAGTGAGGGAGGCCTTTGTTAAGGGACAACCTCCAGAGTTCACTAGCAGTTTAGATATATTTGTGGAGAGTAGGTGGGAGAAGGATATTAAGAGGAACTTGCAGAGGGTCAAGTGAACAGCCATACAGAAGCAGATGTTGGCTTCATTTTGATTAGTGGGGGACGCACTTTAATAGTGGGAGGAGATTACGACAGTTTCTAAAAGGGACAATCTCACTATTGATCAGTTTTGTGAGAGGTTTGAGGGGAAATAATTCCCCCTAGCGATGCAGTCTGAGATGAGTAGTGAGTTTATTGAGCTCAAATAGTAGGGGCTTACTATAGACCAGTACAAAGAGGAGTTCACCTCCCTCTCATACTTCGTAAAGGAGGATGTTTGTACCGAGAAGATGAGTATGGACAGGTTCATTTTGGGATTAGCCTGGCACATCAAGAAGGATATTATGGGGAATCTATCACTCACAAAATACAATCAGTTGGTTAATTATGTACTTCTCCATTGCCAGGATCACATGGCATTTCTAAAAACCAATGGAGGGAAACGTCATGGAGCAAAGTCGTCGAGACAGCAGGGCAAGAGGACTGGGGGAAGCGGACCCAGGACCCAACAGCACAGGGGCACCCCATCCACCGACCAGAATAAGAAGTTTAGAGGTGCAGATAAATGGAACAACAAGGGATAGTCGATGCAGGGCTATCAGGGCTAGCATTACAGAGGCCATCAGGGCTAGGGAGAGGAGGATAGAGGCCAGTAGGGCCGACGGTTTAAGCGGGGTCCGTTCTAAGGAAATTATTATACCTTTGGGGAGAAGGGTCATTCCTTGAAGATTTTTACTCGGGATAACCAGATAGCCCAACATAAGGGAGGTTATAGGGGACAATAGCAGGAGCCACAGGGACATCGCCCACCCTTTCTAGCTCAGGATGCCGCTACACAAGTCGCTCTAGAACTCGTCGCCCCGCCACAAGGACGATAGTCATTTCAATATGGATGAGTCTATCATATTGCAACCACAGAGGGGACAACACCTGCACAAGAAGTAGAGGGTATGTTTCCCATATTTGGTCATATTGGTAGAATTCTATTCGATACGGGTGCATCTCATTCTTTTGTTAGCACGGGGTTTTCACGGGAGACGGTTATGATAGATTTTTCATCCGACATTATTTTACAATAGACTCACCAATGGGTAGAGGGGAACCCATACAGTCAATATGTAGGGTTATCGGTATTGAGATAGGTCGACTCACCTTCGCAGTTGATTTATTAGTACTTGGCATGCGTGAGTATGACGTCATTTTGGGTATGAACTGGCTAGCTACATATAGAGCATGTGTGGATTATTTTGGGAGGTCCATCATCTTTGCCACTCCAGGGCAGGAGATGTACCTAGTTGCGATGCCACACCCCAAGGGTCGGTCGAGCACGCATTTGTACTACATCTAGAAGGATACTTCTTCGTAGGTTGTGGTGACACTAGATTCCATCCCAGAGGTGAACAGGTTATTTTTTGGGGGTAGATTTTGTGGTTATCACCTAGTCGGGATATCGTTTTCAAGATTTATTTGTTTCCAGACACTAGACCTACTGCCCGTACTCCGTATCAGATGGCTCTTTCGGAGATAAGGGAGCTAAAAGAGAAGATTGAGAAATTGTTAGGGAAGGGATTTATCAGTTGGATTACTTCACCCTGGGGTGATACCGTGTTATTCGTCAAGAAGAAGGAAGGATCTATACATTTTTGTATCGACTATCAGGAGTAAAACAAAGTCACTATTCAGAATAAATACCCATTGCCACGTATAGATGATTTATTTTACTAACCGAGGGGTGCACGCAGAGCATTTATGAGTGGTCTTACAAACGCTTAGAGATCATCAGTTGTATGAAAAGTTTGAGAAATTCGAGTTTTGGCTGAGGGAGGTATAGTTCTTGGTCCACATTGTGTCCGATCGGGGGATATCCATGGATCTAAGGAAAGTTTCTACTGTGATGGAGTGGGGATAACCAACTACACCCATCGAGGTGCACAGTTTCTTGGGACTGATCGAGTACTACTGTCGATTGATCTAGGGGTTCACCAAGATAGCCGAGCCCTTAAGGAATTTGACGAGGAATGGGGTAGCATTTGTTTGGGATGAGGTGTGAGAGTAGTAATTTGAGGAGTTGAAGACTAGACTGACTACAACATTGGTTTTGGCATTGCATCAGGTAGGGGTTGACTACAGGGCCTTCACATATGTGTCCTCATGGGGAATTGAAGGGGTTTTGATGCCGGAGGAGAGGATAATATCTTATGCTTCCCGAAAGCTTAAGCCTCATGAGGGAAATTATCCCACCCATGACTTAGAGTTAGCAGTTGTGGTTATTTCATTGTGAGTTTGGAGACACTATCTCCTGGGGGAGAAACTTTATATTTTCACAAATCACAAAAGCCTACAGTATTTGTTCACACAGCAGGAGCAGAACATACAACAGAGGAGATGGCTAGAGTTTTTGAAAGATTATCAGTTCAACATTCGGTACCACCAGGGAAAGGTGCCATGGCGGATGCTTTTAGTAGCTAGCCTATTTTGGAGTTAGAAATGGTTTGTAAGGTTAAGTGGAAGTCACTTTGTGCCAACAATGACCTGACCCGCGCATTTATGGAAGTTCTCACTATCACCCCGGGGATCATTATTCGGGTGGTGAAGGAATAGGGAAGAGATAAACGTTCCCAGGAGAGAATGAGAGAGTTTCTAGCCGAGAGAGTGGAGAACTTTCCCATTGGGTTAGATGGTGGCTTGAGGTTTCACGACAGACTAGTTATCCCAGATGATGAGGATTTGAGGCGAGCTGTTATGTTTGAGAGTCATGGGTCACGATTTACGGTACATCCCTGAGGGAATAAGATGTACCACAACATGGGACGTCAGTATTGGTGGGTCGGGATGAAAATGAACATAGCTATTTTCGTGTCGAAGTGGGCTACGTTTCAGCTGGTGAAAGTGGACCATTAGCATCCCATAGGATTTTTACAACCTTTAGAGATCCCGGTGTGGAAATGAAAAGTATCTCCATGATCATTTCTTATCGGTCCGGACACATTACAACTCAAAGCAGTATGCCAGACTCTTCCTTGTAGAGATTGTAAAGCTAAATGGGGCACCGCTCAACATCGCGTTAGATAGGGACTGGACATTTGTGTCCCACTTTTGGAGGAGTTTTCAGCAGGCCTTGGGGGCATAGTTGAGATTGATCACGTCATATCATCCTCAGACATATTAAAAAATGAATAGTACGAACCTAATGTTGGAGGACATGTTGAGGATATGCATTCTATATTTTTTAAGGCGAGTTGGGATCATTATTTGCCTTTAGTGGAGTTTGAATACAATAACAGCTACCAGTTCACGATCGGGATGGCACCATTTGAGGCACTCTAAGGGAGACCTTGCCATTCCCCCTCTTGTTGGTTGAGTTGGGGGAGAACAAGTTTCTCAGTCTCGACTTCATTTCGAACACTTCATAGAAGGTAGATATGATTCGGGCCAAGATACGACCCAGGACAAGCAGAATAGCTATGTAGATGCGGGCCAGAGACACTTAGACTTTAATGTTGGAGATCAGGTGTTGGTTAAAGTGTCTACCATGAAGGGGGTAATGAGATTTGGGAATAAAGGGGATTTGTCTCCTTTATACATGGGACCGTTCCCTATTCTAGAGAGGATTGGGCCCGTAGCATATCGGTTGGGATTGTCGGATCACTTGCAGCGGATGCATGACGTTTTTCAAATATCTTCACTACGGAGGTTCCTTAGAGATGACATAGCGTATCAACGCATTGATATTGACGAGATAGAGCTCTATCCGGATGCTATTTATGAGGAGAGACTGATAGCCATTTTGGATCGATAGGACCGCCAACTTCAATCCAAGGTTATTCCTTTAGCTCGGGTGCAATGGGGACACCATCAGGAGGACGAGTTGACTTGGGAGAGGGAGGATGACATGCTCACAAAGTAACCCTAACTCGTCTAGCTATGTACGTACTTTCCTTGATTCAGAGGACGGAATCCCGTTATTAGGGGGGGGGGGGGGGGGAGAATGTAATACCCCGTAATTTTTCAATTACAAATAATAATAATAATAATAATTTTTTTTGATAATGTTTTTTTAAATTAGACTTAATTGGAAATTTAGTTTAGTAATTGCAAAGGTGTAATTTTTTTTAAGTTATATTTGTTTGTGATTGATTTTCTATGTCTATCTACGTTTATAGCTATAACATCGCATTGATTGTATAAAAAAATACAAATTAATGTGTGACACAATTTAAAAGTATCCAATGTTAACATAATATTATTGGGGACATATTTCGGGCCATATATGGGATCGTTTAGGTGTTTTAAACCTTTATAAATAGTCTCGGGTCAATAGTATATAGGTTGGGGAACTTTTGGGCTAGTTGGGATATGAATTCGGATCCATTTGGTGGTCTAAAAATTGGGTTATAATCCCAACTCGGGATTAGTATTAATTAGTGTTTATGTGGGGGTAAACCAATTCCCCACTACTATTCACAAATACCTAAGCACAACTTATAATGGGAGAGGAATGAAGAATAACAAAATGATGGAAAAAGGGTAAGGAATCAAGAAGAAATCAAATGGGCTTTCTTCCACAAATTTCTAAGGCAAGAATTCTCATACTTAATTTACGTTTTTAATGCATTTTCTTGATGCATTACAATGACCCTTAAAATTTCTGGGATTTAGGTTTGATATGAATGATATGATGATGAATACATATTTTATGCATGTAGAGGACTAAATTTAATATAAAATTTGTCCTAGAAATTTAAGTATCAAAATCTTGAAATTGGGGTTAGATGCCTTAGTGTTCTTAATAGTTAATTGGGGACGTTTTAACTATTTGATGTTGAGGATATTACCGTCGGTATATGGACTGACATCCTGATGTAAACCCCATGATAGATGCTCCATTTTATGAATTAAATAATGTTGGAATTTAGATTGAAATCTAAGTTGAAATATGTATTTAATGTTCATACATTTTGGGAAAATTAAGCATGAAATTGGAATTGAATCATGTAGTTAATGATCCTAAGTGGACTAATTAAGTTGCAGGGAATGAATTACATAACTATTAAGAAGTATAAACCCTTAGAAGTCAATTCCGAAGGAACTTTAGGAATCACATATTGAAACAAAGAAGCAGATATGGGCTTCTGCATAAAATCGAATCGATTCGGCCATGGAGCCAATCAATTCAGTTTGGCAATGAATCTATTAGGCGATGTACCAAATCAATTCGGTACTAGGAGATGAGTGATTTGGGCCTAGGATTTAGTTAAGGGTAATTTCAGCAGTCTAAGCGAGTTGGTAGGACCGCGTATGGTTCAATAGGTAATATATTAAAAATGAAAAAGTGCCCCTATTTATTTGGGGAAATTACATTTAACAAGATGGTTAAGTAATTATCTTAGGGAGTGGAATGAATAATTCACTACAAGGTAAATTATTAATAAATGGAATAAATGTGGACTTCATGTGGGATTTTTATATGGTAATTATAGAGTAGTTACATATACATATTATACGAGATAATAATATGTACTTATGTGGACATAACAATGTTTGTAAGTTGTCTTATCGGCTTGGGGGTTCGTATGTTAGGACCGGGTACCACACATCATCATAAGTGGGCTTGAGGATTTTGTAGGTCATATAGGTACTACATGGAGGTGCTATTTATGTGAGCTAGGTGTTGACGCTGACCCAGCCTGTGTCACCGATAGGTATGGGCTATGAATAGGAATCCTGCGTAAGGACCTCCCCTAATTTATGAGTATTTTTTGTTGTCCGCTTAGGATAAGATATTCCTAGACTTGCCGATAGAGTACGAACTAGACACCAACGACAGATGCCTTTGTGTGTCAAATATATGAAAGGACATATATAAATAATTACTGGGCTGTAATGAGATAAATTTACTTATCTAAGAATGTGGACATAAATGACAAGACCCTACTTTGTGATGCATAATATATGTTTATTCCTAGACGTGAGACTTATAAAACTAGGATATTATGGGTATTGGCATTTAATTATAGTCGGTACACTTAAACTTTTAATTTTCAAAAAATTCATTATTATTAATTTGGCACGTTGTCAAAGTCATTATTTGAGATTTATTGGGATGCGATTTATACTACACTTAGATGATGGGTGAGGTGTTAAACTCATCCGAGTAATAAAGGTGGAATATTTATTTTACGTCAACTGTATTATTTCATCTTAAATTAATTAAGTTAATTCTTGAATATCTAAGGCTCTTACCCAAATTTTATTGTTTTCTCCCCAGAAGTTTTCCTAGAAATGGATAGATGGATTGTGTTGTAGCAGTCTCGCAGTCTCTTTCATTCATCAGTTTTGAGATTCTTTGACTCTAGCATATGTGCTCTTCTGCAAGAGTTAGTTATTTTATTTATGACAGTTGTAAGGGCATAAGCCTGAATTTCTTATGTTAGGTTGTGGAATTTATTTTATAGTCGGATTTATTATGTACTTAGTGTTGGTTTGAATTTATCTATTGTTATAGAAACATTTATATAGTTCAATACAGGACTTTAAAATAATATAATGTATATTACGTTTGTGCTGAGAATGGTTTGAATTGACAAACAAGCCATATCTTTGACGTATCGTGCCTGGCTAGCCTTTACGTGAGAAAATAGGGGTTGTTACACTTTCTGTCTCTATGGAGTGAATTCATCATAGTTATAGTAGGGTTGTGAATTAACCATCCTTCTAAAGGTAGGAGAAGTTAGCTATTTATATGGCTGGGGTGGTGCCATGCGCACCCTAGGCATATAGGAGGCATGTAGAATATTAAGTGGCCAATGTCATCCGGTCACCTATCATCTGTGCTTGTAAATAATGATTGAGAGATATTCTCCACACATAACGTGGATGGTGTCCATGTGAGGTTCGCCGCCCACACGCACTCTCCCACACGTCATCCATTCCACATGCCTTGCCAGATAAGCCCTACTGAGGTGAGGTGTCAGCCTGGCCGAGCAAAAGACCTCTGAGGTTCTATTAGATCACATGTTGGTAACTGCCAAGTGGAGTCTCGAATAACTAGCATCAGGCCAAGGTGAGCATATAATGAGTCTGATGAAGTCTCGGCCTAGTGGAAGGACGAGACCGAAACAGCTGTTATAAGATTCTCTGTGAGAGCACATTTCGTAAGGTCGGCTCGAGCTAAGCTAGTCTTAAGTGTAGACAAGGTCATACTTAGGCATATCAGGAATCATTATGAAAAGCCATTGATCTTAAACTATAGCACACTCAAAAGATATACATATAACATATTTTTTTTCACTCAATTCCTTTGAAGTTATCATTTTTTAAAATCAAACAAACTAAACTCGTTGGCCTTGGATTTTTCTTGTTTATGTTGCCTTTAATTTTTTATATATATAGGTTCTTTCCAATGGTGGCTACCCTGTAAAGGAGATTTTCTCCTTTCGTATCCCTTTCCCGTACACCATCATATATTTCCAATAAAAAAATCTAACGGGCAATGCTTCTTACCTGCACAAATCTCCCATAGTTATAAAATATATAGATGGAAAGATGAATTGGAGAACATGTCACATAACTCAAATATAATATGTGAAGTTAAAATTCGAAAAACTCGTGCATGTGTTTTTGCAGGCATATAAAAAATAAAACCATTATGTGATTCAAAGTCGAAACAACTCCGTATAAGCATGACTAAGAACAATCTAGGCATTGAAAATCATACCCAATTGTCCTAGTCACATGGAAAGTACATAATGAAATGGATTCAACTACAACAATATGCCACACAAAATGTGTAAACTAAAATACAAAAAACTATAAATTTTTTTGCGTTTTTATTAAAAATTTAAAATGAAATATACCAATTACAAAAAAAACTTAAAAGACAAACAAAATCTTTTTGTATTTTTTAATCCGACTCAACAAATGTTAAATAAAAATACAAAAGAGTCAAATAACATACAACAAGCAAACATATATAATATATATATATATATATATATATATATATATATATATATATATATATATATATATATATATATATATATATATATATATATATATAAGAACAAAAGTTTGTGTATGTAAACATGTGAACACAATCAAGCATTAGATATAGCATGGTATGTATCATGTGCAAGAAAATGAGAATCAACGAGTCTAATTTGTAAAGCCTCCAAATTCTATTTCCTAACCCACATAATGGCAACACGGTGATATATGGTTTTGGAAACCTTGGTGGATCTAGACTAAGACCTCCGATGACAATTTTTAAGATCAATAAAAAATGCCTAGCGTGACCTGTCCTATCGCAAATGCATGGTCTTGGCTTTGTGATCAAAAGCATTTGTATATCGAATCCAATTCCACACTTGTCATCTTTTATTTGGACGGTTCCTAACATCTTATCCAACTTCTCGTACCTAGATCTCAAATCAAATTTTACACGATTCAAGTATCAATATCTCTTCAAGATCAACTATCTGAGACTCTAAAAAATGCTTAGACTCCTCAAACTCAAGCATATCCTTCTTTATAATCTCCGTCAATCCACAAAGGCTATCTATCTCACCCTTAACATATTCTATCTTCTCTTTAAAAGTCCCCTCATATACCCTAAGATCTTGAGTTAAAATTCGCACATTATTTCCTATGGCATGCTCTTTCAACCTAACTTCCAACTTCAAGTCTTCCTTATTCACATTCAATATTTTTTCATACAACTCATGGAAGGAAACTTGGATTTCACTCTTCTACTACTCTTCTTCATCATCACTCTTTTCTTCACTCTATTCCCCATCACACATTTGGGATGCACAAATGATGGCCTCGCAAATGTCATGCCTAGAAATATCTTCATGGGCAGATTTCTCATCAAAGCTCACATGACTACCCAGGGAGAATTGCTTCCCTCTTTCAAATTACTCTCACCAGGGATGACATTATAAGCATTCGGTTTTTTGCCCCCCTTCCTTACTTTAGTGGGGCATTAAGCTAGGATATAGCCGTAAACCTCAAACCATAAAGCCATTTCGATTTATCACTCGTAAAGTTATCATCATAATTTTAGGGAAGTGATTGATCTTGTTATCTCAAACTTTTTCGTATCATTCGGTTGCTTTTGAAACTCGAGAAATTTCTTGAATTTATTTTCTAACAAGGCCATATCTTTGGACTTAATGCCAGATTAATCATTCAAAACTTGTGTTTTTCCTTTCAGGCTTTCAAAATAATGCCCTTTTCCTTCTTATTCATTTTGAAGGAAAATAAGTCAAGCTCACAAGTTTATAGTTCACATACAAGATCTTCAAACTTTTTAGAATTTAAAGCACCCAAGGAATTCAAAACAATCACATTTGATTAAATCTTTGAGACAAATACCTTAAGATTTTCTTCATTACTCGGTTATCCAGTATTCTCTTTCCTAAGTTAAATTATGAGTTAACTATATCGGATAATCTACTGTTGAACTCATCGAAGGTTTCACTGTTCAACATCTTAATGGTTTTGAACCGAGTTATGAGGTTTTGGAGTTTAGAACAATTTACAACACTAGTTCATTCGTGGGTGAGTTGGAGTATGTCCCAAACTTCTTTAAACATCACACAAGTCATAATGTAGTGGAACTCCTGCAGGGTAACAGATCAAAAAAGAGCATTTAAACTATGTAAATTATAACTTTGTAACCCATGTTCAACCTCACGCCATGACTTTACGGGTTTGGGTAACCTATTTTCTCTAACTAAGGTTGTAGTTAGGGACCAGCCAGTAAGTATCGCATGCCATACCTAATCATCTATAGTCTTAAGTGTTAATTTTATATGCATTTTCCAGTATGCATAGTTTGATGCCTCTAACATCAGGGATCTAAGACCATTAAAACCAAAAAAGTCATGCCTAAAAATGCTAAATCTAAACACAACTTAGTATTCTAACTCTGTTACCAATTTAAAGAGGTTCGATAGCTCAGGAAAGGATGATCTAACTAACAAAAAGTGTATTTTAAAAAAAATAAAATTTAATGACTAAAACTTTTAACAGATTAAATCCAATAAAATTTGTGTAACACTTTTAAACAGTTTGTTGTGAATACCCGATTTACCCAATTTTATATTTTTAACCAAAAACATACATCTAGGCAATATTAGATAAAATAAATAAAACATCCACTATAGGCCGATGAAATGGGAAAACCTTGGACGATCGAGCCAAATAGATTATATGATAAGGTTTTGCAAATAGATTACTATGATAAGGTTTTGCAAATACAAATAGATTACTATGATAAGGTTTTGCAAATACAAGTGAATTGTGTTGTTGAGCCATCCGAGGTTTTTTCCATTGTTGATATTCCTCGTACATCGGCGTCTTGTGAGATTGGTGTATTTATTTTATTCGTTGTCACCTAGATGCATGCTTTAGGTTAAAAAAATAAAATTTGCTAAATTAGTTTATCGTTGCAACTCGATTTGAAATCTGTGAATAAGTTTTTGTTTGGTTAATTTGTTTAAAGGATTGATTTTTTAAAATTGAAAAAAATTATAAAAAAATAGAATTTTTATTTGGAAGACCATTCTTGGTTAAACGCACCACGGATATCAAGTGCACTTTCCACGCTTACATTGTATCATTGAATGGATGAACATATAAAAATTAAAATATAAAGTTATTTTTTGCTTTTTAATTAGGTACCTCGGTATTGGTTATTTTAAGATTTCGTGTATCACAGTTAGAGTTGACAACATGAAATACTAAAAACAATTTTGTAATTTTTAAAAAGAAGTCACAATCGATTAATTGGTATACTGCATAGTATAATAACTTTTTTAATCTCCATACAATCAAAAATAATTTTATATAAGACGGTGTCTTAATATTTGTTAAACCCATGAAGAATATATGAATAATAAACCTTTAAAATACTAAATAAATCATGAAATTTGAAAAACGTAAAAACAAAATTAATTTAATAAAAATGAATACAAACTAAATTTAATAAAATTTAAATACAAGTAAAACAGTTTAAGAACCAAAATAATAATGCAAAAAGTAATTTAGATGGAATTGTCATTTTTTATTTGTGTGGTGAAAAAGTAGTTGATTTTCAATTAAAAATAACTTTTTTCTTAATATATACCTTATATTTAAATTAAGTTGCAGTTGTCATTTGGGCTTTGTTTTACTGTTTTATCAAATCATGAATTTAATTAAAAATTAAGTCTCTCTCTCTCTCTCTCTCTCTCTCTCTCTCTCTCTCTCATAGTCGAGAATGTTCGAAATGATTGTTTACCGATTTATTTGTAAGGTAAAAACGTAGTTGATTTTCAACCAAAAGTAAACCATTTTTAGAGAATATATACTATATATATATTTTTTTTGTGTGTGTGTGTGTGAGTGAGAGAGAGAGAGAGATTTCTTTGCGCTATTTAGTAAATACGATTTTTTAAATAACATACCTTATATTTAATATTGTTTAAAATAAAATATTTAGTATTTGCTTTATTCTATAACAATAAAAAAAATAGAGGCATATATCAAATAGTTCCTCGAACATTTTTTATTACACGTTTAGTTCAAATCTTTTTATTTTTTTCTAAAAAGTTCCTCACCATATAAAAAAATTAAAACAATGACACACACAAAGCCATTTACCCACCTCCCTCCACCGCCCACTGTCAGAGCTCCAACAGTGGAGGTGTGGTGGTGTGTGGTGGGTGTGGGAGGTGGGGAGGGGGTGTCGTTAGCACGGTCCTTTAAAAATAAGAGAATATTGGGTAAATGAGTGTTTGATGGACTAAATGGGTTAAACAAAAAATAGGAGTCTTTTGTGTTTTTATGTGGTGAGGGACTTTTTGGAACAAAATAAAACGACTTTGACTAAACGTGTATTAAAAATTGTACAAGAGACTTTTTGATAATTGATCCTAAAAAATAAGGGTCATTTAAAAAAATGTCAATAATTTCTTTAATTTTTAATCTAATATATTTTTATAAACAATGCTTAGTTCCTACTATGACATCCACTGATAAATAGTACAGTTAAATATGTGTCAAACACTATATGTATAATAATGTCACTACAAATATTAAATATTATTTTTGAAAAAAAAGTTGAACTAAACATTAAATGAAACAATTTTTTTGCCATTAAATACTGATTGTTAACCTTATTGGTATAAGAAGAAAGAAACCAAAAGAATGAACAAATGCAGGGGCGGATGCACATGGGGACCAGGGCGGGCTTGGCCCCGGTTCAATTTTTGGAAAAAAAATATAAGATTTTTTGGTCAAATTTGAAACTTTGAGTTATAACTCTAATTATATTAAAAACACTAAGGTTGTAAGATTGTTATTAATTAAAAATCTAAACCGAAGGTAAAGATCCTTGTCAAATTATAATTTGTATGTATGATTTTTTGTAGTCCCACCAAATATATACCCGTATTTCTATAATCCGACCCTTGTTAAATTTCTGTAATTTGTGTCCCAAACATATATGCCCAAAAAAAACTCGAAACATATCATTTGTAGTCAATTTGGATGAACTATAAGTTGTATAAAACACGAAATAATCCCAAAAAAATTCATCTCGGGGGATCCCGCCCCCGAACCCCCAACACGACTAGAAACTTTGGGCCCGATTGACAAAAAATCCTGGATTCACCACTGATCGAATGAGCCTGATCTATAGGTGCGTCTTGAAAGTTCTCATCATATAGGTTTGAACTCAGGAGGGGCCTGCATATGCATGAGCACTTTTATGGGCATGCACAAGGAGAGGCAGATCCATAAATTTATTTTGGGTGGGGCACAAACCATTGTCAGGGGTTCGGGGGCGGAAGCCTCAAAAATTTTTTTGGGGGTTACAAATTTTTTAGGGGTAAAATTTTGAATTTTTTCCTTTTTTGGGGTTGGCACAAGTCTAAATTTACAATGTTTCGGGCGTAAAATTTTGAATTTGAGATTTAGGGTCGGGCACTTGCCCCACCTTCTTTCCATATGGATCCGCCCCTGGCTTCTTGTATGTTTGATTGTAGAAACTTGTCTTTAAATCTCTTTAGTAAATTTATCTTCGCTCCACCTTTTTTTATTTTGTTTTCCATTATGTAATACACGTACAATAGACGGCAAAAGAATTAAAATAACGAGAAAAATATATTTATAATAAACATGCTACGAAATAATTATGGCATAATGATGAAAATATAACCATTAAATTTTTAAAAACAAAGTTCTAGTATTCAAAAAATTAATGTTTACGCACTAGTATCAAATTTGAAAAAAAAAAAAAAGCGTAAATTTGTTGAAAAAGTGAAAATTGTCAATAATGAATACATATAAAAACAGAAGAGAAGAAAAATCGTTAACAGTATTTGTATGTGTATTTAAGGTATATTTAATTTTTTTGTTTAAACCTCCCGATAAAGTACGTTGGATAAATAAGAACTCAACCGAACAATAGAGGTATATTAAAATTTCACTGATTAAATAAAATTTAAGTGTTTAAAATAAGGATCAAATATAAAAAAGTCCTTCAAACATTTTTTAATGCACATTTAGTCGAAGGCATTTATTTTGTACCAAAAGGTTCGCGCCAGGGGGTTAAAGGACTTTTTGATGCAAAATAAAAATGCTAGCACTAAATATGTGTTGAAAAAAATTCGAGGGTCTATTTGGCATATGTCTATTAAAATAAACCGTCCTTTTTTCTATACTCATCTATACGCAAAAAGCATATTTTTGTGGAAACAAATATGTAATCTAATTTATTTGGTGTTAAATCTGAAGATTAAGGGACCGAGAATACAAATTGAGTTGGATTAGATATCTATCACATGTGATGGTTTGTATTCTATTTTTATTTGTGTTCGAATATGTTGAGATATTGTAAACCCTTCACTTTCAAAACCCTTGACTTACCTGTCCTTTGGTATTTTTTATTTCCGTGTGGTATTTCTCCTATAAAACCCCATTTCCCCTCACAACCTCTCTCAAACCATCACTACTAGCCTTTTCAACTATTTTATAATTAGAATGGCAGAAGAAGCGCATACCCACGAGCACAAGGAGGAAGTTGAGAGCACAGATCTTGTGCATGAAACTAAAGTTGAGGAGTGTGAGCATGAAGATAAAAAACCCTCTTTGCTAGAGATACTTCTCCGATCTGATAGCAGTTCTGTAAGTTTTTATTCATATCTCTTTCTATGTATATAGATTTATCAATTTGGTCTATGTTGTGCATGGATTGTTTTGCTGCTGATGTTTTAGTAGATTTGGTTTGAAAAACTATTACCCCATATATTTTTATATACATATTTTTTATTTTTTCCAAAAAAAAAACAAAATGTGGGGGCACAATCTGTGTAAGGTGTTGGTTGTCACCGCCAATGAACCCGAAGTTAGTGGAGCTTCCTGAAGTGCCCTATTGCGTGGTGGATTAAAGCAGGATGACAGATGATAAAAATGCTTGGCTCCATTTATATTCCCTTACTATCTTTACATTCTTGATTTACTTCATATGTGTGATGACAATTTATATTGTTCGAAGGTGAGTGGCTGAAATAAAACAAAACAATGAGAAAATCTTTTTATCTTCTGACATAAAATGATTTGTGAAAAGAGGAAAATATTTTGAATTTACAAAAAGTTAACTCAATACGAAAATCCCAATTCAATCCATCCCCATCCCCCCTCCCCCCCCCCCCCCCCCCCCCTGTTTGGGATATTTTTCCATTAAATAGGTATTTTGATAGCAGGTGTTCAAGGAATATGACTGGTGGTAAGCCATGGTTTTAGAATTTCATTAAGAACAAAGCCAACACAATTAATTTTGGGGATGGGATAAAAACCAGCGTGTAATGAAGGGTTCAAAATGTTTTACCATATTTCCTACACTAGACAATATTGGTTTTGTGGATGGCTTGAAAGCTAATACGTTTAGCATTGGCCAAATGTACGATGATCACAATCATGTGATTGTTACCATGAATGAGTTTCAAATGATTAACTTATACAATATAATATGTTTAGCATAGGCCAAATGTACTCTAGTTATTAATCTTTCAAAGGGCCATCTCTAAATACAAAATAATATTGAGAGATAAGGTAGAAAAAAAAGACTCAATATTTATACCATTTGCAATGTGAAATTTGTAAAATTTATTAGAATATGTAAGCCTTTATATGTAATGATGTTAAAAAAGATTGTTTCTATACCTATAATATAAGTTTTTTTTTTTTTTAGTTGTTTTTCTTCTTTTCTCATTGATTTATGTTTTTTAAAATATGCAGTCGAGTGAAGAGGAAGTAGAAGAGGGAGGAGAGAAGATCAAGAGGAAGAAAAAGAAGGAACTCAAGGAGAAATTCGAAGAGAAGAAAATCGAGAAACACGGAGAGGACACAAGCGTGCCGATAATTACATGCGACGAAAATGAAAAAACCCATGCCGAGCCCGAAGAAAAGAAGGGTTACCTAGACAAGATTAAAGAGAAACTTCCCGGACATAAGAAAACCGATGAGGTTGCTGTACCACCACCGACAGAGTGCGGAACCTCGGATGGCGAGGGAAAGAAGAAAAAAGGATTTCTTGAAAAAATCAAGGAGAAGCTGCGTGGATACCACCCCAAGACTAAGGAAGAGAAGGAAAAAGAAACTCCTGCCCATTAAGGACAACAATATGGTGGTGTTAAGGGTCATGATTTTGTTGAAGTATTGGTTTGATTTGCTTTTTGCTTTTTGCTTTTTGAGTTACTGGGTGGAATTATACTTTTGTGGTTCAAGTTATGGTTTATGTTTTGGCATTTATGTTCCTTAGTGGGTGATCGGTTATTACCAAGTCCATTTAGTTTTCGTATTGTGACCTGGACCGTATTATTAATGGATTGATTACTTTTGTTTCTAATTTGGATTTATTGATAGTATATTCTACCTTGTCTAAATATATACATGTTGTTTGTAATTATTTTTATATTTATTTTTCATTGTTTTTTATTTATAAATTTAATTAATCATTTTTTAGTGAATTTTCAAAAAAATATTTTTTATTTAATAACAGTAACTTTAATGGACTAAAAACGGAGAATACACCATATGTAAATAAAATATATTGTGACATTAGCGACATACCATGAATAAACACAAATATAATTGTGTACATAATACCATTATATAATCGGATTTTCAAGAGCTCACCACCACACTCTCTCACACTCTCTCTCTCAAGTTGTGTTTGATTTTACCTATTAAATATAAATCAAAATCATTTAGACATAAGAAGTAATAAATATTGTTTTTATTTTTAAGATAAGTAAGATGTTAGCGACTATATTTTTATCTGAATAATGAAGAGGTTCAAATGTATAGTTATATTTGATGTTTGAATGTAATTCCAGATTGAGATGAAAAAACAAATGCAACATATGAACATATAGACATGGAGAGATATGGACAAGTACATCCGGAATAGATACTGAAAACATCTCTTACCTTTTTCTACACTAATTTCTCTATAAAGATTTCTAACAGTCTTTAACGAATTCGAGTGGTTTCTCCACTCATCTATTATATTTTCATATATACATATTTATATGTCCTTTAGGTTTACTTTTTTATGTATTGTTTATACAATTTTATAAATCATTTATTCAACTATTTGTACGTTTATATGCTTTTCTAATGTGGACAATTAGTAATCGATGAAATTGTTGACTTTTAAGATCATATTTCGATGGACTGGAGAATATGATTTTTAGACCTTTAAGATTGGCAATGACCCACAAGAATATGAGTAGTCACTCAGAGAAAAAAATTATTTACCTTGGACAAATTGGTTCTCTATAATCATGTCATTTATGAAATATAGTAAATTGTAATTTAAAAAGATTGTAAGAGGAATGCTTATATATAAACTTCCTACTTTCATTTTAAAATCTTACGTATAGGTAATATGAACTGTAATAGCAACATATTTTAAGGGTAGTTTGAATACATACTGAGCTTATTGAAACTTTTTAGGATTATAATTTGAATTTTAACTATGAAAATATATTGAGTTTATCTATATATAAAGATTATTTTTTGACAATTTTATCTACCATATAACATAATTGCATCTTAACATTGAACAATGTAGCTTATATATTTGATATTCAATGTACCAAAACACATGCTTGAATTTACACCATGAAAGTGTATGGACTACATCAATATATGTTTTACACATAGACTCCAATATTTCTTTTCGGCATTTCTGTCTAATAAAATATTTAGAGTAATTATATTACATTATATATGTATTTTAATCAATAAATCCACATTAGACTTCCTTCTTCATTGGAAACCAACACTAAAGAACTTCAACCAAAGGAGGCAAAGCATTTTTTCGGAGAGAGTGTTTGTTGTGATTTGAAATATTCATTGAGCATTTTTGTATTTATTGAGCCAAGCATCTATTGTTTAAAATATATGCCAAACATTTATTCTTTAATGTTTAATGAACAATTGTATTAGTAATTGAAGTTTTCTCTTTTGTTTATAATTTTTAAGCGCAATAGTTCATACAAAATGTTATTCCAAGTTTTTAGTTTCTTTTGAAATTTGATGTTTTTTTTTGTTTCATACTAATGACATTATTAGTTTGCCTAAAAATATTTTAATTTATACCACATATACATTATAACAAAGGCTATATGTGCGGGGTTTACTACTAATACATATATAAGAACATACATTTACATTCGTATATCTTTAGTATATAACTAAATTTGTAGATCATTCTCCCATAGTAACACGTGGAAGTCATAATTTTCCCAATTCTTATCCTTCTTATTCTCTCTCCGATTTACAACTGAGTTCCCTTACACTCTATCTCTCCTCAAGTTATCCTAATCCATGTTTCTTCTCTTCACATACTATGTTGCCACGTGTGTCTAATTATTTATGCCTCAGACTAACTTCCCAAGTATTTTCAAGAGAATCCTAGGCACCATTCGGTACGCGATAATATTTTGGAAGGATTGTTATCGCCCGAAAAATAATTGCCTAGAAATCTTTTACCATAATTTCAAATCCATTCCCCTGCTTGGTTAACCAATGGATTAATATCGTGAATCTAAATGTAGTTTTTGATTCATGTATGGAAAGTGACATGACAATGCACAGTATATAACAATAATATCCTTTAGTTACACACACACACACACACACACACACACACACAAGCATATATATATATATATATATATATATATATATATATATATATATATATATATATATATATATATAAACTCGCCTAGGGTCCGCCTAGGCTTGAGGCGTGGGAGAAACTCCCCGCCTTAAGCTTTTGACGCCTTATGCTTGGTAAAATCCAGAAGGCGCACTTTTTCTCTAAAAACAACAATGCATTAGTGAAATGATATCGCCTTTTAAAGATTTTTATATAAACCGGACCATTATCTCATTCAAAATAATCAATTAGTATTTTAATTTACACTTATTCAGACATATTTGTATGATATGTACAATTTTATTATTTTAATAGCCTTGTTATGGTTAAAAAATATTAAAATATATTAAAAAGGCCTAAACGCTTTTTCACGCATTTTTACTCCTAAGGCTCGCCTAGACTTCTAAGGCTTAAGACTTGGCCTTCACGCATCCATTACGCCCCGCGTTTTTTAGAACATTGATATATATATATATATATATATATATATATATATATATATATATATATATATAGAGAGAGAGAGAGAGAGAGAGAGAGAGAGACTCTCCTACATACCTAGCAACATACCTATTTTTTTAAAATAGTAAAAATAATAATTTTGAGTTAATATTTTTTATGAATTCATGATATTTCAATATGATATTTTTAATTTGCCCCTGTAAAAATATTCAGATCAAAACAATGTGTTTTGATATTTTTAAAAAATAGGTAAAAAAATGACAGTTTTCAAGGGAAAACTGACAGTTTTTTGACCCATTTTTTAAAAATAACAAAAACCATTATTTTCAATTGATTTATTTATAGGTGCACATTGAAATATCATGAGCCCATATAAAAAATATCATCTCAAAATGATATTTTGAACTATTTTTAAAAAATGGTATATTCTAGGAGGGATGTTGGAGATCTCTCTCTCTCTCTCTCTCTCTCTCTCTCTCTATATATATATATATATATATATATATATATATATATATATATATATATATATAGTCCTACTCTTGTGCGGACTAGTCCGCATTTTAAGAATGCGGACTAGACACGTGTCACTTGGCGGTGAGCCCAGAAAAGGGAGAGAGAGTGTGCCTATAATTTAGGCGATAATTTCTAGGGGCGCTGTTAGGTGATACATGTCCGGTCCGTATTCTTATAATGTGGACTAGTCCGCACAGGAGCATTATATATATATATATATATATATATATATATATATATATGTATATAATAAGTTACAAAATGTATGTATGTCATAAGACGGAAGTATGATGTCATCTATTAGAGTTTTGTTTTGCACTTCCTATTTTGCTCCTCAAATCTTTGATTTCCCCCTCTTTTCTTACTTACCAAATTTACTCTTCAATTCAAAATTAAGGATACTTTGGTCAAAATCACTTCATCAATTTGTTCACAATCTCTCATTTCTCACACAAACCTCTCATTCTCCCGTTCTCTCATCAGCGAGCCCAAAAAAACCCTACCACCTATTTCTCTCTCTTTTGTCGCTTGCCGCTCTCTCTCTCACCACGTCTTCTCTTTACACATCACTTGTTTCGGGTTTTCTTTGTTTTAGATCTAGGTTTTCTTCAAATGGAAGATCCCCTCTTGAAAAAATCATTTACGAAGGTCTTCCAATGTATTTCTTATTTTCATTTTGTGTTTTGGGGGATTTTATGTTTATTATTTATAATTTTCAGGTATGCTAGAGGTTGAGGTGGAATCAAGAAGTTATTGGTTTTGCATACAAGAAGCTAAGGTTTAATATATTGTTCTTACATGTTCTTAATACATATATGGGGGTTTTAATTTCAGATTGTTATTTGTTTATTTCAAAATTATTGTTAGATTAATACATTTCTCTTTTGAGTAATATATTTACACTAACTAACATGGGGTTATATAATGTATCATGGGTTTTAACTGATCTTTGTTTGGATGATGCTAACTCGATGAGGAGATGAGCTGTTGTATCATGGGTTTGTATGTTTACAGTGATGGATTCGGCTCTATTAGTGTAAAAAAATAAAACTATTGGGGCTTTGTTATATGAGTTTAATTCTTCTTTTAATGTTTAGATTATCTTTTCATTTTGTGATTGTAGGCTTACCATTTTGATGAATTTGGTGGTGAATCACTGAGGTATGCTTATAATTTTTTTTCTATGTTGTTGGTTGTTTGATTATTGTCCTAACTAAGTGTTTCATTTTTTTTAGACTTTTTATTTTTACTTAGATGTTATGTGCACTACTAGGACCATTTAGAAAGCATTAACTCAAAATATTCGGTTGTTTGAAGATCAAAGTGCTATTGTGTTATTGTGGAAGCATAAGCAACAATCCCTTAAGGATGATTCTTATTTGGGGGTTTCTAAGTTAGTAAATGGTCTTTTGGGGGTATTTATTTTCTGAACCTTTTTGTGATTAAAGTTACAAAAGTTATCATCCTTCCTTTGATTTCATTGTTACAAATAACACAACTACCATATGGCTGGTGCTTTACGTTGGTTTTAGGTTCTCCGAGTACTAAACATATGGTTGGTTATCTATATTAAGGTTCATGTGATTAGCTACGTTCAGCTTCATTTTAAATGAATGTTTACTGGGAATTTTATTGCAAGATTTAGGTCATGATTTGAGTTCAATACTACACTTGGGGGGTTGGTAATTTTTGGGAATACGAATAACTTTCATATATTTATTTATATTTGATATAATATTATCTTTCATTAACCTTCCCTTCCCTATGAATGCATACGGTGTCGTCGTAATCTCGATCGAGATTAGTAGGTCAAAATTTAAGCTCTTAATTTACTAACTGAAATATGAATTGTTTGAGTTTTAAGAAACATTATTTTTAATTGGTACATGTGAATGTCATTCTACCAACTCTATAGCACTTTTATGGCGTTTTGAGTACATATCCCACTTGCCCTTATTTGATGAAGTCTAAAGACAAGGAATCGGATAGAAAAAAGAGAAACAATGTTAGTTCTACTGTGTTGGTTTTGTGCTTCCTTTTGATCATTGTATTCTTATCAGGAATAGCTAGAAGAAAATAAGTCGCCATTGTTGTTAAAAAGTGAGTAATAACACCTCTGATGTAATAAACAATTTTATGTTGTCGTTTAATGTTCATTATTACTAATACTCTATCTCTTTCTCTCTATTTATAGACAAAGTTAGCCTACGTGAAAGTCGCTTAACCATTATTCCCTCTTCAGGGCCTGACTAGAGGTCTCCCAGAGGTTGGATGTGAAGATTAGGATGATATTGTCTTCCTCTCCTTGGATGAGTATTGGATGTAAGGTATAGTTTTGGACACATGGCCTATGAAATTCATGTATTTTACTTACCATTTGATTAAATGTGTTTTAATGTAAGGTATAGTTTTGGACGAGTATTGGATGTAAGGTATAGTTTTGGACGAGTATTCGTTGTTTGTTGTAGTACATAACTGAAGAAGAAACGTCGTAATGTTATCCTGAGTATGAGGTTTTGCCTGGGATATTCTCCTATCTCTGTCTTTCTTAAATAACATGGGAAATTTTTAATAGAAGTGGGAGTTTGCTTATATGTTTATCACTAATGTTCTCCTGTGACTTTAAACCAAACGAAACATACACTAGGCTTATTATTTTTTTCTATTTTATTTTTACCTTAGAATTTTGTTAGAGTTTAATTAATTAGACTTTAGTATGCCCCATGTATCCAAGTTAATTTGAATTTAGTAATTTCATCTTATTTTTTGTACCTGTGGGGTTTGCTTCATCTTTCTTTTAATTAAGGTGACATTAATGTGTCACTTCTTAACATACGACATTACTCTAGGTAAAACTTAGGTGAATTCATGTGAGCTCAAGCCTATTAGAAGTGAGCATATCTCACTGAATGAGCTCAAGCCTATTATAAGTGAGCATATCTCACTGAATGAGCTCAATCCTATTCTGATGATTGTGCAGTTCCTTTCTTTCTTTGTTTTAAAATCTGATATATTGTTATGAATGCAATTTGGTTCAGGTGAAAATGAGTGTTTGAAAATTGAGGTCAAATTTCACAAACACACTATTTTTAAATGTTTTGTATTGTGTGTTTTTTTATAAAAGTCTGTGTATAATCAAAATTTCAGGAACAATAGCTATGGAGTTATGAAGAGCTCAATAAGTAAGATAATATATTATCATCAACAGAGAAGATTCTGGTAAAATCATAGCACCCCATCACTGGACTCGAACTCCATGATGTAGTGGAGGTTAACGTCGATCTGTTTCATAGCGCTCCATCGCTGGACCTCATCGACGAGGCTCTTGGAGTATGACTCCAAAGTTTCTTCGCCTCCATTTTAGCTAAAGTAGAGAGCCAACATTGTTTACTAAAATTTTCAACATTGAAAATATCATAACTGTGAATCGTTTGACGGAAATTCAATGCAGTGAATCAATTTTAAACAGTGAAAATATAACATTATTTGAATGCAGTGAACCAATTTTAAACAATGAATTGTTTAATGGAAGCTATGCATTTTGGTTGTCTCTCTTTATAATCCTGAGTAGGTTAAATTAATAGTGAGAACTTCTATTTTGTTGTTCAACCGATGTCTTTGGTGAGTTATTGTACATTCAAAGTACAACTAGGATCTTTGCACTTTTTTGTAAGTGGATTGAGTTAGAGGGGTTTTTAGTGAATTAAGTCTATACTACTATTACTTCATATGTCTATTTTTTTAAATATGCTTGATATCCCACAAAATAATTTTAAATGTTTTCTAGAAGGGCTAATGTACCTACTTGACTCTAGCTTCAGTTATTTTTCCTCAATGATTTGGTGAATGTAGGAAAATTTGTAATTCATTCTTTATTGTAATTTTCAGCATGTGATAGAGTACTTTCAATGATTGGCCTAATGTAGGAAGGGAGGCAAGTCGGGTTGCAGGCCAAACATTCGGACGTTGGAGTTCTCTATACAAATGTACTATTCAATTCAAATATGCTGTTAATTTATTTTTATTTATGTTGGTTATACTAATTCCTTGACATCAAAGCATAGTTTTTTTTTACATGAAGACCTTTTAACATTATTTTTCATTTTCATGTAATTTTCATTGAGAGCAAGGCGATGTGGATATGGCATAGTCACAACACCACATTCGTGAGCAGGGAAGTTAACTAGAAGAAAATAGGATTGATGGAAATGGGGCTATAAGAATTTATAGGGTTGCGAAATTTGAGCCCCGTCGCTGGACCCGAACTCCATCATGTAATGGAGGTTAACGCCGATCCATTTCATAGCGCCCCATCGTCGGACCTCATCGATGAGGGTCTTGGAGTACGACTCCAACAGTTTCTTCGCTGCCATTTTTGCTAAAGTAGAGAGCCAACATTCTTGAATGAAATATTTAACATTGAAAATATCACAATTGTGAATCGTTTGACGACAGTTCAATGCAGTGAATCAATTTTGAACACTGAAAATATTACATTATTTGAACGCAGTGAATTATTTTAAACAGTGAATCGTTTAATGGCAGCCATGCATTTTGGTTGTCTCTCTTTTTAATCTTGAGTAGGTTAAATTAATAGTGAGAACTTCTATTGTTGTTGTTCAAACGATGCCTTTCCTTTATTTTTTTATGTGTTACTGGCCTATTTAAAGATCTATTTTTTTAATTTTTTTTAAGCTCTTTTTATAATCTTGAGTAGGTTAAATTCTATTGTTCTTATTTTTCCTTTTCGCAGAATAAACTTTCATCAAGTATTATGTGTAATATTTTGAGTAGAAAACAATATACGCATATGCATAAATAATAGTATTAAGCTCATTCAGATTTTCTTTGTTTCGATCATTAATTCCACATGTCATTTCAAATTGGCCTCTTCAAAGACTCGAATGTTATATAAGTTAAAATTAATTTTATTTTATATTATTTATTCGAACTTTAAGTTTTATTCTTATATATTTCATGATTTATGTTTTGTGATTTTACATATAAGCTTTAAGTTTATTTGGGGATTCGATTTTGTCAAACGGAGTACAACTTTTTCGAGAAGATGAGACTCGAAACAAAATTTTGGAATTTTATTTCGGAGTTAAATCTTCTTGACTAATGACTAATGATTTTTATTTCGGACTCCAGCAGCAGGATTGCAGTCCAACTAATAAATAATAGCATCCACAACCCATGGTTGATTATAGAAGACTGATCACCTCCAGCAGGGGCTGCTACTATAGGAGCATGATTGTGGCTGCTACACGGGCTGCTACTATAGAAGCAGAAACCCTCCTTGGTAATTTGTTGTTGTGGATTTAGTAATGGTCGTGGATACTACATAGGGGCTCCTAAAAAACAAATGTCGCCTCTTTAAATGATATCACATATGGCTCACTCCTTGCATTTCAACCTAAAAAACAAATGGCGCCTCTTTTTCCATATATAGTGTCTTAGATTGCATCCAATAGTCAGTTCTGCATATGATCTTTCAACTCGAGACAGGTAACAATATGGCGCCTCTTTTTCCAAGAAGACATTTGAATTTGTTCTGAGCCTGCTCTTTATATCATCTAAAATCTGAGGAATCTTATCAAAGTCATCAATTTGTTCACAATTACCTAACTAGAAAACAGTGAATTTAGAATTATATTTTTTCTTAATGTTTTTTCCCTTTTTCCTGGCCGGTTAGAGATTCAATGATCCTTCTTTCTTCCATATTCGAAAGATAACTCTCTCACCTGATTAAACTAATGTCCATATCTAGCTGCAGGTTTAGTGTGGAACTTATGTTTATTTCACACTTATGATATGTATTATATAAAAGAGGCATGGTATGTGAAGGTTTAGTGATGAAAACTTATCATATGTATTATATAAAAGAGGCATGAAGAGGATTATATAAAGAGGCATGGTATGTGCAGACTAAACTTATCATATGTTTTTTTGGTGAATGTCTAATTAAATTAGTTCCAATTTTGTGGTACTAATATGGTTCGTGTGATTTTTACTACTATGAGTTTTTTACAGTAATTTAGTTCATTCTTTGATTAATATCGTACCGGAACACCGGAGGAAGCTACTTCAGTACATTTATTAATGTTCTATTACATGACACATTCAATGTTAGCCTACACGGATAAAGAGTCGGTCATTACCAAACTTTGTTGCTGAGAATGCTAAGTAACTCAAATGTGTTATGTTTTGTGTACTCAATGTTTTCAGTAGTTCTAATGATATGTATTGTCCCTCAGGTGACTCCATCGTGGGAATAAAGAATTGTCCCGTCAAATAATTCTTAATACCTAAATGATTGTCGTTGATGAGTGATTGTCTAATTCCTCAGGACACTAGTCAGGCTACCTATCAACCATAGCGGGAACCACCTAAGGAGTCGAACAGGTGTAGAGAGAGAAGAACTCACGCTCACAAGTACAATATAACGCAATGGTTGATAGGCCTCCCAGCAGCCCATTCGATATATTTTCAATGATGGCCATATGGAGCCCCCGTCAAGGGAAGTACATATGTGCAAGTGACTTTTTCCTTATGAAAATTTAAAGAAAAATGTGCAAGTGAGTTTTTCCTTTTTCCTTATGAAGATTTAAAGAAAAATTTGCAAGTGAGTTTTTATTTTACTTTTCATTCTCAAATCAGTAAATGAACTACACTAGATACACTTGGTCAGTTCAGCCTCTTACATTGGTTTGTTTGTAAAAGGGAAGAAACAAAAGCAACCCCTGGTTGCCTCTGTTTGATATTTAACATAGTGTTTTAGTTCAAGCCTGCTAAAACTTTTTTATTTGTGCATTATTTTCTCCTGCACACACCCATGTCTGTTGAAATAGGATGCATACATGAATTAAACTAGATGTAAGTTGCTTATTTGTGCATTATTTTATCCAGCAAACACCCATGTCTATTGCTTATTTGTGCATTAGTTGCTTACCTTTTTTTGACAAGGAAAATTTGACAAATTGGTACTGACTTTGAATCATCTTATGATGTCAGATATCTATCATAGATGTCTGTCTTCTGCAGAAGCAGAAGGTTAGATTGTTTCTACATATTTTGGAACGCAAAGTGACTCAGCATTTTGACTAGGAAGACTATGTTTCAGCTTTGGTGACTGAAGAATTCTATACAAATAAGGAGAATTTTCCAGGATTTGGAAGACCTTTTTGTAACACTCCAAGACTTTTGAGACTGAGAAATTTAATTTTGGGAAAATTAAATTTAATTAAATTGGAGAATTTTAAAATTTGGGAATTTAAGTCCAAAAATAGAGAACGTTTCAAAGTATTCCGAATGATATTTTTGAGGGTACCATCGATCCCGGAAGGGTCGAGATAGTCAAAATGACTGTCATTGGGTCTTATTTCGGCTCCGGAATGTTTTTAAGTTGTTTTGACTTGAATTGGAGTCAACGAGTCATTTAAAGTGTGTATTAACATTTAAAACTGGGATTTTGTTTTAAAAGGTTGGAGGCTTACGGATGAAGCCATTTTCTCATTTGAAAGAAAGAGAGAAAAGCCCTAGAGAGAGAAGAAGAAGAGGAAGAAGAAGAAAGGAAGAGAGAGAGGAAGAAAAGCTTGGAGATTTCCGGCCCTACCGCGACATCGAGGACGATTCAACCTCTACAAACCTGAGGCAAGTGTTTAATCTTGCTAAATAGCTATTTGTGTATTTCATTTCATAAATTGTGGGGTAAAGAATGGTTTTTGGGTATTAATGTCAAAACCTAGATTTTAGGTTTAAATCTTGAAATCAATGATTAAATATGGAATTAATGACATAGAAATGATTGGGATCAACTTTGGGTTGGTTAATGGGTTTAAAATCATGATTTGATGAAGGAATGGGGGTTGGAATGAGAAATTTAGGGTTTTGAATTCGTGGGTTTTGAAGAAACAGATGAAACCTTCAAAAATTGCAGGTCCGAATCGATTCGCTCCCTCTAGCGAATCGATTCGGTTTGGTAAAATTGGCAGGTCTGCATTGACCGAATCGATTCGGATCCCAAACCGAATCGATTCGGCCTATTGCAAAAGCCCAGGTCTTTGGACCCGAATCGATTCGCCTTGGAGGCCGAATCGATTCGCTAGTCCGAATCGATTCGGAACAGGGCCGAATCGATTCGGAAACAGGGCATTTTGAGGTATTTGTCTCCATAGTGATTTCAAACCCTTTTTGGTTGGGTTTATTGATTTGGGGCCTTCTCTTATGATGTAAGAGACATGTTCTTGGAGTCACATAAGGAGTTTCTCACACATTAGAGTTTTGGGGACTCCTTAGGGTAATTTGGGAGAAATGTATCCATGTATGTATTTGGAGTTATGTATAGAGATTTTGGGGAAAAACCCTTTGGGATTGGGAATCCTAATTGTAGATTAAAAGTAAGTGTAGATGTGATGTGAGGCTAAGAACTCTTAGAGAGATCTTAGATTAGGGTATTCACAAAGTGATCGAACAATAGTCGAAATCGAGGGAAATGAGATTATTTGATGATTGAAAGAATGAGCTTGAGGCTGATAGACTATTAGTTATATGTATACCGATAGTCAAAATGATTACTAGATTCTTTAATGTACTCGGAGATATAGATGATTTGTGTAGTGAAAGATTCCTACACAAACTCTTGGGTGATAGCCCTAATGTTGAATATATATAGGTATAGATATATACATATGGTTTTGGGAGACTATTCATCATAGGAAAATGATCGAATATGTTTCAAGTATGGGATTATATTCACGTATCGAGGTAAATTAAAGGAATTGTGGTGACGGCTTGTATATTGAGGACTATGTATACTTATAGCCAGGTATATATATATCTTATACATATGAACGAGAATTAGTTTATATATATAGATAAGGATATGTGAATATGTGTTGATATATATATATATATTTGTATGTATATAGATATATGGATATCTTTACGTTATGCAGATACATGGTATGGATATTTAAACCGTATATGATGGTTTATTTACTTGATCATATGATTGGATCATATGGATTATATATTATGCATGTAAATGATATATATACTTAATTGGTTAAGCATACCCCGCTCATGCTATCATTGGGAAGTTGCGCGCGTAGAGGGTGAGCATCCTGGCTAGAAAAGCAGGGTGTGGATATTCCCCAGGTCATAGTCGTCCCGTGGGTTATCATATGATATATATATTTATTTTGGGATGAGACGTGATGGGTATGTTTCGTCTCATTGCCGGTTTGGAGCTATGACCGCTTCCCGGGACGTCGTGTGCGTGAGTTACCACGAGATGGGTGTCATTTAGTCCCACCATGGTGGCCCCAGTTTTGCTACATGAGCCGGGCACTGGGAAGATGATAGCATTGATGCAGTTTATCGGCGATATATATAGCCGGGTATATTATGTGCATGGCCTTGTACATCATATGTAGTATGTACACTTGGCTATTGGATTGATGATGATATATATACGGTTAGAAATAAATACCTATATATATATATATATATATTTATATATATATCCTATAGATGAAAGGATATGGACTTTTAAGAAGTACATCTTAGATGATTATGGTGTACTAGATTGATGGGGGTTGATGTATCGCACATAAGGTATTATTTCGGTTACATCATCCCAAGGATATTATTGGAGGTTCTCTTATTTTATCTTATTTGTTTTCTTTCTTTTCTTTTCTTTGTTTCTTTCTTTAGGAGTTATAGTTAGTAGCAATGGTATTATTAACTTGTATGTTAAGGATTATGGATCTCTAGGATCGACATTGCCCAGGAGTAGTGTAACGAGGTGGTTCCTTGTTTGGATTTCGCTTTGCGAGACACCTCACGCACGAAACGCAGTGCCATGTTGAGATTTGAGAGAAGTAATTCCATAGGTGGCATCACGGATCTCTGGTCTTGACCTTGTCAGGAGTAGTGTAACGGGGCGGTTCCTTGTTTGGATTTCGCTTTGCGAGACTCCCCACGCACGAAACGTAGTACAATTTTGGGATTAGAGAGAAGTCTTGCCAATATTCCATGTGCATATTATTAAGTATATTAATTCTTACGTTTTTAGCCTATATAGGTATATATATATATGTATATGTATAGGGGTAATGCTTTAGGAATTATGATAATTATAATTCATGAGATTATTAATCGGAATTCATTAAGCCTTTTATGGCATAATTGTTGTGATCATAATCTAATAGGATTAGAAATGGGTGGATCCTTAGATTATGACGGGAAGGTAGCTCTCGTGGATATAGGCTAGGCCTGATAAGTTAGGTTGTCCTAAAATAAATGGGGGTAATTTTACTAAAATTTGAGGACGCGAATAGGTGCGCGCCTTTAGATGAGAGGTGAGTTGGGGTTCCACGAGAGTGCGGTCTCACTTATTTATGAAATTAAGTACACCGGTATTTATTATGCACGGTTAACACACTTGCTAAATATTTTACACATTCGGGGCTCTGACCCGTTTTCTTTTCTCTCCTCCTTGTATATATATATGTTACCACAGGTATCCTACCGCATGGATGCCGGATGACCTTCTATCCTGAGTCTTGGGAGCCGTGACAGGTGCGGACTGTTGCGGGATGTTTCATGTAGCCGCTTCCTACTTCTTTAAAAATTCTAGGTAGGATTCATGTTGTATATCGGGTTTGTACCCAAGGGATATTTATACATATGTGTATATTCATTCCATTTCAGTTATTGTATTTGTTGTGATCCGACAGCTTATTCGGATCTACTTTTTGTAGTACATTCGGTTGTATTTAATTGGTTCATTTTATTTCTAGCATTTTATTTATTATAGTTCCTTCCTGCATCTCTCCTATTCATTAGTAGTTTTATAGTGTTGGGTTGTTGTATGTTGCAAGTTTTAATTTTTAACATCTCGCTTATATGATTTCGGGTAGTTAGTCCTACATTATATAGTACCGTTAGTTGATGTTGAGACTGGACCATCTGGAATTCCTGATTTAATATAGTATAGGGCTGGCCACCCGTTATTATTTTAAGCGGGGTGTTACAGATGGTATCAGAGCATCAGGTTCTAGAGTCCTTAGGATCTGTGCGCGTTCTGCATTCTTCCGTTAACGTTCTTGACATAAAGCCCTACAAATAGGACTGTTGTGTTCACTGCGTTGTTTCTTCTGTGAAGTGCATTCACTTGATTCGCGTTCTGGTAACAGTTGCTCTTGTTTCGTTTCAGACGTCGCCTAGATTTTGTCGTCTAGGAAAGGATAGGATTAGAAGTACAATACCCAAAGTATATTTTGGGTACGCTTCAATCGGGGGTATTTGTCTTCCCCGGTTTTGGAGGAGTTATTGAGGAGATTTCTAGCAGTGGTTCGAGGTGATTTATCGGCAGTTGAGTAAGGAAGGACATTTACTCGAATTGCGAATCTTGGTCCTAGTAAGGTAAACCCGAGGAGAGGCATGTAGTGTAGTTCTTGGGAGGTTTAGATTGAGAATCTGTTAACCTTAGTTAGGAAACCTAATGTTGGTGACTTTTACCGAGGTGAGGTTGGTGTAGTTGTCCCAATATTAGGAGTATCACCTTCTAAGATGAGGGAGAATTCCTTTGGAGACTAAGTTTCGTTGTGTAGAACTGAAGGAGTTTCCGACAGTTGCAATCGTGCCTTGCCCTTCAAGATGGTTAGGAAGGATTTTGAGGAAGATGTTTCTCTTGTGAAGAAATAGGCTTAGGGATAATGATTTTCCTGGAAGGAGTTGAGGACCCTGAGTTGAGATTCTAGGGTGAGGGGAAACCATTAGGTTATGGAATTGTAAGGTAGAATACCTTTCTTTGAGTTTAAGTTACGCTTTGTGCGATAGTGGGAACGTCGCCTGTGAGGTGTGATGAGTAGCTAGCCGCTATACCGCTAGGGGGTATGGAATTTTCCTAGAGAAGGAAGTGAGCAAGTATGGCCTTGGTATGGCATCTGGGGAGATGATACATCTTTTCGTAACGAAATAGTAGGGAAGTTTTAAAATCCCAATGAGGGAAGGATTTATTTTTATATAAAGGTGTTAATATGATGTATAGGAATTTCATAACTGAGAGGTTCAGAGTTTGGTAGATTTGTGAGGAGCGGATAGTTTAGCTCATAGTTGTGCTAGTTTTGAGAACTAGATATTGGCTAGAGTATTGTATTGATTGAGGCCTTGTGTTTTAAACATAAGGTGTTTGTTTAGAGTGTCGAAAGACGCATAATATATTTATATTGTATTATTGTATAGGCCCTCGGGCAATATCTAAAATATGAAAAATCTTTTATAAAAACTTAACCCTGGTTCAACTAATCTCAATCCCCGACCTAGCTACACAGTAGTGTATTGGGAGGGTTCCTTGTTTGGATTTCGCTTGCGAGACCTCCCCCGCACGAAGGTGGCTAGCATCAGAAATTGAGGACAGTTCAACCAGTGGAAATTTTCAAACTTTTATATATTTAGTATATTGTTATAGATTATGTTACCGAGGGTTATCTTACAATTTGAGGCTAATGGAGCTTGATTAAGATTTTACAAGTAGAAACTCGAGTACAGGGTGTATGGGCGCCCTGGGTAGCTAGTTGATTTTAGGGATCCGTAAGGATCTATATAGTTCGACGTGAGAACTAGAAAGGATCGGCATAGTGATCTTGAGGATTGATGTAAGGACTAGATGATATTGAGGTCCTAGGCATGTCTCAAATTTCGCGGACGAAATTTTTGTAAGGGGGAAGATTGTAACACCCCAAGACTTTTGAGACTGACAAATTTAATTTTGGGAAAATTAAATTTAATTAAATTGGAGAATTTTAAAATTTGGGAATTTAAGTCCAAAAATAGAGAACGTTTCAAAGTATTCCGGATGATATTTTTGAGGGTACCATCGATCCCGGAAGGGTCGAGATAGTCAAAATGACTGTCATTGGGTCTTATTTCGGCTCCGGAATGTTTTTAAGTTGTTTTGACTTGAATTGGAGTCAACGAGTCATTTAAAGTGTGTATTAACATTTAAAACTGGGATTTTGTTTTAAAAGGTTGGAGGCTTACGGATGAAGCCATTTTCTCATTTGAGAGAAAGAGAGAAAAGCCCTAGAGAGAGAAGAAGAAGAGGAAGAAGAAGAAAGGAAGAGAGAGAGGAAGAAAAGCTTGGAGATTTCCGGCCCTATCGCGACATCGAGGACGATTCAACCTCTACAAACCTGAGGCAAGTGTTTAATCTTGCTAAATAGCTATTTGTGTATTTCATTTCATAAATTGTGGGGTAAAGAATGGTTTTTGGGTATTAATGTCAAAACCTAGATTTTAGGTTTAAATCTTGAAATCAATGATTAAATATGGAATTAATGACATAGAAATGATTGGGATCAACTTTGGGTTGGTTAATGGGTTTAAAATCATGATTTGATGAAGGAATGGGGGTTGGAATGAGAAATTTAGGGTTTTGAATTCGTGGGTTTTGAAGAAACAGATGAAACCTTCAAAAATTGCAGGTCCGAATCGATTCGCCCCCTCTAGCGAATCGATTCGGTTTGGTAAAATTGGTAGGTCTGCATTGACCGAATCGATTCGGATCCCAAGCCGAATCGATTCGGCCTATTGCAGAAGCCCAGGTCTTTGGACCCGAATCGATTCGCCTTGGAGGCCGAATCGATTCGCTAGTCCGAATCGATTCGGAACAGGGCCAAATCGATTCAGAAACCGGGCATTTTGAGGTATTTTTCTCCATAGTGATTTCAAACCCTTTTTGGTTGGGTTTATTGATTTGGGGCCTTCTCTTATGATGTAAGAGACATGTTCTTGGAGCCACATAAGGAGTTTCTCACACATTAGAGTTTTGGGGACTACTTAGGGTAATTTGGGAGAAATGTATCCACGTATGTATTTGGAGTTATGTATAGAGATTTTGGGGGAAAACCCTTTGGGATTGGGAATCCTAATTGTAGATTAAAAGTAAGTGTAGATGTGATGTGAGGCTAAGAACTCTTAGAGAGATCTTAGATTAGGGTATTCACAAAGTGATCGAACAATAGTCGAAATCGAGGGAAATGATATTATTTGATGATTGAAAGAATGAGCTTGAGGCTGATAGACTATTAGTTATATGTATACCGATAGTCAAAATGATTACTAGATTCTTTAATGTACTCGGAGATATAGATGATTTGTGTAGTGAAAGATTCCTACACAAACTCTTGGGTGATAGCCCTAATGTTGAATATATATAGGTATAGATATATACATATGGTTTTGGGAGACTATTCATCATAGGAAAATGATCGAATATGTTTCAAGTATGGGATTATATTCACGTATCGAGGTAAATTAAAGGAATTGTGATGACGGCTTGTATATTGAGGACTATGTATACTTATAGCCAGGTATATATATATCTTATACATATGAACGAGAATTAGTTTATATATATAGATAAGGATATGTGAATATGTGTTGATATATATATATATATCTGTATGTATATAGATATATGGATATCTTTATGTTGTGGACATACATGGTATGGATATTTAAACCGTATATGATGGTTTATTTACTTGATCATATGATTGGATCATATGGATTATATATTATGCATGTAAATGATATATATACTTAATTGGTTAAGCATACCCCGCTCATGCTATCATTGGGAAGTTGCGCGCGTAGAGGGTGAGCATCCTGGCTAGAAAAGCAGGGTGTGGATATTCCCCAGGTCATAGTCGTCCCGTGGGTTATCATATGATATATATATATTTATTTTGGGATGAGACGTGATGGGTATGTTTCGTCTCATTGCCGGTTTAAAGCAATGACCGCTTCCCGTGACGTCGTGTGCGTGAGTTACCACGAGATGGGTGTCGTTTAGTCCCACCATGGTGGCCTCAGTTTTGCTACGTGAGCCGGGCACTGGGAAGATGATAGCATTGATGCAGTTTATCGGCGATATATATAGCCGGGTATATTATGTGCATGGCCTTGTACATCATATGTAGTATGTACACTTGGCTATTGGATTGATGATGATATATATACGGTTAGAAATAAATACCTATATATATATATATATTTATATATATATCCTATAGATGAAAGGATATGGACTTTTAAGAAGTACATCTTAGATGATTATGGTGTACTAGATTGATGGGGGTTGATGTATCGCACATAAGGTATTATTTCGGTTACATCATCCCAAGGATATTATTGGAGGTTCTCTTATTTTATCTTATTTGTTTTCTTTCTTTTCTTTTCTTTGTTTCTTTCTTTAGGAGTTATAGTTAGTAGCAATGGTATTATTAACTTGTATGTTAAGGATTATGGATCTCTAGGATCGACATTGCCCAGGAGTAGTGTAACGAGGTGGTTCCTTGTTTGGATTTCGCTTTGCGAGACACCTCACGCACGAAACGCAGTGCCATGTTGAGATTTGAGAGAAGTAATTCCATAGGTGGCATCACGGATCTCTGGTCTTGACCTTGTCAGGAGTAGTGTAACGGGGCGGTTCCTTGTTTGGATTTCGCTTTGCGAGACTCCCCACGCACGAAACGTAGTACAATTTTGGGATTAGAGAGAAGTCTTGCCAATATTCCATGTGCATATTATTAAGTATATTAATTCTTACGTTTTTAGCCTATATAGGTATATATATATATATATATATATGTATATGTATAGGGGTAATGCTTTAGGAATTATGATAATTATAATTCATGAGATTATTAATCGGAATTCATTAAGCCTTTTATGGCATAATTGTTGTGATCATAATCTAATAGGATTAGAAATGGGTGGATCCTTAGATTATGACGGGAAGGTAGCTCTCGTGGATATAGGCTAGGCCTGATAAGTTAGGTTGTCCTAAAATAAATGGGGGTAATTTAACTAAAATTTGAGGACGCGAATAGGTGCGCGCCTTTAGATGAGAGGTGAGTTGGGGTTCCACGAGAGTGCCGTCTCACTTATTTATGAAATTAAGTACACCGGTATTTATTATGCACGGTTAACACACTTGCTAAATATTTTACACATTCGGGGCTCTGACCCGTTTTCTTTTCTCTCCTCCTTGTATATATATATGTTACCACAGGTATCCTACCGCATGGATGCCGGATGACCTTCTATCCTGAGTCTTGGGAGCCGTGACAGGTGCGGACTGTTGCGGGATGTTTCATGTAGCCGCTTCCTACTTCTTTAAAAATTCTAGGTAGGATTCATGTTGTATATCGGGTTTGTACCCAAGGGATATTTATACATATGTGTATATTCATTCCATTTCAGTTATTGTATTTGCTGTGATCCGACAGCTTATTCGGATCTACTTTTTGTAGTACATTCGGTTGTATTTAATTGGTTCATTTTATTTCTAGCATTTTATTTATTATAGTTCCTTCCTGCATCTCTCCTATTCATTAGTAGTTTTATAGTGTTGGGTTGTTGTATGTTTCAAGTTTTAATTTTTAACATCTCGCTTATATGATTTCGGGTAGTTAGTCCTACATTATATAGTACCGTTAGTTGATGTTGAGACTGGACCATCTGGAATTCCTGATTTAATATAGTATAGGGCTGGCCACCCGTTATTATTTTAAGCGGGGTGTTACACTTTTGTCTTCAATTCAAAGGTTTTGCTGAGGGTAGGGTGTGATTTAGAAGCCAAAGACGCTATAAGGGGGGACCTAAAGATTCCAAAGTCAGTGAGGCAGAGCGCACTTTAATAGAAAAGTTGGCTTCTCTTGGGGCAACACGCAAAGGCCAGTTTTTTCATCACCAGAAGATTTTAATAAATTTGAAATGAATCATGCTTCAACCAATGGAAGCAAATGTAGTGCATATATGTGGAACTCAATCAAGGACTTATTGGGGGAAGCGACAATCTGGAAATAGGTTTACATCAATTTGCGTGGAGACCTCAGTATTCATTAGGTGTAGCAGCCCAAGTCCTCGACTCATGAATTCTATTACGGTTGTTTTCATTTTGAGTCGTATATTTACTTTTGTTAGCAAGGCTCTCTTTTGTACTTTATAAATAATGATATTATACATGTTGAGTCGTATCTTTACTTTTATGGAACTCAATCATGGACTTATGAATTCTATTCGTTATGTTGTTGATGTCCTTATTTCTTATACAGGGCGGATAATCCTATAAAACGAAGGAAACTTTGCCCAAATTTTTTAAATTGTTTACGATTATTTATTTTATATAAAAACATTAGACTTAAATTATACATGACTTGATATTTTGAAAAGAATTCTTCGTTCCTTCAGTCAAAGGGCAATACGCTTCACTGTAGGATCTTCAATAGACGGATGTCGGCTTGCTTACACCTATATATGAAGAGGTTTCTCCCATGTTTCGAACCTGAGTCCAACTATAGCTTTGGCGAGGGCACTTGCCATCGCACTAAGGCACAACTTTATGCTTTTAAAATTATCAGCGTGCCTTCTGGCACAGGCATATCCTAGTATATATATATATATATATATATATATATATATATATATATATATATATATATATATATAATTAATCTTATTTGATAATGTTATAAAACAAAATAATATGATTCACTATTCTGAAATCTATGAACAAAAATTGTTTTCGACATAAATATATTCAATTATTTACTAAGTTTAATAATTTATGGTATATCTATGTGCATTATTGTGTATGTTAATATAACTAGTTATTACATGAGGGAAAAATGCCAAAAGAAAATTTGTAGGACTTTTAAGCTATTAATAGAATCTCACATAACAAAATTTTCTTCTCAAAATAATATTTAGATTTTATGGATAATTTTGATAATTTAATATTTTATAAGCATCTTTGTCTTCACTGAAATTATTGTAAGGATTTCCATGGGAACGTAAGAATCCCACCTACTGGATGAATTTTGATTCCACCTTTTTTCCACCAAGAAGGTAATCTAATTCAATTTTGGTCACATTCTCTTGTAACCTAACCTCACACCAAACATAGTAATGTTACACATTACCATAATTGTTAGAAGGAATCAAATTCCACATAGTTTTTTCGCGTTCTAAATGGGTCTTATAGCAGACATTTGCTATGTTTCCTCTTCCAAATCTTTAAACTTTCTATTTTCTCTGTCTACATTGTTTAATGTAACATGTCTATTAGGGGTGAAAATATTGGAAACGACACGAAAACACAACACAATACGACATGAAATTGATCATGTAGTAAAAAAATGTGCACCGTTATTATTTTAAAAGTATGTCGAACTATATAATACAAGATATTTTAAGAGAGTGTAATAAGCCATGTAGTAAAAAAATGTATTTAGCTTCAATTATATAGGAGTTTAGTGTAATTTTACTACACCACTTAAACATTTCAATTATGTATTAAAATATGTATAAGAGTAAATAGATTATTTAAAACACAATTATATATGACTTAAGTATATTTTTAATTTAAGGACAAAATAATTTAATGTACAAAAAAAGTTTTCATTCTTAAAACCACTTGAATAACATATTATAACCTTCCTCTTGTTATAAAGGATGCATCCTGCACTCCCACTTGTTATAAAGTCAACGTGTATTTAAGTATATATTTATGAGTTTATAAAATTTTATATAATTAGTTATACAAAGATTTAGTTTTGCACAAAAAAATATAGGAATAGGTAAAGGACTCACGTCAAAACATTTCCTACCAGTAGGTATATATTACCTTAGAGACCAAAATGCTTTGTTATATAAATTATTGGAGTCCCACTTCAAAAATAGTTGCAAGTCTCACAACTATTAACAAATTATAAATCTACTCGTAACTCACTTATAAAGCTGGGAACGAATCTGGTCTAAGATTCTTCTAGCTCTGGCCTGCAAGTATTTCAAAAACTACGGTGAACCCATTTTTGGGATCAGTAGAATGTTAATTTTACAGTGCACTAAGGGATGCTGTAAGAAATCGAAGGGCATCCGTTGATTGAGTTTCAAATTTTTAATATGTATTTGAATGTAATCACCTGAATGAGAATTTAATTAGCACGAGGGTTGACAATTATGTACTTCTGTCATTTTTTTATGTTTCTTGTCTATTTATGTTTAAAAAAATATTGTTAAACACGTCTCTCGTGTTTTTAGTTTGGTTGTGTTCGTTTTAATTAAAAAAAATATAATATTGGATTGTGTCATTTTCGTGTTAGATAAATCTTTTTCCGATCGCGTCTGGCTTATCACGGCCCAATAACACGATTTGGCACCCATTTGTTTTTTTTTTTTGTGTGTGTATCTTCGCTTCCTTAACAATATAATTGCCAATTCCTCTACCTTCATAAAATTCCCTCGTAACTTGATCAAATATCATGTAAAAGATATTTCATTATGAGCCACTAATGCTCATATTTTAAGAGGATCCATTACTATGATCTATTCCTATTCACGCCTATTATTGTTCATATATTTTTTGTCCTTCTCTCTAAATTTTATCACTGACACTAACATTAGATATTTTCTCTATTTTAATTCACTTTTGTATTTACATAATCCATTCCATCACCACAAAATATTTCCACATATAATAGTCGAGGATATGATGAGTAACCAATGGATATTCAGGGTTGATTTGTGGAACGTTCTAGGAGAAGACATTTTCGGCAGACGAATACGAAAAAGTTATGGAAATTATTTGAGGTCAATCTAGTCAAGTGGTTTGTGTCTTTATTTATTTATTAATTTTACAACTAGTTTTGTATTGGGATTCCTGCAAATGGGATTTTGAGATGTAATTAGAAAAAGAAATAATTCTATTATTCCAGTGGCCATTTGGGATTTCTTCGATACGGATTCGCCCCGAAATAAGAGAATTTTAGCATGTGCGGGTCTTGAGAAATCTTTGCGGTCTCCCACATATATAAATTGTCCTTCATTAAATGATGATGAAAAGGTAGAACATGGAGTCACGAGCCTATCTTACTCAAAGTAGGCAAAAGATGTAGTAGTTCTCGTAGAAATGTCATCAAAGACAAATTGATGCATACCAAATAAAAAAAATTGAGGGTCCAACGACTAAGTTATCGAACGGATAGGTGTTAGGCACCCATTCTTTTCTATTAGTATCTCATAAGCTAGGATAATATTCTCATTTTCTCCAAAATATAATTCATGTGTATAATGTGTGTGATGTGAAAATAAGTTAGAAAAATAAATCGTCATATACACATCATGAGAACGACGAAAATGATTCATTCTGAGGAGTATAAAAAGAAAGAAAATAATCTGACAAGGTAGCCAAAATGTGTAGTGCGCGAAGAATGGAATATGTATGTATGAGGAGGGCGCTAAAAATATGATAATCAAAAGGGACAATGATATGTGCGATATATCGGACACAAATCCGCCATGGTGAAATAAATATGTGTGTTTAACGAAAGTATGAAAAAGAAACATAATAAAAGAATATGAAAATATGATATGATTAACCAACGGATCATGATTTACTATGAGGAAGTGAATATGAATGTTTGATGGGTTACTAGTACTTATATATGTATATAGGCATAGTAATACTAAATATTAGAACTAGTAAAGTAAATAAATAAGCAAATAGGACTGGAATATAGAGGATGACTAGGGACGCCTAGATATGCAAAAAAAGGCAACAAAGTCCATGTAGTTTGACAACACGCAAGGGTGGGCCTTAACCCATGAACCCAAAACTTGAAATTCTCTAAGTTCATTTAAAAATGTTCACAAGTGTGGGGAGTGTGAAAAATGGAAAATATAGTTTAGGGTTTAAAGGTGAACCCTCTTTTAGCATTTTTGGTTTATAAAATTATGTTTTTTGCCTATAAATAATAAAAAAAATGGATTAATTGGAGTGATAAAATGAAATAAAGTAAAAATATTCCAAGAGTGAAGAAAAAATAATAAATGACACCAGTTAAATAATATGTAAAAAGCTTGAGGTAGACCTCATATAGAACTTTGCTATGATTTTGACGTAAAGCAGGCTAATTTTTATGGTGTTTGAGTGGTGGTGGGGTATTGGTAAAAGTGGGTGGCAAAAAGTGAGGTCAATGCGATGTAAGAAAAGTGGAGAGAATTTTTAGAACATGAAATTTTATAATGGCGATGCACTAATTTCGAGGTAGAGGTTGTTTTAAATTTCAGAAAAGGGTTCTTACGAATTAGGCCATGACTTCCTTAAATAGAAAAATATAGGGCCAGGGTCTATGCCGATTGGCATAGGCCCTGATCTGTCAATCGGCATACCCCTAGCTTGTTGATGAGAGGGTCTAGGGTGGCCTATAGGCAGTCCAAAAAGGATTTTTTCTAAAAAAACATGCAGAAAACGCGAATCGTAAGTTCGAATCGCGCACAAATAAAACCGTTGAAAAATGTATTCAAATCCATATAAAAATCTAATGGGCCACGTTTGGGTCTGAGAGTTAACGAAAGTCAAACGGTGCTTGAAAATGCTTGATAAGGTCTAGGATGGGGTTCATGGAGTAAGAAGGCAAGTACGCACAAACCGTACGGTCGATTCACGCACGAAATTGACCGTTGGAAGGGGTATTAAAAGACTTATGAAAGTGAAAGAGATATTCCGAGGTTTGAAAGTTGAACAAAGTTTAACGGAGCTCAGAAGCGTGTGGTGGCCTGTAGGATAGGGTTCTTACATTAAAAAGCGAAGTACGAGCGAACTGTAGGGCTAATTCATGCATGGTATTGATAGTTGGAAATGGTATTTGGCGGCCCTATGGAAGTGAAATGAGATACGAACATATTTGGGAGTTGACCAAAGTCAAAATCGGCTCGAAAAAGACTGATGGTCTCTAAGACGGGGTTTCGAAGAAAAAAGTAAAGTACGTGCGAACCATGAGGCCAAGTCAGGCACGATATGGACAATTGAAAAGAGTATTTAGAGCCCTATGAAAGTTTAAGGATTTACTCTCGAGTTCTAAAAAGTCCTGATATGCAATGTAAGGATGGTCTTTCAAACAAAAAGATTTTCTTATTTTTCAAATTTAAGGAAAAAAACTTTAAATAAGTTAATGCAACAAAAACCTTTTAACCAATTAAACCGTTTATTATGAAAAAACAAGTTACCCAATTTTATCTTTTATAACCTAAAACATGAATCTAAGTGATAAAAAGATTAAATAAGTAAAGCATCACCACACGCCAATGTACGAGGAAAACCCACAATAGGAAAAACCTCGGATGACCTAGCCAAACAGTTCACCATGATAAGGTTTTACAAAGACTAGATGGTGGTCTTATTCAACGACTCGTCTCCCTAGCAAACTTTAATGTGCTTCTATCTTCAACCTCTCCTTCACATTGAAACATAGGAGTCCACCGACACAAACTGCCACAACATGTGAATCCACACGTGCCCGGGTATCCACCGATGAGGCTCAAAAAGTATCTACGAAATAGGAAAATGGAATTATCATTTCTTTATCACAACAACTGAAACCATAAATATGATGACCACCACACGAAACCTTCTCTCTCCAGATGATTAGAAATAGACTTTGTGCCCAACAAAAAGATCTCAAAGAATAAGAATATTGAAATATGGATATTTAATCTCTTTTGGGTGAAACAATGGTTTTGAAATTTGGTAAAAAAAATGGGAATTCTTCTTTGCCAAATGTTCTTCAAAATTTGAGTCCATCACGCCTCTTTATATTAAACCAAGAAATTCGAGGCGACAAGTTCGTCCAAATGAAACATAGTTCTCATTCGAACAAAATTCATATTTTGTTCAAATCAAGACCCGTCTCGTTCGAACGAACATGCATTGTGGTTCAAACGACCTTCCCATGAGCTTCCAAATGGTGACCTTCTACTTGACAGAATTTCCCGTTTGAAGTTCAATGGATGTTCGTTCTAATATCCCAAGCTTTTTCGAACGAGATCTCAAACTTGTTTGAACGAAATTCTCATTTCATTCTAATGAAGTCTGTATCTCGTTCTAACGAACTAAGAAATAATATTTTTTTTCTAAAAATTATTTAAAAACAGTTCCAAATGATTTTGTTTAAAAAATAATCACCCAAAATAAATTTCAAAGAATCATAATCTAATGCATCCCTACCGGTAAAATCCTAAAAAAATGTGAGACAAACTTGGCATGAAACACGATATGATGAGTATCCATCTTTGAAGCTTTTTCCCTACGTCTTCAACAGTTTTACAAGATCGACAATACAAATTCAAACTTATAACTCAAATTTTTCCTGAAATTATGCCAATTACAAACAAATTGAATCGGTTGAGAATTTTCCCTTTTAAATCTCCCCTTTTGGCTATTCCGGGACAAAAAACCAAAGTAAAAACCCCGTGGGTCAGAAAAAACTTTAAAAGACTCAACCTCAAAAGAAAAAAGTACCGATGATCGACAAACACATATGCTAAGTAACTTTGCTCGCTTGAAACTTTATCTTATGTTGTAAAACTACACACTTAAAACACCTTCAAGTGCAAAAAAAATATAACATTTATAAAATCAGCATCTGAATAAATTCAAACTATGTCCAACAATCACAACCTAGGTAAGATATCTCCTACTAAGATAAAGATATCATAATCATGAAAGGAAAGACATTGTTTTTACTCATTTTTGTTTAGAACTAAATGAAGTAAAAATGCATAAAACTATTTATCCCCCATGAACTAAATCTCCCCGAAATATGTGAACATATAATAACAAGAGAAATAACAAAAGTAGTAATACTACCATGCAATGGTGTAACGTGCATCAAGAACATAACATTGCAACCCAAGCACGAATATTCACAAGCCTAGAATATTAATAAATTTACAAGAAGGGGGTGAGGCAAAGAGGGAGATAACACAAAATATAAGTGGTTCAACCAATCTTGGCCTACTCCACTATGTGGGTGCATGTGATATCCACTAAATAAGGACTATAATGGCCTTGGGATACAAAACACTCAAGCTTTCTATAATTCCCCATAATTTTTCTAAAATAAATAATAATAATAATAATGTTTTTTGATAAATAAATTTTTGTGGAAATTGGACTCAATTGGAAACTTAATTTAATAATTGCAAAGGTGTAATTTGTTGTTAAGTCATATTTTTATGTGATTAATTTTCTGCGTGTATCTATGTGTATTGCTATAGCATCGCATGTATTGCAAAAAAAAATCAAATTAATATGCGACACAATTTAAAAGTACCCAATGTTAACATAAAATAATTCGGGATATATTTCGGGGCACATATGGGCTCGTTTATGTGTTTTAGACCTTTAGAAATAGTCCTAGATCTAAAATATATAGGTTGGAGAGCTTTTGGACTAGTTGGGATGTGAATTCGGGTCTATTTGAGGGTCCAAAAATTGGGTTTTAAGCCCTACTCGGGATTAGGATTTATTAGTGTTTAAGTGGGGGTAAACCACTTCCCCACTACTATTCAGAAATGACCTAAACACAACTGTTAACGGGAGAGGAAAGGAGAAGAACCAAAATAGGAAAAAAGGACAAGGAATCAAGAAGAAATCAAAGGGGTTGTCTTCCACAAATTTCTAAGGCAATAATCCTCTTACTTAATTAAAGTTTTCCGTGTATTTTCTTGATGCATTATAATGACCCATAAAATTTCTGAAATTTAGGTTTGATATGAATGATTTGATGATGAATAAATATTCTATGCATGTAGAGGGTTGAATTTAATATAGAATGAACCCCATAAATTTAGGTATACTGATATCTTGAAATTGGGGCTAGAACCCTCAGGGTTCTTGATAGTTAAGTGGGGACATCTTGACTAGTTGATCTAGAGGATATTATTGTTGGTATATGGACTGAAATCCTGATGTAAACTCCATGACAGATGCCACATATCATGAATTAAATAGGGTTGGAATTTGTAATGAAATTTGAGTTGAAATATGTATTTAATGTTCATACATTCTAGGAAAATTAGGCCTGAAATTAGAATTGAATCATGTAATTAATGATCGTAAGTGGACTAATTAAGTTGTAGGGAATAAAATACATAATTATTAAGAAGTATAAACCCTTAGAAGTGAATTTGGAAGGAAATTAAAGAATCTTACTAAAACAAACAAGCAAATATGGGCTTTTGCATAAAATCAAATCGATTCGGCCATGGAGCGAATTGATTCGGTTTGGCAGCGAATGCATTCGACCATGAACCAAATCGATTCAGTCCTGGGGGCTGAGTGAGTTAGGCCTAGAATTTGGTTAAGGGTAATTTCAGGAGTCCAAGCGAGTTGGTAGGACCGTGTATGGGCCAATAGGGAATATATTAAAAATGAAAAGGTGCCCTTATTTAATTGGGAAAATTACATTTAACAAGATGATTAAGTAATTATCCAAGAGAGTGGAATTAATAATTCACTAGAAAATAAATTATTGATAAATGGAATAATTGTGGACTTTATGTGGGACTTTTCTATGGTAATTATAGAGTAGTTACCTATACATATTATACGAGATAATAATATGTACTTATATGTATTTATGTGGACATACCAACGTTCGTGGACTGTCCTATCGGCTTGGGGGTTCGTACGTTCGGACCGGGTACCACATGTAAACACATGCGGGCTTGACGATTGTGTAGGTCGTATAGATACTACATGGAGGAACTATTTATGAGAGGAATGTGTTGATGCTGACCCAACCTGTGTCACCGCTGGGTATGGATCGTGAACAAGTATCCTGCGTAGGGATCACCCCCAACTAATGTATGTTTTGTGATGTCCACTTATGATAAGATATTCCTCCAGACTTGTCGATAGAATACGAACTAGACACCAATGGTAGATGCCTTTGTGTGTGAAATATATAAAAGTACATATATAAATAATTGTCGGACTGTAATGAGATAAATTTAATTGTCTAAGAATGGGGACATAAATGACAAGAGCCTACTTTGTGATGCATAATAGATGTTTATGCCTAGACGTAAGACTTATAAAACTAGGATATTATGGGTATTCTTAGTTAATTACAATCGATACACTTAAACATTTAATTATCGACAAATTCATTTTTATTAATTTGGCACGTTGTCATGTCATTAATTGGAACTTATTGGGTTGCGATTTATATCACACTTAGATGAGGGGTGAGGTGTTAAACTCATGCGAGTGACAAAGGGGGAATATTTATTTTGTATCAACTCTATTATTTCATCTTGAATTAATGAAGTTAGCCTTGAACATCTAGGGCTCTGACCCAAATTTAAATGGTTTCTCCCCCCCCCCAAGTTCTCCTATATAGGGATATATGGATTGTGTTATAGTATTCTCGCAGTCTGCCAGAGTTAGTTAGTTTGGGTTATTTGATTCTAGAAATTTCTTTACATTTTATTGGGTCGAGGCATTTTCTTTGTATTTAGATTTATTATGTACTTGGTGTTGGTTTGAATTTATCTATTCTTACGCAAACATTCATAAAGTTCAAAACAAACCTTAGAAATATACTATTTATATTACGTTTGTGCTGAGAATGGTATTAATTGACAAGCGAGCCATATGTTCGGCGTATCGTGCCCAAACTTTTAGGTATTATTTATTTTATGTTCGGCATATGTTGAGGTTTTTATAATTGGTATCACAACAAACTTTTAGTGTCCTTAAGATATGTGTTGCGTTCATTACGTTCTGTTTTGCATTATTTGATACGTAAAGCCTATCGTTTGGATTCATTGTATTCTTACATTGGCTCTAATTCGAACTTTATTTTCTTTTAAATGGAAAAACAAAAAAGGGGCAGACCGAGGTGAGTAGTTTCACATATTTCCAAGGAGGGGGCTCACTCGCAACCACGTCATCAGCTATAGGCCCCAAAGTCCCAATAGTTGATCACACAAGCTCAGATAGACACTATAGTGTCTCAGGCAGTCTCTACGGCTATGGTAGCTATGCTCCAGCACTTCCCACCACCACAGACACATAAGCAACCACCACTACCATAACAAGTGGCTATACCAGCTCAGGAACTGGGTTATTTGTGCTGAGTAGGTGGGAGAAGGATATTAAGAGGCACTTACGGAGGGTCAAGTGAACACCCATACAGAAGCAGATGTTGGCTTCATTTAGATTAGTGGGGGACGTACTTCAGTAGTGGGAGGAGATTACGAAAGTTGCTAAAAGGGGTAATTTCACTATTGATCAGTTTTGCGAGAGATTTGAGGGGAAATACTTCCCCCTAGCGATGCACTCTGAGATGAGGAGTGAGTTTACGGAGCTAAAATAGGAGGGGCTTACTATAGCCGAGTACGAAGAGGATTTCACCGCCCTCTCCTACTTCGTAAAGGAGGATGTTTGCACCAGGAAGATGAGTATGGGCAGGTTCATTTTGGGATCAGCCTGACACATCAGGAAGACTTTTATGGGGAACCCATCATTCATGAAATACAATCAGTTGGTTAATTTTATACTTCTCCTTTGAAAGTATCACATGGAATTTCTAAAAACAAGGGAGAGAAATGTCATGGAGCGAAGTCATCGAGACAGGAGGGCAAGAGGAGTGGGGGAAGCGGATCTAGGACCCAACAGCACAGGAGCACCCCATCTGCCGACCACAATAAGAAGTTTAGAGGTGAAAATAACTGAAACAACCAGGGATAGTTGGTGAAGGTCTATCAGGGGCTAGCAGTACATAGGCCATCAAGGCCAGGGATAGGAGGATAGAGGCCAACAGGGTCTGTTCTAAGGAAACTATTATACCTATGGGGAGAAGGGTCATTCCTCAGAGATTTTTGCTCGTGGTAACCAGATAGTCCAAGATAAGTGAGGATATAGGGGACAATAGCAAGCGCCATAGGGACATCGCCCACCCTTTATAGCTCAGGGAGTCGCTGCAGCAGTCGCTCTGGCACCCATAGCCCTGCAATAAGGACATTAGTCATTGCAGTATGGACGAGTCTATCATGTTGCAACCACAGAGGGGACAATACATGCACAAGAAGTCGAGGGTATGTTTCCCATCTTTGGTCATATTGGTCGCATTCTATTCGATACGAGTGAATCTCATTCTTTTGTTAACACGGGGTTTGCACGGGAGACGGGTATGATAGATTTTGCATCCAACATTATTTTACACATAGGCTCACCAGTGGGTAGAGGGGAACCCATACAGTCAATATGTCGGGTTATAGGTATTGAGATAGGTCGAATCACCTTCACAGTTGATTTATTAGTACTTGACATGCATGAGTACGACGTCATTTTGGGTATGAACTGGATAGCTACATATAGACCATGTGTGGATTGTTTTCGGAGGTCCATTATCTTTGCCACTCCCGGGTAGGAGATGTACCTAGTTGCGAAGTCGCACCCCATAGGTGGGTTGAGCCCATATTTGTACTACATCGAGGAGGTTACTTCTTCATAGGTTGTGGTGACACTAGATTCCATCCCTGAGGTGAATGGGTTTGCTAATATTTTTGGGTAGATTTTATGGTTACCACCTAGTCGGGATATCGATTTCATGATTGATTTATTTCCATACACTAGACCTATTGCCCATACTCCGTATCAGATGGCTCTTTTGGAGATAAGGGAGCTACAAGAGAATATTAAGCAGTTGTAGGGAAGGGATTTATCATGAGGATTACTTCACCACGGGGTGATACAATGTTATTCGTCAAGAAGAAGGAAGGATCTCTACATTTTTGTATCGACTGTAAGGAGTTGAACAAAGTCACTATTGAGAATAAATACCCGTTTCCACGTATAGATGATTTATTTTACTAACTGAGGGGTGCTGCATATTTTTCAAAGATTGATTTAAGGTTGCGTTACCACCAGTTAAGAGTTCAGGAATAGGATATCTAAAAGACAGCCTTCCTTACTAGGTATGGGCCATACGAGTTTTTGGTGATATGATTTGGGCTAACCAATGCACCAACAATATATATGGACTTTATGAACCGCGCGTTCAGGGATTATTTGGATCGATTTGTTTGGGGTACCATTTGTTTGGGATGAGGTGTGACAGTAGGAATTTGAGGAGTTGAAGACTAGACTGAATACGACATTGGTTTTGGCATTGCCTCGGGTAGGGGTTGACTACAGAGTCTTCACAGATGTGTCCTTAAGGGTAATTGACGGGGTTTTGATGCAGGAGGAGAGGCCAATATCTTATGCTTCCCGAAAGCTTAAGCCTCATGAGGGACATAACCCCACCCACGATATAGAGTTAGCAGCTGTGGTTTTTTCATTGCGAGTGTGGAGACACTATCTCCTGGGGGAGAAACTTTATCTTTTCACAAACCACAAAAGCCTGCAGTATTTGTTCACACAGCACGAGCTGAACATACGACAAAGGAGATGGCTAGAGTTTTTGAAAGATTATCAGTTCGACATTCAGTACCATCGGAGAAAGGTGCCGTGGCGGATGCTTTTAGCAACAACCCTATTTTCGAGTTAGCAATGGTGTGAAAGGCAAAGTGGCAGTCGCTTTATGCCAACAATGACCTGACCCGCGCATTTATGGCAATTCTCACTATCAACCCCGAGATCATTATTTGGGTGGTGAAGCCATAGGGAAGAGATAAGCATTCCTAGGAGAGAATGAGATAGTTGTTAGACGAGAGATGGATCACTTTCCCATTGGGTTAGATGATGGTTTGAGGTTTCAGGGGAGACTAGTTGTACGAGATGATGAGGAGTTGAGGTGAGCTATTATATTTGAGGCTCATGTGTTACGATTTATGGTACATCCCGGAGGGAATATGATGTACCACGACATGGGACGCCAGTATTGGTGGGTCAGGATGAAAAGGAACATAGATAATTTCATGTCAAAGTGTGCTACATTTCAGCTGGTGAAAGTGGACTGTTAGCGTCCCGTAGGATTTTTACAACCTTTAAAGATCCCAGTGCGGAAATGAAAAGTGTCTCCATGGAATTTATTACTGGGCTACCTACATCGTAGAGGGAACACGATTTGATATAGGCAATCATCTACAGATTGACAAAGAAGTCTCATTTCTCATCGGTCCGGACACATTACAGCTCAGAGAAGTATACCAGATTCTTCCTTACAAAGATTTTTAAGCTGAACGGGGCACCGCTCAACATCGCGTTAGTTAGGGACAGGACATTTGTGTCCCACTTTTAGAGGAATTTTCAGCAGGCCTTAGGGCCATAGCTGAGATTGATCACGTCATATCATCCTCAGACCGAATAACAAACGAAGAGGATTAACCTACTGTTGGAGGACATGTTGAGGATATGCATTCTAGATTTTTTAAGGGGAGATGGGATCATTATTTGCTTTTAGTGGAGTTTCCATAGAATAACAACTACTAGTTCACGATCGGGATGCCACCGTTTGAGGCACTCTAGGGGAGACCTTGCCATTCCCCCTCATATTGGTTGGAGTTAGGGGAGAACAAGTTTCACAGGACAGACTTCATTCCGGACACTTCAGAGAAGGTAAATATGATTCGGGTCAAGATACGAATTACCCAGGACAAGCAGAATAGCTATGTAGATGCGGGCCAAATACACTTAGACTTAATTGGAAATTTAATTTAGTAATTGCAAAGGTGTAATTTTTTGTTAAGTTATATTTGTTTGTGATTGATTTTCTATGTCAATCTATGTGTATAGATATAACATCGTATTGATTGTATAAAAAAATACAAATTAATGTGTGACACAATTGAAAAGTACCCAATGTTAACATAAAATTATTCGGGACATATTTCGGGCGATATATGGGACCATTTAGGTGTTTTAAACCTTTAGAAATAGTCCCGGGTCAATAATATATAGGTTGGGGAACTTTTGGTCTAGTTGGGATATGAATTTGGGTCCATTTGGGAGTCCAAAAATTGAGTTTTCAGCCCAACTTGGGATTAGTATTAATTAGTGTTTATGTGGGGGTAAACCAATTCCCCACTACTATTAAGAAATACCTAAGCACAACTTCTAATGGGAGAGGAATGCATAAGAACAAAAAGATGGAAAAAGGGTAAGGAGTCAAGAAGAAATCAAATAGGCTTTCTTCCACAAATTTCTAAGGCAATAATTCTCAAACTTAATTTACGTTTTCAATGTATTTTCTTGATGCATTATAATGACCCTTAAAATTTCTATGATTTAGTTATGATATGTAATATATGATGATGAATACATATTTTATGCATGTAGAGGACTATATTTAATAAAAAATTTGTTCTAGAAATTTAGGTATCAATATCTTGAAATTGGGGTTAGATGCCTTAGCGTTCTTGATAGTTAACTAGGTACGTTTTAACTATTTGATGTTGAGGATATTACTGTCGGTATATGGACTGAAATCTGGATGTAAACCCCATGATAGATGCTCCATATTATGAATTAAATAGTGTTGGAATTTGGAATGAAATCTAAGTTGAAATATCCATTTAATGTTCATACATTCTGGAAAAATTAAGCATGAAATTGGAATTGAATCATGTAGTTAATGATCGTAAGTGGACTAATTAATTTTTAGGGAATCAATTACATAACTATTAAGAAGTATAAACCCTTAGAAGTTAATTTGGAAGGAAATTGAGGAATCACATATTGAAACAAACAAGAAGATCTGGGCTTCAGCATAAAATCGAATTGATTCGGCCTTGGAGCGAATCAATTCAGTTTGGGAACGAATCGATTTGGCGAGGAACCAAATCAATTCGGTACTAGGAGATGAGTGATTTGGTCCTAGGATCTGGTTAAGGGTAATTTCAGCAGTCCAAGCGAGTTGGTAGGACCGTATATGGGTCAATAGGTAGTATATTAAAAATGAAAAGGTGCCCTTATTTATTTGGGAAAATTACATTTAACAAGATGGTTAAGTAATTATCTAAGGGAGTGGAATGAATAATTCACTAGAAGGTAAATTATTAATAATTGGAATAAATGTGGACTTCATGTGTGACTTTTATATGGTAATTATATAGTAGTTACATATACATATTGTACGAGATAATAATATGTACTTACGTGTATTTATGAGGACATACCAATGTTTGTAGGCTATCCTATCGGCTTGGGGGTTCGTACGTTAGGAACGGGTACCACACATCAGCATAAGTGGGCTTGAGGATTATGTAGGTCATATAGGTACTACATGGAGGCGCTATTTATGTAAGCTAGGTGTTGACGCTGAAGCAGCCTGTGCCACCGAGAGGTATGGACCGTGAATACGAATCCTGCGTAAGGACCTCCCCAAACTCCCCAGACTTACTGATAGAGTACAAACTAGACAACAACGATAGATGCCTTTGTGTGTCAAATATATGAAAGGACATATATAAATAATTACCGGACTGTAATGTGATAAATTTATTTATCTAAGAATGTGGACATAAATGACAAGACCCTACTTTGTGATGGATAATAGATGTTTATGACTAAACGTGAGACTTATAAGACTTGGATATTATGGGTATTGGTATTTAATTATAGTCGGTACACTTACACATTTAATTATCAAAAAATTCATTATTATTAATTTGGCACATTGTTAGAGTCATTATTTGAGACTTATTGGGATGCGATTTATATCACACTTAGATGATGGGTGAGGTGTTAAACTCATGCGAGTAATGATGGTGGAATATTAATGAATTTTTATGACTAGACGTTTATGACTAGACGTGAGACTTATAAGACTTGGATATTATGGGTATTGGTATTTAATTATAGTCGGTACACTTACACATTTAATTATAAAAAAATTCATTATTATTAATTTGGCACATTGTTAGAGTCATTATTTGAGACTTATTGGGATGCGATTTATATCACACTTAGATGATGGGTGAGGTGTTAAACTCATGCGAGTAATGATGGTGGAATATTTATTTTGCATCAACTGTATTATTCATCTTAAATAATTAATTTAGTTCTTGAACATCTAGGGCTCAGACCCAAATTTAAATGTTTTCTCCTCCCAAGTTCTCCTAGAAATGGATAGATGGATTGTGCTGCAGCAGTCTCGAAGTCTCTTTCATTCATCATGTTTTATATTCTTTGACTCTAGCATAGGTGCTTTTCTGCCAGAGTTCGTTATTTTATTTGTAACAGTTGTAAGGGCATAAGCCTGAATTTCTTATGTTGGGTTGTGGAATTTACTCTATAGTTGGATGTATTATGTACTTGGTGTTGGTTTGAATTTGTCTATTGTTATGGAAACATTCATAAAGTTCAATACAAGACTTTAAAATAATATAATATATATTACGTTTGTGCTGAGAATGGTATGAATTGACAAGCAAGTGTTATCTTCGACATATTGTCCTGGCCAACCTTTACGTGAGAAAGTAGGAGTTGTTACACTTTCTGTCTCTATGGAGTGAATTCATCAGAGTTTTTGTAGGGTTGTGAATTAACCATCCTTCTAAAGGTAGGAGAAGGTAGGCATTTATATGGCTGGGGTGGTGCCATGCGCACCCCAGACATGTAGGAGGAATGTACAATATCAAGTGGCCAATGTCATTCTGTCACCTATCATTTGTTCTTGTAAATAATGATTGAGAAATACTCTCCACACATGAGGTGGATGTTGTCCACGTGAGGTTTGCAGCCCACACACACTCTCCCATGCGTCATCCATTCCACATGCCTTACCAGATGTGCCGTACTGACGTGAGGTGTTAGCGTGGTCGAGCAAGAGACCACTGAGGTTCAATTAGATCACATGTTGGTAACTTCCATGTGGAGTCTCGAATAACTAGCATCAGGCAAAGACGAGTGTATAACGAGTCTGATTAAGTATCGACCTGATGGAAGGACGAGATCAAAAGAGCTGCTATAAGATTCTCTCGGAGAGCACATTTCGTAAGGTCGGCTCGAGCTAAGCTAGTCTTGAGAGTAGACAAGGTCATACTTAGGCATACCAGGAATCATTATGAAAACACATTGATCTTAAACTATAACACACTCAAAAGCTAAACATATCACATATTTTTTTCACTCAATTCCTTTGAAGCTATCATTTTCGAAAATCAAACAAACTAAACTCGTTGGCCTTGGATTTTTTTTGCTTATGCTGCCTTTAATTTTTTATATATAGGTTCTTTCCAATGGTGACTTCCCTGTAATGGAGATTTTCTCCTTTCGTAGCCCTTTCCCATACACCATCATATATTTTTAATAAAAAAATCTGACGGGCAATGCTTTTTACCTGCATAAATCAACCATAGTAATAAAATATATAGATGGAAAGATGAATTAAAGAACATGTCACACAACTCAAATATATTATGTGAAGTTAAAATTCAAAGAGCTCATTCATGTGTTTGTGGAGGCATATAAAAAGTGAATCCATTATGTGAATTAAAGTCGAAACAACTCCATACAAGCATGACTAAGAACAATCTAGGTATTGAAAATCATACCCAAATGTCCTAGTCACATGGAAAGTACATAATGAAATGGATTCAAATACATAATTATGCCCCACAAAATGTGTAAACTAAAATACACAAAAATATAATTTTTTTTGAGTTTTTATCAAAAATTTCAAATGAAATATACCAATTAAAAAAAACTCAAAAGACAAACAAAATCTTTTTGTATTTTTCAATACAACTCAACAAATGTTATATAAAAATACAAAAGAGTCAATTAACATACAACTATCAAACATATATATATATATATATATATATATATATATATATATATATATATATATATAAGAACAAGAGTTTGTGTATGTAAACATGTGAACACAATCAACCATTAGATATAGCATGGTAAGTATCATGTGCAAGAAAACGAGAATCAATGAGTCTAATTTGTAAAGCCTCCAAATTCTATTTCCTAACCCACATAATGGTAACACGATGATATATGGTTTTGGAAACCTTGGTGGATCTAGACTAAAACCTCCGATGACAATTTTTAATATCAATAAAAAATGCCTAGGGTGACCTGTCCTATCGTAAACGCATGGTCTTGGCTTGGTGATCAAAAGCATTTGTATATCGAATCCAATTCCACACATGCCATCTTTTATTTGGACGGTGCCTAACATCTATCCAACTTCGCGTACCTAGATCTCAAATCAAATTTTAAATGATTCGAGTATCAATATCTCTTCAAGATCAACTATTCGAGACTCTAACAAATGCCTAGACTACTCAAACTTAAGCATATCCTTCTGTATAACCTCCATCAATCCACAAAGCCTACGTCTCTAACCCTCAACATACTATATCTTCTTTTAAAAAGTCCCATCACATACCCTAAGATCCTGAGTTAAAATTCGCTCATTATTTCCTATGGCATGCTCTTTCAACCTAGCTTCCAACTTCAAGTCTTCCTTATTCACATTCAATATTTTTGCATACAACTCATGGAAGGAAACTTGGAGTTCACTCTTCTACTACTCTTCTTCGTCATCACTCTTTTCTTCACTCTATTCCACATCACACATTTCAGATGCACTTCTACTACTCTTCTACTACTCATGCCTAGAAATTTCTTCATGGGAAGATTTCTCATCAAAGCTCACATGACTACCCAGGGAGATTTTCTTCCCTCTTTCAAATTACTCTCACCAAGGATGACATTATAAGCATTCGGTTTTTTCCCTCCTTTCTTAATTTAATGGGGCCTAAGCTAGGATATAGCCATAAACCTCAAACCATAAAGCCATTATGATTTATCACTCATAAAGTTATCATTATAATTTTAGGGAATAGATTGATCTTGTTATCTCAAACTTTTTCGCATTTTTTGGTTGCTTTTGAAACTTGAGAAATTTCTTGAATTTATTTTCTAACAAGGCCATATCTTTGGACTTAATGTCAGATTTTTCATTTAAAACATGGGTTTTTTCCTGTCGGGATTTCAAAACAATGCCCTTGTCCTTCTTATTCATTTTGCAGGAAAATAAGTCAAGCTCACAAGTTTGTAGGTCACATACAAGATCTTCAAACTTTTTAGAATTTAAAGCACCCAAGGAATTCAAAACAATGACATTTGATTAAATCTTTCAGAAAAATACCTTAAGATTTTCTTCATTACTCAGTTATCCAGTATTCTCTTTACTAAGTTAAAATATGAGTTAACTATGTCAGATAATCTACTGTAGAACTCATCGAAGGTTTCACTGTCCAACATCTTAATGGTTTCGAACTGAGTTATGAGGTTTTGGAGTTTAGAAGACTTGACATCACTAGTTCATTCATGGGTGAGTTGGAGTATGTCCCAAACATCTTTAAACATCACACAAGTCATAATGCAGTGGAAATCCTGCAAGGTCACAGATCGAAACAAAGCATTTAAATTATGTAAATTATAACTTTGTAACCCATGTTCAACCTCACTCCAGGACTTTACGGGTTTTGGTAGCCTATTTTCTCTAACTAAGGTTGTAGTTGGGGACCAGCCAATAAGTATCGCATGCCATACCTAATGATCTATAGCCTTAAGTGTTAATTTCATACTCATTTCCAGTATGCATAGTTTGACGCCTCAAAAATGAGGGATCTAAGACCATTAAAACCAAAAAATTCATACCTAAAAATGCTAAATCTAAACACAACAACTTAGTGTTCTAACTCTATTACCAATTTAAAGAGGTTCGATAGCTCAGGAAACGATGATCTAACTAACAAAACGTGTATTTTAAAAAAATTCAAATTTAATGACTAAAACTTTTAATAGATTAAGCCCAACAAATTTGTGTAACACTTTGGAACAGATTGTTGTGAAAACCCGATTTACCCAATTTTATATTTTTAACCAAAAACATACATCTAGGCGATATTAGATAAAATAAATAAAACATCCACTATAGGCCGATGAAATTGGAAAACCTTGGACGATCGATCCAAATAGATTATATGATAAGGTTTTGCAAATACAAATAGATTACTATGATAAGGTTTTTCAAATACAAGTGAATTGTGTGGCTGGGCCATCCGATGTTTTTTCCATTATGGATATTCGTCGTACATCGACGTCTTGTGAGATTAGTGTATTTATTTTATTTGTTATCACCTAGATGCATGCTTTAGGTCAAAAAAATAAAATTTGCTAAATTAGTTTATCGCTGCAACTCGATTTGAAATTTGTGAACAAGTTTTTATTCGGTTAATTTGTTTAAAGGCTTGATTTTTAAAAATTGAAAAAAATTATAAAATATGGAATTTTTATTTGCAAGACCATTCTTGCTTAAACGCACCATGGATATCAAGTGCACTTTTCACGCTTACATTGTATCTGTGTAGTTTGGGCAAACATATATAATGCCTCGAAAGTCCACTAGAGATGGCTTTCTCTTGTGAGAGAAGTTGCTCCTTCTCTCTAAAAATCCCCCTCTTTTCGTAATTAATCCTCCACTCTTTCCATGGAATCAAAATCAGAATTTATCTTCGATTTTGATCCTAAGCCTTTTGATACTCACTATTCTCCAACACTTTTAGTTACACCTCCTGTCAACAATCAAAGTCACGCAAGGATAAAGGAATCACCATTTCTTCCTCCATCTTTTGCTGATGTGCTAGTTAAAAAAAACACTGCTCAGGTGCATGACACAAAGGAATCGCCATCTCTTCCCCCTCTTTCTACTCCATACATGCGTGGAGATTCAATAGCTGTGAGACTATTGGATGATTCTTACTAAGAAGTTTTTAATGACTGTAGCTCCTCTACATTTATTGGGCATATGGTTCTTGGCGAAGGTGATAAACCATGGATGAATCAACTGGCCCTCATTCTGTTTGGCAATCTTTGCAAGAGTTGAGGAAATTTTGCAAGAGTTCTAGTTGAAGTTGTGGAATTTTTGCAAGAGTTCTAGTTAAAGTTGATATGTACTTTAAACCTCCCCACCGTGTCTTGGTTGAAAGAGGTGAAGGTAATTTTTTTGTCAAGATTTCTTATGAATCTCTCCCAATGTTTTGTAATTTCGGCAAATCTGTTGGACACTCCTTTAACGAGTGCAAGAGCCTTAAAAAAGTAGTTGTCCAAAATTCAGGAGGTCAAAAGTTACCGTCTTCAAATAGCATTGTTGTTAATACTCTTAACTGTTCAAAAATGGTGAGAAGTACTGATTCTAAAAGTCTTTTTGATTCAGTAGAGGGATCGACTTTTCCCAAGGATAATTTGCCTCAGGGGCATGTTCGTTTGTTGGAAAAAAAGTCCCAAATGGTTACTGAAAAACACCAAAAATTAAACACCATTCATTCGAAGAAAGTGTTGATCTAAGTAAATGAGGAGCATCAATCACATTCAAGTATTCTCGATAGTTTTTTATCTCAAATTTGTAATGGGGATATTTATAAATTCCCATATTTAATCTTTAATGGCTTTTTGTAGTTTTCCTTTGCTTGTAAGCCCTTGGAGAGGCTCTTTCTCCATTAATAAATTTATATATGGGCTTTTAATCCCTCTTCCATAAATAAAAAAAATAAAAAATAAAAATAAAAGGACAGTCAGGGTTTATTTGTGGGACGTTCTAGGAGGAGACATTTTTCGGCAGACGAATGCGAAAAAGTTCTGGAAATTAATTGAGGTCATTCTAGTCAAGTGGTTTGTCTTTATTTATTTATTAATTTTACAACTAGTTATGTATTAGGATTCCTGCCATTGGGATTTTGGGATGTAATTAGAAAAAGAAATAATTCTATTATTCCAGTGGCCATCTGGGATTTCTCCGATACGGATTCTCCCCGAAATAAGAGAATTTTGGCATGTGCGGGTCTTGAGAAATCTTTGCGGGCTCCCACATATATAAATTGTCCATCATTAAATCATGATGAAAAGGTAGAACATGGAGTTCTCGAACCTATTTTACTCAAAGTAGGCAAAAGATGTAGTCGTTCTCACAGAAATGTCATCAAAGACAAATTGATGCATACCAAATCAAAATTTTTTTGGGTCTAGCGACTAAGTTACCGAACGGATAGGTGTTAGGCACCCATTCTTCCCTATTAGTATCTCATAAGCTAGGATAATATTCTCATTTTCTCCGAAATATAATTCATGTGTATAATGTGTGTGATGTGAAAATAAGTTAGAAAAATAAATCATTATATACACATCATGAGAAGGATGGAAATGATTCATTATGAGGAGTATAAAAAGAAAGAAAATAATCTAACAAGTTAGCCAAAATGTGTGCAGTGCGCGAAGAATGGAATATGTATGTATGAGGAGGGAGCTAAAAATATGATAATCAAAAGGGACAATGATATGTGCAATATATCGGACACAAATCTGCCATGGTGAAAAAAATATGTGTCTAACGAAAAGTCTAAAAAAGAAACATAATAAAAGAATATGAAAATATGATATGATTAACCAAAGGATCATGATTTACTATGAGGAAATGAATATGCATGTTTGATGGGTTACTAGTACTTATAAATGTATATACGCACAGTAATACTAAATATTCAAACTAGTAAAGTAAATAAATAAGCAAATAGGACTGGAATATAGAGGATGACTAGGGACACCTTGATAGGTCAAAAAAAGCAACAAAGTCCATGTAGTTTGATAACACGCAAGGTTGGGGTTTAACCCATGAACCCAAAACTTGAAATTCTCTAAGTTCATTTAAAAATGTTCACAAGTGTTGGGAGTGTGAAAAATGTAAAATATACTTTAGGGTTTAAAGGTGAACCCTCTTTTAGCATTTTTGGTTTATAAAATTATGTTTTTTGCATATAAATAATAAAAAAATTGATTAATTGGAGTGATAAAAAGAAATAAAGTAAAAATATGCCAAGAGTGAAAAAAATAATAATAAATGACACTAGTTAAATAAGATATAAAAAGATTGAAGTAGACCTCATATAGAACTTTGTTATGATTTTGATGTAAAGCATGCTAATTTTTATGGAGTTTGAGTGGTGGTGGGGTAATGGTAAAATTGCGTGGCAAAAATTGAGGTCAATGCGATGTAAGAAAAGTGGAGAGATTTTCTAGAAAATGAAATTTTATAATGACGATGAACTAATTTCGAGGTAGAGGTTGTTTTAATTTTCAGAAAAGGGTTCTTACGAATTAGGCCATGACTTCCTTAAATAGAAAAATATAGGGCCAGGGTCTATGCGATTGGCATAGGCCCTGGTCTGCTGATCGGCATACCCCTGGCTTGTTGATGATGTAAAGTACCCCTCTGACGATAGGCAGAGGGTCTGGGGTGGCCTATAGGTAGTCCAAAAGGGAATTTTTCTAAAAAACTTGCAGAAAATGCGAATCGTTAGTCCGAATCGCGCACAGACAAAATCGTTGAAAAACGTATTCAAAGCCATATGAAAATCTATTGGGCCACTTTCTGGTCTGAGAGTTAACGAAAGTCAAACGATGCTTGAAAATGCTCGATAGCGTCTAAGATGGGATTCATGGAGTAAAAAGGCAAGTACGCACGAACCGTATGATCGATTCACGCATGGAATTGACCGTTGGAAGGGGTATTAAAAGACATATGAAAGTGAAAGTGATATTCCCAGGTTTGAAAGTTAAACAAAGTTAAACGGAGCTCGTGTGGTGGCCTCTTGGATAGGGTTCTTACAGTAAAAAGAGAGGTACGCACGAACTGTAGGGCTAATTCGTGCATGGTATTGATAGTTGGAAATGATATTCATAGCCCTATGGAAGTTAAATGAGCTACGAACGGCTTTGGGAGTTGACCAATGTTAAAATGGGCTCAAAACAGACTGATGGTCTCTAAAGCGGGGTTTCGGAGAAAAAAGGAAAGTGCGTGCGAACCATGAGGCCAAGTCATGCACGGTATGGACAATTGAAAAGGGTATTTAGAGACCTATGAATGTTTAAGGATTTACACACGGGTTCTAGAAAGTCCTGATATGCTATGTAAGTATGGTCTTGCAAACAAAAATATTTTCTTATTTTTCAAATTTAATGAAAAATAATTTAAATAAGTTAATGTAATAAAAGCCTTTTCACCAATTAAACCGTTTATTATGAAAAAATGATTTACCCAATTTTATCTTTTTTAACCTAAACATGAATCTAAGTGATAAAAAAGATAAAAAAAAAGTAAAGCAAGACAACGCGCCAATGTACGAGGAAAACCCATAATAGGAAAAACCTCGGATGACCCAGCCAAACAGTTCACCATGATAAGGTTTTATAAAGACTAGATGGTGGTCTTACTCAACGACTCGTCTCCCTAGAAAGCTTTAATGTGTTTCTATCTTCAACTTCTCCTTCACATTGCTACGTAGGAGTCCACCCACACAAACTGCCACAACGCATGAATCCACGCGTGCCTGGGTATCCACCAATGAGGCTCAAAAAGTATCTATGAAATAGGAAAATGGAATTATCATTTATTTATCACAACACATGAAACCACAAATATGATGACTACCACACGAAACCTTCTCCCTCCAGATGAATAGAAATAGACTTTGTGCCCGATAGAAAGATCCCAAAGCATAAGAATATTGAAATATGGATCTTTAAACTCTTTTGGGTGAAACAATGGTTTTGAAATTTGGTAAAAAAATAGGAATTCTTCTTTGCCAAATGTTCTTCAAAATTTGAGTCCATCATGCTTCTTTATATTAAACTAAGAAATTCGAGGCGGCAAGTTCATCCAAATGAAAACATAGTTCTCATTCGAATGAACTTCATATTTTGTTCAAATTAAGACCCGTCTCGTTCGAACGAACATGCATTGTGGTTCAAACGACCTTACCATGAGCATCCAAATGGTGACCTTCTATTTGACAAAGAGTTCCCGTTTGAAGTTTAATAGATGTTCGTTCTAATATCCTAAGCTTGTTCCAACGAGATCTCAAACTTGTTTGAACGAAATTCTTATTTCATTCTAATGAAGTCTGTATCTCGTTCTAACGAACTAAGAAATAAAAAAAATCTAAAAAGTATTTAAAAACAGTTCCAAATGATTTTGTTTAAAAATAATCACCATAAATGAATTTCAAAGGATCATAATGTAATGTGTCCCTACTTGTAAGATCCTAAAAAAATGTGAGGACTACCATGGCATGAAACATGATATGATGCATATCCATCTTTGAAACTTTTTGGCTACGTCTTCAACAGTTTTTCAAGATCGACAATACAAAGTCTAACTTATAACTCAAATTTTTCCTGAAATCATGCCAATTACAAAGAAATTGAATCGGTTGGGAATTTTCCCTTATAAATGTCCCCTTTTTGCTATTCCGGGACAAAAAACCAAAGTAAAAACCCCGTGAGTCAGAAAACATTTTAAAAGACTCAACCTCAAAAGAAAAAAGTACAGATGATCGACAAACACATATGCCAAGACCTTTGCTCGCTTGAAACTTTGTCTTATGTTATAAAACAACACACTTAAAACACCTTGAAGTACAAAAAAAATATAACATGTATAAAATCTGCATGTGAATAAATTCAAACTGTGTCTAACAATATCAACCTAGGTAAGATATCTCCTACTAAGATAAAGATATCATAATCATGAAAGGAAAGACACTGCTGTTCCTCATTTTTGTTTAGAACTAAACAAAGTAAGAATGCTATTTATTCCCCATGAACAAAATCTCCCCGAAATATGTGAACATATAATAACAAGAGAAATTACAGAAGTAGTAATACTACCTTGCAATGGTGTAGCGTGCAGCAAGAACATAACATTGCAACACAAGCACGAATATTCACGAACCTAGAATATTAATAAATTTACTAATCAATATTGTCATGATATGATAAACATAATTAAGAATTGATGATACCAAAAATGGTATCACCAAGTCAATATATTTTGTGAGCTCAATCCAGTATAACAATGCTGGAAACACAACAACGTAATATAGAAGGAGGTGAGGCAAAGAGGGAGATAACACATAATATAAGTGGGTCAACCAATCTTGGCCTACTCCACTATGTGGGTGTGTGTGAAATCAACTAAATAAGGGCTATAATGGCCTTGGGATACAAAACACTCAAGCTTTCAGTAATACCCCATAATTTTTCTAAAATAAAAAATAATAATAATATTTTTCTCTAAATAAAATTTTGTGGAAATTGGACTCAATTGGAAATTTAATTTAATAATTGCAAAGGTGTAATTAGTTGTTAAGTCATATTTGTATGTGATTGATTTTCTACGTGTATCTATGTGTATAGCTATAGCATTGCATGTATTGCAAAAAAAAAATACAAATTAATATGTGACACAATTCAAAAGTACCCAATGTTAACATAAAATAATTTGGGATATATTTCGGTGCACATATGGGCTCGTTTAGGTGTTTTAGACCTTTAGAAATAGTCCCAGATCAATAATATATAGGTTGGAGATCATTTGGACTAGTTGAGATATAGATTCGGGTCTATTTGGGAGTCCAAAAATTGGGTTTTAAGCCCAACTCGGGATTTGGATTAATTAGTGTTTAAGTGGGGGTAAACCACTTCCCCACTACTATTCAGAAATGACTTAAATACAACTGTTAACGGGAGAGGAAATGAGAAGAACCAAAATAGGAAAAAAGGACAAGGAATCAAGAAGAAATCAAAGGGCCTGTCTTCCACAAATTTCTAAGGCAATAATCCTTTTGCTTAATTAAAGTTTTAAGTGTATTTTCTTGATGCATTATAATGACCCTTAAAATTTCTGGGATTTAGGTTTGATATGAATGATTTGATGATGAATAAATATTCTATGCATGTAGATGGTTGAATTTAATATAGAATAATCCCCAGAAATTTAGGGATACCGATATCTAGAAATTGGGGTTAGAACCCTCAGGGTTCTTGATAGTTAAGTGGGGACATCTTGACTATTTGATGTAGAGGATATTATTGTCGGTATATGGACTGAAATACAGATGTAAACCCCATGATAGATGCCACATATCGTGAATTAAATAGGGTTGGAATTTGGAATGAAATTTGAGTTGAAATATGTATTTAATGTTCATACATTCTAGGAAAATCAGGCATGAAATTAGAATTAAATAATGTAATTAATGATTGTAAGTGGAGTAATTATGTTATAGGGAATAAACTACACAACTATTAAGATGTTTAAACCCTTAGAAGTGAAATTGGAAGGAAATTAATGAATCCCTTACTAAAATAAACAAGCAAATCTGTGTTTTTGCATAAAATCAAATCGATTCGGCCATAAAGCGAATTGATGCAGCGATGAACCGAATCGATTCGGTCCTAAGGGCTAAGTGAGTTTGGCCTAGAATTTGGTTAAGGGTAATTTCAGGAGTCCAAGCAAGTTGGTAGGACCATTTATGGGACAATAGGGAATATATTAAAAATGAAAAGGTGCACTTATTTTATTGGGAAAATTACATTTATGACACGAATAACGCATATTATAACATGTCGATTCACTGGTACGGCATGTATATACATAGGCCAATTGGGATACATTATTTTCGGTAACTTATGAATTATAAAAATGTTTATATTTTGGGGTTTTGTTTAACAAAATATATGACTGTGTTTGCAGGCATGGATTGAAACAGTTTCGCAATGGGTGGGCAGATGGACCGGCTTATATAACACAGTGTCCAATCAAGACAGGACATAGTTACACCTATAATTTCAATGTAACAGGGCAAAGAGGAACACTGTGGTGGCATGCACATATCTTTTGGTTGAGAGCCACTGTATATGGCGCTATTGTCATCATGCCTAAACAAGGGACCCCATATCCTTTCCCACAACCCAATCTTGAATCTGTTCTAATTTTAGGTGAGTTCATCAACAACTTCAATTGAGTAGATTTAAAGTGTGTTCATCCATGTAATTGACAAACATTCAAACATAGCCTTTTGTCTTTTTCGAAATTCGATGTACCTCCCTCTCCTAAATGATGAAGAAGAAAAAAAAATACCTCAATCCTTATTTCTTTAAACAAAATTTTACAAGGGTAAGATCATCATTATCACTTTTTTTATGAACTACTTTAACAAATTTTAAAAAGCAAAACCATAACAAGGGGAATTAAATAATGGTAGATTATGAACACATTAATGATCTGACTAAGTACAATTTGCACTTGTATCTAATATAATGTAGAGAGACTGCTAATTATTTTTTAATGGAGCAGGAGAATGGTGGAATGATGACGTTGAAGAGATTGTTAAGCAAGGCAACAAGCTGGGATTGCCTCCAAGAATGTCAGATTCACATACTATTAATGGCAAGCCAGGCCCACTCTTCCTCTGCTCTGAAAAATGTACGCTCATGGAATTATCATTGATTTGCTTCTACACTATTTAAAGTATAACCCCAAGATAATGGAAATATATGCTGCACCTTTTATTTCTCGTCCCACTGTTCGTATAATTTTGTCGAAATCCAATATGGTTTAAAGAGATCAAAGATAATGAGATAATATTCTTTCCGAGATTCAAATAATATACAAAATATCCCATGATAATCTCATTTGTTGTCTTGTTCCAGATACCTATGCAATGGAGGTTGAACAGGGAAAAAAGTACCTCTTGAGAATCATCAATGCTGCACTCAACGATGAGCTTTTCTTCGCCATAGCCAGCCACAACATGACAGTGGTAGAAATTGATGCAGTCTACACTAAACCCTTCATAACACAAGCAATCCTAATAGCACCTGGCCAGACCACAAATGTCCTCATTCAAGCCAACCAAGCCCCAGGCAGATATTTCATGGCAGCTCGGCCTTTCATGGATGCCCCTCTTTCCATAGACAACGAAACTGCCACTGCTATACTCCAACACAAATCCATCCCAACCACTGTACTCCCAACCCTCAATATGGTTAAGTAATTATCCAAGAGAGTGGAATTAATAATTCACTAGAAGGTAAATTATTGATAAACGGAATAATTATGGACTTTATGTGAGACTTTTCTATCGTAATTATAGACTAGTTACCTATACATTTTATACGAGATAATAATATGTACTTATATGTATTTGTGTGGACATACCAATTTTCGTGCATTGTCATATCGGCTTGGGGGATCTTACATTCGGATCGGGTACCACATGTCGACACAGGCGGGATCAACGATTGTGTAGGTCGTATAGGTACTACATGAAGGCACTATTTATGAGAGGAATGTGTTGACGCTGACCCAACCTGTGTCACCGTTGGGTATGGACCGTGAACAAGTATCCTGCATAGGGACCGCCCCAACTAATGTGTGTTTTATGATGTCCACTTATGAAAAGACATTCCTCCAGACCTACCGATAGAGTACGAACTAGACACGAATGGTAGATGCCATTGTGTGTCAAATATATCAAAGGACATATATAAATAATTGCAAGACTGTAACGAGATAAATTTAATTGTCTAAGAATGGGGACATAAATGATAAGACCCTACTTTGTGATGCATAATAGATGTTTATGCCTAGACGTGAGACTTATAAGACTAGGATATTATGGGTATTGGTAGTTAATTACAATCGCTACACTTAAACATTTAATTATCGAAAAATTCATTTTTATTAATTTGGCACATTTTCATAGTAATTATTTGGGACTTATTGGGTTGCAATTTATATAACACTTACATGAGGGGTGAGGTGTTAAACTCATGCGAGTGACAAAGGGAGAATATTTTTTTTGTATCAACTGTATTATTTCATCTTGAATTAATTAAGTTAATTCTTGAACATCAAGGGCTCTGACCCAAATTTAAATGTTTTCTCGCCCCAAGTTCTCCTATATAGGTATAGATGGATTGTGCTGTAGCAGTCTCGTAGTCTCTTTCATTCATCAATTTTTAGATTATTTGATTCTAGCATATATTTTTTTCTGCGAGAGTTAGTTATTTTATTTGGAACAGTTATAAGGGCATAAACCCAAATTTCTTTACATTATGTTCGGTCGAGGCATTTACTTTGTATTTAGATTTATTATGTACGTGATGTTGGTTTGAATTTATCTATTGCTACGGAAACATTCATAAATTTCAAAAGAGGCCATTAAAATAATATTATTTATATTACGTTTGTGCTGAGAATGGTATTAATTGACAAGCAAGCCATATGTTCGACGTATTGTGCCTGGCCAGTCTTTATGTGAGAAAGTTGGGGTTCTTATAATTGGTATCGCAGCACGGTTCTTGTGTCCTTAAGATCTGTGTTGCGTTCATTACGTTTTGTGTTGCGTTATTTGATATGTAAAGCCTATCATTAGGATTCATTGTATTCTTACATTGGTACTAATTCGAACTTTATTTTCTTTTAAATGGAAAACGAAAAGGGGGTAGACCGAGGTGAGTAGTTCCACATATTTCCAAGGAGGAGGCTCACTCGCAACCATGTCGTCAACTACAGGCCCCAACAACCCAAAAGTTGATCACCCATGCTCAGATAGACACTTTAGTGTATCAGGCGGTCTCTACGGCTATGGTAGCCATGCTCCAGCACTTCCCACCACCACAGACACATAAGGAACCACCACTACCACAACAACTAGGGATAGTCGGTGCAGGGCTATCAGGGCTAGAAGTACAGAGGTCATCAGGGCTAGGGATAGGAGGATAGAGGCCAGCAGGGCCGACGGTTTAAGTAGGGTCCTTTTTAAGAAAATTATTATACCTATGGGGAGAAGGGTCATTCCTTGAAGATTTTTACTAGGGATAACCAGATAGCCCAAAATAAGGGAGGTTATAGGGGACAATAGCATGCGCCACAGGGACATCGCGCACCCTTTCTAGCTCAGGGAGCCGCTGCACCAGTCTCTCTATCACCCATCGCCCCGCCACAAGGACAATAGTCATTGAAGTATGGATGAGTCTATCATGTTGCATACACAGAGGGGATAATACCTTCACAAGATGTCAAGGGTATGTTTCCCATCTTTGGTCATATTGGTCGCATTATATTCGATACGGGTGCATCTCATTCTTTTGTTATCACGGGGTTTGCATGGGAGACGGGTATGATAGATTTTCCATCCGACATTATTTTACACATAGACTCACCAGTGGGTAGAGGGGCACCCATACAATCAACATGTCGGGTTATCGGAATTAAGATAGGTCGACTCACCTTCGTAGTTGATTTATTAGTACTTGACATGCATGAGTACGACGTCATTTTGGGAATGAACTGTCTAGCTACATATAGAGAATGTGTGAATAGTTTTGGGAGGTCCATCATATTTACCACTCCAGGGTAGGAGATGTACCTAGTTGCGATGATGCAACCCGAGGGTGGGTCGATCATGCATTTGTACTACATCGAGGAGGATACTTCTTCGTAGGTTGTTGTGACACTAGATTCCATCCCGGAGGTGAATGGGTTTTCTAATATTCTTGGGTAGATTTTGTGGTTACCACCTAGTCGGGATATCGATTTCATAATTGATTTATTTCCGGACACTAGACCTATTTCCCATACTCCGTATCGGATGGATCTTTTGGAGATAAGGGAGCTACAAGAGAAGGAAGGATATCTACGCTTTTGTATCGACTATTAGGAGTTGAACAAAGTCAGTATTCGGATTAAATACCCATTGCCACGTATAGATGATTTATTTTACTAACTGAGGGGTGATACATATTTTTCAAAGATTGATTTCACGTTGGGTTACCACCAGTTAAGAGTTCGGGAGTAAGATATCTAAAAGACAACCTTCCTTACTAGTTATGGGACGTACGAGTTTTTGGTGATACTATTTGGGCTAACGAATGCACCAGCAATATATATGGACCTGATGAACCGGGCGTTTAGGGATTATTTGGATCGATTTGTTATCATATTTATAGATGATATCTTAATTTATTCTCAAACTACGGAGGAGCACGCAGAGCATTTATTAGTGGTCTTACAAACGCTTAGAGATCATCAATTGTATGCAAAGTTTGATAAACTTGGGTTTTGGCTGAGGGAGGTACAGTTCTTGGGCCACATTGTGTCCGATCGAGGGATATCCATGGATCTAGGGAAAGTTTCTACTGTGACGGAGTGGGGACAACCCACTACACCCATCGAGGTGAACAACTTCTTGGGACTGTCGGGTACTACCGATGATTCATCTAGGGGTTCTCCAAGATAGCCGGGCCCTTAAGGAATTTAATGAGGAATGGGGTACCATTTATTTGGGATGAGGTATGATAGTAGTAATTTGAAGAGTTGGAGACTAGACTGACTACAATATTGGTTTTGGCATTGACAGTAGTAAGTTCATTACAATTTTAACAACTTTGCATCACATGACAAGACTTGTTTGTGTAACATGACATGAGAATGGAATATCATGACACAAAAAAGTTACCTAGATTTTAGTATAGGGATTTAATCTTAATTTATGTACTATTTCATAGATGAGTAACCGCGTTTTTGATTGAATTTTAGTAGATACCTTGTGATGGCTTGTTATTGATTGGTTTTTAAGGTCAATGATGTAGTGGCTTGTTATTGGTTGGTTTTTAGGTCCCATTGGTATGGATCCCAAAAATCAACTTGTAATGTCAGTCAAATTCAATCAAAATGTAATTTTTTTTCATAGATTGTTTTATTTTTTTATTTTGTTCATCGTAATTAAACTTAACTTTGTTCATGTGCATGATCCTACTAGTATGTGATAACTCACTTGTAGTATACCTGTAAGGCCTAACTCTAGTTATTAATCTTTCAAAGGGTCATCTCTAAATACAATATAATATTGAGAGATAATGTAGAAAAAAAAAGACTCAATATTTATATCCTTTGCAATGTGAAATTTGTAAAATTTATAAGAATATGTAAGCCTTTATATGTAATGTTGTTAGAAAGATTGTTTCTATATCTATAATATAAGTCGCTTTTTTTAATTTTTAGTTTTTTTTCATCTTTTGTCATTGATTTACGTTTTTTAAAATATGTCGTCGAGTGAAGAGTCAGTATAAGAGGGAGGAAAGAAGATTATGTAATAACCCTCGCTTATGAGACCGTATTTTATATAGTAATTGCTTAGAATAGTAATTAGAGACCAGTGTTAGGTTATGATTTGAATGTTAATTCAATGTAAAAGAGTTGATATTTATTATGAGGTTGCATACATATCATAATTATGGGAAAATATTGCTATGTCATGCTTATTAATATCATCTGAATTTAAAATGATATTTGGCTTAATAATGAGACCGGAATCTGAATTGAATTTTAAAATGTCCGGATGATAATTTGGAGGTTGCAGTTGATTCCGGAATGTGCGAAATAGTCGAATAATGTACCATATCGTATTTTGTAGTTTTGGGCATTTTGACTGGTTGTGCTTTAATTATGCTATTGCGTATTATTTTATCGCACTTTTGGTTAATTGAGTGGGGCATTTGCCTTAAGTCACGACTTAAGCCTATTAAGTCTTCTAATTTCCCCTAAATCCCTTCCTAAATCAAAGAGAGAAAGAGAAGAGTAGAGAGAAAGAGAAGAGTAGAGAGAAAGCTTTGGAGATTAAGAGAGAGCTTGCTACAACACCAAGGAATCTGCATATTTGCTGAATCAAGGCAAGTTTTTACTTGCTATTTGTGTCTTGAGATAGATGATTTGTTGTGGTAATGATGTATTGATTTTGGTTTAGCAAGTTTAGGGTTTTTCTCATGTATTTTTGGGTTTTGGTTCATTCAAAGATGATTAGGATGATTCATGAGGTTTAAGATGGTTAAAAGTATCATTGATGCTATCTTGATGTTGGTATATAAGTTTGGTTTGAAGAAATTTGAGTTGGGGTAGAAAATGGAGTCCAAGACTCCATAGCCATCTCTTGGCAAAATCGCAGGCCCGAATCGATTCGGCCCACTGGGCGAATCGATTCGGTTAGGTCCAGTGCTCAGGTCTTGTGAACCGAATCGATTCGGAATTGGTCCGAATCGATTCGGCCGTATGCAGAAACTCAAATTTTCTGGCCGAATCGATTAGGCCAAGGGGGCGAATCGATTCGGTAGCCCTGCACTTTTTCAATTTTTTTTTCATTTTCAACCCTTTTCTTTAGGAGTTATTGATTAGGGACCTTCTTAAATGAAGTAAACATAGGGTTTAGAGTTCTAGTTGAGTTGGGTTGACACCCTAGACTCGAAAGGGTTCACCTAGGGTTCCTTCAGGGGGGGGGGGTTTAAGGTGATGTTTAGGCATCACTTTTGGCTTGTAGTTTTATAAGGGTCTAGTACGTATTAAGGACAATTTTGGAGACTCTAGAATTCAACTCGAGATAGATTTGACTTGATGATGTATATTAAAGCCTAAAAGAGGCCTTGGGGATAACTTGGAGTTTGAATTCCTTTTTAAGGATGCTATGTCGGTACGAATTTCATATAGTCTTGATTTAGCTTGTACATTTCTTTAAAGATGGGAAATTGATAAGGTAAATGATATATTACTAAAGCATGCAATGGAAATTAATAAAATGAATGTTACACACCTCTCTAAATACCATCTTAAGGGAAGTCCGTGCGATAGGTGAAGCCCCCTGGCTAATGAATGCAGAGTGGATATAGTCCTAGGCCATATGAGCGCTTGTTTTATATTTTTCTGCGATGGGTAGGAGATTCTGGGTGTGGTCTTGACTACCCCGCAGGCATATGGCCGCTTCCCGACGATTTCGATAGGATCCCAGGTTGTCTTATGTTAGGCCCTGGAAGATGATGGTTATTTAGGGACGCGCACAGTGGGGAAACCCGGACGGGCGGTCTTAGAATCGTTATACATATATTTATAACTATTCTAATTATCGAGTTGGACTCTATGGAACTTTAATGCCATATAGAGCAACATTTATGCCATAAAGAGCATGCCATTGAAATTAGTGCCATAAAGAGCACATGATGATAATTATATTCCTGATAAGGAATGGAAAAGAAGACTGAATTGAAATATGATGAAAGATGATAAAGGCTCATAAGCACTTTTAACTCTGTTTTATTATGAATCTCACTCTATATAGTCCTTCATCAGTTTTAGTTCCTTATATGATGTTACCATGCTAGACTATCATTCATGATTATTGTGCATCATTGTCATACCTGTCATTTATCTATTGATCACATATATCCGGCCCTGACCGGTTTTCATTTCTTGTTGTATCTATATATATATATAATCCTTTCAGGTGTTCCGCCGCACGGTCGCCAGTAATGACCCTTCCTTCCTGATGTTTTGAGGAGCCGTGACATTGTGCGGGTTTCACGGGAATTTTGTGTAGACGCCTCCGTTTATGTTTCTAGTTATATTCAGTTTATTCGGGCTTGTTGCCCAAACCTTTGTAATTGTATAATGGATTTACTATGTAACACTTGGTACTAAATGTATGTTGTATGGTTGTTATTGACCGACCTTTCGTTCGGTCCTTCTGTATCCTTTGGGTTTCTTATATATGCTTGTGGGGGTTTCCACCCTCTATTTCTATTATGGGTTGTTGAAAGTGTTTTCTTTTAATTCAAATCAAAGTTTTTTGATAACCCATTTTCTGGAATATAGAGTGGTTATTCCCTAAACTTTGCATATAGTAGTGATGCTGAGAATGATATTTATCAATGATTTCCTATTTTATCGGGGTATAGGGCTGGCCACCCTTTATCCAGGATAGCGGGTTGTCACATATGGTATCAGAGCATCAGGTTCTAGAGTCTTTAGGATCTATGCGGACTTGTCACGTTCTACCATAGCGTTCTTTGATATAGAACTTAATGTTAGGATTGTTTGCTGCTTATGTATGCGATCTTCTGCTAAATATATTGTTTTATATTATGTTTTAACTCTATCTCGTCTCTATCTCAGATGCCGCTGAAGAGAGGACGTCCCGCTAGACGTAATAGGGTTGTTGAGGATGAGTTTGGTCCTCCACCGCAGCAAGGGAATATCAGTGCCGCTGAAGTGGCAAACATTGTGGCCCAAGCTGTCAACGCCGCGATGACTGCAGTGGCCCAACAAATGCCACAAGCTCATGATAGGAGACAAGAAGCACTAGTTCCTACGGGACCTTCTCAGTGGGAACGGGTGAGGGAGTCTTTCCTTAAGGGACATCCCCCCGAATTTGAGGGAGGTACGGATGTTATCAAGGCGAACCAGTGGAAGAGAGATATGCAACGCCATCTTAGGATGGTGGAATGTAGTGAGGAGAAGAAGCAAATTCTCGTTACTTTCAAGCTGGTCGGACCGGCCTTACACTGGTGGGAATCAATGACAACACCCGAACAGAGGGATACTATGTCCATCACAAATTTTTGGGCTTTGTTCGATGGAAAGTATTTCCCTCCCGCAGTTCAGAGGGAAATGCAGAGGAAGCTTCAGGATTTGGTACAAGGGGAGAGATCGGTTGCCGAGTACGAGGAATAGTTTACCCGGTTAGCCAGTTTTATACCGGATGAGGTAACTTCAGAATCGAAGAGGATCTCCAAGTTTGTGGGAGGTTTACATTGGCGAATAAAACAACATTTGCTGGGAAATCCATCTCTGGTGACTTTTGGTGATGTGATAAATGCTGCTTTACTTCACTGTCAAGAGCATAGATTGTTTGTACAAAATAAGAAGAAGGTTGTTACTGTGGGGCAAGCGGTGAGGCAGTGAGGAGTTGGGAGCGGAGGGGGAACATCTTCTTCGTCCCAATCCTCGGGGAACAAGCAGGTTGAGAGGGATCCTCAGCAGGGGGATTCGTCCAAGCGTCAACGTTTCGGTGGGTTTAATGCTAGGGGCAACAACAATAATAACAGGCAGGGTCAAGGTGGTCAGCAACCACAGGGAGGTAGAGGTGGAAATGGAGGTAGGGGCCAACAGGGCCGAGGTGCGGGTCAATTCCGAAATAACCAAGGTAGGAATCAGGATAATGCGGTGAATAAATGTTTTCAGTGTGGGGAGCCGGGCCACTATAAAAGGGCATGTCCTCAGTTGGTTGGAGGGCATCTTCCTAGGGCCCCATAGCAGTCGTATGTACAGTTTACGCCTCAAGCGCCTAATCCGGTTGCTCCTCCTCAACTGGGGCAATTGCAGTACGGAAGGGTTTACCACATTCAGGAGGCTCTACTCCCTCCAGCTCCTCCGGCACCACCAGCGATCGAGGGTAAGTTTCTCATTCAGGGGCACATGGGTCGAATTCTATTTGATACGGGTGCTACACACTCCTTTATTTCTAGAAGTTTTGCCCAGACTACAGGTTTGATAAAATCTGCTGAAAGTACCTTCACTAGCGTCGAATCCTCTATGGGCGATGGCTCATTGATTTTCTTCGTATGTAAAAACGTAGAAATTAACCTTGGTGACTTGTGTTTTGAGGCTGACTTACTCGTCCTTGATATGGTCGGGTACGATGTAATTTTGGGTATGGATTGGCTAGTGAAGTACCGTGCTATAGTAAATTGTTACGGGAAGAGTATAGTTTTTGCGGTTCCGGGACAAGAGATGTTCTTGGTAGTTATGCCTTGTATGGAAGGGAGCACGAGTTCTTATCTATATTGTATTACGGAAGATGCATCTGGAGATGTCATGGTTCCCCTAAATTCTCTTCCAATCGTTAGAGATTTTGAAGATATTTTTCGGGAGATACCGAGATTACCTCCAAGTCGGGAAATAGAGTTTGTGATTGATTTAATGCCGGGAACTCGACCGATCGCCAAAGCTCCTTATCGAATGGCTCCTGTGGAGATGAGGGAGCTGAGAGATCAGATTCAAAAGTTATTGGATCAGGGCTTTATTAGGCGTAGTACCTCACCGTGGGGTGCTCCGGTATTGTTTGTGAAGAAGAGAGACGGTTCTCTCCGATTATGCGTGGACTATAGAGAGTTGAATAAAGTCACCATCCGGAATAAATACCCTTTACCTCGTATCGACGACTTGTTTGATCAACTTAGGGGAGCTTCCTACTTCTCCAAGATCGACTTGCGGACAGGATATCACCAATTGAGGATACGAGAGCAAGATGTATCCAAGACGGCATTTTTGACCCGTTACGGGTCTTATAAATTCTTGGTTATGCCCTTCGGGCTAACCAATGCCCCTGCAGTGTTTATGGACCTTATGAATAGGGTGTTTCGGGATTTCCTTGACCAGTTTGTCATTGTATTTATTGATGACATCCTAGTCTATTCTCAGACAGAGTCAGATCACGCTGCTCACTTGCGGTTGGTCCTGCAGAGATTGAGGGATCATCAATTGTATGCAAAGTTTGAGAAGTGTGGATTCTGGTTGAAGGAAGTTCAATTTTTGGGGCATGTGGTGTCGTCCCAAGGCGTGTCTATGGATCCGAGTAAGGTGATCGCGGTAAAGGATTGGGGTCAGCCCACGACGCCCACTGAAGTTCATAGTTTTCTGGGCTTGGCGGGTTATTACCGTCGATTCATTAAGGGCTTTTCTAAGGTTGCTAGCCCATTGACGAATTTGACCCGGAAAGGAGTAAGATTTGTTTGGGACAGTTCATGTCAAGCGGCTTTCGATGAGCTCAAGGATAGGCTGACTTCAGCTCCAGTCCTGGCATTGCCAAAGCCGGGATTGGAATATCTCGTCTTTACCGATGCATCCCTTCTGGGATTGGGAGGTGTTCTTCAACAAGAGAGACAACCCATTGCGTACGCTTCTCGTAAGTTGAAGCCTCACGAGAGGAACTATCCAGTGCATGACTTGGAGTTCATCGCCGTTGTATTTGCCTTGAAGATATGGAGGCATTACCTCTTGGGGGAAAAGTTTAGTCTTTTCACCGACCACAAATCGCTGCAGTACTTATTCTCCCAAAAGGATTTGAACATGCGCCAGCGTCGTTGGTTGGAGTTTGTGAAAGACTACCAATTCGATATTCGTTATCACCCTGGAAAGGCGAATGTGGTAGCAGATGCCTTGAGTAGAAAGCCTGATGGAGACTTAGCTGAGGTGTGGAAAGCTAAGTGGAAAGAACTCAGCCTGGAGGATGCAGGGATGAGAGCATTCCTTTCCGTGATGACGGTTACTCCCACGATTATAGCAAAGATTATGGAAGCTCAGAAAAGAGAGAAAGTTTGTCAAGACCATACACGCCAGCTATTGTCTGAGGGAGCGGAGTCGTACTCAATAGGTTCCGAGGGTGGACTACGCTTCCATGGAAGACTTGTTGTTCCCGATGATGGGGATTTGAGACGTGCAGTTATGGCGGAATCCCACGGGTCCAAGTTCGCGGTACATCCAGGCGGAGACAAGATGTACCAAGATATGCGCCGTTTGTATTGGTGGGCGGGTATGAAGAGGGATATCTCAGAGTTTGTGTCCCAATGCACTACTTGTCAGTTGGTTAAGATTGACCACCAGCGACCAACAGGTTTGTTACAACCGCTCGAGATTCCCGTTTGGAAATGGGAGAGCATTTCGATGGACTTTGTTATGGGCTTGCCTAGATCACAAAAGGGTCATGACTCAATTTGGGTGATTGTCGACTGTTTGACTAAGTCGGCACACTTCTTACCTGTGCGCACTGATTATGATACCGCTCGTTATGCCCAATTGTTCATTGAAGAGATCGTCAGACTCCACGAGGTACCTTTGAATATTGTCTCCGCCCGAGATAAAATATTTGTGTCCCACTTCTGGCAGAGCTTCCAGGGAGCTATGGGGACTGAGTTGAAGTTAAGCTCTTCATATCATCCTCAAACAGACGGTCAGACCGAAAGGGTAAACCAGATGTTGGAGGATATGCTTCATATGTGCATACTCGACTTTAAAGGAAGTTGGGAACAATACCTTCCGTTGGTTGAGTTTGCTTACAACAACTCATACCAATTCACTATTGGAATGGAACCCTATGAAGCTCTGTATGGCAGGCCTTGTAGATCGCCCGCTTGTTGGTTGGAAGTGGGTGATAATAAGTTCCTTGGACCTGAAATGATCCAAGATACTTCTTCGAAGATTGAGCTTATTCGAAATCGCATACGAATAGTCCAAGATCGTCAAAAGAGCTACGCCGATGCGGGTAGGAGGCATATGGAATTGGAGGTGGGAGACCAAGTGTTGGTGCGAGTGTCTCCGATGAAGGGCATTAAGAGTTTTTGGAAGAAAGGAAAGCTTGCACCGCATTTTGTTGGACCCTTCCCGGTGATTGCCAAGGTTGGTCCTGTGGCATACCAACTTGCCTTGCCGGAACCTTTACAACAAATCCATGATGTATTTCACGTCTCCTCCTTGAAAAAGTACAGAAGGTGTGAAGGTGCCCTTTGGCACATTCCTTTCGAAGATATCGATTTGCAGCCCGATGTTTCTTATGAAGAACAACCGGTTGCTATCCTTGAGTTTGGGGAGCAAAAGTTAAGATCTCGGGTGGTGCCTCTAGTGAGAGTCCATTGGAGTCATCATCATGCAAGCGAATCAACTTGGGAACGCGAGGATGAGATGCGGGAGAAATATCCACATCTTTTCTCATGAGGTACGCCTGAATTTTGGGGGCAAAATTCCCTCATAAGGGGGGGAGTATGTAATAACCCTCGCTTATGAGACCATATTTTATATAGTAATTGCTTAGAATAGTAATTAGAGACCAGTGTTGGGTTATGATTTGAATGTTAATTCAATGTAAAAGAGTTGATATTTATTATGAGGTTGCATACATATCATAATTATGGGAAAATATTGCTATGTCATGCTTATTAATATCATCTGAATTTAAAATGATATTTGGCTTAATAATGAGACCGGAATCTGAATTGAATTTTAAAATGTCCGGATGATAATTTGGAGGTTGCAGTTGATTCCGGAATGTGCGAAATAGTCGAATAATGTACCATATCGTATTTTGTAGTTTTGGGCATTTTGACTGGTTGTGCCTTAATTATGCTATTGCGTATTATTTTATCGCACTTTTGGTTAATTGAGTGGGGTATTTGCCTTAAGTCACGACTTAAGCCTATTAAGTCTTCTAATTTCCCCTAAATCCCTTCCTAAATCAAAGAGAGAAAGCTTTGGAGATTGAGAGAGAGCTTGCTACTACACCAAGGAATCTGCATATTTGCTGAATCAAGGCAAGTTTTTACTTGCTATTTGTGTCTTGAGATAGATGATTTGTTGTGGTAATGATGTATTGATTTTGGTTTAGCAAGTTTAGGGTTTTTCTCATGTATTTTTGGGTTTTGGTTCATTCAAAGATGATTAGGATGATTCATGAGGTTTAAGATGGTTAAAAGTATCATTGATGCTATCTTGATGTTGGTATATAAGTTTGGTTTGAAGAAATTTGAGTTGAGGTAGAAAATGGAGTCCAAGACTCCATAGCCATCTCTTGGCAAAATCGCAGGCCCGAATCGATTCGGCCCACTGGGCGAATCGATTCGGTTAGGTCCAGTGCTCAGGTCTTGTGAACCGAATCGATTCGGAATTGGTCTAAATCGATTCGGCCGTATGCAGAAACTCAAATTTTCTGGCTGAATCGATTCGGCCAAGGGGGCGAATCGATTCGGTAGCCCTGCACTTTTTCAATTTTTTTTTTTCATTTTCAACCCTTTTCTTTAGGATTTATTGATTAGGGACCTTCTTAAATGAAGTAAACATAGGGTTTAGAGTTCTAGTTGAGTTGGGTCGACACCCTAGACTCGAAAGGGTTCACCTAGGATTCCTTCAGGGGGGGGATTTAAGGTGATGTTTAGGCATCACTTTTGGCTTGTAGTTTTATAAGGGTCTAGTACGTATTAAGGCCAATTTTGGAGACTCTAAAATTCAACTCGAGATAGATTTGACTTGATGATGTATATTAAAGCCTAAAAGAGGCCTTGGGGATAACTTGGAGTTTGAATTCCTTTTTAAGGATGCTATGTCGGTACGAATTTCATATAGTCCTGATTTATCTTGTACATTTCTTTAAAGATGGGAAATTGATAAGGTAAATGATAAATTACTAAAGCATGTAATGGAAATTAATGTTACACACCTCTCTAAATACCATCTTAAGGGAAGTCCGTGCGATAGGTGAAGCCCCCTGGCTAATGAATGCAGGGTGGATATAGTCCTAGGCCATATGAGCGCTTGTTTTATATTTTTCTGCGATGGGTAGGAGATTCTGGGTGTGGTCTTGACTACCCCGCAGGCATATGGCCGCTTCCCGACGATTTCGATAGGATCCCAGGTTGTCTTATGTTAGGCCCTGGAAGATGATGGTTATTTAGGGACGCGCACAGTGGGGAAACCCGGACGGGCGGTCTTAGAATCGTTATACATATATTTATAACTATTCTAATTATCGAGTTGGACTCGATGGAACTTTAATGCCATATAGAGCAACATTTATGCCACAAAGAGCATGCCATTGAAATTAGTGCCATAAAGAGCACATGATGATAATTATATTCCTGATAAGGAATGGAAAAGAAGACTGAATTGAAATATGATGAAAGATGATAAAGGCTCATAAGCACTTTTAACTCTGTTTTATTATGAATCTCACTCTATATAGTCCTTCATCAGTTTTAGTTCCTTATATGATGTTACCATGCTAGACTATCATTCATGCTTATTGTGCATCATTGTCATACCTGTCATTTATCTATTGATCACATATATCCGGCCCTGACCGGTTTTCATTTCTTGTTGTATCTATATATATATATATAATCCGTTCAGTTGTTCCGCCGCACGGTCGCCAGTAATGACCCTTCCTTCCTGATGTTTTGAGGAGCCGTGACATTGTGCGGGTTTCACGGGAATTTTGTGTAGACGCCTCCGTTTATGTTTCTAGTTATGTTCAGTTTATTCGGGCTTGTTGCCCAAACCTTTGTAATTGTATAATGGATTTACTATGTAACACTTGGTACTAAATGTATGTTGTGTGGTTGTTATTGACCGACCTTTCGTTCGGTCCTTCTGTATCCTTTGGGTTTCTTATATACGCTTGTGGGGGTTTCCACCCTCTATTTCTATTATGGGTTGTTGAAAGTGTTTTCTTTTAATTCAAATCAAAGTTTTTTGATAACCCGTTTTCTGAAATATAGAGTGGTTATTCCCTATACTTTGCATATAGTAGTGATGCTGAGAATGATATTTATCAATGATTTCCTATTTTATCGGGGTATAGGGCTGGCCACCCTTTATCCCGGATAGCGGGTTGTCACAGATTAAGAAGAAGAAAAATAAGGGACTCGAGGAGAAATTCGAAGAGAAGAAAATCAAGTGACAAGAAGAGGACACAAGCGTGCTGTAAATGCAACGACGATGGAAAAACCCATGTCAATTTCGAAGAAAAGAAAAAAAAAGGATTTCTTGAAAAAATCAAGGAGAAGCTGCTTGGACACCACCCCAAGACAGAGGAAGAGAAGGAAAAAGAAACTCCTGCCCATTAAGGAGAACAATACGGTGGTGTTAAGGGTCATGATTGTGTTAAAGTATTGGTTTGATTTACTTTTTACTTTTTGAGTTATTGGGTTGAATTATATTTTTGTGGTTCAAGTTATGGTTTATGTTTTGGCATTTATGTTCCTTAGTGGGTGATCGGTTATTACCAAGCCCATATAATTTTCGTATTGTGACCTGGACATTATTATTAATCGATTGGTTTTTTTTGTTTCTAATTTGGATTTATTGATTGTATATTCTACCTTGTCTAAATATATACATGTTGTTTGTAATTATTATTATATTTATTTTTTTCTTGTTTTTTATTTATATATTTTTTTAATCATTTTTTAAGGGGTGAACCCAGGCGCAACAGTAAGGTTGCCCCCGCTATGACCTAGAGGTCACGGGTTCGAGTCACGGAAACAACCTCTTTGCGTATGCAAGGGTAAGGTTGCGTACATCCAACCCCCCAGTACCCCACAGTGGCGGGAGCCTCGTGCACTGGGTTTGCCCTTATTAATCATTTTTTAGTGATTTTGCAAAAAAAAAATACTTTTTATTTAGTAATAATAACTTTAATGGACTAAAAACGGAGAATACACCATATGTAAATAAAATATATTGTGACGTTAGCGACATACCATGTAAATAAACCCAAATATAATTGTGTAAATAATAACATTATATAATCGGATTTTCAAGAGATGACCATCATCGTTAAGAAGCAAAAAGATGACTGCGGACGTCCATAACACTGGACTGAAAATATATATACATTAAAAAGGTCAGATTGTTAAAGAATGATATACCACTTCTACAAAGAATTACAAGACATGTTATTGAGTAATACTTGATTCCCATAACTACCTTAAAATAATTGTCTACTGAGCGTTTGATATATTATGAAAGTTAAATTCATTTCCCGGGTGCTAAATGAACCTACAAGAATTATAAAAAAAAATCAATTGTAGCAATTATAAGAGTAGAAACACAATGTTTGACAAGTAAAACTTTCAATCATTTACCCTTTGATTCATTATCACTTAGAGCCATTTACGAAATATAGTAAGAGGAAGGCTTATATATAGACTTCCTATTTTCATTTTGAAGTCTTACGTATAGGTAATATGAACTATAATTGCAACATATTTTAAGGGTATTTTGAATACATACTGAGATTATTGAAACTTTTTAGGATTATAATTTGAATTGTAACTATGATAATATATTGAGTTTATCTATATATAAAGATTATTTTTTGACAATTTTATCTAACTTATAACATAGTTGCATCTTAACATTGAACAATGTAGCTTATATATTTGATATTCAATGTACCAAAACACATTTTTGAATTTACACCATGGAAGTGTATGGACTACATCAATATATGTTTTACACATATACTCCAATATTTCTTTTCGGCATTTCTATCTAATAAAATATTTAGAGTAATTATATTACATTATATATATTTTTTAATCAATAAATCCACATTAGACTTCCTTCTTCATTGGAAACCAACCCCAAAGAACGTCAACCAAAGGATTCAAAGCACTTTTTCGAATAGAGTGTTTGTTGTGATATGAAATATTCATTGAGCACTTTTGTATTTTGTTGAGCCAAGCATCTCTTCTTTAAAATATATGCCGAGTATTTATTTTTTAAAGTTTACTGATCATTGCAATTGTATTAGTAATTGAGGTTAACCTTTTTTTTATAATTTTTATGTGCATTAGTTCATAAAAAATGTTATTTTATGTTTTCAGTCTCTTTGAAATTTGATGTATTTTTTTTTGGTTCATACCAATGACATTATTAGTTTACCTAAAAATATTTTAATCATTCTCCCCGAGTAACACACGAAAGTCATAATTTTCCTAATTCTTGACCTTCTTATTCTCTCTCTGATTTACGAATGAGTTCCCTTACACTCTAGCTATCCTTAAGTTATCCAAACCCCTGTTGCTTCTCTTCTCATACTACGTTTCCATGTGTATTTAATTATTTCTGCCTCAAAGACTAACTTCTCAAGTATATTCAAGAGAATACTAGGAACCATTTGGTACGCGATAATATTTTGGAAGGATTGTTATTACCGGGAAAGTAATTTCCTAGAAATATTTTACCATAATTTCAAATCCCTTCCCCTGCTTGGTTAACCAATGGATTAATATTGTGAATCTAAATGTAGTGTTTGATTCATGTATAGAAAGTGACATGAGAATGCATAGTATATAACAATAATATCCTTTAGTTACACACACACACACACGCATTTATATATATATATATATATATATATATATATATATATATATATATATAGAGAGAGAGAGAGAGAGAGTCTCTCCAACAAACCTCATTAAACATACCTAGCAGCATACCTATTTTTTTTAAATAATAAAAAAAAAATTAAGTTAATATTTTTTATATGAGTTCATGATATTTCAATATACCCCTGTAAAAATATTCATATCAAAACAATGTGTGTTGATATTTTTAAAAAATAGGTAAACAAATGGAACTTTTAAAGCCTAAAAACTGATAGTTTTTTGACTTATTTTTTAAAAAATAACAAAAACCACCATTTCATTTGATTTTTTTAATAGGGGCACCTTGAAATATCATGAACCCATATAAAAAATATCATCTCAAAATTAGTTTTTGAACAATTTTAAAAATTGGGTATGTTGCTAGGAGGTATGTTGGAGCTCTCTCTCTCTCTCTCTCTCTATATATATATATATATATATATATATATATATATATATATATATATATATATATATATATATATATATATATATATACAGTCCTACTCTTGTGCGGACTAGTCCGCATTTTAAGAATGCGAACCAGGCATGTGTCACCTGGCGGTGATCCCAGAAAAGAGAGAGTGTGCCTATAATTAAGTTGATAATTTCTAAGCACACCGTTAGGTGACACATGTTCGGTCTGCATTCTTACAATGCGGACTAGTCCACACAAGAGAATATACATACATATATATATATATATATATATATATATATATATATATATATGTGTGTAATTAATCTTATTTCATAATATTATAAAACAAAATAATATGATTCACTATTTTTAAATCTATGAACAAAAATTATTTTCTACGTAAATATATTCAAATATTTACTAAGTTTAATAATTTATTGTATATCTATGTGTATTATAGTGTATGTTAATATAACTAGTTATTACATATGGTCCTTATCTTGTTTGTTTAAAAACAAGGAAGACGGATTTATTTGGACTTTCTTAGGAATCTACGGCCCGGTGGAGGATAGGGATAGGTGGGGGCTGTGGGAGGAATTAGCTGGAGTGGCAACGATATGGGATTTTCCTTTCTATGTGGGAGGTGATTTTAATGTGGTGCGATTCGGAATGGAGAGAAGCAATGGTGGTAGAACTGACAGATATATGAGAGATTTCTCTGATTTTATAGATGAGATGGAGCTAATGGACTTACCATTGGAACGGGGCTGTTTACCTGGTCAAGCCTCAGGGGCCTGCCGTAGTTGTTTTGACTAGACAGATTTCTTATTTCTCAGGGTTGGGAGGAACATTTTCCAAGTATGGTTTAGTCACGTTTACCTAGGGTGACTTCGGATCATAGTCCTATTCTTCTTGATGTGAGGGATGGAGGGAAGGGAGGATTCCTTTTAGATTTGAGAATATGTGGCTTAAGGAATCAGATTTTGAGGATTGAGTAAGGGCTTGGTGTTTTGGGTATGAGGTGGAAGGGAATGCTAGTTTCAGATTGGCCGTAAAGTTAAGTTTTCTCAAGGAAGATTTAAGGAAGTGGAACATAGAAGTGTTCGGTAAAATTCAGGTAGTCACAGCAAGTTTGATGGAGGATATAAGAAGCCTTGATAAGAAATAAGGGAGAGATGGGCTTTCAGAAAAGGAGAGGATAGATAGAGAGGTTAAAAAGGGGGAGCTAGGGAAGCGGTCAATAGAGGAAGAGATCAGTTGGAGGCAAAAATCTAGGACTTTGTGGTTGAGGGAAGGAGACTTGAATACTAGGTTCTTTCACAAAGTTGTGAATTCACATCAGCACGAGAATTTTATAGGCAAAATTTAAGTGGGGGGAGAGGTGTTCGAAGAAGCTAGTGAGGTGAGGGGGTCCATTGCTCATTATTAGGACGAACTTTTCAGGGAAGAGAAAGTGTGACGTTAGTCGCTTGATGGGGCGTAGTTTGATAGTATTTCGGCAAGAGAGGCGGAAGGTATCGAGGGGCTTTTTATCGAGGAGGAAGTTGTTCAGGCCCTCAAATCTACGAGTGGGGATAAGGCTCCGGGACCTGACGGGTTTTCGATTGCATTCTTTAAACATAATTGGGCAGTGGTCAGGAGCGATGTGATGGATTTCTTTGAGGAATTCCATGATAAGGGTTACTTTGTGTCCAGATTAAACGTAACCTTCATCACTTTGATTTCTAAAAAAGGGGGTTCTATTGATATCAGAGATTTCAGACCAATTATCTTAATAGGGAGTGTGTATAAGCTTCTTGCAAAAGTTTTGTCTTTTCGTCTTCGTAAGGTCATCGACCCCCTTATATCGGAGTCTCAAAATGATTTCGTTGGGGGTAAGCCAATCCTCGATGCAGTTTTAGTGGCTAATGAATGTGTGGAGTCGAGGTTGTGTAGTGGTGTTTCTGGCATAGTGTGTAAGTTGGATATCGAGAATGCGTATGATCACGTAAATTGGGAGTTTCTTATTTACCTTATGAAGAGGATGGGTTTTGAGGAACGGTGGTGTCGATGGATTCGGAGGTGTGTCTCTACGGTCAGATTCTTGATTCTGATTAATGGTGTTCCAAAAGGATTTTTTTCGAGTTCTCGTGGGTTGAGGTAGGGTGATACATTGCCCCCCTTTTTATTCATTCTGGTCTTGGAGGTGTTTAGTTGAATGATGGGCCGAGTGGTAGAGGCGAGGTGGATTAGGGGTTTTCATTTTGGGACTCCTACTTCTGAGGTGATTTATGTGTCCCACCTTCTATTTGTTGAGGACGCGATTATCTTTTATGATGCTAATCGAAGCCATATTCGTTCCCTTAAGCTTCTACATATTTGATTTGAGGTTCTTTCGGGGTTTCGGATTAACAAGGGGAAATGTGAGATGATTCCGATAGGGGGTAGGGGTGGATGAGGGTTTAGTTGGCATTTTTGGTGGTAGGATCGGGTATTTTCCTAATACTTATCTAGGGATTCCTCATAGAGCCAAATATAAGTCAAAGGCGATTTGGGACCCGATGCTGGAGAGAATGAGGAAGAGATTGGCAGGGTGGAACAATGGGTATCTATCAAAAGGGGGGAGGCTAACTCTCATCAAGAGTTTCTTGTCTAGTTTGCCCACCTACTACATGTCTATCTTGCCCTTAATCGCTACGGTACGTGACAAGATGGAGAAACTGATGAGAAATTTTTTGTGGAGAGGCACGGAAGATAGCTTTAAACACATTCTTGTTGGGTGGGAGGTGGTATGTAAGCCAATTAAGGAGGGGGGCTGGTGTGAGAAAATTGGGAGATTTTAATAGGGATCTTCTAGTAAAATGGCTATGGAGATATCCTCAGGAGACCCACAGACTACGGAGATGTGTTTTTGAAGGATGATGGGGATCCCGTCATCTGGGATGGAGGACGATGGGGGGATCTTTAGCTCATAGAGTGGGTTTATAGAAACATATTGCGAAAGGGTGGGAGGTGTTTGCGAGACACACATAATTTTTCTTAGGGAAAGGGGATAAGATTAGGTTCTGGAAAGAAAAATGGGGCACTAATGGGACTATTCAGGATCTTTTTCCAGGGATGTTCAGTATAGGGCGGAATCCAGATGGTTTAGTGGATGATCATGTCTATGTTAGCGCAAACAAAATATCTTTGAGGCCACAACTTATGAGAAGTCTGTGGGACTGGGAGCTACATGAGGCAAATTTGTTCATAGAATGGCTGAAAGCGGCTCCTTGTTCGACTCTTAGAGAGGATTCGATGAGATGGAAGGGGGGAGGGACGGGTGTTTTTTCGATTCACAGTTTCTATGGGTCACTAGCGGGTGGGGATTCTATGGTTCGTTTCCCTGGAAGAAGATATGTAAAGTTAAAGTGCCGCCTAAGGTCACGTTTTTCATATGGATGGTAGATAGACAGGTCATTTTGATGCTAGAGGGTTTATAGAAGAGAAAATTTCATCTGGCTAGTAGATGTTGGTTATGCTATGAGGAAAAGGAGAAGACTAATCATTTACTAATACACTGTAGGGTCACGAGAGATTTATGGGACACTTTTCTTTCATTGATGAGGACAGTTTGGGTAATGCCGAAGTCGGTGAGGGCACTTTTAGATATGTGGAAACCTCTATGCGGTTGGCTAGGGGACAAACGAATTTGGAGTTTGGTGCCTCACTGCATCTTTTGGATGATTTAGCTGGAAAGGAACTCGAGATATTTTGATGGCGTTGAGACGCAACCGTCGAGACTTCGTTATATCTTTTTGAGCACTCTGCTTAGTTGGTATAAGGAGAAGATCACTATCACGACGCCGGATTTCTTAGACTTCGTTGATGACATTCACTCAGCTTCGTAAACGAGAGTTTTTGTTTGTTGGAACCCGTTCTATATTTCTTTTTCTTAGTTTCTTTTTATTTTAATTGTATACTTCCTATATACGGGTTCTCTCCCTATAGCGTTGGTTTTAATACAATCTTTTAATTATATAAAAAAAATCTATTAATAGAATCTGATATAACTAAATTTTCTTCTCAAAATAAGTATTTAGATTTTAAGGATAATTTTTATAATTTAATATTTTATAATCATTTTTGTCTTCACTGAAATTATTGTAAGGATTCCCATGGGAATGTAAGAATCCCACCTATTGGATGAATTTTGATTCAACCTTTTTTCCACCAAGAAGGTAATCTAATTCCATTTTGGTCACATTCTCTTGTAACTTAACCTCACACCAAACATAGTAATGTTACACTTTACCATAATTGTTGGAAGGAATCAAATTCCAACTAGTTTTTTTGCGTTCTAAATGGGTCGTATAGCCTACAATTTCTATGTTTCCTCTTCCAAATATTTAAACTTTCTATTTTTTCTCTCTACATTGTTTAATATAACATGTCTATTAGGGGTGACAATATTCGAAACGACACGAAAACACAACACAACACAACACGAAATTGACACGGCTTGTCCAGCTTGTGTTTTAGTTTTTTGGTACAAATTCGTATCTGATCATGGTCATGTTTGAAATTAGACCTGAAATTGACTGAAAATTGATCGAAATTAAAACGTTTAAACACAACAATTTTAAAAGTGTAAAAGAGAGTAATAAGTCATGTAGTAAAAAATGTTCACCCTTATTGTTTTAAAAGTATGTCAGATTATATAATACAAGATATTTTAAGAGAGAGTAATAAGCCATGTAGTAAAAAAATGTGATTGGCTTCAATTATATTGGAGTTTAGTGTAATTTTACAACACCATTTAAACATTTCAATTATGTATTAAAATATGTATGAGAATAAAACAGATTATTTAAAACACAATTATATATGAGTTTAGTATATTTTTAATTTAAGGAAAAAATAATTTAATGTACAAAAAAAGTTTTCATTCTTAAAACCACTTGAATAACATATTATAACCTTCCTCTTGTTATAAAGGATGCATCCTTCACTCCCACTTGTTAAAAAGTGAACGCGTATTTAAGTATATATTTATGAGTTTATAAAATTTTATGTAATTAGTTATACAAAGATTTAGTTTTGCAAAAAAAAAAAAAATATAGGAATAGGTGTAGGACCCACCTCAAAACATTTCCTACCACTAGGTATATATTACTTTAAAGACCAAAATGCTTTCTTATATACATTATTGGAGTCCAACATCAAAAATTGTTGCAAGCCTCATAACTATTAGCATATTATAAAGCTACTCGTAACTCACTTATAAAGTTGGGATCGAATCTAGGCTAAGAGTCTTCTAGCTCTTGCCTTCTAATAGTTCACAACTATGGTGAACCCATTTTTGGGATCAGTAGAGTGCTAATTTTACAGGGCACTAAGGGATCATGTAAGAAATCTAAGGGCATCCGTTGATTTAGTTTCAAATTTTTAATACGTATTTGAAAGTAATCACGTGAATGAGAATTTAATTAGCGCGAGGGTTGACAATTATGACTTGTGTCATTTTTTTTTTGTTTCTTCTCTATTTAGGTTTTAAAAAGATTGTTAAACACGTCTCTCGTGTTTTAAGGTTGGTCGTATTCATTTTAATTAAAAAAACATAATATCAAATTGTGTCATTTTTGTGTTAGATAAATCTTGTTCCGGTCGTGTCTGGCTTTTCATGGCCCAATAACACGATTTGGCACCCAATTTTTTTTTTTTTTTTGTGTGTGTGTGTGTGTGTGTCTTCGCTTCCTTCACAATATAATTGTCAATTCCTCTACTTTCATAAAACTCCCTCCTAACTTGATTAAATATCATGTAAAAGCTATTTCATTATGAGCCACTAACGCTCATATTTTAAGAGGATCCATTACTATGATTTGTTCCTGTTCATGCCTATTATTCTTCATATATTTTTTGTCCTTCTCTCTCTAAATTTTATCACTAACACTAACATTAGATATTTTCTCTATTTTAATTCACTTTAGTATTTACCAAAGCCATTCCATCACCACAAAATATTTCCACATATAATAGTCGAGGATATGTTGAGTAACCAATGTATATTGTTAACTGTAAACACTAATTTGGATGTATATCCTAGGCCTTTTAAGTTCCAATATATGTGGTGCACTCATAACTCTTTTATGGATACTATTAAATCCTCTTGGGCTGCTTCTGCTCATGGTTATGGGATGAGATTGTTTTCTATCAAACTGCAGAGGCTAAAAGGTGAATTGAAGAATTGGAATGAGGAAACTTTTAAAGATATACTTCAAAAGGTTAAATATCTAGAGGGTAATATTGTTCAACGAAAATTTTTATATGAACAGGGGAGCTCTTATTCAAATAGCGAAGCACTTAAAGAAGCACAAGCTAAATTGTTTGAAGTAAATAAAATTGAAGAGATGTATTGGAGGCAGAAATCAACTATCAAATGGCTCAAATTGGGGGTTGCAAACACTAAGTTTTTCCACTCTAGTGTTAAAGCTAATCAGAAAAATCTGGGGATCTCTTCTATTAAAGATGGTTATGGGATTCTTTGGGAGGAGGACCAAGCTGTGAAATCTCATATAGTAAAGTTTTCTAGGATAATATGGCTCCAAATTTATTTTTAAGCATGGTGGATGTTTCTAATGTCATTCCAAACATTATTAATTCTGAGAGGAACTCTGATCTGGAGGTTTTTCCTTTTGAAATGGAGGTCTTTATAGCATTGTCTAAACTTAGTGAAGACTCAACTCCAGGCTGTGATGGTTTTGGAGGCTCTTTTTATAAAAAAATGTTGGGAAATCATAAAATATGATCTTTTATCCACTATTAATAGTTTTTTTGCAGGTTCAACTATTGCTGAGAGATGGTCTAGCACTTTAATAGTCATGATTCCAAAAATTCAACATCCAAAGACTTGTGGGGATCTTAGACCTATTAGCCTCTGCAATTTCTCAATGAAGATAATCACAAAAATCCTTGCAACCAGACTTTCAAAGCTTCTTCCTATCCTTATATCACCTAATCAAAGTGGATTCATCAAAGGCAGATAAATTCAAGATAATATTCTCCTTACAAAAGAATTGGTTGAAAAATTAGATAAGAAGGTGCATGGTGCTAATGTTGTGTGTAACATAGATATGGAGAAGGATTATGATAGGGTTAATTGGGGGTTTTTATTATCTGTTCTCATGAGTTTTGGCTTTGGGGAAAGATGGAATGACTTTATTTGGAGAGTTGTTTCTGGAAATTAGTTCTCCATTTGCATAAATGGACAAAATTGTGGATTCTTCAAATCTAATAGAGGTATAAGACAAGGGGACCCTATCTCCCCAAGTCTTTTTTATCTTGGATGTTGAATATCTGAGCAGGGGCTTAAACAAATTAATGGAGGAAGGGAAAATCAAGCCTTATTACATGCCTAAAGGAAGTCCCCTAGTTTCTCTTATTATATGATGATGATGTAATTATCTTCTCTAGAGGAGATAAGAGAAGTCTCAATTATCTCATGAATTTCCTTCTTAAATATTCCTCCATTTCAGGTCAGAGAATAAATTTTAATAAGAGCTCCTTCACAGTTAAAAAAAAAAGTTTTCCTAGTTTCAAAAACAAAGTGGCAGTCTGCACAGGTCTTCAAGGCAAATATTTGCCTATTAAATAATTAGGTTGACCTTTATTTCAAAGGAGGAACAATATTGTTTACTATGAAAGTCTTCTTATTTATTTGAGATCCAAGATGGCAGGGGGGCAATCCAATTTGATTAGTCATGTGCTCTCTTCTATTCCTCTATTCCTTATGGCTTCTATTTCTCCTCCAAAATCAATTATTCGAAAGATTCATAGTCTCTTTAATAAATTCTTTTGGGTTGGTAATGTTTAATCTGGTTCGAGATTTTAGTGGAAAATTGGGAGTTTCTTTGTAGAGGTCAATCTCAAGGCGGTCTTTGATTAGAGATTTTAATGCTATTTCAAAAGCGTCAATGATGAAGTTATATTGGAAGTCAGTGTCTGAATCTTCCTTATGGTCTTCTTACATGTCAAATAGATACAAAAATTCAAATGCTTCCTCATATAAGGGCTCTCTCACCTGGAAGAAAATTTATGCAGTAGTAGATCTTTGTTCTTCTAATATGGAGATTATTAATGATAAATGGATTTGGAAGACCACATCTACAGGCCAGTTCTCCTTCTCATCTTCTTTAGACATTGTTAAACTCCATTATCTTTCCTCTAGAGTTAGTATATTTTTTTGGGATCCTCATATTCCAAAACAATGTTCTATTTTTATGTGGAAATTGCTCAATGACTGTTTAGCTCTGGATGATAATGTTAAATCCTTGGGTATTCGATTATGCTGTAGATGGAAAGCATGTAAATCCAAGGAGGAATCTATTAATCATGTTTTTTTTATTCAATGCTCCATTATCCAAACTATTTGGATGTTTTTTGCAGATCTTATGGGGCTTACACTGGATAAAGTTTCAATTCATTCTCTGCTTCATAGCTGCTAGTTAAAGTCAGGTCATAATGATTATTCTAAGTTCCTTGCTAAATTCATCCCAATTGTGGTTTGTTGGCAGATTTGGAAAAGAAGAAATAAAGCTTTCTTTGAGAATTGTAATATGGTTCCTTCAGAGTTAATTTCGAAATCCATTTCTCTCATTTTAAATATTTGTAAGGATCTTCCTTTTAAGAGTTCAATCTCATTCTTTGATAAGGGAATTCATGAGATTTTTAATCTTACCACTCTCGGGATAATACAAAGTTTCAAATCAGTGAAATGGCTTCTTCCTCCATCTAGTTGTTACAAGTTGAATGTGGATGGAGCTTCTAAGGGAAATACAGGTTTGTCTGGCTCAGAGGGTATTTTAAGAAAGGGCAAGGGTGAGATGATTTGGGCATTTTTCGAATATGGTGGTGTTAATTCCAAATCTTCTGCTGAACTTAGTGGTCTCTACATAGGCATTAAGATTTGTACTGATCATCATAGTACTAGTGTTCTGATTGAAGCTGGTTCAAAGTTTGTGGTGGACCTGATTAATAGAAATTGGAAACGTCCTTGGCATTTGATCCCTCTAACTTATGAAATCACGTCAAAATTATTGACGCCAAATTATACTCTCTCTTATGGATATAGGGAATCTAATATGGTTGCAGATGCTTTTGCCAATCATGGTCCTGGTGCTAATTCTTTGAAGATTTTTTACAATGATCTTGATCTTCCTTCTACCATTAAAGGTACCTACAGGCTTGACAAGATGGTATGTAGCTATATTAGATCTTCCTTCCAATTTTCTCGATCGTTTTTTTTCTCCAATCTGTAATGGGGATATTTATAAATTCCCATATTTAATCTTTAATGGCTTTTTTTACTTTTACTTTGCTTTTAAGCCATTGGAGAGGCTCTTTCTCTATTAACAAATTTATGTCTGGGGGTTTAACCCCTCTACCATTAATGAAAAAAATTAAAAAAAAAGGATAGTCAGGGTTGATTTGTGGGACGTTCTAGGAGGAGACATTTTCGACAAATGAATACGAAAAAGTTCTGGAAATTATTTGAGGTCATTCTAGTCAAGTGGTTTGCGTCTTTATTTATTTATTAATTTTACAACTAGTTATGCATTAAGATTCCTGCAATTGGGATTTTGAGATGTAATTAGGAAAAGAAATAATTCTGTTATTCCAGTGGCCATCTAGGATTTCTCCGATACGGATTCGCCCTGAAATAAGGGAATTTTGGCATGTGCGGCTCTTGAGAAATCTTTGCGGGCTCCCACATATATAAATTGTTCGTCATTAAATGATGATGAAAAGGTAGAACATGGAGTCACGAGCCTATTTTACTCAAAGTAGGCAAAAAAAGTAGTCGTTATCATAGAAATGTCATCGAAGACAAATTGATGGATAGTAAATCAAAAAAATTGAGGGTCCAGCGACTAAGTTACCGAACGGATAAGTGTTAGTCACCCATTCTGCCCTATTAGTATCTCATAAGCTAGGATAATATTCTCATTTTCTCCAAAATATAATTCATGTGTATAATGTGTGTGATTTGAAAATAAGTTAGAAAAATAAATCGTCATATACACATCATGAGAAGGATGAAAATGATTCATTCTGAGGAATATAAAAAGAAATAAGATAATCTGACAAGGTAGCCAAAATGTGTGCATTGCGCGAAGAATGGAATATGTATGTATGAGGAGGGCGCTAAAAATATGATACTCAAAGGGACAATGATATGCCTAATATTTCGGACACACATCCGCCATGGTGAAATAAATATATGTGTCTAACGAAAAGTCTAAAAAAGAAACATAATAAAAGAATATGAAAGTATGATATGAGTAACCAACGGATCCTGATTTACTATGAGGAAGTGAATATGCATGTTTGATGGGTTACTAGTACTTATATATGTATATACGCATAGTAATACTAAATATTCTAACTAGTAACGGAAATAAATAAGAAAATAGGACTGGAATATAGAGGATGACTAGGGATGACTAGATAAGGCAAAAAGGCAACAAAGTCCATGCATTTTGATAACACGCAAGGGTGGGGCTTAACCCATGAACCCAAAACTTGAAATTCTTTTAGTTCATTTAAAAATGTTCACGAGTGTTGGGAGTGTGAAAAGTGGAAAAATATACTTTAGGTATTAAAGGTGAACCCTCTTTTAGCATTTTTGGTTTATAAAATTATGTCTTTTGCATATAAATAATAAAAAAATGGATTAATTGGAGTGATAGAATGAAATAAAGTAAAAATATGCCAAGAGTGAAGAAAAAAAATAACAAATGACACTAGTTAAATAAGATGTAAAAGGATAGAAGTAGACCTCATATAGAACTTTGCTATGATTTTGACGTAAAGCAGGCTAATTTTTAAGGTGTTTGAGTGGCAAAAAGTGAGGTCAATGCGATGTAAGAAAAGTGGAGAGAATTTTTAGAAAATGAAATTTTATAATGACGATGCACTAATTTCAAGGTAGAGGTTGTTTTAATTTTCAGAAATGCGTTCTTATGAATTATTCCATGACTTCCTTAAATAGAAAAATATAGGGCCAGGAGCTATGTCGATTGGCATAGGCCCTAGCCTGCCGATCGGCATACCCCTGGCCCTATATTGATGAAGTAAAGTACCCCTCTGACGATAGGTAGAGGGTCTGGGGTGGCCTATAGGCAGTCAAAAAAGGAATTTTTCTAAAAAATATGCAGAAAATGCGAATCGTAAGTCCGAATCGCGCCCAAACAAAACTATTGAAAAACGTATTCAAATCCATATGAAAATCAAACGGTGCTCGAAAATGCTCGATAGCGTCTAGGATGGGGTTCATGGAGTAAAAAGGCAAGTACACACAAATCGTACGGTCGATTCACGCATGGAATTGACCGTTGGAAGGGGTATTAAAAGACCTATGAAAGTGAAAGAGATATTCCAGGTTTGAAAGTTGAAAAAAGTTAAACGGAGCTCATAAGTGTGAGGTGGACTCTAGGATAGGGTTCTTATAGTAAAACGTGAAGTACGCGCGAACTGTAGGGCTAATTCATGCATGGTATTGATAGTTGGAAATGGTATTCGTAGCCCTATGGAAGTGAAATGAGCTACGAACGACTTTGGGAGTTGACCAATGTCAAAATGGGCTCGAAACACACTGATGGTCTCTAAGACGGGGTTTCGGACAAAAAAGAAAAGTATGAGTGAACCATGAGGCCAAGGTATGCACGATATGGACAATTGAAAAGGGTATTTACAGCCCTATGAAAGTTTAAGGATTTACTCTCGGTTTCTTGAAATTCCTGATATGCTATGTATGGATGGTCTTCCAAACAAAAATATTTTCTTATTTTTCAAATTTAAAGAAAAAACTTTAAATAAGTTAATCCAATAAAAGCCTTTTCGCCAATTAAACCGTTTATTATTAAAAAATGATTTACTCAATTTTATCTTTTTTAACCTAAAACATGAATCTAAGTGATAAAAAGATAAAATAAATAAAGCAAGACAACACACCAATGTACAAGGAAATCCCATAATAGGAAAACCCTCGGATGACCCAGCCAAACATTTCACCATGATAAGGTTTTACAAAGACTAGACGGTGGTCTTACTCAACGACTCATCTCCCTAGCTAGATTTAATGTTCTTCTATCTTCAACCTTTCCTTCACATTGCAATGTAGGAGTGCACCCACACAAACTGCCACAACACGTGAATCCACGAATGCCTGGGTATCAACCGATGAGGCTAAGAAAGTATCTACGAAATAGGAAAATGGAATTATCATTTCTTTATCACAACACATGAAGCCACAAATATGATGACCACCACATGAAACCTTCTCTTTCAAGATGTATAGAAATAGACTTTGTGACCAACAAAAAGATCTCAAAGCATAAGAATATTGAAATATGGATCTTTAAACTCTTTTGGGTGAAACAATGGTCTTGAAATTTGGTAAAAAAATAGGAATTCTTCTTTGCCAAATGTTCTTCAAAATTTGAGTCCATCACGTCTCTTTGTATTAAACCAAGAAATTCGAGGCGGAAAGTTCGTCCAAATGAAAACATAGTTCTCATTAGAACGAAATTCATATTTTGTTCAAATGAAGACTCGTCTCGTTCGAACGAACATGCATTGTGGTTCAAACGACCTTGCAATGACCTTCCAAATGGTGACCTTCTATTTGATAAAGAGTTCCCTTTTGAAGTTCAATAGATGTTCGTTCTAATATCCTAAGCTTGTTCCAACGAGATCTCAAACTTGTTTGAACGAAATTCTCATTTCATTCTAATGAAGTATGTATCTCGTTCTAACGAACTAAGAAATAAAAAAATATTTTTTTTCTTCTAAACAGTATTTAAAAACAATTCCAAATGATTTTGTTTAAAAAAAAATCACCCAAAAGAAATTTCAAAGGATCATAATCTAATGCGTCCCTACCTGTAAGATCCTCAAAAAATGTGAGGACAAACTTGGCATGAAACACGATATGATGCGTATCCATCTTTGAAGCTTTTTCGCAACGTCCTCAACAGTTTTACAAGATCGACAATACAAAGTCTAACTTATAACTCAAACTTTTCCTTAAATTATGCCAATTACAAAAAAATTGAATCGGTTGGGAATTTTCCCTTATAAATCTCCCCTTTTGGCTATTTCGGGACAAAAAACCAAAGTAAAAATCCTATGGGTCAGAAAACACTTTAAAAGACTCAACCTCAAGAAAAAAGTACAGATGATCGACAAACACATATGCTAAGTAGTTTTGGTCTCTTGAAACTTTGTCTTATGTTGTAAAACTGCACACTTAAAACACCTTCAAGTGCAAAAAATATATAACATGTATAAAATCTGCATGTGAATAAATTCAAACTATGTCAAACAATCTCAACCTAGGTAAGATATCTCCTACTAAGATAAAGATATCATAATCATGAAAGGAAAGACACTATTTTTCCTCATATTTGTTTAGAACTAAACAAAGTAAGAATGCATAAAACTATTTATCCCCCATGAACCAAATCTCCCCGAAATATGTGAACATATAATAGCAAGAGAAATTACAGAAGTAGTAATACTACCATGAAATGGTGTAACGTGCATCAAGAACATAACATTGCAACACAAGCACGAATATTCACGAATATTCACAAGCCTAGAATATTAATAAATTTACAAATCAATACTGTCATGATATGATAAACATAATTAGGATTTGATGATACCAAAAATAGTATCACCAATTCAAGATATTATGTGAGCTTAATCCAGTATAACAATGCTGGAAACACAACAACGTAATATAGAAGGAGGTGAGGCAAAGAGGGAGATAACACAGCATATAAGTGGTTCAACCAACCTTGTCCTACTCCACTATATGGGTGTGTGTAAAATCCTCTAAATAAGGACGATAATGGCCGTGGGATACAAAACACTCAAGATTTCTGTAATACCCCATAATTTTTCTAAAATAAATAACAATAATAATATTTTTTGATAAATAAAATTTTGTGGAAATTGGACTCAATTGGAAACCTAATTTAATAATTGCAAAGGTGTAATTTTTTGTTAAGTCATATTTATATGTGATTGATTTTCTATGTGTATCTATGTCTATAGCTATAGAATTGCATGCATTGAAAAAAAATTACAAATTAATATGTGACACAATTGAAAAGTACCCAATGTTAACATAAAATAATCCGGGATATATTTCGGGGCACATCTGGGCTCATTTAGGTGTTTTAGACCTTTAGAAATAGTGCAAGATCAATAATAAATAGGTTGGAGAGATTTTGGACTAGTTGGGATATGAATTCGGGTCTATTTGGGGGTCCAAAATTTCGGTTTTAAGCCCAACTCGGGATTAGGATTAATTAGTGTTTAAGTGCGGGTAAACCACTTCCCCACTACTATTCAAAAATGAACTAAACATGACTATTAACGGGAGAGGAAAGTAGAAGAACCAAAATAGGATAAAAGGACAAGGAATCAAGAAGAAATCAAAGGGGTTGTCTTCCACAAATTTCTAAGGCAATAATCCTCTGACTTAATTAAAGTTTTGAGTGTATTTTCTTCCTGCATTATAATGACCCTTAAAATTTCTGGAATTTAGGTTTGATATGAATGATTTGATGATGAATAAATATTCTATGCATGTAGTTGGTTGAATTTAATATAGAATAAGCCCCAGAAATTTATGTATACCGATATCTTGAAATTTGGGGTTAGAACCCTCAGGGTTCTTGATAGTTAAGTGGGGACATCTTGACTATTTGATGTAGCGGATATTATTGTTGGTATATGGACCGAAATCCTGATATAAAACCTATGATAGATGCCACATATCATGAATTAAATAGGGTTGGAATTTGAAATGAAATTTGAGTTAAAATATATATTTAATGTTCATACATTCTAGGAAAATTAGGCATGAAATTAGAATTGAATCATGTGATTAGAATTGTAGGGAATAAACTACACAACTATTAAGAAGTATAAACCGTTAGAAGTGAATTTGGAAGGAAATTAAAGAATCCCTTACTAAAACAAACAAGCAAATCTGGGCTTTCGCATAAAATCAAATCGATTCGGCCATGGAGTGAATTGATTCGGTTTGGCAGCGAATGGATTCGACCATGAACCGAATCGATTCGTACCTGGGGGCTGAGTGAGTTAGGCCTAGAATTTGGTTATGGGTAATTTCAGGAGTCCAAGCGAGTTGGTAGGACCGTGTATGGGCCAATAGGGAATATATTAAAAATGAAAAGGAGCCCTTATTTAATTGGGAAAATTGCATTTAACAAGATGGTTAAGTAATTATCCAAGAGGGTGGAATTAATAATTCACTAGAAGGTAAATTATTGATTAATGGAATAATTGTGGACTTTATGTGGGACTTTTATATGGTAATTATAAAGTAGTTACCTATACATATTATAAGAGATAATAATATGTACTTATATGTATTTGTGTGGACATACTAATGTTCATGGACTGTCCTATCGGCTTGGGGTTCGTACGTTCAGACCGGGTACCTCATGTCAACACAACCGGGCTTGACGATTGTGTAGGTAATATAGGTACTAAATGGAGGCACTATTTACGAGAGGAATGTGTTGACGCTGACCCAACCTATGTCACCGTTGGGTATGGACCGTGAACAAGTATCTTGCGTAGGGACCGCCCCCAACTAATGTGTGTTTTGTGATGTCCACTTAGGATAAGAGATTCGTCCAGACTTGCTGATAGAGTACGAAGTAGACACCAATGGTAGATGCCTTTGTGTGTCCAATTTATCAACAGACATATATAAATAACTACCGGATTGTAATGAGATAAATTTAATTGTCTAAGAATAAGGACATAAATGATAATACCTTACTTTGTGATGCATAAAAGATGTTTATGCCTAGACGTGAGACTTATAAGACTAGGATATTATGGGTATTGGTAGTTAATTACAATCGATGCACTTAAACATTTAATTATCAACAAATTCATTTTTATTAATTGGGCACATTTTCATAGTCATTATTTAGGACTTATTGGGTTGCGATTTATATCACACTTAGATGAGGGGTGAGGTGTTAAAGTCATGCGAGTGACAAGAGGGGAATATTTATTTTTTATCAAATGTATTATTTCATCTTGAATTAATTAAGTTAATTCTTGAACATCTAGGGCTCTGAGACAAATTTAAATGTTTTCTCCCCCCCAAGTTCTCCTATATAGGGATAAATGGATTGTGCTGTAGTAGTCTCGGAGTCTCGTTCATTCATCAATTTTTCGATTATTTGATTCTAACATATGTGCTTTTCTGCAAGATTTAGTTATTTTATTTGGAACAGTTGTAAGGGCATAAACCCAAATTTCTTTACATTATGTTGGGTCAAGAAATTTACATTGTATTTGGATTTATTATGTACTTAGTGTTGTTTGAATTTATCTATTGTTACAGAAACATTCATAAAGTTTAAAAGAAGCCTTTAAAATAATATTATTTATATTACGTTTGTGCTGAGAATGGTATTAATTGACAAGCGAGCCATATGTTCGACGTATCGTGCCTGGCCAGCCTTTATATGAGAAAATTGGGGTTGTTATAATTCGTATCACAGCACGGTTCTAGTGTCCTTAAGATCTATGTTGCGTTCATTACGTCCTGTGTTGCGTTATTTGATATGTAAAGACTATCCTTAGGATTCATTGTATTCTTACATTGGTACTAATTCGAACTTTATTTTCTTTTAAATGGAAAAACAAAAAGGGGGAAATCGAGGTGAGTAGTTACACATATTTCCAAGGAGGAGTCTCACTCGCAACCATGTCATCAACTACAGCCCCCAACGGCCCAATAGTTGATCACACATGCTCAGATAGACACTATAGTGTATCATGCGGTCTCTACGGCTATGGTAGCCATGCACCAGCACTTCCCACCACCACAGACACATAAGCAACCACCACTACCACAACAAGTGTCTATACCATCTCAAGAACTTGGTTATATGTGGGATAGAGTGAGGGAGGCCTTTGATAAGGGACAACCTCCAGAGTTCGCTGGAAGTTTAGATATATTTATGGAGAGTATGTGGGAGAAGGATATTAAGAGGCACTAACGGAGGTTCAAGGGAACACCCATACATAAGAAGATGTTGGCTTCATTTAGATTAGTGGGGGTCGCACTTCAGTAGTGGGAGGAGATTACGACAGTTGCTAAAAGGGACAATCTCACTATTGATCAGTTTTATGAGAGGTTTGAGGGGAAATACTTCCCCCTAGCGATGCAGTATGAGATGAGTAGTGAGTTTATTGAGCTCAAATAGGAGGGGCTTACTATAGACCAGTACGAAGAGGAGTTCACCTCCCTCTCATACTTCGTAAAGGAGGATGTTTGTACCGGGAAGATGAGTATGGACAGGTTTATTTTTGGATTAGCCTGGCACATCAAGAAGGATATTATGGGGAATCCATCACTCATATAATACAATCAGTTGGTTAATTATATACTTCTCCATTGCTAGGATCACATGGCACTTCTAAAAACCAATGGAGAGAAACTTCATGGAGCGAAGTCGTCGAGACAGCAGGGCAAGAGGAGTGGGGGAAGCGGATCCAGGACCCAACAACACAGGGGCACCCCATCCACCGACCAGAATAATAAGTTTAGAGGTGCAGATAACTGGAATAACCAGGGATAGTCGTTGCAGGGCTATAAGGGCTAGCATTACAGAGGCCATCAGGGCCAGGGAGAGGAGGATAGAGGCCAACAGGGCCGACGGGTTTAAGCGGGGTTCGTTCTAAGGAAATTATTATACCTTTGGGGAGAAGGGTCATTCCTTGAAGCTTTTTACTCAGGCTAACCAGATAGCCCAACATAAGGGAGGTTATAGGGGACAATAGCAAGCACCACAGGGACATCGCCCACCCTTTCTAGCTCAGGATGATGCTATACAAGTCGCTCTAGAACTCGTCGCCCCGCCACCAGGACGATAGTCATTGCAGTGTGGATGAGTCTATCGTGTAGCAACCACAGAGGGGACAACACCTGCACAAGAAGTCGAGGGTATGTTTCCCATCTTTGGTCATATTGGTCGCATTCTATTCGTTACGGGTACATCTCAATATTTTGTTATCACAGGGTTTTCACGGGAGACGGGTATGATAGATTTTTCATCTGACATTATTTTACAAATAGACTCACCAATGGATAGAGGGGCACCCATACAGTTAATATGTAGGGTTATCGGTATTGAGATAGGTCAACTCACCTTCGCAGTTGATTTATTAGTACTTATCATGCATGAGTATGACGTCATTTTGGGTATGAACTGACTAGCTACATATAGAGAATGTGTGGATTATTGTGGGAGTTCCATCATCTTTGTGATTCCAGGGTAGGGGATGTACCTTGTTGCGATGTCGCACCCCAAGGGTCGGTCGAGCACGCATTTGTACTAAATCTAGAAGGATACTTCTTCATAGGTTGTGGTGACACTAGATTCCATCCCAGAGGTGAACGGGTTATTTTTTGGGGGTAGATTTTGTGGTTACCACCTAGTCGGGATATCGATTTCATGATTTATTTATTTCCAGACACTAGACCAATTGCCCGTACTTCGTATCGGATGGCTCTTTTGGAGATAAGGGACCTAAAAGAGAAGATTGAGAAGTTGTTAGGGAAGGGATTTATCAGGAGGATTACTTCACCCTGGGGTGATACCGTGTTATTCGTCAAGAAGAAGGAAGGATCTCTACATTTTTGTATCGACTATCAGGAGTGAAACAAAGTCACTATTCAGAATAAATACCCATCGCCACATATAGATGATTCATTTTACTAACTGAGGGGTACTGCATATTTTTCAAAGATTGATTTATGGTTGGGTTACACCAGTTAAGAGTTCGGGAGTAGGATATCTAAAAGACCATCTTCCTTGCTAGGTATGGTCGTACGAGTTTTTGGTGATACGATTTGGGCTAACCAATGCACCAGCGATATATATGGACTTGATGAACCAGGCGTTCAGGGATTATTTGGATCGATTTTTTATCATATTTATAGATGATATCTTAATTTATTCTCAAACTACGGAGGAGCACGCAGAGCACTTGTGAGTGGTCTTACAAACGCTTAGAGATCATCAGTTGTATGAAAAGTTTGAGAAATTCGAGTTGTATACAAAGTTATTTTAAGATTTCGTGTATCACAGTTAGAGTTGACAACCTTAAATACTAAAAACAATTTTGCTATTTTTAAAAAGAAGTCACAATCGATTAATTGTTATATTGCATAGTATAAAAACTTTTTTAATCTCCATACAATCAAAAATAATTTTATATAAGAGGTTGTCTTAATATTTGTTAAACCCATGAAGAATATATGAATAATAAATCTTTAAAATATTAAATAAATCATGAAATTCGAAAAATGTAAAAACAAAATTAATTTAATAAAAATGAATACAAACTAAATTCAATAAAATTTAAATACAAGTAAAATAGTTTAAGAACCAAAATAATAATGCAAAAAATAATTTAGATGGAATTGTCATTTTCGCTTTGTTTACTTTTTGATCAATTTATAAAAAACTCTCTAATAGTCAAGAATGTTTGCTATGATTGATTACCAGTTTGTTCGTAATGTAATAGTTGTTGATTTTAAGCGAAAAGTAACCATTTTTGTAGAGAATATACTTTCCAAAGTAGTTAAACACTAGTCTTTACCACCAAATCTGATTATGTTTTATAAACAAATACCATAAAGTTCATCCATAATCCCAGAAAGTTTGAACTTTAGGAAAAGAAATTCATATTTCGCACACGTGCGCAAGAAGGGGGAAGAGAGAGAGAGAGATTTTAAAAATATTTACTAAATATCATTTTTTTTAAAATTATATACATAATATTTAATATAGTTTAAAAACAAATTATTTTGTAGTGTATATACTTTTTCCCTAAAATAATAAAAATAAGGGGCTGTTTACAAGAAACCAAAAAATAATTATATAATTCAGTTTCAATCTAACATATTTTAAAGAATAATATTAAGTCCCTGACAGTGACATTAACACGCATGTAATATTGTCCCTATAGGGACTAAACATTTTTTTTATATAAATATTGGACTAAACAATAAATGAAACAGTTTTTCAAGAATGTAACCTAACTATGTTTCATTGAAAGACAAAAGAAAGAGAAAAAAAATACAAACTAAGTAGATATTTTTTCTAATGTGTTGATAAGACAAATCTAAAGTACGGTGTTATGGCATAATCCAAGGTTACACAATTAGAAAAACATAAATGACATATTCTTTAGTGATTGAACTTTTTGTATCTTTTGAAGCTCTCACGCTCAGTTTAGATAGTTTTCTCATCATGTTCATCATCTCACATGGAACAAAAAGATGGTAAGAGTGGTTTTAGTAGTCAAGAATGTTCGATATGACTGTTTACCAATTTATTTGTATGGTGAAAAAGTAGGTTATTTTCAACTAAAAATAACTTTTTTCTTAATATATACCTTATATTTAAATTAAGTTGCAGTTGTCATTTGGGCTTTGTTTTACCGTTTTATCAAATGATGAATTTAATTAACAATTATCTCTCTATCTCTCTCTCTCTCTCTCTCTCTAATAGTCGAGAATGTTCGAAATGATTGTTTACCGATTTATTTGTAAGGTAAAAAATTATTTGATTTTCAACCAAAAGTAAACCTTTTTTAGAGAATATATACCTTATATTTATTTTGCGTGTGTGTGTGTGAGTGAGAGAGAGAGAGAGATTTCTTTGTGCTATTTAGTAAATATGATTTTTTAAATAACATAACTTATATTTAATATTGTTTAAAATAAAATATTTAGTATTTGCTTTGTTCTATAACAATAAAAAAAATAGAGGCATATATCAAATAGTTCCTCGAACATTTTTTAATACACCTTTAGTTCAAACATTTTTATTTTTTTTCCAAAAAGTTCCTCACCATATAAAAAAATGAAAATAATGACACACACAAACCCATTTACCCACCTCCCCCCACCCCCCACTGTCGGAGCTCCAACACTGGAGGTGTGGTGGTGTGTGGTGGGTGTGGGAGGTGGGGAGGGGGTGCCATTAGCACGGTCCTTTAAAAATAAGAGAATATTGGGTAAATGAGTGTTTGATGGACTAAATGGGCTAAACAAAAAATAGGAGTATGTAATACCCCGTATTTCTGAATATTCCAAATAATTCTATTTAATTAGATTGGAGAATTAAATGAGAAAATTGCGGCTTAATTTAAATTACGTAAGAGTAGTAATTTAAAGAGATTTATTTAAAAATTTTAATTATGGAATATTAATCGAGAGATAGATACCGGTTTATATTGCCTAATTTTATTTACTTAGTGCGAGTGGTAAATAATTACTTAACGCGTGTAGATCGTGTTGGGGTGAGAACGAGTAATATTTTTTAAGTGACTCAAACGATAATTTAGAGGACACCGATGAGTCCGGAAGAGTCAAATTAGTCAAAATAGTATACCCGGGGGTACTATTTGAGTCCCGGGGTAATTTTGGACTAAACTGAGACCGTTCGGGGGAGTTTTGGTCTTTTAACATAAAAGGGTATGGAGACCTACGAAATTGAGAGCTTTATATCATCCGTATGACAGAAGAATTAGGGTTAGAACACCCATGACAACACCAATACAATTAGATAGAAGAGAGGCACAACTTTCCAAGGCAGAAGAAAGAATTAGGAAAGATTCAAAGGAGATTGTCACTATTAACTTGTTGGGGAAGAAGGATTGAAGGATGAAGATCATCAATCATCAACAACAACCACGAAATCAGACCCTACTGATCATAAGGCAAGTTGTTTATTGCAAAAATTATAAACTTATAATACCCATGTTTAGGGTTTTTGAATAGTTTTGTTTAAATCATTATTTTGATTGGAGAAAGATGATAGTTATACATGTTGGGATAGAAATCGCATGTAAAATGATTTACCTTATGTAGAGGATTAAGATTCAGATTAGACTTGATGATTTTTCGGATTAAAATCTGGATTTTGAATGATAATATGGGAAGAACACCATAACTAGGGTTTCAAGAAATTCTGGGTTTAATTCACTATTTCTTTAAAGGAATTGGAGTTTTGAGGTCTTTGACACGATAGAAATTCTCCTAGTATATGTGAAAATATGTTAGGATCATTGGGTCAAAGTTTGGTGGATTATAATGGAGTTTGAATATTTGATAATGGAGGAAAAATCTTAACGAAGAAGAAGACTGTTTCTGTCCCTGTTCGATCGATCGATCGATCTCGAACTATCGATCGATCGAACCCAGCCGTCGATCGATCGACGCAAGATGTTTCCCGAATTTTTTTTGTGTTTAATTCTTCGTTGAGTTCGGGAATGAATGAGTATTCTAGGATTTACATTATACTTATATGGGAGTGAGAATAAGACTAATAGGTATATTGTTGAGGCCCGATAAGGCCATTGGGTGTAGGGCTTGGATTACATACCGAGGAGAATAATCCGATTTAGTAGAGTATCGGGGACTTCGGAAATTGAGTTACGGGGCGAAGTAAATTCAATTTAAGTAATAGACTAGTAGGGTAAGCAATAATTACCGAAAGTATATGTAAGGGGTAACTAGGACCCTTAGAGTTGTGTGAATACTAAAATAAATGCGATTTATGAGATAAATCGTAAAGAGAATATTGTACGGTAGATATATGAGATTAAAATATTACTTACGTATAATTAATTGGTTGTGTGTGTACCTACTGAATTATGTGATCTTTTAGGTCGAGAGATTTGTACCTAAAGTAATTATGTTAGGGTGGATGAGACATTCCGAACTAACATAAAGTTATTATATGTTTGGGGTCGATGAGAAATGCCGAACCAAACCTTGAACTGGTGTCGCGATGAAAGAGTCCTGAACTAGAATATGTGTATATATATATTTTAAAAAAATATTTGGGGTCGATGGATAATTCCGAACCAACTTTCACTTGGGGTCGATGTATCATTCCGAACCAAGAATCATTTACGTGTGTATATAAATAATTGGGGTGGATGTATCATTCCGAACCAATTCTTACATGGGGTCGATGAATCATTCCGAACCAAGAGTCCCTTACGTGTATAAAAAGGGCAAAATAGTAATGACTGATATTTAGTATGTATTGTGTGTGAAATATATACACTTGATGATATTCTACTTCGGTGTATTAGTAGATTGATATATATTATGTATTTCAAGATACATACTGAATTGGTAAGTTAAGTAGTGAAACTTAATTACGAAATGCACCTTTTGATACAGAAAATCTATTTAGTAATTCAAGTAGCGAAACTTAATTACATAAGTGGGAAGTCAACAGTTGTGAGAATTGTAGTAATTTTAGTAGTGAACCTAAATGAGAAGTCTTGAAAAATAACATAGATGAAATGTTACTTGAGAATTAATTAACATACTCGAGATGTTAGTGAAACGGTTGTACTGTATGGGCGGTACTGGAACTTGGGTACAGATAAGTTCAGTTGACTACTTTGATTTTAGTTAGCTTGGGAGGTATGGCTAGATAAACTAAGTGTAGAACGTTAGGTGCGCACAAAAGATGAGGGGTGAGTTAACTCAAGAGAGTGTAAGAGGACCTAACATGTGTAATCAATAACCGCATTTTATATTGTGATAAACGCTTGTTAAATATTTTCAAAATGTTTTGAGTACTAACTCTTGCTATAAATATTTTAAAAACCTTTTAGGTGTCCAGCCACAGGGACGCCATGTATGATGATTCCATTCCAGAGACTCGGAGCTGTAGCACAGTGGATGCTTACAGGATTTTGACTAGACGATATCTCTCATTCAGATCTAGTACAGGATCTCACACTCTTCTATGTATGGACTTGTGGTCCGGTATTAGTCTCAGATGTTAGTTTCAGACTAGTGGTTATTCTATTGTTGTTTGGGATTTTTGCTGATGGTTTATTCGGTAATACTTTTGGTTCTGTTGTACTTTTACTTTGTTGTTTCAATTATAGTACATGACTATTTGTACTTTGTTCCACATGGTTGATTTATCTGTTTTAAGAAAGATAAAATTTGGCACCGGTCTAATTTTACTTAGGGGATTAGTAATTAAAAAGTTTTCGATAGTGATGCTAAGAATGAACCATTTGAGAAACCTGTTTTAATTTAATAAAGGCCTGATCACCCGATGTTTAATTAGGCGGGGTGTCAAATATGGTATTAGAGCATCAGGTTCTAGTATCCATAGGATCTGTACGGCTTACTACGTTTTCAGCGTATCGTTTGATTGATATAGAGCCCTACCTTAGGATTATTGTACTCCTCTACGTACGTAGTTTACGTTCTCCTGCTATTTAGTAAATGTAGTGTTATATATACGAGTTAGATTGGGCATGGTACGTCGAACATGGCGGTAGAACCAGCATTGGCGTTGGAAGGACTGCAGGAGGGAGGAGCTCATCATGAAGCCTGGAGTGTTCAAATATGGTAATCATAGGAGAGATGACCGTTGTTGAGGTCACTCCTACTGTGCAATGGAAGTATATGCCACAAGGGTTGTTGAGGCATTGTAGGCATTTTCCAAGTATCGCGACAGCAAAGAGGGATGCTAATCTAGACCGCCCAATGCAGTGATAGTGGGAGTAGGTCTGAAGAAATTTTGATGAGAACGAGCCGTAAAAATGTGATAAAACGGCGACTGTGCATGTTAATAAATGGAAGTAATATGTCCAAAGGTTTTGGCATTAAGGATGGAGTAGAAATACTCAGAAGTGAAAAATTTGAGTGAATTTGTTAGGTAACGTGGCGGGGATACCAGTCACTACATTCGGACCGAGGGTCCGTATATATAAATAGAGTAACTTTACGTATAGTTTAACCGCAAAGTTCTCCAATGATGATTTAGAAGCGTAGTGAATGGAAATATCTGAACCCCTCACGTGAAAGCCTGGTAGAGGCCAATCGTGAGAGAGAAATTTATCCTTTGAAGTGAACTTGTACCGATGAGATAGGTATAAGGGAAAAATAGCCCTTGAGAGAATGGACTCTCGAGTTATGATTCGAAATTTTGGTAAAACTCTTCTTGGACGACTTAAGTATATGAAGACAATATGGTACTTCCTACGAGGTTGAGGTAAATGTTCCTAGGTGGGCGGAGCTGAGGGAGTTTAAGGATTTAGTCAAAGAGTAAGGCTGAAAGTAATGGGGCTAGTGCAAGCCATAAGGGGAAACCCACTAGAGGATTTAATGATTAGATTCTAACTCGGGACTGTTAAGCCCCATAGTGCGTTCCTCTTTTTCAGCAGAACTAAGGGAACCAGGATGATAGTGCTCAAAATTGAGGCTACCAAGTCCGAGAGGAGGGATACCCCAAACCGGTCAGTGTGGCCTGGAGTAAGGGGATTTTTGTAAATATGTCTAGTGTGGTTTGAAGGGCCACGCGTTTTAACTTAGCTTGAAGTTATTTGAGGAAATAATAACTCTGATAAGTTTTGCATTCCGGAGAGGACAAGCGTGTTATGTCCGGAAACCATCTGAACCACCAGAGCGATGGATAAGGAAGTAAATGGGTTTTAGCCTCGAGTGAATGGGGTATTTGACGATACCTCACCTAAAAGAGGGTCGAGTTATCATTATTCATCAATAGGTGAGGGACTTCAGGGATTACGAACGTCTCATAGTAATTGATTCCGGTGTGTAGGAACCTAAATGATATGAGTCAATGTATGTCGTATGACTACTGAGCGGAGAGATCGAGCTCACTGTAGTATTTAGTGCTAAGGACTTAGTGATAGTATAAGCGCAGTGCCACTTGACTCCTTTAGAAATATTGGGGTATGGTTGCACATATTGTCGAGGAATCGAATTCGGGCATCTCGACTATGTGTTGTTCCGATAATGCTCAGTAAGAATACATGGGGAGAAGTACCTTGTTTAAGTTTGGTTGCGAAAGGGAATACGACCGAATTTTTATGCACTTCAGGAGAAGAGAGGTTAATAGATGCTAGGGCATCAGTGAAGCCGGTAGTGTTGTGGAGGAACAACAAAAGGCTTACATCCCCACGAAGGGATAAGTGGGACTTTATGGGAAAGGATTTGATTTTTGTCTATAGGGGATGGAGAATACCCGCAAGATTGTAGTCACGACATGTACACAAGGATAGAGTTGAGGAAAAACATGTTACAAGTACGACGCTTGCAATGTTTTTGCAAATGTATATGGAGAAAAGGGTGTATGGGCGCCCTAATCAATTGGATTCCTTAGACATCCGAGATAGAGGGATGCGGAGAATTATTTTGTACGCCGGTGGGGACAATAGGAGACAAGTCATATCGATGAAATGGGTTTAACGTCATGGGAGATAGACGATGATCCAAGATTATATGTGCTGAGAGATCCAGCACACCCTATGGGATGAAAGTCGGTGGGAAGCCGTTCAAAAGTTATCTCTTGAATTGGGAGGCCTAACTGTTTTGAAGAAGTGATACAAGGTGTTACTCAACTGAGTGTTGAGAGTGACTTACGCATTTCTAAAATGTCGATAAGTGGGAAGCGATGCTGAGGGGATACATAGTGAGATTGTCTCCAGACACACCTCTAGTTAATAGGGCGAGATGGACTCGAAATGAGCAACCGGAATGTGGTAGTGAACCTACATTTCCAATGATGGAATGAGGAGACAGAATTATAAATTATTGATGGGTTGTGAACATCATAATTAAGCCAACATTTCGTTGGGGTAGCGAAATGGGGTGACCGGGATGGATTAGTATGTAATTGAAAAGGGAGAGTGCACGGTACCGCTCTACATGATTGTGAATCAAGAGAAAATCCTAAAATTCCACCCTGTGAGAGATGGTCAGGGAGGAATAGAGATTAAGTATTATTTTGAGTATGTTGTGTTGCCTACGGCTCAATGTTAGTGAGAAAGGAGAATAATACGCCCTTACAATAGTGGAATTTTGGAGAAGCCCACTGATAAATTCGTAGGTTGAATGTATACCTATATGAGCATATTTATAGGTAGTGTGAGTGCCTATATGATCTGTACATAAAGTTTAGGTTCTTGGACACCTATTATGAACATATGTGTACTTTGAGTGGTGGTTCGAGGACATGTGGATTTTGAGGTGTGTTTCGAGGAGACATTTTGAACTTTTAGTCCTTAACGCGTGATATGAGGACATTCCATTGGAGTGTGACATTTTAGGGTATATGAAATGTGAAATATATGGCTCACAAATTGTCTACTCATGTGCGATGAGATATATATACATATATTGGTGCTCGAGATGTGATTTCGAGACAAGTAATTAATCACTATTGGTGATCGAGGTGGAATTCCGAGCCAATGACCCCAAAAGTGTTATAGAAGGGGGGTGATTATAAAATAAGTGGTGATTATATGTGTACGATATATATATACCTATTGATTTTTCCTACTTATGTGCGATAGTAAGTGTGCTTAATCTCTGTATTGGGGTCGATGATGTTCCGGACCAGTACATGAGGGATCGATTTGGGGTCGATGATCTTCCGAACCAAATCGATGATAAATATTGGTATCGACGGAAGGTCTGAACCGACATGTGCATTACATTTACCTTGGGGTCGAGGAATTCCCGGACCAATGTAAATGATAGGATTATTGGGGCCGATGTTTTTACCGAACCAATTTTCTTTAAAGTATATATTGTGTGAAATATATACCTTATAATATTCTACTTATGATTGATAGTAGACACTTAGATGTTATATAGAGATATACATCAAATGGGTAAATTAAGTAGGGAGAAACTTAATTTCAAGAATTAATGTTGGATTAGGAAAATCTATGAGAAATTAAGTAGTGAGACTTAATTATGATATATGCGGCATGGGTAACGTGCGATAAGAATTTATAATGAAGCAAGTCATGTACTTGGGGCGACCGTTAGGATGTTATGATTTGGTATTGGGTATTAGAGGATGCAATTATACTTAAGGTCCTTAGCCTTAATACCATCCTTATCCTAATTTCGAGGACGAAATTCCTTTACAAGGGGGGAAGTATGTAATACTCCGTATTTCTGAATATTCCAAATAATTCTATTTAATTAGATTGGAGAATTAAATGAGAAAATTACGGCTTAATTTAAATTACGTAAGAGTAGTAATTTAAAGAGTTTTATTTAAAAAATTTAATTATGGAATATTAATCGAGAGATAGATACCGGTTTATATTGCCTCATTTTATTTACTTAGTGCGAGTGGTAAATAGTTACTTAACGCGTGTAGACCGAGTTGGGGTGAGAATGAGTAATATATTTAAGTGACTCAAACGATAATTTAGAGGTCACCGATGAGTACGGAAGGGTCAAATTAGTCAAAATAGTATACCCGGGGGTACTAGTTGAGTCCCGGGGTAATTTTGGACTAAACCGAGACCGTTCGGGGGCGTTTTGGTCTTTTAACGTAAGAGGGTATGGAGACCTACGAAATTGAGAGCTTTATATCAGACGTATGATAGAAGAATTAGGGTTAGAACACCCATGACAATACCAATACCATTAGAGAGAAGAGAGGCACAACTTTCTAAGGCAAAAGAAAGAATTGGGAAAGATTCAAAGGAGATTGTCACTATTAACTTGTTGGGGAAGAAGGATTGAAGGATGAAGATCATCAATCATCAACAACAACCACGAAATTAGACCCTACTGATCATAAGGCAAGTTGTTTATTGAAAAAATAATAAAGTTATAATACCCATGTGTAGGGTTTTTGAATAGTTTTGTTTAAATCATTATTTTAATTGGACAAAGATGATATTTATACATATTGGGATAGAAATCGCATGTAGAATGATTTACCTTATGTAGAGGATTAAGATTCAGATTAGACTTGATGATTTTTCGGATTAAAATCTGGATTTTGAATGATAATATGGGAAGAACACCATAAATAGGGTTTCAACAAATTCTGGGTTTAATTCACTATTTCTTTAAAGGAATTGGAGTTTTGAGGTATTTGACACGATAGAAATTGTCCTAGTGTATGTAAAAATATGTTAGGATCATTTGGTCAAAGTTTGGTCAAAGTTTGGTGGATTATAATGGAGTTTGAAGATTTGTTAATGGAGGAAAAATCATAACGAAGAAGAAGACTGCGTCTGTCCCTGTTCAATCGATCGATCGATCTCGAACTATCGATCGATCGACTATGTCGATCGATCGAACCCAGCCGTCGATCGATCGACGCAAGCTGTTTCCCAAAATTTTTTTGTGTTTAATTCTTCGTTGAGTTCGGTAATGAATGAGTATTCTAGGATTTACATTATACTTATATGGGAGTGAGAATAAGACCAATAGGTATATTGTTGAGGTCCGATAAGGCCATTGGGTGTAGGTCTTGGATTACAGACCGAGAAGAATAATCCGATTTAGTAGAGTATCGGGGACTTCGTAAATTGAGTTACGGGGTGAAGTAAATTCAATTTAAGTAATAGACCAGTAGGGTAAGCAATAACTACTGAAAGTATATGTAAGGGGTAACTAGGACCCTTAGAGTTGTGTGAATACTCAAATAAATGCGATTTATGAGATAAATCGTAAAGCGAATATTGTACGGTAGATATATGAGATTAAAATATTACTTACGTATATAATTAATTGGTCGTGCGTGTACCTACTGAATTATGTGATCTTTTAGGTCGAGAGATTTGTACCTAAATTAATTATGTTAGGGTCGATGAGACATTCCGAACTAACATAAAGTTATTATATGTTTGGGGTCGATGAGAAATGCCGAACCAAACCTTGAACTGGTGTCGGGATGAAAGAATCCTGAACTAGAATATGTGTATATATATATTTTTAAAAAATAGTTGGGGTCGATGGATAATTCCGAACCAACTCTCATTTGGGGTCGATGTATCATTCCGAAAAAAGAATCATTTACGTGTGTATATAAATAATTGGGGCTGATGTATCATTCCGAACCAATTCTTACTTGGGGTCGATGAATCATTCCGAACCAAGAGTCCCTTACGTGTATAAAAAGGGCAAAATAGTAATGACTGATATTTAGTATGTATTGTGTGTGAAATATATACACTTGATTATATTCTACTTCTGTGTATTAGTAGATTGATATATATTATGTATTTAAAGATACGTACTGAATTGGTAAGTTAAGTAGTGTAACTTAATTACGAAATACACCTTTAGATACAGAAAATCTATTTAGTAATTCAAGTAGCGAAACTTAATTACATAAGTGGGAAGTCAACAATTGTGAGAATTGTAGTAATTTTAGTAGTGAAACTAAATGAGAAGTCTTGAAAAATAACATAGATGAAATGTTACTTGAGAATTAATTAACATAGGCGAGATGTTAGTGAAACGGTTGTACTGTATGGGCGGTACTGGAACTTGGGTACAGATAAGTTCAGTTGACTACTTTGGTTTTAGTTAGCTTGGGAGGTATGGCTAGATAAACTAAGTGTAGAACGTTAGGTGGGCACAAAAGATGAGGGGTGAGTTAACTCAAGAGAGTGTACGAGTACCTAACATGTGTAATCAATAACCGCATTTTATATTGTGATAAACGCTTGTTAAATATTTTCAAAATTTTTTGAGTACTAACTCTTGCTATAAAATATTTTCAAAATCTTTTAGGTGTCCAGCCACAGGGACGCCATGTATGATGATTCCATTCCAGAGACTCGGAGATGTAGCACAGTGGATGCTTATAGGGTTTTGACTAGACGATATCTCTCATTTAGATCTAGTATAGGATATCAAACTCTTCTATGCATGGACTTGTGGTCCGGTATTAGTCTCAGATGTTAGTTTCAGACTAGTGGTTATTCTATTGTTGTTTGGGATTTGTGCCGATGGTTTATTCGGTAATACTTTTGGTTCTATTGTACTTTTACTTTGTTGTTTGAATTATAGTACATGATTATTTGTACTTTGTTCCACATGGTTCATTTATCTGTTTTAAGAAAGATAAAATTTGGCACTGGTCTAATTTTACTTATGGGATTAGTAGTTAAAAAGTTTTCGACAGTGATGCTAAGAATGAACCATTTGAGAAACCTATTTTAATTTAATAAAGGCCTGATCACCCGATGTTTAATTAGGCGGGGTGTCACAGAATCTTTTGTGTTTTCATGTGGTGAGGGACTTTTTGGAAAAAAACAAAACGACTTTGACTAAACGTGTATTAAAAAATGTTCAAGAGACTTTTTGATAATTGACCCTAAAAAATAAGGGTCATTTAAAAAAAATGTCAATCATTTCTTTAATTTTTAGTCTAATATATTTTTATAAATAATGCTTAGTTCTTACTATGACATCCACTCATAAATAGTACAGTTAATTATGTGTCAAACACTATATGTATAATAATGTCACTACAAATATTAAATATTATTTTTATAAAAAAGTTGAACTAAACATTAAATGAAAAAAAATTTTAGCCATTAAATATTGATTATTAATCTTATTCGTATAAGAAGAAAGAAACCAAAAGAATGAACAAATGCAGGGGCGGATGCACATGGGGACCAGGGGGGCTTGGCCCCGGTTCAATTTTTGGAAAAAAAAATATATAAGATCTTTTGATAAAATTTGAAACTTTGAGTTATAACTCTAATTATATTAAAAAAACTAAGGTTGTAACATTGTTATTAATTAAAAATCTAAACCGAAGGTAAAGATCCCTGTCAAATTATAATTTGTATGTACGATTTTTTGTAGTCCCACCAAATATATACCTGTATTTCTATAATCCGACCCTTATCAAATTTCTGTAATTTGTGTCCCAAACATTTATGCCCCAAAAAAACTCGAAACATATAATTTGTAGTCAATTTGGATGAACTGTAAGTTGTATAAAACTCAAAATAATCCAAAAAAAATTCATCTCGGGGGATCCCGCCCCTGAACCCCTGGTACGACTAGAAACTTTGGCCCCGATTGACCAAAAATCCTGGATTCACCACTGATCGAATGAGCCTGATCTATAGGTGCATCTTGAAAGTTCTCATCATATAGGATTGTACTCAGGAGGGGCCTGCATATGCATGAGCACTTTTATGGGCATGCACAAGCAGAGGCAGATCCATAAATTTATTTGGGGTGGGGCACAAACCATTGTCAGGGTTTCGGGGCGAAAGCCCCCGAAATTTTTTTTGGGGTTAAAATTTTTTTAGGGGTAAAATTTTGAATTTTTTCCTTTTTTTGGGTGGGCACAAGTCTAAATTTACAATTTTCTGGGGGTAAAATTTTGAATTTGAGATTTAGGGTCGGGCACTTGCCCCACCTTCTTTCCATATGGATCTGCCTCTGGCTTCTTGTATGTTTGATTGTAGAAACTTGTCTTTAAATCTCTTTAGTAAATTTATCTTCGCTCCACCTTTTTTTATTTTTTTTTCCATTATGTAATACACGTACAATAGACGGAAAAAAAAATTAAAATAACGAGAAAAATATATTTAAAATAAACATTCTACAAAATAATTATGACATAATGATGAAAAAAATAACCATTAAATTTTAAAAACAAAGTTCTAGTATTCAAAAAATTAATGTTTACGCACTAGTATCAAAAATGAAGAAAAAAATAAAAGCGCAAATTTGTTGAAAAAAAAATAAAAATTAATGTTTACGCACATTTGATAGTTTGTATTCTATTTTTACGTTTGGATATGTCCAGATATTGTAAACCCTCATTTCCCCTCACAACCTCTCTCAAACCATCACTACTAGCCTTTTCAACTGTTTTATAATTAGAATGGCAGAAGAAGCACATACCCACGAGCACAAGGAGGAAGTTGAGAGCACAGATCGTGGGTTGCTCGATTTTTTGGGGAAAAAAGAGGAAGAGAAAAAACCTTTTTTTCTAGAGAAACTTCACCAATCTGATAGCAGCTCTGTAAGTTTTTATTCATATCTCTTTCTATATATATATAGATTTATTCAAAAACTTTCTTTGCTAGAGAAAGTTCACCGATCTGATAGCAGCTCTAGTAGCTCTGTAAGTTTTTATTCATATCTCTTTCTGTATATATATAGATTTATCAATTTGCTCTATGTTGTGCATGGATTGTTTTCTATCAAGTTCATTACAATTTTTCCAACTTTGCATCACACCACAAGACTTGTTTGTGTAATATGACATTTTTTTTTTGCAGAAGTTTCACACTCAGGATAAAACTCACGAGTCCATTTAAAAACATGCATAGGAAATCTCTAGATAAACCACGTATCCCATATCCATATCCTATGTGAGTCTTCTTCATTGAATAGTTGAATAAAAACATTTTTTTGGTCGATCAAACCTACATTAACCTCTGACCTCAGACTAGATAATCAAAAACCCTTACATATGTCATTTATAAATGGCCTCCCATGGGAAAACTTACCTACCAATAAAAATCTGAATGAGTCTGCAAGCTTCATAATGTCTTCATTGGAGAAAAATATTGCGGGTTCACCTCTATAGTTAGAGAGCTCTTTCGGATGAATTGTTGGAAAATTGGACTTAAATGGGTATTATAAAGCTGTCCAGATTTTTCTGGACAGATTTTTGAGCAACTTTGAGCTCAAATTTAGGTGGGTCCCACACTACAGAAATTGTGGGACCATATACGAACGCGTTCACCTCCGCAAGGAGATTAACGTAGTATATTCATATGTCCAATTTCAATAAGTTATGAATGATAATTATGTCCCCAAAGTGACTCACAAATCAATGAAATTTAATGAATTGGGTGTGGTTTTTACTCTTGTCCCACATTGGAAGAGTAGTGGAATTTTGATGAGTTAATAACACCCCAAGTATGGACTAAGGCTTGGATGCCTTGGGGGTATCCCAACTCTTTGAAGGGGAGATGACCTAAGCTATGCACGGGTTGACTTTCGGTCAAAAGTCCACACGGGCGCGCGCGCGCGTCCGACCGGCTCGGCTCTGCTCGGTTCGGGCTTGGGCTTGGGCTTGGGCTTATAAAAATCTCCTACATTTTTGGGCCGAATTTATTTAACTTTCTGGGCTTTAATTATTAATTAATTACGACAATGGAAATCCTCAAAACAAACGTGCATTGCTAGATCGACAATGGAATCTGAATTCATTGCACTAGACAAAGCTGGAGAAGAAGCTGAATGGCTTCGAAATTTCTTAGAGGATGTTCCAAATTTGTCTAAACCTGTGCCCGCAATATGTATACATTGCGATAGCCAATCAGCGATTGGAAGGGTACAAAATCACATGTATAACGGAAAGTCACGACATATTCGTCGTAGACACAATACCGTTAGACAACTTCTCTCAAACGGAATTATCACAATTGACTATGTAAATTCAAAAGATAATATATCAGATCCACTAACGAAAGGTTTAAACCGAGAGCAAGTTGAAAGATCATCAAGAGGAATGGGTCTAAAGCCTATAAATAAATAAGAATCATTATAGTGGCAACCCAACCTAGCTGACTGGAGATCCCAAGATCTAGGTTCATTGGGCAAACCAAACTACGTTGTATTCAGTAAGCACTGGAGGATATATCATCCTATCCATTCCAAAGATGAGACAGTGCATAGCTGCCGCGAAATTAGGATAAGTTATGCTTTTAATGACATCTATATCTTAGTACGTCTAAGTGGGGTATTGCAGAATACTCTTTATGGAAGTCACCTACGTAAGTAAGAAGGGGGCCACTTCTATGAGAATAATGAAAGTCATATTCTATAAAATACTTGCGGAACCAAGTGGTGTTCACGGCCAAAATGAACACAAATGTTTGAACCAACTGTGTTGAAGAATTGTTGTGTGAATATTGTTGTCTAGGTTTACAAAAACGGTTGACGTTTCAAGGACGTGAAGTCTACTGATTAACCAAGTAAATACGATAGTATATCACTAAGGAAAGTTCAAGGCCACTAGGCTACTTCTCCCGATGCAATAAGTCTTCAGTTTTACTCAACTTGTGTCTGCATCTGCATCAGCATCTGTTTTGTTTTATTTATAGCGATATATCATTCATGTGGGGGATTGTTGGAAAATTGGACTTAAATGGGTATTATAAAGCTGTCCTGATTTTTCTGGACAGATTTTTGAGCAACTTTGAGCTCAAATTTAGGTGGGACCCACACTACGGAAATTGTGGGACCATATACGAACGCGTTCACCTCCGCAAGGAGATTAACGTAGTATATTCATATGTCCAATTTCAATAAGTTATGAATGATAATTATGTCCCCAAAGTGACTCACAAAGCAATGAAAGTTAATGAATTGGGTGTGTTTTTTACTCTTGTCCCACATTGGAAGAGTAGTGGAATTTTGATGAGTTAATAACACCCCAAGTATGGACTAAGGCTTGGATGCCTTGGGGGTATCCCAACTCTTTGAAGGGGAGATGACCTAAGCTATGCACGGGTTGACTTTCGGTGAAAAGTCCACATGCGCGCGCGTCCATCCGGCCGGCCGGCTCGGCTCGGCTCGGTTCGGCTTGGGCTTGGGCTTGGGCTTGGGCTTGGGCAAATCTCCTACATTTTTGGGCCGATTTTATTTAACTTTCTGGGCTTTAATTATTAATTAATTACGAAATTAATTAATTAATTAATAAACTGTTGGCAGTTATTGCCAACAGTCAACGGTTAATTTCGTTTAACTGTTTTGGAAGTTATTTGCCAACCGTCACCTACTTTGCTATAAATATAGATGCCTGCCTCCGTTTTTAAAAAATGAAAATTTTTCCTCCTCCAGAATTGCTGCCATTTTTCTTCCTGAAATTTCCTGTCATATTCTCTTCAGAAAATTCTTTTTTCGGCATAGCATCTGTTGCGTTGTTGTTGAGTATGGAACACAGAATTTGAGTTCGCTACAATTAATTATTGTCTTGTGCTACATAATTATTTGGAAAATCCGTTCTATCTTGGGAGACAATATTCATCAACCTCGGAGCACATTGGAGGGAATAAATTATCTTAAGGAAACTGTTCATAACAGGGCTCGGATTTATCTTTAATTCTTTTTATTATTTCTGCAAATTCAAGTAAGTGTTTCATTTCTGTAATTCTGTTTTTAATTCTGTAATTAATTCATAATTATGTACAATTGTTATTTATAAATAGTAGACATAACAATCTTAAGACAATTTAATTTAGTTCTACTGTTTTTAGTGTACAAAATTTTTTTTATTACTGAAATTTATTTGTTGGAAATAAATCTGTTTTGACAGAATAAAATGAATTAATTTACTGCTTTATTGTAGAAATTAGTAAAACAGTTTTGATATAGAAATTAATTTGTATACTATTTTTATATTCTGTTTTAGAAAATAAAATTTTATTTGTGTACTCTTGTTAAAATCTGTTTGTTTATATTTTTTCTTCTTAAATTATAATTCTGTTTTGTACGGAATTTTTTTTTATTATTAAAAATTAATGTGACACAGATTTTATATTTAATTCTGTTTTGTACGGAATTCTGTTTATATTATACTTTAAATTCTGAATAATTATTTGAATTCTTTTTGAATTCATTTATTTTGAATTATATTTGGAGAAAATTTTTGCAAAGAATTTTGTATTCTGTTTTGATTAATTCATTTTATATGAATTTTATCATTGATAAAAATTCTGTTTTTGTAACAGAAATGGAATCACAAAGTACGAACACTACTCCTACGAAACTGATTGTCACCAACACAAATGTGACTGCACCCGTATCTATGCCACACGGGGAGAAATCGGAAAAGTTCACTGGGGCTGACTTAAAACGTTGGCAAGGACAAATGTACTTCAATCTCACTACCTGCCAACTGGGCAGGTTTGTATATGAAGATTGCCCCTCTATTCAAGAGGGAGATGACGCTGAAAAGGTTGCTGCTGTCGATGCTTGGATGCACTCGGACTACCTATGCCGAAATTATATTTTGGCCTACTTGGACAAGACTTTGTACCATGTCTATTGCACTATCAAAACTTCCAAGGAATTATGGAATTCTTTGGAAAAGAAGTATAAAACTGAAGATACCGGGATGAAGAAATTTATCGTTGGGCGTTTTCTGGACTTCAAAATGCTTGATTCTAAATCTTTGATCTCGCAAGTGCAAGAATTCCAAGTGATCCTCCACAACATTCATGTTGAAGGAATGCCAATTAGTGAAACTTTCCAAGTTGCTGCAATTGTTGAAAAGTTGCCACCTTCTTGGACTTTGTTCAAAAACTATCTCAAGCACAAGCGTAAGGAGATGAATGTGGAGGAGTTGGTAGTCCGGCTAAGAATCGAAGAAGACAACCGTGAGTCTCAAAAGAAAAGTGGTAAGAATCCGATGGAAACAAAGGTCCATGTCGTCGAAGGTCCTAAAAAGAACAAACGAAAGTATGATGGGGAAGGCACTTCCAAACATAACAAGAAAAAGTTCAAAGGCAAATGCTACAATTGTGGTAAACCGGGACACCGCTCAAGTGAGTGTCGTAAGCTTAATAAGAAAAATAAAAATAACTCTCAAGCAAATGTGACTGAGGGTGAGCGTATCACCAATGATTTGGCGGATATGAATCTTTCTGCCGTTGTCTCTGAATGTAACTTGGTGGAAATACGAATGAATTGTGGGTGGACACTGGAGCCACGCGACACATTTGTGCAAACAAATGGATGTTCTCCACCTATAAGCCTTTGGAAAATGAGGAGAACCTTTTTATGGGAAATTCTTCCACTTCTAAGGTGGTGGGACAAGGAAAGATTGCTTTGAAAATGACTTCTGGAAAGAAACTTACTCTCAACAATGTTCTTCACGTTCCTAATATTCGAAAGAATCTGATTTCTGGATCTCTCCTTACTAAGAATGGTTTCAAGCTTGTGTTTGTGTCTGATCGCTTTGTGTTGTCTAAAAATGACATGTATGTAGGAAAGGTCTACCTAAATGAGGGGCTCTTTAAACTGAATGTTCTTACTGTAACCCCTAAAACATTAGTTTCAATGAATGAAGTTGCTAGTTCTTCTTACTTGATTGAGTCATCTAATATTTGGCATGCTAGATTGGGACATGTTAATTTTGATACATTGCGTAGATTAATTAACTTGGAATTTTTGCCAAAATTCAATATTGATAAAAATCATAAATGTGAAATTTGTGTGGAATCTAAATTAGCTATATTACCTTTCCATTCTATTGAAAGGATAACTGAACCTTTAGATTTAATTCACACCGATATTTGTGATTTAAAATTTGTTCAAACTAGAGGTGGGAAAAAGTGTTTTATTACTTTTATTGACGATTGCACAAAATATTGCTATGTATATTTGTTACATAGTAAAGATGAGGCTATTAATGCATTTAAACAATATAAGAATGAAGTTGAGAATCAATTAAGCAAAACGATAAAGGCTATTAGATGTGATAGAGGAGGTGAATATGAATATCCATTTGAGGAATTTTGTTCTGAAAATGGGATTATTCATCAAACAACCGCTCCTTATTCTCCTCAATCGAATGGTGTTGCTGAACGCAAAAACCGTACTTTGAAAGAAATGATGAACTCAATGTTATTAAGTTCAGGAGCTCCACAAAATTTGTGGGGGGGGGAAGCCTTACTTTCTGCGGAAGCCTTACTTTCTGCTAATTACATTCTCAATAAAGTACCTCACAAAAAGACTCACAAGACACCTTATGAATTATGGAATGGTCGAAGACCTTCCTATAAATATTTACGAGTGTGGCCAAAGTGATGGTTCCTAAACCTAAAAAGGTAAGAATAGGGCCAAAAACCGTGGATTGTGTATTCATCGGTTATGCTACTAATAGCAGTGCATATCGATTTCTAGTTTGTAAATCTGAGATTTCGGACATTCATGTAAATACGGTTATTGAATCGAGGGATGCTTTAGTTTTTTAAAATAAATTCCCGTATAACACTACCCGAGAATCTGGTCCTCCTAAAAGGACAACTCAAGCTACTACAAGTGGTACTCATCAAACTATTGAATCAATAGAGGATGAACCAAGACGTAGTAAAAGAGCAAAAACCTCGACTTCTTTTGGTCCGGATTTTCTAACATATTTGTTAGAAAATGAACCTCAATCGTATAAAGAAGCTATATCCTTACCCGATGCTTCCAATTGGAAAGAAGCAATTAATAGTGAAATTGAATCCATATTACAAAATCATACATGGGAACTAGTGGATCTTCCACCAGGTTCAAAACCGTTAGGTTATAAATGGATCTTCAAAAAGAAATTGAAGGCCGATGGATCAATTGATAAATATAAAGCTAGACTTGTAGCTAAAGGCTATAGGCAAAAGGAAGGGTTGGATTACTTCGACACATATTCACCGGTAATAAGAATAACGTCCATTCGGATGTTAATAGCAATAGCTGCTATTAATGGACTTGAAATACATCAAATGGATGTAAAAACTGCATTCTTAAACGGTGAACTAGACGAAGAAATTTATATGGAGCAACCTGAAGGGTTCAAAGGTCCCGGACAAGAAGGAAAAGTATGTAAGCTTGTTAAATCACTATATGGATTAAAACAAGCACCTAAACAATGGCATGCAAAATTTGATAATGCAATGTTATCAAATGGTTTCAAAATTAATGAATGCGATAAATGTGTTTACTGTAAATACATTCATAATGGATATGTCATTGTATGCCTCTATGTTGATGATATGCTTATCATGGGTAGTAACTTGGAAATTGTCAAAACTACAAAACAAATGTTGAGTAGTAGATTTGACATGAAAGATATGGGAATCGCCGATGTTATATTAGGAATTCAAATTTCTAGAACATCGGATGGACTTATATTATCTCAATCTCATTACATTGAGAAAGTACTTGAAAAATTCAAGAAGTATGATATTAGTCCTACCAAGACACCTGTAGATGAAAATTTACATCTAGCAAGAAATAATGGTGAAAGCATATCTCAACTAGAATATTCTCGTATTATCGGCAGTTTAATGTATATCATGAACTGTACGCGACCGGACATAGCATACTCAATAAGAAAGCTAAGTCGATTTACGAGTAATCCAGGAAGAGATCACTGGAAAGCAATATTGAGAGTTTTGGGTTATTTAAAATATACTCAAAACTATGGATTGCATTACTCAAAATATCCAGCTGTTCTTGAAGGACATTGCGATGCAAATTGGATATCTGATACAAAAGACTCTAAGTCTACGAGTGGGTATGTGTTTACCCTCAGAGGTGCAGCCGTATCTTGGAAATCCTCAAAACAAACGTGCATTTCTAGATCGACAATGGAATCTGAATTCATTGCACTAGACAAAGCTGGAGAAGAAGCTGAATGGCTTCGAAATTTCTTAGAGGATGTTCCAAATTGGTCTAAACCTGTGCCCGCAATATGTATACATTGCGATAGCCAATCAGCGTTTGGAAGGGCACAAAATCACATGTATAACGGAAAGTCACGACATATTCGTCGTAGACACAATACCGTTAGACAACTTCTCTCAAACGGAATTATCACAACTGACTATGTAAAGTCAAAAGATAATATATCGGATCCACTAACGAAAGGTTTAAACCGACTGCAAGTTGAAAGATCATCGAGAGGAATGGGTCTAAAGCCTATAAATAAATAAGAATCAATATAGTGGCAACCCAATCTAGCTGACTGGAGATCCCAAGATCTAGGTTCAATGGGCGAACCGAACTACGTTGTATATAGTAAGCACTGGAGGATATATCATCCTATCCATTCCAAACATGAGACAGTGCATATCTGCCGCGAAATTAGGATAAGTTATGCTTTTAATGAAATCTATATCTTAGTATGTCTAAGTGGGGTATTGCAGAATACTCTTTATGGAAGTCACCTACGTAAGTAAGAAGGGGGCCACTTCTATGAGAATAATGAAAGGCATATTCTCTAAAATACTTGCGAAACCAAGTGGTGATCACGGCCAAAATGAACACAAACGTGAGAACCAAGTGTGTTGAAGAATTGTTGTGTGAATACTGTTGTCTAGGTTTACAAAAACGGTTGACGGTTCAAGGACGTGAAGTCTACTGATTAACCAAGTAAATCCGGTAGTATATCACTAAGGAAAGTTCAAGGCCATTAGGCTACTTCTCCCGATGCAATAAGTCTTCAGTTTTACTCAACTTGTGTCTGCATCTGCATCAGCATCTGTTTTGTTTTATTTATAGCGATATATCATTCATGTGGGGGATTGTTGGAAAATTGGACTTAAATGGGTATTATAAAGCTGTCCAGATTTTTCTGGACAGATTTTTGAGCAACTTTGAGCTCAAATTTAGGTAGGACCCACACTACGGAAATTATGGGACCATATACGAACGCGTTCACCTCCGCAAGGAGATTAATGTAGTATATTCATATGACCAATTTCAATAAGTTATGAATGATAATTATGTCCCCAAAGTGACTCACAAAGCAATGAAAGTTAATGAATTTGGTGTGTTTTTTACTCTTGTCCCACATTGGAAGAGTAGTGGAATTTTGATGAGTTAATAACACCCCAAGTATGGACTAAGGCTTGGATGCCTTGGGGGTATCCCAACTCTTTGAAGGGGAGATGACCTAAGCTATGCACGGGTTGACTTTCGGTCAAAGGTCCACACGCGCGCGCGCACGCGTCCGTCCGGCCGGCTCGGCTCGGCTCGGCTCGGGCTTGGGCTTGGGCTTATAAAAATCTCCTACATTTTTGGGCCGAATTTATTTAACTTTTTGGGCTTTACTTATTAATTAATTACGAAATTAATTAATTAATTAATAAACTGTTGGCAGTTATTGCCAACAGTCAACAGTTAATTTCGTTTAACTGTTTTGGTAGTTATTTGCCAACCGTCACCTACTTTGCTATAAATACAAATGCCTGCCTCCGTTTTTAAAAAATGAAAATTTTCCCTCCTCCAAAATGGCTGCCATTTTTCTTCCTGAAATTTCCTGTCATATTCTCTTCAGAAAATTCTTTTTTCTTCATAGAATCTGTTGCGTTGTTGTTCAGTATGGAACGCAGAATTTGAGTACGCTGCAATTAATTATTGTCTTGTGCTACATAATTAATTGGAAAATCCGTTCTATCTTGGGAGACAATATTCATCAACCTCGGAGCACATTGGAGGGAATAAATTGTCTTAAGGAAACTGTTCATAACAGGGCTCAGATTTATCTTTAATTCTTTTTATTATTTCTGCAAATTCAAGTAAGTGTTTCATTTCTGTAATTCTGTTTTTAATTCTGTAATTAATTAATAATTCATAATTATGTACAATTGTTATTTATAAATAGTAGACATAACAATCTTAAGACAATTTAATTTAGTTCTACTGTTTTTAGTGTACATAATTTTTTTTATTACAGAAATTTATTTGTTGGAAATAAATCTGTTTTGACAGAATAAAATGAATTAATTTACTGCTTTATTGTAGAAATTAGTAAAACAGTTTTGATATAGAAATTAATTTCTATACTATTTTTATATTCTGTTTTAGAAAATAAAATTTTATTTGTGTACTCTTGTTAAAATCTGTTTATCCATATTTTTTCTTCTTAAATTATAATTCTGTTTTGTACGGAATTTTTTTTTATTATTAAAAATTAGTGTGACACGGATTTTATATTTAATTCTGTTTTGTACGGAATTCTGTTTATATTATAATTTAAATTCTGAATTATTATTTGAATTCTTTTGGAATTCATTTATTGTGAATTATATTTGGAGGAAATTGTTGCACATAATTTTGTATTCTGTTTGGATTAATTCATTTTATATGAATTTTATCATTGATAAAAATTCTGTTTTTGTAACAGAAATGGAATTACAAAGTACGAACACTACTCCTACGAAACTGATTGTCACCAACACATATGTGACTGCACCCGTATCTATGCCACACGGGGAGAAACCGAAAAAGTTCATTGGGGCTAACTTCAAACGTTGGCAAGGACAAATGTACTTCTATCTCACTACCTGCCAACTGGGCAGGTTTGTATATGAAGATTGCCCCTCTATTCAAGAGGGAGATGACACTGAGAAGGTTGCTGCTGTCGATGCTTGGAAGCACTCGGACTACCTATGCCGAAATTATATTTTGGCCGACTTGGACAAGACTTTGTACCATGTCTATTGCACTATCAAAACTTCCAAGGAATTATGGAATTCTTTGGAAAAGAAGTATAAAACTGAAGATGCCGGGATGAAGAAATTTATTGTTGGGCGTTTTCTGGACTTCAAAATGGTTGATTCTAAATCTGTGATCTCGCAAGTGCAAGAATTCCAAGTGATCCTCCACGACATTCATGCTGAAGGAATGCCAATTAGTGAAACTTTCCAAGTTGCTGAAATTGTTGAAAAGTTGCCACCTTCTTGGACTTTGTTCAAAAACTATCTCAAGCCCAAGCGTAAGGAGATGAATGTGGAGGAGTTGGTGGTCCGGCTAAGAATCGAAGAAGACAACCGTGAGTCTCAAAAGAAAAGTGGGAAGAATCCGATGGAAACAAAGGTCCATGTCGTTGAAGGTCCTGAAAAGAACAAACGAAAGTATGATGGGGAAGGCACTTCCAAACATAACAAGAAAAAGTTCAAAGGCAAATGCTACAATTGTGGTAAACCGGGACACTGCTCAAGTGAGTTTCGTAAGCCTAAGAAGAAAAATAAAAATAACTCTCAAGCAAATGTGACTGAGGGTGAGAATATCACCAATGATTTGGCGGATATGAATCTTTCTGCCGTTGTCTCCGAATGTAACTTGGTTGGAAATACCAAGGAATGGTGGGTGGACACTGGAGCCACACGACACATTTGTGCGAACAAATGGATGTTCTCCACCTATAAGCCTTTGGAAAATGAGGAGAACCTTTTTATGGGAAATTCTTCCACTTCAAAGGTGGTGGGACAAGGAAAGATTGCTTTGAAAATGACTTCTGAAAAGGAACTTACTCTCAACAATGTTCTTCACGTGCCTGATATCCGAAAGAATCTGATTTCTGGATCTCTCCTTACTAAGAATGGTTCCAAGCTTGTGTTTGTGTCAGATCGCTTTGTGTTGTCTAAAAATGACATGTATGTAGAAAAGGGCTACCTAAATGAGAGGCTTTTAAACTGAATGTTCTTACTGTAACCCCTGTTTCAATGAATGAAGTTGCTAGTTCTTCTTACTTGATTGAGTCATCTAATATTTGGCATGCTAGATTGGGACATGTTAATTTTGATACATTGCGTAGATTAAATAACTTGGAATTTTTGCCAAAATTCAATATTGATAAAAATCATAAATGTGAAATTTGTGTGGAATCTAAATTAGCTAGATTACCTTTCCATTCTATTGAAAGGATAACTGAACCTTTAGATTTAATTCACACCGATATTTGTGATTTAAAATTTATTCAAACTAGAGGTGGGAAAAAGTATTTTATTACTTTTATTGACGATTGTACAAAATATTGCTATGTATATTTGTTACATAGTAAAGATGAGGCTATTAATGCATTTAAACAATATAAGAATGAAGTTGAGAATCAATTAAGCAAAACGATAAAGGCTATTAGAAGTGATAGAGGAGGTGAATATGAATATCCATTTGAGAAATTTTGTTCTGAAAATGGGATTATTCATCAAACAACCGCTCCTTATTCTCCTCAATCGAATGGTGTTGCTGAACGCAAAAACCGTACTTTGAAAGAAATGATGAACTCAATGTTATTAAGTTCAGGAGCTCCACAAAATTTTTGGGGGGAAGCCTTACTTTCTGCTAATTACATTCTCAATAAAGTACCTCACAAAAAGACTCACAAGACACCTTATGAATTATGGAAAGGTCGAAGACCTTCCTATATATATTTACGAATGTGGGGGTGCTTAGCCAAAGTGATGGTTCCTAAACCTAAAAAGGTAATAATGGGGCCAAAAACCGTGGATTGTGTATTCATCGGTTATGCTACTAATAGCAGTGCATATCGATTTCTAGTTTGTAAATATGAGATTTCGGACATTCATGTAAATACGGTTATTGAATCGAGGGATGCTTCATTTTTTGAAAATGAATTCCCGTATAACATGACCCGAGAATCTGGTCCTCCTAAAAGGAAAAATCAAGCTACTACAAGTGGTACTCATCAACCTATTGAATCAATAGAGGATGAACCAAGACGTAGTAAAAGAGCAAAAACCTCGACTTCTTTCGGTCCGAATTTTCTAACATATTTGTTAGAAAATGAACCTCAATCGTATAAAGAAGCTATATCCTTACCCGATGCTTCCAATTGGAAAGAAGCAATTAATAGTGAAATTGAATCCATATTACAAAATCATACATGGGAACTAGTGGATCTTCCACCAGGTTCAAAACCGTTAGGTTATAAATGGATCTTCAAAAAGAAATTGAAGGCCGATGGATCAATTGATAAATATAAAGCTAGACTTGTAGCTAAAGGCTATAGGCAAAAGGAAGGGTTGGATTACTTCGACACATATTCACCGGTAACAACAATAACGTCCATTCGGATGTTAATAGCAATAGCTGCTATTAATGGACTTGAAATACATCAAATGGATGTAAAAACTGCATTCTTAAACGGTGAACTAGACGAGGAAATTTATATGGAGCAACCTGAAGGGTTCAAAGCTCCCGGACAAGAAGGAAAAGTATGTAAGCTTGTTAAATCACTATATGGATTAAAACAAGCACCTAAACAATGGCATGAAAAATTTGATAATGCAATGTTATCAAATGGTTTCAAAATTAATGAATGCGATAAATGTGTTTACTTTAAATACATTCATAATGGATATGTCATTGTATGCCTCTATGTTGATGATATGCCTATCATGGGTAGTAACTTGGAAATTGTCAAAACTACAAAACAAATGTTGAGTAGTAGATTTGACATGAAAGATATGGGAATCGCCGATGTTATATTAGGAATTAAAATTTCTAGAACATCGGATGGACTTATATTATCTCAATCTCATTACATTGAGAAAGTACTTGAAAAATTCAAGAAGTATGATATTAGTCCTACCAAGACACCTGTAGATGAAAATTTACATCTAGCAAGAAATAATGGTGAAAGCATATCTCAACTAGAATATTCTCGTATTATCGGCAGTTTAATGTATATCATGAACTGTACGCGACCGGACATAGCATACTCAATAAGTAAGCTAAGTCGATTTACGAGTAATCCAGGAAGAGATCACTGGAAAGAAATATTGAGAGTTTCGGGTTATTTAAAATATACTCAAAACTATGGATTGCATTACTCAAAATATCCAGTTGTTCTTGAAGGACATTGCGATGCAAATTGGATATCTGATACAAAAGTCTCTAAGTCTACGAGTGGGTATGTGTTTACCCTCGGAGGTGCAGCCGTATCTTGGAAATCCTCAAAACAAACGTGCATTGCTAGATCGACAATGGAATTTGAATTCATTGCACTAGACAAAGCTGGAGAAGAAGATGAATGGCTTCGAAATTTCTTAGAGGATGTTCCAAATTGGTCTAAACATGTGCCCGCAATATGTATACATTGCGATAGCCAATCAGCGATTGGAAGGGCACAAAATCACATGTATAACGGAAAGTCACGACATATTCGTCGTAGACACAATACCGTTAGACAACTTCTCTCAAACGGAATTATCACAATGGACTATGTAAAGTCAAAAGATAATATATCGGATCCACTAACGAAAGGTTTAAACCGAGAGCAAGTTGAAATATCATCGAGAGGAATGGGTCTAAAGCCTATAAATAAATAAGAATCAATATAGTGGCAACCCAACCTAGCTAACTGGAGATACCAAGATCTAGGTTCAATGGGCAAACCGAACTACGTTGTATTCAGTAAGCACTGGAGGATATATTATCATATCCATTCCAAAGATGAGACAGTGCATATCTGCCGCGAAATTAGTATAAGTTATGCTTTTAATGACATATATATCTTAGTACGTCTAAGTGGGGTATTGCAGAATACTCTTTATGGAAGTCACCTACGTAAGTAAGAAGGGGGCCACTTCTATGAGAATAATGAAAGGCATATTCTCTAAAATACTTGCGGAACCAAATGGTGTTCATGGCCAAAATGAACACAAACGTGAGAACCAACTGTGTTGAAGAATTATTGTGTGAATACTGTTGTCTAGGTTTACAAAAACGGTTGACGGTTCAAGGACATGAAGTCTACTGATTAACCAAGTAAATCCGATAGTATATCACTAAGGAAAGTTCAAGGCCACTAGGCTACTTCTCCCGATGCAATAAGTCTTCAGTTTTACTCAACTTGTGTCTGCACCTGCATCAGCATCTGTTTTGTTTTATTTATAGCGATATATCATTCATGTGGGGGATTGTTGGAAAATTGGACTTAAATGGGTATTATAAAGCTGTCCAGATTTTTCTGGACAGATTTTTGAGCAACTTTGAGCTCAAATTTAGGTGGGACGCACACTACGGAAATTGTGGGACCATATACGAACGCGTTCACCTCCGTAAGGAGATTAACGTAGTATATTCATATGTCCAATTTCAATAAGTTATGAATGATAATTATGTCCCCAAAGTGACTCACAAAGCAATGAAAGTTAACGAATTGGGTGTGTTTTTTACTCTTGTCCCACATTGGATGAGTGCTGGAATTTTGATGAGTTAATAACAGCCCAACTATGGACTAAGGCTTGGATGCCTTGGGGATATCCCAACTCTTTGAAGGGGAGATGACCTAAGCTATGCACGGGTTGACTTTCGGTCAAAAGTCCACACGCGCGCGCGCGCGCGTCCGTCCGGCCGGCCGGCTCGACTCGGTTCGGGCTTGGGCTTGGGCTTGGGCTTGGGCTTATAAAAATCTCCTACATTTTTGGGCCGAATTTATTTAACTTTCTGGGCTTTAATTATTAATTAATTACGAAATTAGTTAATTAATTAATAAACTCTTGGCAGTTATTGCCAATAGTCAACAGTTAATTTCGTTGAACTATTTTGACAGTTATTTGCCAACCGTCACCTACTTTGCTATAAATACAGATACCTCCCTCCGTTTTTAAAAAATGAAAATTTTCCCTCCTCCAGAATTGCTGCCATTTTTCTTCCTGAAATTTCCTGGCATATTCTCTTCAGAAAATTCTTTTTTCTGCATAGCATCTGTTGCGTTGTTGGTCAGTATGGAACACAGAATTTGAGTTCGCTGCAATTAATTATTGTCTTGTGCTACATAATTAATTGGAAAATCCGTTCTATCTTGAGAGACAATATTCATCAACCTCGGAGCACATTGGAGGGAATAAATTGTCTTAAGGAAACTGTTCATAACAGGGCTCAGATTTATCTTTAATTCTTTTTATTATTTATGCAAATTCAATTAAGTGTTTCATTTCTGTAATTCTATTTTTAATTCTGTAATTAATTAATAATTCATAATTCTGTACAATTGTTATTTATAAATAGTAGACATAACAATCTTAACACAATTTAATTTAGTTCTACTGTTTTTAGTGTACAGAATTTTTTTTATTACAGAAATTTATTTGTTGGAAATAAATCTGTTTTGACAGAATAAAATGAATTAATTTACTGCTTTATTGTAGAAATTAGTAAAACAGTTTTGATATAGAAATTAATTTCTATACTGTTTTTATATTCTGTTTTAGAAAATAAAATTTTATTTGTGTACTCTTGTTAAAATCTGTTTATCTATATTTTTTCTTCTTTAATTATAATTCTGTTTTGTACGGAATTTTTTTATTATTATTAAAAATTAGTGTGACACAGATTTTATATTTAATTCTGTTTTGTACGGAATTCTTTTTATATTATACTTTAAATTCTGAATTATTATTTGAATTCTTTTGGAATTCATTTATTGTGAATTATATTTGGAGGAAATTGTTGCACAGAATTTTGTATTCTGTTTTGATTAATTCATTTTATATGAATTTTATCATTGATAAAAATTCTGTTTTTGTAACAGAAATGGAATCACAAAGTATGAACACTACTCCTACGAAACTGATTGTCACCAACACAAATGTGACTGCACCCGTATCTATGCCACACGGGGAGAAACCGAAAAAGTTCATTCTGGCTGACTTCAAACATTGGCAAGGACAAATGTACTTCTATCTCACTACCTGCCAACTGGGCAGGTTTGTATATGAAGATTGCCCCTCTATTCAAGAGGGAGATGACGCTGAAAAGGTTGCTGCTGTCGATGCTTGGAAGCACTCGGACTACCTATGCTGAAATTATATTTTGGCCTACTTGGACAAGACTTTGTACCATGTCTATTGCACTATTAAAACTTCCAAGGAATTATGGAATTCTTTGGAAAAGAAGTATAAAACTGAAGAAGCCGGGATGAAGAAATTTATCGTTGGGCGTTTTCTGGACTTCAAAATGGTTGATTCTAAATCTGTGATCTCGCAAGTGCAAGAACTCCAAGTGATCCTCCACGACATTCATGCTGAAGGAATGTCAATTAGTGAAACTTTCCAAGTTCCTGCAATTGTTGAAAAGTTGCCACCTTCTCGGACTTTGTTCAAAAACTATCTCAAGCACAAGCGTAAGGAGATGAATGTGGAGGAGTTGGTGGTCCGGCTAAGAACCGAAGAAGACAACCGTGAGTCTCAAAAAGAAATGTGGGAAGAATCCGATGGAAACAAAGGTCCATGTCGTTGAAGGTCCTAAAAAGAACAAACCAAAGTATGATGGGGAAGGCACTTCCAAACATAACAAGAAAAAGTTCAAAGTCAAATGCTACAATTGTGGTAAACCGGGACACCGCTCAAGTGAGTGTCGTAAGCCTAAGAAGCAAAATAAAAATAACTCTCAAGCAAATGTGACTGAGGGTGAGAATATCACCAATGATTTGGCGGATATGAATCTTTCTGCCGTTGTCTCTGAATGTAACTTGGTTGGAAATACCAAGGAATGGTGGGTGGACACTGGAGCCACACGACACATTTGTGCAAACAAATTGATGTTTACCACCTATAAGCCTTTGGAAAATGAGGAGAACCTTTTTATGGGAAATTCTTCCACTTCTAAGGTGGTGGGACAAGGAAAGACTGCTTTGAAAATGACTTCTGGAAAGGAACTTACTCTCAACAATGTTCTTCACGTGCCTGATATCCGAAAGAATCTGATTTCTGGATCTCTCCTTACTAAGAATGGTTTCAAGCTTGTGTTTGTGTCTGATCGCTTTGTGTTGTCTAAAAATGACATGTATGTAGGAAAGGGCTACCTAAATGAGGGGCTCTTTAAACTGAATGTTCTTACTGTAACCCCTAAAACATCTGTTTCAATGAATGAAGTTGCTAGTTCTTCTTACTTGATTGAGTCATCTAATATTTGGCATGCTAGATTGGGACATGTTAATTTTGATACATTGCGTAGATTAAATAACTTGGAATTTTTGCCAAAATTCAATATTGATGAAAATCATAAATGTGAAATTTGTGTGGAATCTAAATTAGCTAGATTACCTTTCCATTCTATTGAAAGGATAACTGAACCTTTAGATTTAATTCACACCGATATTTGTGATTTAAAATTTATTCAAACTAGAGGTGGGAAAAAGTATTTTATTACTTTTATTGACGATTGTACAAAATATTGCTATGTATATTTGTTACATAGTAAAGATGAGGCTATTAACGCATTTAAACAATATAAGAATGAAGTTGAGAATCAATTAAGCAAAACGATAAAGGCTATTAGAAGTGATAGAGGAGGTGAATATGAATATCCATTTGAGAAATTTTGTTCTGAAAATGGGATTATTCATCAAACAACCACTCCTTATTCTCCTCAATCGAATGGTGTTGCTGAACGCAAAAACCGTACTTTGAAAGAAATGATGAACTCAATGTTATTAAGTTCAGGAGCTCCACAAAATTTTTGGGGGGAAGCCTTACTTTCTGCTAATTACATTCTCAATAAAGTACCTCACAAAAAGACTCACAAGACACCTTATGAATTATGGAAAGGTCGAAGACCTTCCTATAAATATTTACGAGTGTGGGGGTGCTTAGCCAAAGTGATGGTTCCTAAACCTAAAAAGGTAATAATGGGGCCAAAAACCGTGGATTGTGTATTCATCGGTTATGCTACTAATAGCAGTGCATATCGATTTCTAGTTTGTAAATATGAGATTTCGGACATTCATGTAAATACGGTTATTGAATCGAGGGATGCTTCATTTTTTGAAAATGAATTCCCGTATAACATGACCCGAGAATCTGGTCCTCCTAAAAGGAAAAATCAAGCTACTACAAGTGGTACTCATCAACCTATTGAATCAATAGAGGATGAACCAAGACGTAGTAAAAGAGCAAAAACCTCGACTTCTTTCGGTCCGAATTTTCTAACATATTTGTTAGAAAATGAACCTCAATCGTATAAAGAAGCTATATCCTTACCCGATGCTTCCAATTGGAAAGAAGCAATTAATAGTGAAATTGAATCCATATTACAAAATCATACATGGGAACTAGTGGATCTTCCACCAGGTTCAAAACCGTTAGGTTATAAATGGATCTTCAAAAAGAAATTGAAGGCCGATGGATCAATTGATAAATATAAAGCTAGACTTGTAGCTAAAGGCTATAGGCAAAAGGAAGGGTTGGATTACTTCGACACATATTCACCGGTAACAAGAATAACGTCCATTCGGATGTTAATAGCAATAGCTGCTATTAATGGACTTGAAATACATCAAATGGATGTAAAAACTGCATTCTTAAACGGTGAACTAGACGAGGAAATTTATATGGAGCAACCTGAAGGGTTCAAAGCTCCCGGACAAGAAGGAAAAGTATGTAAGCTTGTTAAATCACTATATGGATTAAAACAAGCACCTAAACAATGGCATGAAAAATTTGATAATGCAATGTTATCAAATGGTTTCAAAATTAATGAATGCGATAAATGTGTTTACTTTAAATACATTCATAATGGATATCTCATTGTATGCCTCTATTTTGATGATATGCCTATCATGGGTAGTAACTTGGAAATTGTCAAAACTACAAAACAAATGTTGAGTAGTAGATTTGACATGAAAGATATGGGAATCGCGGATGTTATATTAGGAATTAAAATTTCTAGAACATCGGATGGACTTATATTATCTCAATCTCATTACATTGAGAAAGTACTTGAAAAATTCAAGAAGTATGATATTAGTCCTACCAAGACACCTATAGATGAAAATTTACATCTAGCAAGAAATAATGGTGAAAGCATATCTCAACTAGAATATTCTCGTATTATCGGCAGTTTAATGTATATCATGAACTGTACGCGACCGGACATAGCATACTCAATAAGTAAGCTAAGTCGATTTACGAGTAATCCAGGAAGAGATCACTGGAAAGAAATATTGAGAGTTTCGGGTTATTTAAAATATACTCAAAACTATGGATTGCATTACTCAAAATATCCAGTTGTTCTTGAAGGACATTGCGATGCAAATTGGATATCTGATACAAAAGTCTCTAAGTCTACGAGTGGGTATTTATTTACCCTCGGAGGTGCAGCCGTATCTTGGAAATCCTCAAAACAAACGTGCATTGCTAGATCGACAATGGAATCTGAATTCATTGCACTAGACAAAGCTGGAGAAGAAGATGAATGGCTTCGAAATTTCTTAGAGGATGTTCCAAATTGGTCTAAACCTGTGCCCGCAATATGTATACATTGCGATAGCCAATCAGCGATTGGAAGGGCACAAAATCACATGTATAACGGAAAGTCACGACATATTCGTCGTAGACACAATACCGTTAGACAACTTCTCTCAAACGGAATTATCACAATGGACTATGTAAAGTCAAAAGATAATATATCGGATCCACTAACGAAAGGTTTAAACCGAGAGCAAGTTGAAATATCATCGAGAGGAATGGGTCTAAAGCCTATAAATAAATAAGAATCAATATAGTGGCAACCCAACCTAGCTAACTGGAGATACCAAGATCTAGGTTCAATGGGCAAACCGAACTACGTTGTATTCAGTAAGCACTGGAGGATATATTATCCTATCCATTCCAAAGATGAGACACTGCATATCTGCCGCGAAATTAGTATAAGTTATGCTTTTAATGACATCTATATCTTATTACGTCTAAGTGGGGTATTGCAGAATACTCTTTATGGAAGTCACCTACGTAAGTAAGAAGGGGGCCACTTCTATGACAATAATGAAAGGCATATTCTCTAAAATACTTGCGGAACCAAATGGTGTTCACGGCCAAAATGAACACAAACGTGAGAACCAACTGTGTTGAAGAATTGTTGTGTGAATACTGTTGTCTAGGTTTACAAAAACGGTTGACGGTTCAAGGACGTGAAGTCTACTGATTAACCAAGTAAATCCGATAGTATATCACTAAGGAAAGTTCAAGGCCACTAGGCTACTTCTCCCGATGCAATAAGTCTTCAGTTTTACTCAACTTGTGTCTGCACCTGCATCAGCATCTGTTTTGTTTTATTTATAGCGATATATCATTCATGTGGGGGATTGTTGGAAAATTGGACTTAAATGGGTATTATAAAGCTGTCCAGATTTTTCTGGACAGATTTTTGAGCAACTTTGAGCTCAAATTTAGGTGGGACCCACACTACGAAAATTGTGGGACCATATACGAACGCGTTCACCTCCGTAAGGAGATTAACGTAGTATATTCATATGTCCAATTTCAATAAGTTATGAATGATAATTATGTCCCCAAAGTGACTCACAAAGCAATGAAAGTTAACGAATTGGGTGTGTTTTTTACTCTTGTCCCACATTGGAAGAGTGGTGGAATTTTGTTGAGTTAATAACAGCCCAACTATGGACTAAGGCTTGGATGCCTTGGGGATATCCCAACTCTTTGAAGGGGAGATGACCTAAGCTATGCACGGGTTGACTTTCGGTCAAAAGTCCACACGCGCGCGCGCGCGCGTCCGTCCGTTCGGCCGGCTCGACTCGGTTCGGGCTTGGGCTTGGGCTTGGGCTTATAAAAATCTCCTACATTTTTTGGCCGAATTTATTTAACTTTCTGGGCTTTAATTATTAATTAATTACGAAATTAGTTAATTAATTAATAAACTCTTGGCAGTTATTGCCAATAGTCAACAGTTAATTTCGTTTAACTATTTTGACAGTTATTTGCCAACCGTCACCTACTTTGCTATAAATACAGATACCTCCCTCCGTTTTTAAAAAATGAAAATTTTCCCTCCTCTAGAATTGCTGCCATTTTTGTTCCTGAAATTTCCTGGCATATTCTCTTCAGAAAATTCTTTTTTCTGCATAGCATCTGTTGCGTTGTTGGTCAGTATGGAACACAGAATTTGAGTTCGCTGCAATTAATTATTGTCTTGTGCTACATAATTAATTGGAAAATCCGTTCTATCTTGGGAGACAATATTCATCAACCTCGGAGCACATTGGAGGGAAAAAATTGTCTTAAGGAAACTGTTCATAACAGGGCTCGGATTTATCTTTAATTCTTTTTATTATTTCTGCAAATTCAATTAAGTGTTTCATTTCTCTAATTCTATTTTTAATTCTGTAATTAATTAATAATTCATAATTCTGTACAATTGTTATTTATAAATAGTAGACATAACAATCTTAACACAATTTAATTTAGTTCTACTGTTTTTAGTGTACATAATTTTTTTTATTACAGAAATATATTTGTTAGAAATAAATCTGTTTTGACAGAATAAAATGAATTAATTTACTGCTTTATTGTAGAAATTAGTAAAACAGTTTTGATATAGAAATTAATTTCTATACTGTTTTTATATTTTGTTTTAGAAAATAAAATTTTATTTGTGTACTCTTGTTAAAATTTGTTTATCTATATTTTTTCTTCTTAAATTATAATTCTGTTTTGTACGGAATTTTTTTTTATTATTAAAAATTAGTGTGACACAGATTTTATATTTAATTCTGTTTTGTACGGAATTCTTTTTATATTATACTTTAAATTCTGAATTATTATTTGAATTCTTTTGGAATTCATTTATTGTGAATTATATTTGGAGGAAATTGTTGCACAGAATTTTGTATTCTGTTTTGATTAATTCATTTTATATGAATTTTATCATTGATAAAAATTCTGTTTTTCTAACAGAAATGGAATCACAAAGTATGAACACTACTCCTACGAAACTGATTGTCACCAACACAAATGTGACTGCACCCGTATCTATGCCACACGGGGAGAAACAGGAAAAGTTCATTGGGGCTGACTTCAAACATTGGCAAGGACAAATGTACTTCTATCTCACTACCTGCCAACTGGGCAGGTTTGTATATGAAGATTGCCCCTCTATTCAAGAGGGAGATGACGCTGAAAAGGTTGCTGCTGTCGATGCTTGGAAGCACTCGGACTACCTATGCCGAAATTATATTTTGGCCTACTTGGACAAGACTTTGTACCATGTCTATTGCACTATCAAAACTTCCAAGGAATTATGGAATTCTTTGGAAAAGAAGTATAAAACTAAAGATGCCGGGATGAAGAAATTTATCGTTGGGCGTTTTCTGGACTTCAAAATGGTTGATTCTAAATCTGTGATCTCGCAAGTGCAAGAACTCCAAGTGATCCTCCACGACATTCATGCTGAAGGAATGTCAATTAGTGAAACTTTCAAGTTCCTGCAATTGTTGAAAAGTTGCCACCTTCTCGGACTTTGTTCAAAAACTATCTCAAGCACAAGCGTAAGGAGATGAATGTGGAGGAGTTGGTGGTCCGGCTAAGAACCGAAGAAGACAACCGTGAGTCTCAAAAGAAAAGTGGGAAGAATCCGATGGAAACAAAGGTCCATGTCGTTGAAGGTCCTAAAAAGAACAAACCAAAGTATGATGGGGAAGGCACTTCCAAACATAACAAGAAAAATTTCAAAGGCAAATGCTACAATTGTGGTAAACCGGGACACCGGTCAAGTGAGTGTCGTAAGCCTAAGAAGCAAAATAAAAATAACTCTCAAGCAAATGTGACTGAGGGTGAGAATATCACCAATGATTTGGCGGATATGAATCTTTCTGCCGTTGTCTCTGAATGTAACTTGGTTGGAAATACCAAGGAATGGTGGGTGGACACTGGAGCCACACGACACATTTGTGCAAACAAATTGATGTTCTCCACCTATAAGCCTTTGGAAAATGAGGAGAACCTTTTTATGGGAAATTCTTCCACTTCTAAGGTGGTGGGACAAGGAAAGATTGCTTTGAAAATGACTTCTGGAAAGGAACTTACTCTCAACAATGTTCTTCACGTGCCTGATATCCGAAAGAATCTGATTTCTGTATCTCTCCTTACTAAGAATGGTTTCAAGCTTGTGTTTGTGTCTGATCGCTTTGTGTTGTCTAAAAATGACATGTATGTAGGAAAGGGTTACCTAAATGAGGGGCTCTTTAAACTGAATGTTCTTACTGTAACCCCTAAAACATCTGTTTCAATGAATGAAGTTGCTAGTTCTTCTTACTTGATTGAGTCATCTAATATTTGGCATGCTAGATTCGGACATGTTAATTTTGATACATTGCGTAGATTAATTAACTTGGAATTTTTGCCAAAATTCAATATTGATAAAAATCATTAATGTGAAATTTGTGTGGAATCTAAATTAGCTAGATTACCTTTCCATTCTATTGAAAGGATAACTGAACCTTTAGAATTAATTCACACCGATATTTGTGATTTAAAATTTATTCAAACTAGAGGTGGGAAAAAGTATTTTATTACTTTTATTGACGATTGCACAAAATACTGCTATGTATATTTGTTACATAGTAAAGATGAGGCTATTATTGCATTTAAACAATATAAGAATGAAGTTGAGAATCAATTAAGCAAAACGATAAAGGCTATTAGAAGTGATAGAGGAGGTGAATATGAATATCCATTTGAGAAATTTTGTTCTGAAAATGGGATTATTCATCAAACAACCGCTCCTTATTCTCCTCAATCGAATGGTGTTGCTGAACGCAAAAACCGTACTTTGAAAGAAATGATGAACTCAATGTTATTAAGTTCAGGAGCTCCACAAAATTTGTGGGGGGGAAGCCTTACTTTCTGCTAATTACATTCTCAATAAAGTACCTCACAAAAAGACTCAAAAGACACCTTATGAATTATGGAAAGGTCGAAGACCTTCCTATAAATATTTACGAGTGTGGGGGTGCTTAGCCAAAGTGATGGTTCCTAAACCTAAAAAGGTAAGAATAGGGCCAAAAACCGTGGATTGTGTATTCATCGGTTATGCTACTAATAGCAATGCATATCGATTTCCAGTTTGTAAATATGAGATTTCAGACATTCATGTAAATACGGTTATTGAATCGAGGGATGCTTCATTTTTTGAAAATGAATGCCCATATAACATGACCCGAGAATCTGGTCCTCCTAAAAGGACAAATCAAGATACTACAAGTGGTACTCATCAACCTATTGAATCAATACAGGATGAACCAAGACGTAGTAAAAGAGCAAAAACCTCGACTTCTTTCGGTCCGGATTTTCTAACATATTTGTTAGAAAATGAACCTCAATCGTATAAAGAAGCTATATCCTTACCCAATGCTTCCAATTGGAAAGAAGCAATTAATAGTGAAATTGAATCCATATTACAAAATCATACATGGGAACTAGTGGATCTTCCACCAGGTTCAAAACCGTTAGGTTATAAATGGATCTTCAAAAAGAAATTGAAGGCCGATGTATCAATTGATAAATATAAAGCTAGACTTGTAGCTAAAGTCTATAGGCAAAAGGAAGGGTTGGATTACTTCGACACATATTCACCGGTAACAAGAATAACATCCATTCGGATGTTAATAGCAATAGCTGTTATTAATGGACTTGAAATACATCAAATGGATGTAAAAATTGCATTCTTAAACGGTGAACTGGACGAGGAAATTTATATGGAGCAACCTGAAGGGTTCAAAGCTCCCGGACAAGAAGGAAAAGTATGTAAGCTTGTTAAATCACTATATGGATTAAAACAATTACCTAAACAATGGCATGAAAAAATTTGTTAATGCAATGTTATCTAATGGTTTCAAAATTAATGAATGCGATAAATGTGTTTACTTAAAATACATTCATAATGGATATGTCATTGTATGCCTCTATGTTGATGATATGCTTATCATGGGTAGTAACTTGGAAATTGTCAAAACTACAAAACAAATGTTGAGTAGTAGATTTGACATGAAAGATATGGGAATCGCCGATGTTATATTAGGAATTAAAATTTCTAGAACATCGGATGGACACATATTATCTCAATCTCATTACATTGAGAAAGTACTTGAAAAATTCAAGAAGTATGATATTAGTCCTACCAAGACACCTGTAGATGTAAATTTACATATAACAAGAAATAATGGTGAAAGCATATCTCAACTAGAATATGCTCGTATTATCGGCAGTTTAATGTATATCATGAACTGTACGCGACCGGACATAGCATACTCAATAAGTAAGCTAAGTCGATTTACGAGTAATCCAGGAAGAGATCACTGGAAATTAATATTGAGAGTTTTGGGTTATTTAAATATACTCAAAACTATGGATTGCATTACTCAAAATATCCAGCTGTTCTTGAAGGACATTGCGACGCAAATTGGATATCTGATACAAAAGACTCTAAGTCTACGAGTGGGTATGTATTTACCCTCGGAGGTGCAGCCGTATCTTGGAAATCCTCAAAACAAACGTGCATTGCTAGATCGACAATGGAATCTGAATTCATTGCACTAGACAAAGCTGGAGAAGAAGCTGGATGGCTTCGAAATTTCTTAGAGGATGTTCCAAATTGGTCTAAACCTGTCCCGCAATATGTATACATTGCGATAGCCAATCAACGATTGGAAGGGTACAAAATCACATGTATAACGGAAAGTCACGACATATTCGTCGTAGACACAATACCGTTAGACAACTTCTCTCAAACGGAATTATCATAATTGACTATGTAAAGTCAAAAGATAATATATCGGATCCACTAACGAAAGGTTTAAACCGAGAGCAAGTTGAAAGATCATCGAGAGGAATGGGTCTAAAGCCTATAAATAAATAAGAATCAATATAGTGGCAACCCAACCTAGCTGACTGTAGATCCCAAGATCTAGGTTCAATGGTCAAACCGAACTACGTTTTATTCAGTAAGAACTCGAGGATATATCATCCTATCCATTCCAAAGATGAGACAGTGCATATCTGCCGCAAAATTAGGATAAGTTATGCTTTTAATGACATCTATATCTTAGTACGTTTAAGTGGGGTATTGCAGAATACTCTTTATGGAAGTCACCTACGTAAGTAAGAAGGGGGCCACTTCTATGAGAATAATGAAAGGCATATTCTCTAAAATACTTGCGTAACCAAGTGGTGTTCACGGCCAAAATGAACACAAACGTGAGAACCAACTGTGTTGAAGAATTATTGGGTGAATACTGTTGTCTAGGTTTACAAAAATGGTTGACGGTTCAAGGACGTGAAGTCTACTGATTAACCAACTAAATCCGATAGTATATCACTAAGGAAAGTTCAAGGCCACTAGGCTACTTCTCCCGATGCAATAAGTCTTCAGTTTTACTCAACTTGTGTTTGCATCTGCATCAGCATCTGTTTTGTTTTATTTATAGAGATATTTCGTTTAACTATTTTGGCAATTATTTGCCAACCGTCACCTACTTTGCTATAAATACAGATGCCTCCCTCCGTTTTTAAAAAATGAAAATTTTCCCTCCTCCAGAATTGCTGCCATTTTTCTTCCTGAAATTTCCTGTCATATTCTCTTCAGAAAATTATTTTTTCTGCATAGCATCTGTTGCGTTGTTGTTCAGTATGGAACACAGAATTTGAGTTCGCTGCAATTAATTATTGTCTTGTGCTACATAATTAATTGGAAAATCCGTTCTATCTTGGGAGACAATATTCATCAACCTCAGAGTACATTGGAGGGAATAAATTGTCTTAAGGAAACTTTTCATAACAGGGCTCGGATTTATCTTTAATTCTTTTTATTATTTCTGCAAATTCAAGTAAGTGTTTCATTTCTGTAATTCTGTTTTTAATTCTGTAATTAATTAATAATTCATAATTCTGTACAATTGTTATTTATAAATAGCAGACATAACATGAATGGTTAAAAGAAGATTGATAACCAACAATGGATGCAAACGATTGTGAAAAAATATGAGATGCATGGGGAATAGAAGCAGGATTCGAATCTTTTATCGTAAACCCTTCACTTTCAAAACCCTTGACTTACCTGTCCTTTGGTATTTTTTATTTCCGTGTGGTATTTCTCCTATAAAACCCCATTTCCCCTCACAACCTCTCTCAAACCATCACATTAGAATGGCAGAAGAAGCACATACCCACGAGCACAAGGAGGAAGTTGAGAGCACAGATCTTGGGAAAAAGCGTCAAGAGTGTTGGTTTGTGCATGAAACTAAAGTTGAGGAGTGTGAGCATGAAGAGAAAAAACCCTCTTTGCTAGAGATACTTCTCCGATCTGATAGCAGCTCTCTAATTTTTTATTCATATCTCTTTCTATGTATATAGATTTATCAATTTGGTCTATGTTGTGCATGGATTGTTTTGCTGCTGATGTTTTAGTAAATTTGGTTTGAAAAACTATTACCCCATATATTTTTATATACATATTTTTTATTTTTTCCAAAAAAAAAAAACAAAATGTGGAGGCACAAGCTCTGTAAGGTGTTGGTTCTCACCGCCAATGAACCAAAAGTTAGTGGAGCTTCCTGAAGTGCCCTATTGCGTGGTGGATTAAAGCAGGATGACAAATGATAAAAATGCTTGGGTCCATTTATATTCACTTACTATCTTTACATTCTTGATTTACTTCATATGTGTGATGACAATTTATATTGTTCGAAGGTGAGTGGCTAAAATAAAACAAAACAATGAGAAAATCTTTTTATCTTCTAACATAAAATGATTTGTGAAAAGAGGAAAATATTTTGAATTTATAAAAAGTTAACTCAATACGAAAATCCCAATTCAATCCATCCCCATCCCCCCCCCCCCCCCCTGTTTGGGATATTTTTCCATTAAATAGGTATTTTGATAGCAGGTGTTCAAGGAATATGACTGGTGGTAAGCCATGGTTTTAGAATCTCATTAAGAACAAAGCCAACACAATTAATTTTGGGGATGGGATAAAAACCAGCGTGTAATGAAGGGTTCAAAATGTTTTACCATATTTCCTACACTAGATAATATTGGTTTTGTGGATGGCTTGAAAGCTAATATGTTTAGCATAGGCCAAATGTACGATCATGTGATTGTTACCATGAATGAGTTTCAAATGATCAACTTATACAATATAATATGTTTAGCATAGGCCAAATGTACTGTAGTTATTAATCTTTCAAAGGGTCATCTCTAAATACAATATAATATTGAGAGATAAGGTAGAAAAAAAAGACTCAATATTTATATCATTTGCAATGTGAAATTTGTAAAATTTATAAGAATATGTAACCCTTTATATGTAATGATGTTAAAAAAGATTGTTTATATACCTATAATATAAGTTCTTTTTTTTTAGTTGTTTTTCTTCTTTTCTCATTGATTTACATTTTTTAAAATATGAAGTCGAGTGAAGAGGAAGTAGAAGAGGGAGGAGAGAAGATCAAGAGGAAGAAAAAGAAGGAACTCAAGGAGAAATTCGAAGAGAAGAAAATCGAGAAAAACGGAGAGGACACAAGCGTGCCGATAATTAAATGCGACGACAATGAAAAAATCCATGCCGAGCCAGAAGAAAAGAAAGGTTTCCTAGACAAGATTAAAGAGAAACTTTTTGGACATAAGAAAATCGATGAGGTTGTTGTACCACCACCGGCAGAGTGCGGAACCTCGGATGGCGAGGGAAAGAAGAAAAAAGGATTTCTTGAAAAGATCAAGGAGAAGCTGCGTGGATACCACCCCAAGACTAATAAAGAGAAGGAAAAAGAAACTCCTGCCCATTAAGGAGAGAAATATGGTGGTGTTAAGGGTCATGATTGTGTTGAAGTATTGGTTTGATTTTCTTTTTACTTTTTGAGTTACTGGGTTGAATTATACTTTTGTGGTTCAAGTTATGGTTTATGTTTTGGCATTTATGTTCTTTAGTGGGTGATCGGTTATTACCAAGTCCATATAGTTTTCGTATTGTGACCTGGACCGTATTATTAATGGATTGATTACTTTTGTTTCTAATTTGGATTTATTGATAGTATATTCTACCTTGTCTTAATATATACATGTTGTTTGTAATTATTTTTATATTTATTTTTTCTTGTTTTTTATTTATAAATTTTATTAATCATTTTTTAGTGATTTTTCAAAAAAATATTTTTTATTTAATAACAATAACTTCAATGGACTAAAAACGGAGAATACACCATATGTAAATAAAATATATTGTGACGTTAGCGACATACCATATAAATAAACCCAAATATAATTTTGTACATAATAACATTATATAATCGGATTTTCAAGAGCTGACCACCACACTTTCTCACACTCTCTCTCAAGTTGTGTTTGATTTTACCTATTAAATATAAATCAAAATCATTTAGACATAAGAAGTAATAAATATTGTTATTATTTTTTAGATAAGTAAGATGTTAGCGACTATATTTTTATCTAAATAATTAAGAGGTTCAAATGTAGAGTTATGTTTGATGTCGGAATGTAATTCCAGATTGAGATGAAAAAACAAATGTAACATATGAACATATAGACATGGAGAGATAGGGTCAAGTACATCTGGAATAGATACTGAAAACATCTCTTACCTTTTTCTACACTAATTTCTCTATAAAGATTTCTAACAGTCTTTAACGAATTCGAGTGGTTTCTCCACTCATCTATTATATTTTCATATATACATATTTATATGTCCTTAAGGTTTACTTTTTTATGTATTGTTTATACAATTTTATAAACCATTTATTCAACAATATTTACGTTTATATGCTTTTCTGATGTGGACAATTAGTAATCGAAGAAATTGTTGACTTTTAAGATCATATTTCGATGGACTGAAGAATATGATTTTTAGACTTTTAAGATTGGCAGTGACCCACAAGAATATGACTTTTAAGATCATATTTCGATGGACTGAAGAATTGTAATTGCAACATATTTTAAGGGTATTTTGAATACATACTGATATTATTGAAACTTTTTGGGATTATAATTTGAATTGTAACTATGAAAATATATTGAGTTTATCTATATATAAAGATTATTTTTTGACAATTTTATCTAACATATAACAAAGTTGCATCTTAACATTGAACAATGTAGCTTATATATTTGATATTCAATGTAGCAAAACACATTTTTAAATTTACACCATGAAAGTGTATGGACTACATCAATATATGTTTTACACATATACTCCAATATTTCTTTTCGACATTTCTGTCTAATAAAATATTTAGAGTAATTATATTACATTATATATGTATTTTAATCAATAAATCCACATTAGACTTCCTTCTTCATTGGAAACCAACCCCAAATAACTTCAACCAAAGGAGGCAAAGCATTTTTTCCGGAGAGAGTGTTTGTTGTGATTTGAAATATTCATTGAGCATTTTCGTATTTTATTGAGCCAAGCATCTATTGTTTAAAATATATGCCAAGAATTTATTCTTTAAAGTTTAATGATCAATGCAATTGTATTAGTAATTGACGTCTTCTCTTTTGTTTATAATTTTTAAGCGCAATAGTTCATACAAAATGTTATTCCAAGTTTTTAGTTTCATTTGAAATTTGATGTTTTTTTTGTTTCATACTAATGACATTATTAGTTTGCATAAAAATATTTTAATTTATACCATATATACATTATAACAAAGGCTATATGCGCGGGGTTTACTACTAATACATATATAAGAACATACATTTACATTCGTATATCTTTAGTATATAACTAAATTTGTAGATCATTCTCCCATAGTAACACGTGAAAGTCATAATTTTCCCAATTCTTATCCTTCTTATTCTCTCTCCGATTTACAACTGAGTTCCCTTACACTCTATCTCTCCTCAAGTTATCCTAATCCATGTTTCTTCTCTTCACATACTATGTTTCCACGTGTGTCTAATTATTTCTGCCTCAAAGACTAACTTCTCAAGTATTTTCAAGATAATCCTAGGCACCATTAGGTACGCAATAATATTTTTGAAGGATTGTTATCGCCGGGAAAGTAATTGCCTATAAATCTTTTACCATAATTTCAAATCCCTTCCCCTGCTTGGTTAACCAAAGGATTAATATCGTGAATCTAAATGTAGTGTTTGATTCATGTATGGAAAGTGACATGACAATGCATAGTATATAACAATAATATCCTTTAGTTACACACACACACACACACACACACACACACACATATATATATATATATATATATATATATATCACTGTTCTAAAAAACTCGCCTAGGGTCCGCCTAGGCTTGAGGCGTGGGAGAAACGCCCCGCCTTAAGCTTTTGACGCCTTATGCTTGGTAAAACCTAGAAGGCGCACTTTTTCTCTAAAAACAACAATGCTTTAGTGAAATGATATCGTATTTTAAAGATTTTTTTACAAACCGGACCATTATATCATCCAAAATAATCAATTAGTATTTTAATTTGCACTTATTCAAACATATTTGTATGATATGTAAAATTTTATTATTCTAATAGCCTTGTTATGGTTAAAAGATATTAAAATATATTAAAAAGGCCTAAACGCCTTTTCACGCCTTTTTACACCTAAGGCCCGCCTGGGCTTCTAAGGCTTAAGGCTTGGCCTCCACGCCTTGATCACGCCCTGCATTTTTTAGAACATTGATATATATATATATATATATATATATATATATATATATATATATATATATATAGAGAGAGAGAGAGAGAGAGAGAGAGAGAGAGAGAGAGAGAGACTCTCCAACATACCTAGCAACATACCTATTTTTTTAAAATAGTAAAAAAAAATAATTTTGAGTTAATATTTTTTATGAGTTCATGATATTTTAATATGATATTTTAATTTGCCCCTGTAAAAATATTCAGATCAAAACAATGTGTTTCGATATTTTTAAAAAATAGGTAAAAAAATTATAGTTTTAAAGTGTAAAAACTTACAGTTTTTTGACCCATTTTTTAAAAATAACAAAAACCATTATTTTCAATTGATTTTTTTATAGATGCACATTGAAATATCATGAGCCCATATAAAAAATATCATCTCAAAATGATATTTTGAACTATTTTAAAAAAAGGGTATATTCTAGGAGGGATGTTGGAGAGCTCTCTCTCTCTCTCTCTCTCTATATATATATATATATATATATATATATATATATATAGGCCTACTCTTGTGCGGACTAGTCCGCATTTTAAGAATGCGGACCAGACATGTGTCACTTGGCGGTGAGCCCAGAAAAGGGAGAGAGAGTGTGCCTATAATTTAGGCAATAATTTCTAGGCGCACCGTTAGGTGATAAATGTCCGGTCTGTATTCTTATAATGTGGACTAGTCCGCACAGGAGCATTATATATATATATATATATATATATATATATATATATATATATATATATATAATTAATCTTATTTGATAATGTTATAAAACAAAATAATATGATTCACTATTTATAAATCTATGAACAAAAATTGTTTTCTACATAAATATATTCAAATATTTACTAAGTTTAATAATTTATGGTATATCTATGTGCATTATAGTGTATGTTAATATAACAAGTTATTACATGAGGGAAAAATACGAAAAGAAAATTTGTAGGACTTTTAAGCTATTAATAGAATCTCACATAACAAAATTTTCTTCTCAAAATAATATTTAGATTTTATGGATAATTTTGATAATTTAATATTTTATAAGCATCTTTGTCTTCACTGAAATTATTGTAAGGATTTCCATAGGAACGTAAGAGTCCTACCTATTGGATGAATTTTGATTCCACCTTTTTTTCCACCAAAAAGGTAATCTAATTCCATTGTGGTCACATTCTCTTGTAACCTAACCTCACACCAAACATAGTAATGTTACACATTACCATAATTGTTAGAAGGAATCAAATTCCACCTAGTTTTTTTGCGTTCTAAATGGGTCTTATAGCAGACATTTACTATGTTTCCTCTTCCAAATCTTTAAACTTTCAATTTTCTCTGTCTACATTGTTTAATGTAACATGTCTATTAGGGGTGACAATATTGGAAACGACACGAAAACACAACACAATACAACATGAAATTGATCACATAGTAAAAAACTGTGCACCCTTATTATTTTAAAAGTATGTCGGACTATATAATACAAGATATTTTAAGAGAGTGTAATAAGCCATGTGGTAAAAAAATGTATGTAGCTTCAATTATATTGGAGTTTAGTGTAATTTTACTACACCACTTAAACATTTCAATTATATATTCAAATATGCATAAGAGTAAATAGATTATTTAAAACACCATTATATATGAGTTCAGTATATTTTTAATTTAAGGACAAAATAATTTAATGTACAAAAAAAGTTTTCATTCTCAAAACCACTTGAATAACATATTATAACTTTCCTCTTGTTATAAAGGATGCAGCATGCACTCCCACTTGTTATAAAGTCAACATGTATTTAAGTATATATTTATGAGTTTATAAAATTTTATGTAATTAGTTATAAAAAGATTTAGTTTTACAAAAAAAAAATATAGGAATAGGTAAAGGACCCACATCAAAACATTTCCTACCAGTAGGTATATATTACCTTAGAGACCAAAATGCTTTGTTATATACAATATTGGAGTCCCACATCAAAAATAGTTGCAAGTCCCACAACTATTAATATATTATAAATCTACTCGTAACTCACTTATAAATCTCGAACCGAATCTGGTCTAAGAGTCTTCTAGCTCTGGCCTGCTAATATTTCAAAAACTACGATGAACCCATTTTTGGGATCAGTAGAATGTTAATTTTACAGTGCACTAAGGGATCCTGTAAGATATCGAAGGGCATCCGTTGATTGAGTTTCAAATTTTTAATATGTATTTGAATGTAATCACCTGAATGAGAATTTAATTAGCGCGAGGGTTGACAATTATGTATTTGTGCCAATTTTTTATGTTTCTTGTCTATTTATGTTTAAAAAAAGATTGTTAAACACGTCTCTCGTGTTTTTAGGTTGGTCGTGTTCGTTTTAATTAAAAAAAATATAATATTAGATTGTGTCGTTTTCGTGTTAGATAAATCTTGTTCCGGTCGTGTCTGGCTTATCATGGCCCAATAACACGATTTGGCACCCATTTTGTGTGTGTGTGTGTGTGTGTGTATCTTCGCTTCCTTAACTATATAATTGCCAATTCCTCTACTTTCATAAAATTCCCTCGTAACTTGATCAAATATCATGTAAAAGATATTTAATTATGAGACACTAACGCTCATATTTTCAGAGGATCCATTACTATGATCTATTCTTGTTCATGCCTATTATTCTTCATATATTTTTTGTCCTTCTTTCTAAATTTTATCACTGACATTAACATTAAATATTTTCTCTATTTTAATTCACTTTAGTATTTACCAAATCCATTCCATCACCACAAAATATTTCCACATATAATAGTCAAGGATATGTTGAGTAAATAATGGATAGTCAGGTTTAATATGTGGAACGTTCTAGGAGAAGAAATTTTCGACAGTCGAATGCAAAAAAGTTCTGGAAATTATTTGAGGTCATTCTAGTCAAGTGGTTTGTGTCTTTATTCATTTATTAATTTTACAACTAGTTTTGTATTAGGATTCCTGCAATTGGGATTTTTAGATGTAATTAGAAAAGAAATAATTCTATTATTCCAGTGGCCATATGGGATTTCTCCGATACGGATTCACCCCAAAATAAGAGAATTTTGGCATGTGCGGGTCTTGAGAAATCTTTGCGGGCTCCCACATATATAAATTGTCCTTCATTAAATGATGACGAAAAGGTAGAACATGGAGTCACGAGCCTATTTTACTCAAAGTAGGCAAAAGTTGTTGTAGTTCTCATAGAAATGTCATCAAAGACAAATTGATGCATACCAAATCAAAAAAATTGAGGGTCCAGCGACTAAGTTACCGAACGGATAGGTGTTAGGCACCCATTCTTCCCTATTAGTATATCATAAGCTAGGATAATATTCTCATTTTCTCCAAAATATAATTCATGTGTATAATGTGTGTGATGTGAAAATAAGTTAGAAAAATAAATCGTCATATACACATCATGAGAAGGACGAAAATGATTTATTCTAAGGAGTATAAAAAGAAAGAAAATAATCTGACAAGGTACCCAAAATGTGTGCAGTGCGCGAAGAATGGAATATGTATGTATGAGGAGGGCGCTAAAAATATGATAATCAAAGGGACAATGATATGCCCAATATTTCGGACACACATCCGCCATGGTGAAATAAATATATGTGTCTGACGAAAAGTCTAAAAAAGAAACATAATAAAAGAATATGAAAGTATGATATGATTAACCAACGGATCATGATTTACTATGAGGAAGTGAATATGCATGTTTGATGGGTTACTAGTACTTATATATGTATATACGCATAATAATTCTAAATATTAGAACTAGTAAAGTAAATAAATAAGCTAATAGGACTGGAATATAGAGGATGACTAGGGACACCTAGATAGGCCAAAAAAGGCAACAAAGTCCATGTAGTTTGACAACACGCAAGGGTGGGGTTTAACCCATGAACCCAAAACTTGAAATTCTCTAAGTTCATTTAAAAATGTTCACAAGTGTTGGGAGTGTGAAAAATGGAAAATATACTTTAGGGTTTAAAGGTGAACCCTCTTTTAGCATTTTTGGTCTATAAAATTATGTTTTTTGCATATAAATAATAAAAAAATGGATTAATTGGAGTGATAAAATGAAATAAAGTAAAAATATTCCAAGAGTGAAGAAAAAAAATAACAAATGACACTAGTTAAATAATATGTAAAAAGATTGAAGTAGACCTCATATAGAACTTTGCTATGATTTTGACATAAAGCATGCTAATTTTTATGGTGTTTAAGTGGTGGTGGGTAATGGTAAAATTTGGTGGCAAAAAGTGAGGTCAATGCTATGTAAGAAAAGTGGAGAGAATTTTTAGAACATGAAATTTCATAATGACGATGCACTAATTTCGAGGTAGAGGTTGTTTTAATTTTCAGAAAAGGGTTCTTACGAATTAGGCCATGACTTCCTTAAATAGAAAAATATAGGGCCAGGGTCTATGCCGATTGGCATAGGCCCTGGTCTGCCGATCGGCATACCCCTAGCTTGTTGATGAAGTAAAGTACCCCTCCAACGATAGGCAGAGGGTCTGGGGTGGCCTATAGGCAGTCCAAAAAGGAATTTTTCTAAAAAAACATGCAAAAAATGCGAATCGTAAGTCCGAATCGCGCACAAACAAAACCGTTGAAAAACGTATTCAAATCCATATAAAAATCTATTGGGCCACTTTTGGGTCTAAGAGTTAACGAAAGTCAAACGGTGCTTGAAAATGCTTGATAGCGTCTAGGATGGGGTTCATGGAGTAAAAAGGCAAGTATGCACGAACCGTACGATCGATTCACGCATGGAATAGACCGTTGGAAGGGGTATTAAAAGCCTTATGAAAGTGAAAGATATATTACGAGATTTGAAAGTTGAACAAAGTTAAACGGAGCTCATAAGCATGTGGTGGCTTTAGGATAGGGTTCTTACATTAAAAAGCGAAGTACGAGCGAACTGTAGGGCAAATTCATGCATGGTATTGATAGTTGGAAATGGTATTTGGCGGCCCTATGGAAGTGAAATGAGATACGAACATATTTGGGAGTTGACCAATGTCAAAATCGGCTCGAAAGAGACTGATGGTCTCTAAGACGGGGTTTCGAAGAAAAAAGTTAAGGGCGTGCGAACCATGAGGCCAAGTCATGCACGATTTGGACAATTGAAAAGGGTATTTAGAGGCCTATGAAAGTTCATGGATTTACTCTCGGGTTCTAAAAAGTCCTAATATGCAATGTAAGGATGGTCTTGCAAACAAAAAGATTTTATTATTTTTCAAATTTAAGGAAAAAAACTTTAAATAAGTTAATGCAATAAAAGCCTTTTCACCAAATAAACCGTTTATTATGAAAAAACGAGTTACCCAATTTTATCCTTTTTAACCTAAAACATGAATCTAAGTGATAAAAAGATTAAATAAGTAAAGCATCACCACACGCCAATGTACGAGGAAAACCCACAATAGGAAAAACCTCGGATGACCCAGCCAAACAGTTCGCCATGATAAGGTTTTACAAAGACTAGACGGTGGTCTTATTCAACGACTCGTCTCCCTAGAAAGCTTTAATGTGCTTCTATCTTCAACCTTTCCTTCACATTGCAATGTAGGAGTCCACCCACACAAACTTCCATAACATGTGAATCCACACATTCCCGGGTATCCACCGATGAGGCTAAAAAAGTATCTACGAAATAGGAAAATGGAATTATCATTTCTTTATCACAACACATGAAAACATAAATATGATGACCACCACACGAAACCTTCGCTCTCCAGATGATTATAAATAGACTTTGTGCCCAACAAAAAGATCTCAAAGCATAAGAATATTGAAATATGGATATTTAATCTCTTTGGGGTGAAATAATGGTTTTGAAATTTAGTAAAAAAATGGGAATTCTTCTTTGCCAAATGTTCTTCAAAATTTGAGTCCATCACGCCTCTTTATATTAAACCAAGAAATTCGAGGTGACAAGTTCGTCCAAATGAAAACATAGTTCTCATTCGAGGAAAATTCATATTTTGTTCAAATCATGACCCGTCTCGTTCGAACGAACATGCATTGTGGTTCAAACGATCTTCCCATGAACTTCCAAATGGTGACCTTCTATTTGACAAAAATTTCATGTTTGAAGTTCAATCGATGTTCTTTCTAATATCCTAAGCTTGTTCCAGCGAGATCTCAAACTAGTTTGAACGAAATTCTCATTTCATTCTAATGAAGTTTGTATCTCGTTCTAACGAACTAAGAAATAAATTTTATTTTTCTAAAAATTATTTAAAAATAGTTCCAAATGATTTTGTTTAAAAAATAATCACTCAAAATAAATTTCAAAGGATCATAATCTAATGCGTCCCTACCTATAAGATCCTAAAAAAACATGAGGACAAACTTGGCATGAAACACGATATGATGAGTATCCATCTTTGAAGCTTCTTCGCTACGTCTTCAACAGTTTTACAAGATCGACAATCCAAAGTCTAACTTATAACTCAAATTTTTCCTGAAATTATGCCAATTACAAACAAATTGAATCGGTTGGGAATTTTCCCTTTTAAATCTCCTCTTTTGGCTATTCCGGGACAAAAAACTAAAGTAAAAACCCCATGGGTCAGAAAACAATTTAAAAGACTCAACCTCAAAAGAAAAAAGTACAGATGATCGATAAACACATATGCTAAGTAGCTTCCCTCGCTTGAAACTTTATCTTATGTTTTAAAACTACACACTTAAAACACCTTCAAGTGCAAAGAAAATAGAACATGTATAAAATCAGCATCTGAATAAATTCAAACTATGTCCAACAATCTCATCCTAGGTAAGATATCTCCTACTAAGATAAAGATATCATAATCATGAAAGGAAAGACACTGTTTTTCCTCATTTTTGTTTAGAACAAAACGAAGTAAGAATGCATAAAACTATTTATCCCCCATGAACTAAATCTCCCCGAAATATGTGAACATATAATAACAAGAGAAATTACAAAAGTAGTAATACTACCATGCAATGGTCTAACGTGCATCAAGAACATAACATTGCAACACAAGCACAAAAATTCACAAGCTAGAATATTAATAAATTTACAAGAAGGGGGTGAGGCAAAGAGGGAGATAACACAGAATATAAGTGGTTCAACCAATCTTGGCCTACTCCACTATGTGGGTGCGTGTGAAATCCACTAAATAAGGACTATAATGGACTTGGGATACAAAACACTCAAGCTTTCTATAATTGCCCATAATTTTTCTAAAATAAATAATAATAATAATAATAATGTTTTTTGATAAATAAAATTTTGTGGAAATTGGACTCAATTGGAAACTTAATTTAATAATTACAAAGGTGTAATTTGTTGCTAAGTCATATTTTTATGTGATTAATTTTCTGCGTGTATCTATGTGTATTGCTATAGCATCGCATGTATTGCAAAAAAAATTCAAATTAATATGTGACACAATTTAAAAGTACCCAATGTTAACATAAAATAATTCGGGATATATTTCGGGTCACATATGGGCTCTTTTAAGTGTTTTAGACCTTTAGAAATAGTCCCAGATCTAAAATATATAGGTTGGAGAGCTTTTGGACTAGTTGGGATATGAATTCGGGTCTATTTGGGGGTCCAAAAGTTGGGTTTTAAGCCCTACTCGGGATTAGGATTTATTACTGTTTAAGTGGGGGTAAACCACTTCCCCACTACTATTCGGAAACGACCTAAACACAATTGTTAATGGGAGAGGAAAGGAGAAGAACCAAAATAGGATAGAAGGACAAGGAATCAAGAATAAATCAAAGGGGTTGTCTTCCACAAATTTCTAAGGCAATAATCCTCTTACTTAATTAAAGTTTTCCCTGTATTTTCTTGATGCATTATAATAACCCTTAAAATTTCTTAAATTTAGGTTTGATATGAATGATTTAATGATGAATAAATATTCTATGCATGTAGAGGGTTGAATTTAATATAGAATAAGCCCCATAAATTTAGGTATACCGATATCTTGAAATTGGGGTTAGAACCCTCAGGGTTCTTGATAGTTAAGTGGGGACATCTTGACTAGATGATGTAGAGGATATTATTGTTGGTATATGAACTGAAATCCTGATGTAAACTCCATGATAGATGCCACATATCATGAATTAAATAGGGTTGGAATTTGGAATGAAATTTGAGTTGTAATATGTATTTAATGATCATACATTCTGGGAAAATTAGGCATGAAATTAGATTTGAATCATGTAATTAATGATTGTAAGTGGACTAATTAAGTTGTAGGGAATAAAATACATAACTATTAAGAAGTATAAACCCTAAGAAGTGAATTTGGAAGGAAATTAAAGAATCCCTTACTAAAACAAACAAGCAAATGTGGGCTTTTGCATAAAATCAAATCGATTCGTCCATGGAGCAAATTTATTCGGTTGGCAGCGAATGGATTCGACCATGAACCAAATCGATTCAGTCCTGGGGGCTGAGTGAGTTAGGACTAGAATTTGGTTAAGGGTAATTTCAGGAGTCCAAGCGAGTTGGTAGGAACGTGTATGGGCCAATACGAAATATATTAAAAATGGAATAGTTGTGGACTTTATGTGGGACTTTTCTATGGTAATTATAGAGTAGTTACCTATACATATTATACGAGATAATAATATGTACTTATATGTATTTGTGTGGACATACCAATGTTCGTGGACTGTCCTAACGGCTTGGGGGTTCGTACGTTCGGACCGGGTACCACATGTAAACACAGGAGGGCTTGACGAATGTGTAGTTCGTATAGGTACTACATGGAGGCACTATTTATGAGAGGAATGTGTTGATTCTGACCCAACCTGTGTCACCGCTGGGTATGGATCATGAACAAGTATCCTGCGTAGGGATCGCCCTCAACTAATGTGTGTTTTGTGATGTCCACTTATGATAAGAGATTCCTACAGACTTGTCGATAAAATACGAACTAGACACCCATGGTAGATGCCTTTGTGTGTCAAATATATCAAAGGACATATATAAATAATTGTCGGGCTGTAATGAGATAAGTTTAATTGTCTAAGAATGGGGACATAAATGACAAGAGCCTACTTTGTGATGCATAATAGATGTTTATTCCTAGACGTGAGACTTATAAAACTAGGATATTATGGGTAATTGTAGTTAATTACAGTCGATACACTTAAACATTTAATTGACAAGAGAGCCATATGTTCGGTGTATCGTGCCCAGCCAACCTTTAGGTGAGAAAATTGGGGTTGTTATAATTGGTATCACAACAAAGTTTTTGTCTCCTTAAGATATGTGTTGAGTTCATTACGTTCTATTTTGCGTTATTTGATATGTAAAGCCTATCGTTAGGATTCATTGTATTCTTACATTGGTTGTAATTCGAACTTTATTTTCTTTTAAATGGAAAAACAAAAAGGGGGAAGACCGAGGTGATTAGTTCCACATATTTCCAAGGAGGGAGCTCACTCGCAACCACGTCATCAGCTATAGGCCCCAATGGCCCAATAGTTGATCACACATGCTCATATAGGCATTATAGTGTCTCAGGACGTCTCTACGGCTATGGTAGCCATGCTCCAGCACTTCACACCACCACAGACACATAAGCAACAACCACTACCACAACAAGTGGCTATAACATCTCAGGAACTGGGTTATATGTGGGATAGAGTGACGGAGGCCTTTTTTAAGGACCAGCCTCCAGAGTCCGCTGGCCGTTTAGATGTATTTGTGGTGAGTAGGTGGGAGAAGGATATTGAGAGGCACTTACGGAGGGTCAAGTGAACACCCATACAGAAGAAGATGTTGGTTTCATTTAGATTAGTGGGGGACGTACTTCAGTAGTGGGAGGAGATTACGATAGTTGCTAAAAGGGGTAATTTCACTATTGATCAGTTTTGTGAGAGATTTGAGGGGAAATACTTCCCCCTAGCAATGCAGTCTGAGATGAGGAGTGATTTTATGGAGCTCAAATAGGAGGGGCTTACTATAGCCGAGTACGAAGAGGAGTTCACCGCCCTCTCCTACTTCGTAAAAGAGGATGTTTGTACTAGGAAGATGAATATGGGCAGGTTCATTTTGGGATCATCCTAACACATCAGGAAGGCTTTTATGGGGAACCCATCATTCACGAAATACAATCAGTTGGTTAATTCTCTACTTCTCCATTGCCATGATCACATGGAATTTCTAAAAACAAAGGGAGAGAAATTTCATGGAGTGAAGTCATCGAGACAGCAGGGCAAGAGGATTGGGGGAAGCGGATCTAGGACCCAATAGCACAGGGGCACCCCATCTGCCGACCAAAATAAGAGGGTTAGAAGTGAAAATAACTAAAACAACGAGGGATAGTCAGTGAAGGTCTATCAGGGGCTAGCAGTATAGAGGCCATCATGGCTAGGGATAGGAGGATAGAGGCCAGCAGGGCTGCTGGTTCAAGCAGGGTCTGTTCTAAGGAAACTATTAAACCTATGGGGAAAAGGGTCATTCCTCAGAGATTTTTTCTCGTGGTAACCAGATAGTCCAAGATAAGGGAGGCTATAGGGGACAATTGCAAGCGCCATAGGGACATCGCCCACCCTTTCTTGCTCAGGATGACGCTATACAAGTCTCTCTAGAACTCTTCGCCCCGCCACAAGGACGATAGTCATTTCCGTATGGATGAGTCTATCATGTTGCAACCACAGAGGGGACAATACTTGCACAAGAAGTCGAGGGTATGTTTCCCATCTTTGGTCATATTGGTCGCATTCTATTCGATACGGGTGAATCTCATTCTTTTGTTAGCACACGGTTTACACGGAAGACGGGTATGATAGATTTTGCATCCAACATTATTTAACACATAGGCTCACCAGTGGGTAGAGGGGAACCCATACAGTCAATATGTCGGGTTATAGGTATTGAGATACGTCGACTCACCTTCGCAGTTGATTTATTAGTACTTGACATGCATGACTACGACGTCATTTTGGGTATGAACTGGCTAGCTACATATAGACCATGTGTGGATTGTTGTGGGAGGTCCATCATCTTTGCCACTCCAGGGTAGGAGATGAACCTAGTTGCGATATCGCACCCCATAGGTGGGTCAAGCACGCATTTGTATTACATCGAGGAGGATACTTCTTCATAGGTTGTGGTGACACTAGATTCCATCCCGTACGTGAATGGGTTTTCTAATATTTTTGGGTAGCTTTTGTGGTTACCACCTAGTCGGGATATCAATTTCATGATTGATTTGTTTCCAGACACTAGACCTATTGCCCATACTCCGTATCGGATGTCTCTTTTGGAGATAAGGGAGCTACAAGAGAATATTAAGCAATTGTAGGGAAGGGATTTATCAGGAGGATTACTTCACCCTTGGGTGATACAGTGTTATTCGTCAAGAAGAAGGAAGGATCTCTACATTTTTGTATCGACTGTCAAGAGTTGAACAAAGTCACTATTCAGAATAAATACCCGTTTCCAAGTATAGATAATTTATTTTACTAACTGAGGGGTGCTGCATATTTTTCAAAGATTGATTTATGGTTGGGTTACCACCGGTTAAGAGTTCGGGAGTAGGATATCTAAAAGACAGCCTTCCTTATTAGGTATGGGCCATACGAGTTTTTGGTGATATGATTTGGGCTAACCAATGCACCAACAATATATATGGACTTTATGAACCGCGCGTTCAGGGATTATTTGGATCGATTTGTTATCATATTTATAGATGATATCTTAATTTATTCTCAAACTACGGAGGGGCATGCATATCATTTATGAGTGGTCTTACAGACACTTATAGATCACCAGTTGTATGCAAAGTTTCAGAAATTCTTGTTTTGGCTGAGGGAGGTACAGTTCTTGGGCCACATTGTGTCCGATCGGGGGATATCCATGGATCCAGGGAAAGTTTTTACCGTGATGGAGTGGGGACAACCCACTATACCCATCGAGGTGCACAGCTTCTTGGGATTGGTCGGGTACTACCGTCGATTCATCTAGGAGTTGTCCAAGATAGTTGGGCCCTTAAGGAATTTGACGAGGAATGGGGTACCATTTGTTTGGGATGAGGTGTGACAGTAGGAATTTGAGGAGTTGAAGACTAGACTGAATACAACATTACTTTTGCCATTGCCTCGGATAGGGGTTGACTACAGAGTCTTCACAGATGTGTCCTTAAGGGGAATTGATGGGGTTTTGATCCAGGAGGAGAGGACAATATCTTATTCTTCCCGAAAGCTTAAGCCTCATGAGGGACATTACCCCACCCACGATATAGAGTTAGCAGTTGTGGTTTTTTAATTGCGAGTGTGGAGACACTATCTCCTGGGGGAGAAACTTTATCTTTTCACAAACCACAAAAGCCTGTAGTATTTGTTCACACAAGAGGAGATAAACATACGACAAAGGAGATGGCTAGAGTTTTTGAAAGATTATCAGTTCGACATTCAGTACCACCCGAGAAAGGTGCCATGGCGGATGCTTTTAGCAGCAAGCCTATTTTGGAGTTAGCAATGGTGTGAAAGGAAAAGTGGAAGTCGCTTTATGCCAACAATGACCTGGCCCGCGCATTTATGGCAGTTCTCACTATCACCCCCAAGATCATTATTTGGGTGGTGAAGCCATAGGGAAGAGATTAGAATTCCTAGGAGCGAATCAGATAGTTGTTAGACGAGAGATGGAGCACTTACCCATTGGGTTAGATGGTGGTTTGAGGTTTCAGGGGAGACTAGTTGTACCAGATGATGAGGAGTTGAGGTGAGCTATTATATTTGAGGCTCATGGGTTACGATTTATGGTACATCCCGGAGGGAATATGATGTACCACGACATGGGACGCCAGTATTGGTCGGTCAGGATGAAAAGGAACATAGATAATTTCATGTCAAAGTGTGCTACGTTTCAGCTAGTGAAAGTGGACTATTAGCGTCCCATAGGATTTTTACAACCTTTAGAGATCCCAGTGCGGAAATGAAAAGTGTCTCCATGGACTTTATTACTGGGCTACCTACATCGTAGAGGGAACATGATTTGATATAGGTAATCATCACCAGATTGACAAAGAAGGCTCATTTCTCATCGGTTCGGACACATTACAGCTCAGAGAAGTACACCAGACTCTTCCTTACAGAGATTTTTAAGCTGAGTGGGGCACCGCTCAACATCGCGTTAGATAGGGATAGGGCATTTGTGTCCCACTTTTAGAGGAATTTTCAGCAGGCCTTAGGGGCATAGTTGAGATTGATCACGTCATATCATCCTCAGACCGATTAACAAACGAAGAGGATTAACCTACTGTTGGAGGACATGTTGAGGATATGCATTCTAGATTTTTTAAGGGGAGCTGGGATCATTATTTTCCTTTAGTGGAGTTTCCATAGAATAACAACTACTAGTTCACGACCGGGATGCCACCGTTTGAGGCACTCTATGGGAGACCTTGCCATTCCCCCTCATGTTGGTTGGAGTTAGGGGAGAACAAGTTTCATAGGCCAAACTTCATTCCGGACACTTCAGAGAAGGTAGATATGATTCGGGCCAAGATACGAATTACCCAGGACAAGCAGAATAGCTATGTAGATGCGGGCCAAATACACTTAGACTTAATTGGAAATTTAGTTTAGTAATTGCAAAGGTGTAATTTTTTGTTAAGTTATATTTGTTTGTGATTGATTTTCTATGTCTATCTAAGTGTATAGCTATAGCATCACATTGATTGTATAAAAAAATACAAATTAATGTGTGACACAATTGAAAAGTACCCAAAGTTAACATCAAATTATTCGGGACATATTTCGGGCCATATATGGGACCGTTTAGGTGTTTTAAACCTTTAGAAATAGTCCCGGGTCAATAGTATATAGGTTGGGGGAACTTTTGGTCTAGTTGGGATATGAATTTGGGTCCATTTGGGAGTCCAAAAATTGAGTTTTAAGCCCAACTCGGGATTAGTATTAATTAGTGTTTATGTGGGGGTAAACCAATTCCCCATTACTATTCAAAAATACCTAAGCACAACTTCTAATGGGACAGGAATGCATAAGAACAAAAAGATGGAAAAAGGGTAAGGAATCAAGAAGAAATCAAATGGGCTTTCTTCCACAAATTTCTAAGGCAACAATTCTTAAACTTAATTTACGTTTTCAATGTATTTTCTTGATACATTATAATAACCCTTAAAATTTCTACGATTTAGTTATGATATGTAATATATGATGATGAATACATATTTTATGCATGTAGAGGACTATATTTCATATAAAATTTGTCCTAGAAATTTGGGTATCAATATCTTGAAATTGGGGTTAGATGCCTTAGCGTTCTTGATAGTTAACTGGGGACGTTTTAACTAATTGATGTTAAGGATATTACTGTCGGTATATGAACTGAAATCCGGATATAAACCCCATGATAGATGCTCCATATTATGAATTAAATAGTGTTGGAATTTGGAATGAAATCTAAGTTGAAATATGTATTTAATGTTCATACATTCTGGAAAAATTAAGCATGAAATTGGAATTGAATCATGTAGTTAATGATCGTAAGTGGACTAATTAATTTTTAGGGAATCAATTACATAACTATTAAGAAGTATAAACCCTTAGAAGTTAATTTGGAAGGAAATTGAGGAATCACATACTGGAAGAAACAAGATGATCTGGGCTTCTGCATAAAATCGAATCGATTCGGCCTTGGAGAGAATCAATTCAGTTTGGGAACGAATCGATTTGGCGATGAACCAAATCAATTCGGTACTAGGAGATGAGTGATTTGGGCCTAGGATTTTGTTAAGGGTAATTTCAGCAGTCCAAGCGAGTTGGTAGGACCGTATATGGGTCAATATGTAATATATTAAAAATGAAAAGGTGCCCTTATTTATTTGGGAAAATTACATTTAACAAGATGGTTAAGTAATTATCTAAGGGAGTGGAATGAATAATTCACAAGAAGGTAAATTATTAATAAATGGAATAAATGTGGACTTCATGTGGGACTTTTATATGGTAATTATATAGTAGTTACATATACATATTATACGAGATAATAATATGTACTTATGTGTATTTATGTGGACATACCAATGATTGTAGGCTATCCTATCGGTTTGGGGGTTCGTACGTTAGGACCGGGTACCACACATCAGCATAGGTGCGCTTGAGGATTATGTAGGTCATATAGGTACTACATGGAGGCGCTATTTATGTGAGCTAGGTGTTGACGCTGAAGCAGCCTGTGCCACCGATAGGTATGGACCGTGAATAGGAATCCTGCGTAAGGACCTCCCCTAACTTATGTGTATTTCGTGTTATCCGATTAGGATAAGAGATTCCCAGACTTGTCGATAGAGTATGAACTAGACACCAACGGTAGATGCCTTTGTGTGTCAAATATATGAAAGTACATAGATAAATAATTACCGGACTGTAATGTGATAAATTTATTTATCTAAGAATGTGGACATAAATGACAAGACCCTACTTTGTGATGCATAATAGATGTTTATGACTATACGTGAGACTTATAAGACTTGGATATTATGGTTATTAGTATTTAATTATAGTCGGTACACTTACACATTTAATTATCAAAAATTCATTATTATTAATTTGGCACATTGTATGTGTCATTATTTGAGACTTATTGGGATGCGATTTATATCACACTTAGATGATGGGTGAGGTGTTAAACTCGTGCGAGTAATGATGGTAGAATATTTATTTTGCATCAACCGTATTATTCATCTTAAATAATTAATTTAATTCTTGAACATATAAGGCTCGGACCCAAATTTATATGTTTTCTCCTCCCAAGTTCTCCTAGAAATGGATAGATGGATTGTGCTGTAGCAATCTCGCAGTCTCTTTCATTCATCATGTTTTAGATTCTTTGACTCTATCATAGGTGATTTTCTTCCAGAGCTAGTTATTTTATTTGTAACAGTTGTAAGGGCATAAGCCTGAATTTCTTATGTTGGGTTGTGGAATTTACTCTATAGTTGGATTTATTATGTACTTGGTGTTGGTTTGAATTTGTCTATTGTTATGGAAACATTCATAAAGTTCAATACAAGCCTTTAAAATAATATAATATATATTACGTTTGTGCTGATAATTGTATGAATTGACAAGCAAGCGTTATCTTCGACATATCGGCCTGGCCAACCTTTACGTGAGAAAGTAGGGGTTGTTACACTTCCTGTCTCTATGGAGTGAATTCATCAGAGTTTTAGTAGGGTTTTGAATTAACCATCCTTCTAAAGGTAGGTATTTATATGGCTGGGGTGGTGCCATGCGCACCCCAGGCATATAGGAGGCAGGTACAATATCATGTGCCCAATGTCATTCGATCACCTATCATATGTTCTTGTAAATAATGATTGACAAATATTCTTCACACATGAGGTGGATGTTGTCCACGTGGGGTTTATAGCCCACACGCACTCTCCCATGCGTCATCCATTCCACATGCCTTACCAGATGTGCCCTACTGACGTGGGGTGTTAGCATGGCCGATGAAGAGACCACTGAGGTTCAATTATATCACATGTTGGTAACTTCCAAGTGGAGTCTCGAATAACTAGCATTAGGAAAAGACGAGTGTATAACGAGTCTGATGAAGTCTCGACCTGATGGAAGGATGAGATCGAAATAGATGCTATAAGATTCTTTGTGAGAGCACATTTCGTAAGGTCGGCTCGAGCTAAGCTAGTCTTGAGTGTAGATAAGGTCATACTTAGGCATACCACGAATCATTATGAAAACACGTTGATCTTAAACTATAGCACACTCAAAAGCTAAACATATAAGATATTTTTTCACTCAATTCCTTTGAAGCTATCATTTTCGAAAATCAAACAAACTAAACTCGTTGGCCTTGGATTTTTTTGCTTATGTTGACTTTATTTTTTTATAAATAGGTTCTTTCCAATGGTGGCTTCCCTTTAAATGAGATTTTCTCCTTTCGTAGCCCTTTCCCATACACCATCATATATTTTTAATAAAAAAAATCTAACGGGCAATTCTTTTTACCTACACAAATCTACCATAGTAATAAAATATATAGATGGAAAGATGAATTAGAGAACAAGTCACACAACTCAAATATAATATGTGAAGTTCAAATTCAAAGAGCTCGTTCATGTGTTTGTGGAGGCATATAAAAAGTGAATCCATTATGTGAATTAAAGTCGAAACAACTCCATACAAGCATGACTAAGAACAATCTAGGTATTGAAAATCATACCCAGATGTCCTAGTCACATGGAAAGTACATAATGAAATGGATTCAAATACATAATTATGCCCCACAAAATGTGTAAACTAAAATACACAAAAATATATAATTTTTTGAGTTTTTATTAAAATTTTCAAATGAAATATACCAATTAAAAAAACTCAAAAGATAAAGAAAATCTTTTTGTATTTTTCAATACGACTCAACAAATGTTATATAAAAATACAAAAGAGTCAAATAACATACAACTAGCTAACATATATATATATATATATATATATAAGAACAAAAGTTTGTGTATGTAAACATGTGAACACAATCAACCATTAGATATAGCATGGTAAGTATCATGTGTAAGAAAATGAGAATCAATGAGTCTAATTTGTAAATCCTCCAAATTCTATTTCATATCCCACATAATGGTAACACGATGATATATGGTTTTGGAAACATTGGTGGATCTAGACTAAGACCTCCGATGACAATTTTTAATATCAATAAAAAATGCCTAGGGTGACATGTCCTATCGTAAACGCATGGTCTTGGCTTGGTGATCAAAAGCATTTGTATATCGAATCCAATTCCACACTTGTCATATTTTATTTGGACGGTGCCTAACAACTATCCAACTTCGCGTACCTAGATCTCAAATCAAATTTTACACGATTCAAGTATCAATATCTCTTCAAGATCAACTATTCGAGACTCTAACAAATGCCTAGACTACTCAAACTTAAGCATATCCTTCTTTATAACCTCCATCAATCCACAAAGCCTATCTCTCCAACCCTCAACATACTCTATCTTCTTTTAAAAAGTCCCATCACATACCCTAAGATCCCGAGTTAAAATTCGCTCATTATTTCCTATGGCATGCTGTTTCAACCTAGCTTCCAACTTCAAGTCTTCCTTATTCACATTCAATATTTTTTCATACATCTCATGGAACGAAACTTGGAGTTCACTCTTCTACTACTCTTCTTCATCATCAGTATTTTCTTCACTCTATTCCACATCAAACATTTCGAATGCACTTCTACTACTCTTTTACTACTCATGCCTAGAAATATCTTCATGGGAAGATTTCTCATCAAAGTTGACATGACTACCCAGGGAGATTTCCTTCCCTCTTTCAAATTACTCTCACCAAGGATGACATTTTAAGCATTCGTTTGTTTGCCCTCCTTTCTTACTTTAATGGGGCACTAAGCTAGGATATAGCCATAAACCTCAAACCATAAAGCCATTCCGATTTATCACTCATAAAGTTATCATTATAATTTTAGGGAATTGATTGATCTTGTTATCTAAAACTTTTTCGCATCTTTTGGTTGCTTTTGAAACTTGAGAAATTTCTTGAATTTATTTTCTAACAAGGCCATATCTTTGGACTTAATGTCAGATTCATCATTCAAAACATGTGTTTTTTCCTGTCGGGCTTTCAAAACAATTCCCTTGTCTTTCTTATTCATTTTGCAGGAATATAAGTAAGGCTAACAAGTTTGTAGGTCACATACAAGATCTTTAAACTTTTTAGAATTTAAAGCACCCAAGGAATTCAAAACAATCACATTTGATTAAATCTTTCAGACAAATACCTTAAGATTTTCTTCATTACTCAGTTATCCAGTATTCTCTTTCCTAAGTTAAAATATGAGTTAACTATGTCAGATAATCTACTGTAGAACTCATCGAAGGTTTCACTTTCCAACATCTTAATGGTTTCGAACTGAGTTATGAGGTTTTGTAGTTTAGAAGACTTGACAACACTAGTTCATTCATGGGTGAGTTGGAGTATGTCCTAAACATCTTTAAACATCACACAAGTCATAATGCAGTGGAACTCCTGTAAGGTCACAGATCGAAACAAAGCATTTAAATTATGTAAATTATAACTTTGTAACCCATGTTCAACCTCACGCCAGGACTTTACGGGTTTGGGTAGCCTATTTTCTCTAACTAAGGTTATAGTCGGGGACCAGCCAATAAGTATCACATGCCATACCTAATCATCTATAGCCTTAAGTGTTAATTTCATACTCATTTTTCAGTATGCATATTTTGACACCTCAAACATCAGGGATCTAAGACCATTAAAACCAAAAAATTCATACCTAAAAATGCTAAATCTAAACGCAACAACTTAGTGTTCTAACTCTATTACCAATTTAAAGAGGTTCGATAGCTCAAGAAAGGATGATCTAACTAACAAAACGTGTATTTTAAAAAATTTCAAATTTAATAACTAAAACATTTAACAGATTAAGCCCAACAAATTTGTGTAACACTTTTGAACAGATTGTTGTGAAAACCCGATTTACCCAATTTTGTATTTTTAACCAAAAACATACATCTAGGCGATATTAGATAAAATAAATAAAACATCCACTATAGGCCGATGAAATTGTAAAACCTTGGACGATCGATCCAAATAGATTATATGATAAGGTTTTGCAAATGAAAATAGATTACTATAATAAGGTTTTTCAAATACAAGTGAGTTGTGTGGCTGGGCCATCCGATGTTTTTTCCATTATGGATATTCCTTGTACATCAACGTCTTGTGAGATTGGTGTATTTATTTTATTTGTTGTCACCTAGATGCATGCTTTAGGTTAAAAAAATAAAATTTGCTAAATTAGTTTATCGCTGCAACTCGGTTTGAAATTTGTGAACAAGTTTTTCTTTGGTTAATTTCTTTAAAGGCTTGATTTTTAAAAATCGAAAAAAAATATAAAAATTGGAATTTTTATTTGAAGACCATTCTTGCTTAAACGCACCATGGATATCAAGTGCACTTTTCACGCTTACATTGTATCTGTGCAATTTGGGCAAACATATATAATGCCTCGAAAGTCCACTAGAGATGGCTTTCTCTTGTGAGAGAAGTTGCTACTTCTCTCTAAAAATCCCCCTATTTTCGTAATTAATCCTCCACGCTTTCCATGGAATCAAAATCAGAATTTTTCTTGGATTTTGATCCTAAGACTTTTGATACTCACTATTCTCCAACACTTTTAGTTACACCTCCTGTCAACAATCAAAGTCACGCAAGGCCAAAGGAATCACCATTTATTCCTCCATCTTTTGCTGATGTGCTAGTTAAAAAAAGCACTGCTCAGGTGCATGACACAAAGGAATCGCCATCTCTTCCCCCTCTTTCTACTCCATACATGCGTGGAGATTCAATAGATGTGAGACTATTGGATGATTCTTACCAAGAAGTTTTTAATGACTGTAGCTCCTCTACAGTTATTGGACGTATGGTTCTTGGCAAAGGTGATAAAACATGGATGATTTCAGAGTTGAAAGTGGCCCTCATTCTGTTTGGCAAACTGATAAGCCCTGGGTCCTCACACCCATTGGCAAGGGATATTTCAACGTCCATTTCTCTTGTTAAGATGATAGGATTAAAATTCTTAGTCTACGTAGCTACAAACTAGCTACTGGATCTTTTATGGTATTTCAATGGAGTCCATATTTCAAACCAGAAAAACATGTAATCTCTATTACTGTTGTTTGGGTTCGATTTATCGAATTGTGTCAAGATTATTGGGACCCGCGTATTCTCCTCCAAATTACGAGGGGAATGGGTATTCCAGTGCGTATTGATAAAGCAACTTTGGAACGGACTTATGGAAATTTTGCAAGAGTTCTAGGTGAAGTTGATATGTACTTTAAACCTCCCCACCGTGTCTTGGTTGAAAGAGGGGAAGGTAATTTTTTTGTCAACATTTCTTATAAATCTCTCCCAATGTTTTGTAATTTCTGCGAATCTGTTGGACACTCCTTTAATGAGTGCAGGAGCCTTAAAAAAATAGTTATCCAAAATTCAGGAGGTCAAAGGTACTGTCTTCAAATAGCATTGTTGTTGATACTCTTGACTGTTAAAAAATGGTGAGAAGTACTGAGTCTAAAAGTCTTTTTGATTCAGTAGAGGGATCGACTTTTCCAAAGGATAATTTGCCTCAGGGGCATGTTCGTTTGTTGGAAAAAAGTCCCAAATGGTTACTGAAAACACCAAAAATTAAACACCATTTATTCGAAAAAAGTATTCATCTATGTAAATGAGGAGCATCAATCACATCCAAGTATTCTCGATAGTTTTTTATCTCCAATTTGTAATGGGGATATTTATAAATTCCCATATTTAATCTTTAATGGCTTTTTGTAGTTTTCCTTTGCTTGTAAGCCCTTGGAGAGGCACTTTCTCCATTACTAAATTTATATCTGGGGTTTTAATCCCTCTTCCATAAATAAAAAAATAAAAAATAAAAATAAAAGGACAGTCAGGGTTGATTTGTGAGACGTTCTAGGAGGAGACATTTTCGGCAGACGAATGCAAAAAAGTTCCGGAAATTAATTGAGGTCATTCTAGTCAAGTGGTTTGTCTTTATTTATTTATTAATTTTACAACTAGTTATGTATTAGGATTCCTGCCATTGGGATTTTGGGATGTAATTAGAAAAATAAATAATTCTATTATTCCAGTGGCCATCTGGGATTTCTCCGATACGTATTCGCCCCGAAATAAGAGAATTTTGGCATGTGCCGATCTTGAGAAATCTTTGCGGGCTCCCACATATATAAATTGTCCATCATAAAATGATGATGAAAAGGTAGAACATGGAGTTCTCGAACCGATTTTACTCAAAGTAGGGAAAAGATGTAGTCGTTCTCACAGAAATGTCATCAAAGACAAATTGATGCATACCAAATCAAAAAAATTTAGGGTCTAGCGACTAAGTTACCGAACGGATAGGTGTTAGGCACCCATTCTGCCCTATTAGTATCTCATAAGCTAGGATAATATTCTCATTTTCTCCGAAATATAATTCATGTGTACAATGTTTGTGATGTGAAAATAAGTTAGAAAAATAAATCATTATATACGCATCATGAGAAGGACGAAAATGATTCATTCTGAGGAGTATAAAAAGAAAGAAAATAATCTGACAAGGTAGCCAAAATGTGTGCAGTGCGCGAAGAATGGAAGATGTATGTATGAGGAGGGCACTGAAAATATGATAATCAAAAGGGACAATGATATGTGCAATATATCGGACACAAATCTGCCATGGTGAAATAAATATGTGTGTCTAACGAAAAGTCTAAAAAAGAAACATAATAAAAGAATATGAAAATATGATATGATTAACCAACATATCATGATTTACTATGAGGAAATGAATATGCATGTTTGATGGGTTACTAGTACTTATATATGTATATACACATAGTAATACTAAATATTAGAACTAGTAAAGTAAATAAATAAACAAATAGGATTCGAATATAGAGGATGACTAGGGACACCTAGATAGGTCAAAAAGGCAACAAAGTCCATGTAGTTTGATAGCACGCAAGGGTGGGGTTTAACCCATGAACCCAAAACTTGAAATTCTCTAACTTCATTTAAAAATGTTCACAAGTGTTGGGAGTATGAAAAATGGAAAATATACTTTAGGGTTTAAAGGTGAATCCCCTTTTAGCATTTTTGGTTTATAAAATTATGTTTTTTGCATATAAATAATAAAAACATTGATTAATTGGAGTGATAAAAAGAAATAAAGTAAAAATATGCCAAGAGTGAATAAAATAATAATAAATGACACTAGTTAAATAAGATGTAAAAAGATTGAATTAGACCTCATATAGAACTTTGCTATGATTTTGACGTAAAGAAGACTAATTTTTATGGAGTTTGAGTGGTGGTGGGGTAATGGTAAAATTGCGTGGCAAAAAGTGAGGTCAATGCGATGTAAGAAAAGTGGAGAGAATTTTTAGAAAATGAAATTTTATAATGACGATGAACTAATTTCGAGGTAGAGGTTGTTTTAATTTTCAGAAAAGGGTTCTTACGAATTAGGCCATGAATTCCTTAAATAGAAAAATATAGGGCCAGGGTCTATGCCAATTGGCATAGGCCCTGGTCTGCTGATCGGCATACCCCTGGCTTGTTGATGATGTAAAGTACCCCTTTGACGATAGGCAGAGGATCTGGGGTGGCCTATAGGCAGTCCAAAAGGGAATTTTTCTAAAAAAACATGCAGAAAATGTGAATCGTATGTCCGAATCGCGCACAGACAAAATCGTTGAAAAACGTATTCAAATCGGTGTGAAAATCTATTGGGCCACTTTCTGGTCTGAGAGTTAACGAAAGTCAAACGATGCTTGAAATTGCTCGATAGCGTCTAGGATGGGATTCATGGAGTAAGAAGGCAAGTACGCACGAACCGTACGGTCGATTCACGCATGGAATTGACCGGGTACTAAAAGCCTTATGAAAGTGAAAGAGATATTCCCAGGTTTGAAAGTTAAACAAAGTTAAACGGAGCTCGTGTGGTGGCCGATTGGATAGGGTTCTTACAGTAAAAAGCGAAGTACGCGCGAACTGTTGGGCTAATTCATGCATGGTATTGATAGTTGGAAATGGTATTCATAGACCTGTGGAAGTGAAATGAGCTACGAACGGCTTTGGGAGTTGACCAATGTTAAAATGGGCTCGAAACAGACTGATGGTCTCTAAAATGGGGTTTCAGAGAAAAAAGGAAAGTACGTGCGAACCATGAGGCCAAGTCATGCACGGTATGGACAATTGAAAAGGGTATTTAGAGCCCTATGAATGTTAAAGGATTTACTCTCGGGTTCTAGAAAGTCTTGATATGCTATGTAAGTATGATCTTGCAAACAAAGAGATTTTCTTATTTTTCAAATTTAATGAAAAATACTTTAAATAAGTTAATGCAATAAAAGCCTTTTCACCAATTAAACCGTTTATTATGAAAAAACGAGTTACCCAATTTTGTCTTTTTTAACCTAAACATGAATCTAAGTGATAAAAAAGATAAAATAAGTAAAGCAAGACAACACGCCAATGTACGAGGAAAATCCATAATAGGAAAAACCTCGGATGACCCAGCCAAACAGTTCACCATTATAAGGTTTTACGAAGACTAGACGGTGGTCTTACTCAACGACTCGGCTCCCTAGCAAGCTTTAATGTGTTTCTATCTTCAACTTCTCCTTCACATTGCAACGTAGGAGTCCACCCATACAAACTGCCACAACGCGTGAATCCACGCGTGCCTGGGTATCCACCGATGAGGCTCAAAAAGTATCTACGAAATAGGAAAATGGAATTATCATTTCTTTATCACAACACATGAAACCACAAATATGATGACTACCACACGAAACCTTCTCCCTCCAGATGAATAGAAATAGACTTTGTGCCCGACAAAAAGATCTCAAAGCATAAGAATATTGAAATATGGATCTTTAAACTCTTTTGGGTGAAACAATGGTTTTGAAATTTGGTAAAAAAATGGGAATTCTTCTTTGCCAAATGTTCTTCAAAATTTGAGTCCATCACGCTTCTTTATATTAAACTATGAAATTCGAGGCGGCAAGTTCATCCAAATGAAAACTTAGTTCTCATTCGAATGAAATTCATATTTTGTTCAAATTAAGACTCGTCTCGTTCAAACGAACATGCATTGGGGTTCAAACGACCTTACCATGAGCTTCCAAATGGTGACCTTCTATTTGACAAAGGGTTCCCGTTTGAAGTTCAATAGATGTTCGTTCTAATATCCTAAGCTTGTTCTAACAAGATCTCAAACTTGTTTGAACGAAATTCTTATTTCATTGTAATGAAGTCTGTATCTCGTTCTAACGAATTAAGAAATAAAAATAAATAAATAAAGTATTTAAAAACAGTTCCAAATGATTTTGTTTAAAAAATAATCACCATAAATAAATTTCAAAGGATCATAATCTAATGTGTCCCTACTTGTAAGATCCTCAAAAAAATGTGAGGACTACCATGGCATGAAACACGATATGATGCATATCCATCTTTGAAGCTTTTTCGCTACATCTTCAACGATTTTTCAAAATCGACAATAAAAGTCTAACTTATAACTCAAATTTTTCCTGAAATCACGCCAATTACAAAAAAATTGAATCGGTTGGGAATTTTCCCTTATAATTCTCCCCTTTTGGCTATTCCGGGACAAAAAAGCAAAGTAAAAACCCCGTGAGTCAGAAAACACTTTAAAAGATTCACCCTCAAAAGAAACAAGTATAGAGGATCAACAAACACATATGCTTAGAGCTTTTATCGCTTAAAACTTTGTCTTATGTTGTAGAACAACACACTTAAAGCACCTTCAAGTGCAAAAAAAATATAACATGTATAAAATATGTATGTGAATAAATTCAAACTGTGTCTAACAATCTCTACCTAGGTAAGATATCTCCTACTAAGATAAAGATAACATAATCATGAAAGGAAAGACACTGTTGTTCCTCATTTTTGTTTTGAACTAAACAAAGTAAGAATGCTATTCATCCCCCAATGGTGTAGCGTGCAGCAAGAACATAACATGGCAACACAAGCACGAATATTCACGAACCTAAAATATTAATAAATCTACTAATCAATACTGTCATGATATATTTTGTGAGTTCAATCCAGTATAACAATGCTGGAAACACAACAACGTCATATAGAAGGAGGTGAGGCAAAGAGGGAGATAACACATAATATAAGTGGTTCAACCAATCTTGGCCTACTCCACTATGTGGGTGGGTGTGAAATCCACTAAATAAGCGCTATAATGGCCTTGGGATTCAAAACACTCAAGCTTTTTGTAATACCCCATAATTTTTCTAAAATAAATAATAATAATAATAATATTTTTTCATAAATAAAATTTTGTGGAAATTGGACTCAATTGGAAACTTAATTTAATAATTGTAAAGGTGTAATTTGTTGTTAAGTCATATTTGTATGAGATTGATTTTCTACGTGTATCTATGTGTATAGCTAAGCATTGCATGTATTGCAAAAAAAATACAAATTAATATGTGACACAATTCAAAAGTACCCAATGTTAACATAAAATAATTCGGGATATATTTCGGTGCACATATGGGCTCGTTTAGGTGTTTTAGACATTTAGAAATAGTCCTATATCAATAATATATAGGTTGGAGAGCTTTTTCACTAGTTGAGATATGGATTCGGGTCTATTTGGGGGTCCAAAAATTGGGTTTTAAGCTCAACTCGGGATTTGGATTAATTAGTGTTTAAGTGGGGGTAAACCACTTCCCCACTACTATTCATAAATGACCTAAACACAACTGTTAACGGGAGAGGAAATGAGAAGAACCGAAATAGGAAAAAAGGACAAGGAATCAAGAAGAAATCAAAGGGTCTGTCTTCCACAAATTTCTAAGGCAATAATCCTTTTGCTTAATTAAAGTTTTAAGTGTATTTTCTTGATGCATTCTGGGATTTAGGTTTGATATGAATGATTTGATGATGAATATATATTCTATGCATGTAGATGGTTGAATTTAATATAGAATAAGCCCCAGAAATTTAGGTATACCGATATCTAGAAATTGGGGTTAGAACCCTCAGGGTTCTTGATAGTTAAGTGGGGACATCTTGACTATTTGATGTAGAGGATATTATTGTCGAACGAAATCCAGATGTAAACCTCATGATAGATGCCACATATCATGAATTAAATAGGGTTGGAATTTGGAATGAAATTTGAGTTGAAATATGTATTTAATGTTCATACATTCTAGGAAAATTAGGAATGAAATTATAATTGAATAATGTAATTAATGATTGTAAGTGGACTAATTAAGTTATAGGGAATAAACTACACAACTATTAAGAAGTTTAAACCCTTAGAAGTGAAATTGGAAGGAAATTAATGAATCCCTTACTAAAATAAACAAGCAAATCTGTATTTTTGCATAAATTCAAATCGATTCGGCCATGGAGCTAATTGATTCAGTTTGGCAGAGAATGGATTCGACGATGAACCGAATCGATTCGGTCCTAAGGGCTGAGTGAGTTTGGTCTAGAATTTGGTTAAGGGTAATTTCTGGAGTCCAAGCAAGCTGGTAGGACCGTTTATGGGACAATAGGGAATATATTAAAAATGAAAAGGTGCCCTTATTTTATTAGGAAAATTACATTTAACAAGATGGTTAAGTAATTATCCAAGATAGTGGAAATAATAATTCACTAGAAGGTAAATTATTGATAAACGGGATAATTGTAAACTTTATGTGAGACTTTTCTATGGTAATTATAGACTAGTTACCTATACATTTTATACGAGATAATAATATGTACTTATATGTATTTGTGTGGACATACCAATGTTCGTGTACTCATATGTATCGGCTTGGGGGATCTTACGTTCGGATCGGGTACCACATTCCGACACAAGTGGGATCGACGATTGTGTCGGTCATATAGGTACTACATGAAGGCACTATTTATGAGAGGAATGGGTTAACGCTGACCCAACCTGTGTCACCGTTGGGTATGGACCGTGAACAAGTATCCTGCATAGGGGATGCCCCCAACTAATGTGTGTTTTGTGATGTCCAGTTATGATAAGAGATTCCTCCAGACTTGCCGATAGAGTACGAACTAGACACGAATGGTAGATGCCATTGTGTGTCAAATATATCAAAGGACATATATAAATAATTGCAAGACTGTAATGAGATAAATTTAATTGTCTAAGAATGGGGACGTAAATGACAAGACCCTACTTTGTGATGCATAATAGATGTTTATGCGTAGACGTGAGACTTATAAGACTGGCATATTATGGGTATTGGTAGTTAATTACAATCGGTACACTTAAACATTTAATTATCGAAAAATTCATTTTTATTAATTTGGCACATTTTCATAGTAATTATTTGGGACTTATTGGGTTGCGATTTATATCACACTTACATGAGGGGTGAGGTGTTAAAGTCATGCGAGTGACAAAGGGGGAATATTTTTTTTGTATCAACTATATTATTTCATCTTGAATTAATTAAGTTAATTCTTGAACATCTAGGGCTCTGACCCAAATTTAAACATTTTCTCGCCCGAAGTTCTCCTATATAGGTATAGATGGATTGTGTTGTAGCAGTCTCGTAGTCTCTTTCATTCATCAATTTTTAGATTATTTGATTCTAGCATATATTTTTTTCTGCGAGAGTTAGTTATTTTATTTGGAACAGTTGTAAGGGCATAAACCCAAATTTCTTTACATTATGTTTGGTCGAGGCATTTACTTTGTATTTGGATTTATTATGTACTTGATGTTGGTTTGAATATATCTATTGTTATGGAAACATTCATAAATTTGAAAAGAGGCCATTAAAATAATATTATTTATATTACGTTTGTGCTGAGAATGGTATTAATTGACAAGCAAGGCATATATTCGACGTATTGTGCCTAGCCGGTCTTTATATGAGAAAGTTGGGGTTCTTATAATTGGTATCACAGCACGGTTCTTGTGTCCTTAAGATTTGTGTTGCGTTCATTACGTTTTGTGTTGCGTTATTTGATATGTAAAGCCTATCATTAGGATTCATTATATTCTTACATTGGTACTAATTCGAACTTTATTTTCTTTTAATTGGAAAAATGAAAAGGGGGAAGACCGAGGTGAGTAGTTCCACATATTTCCAAGGAGGAGGCTCACTCGCAACCACGTCGTCAACTACAGACCCCAACAGCCCAAAAGTTGATCGCACATGCTCAGATAGACACTATAGTGTATCAGGAGGTCTCTACGGCTATGGTAGCCATGCTCCAGCACTTACCACTACCACAAACACATAAGCAGCCACCACTACAACAACAAGTGGCTATACCAACTCAGGAAATGGGTTATATGTGGGACAGAGTGAGGGAGGCCTTTGTTAAGGGACAACCTCTAGAGTTCGCTAGTAGTTCAGATATATTTGTGGTGAGTAGGTGGGAGAAGGATATTGGGAGGAACTTACGAAGGGTCAAGTGAACACGCATACAGAAGTAGATGCTGGATTCATTTAGATTAGTGGGGGTCGCACTTCAGTAGTGGGAGGATATTACGACAGTTGATAAAAGGGGCAATCTCACTCTTGATCAGTTTTGTGAGAGGTTTGAGGGAAAATACTTCCCCCTAGCGATGCAGTCTGAGATGAGGAGTGAGTTTATGGAGCTCAAATAGGTGGGGCTTATTATAGATGAGTACGAAGAGGAGTTCACCGCCCTCTCCTACTTCATAAAGGAGGATGTTTGTACCAGGAAGATGAGTATGGACTGGTTTATTTTGGGATTAGCCTAGCACATCACGAAGGATTTTATGGGGAATCCATCATTCACGAAATACAATCAGTTGGTTCATTCTCTACTTCTCCATTGCCAGGATCGCATGGCATTTCTAAAAACCAATGGTAAGAAACGTCATGGAGCGAAGTCGTCGAGATAGCAGGGCAAGAGGAGTCGGGGAAGCGGATCCAGGACCTAATAGCATAGGGGCACCCCATCCGCCGACCAGAATAAGAAGTTTAGAGGTGCAAATAACTAAAACAACTAGGTATAGTCGGGGCAGGGCTATCAGGGCTAGCAGTATAGAGGCCATCAGGGCCAGGGATAGGAGTATAGAGGCCAGCAGGGCCGACGGTTTAAGTAGGGTCATTTTTAAGAAAATTATTATACATATGGGGAGAAGGGTCATTCCTTGAAGCTTTTTACTCGGGATAACCAGATAGCCCAAAATAAGGGAGGCTAAAGGGGACAATAGAAGGCACCACAGGGACATCGCCCACCCTTTCTAGCTCAGGGAGACGCTGCACCAGTCGCTCTAACACCCGTCTCCCCGCCACAAGGACAATAGTCATTGAAGTATGGATGAGTCTATCATGTTGCATACACAGAGGGGATAATACCTTCATAATAAGTCGAGAGTATGTTTCCCATCTTTGGTCATATTGGTCGCATTCTATTCGATACGGATGCATCTCATTCTTTTGTTAGCACGGGGTTTGCATGGGAGAAGGGTATGATAGATTTTCCATCCGACATTATTTTACAGATAGACTCACCAGTGGGTAGAAGGGCACCCATACAGTCAATATGTCGGGTTATCGGAATTGAGATAGGTCGACTCACCTTCGTAGTTGATTTATTAGTACTTAACATGCATGAGTACGACGTCATTTTGGGTATGAACTGTCTATCTACATATAGAGAATGTGTGTATTGTTGTGGGAGGTCCATCATATTTACCACTGCAGGGTAGGAGATGTACCTAGTTGCGATGCTGCACCCCGAGGGTGGGTCGATCATGCATTTGTACTACATCGAGGTGGATACTTCTTCGTAGGTTGTTGTGACACTAGATTCCATCCCGGAGGTGAATGGGTTTGCTAATATTCTTGGGTAGATTTTGTGGTTACCACCTAGTCAGGATATCGATTTCATAATTGATTTGTTTCCGGACACTAGACCTATTTCCCATACTCCATATCGGATGGATCTTTTAGAGATAAGGGAGCTACAAGAGAAGATTGAGAAGTTGTTAGGGAAGGGTTTTATCATGAGGATTACTTCACCCTAGGGTTGATACAATGTTATTCGTCAAGAAGAAGGAAGGATATCTACGTTTTTGTATCGACTATTAGGAGTTGAAAAAAGTCAGTATTCGGAATAAATACATGTTCCCACGTATAAATGATTTATTTTACTAACTGAGGGGTGATACATATTTTTCAAAGATTGATTTCAGGTTGGGTTACCACCAGTTAAGAGTTCAAGAGTAGAATATATCTAAAAGACCACCTTCCTTGCTAGGTATAGGCCGTACGAATTTTTGGTGATACTATTTGGGCTAACGAATGCACCAGCAATATATATGGACCTGATGAACCGGGAGTTTAGGGACTAGTTGGATCGATTTGTTATCATATTTATAGATGATATCTTAATTTATTCTCAAACTACGGAGGAGCACGCAGAGCATTTATTGGTGGTCTTACAGACACTTAGAGATCATCAATTGTATGCAAAGTTTGATAAACTCAAGTTTTGGCTGAGGGAGGTATAGTTCTTGGGCCACATTGTGTCCGATCGGGGGATATCCATGGATCTAGGGAAAGTTTCTACTGTGATGGAGTGGGGACAACCCACTAAACCCATCGAGGTGAATAGCTTCTTGGGACTGTCGGGTACTACCGACGATTCATCTAGGGGTTCTCCAAGATAGCCGGGCCCTTAAGGAATTTAATGAGGAATGGGGTACCATTTATTTGGGAAGAGGTATGAAAGTAGTAATTTGAAGAGTTGAAGACTAGACTGACTACAATATTGGTTTTGGCATTGACAGTAGTAAGTTCATTACAATTTTACCAACTTTGGATCACATGACAAGACTTGCTTGTGTAACATGACATGAGAATGGTATATCATGACACAAAAAAGTTACCTTTATTTTAGTATAGGGATTTAATCTTAATTTATGTACAATTTCATAGATGAGTAACCGTGTTTTTGATTGAATTTTAGTAGATACCATGTGATGGCTTGTTATTGATTGGTTTTTAAGGTCAATGATGTACTGACTTGTTATTAGTTGGTTTTTAGGTCCCATTGGTATGGATCCTAAAAATCAACTAATAACGTTAGTCAAATTCAATTAAAATGTAATTTTTTTCATAGATTGTTTTATTTTTTTATTTTGTTCATCGTAATTAAACTTAACTTTGTTCATGTGCATGATCCTACTAGTATGTGATAACTCACTTGTAGTATACCTGTAAGGGCCTAACCCTAGTTATTAATCTTTCAAAGGGTCATCTCTAAATACAATATAATATTGAGAGATAAGGTAGAAAAAAAAAAGACTCAATATTTATATCATTTGCAATGTGAAATTTGTAAAATTTATAAGAATATGTAAGCCTTTATATCTAATGATGTTAGAAAGATTGTTTCTATATCTATAATATAAGTCGCTTTTTTTAATTTTTAGTTGTTTTTCATCTTTTCTCATTTATTTACGTTTTTTAAAATATGCCGTCGAGTGAAGAGTCAGTATAAGAGGGAGGAAAGAAGATCAAGAAGAACAAAAAGAAGGGACTCGAGGATAAATTCAAAGAGAAGAAAATCGAGAAACACGAAGAGGACACAAGCGTGGTGATAATTAAATGCAACGACGATGAAAAAACCCATGCCAATTCGTAAGAAAAGAAAAAAAAAGGATTTCTTGAAAAAATCAAGGAGATGCTGCTTGGACACCACCCCAAGACAGAGGAAGAGAAGGAAAAAGAAACTCCTGCCCATTAAGGAGAACAATACAGTGGTGTTAAGGTTCATGATTGTGTTAAAGTATTGGTTTGATTTACTTTTTACTTTTTGAGTTATTGGGTTGAATTATATTTTTGTGGTTCAAGTTATGGTTTATGTTTTGGCATTTATGTTCCTTAATGGGTGATCGGTTATTAGCAAGTCCATATAATTTTCGTATTATGACCTGGACGTTATTATTAATGGATCATTTCTTTTTTGTTTCTAATTTGGATTTATTGATAGTATATTCTACCTTGTCTAAATATATACATGTTTTTTGTAATTATTATTATATTAATTTTTTTCTTTTTTTTATTTATATATTTTATTAATCATTTTTTAAGGGGTGAACCCAGGCGCAACGGTAAGGTTACCCCCGCTATGACCTGGAGGTCACGGGTTCGAGTCACGGAAACAGCCTCTCTGCGTATGCAGGGGTAAGGCTGCGTACATCCAACCCCCCCAGTACCCCGCAGTGGGGGGAGCCTCTTGATTGGGTTTGCCCTTATTAATCATTTTTTGGTGATTTTGCAAAAAAAAATACTTTTTATTTAGTAATAATAAATTTAATGGACTAAAAATGGAGAATACACCATATGTAAATAAAATATATTGTCACGTTAGCGACATACCATGTAAATAAACCCAAATATAATTGTGTAAATAATAACATTATATAATCGGATTTTCAAGAGCTGACCATCACCGTTAAGAAGCAAAATGATGACTGCGGACGTCCATAACACTGGACTGAAAATATATATACATTAAAAAGGTTAGATTGTTAAAGAATGATATACGACTTCTACAAAGAATTACAAGACATGTTAATGAGTAATACTTGATTCCCATAACTTCCTTAAAATAATTGTCTACTGAGCGTTTGATATGTTATGAAAGTTAAATTCATTTCCCGAGTGCTAAATGAACCTACAAGAATTATAAAAAAAAAATGAATTGTACCAATTATAAGAGTAGAAACACAATGTTTGACAAGTAAAATTTTGAGCCATTTACCCTTTGATTCATTATCACTTTGAGCATTTCATTTACGAAATATAGCAAGAGGAAGGCTTATATATAAACTTCCTACATTCATTTTGAAATCTTACGTATAGGTAATATGAACAATAATTGCAACATATTTTAAGGGTATTTTGAATACATACTGAGATTATTGAAACTTTTTAGGATTATAATTTGAATTGTAACTATGATAATATATTGAGTTTATCTATGTATAAAGATTATTTTTTGACAATTTTATCTATCATATAACATAGTTGCATCTTAACATTGAACAATGTAGCTTATATATTTGATATTCAATGTACCAAAACACATTTTTGGATTTACACCATGGAAGTGTATGGGCTACATCAATATATGTTTTACACATATACTCAAATATTTCTTTTCGGCATTTCTATCTAATAAAATATTTAGAGTAATTATATTACATTATATATATTTTTTAATCAATAAATCCACATTAGACTTCCTTCTTCATTGGAAACCAACCCCAAAGAACGTCAACCAAAGGAGGCAAACCATTTTTTTCGAATAGAGTGTTTGTTGTGTTATGAAATATTCATTGAGCATTTTTGTATTTTATTGAGCCAAGCATCTCTTCTTTAAAATATATGCCGAGCATTTATTTTTTAAAGTTTACTGATCATTGCAATTGTATTAGTAATTGAAGTTAACCTTTTTTTTATAATTTTTATGTGCATTAGTTCATACAAAATGTTATTTTATGCTTTCAGTCTCTTTGAAATTTGATGTATTTTTTTTTTGGTTCATACCAATGACATTATTAGTTTACCTAAAAATAGTTTAATCATTCTCCCCGAGAAACACCCGAAAGTCGTAATTTTCCCAATTCTTGACCTTCTTATTCTCTCTCTGATTTACGAATGAGTTCCCTTACACTCTAGCTATCCTTAAGTTATCCAAACCCTTGTCGCTTCTCTTCTCATACTATGTTTCCATGTGTATCTAATTATTTCTGCCTCAAAGACTAACTTCTCAAGTATATTCAAGAGAATCCTAGGAACCATTTGGTATGCGATAATATTTTGGAAGGATTCTGATTACCGAGAAAGTAATTTCCTAGAAATCTTTTACCATAATTTCAAATCCCTTCCCCTGCTTGGTTAACCAATGGATCAATATTGTGATTCTAAATGTAGTGTTTGATTCATGTATAGAAAGTGACATGAGAATGCATAGTATATAACAATAATATCCTTTAGTTACACACACACACACACACACACACACACACATACACACACACACACACACACACACACACACACACACACATATATATATATATATATATATATATATATATATACAGAGAGAGAGAGAGAGAGAGTCTCTCCAACAAACCTCATTAAACATACCTAGCAGCATACCTATTTTTTTAAAATAATAAAAAAAATAATTTTAAGTTAATATTTTTTATATGAGTTCATGATATTTCAATATGCCACTGTAAAAATATTCATTTCAAAAAAGTGTGTTTTGATATTTTTAAAAAATAGGTAAACAAATGGCAGTTTTAAAGGCTAAACACTGATAGTTTTTTGACTTATTTTTTTAAAAATAACAAAAGCCATTATTTTCATTTGATTTTTTTAATAGGGGCACATTGAAATATCATGAACCCATATAAAAAATATCATCTCAAAATTAGTTTTTGAACAATTTTAAAAAATGGGTATGTTGCTAGGAGGTATGTTGGAGCTCTCTCTCTCTCTCTCTCTCTCTATATATATATATATATATACATATATATATATATATATATATATATATATATATATATATATACAGTCCTACTCTTTTGCGGAATAGTCCGCATTTTAAGAATGCAAACCAGACATGTGTCACCTAGCGGTGATCCCAGAAAAGAGAGAGTGTGCCTATAATTTAGTTGTTAATTTCTAAGCACACCGTTAGGTCCGCATTCTTACAATGCAGACTAGTCCGCACAAGAGCATATATATATGTACGTATAATTAATCTTATTTCATAATGTTATAAAACAAAATAATATGATTCACTATTTTTAAATCTATGAACAAAAATTATTTTCAACATAAATATATTCAAATATTTACTAAGTTTAATAATTTATTGTATATCTATGTATATTATAGTGTATGTTAATATAACTAGTTATTACAGATGGTCCTTATCTTGTATGTTTAAAAACAAGGAAGACGGATTTATTTGGAGTTTCTTCGGAATCTACGGCCCGGTGCAGGATAGGGATAGGTGGGAGCTGTGGGAGGAATTAGCTGGAGTGGTTACGATATGGGACCTTCCTTTCTATGTGGGAGGCGATTTTAATGTGGTGCGATTCGGAACGGAGAGAAGCAATGGTGGTAGAACTTATAGATATATGAGAGATTTCTCTGATTTTATAGATGAGATGGAGCTAACGGACTTACCATTAGAAGGGGGTTGTTTACCTGGTCAAGCCTCAGGGGCCTGCCGTCGTTGTTTCGACTCGACAGATTTCTTATTTCACAGGTTTGGGAGGAACATTTTCGAGGTATGGTTGAGTCACGTTTACCTAGGGTGACTTCGGATCATAGTCCTATTCTTCTTGAATGTGGGGGATGGAGGGAAGGGAGGATTCCTTTTAGATTTGAGAATATGTGGCTTAAGGAATCGAATTTTGAGGATAGAGTAAGGGCTTGGTATTTTGGGTATGAGGTGGAAGGGAATGCTAGTTTCAGATTGGCCGTAAAGTTAAGTTTTCTCATGGAAGATTTAAGGAAGTGGAACATAGAAGTGTTCGGTAATATTCAGGTAGTCACAACAAGTTTGATGGAGGAGATAAGAAGACTTGATAAGAAATAAGGGAGAGATGGACTTTCAGAAAAAGGAGAGGAGAGATAGAGAGGTTAAAAAGGGGGAGCTAGGGAAGCGGTTAATACAGGAAGAGATTAGTTAGAGGCAAATATCTAGGACTTTGTGGTTGAGGGTAGGAGACTTGAATACTATGTTCTTTAACAAAGTTGTGAATTCCCATCGGCGCGGGATTTTTATAGGCAAAATTTAAGTGGGGGGAGAGGTGTTCGAAGAAGCTAGTGAGGTGAGGGGGTCCATTGCTCATTATTATGACTAACTTTTCAGGGAAGAGAAAGTGTAAAGTTCGTCGCTTGATGGGGCGGAGTTTGAAAGTATTTTGTCAAGTGAGGCAGAAGGTATCGAGGGGCTTTTTACCGAGGAGGAAGTTGTTCAGGCCCTTAAATCTACGAGTGGGGATAAGGCTCCGGGACCTGACGGATTTTCGATTGCATTCTTTAAACATAATTGGGCAGTGTTCCGGAGCGATGTGATGGATTTCTTTGAGGAATTCCATGACAAGGGTTACTTTGTGTCCAGATTAAATGTAACCTTCATCACTTTGATTTCTAAAAAAGGGGGTTCTATTGATATCAGAGATTTCAGACCAATTAGCTTAATAGGGAGTGTGTATAAGCTTCTTGCAAAAGTTTTGTCTTTTCGTCTTCGTAAGGTCATCGACCCTCTTATATTGGAGTCTCCGAATGCTTTCGTTTGGGGTAAGAAAATCCTCTATGCAGTTTTAGTGGCTAATGAATGTGTGGAGTCGAGGTTGTGTAGTGGGGTGTCTGGCATAGTGTGTAAGTTGGATATCGAGAAGGCGTATGATCACGTAAATTGGGAGTTTCTTATTTACCTTATGAAGAGGATGGGTTTCGAGGATCGATGGTGTCGATGGATTTGGAGGTGTGTCTCTACTGTCAGATTCTTGATTCTGATTAATGGTGTTCCAGAAGGATTTTTTTCGAGTTCTCGTGGGTTGAGGTAGGGTGAAACGTTGCCCCCCTTTTTATTCATTCTGGTCATGGAGGAGTTTAGTTGAATGATGGGCCGAGTGGTAGAGGCGAGGTGGATTAAGGGTTTTCATTTTGGACCTCCTACTTCTGAGGTGATTTATGTGTCCCACCTTCTATTTGTTGATGACGTGATTATCTTTTATGATGCTAATCGAAGGCATATTCGTTCACTTAAGCTTCTACTTATTTGATTTGAGCTTCTTTCAGGGTTTCGGATTAACAAGGGGAAATGTGAGATGATTTCGATAGGGGGTAGGGGTGGATGAGGGTTTAGTTGGCATTTTTGGTGGTAGGATCGGGTATTTTCCTAATACTTATCTAGGGATGCCTCATGGATCAAAATATAAGTCCAAGGCGATTTGGGACCCGATGCTGGAGAGAATGAGGAAGAGATTGGCAGGGTGGAACAATGGGTATCAATCAAAAGGGGGGAGGCTAACTCTCATCAAGAGTTTCTTGTCTAGTTTTGCCCACCTACTACATGTCTATCTTGCCTTTACCCGCTACGGTACGTGACAAGATGGAGAAACTGATGATAATTGTTTTGTGGAGAGGCACGGAAGATAGCTTTAAACACAATCTTGTTGGGTGGGAGGTGATATGTAAGCCAATTAAGGAGGGGGGCTGGTGTGAGAAAATTGGGAGATTTTAATAGGGCTCTTCTAGGAAAATGGCTATGGAGATATCCTCAGGAGACCAACAAACTATGGAGACGTGTTGTTGAAGGAAGATGGGGATCCCGTCATCTGGGATGGAGGACGACGGGGGGATCTTTAGCTCATAGAGTGGGCTTATAGAAACATATTGCGAAAGGGTGGGAGGTGTTTGCGAGACACACAAAATATTTCTTAGGGAAAGGGGATAAGATTAGGTTCTGGAAAGACAAATGGTGCACTAATGGGACTATTCAGGATCTTTTTCCAGGGATGTTCAGTATAGGGCAGAATCCGGATGGTTTAGTGGATGATCATGTCTATGTTAGCGCAAACGAAATATCTTTGAAGCCACAGCTTATGAGAAGTCTGTGGGACTGGGAGCTACATGAGGCAGATTTGTTCGTAGAATGGCTGAAAGCGGCTCCTTGTTCGACTCTCAGAGAGGATTCGATGAGATGGAAGGGGAGGGACGGGTGTTTTTTCGATTCACAGTTTCTATGGGTCACTAACGGGTGGGGATTCTATGGCTCGTTTCCCCTAGAAGAAGATATGTAAAGTTAAAGCACCGCCTAAGGTCACGTTTTTCGTATGGATGGTAGATAGACAAGCCATTTTGATGCTAGAGGGTTTATAGAAGAGAAATATCATCTGGCTAGTAGATGTTGGTTATGCTATGAGGAAAAGGAGAAGACTAATCATTTACTAATACACTGTAGGGTCACGAGAGATTTATGGGACACTTTTCTTCCGTTGATGAGGAAAGTTTGGGTAATGCCGAAATCGGTGAGGGCACTTTTAGATATGTGGAAACCTCTGTGGGGTTGGCTAGGGGACAAACGAATTTGGAGTTTGGTGCCTCACTGCATCTTTTGGATGATTTGGCTGGAAAGGAACTGGAGATATTTTGATGGCGTTGAGACACAACCGTCGAGACTTCGTTATATCTTTTTAAGCACTCTGCTTAGTTGGTATAAGGAGAAGATCGCTATCACGACGCAGGATTTCTTAGACTTCGTTGATGAGATTCACTCAACTTCGTAAACGAGAGCTTTTGTTTGTTGGAGCCCGTTCTGTATTTCTTTTTCTTAATTTCTTTTTATTTTAATTGTATACTTCCTATATACGGGTTCGCTCCCTATAGCGTTGGTTTTAATACAATCTTTTAATTATAAAAAAAATCTATTAATAGAATCTGACATAACTAAATTTTCTTCTCAAAATAAGTATTTAGATTTTATGGATAATTTTTATAATTTAATATTTTATAATCATTTATGTCTTCACTGAAATTATTGTAAGGATTCCCATGGGAATGTAAGAATCCCACCTATTGGATGAATTTTGATTCATACTTTTTTCCACCAAGAAGGTAATCTAATTCCATTTTGGTCACATTCTCTTGTAACTTAACCTCACACCAAACATAGTAATGTTACACTTTACCATAATTGTTGGCAGGAATCAAATTCCAACTAGTTTTTTTGCATTCTAAATGGGTCATATAGCCTACATTTTCTATGTTTCCTCTTCCAAATATTTAAACTTTCTATTTTTTCTCTCTACATTGTTTAATATAACATGTCTATTAGGGGTGACAACATTGGAAACGACACGCAAACACAACACAACACAACACGAAATTGACACGGCTTGTCCTGATTGTGTTTTAGTTTTTTGGTACAAATTCGTATCTGATCGTGGTCATGCTTAAAATTAGACCTGAAATTGACTGAAAATTGATCGAAATTAAAACGTTTAGACACAACAATTTTAAAATTTTAAAAGAGAGTAATAAGTCATGTAGTAAAAAAATGTTCACTCTTATTGTTTTAAAAGTATGTCAGACTATATAATACAAGATATTTTAAGAGAGGGTAATAAGCCATGTAGTAAAAAAATGTATTTGGCTTCAATTATATTGGAGTTTAGTGTAATTTTACTACACCATTTAAACATGTCAATTATGTATTAAAATATGTATGAGAATAAAATAGATTATTTAAAACACAATTATATATGATTTTAGTATATTTTTAATTTAAGGAAAAAATAATTTAATGTACAAAAAAAGTTTTCATTCTTAAAACCATTTGAATAACATATTATAACCTTCCTCTTGTTATAAAGGATGCATCCTGCACTCCCACTTGTTAAAAAGTGAACGCGTATTTAAGTATATATTTATGAGTTTATAAAATTTTATGTAATTAGTTATACAAAGATTTAGTTTTGCAAAAAATATATATATATAGGAATAGGTGAAGGACCCACCTCAAAGCATTTCCTACCACTAGGTATATATTACCTTAGAGGCCAAAATGCTTTGTTATATACATTATTGGAGTCCCACATCAAAAATAGTTGCAAGCCTCACAACTATTAGCCTATTATAAAGCTACTCGTAACTCACTTATAATGTTGGGACCGAATCTGGGCTAAGAGTCTTCTAGCTCTAGCCTTCTAATAGTTCAACACTATGGTGAACCCATTTTTGGGATCAGTAGAGTGCTAATTTTAGAGTGCACTAAGGGATCATGTAAGAAATCGAAGGGCGTCCATTGATTTAGTTTCAAATTTTTAATACGTATTTGAAAGTAATCACGCGAATGAGAATTTAATTAGCTCGAGGGTTGACAAGTATGTACTTGTGTCATTTTTTTGTGTTTCTTCTCTATTTAGGTTTAAAAAAGATTGTTAAACCCATCTCTCGTGTTTTTATGTTGGTCATGTTCATTTTAATTAAAAAAACATAATATCAGATTTTGTCATTTTCGTGTTAGATAAATCCTGTTTCGGTCGTGTCTGGCTTGTCATGGCCCAATAACACGATTTGGAACCCATTTTGTGTGTGTGTGTGTGTGCGTGTGTGTGTGTGTGTGTCTTCTCTTCCTTAACAATATAATTGTCAATTCCTCTACTTTCATAAAACTCCCTCCTAACTTGATCAAATATCATGTAAAAGATATTTCATTATAAGCCACTAACGCTCATATTTTAAGAGGATCCATTACTATGATCTGTTCATGTTCATGCCTATTATTCTTCATATATTTTTTGTCCTTCTCTCTAAATTTTATCACTAACACTAACATTAGATATTTTCTCTATTTTAATTCACTTTAGTATTTACCAAAGCCATTCCATCACCACAAAATATTTCCACATATAACAGTCGAGGATATGTTGAGTAACCAATGGTTATTGTTAACTGTAAACACTAATTTAGATGTATATCCTAGGCCTTTTAAGTTCCAATATATGTGGTGCACTCATAACTCTTTTATGGATACTGTTAAATCCTCTTGGGCTGATCCTGCTGATGGTTATGGGCTGAGATTGTTTTCTATCAAACTGCAGAGGCTAAAAGGTGAATTGAAGAATTGGAATGGGGAAACTTTTAAAGATATATTTCAAAAGGTTAAATATCTAGAGGGTAATATTGTTCAACTAAAATTGTTATATGAACAGGGGAGCTCTGATTCAAATAGCGAATCACTTAAAGAAGCACAAGCTAAATTGTTTGAAGTAAATAAAATAGAAGAGATGTAGTGGAGGCAGAAATCAACCATCAAATGGCTCAGATTTGGGGTTGCAAACACTAAGTTTTTCCACTCTCGTGTTAAAGCTAATCAGAAAAAGCTGGGGATCTATTCTATTAAAGATGGTTCTAGGATTCTTTGGGAGGAGGACCAAGCTGTGAAATCTCATATAGTAAAGTTTTTTTAGTATAATATGGCTCCAAATTTGTCTTTAAGCATGGTGGATGTTTCTAATCTCATTCCAAACATTATTACTTCTGAGAGGAACTCTGATCTGGAGGTTTTTCCTTTTGAAATGGAGGTCTTTATAGCATTGTCTAAACTTAGTGAAGACTTAACTCCAGGCCGTGATGGTTTTGGAGGCTCTATTTATAAAAAAATGTTAGGAAATCATAAAAGATGATCTTTTATCTGCTATTAATAGTTTTTTTGCAGGTTCAACTATTGTTGAGAGCTGGTCTAGCACTTCAATAGTCCTGATTCCAAAAATTCAACATCCAAAGACTTGTGGGGATATTAGACCTATTAGCCTCTGCAATTTCTCAATGAAGATAATCACAAAAATCCTTGCAACCAGACTTTCAAAGCTTCTTCCTTTCCTTATATCTCCTAATCAAAGTGGTTTCATCAAAGGCAAATCAATTCAAGATAATATTCTCCTTACAAAAGAATTGGTTGAAAAATTAGATAAGAAGGTGCATGATGGTAATGTTGTGTGTAAGATAGATATGGAGAAGGCTTATGATAGGGTCAATTGGGAGTTTGTATTATCTGTTCTCATGAGTTTTGGCTTTGGGGAAAGATGGAATGACTTTATTTGGAGAGTTGTTTCTAGAAATTAGTTCTCCATTCGCACAAATGGACAAAATTGTGGATTCTTCAAATCTCATAGAGGTATAAGACATGGGGAGCCTATCTCCCCAAGTCTTTTTTAACTTGGATGTTGAATATCTGAGAAGAGGCTTAAACAAATTAATGGAGGAAGGGAAAATCAAGCCTTATTACATGCCTAAATGAAGTCCCCTAGTTTCTCACTTATTATATGCTGATGATGTAATTATCTTCTCTAAAGGAGATAAGAGAAGTATCAATTATCTCATGAATTTCCTTCTTAAATATTCCTCCATTTCAGGTGAGAGAATTTTTTTTAATAAGAGCTGCTTCAGAGTTAAAAGAAAAAAGTTTTCCTAGTTTGAAAAACAAAGTGGCAGTCTGCACAGGTCTTCAAGGAAAATATTTGCCTATTAAATAATTAGGTTGTCCTTTATTTCAAAGGAGGAACAAGATTGTTTACTATGAAAGTCTTCTTAATTATTTGAGATCCAAGATGGCAGGGTGGTAATCCAAATATTTATCTTCAGAAGGCAAGTACAATTTGATTAATCATGTGCTCTCTTCTATTCCTTCTAGCTTCTATTTCTCCTCCAAAATCAATTATTCGAAAGATTCATAGTCTCTTTAATAAATTCTTTTGGGGTGGTAATGTTTAATCTGGTTGGAGATATTAGTGCAAAAATTGGGAGTTTCTTTATAGAGGTCAATCTCAAGGCGGTCTTGGATTAGAGATTTTAATGTTATTTCAAAAGACTCAATGATGAAGTTATATTGGAAGTCAGTGTCTGAATCATCCTTATGGTCTTCTTACATGCCAAATAGATACAAAAATTCAAATGAAATAAAGTAACATGGTCTTCTTACATCCTTATGCTTCCTCATATAGGGGCTCTCTCACCTGGAAGAAAATTTATGCAGTAGTAGATCTTTGTTCTTCTATTATGGAGATTATTAATGATAAATGGATTTGGAAGCCCACATCTACAGGCCAGTTCTCCATCTCATCTTCTTTAGACATTTTTAAACTCCATTATCCTTCCTCTAGAGTTAGTACATTTATTTGGGATCCTCATATTCCAAAACAATGTTCTATTTTTATGTGGAAATTTCTCTATGACTGTTTAGCTCTGGATGATAATGTTAAATCCTTGGGTATTCGATTATGCTTTAGATGGAAAGCCTGTAAATCCTAGGAGGAATCTATTAATCATGTGTTTCTTCAATGCTCCATTATCCAACCTATTTGGATGTTTTTTGCAGATCTTATGGGCCTTCCACTGGATAAAGTTTCAATTCATTCTCTTTTTCATAGCTGCTAGTTAAAGTCAGGTCATAATGATTATTCTAAGTTCCTTGCTAAATTTATCCCAATTTTGGTTTGTTGGCAGATTTGGAAAGGAAGAAATAAAGATTTCTTTGAGAATTGTAATATGGTTCCTTCAGAGTTAATTTTGAAATCCATTTCTCTCATTTTAAATATTTGTAAGGATCTTCCTTTTAAGAGTTCTATCTCATTCTTTGATAAGGGAATTCATGAGATTTTTAATCTTACCACTCTCAGGATAATACAAAGTTTCAAATCAGTGAAATGGCTTCTTCCTCCATCTAGTTGTTACAAGTTGAATGTGGATGGAGCTTCTAAGGGAAATACAGGTTTGTTTGGCTCAGAGGGTATTTTAAGAAGTGGCAAGGGTGAGATGATTTGGGCCTTTTCCAAATATGGTGGTGTTAATTCCAAATCTTCTGCTGAACTTAGTGGTCTCTACATGGGCATTAAGATTTGTATTGATCATCATAGTACTAGTGTTCTGATTGAAGCTGATTCAAAATTTGTGGTGGATCTGATTAATAGAAATTGGAAACCTCCTTGGCATTTGATCCCTCTAACTTATGAAATCAAGTCAAAATTATTGATGTTAAATTGTACTCTCTGTTATGGATACACAAAATCTAATATGGTTGCAGATGCTTTCGCCAATCATGGTTCTGGTGCTAATTCTTTGAAGATTTTTTACAATGCTCTTGATCTTCCTTCTACCGTTAAAGGTACCTATAGACTTGACAAGATGGGATGTAGCTATATTAGATCTTCCTTCCAATTTTCTCGATAGTTTTTTTTCTCCAATTTGTAATGGGGATATTTATAAATTCCCATATTTAATCTTTAATGGATTTTTGAAGTTTCCCTTTGCTTTTAAGCCATTGGAGAGGCTCTTTCTCCATTAATAAATTTATGACTGGGGGTTTAATCCCTCTTCCATTAATAAAAAAAATTAAAAAAAAGGATAGTCAGGGTTGATTTGTGGGATGTTCTAGGGGGAGACATTTTCGACAAATGAATACAAAAATGTTCTGGAAATTATTTGAGGTCATTCTAGTCAAGTGGTTTGCGTCTTTATTTATTTATTAATTTTACAACTAATTATGCATTAAGATTCCTGCAATTGGGATTTTGAGATGTAATTAGAAAAAGAAATAATTCAGTTATTCCAGTGGCCATCTGGGATTTCTCCGATATGGATTCGCCCTGAAATAAGAGAATTTTGGCATGTGCGGCTCTTGAGAAATCTTTGCGGGCTCCCACATATATAAATTGTTCGTCATTAAATGATGATGAAAAGGTAGAACATGGAGTCACAAGCCTATTTTACTCAAAGTAGGCAAAAGATGTAGTCGTTCTCATAGAAATGTCATCAAAGACAAATTAATGGATACTAAATCAAAAAAATTGAGGGTCCAGTGACTAAGTTACCGAACGGATAAGTGTTAGGCACCCATTCTGCCCTATTAGTATCTCATAAGCTAGGATAATATTCTCATTTTCTCCAAAATATAATTCATGTGAATAATGTGTGTGATTTGAAAATAAGTTAGAAAAATAAATCGTCATATACACATCATGAGAAGGACGAAAACGATTCATTCTGAGGAATATAAAAAGAAAGAAAATAATCTGACAAGGTAGCCAAAATGTGTGCAGTGCGCGAAGAATGGAATATGTATGTATGAGGAGGGCGCTAAAAATATGATAATCAAAAGGGACGAATGATATGCCCAATATTTCGGACGCAAATCCGCCATGGTGAAATAAATATGTGTGTCTAACGAAAAGTCTAAAAAAGAAATATAATAAAAGAATATGAAAATATGATATGAGTAACCAACGGATCATGATTTACTATGAGGAAGTGAATATGAATGTTTGATGGGTTACTAGTACTTATATATGTATATACGCATAGTAATACTAAATATTCGAACTAGTAATGTAAATAAATAAGCAAATTGGACTGGAATATAGAGGATGACTAGGGATGCCTAGATAAGGCAAAAAGGCAACAAAGTCCATGCAGTTTGATAACACGCAAGGGTGGGGCTTAACTCATGAACCCAAAACTTGAAATTCTTTTAGTTCAATGGAAAATATACTTTAGGGTTTAAAGGTGAACCCTCTTTTAGCATTTTTGGTTTATAAAATTATGTCTTTTGCATATAAGTAATTAAAAAAATGGATTAATTGGAGTGATAAAATGAAATAAAGTAAAAATATGCCAAGAGTGAAGAAAAAAAATAACAAATGACACTAGTTAAATAAGATGTAAAAGGATAGAAGTAGACCTCATATAGAACTTTGCTATGATTTTGACGTAAAGAAGGGTAATTTTTATGGTGTTTGAGTGGTGGTGGTGGGTAATGGTAAAATTGGGTGGCAAAAAGTGAGGTCAATGCGATGTAAGAAAAGTGGAGAGAATTTTTAGAAAATGAAATTTTATAATGACGATGCACTAATTTCGAGGTAGAGGTTGTTTTAATTTTCAGAAAAGGGTTCTTACGAATTATGCCATGACTTCCTTAAATAGAAAAATATAGGGCCAGGGGCTATGTCGATTGGCATAGGCCCTAGCCTGCCGATCGGCATACCCTTGGCTTGTTGATGAAGTAAAGTACCCCTCTGACAATAGGTAGAGGGTCTGGGGTGGCCTATAGGCAGTCCAAAAAGGATTTTTTTCTAAAAAATATGTAGAAAATGCGAATTGTAAGTCCGAATCGCGCACAGACAAAACTGTTGAAAAACGTATTCAAATCCATATGAAAATCTATCGGGACACTTTCGGGTCTGAGAGTTAACGAAAGTCAAATGGTGCTCGAAAATGCTCGATAGCGTCTAGGATGGGGTTCATGGAGTAAAAAGGCAAGTACACACGAATCGTATGGTTGATTCATGCATGGAGTTGACTATTGGAAGGGGTATTAAAAGCCCTATGAAAGTGAAAGAGATATTCCAGGTTTGAAAGTTGAACAAAGTTAAACGGAGCTCAGAAGCGTGTGGTGGACTCTAGGATAGGATTCTTATAGTAAAAAGCGAAGTACGCGCGAAATGTAGGGCTAATTCATGCATGGTATTGATAGTTGGAAATGGTATTCGTAGCCCTATGGAAGTGAAATGAGCTATGAACGACTTAGGGAGTTGACCAATGTCAAAATGGCCTCGAAACACACTGATGGTCTCTAAGACGGGGTTTCGAACAAAAAAGGAAATTACGTCCGAACCATGAGGACAAGGTATGCACGATATGGACAATTGAAAAGGGTATTTAGAGCCCTATGAAAGTTCAAGGATTTACTCTCGGGTTCTTGAAATTCTTGATATGCTATGTATGGATGGTCTTCCAAACAAAAATATTTTCTTATTTTTCAAATTTAAAGAAAAAACTTTAAATAAGTTAATGCAATAAAAGCCTTTTCACCAATTAAACCCTTTATTATGAAAAAACGATTTACCCAATTTTATCTTTTTTAACCTAAAACATGAATCTAAGTGATAAAAAGATGAAATAAGTAAAGCAAGACAACACACCAATGTTCGAGGAAAACCCATAATAGGAAAACCCTTGGATGACCCAGCCAAACATTTCACCATGATAAGGTTTTACAAAGACGAGACGGTGGTCTTACTCAACGACTCATCTCCCTAGCAAGATTTAATGTGCTTCTATCTTCAACCTCTACTTCACATTGCAATGTAGGAGTACACCCACACAAACTGCCACAACACGTGAATCCACGCATGCCTGGGTATCAACCGATGAGGCTAAGAAAGTATCTACGAAATAGGAAAATGGAATTATCATTTCTTTATCACAACACATGAAACCACAAATATGATGACCACCACATGAAACCTTCTCTTTACAGATGTATAGAAATAGACTTTGTGCCCAACAAAAAGATCTCAAAGCATAAGAATATTGAAATATGGATCTTTAAACTCTTTTGGGTGAAACAATGGTTTTGAAATTTGGTAAAAAAATAGGAATTCTTCTTTGCCAAATGTTCTTCAAAATTTGACTCCATCACGCCTCTTTGTATTAAACCAAGAAATTTGAGGCGACAAGTTTGTCCAAATGAAAACTTAGTTCTCAATAGAATGAAATTCATATTTTGTTCAAATGAAGACCCGTCTCGTTCGAACGAACATGCATTGTGGTTCAAACGACCTTGCAATGACCTTCCAAATGGTGACCTTCTATTTGATAAAGAGTTCCCTTTTGAAGTTCAATAGATGTTCGTTCTAATATCCTAAGCTTGTTCCTACGAGATCTCAAAGTTGTTTGAATGAAATTCTCATTTCATTCTAATGAAGTATGTATCTTGTTCTAACGAACTAAGAAATAAAAAAATATTTGTTTCTTCTAAAAAGTATTTAAAAACAATTCCAAATGATTATGTTTAAAAAATAATCACCCAAAATAAATTTCAAAGGATCATAATCTAATGCGTACCTACCTGTAAGATGCTCAAAAAATGTGACGACAAACTTGGCATGAAACACGATATGATGCGTATCCATCTTTGAAGCTTTTTCGCAACGTCTTCAACAGTTTTACAAGATCGACAATACAAAGTCTAACTTATAACTCAAACTTCTCCTGAAATTATGCCAATTACAAACAAATTGAATCGGTTGGGAATTTTCCCTTATAAATCTCCCCTTTTGGCTATTCCGGGACAAAAAACAAAAGTAAAAATCCTGTGGGTCAGAAAACACTTTAAAAGACTCAACCTCAAAAGAAAAAAGTAGGGATGATCGACAAACACATATGCTAAGTAGTTTTGCTCGCTTGAAACTTTGTCTTATGTTGTAAAACTGCACACTTAAAACACCTTCAAGTGCAAAAAAAATATAACATGTATAAAATCTGCATGTGAATAAATTCAAACTATGTCTAACAATCTCAACCTAGGTAAGATATGTCCTACTAAGATAAAGATATCATAATCATGAAAGGAATGACACTGTTTTTCCTCATATTTGTTTAGAACTAAACAAAGTAAGAATGCATAAAACTATTTATCCCTCGTGAACCAAATCTCCCCGAAATATGCGAACATATAATAGCAAGAGAAATTACAGAAGTAGTAATACTACCATGAAATGGTGTAATGTGCATCAAGAACATAACATTGCAACACAAGCACGAATATTCACAAGCCTAGAATATTAATAAATTTACAAATCAATACTGTCATGATATGATAAACATAATTAGGATTTGATGATACCAAAAATAGTATCACCAATTCAAGATATTATGTGAGCTCAATCCAGTATAACAATGTTGGAAACACAACAACGTAATATAGAAGGAGGTGAGGCAAAGAGGGAGATAACACATAATATAAGTGGTTCAACCAACCTTGGCCTACTCTACTATATGGGTGTGTGTGAAATCCATTAAATAAGGACGATAATGGCCTTGGGATACAAAACACTCAAGCTTTCTGTAATACCCCATAATTTTTCTAAAATAAATAACAATAATAATATTTTTTGATAAATAAAATTTTGTGGAAATTGGACTCAATTGGAAACTTAATTTAATAATTGCAAAGGTGTAATTTGTTGTTAAGTCATATTTGTATGTGATTGATTTTATATGTTTATCTATGTGTATAGCTATAGAATTGCATGTATTGCAAAAAAAATTAAAAATTAATATGTGACACAATTTAAAAGTACCCAATGTTAACATAAAATAATCCGGGATATATTTCGGGGCACATATGGGCTCGTTTAGGTGTTTTAGACCTTTAGAAATAGTCCCAGATCAATAATAAATAGGTTGGAGAGATTTTGGACTAGTTGGGATATGAATTCGGGTCTATTTGGGGGTCCAAAAATTGGGTTTTAAGCCCAACTCGGGATTAGGATTAATTAGTGATTAAGTGGGGGTAAACCACTTCCCCACTACTATTCAGAAATGACCTAAACATGACTATTAACGGGAGAGGAAAGGTGAAGAACCAAAATAGGAAAAAAGGACAAGGAATAAAGAAGAAATCAAAGAAGTTATCTTCCACAAATTTTTAAGGCAATAATCCTTTTGCTTAATTAAAGTTTTCAGTGTATTTTCTTCATGCATTATAATGACCCTTAAAATTTCTGGAATTTAGGTTTGATATGAATGATTTGATGATGAATAAATATTCTATGCATGTAGATGGTTGAATTTAATATAGAATAAGCCCCAGAAATTTAGGTATACCGATATCTAGAAATTTGGGGTTAGAAACCTCAGGGTTCTTGATAGTTAAGTGGGGCATCTTGACTATTTGATGTAGAGGATATTATTGTTGGTATATGGACCGAAATCCTAATATAAAACCCATGATAGATGCAACATATCATGAATTAAATAGGGTTGGGATTTGGAATGAAATTTGAGTTAAAATATATATTTAATGTTCATACATTCTAGGAAAATTAGGCATGAAATTAGAATTAATCATGTAATTAGAATTGTAGGGAATAAACTACACAACTATTAAGAAGTATAAACCCTTAGAAGTGAATTTGGAAGGAAATTAAGTATCCCTTACTAAAACAAACAAGCAAATCTGGGCTTTTGCATAAAATCAAATCTATTCGGCCATGGAGCGAATTGATTCGGTTTGGCAGCGAATGGATTTGACCATTAACCGAATCGATTCGGTCCTGGGGGCTGAGTGAGTTAGGCCTAGAATTTGGTTAAGGGTAATTTCAGGAGTCCAAGCGAGTTGGTAGGGCCGTGTATGGGCCAATAGGGAATATATTAAAAATGAAAAGGTGCCCTTATTTAATTGGGAAAATTGCATTTAACAAGATGGTTAAGTAATTATCCAAGAGAGTGGAATTAATAATTCACTAGAAGGTAAATTATTGATAAATGGAATAATTGTGGACTTTATGTGGGACTTTTCTATGGTAATTATAGAGTAGTTACTTATACATATTATATGAGATAACAATATGTACTTATATGTATATGTGTGGACATACCAATGTTCATGGATTGTCCTATCGGCTTGGGGTTCGTACGTTCATATCGGGTACCACATGTCAACAAAGGCGGGCTTGACGATTGTGTAGGTAATATAGGTACTAAATGGAGGCACTATTTACGAGAGGAATGTGTTGACGATGACCCAACCTGTGTCACCGCTGGGTATGGACCGTGAACAAGTATCCTGCGTAGGGACCGCCCCCAACTAATGTGTGTTTTGTGATGTCCACTTATGATAAGAGATTCGTCCAGACTTGCTGATAGAGTACGAACTAGACATAAATGGTAGATGCCTTTGTGTGTCCAATTTATCAACGGACATATATAAATAATTACCAGACTGTAATGAAATAAATTTAATTGTCTAAGAATGGGGACATAAATGATAATACCTTACTTTGTGATGCATAAAAGATGTTTATGCCTAGACGTGAGACTTATAAGACTAGGATATTATGGGTATTGGTAGTTAATTACAATCGGTGCACTTAAACATTTAATTATCAATAAATTCACTTTAATTAATTGGGCACATTTTCATAGTCATTATTTAGGAATTATTGGGTTGCGATTTATATCACACTTAGATGAGGGGCGAGGTGTTAAAGTCATGCGAGTGACAAAGGGGGAATATTTATTTTTTATCAATTGTATTATTTCATCTTGAATTAATTAAGTTAATTCTTGAACATCTAGGGCTCTGACCCAAATTTAAATGTTTTCTCCCCCCCCCCCCCCCCCAAGTTCTCCTATATAGGGATAGATGGATTATGATGTAGTAGTCTCGGAGTCTCGTTCATTCATCAATTTTTCGATTATTTGATTCTAACATATGTGCTTTTCATCAAGATTGAGTTATTTTATTTGGAACAGTTGTAAGGGCATAAACCCAAATTTCTTTACATTATGTTGGGTCAAGGAATTTACATTGTATTTGGATTTATTATGTACTTGGTGTTGTTTGAATTTATCTATTGTTACAGAAACATTCATAAAGTTTTAAAGAAGCCTTTAAAATAATATTATTTATATTACGTTTGTGCTCAGAATGGTATTAATTGACAAGCGAGCCATATGTTCGACGTATCGTGCCTGACCAGCCTTTATATGAGAAAATTGGGGTAGTTATAATTGGTATCACAGCACGGTTCTAGTGTCCTTAAGATCTATGTTGTGTTCATTACGTTCTGTGTTGCGTTACTTGATATGTAATGCATATTCTTAGGATTCATTGTATTCTTACATTGGTACTAATACGAACTTTATTTTCTTTTAAATGGAAAAACAAAAAGGGGGAAAACCGAGGTGAGTAGTTCCACATATTTCCAAGGAGGAGTCTCACTCACAACCATGTCATCAACTACAGCCCCCAACGGCCCAATAGTTGATCACACATCCTCAGATAGACACTATAGTGTATCATGCGGTCTCTACGGCTATGGTAGCCATACACCAGCACTTCCCACCACCACAGACACATAAGAAACCGCCACTACCATAACAAGTGTCTATACCAGCTCAGGAACTAGGTTGTATGTGGGATAGAGTGTGGGAGGCCTTTGTTAAGGGACAACCTCCAGAGTTCGCTAGCAGTTTAGATATATTTATGGAGAGTAGGTGGGAGAAGGATATTATGAGGCACTTACGGAGGGTCAAGTGAACACCCATACATAAGAAGATGTTGGCTTCATTTAGATTAGTGGGGGCCGCACTTCAGTAGTGGGAGGAGATTACGACAGTTGCTAAAAGGGACAATCTCACAATTGATCAGTTTTGTGAGAGGTTTGAGGGGAAATACTTCCCCCTAGCGATGAAGTCTGATATGAGTAGTGAGTTTATTGAGATCAAATAGGAGGGGCTTACTATAGACCAGTACGAAGAGGAGTTCACCTCCCTCTCATACTTCGTAAAGGAGGATGTTTGTACCGGGAAGATGAGTATGGACAGGTTCATTTTGGGATTAGCCTGGCACATTAGGAAGGATATTATGGGGAATCCATCACTGATAAAATACAATCAGTTGGTTAATTATCTACTTCTCCATTTCCAGGATCACATGGCATTTCTAAAAACCAATGGAGAGAAACTTCATGGGGAGAAGTCGTCGAGACAGTAGGGCTAGAGGAGTGGGGGAAGCGGATCCAGGACCCAACAGCACAGGGGCACCCCATCCATCGACCAGAATAAGAAGTTTAGAGGTGTAGATAACTGGAACAACCAGGGATAGTCGTTGCAGGGCTATCAGGGCTAGCATTACAAAGGCCATCAGGGCCAGGGAGAGGAGGAAAGAGGCCAGCAGGGCCGACGGTTTAAGCGGGGTCCGTTCTAAGGAAATTATTATACCTTTAGGGAGAAGGGTCATTCCTTAAAGTTTTTTACTCGGGCTAAACAGATAGCCCAACATAAGGGAGGTTATAAGGGACAATAGCAAGTGCCACAGGGACATCGCCCACCCTTTTTAGCTCAGGATGACGCTCTACAAGTCGCTCTAGAACTCGTCGCTCCGCCACAAGGACGATAGTCATTGCCGTATGGATGAGTCTATCATGTTGCAACCACAGAGGGGACAACACCTACACAAGAAGTCGAGGATATGTTTCCCATCTTTGGTCATATTGGTCGCATTCTATTCGATACGGGTGCATCTTATTCTTTTGTTAGCACGGGCTTTTCACGAGAGATGGGTATGATAGATTTTTCATCAGACATTATTTTACAAATAGACTCGCCAATGGGTAGAGGGGCACCCATACAGTCAATATGTAGGGTTATCGGTATTGAGATTGGTCAACTCACCTTCGTAGTGGATTTATTAGTACTTGGCATGCATGAGTATGATGTCATTTGGGTATGAACTGGCTAGCTACATATAGAGCATGTGTGGATTATTGTGGTAGGTCCATCATCTTTACCACTCAAGGGTAGGAGATGTACCTAGTTGCAATGCCGCACCCCAAGGGTCGGTCGAGCACGGATTTGTACTACATCTAGAAGGATACTTCTTCGTAGTTTGTGGTGACACTAGATTCCATCCCGGAGGTGAACGGGTTATTTTTTGGGGGTAGATTTTGTGGTTACCACCTAGTCGGGATATCGATTTCATGATTTATTTGTTTCCAGACACTAGACCTATTGCCCGTACTCCGTATCGGATGGCTCTTTTGGAGATAAGGGAGCTAAAAGAGAATATTGAGAAGTTGTTAGGGAAGGAATTTATCAGGAGGATTACTTCACCCTGGGGTGATACCGTGTTATTCATCAAGAAGAAGGAAGGATCTCTACATTTTTGTATCGACTATCAGGAGTAAAACAAAGTCACTATTCAAAATAAATACCCATTGCCACATATAGATGATTTATTTTACTAACTGAGGGGTGCTGCATACTTTTCAAAGATTGATTTAAGGTTGGGTTACCACCAGTTAAGATTTCGGGAGTAGAATATATCTAAAAGACCACCTTCCTTGCTAGGTATAGGCCGTACGAATTTTTGGTGATACGATTTGGGCTAACCAATGCACCAGCGATATATATGGACGTCATGAACCGGGCATTCAGGGATTATTTGGATCGATTTGTTATCATATTTATAGATGATATCTTAATTTATTCTCAAACTACAGAGGAGCACGCAGAGAATTTATGAGTGGTCTTACAAACGCTTAGAGATCATCAGTTGTATGAAAAGTTTGAGAAATTCGAGTTTTGGCTGAGGGAGGTATAGTTCTTGGTCCACATTGTGTCCGATCGAGGGATATCCATGGATCCAGGGAAAGTTTCAACCGTGATGGAGTGGGGACAACCCTACACCCATCGAGGTGCACAGCTTCTTGGGACTCGTCGAGTACTACTGTCGATTGATCTAGGGGTTCTCCAAGATAGCCGAGCCCTTAAGGAATTTGACGAGGAATAGGGTACCATTTGTTTGGGATGAGGTGTGACATTAGGAATTTGAGGAGTTAAAGACTAGACTGACTACAACATTGGTTTTGGCATTGCCTCAGGTAGGGGTTGACTACAGAGTCTTCACAGATGTGTCCTTATGGGGAATTGATGGGGTTTTAATGCAGGAGGAGAGGATAATATCTTATGCTTCCCGAAAGCTTAAGCCTCACGAGGGACATTACCCCACCCATGACTTAGAGTTAGCAGTTGTGGTTTTTTCATTGTGAGTGTGGAGACACTATCTCCTGGGGGAGAACATTTATCTTTTCACAAACCACAAAAGCCTGCAGTATTTTTCCACACAGCAGGAGCTGAACATACGACAAAGGAGATGGATAGAGTTTTTGAAAGATTATCAGTTCAACATTCGGTACCACCCGGTAAAGGTGCCATGGTAGGTGATTTTAGCAGCAAGCCTATTTTGGAGTTAGAAATGGTGTGTAAGGCTAAGTGACAGTCGCTTTGTGTCAACAATGACATGACCCGCACATTTATGGAAGTTCTCACTATCACCCCGGGGATCATTATTCGGGTGGTGAAGGCATAGGGAAGAGATAAGCATTCCCAGGAGAGAATGAGAGAGTTTCTAGCTGAGAGAGTGGAGCACTTTCCCATTGGGTTAGATGGTGGTTTGAGGTTTCACGATAGACTAGTTGTCCAAGATGATGAGGATTTGAGGCGAGCTGTTATGTTTGAGACTCATGGGTCACGATTTACGGTAAATCCCTGAGGGAATAAGATTTACCACAACATGGGACGTCAGTATTGGTGGGTCGGGATGAAAAGGAACATAGCTATTTTCTTGTCGAAGTGGGCTACATTTCAGCTGGTGAAAGTGGACCATTAGCGTCCCATAGGATTTTTACAACCTTTAGAGATCCCGGTGTGGAAATGAAAAGTATCTCCATGGACTTTATTACTGGGCTACCTACATCGCAGAGGGAACATGATTTAATATAGGTGATCGTAGACAGATTGATGAAGAAGGCTCATTTCTTATCGGTCCGGACACATTACAACTCAAAGCAGTATGCCAGACTCTTCCTTGCAGAGATTGTAAAGCTAAACGGGGCACCGCTCAACATCGCGTTAGATAGGGACTGGACATTTGTGTCCCACTTTAGGAGGAGTTTTCAGCAGGCCTTGAGGGCATAGTTGAGATTGATCACGTCATATCATCCTCAAACCAATTAACAAACGAAGAGGATGAACCTAATGTTGGAGGACATGTTGAGGATATGCATTCTATATTTTTTAAGGAGGTTTGGAATTATTATTTTCCTTTATTGGAGTTTGCATACGATAACAGCTACCAGTTCACGATCGGGATGGCACCGTTTGAGGAACTCTATGGGAGACCTTGCCATTCCACCTCGTGTTGGTTGAGTTGGGGGAGAACAAATTTCTCAGGCTAGACTTCATTTCGAACACTTCATAGAAGGAAGATATGATTCGGGCAAAGATACGAATTACCCAGGAGAAGTAGAATAGCTATGTAGATGTGGGCCAGAGACAGTTAGACTTTAATGTTGGAGATCAGGTGTTGGTTAAAGTATCTACCATGAAGGGGGTAATGAGATTTGGGAATAAAGGGGATTTGTCTCCTTTATACGTGGGACCATTCCCTATTCTAGAGAGGATTGGGCCTGTAGCTTATCGGTTGGGATTGTCGGATCACTTGCAGCGGATGCATGACGTTTTTCAAATATCTTCACTACGGAGGTTCCTTAGGGATGACATAGCGTACAAACACATTGATATTGACGAGATAGAGCTCTATCCGGATGTTATTTATGAGGAGAGACTGATAGCCATTTTGGATCGATAGGACCACCAACTTCAATCCGAGGTTATTCCTTTAGCTCGGGTGTAGTGGGGACACCATCAGGAGGATGAGTTGACTTGGGAGAGGGAGGATGACATGCTCAAAAAGTAAACCTAACTCTACTAGCTATGAACGTACTTTCCTTGATTCAGAGGACAAAATCCCGTTATTGGGGGGGAGAATGTAATACCCCGTAATTTTTCAATTATAAATAATAATAATAATAATATTTTTTTTTTGATATTTTTTTTAAAATTGGACTTAATTGGAAATTTAATTTAGTAATTGCAAAGGTGTAATTTTTGCTAAGTTATATTTTTTTGTGATTGATTTTCTATGTCTATCTATGTTTATAGATATATCATCGCATTGATTGTATAAAAAAATACAAATTAATGTGTGACACAACTTAAAAGTATCCAATGTTAACATAATATTATCCGGGACATATTTCGGGCCATATATGGGATCGTTTAGGTGTTTTAAACCTTTAGAAATAGTCTCGGGTCAATAGTATATAGGTTGGGGAACTTTTGGGCTAGTTGGGATATGAATTAGGGTCCATTTAGGAGTCCAAAAATTGAGTTTTAAGCCCAACTCGGGATTAGTATTAATTAGTGTTTATGTGGGGGTAAACCAATTCCCCATTACTATTCAGAAATACCTAAGCACAACTTCTAATGGGAGAGGAATGCATAAGAACAAAAAGATGGAAAAAGGGTAAGGAACCAAGAAGAAATCAAATGGGCTTTCTTCCACAAATTTCTAAGGCAATAATTCTGAAACTTAATTTACGTTTTCAATGTATTTTCTTGATGCATTATAATGAACCTTAAATTTTCTGGGATTTAGGTTTGATATGAATGATATGATGATGAATACATATTTTATGCATGTATAGGACTAAATTTCATATAAAATTTGTCCTAGAAATTTAGGTATCAAAATCTTGAAATTGGGGTTAGATGCCTTAGTGTTCTTTATAGTTAATTGGGGACGTTTTAACTATTTGATGTAGAGGATATTATTGTCGGTGTATGGACTGAAATCCTGATGTAAACCCCATGATAGATGCTCCATTTTATGAATTTTAATGTTGGAATTTAGAATGAAATCTAAGTTGAAATATGTATTTAATGTTCATACATTTTGGGAAAATTAAGCATGAAATTGGAATTGAATCATGTAGTTAATGATCCTAAATGGACTAATTAAGTTGCAGGGAATCAATTACATAACTATTAAGAAGTATAAACCCTTAGAAGTTAATTCCGAAGGAACTTGAGGAATCACATATTGAAACAAACAAGCATATATGGGCTTCTGCATAAAATCGAATCGATTCGGCCTTGGAGCCAATCAATTCAGTTTGGCAATGAATCCATTAGGCGATGTACCAAATCATTTCGGTACTAGGAGATGAGTGATTTGGGCCTAGGATTTGGTTAAGGGTAATTTCAGCAGTCCAAGCGAGTTGGTAGGATAGCGTATGGGTCATTAGGTAATATATTAAAAATGAAAAGGTGCCCCTATTTATTTGGGAAAATTACATTTAACAAGATGGTTAAGTAATTATCTTAGGGAGTGGAATGAATAATTCACTAGAAGGTAAATTATTAATAAATGTAATAAATGTGGACTTCATGTGGGACTTTTATATGGTAATTATAGAGTAGTTACATATACATATTATACGAGATAATAATATGTACTTATGTATATTTATGTGGACATACCAATGTTTGTAAGTTGTCCTATCGGCTTGGGGGTTCGTATGTTAGGACCGGGTACCACACATCATCATAGGTGGGCTTGAGGATTATGTTGGTCATATAGGTACTACATGGAGGTGCTATTTATGTGAGCTAGGTATTGACGCTGACCCAACCTGTGTCACCGATAGGTATGGGCCGTGAACAGGAATCCTGCGTAAGGACCTCCCCTAACTTATGAGTATTTTTTGTTGTTCGCTTAGGATAAGAGATTCCCCCAGACTTGTCGATAGAGTACGAACTAGACACCAATGGCAGATGCCTTTGTGTGTCAAATATATGAAAGGACATATATAAATAATTACCGGACGATAATGAGATAAATTTACTTATCTAAGAATGTGGACATAAATGAGAAGACCCTACTTTGTGATGCATAATATATGTTTATGCCTAGACGTGAGACTTATAAAACTAGGATATTATGGGTATTGGCATTTAATTACAGTCGGTACACTTAAACATTTAATTATCAAAAAATTCATTATTATTAATTTGGCAGGCTGTCAGAGTCATTATTTGAGACTTATTGGGATGCGATTTATATCACACTTAGATGATGGGTGAGGTGTTATACTCATGCGAGTAATGAAGGTGGAATATTTATTTTGCGTCAACTGTATTATTTCATCTTAAATTAATTAAGTTAATTCTTGAACATCTAAGGCTCTTACCCAAATTTAAATGTTTTCTCCCCACAAGTTCTCCTAGAAATGGATAGATGGATTGTGTTGTAGCAGTCTCGTAGTCTCTTTCATTCATCAGTTTTTAGATTCTTTGACTCTAGTATGGGTTCTTTTCTGCAAGAGTTAATTATTTTATTTGTGATAGTTGTAAGGGCATAAGCCTGAATTTCTTATATTGGGTTTTGGAATTTACTTTATAGTCGGATTTATTATGTACTTAGTGTTGGTTTGAATTTATCTATTGTTATGGAAACATTCATAAAGTTCAATACAAGCCTTTAAAATAATATAATATATATTACATTTGTGTTGAGAATGGTTTGAATTGACAAACAAGCCCTATCTTCGACGTATCATGCTTGGCCAGCCTTTACGTGAGAAAATAGGGGTTGTTACACTTTTTGTCTCTATGGAGTGAATTCATCATAGTTTTAGTAGGGTTGTGAATTAACCATCCTTCTAAAGGTAGGATAAGTTAGCTATTTATATAGCTGGGGTGGTGCCATGCGCACCCCAGGCATGTAGGAGGCATGTACAATATCAAGTGGCTAATGTCATCCGGTCACCTATCATCTGTGCTTGTAAATAATGATTGAGAGTTATTCTCCACACATGAGGTGGATGGTGTCCACGTGAGGTTCGCATCCCACACGCACTCTCCCACGCATAATCCATTCCACATGCCTTGCCAGATGTGCCCTACTGAGGTAAGGTGTCAGCCTGGCCGAGCAAGAGACCTCTGAGGTTCTATTAGATCACATGTTGGTAAATGCCAAGTGGATTCTCGAATAACTAGCATCAGGCCAAGATGAGCGTATAACGAGTCTGATGAAGTCTCTGCCTAGTGGAAGGACGAGACCGAAATAGCTGTTATAAGATTCTCTGTGAGAGCACATTTCGTAAGGTCGGCTCGAGCTAAGCTAGTCTTGAGTGTAGATAAGGTCATACTTAGGCATATCAGGAATCATTATGAAAACCCATTGATCTTAAACTATAGCACACTCAAAAGATAAACATATAACATTTTTTTTTCACTCAATTCCTTTGAAGTTATCATTTTCGAAAATCAAACAATCTAAACTCGTTGGCCTTGGATTTTTTTTTATGTTACCTTTAATTTTTTTATATATAGGTTCTTTCCAATGGTGGCTACCCTGTAAAGGAGATTTTCTCCTTTTGTAGCCCTTTCATGTACACCATCATATATTTTCAATAAAAAAATCTAACGGGCAATGCTGCTTACCTGCACAAATCTCCCATAGTCATAAAATATATAGATGGAAAGATGAATTGGAGAACATGTCACATAACTCAAATATAATATGTGAAGTTAAAATTCGAAGAGCTCGTGCATGTGTTTGTGGAGGCATATAAAAAATGAATCCATTATGTGAATCAAAGTCGAAACAACTCCATACAAGCATGACTAAGAACAATCTAGGTATTGAAAATCATACCCAAATGTCCTAGTTACATGGAAAGTACATAATGAAATGGATTCAAATACACCAATATGCCACACAAAATGTGTAAACTAAAATACAAAAAACTATAAATTTTTTTGCGTTTTTATTAAAAATTTCAAATGAAATATACCAATTAAAAAAAAAACTTAAAAGACAAACAAAATCTTTTTGTATTTTTTAATACGACTCAACAAATGTTAAATAAAAATACAAAAGAGTCAAATAACATACAACTAGCAAACATATATATATATATATATATATATATATATATATATATGTGATAAAGAACAAAAGTTTGTGTATGTAATCATGTGAACACAATCAAGCATTAGATATAGCATGGTATGTATCACGTGCAAGAAAATGAGAATCAATGAGTCTAATATGTAAAGCCTCCAAATTCTATTTCCTAACCCATATATGTGTAACACGATGATATATGGTTTTGGAAACCTTGGTGGATCTAGACTAAGACGTCCGGCGACAATTTTTAAGATCAAGTAAAAATGCCTAGGGTTTCCTGTCCTATCGTAAATGCATGGTCTTGGCTTTGTGATCAAAAGGATTTGTATATCGAATCCAATTCCACACTTGTCATCTTTTATTTGGACGGTTCCAAACATCTTATCCAACTTCTCGTACCTAGATCTCAAATCAAATTTTACACAATTCAAGTATCAATATCTCTTCATGATCAACTATTCAAGACTCTAATAAATGCCTAGACTCCTCAAACTCAAGCATATCCTTCTTTATAACCTCCGTCAATCCACAAAGTCTATCTCTCTCACCCTCAACATACTCTATCTTCTCTTAAAAAGTCCCCTCATATACCCTAAGATCCTGAGTTAAAATTCGCACATTATTTCCTATGGCATGCTCTTTCAACCTAGCTTCCAACTTCAAGTCTTCCTTAATCACATTGAATATTTTTGCATACAACTCATAGAAGGAAACTTGGATTTCACTCTTCTACTAATCTTCTTCATCATCACTTTTTTCTTCACTCTATTACCCATCACACATTTGGGATGCACAAACGATGGCCTCGCAAATGTCATGCCTAGAAATATCTTCATGGGAAGATTTCTCATCAAAGCTCACATGACTACCCAGGGAGAATCGCTTCCCTCTTTCAAATTACTCTCACCAAGGATGACATTATAAGCATTCGGTTTTTTGCCCCCCTTCCTTACTTTAGTGGGGCACTAAGCTAGGATATAGCCGTAAACCTCAAACCATAAAGCCATTTCGATTAATCACTCGTAAAGTTACCATTATAATTTTAGGGAAGTGATTGATCTTGTTATCTCAAACTTTTTTGCATCTTTCGGTTGCTTTTGAAACTTGAGAAATTTCTTGAATTTATTTTCTAACAAGGCCATATCTTTGGGCTTAACATCAGATTAATCATTCAAAATTTGTGTTTTTTCCTGTCGAGCTTTCAAAACAATGCCCTTTTCCTTCTTATTCATTTTGCAGGAAAATAAGTCAAGCTCACAAGTTTGTAGGTCACATAAAAGATCTTCAAACTTTTTAGAGTTTAAAGCACCCAAGGAATTGAAAACAATCACATTTGATTAAATCTTTCAGACAAATACCTTAAGATTTTCTTCATTACTCGGTTATCCAATATTCTCTTTCCTAAATTAAAATATGAGTTAACTATATCGGATAATCTACTATAGAACTCACCGAAGGTTTCACTCTTCAACATCTTAATGGTTTAGAACTGAGTTATGAGGTTTTGGAGTTTAGAAGACTTTACAACACTAGTTCATTCATGGGTGAGTTGGAGTATGTACCAAACTTCTTTAAACATCACACAAGTCATAATGCATTAGAACTCCTGTAGGGTAAGAGAGCATTTAAACTATGTAAATTATAACTTTGTAACCCATGTTCAACCTCACGCCATGACTTTACGGGTTTGGGTAACCTATTTTCTCTAACTAAGGTTGTAGTTGGGGACCAGCCAGTAAGTATCGCATGCCATACCTAATCATCTATAGCCTTAAGTGTTAATTTTATACGCATTTTCCAGTATGCATAGTTTGATGCCTCAAACATCAGGGATCTAAGACCATTAAAACCAAAAAAGTCATGCCTAAAAATGCTAAATCTAAACACAACTTAGTATTCTAACTCTGTTACCAATTTAAAGAGGTTCGATAGCTCAGGAAAGGATGATCTAACTAACAAAAAGTGTATTTTAAAAAAAAAATCAAATTTAATGACTAAAACTTTTAACAGATTAAACCCAATAAAATTTGTGTAACACTTTTAAACAGTTTGTTGTGAATACCCGATTTACCCAATTTTATATTTTTAACCAAAAACATACATCTAGGCGATATTAGATAAAATAAATAAAACATCCACTATAGTCCGATGAAATGGGAAAACCTTGGACGATCGAGCCAAATAGATTATATGATAAGGTTTTGCAAATAGACTATGATAAGGTTTTGCCAATACAAATAGATTACTATGATAAGGTTTTGCAAATACAAGTGAATTGTGTGGCTGGGCCATCCGAGGTTTTTTACATTATTGATATTCCTCGTACATCGGCGTCTTGTGAGATTGGTGTATTTATTTTTTTTGTTGTCACCTAGATGCATGCTTTAGGTTAAAAAAATAAAATTTGCTAAATTAGTTTATCGTTGCAACTCGATTTGAAATCTGTGAAGAAGTTTTTGTTTGGTTAATTTGTTTAAAGGCTTGATTTTTAAAAATTGAGAAAAATTATAAAAAATTAGAATTTTTATTTGCAAGACCATTCTTGCTTAAACGCACCATGGATATCCAGTGCACTTTCCACGCTTACATTGTATCATTGAATGGATGAACATATAAAAATTAAAATATAAAGTTGTTTTTTACTTTTTAATTAGGTACCTCGGTATTGGTTATTTTAAGATTTCGTGTATCAGAGTTAGAGTTGACAACCTTAAATACTAAAAACAATTTTGCAATTTTTAAAAAGAAGTCACAATCGATTAATTGCTATATTGCATAGTATAATAAGTTTTTTAATTTCCATACAATCAAAAATAATTTTATATAAGAGGGTGTCTTAATTTTTGTTAAACCCATGAAGAATATATGAATAATAAACCTTTAAAATATTAAGTAAATCATGAAATTAGAAAAATGTAAAAACAAAATTAATTTAATAAAAATGAATACAAACTAAATTTAATAAAATTTAAATACAAGTAAAATTGTTTAAGAACCAAAATAATAATGCAAAATTTTTTTTAGATGGAATTGTCATTTTCGCTTTGTTTACTTTTTGATCAATTTATAAAAAACTCTCTAATAGTCAAGAATGTTTGCTATGATTGATTACCAGTTTCTTCGTAATGTAAAAGTTGTTGATTTTAAGCGAAAAGTAACCATTTTTGTAGAGAATATACTTTCAAAAGTTGTTAAATACTAGTCATTACCACCAAATCTGATTATGTTTTATAAACAAATACCATAAAGTTCATCCATAATCCCAGAAAGTTTGAACTCTAGGAAAAGAAATTCATATTTCGCACACGCGCGCAAGAAGGGGGAAGAGAGAGAGAGAGAGAGAGAGATTTTTTAAAAATATTTAGTAAATATCATTTTTTTAAAATTATATACATAATATTTAATATAGTTTAAAAACAAATTATTTTGTAGTGTATATACTTTTTCCATAAAAGAATAAAAATAAGGGGCTGTTTACAAGAAACCAAAAATTAATTAAATAATTTAGTTTCAATCTAACATATTTTAAAGAATAATATTAAGTCCCTGACAGTGACATTAACACGCGTGTAATAATGTCCCTATAGGGACTAAACATTTTTTTTATATAAATATTGGACTAAACAATAAATGAAACAGTTTTTCAAGAATGTAACCTAACTATGTTTTATTGAAAGACAAAAGAAAAAGGGAAAAAAAACACTAACTAAGTAGCTATTTTTTCTAATATGTGTTGATAAGACAAATCTAAAGTACGTTCTTATGGCATAATCTAAGGTTACACAATTAGAAAAACATAAATGACATTCTTTAGTGATTGAACTTTCTATATCTTTTGAAGCTCTCACGCTCAGTTTAGATAGTTTTCTCATCATGTTCATCATCTCACATGGAACAAAAAGATGGTAAGAGTGGTTTTAGTCAAACACAAAATTAATTTGGAGTTGTCATTTGGGCTTTGTTTTACTGTTTTATCACTTCATGAATTTAATTAAAAAATAACCATCTTTCTAGTAGTCAAGAATGTTCGATATGACTGTTTACCAATTAGTTTGTATGGTGAAAAAGTAGTTGATTTTCAACTAAAAATAACTTTTTTCTTAATATATACCTTATATTTAAATTAAGTTGCAGTTGTCATTTGGGCTTTGTTTTACTGTTTTATCAAATCATGAATTTAATTAAAAATTAACTCTCTCTCTCTCTAATAGTCGAGAATGTTCGAAATGATTGTTTACAGATTTATTTGTAAGGTAAAAAAGTAGTTGATTTTCAACCAAAAGTAAACCTTTTTTAGAGAATATATACCTTATATTTATTTTGTGTGTGTGTGTGTGTGAGTGAGAGAGAGAGAGAGATTTCTTTGCGCTATTTAGTAAATACGATTTTTTAAATAACATACCTTATATTTAATATTGATTAAAATAAAATATTTAGTATTTTCTTTGTTTTATAACAATAAAAAAAATAGAGGCATATATCAAATAGACCCTCGAACATTTTTTATTACACGTTTAGTTCAAATCTTTTTATTTGTTTCTAAAAAGTTCCTCACCATATAAAAAAATTAAAACAATGACACACACAAACCCATTTACCCACCTCCCTCCACCCCCCACTGTCGGAGCTCCAACAGTGGAGGTGTGCTGGTGTGTGGTGGGTGTGGGAGGTGGGGAGGGGGTGCCGTTAGCACGGTCCTTTAAAAATAAGAGAATATTGGGTAAATGAGTGTTTGATGGACTAAATGTGTTAAATAAAAAATAGGAGTCTTTTGTGTTTTTATGTGGTGAGGACTTTTTGGAACAAAATAAAATGACTTTGACTAAACGTGTAGTAAAAAATGTTCAAGAGACTTTTTGATAATTGATCCTAAAAAATAAGGGTCATTTAAAAAAATATCAATAATCTCTTTAATTTTTAGTCTAATATATTTTTATAAATAATGCTTAGTTCCTACTATGACATCCACTGATAAATAGTACAGTTAATTATGTGTCAAACACTATATGTATAATAATGTCACTACAAATATTAAATATTATTTTTGAAAAAAAAGTTGAACTAAACATTAAATGAAACAATTTTTTAGCCATTAAATATTGATTATTAACCTTATTGGTATAAGAAGAACGAAACCAAAAGAATGAACAAATGCAGGGGCGGATGCACATGGGGTCCAGGGGGGGCTTGGCCCCGGTTCAATTTTTGGAAAAAAAATATATAAGATCTTTTGGTCAAATTTGAAACTTTGAGTTATAACTCTAATTATATTAAAAAAACTAAGGTTGTAAGATTGTTATTAATTAAAAATCTAAACCGAAAGTAAAGATCCTTGTCAAATTATAATTTGAATGTACGATTTTTTGTAGTCCCACCAAATATATACATGTATTTCTATAATCCGACCCTTGTCAAATTTCTGTAATTTGTGTCCCAAATATATATGCCCAAAAAAAACTCGAAACATATAATTTGTAGTCAATTTGGATGAACTATAAGTTGTATAAAACTCGAAATAATCCAAAAAAAATTCCTCTCGGGGGATCCCGCCCCCGAACCCCCGGTACGACTAGAAACTTTGGCCCCGATTGACCAAAAATCCTGGATTCACCACTGATCGAATGAGCTTGATCTATAGGTGCGTCTTGAAAGTTCTCATCATATAGGATTGTACTCAGGAGGGGCCTGCATATGCATGAGCACTTTTATGGGCATGCACAAGCAGAGGCAGATCCATAAATTTATTTCGGGTGGGGCACAAACCATTGTTAGGGGTTCGGGGGCGGAAGCCCCCGAAATTTTTTTTGGGGTTACAAATTTTTTAGGGGTAAAATTTTGAATTTGAGATTTAGGGTCGGGCACTTGCCCCACCTTCTTTCCATATGGATCCGCCCCTGGCTTCTTGTATGTTTGATTGTAGAAACTTGCCTTTAAATCTCTTTAGTAAATTTATCTTCGCTCCACCTTTTTTTATTTTGTTTTCCATTATGTAATACACGTACAATAGACGGAAAAAAAATTAAAATAACGAGAAAAATATATTTATAATAAACATGCTACAAAATAATTATGGCATAATGATGAAAAATATAACCATTAAATTTTTAAAAACAAAGTTCTAGTATTCAAAAAATTAATGTTTACGCACTAGTATCAAATATGAAAAAAAAAATAAAAAGCGCAAATTTGTTGAAAAAGTGAAAATTATCAATAATCAATACATATAAAAACAGAAGAGAAGAAAAATCGTTAAGAGTATTTGTATGTGTATTTAAGGTATATTTTATTTTTTTATTTAAACCTCCCGATAAAGTACGTTGGATAAATAAGAACTCAACCGAACAATAGAGGTATATTAAAATTTCACTGATTAAATAAAATTTAAGTGATTAAAATAAGGATCAAATATCAAAATGTCCTTAAAACATTTTTTAATGCACATTTAGTTTAAGGCTTTTATTTTGTACCAAAAGGTAAAAGACTTTTTAATGCAAAATAATAATGCAAGCACTAAATGTGTGTTGAAAAAAATTTGAGGGTCTATTTGATATATGTCTCTTAAAATAAATCATCCCTTTTTTTTTTACTCACCTATACGCAAAAAGCATATTTTTGTGGAAACACATATATAATTTAATTTATTTAGCGTTAAATCTGAAGATTAAGGGACCGAGAATACAAATCGAGTTGGATTAGATATCTATCACATGTGATGGTTTGTATTCTATTTTTATTTGTGTTCGAATATGTTGAGATATTGTAAACCCTTCACTTTCAAAACCCTTGACTTACCTGTCCTTTGGTATTTTTTATTTCCGTGTGGTATTTCTCCTATAAAACCCCATTTCCCCTCACAACCTCTCTCAAACCATCACATTAGAATGGCAGAAGAAGCACATACCCACGAGCACAAGGAGGAAGTTGAGAGCACACATCTTGGGAAAAAGCGTCAAGAGTGCTGGTTTGTGCATGAAACTAAAGTTGAGGAGTGTGAGCATGAACAGAAAAAACCCTCTTTGCTAGAGATACTTCTCCGATCTGATAGCATCTCTGTAAGTTTTTATTCATATCTCTTTCTATGTATATAGATTTATCAATTTGCTCTATGTTGTGCATGGATTGTTTTGCTGCTGATGTTTTAGTAGATTTGGTTTGAAAAACTTTTACCCCATATATTTTTATATACATATTTTTCTATTTTTTCAAAAAAAAAAAAAAAATGTGGGGGCACAAGTCCCCACTAGTCCCAACACAACTTCGTCCCTTTTTATAAGGTGTTGGTTCTCACCGCCAATGAACCAGAAGTTAGTGGAGCATCCTGAAGTGCCCTATTGCGTGGTGGATTAAAGCAGGATGACAAATGATAAAAATGCTTGGGTCCTTTTATATTCCCTTACGATCTTTTCATTCTTGATTTACTTCATATTTGTGATGACAATTTATATTGTTCGAAGGTGAGTGGCTGAAATAAAACAAAACAATGAGAAAATCTTTTTATCTTCTGACATAAAATGATTTGTGAAAAGAGGAAATATTTTGAATTTATAAAAAGTTAACTCAATACCAAAATCCCAATTCAACCCATCCCCATCCTCCCCCCCCCCGTTTGGGATATTTTTCCATTAAATAGGTATTTTGATAGCAGGTGTTCAAGGAATATGACTGGTGGTAAGCCATGGTTTTAGAATTTCATTAAGAACAAAGGCAACACAATTAATTTTTGGGATGGGATAAAAACCAGCGTGTAATGAAGGGTTCAAAATGTTTTACCATATTTCCTGCACTAGACAATATTGGTTTTGTGGATGGCTTGAAAGCTAATATGTTTAGCATTGGCCAAATGTACGATGATCACAATCATGTGATTGTTACCATGAATGAGTTTCAAATGATTAACTTATACAATATAATATGTTTAGCATAGGCCAAATGTACTCTAGTTATTAATCTTTCAAAGGGTCATCTCTAAATACAATATAATATTGAGAGATAAGGTAGAAAAAAAAAGACTCAATATTTATAGCATTTGCAATGTGAAATTTGTAAAATTTATAAGAATATGTAAGCCTTTATATGTAATGATGTTAAAAAAGATTGCTTCTATACCTATAATATAAGTTCTTTTTTTTTTAGTTGTTTTTCTTCTTTTCTCATTGATTTATGTTTTTTAAATTATGCAGTCGAGTGAAGAGGAAGTAGAAGAGGGAGGAGAGAAGATCAAGAGGAAGAAAAAGAAGGAACTCAAGGAGAAATTCAAAGAGAAGAAAATCGAGAAACATGGAGAGGACACAAGCGTGCCGATAATTAAATGCGACGACAATGAAAAAACCCATGCCGAGCCCGAAGAAAAGAAGGGTTTCCTAGACAAGATTAAAGAGAAACTTCCCGGACATAAGAAAACCGATGAGGTTGCTGTACCACCACCGGCAGAGTGCGGAACCTCGGATGGCGAGGGAAAGAAGAAAAAAGGATTTCTTGAAAAGATCAAGGAGAAGCTGCGTGGATACCACCCCAAGACTAAGGAAGAGAAGGAAAAAGAAACTCCTGCCCATTAAGGAGAACAAAACGGTGGTGTTAAGGGTCATGATTGTGTCGAAGTATTGACATGAATTGCTTTTTACTTTTTGAGTTACTGGGTTGAATTATACTTTTGTGGTTCAAGTTATGGTTTATGTTTTGGCATTTATGTTCCTTAGTGGGTGATCGGTTATTACCAAGTCCATATAGTTTTCGTATTGTGACCTGGACCGTATTATTAATGGATTGATTACTTTTGTTTCTAATTTGGATTTATTGATAGTATATTCTACCTTGTCTAAATATATGCATGTTGTTTGTAATAATTTTTATATTTATTTTTTCTTATTTTTTATTTATAAATTTTATTAATCATTTTTTAGTGATTTTTCAAAAAAATATTTTTTATTTAATAACAATAACTTTAAAGGACTAAAAACGGAGAATACACCATATGTAAATAAAATATATTGTGACGTTAGCGACATACCATGTAAATAAACCCAAATATAATTGTGTACATAATAACATTATATAATCGGATTTTCAAGAGCTGACCACCACACTCTCTCACACTCTCTCTCTCTCAAGTTGTGTTTGATTTTACCTATTAAATATAAATCAAAATCATTTAGACATAAGAAGTAATAAATATTGTTTTTATTTTTAAGATAAGTAAGATGTTAGAGACTATATTTTTATCTGAATAATTAAGAGGTTAAAATGTAGAGTTATATTTGATGTCTGAATGTAATTCCAGATTGAGATGAAAAAACAAATGCAACATATGAACATATAGACATGGAGAGATAGGGACAAGTACATCCGGAATAGATACTGAAAACATCTCTTACCTTTTTCTACACTAATTTCTCTATAAAGATTTCTAACAGTCTTTAACGAATTCGAGTGATTTCTCCACTCATTTATTATATTTTCATATATACATATTTATATGTCCTTAAGGTTTACTTTTTTATGTATTGTTTATACAATTTTATAAATCATTTATTCAACTATTTGTACATTTATATGCTTTTCTGATGTGGACAATTAGTAATCGATGAAATTGGTGACTTATAAGATCATATTTCGATGGACGGAAGAATATGATTTTTAGTCCTTTAAGATTGGCAGTGACCCACAAGAATATGAGTAGTCACTCAGAGAAAAAATTGATTTACCTTGACAAATTGGTTCTCTATAATCATGTCATTTATGAAATATAGTAAATTGTAATTTAAAAAGATTGTAAGAGGAATGCTTATATATAAACTTCCTACTTTCATTTTAAAATCTTACGTATAGGTAATATGAACTGTAATAGCAACATATTTTAAGGGTAGTTTGAATATATACTGAGCTTATTGAAACTTTTTAGGATTATAATTTGAATTGTAACTATGAAAATATATTGAGTTTATCTATATATAAAGATTACTTTTTGCCAATTTTATCTACCATATAACATAATTGCATCTTAACATTGAACAATGTAGCTTATATATTTGATATTCAATGTACCAAAACACATGTTTGAATTTACACCATGAAAGTGTATGGACTACGTCAATATATGTTTTACACATACTCCAATATTTCTTTTCGGCATTTATGTCTAATAAAATATTTAGAGTAATTATATTACATTATATATGTATTTTAATCAATAAATCCACATTAGACTTCCTTCTTCATTGGAAATCAACCCTAAAGAACTTCAACCAAAGGAGGCAAAGCATTTTTTCGGAGAGAGTGTTTGTTGTGATTTGAAATATTCATTGAGCATTTTTGTATTTTATTGAGCCAATCATCTATTGTTTAAAATATATGCCAAGCATTTATTCTTTAAAGTTTAATGATCAATGAAATTGCATTAGTAATTGAAGTTTTCTCTTTTGTTTATAATTTTTAAGCGCAATAGTTCATACAAAATGTTATTCCAAGTTTTTAGTTTCTTTTGAAATTTGATGTTTTTTTTTGTTTCATACTAATGACATTATTAGTTTGCCTAAAAATATTTTAATTTATACCGCATATACATTATAACAAAGGCTATATGCGCGGGGTTTACTACTAATACATATATAAGAACATACATTTACATTCGTATATCTTTACTATATAACTAAATTTGTAGATCATTCTCCCATAGTAACACATGAAATTCATAATTTTCCCAATTCTTATCCTTCTTATTCTCTCTCCGATTTACAACTGAGTTCCCTTACACTCTATCTTTCCTCAATTTATCCTAATCCATGTTTCTTCTCTTCACATACTATGTTGCCACGTGTGTCTAATTATTTCTGCCTCAAAGACTAACTTCTCAAGTATTTTCAAGAGAATCGTAGGCACCATTCGGTACGCGATAATATTTTGGAAGGATTGTTATCGCCGGGAAAGTATTTGCCTAGAAATCTTTTACCATAATTTCAAATCCCTTCCCCTGCTTGGTTAACCAATGGATTAATATCGTGAATCTAAATGTAGTGTTTGATTCATGTATGGAAAGTGACATGACAATGCATAGTATATAACAATAATATCCATTAGTTACACACACACACACACACACACACACACACACACACACATATATATATATATATAAACTCGCCTAGGGTCCGCCTAGGCTTGAGGCGTGGGAGAAACGCCCCGACTTAAGCTTTTGATGCCTTATGCTTGGTAAAACCCTGAAGGCGCACTTTTTCTCTAAAAACAACAATGCTTTAGTGAAATGATATCGCCTTCTAAAGATTTTTTTACAAACCGGACCATTATCTCATCCAAAATAATCAATTAGTATTTTAATTTACACTTATTCAGACATATTTGTATGATATCTACAATTTTATTATTTTAATAGCCTTGTTATGGTTAAAAAATATTAAAATATATTAAAAAGGCCTAAACGCCTTTTCACGCATTTTTACTCCTAAGGCTCGCCTAGGCTTCTAAGGCTTAAGGCTTGGTCTCCACCCCTCGATCACGCCCTGCTTTTTTTAGAACATTGATATATATATATATATATATAGAGAGAGAGAGAGAGAGAGAGAGAGACTCTCCAACATACCTAGCAACATACCTATTTTTTTAAAATAGTAAAAAAAAATAATTTTGAGTTAATACTTTTTATGAGTTCATGATATTTCAATATGATATTTTAATTTGCCCCTGTAAAAATATTCAGATCAAAACAATGTGTTTTGATATTTTTAAAAAATAGGTAAAAAAATGACACTTTTAAAGGGTAAAAAATGACAGTTTTTTGACCCATTTTTTAAAAATAACAAAAACCATTATTTTCAATTGATTTTTTTATAGGTGCACATTGAAATATCATGAGCCCATATAAAAAATATCATCTCAAAATGATATTTTGAACTATTTTTAAAAAAGGTATATTCTAGGAGGGATGTTGGATCTCTCTCTCTCTCTCTCTCTATATATATATATATATATATATATATATATATATATATAGTCCTACTCTTGTGCGGACTACTCCGCATTTTAAGAATGCGGACTAGACATGTGTCACTTGGCGGTGAGCCCAGAAAAGGGAGAGAGAGTGTGCCTATAATTTAGGCGATAATTTCTAAGCGCACCGTTAGGTGATACATATCCTGTTCGTATTCTTATAATGTGGACTAGTCCGCACAGGAGCATTATATATATATATAATAAGTTACAAAACTTATGTATGTCATAAGATAGAAGTATGATGTCATCTATTAGAGTTTTTTTTGCACTTCCTATTTTACCCCTCAAATCTTTGATTTCCCCCTCTTTTCTTACTTACCAAATTTACTCTTCAATTCAAAATTAAGGATACTTTGGTCAAAATCACTTCATCAATTTGTTCACACTCTCTCATTTCTCACACAAACCTCTCATTCTCCCGTTCTCTCATCAGCGAGCCCAAAAAAACCCTACCACCTATGTCTCTCTCTTTCATCGCTCGCCAATATCTCTCTCTCTCTCTCTCTCTCTCTCTCTCTCACCACGTCTTCTCTTTACACATCATTGGTTTCGGGTTTTCTTGGTTTTAGATTTAGGTTTTCTTCAAATGGAAGATCCCCTCTTGAAAAAATCATGTACGAAGGTCTTCCAATGTATTTCTTATTTTCATTTTGTGTTTTCGGGGCTTTTATGTTTATTATTTATAATTTTCAGGTATGCTAGAGGTTGAGGTGGAATCAAGAAGTTACGGGTTTTGCATACAAGAAGCTAAGGTTTAATATACTGTTCTTACATGTTCTTAATACATTTATGGGGGTTTTAATTGCAGATTATTATTTGTTTATTTCAAATTATTGTTAGATTAATAGATTTCTCTATTGAGTAATATATTTACACTAACTCACCTGGGGTAATATAATGTAGCATGGGTTTTAATTGATCTTTGTTTGGATGATGCTAACTCGATGAGGAGATGAGCCGTTGTATCATGGGTTTTTATGTTTACAGTGATGGATTCGGCTCTATTAGTGGAAAAAAAATAAAACTATTGGGGCTTTGTTATATGAGTTTAATTCTTCTTTTAATGTTTAGATTCTCTTTTCATTTTATGATTGTAGGCTTACCATTTTGATGAATTTGGTGGTGAATCACTGAGGTATGCTTATACTTTTTTTTTCTATGTTGTTGGTTGTTTGATTATTGTCCTAACTAAGTGTTTCATTTTTTTTTAGACTTTTTATTTTTACTTAGATGTTATGTGCACTACTTGGACCATTTAGAAAGCATTAACTCAAAATATTCGGTTGTTTGAAGATCAAAGTGGTATTGTGCTATTGTGGAAGCATAAGCAACAATCCCTTAAGGATGATTCTTATTCGGGGGTTTCTAAGTTAGTAAATGGTCTTTTTTGGGCATTTATTTTCTGAACCTTTTTGTGGTTAAAGTTACAAAAGTTATCATCCTTCGTTTTATTTCATTGTTACAAATAACACAACTACCATATGGCTGGTGCTTTACGTTGGTTTTAGGTTCTCCGAGTACTAAACATATAATTGGTTATCTATATTGAGGTTCATGTGATTAGCTACGTTCAACTTCATTTTAAATGAATGTTTACTGGGAATTTTATTGCAAGATTTAGGTCATGATTTGAGTTCAATACTACACCTGGGGGGGTCGGTAATTTTTGGGAATACGAATAACTTTCATATATTTATTTATATTTGATATAATATTATCTTTGCATATGGTGTCGTCGTTATCTCGATCAAGATTAGTAGGTCAAAATTTAAGCTCTTACCTTACTAACTGAAATATGAATTGTTTGAGTTTTCAGAAACTTTATTTTTAATTGGTACATGTGAATGTCATTCTACCAACTCTATAGCACTTTTATGGCGTATTGAGTACATATCCTACTTGCCCTTATTTGTTGAAGTCTAAAGACAAGGAATCGGATAGCAAAAAGAGAAACAATGTTAGTTCTACTGTGTTGGTTTTGTGCTTCCTTTTGATCATTGTATTCTTACCGGGAATAGCTGGAAGAAAATAAGTCGCCATTGTTGTTAAAAAGTGAGTAATAACACCTCTGATGTAATAAACAAATGTATGTTGTCGTTTGATGTTCATTATTACTAATACTCTATCTCTTTCTCTCTATTTATAGAGAAAGTTAGCCTACGTGAATGTCGCTTACCCATTATTCCCTCTTCAGGGCCTGACTAGAGGTCTCCCAGAGGTTGGATGTGAAGATTAGGATGATATTGTCTTCCTCTCCTTGGACGAGTATTGGATGTAAGGTATAGTTTTGGACACATTGCCTATGAAATTCATGTATTTTACTTACCATTTGATTAAATGTGTTTTAATGTAAGGTATAGTTTTGGACGAGTATTGGATGTAAGGTATAGTTTTGGACGAGTATTCGCTGTTTGTTGTAGTACATAACTGAAGAAGAAACATCGTAATGTTATCCTGAGTATGAGGTTTTGCCTGGGATATTCTCCTATCTCTGTCTTTCTTAAATAACATGGGAAATGTTTAAGACAAGTGGGAGTTTACTTATATGTTTATCACTAATGTTCTCCTGTGACTTTAAACCAAACGAAACATACACTATGGTTATTATTTTTTTCTATTTTATTTTTACCTTAGAATTTTGGTAGAGTTTAGTTAATTAGAATTTAGTATGCTCCATGTATCCAAGTTAATTTGAATTTAGTAATTTCATCTTATTTTTTGTACATGTGGGGTTTGCTTCATCTTTCTTTTAATTAAGGTGACATTAATGTGTCACTTCTTGACATACGACATTACTGTAGGTAAAACTTAGGTGAGTTCATGTGAGCTCAAGCCTATTATAAGTGAGCATATCTCACTGAATGAGCTCAAGCCTATTGTGCTGATTGTGCAGTTCCTTTCTTTCTTTGTTTTAAAATCTGATATATTGTTATGAATGCAATTTGGTTCAGGTGAAGTTGAGTGTTTGAAAACTGAGGTCAAATTTCACAAACACACTATTTTTTAAATGTTTTGTATTGTTTTTTTTTTTTATAAAAGTCTGTTTATAATCAAAATTTCAGGAACAATAGCGATGGAGTTATGAAGAGCTCAATACGTAAGATGATATATTATCATCAGCAGAGAAGAGTATGGTAAAATCATAGCGCCCCATCACTGGACTCGAACGCCATCATGTAGTGGAGGTTAATGTCAATCCGTTTCATAGCGTCCCATCGCTGGACCTCATCGACGAGGCTCTTGGAGTACGACTCCAAAGTTTCTTTACCGCCATTTTAGCTAAAGTAGAGAGCCAACATTGTTGACTGAAATTTTCAACATTGAAAATATCACAACTGTGAATCGTTTGACGGCAGTTCAATGCAGTGAATCAATTTTAAACACTGAAAATATAAAAATTATTTGAATGCAGTGAACTAATTTTAAACACTGAATTGTTTAATGGAAGCTATGTATTTTGGTTGTCTCTCTTTATAATCCTGAGTAGGTTAAATTAATAGTGAGAACTTCTATTTTTGTCGTTCAACCGATGTCTTTGGTGAGTTATTGAGAGTACATTCAAAGTAAAATTAGGATCTTTGAACTTTTTTGTAAGTGGATTGCGTTAGAGGTTTTTTTTAGTTAATTAAGTCTATACTACTGTTACTTTATATGTCTATTTTTTTTAAATATGTTTGATGTCCCACAAAATAATTTCAAATGTTTTCTAGAAGGACTAATGTACCTACTTGACTCTAGCTTCAGTTCTTTTTCCTCAATGATTTGGTAAATGTAGCAAAATTTGTAATTCATTCTTTATTGTAATTTTCAGCATGTGATAGAGTACTTTCAATGATTGGCCTAATGGAGGAAGGGAGGCAAGTCGGGGTTGCAGGCCAAACATTCGGACGTTGGAGTTCTCTATACAAATGTAATATTCAATTCAAATATGCTGTTAATTTATTTTTATTTATGTTGGTTCTACTAATTCCTTGACATCAAAGCATAGTTTTTTTAACATGGAGACCTTTTAACATTATTTTTCGTTTTCATATAATTTTCATTGAGAGCAAGTCGATGTGTATATGGCATAGTCACAACACCATATTCGAGAGCAGGGCAGTTAACTATAAGAAAATAGGATTGATGGAAATGGGACTATAAGAAGTTATAGGGTTGCGAAATTTGAGCCCCGTCGCTGGACCCGAACTCCATCATGTAGTGGAGGTTAACGCCGATCCATTCCATAGCGCCCATCGCTGGACCTCATCGATGAGGGTCTTGGAGTACGACTCCAACAGTTTCTTCGCTGCCATTTTAGCTAAAGTAGAGAGCCAACATTCTTGACTGAAATTTTCAACATTGAAAATATCACAACTGTGAATCGTTTGACGACAGTTCAATGCAGTGAATCAATTTTGAATACTGAAAATATTACATTATTTGAACGCAGTGAATCGTTTAATGGCAGCCATGCATTTTGGTTGTCTCTCTTTATAATCTTGAGTATGTTAAATTAATAGTGAGAACTTCTATTGTTGTTTTTCAAATGATGCCTTTCCTTTATTTTTTTATGTGTTACTGGCCTATTTTTTTTATTTTTTTTTAAAGCTCTTTATATAATCTTGAGTAGGTTAAATTATATTGTTCTTATTTTTCCTTTTCGCAGAATAAACTTTCATCCAGTATTATGTGTAATATTTTGAGTAGAAAATAATATACGCATATGCATAAATAATAGTATTAAGCTCATTCAGATTTTCTTTGTTTCGATCATTAATTCCACATGTCATTTCAAATTGGCCTCTTTAAAGACTCGAATGTTATATAAGTTAAAATTACTTTTTTTATATATTATTTATTCGAACTTTAAGTTTTATTCTTATACATTTCATGATTTATGTTTTGTGATTTTAGATATAAGCTTTAGGTTTATTTGGGGATTCGATTTTGTCAAACGGAGTACAACTTTTTCGAGAAGATGAGACTCGAAACAAAATTTTGGAATTTTATTTCGGAATCAAATCTTCTTGAATAATGACTAATGATTTATATTTCGGACTCCAGCAGCAGGATTGCAGTTCAACTAATGAATAACAACATCCTCAACCCATGGTTGATTATAGAAGACTGATCACCTCCAACAGGGGCTGCTACTATAGGAGCATGATTGTGGCTGCTACACGGGCTGCTACTAAAGAAGCAGAAACCCTCCTTGGAAATTTGTTGTTGTGGATTTAGTAATGGTCGTGGCTACTACATAGGGGCTGCTAAAAAACAAATGGCGCCTCTTTAAATGATATCATCGGCGCCTCTTTAAATGATATCATCTATGGCCCACTCCTTGCATTTCTACCTAAAAAATAAATGGCGCCTCTTTTTCCATAGATAGTGTCTTAGATTGCATCCAATAGTCAGTTCTGCATATGATCTTTCAACTCGAGACAGGTAACAATATGGCGCCTCTTTTTCCAAGAAGACATTTGAATTTGTTCTGATCATGCTCCTTATATCATCTAAAATCTGAGGAATCTTATCAAAGTCATCAATTTGTTCACAATTACCTGATTAGAAAACAATGAATTTAGAATTATAATTTTTCTTAATGTTTTTTCCCTTTTTCCAGGCCGGTTAGAGCTTCAATGATCCTTTTTTCATCCATATTCGAAAGAGAACTCTCTCATCTGATTAAACTAATGTCCATATCTAGCTGCAGGTTTAGTGTGGAACTTATGTTTATTTCAAACTTATGATATGTATTATATAAAAGAGGCATGGTATGTGCAGATTTAGTGATGAAAACTTATCATATGTATTATATAAAAGAGGCATGAAGAGGATTATATAAAGAGGCATGGTATGTGCAGACTAAACTTAACATATGTTTTTTGGTGAATGTCTAATTCAATTAGTTCCAATTTTGTGGTACTAATATGGTTCGTGTGCTTTTTACAACTATGAGTTTTTTACAGTAATTTAGTTCATTCTTTGATTCATATCGTACCGGAACACAGGAGGAAGCTACTTCAGTACATTTATTAATGTTCTGTTACATGACACATTCAATGTTAGCCTACACGGATAAAGAGTCGGTCATTACCAAACTTTTTTGCTGAGAATGCTGAGTAATTCAAATGTGTTATGTTTTGTGTACTCAATGTTTTCAGTAGTTCTAATGATATGTATTGTCCCGCACGTGACTCCATCGTGGGAATAAAGAATTGTCCAGTCAAATAATTCTTAATACCTAAATGATTGTCGTTGATGAGTGGTTGTCTAATTCCTCAGGACACTAGTCAGGCTACCTATCAACCATAGCGGGAACCACCTAAGGAGTCGAACAGGTGCAGAGAGAGAAGAACTCAACCTCACAAGTACAATATAACGCAATTATTGATAGGCCTCCCAGCAGCCCATTCGATCTGTTTTCAATGATGGCCATATGGAGCCCCCGTCAAGGGAAGTACATATGTGCAAGTGAGTTTTTCCTTATCAAGATTTAAAGAAAAATGTGCAAGTGAGTTTTTCCTTTTTCCTTATGAAGATTTAAAGAAAAATTTGCTAGTGAGTTTTTATTTTACTTTTCATTCTCAAATCAGTAAATGAAATACACTAGATACACTTGGTCAGTTCAGTCTCTTGCATTGGTTTGTTTGTAAAAGGGAAGAAACAAAAGCAACCCATGGTTGCCTCTGTTTGATATTTTACATAGTGTTTTAGTTCAATCCTGCTAAAACTTTTTTATTTGTGCATTATTTTCTCCGGCACACACCCATGTATGTTGAAATAGGATGAATACATGAATTAAACTAGATGTTAGTTGCTTATTTGTGCATTATTTTCTTCGGCACACACCCATGTCTATTGCTTATTTGTGCATTAGTTGTTTACCTTTTTTTGACAAGGAAAATTTGACAAATTGGTACCAACTTTGAATCATCTTATGATGTCAGATATCTATTATAGATGTCAGTCTTCTGAAGAAGCATAAGGTTGTATTGTTTCTACATATTTTGGAACGCAAAGTGACTCAGCATTTTGATAAGGAAGGCTATGTTTCAGCTTTCGTGACAGAAGAATTCTATACAAAGAAGGAGCATTTTCCAGGATTTGGAAGACCTTTTGTCTTCAATTCAAAGGTTTTGCTGAGGGTAGGGTGTGATTTTGAAGCCAAAGACGATATAAGGGGGGCCCTAAAGATTCCAAAGTCAGTGGGGCAGAGAGCACTTTAATAGAAAAGTTGGCTTCTCTTAGGGAAACATGCAAAGGCCAGTTTTTTCATCACCAGAAGATTTTAATAAATCTGAAATGAATCATGCTTCAACCCATGGAAGCAAATGTAGTGCATATATGTGGAACTCAATCAAGGACTTATTGGGGGAAGCGACAATCTGGAAATAGGTTTGCATCAATTTGCGTGGAGACCTCAGTATTCATTAGGTGTAGCAGCCCAAGTCCTCGACTCATGAATTCTATTACGGTTGTTTTCATTTTGAGTCGTATATTTACTTTTGTTAGCAAGGCTCTCTTTTGTACTTTATAAACAATGATATTATACATTTTGAGTCGTATCTTTACTTTTGTGGAACTCAATCATGGACTCATGAATTCTATTAGTTTTGTTGTTGGTGTCCTTATTTCTTATACAGGGCGGATAATCCTATAAACGAAGGAAACTCTGCCCAAATTTTTTAAATTGTTGACGATTATTTATTTTATATAAAAACATTAGATTTAAATTATACATGACTTGATATTTTGAAAAAAATTCTTCGTTCCTTCAGTGAAAGGGCAATACGCTTAACTGTAGGATCTTCAATAAACGGATGTCGGCTTGCTTACACCTATGTATGAAGAGGTTTCTCCCGTGTTTCGAACCCGAGTCCAACTATAGCTTTGGCGAGGGCACTTGCCATCGCACCAAGGCACACCTTTATGCTTTAAAAATTATCAGCGTGCCTTCAGGCACGAGCATATCCTAGTATATATATATATATATAATTAATCTTATTTGATAATGTTATAAAACAAAATAATATGATTCACTATTTTTAAATCTATGAACAAAAATTGTTTTCTACATAAATATATTCAAATATTTACTAAGTTTAATAATTTATGGTATATCTATGTGCATTATAGTGTATGTTAATATAACTAGTTATTACATGAGGGAAAAATGCTAAAAGAAAATTTGTAGGACTTTTAAGCTATTAATAGAATCTCACATAACAAAATTTTCTTCTCAAAATAATATTTAGAATTTATGGATAATTTTGATAATTTAGTATTTTATAAGCATCTTTGTCTTCACTGAAATTATTGTAAGGATTTCCATGGTAACGTAAGAATCCCACCTATTGGATGAATTTTGATTCCACCTTTTTTCCACCAAGAAGGTAATCTAATTCCATTGTGGTCACATTCTCTTGTAACCTAACCTCACATCAAACATAGTAATGTTACACATTACCATAATTGTTAGAAGGAATCAAATTCCACATAGTTTTTTCGCGTTCTAAATGGGTCTTATAGTAGACATTTGCTATGTTTCCTCTTCCAAATCTTTGAACTTTCTATTTTCTCTGTCTACATTGTTTAATGTAACATGTCTATTAGGGGTGACAATATTGGAAACGACACGACAACACAACACAATACGACATGAAATTGATCATGTAGTAAAAAAATGTGCACCCTTATTATTTTAAAAGTATGTCGGACTATATAATACAAGATATTTTAAAAGAGTGTAATAAGCCATGTAGTAAAAAACTGTATTTAGCTTCAATTATATAGGAGTTTAGTGTAATTTTACTACACCACTTAAACATTTCAATTATGTATTAAAATATGTATAGGAGTAAATAGATTATTTAAATGACAATTATATATGAGTTTAGTGTATTTTTAATTTAAGGACATAATAATTTAATGTACAAAAAAAGTTTTCATTCTTAAAACCACTTGAATAACATATTATAACCTTCCTCTTGTTATAAAGGATGAATCCTGCACTCCCACTTGTTATAAAGTCAACGTGTATTTATGTATATCTTTATGAGTTTATAAAATTTTATGTAATTAGTTATACAAAGATTTAGTTTTGCACAAAAAAAAATATAGGAATAGGTAAAGGACCCACGTCAAAACTTTTCCTACCAGTAGATATATATTACCTTAGAGACCAAAATGTTTTGTTATAAGAATTATTCGAGTCCCACTTCAAAAATAGTTGCAAGTCTCACGACTATTAACATATTATAAATCTACTCGTAACTCACTATAAAGCTGGGACCGAATCTGGTCTAAGAGCCTTCTAGCTCTGGCCTGCTAATATTTCAAAAACTACGGTGAACCCATTTTTGGAATCAGTAGAATGTTAATTTTACAGTACACTAAGGGATCCTGTAAGAAATCGAAGGGCATCCGTTGATTTAGTTTCAAATTTTTAATATGTATTTGAATGTAAACACCTGAATGAGAATTTAATTAGCGCGAGGGTTGACAATTATGTACTTCTGTCATTTTTTTTATGTTTCTTGTCTATTTATGTTTAAAAAAAGATTGTTAAACACGTCTCTCGTGTTTTTAGGTTGGTCGTGTTCGTTTTAATTAAAAAAATATAATATTGGATTGTGTCGTTTTCGTGTTAGATAAATCTTGTTCCGATCGTGTCTGGCTTATCACGGCCCAATAACACGATTTGGCACCCATTTTGTGTGGCTGTGTGTGTGTGTGTGTATCTTCGCTTCCTTAACAATATAATTGCCAATTCCTCTACTTTCATAAAATTCCCTCGTAACTTGATCAAATATCATGTAAAAGATATTTCATTATGAGCCACTAACGCTCATATTTTAAGAGGATTCATTACTATGATCTATTCATGTTCATGCCTATTATTCTTCATATATTTTTCGTCCTTCTCTCTAAATTTTATCACTGACACAAACATTAGATATTTTCTCTATTTTAATTCACTTTAGTATTTACCAAATCCATTCCATCACCACAAAATATTTCCACATATAATAGTCGAGGATATGTTGAGTAACCATTGGATAGTCAGGGTTAATTTGTGGAACGTTTTAGGAGAAGACATTTTCGGCAGACGAATGCGAAAAAGTTCTGGAAATTATTTGAGGTCATTCTAGTCAAGTGGTTTGTGTCTTTATTTATTTATTAATTTTACAACTAGTTTTGTATTGGGATTCCTGCAATTGGGATTTTGAGATGTAATTAGAAAAAGAAATAATTCTATTATTCCAGTGGCCATCTGGGATTTCTCTGATAAGGATTCGCCCCGAAATAAGAGAATTTTGGCATGTGCGGGTCTTGAGAAATCTTTGCGGGCTCCCACATATATAAATTGTCCTTCATTAAATGATGATGAAAAGGTAGAACATGGAGTTCTCGAACCTATTTTACTTAAAGTAGGCAAAAGATGTAGTCGTTCTCACAGAAATTTCATCAAGGACAAATTGATGCATACCAAATAAAAAAAATTTAGGGTCTAGCGACTAAGTTACCTAACGGATAGGTGTTAGGCACCCATTCTGCCCTATTAGTATCTCATAAGCTAGGATAATATTCTCATTTTCTCCGAAATATAATTCATGTGTATAATGTGTGTGATGTGAAAATAAGTTAGAAAAATAAATCGTTAGATACACATCATGAGAAGGACGGAAATGATTCATTCTGAGGAGTATAAAAAGAAAGGAAATAATCTGACAAGGTAGCAAAAATGTGTGCAGTGCGCGAAGAATGGAATATGTATGTATGAGGAGGGCGCTAAAAATATGATAATCAAAAGGGACAATGATATGTGCAATATATCGGACACAAATCTGCCATGGTGAAATAAATATGTGTGTCTAACGAAAGTTTGAAAAAGAAACATAATAAAAGAATATGAAAATATGATATGATTAACCAAAGGATCATGAGTTACTATGAGGAAGTGAATATACATGTTTGATGGGTTACTAGTACTTATATATGTATATATGCATAGTAATACTAAATATTCGAACTAGAAAAGTAAATAAATAAGCAAATAGGACTGGAATATAGAGGATGATTAGGGACACCTAGATAGGTGAAAAAAGGCAACAAAGTCCATGTAGTTTGATAACACGCAAGGGTGGGGTTTAACCCATGGAAAATATACTTTAGGGTTTAAAGGTGAACCCTCTTTTAGCATTTTTGGTTTATAAAATTAAGTTTTTTGCATATAAATAATAAAAAAAATGGATGAATTGGAGTGATAAAATGAAATAAAGTAAAAATATTCCAAGAGTGAAGAAAAAAATAATAAATGACACTAGTTAAATAATATGTAAAAAGATTGAAGTAGACCTCATATAGAACTTTGCTATGATTTTGACGTAAAGCAGGCTAATTTTTATGGTGTTTGAGTGGTGGTGGGGTAATGGTAAAATTGGGTGGCAAAAAGTGAGGTCAATGCGATGTAAGAAAAGTGGAGATAATTTTTAGAAAATGAAATTTTATAATGACGATGAACTAATTTCTAGGTAGAGGTTGTTTTAATTTTCAGAAATGGGTTCTTACGAATTAGGCCATGACTTCCTTAAATAGAAAAATATAGGGCCAGGGTCTATGCCGATTGGCATAGGACCTGGTTTGCTGATCGGAATACCCCTAGCTTGTTGATGAAGTAAAGTACCCCTCTGACGATAGGCAAAGGGTCTGGGGTGGCCTATAGGCAGTCCAAAAAGGAATTTTTCTAAAAAACAAGCAGAAAATGCGATTCCTAAGTCCGAATCGCGCATGAACAAAACCGTTGAAAAACGTATTCAAATCCATATAAAAATCTATTGGGACACTTTCTAGTCTGAGAGTTAACGAAAGTCAAACGATGCTTGAAAATGCTCGATAGCGTCTAGGATGGGATTCATGGAGTAAAAAGGCAAGTACGCACGAACCGTACGGTCGATTCACGCACGAAATTGACCGTTGGAAGGGGTATTAAAAGTCTTATCAAAGTGAAAGATATATTCCCAGGTTTGAAAGTTAAACAAAGTTGAACAGAGCTCGTGTGGTGGCCTCTTGGATTGGGTTCTTACAGTAAAAAGAGAAGTACGCGCGAACTGTAGGGCTAATTCATTCATGGTATGGATAGTTGGAAATGGTATTCATAGCCCTATGGAAGTGAAATGAGCTACGAACGGCTTTGGGAGTTGACCAATGTGAAAATGGGTTCGAAACAGATTGACGGTCTCTAAAACGGGGTTTCGGAGAAAAAAAGGAAAGTACGTGCGAACCATGAGGCCAAGTAATGCACGGTATGGACAATTGAAAAGGGTATTTAGAGCCCTATGAATGTTTAAGGATTTACTCTCGGGTTCTAGAAAGTCCTAATAAGCTATGTAAGTATGGTCTTGCAAACAAAAATATTTTCTTATTTTTCAAATTTAATGAAAAATACTTTAAATAAGTTAATGTAATAAAAGCCTTTTCACCAATTAAACCGTTTATTATGAAAAAATGATTTACCCAATTTTATCTTTTTTAACCTAAACATGAAGTGATAAAAAAGATAAAAAAAGTAAATCAAGACAACACGCCAATGTACGAGGAAAACCCATAAAAGTAAAAACCTCGGATGACCCAGCCAAACAGTTCACCATGATAAGGTTTTATAAAGACTAGACGGTGGTCTTACTCAACGACTCGTCTCCCTAGCAAGCTTTAATGTGTTTCTATCTTCAACTTCTCCTTCACATTGCAACGTAGGAGTCCACCCACACAAATTGCCACAACGCGTGAATCCACGCGTGCCGGGGTATCAACCGATGAGGCTCAAAAAGTATCTACGAAATAGGAAAATGGAATTATCATTTATTTATCACAACACATGAAACCACAAATATGATGACTACCACATGAAACCTTCTCCCTCCAGATGAATAGAAATAGACTTTGGGCCCGATAAAAAGATCTCAAAGCATAAGAATATTGAAATATGGATCTTTAAACTCTTTTGGGTGAAACAATGGTTTTGAAATTTGGTAAAAAAATGGGAGTTCTTCTTTGCCAAATGGTCTTCAAAATTTGAGTCCATCACGCTTCTTTATATTAAACTAAGAAATTCGAGGCGAAAATTTCATCCAAATGAAAACATAGTTCTCATTCGAATGAAATTCATATTTTGTTCAAATTAAGACCCGTCTCGTTCGAACGAACATTTATTGTGGTTCAAACGACCTTACCATGAGCTTCCAAATGGTGACCATCTATTTGACAAAGAGTTCCCGTTTGAAGTTCAATAGATGTTCTTTCTAATATCCTAAGCTTGTTCCAACGAGATCTCAAACTTGTTTGAACGAAATTCTTATTTCATTCTAATGAAGTCTGTATCTCGTTCTAACGAACTAAGAAATAAAAAAAATCTAAAAAGTATTTAAAAAAAGTTCCAAATGAATTTGTTTAAAAAATAATCACCATAAATGAATTTCAAAGGATCATAATCTAATGTGTCCCTACTTGTAAGATCCTCAAAAAATGTGAGGACTACCATGGCATGAAACACGATATGATGCATATCCATCTTTGAAGCTTTTTTGCTACGTCTTCAACACTTTTTCAAGATCGACAATACAAAGTCTAACTTATAACTCAAATTTTTCCTGAAATCATGCCAATTACAAACATATTGAATCGGTTGGGAATTTTCCCTTATAAATCTCCCCTTTTGGCTATTCCGGGACAAAAAACTAAAGTAAAAACCCCGTGAGTCAGAAAACACTTTAAAAACTCAACCTCAAAAGAAAAAAGTACAGATGATCGACAAACACATATGCTAAGAACTTTGCTCGCTTGAAACATTGTCTTATGTTGTAAAACAACACACTTAAAACACCTTCAAGTGCAAAAATATAACATGTATAAAATCTGCATGTGAATAAATTCAAACTGTGTCTAACAATCTCAACCTAGGTAAGATATCTCCTACTAAGATAAAGATATCATAATCATGAAAGGAAAGACACTGTTGTTCCTCATTTTTGTCTAGAACTAAACAAAGAAAGAATGATATTTATCCCCCATGAACAAAATCTCCCCGAAATATGTGAACATATAATAACAAGAGAAATTACAAAAGTAGTAATACTACCTTGCAATGGTGTAGCGTGCAGCAAGAACATAACATTGCAACACAAGCTCAAATATTCACGAACCTAGAATATTAATAAATTTACAAATTAATACTGTCATGATATGATAAACATAATTAGGAATTGATGATACCAAAAATGGTATCACCAAGTCAATATATTTTGTGAGCTCAATCCTGTATAACAATGCTGGAAACACAACAACGTAATATAGAAGGAGGTGAGGCAAAGAGGGAGATAACACATAATATAAGTGGTTGAACCAATCTTGGCCTACTCCACTATTTGGGTGTGTGTGAAATCCACTAAATAAGGGCTATAATGGACTTGGGATAAAAAATACTCAAGCTTTCTATAATACCCCATAATTTTTCTAAAATAAATAATAATAATAATAACATTTTTTCATAAATAAAATTTTGTGGAAATTGGACTCAATTGGAAACTTAATTTAATAATTGCAAAGGTGTAATTTGTTGTTAAGTCATATTTGTATGTGATTGATTTTCTATGTGTATCTATGTGTATAACGATAGCATTGCATGTATTGCAAAAAAAATACAAATTAATATGTGACACAATTCAAAAGTACCCAATGTTAACATAAAATAATTCGGGATATATTTCGGTGCACATATGGGCTCGTTTAGGTGTTTTAGACCTTTAGAAATAGTCCCAAATAAATAATATATAGGTTGGAGAGCTTTTGGACTAGTTGGGATATGGATTCGGGTCTATTTGCGGGTCCAAAAATTGGGTTTTAAGCCCAACTCGGGTTTAGGATTAATTAGTGTTTAAGTGGGTGTAAACCACTTCCCCACTACTATTCAGAAATGACCTAAACACAATTGTTAATGGGAGAGGAAAGGAGAAGAACAAAAATAGGAAAAAAGGACAAGGAATAAAGAATAAATAAAAGGGTCTGTCTTCCACAAATTTCTAAGGCAATAATCCTTTTGCTTAATTAAAGTTTTAAGTGTATTTTCTTGATGCATTATAATGACCCTTAAAATTTCTGGGATTTAGGTTTGATATGAATGATTTGATGTTGAATAAATATTCTATGCATGTAGATGGTTGAATTTAATATATAATAAGCCACAGATATTTAGGTATACCGATATCTAGATATTGGGGTTAGAACCCTCAGGGTTCTTGATAGTTAAGTGGGGACCGCTTGACTATTTGATGTAGAGGATATTATTGTCGGTATATGGACTGAAATCCTGATGTAAACCCCATGATAGATGCCACATATCATGAATTAAATAGGGTTGGAATTTGGAATCAAATTTGAGTTGAAATATGTATTTAATGTTCATACATTCTAGGAAAACTAGGCATGAAATTAGAATTGAATAATGTAATTAATGAGTGTAAGTGGATTAGTTAAGTTATAGGGAATAAAATACAGAACTATTAAGAACTTTAAACCCTTAGAAGTGAAATTGGAAGGAAATTAATGAAGCCCTTACTAAAATAAACAAGTAAATCTGTGTTTTTGCATAAAATCAAATCGATTCGGCCATGGAGCGAATGGATTCATTTTGGCAGCGAATGGATTCGACGATCAACCGAATCGATTCGGTCCTAAGGGCCGAGTGAGTTTGGCCTAGAATTTGGTTAAGGGTAATTTCAGGAGTCCAAGCAAGTTGGTAGGACCGTTTATGGGACAATAGGGAATATATTAAAAATGAAAAGGTGCCCTTATTTTATTGGGAAAATTACATTTAACAAGATGGTTAAGTAATTATCCAAGAGAGTGGAATTAATAATTCACTAGAAGGTAAATTATTGATAAACGAAATAATTGTGGACTTTATGTGAGACTTTTCTATGGTAATTATAGACTAGTTACCTTATCATTTTATACGAGATAATAATATGTACTTATATGTATTTGTGTGGACATACCAATGTTCGTGGACTGTCCTATCGACTTGGGGGTTCTTACATTTGGATCGTGTACCACATGTCAACACAGGCGGGAGCGACGGTTGTGTAAGTCGTATAGGTACTACATGAAGGCACTATTTACGAGAGGAATGTGTTGACGCTGACCCAACCTGTGTCAATTTTGGGTATGGACCGTGAACAAGTATCCTGGATAGGGACCGCCCCCAACTAATGTGTGTTTTGTGATGTCCACTTATGATAAGAGATTCCTCCAGACTTTCCGATAGAGTACGAACTAGACACGAATGGTAGATGCCATTGTGTGTCAAATATATCAAAGGACATATATAAATAATTGCAAGACTGTAATGAGATAAATTTAATTGTCTAAGAATGGGGGCATAAATGACAAGACCCTCCTTTGTGATGCATAATAGATGTTTATGCCTAGACGTGAGACTTATAAGACTAGGATATTATGGGTATTTGTAGTTAATTACAATCGGTACACTTAAACATTTAATTATCGAAAAATTCATTTTTATTAATTTGGCACATTTTCATAGTAATTATTTGGGACTTATTGGGTTGCGATTTATATCACACTTAGATGAGGGGTAAGGTGTTAAACTCATGCAAGTGACAAAGGGGGAATATTTTTTTTGTATCAACTGTATTATTTCATCTTGAATTAATTAAGGTAATTCTTGAACATCTAGGGCTCTGACCCAAATTTAAATGTTTTCTCGCCCGAATTTCTCCTATATAGGTATAGATGGATTGTGCTGTAGCAGTCTCGTAGTCTCTTTCATTCATCAATTTTTAGATTATTTGATTCTAGCATAGATTATTTTCTGCGAGAGTTAGTTATTTTATTTGGAACAGTTGTAAGGGCATAAACCAAAATTTCTTTACATTATGTTCGGTCGAGGCATTTACTTTGTATTTGGATTTATTATGTACTTGATGTTGGTTTGAATTTATCTATTGTTACGGAAACATTCATAAATTTCAAAAGAGGCCATTAAATAATATTATTTATATTACGTTTGTGCTGAGAATGGTATTAATTGACAAGCAAGCCATATGTTCGACGTATTGTGCCTGGCCGGTCTTTATATGAGAAAGTTGGGGTTCTTATAATTGGTATCGCAGCACTGTTCTTGTGTCCTTAAGATCTATGTTGCGTTCATTACGTTCTATGTTGCGTTATTTGATATGTAAAGCCTATTATTAGGATTCATTGTATTCTTACATTGGTACTAATTCGAACTTTCTTTTCTTTTAAATGGAAAAACAAAAAGGGGGCAGACCGAGGTGAGTATTTCCACATATTTCCAAGGAGGAGGCTCACTCGCAACCACGTCGTCAACTACAGGCCCCAACAGCCCAAAGGTTTATCACACATGCTCAGATAGACAATATAGTGTATCAGGCGGTCTCTACGGCTATGGTAGCCATGCTCCAGCACTTCCCACCACCACAGACACATAAGAAACCACCACTACCACAACAAGTGTCTATACCAACTCAGGAACTGTGTTATATGTGGGATAGAGTGAGGGAGGACTTTGTTAAGGGACACCCTACAGAGTTCGCTAGTAGTTCAGATATATTTGTGGCGAGTAGGTGGGAGAAGGATATTGGGAGGAACTTACGGAGGGTCAAGTGAACACGCATACATAAGCAGATGTTGGCTTCATTTAGATTAGTGGGGGTCGCACTTCAGTAGTGGTAGGAGATTATGACAGTTGGTAAAAGGGACAATCTCACTATTGATCAGTTTTATGAGAGGTTTGAGGGGAAATACTCCCCCCTAGCGATGCAGTCTGAGATGAGGAGTGAGTTTATGGAGCTCAAATAGGTGGGGCTTACTATAGATGAGTACGAAGAGGAGTTCACCACCCTCTCCTACTTCATAAAGGAGGATGTTTGTACCAGGAAGATGAGTATGGACTGGTTTATTTTGGGATCAGCCTGGCACATCACGAAGGATCTTATTAGGAATCCATCATTCACGAAATACAACCAGTTGGTTAATTCTCTACTTCTCTAGTGCCAGGATCACATGGAATTTCCAAAAACCAATGGAGAGAAACGTCAGTGTAAGAGGAGTGCATAGGGGCACCCCATCCGTCGACCAGAATAAGAAGCTTAGAGGTGCAGGTAACTGGAACAACTAGGGATAGTCAGTGCAAGGCTATCAGGACTAGCAGTACATAGGCCATCAGGGCCAGGGATAGGAGGATAGAGGCCAGCAGGGCCGACGGTTTAAGCAGGGTCCTTTTTAAGAAAATTATTATACATGTGGGGAGAAGGGACATTCCTTGAAGATTTTTACTAGGGACAACCAGATAGGCCAAAATAAGGGAGGTTATAGGGGACAATAGCAGGCGCCATAGGGACATCGCCCACCCTTTCTAGATCAGGGAGCCACTGCACCAGTCGCTCTAGCACCCATCGCCCCGCCACAAGGACAATAGTTATTGAAGTATGGATGAGTCTATCATGTTGCATACACAGAGGGGATAATACCATCACAAGAAGTTGAGGGTATGTTTCTCATCTTTGGTCATATTGGTCGCATTCTATTCGATACGGGTGCATCTCATTCTTTTGTTAGCACGGGGTTTGCATGGGAGACGGGTATGATAGATTTTCCATCCGACATTATTTTAGACATAGACTCACCAGTGGGTAGAGGGTCACCCATACAGTGAATATGTCGGGTTATCAAAATTGAGATAGGTCGACTCACCTTCGTAGTTGATTTATTAGTACATGACATGCATGAGTACGACGTCATTTTGGGTATGAACTGTCTAGATACATATAGAGAATGTGTGAATTGTTGTGGGAGGTCCATCATCTTTACCACTCCAGGGTAGGAAATGTACCTAGTTGCGATGCCGCACCCCGAGGGTGGGTCGATCATGCATTTGTACTACATCGAGGAGGATACTTCTTTGTAGGTTGTCGTGACACTAGATTCCGTCCCGGAGGTGAATGGGTTTTCTAATATTCTTTGGTAGATTTTGTGGTTACCACCTAGTCGGGATATCGATTTCATAATTGATTTGTTTCCGGACACTAGACCTGTAAGGCCCTAAAACATGATTAGGAAGGTTAATTACATGATTAATTATAACTTAGGAGTTATAATTTATAAATTGGTTATGTGTGTTAAACATGTTAATTATCATGTTTAGGGTATGCATGCTCATGTGATATATGTGTTGTTTACATTAGGTGCTAATTGAGCTTATGATCGAGGATACCATGTTTAGAACATATGATTAGTTATGTGGTTAAATGCATCATAAATTATGTTTTTAATTCATCATTATGTTTATAAAAGTAAATAAGGGTGTTGATACGAAATTGGCAATGTTTGGTCTCCAAATGTGAAAGTTTTGAGATTTTCGATAAATTGTTACTTTCCTATTCGTAGCCCAAATTAGACGTATTATTTTATGATTTTGGGAAAACATAAATATGAAAGTTGTAGATATATGAATTAATATTATAACACAACAAATGGTGGGTTAAACGTAGGCTCGTACAAGAAGTTATAGCGAAAGTACGAAACAAGGGCAAATATGTCAATTCCTTAAGTGACAATTGTCTTATTAGCACACCATGTGCTATTTTTTGATTGGTTAAAGGGTGGGTGATGGTTTGGCCGACTTAAACTTCATAAAACATCCCCTTTGTTAAGAAAATTCAGCCATGAACAAGAGTTTTGCCTAAAGAGAGAGAAAGAGAAGAAAGTTAAGGAAGAAATCTTTGAAAATCTTTCTATAAATCAAGGAATCCTAGTAAGGTAATTACATCTTTATCAAAGTTGGTCACATGGATGAGCTCTATACTTATCATGTTTTTATTTTTTATTTGCATATATATTTTAATGATACCCGTATTTCTGAATTGTGTTGGAACAAGGATGGGTTAAGAACATAAGTTAGAACTGGAGCTAGGATCGTAAATGCATACTTTAAAGTACTAAATTTACATCATCTTTTCGTAAAGAATTTTGATTTAGAAAATTCATGATTATGATGTATATTTCTGCTAAAACATGTTTATTATATGTTTCCATGAATTATACTCAAGGTCAAGGTTATGTATGCTTAAAAATGTTAAGTTATGCCTTAATGTTGTATTTTGACCTAGTTATGCTAAAAATGGTATAAATCATGGAATACTTATTGGAATTGAGTGATTCAAGTTGGAGAGTAAAATATACTCATACATGTATAACATATACGAAAATTATATAAAAATACCAAGGAATGAACCCTTGGTGATAGTTTGAAGTCTTGGTTTAAAATCGTCCCTAAAGGAGCAAGAATGCATACCAGGTGTTTGACGTTTTGCTCGACATAGAAAATGAGCCCTAAAAATTATGAAACATTAAATTTGTATTATTCAATGTGTTTACTGATATTGGGTGGAATATCATGGAAAGTTATGTTGTACAAAAATTATGAGAATTCCATGAAGTTGAAGTTGAAGTTGTGTTGTTGTTTTTCTTGAGAAATGATTTGGAAAAGGCTGTAATAAAATGGGCATAACTTTGTCTAGCAAATTCGTAATTAAATTATGTAAATTGTGTTAGAACCCTAATTAATTGGGTGTTATAGAAATGTTAAGTCTCATATTTAATTCCTCCTTAGTTTTTTCTGATTGACCAAATGATGTGATGTATTACTGGGTTTGATGTTAATCGGTGTATTCAAATACTAACGACATTGACTTGTTAGGTGGGGAAGCAGCTAATACTACCATACCAACGAAGTAGTTGGTATTAATCTTAGCACTAAATCCAAGGTGAGTGACCTTCCTTATGAAATTGAAATGCTTATAATTTCATATGGAAATGTGGAATTAAACACATGGGTTAAAATGTTTATGGGAGTGATGTTGTATTTATGAAACATATGCATATGATTAAAAATCTTAAGCGATGTTATATAATGATATGGACTAGTGAGTCCTTTATCTAATTTTAAGGACTGTGGTGGGTCCTACGGGATGTGGTGGTCCTATTAATCCAACTTAAAGGTTTGTGTACTCGGGCCTAATAAAGGGATGTGGTGGTCCCTAATAACTGTGGTGGGTTAATTGGACTGTGGAGGGTCCAGGCTTGCGAGAGTTTCACAATTCCTGTTGGGTTATAGCATTAGAAAAAAATAAAAATGGTTATTCAATTGGTTGTATGTGTGGTATGTGGTCATTCACTAAGCCTTTATAGCTTACACTTCTATAATGTTTTGTTTCAGGTATGCTTATAATTTGGAGTTCACTGCCAAGTTAGGACCTTAAAACGGGGGAGTGACGGATAATTAGTATGGTTTGAATATCAAGGTTCCTTTTGTGTAATTATTAAACTAAGGATCTTGGTTATGTAAAGTTATGTAGTACTTATAAGTTATAAGTAATGGCAGTTATGTTTTCATCTACACATACCTTTGGAAAAAAAATCTTATGCTATTTTCCTTAGAGATTTAAATTAAAGCATTATTTAAGGCAATGTATCTCTAATTAAAAGGATGAGTTTAACTTAATTAATTCGGGGCACGATAACTTTGTATCAGAGCGTGGTTATTAGGTTCTGGACAGGTTGTGAGGGTCTATATTGGCAGTGGACACTACAACGTGAGTTTTCTATGTGTTTGGATTTTGACTAACAATGTTAATATTAAACTGCTACTATTGTATTTTGTTTAAGTTAATTATATTGCAGTGAGTGATGGATCCACGCGAGCCACGTGATGGAGCAGAGGGTGAGGCATCTTATGTTCCTAATAGTCAACAAGGACATAGACATGTTCAAGTGGAGGAACCAGAGGTGCAACAACAACCTATTGATGATGTGGGAAGAATATTATGTGTTGTGGCACAACTTATGGAACAAGCAAGAGGTGGAGAACATGGTGGGGATAGGGACAAATTGCATGAGAGGTTCATGAAGTTAAATCCGCCAGCATTTACTGGGACTACTGATCCGTTAGTGGAAGAGGGGTGGATTAGAAAGATGGAAACAATATTCAAGGTGATGGAAGTGCGAGATGAACAAAAGGTTTTGTTAGCAACCTTTAGGTTAGAGGATGATGAAAAGTCATGGTGGGATGCAACAGAAAGATTACTTACTACAATGGGGGGAGTGGTGCCAATAAATCCTCCACAAATTACATGGGAGAGGTTTGTAAAGGTGTTCTTTGAAAAATATTTTCCAAGGCTTTATCGGAAAGAGAAAGAGGAAAAATTTATCACGTTGAAACAGGGGAACCGAACAGTGGCCGAGTATGAAGCTTTATTTATATCCTTATCTAGATTTGCACCAGACTTGGTTAGGACGGAAGAAAGTAAATGTGATCGGTTTCAAACCGGTCTGAGTGTAGAGATAAAAAGCATGGTTGCTAATATGAAGATCATAGATTATGTGGACTTGATGGATAGGGCCATGGTGTCAGAAAAGTTAATAAAAGAAATGCAAGTTGAACACTCGAAGAAAGCTAGACATGATGGAATAAGGTTATATGGATGGGAGGCTGGAACCTCAACTCAGAGTGTAGCACGAGGAGTGCCTAAGGGCCAAGAATTTAAAAATAATAGAAATGCACGAGGACGATTTCAAGCTCGAGATGGAAGTACTGGGATGAATCGGTCAGAAAATGCATCTGCGATGGGATCAAGGGTCATATTTTGTTATAGATGTGGTGGTCAAGGGCACATGTCTCGGGAGTGTACAATAGCTGAGACGACACCTTTATGTTTCCATTGTCATCAACCGGGGCACTTACGAAATAATTGTCCAGCGATGGGAGCTACAACTTCAGTTGGGAGGGTGATAGTAGGAGATAGGATTTCAACACTGAAAGTACACAGGGGAGGTAGAGGATGCGTGTCTCAAAACCAAGGCCAAGGCAGAGTGTTTGCACTGACGCAACAAGATGCACAAGCTATGCCTAACGTAGTGACAGGTACACTTCCTATTGGTGATAAAGATGCTTATGTGTTGATAGATCCTGGTTCTACACATTCTTTTGTGTCTTTGCTTTATCTGTTGCATCTTAATAAACCATTATCATCATTAGATTCTGGTTTAGCTATTGTTACTCCAGTGGGGGGGTTGATTTTTATTGAGAGGGTATATAGGGAGTGTGTGGTACGAGTGGGTGAAAAAGAATTAATAGTTGACTTATTACCTCTCGATATGCATGACTTTGATGTGATACTGGGTATGGATTGGTTAGCCTCATATCATGTATGTTTAGATTGCTTTAAAAAGGAGGTAGTGTTTTGATTACCAGGTGAACCTGAATTTAAATTTACTGGGGAACGAAGTATCACTCAACCATGTTTGATTTCTGCTACAAAATGTTATGAACTTCTAAAGAAAAGATGTGAGAGTTATCTTGCTCATGTGGTGGACGCACGACAAGAGGCTGGAAAACTATCAGATATACCAATAGTTAATGAGTTTGCAGATGTCTTTCGAGAAGAAGTCCCAGGGTTAGCACCAAACCGTGAGGTGGAATTTTAGATTGAGTTAGTACCAGGAACTGCACCAATATCTATTGCATCATATCATATGGCACCTGCAGAATTAAAAGAGCTAAAGATACAGTTGCAAGATTTGTTAGATCGTGGTTTTATAAGGCCTAGTGTATCACCATGGGGAGCCCCAATATTGTTTGTGAAGAAGAAAGATGGAACCATGAGGTTGTGCATCGATTTTCGTCAATTGAATAAGGTGACTATCCGTAACAAATACCCACTACCCCGAATTGATGACTTGTTTGATCAGTTACAAGGAGCTAAGGTGTTTTCCAAGATCGATCTCAGATCTGGATATCATCAATTGAAAGTAAGAGACTGTGATATTTCTAAAACTGCTTTTCATTCTAGGTATGGACATTATGAATTCCTTATCATGCCATTTGGGTTGACAAATGCACCAGCTGTATTCAAGGATTTGATGAACCGTATATTTCACCCATACGTGGATTCTTTTGTTATTGTCTTTATTGATGATATTTTGATATATTCTCGTACGAGGGATGAGCATGAACACCACCTGCGTGTTATTTTACAGACCCTGTGAGAAAAGCAGTTGTATGCTAAATTTTCTAAATATGAATTTTGGCTAGACAGGGTAGTATTTTTGGGGCATGTTATTTCTGCTGATGGTATTTGTGTTGATCCTAAGAAGGTATAAGCAATAATGAATTGGGAAAGGCCAACTAGTGTGATAGAGGTACGTAGCTTTTTGGGATTTGCGGGCTATTACAGAAGGTTTATAACGGGGTTTTCTTATATTGCATTTCCATTAACTAAACTTACCAGAAAGGAGAACAAGTTTGTGTGGAGTGATGATTGTGATAAGAGCTTTGAAAATTTAAAGGGTAAGTTGACATCAGCTCCAGTATTGACTATCCCAATAGGTATAGAAGGTTTAGTTATTTATAGTGATGCTTCGTATCAAGGACTAGGATGTGTATTAATGGAGCATGGAAAGGTAATTGCTTTTGCTTCTCGACAGTTAAAGATACATGAACGTAACTACCCTACTCATGATCTCGAGTTAGCTGCAGTAGTTTTTGCATTAAAGATCTGGAGACATTACTTATACGGTGTTAGTTGTGAAATTTGTACTGACAATCAAAGCTTAAAATTCTTGTTTACTCAAAAAGACTTGAACTTGAGGCAAATAAGGTGGATGGAACTTATAAAAGATATTATTGCATCATACATCACCATCCAGGTAAAGCTAATGTTGTTGCTTATGCTTTGAGTAGAAAATCTCTAGGCATAGTATCTTGTATTTATTGTATTCGAGTTGACCTGCTGAGAGAGTTAGCTTTAATAGGGGTGGAATTAACTTTGAATGAGTCTTATGGAATAGTGGCACATTTAAATGTTAGACCCACATTGATAGACTGGATAAAACAAGCACATGCAGGAGATACAGAATTGGAGAAAGTTAGAGATAATATGAAAAAGGGTAAAGCAAATGAATTTTCTATTCGGGATGATGACATTGTTATGTACGGAAACCATTTGTGTGTACCTAATGTGCCTGATTTAAGAAGAAGAATTTTAGAGGAAGCCCAATGTTCTTTATATGCTATGCATCCAGGGAGCATGAAACTGTATAGAGATTTGAAACAATGTTATTGGTGGTCGGGAATGAAACACGACATTGCAGATTTTGTTGCTAGATGTCTAGTTTGCCAACAGGTGAAGGTGGAGCATCAGAAGCCAAGTGATTTACTACAACCCTTACCTATTCCTGAGTGGAAATGGTAGCATGTTACTACAGATTTGGTTATAGGTTTACCAAAATCAGCACGAGGGTTTGATTCTATTTGGGTTGTCGTTGATAGGTTGACTAAGTCTGCACATTTTCTTCCTATTAAAGCTACTTACTCCATGGATATATATGAAAAAATATATGTGGATGAGATTATTAGATTGCATGGTGCACCAGTTTCTATTATTTCTGATCGAGATCCTAAGTTCACTTCTCACTTTTGGCCTAGTTTACAACAAGCTTTGGGGACTAAATTGAAATTTTGTACAGCTTTTCGCCCTCAGACTGATGGGCAGTCAGAAAGAACGATCCAGACACTCGAAGATATGTTACGAATTTGTGTATTGGAGTTCAAGGGCAATTGGGATGAACACTTGCCACTAACAGAGTTTGCTTATAATAATAGTTATCATTCGAGTATTGAGATGGCTCCTTATGAAGCTTTGTATGGGAGAAAATAAAGAACTCCAGTGTGTTGGACTGAAGTAGGAGAACGAAAACTACTTGGGCCAGAAATTATACAATAGACTACTGAAAAGATCAATCTTATCCATAATCACTTAAAGGTGGCGCAAAGCAGACAGAAAAGTTATGCAGACAACTGAAGGAAATAATTGCAATTTGAGGAAGGTGCTCGAGTATTCCTACGTGTTTCTCCTTGGAGAGGGGTTATGAGATTCGGGAAGAAGGGAAAGTTAAGTCCCAGGTACATTGGCCCTTATGAGATAGTAAAACGGGTTGGAGTTGTAGCTTATAAATTGGCGTTACCACCAGAATTGTCCCGGATACACGATGTTTTTCATATATCCATGTTACGTAAGTATGTGCCCGATCCTTCACGTGTGTTTATCTCACAACCGATAGAGCTTCAAGATGACTTAACCTATGTGGAGGAACCAATTGCTATTGTAGATCGAAAGGAGCAAGTGTGACGTAGTAAAACCATTTCACTAGTTAAAGTGATGTGGAGAAATCAGAAGGTGGAGTATGGCACTTGGGAAGGGGAGGCTAACATGAAGAAGCAATATCCTCATCTATTTGGTAAGTTTCTTATGCGTTAAATTTCGAGGAAGAAATTTTTATAAGAGGGGTAGAATTGTAAGGCCCTAAAACATGATTAGGAAGGTTAATTACATGATTAATTATAACTGAGGAGTTATAAGTTATAAATTGGTTATGTGTGTTAAACATGTTTATTATCATGTTTAGGGGATGCATGCTCATGTGATATAAGTGTTGTTTACATTAGGTGCTAATTGAGCTTATGATCGGGGATACCATGTTTAGAACATATTATTAGTTATGTGGTTAAATGCATTATAAATTATGTTTTTAATGCATCATTATGTTTATAAAAGTAAATAAGGGTGTTGATACGAAATTGGCAATGTTTGGTCGCCAAATGTGAAAGTTTTGAGATTTTTCTGTAAATTGCTACTTTCCTGTTCGAAGCCCAAATTAGGCGTATTAGTTTATGATTTTGGGAAAACATAAATTATGAAAGTTGTAGATATATGAATTAATATTGTAACACAACAAACGGTGAGTTAAACGGAGGCTCTTACAAGAAGTTATAGCGAAAGTATGAAACAAGGGCAAATATGTCCATTCCTTAAGTGACAATTGTCTTATTAGCACACCATGTGCTATTTTTTGATTGGTTAAAGGGTGGGATATGGTTTGGCCGACTTAAACTTCATAAAACATCCCCTTTGTTCAGCAAATTCAGCCATGAACAAGATTTTTGCCTAAAGAGAGATAAAGAGAAGAAAGTTAAGGAAAAAATCTTTGAAAAATTTTCTATAAATCAAGGAATCCTCGTAAGGTAATTACATCTTTATCAAACTTGGTCACATGGATGAGTTATATACTTATCATTTTTTTATTTTTGATTTGGATATATATTTTAATGATATCCATATTTCTGAATTGTGTTCGAACAAGGATGGGTTAAGAACATAAGTTAGAATTGGAGCTAGGATCGTAAATGCATACTTTAAAGTACTAAATTTACATCATCTTTTCGTAAAGCATTTTGATTTAGAAAATTCATGATTATGATGTATATTTCTGCTAAAACATGTTTATTATATGTTTCCATGAATTATACTCAAGGTCAAGGTTATGTATGCTTAAAAATGTTAAGTTATGCCTTAATGTTGTATTTTGACCCAGTTATGCTAAAACTGGTATAAACATGGAATACTTATTGGAATTGAGTTATTCAAGTTGGAGAGTAAAATATACTCATGCATGTATAACATATCCGAAAATTATATAAAAATAACAAGGAATTAACTCTCGGTGATAGTTTGAAATCTTGGTTTAAAATCTTCCCTAAAGGAGCAAGAATGCATACCAGGTGTTTGACGTTTTGCACGACATAGAAAATGAGCCCTAAAAATTATGAAGCATTAAATTTGTATCATTCAATGTGTTTACTGCTATTGGGTGCAATATCATGGAAAGTTATGTTGTACAAAAATTATGAGAATTCCATGAAGTTGAAGTTGTGTTGTTGTTTTTCTTAAGAAATGATTTGGAAAAGGCTGTAATAAAATGGGCATAACTTTTTCTAGCAAATTCGTAATTAAATTCTGTAAATTGTGTTAGAACCCTAATTAATTGGGTGTTATATAAATGTGAAGTGTCATATTTAATTCCTCCTTAGTTATTTCTACTGACCAAATGATGTGATTCATTACTGGGTTTGATGTTAATCGGTGTATTCAAATACTAACGACATTGACTTGTTAAGTGGGGAAGCAGCTAATACTACCATACCAAGGAAGTAGTTGGTATTAATCTTAGAACTAAATACAAGGTGAGTGACCTTCCTTATGAAATAGAAATGCTTATAATTTCATATGGAAATGTGTAGTTAAACACATGGGTTAAAATGTTTATGGGAGTGATGTTGTATTTATGAAACATATGCATATGATTAAAAATGTTAAGCGATGTTATATAATGATATGGACTAGTGAGTCCTTTATCTAATGTTAAGGACTGTGGTGGATCCTGCGGGATGTGGTGGTCCTATTAATCCAACTTAAAGGTTTGTGTACTCGGGCCTAATAAAGGGATGTGGTGGTCCCTAATAACTGTGGTGGGTTAATTGGACTGTGGCGGGTCCAGGCTTGCGGGAGTTTCACAATTCCTGTTGGGTTATAGCATTAGAAAAAAATAAAAATGGTTATTCAATTGGTTGTATGTGTGGTATGTGGTCATTCACTAAGCCTTTATAGCTTACACTTCTATACTGTTTTGTTTCAGGTATGCTTATAATTTGGAGTTCACTGCCAAGTTAGGACCTTAAAACGGGGGAGTGACGGATAATTAGTATGGTTTGAATATCAAGGTTCCTTTTGTGTAATTATTAAACTAAGGATCTTGGTTATGTAAAGTTATGTAGTACTTATAAGTTATAAGTAATGGCAGTTATGTTTTCATCTACACATACCTTTGGAAAAAAAAAATCTTATGCTATTTTCCTCAGAGATTTAAATTAAAGCATTATTTAAGGCAATGTATCTCTAATTAAAAGGATGAGTTTGTGAAACCCCGACTAATTAAATACCGGGTAGCTACTCCTTTATTAAATCAATACAAAATGCCAAGTTGGTTCAGTTAATAGCATCACTGTCGAAAATATTTTAATAATTACTAACCACCTAGTATTTAAAAAGTAAGTTGCCAAATTTTAATTTAAGTCTGATTACCATGCAATAAAAGAATAATGGAAGGATAACATAATCCATTCACCATAACGAAGTAATGAAATAATCAACAAATAATAATAAGTCCGGAGGAAAACTCCTCACAACAATCCCACAACTGAAAATAAAATGACAAGTCTGAATCCTGAATTAATTACATGCCCGAAGTCTGAATAACTGAAATAAATGAAAAGTCTCTAAAAGAAATGGGCGACATGCCCTACAACTAATAAGTGCTGAATATAGAGTCAAGATAGATGAAGCGTCTACAAGCAAAGTCCTGTAACTTCCACAAAGAGCTACAGCTCGTCACCTGAATGAGGATCCTAAGCATGGTGTCCTTGTGGTTGGGCACCTAAAATGGTTTTTATAAAAATAGATTTGAAAGAAAATGGGTCAGAGCCTGAAAGTGGAAATCATATTAAAAACAGCAAGTGTTTTAATAACATTAAAACATTAAATGCAAAATACATGTTAGGACGTGCACTCACATGAAATTTTCACTTCTCGACTACATGTGCACTCCTAACGTACCTTACCCATCTAAATGACATATATATCTAACCAAAGCGTAATAAGTTCTACCCCTTACTACTCGATCCCCATAATGCATTCTAGCGTTATCAATTAAATTGAGGGCTTTACTTAAACTCAGATTCTCAATGAGTAATACAATTCACTATCAAGTAACCCGTTATGTTTTCTCAAAACAATACCATAATTATATTCATAATATTAACATGAAAGTTCCCATTAATTAAATGTATATTATTCACGTCATAAATATACAATACAAGTACCCCGAGACTAGATGCGGTGCACACATACTCTGCTATCCATCCCGGTACATCACGTACATAAGGATCACGCATTCCGAATCTCTCAGGAATCGTTCAGATAACAACATCACAAATAATGGAGGCGAACATAGTCACATCACATGGGTCACGCACATACCTGCGCTCCCACGATCAGCAGACTTATTAACATCCCAATAAGTCCTTCTCTGACCTATGTTCATCGAGGTACCAGTCTAATTTCGGGCAACACAAGGATTAGAGGACCCTAAGCTAACGTAAACCTCCCGTGATAGCAAGTATGGTAGGTATGTCATACACATAAAATCAATACATAAACTAAGTATGCACACATCTTAGAAATCACCATAATATATTGGTGGTACACTTCTCAATCTCGTACCGACATATAATGCTACACAATTTATATGTTCCCGATTCATATAGTAATTTAGGCCGTCAATAGTTCTCGCATCGTAATAGACACTCATGTCCTACCTCATAATTTCCTTTAGGTTCAAATACACTTCTAGGTTTTGCTCCTCATTATATCTCAAATGTCCCTACTATATCAATTTATCATCAAGGGAAGGTTATCTCTACCATTAAATAAGGTTACGGGACATGCGAAATCAAAACAGGCTAAAAAGCCTAAACTGTCAGCTCGTTAGAAGTCTCGTTCGAACGAGGCTGTTTGAACGAGAGTTCGTTCGAACGAACTGGGCCTTCTAACGAGATCTCGTTCGAACGAAAGTCTTCGAACGAACATCCCTCTCGTTAGAACCCAAACTTTCAACTCGTTAGAAGCTCGTTCGAACGAGCTCGTTCGAACGACCTGGGCAGGTCTTCTAACGAGTGGCCAGATTCGAGCCCAGATTTTCCAAATCTCATTTTTCCAACTTCTCTACACCTCAAATCTCATCAAAACATTAATCCAACGATTGTCTAAAGTCACTAATCATTCCTAAACATATTTAGGTCATATACTGACATGATTTGTGGGGTTAATTCATTCTAACCTCATTCAATTATCAAATCTCTTCATATTTTCCCCCAATTTTAAGAACATGAACCCTAGAATTTATAAATCATCAAAGAGCCTAATTAAATCCGTTTGTGTTTCATCCAAATTATAATATCATCAGAATAATCATCTAAGTACCAATCTACATGCGATTCCTCATCAAAAATGAAATTTCTACTTCCAATTTAAATGGGTTTTTCATTAACTCCCAAGAACAATGAGATTTTATCAATTCCTACACATGGAGAAAACATTCTTTGCAAAATAACGAAATTAAACCACTTGACTTATTTGAATCTCTGATTTTGATGACGAATTGATGAACGATTCTCTCTCTCCTGCAGAATTCCTCCTCTCTCTCTCTCCAAGCTTTCTTCTCTAATGGTGGCAATGGAGGCTAGGGTTTGTCTTAGGAACTTTTGGGGCTAATTCTAATAACCCCCGTAGCCCTCTAATCAGTTAATGGTTGGTAATGGGTTAGTGGGTCTTTTAATTTTCCATTTAAAACTCCTAAAATTCGTTAATCAAAAATCCCAAAATTCTAAAATTACCAAACTACCCTTATACGTTGCCGGTATGGCCTAAAAATGCCCCGGGACCCAAACTAAACCTCCGGCTAGTGTTTTCCGACTATTTCGACCCTTCCAGACGCGTTGGCGCACTCAAAATGACCATACGGTTTATAGAAATAAAATTTAATTTTTAATTAACATAATTATATTCCATGACGCGACTGTCACACGCGTCTCAACAAGATTTCCAAATTGCCGTATTTCTATCTCACGATAAATCAATAATTCCATATTCATATATAGCCATATATACTCATTAATATCAAATACTAACTCGCATCTCGCTAGTATTTTTATCCGGATTAATTTTCAATTAATACGCATTTAATTCAATTACTCCCGTAAATAAATATCACAAAACATACGGGGTATTACAGAGTTTAACTTAATTAATTTGGGGCGCGATAAGACCTATTGCCCATACTTCGTATCGGATGGAGTTTTTGGAGATAAGGGAGCTACAAGAGAAGATTGAGCAGTTGTTAGGGAAGGGTTTTATCAGGAGGATTACTTCACCCCGGGGGTTATATAGTGTTATTCGTCAAGAAGAAGGAAGGATATCTACATTTTTGTATCGACTATTAGGAGTTGAACAAAGTCAGTATTCGGAATAAATACCCGTTGCCACGTATAGATGATTTATTTTACTAACTGAGGGGTGATGCATATTTTTCAAAGATTGATTTCAGGTTGGGTTACCACCAGTTAAGAGTTCGGGAGTAGGATATCTAAAATACAACCTTCCTTACTCGGTATGGGACGTACGAGTTTTTGGTGATACTATTTTGGCTAACGAATGCACCAGCAATATATATGGATTTGATGAACCGGGCGTTTAGGGACTATTTGGATCGATTTGTTATCATATTTATAGATTATATCTTAATTTATTCTCAAACTACGGAGGAGCACGCAGAGCATTTATTAGTGGTCTTACAGATGCTTAGAGATCATCAATTGTATGCAAAGTTTGATAAACTCGAGTTTTGGCTGAGGGAGGCGTAGTTCTTGGGCCACATTGTGTCCGATCGGGGGATATCCATGGATCTAGGGAAAGTTTCAACTGTGATGGAGTGGGGAAAACCCAGTACACCCATCGAGGTGAACAGCTTCTTGAGACTGTCGGGTACTACCGTCGATTCATCTAGGGGTTCTCCAAGATAGCCGGGTCCTTAAGGAATTTAATGAGGAATGGGGTACCATTTATTTGGGATGAGGTATGACAGTAGTAATTTGAAGAGTTGAAGACTAGACTGACTGCAATATTGGTTTTGGCATTGCCTCAGGTAGGGGTTGACCACAGAGTCTTCACATATGTGTCCTTAAGGGCAATTGATGGGATTTTTATGCAGGAGGAGAGGACAATATCTCATGCTTCCCGAAAGCTTAAGCCTCACGAGGGACATTACCCCACCCACGACTTAGAGTTAGCAGTTGTGGTTTTTTCATTGCGAGTGTGGAGACACTAACTCTGACTATAACATTGTGTGTCAAATATATGAAAGGACATATATAAATAATTACTGGATTTTAATGAGATAAATTTACTTATCTAAGAATGTGGGCATAAATGACAAGACCCTACTTTGTGATGCATTATAGATTCTTATGCCTAGACGTGAGACTTATAAGACTAGGATATTATGGGTATTGGCATTTCATTATAGTCGGTGCACTTAAACATTTAATTATCGAAAAATTCATTATTATGAATTTGGCACGTTGTTAGAGTCATTATTTTAGACTTATTGGGATGCGATTTATATCACACTTAGATGACGGGTGAGGTGTTAAACTCATCTGAGTAATGAAGGTGGAATGTATATTTTGCATCAACTGTATTATTTCATCTTAAATTAATTAAGTTAATTCTTGAACATCTAAGCCTCTTACCTAAATTTAAATGTTTTCTCCCCCCAAGTTCTCCTAGAAATGGATAGATGGATTGTGCTGTAGCAGCCTTGCAGTCTCTTTCATTCATCATGTTTTAGATTCTTTGACTTTAGCATATGTGCTTTTCTGCCATAGTTAGTTATTTTATTTGTGACAGATGTAAGGGCATAAGCCTGAATTTCTTTACGTTATGTTGGGTTGTGGAATTTACTTTATAGTTGGATTTATTATGTACTTGGTGTTGGTTTGAATTTATCTATTGTTATGGAAACATTCATAAAGTTCAATACACGCCTTTAAAATAATATAATATGTATTACGTTTGTGTTGAGAATGGTATGAATTGACAAGCAAGCCCTATCTTCGACGTATTGTGTCTGGCCAGCCTTTACGTGAGAAAGTAGGGGTTGTTACACTTTTTGTCTCTATGGATTGAATTCATCAAATTTTTAGTAGGGTTGTGAATTAACCATCCTTCTAAAGGTAGGAGAAGGTAGGTATTTATATGGCTGGGGTGGTGCCATGTAGGAGGCATGTACAATATCAAGTGGCCAATGTCATCCGGTCACCTATCATATGTTCTTGTAAATAATGATTGAGAGATATTCTCCACACATGAGGTGGATGTTTTCCACGTGAGGTTCGCAACCCACACGCACTCTCACAGGCGTAATCCATTCCACATGCCTTGCCACACAAAATGTCTAAACTAAAATACACAAAACTATAAATTTTTTTGAGTTTTTATTAAAAATTTCAAATGAAACATACCAATTAAAAAAAACTCAAAGGACAAACAAAATCTTTTTGTATTTTTCAATAGGACTCAATAAATGTTAAATAAAAATACAAAAGAGTCAAATAACATACAACTAGCAAGTACACACACACACACACACACACACACACACACACTCTCTCTCTCTCTCTCTCACACACACACACACACACACACACACATATTTATATATATATATATATATATATATATATATATATATATATATATATATATGATGAAGAACAAAATTTTCTGTATGTAAACATGTGAACACAATCAAGTATTAGATATAGCATGGTAAGTATCATGTGCAAGAAAATGAGAATCAATGAGTCTAGTATGTAAAGCCTCCAAATTCTATTTCCTAACCCACATATGTGTAACACGATGATATATGGTTTTGGAAACCTTGGTGGATCTAGACTAAGGCCTCCGATGACAATTTTTAAGATCAAGCAAAAATGCCTAGGGTGACCTATCCTATCGCAAACGCATAGTCTTGGATTGGTGATTAAAAGCAATTGTATATCGAATCCAATTCCACACTTGTCATCTTTTATTTGGACGGTGCCTAACAACTTATCCAACTTCTCGTACCTAGATCTGAAATCAAATTTTACACGATTCAAGTATAAATATCTCTTCAAGATCAACTATTCGAGACTCTAATAAATGCCTAGACTCCTCAAACTCAAGCATATCCTTCTTTATAACCTCCATCACTCAACAAAGGCTATCCCTCTCACCCTCAACATACTCTATCTTCTCTTAAAAAGTCCCCTCACATACCCTAAGATCACGAGTTAAAATTCGCTCATTATTTCCTATGGCATGCTCTTTCAACCTGGCTTCCAACTTCAAGTCTTCCTTATTCACATTCAAAATTTTTTCATACAACTCATGGAAGGAAACTTGGATTTCACTCTTCTACTAATCTTCTTCATCATCACTTTTTTCTTCACTCTATTCCCCGTCACACATTTGGGATGCAGAAACGATGACCTCACAAATGTCATGCCTAGAAATATCTTCATGGGAAGATTTCTCATCAAAGCTCACATGACTACCCAGGGAGAATTGCTTCCCTCTTTCAAATTACTCTCGCCAAGGATGACATGATAAGCATTCGATTTTTTTCCCTCCTTCCTTACTTTAGTGGGGCACTAAGCTAGGAGATAGCCATAAACCTCAAACCATAAAGCCATTTCGATTTATCACTCGTAAAGTTATCATTACAATTTTAGGGAAGTGATTGATCTTGTTATCTCAAACTTTTTTGCATCTTTCGGTTGCTTTTGAAACTTGAGAAATTTCTTGAATTTCTTTTCTAACATGGACATATCTTTGGACTTAATGTCAGATTCATCATTCAAAACATGTGTTTTTTGCTGTCGGGCTTCCAAAACAATGCCCTTGTCCTTGTTTTTCATTTTGAAGGAAAATAAGTCAAGCTCACAAGTTTGTAGATCACATACAAGATCTTCAAAAATTTTAGAATTTAAAGAACCCAAGGAATTCAAAACAATCACATTTCATTAAATCTTTCAGAAAAAGACCTTAAGATTTTTTTCATTACTCGATTATCCAGTATTCTCTTTCCTAAGTTAAAATATGAGTTAACTATGTCGGATAATCTACTGTAGCACTCATCGAAGGTTTCACTGTCCAACATCTTAATGGTTTCGAACTGAGTTATGAGGTTTTGGAGTTTAGAAGACTTGACAACACTAGTTCATTCATGGGTGAGTTGGAGTATGTCCCAAGCTTCTTTAAACATCACACAAGTCATAATGCACTGGAACTCCTGCAGGCTAACAGATCAAAACATAGCATTTAAACTATGTAAATTATAACTTTGTAACCCATGTTCAACCTCACGCCATGACTTTACGAGTTTGGGTAACCTATTTTCTCTAACTAAGGTTGTAGTTGGGGACCAGCCAGTAAGTATCGTATGCCATACCTAATCATCTATAGCCTTAAGTGTTAATTTCATACGCATTTTCTAGTTGCATAGTTTGACGCCTCAAACATCAGGGATCGAAGACCATTAAAACCAAAAAAATTCATGCTTAAAAATGCTAAATCTAAACACAAAATTGTGTTCTAACTCTGTTACCAATTTAAAGAGGTTCGATAGCTCAGTAAAGGATGATCTAACTAACAAAAAGTGTATTTTTAAAAAATTCAAATTTAATGACTAAAACTTTTAACAGATTAAACCCAATAAAATTTGTGTAACACTTTTAAACAGCTTGTTGTGAATACGCGATTTACCCAATTTTATATTTTTAACCAAAAACATACATCTAGGAGATATTAGATAAAATAAATAAAACATCCACTATAGGCCGATGAAATGGTAAAACCTTGGATGATCGAGCCAAATAGATTATATGATAAGGTTTTGAAAATAGATTACTATGATAAGGTTTTGCAAATACAAGTGATTTGTGTGGTTGGGCCATCCCAGGTTTTTTCCATTATGGATATTCCTCGTACATTGGCATCTTGGGAGATTGGTGTATTTATTTTATTTGTTGCCACCTAGATGCATGCTTTAGGTAAAAAAATAAAATTTCCTAAATTAGTTTATCGCTGCAACTCGATTTGAAATCTGTGAACAAGTTTTTGTTTGGTTAATTTCTTTAAAGGCTTGATTTTTAAAAATTGAAAAAAAAATTATAAAAATTAGAGTTTTTATTTGCAAGACCATTCTTGCTTAAACGCACCAGGGATATCAAGTGCACTTTTCACGCTTACATTGTATCATTGAATGGAAGAACGTATAAAAATTAAAATATAAAGTTGTTTTTTCTTTTTAATTAGGTACCTCGGTATTGGTTATTTTAAGATTTTGTGTATCACAGTTAGAGTTGACAACCTTAAATACTAAAAACAATTTTGCAATTTTTAAAAAGAAGTCAGAATCGATTGATTGCTATATTCCATAATATAATCACTTTTTTAATCTCCATACAATCAAAAATAATTTTATAAAAGAGGGTGTCTTAATATTTGTTAAACCCATGAAGAATATATGAATAATAAACCTTTAAAATCTTAAATAAATCATGAAATTCGAAAAAAAGTAAAAACAAAATTAATTTAATAAAAATGAATACAAACTAAATTTAATAAAATTTAAATACAAGTAAAATAGTTTAAGAACCAAAATAATAATGCAAAAAGTAGTTTAGATGGAATTGTCATTTTCGCTTTGTTTACTTTTTGATCAATTTATATAAAACTCTCTAATAGTCAAGAATGTTTGCTGTGATTGTTTACCAGTTTGTTCGTAACGTAAAAGTTGTTGATTTTAAGCGAAAAGTAACCTTTTTTGTAGAGAATATATTTTCCAAAGTAGTTAAATACTAGTCATTACCACCAAATCTGATTATGTTTTATAAACAATTACCATAAAGTTCATCCATAGTCCCAGAAAGTTTGAACTTTAAGAAAAGAAATCCATATTTCGCACACGCGCACGTGCGCAAGAGGGAGGAAGAGAGAGAGAGGGAAAGATTTTTTAAAAATATTTAGTAAGTATCATTTTTTTAAAAATTATATACCTTATGTTTAATGTAGTTTAAAAATAAATTATTTTGTAGTGTATATACTTTTTCCATAAAAGACTAGAAATAAGGGGCTTTTTACAAGAAACCAAAAATTAATTATATATTTCAGTTTCAATCTAACATATTTTAAAGAATAATATTAAGTCCCTGAGAGTGACATTAACACACGTGTAATAATGTCCCTATAGGGACTAAACATTTTTTTTTTATATAAATATTGGACTAAACAATAAATGAAACAGATTTTCAAGAATGTATCCTAACTATGTTTCATTAAAAGACAAAAAAAAAAGGAAAAAAAAAACACTAACTAAGTCGCTATTTTTTTCTAATATGTGTTAATAAGACAAGTCTAAAGTATCTTGTTATTGCATAATCTATGGTTACACAATTAGAAAAACATAAATGACATATTCTTCAGGGATTGAACTTTCTGTATCTTTTTAAGCTCTCACGCTCAGTTTATATAGTTTTCTCATCATGTTCATCATCTCACATGGAACAAAAAGATGGTAAAAGTGGTGTTACTTTCTATAAGAGTGGTTTTAGTCAAACACAAATTAAGTTGGAGTTGTCATTTGGGCTTTGTTTTACTGTTTTATCAATTCATGAATTTAATTAAAAAATAACTATCTTTCTAGTAGTCAAGAATGTTCGATATGACGGTTTACCAATTTATTTGTATGGTGAAAAAGTAGTTGATTTTCAACTAAAAATAACTTTTTTCTTAATATATACCTTATATTTAAATTAAGTTGTAGTTGTTATTTGGGCTTTGTTTTACTGTTTTATCAAATCATGAATTTAATTAAAAATTAACTCTCTCTCTCTCTCTCTCTCTCTCTCTCTCTCTCTCTCTAATAGTCGAGAATGTTCGATATGATTGTTTACCGACTTATTTGTAAGGTAAAAAAGTAGTTGATTTTCAACCAAAAGTAAACCTTTTTAGAGAATATATACCTTATATTTATTTATTTTTTTTGTGTGTGTGTGAGTGAGAGAGAGAGAGAGAGATTTCTTTGTGCTATTTAGTAAATACGATTTTTTAAATAACATACCTTATATTTAATATTGTTTAAAATAAAATATTTAGTATTTGCTTTGTTCTATAACAATAAAAAAATAGAGGCATATATCAAATAGTTCCTCGAACATTTTTTAATACACGTTTAGTTCAAATATTTTTATTTTTTTCCAAAAGTTCCTCACCATATAAAAAAATTAAAACAATGACACGCCCAAACCCATTTACCCACCCCCCGCTGTCGGAGCTCCAACAGTGGAGGTGTGGTGGTTTGTGGTGGGTGTGGGAGGTGGGGAGGGGGTGCCGTTAGCACGGTCCTTTAAAAAGAAGAGAATATTGGGTAAATGAGTGTTTGATGGACTAAATGGGTAAAACAAAAAATAGGAGTCTTTTGTGTTTTTATGTGGTGAGTGACTTTTTGGAACAAAATAAAACGACTTTGACTAAACGTGTATTAAAAAATGTTCAAGAGACTTTTTGATAATTGATCCTAAAAAATAAGGGTCATTTAAAAAAATGTCAATAATTTCGTTAATTTTTAGTCTAAAATATTTTATAAATAATGCTTAGTTCCTACTATGACATCCACTCACAAATAGTACAATTAATTATGTGTCAAACACTATATGTATAATAATGTCACTACAAATATTAAATATTATTTTTGAAAAAAAAAGTTTAATTAAACATTAAATGAAACAATTTTTGAGCCATTAAATATTGATTATTAACCTTATTGGTATAAGAAGAAAGAAACCAAAAGAATGAACAAATGCAGGGCGGATGCACATGGGGACCAGGGGGGGGCTTGGCCCCGGTTCAATTTTTGGAAAAAAAAATATAAGATCTTTTGGTAAAATTTGAAACTTTGAGTTATAACTCTAATTATATTAAAAAACTAAGGTTGTAAGATTGTTATTAATTAAAAATCTAAACCGAAGGTAAAGATCCTTGTCAAATTATAATTTGTATGTACGATTTTTTATAGTCTCACCAAACATATACTCATATTTCTATAATCCGACCCTTGTCAAATTTGTGTAATTTGTGTCCCAAACATATATGCCCAAAAAAAACTCGAAACATATAATTTGTAATCAATTTGGATGAACTATAAGTTGTATAAAACTCGAAATAATCCAAAAAAAATTCATCTCGGGGGATCCCGCCCCCGAACCCCCGGTACGACTAGAAACTTTGGCCCCGATTGACCCAAAATCCTGGATTCACCATTGATCGAATGAGCCTGATATATAGGTGCGTCTTGAAACTTCTCATCATATAGGATTGTACTCAGGAGGGGCCTGCATATGCATGAGCACTTTTATGGGCATGCACAAGCAGAGGCAGATCCATAAATTTATTTCAGGTGGGGCACAATCCATTGTCAGGGGTTCGGGGGCGGAAGCCCCCGAAATTTTTTTTGGGGTTACAAATTTTTTAGGGGTAAAATTTTGAATTTTTTCCTTTTTTTGGGTGGGCACAAGTCTAAATTTACAATTTTCTGGGGGTAAAATTTTGAATTTGAGATTTAGGGTCGGGCACTTGCCCCACCTTCTTTCCATATGGATCCGCCCCTGGCTTCTTGTATGTTTGATTGTAGAAACTTGTCTTTAAATCTCTTTAGTAAATTTATCTTCGCTCCACCTTTTTTTATTTTGTTTTCCATTATGTAATACACGTACAATAGATGGGAAAAAAAATTAAAATAACGAGAAAAATATATTTATAATAAACATGCTACAAAATAATTATGGCATAATGATGAAAAATATAACCATTAAATTTTTAAAAACAAAGTTCTAGTATTCAAAAAATTAATGTTTACGCACTAGTATCAAATATGAAAAAAAATAAAAAGCGCAAATTTGTTGAAAAAGTGAAAATTATCAATAATGAATACATATAAAAACAGAAGAGAAGAAAAATCGTTAACAGTATTTGTATGTGTATTTAAGGTATATTTTATTTTTTTATTTAAACCTCCCGATAAAGTACGTTGGATAAATAAGAACTCAACCGAACAATAGATGTATATTAAAATTTCAATGATTAAATAAAATTTAAGGGATCAAAATAAGGATCAAATACCAAAAAGTCCTTCAAACATTTTTTAATGCACATTTAGTCTAAGGCTTTTATTTTGTACCAAAAGTTTTGCGCCAGGGGGGTAAAGGACTTTTTGATGCAAAATAAAAATGCTAGCACTAAATGTGTGTTGAAAAAAATTCGAGGGTCTATTTGGTATATGTCTCTTAAAATAAACCATCCCTTTTTTTATACTCATCTATACGCAAAAGCATATTTTTGTGGAAACAAATATATAATTTAATTTATTTGGCGTTAAATCTGAAGATAAAGGGACCGAGAATACAAATCGAGTTGGATTAGATATCTATCACATGTGATGGTTTGTATTCTATTTTTATTTGTGTTCAGATATGTCGAGATATTGTAAACCCTTCACTTTCAAAACCCTCGACTTACCTGTCCTTTGGTATTTTTTATTTCCGTGTGGTATTTCTCCTATAAAACCCCATTTCCCCTCAGAACCTCTCTCAAACCATCACTACTAGCCTTTTCAACTGTTTTATAATTAGAATGGAAGAAGAAGCACATACCCACGAGCACAAGGAGGAAGTTGAGAGCACAGATCTTGGGAAAAGCGTCAAGAGTGTAGGTTTCTGAGTTTGATCAAAAGGTTCAGATCGTGCCTTGTGCATGAAACTAAAGTTGAGGAGTGTGAGCATGAAGAGAAAAAACCCTCTTTGCTAGAGATACTTCTCCGATCTGATAGCAACTCTGTAAGTTTTTATTCATATCTCTTTATATGTATATAGATTTATCAATTTTCTCTATGTTGTGCATGGATTGTTTTGCTGCTGATGTTTTAGTTGATTTGGTTTGAAAAACTTTTACCCCATATATTTTTATATATATATTTTTCTATTTTTTCCAAAAAAAAAACAAAATGTGGGGGCACAAGTCCCCACTATTCCCATACTATCTTTACATTCTTGATTTACTTCATATGTGTGATGACAATTTATATTGTTCGAAGGTGAGTGACTAATAAAACAAAACAATGAGAAAATCTTTTTATCTTCTGACATAAAATGATTTCTGAAAAGAGGAAAATATTTTGAATTTATAAAAAGTTAACTCAATACCAAAATCCCAATTCAATCCATCCCCCCCCCCCCCCCCCCCCCCCCCCCCTTTGGGATATTTTTCCATTAAATAGGTATTTTGATAGCAGGTGTTCAAGGAATATGACTGGTGGTAAGCCATGGTTTTAGAATTTCATTAAGAACAAAGCCAACACAATTAATTTTTGGGATGGGATAAAAACCAGCGTGTAATGAAGGGTTCAAAATGTTTTACCATATTTCCTACACTAGACAATATTGGTTTTGTGGATGGCTTGAAAGCTAATATGTTTAGCATTGGCCAAATGTACGATGATCACAATCATGTGATTGTTACCATGAATGAGTTTCAAATGATTAACTTATACAATATAATATGTTTAGCATAGGACATATGTACTCTAGTTATTAATCTTTCAAAGGGTCATCTCTAAATACAATATAATATTGAGAGATAAGGTAGAAAAAAAAGACTCAATATTTATATCATTTGCAATGTGAAATTTGTAAAATTTATAAGAATATGTAAGCCTTTATATGTAATGATGTTTAAAAAGATTGCTTCTATACCTATAATATAAGTTCTTTTTTTTGTTCTTGTTTTTTCTTCTTTTCTCGTTGATTTATGTTTTTTAAAATATGCAGTCGAGTGAAGAGGAAGTAGAAGAGGGAGGAGAGAAGATCAAGAGGAAGAAAAAGAAGGAACTCAAGGAGAAATTCGAAGAGAAGAAAATCGAGAAACACGGAGAGGACACAAGCGTGCCGATAATTAAATGCGACGACAATGAAAAAACCCATGCCGAGCCCGAAGAAAAGAAAGGTTTCCTAGACAAGATTAAAGAGAAACTTCCCGGACATAAGAAAATCGATGAGGTTGCTATACCACCACCGGCAGAGTGCGGAACCTCGGATGGCGAGGGAAAGAAGAAAAAATGATTTTTTGAAAAGATGAAGGAGAAGCTGCGTGGATACCACCCCAAGACTAAGGAAGAGAAGGAAAAAGAAACTCCTGCCCATTAAGGAGAACAATATGGTGGTGTTAAGGGTCATGATTGTGTTGAAGTATTGGTTTGATTTGCTTTTTACTTTTTGAGTTACTGGGTTGAATTATACTTTTGTGGTTCAAGTTATGGTTTATGTTTTGGCATTTATGTTCCTTAGTGGGTGATCGGTTATTACCAAGTCCATATAGTTTTCGTATTGTGACCTGGACCGTATTATTAATGGATTGATTACTTTTGTTTCTAATTTGGATTTATTGATAGTATATTCTACCTTGTCTATATATATACATGTTGTTTGTAATTATTATTTATTTATTTTTTCTTGTTTTTTATTTATAAATTTTATTAATCATTTTTAGTGAATTTTCAAAAAAATATTTTTTATTTAATAACAATAACTTTAATGGACTAAAAACGGAGAATACACCATATGTAAATAAAATATATTGTGGCATTAGCGACATACCATGTAAATAAACCCAAATATAATTGTGTACATAATAACATTATATAATCGGATTTTCAAGAGCTGACCACCACACTCTCTCACACTCTCTCTCTCAAGTTGTGTTTCATTTTACCTATTAAATATAAATCAAAATCATTTAGACATAAGAAGTAATAAATATTGTTTTTATTTTTATGATAAGTAAGATGTTAGCGACTATATTTTTATCTGAATAATTAAGAGGTTCAAATTTAGAGTTATATTTGATGTCTGAATGTAATTCCAGATTCAGATGATGCAACATATGAACATATAGACATGGAGAGATAGGGACAAGTACATCCGGAATAGATACTGAAAACATCTCTTACCTTTTTCTACACTAATTTCTCTATTAAGATTTCTAACAGTCTTTAACGAATTCGAGTGGTTTCTCCACTCATCTATTATATTTTCATATATACATATTTATGTCCTTAAGGTTTACTTTTTTATGTATTGTTTATACAATTTTATAAATTATTTATTCAACTATTTGTACGTTTATATGCTTTTCTGATGTGGACAATTAGTAATCGATGAAATTGTTGACTTTTAAGATCATATTTCGATGGACTGAAGAATATGATTTTTAGACCTTTAAGATTGGCAGTGACCCACAAGAATATGAGTAGTCACTCAGAGAAAAAATTTATTTACCTTGGACAAATTGGTTCTCTATAATCATGTCATTTATGAAATATAGTAAATTGTAATTTAAAAAGATTGTAAGAGGAATGCTTATATATAAACTTCCTACTTTCTTTTTAAAATCTTACGTATAGGTAATATGAACTGTAATAGCAACATATTTTAAGGGTAATTTGAATACATATTGAACTTATTGAAACTTTTTAGGATTATAATTTGAATTGTAACTATGAAAATATATTGAGTTTATCTATATATAAAGATTATTTTTTGACAATTTTATCTACCATATAACATAATTGCATCTTAACATTGAACAATGTAGCTTATATATTTTATATTCAATGTACCTAAACACATGCTTGAATTTACACCATGAAAGTGTATGGACTACATCAATATATGTTTTACACATATACTCCAATATTTCTTTTCGGCATTTCTGTCTAATAAAATATTTAGAGTAATTATATTACATTATATATGTATTTTAATCAATAAATCCACATTAGACTTCCTTCTTCATTGGAAACCAACCCTAAAGAACTTCAACCAAAGGAGGCAAAGCATTTTTTCGGAGAGAGTGTTTGTTGTGATTTGAAATATTCATTGAGCATTTTTGTATTTTATTGAGCCAAGCATCTATTGTTTAAAATATATGCCAACCATTTATTCTTTAAAGTTTAATGATCAATGCAATTTTATTAGTAATTGAAGTTTTCTCTTTTGTTTATAATTTTTAAGCGCAATAGTTCATACAAAATGTTATTCCAAGTTTTTAGTTTCTTTTGAAATTTGATGTTTTTTTTTTTCATACTAATGACATTATTAGTTTGCCTAAAAATATTTTAATCTATACCACATATACATTATAACAAAGGCTATATGCGCGGGGTTTACTACTAATACATATATAAGAACATACATTTACATTCGTATATCTTTAGTATATAACTAAATTTGTAGATCATTCTCCCATAGTAACACGTGAAAGTCATAATTTTCCCAATTCTTATCCTTCTTATTCTCTCTCCGATTTACAACTGATTTCCCTTACACTCTATCTCTCCTCAAGTTATCCTAATCCATGTTTCTTCTCTTCACATACTATGTTGCCACGTGTGTCTAATTATTTCTGCCTCAAAGACTAACTTCTCAAGTATTTTCAAGAGAATCCTAGGCAGCATTCGGTACGCGATAATATTTTGGAAGGATTGTTATCGCCAGGAAAGTAATTGCCTAGAAATATTTTACCCTAATTTCAAATCCCTTCCCCTGCTTGGTTAACCAATGGATTAATATCGTGAATCTAAATGTAGTTTTTGATTCATGTATGGAAAGTGACATGACAATGCATAGTATATAACAATAATATCCTTTAGTTACACACACACACACACACACACACACACACATATATATATATATATATATATATATATATATATATATAACTCGCCTAGGGTCCGCCTAGGCTTGAGGCGTGGGAGAAACGCCCCGCCTTAATCTTTTGATGCCTTATGCTTGGTAAAACCCTGAAGGCGCACTTTTTCTCTAAAAACAACAATGCTTTAGTGAAATGATATCGCCTTTTAAAGATTTTTTTACAAACCCGACCATTATCTCATTCAAAATAATCAATTAGTATTTTAATTTACACTTATTCAGACATATTTGTATGATATGTACAATTTTATTATTTTAATAGCCTTGTTATGGTTAAAAAAATATTAAAATATATTAAAAAGGCCTAAACGCCTTTTCACGCATTTTTACTCCTAAGGCTCGCCTATGCTTCTAAGGCTTAAGGCTTGGCCTTCATGCCTCGATCACGCCCCGCGTTTTTTAGAACACTGATATATATATATATATATATATATATAGAGAGAGAGAGAGAGAGACTCTCCAACATACCTAGCAACATACCTATTTTTTTAAAATAGTAAAAAAAAAAAATTGAGTTAATATTTTTTATTAGATCACGATATTTCAATATGATATTTTAATTTGCCCCTGTAAAAATATTCAGATCAAAACAATGTGTTTTGATATTTTTAAAAAATAGGTTAAAAAATGACAGTTTTAAAGGGTAAAAACTAACAGTTTTTTGACCCATTTTTTTTAAAAATAACAAAAACCATTATTTTCAATTGATTTTTTTATAGGTGCACATTGAAATATCATGAGCCCATATAAAAAATATCATCTCAAAATGATATTTTGAACTATTTAAAAAAAAGGGTATATTCTAGGAGGGATGTTGGAGATCTCTCTCTCTCTCTCTCTCTCTCTCTCTCTCTTTATATATATATATATATATATATATATATATATATATATATATATATATATATATATATATATATATATATAGTCCTACTCTTGTGCGGACTAGTCCGCATTTTAAGAATGCGGACTAGACATGTGTCACTTGGCGGTGAGCCCAGAAAAGGGAGAGAGAGTGTGCCTATAATTTAGGCGATAATTTCTAGGCGCACCGTTAGGTGATACATGTCCGGTCCGTATTCGTATAATGTGGACTAGTCCGCACAGGAGCATTATATATATATAATCTTATTTGATAATGCTATATATATACAGAGAGAGAGAGAGAGAGAGAGAGAGAGAGAGAGAGAGAGAGAGAGAGAGAGGGGGGGACTCTCCAACATACCTAGCAACATACCTATTTTTTTAAAATAGTAAAAAAAAAAAATTTTGAGTTAATATTTTTTATTAGATCACGATATTTCAATATGATATTTTAATTTGCCCCTGTAAAAATATTCAGATCAAAACAATGTGTTTTGATATTTTTAAAAAATAGGTAAAAAATGACTATTTTAAAGGGTAAAAACAAACAGTTTTTTGACCCATTTTTTAAAAATAACAAAAACCATTATTTTCAATTGATTTTTTTATAGGTGCACATTGAAATATCATGAGCCCATATAAAAAATATCATCTCAAAATGATATTTTGAACTATTTAAAAAAAAGGGTATATTCTAGGAGGGATGTTGGAGATCTCTCTCTCTCTCTCTCTTATATATATATATATATATATATATATATATATAGTCCTACTCTTTTTCGGACTAGTCCGCATTTTAAGAATGCGGACTAGACATGTGTCACTTGGCGGTGAGCCCAGAAAAGGGAGAGAGAGTGTGCCTATAATTTAGGCGATAATTTCTAGGCGCACCGTTAGGTGATACATGTCCGGTTCGTATTCGTATAATGTGGAATAGTCCGCACAAGAGCATTATATATACATATATATATATATATATATAATAAGTTACAAAACGTATGTATGTCATAGGATAGAAGTATGATGTCATCTATTAGAGTTTTTTTTGCACTTCCTATTTTGCCCCTCAAATCTTTGATTTCCCCCTCTTTTATTACTTACCAAATTTACTCTTCAATTCAAAATTAAGGATACTTTGGTCAAAATCACTTCATCAATTTGTTCACACTCTCTCATTTCTCACACAAACCTCTCATTCTCCCGTTCTCTCATCAGCGAGCCCAAAAAAACCCTACCACCTATTTCTCTCTCTTTCGTCGCTCGCCGCTCTCTCTCTCTCTCTCTCTCTCTCACCACGTCTTCTCTTTACACATCACTGGTTTCGGGTTTTCTTGGTTTTAGATCTAGGTTTTCTTCAAATGGAAGATCCCCTCTTGAAAAAATCATGTACGAAGGTCTTCCAATGTATTTCTTATTTTCATTTTGTGTTTTGGGGGCTTTTATGTTTATTATTTATAATTTTCTTCTATGCTAGAGGTTGAGGTGGAATCAAGAAGTTATGGGTTTTGCATACAAGAAGCTAAGGTTTAATATATTGTTCTTACATGTTCTTAATACATTTATGGGGGTTTTAATTTCAGATTATTATTTGTTTATTTCAAATTATTGTTAGATTAATACATTTCTCTTTTGAGTAATATATTTACACTAACTGACATGGGGTTATATAATGTATCATGGGTTTTAATTGATCTTTGTTTGGATGATGCTAACTCGATGAGGAGATGAGCTGTTGTATCATGGGTTTTTATGTTTATAGTGATGGATTCGGCTCTATTAGTGTAAAAAAAATAAAACTATTGGGGCTTTGTTATATGAGTTTAATTCTTCTTTTAATGTTTAGATTCTCTTTTCATTTAGTGATTGTAGGCTTACCATTTTGATGAATTTGGTGGTGAATCACTGAGGTATGCTTATTCTTTTTTTTCTATGTTGTTGGTTGTTTGATTATTGTCCTAACTAAGTGTTTCATTTTTTTTGAGACTTCTTATTTTTACTTAGATGTTATGTGCACTACTTGGACCATTTAGAAAGAATTAACTCAAAATATTCGGTTGTTTGAATATCAAAGTGCTATTGTGCTATTGTGGAAGCATAAGCAACAATCCCTTAAGGATGATTCTTATTAGGGGGTTTCTAAGTTAGTAAATGGTCTTTTTTGGGCATTTATTTTCTGAACCTTTTGTGGTTAAAGTTACAAAAGTTATCATCCTTCATTTTATTTCATTGTTACAAATAACACAACTACCATATGGCTAGTGCTTTACGTTGGTTTTAGGTTCTCCGAGTACTAAACATATGGTTAGTTATCTATATTGTGGTTCATGTGATTAGCTACGTTCAGCTTCATTTTAAATGAATGTTTACTCGGAATTTTATTCCAAGATTTAGGTCATGATTTGAGTTCAATACTACACTTGGGGGGTTGGTAATTTTTGGGAATACGAATAGCTTTCATATATTTATTTATATTTGATATAATATTATCTTTCATCAACCTTCCCTTCCCTATGAATGCATACGGTGTCGTCGTTATCTCGATCGAGATTATTAGGTCAAAATTTAAGCTCTTACTTTACTAACTGAAATATGAATTGTTTGAGTTTTCAAAAACTTTATTTTTAATTGGTACATGTGAATGTCATTCTACCAACTCTATAGCACTTTTATGGCGTATTGAGTACATATCCCACTTACCCTTATTTGATGAAGTCTAAACACAAGGAATCGGATAGCAAAAAGAGAAACAATGTTAGTTCTACTGTGTTGGTTATGTGCTTCCTTTTGATCATTGTATTCTTACCAGGAATAGCTGGAAGAAAATAAGTCGCCATTGTTGTTAAAAAGTGAGTAATAACACCTCTGATGTAATAAACAATTTTATGTTGTCGTTTGATGTTCATTATTACTAATACTCTATCTCTTTCTCTCTATTTATAGGTAAAGTTAGCCTACGTGAAAGTCGCTTACCCATTATTCCCTCTTCAGGGCCTGACTAGATGTCTCCCAGAGGTTGGATGTGAAGATTAGGATGATATTGTCTTCCTCTCCTTGGACGAGTATTGGATGTAAGGTATAGTTTTGGACACATGGCCTAGGAAATTCATGTATTTTACTTACCATTTGATTAAATGTGTTTTAATGTAAGGTATAGTTTTGGACGAGTATTGGATGTAAGGTATAGTTTTGGACGAGTATTCGTTGTTTGTTGTAGTACATAACTGAAGAAGAGACGTCGTAATGTTATCCTGAGTATGAGGTTTTGCCTGGGATATTCTCCTATCTCTGTCTTTTTTACATAACATGGGAAATGTTTAAGACAAGTGGGAGTTTGCCTATATGTTTATCACTAATGTTCTCCTGTGACTTTAAACCAAACGAAACATTCACTAGGCTTATTATTTTTTTCTATTTTATTTTTACCTTAGAATTTTGTTATAGTTTAGTTAATTAGAATTTAGTATGCCCCATGTATCCAAGTTAATTTGAATTTAGTAATTTCATCTTATTTTTTGTACATGTGGGGTTTGATTCATCTTTCTTTTAATTAAGGTGACATTAATGTGTCACTTCTTGACATACGACATTACTGTAGGTAAAACTTAGGTGAGTTCATGTGAGCTCAAGCCTATTATAAGTGAGCATATCGCACTAAATGAGCTCAAGCCTATTGTGATGATTGTGCAGTTCCTTTCATTCTTTGTTTTAAAATATGATATATTGTTATGAATGCAATTTGGTTCAGGTGAAAATGAGTGTTTGAAAATTGAGGTCAAATTTCACGAACACACTATTTTTTAAATGTTTTGTATTGTGTGTTTTTTTATAAAAGTCTGTTTCTAATCAAAATTTCAGGAACAATAGCGATGGAGTTATGAAGAGCTCAATAAGTAAGATGATATATTATCATCAGCAGAGAAGAGTCTGGTAAAATCATAGCACTCCGTCACTGGACTCGAACTCCATCATGTAGTGGAGGTTAACGTCAATTCGTTTCATAGCGCCCCATCGCTGGACCTAATCGACGAGGCTCTTGGAGTACGACTCCAAAGTTTCTTCGCCGCCATTTTAGCTAAAGTAGAGAGCCAACATTGTTGACTGAAATTTTCAACATTGAAAATATCACAACTGTGAATCGTTTGATGGAAATTCAATGTAGTGAATCAATTTTGAACACTGAAAATATAACATTATTTGAATGCAGTGAACCAATTTTAAACACTGAATTGTTTAATGGAAGCTATGAATTTTGGTTGTCTATCTTTATTATCCTGAGTAAGTTAAATTCATAGTGAGAACTTCTATTTTGTTGTTCAACCGATGTCTTTGGTGAGTTATTGAGAGTACATTCAAAGTAAAATTAGGATCTTTTCACTTTTTTGTAAGTGGATTGAGTTAGAGGGGTTTTTTAGTTAATTAAGTCTATACTACTGTTACTTCATATGCCAATTTTTTTAAATATGTTTGATCTCCCACAAATAATTTTAAATGTTTTCTAGAAGGGCTAATGTACCTACTTGACTCTAGCTTCAGTTCTTTTTCCTCAATGATTTGGTGAATGTAGGAAAATTTGTAATTCAATCTTTATTGTAATTTTCAGCATGGGATAGAGTACTTTCAATGATTGGCCTAATGGAGAAAGGGAGGCAAGTCGGGGTTGCAAGCCAAACATTCGGACGTTGGAGTTCTCTATACAAATGTACTATTCAATTCAAATATGCTGTTAATTTATTTTTATATATGTTGGTTCTACTAATTCCTTGACATCAAAGCATAGTTTTTTTTTTAACATGAAGACCTTTTAACATTATTTTTCGTTTTCATGTAATTTTCATTGAGAGCAAGGCGATATGGATATGGCATAGTCACAACACCACATTCGAGAGCAGGACAGTTAAGTAGAAGAAAATAGGATTGATGGAAATGGGGATATAAGAAGTTATAGGGTTTCGAAATTTGAGCCCCATCGCTGGACCCAAACTCCATCATATAGTGGAGGTTAACGCCGATCCATTTCATAGCGCCTCATCGTTGGACCTCATCGATGAGGGTCTTGGAGTACGACTCCAACAGTTTCTTCGCTGCCATTTTAGCTAAAGTAGAGAGCCAACATTCTTGACTGAAATTTTCAACATTGAAAATATCACAACTGTGAATCGTTTGACGACAGTTCAATGCAGTGAATCAATTTTGAACACTGAAAATATTACATTATTTGAACGCGGTGAATTATTTTAAACAGTGAATCGTTTAATGGCAGCCATGCATTTTGGTTGTCTCTCTTTATAATCTTGAGTAGGTTAAATTAATAGTGAGAAATTCTATTGTTGTTGTTCAAACGATGCCTTTCCTTTATTTTTTTATGTGTTACTGGCCTATTTAAAGATCTATTTTTTTAATTTTTTTTAAAGATCTTTTTATAATCTTAAGTAGGTTAAATTCTATTGTTCTTATTTTTCCTTTTCGGAGAATAAACTTTCATCAAGTTTTATGTGTAATATTTTGAGTAGAAAACAATATACGCATATGCTTAAATAATAATATTAAGCTCATTCAGATTTTCTTTTTTTCGATCATTAATTCCACATGTCATTTCAAATTGGCCTCTTCAAAGACTCGAATGTTATATAAGTTAAAATTACTTTTATTTTATATTATTTATTCAAACTTTAAGTTTTATTCTTATACATTTCATGATTTATGTTTTATGATGTTAGATATAAGCTTTAGGTTTATTTGGGGATTCGATTTTGTCAAACGGAGTACAACTTTTTCGACCAGATGAGACTCGAAACAAAATTTTGGAATTTTATTTCGGAGTCAAATCTTCTTGACTAATGACTAATGATTTTTATTTCGGACTCCAGCAGCAGGATTGCAGTCCAACTAATGAATAACAACATCCTTAACCCATGGTTGATTATAGAAGACTGATCACCTCCATAAGGGGCTGCTACTATAGGAGCATGATTGTCGCTGCTACACGGGCTGCTACTACAGAAGCAGAAACCCTCCTTGGTAATTTGTTGTTGTAGATTTAGTAATGGTCGTGGCTACTACATAGGGGCTGCTATAAAACAAATGGCGCCTCTTTAAATGATATCATCTATGGCTCACTCCTTGCATTTCAACCTAAAAAACAAATGGCGCCTCTTTTTCCATAGATAGTGTCTTAGATTGCATCCAATAGTCAGTTCTGCATATGATCTTTCAACTCGAGACAGGTAACAATATGGCGCCTCTTTTTCCAAGAAGACATTTGAATTTGTTCTGAGCATGCACTTTATATCATCTAAAATCTGAGGAATCTTATCAAAGTTATCAATTTGTTCACAATTACCTGACTAGAAAATAGTGAATTTAGAATTATAATTTTTCTTAATGTTTTTTCCCTTTTTTTAGGCCGGTTAGAGCTTCAATGATCCTTCTTTCTTCCATATTCGAAAGAGAACTCTCTCACCTCATTAAACTAATGTCCATATCTAGCTGCAGGTTCAGTGTGGAACTTATGTTTATTTCAAACTTATGATATGTATTATATAAAAGAGGCATGGTATGTCCAGGTTTAGTGATGAAAACTTATCATATGTATTATATAAAAGAGGCATGAAGAGGATTATATAAAGAGGCATGGTATGTGCAGACTAAACTTATCATATGTTTTTTGGTGAATGTCTAATTCAATTAGTTCCAATTTTGTGGTACTAATATGGTTCGTGTGATTTTTACAACTATGAGTTTTTTACAGTAATTTAGTTCATTCTTTGATTCATATCGTACCGGAACATAGGAGGAAGATACTTCAGTACATTTATTAATGTTCTATTACATGACACATTCAATGTTAGCCTACACGGATAAAGAGTCGGTCATTACCAAACTTTGTTGCTGAGAATGCTGAGTAACTCAAATGTGTTATGTTTTGTGTACTCAATGTTTTCAGTAGTTCTAATGATATGTATTGTCCCTCACGTGACTCCATCGTGGGAATAAATAATTGTCCAGTCAAATAATTCTTAATAACTAAATGATTGTCGTTGATGAGTGGTTGTCTAATTCCTGAGGACACTAGTCAGGCTACCTATCAACCATAGCGGGAACCACCTAAGGAGTTGAACAGGTGCAGAGAGAGAAGAACTCATCCTCACAAGTACAATATAATGCAATGGTTGATAGGCCTCCCAGCAGCCCATTCGATCTATTTTCAATGATGGCCATATGGAGCCCCCATCAAGGGAAGTACATATGTGCAAGTGACTTTTTCCTTATGAAGATTTAAAAAAAATGTGCAAGTGAGTTTTTCCTTTTTCCTTTTGAAGATTTAAAGAAAAATTTGCAAGTGAGTTTTTGTTTTACTTTTCATTCTCAAATCAGTAAATGAACTACACTAGATACACTTGGTCAGTTCAGCCTCTTGCATTGGTTTGTTTGCAAATGGGAAGAAACAAAAGCAACCCATGGTTGCCTCTGTTTGATATTTAACATAGTGTTTTAGTTCAAGCCTGCTAAAACTTTTTTATTTGTGCATTATTTTCTCCGGCAGACACCCATGTCTGTTGAAATAGGATGAATACATGAATTAAACTAGATGTTAGTTGCTTATTTGTGCATTATTTTATCCGGCACACACCCATGTCTATTGCTTATTTGTGCATTAGTTGCTTACCTTTTTTTGACAAGGAAAATTTGACAAATTGGTACTGACTTTGAATCATCTTATGATGTCAGATATCTATCATAGATGTCTGTCTTCTGCAGAAATATAAGGTTGGATTGTTTCTACATATTTTGGAACGCAAAGTGACTCAGCATTTTGATAAGGAAGACTATGTTTCAGCTTTGGTGACTGAAGAATTCTATACAAATAAGGTGTTGGATATTATGAATGCAAATACAGAAATGGAACTCTTTATATATCTCAATAATGTCAACTTCAATACAACAATATAACTTCTGAATAGTCACTATAAAACTTCAAGGCGTGATGTCACTTTCCTAAATACAGTATTTGCCCCACACGAAGAATTTCGGTATACAAACGGGAATCAGCAAATCCGTACTCAAGATACAATGAAGCAATTGCACTGTCTGCAACTTATATATTTGAAGACAGCCCTTGGATGTAGCAGCGAAGAACAGTCAATCAAGTTCATATTCTGTTTATGTGCACAAAACAGAATAAGAGAATTTGTATCTCCTGAAAATTGTAAGAGAGTAATAGCAGGGTATGGAAATCTGAAACTGGTTTTTGTTATCAATTTAATTTCGTTTTTAGGCAGCCTTTATTTATAGAAAATGAAAGGCTTTGTCTTCAAGAGTCATGACTATTGAATTAAGTCATTTCCGAACAGGTATGACTGTTAATTACCAACAGTCTTAAGTCCTTTCCGAACAGGTATAATAATACCGAATCAGTTTTGCACGGGTCAACCAAAAAGTGACCGCGCCCGAGCTACCGCGATCCGATCCGGACGAATCCCGGCAACCCGCTACCACTGCGGACACGCGGCGTGCGAAGTGCAAAGTGCGCCACTAGCGCCTCTACAGCCCACTGCCCCGCACCCGCACGTGCGCGCGCGCGCGCGCGTGCGTGTGCGTACGGTGCGAAGCACCGTATTGAGGTCTCTTGAATAGCCTCTTAAATGCTAGATGAATTAACTCTTCATCTTCCATTTGTACTTATTAAGTGTACAAATTCTTAACATTTTTCCAATGTGGGACTCAAAGGTTGCCCACCCCTTTTATAGCTTAGTGGTGGCACTTATCTTTGTACATTTTTCAATGTGGGACACTATCCCCTTTTATATTTGGGTTAGCTTCCCACCTCTTCCTCACACTTCCAATGTGGGACAAGCTTTTAAGGCTTTTACACCCAAAAAACTCTTACTCTCTTATTTTAAAAATCTCCAACATTCCTCCACCATTTTCAAAATAAGTTTTGTAAATCTTTGATTGTCTGTAAGACTGTGTATAAGCATTGGTGTCTCACGACTTGAACCAATACCCTGTGAAGGTTCGTCAAGGTTAACCATGAAAGTATAGTAGACTTGTCTTTGAACTATCAATCTATATTGATTATCCGGATTTGTCTTCACACACAAATCTTTTAGTCACTGATTATCCATATAAGCCGACACATGAATTAGGCCTTGTGTCTGTACCTTGATTTCATGAGTGCTTTAGAGTCAAGCCCAATACTCATAGGAAGCGGCACCACTTCCACACTCATATAGGTAGATTATCATAGGTGTCCATGTAACTTAAAACACCATAAATCTATTAAGGTTAAACCCATCCTCTTTCATTATTCATTACATGTTCTAAGCACTTATCCTTGGGATGTTAAATTTCATAGTGCTTACAATCACGTCGTATGATGTACTTTAATCATTGAACTTGAGATTTGAATATATCAAGTTTCAAGTTGAGTTTCCATCAAGAGTGATTATTATTAATGGGCTTTAGTCCCATCCCTATTGATGTCTTAGACACTAGTCCTCTTGCAAGACCTTTTGTAAAAGGATGAGCTAAATTTTGACTTGATTTTACATAATCCACTGTGATTACACTATCTATAATCATTTGTCTGACATAACTATGTCTCAGGCCAATATGTCTAGACTTTCCATTATACACTTTACTATAAGCTCTGGAAAGTGTAGACTCACTATCACAATGTATAGATATTGGAGGCATTGGTTTTGGCCAAACTGGAATTTCAATTAATGAATTCCTTATCCATTCTGCCTCTTTACTAGTTGCAGCTAATGCTACAAACTCAGCTGCCATAGTAGAGTCAGCTATACAAGTTTGTTTCTTTGATCCCCAAGAAACAGCTCCTCCACCAAGAGTGAAAATCCATCCACTTGTTGAGGAATGATCCTCCCGCTCAGTTACCCAACTGGCATCAGAAAACCCTTCTAATACTGAAGGATATCCACTATAGTATATACCATAGTCCATAGTTCCTTTCAAATATTTTAATATTCTATTGACAGCATGACAATGCAATAAACTTGGATTACTAGTATATCTACTTAATTTACCAACAGCATAAGCAATATCAGGTCGAGTACATGTCATGGCATACATTAAACTACCAATTACTCGTGCATATTCCAATTGTGAAATAGCTCTACCATTATTAGGGATCATCTTTAGTTGTGGTTCAAAAGGTGTACTAACAGGTGTGCAATCAAACTGATTAAATTTCTTTAAAATTTTCTCAACATAATGAGATTGAGTGAGAATTATATTTTTATCTTTCCTTATTATTCTCATTCCTAATATGACATCAGCTACACCCATATCTTTCATATCAAATTTAGAAGACAAAAAATTCTTAGTATTATTAATGCTTTCTAAATCAGTACCAAGAATTAACATGTCATCTACATATAAACAAATGATCACACCTTTACCATTAGTAAATTTACTATAAACACACTTATCAGATTCATGAATTTTAAAACCATAAGAAATAATGACTTTATCAAATTTTTCATGCCATTGTTTAGGTGCTTGTTTTAGGCCATATAAGGACTTAATAAGTTTACATACTTTATTTTCTTCTCCAGGCATAACAAACCCTTCAGGTTGTTCCATGTAAATTTCTTCTTCTAAGTCACCATTTAAAAAGGCAGTTTTCACATCCATTTGATGAATCTCAAAATTATATATAGATGCTAATGCAATTAAAATTCTAATAGTGGCGGTTCTAGCAACAGGTGCATAGGTATCAAAATAATCAATTCCTTCTTTTTGTATAAAACCTTTAGCAACCAATCTAGCCTTGAATTTATCAATAGTTCCATCTATTTTCATTTTCTTTTTAAAAATCCATCTACACTTAATGGGTTTAGATCCTGGAGGTAAGTCTACTAATTTCCAAGTTTTATTTCCCAAAATTGAATCCATTTCATCATTTATAGCTTCTTTCCAAAATGCTGAATCTACAGACTTAATTGCCTCATTATAAGTTTGTGGGTCTGTTTCAACGCTAAGAGTCAAAGCATATTGATTACAAGATGTATCTCTAGTTCCTTCAACAAGATAGACTACAAAGTCGGGACCAAAGCTTTTTTCTTTCCTAGGTCTTTTACTTTTTCTAATCTCTTCTTGTTCTACTGGTGGAGTTACAGGTAACTGTGAAGGAGTGCTTACTTCTTTTTCATTATTAATTCTAGGAATAGAAGAAAACCTTTGTTCATAAAAAATTGCATCTCTCGATTCAATTATTGTATTTACCTCAACAGAATCATTAGGTTCACTAACCAAAAATCTATAGGCTTTACTATGTAGTGCATAACCTATGAAAATACACTCAACACCTTTGCTTCCTAATTTCTTTCTCTTAGTTTCAGGTAGTCTTACAATAGCTCTACAACCCCAAACTTTGAGATAACCTAAATTAGGTTTTCTATTCTTCCATAATTCGTAAGGAGTTTTCTTATTATCTTTAACAGGTATTCTATTCAGAATATGACATGCAGTTAAAAGTGCTTCTCCCCAAAACCCTTTACTTAAACCAGAATAAGAAAGCATAGCATTAACCATTTCAGTTAGTGTCCTATTTTTTCTTTCTGCTACTCCATTTTGTTGTGGTGTATAAGGTGCAGTAACTTCATGTATAATTCCCATATCTTCACAAAATTGAGGAAAGTGATATTCACCACCTCTATCAGATCTAAGACATTTTATTTTAGAATCACATTGATTTTCAACTTCATTTTTATATGTCTTAAATCTATTAAGCACATCATCCTTAGAGTTTAAAAGATATACGTAACAATATTTTGAAAAGTCATCAATAAATGTAGCAAAATATTTACTACCACCTCTAGTAGGCGTTCCATGCAAATCACAAACATCACTATGTACTAATTGCAACAAAGATGTAGTTTTTTCTATTTTTGGAAAAGGCAATCTTGTTATTAAAACATTGGTGAGGCTAAGGATTTTCCTGGAAGTGAATTCGAGATCCACTGTCCCTTTGCCTTTAACCGCAGCTGTAGATGAATTTCCCATATAGAGAACATCTCCTTCCACTGTTTCATAGGCAGAGAACAAGTTCTTGTCCTTACAAACATGCCTTGTGGCACCAGAATCAACCCACCATGAGTTGTCTTCTCCAAGCATATTGGCCTCGGATATCATAGCAGCAAATTTTTGCTTTGTGTCTGATGTCCCTCCTTTTTCCTTTAGTTTCTTGAACTCACGACAATCCTTCTTGAAGTGACCTGGTTTGTTGCAATGAAAACAATTTCCTTTCTTCTTTTTGTTTGCTTTAGAATTATTTGAAAAATTCTTCCGCTTGTTATTTTTTCCATGATTGCCATATTTTTGCTCCTTTCCTTCCTCCACCACATGGACCTTAGAAACAGAATTTTCTTGTTCCTCTTTACCATCTAGAATTCGAGACTCTTGTTCAATTCTTAAATGAGTCTCTAATTCTTCAAGTGAAAGATCCTCCTTTTTGTGTTTGAGTTCTTTCTTACAGTCTTTCCAAGAAGGAGGAAGTTTTTCAATTATGGCAGCAACAATTACATTATCATCCATATTTAATTTTTTCAGTTTGCAATGATTTATGATGCGTTGGATGTCATGAAATTGTTCTAGCACAGGCCTATTATCATGCATTTTAAAGCTTAGAAACTGACCGATAAGGAACTTCTTACTTGTAGCGTCTTCCGTTAGAAACAGGCCTATTATCATGCATTTTTCATGTTCCTGATGTTAGGAAAAATTTAGTTTCTGGAAGTCTTCTTAACAAATTTGGCTTTAAGCTTGTATTTGAGTCAGACAAATTTATTCTGACTAAGAATGGTACCTTTGTAGGCAAAGGATATTTGTATGAGGGCATGTTTAAGCTCAATATCAATGAAAAGGATTCTTCTGCTTATATCGTTGATTGTCTTTCATTATGGCATAGTCGTTTAGGACATGTTAATACAAAGAAAATGCATTTCATGGTTAATTTAAATTTAATTACTAAATATGAGAATGATATGAATGAAAAGTGTAAAATATGCATGCAAACTAAAATTACAAAAAATGTTGGAGATTTTTAAAATAAGAGAGTAAGAGTTTTTTGGGTGTAAAAGCCTTAAAAGCTTGTCCCACATTGGAAGTGTGAGGAAGAGGTGGGAAGCTAACCCAAATATAAAAGGGGATAGTGTCCCACATTGAAAAATGTACAAAGCTAAGTGTCACCACTAAGCTATAAAAGGAGTGGGCAACCTTTGAGTCCCACATTGGAAAAATGTTAAGAATTTGTACACTTAATAAGTACAAATGGAAGATGAAGAGTTAATTCATCTAGCATTTAAGAGGCTATTCAAGAGACATCAATACGGTGCGAAGCACCGTACGCACACGCACGCGCGGGCGTGCACGTGCGGGTGCGGGGCAGTGGGCTGTAGAGGCGCTAGTGGCGCACTTTGCACTTCGCACGCCGCGTGTCCGCAGTGGTAGCGGGTTGCCGGGATTCGTCCGGGTCGGATCGCGGTAGCTCGGGAGCGGTCACTTTTTGGTTGACCCGTGCAAAACCGATTCGGTATTATTATACATGTTCGGAAAGGACTTAAGACTCTTGGTAATTAACAGTCATACCTGTTCGGAAATGACTTAATTCAACAGTCATGACTCTTGAAGACAAAGCCTTTCATTTTCTATAAATAAAGGCTGCCTAAAAACGAAATTAAATTGATAACAAAAACCAGTTTCAGATTTCCATACCCTGCTATTACTCTCTTACAATTTTCAGGAGATACAAATTCTCTTATTCTATTTTGTGCACATAAACAGAATAAGAACTTGATTGACTATTCTTCGCTGCTACATCCAAGGGCTGTCTTCAAATATACAAGTTGCAGACAGTGCAATTGCTTCATTGTATCTTGAGTACGGATTTACTGATTCCCGTTTGTATACCGAAATTCTTCGTGTGGGGCAAATACTGTATTTAGGAAAGTGACATCACGCCTTGAAGTTTTATAGTGACTATTCAGAAGTTATATTGTTGTATTGAAGTTGACATTATTGAGATATATAAAGAGTTCCATTTCTGTATTTGCATTCATAATATCCAACAATCTAAATACAGTAATTGGAAATGGCCGACTCTTCCAAGTCACTTCGACAAATAACAGAAAGCTTTGTCAAGTTGGACCATTTTGATGGTGGTAATTTTCTGCGTTGGCAGAAAAAGGTTCATTTTCTTCTAACAACATTGAAGATTGTATATGTCTTGTCACAACCGAAACCAAATGAAGATGAAGATGAAACCGTGGAACAGACTAGGCAACGCACAAAATGGGAGACCGATGATTATTTGTGTCGTGGTCACATTCTCAATGCACTTGCTGATAATTTGTTCGACTTGTACTAAAATGTTGGGACTACAAAAACTTTATGGGAAACATTGGAGACCAAATATCTAACGGAATTACATTGATTACAAAAACCAGTTTCAGATTTCCAGACCCTGCTATTACTCTCTTACAATTTTCAGGAGATACAAATTTTCTTATTCTGTTTTGTGCACATAAACAGAATAAGAACTTGATTGACTATTCTTCGCTGCTACATCCAAGGGCTGTCTTCAAATATACAAGTTGCAGACAGTGCAAGTGCTTCATTGTATCTTGAGTACGGATTTGCTGATTCCCGTTTGTATACCGAAATTCTTCGTGTGGGGCAAATACTGTATTTAGGAAAGTGACATCACGCCTTGAAGTTTTATAGTGACTATTCAGAAATTACATTGTTGTATTGAAGTTGACATTTTGAGATATATAAAGAGTTCCATTTCTGTATTTGCATTCATAATTTCCAACATAAGGAGCATTTTCCAGGATTTGGAAGACCTTTTGTCTTCAATTCAAAGGTTTTGCTGAGGGTAGGGTGTGATTTAGAAGCCAAAGACGTTATAAGGGGGGCCCTAAATATTCCCAAGTCAGTGGGGTAGAGCGCACTTTAATAGAAAAGTTGTCTTCTCTTGGGGCAACACGCAAAGGCCAATTTTTTCATCACCAGGAGATTTTAATAAATCTGAATTGAATCATGCTTCAACCCATGGAAGCAAATGTAGTGCATATATGTGGAACTCAATCAAGGACATATTGGGGGAAGCGACAATCTGGAAATAGGTTTGCATCAATTTGCGTGGAGACCTCATTATTCATTAGGTGTAGCAGCCCAAGTCCTCGACTCATGAATTCTATTACGGTTGTTTTCATTTTGAGTCGTATATTTACTTTTGTTAGCAAGGCTCTCTTTTGTACTTTATAAACAATGATATTATACATGTTCAGTCGTATCTTTACTTTTGTGGAACTCAATCATGGACTCATGAATTCTATTAGTTTTGTTGTTGATGTCCTTATTTCTTATACAGGGCAGATAATCCTATAAACGAAGGAAACTTTGCCCAAATTTTTAAAATTTTTTACGATTATTTATTTTATATAAAAACATTAGACTTAAATTATACATGACTTGATATTTTGAAAAAAATTCTTCGTTCCTTAAGTCAAAGGGAAATACGCTTAACTGTAGGATCTTCAATAGACGGATGTCAGCTTGCTTACACCTATATATGAAGAGGTTTCTCCCGTGTTTTGAACCCGAGTCCAACTATAGCTTTGGCATGGGCACTTACCATCGCACCAAGGCACAACTTTATGCTTTTAAAATTATCAGCGTGCCTTCAGGCATGGGCATATCCTAGTGTATATATATATATATATATATATATATATATATATATATATATATATAATCTTATTTGATAATGTTATAAAACAAAATAATATGATTCACTATTTTGAAATCTATGAACAAAAATTGTTTTCTACATAAAGAAATTCAAATATTTACTAAGTTTAATAATTTATGGTATATCGATGTGCATTATAGTCTATGTTAATATAACTAGTTATTACATGAGGGGAAAATGCCAAAAGAAAATTTGTAGGACTTTTAAGCTATTAATAGAATCTCACATAACAAAATTTTCTTCTCAAAATAATATTTAGATTTTATAGATAATTTTGATAATTTAATATTTTATAAGCATCTTTGTCTTCACTGAAATTATTGTAAGGATTTCCATGGGAACGCAAGAATCCCACCTATTGGATGAATTTTGATTCCACCTTTTTTCCACCAAGAAGGTAATCTAATTCCATTGTGGTCACATTCTCTTGTAACCTAACCTCACACCAAACATAGTAATGTTACACATTACCATAATTGTTAGAAGGAATCAAATTCCACATAAATTTTTCGCGTTCTAAATCGGTCTTATAGCAGACATTTGCTATGTTTCCTCTTCCAAATCTTTAAACTTTCTATTTTCTCTGTCTACATTGTTTAATGTAACATGTCTATTAGGGGTGACAATATTGGAAACGACACGAAAACACAACACAATACGACATGAAATTGATCAGGTAGTAAACAAATGTGCACCCTTATTATTTTAAAAGTATGTCGAACTATATAATACAAGATATTTTAAGAGAGTGTAATAAGCCATGTAGTAAAAAATTGTATTTAGCTTCAATTATATAGGAGTTTAGTGTAATTTTACTACACCACTTAAACATTTCAATTATGTATTAAAATATGTATAAGAGTAAATATATTATTTAAAACACAATTATATATGAGTTTAGTATATTTTTAATTTAAGGACAAAATAATTTAATGTACAAAAAAAGTTTTCATTCTTAAAACCACTTGAATAACATATTATAACCTTCCTCTTGTTATAAAGGATGCATCCTGCACTCCCACTTGTTATAAAGTCAACGTGTATTTAAGTATATATTTATGAGCTTATAAAATTTTATGTAATTAGTTATACAAAGATTTAGTTTTGCACAAAAAAAAAAATATAGGAATAGGTAAAGGACCCACGTCAAAAGATTTCCTACCTGTAGGTATATATTACCTTAGAGACCAAAATGCTTTGTTATATAAATTATTGGAGTCCCACTTCAAAAATATTTGCAAGTCTCACAACTATTAACATATTATAAATCTACTCGTAACTCACTTATAAAGCTGGGACCGAATCTGGTCTAAGAGTCTTCTAGCTCTGGCCTGCTAATATTTCAAAAACTACGATGAACCCATTTTTGGGATCAGTAGAATGTTAATTTTACAGTGCACTAAGGGATCCTGTAAGAAATCGAAGGGCATCCGTTGATTGAGTTTCAAATTTTTAATATGTATTTGAATGTAATCACCTGAATGAGAATTTAATTAGCACGAGGGTTGACAATTATGTACTTCTGTCATTTTTTTATGTTTCTTGTCTATTTATGTTTAAAAAAAGATTGTTAAACATGTCTCTCGTGTTTTTAGGTTGGTTGTGTTCGTTTTAATTAAAAATATATATAATATTGGATTATGTCGTTTTCGTGTTAGATAAATCTTGTTCCGATCGTGTCTGGCTTATCACGGCCCAATAACACGATTTGGCACCCATTTTGTGTGTGTGTGTGTGTGTGTGTGTGTGTGTGTATCTTCGCTTCCTTAACAATATAATTGCCAATTCCTCTACTTTCATAAAATTCCCTCGTAACTTGATCAAATATCATGTAAAAGATATTTCATTATGAGCCACTAATGCTCATATTTTAAGAGGATCCATTACTATGATCTATTCCTGTTCATGCCTATTATTCTTCATATATTTTTTGTCCTTCTCTCTAAATTTTATCACTGACACTAACATTAGATATTTTCTCTATTTTAATTCACTTTAGTATTTACATCATCCATTCCATCCCGAAAAAATATTTCCACATATAATAGTCGAGGATATGTTGAGTAACCAATGGATAGTTTGGGTTGATTTGTGGAACTTTCTAGGAGAAGACATTTTCGGCAGACGAATGCGAAAAAGTTCTGGAAATTATTTGAGGTCATTCTAGTCAAGTTGTTTGTGTCTTTATTTAATTATTAATTTTACAACTAGTTTTGTATTGGGATTCCTGCAAATGGGATTTTGAGATGTAATTAGAAAAAGAAATAATTCTATTATTCCAGTGGCCATCTGGGATTTCTCCGACACGGATTCGCCCCGAAATAAGAGAATTTTGGCATGTGCGGGTCTTGAGAAATCTTTGCGGGCTCCCACATATATAAATTGTCCTTCATTAAATGATGATGAAAAGGTAGAACATGGAGTCACAAGCCTATCTTACTCAAAGTAGGAAAAATATGTAGTAGTTCTCATAGAAATGTCATCAAAGGAAAATTGATGCATACCAAGTCAAAAAAATTGAGGGTCCAGCGACTAAGTTATCGAACGGATAGGTGTTAGGCACCCATTCTTCCCTATTAGTATCTCATAAGCTAGGATAATATTCTCATTTTCTCCAAAATATAATTCATGTGTATAATGTGTGTGATGTGAAAATAAGTTAGAAAAATAAATCGTCATATACACATCATGAGAAGGACGAAAATGATTCATTCTGAGGAGTATAAAAAGATAGAAAATAATCTGACAAGGTAGCCAAAATGTGTGCAGTGCGCGAAGACTGGAATATGTATGTATGAGGAGGCGATAAAAATATAATAATCAAAAGGGACAATGATATGTGCAATATATCGGACACAAATCCGCCATGGTGAAATAAATATGTGTGTTTAACGAAAGTCTGAAAAAGAAACATAATAAAAGAATATGAAAATATGATATGATTAACCAACGGATCATGATTTACTATGAGGAAGTGAATATGCATGTTTGATGGGTTACTAGTACTTATATATGTATATACGCATAGTAATACTAAATATTAGAACTAGTAAAGTAAATAAATAAGCAAATAGGACTGGAATATAGAGGATGACTAGGGACGCCTAGATAGGCCGAAAAAGGCAACAAAGTCCATGTAGTTTGACAACACGCAAGGGTGGGGCTTAACCCATGAAACCAAAACTTGAAATTCTCTAATTTCATTTAAAAATGTTCACAAGTGTTAGGAGTGTGAAAAATGGAAAATATACTTTAGGGTTTAAAGGTGAACCCTCTTTTAGCATTTTTGGTTCATAAAATTATGTTTTTTGCATATAAATAATAAAAAAATGGATTAATTGGAGTGATAAAATGAAATAATATAAAAATATTCCAAGAGTGAAGAAAAAAAATAATAAATGACACTAGTTAAATAATGTGTAAAAAGATTGAAGTAGACCTCACATAGAACTTTGCTATGATTTTGACGTAAAGCAGGCTAATTTTTATGGTGTTTGAGTGGTGGTGGGGTAATGGTAAAATTGGGTGGCAAAAAGTGACGTCAATGCGATGTAAGAAAAGTGGAGAGAATTTTTAGAACATGAAATTTTATAATGACGATGCACTAATTTCGAGGTAGAGGTTGTTTTAATTTTCAGAAAAGGGTTCTTACGAATTAGGCCATGACTTCCTTAAAGAGAAAAATATAGGGTCAGGGTCTATGCCGATTGGCATAGGCCCTGGTCTGCCGATCGGCATACCCCTAGCTTGTTGATGAAGTAAAGTACCCCTCTGACGATAGGCAGAGGGTCTGGGGTGGCCTATAGGCAGTCCAAAAAGGAATTTTTCTAAAAAACATGCAGAAAATGCGAATCGTAAGTCCGAATCGCGCACAAATAAAACCGTTGAAAAACGTATTCAAATCCATATAAAAATCTATTGGGCCACTTTCGGGTCTGAGAGTTAACGAAAGTCAAACGGTGCTTGAAAATGCTTGATAGGGTCTAGGATGGGGTTCATGGAGTAAAAAGGCAAGTACGCACGAACCGTACGGTCGATTCACGCTCGGAATTGACCGTTGGAAGGGGTATTAAAAGCCTTATGAAAGTGAAAGAGATATTCCAAGGTTTGAAAGTTGAACAAAGTTAAACGGAGCTCAGAAGCGTGTGGTGGCCTTTAGGATAGGGTTCTTACATTAAAAAGAAAAGTATGAGCGAACTGTAGGGCTAATTCATGAATGGTATTGATAGTTGGAAATGGTATTTGGCGGCCCTATGGAAGTGAAATGAGATATGAACATATTTGGGAGTTGACCAATGTCAAAATCAGCTCGAAAGAGACTGATGGTCTCTAAGACGGGGTTTCGAAGAAAAAAGTAAAGTACGTGCGAACCATGAGGCCAAGTCATGCACGATATGGACAATTGAAAAGAGCATTTAGAGCCCTATGAAAGTTTAAGGATTTACTCTCGGGTTCTAAAAAGTCCTGATATGCAATGTAAGGATGGTCTTGAAAACAAAAAGATTTTCTTATTTTTCAAATTTAAGGAAAAAAAACTTTAAATAAGTTAATGCAATAAAAGCATTTTCACCAATTAAACCGTTTATTATGAAAAAACAAGTTACCCAATTTATCTTTTTAAACCTAAAACATGAATCTAAGTGATAAAAAGATTAAATAGGTAAAGCATCACCACACTCCAATGTACGAGGAAAACCCACAATAGGAAAAACCTCGGATGACCCAGCTAAACAGTTCACCATGATAAGGTTTTACAAAGACTAGACGGTGGTCTTATTCAACGACTTGTCTCCCTTGCAAGATTTAATGTGCTTCTATCTTCAACCTCTCCTTCACATTGCAACATAGGAGTCCACCCACACAAACTTCCACAACATGTGAATCCACACCTGCCCGGGTATCCACCGATGAGGCTAAAAAAGTATCTACGAAATAGGAAAATGGAATTATCATTTCTTTATCACAACACATGAAACCATAAATATGATGACCACCACACGAAACCTTCTCTCCAGATGATTAGAAATAGACTTTGTTCCCAACAAAAAGATCTCAAAGCATAAGAATATTGAAATATGGATATTTAAACTCTTTTGGGTGAAACAATGGTTTTGAAATTTAGTAAAAAAATGGGAATTCTTCTTTGCCAAATGTTCTTCAAAATTTGAGTCCATCATTCCTCTTTATATTAAACCAAGAAATTCGAGGCGACGAGTTCGTCCAAATGAAAAGGTAGTTCTCATTCGAACAAAATTCATATTTTGTTCAAATCAAGACCCGTCTCGTTCGAACGAACATGCATTGCGGTTCAAACGACCTTCCCATGAGCTTCCAAATGGTGACCTTCTATTTGACAAAAATTTCCCGTTTGAAGTTAAATGGATGTTCGTTCCAATATCCTAAGCTTGTTCCAACGAGATCTCAAACTTCTTTGAACGAAATTCTCATTTCATTCTAACAAAGTCTGTATCTCGCTCTAATGAACTAAGAAATAATTTTTTTTTCTAAAAATTATTTAAAAACAGTTCCAAATGATTTTGTTTAAAAAATAATCACCCAAAATAAATTTCAAAGGATCATAATCTAATGCATCCCTACCTGTAAGATCCTAAAAAAATGTGAGGACAAACTTGGCATGAAACACGATATGATGAGTATCCATCTTTGAAGCTTTTTCGCTACGTCTTCAACAGTTTTCTAAGGTCGACAATACAAAGTCTAACTTATAACTCAAATTTTCCCTGAAATTATGCCAATTACAAACAAATTGAATCGGTTGGGAATTTTCCCTTTTAAATATCCCCTTTTGGCTATTCGGGGACAAAAAAACCAAAGTAAAAACCCCGTGGGTCAGAAAACACTTTAAAAGACTCAACCTCAAAAGAAAAAAGTACAGAAAATCGACAAACACATATGCTAAGTAGCTTTGCTCGCTTGAAACTTTATCTTATGTTGTAAAACTACACACTTAAAACACCTTCAAGTGAAAAGAAAATATAACATGTATAAAATCAGCATCTGAATAAATTCAAACTATGTCCAACAATCTCAACCTAGGTAAGATATATCCTACTAAGATAAAGATATCATAATCATGAAAGGAAAGACACTGTTTTTCCTCATTTTTGTTTAGAACTAAATGAAGTAAGAATGCATAAAACTATTTATCCCCCATGAACTAAATCTCCCCGAAATATGTGAACATATAATAACAAGAGAAATAAAAAAAGTAGTAATACTACCATGCAATGGTGTAACGTGCATCAAGAATATAACATTGCAACACAAGCACGAATGCATTCGACCATGAACCAAATCGATTCAGTCCTGGGGGCTGAGTGAGTTAGGCCTAGAATTTGGTTAAGGGTAATTTCAGGAGTCCAAGCGAGTTGGTAGGACCGTGTATGGCCCAATAGGGAATATATTAAAAATGAAAAGTTGCCCTTATTTAATTGGGAAAATTACATTTAACAAGATGAGTACGTAATTATCCAAGAGAGTGGAATTAATAATTCACTAGAAAATAAATTATTGATAAATGGAATAATTGTGGACTTTATGTGGGACTTTTCTATGGTAATTATAGAGTAGTTACCTATACATATTATACGAGATAATAATATGTACTTATATGTATTTATGTGGACATACCAACGTTCGTGGACTGTTCTATCGGCTTGGGGGTTCGTACGTTCGGACCGTGTACCACATGTAAACACAGGCGGGCTTGACGATTGTGTAGGTCGTATAGGTACTACATTGAGGCACTATTTATTAGGGGAATGTGTTGATGCTGACCCAACCTGTGTCACCGCTGGGTATGGATCGTGAACAAGTATCCTGCGTAGGGATCGCCCCCAACTAATGTGTGTTTTGTGATGTCCACTTATGATAAGAGATTCCTCCAGACTTGTCGATAGAATACGAACTAGACACCAATGGTAGATGCCTTTGTGTGTCAAATATATAAAAGTGCATATATAAATAATTGTCGGACTGTAATGAGATAAATTTAATTGTCTAAGAATGGGGACATAAATGACAAGAGCCTACTTTGTGATGCATAATAGATGTTTAAGCCTAGACATGAGACTTATAAAACTAGGATATTATGGGTATTTGTAGTTAATTACAATCGATACACTTAAACATTTAATTATCGACAAATTCATTTTTATTAATTTGGCACATTGTCGTGTCATTAATTGGAACTTATTGTGTTGCGATTTATATCACACTTAGATGAGGGGTGGGGTGCTAAACTCATGCGAGTGACAAAGGGGGAATATTTATTTTGTATCAACTCTATTATTTCATATTGAATTAATGAAGTTAGTCTTGAACATCTAGGGCTCTGACCCAAATTTAAATGGTTCCCCCCCTCCCCCCCAAGTTCTCCTATATAGGGATATATGGATTGTGCTGTAGTAGTCTCACTGTCTGTTTCGTTCATAAATTTTTAGATTATTTGATTCTAGCATAGGTGCTTTTCTGCCAGAGTTAGTTATTTTATTTGGAACAGTTGTAAGGACATAAACCCAAATTTCTTTACATTATCTTGGGTCGAGGCATTTACTTTGTATTTAGATTTATTATGTACTTGGTGTTGGTTTGAATTTATCTATTCTTATGCAAACATTCATAAAGTTCAAAACAAACCTTAGAAATATATTATTTATATTACGATTGTGCTGAGAATGGTATTAATTGTCAAGCGAGCCATATGTTCGGCGTATCATGCCCAACCAGCCTTTAGGTGAGAGAATTGGGGTTGTTATAATTGGTATCACAACAAACTTTTAGTGTCCTTAAGATATGTGTTGCGTTCATTACGTTCTATTTTGTATTCATTTTGGGATCAGCCTGACACATCAGGAAGGCTTTTATGGGGAACCCATCATTCACGAAATACAATCAGTTGGTTAATTCTCTACTTCTCCTTTGCCAATATCACTTGGAATTTCTAAAAACAAGGGAGAGAAACGTGATGGAGCGAAGTCATCGAGACAGCAGGGCAAGAGGAGTGGAGGAAGCGGATCTAGGACCCAACAGCACAGGAGCACCCCATCTGCCGACCAGATTAAGAAGTTTAGAGGTGCAAATAACTGAAACAACCTGGGATAGTCGGTGAAGGTCTATCAGGGGCTAGCAGTACAAAGGCCATCAAGGCCAGGGATAGGAGGATAGAGGCCAGCAGGGCTGACGGTTTAAGCAGGGTCAGTTCTAAGATAACTATTATACCTATGGGGAGAAGGGTCATTCCTCAGAGATTTTTGCTCGTGGTAACCAGATAGTCCAAGATAAATGAGGATATAGGGGACAATAGCAGGCTCCATAGGGACATCGTCCACCCTTTCTAGCTCAGGGAGCCGCTGCAGCAGTCGCTCTGGCACCCATCGCCCTGCAATAAGGACATTAGTCATTGCAGTATGGACGAGTCTATCATGTTGCAACCACAGAGAGGGAAATACATGCACAAGAAGTCGAGGGTATATTTCCCATCTTTGGTCATATTGGTTGCATTATATTCGATACGGGTGAATCTCATTCTTTTGTTAGCACGGGGTTTGCCCGGGAGACGGGTAGGATAGATTTTGCATCCAACATTATTTTACACATAGGCTCACCAGTGGGTAGAGGGGAACCCATAGAGTCAATATGTCGGGTTATAGGTATTGAGATAGGTCGACTCACCTTCACAGTTGATTTATTAGTACTTGACATGCATGAGTACGACGTCATTTTGGGTCTGAACTGGCTAGCTACATATAGCATTGTTGTAGTTGTCCAATGTTTGTTTGTTGGAAAAAAATCCAAAATGGTTACTGAAAAACACCAAAAATTAAACACCATTCATTCGAAAAAAGTATTCATCCAAGTAAATGAGGAGCATCAATCACATCCAAGTATTCTCGATAGTTTTTTATCTCCAATTTGTAATGGGGATATTTATAAATTCCCATATTTAATCTTTAATGTCTTTTTGTAGTTTTCCTTTGCTTGTAAGCCCTTGGAGAGGCTCTTTCTCCATTAATAAATTTATGTCTGGGGTTTTAATCCGTCTTCCATAAATAAAAAAAATAAAAAATAAAAATAAAAGGACAGTCAGGGTTGATTTGTGAGACGTTCTAGGAGGAGACATTTTCGGCAGACGAATGCGAAAAAGTTCTGGAAATTAATTGAGGTCATTCTAGTCAAGTGGTTTGTCTTTATTTATTTATTAATTTTACAACTAGTTATGTATTAGGATTCCTGCCATTGGGATTTTGGGATGTAATTAGAAAAAGAAATAATTCTATTATTCCAGTGGCCATCTGGGATTTCTCCGTTACGGATTCGCCCCGAAATAAGAGAATTTTGGCAAGTGCGGGTCTTGAGAAATCTTTGCGGGCTCCCACATATATAAATTGTCCGTCATTAAATGATGATGAAAAGGTAGAACACGGAGTTCTCGAACCTATTTTACTCAAAGTAGGCAAAAGATTTAGTCGTTCTCACAGAAATGTCATCAAAGACAAATTGATGCATACCAAATCAAAAAAAATTAGCGTCTAGCGACTAAGTTACCGAACGGATAGGTGTTAGGCACCCATTCTACCCTATTAGTATCTCATAAGCTAGGATAATATTCTCATTTTCTCCGAAATATAATTCTTGTGTACAATGTGTGTGATGTGAAAATAAGATAGAAAAATAAATCGTTATATACACATCATGAGAAAGACGGAAATGATTCATTCTGAGGAGTATAAAAAGAAAGAAAATAATCTGACAAGGTATCCAAAATCTGTGCAGCGCGCAAAGAATGGAATATGTATGTATGAGGAGGGCACTAAAAATATGATAATCAAAAGGGACAATGATATGTGCAATATATCGGACACAAATCTGCTATGGTGAAATAAATATGTGTCTAACGAAAACTCTAAAAAAGAAACATAATAAAAGAATATGAAAATATGATATGATATGATTAACCAACGGATCATGATTTACTATGAGGAAATGAATATGCATGTTTGATGGGTTACTAGTACTTATATATGTATATACGCATAGTAATACTAAATATTCGAACTAGTAAGGTAAATAAATAAGCAAATAGGACTGGAATATAGAGGATGACTAGGGACACCTAGATAGGTCAAAAAAGGCAACAAATTCCATGTAGTTTGATAACACGCAAGGGTGGGGTTTAACCCATGAGCCCAAAACTTGAAATTCTCTATGTTCATTTAAAAATGTTCACAAGTGTTGGGAGTGTGAAAAATGGAAAATATACTTTAGGGTTTAAAGGTGAACCCTCTTTTAGCATTTTTGGTTTATAAAATTATGTTTTTTGCATATAAATAATAAAAAAATGGATTAATTGGAGTGATAAAAAGAAATAAAGTAAAAATATGCCAAGAGTCAAGGAAATAATAATAAATGACACTAGTTAAATAAGATGTAAAAAGATTGAACTAGACCTCATATAGAACTTTGCTATGATTTTGACGTAAAGCAAGCTAATTTTTTTGGAGTTTGAGTGGTGGTGGGGTAATGGTAAAATTGCGTGGCAAAAAGTGAGGTCAATGCGATGTAAGAAAAGTGAAGAGAATTTTTAGAAAATGAAATTTTATAATGACGATGAACTAGTTTCGAGGTAGAGCTTGTTTTAATTTTCAAAGAAGGGTTCTTACGAATTAGGCCATGACTTCCTTAAATAGAAAAATATAGGGCCAGGGTCTATGCCGATTGGCATAGGCCCTGGTCTGCTGATCGGCATACCCCTGGCTTGTTGATGATGTAAAGTACCCCTCTGACGATAGGCAGAGGGTCTAGGGTGGCCTATAGGCAGTCCAAAAGGGAATTTTTCAAAAAAACATGCAGAAAATGCGAATCGTAAGTCCGAATTGCGCACAGACCAAATCGTTGAAAAACGTATTCAAATCCGTATGAAAATCTATTGGGACACTTTCTGGTCTGAGAGTTAACGAAAGTCAAACGATGCTAAAAAAATGCTCGATAGCGTCTAGGTTGGGATTCATGGAGTAAAAATGGCAAGTACGCACGAACAGTACGGTCGATTCACGCATGGAATTGACCGTTGGAAGGGGTATTAAAAGCCTTATGAAAGTGAAAGAGATATTCCCAGGTTTGAAAGTTAAACAAAGTTAAACGGAGCTCGTGTGGTGGCCTCTTAGATAGTGTTCTTATAGTAAAAGGCGAAGTACGCGCGAACTGTAGGGCTAATTCACGCATGGTATTGATAGTTGGAAATGGTATCCATAGCCCTATGGAAGTGAAATGAGCTACGAACGGCTTTGGGAGTTGACCAATGTTAAAATGGGCTCGAAACAGACTGATGGTCCCTAAAACGGGGTTTCGAAGAAAAAAAGGAAAGTACGTGCGAATCATGAGGCCAAGTCATGCACGGTATGGATAATTGAAAAGGGTATTTAGAGCCCTATGAATGTTTAAGGATTTACTCTCGGGTTCTAGAGAGTCCTGATATGCTATGTAAGTATGATCTTGCAAACAAAAAGATTTTCTTATTTTTCAAATTTAATGAAAAATACTTCAAATAAGTTAATGCAATAAAAGCCTTTTCACCAATTAAACCGTTTATTATGAAAAAATGATTTACCCAATTTTATCTTTTTTAACCTAAACATGAATCTAAGTGATAGAAAAGATAAAATAAGTAAAGGAAGACAACACGCCAATGAACGAGGAAAACCCATAATAGGAAAAACCTCGGATGACCCAGCCAAATAGTTCACCATGATAAGGTTTTACAAAGACTAGACGGTGATCTTACTCAACAACTCGTCTCCCTAGCAAGCTTTAATGTGTTTCTATCTTCAACTTCTCCTTCACATTGCAACATAGGAGTCCACCCACACAAACTGCCACAACGCATGAATCCACGCGTGCCTGGGTATCCACCGATGAGGCTCAAAAAGTATCTACAAAATAGGAAAATGGAATTATCATTTCTTTATCACAACACATGAAACCACAAATATGATGACTACCACACGAAACCTTCTCCCTCCAGATGAATAGAAATAGATTTTGTGCCCGACAAAAAGATCTCAAAGCATAAGAATATTAAAATATGGATCTTTAAACTCTTTTGGGTGAAACAATGGTTTTGAAATTTGGTAAAAAAATGGGAATTCATCTTTGCCAAATGTTCATCAAAATTTGAGTCCATCACGCTTCTTTATATTAAACTAAGAAATTCGAGGCGGCAATTTCATCCAAATGAAAACATAGTTCTCATTCGAATGAAATTCATATTTTGTTCAAATTAAGACCCGTCTCGTTCGAACGAACATGCATTGTGGTTCAAACGACCTTACCATGAGCTTACAAATGGTGACCTTCTATTTGACAAAGAGTTCCCGTTTGAAGGTCAATAGATGTTCGTTCTAATATCCTAAGCTTGTTCCAACGAGATCTCAAACTTGTTTGAACGAAATTCTTATTTCATTCTAATGAAGTATGTATCTCGTTCTAACGAACTATGAAATAAAAAAAAATCTAAAAAGTATTTAAAAACTGTTCCAAATGATTTTGTTTAAAAAGTAATCACCATAAATAAATTTCAAAGGATCATAATCTAATGTGTCCCTGCTTGTAAGATCCTCAAAAAATGTGAGGACTACCATGGCATGAAACACGATATGATGCGTATCCATCTTTGAATCTTTTTCGCTACGTCTTCAACAGTTTTTCAAGATCGATAATACAAAGTCTAACTTATAACTCAAATTTTTCCTGAAATCATGCCAATTACCAACAAATTGAATCGGTTGGGAATTTTTCCCTAGAAATCTCCCCTTTTGGCTATTCCGGGACAAAAAACCAAAGTAAAAACCCCGTGAGTCAGAAAACACTTTAAAAGACTCAACCTCTAAAGAAAAAAGTACAGATGATCGACAAACACATATGCTAAGAGCTTTGCTCGCTTGAAACTTTGTCTTATGTTGTAAAACAACACACTTAAAACACCTTCAAGTGCAAAAAAATATAACATGTATAAAATCTGCATGTGAATAAATTCAAATTGTGTCTAACAATCTCAACCTAGGTAAGATTTCTCCTACTAAGATAAAGATATCATAATCATGAAAGGAAAGACACTATTGTTCCTCATTTTTGTTTTGAACTAAACAAAGTAAGAATGCTATTTATCCCCCATGAACCAAATCTCCCCGAAATATGTGAACATATAATAACAAGAGAAATTACAGAAGTAGTAATACTACCTTGCAATGGTGTAGCGTGCAGCAAGAACATAACATTGCAACACAAGCACGAATATTCACGAACCTAGAATATTAATAAATTTACTAATCAATACTGTCATGATATAATAAACATAATTAGGAATTGATGATACCAAAAATGGTATCACCAAGTCAATATATTTTGTGAACTCAATCCAGTATAACAATGTTGGAAACACAACAACGTAATATACAAGGAGGTGAGGCAAAGAGGGAGATAACACATAATATAAGTGGTTCAACCAATCTTGGCCTACTCCACTATGTGGGTGGGTGTGAAATCCACTAAATAAGGGCTATAATGGCCTTGGGATACAAAACACTCAAGATTTCTATAATACCCCATAATTTTTCTAAAATAAATAATAATAATATTTTTTGATAAATAAAATTTTGTGGAAATTGGACTCAATTGGAAACTTAATTTAATAATTGCAAAGGTGTAATTTCTTGTTAAGTCATATTTGTATGTGATTGATTTTCTACGTGCATCTATGTGTATAGCTATAGCATTGCATGTATTGCAAAAAAAAAATACAAATTAATACGTGACACAATTCAAAAGTACCCAATGTTAGCATAAAATAATTCAGGATATATTTCGGTGAACATATGGGCTCATTTAGGTGTTTTTAGACCTTTAGAAATAGTCTCAGATCAATAATATATAGGTTGGAGAGCTTTTGGACTAGTTGGGATATGGATTCGGGTCTATTTGGGGGTCCAAAAATTGGGTTTTAAGCCCAACTCGGGATTTGGATTAATTAGTGTTTAAGTGGGGGTCAACCACTTCCCCACTACTATTTAGAAATGACCTAAACACAACTGTTAACGGGAGAGGAAAGGAGAAGAACAAAAATAGGAAAAAAAGACAAGAAATCAAGAAGAAATCAAAGGGTCTGTCTTCCATAAATTTCTAAGGCAATAATCCTTTTGCTTAATTAAAGTATTTAGTGTATTTTCTTGATGCATTATAATGACCCTTAAATTTTTTAGGATTTAGGTTTGATATGAATGATTTGATGATGAATAAATATTCTATGCATGTAGATGGTTGAATTTAATATAGAATAAGCCCCAGAAATTTAGGTATACCGATATCTAAAAATTGGGGTTAGAACCCTCAGGGTTCTTGATAGTTAAGTGGGGACATCTTGACTATTTGATGTAGAGGATATTATTATCGGTATATGGACTGAAATCCTGATGTAAACCCCATGATAGATGCCACATATCATGAATTAAATAGGGTTGGAATTTGGAATGAAATTTGAGTTGAAATATGTATTTAATGTTCATACATTCTAGGAAAATTAGGCATGAAAATTGAATTGAATAATGTAATTAATGGTTGTAAGTGGACTAATTAAGTTATAGGGAATAAACTACACAACTATTAAGAAGTTTAAACCCTTAGAAGTGAAATTGGAAGGAAATTAACGAAACCCTTACTAAAATAAACAAGCAAATCTGTGTTTTTGCATAAAATCAAATCGACTCGTTCATGGAGCGAATTGATTCAGTTTGGTAACGAATGGATTCGACGATGAACCGAATCAATTCGGTCCTAAGGGCTGAGTGAGTTTGGCCTAGAATTTGGTTAAGGGTAATTTCACGAGTCCAAGCAAGTTGGTAGGACCGTTTATGAGACAATAGGGAATATATTAAAAATAAAAAGGTGCCCTTATTTTATTGGGAAAATTACATTTAACAAGATGGTTAAGTAATTATCCAAGAGAGTGGAATTAATAATTCACTAGAAGGTAAATTATTGATAAACGGAATAATTGTGGACTTTATGTTCTATGATAATTATAGACTAGTTACCTATAAATTTTATACGAGATAATAATATGTACTTATATGTATTTGTGTGGATATACCAATGTTCGTGGACTGTCTTATCGGCTTAGGGGCTCTTACGTTCGGATCGGGTACCACATGTCGACACAGGCGACATCGACGATTGTGTAGGTCGTATAGGTACAACATGAAGGCACTATTTATAAGAGGAATGTGTTGACGCTGACCCAACATGTGTCACCGTTGGGTATGGACCGTGAACAAGTATCCTATACAGGGACCGCCCCCAACTAATGTGTGTTTTGTGATGTCCACTTATGATAAGAGATTCCTCCAGACTTTCCGATAGAGTACGAAGTAGACACGAATGGTAGATGCCATTATGTGTCAAATATATCAAAGGATATATATAAATAATTGCAAGACGGTAATGAGATAAATTTAATTGTCTAAGAATGGGGACATAAATGATAAGACCCTACTTTGTGATGCATAATAGATGTTTATGCCTAGATGTGAGACTTATAAGACTAGGATATTATGGGTATTGGTAGTTAATTACAATCGGTACACTTAAACATTTAATTATCGAAAAATTCATTTTTATTAATTTGGCACATTTTCATAGTAATTATTTGGGACTTATTGGGTTGCTATTTATATCACACTTACATGAGGGGTGAGGTGTTAAACTCATGCGAGTGACAAAGGGGGAATATTTTTTTTGTATCAACTGTATTATTTCATCTTGAATTAATTAAGTTAATTCTTGAACATCTAGGGCTCTGACCCAAATTTAAATGTTTTCTCGCCCCAAGTTCTCCTATATAGGTATAGATGGATTGTGCTGTAGTAGTCTCGTAGTCTCTTTCATTCATTAATTTTTAGATTATTTGATTCTAGCATAGATTATTTTCTATGAGAGTTAGTTATTTTATTTGGAACAGTTGTAAGGGCATAAACCCAAATTTCTTTACATTATGTTCGGTCGAGGCATTTACTTTGTATTTGGATTTATTATGTACTTGATGTTGGTTTGAATTTATCTATTGTTACGGAAACTTTCATAAATTTCAAAAGAGGCCATTAAAATAATATTATTTATATTGTGTTTGTGCTGAGAATGGTATTAATTGACAAGCAAGCCATATGTTCGACGTATTGTGCATGGCCTATCTTTATATGAGAAAGTTGGGGTTCTTATAATTGGTATCGCAGCACGGTTCTTGTTTCCTTAAGATCTGTGTTGCGTTCATTACGCTCTGTGTTGCGTTATTTGATATGCAAAGCCTATCATTAGGATTCATTGTATTCTTACATTGGTACTAATTCGAACTTTATTTTCTTTTAAATGGAAAAACAAAAAGGAGGTAGACCGAGGTGAGTAGTTCCACATATTTCCAAGGAGGAGGCTCACTCGCAACCACGTCGTCAACTACAGGCCCCAACGGCCCAAAAGTTGATCACACATGCTCAGATAGACACTATAGTGTATCAGGCGGTCTCTACGGCTATGGTAGCCATGCTCCAGCACTTCCCACCACCACAGACACATAAGCAACCACCACTACCACAACAAGTGGCTATACCAACTCAGGAACTGGGTTATATGTGGGATAGAGTGAGGGAGGACTTTATTAAGGTGCAGCCTCCAGAGTTCGCTGGTAGTTCAGATATATTTGTGGCGAGTAGGTTGGAGAAGGATATTGGGAGGAACTTATGGAGGGTCAAGTGAACACACATACAAAAGCAGATGTTGGATTCATTTAGATTAGTGGGGGGTCCCACTTCAGTAGTGGGAGGAGATTATGACAGTTGATAATAGGGGCAATCTCACTATTGATCAGTTTTGTGAGAGGTTTGAGGGGAAATACTTCCCCCTAGCAATGCATTCTGTGATGAGGAGTGAGTTTATGGAGCTTAAATAGGTGGGGCTTACTATAGATGAGTACGAAGAGGAGTTCACCGCCATCTCCAACTTCATAAAGGAGGACGTTTGTACCAGGAAGATGAGTATGGACTGGTTTATTTTGGGATCAGCCTGGCACATCACGAAGGATCTTATGGGGAATCCATCATTCACAAAATACAATCAGTTGGTTAATTCTCTACTTCTCCATTTCCAGGATCACATGGCATTTCTAAAAACTAATGGAGAGAAACGTCATGGAGCAAAGTCGTCGAGACAGCAGGGCAAGAGGAGTGGGGGAAGCGGATCCAGGACCCAACAGCATAGGGGCACCCCATCCGCCGACCAGAATAAGAAGTTTAGAGGTGCAGATAACTGGAACAACTAGGGATAGTCGGTGCAGGGCTATCAGGGCTAGCAGTACAGAGGCCATCAGGGCCAGGGATAGGAGGATAGAGGCCAGCAGGGCCGACGGTTTAAGCAGGGTCCTTTTTAAGAAAATTATTATACCTATGGGGAGAAGGGTCATTCCTTGAAGCTTTTTACTCGGGATAACCAGATAGCCCAAAATAAGGGAGGTTATAGGGGACAATAGCAGGCGCCACGGGGACATCGCCCACCCTTTCTAGCTCAGGGAGCCGCAGCACCAGTCGCTCTAGCACCCATCACCCCGCCACAAGGACAATAGTCATTGAAGTATGGATGAGTCTATCATGTTGCATACACAGAGGGGATAATACCTTCACAAGAAGTCAAGGGTATGTTTCCTATCTTTGGTCATATTGGTCGCATTCTATTCGATACGGGTGCATCTCATTCTTTTGTTAGCACGGGGTTTGCATGGGAGATGGGTATGATAGATTTTCCATCCGATATTATTTTACACATATACTCACCAGTGGGTAGAGGGGCAGCCATACAGTCAATATGTCGGGATATCAGAATTGAGATAGGTCGACTCACCATCGTAGTTGATTTATTAGTATTTGACATGCATCAGTACGACGTCATTTTGGGTATGAACTGTCTAGCTACATATAGAGAATATGTGAATTATTGTGGGAGGTCCATCATCTTTACCAATACAGGGTAGGAGATGTACCTAGTTACGATGCTGCACCCCGAGGGTGGGTCGATCATGCATTTGTACTACATCGAGCAGGATACTTCTTCGTAGGTTGTCGTGACACTAGATTCCATCCCGGAGGTGAATGGGTTTTCTAATATTCTTGGGTAGATTTTGTGGTTACCACCTAGTCGGGATATCAATTTCATAATTGATTTATTTCCGGACACTAGACCTATTGCCCATACTCCGTATCGGATGGATCTTTTGGAGATAAGGGAGCTATAAGAGAAAATTGAGCAGTTGTTAGGGAAGGGTTTTATCAGGAGGATTACTTCACCCTAGGGTGATACAGTGTTATTCGTCAAGAAGAAGGAAGGATATCTACGTTTTTGTATTGACTATTAGAAGTTGAACAAAATCAGTATTCGGAATAAATACCCGTTGCCACGTATAGAAGATTTATTTTACTAACTAAGGGGTGATACATATTTTTCAAAGATTGATTCCAGGTTGGGTTACCACCATTTAAGACTTCGGGAGTAGGATATATAAAAGACAACCTTCCTTACTAGGTATGGGACGTACGAGTTTTTGGTGATACTATTTGGGCTAACGAATGCACCAGCAATATATATGGACTTGATGAACCGGGCGTTTAGGGACTATTTGGATCGATTTGTTATCATATTTATAGATTATATCTTAATTTATTCTCAAACTACGGAGGAGCACGCAGAGCATTTATTAGTGGTCTTACAGACGCTTAGAGATCATTAATTGTATGCAAAGTTTGATAAACTCGGGTTTTGGCTGAGGGAGGTACAGATCTTGGGCCACATTGTGTCCGATCGGGGGATATCCATGGATCTAGGGAAAGTTTCTAATGTGATGGAGTGGGGACAACCCACTACAGCCATCGAGGTGAACAGCTTCTTGGGACTGTCGGGTACTACCGTCGATTCATCTAGGGGTTCTCCAAGATAGCCGGGCCCTTAAGAAATCTAATGAGGAATGGGGTACCATTTATTTGGGATGAGGTATGACAATAGTAATTTGAAGAGTTGAAGACTAGACTGACTACAATATTGGTTTTGGCATTGCCTCAGGTAGGGGTTGACCACAGAGTCTTCATAGATGTGTCCTTAAGGGAAATTGATGGGGTTTTGATGTAGGAGGAGAGGACAATATCTTATGCTTCCCGAAAGCTTAAGCCTCATGAGGGACATTACCCCACCCATGACTTAGAGTTATCAGCTGTGGTTTTTTCATTGCGAGTGTGGAGACACTAACTCTGACTACAATATTGTGTGTCAAATATATGAAAGGACATATATAAATAATTACCGAACTGTAATGAGATAAATTTACTTATCTAAGAATGTGGGCATAAATGAAAAGACCCTACTTTGTGATGCATAATATATGTTTATGCCTAGACGTTAGACTTATAAGACTAGGATATTATGGGTATTGGCATTTAATTATAGTCGGTGCACTTAAACATTTAATTATCGAAAAATTCATTATTATGAATTTGGCACGTTGTTAGAGTCATTATTTTAGACTTATTGGGATGATATTTATATCACACTTAGATGACGGGTGAGGTGTTAAACTCATGTGAGTAATGAAGGTGGAATGTATATTTTTCATCCACTGTATTATTTCATCTTAAATTAATTAATTTAATTCTTGAATTTTCTCCCCCCAAGTTCTCCTAGAAATGGATAAATGGATTGTGCTGTAGCAGCCTCGCAGTCTCTTTCATTCATCATGTTTTAGATTCTTTGACTTTAGCATATGTGCTTTTCTGCCATAGTTAGTTATATTATTTGTGGCAGTTGTAAGGGCATAAGCCTGAATTTCTTTACATTATGTTGGGTTGTGGAATTTACTTTATAGTTGGATTTACTATGTACTTGGTGTTGGTTTGAATTTATCGATTATTATGGAAACATTCATAAAGTTCAATACAGGCCTTCAAAATAATATAATATGTATTACATTTGTGCTGAGAATGGTATGAATTGACAAGCAAGCCCTATCTTCGACGTATTGTGCCTGGTCAACCTTTACGTGAGAAAGTAGGGGTTGTTACACTTTCTGTCTCTATGGATTGAATTCATCAGAGTTTTAGTAGGGTTATGAATTAACCATCCTTCTAAAGGTAGGAGAATGTGGGTATTTATATGGCTGGGGTGGTGCCATGTAGGAAGCATGTACAATATCAAGTGGCCAATGTCATCCGATCACCTATCATATGTGCTTGTAAATAATGATTGAGAGATATTCTCCACACATGAGGTGGATGTTTTCCATACGAAGTTCGCAACCCACACGCACTCTCCCAGGCGTCGTCCATTCCACATGCCTCGCCACACAAAATGTGTAAACTAAAATACACAAAACTATAAATTTTTTTGACTTTTTATTAAAAATTTCAAATGAAATATACCAATTAAAAAAAACTCAAAGGACAAACAAAATCTGTTTGTATTTTTCAATACGACTCAACAAATGTTAAATAAAAATACAAAAGAGTCAAATAACATACAAGTAGCACACACACACACACACATATATATATATATATATATATATATGATGAAGAACAAAAGTTTGTGTATGTAAACATGTGAACACAATCAAGCATTAGATATAGCATGGTAAGTATCATGTGCAAGAAAATGAGAATCAATGAGTCTAATATGTAAAGCCTCCAAATTCTATTTTCTAACCCACATATGTGTAACACGATGATATATGGTTTTGGAAACCTTGGTGGATCTAGACTAAGACCTCCGATGACAATTTTTAAGATCAAGGAAAAATGCCTAGGGTGACCTATCCTATTGAAAACGCATGATCTTGGATTGGTGATCAAAAGCAATTGTATATCGAATGCAATTCCACACTTGTCATCTTTTATTTCGACGGTGCCTAACATCTTATCCAACTTCTCGTACCTAGATCTGAAATCAAATTTTACACGTTTCAAGTATCAATATCTCTTCAAGATCAACTATTCGAGACTCTAATAAATGCCTAGACTCCTCAAACTCAAGGATATACTTCTTTATAACCTCCATCAATCCACAAAGGCTATCTCTCTCACCCTCAACATACTCTATCTTCTCTTAAAAAGGCCCCTCACATACCCTAAGATCATGAGTTAAAATTCGCTCATTATTTCCTATGGCACGCTCTTTCAACCTAGCTTCCAACTTCAAGTCTTCCTTATTCACATTCAATTTTTTTTCATACAACTCATGGAAGGAAACTTATAGTTCACTCTTCTACTAATCTTCTTCATCATCACTCTTTTCTACACTCTATTCCCCGTCACACATTTGGGATGCATAAACGATGACCTCGCCAATGTCATGCCTAGAAATATCTTCATGGTAAGATTTCTCATCAAAGCTCACATGACTACCCAGGGATAATTGCTTCCCTCTTTCAAATTACTCTGTCCAAGGATGACATGATAAGCATTGAGTTTTTTTCCCTCCTTCCTTACTTTAGTGGGGCACTAAGCTAGGATATAGCCATAAACCTCAAACCATAAAGCCATTTCGATTTATCACTCGTAAAGTTATCATTACAATTTTAGGGAAGTGATTGATCTTGTTATCTCAAACTTTTTCGCATCTTTTGGTTGCTTTTGAAACTTGAGAAATTTCTTGAATTTCTTTTCTAACATGGACATATCTTTGGACTTAATGTCAAATTCATCATTCAAAACATGTGTTTTTTCCTGTCGGTCTTCCAAAACAATGCCCTTGTCCTTCTTATTCATTTTGCAGGAAAATAAGTCAAGCTCACAAGTTTGTAGATCACATACAAGATCTTTAAAAAATTTAGAATTTAAAGAACCCAAGGAATTCAAAACAATCACATTTCATTAAATCATTCAGAAAAAGACCTTAAGATTTTCTTCATTACTCGATTATCCAGTATTCTCTTTCCTAAGTTAAAATATGAGATAAATATGTCGGATAATCTACTGTAGAACTCATCGAAGGTTTCACTGTCCAACATCTTAATGGTTTCGAACTGAGTTATAAGGTTTTATAGTTTACAAGACTTGACAACACTAGTTCATTCATGGGTGAGTTGGAGTATGTCTCAAACTTCTTTAAACATCACACAAGTCATAATGCAGTGGAACTCCTGCAGGTTAACAGATCAAAACATAGCATTTAAACTATGTAAATTATAACTTTGTAACCCATGTTCAACCTCACGCCATGACTTTACGGGTTTGGGTAACCTATTTTCTATAACTAAGGTTGTAGTTGGGGACCAGCCAGTAAGTATCGTATGACATACCTAATCATCTATAGCCTTAAGTGTTAATTTCATACGCATTTTCTAGTTGCATAGTTTGACGCCTCAAACACGAGGGATCTAAGACCATTGAAACCAAAAAATTCATGCCTAAAAATGCTAAATCTAAACACAACTTAGTGTTCTAACTCTGTTACCAATTTAAAGAGGTTCGATAGCTTAGTAAAGGATGATCTAACTAACAAAAAGTGTATTTTAAAAAAATTCAAATTTAATGACTAAAACATTTAACAGATTAAACCCAATAAAATTTGTGTAACACTTTTAAACAGTTTGTTGTGAATACGCGATTTACCCAAATTTATATTTTTAACCAAAAACATACATCTAGGAGATATTAGATAAAATAAATAAAACATCCACTATAGGCCGATGAAATGGTAAAACCTTGGATGATCGAGCCAAATAGATTATATTATAAGGTTTTGCAAATAGATTACTATGATAAGGTTTTGCAAATACAGATAGATTACTATGATAAGGTTTTGCAAATACAAGTGAATTGTGTGGTTGGGCCATCCCAGGTTTTTTCCATTATGGATATTCCTCGTACATTGGCGTCTTGGGAGATTGGTGTATTTATTTTATTTGTTGTCAACTAGATGCATGCTTTAGGAAAAAAAAAAATTGCTAAATTAGTTTATCGCTGCAACTCGATTTGAAATCTATGAACAAGCTTTTGTTTGGTTAATTTGTTTAAAGGCTTGATTTTTAAAAATTGAAAGAAATTGAAAAAAATTAGTGTTTTTATTTGCAAGACCGTTCTTGCTTAAATGCACCAGGGATATCGACTGCACTTTTCACGCTTACGTTGTATCATTGAATGGAAGAACATATAAAAATTAAAATATAAAGTTGTTTTTTCTTTTTATTTAGGTACCTCGGTATTGGTTATTTTAAGATTTCGTGTATCACAATTAGAGTTGACAACCTTAAATACTAAAAACAATTTTGCAATTTTTAAAAAGAAGTCACAATCGATTAATTGCTATATTGCATAATATAATCACTTTTTTAATCTCCATACAATCAAAAATAATTTTATATAAGAGGGTGTCTTAATATTTGTTAAACCCATGAAGAATATATGAATAATAAACCTTTAAAATATTAAATAAATCATGAAATTCGAAAAAAAGTAAAAACGAAGTTAATTTAATAAAAATGCATACAAACTAAATTTAAATACAGGTAAAATAGTTTAAGAACCAAAATAATAATGCAAAAAATAATTTAGATGGAATTGTCATTTTCACTTTGTTTACTTTTTGATCAATTTATAAAAAACTCTCTATTAGTAAAAAATGTTTGCTATGATTGTTTACCAGTTTGTTCGTAACTTAAAAGTTGTTGATTTTAAGCGAAAAGTAACCTTTTTTGTAGAGAATATATTTTCCAAAGTAGTTAAATACTAGTCATTACCACCAAATCTGATTATGTTTTATAAACAAATACCATAAAGTTCATCCATAGTCCCAAAAAGTTTGAACTTTAGGAAAAGAAATTCACATTTCGCACACGCGCACACGCGCAAGAGGGAGGAAGAGAGAGAGAGAGGGAGAGATTTTTTAAAAATATTTAGTAAGTATCATTTTTTAAAAAATTATATACCTTATATTTAATATAGTTTAAAAATAAATTATTTTGTAGTGTATATACTTTTTCCATAAAAGAATAAAAATAAGGGGCTTTTTACAAGAAACCAAAAATTAATTATATATTTCAGTTTCAATCTAACATATTTTAAAGAATAATATTAAGTCCCTGAGAGTGACATTAACACGCGTGTAATAATGTCCCTATAGGGACTAAACATTTTTTTATATAAATATTCGACTAAACAATAAATGAAACAGATTTTCAAGAATGTAACCTAACTATGTTTCATTGGAAGACAAAAACAAAAGAAAAAAAAACACTAACTAAGTAGCTATTTTTTTCTAATATGTGTTAATACGACAAGTCTAAAGTATCTTGTTATTGCATAATCTATGGTTACACAATTAGAAAAACATAAATGACATATTCTTCAGTGATTGAACTTTCTGTATCTTTTCAAGCTCTCACGTTCAGTTTAGATAGTTTTCTCATCATGTTCATTATCTCACATGGAACAAAAAGATGGTATAAGTGGTGTTACTTTTTATAAGAGTGGTTTTAGTCAAACAAAAAATTAAGTTGGAGTTGTCATTTGGGCTTTGTTTTATTGTTTTATCAATTCATGAATTTACTTAAAAAAAAATAACTATCTCTTTAGTAGTCAAGAATGTTCGATATGATTGTTTACCAATTTATTTGTATGGTGAAAAAGTAGTTGATTTTCAACTAAAAGTAACTTTTTTCTTAATATATACCTTATATTTAAATTAAGTTGGAGTTGCCATTTGGGCTTTGTTTTATTGTTTTATCAAATCACGAATTTAATTAAAAAATAACTCTCTCTCTCTCTCTCTCTCTCTCTCTCTCTCTCTCTCTCTCTCATAGTCCAGAATGTTCCATATGATTGTTTACCAATTTATTTGTAAGGTAAAAAAGTAGTTGATTTTCAACCAAAAGTAAACTTTTTTTAGAGAATATATACCTTAGATTTATTTTGTGTGTGTGTGTGAGTGAGAGAGAGGGAGAGGGAGAGAGATTACTTTGTGCAATTTAGTAAATACGATTTTTTAAATAACATACCTTATATTTAATATTGTTTAAAATAAAATATTTAGTATTTGCTTTTTTCAATAACAATAAAAAAATAGAGGCATAGATCAAATAGTTCCTCAAACATTTTTTAATACACGTTTGGTTCAAATCGTTTTATTTTTTTCCAAAAAGTTCCTCACCGTATAAAAAAATTAAAACAATGACACACACAAACCCATTTACCCACCTCCCTCCACCCCCCACTGTCGGAGCTCCAACAGTGGAGGTGTGGTGGTGTGTGGTGGGTGTGGAAAGTGGGGAGGGGGTACCGTTAGCGCGTTCCTTTAAAAATAAGGGAATATTTGGTAAATGAGTGTTTGATTGACTAGATGGATTTTAAAAAAAATAGGAGTCTTTTGTGTTTTTATGTGGTGAGGGACTTTTTGGAACAAAATAAAACGACTTTGACTAAACGTGTATTAAAAAAAGTTCAGGAGACTATTTGGTAATTGATCCTAAAAAATAAGGGTCATTTAAAAAAATGTCAATAATTTCTTTAATTTTTAGTCTAATATATTTTTATAAATAATGTTTAGTTTACTATGACATCCACTCATAAATAATACAGTTAATTATGTGTCAAACACAATATGTATAATAATATCACTACAAATATTAAATATTATTTTTGAAAAAAGTTGAACTAAACATTAAATGAAACAATTTTTTAGCGATTAAATATTGATTATTAACCTTATTGGTATAAGAAGAAAGAAACCAAAAGAATGAACAAATGCAGGGGCGGATGCACATGGGGACCAAGGGGGGGCTTGGCCCCGGTTCAATTTTTGAAAAAAAAAATATAGGATTTTTTGGTAAAAATTGAAACTTTCAGTTATAACGCTAATTATATTAAAAAAACTAAGGGTGTAAGATTGTTATTAATTAAAAATCTAAACCTAAGGTAAACATCCTTGTCAAATTATAATTTGTATGTATGATTTTTTTGTAGTCCCACCAAATATATACCCGTATTTCTATAATCCGACCCTTGTCAAATTTATGTAATTTGTGTCCCAAACATATATGTCCAAAATAACTCGAAATAAACTCGAAACATATAATTTGTAGTCAATTTGGATGAACTATAATTTGTATAAAATTCAAAATAAAGTTATAATTTGTTTAAAACTCGAAATAATCCAAAAAAAAATTCATCTCGGGGGATCCCGCCCCCGAACCCCTGGCACGACTAGAAACTTTGGGGCCGGTTGACCAAAAATATTGGATCCGCCACTGATCAAATGAGCATGATCTATAGGTGCGTCTTGAAAGTTCTCATCATATAGGATTGCACTCAGGAGGGGCCTGCATATGCATGATCACTTTTATGGGCATGCACAAGCAGAGAGGCAGATCCATAAATTTATTTCGGGTGGGGCACAAACCATTGTCAGTGGTTCGGGGGTGGAAGCCCCCGAAATTTTTTTTGGGGTTACAAATTTTTAGGGGTAAAATTTTGAATTTTTTACTTTTTTGGGTGGGAACAACTCTAAATTTACAATTTTTCTGGGGGTAAAATTTTGAATTTGAGATTTAGGGTGGGGCACTTGCCTAACCTTCTTTCCATATGGATCTGCCCCTGCCTTCTTGTATGTTTGATTGTAGAAACTTGTCTTTAAATCTCTTTAGAAAATTTATCTTCGCTACACCTTTTTTTTTAATTTTGTTTTCCATTATGTAATACACGTACAATAGATGAAAAAAATAAAAAATGCAAAAAATTAAAATAACGATAAAAATATATTTATAATAAACATTCTACAAAATAATTATGACATAATGATGAAAAATATAACCATAAAATTTTTAAAAACAAAGTTCTAGTATTCAAAAAATTTATTGTTTACGCACTAGTATCAAAAATGAAAAAAAATAAAAAGCGCAAATTTTTTGAATAAGTGAAAACTATCAATAATGAATATATATAAAAACAAAAGAGAAGAAAAATCGTTAACAGTATTTACATGTGTGTTTAAGGTATATTTTATTTTTTTATTTAAACCACCCGATAAAGTACATTGGATAAATAAGAAGTCAACTGAACAATAGACATATATTCAAATTTCACTGATTAAATAAAATTAAAGGGATTAAAATAAACCATCCCTTTAATTATCAGAAGTGTTAAACCAACTCCTAGAGTTTGGGATGAAATTGCCCTCACAAATGATCATTGATTACTAGAGGTTCAGCACGTTATTCTTAAAAGCACGAAAATGGGCTCGAGAGTCAAACTATTGGGTGGTCCCAACCAACGACATTTGCAGTATGATCGAATTAATTGATGCTTTGAAATTATAAGGGGGCCTGGTCCCCTCACCCTTACATATCCCCACAGAATGGGAAGACTTGTACGAAGAAGCTATTGGAGTTGTGGAATGCATTGAATTTACATGGAAATACAGAATTGTTGTTTCTAGATGGGGGGAAGAATTCAAAGATTCGAATGAAGAATAAGTTTTCAAGAAAACTGGCCCGGTAGCCGACATGTGTGGGGTGATATCATTTGAGGAGCTCCTCGGATAAATAAATAAAGTCGCAGAATAACCCTAGATCGATGAAGAAATAGGGTTCATGTTCTTCCCTTCTTCAGTAAATCACATGACCCGATTAGGGAGGCATTACCAGATCCCAAGCTCACTACCATCCAAATTTTTGGGGTAAAATTTTAATTTTTTAGGGGTAAAATTTTAATTTTTTAGGGGTAAATCACATTACCCGATTTGTTTTTGGGGTCACAAATTTTTTAGGGGTAAAATTTTAATTTTTTTCTTTTTTTGGGTGGGCACAACTCTAAATTTATAATTTTCTGGGGGTAAAATTTTGAATTTGAGCTTTAGGGTGGGGCACTTGCTCCACCTTCTTTCCATATGGATCCTCCCCTGCCTTCATATATGTTTGATTGTAGAAACTTGTCTTTAAATCTCTTTAGTAAATTTATCTTCGCTCCGCCTTTTTTTTTCCATTATGTAATACACGTACAATAGATGAAAAAAAATTAAAAAAGCAAAAAATTAAAATAACGATAAAAATATATTTATAATAAACGTTCTACAAAATAATTATGAAAAATATAACCATTAAATTTTTAAAAACAAAGTTCTAGTATTCCAAAAATTAATGTTAACGCACTAGTATCAAAAATGAAAAAAAAGCACAAATTTGTTGAAAAAGTGAAAACTATCAATGATGAATACATATAAAAAATATGTATTCATCATTGATAGTTATTCGTATGTGTTTAAGGTATATTTATATTTTTATTTAAACCACCCGAAACCAAGCCTATTGGCCTAGTGGTATAAGGCTGCCACTAGGATAGTCTTGGGGGTAGATTGGGTTTGGTCCCCAGTTCTATCCCTGGCACTGTCAAAATAATTCTTGGCCGGCGGAAGCCACGAAACACGAATGGGGATTAGTCGAGGTGCGCGTAAGTTAGCCCGGACACCTCATGGTATTCTACCAAAAAAAAATTAAACCACCTTGATAAAGTACGTTGGATAAATAAGAAGTCATCTCAACAATAGAGATATATTAAAATTTTGCTTATTAAATAAAATTTAAAGGATTAAAATAAACCATCCCTATTTTATACTCATATATATGCAAAAAGCATATTTTTGTGGAAACAAATATTTTATTTTATTTTTTTTAAATGTAAATATTTTTATTTAATTTATTTGGCCTTAAATCTGAAGATTATGGGACCGATAATACATATCGAGTTGGATTATATACACTATGACATTGAAAGATATTCTCAATACTCAATTCTCGATATATGTAACTCTACTTGCTTTATTATTGAAGTAAAGGCTGCATTTATATAGCAGCAAACAGGCCTACGGCTTTAAAAAATACAAAGTAAAGAAGTTGTTACAATATAGTTGTTACAAAAGAGCTGTTGCTATAAACTAGGAGAAGGACTAGGTAGTTTCCTTTTTAATAGGTCATGTGACATGCTGACTTGTAGCTTTGTTTCCAGCTTTGTATCCGGAATATTTCTAACATCCCCCCTCAAGCGAAGGGTGTGTGGTTGACAAACACCAAGCTTGGCACGTAGATTATCGAAGTGGGAACTATTGAGAGCCTTGGTAAAAATGTCCGCAATTTGTTGAGTAGATGGAACAAATTAAGTGACAAGAGTTCCTTCGGCAACCTTTTCTCGTAGAAAGTGAAAATCTAACTCCACATGTTTGGTTCGGGCGTGTAATGCTGGATTAATAGTCATATACAGAGCACTGATATTATCACATAGTAATAGTGGAGGACTGTTAAGACAGAAGCCAATATCATGGAGAAGATGTTGAACCCATTTGAGTTCTGCCGTTGCAGATGCGAGAGCACGATATTCAGCCTCACAACTTGAGCGAGACACTGTGGATTGTTTCTTAGAAGCCCATGAAATACAGTTGGAGCCAAGGAAAATGCAATAATCAGATGTGGAGCATCTAGTCAAGGGACATCCAGCCCAATCAGCATCAGAGAAACCATATAAATTATAGCTTGATTGAGATAGTAACTGGATACCATGACGGATGGTCCCTTTAACATAGCGAATAATCCTTTTTAGTGCTTGAATATGAACAGGTTTAGGATCATGCATAAATTGGCAAACACTATTTACTACATATGTGAGATCGGGCCGAGTCAGAGTAAGATACTGTAGTGCGCCAACGATTGAGCGAAATTCTGTAGAAGTCATTGTAGTAGAAGACGAGTGATCTTTGTAAGTAGCAATTGAATGAGACAGAGGAGCTGCAGGAGTGGTAGCTTCCTTTGAGTTCTCCATGTGTGTGAGTTTAATTAACTTCTCAGCATATGTTTCTTGAGTAAGAAATAAACCACCATTAAAGGGTTTAACTTGAATACGAAGAAAATAGTGAAGTGATCCCAAATCTTTTATGGAGAATGCTATCCCAAGTTCATCAATAAACTTGTTCATGTGAATAGAAGTATTACTCGTAACTATGATATCATCTACATAGACTAAAAGAAGAATAATCACAGATTGGTGAGTATAAATAAATAGAGATGAATCCGCTGTGCTACAAAAGAAACCATGTTGAAGTAAATATGAGCTAAATTTGTCAAACCATGCACGAGGAGCTTGTTTTAGCCCATAAATAGATTTATGAAGTAGGCACACATGATGAGGAAGAGAAGAGTTGACAAACCCAGGAGGTTGTTTCATATACACAGTTTCTTTAAGTGTGCCATGGAGAAAAGCATTTTTAACATCTAGTTGATGCAGGGGCCAGTTCTTCATCACCGCTATGGAAAGAATCGTACGAATAGTGGCATGTTTTACCATGGGGCTGAATGTTTCAACTTAGTCTATGCCTTCAATTTGAACAAAACCTTGAGCTACTAAACGTGCTTTATATCTATCCAAAGTTCCATCCGCATTTTTCTTTGTTTTGAATACCCATTAAGATCCTATGACATGCATTGATGGATGATAGGGAATAATTGTCCAGGTTTGGTTTTGCGGAAGGGCTTTTAATTCTTCATTCATAGCTTCAACCCACCGTGGTTGTGTGAGAGCATGAGATAAAGATAAAGGTTCTAATAAAATTGGATTTACAGTAGTAATATGTGCTTGAGAGTCTGGTTTGGATTTAGCACGAGTAATCATGGAATGTGTATTTGGGTCGGAGGTGTGTTCAAAAGGGAGATAAACAATTAAGTCTATACTTTGTGACTTTTGTATACTCGTGGGTGATAAAGAGATGGGTGAATGGAGTTGGTCATTCTCATACTCATCCAGATTAGACAAGCTGTCCATAGACAGACTAGGATATTGGATGGGACAAGATAAGGTTGTGGTACACTCATCTGCATTTAAGGTAAGAGTTTGAGGACAAACTCGTGTATTGATGTTTTGTCCAAATGCTGCTGACTCATTTGGCAGGTGTTGAGATTAAAAAAAATAGGATGAGTAGACATCTCATTTAATTGTTGTCCGGTGTGCTCAGTGGGGCAGGTATGATCAGGTACGAACTCATCAGTTGAGTCTCCTGACTTGTGTATAGGCGCCCTTGGTTTATAAGGCTAGCTTGTAACAGTTTCTGTCACTATAGGTTGTCCATCATTTTTTAAATGTAGAGTTGTGGTTTCAACAGTTGGGTCAATAGGTAGTCCTTGTTGAAGGACATGGTCAGTAACAGGTCTAAAAAAAAATTCGGTAGTTGTGTTTGTTAAATCAGACGCAAGGGGGCTGAAATGTTGGATGAGGTTGAAGTATTTTTAAAAACTTGGTCAGTGATGGTACTGACATTTTGATGGGAGTTGATAGGGCCTAGGGCAGTGCTAGTGATGTCTTGGTTATGTTCTAGGTCAAATACAGATTTATTTACTTTAACAACCATTTCCTCTTTATTTTCTTTGACCATAAATTCTTCAAAAGTGGTTAGTACCGAAGAATCAGTTTGTGGAGTGAAAACTTTTGAAGGGTTAATAAAAGGCAGTATTAGTTCATCAAATACCACATGTCTAGATGTGTATACTCTTTTGGTTGATGGGTGATAACACTTATACCCTTTATGAAGATTGCTATATCCAATAAAAACACATGGAAGAGTTTTTGGTTCAAATTTATGGCTGGTTTTCTTTCTTAAATATGGGAAACACCTGCATCCAAATACTTTTAAAGATGTATAGTTAGGATGAGTATCATAAAGTTTGAAAAAAGGAGTCTCCATTCCTAAGACCTTTGAAGGAAGTCTGTTAATTAAAAATACAGCAGTCATGAAAGCCTCTACCCAAAGAAAAAGAGGTACTTTAGCATGGAATAACAAGGTGGGACCTGTTTCTACAATGTGCCTGTGTTTTCTTTCTGCAATTCCATTTTTTTCAGGTGTATGAGGACATGAAATATGCCTTATTATGCCCAACTTATCTAGAGTATTCAAAAATTCTGTTTTCACAAACTCACCACCACCATCACATTGGAAAATTTTAATTTTATGACTGAACTGAGTTTCAATCATATTTTGAAATTTTACAAATATTTCATAGAATTGAGATTTTTTCTTTAGAGGATAGAGCCAAGTGTATCTTGTGCAGTCATCAATGAAAATAACATATTATCTCATGTTTTGGTTTGATGAAACAGTAGCTGGCCCCCAAAGATCACAATGAACTTTTTGAAAAGGGACATTAGATATTTTATTATTTTGCTGAAAAGAAAGCCTACAACTCTTTCCTAATTGGAAACTTACACAAATAGTGTTCTTCTTGTTCCAATGACTTACATCTACATTTCCTAATTTATTCAAGAAATGCAAAAAATTAGAATTTGGGTGCCCAAGTCTTTGATGCCATATATAGTCTGGTGCTCTTCCTTATTTTATGGCACTAAGAGCTTGGAAGCCTTCATTGTTTTCAAAAGCATACATCCCATTTCTATTACCCCCTCTTGCTAGTACTTCCTTGGTTGTCTTGTCTTTAACATCAAAACCACAGTTAGTAAATTCTATAGTGCAATCATTTTCTTTTGTAAGTTGACTAACTGAGATAAGATTTTTATGAAAGTTTGGAACTACAAGGGTATTTTTAAGTTTTAACTTTGGATTTATTTCCTTTTGACCAGTGTAGATAATGGTAAGTTGAGAACCATTTCCTACAACAACTTTGTCATTTCCATAATATGGCTCAAGTTTAGAAAGCATACCTGTGTTGTTCACCATATGACAAGTCGCACCTGAGTCTGCATAGAGCTGATCTTCTTATTGATCATGAAAGTTTGAGACTGCATAAGCTTGTTGTGTCTTCTCGGGGCTCTGAAATGAATGATCCCACCTGTAATAGCAGGTCACAGCAAGATGGTTTGTCCTTCCACAGATTTGGCAAGCCTCCTGCATTTGTGCTTTTGTTCTAGTTTCCATTTGATCATTTTTGAGAGAAGTATGTTGGTTAATTGCATGGAAATGTGGGCTTGGTGCACAGATTTTTGGCCTTGGAGAATGGTAGCTTGAAGGTTGGAATCCCCTTCCTCTTGAGCTGAATTGAAAATTATTGTATGATCCTCTTCCCCTCTGTGATCGTCCTTGAAAGGCCTGTCTTTGAACTTGATAGGCCATGTTGTGATTAGTTATATCTTCTTTTTCTTCTCTCATTTCAAAACCCCTAAGAGAGGTTATTAAACTTGCTAATGTAGGATAAGGAGGTTTTCCAATCATCACTGTTCTGAATGTCTTATATTGTTTTCCCAATCCACTAGCAAAAGTAATAACTTTTGTATCTTCATCCAAGGGTTTGTGAATAGCAGCTAGGTCATCACAAATCCCTTTGAATGCTTTAACATAGTCATCAATAGACTTACCTTCAAGTTTGATATTATGAATTTGCTCCTTTAATTGGAACTCTTTCTCTTTTGTAGCTTGAAGATAATTTTCTTCAAGACATAGCCAAAGTTCTTTTGCAGTTGTGCATCAAATGGTTAAATACACACATTCTTCGGTGATTGTGGAAGAGAGCCAACTTCGAAGAAGTAGATCCTTTTCTTCCCAACCTTCTGATTTTTTTGAGTCTTCACGGATTAAGTCATCCACTTTCATGGTTTGCATCAGTTGCAACATTTGGTTTCTCCATACAAGGTAATTTGTAGGCTTGAGTTTGATAGTGCATATAGCAATTAGTTGATGTAAAGAGTTGACAGATAATGAGAGTCCTGAGTTTGAGGCAGCCACAGTTAACACCTAGGGCTCTGATACCATGAAAGATATTCTCAATACTCAATGCTCGATATCTGTAACTCTACTTGCTTTATTATTGAAGTAAAGGCTGCATTTATATAGCCGCAAACAGGCCTAAGGTTTTAAAAAATTCAAAGTAAAGAAGTTGTTACAATATTGTTGTTACAAAAGTGTTGTTGCTATAAACTAGGAGAAGGACTAGGTAGTTTCCTTTTTAATAGGTCATGTGACATGCTGACTTGTAGCTTTGTTTCCAGCTTTGTATCCGGAATATTTCTAACAGCCCCCATCAAGCGAAGGGTGTGTGGTTGACAAACACCAAGCTTGGCACATAGATTATCGAAGTGGGAACTATTGAGAGCCTTGGTAAAAATGTCCGCAATTTGTTGAGTAGATGGAACAAATTGAGTGACAAGAGTTCCTTCGGTAACCTTTTCTCGTTGAAAGTGAAAATCTAACTCCACATGTTTGGTTCGGGCGTGTAATGCTGGATTAATAGTCATATACAGAGCACTGATATTATCACATAGTAATAGTGGAGGACTGTTAAGACAGAAGCCAATATAATGGAGAAGATGTTGAACCCATTTGAGTTCTGCCTATGCAGATGCGAGAGCACGATATTATGCCTCACAACTTGAGAGAGACACTGTGGATTGTTTCTTAGAAGCCCATGAAATACAGTTGGAGCCAAGGAAAATGCAATAACCAGATGTGGAGCATCTAGTCAAGGGACATCCAGCCCAATCAGCATCAGAGAAACCATATAAATTATAGCTTGATTGAGATAGTAACTGGATACCATTACGGATGGTCCCTTTAACATAGCGAAGAATCCATTTTAGTGCTTGAATATGAACAGGTTGAGGATCATGCATAAATTGGCAAACACTATTTACTATTTATGTTAGATCGGACCGAGTCAGAGTAAGATACTGTAGTGCGCCAGCGATTGAGCGAAATTCTGTAGAAGTCATTGTAGTAGAAGACGATTGATCTTTGTAAGTAGCAATTGAATGAGACAGAGGAGCTGCAGGAGTGGTAGCTGCCTTTGAGTTCTCCATGTGTGTGAGTTTAATTAACTTCTCAGCATATGTTTCTTGAGTAAGAAATAAACCACCATTAAAGGGTTTAACTTGAATACGAAGAAAATAGTGAAGTGATCCCAAATCTTTTATGGAGAATGATGTCCCAAGTTCATCAATAAACTTGTTCATGTGAATAGAAGTATTACTCGTAACTATGATATCATCTACATAGACTAAAAGAAGAAGAATCACAGATTGGTGAGTATAAATAAATAGAGATGAATCCGCTGTGCTACAAAAGAAACCATGTTGAAGTAAATATGAGCTAAATTTATCAAACCATGCACGAGGAGCTTGTTTTAGCCCATAAATAGATTTATGAAGTAGGCACACATGATGAGGAAGAGAAGAGTTGACAAACCCAGGAGGTTGTTTCATATTCACAGTTTCTTTAAGTGTGCCATGGAGAAAAGCATTTTTAACATCTAGTTGATGCAGGGGCCAGTTCTTCATCACCGCTATGGAAAGAATCGTACGAATAGTGGCATGTTTTACCACGGGGCTGAATGTTTCAACATAGTCTATGCCTTCAATTTGACGAAAACCTTGAGCTACTAAACGTGCTTTATATCTATCCAAAGTTCCATCTGCATTTTTCTTTGTTTTGAATACCCATTAAGATCCTATGACATGCATTGATGGATGATAGGGAATAAGTGTCCAGGTTTGGTTTTGCTGAAGGGATTTTAATTCTTCATTCATAGCTTCAACCCACCGTGGTTGTGTGAGAGCATGAGATAAAGATAAAGGTTCTAATAAAATTGGATTTACAGTAATAATATGTGCTTGAGAGTGTGGTTTGGATTTAGCACGAGTAATCATGGAATGTGTATTTGTGTCAGAGGTGTGTTCAAAAGGGAGATAAACAATTAAGTCTATACTTTCTGACTTTTGTATACTCGTGGGTGATAAAGAGATGGGTGAATGGAGTTGGTCATTCTCAGACTCATCCAGATTAGACAAGCTGTCCATAGACAGACTAGGATATTGGATGGGACAAGATAAGGTTGTGGTACACTCATCTGCGTTTAAGGTAAGAGTTTGAGGACAAACTCGTGTATTGATGTTTTGTCCAAATGCTGCTGACTCATTTGGCAGGTGTTGAGATTAAAAAAAATAGGATGAGTAGACATCTCATTTAATTGTTGTCCGGTGTGCTCAGTGGGGCAGGTATGATCAAGTACGGACTCATCCGTTGAGTCTCCTGACTTGTGTATAGGCGCCCTTGGTTTATAAGGCTGGCTAGTAACAGTTTTGTCACTATAGGTTGTCCATCATTTTTTAAATGTAGAGTTGTGGTTTCAACAGTTGGGTCAATAGGTAGTCCTTGTTGAAGGACATGCTCAGTAACAGGAATCAAAAAAATATCGATAGTTTTGTTTGTTAAATCAGACGCAAGGGGGGATGAAATGTTGGATGAGGTTGAAGTATTTTTAAAAACTTGGTCAGTGATGGTACTGACATTTTGATGGGAGTTGATAGGGCCTAGGTTAGTGCTAGTGATGTCTTGGTTATGTTCTTGGTCAAATACAGATTTATTTAATTTAACAACCATTTCCTCTTTATTTTCTTTGACCATAAATTCTTCAAACGTGGTTAGTACCGAAGAATCAGTTTGTGGAGTGAAAACTTTTGAAGGGTCAATAAAAGGCAGTATTAGTTCTTCAAATACCACATGTCTAGATGTGTATACTCTTTTGGTTGATGGGTGATAACACTTATACCCTTTATGAAGATTGCTATATCCAATAAAAACACATGGAAGAGTTTTTGGTTCAAATTTATGGCTGGTTTTCTTTCTTAAATATGGGAAACACCTGCATCCAAATACTTTTAAAGATGTATAGTTAGGATGAGTATCATAAAGTTTGAAAAAAGGAGTCTCCATTCCTAAGACCTTTGAAGTAAGTCTGTTAATTAAAAATACAGCAGTCATGAAAGCCTCTACCCAAAGAAAAAGAGGTACTTTAGCATGGAATAACAAGGTGAGACCTGTTTTTACAATGTGCCTGTGTTTTCTTTCTGCAACTCCATTTTTTTCAGGTGTATGAGGACATGAAATATGCCTTATTATGCCCAACTTATCTAGAGTATTCAAAAATTCTGTTTTCACAAACTCACCACCACCATCACATTGGAAAATTTTAATTTTATGACTGAACTGAGTTTCAATCATATTTTGAAATTTTACAAATATTTCATAGAATTGAGATTTTTTCTTTAGAGGATAGAGCCAAGTGTATCTTGTGCAGTCATCAATGAAAATAACATAATATCTCATGTTTTGGTTTGATGAAACAGGAGCTGGCCCCCAAAGATCACAATGAACTTTTTCAAAACGGACATTAGATATTTTATTATTTTGCTGAAAGGAAAGCCTACAACTCTTTCCTAATTGGCAACTTACACAAATAGTGTTCTTCTTGTTCCAATGACTTGCATCTACATTTCCTAATTTATTCAAGAAATGCAAAAAATTAGAATTTACGTGCCCAAGTCTTTGATGCCATATATGGTCTGGTGCTCTTCCTGATTTTATGGCACTAAGAGCTTGGAAGCCTTCATTGTTTTCAAAAGCATACATCCCATTTCTCTTACCCCCTCTTGCTAGTACTTCCTTGGTTGTCTTGTCCTTAACATCAAAACCACAGTTAGTAAATTCTATAGTGCAATCATTTTCTTTTGTAAGTTGGCTAACTGAGATAAGATTTTTATGCAAGTTTGGAACTACAAGGGTATTTTTAAGTTTTAACTTTGGATTTATTTCCTTTTGACCAGTGTAGGTAATGGTAAGTTGAGAACCATTTCCTACAACAACTTTGTCATTTACATAATATGGCTCAAGTTTAGAAAGCATACCTGTGTTGTTCACCATATGACAAGTCGCACCTGAGTCTGCATAGAGCTGATCTTCTTATTGATCATGAAAGTTTGAGGCTGCATAAGCTTGTTGTGTCTTCTCCGGGCTCTGAAATGAATGATCCCACCTGTAATAGCAGGTCACAGCAAGATGGTTTGTCCTTCCACAGATTTGGCAAGCCTCCTGCCTTTGTGCTTTTGTTCCAGTTTCCATTTGATCATTTTTGAGAGAAGTATGTTGGTTAATTGCATGGAAATGTGGGTTTGGTGCACGGAGTTTTGGCCTTGGAGAATGGTAGCTTGAAGGTTGGAATCCCCTTCCTCTTGAGCTGAATTGAAAATTATTGTATGATCCTCTTCCTCTCTGTGATCGTCCTTGATAGGGCTGTCTTTGAACTTGATAGGCCATGTTTTGATTAGTTATATCTTCTTTTTCTTCTCTCATTTCAAAACCCCTGAGAGAGGTTATTAAACTTGCTAATGTAGGATAGGGAGGTTTTCCAATCATCACTGTTCTGAATGTCTTATATTGTTTTCCCAATCCACTAGCAAAAGTAATAACTTTTGTATCTTCATCCAAGGGTTTGTGAATAGCAGCTAGGTCATCACAAATCCCTTTGAATGCTTTAACATAGTCATCCATAGACTTACCTTCAAGTTTGACATTATGAATTTGCTCCTTTAATTGGAACTCTTTCTCTTTTGTAGCTTGAAGATAATTTTCTTCAAGACATAGCTAAAGTTCTTTTGCAGTTGTGCATCAAATGGTTAAATACACACATTCTTCGGTGATTGTGGAAGAGAGCCAACTTCGAAGAAGTAGATCCTTTTCTTCCCAACCTTCTGATTTTTTTGAGTCTTCACGGATTAAGTCATCCACTTTCATGGTTTGCATCAGTTGAAACATTTGGTTTCTCCATACAAGGTAATTTGTAGGCTTGAGTTTGATAGTGCATATAACAATTAGTTGATGTAAAGAGTTGACATATAATGAGAGTCCTGAGTTTGAGGCAGCCATAGTTAACACCTGGGGCTCTGATACCATGAAAGATATTCTCAATACTCAATGCTCGATATATGTAACTCTACTTGCTTTATTATGGAAGTAAAGGCTGCATTTATATAGCCGCAAACAGGCCTAAGGTTTTAAAAAATACAAAGTAAAGAAGCTGTTACAATATAGTTATTACAAAAGAGTTGTTGTTATAAACTACGAGAAGGACTAAGTAGTTTCCTTTTTAATAGGTCATGTGACATGCTGACTTGTAGCTTTGTTTCCATCTTTGTATCCGGAATATTTCTAACATCCCCCCTCAAGCGAAGGGTGTGTGGTTGACAAACACCAAGCTTGGCACGTAGATTATCGAAGTGGGAACTATTGAGAGCCTTGGTAAAAATGTCTGCAATTTGTTGAGTAGATGGAATAAATTGAGTGACAAGAGTTCCTTCGGCAACCTTTTCTCGTAGAAAGTGAAAATCTAACTCCACATGTTTGGTTCGGGAGTGTAATGTTGGATTAATAGTCATATACAGAGCACTAATATTATCACATAGTAATAGTGGAGGACTGTTAAGACAGAAGCCAATATCATGGAGAAGATCTTGAACCCATTTGAGTTCTGCCGTTGCAGATGCGAGAGCACGATATTCAGCCTCACAACTTGAGCGAGACACTGTGGATTGTTTCTTAGAAGCCCATGAAATACAGTTGGAGCCAAGGAAAATGCAATAACCATATGTGGAGCATCTAGTCTAGGGACATCCAGCCCAATCAACATCAGAGAAACCATATAAATTATAGCTTGATTGAGATAGTAACTGGATACCATGACGGATGGTCCCTTTAACATAGCGAATAATCCTTTTTAGTGCTTGAATATGAACAGGTTGAGGATCATGCATAAATTGCCAAACACTATTTACTGCATATGTTAGATCGGGTCGAGTCAGAGTAAGATACTGTAGTACACCAACGATTGAGCGAAATTCTGTAGAAGTCATTGTAGTAGAAGACGAGTGATCTTTGTAAGTAGCAATTGAATGAGACAGAGGAGCTGCAGGAGTGGTAGCTGCCTTTGAGTTCTCCATGTGTGTGAGTTTAATTAACTTCTCAGCATATGTTTCTTGAGTAAGAAATAAACCACCATTAAAGGGTTTAACTTGAATACCAAGAAAATAGTGAAGTGATCCCAAATCTTTTATGGAGAAGGCTGTCCTAAGTTCATCAATAAACTTGTTCATGTGAATAGAAGTATTACTCGTAACTATGATATCATCTACATAGACTAAAAGAAGAAGAATCACAGATTGGTGAGTATAAATAAATAGAGATGAATTCGCTGTGCTACAAAAGAAACCATGTTGAAGTAAATATGAGCTAAATTTATCAAACCATGCACGAGGAGCTGGTTTTAGCCCATAAATAGATTTATGAAGTAGGCACACATGATGAGGAAGAGAAGAGTTGACAAACCCAGGAGGTTGTTTCATATTCACAGTTTCTTTAAGTGCGCCATGGAGAAAAGCATTTTTAACATCTAGTTGATGCAGGGGCCAGTTCTTCATCACCGCTATGGAAAGAATCGTACGAATAGTGGCATGTTTTACCACGGGGCTGAATGTTTCAACATAGTCTATGCCTTCAATTTGACGAAAACCTTGAGCTACTAAACGTGCTTTATATCTATCCAAAGTTCCATCTGCATTTTTCTTTGTTTTGAATACCCATTAAGATCCTATGACATGCATTGATGGATGATTGGGAATAAGTGTCCAGGTTTGGTTTTGCTGAAGGGATTTTAATTCTTCATTCATAGCTTCAACCCACCGTGGTTGTGTGAGAGCATGAGATAAAGATAAAGGTTCTAATAAAATTTGATTTACAGTAGTAATATGTGCTTGAGAGTGTGGTTTGGATTTAGCACGAGTAATCATGGAATGTGTATTTGTGTCGGAGGTGTGTTCAAAAGGGAGATAAACAATTAAGTCTATACTTTGTGACTTTTGTATACTCGTGGGTGATAAAGAGATGGGTGAATGGAGTTGGTCATTCTCAGACTCATCCAGATTAGACAAGTTGTCCATAGACAGACTAGGATATTGGATGGGACAAGTTAAGGTTGTGGTACACTCATCTGTGTTTAAGGTAAGAGTTTGAGGACAAACTCGTGTATTGATGTTTTTTCCAAATGCTGCTGACTCATTTTGGCAGGTGTTGAGATTAAAAAAAAAATAGGATGAGTAGAAATCTCATTTAATTGTTGTCTGGTGTGCTCAGCGGGGCAGGTATGATCAGGTACGGACTCATCAGTTGAGTCTCCTCACTTGTGTATAGGCGCCCTTGGTTTGTAAGGCTGGCTAGTAACAGTTTCTGTCACTATAGGTTGTCCATCATTTTTTAAATGTAGAGTTGTGGTTTCAACAGTTGGGTCAATAGGTAGTCCTTGTTGAAGGACATGGTCAGTAACAGGTATCAAAAAAATATCGGTAGTTTTGTTTGTTAAATCAGACGCAAGGGGGGATGAAATGTTGGATGAGGTTGAAGTATTTTTAAAAACTTGGTCAGTGATGGTACTGACATTTTGATGGGAGTTGATAGGGCCTAGGTTAGTGCTAGTAATGTCTTGGTTATGTTCTTGGTCAAATACAGATTTATTTACTTTAACAACCATTTCCTCTTTATTTTCTTTGACCATAAATTCTTCAAATGTGGTTAGTACCGAAGAATCAGTTTGTGGAGTGAAAACTTTTGAAGGGTCAATAAAAGGCAGTATTAGTTCATCAAATACCACATGTCTAGATGTGTATACTCTTTTGGTTGATGGGTGATAACACTTATACCCTTTATGAAGATTGCTATATCCAATAAAAACACATGGAAGAGTTTTTGGTTCAAATTTATGGCTGGTTTTCTTTCTTAAATATGGGAAACACCTGCATCCAAATACTTTTAAAGATGTATAGTTAGGATGAGTATCATAAAGTTTGAAAAAAGGAGTCTCCATTCCTAAGACCTTTGAAGGAAGTTTGTTAATTAAAAATACAGCAGTCATGAAAGCCTCTACCCAAAGAAAAAGAGGTACTTTAGCATGGAATAAAAAGGTGATACCTGTTTCTACAATGTGCGTGTGTTTTCTTTCTGCAACTCCATTTTTTTCAGGTGTATGAGGACATGAAATATGCCTTATTATGCCCAACTTAGATAGAGTATTCAAAAATTCTGTTTTCACAAACTCACCACCACCATCACATTGGAAAATTTTAATTTTATGACTGAACTGAGTTTCAATCATATTTTGAAATTTTACAAATATTTCATAGAATTGAGATTTTTTCTTTAGAGGATAGATCCAAGTGTATCTTGTGCAGTCCTCAATGAAAATAACATAATATCTCATGTTTTGGTTTGATGAAACAGGAGCTGGCCCCCAAAGATCACAATGAACTTTTTCAAAAGGGACATTAGATATTTTATTATTTTGCTGAAAAGAAAGCCTACAACTCTTTCCTAATTGGCAACTTACACAAATAGTGTTCTTCTTGTTCCAATGACTTACATCTACATTTCCTAATTTATTCAAGAAATGCAAAAAATTAGAATTTGGGTGCCCAAGTCTTTGATGCCATTTATGGTCTGGTGCTCTTCCTGATTTTATGGCACTAAGAGCTTGGAAGCCTTCATTGTTTTCAAAAGCATACATCCCATTTCTCTTACCCCCTCTTGCTAGTACTTCCTTGGTTGGCTTGTCCTTAACATTAAAACCACAATTAGTAAATTCTATAGTGCAATCATTTTCTTTTGTAAGTTGACTAACTAAGATAAGATTTTTATGCAAGTTTGGAACTACAAGGGTATTTTTAAGTTTTAACTTTGGATTTATTTCCTTTTGACCAGTGTAGGTAATGGTAAGTTGAGAACCATTTCCTACAACAACTTTGTCATTTCCATAATATGGCTCAAGTTTAGAAAGCATACCTATGTTGTTCACCATATGACAAGTCGCACCTGAGTCTGCATAGAGCTGATCCTCTTATTGATCATGAAAGTTTGAAACTGCATAAGCTTGTTGTGTCTTCTCCGGGCTCTGAAATGAATGATCCCACCTGTAATAGCAGGTCACAGCAAGATGGTTTGTCCTTCCACAGATTTGGCAAGCCTCCTGCCTTTGTGATTTTGTTCCAGTTTCCATTTGATCATTTTTGAGAGAAGTATGTTGGTTAATTGCATGGAAATGTGGGCTTGGTGCACGGAGTTTTGGCCTTGGAGAATGGTAGCTTGAAGGTTGGAATCCCCTTCCTCTTGAGCTGAATTGAAAATTATTGTATGATCCTCTTCCTCTCTGTGATCGTCCTTGAAAGGGTTGTCTTTGAACTTGATAGGCCATGTTGTGATTAGTAATATCTTCTTTTTATTCTCTCATTTCAAAACCCCTGAGAGAGGTTATTAAACTTGCTAATGTAGGATAGGGAGGTTTTCCAATCATCACTGTTCTGAATGTCTTATATTATTTTCCCAATCCACTAGCAAAAGTAATAACTTTCGTATCTTCATCCAAGGGTTTGTGAATAGCAGCTAGGTCATCACAAATCCTTTTGAATGCTTTAACATAGTCATCAATAGACTTACCTTCAAGTTTGATATTATGAATTTGCTCCTTTAATTGGAACTCTTTCTCTTTTGTAGCTTGAAGATAATTTTCTTCAAGACATAGCCAAAGTTCTTTTGCAGTTGTGCATCCAATGGTTAAATACACACATTCTTCGGTGATTGTGGAAGAGAGCCAACTTCGAAGAAGTAGATCCTTTTCTTCCCAACCTTCTGATTTTTTTGAGTCTTCACGGATTAAGTCATCCACGTTCATGGTTTGCATCAGTTGCAACATTTGGTTTCTCCATACAAGGTAATTTTTAGGCTTGAGTTTGATAGTGCATATAGAAATTAGTTGATGTAAAGAGTTGACAGATAATAAGAGTCCTGAGTTTGAGGCAGCCATAGTTAACACCTGGGGCTCTGATACCATGAAATATATTCTCAATACTCAATTCTCGATATCTGTAACTCTACTTGCTTTATTATTGAAGTAAAGGTTGCATTTATATAGTAGCAAACAGGCCTACGGTTTTAAAAAATACAAAGTAAAGAAGCTGTTACAATATAGATGTTATAAAAGAGTTTTTGTTATAAACTAGGAGAAGGACTAGGTAGTTTCCTTTTTAATAGGTCATGTGACCTGCTGACTTGTAGCTTTGTTTCCAGCTTTGTATCCGGAATATTTCTAATAGACATGTGGTGGTTTGTATTCTATCTTTATTTTTTAATTTCTTGGTTTCATCTGAGATGTAAAGGTAAAAAAATGAAACAGTGTTCGTATATTTCCAGATATTGTAAACCCTTCAGTTTCAAAGCAATTAAATATCCACGTTGTTACATGTCCTTTAAATTTTCGTTTGGGATTTCTCCTATAAAACCCCATTTCCCCTCACAACCTCTCTCAAACCATTACTACTACTACTATCTATTTTGATCCATCCAATTTCACTCACACACACTAGCCTTTTCAACTGTTTTATAATTAGAATGGCAGAAGAAGCACATACCCACGAGCACAAGGAGGAAGTTGAGACAGATCGTGGGTTGTTCCATTTATCAATTTGCTCTATGTTGTGCATTGATTTTTTTCTAGTAAGTTCATTACAATTTTACCAACTTTGCATCACACCACAAGACTTGTTTATGTAACATGACATGAGAACGGTATATTATGACACAAAAAAGTTACCTATATTTTAGTATAGGGATTTAATCTTAATTTATGTACTATTTCATAGATGAGTAACCGAGTTTTTGATTGAATTTTAGTACATACAATGTGATGGCTTGTTATTGATTAGTTTTTGAGGTCACTGATGTAGCGGCTTGTTAATGGTTGGTTTTTAGGTCCCATTGGTATGGATCCCAAAAATCAACTAATAACATCAGTCAAATTCAATTAAAATAGAATTTTTGTTCATAGATTGTTTTATTTTTTTTATTTTGTTGATCGTAAATAAACTTTACTTTGTGCATGTGCATGATCCTACTAGTATGTGATAACTCACTTGTAGTATACCTGTAAGGCGCTAACTCTAGTTATTAATCTTTCAAAGGGTCATCTCTAAATACAATATAATATTGAGAGATAAGGTAGAAAAAAAACACTCAATATTTATATCATTTGCAATGTGAAATTTGTAAAATTTATAAGAATATGTAAGCCTTTATATGTAATGATGTTAGAAAGATTGTTTCTATACCTATAATATAAGTCCCTTTTTTTAATTTTTAATTGTTTTTCATCTTTTCTCATTGATTTACGTTTTTTAAAATATGCAGTCGAGTGAAGAGGCAGTAGAAGAGGGAGGAGAGAAGATCAAGAGGAAGAAAAAGAAGGGACTCAAGGAGAAATTCGAAGAGAAGAAATTCGAGAAACATGAAGAGGACACGAGCGTGCTGATAATTAAATGCGACGATGATGAAAAAACCCATGCCGAGCCCGAAGAAAAGAAGGGTTTCCTAGACAAGATTAAAGAGAAATTTCCTGGACAAAAGAAAACCGATGAGGTTACTGTACCACCACCGACACCAATAGTGGGAAATAAAAAAAAGGATTTCTTGAAAAGATCAAGGAGAAGCTACCTGGATACCACCCCAAGATAGAGGAAGAGAAGGAAAAAAGAAACTCATGCCCATTAAGGAGAACAATGCAGTGGTGTTAAGGGTCATGATTGTGTTGAAGTATTGGTTTGATTTGCTTTTTACTTTTTGACTTATTGGGTTCAATTAAACTTTTGTGGTTCAAGTTATGGTTTGTGTTTTGGCATTTATGTTCCTTAGTGGGTGATCGGTTATTAGCAAGTCCATATAATTTTCATATTGTGACCCAGACAGTATTATTAATGGATTTATTATTTTTGTTTCTAATTTGGATTTATTAATAGTATATTCTACCTTGTCTCAATATATACATGTTGTTTCTAATTAGTTTTATATTTATTTTTTTCTTGTTTTTTATTTATATATTTTATTAACCATTTTTAGTGATTTTTCAAAAAAAATAATTTTTATTTAATAACAATAACTTAAATGGACTAAAAACGGAGAATACACCATATGTAAATAAAATATATTATGACGTTAGCGACATACCATGTAAATAAACCCAAATATAATTGTGTAAATAATAATATTATATAATCGGATTTTCAAGATCTGACCATCACCATTAAGAACCAAAAAGATGACTACGGACGTCCACAACACTGGATTGATAATATATATACATCAAAAAGATCGGATTGTTAAAGAATGATATACAACTTCTACAAAGAATTACAAGACATGTTATTGAGTAATACTTGATTCCCGTAACTACCTTGAAATAATTGTCTACTGAGCGTTTGATATATTTTTGAAAGTTAAATTCATTTCCCTGGTGCTAAATGAACCTACAAGAATTATAAAAAAAAAATCAATTGTACCAATTATAAGAGTAGTAACACAATGATTAACAAGTAAAATTTTGAGTCATTTGCCCTTTGATTCATTGTCACTTTGAGCATGTCATTTACGAAATATAGTAAGAGGAATGCCTATATATAAACTTCCTACTTTCATTTTGAAATCTTACGTATAGGTAATATGAACTGTAATTGCAACATATTTTAGGGGTATTTTGAATACATACTGAGCTTATTGAATCTTTACAGGATTATAATTTGAATTGTAACTATGAAAATATATTGAGTTTATCTATATATAAAGATTATTTTTTGACAATTTTATCTAACTTATAACATAGTTGCATCTTAACATTGAACAATATAGCTTATATATTTGATATTCAATGTACCAAAGCACATTTTTGAATTTACACCATGGAAGTGTATGGACTACCTCAATATATGTTTTACACATATACTCCAATATTTTTTTTTGGCATTTCCGTCTAATAAAAAATTTAGAGTAATTATATTACATTATATATATTTTTTAATCAATAAATCCACATTAGACTTCCTTCGCCATTGGAAACCAACCCCAAATAACATCAACCAAACGAGGTAAAGCATTTTTTCGGATAGAGTGTTTGTTGTGATTTGAAATATTCATTGGGCATTTTTGTATTTTATTGAGCCAAGCATCTCTTCTTTAAAATATATGCCGAGCATTTGTTCTTTAAAGTTTACTGATCATTGCAATTGTATTAGTAATTGAAGTTAACTTTTTTTTTTATAATTTTTATGTGCATTAGTTCATACAAAATGTTATTCTAAGTTTTCAGTCTCTTTGAAATTTGACATATTTTTTGTTGGTTCATACTAATGACATTATTAGTTTACCTAAAAATATTTTAATCATTCTCCCAGAGTAACACATGAAAATCATAATTTTCCCAATTCTTGTCCTTCTTATTCTCTCTCTGATTTACGACTGAGTTCCCTTACACTCTAGCTATCCTCAAGTTATCCAAACCCCTGTTGCTTCTCCTCACATACTATGTTCCCATGTGTATCTAATTATTTCTGCCTCAAAGACTAACTTCTCAAGTATTTTCAAGAGAATCCTAGGAACCATTCGGTACGTGATAATATTTTGGAAGGATCGTGATTACCGAGAAAGTAATTGCCTAGAAATCTTTTACCATAATTTAAAATCCCTTCCCCTGCCTGGTTAACCAATGGATTAATATTGTGAATCTAAATGTAGTGTTTGATTCATGTATATAAAGTGACATGAGAATGCATAGTATATAACAATAATATCCATTAGTTACACACACACACACACACACACACACACACATATATATATATATATACACTAGTGGAATGCCCGTGGCTGAAGTCGGGGCAAAAATTTCGAAAGCACGTAATTTCAAAATGGTAAAAAATTTCAAAGACCGTAAATGCAAAATAACAAAAATATCGTTCCCAACAAAACAATGTGTAATTTTAAAATAATTGGCCATAATCTCCTTTGTTTATAGACCCTTCTTAACAAATAACAAATACTCCAACATTCAAATAATCTAAATTAATCAAAAAAATTCACAGGTAAAATGAAATATACAATATTCATCAATAAAATTCATATTGTCTCAAATAAATAGAGGGTCAAATTTTTAAATAAATTGGGCATAGATTCCATTATTTATTGGACTATCCAGCCTGCTTAAGGGATAACAACAAATCCAACAATATAAAAAAATCGAAAATTCGCCTAACAAAACCTTTAATGAAACATACTTCTTTAAAAAAATATTCACAGTTCATTGTCCTTGCGTTCCGTGGAAATTTGGACCTCTTTCCAGTAATAGGGGACTTGGGGCCACTTGCTCTCTTCTTTGTACCCTGATAAACCAACCTTCCTCCAAGGGTTTTGACGACCCGATGTTGGTTAGATTTGGCAGCATAGCTATAGAATTTGTGAAACACTGAACCATCTTCGTGAGACTGGAGAGAAGGCATTGAAATCAGTGTTGAACTAAAACAATAACAGAGGAAATGGTATTTAGGGATCAAATTTGAGGGTTTACCATGTATATAATTCATAGGGAAACATGTAATTAGGATGAAATATTTTTTAGCAAATCTTTTATCTCTAAAATTATGATGAAATAAAATTAGATGCAAGAAAGAGACCACCATTAGAGATAAAAACAAAAGAAAATGAAAAATCCCACTTTTGGAAAAAATTAAACTCACCATAAGAAGAGCCTTCTTTCATATTTTTTTCACATAAACAGAGCATATGTTGTCGTTTGGAGTAGTTTCTTGAGGTTGATATGAGTATACCTTGGTTTTGAAGAGTATTTAGGTCTCATTTTTTTCTTGAGGTTGATATGAGTATACCTAGCTTTGGAGTTTCTTGAGTTTGACATCACATCGCCAGCGGAAAAAAGCCTTCATCAACATATATCTCATTTCTTCCCTTTGCTTCCTTCTTCACTAAGAAATCACAACACAAAATTTCGCCACTTTATACCTGTCAGACAACACAGGAGTTAACACAAAATTATGTTTGAGCACTGAGCATCTTTGGAACACATAGTAGCTTCATTAATGATTCTAAGAAAATTATGTTTGAGCACTGAGCATCTTTGAGTTGCATTGCCCTTGATGTATTCAACTCGGAAACTTAGTTGTCCAAGTTAAATTGTTGCCAAAGTTAAGATAATGAAAGTATGGATACGATACTCAAAACCTAGTGCCTCGTGATTATGTCTATATAGAACTTGACTATAGTCATAAAGACCACAAAAGAATCATAGAAAAAAGTTCCAAACGTTGAACTAAAACAAAATAGAGAAGCGACCCTCAAGACTTCAAGTGGGAAAATTATACAAAAACCTTTAAAATCATTACATTGGAAACCTAATTATGTGGCCTCTTCAACACTACATCATGGCCAATGCAAGTAAAAAATTAACTAATAGATCATAACAGATAAATTTACCTCTGCATGCAATAACTTTCTATGCCACAAGGGAGAGCAATTGCTTCTTGTCAAATGAAAGATGTCCAATAACTCAGTGTGATAAAAGAAACTTTGCTGAAAGTATCAAAACTCATTGATGCCGAAAAGCCAACTCAGTGTGATGCTACAACAGTAAATACAGGTTTAAAGTCTTCTTCACAGGTAAGAAGGCCAGTGACAGTAACAACGAAGCCAGCCAAACTTTCACAGCACCCATGTACCACAGAGGTGCCCATAACAGCTTAGGTGATTGCAATCATAATCGCCCATATGTGTTTATGATACCTTATTATGGTTCAATTGTTTATTGAATTATATTTGCTCCCTATAGCAGCTCTTTTCATTTCATTTTCTATTGTTTGATATCATTGGAAGGTTTGTGATTAAAATTAAAAAAATAAGTCTTCAAAACTGTTACAATTCTTGTGATATTGGAATGATTTTGTCATGTTTGAAAAAAATACTCCTTACATGCAAGTAATAACATGTGACCTCAGTGACGTAACCTGCATAATCACACAATAACGACATTAGTGGACATAATAAAAATACACATCAAGTGTGCAAAGAGACTACTTAAAACATAAAAAAAAAACAAATTTTGATACTTTTGAACGGCATTTCAGCAAAAAATTTTGGTACTTAGAATATAATGAAAAAACACATCAAGCATTTCAGCAGCATTTCAGTCCGAAAAACATAAAAAAAAAAATTAGATCTAATAATTTGAAGAGTTTGATAGAGAGATGATATAGCTTACCTTTTGCATTTTTTTTTTGGAAAAATCAAATTACATACTGGTGAAGTTGGATCAAACTGCAAAATATTTCTAACGGACACAATAATGTTTACCTTGGGTGGATAACCCCCTCAAGTGCCAATGACAGTCTCTTTTCTTGTACCTAAGCATAACAAATTATACATGGTAGACAAATATAGAACAAATTTTACGTGGTATACTAAATCCATGATATGAACCAAAAAAAAAGGAAAGGCACGGTTCAAAATTCTCTTATATTTTGTATCCCCAACACAATTATGTGTCTACAACATACCTAATATAGTCTTTGCAACAAAATCCTAGCACAAAATATTAAACCATGCACTTATAACTCTACAAGTCACTGGTAAAAATAAAAGAAATGCACATTTATAACTAATATAAGACAAATAGTCAACAAATTGAATTATAATAATGAGATATTGGACTCACACAAATTGAATTATAGTGTGTGATTTGTGTCACGACCCTTCAACTGTCATGTTGAGTAGACTTATTTATGACCCCTTCAATCATTTCTTGCACTTATACTTTAACTAAACGTGGTATACATGTATTGTACGTGACGAATCAAAATGCATGCAATGTCAGAACTCATCTACCAAACCCAAGTCGTACCTATGCCTCAGGTCGTGCTCATATGATGTGTGCATAGTTGAAGAACCAAAAATATGAGCTAGTTTGTGCCATTACAACTAGTATTGAACCCTAGTTCCAGTATCGAATCTGAAGTCCTAGAAAGTAATCTCCAATATACATTAAACACAAAGATTTTATTTAAGAGTAAGTAAGCATCGAACCACCAACTACTAACCTGATTACGTTCCGATGTGGACTGGAAGTTACTTTTCATCAACATAGATGCCAAAAATGAATAGGAGTCCTTCAACTCACCAAAAAACAAAGAAAATAAAATAGGAGTACAAATTTTATATCCAAAGTTAATGGTTACCGAATCTTATGCCCAATTGTATAGTCTTGCAGCCACTTAGGCGAGGATGTGTTTATAATCCTTTAGGGAAATTTGTAATTATATACCACTTTAGTACAAATTTATATTATGACCCCTCCTTATATACATCTATGGATGTTTCTCTATAACACCACCTTAGGCGGTGGCATAGCTACGTTATGGATATTTCTCTATAGCACCACCTTAGGCAGTGGTATAGCCACCTTATGGATATTCTAATTGTGAGAGTTAGCACTGTACTTTTGTCTTGATGGAGCAACAACTAACCACCACAACATTAATCTTGTCAAAAAAATCTGCACCAAAGCTTAATAAATCCCCTGTAAGGATAGAAATTCGATAAGAGGTACTCCATATTCAACGCAAAAGTAACAGATGCTTAAAATTTTAATCGAAGTTAAATTTGATAAAGGTTAGAAAGTAGCCTACCTTTTTCAATAAAAATACGAACCTTAGGATTAAAATCTTCCAATGAATCAAAACAAAGTTCAGCTACTGATTTCCAACCAGTTACATTCTCATTAAAAGGAATTAAAAAATTTGCTGACAGCGCTTCTTTGGTAACTGGGCGATCATCAACGGATGATTATGTATCTTACTCACATCGGCTTGTTAGACTTGAGGAGCCCATAATGCGAATCCCAGCTCTGGAAACTCACTTGGACAAAGGCATTAATGAACTTTTTAAGGTGACAACATAGAGTCATGTAGTTTTGGTTTTGTCTAAATCAACTAAGGCGGAGCTCAATTAACTACATGTCAAAAATGGTTCTGCTAAAAGTGGAGTTCCAGGTGATGGGTCGATGTCTAAGGATAGTCCAATCACTGATAAGAAAAAGCATAATTCCCACCTTCCGGAACTTCTTTCCACTCAACGATTGATTCGATTAGTCCGATTTTGGCAAGCGGGGTTAGGATTCACATAGTTGATGTTGGGGACCCACAACAATCGATGCACAGAGGAAAGGAAATGCGTGCAGTTGATGACATGAAGCATTCTTATGAGCATTTCAAAGCCTACTTCCGAGAGTTTTCTCATCTTGTTGGACACCCTCTCAAGCTGCTACATTTGTAGTATCTCGTGTTATTCATATCAGAAGGGCCTTCACATAATCCCTTCTCTTCATGATTTCCTTCATCTGAGTTCTTGTTCGAATCTATATCCACTGCTCTCATTATTTTCTTATAGGGTAATACTGCCTGGTTTATGGTTGAGCATAACGCGACAAATATACCATCTTTTGGCTTTAATTTTTTACTATACGCAGCTTCTGAATCAACTCAGGTTCCTCATTTGAAGATGAATTTTGTTTCAACTTCAAGGACTATTGTTCCCTCATCTTCATCAGATATTTTATGTTACTTCAGTTTCTGTTACTTGTAGTCTTCATCTCAAATGTATCTTATCCATATAGGAGGTAGAATCTGATAACACATAAAACAAAACATTTGGATTAAAAAAGCTCATTGTAGTTAATATATAGAACAAAGCATCAGAATGGAATAAATATGTATACGACCTACAAATGAAAAAAAGTGAACTCTCGTGTATAGATTCCAAACCAAAAAATAAATAGTTGTAGATCCCAAAAAATTAAACATGATGTATATGATCTACAAAATATATAGTTGTAGATGTCAAACACTTTTACTGCATAAATATCTACTAAATGTATTTGGCAAATATACATATATGTCGTGTTTCTCAAAAAGTATGTCTCAAACTCGCCAAAAAAAAAAAATTTAAACATGAAACAAAAAAATTCATATGAAGTTCATGCTTGACAAAAACACTAAGAAAGTTTATACTCTTTAATTGACAAATGCAATTAAACACGAAACAAAAAAATTAGACAAAAATAATTAAACATGAAACAAAAAAAAAATCCCTCTGTGCTAATTGAAGCCGACAAAGATAACAATGAACTTGTAAAATATGAGAGGAAAGGAATCATACCATATGAAGTTATTGTCATTATTAGGCATAGATTTTTCTTGCATCTTCATGAAAAAACTCATTTCCGGAGTCTTATTTACAGAATAATATTTTAGTCATCTGACATCCATTTGTGTCGTAAAAAAAATAACAAAATGAATGATAACAATAATAAATGAACAAAAAAAAAGAATCGTGCTTCCCTAAAAATGCCCAAAATAATATGGGGTTCTAAACACAATTATTCTTGTACATTTTGTTGCTAATACGTGTACATGATTTACAATGAAAAATTTGTCTTGGAAGTGTGTAAAACTAAAGTTTCCAATAGGAAGTGTGTAAAATTTAAGCTCTTTCCTCAAAACCGCGACTGCATACATGTCAAATAGGGGTTGTTATACATGTTAAATATAGAAGAAAACCATGGCTGCATACATGTTAAATGAGGTTGTTATATTAGTGAATGATATATTAGTTGAATAAGGCTACATACATGTTAAATAAGGTTGCATAAATGTTAAATAAGGCTGCATACTCAAAGGAACCAATGTTAATCATGTTAAATAATGCTGCTCTATTTAAGCTTCATTAGATAAGGCTGCATAAATGTTAAATAAGGGTGCATACATGTTAAATAAGGTAGTTATACCTCTTTTAAGGTTCCAAAAAATGAGGTTGTTATACCTATTTAGGGATGCATACATGTTAAATAAGGTTGTTATACCTCTTTAAGGCTGCTATGTCAATTGAAGCTCATGAAAATGAAGAAAAGAGACGGTTAATGATGAATTTGAAAGAGAGCCAGAGGACCACCACTTGATTGAACTTAGTTTTTTGTTTTTCATATACTCAAAACATTGAAGGGTATAGACCTCTAAGACAGAGACAGAGATTGAGAACAGAGAAAAGAGAAGACAGAGAATGGAGATCTACCTTGATGTTGAAAGAGCGTGATAGAGAGAAGAATACACCTCTAGATCAGTTAGCGCCATTAAAACTCCACCGAAACACTACCACCAGTAGATCAGTTCAAATGCTTCTACATGAACTGTATTTCAAATTCTTCCTCATGGATCGTATTTCTTTCTATGTGAACTGTATTTCAAATGATCAATAGAGTATATACATCTAAGAAATCCTTTTGGGAAGCAATGTCATGAAATTTAAGAAACATGAAATTTATTGTAAGTGGGACTTCATGTTATCAAAGGTTTCTTAAAACAAAATTAAAAGAAACCAAATAGGTTATTAAAAAAGGGGATACAAAGAACCAATACTCAGAATATTTATAATTATAGTGTCTAAAACACTTAAAAGAATAAAGGTCATGCATCACTCCCTCTTACCATTTTTAAAGTTAAAATTTTTTGATATAACCTAAAGTGAATGAATACTCTAAAGATAAGAAAATTTAACCCGTTGTGAACTACCGATTAAACACGCATATGTAATTCAATTCAAAAATGAACTAAGTTGTAGACTAAATTGTGAACGAAAGACGTAATAAATTGTAAGAAAATCTATGAATCTATACAATACTAAGTTTGCACAAACATTAAATTTTTGAACATTTGGACAAAGTTAATATTAATCTTACATTTGGAAAAACATTTGAGATGCTAAATCTTACATTTGAACTAATGATCCTTGTACTTATCTCTCACTGCATGGCTTTTTTTTAGTAGATACTTCTATAGGTGAATGAAATATTTAAAATCATAGCGCTAACGAAACCAAGCCAGTTAAAAGAAAGTTTCGCCAATTATGCCATTAATACACCTGATATAGAAGTTCAGGGGTGGATCAACTTACAGAATCAAATTCGAACAGAAAGTATTCACGTATAAGGAAAGATGTAAGACTTGGTGACTTATACATATGATCGTTCTAGCCGAGTGATGTCCAAAAGTCTTATCACTAAGATAGAGCATTACTTTTCAATATTAAAAGAAATGAAATAATATATAGTAAGGCTGAAATCTCAACAATTACCAATAACATCAAGGGCCAATAATAGTCATAAGGACATGGGAATATGTTGGCCTAAGATAAACTGAGAAGCAGTAGCATTGAAGAACGATTCATTGTACAACTTGTTATTATTTAGAAACAAGAACAGTAACATTACAAACACAATGGAACATGCCAGACCCTAACTTCGTATATTTTCTTTAAAATGTATGGACTTCCTTATCAAGTTTTCCAAATTAATTTATGAAAGAGATATAATTCAAAGTTAATCTCATCAAACTCACAAAAATCAAAATCAGTATAAAAGTAAAAAAGTATTACCCCTAAATGAAAAGGAAAGAAATAAAGTACAAATATCATCATCGAATACCGAAGTACATAGATAAAAAGAGGCTTGCCATAAATATCTTCCACTCTTTGGTTATTCTAACAACTAATTAACACCGTGTAACACATATATAGTGAGAAGTCATTTATTAAAATGATGGTTTAGAATGTGGAGGTGTTGAGAACATATTAGTGCATAAATAATGAACAAAATCAAATTTAGTATGTGTGACACCTCGCCTAATTAAACATCGGGTGATCAAGCCTTTATTAAATTAAAACAGGTTTCTCAAATGGTTCATTCTTAGCATCACTGTCGAAAACTTTTTAATTACTAATCCCCTAAGTAAAATTAGACCGGTGCCAAATTTTATCTTTCTTAAAACAGGTAAATCAACCATGCGGAACGAAGTACAAATAATCATGTACTATAAATCAAACAACAAAGCAAAAGTACAACAGAACAAGAGTATTACCGAATAAACCATCGGCTAAAAATCCCAAACAACAATAGAATAAACACTAGTCTGAAACCAACATCTGAGACTAATACCGGACAACAAGTCCATACATAGAATTGTGTGAGATCCTGTACTAGATGTGAATGAGAGATATCGTCTAGTCAAAGTCCTGTAAGCATCCACTGTGCTACATCTCCGAGTCCCTGGAATGAAATCATCATACATGGCATCCCTGTGGCTGGACACCTAAAAGGTTTTGCAAATATTTGATAGCAATAGTCAGTACTCAAAACATTTTGAAAATATTTAGCAAGCGTTTGTCACAATATAAAATGCGGTTATTGATTACACATGTTAGGTTCTCGTACACTCTCTTGAGTTTACTCACCCCTCATCTTCTGTGCACGCCTAACGTTCTACACTTAGTTTATCTATCCATACCTCCCAAGCTATCTAAAACCAAAGTAGTCAACTAAACTTATCTGTACCCAAGTTCCGGTACCGCCCATACGGTACAACCGTTTCACTAATATCTCGCGTATGTTAATTAATTCTCAAGTAACATTTCATCTATGTTATTTTTCAAGACTTCTCATTTAGTTTCACTACTAAAATTACTACAATTCTCACAATTGTTGACTTCCCACTTATGTAATTAAGTTTCGCTACTTGAATTACTAAATAGATTTTCTCTATCGAAAGGTGCATTTCGTAATTAAGTTTCACTACTTAACTTACCAATTCAGTATGTATCTTTAAATACATAATATATATCAATTTACTACACACGGAAGTAGAATATCATCAAGTATATATATTTCACACACAATCTAAACGAAATATCAGTCATTACTATTTTGCCCTTTTTATACACGTAAAGGACTCTTGGTTCGGAATGATTCATCGACCCCAAGTAAGAATTGGTTCGGAATGATACATCGACCCCAATTATTTATATACACAAATAAAGATCTCTTGGTTCGGAATGATTCATCGACCCCAAGTAAGAGTTGGTTCGGAATTATCCATCGACCCCAACTATTTTAAAAATATATATATATACACATATTCTGGTTCGGGACTCTCTCATCACGACACCGGTTCAAAGTTTGGTTCGGCATTTCTCATCGACCCCAAACATGTAATAACTTTATGTTAGTTCGGAATGTCTCATCGACCCTAACATAATTAATTTAGGTATAAGTCTCTCAACCTAAAAGATCACATAATTCAGTAGGTACACGCACGACCTATTAATTATATACTTACGTAATATTTTAATCTCATATATCTACCGTACCATATTCGCTTTACGATTTATCTCATTAATCGTATTTCTTTGAGTATTCACACAACTCTAAGGGTCCTAGTTACCCCTTACGTATATTTTCAGTAGTTATTGCTTACCCTACTGGTCTATTACTTAAATTGAATTTACTTCGCCCCGTAACTCAATTTCCGAAGTCCTCGATACTCTACTAGATCGGACTATTTTCCTTGATCCGTAATCCAAGCCCTACACCCAATGGCCTTATCGGACCTCAACAATATACCTATTGGTCTTATTCTCACTTCCATATAAGTATAATGTAAATCCTAGAATACTCATTCATTCCCGAACTCAACGAAGAATTAAACACAAAAAAATTTAGGGAAACAGCTTGCGTCGATCGATCGACGGCTGGGTTCGATCGATCTACATAGTCGATCGATCGATAGTTCGAGATCGATCGATCGATCGAACATGGATAGACACAGTTGTCTTCTTCGTTAAGATTTTTCCTCCATTAACAAACCTTCAAACTCCATTATAATCCACCAAACTTTGACCCAATGATCCTAACATATTTTCACATATACTAGGACAATTTCTAACGTGTCAAATATATCAAAACTCCAATTCCTTTAAAGAAATAGTGAATTAAACCCAGAATTTCTTGAAACCCTAGTTATGGTGTTCTTCCCATATTTTCATTCAAAATCCAGATTTTTATTCCGAAAAATCATCAAGTCTAATCTGAATATTAATCCTCTACATAAGTTAAATCATTCTACATGCGATTCCTATCCCAACATGCATAAATATCATCTTTCTCCAATCAAAATAATGATTCAACCAAAACTATTCAAAAACCCTACACATGGGTATTATAACTTTATAATTTTTGCAATAAACAACTTGCCTTAAGATCAGTAGGGTCTGAATTCGTGGTTTTTGTTGATGATTGATGATCTTCATCATTCAATCCTTCTTCCCCAACAAGTTAATAGTGACAATCTCCTTTGAATCTTTCCCAATTCCTTCTTTTGCCTTAGAAAGTTGTGCCTCTCCTTTCTCTAATGGTATTGGTGTTGTCATGGGTGTTCTAACCCTAATTCCTCTATCATACGGCTGATATAAAACTCTAAATTTCGTAGGTCTCCATACCCTCTTATGTTAAAAGACCAAAATGCCCCCGAACGGTCTCAGTTTAGTCTAAAATTACCCCGGGACTCAACTAGTACCCCCGGGTATACTATTTTGACTAATTTGACCCTTACGGACTCATTGGTGACCTCTAAGTTATCATTTGAGTCACTTAATAAATATTACTCGTTCTCACCCCAACACGGTCTACACGCGTTAAGTAACTATTTACCATTCACATTAAGTAAATATAGTGAGGCAATATAAACCGGTATCTATCTCTCGATTAATATGCCATAATTACCATTTTAAATAAAATTCTTTAAATTACTACTCTTACATAATTTAAATTAAGCCGGTATATTCTCATTTAATTCTCCAATCTAATTAAATGGAATATTCAGAAATACGGGGTATTACATACTTCCCCCCTTACAAAGGAATTTCGTCCTCGAAATTAGGCTAAGGCTGGTATTAAGGCTAAGGACCTTAAATATCATTGCATCCTCTAATGCCCAAAATCAAATCATATCATCCTAACGGTCGCCCCAAGTACATGTCTTGCTTCATATTAAACTCTTATCGCACGTTACCCATGCCGCATATATCATATTTAAGTCTCACTACCTAATTTCTCATAGATTTTCCTAATCCAATGTTAATTGTTGAAATCAAGTTTCTCCCTACTTAATTTACCCATTTGATGTGTATCTATATATAACATCTAAGTGTCTACTATCACTCATAAGTAGAATATTATAAGGGATGTATTTCACATACAATATATACTTTAAGGAAAATTGGTCTGGCAAAAATCATCGGCCCTAATAATCCTATCATTTACATTGGTCCGGGAATCCATCGACCCCAAGGTAAATGTAATGCACATGTTGGTTCAGACCTTCCGTCGATACAAATATTTATCATCGATTTGGTTCAAAAAATCATCGACCCCAAATCGATTCCTCCTGTATTGGTCCGGAACATCATCGACCCCAATACAGAGATTAAGCACACTTACTATCGCACATAAGTAGGAAAAATCAATAGGCATATATATCGTACACTTAACATATACTATCAACACTTATTTTATAATCACCCCCTTATATAACACTTTTGGGGTCATTGGCTCGGAATTCCACCTCGATCACCAATAGTGATTAATTACTTGTCTCAGAATCACATCTCGAGCACCAATATATGTATATATATCTCATCGCACATGAGTAGACAATTTGTGAGCCATATATTTCACATTTCATATAGCCTAAAATGTCACACTCCAATAGAATGTCCTCATATCACGCGTTAAGGACTAAAAGTTCGAAATGTCTCCTCGAACCAGACCCAAAGTACATGTATTGTTCGTAATCGGTACCCATGAACCTAATCCTCATGTACAGCCCATATAGGCACTCACTCTACCTATAATTATGCTCATATAGGCATACATTCAACCTTTGAATTGATTAGTGGGCATCTCCAAAATTCCACTATCATAAGGGCGTATCATCATTCTTTCTCACTAACATTGAGTCATGGTAACACAACATACTCAAAATAAAACTTTATCTCTATTCCTTCCTGGCCATCTCTCACAGGGTGGAATTTTAGGATTTCATCCTGATTTACAATCATGTAGGGAGGCATCGTGCACTTGTGCACTCTCACTTTTCAACTACATACTAATCCATTCCGGTCACCCCATTTCGCTACCCCCAACGAAATATTGGCTTAATTATGATGTTCACAACCCATCAATAATTTATAAGTCTGTCTCCTCATTCCATCATTGGAAATGTGGTTTCACTACCACATTCCGGTTGTTCATTCCGAGTCTATCTTGTCTATTAGCTAGAGGTGTATCTGGAGACAATCTCACTATGTCTCTCCTCAACATCGCTTCCCACTTACGTCATCTTTCCTCAAGTGTTACTCTATTCCCCTTTCTCTCCGGGTTTATTATACTTTACAATCCGTGCACTCTTCGCAATTGGCGCACTTTTTGGGTTGGTTACTTTATAAGAATCAACATTTTAGTAACACGTAAGTCACTCACAACACTCAGTCAAGTAGCACCTTGCGCTACTTCTTCACCACAGTTAGGTCTCCCATATCAAGAGATAACCTTTGAATGGTTTCCCACCGACTTTCATCCCATAGGGTGTGCTGGATCTCTCAGCACATATAATCTTGGATCATCGTCTATTTCCCATGACGTTCAACCCATTTCATCGATACGACTTGTCTCCTAATTTCCCCACCGGCGTACAAAATAATTCTCCGCATCCCTCCATCTCGGATGTCTAAGGAATCCAATTGGTTAGGGCGCCCATACACCCTTTTCTCTGGGTACATTTGCAAAAATATATCAAATGTCGCATCCGTAACATGCTTTTCTTCAACTCTAGCCTAGTCTACACGACGTGACCACAATCTTGTGGGTATTCTCAATACCCTATAGACCAAAAATCACATCCTTTCCCACAAAGTCTCACTTATCCCTTCGTGGTGAGGTAAGCCTTTCAGTGTTTCTCCACAACACTACCGGCTCCACTGATGCCCTAGCATCTAACAATGTCTCTTCTCCTGACGTGCATAAAAATTCAGTCGTATTCCCTTTCGTAACCAAATTTAAACAAGGGACTTCTCCCCATGTATTCTTACCGAGCATTATCGGAGCAACACATGGTCGATATGCTCAAATTTGACTCCTCGACAATATGTGCAACCATACACCAATATTTCTAAAGGAGTCAAGTGGCACCGTGCTTATACTATCACAAAGTCTAGAACTAATTACCACGGCGAGCTCGACCTATCCGCTGAGCGGTCATACTATATACCTTGACTCACATCATTTAGGTTCCTATACACCGAAATCAATTACTATGAGACGTTAATAATCCCTGAAGTCTCACCTATTGATGAATAATGACAACTCAACCCTTTTTCAGCTGAGGAATCGTCATATACTCCATTCACTCGAGGCTAAAACCACTATACTTCCTTATCCATCACTCTGGTGGTTTAGATGGTTTCTGGACATAACACGATTGTCCTCTCCGGAATGAAAAACTTATTGGAGTTATTATTTCTTCAAATAACATCAAGCTAAAATAAAACGCGTGGTCCTAGAATCCACACTAGACATCTTTTCAAAAATTTCTGACTCCAGACCATACTGACCGGTTTGGGTACCCCTCCGCTCGGACTTGGTAGGCTCGATTTTGAACACTATCATCCTGGTTCCCTTAGTTCTGCTGACCAAGAGGAACGCACTATGGGACTTAACAACCCCGACTTAGAATTTAATCATTAAATCCTCTAGTGGGTTTCCACTTATGGCTTGCACCAGCCCCATTACATTCAGTCTTACTCTTTGACTAAATCTTTAAAATCTCTTAACTTCGCCCCCTAGGAGCATTTACCTCAACTTTGTCGGAAGTACCATATTGTCTTCATAAACATAAGTTGTCCAAGAAGAGTTTTACCAAAATTGCAAATCATAGCTCGAGAGTCCATTCTCTCAAGGGCTCTACCTATCTCATCGGTACAAGTTCACTCCAAAGGATAAATTTCTCTCTCACGATTGGCCTCTACCAGGCTTTCACGTGAGGGATTTAGATATTCACATTGCCTTCGCTTCTGAATCCTCATTGGAGAACTTTGCGGTTAAACTATATGTAAAGTTCCTCTATTTGTATACGAACCCTCGGTCCGGATGTGGTGACTGGTATCCCCGCCACGTTGCCTCAAAAATTTACTCAAATTTTCACTTCTGAGTATTCCTACTCCGTCCTAAATACCAAAACCTCTGGACATACTACTTCCATTGATTAACATGCACAGTCGCCGTTTTATCACATTTGCGGCTCGTTCTCATCAAATTTTCTTTAGACCTACTCCCACTATCACTGCATTAGGCGGTCTAGAATAGCATTCCCCTTGCCGTCGCGACACTTGGAAAAAGCCTGCTATGCCTCAAGAACCCTTGCAGCATTTACTTCCATTACACGTCAGGAGTGACCTCGACAACGGTCATCTCTCCTATGATTGCCATCTTCGAACACCCCATGCTTTATGCCGATCTCCTCCCTCCTGCACTCCTTCTAACGTCAATACTGGTCCTACCACCATATTCGACATACCGTGCCCAATCGACCTCGTATATGTAACACTACAACTACTAAATAGCAGGAGATCGTAACTACGTACGTAGAGGAGTGCAACAATCCTAAGATAAGGCTCTATATCAATTAAACGATACGCTGAAAATGTAGTAAGCCGTACAGATCCTATGGACACTAGAACCTGATGCTCTTATACCATCTGTGACACCCCGATGTTTAATTAGCCGGGGTGTCATAGTATGCATGTGAGTCAACCACGTACTTAACACAACCCAAAATATCAGAAATTGTATTCAAATGAGGTTAAATATAAGTATCCAGATGTACAGATCAAATTTATTTTTTCTACTTATCAGGTGAGGTAAGGTCAAGTATTCTACATCCTCAAGAATAAACTAAAGTATTTTCATTTAGAAACTATATGCAATAAATTGAATAGTATTTTGAAATGATAAAATAGAGTATAGATTACACAAAATTACCGAAAAATGTAAGAACTAAAAATTACAATAAGAATTGGTAAACCATTATGTAATTTTGTTTAGCCTATGTTTAGGCTACCGTGGAGAATATAAAAATAAAATAAATCAATATTAGTGTACCACCACGAAACCATTAACTAATCCGTACCATCCCATCCTATTTCTTATCTAGCCAACCTTGTTCAAACTTACTCATCCCTTAAGGTACATATCTCATGTACTCATAATGGATCTCATGTTTCCGACAAAATCTGAAGACCAAGCCTTATATCACGACATCAAGTATGTTTAAAAAAAACTACCAAGATTAAAAAATTAAATCACACACACACTAGAAACAAAGAAACAAATAAGGTAAAACATAGAAGAAGGTATACCTCAGGTTTCTTGAATCCAGAAAATATTATATAGAGTCCAAATTGATACCTGAAAAACAAAACATAAACAACAAATAGGAAACAAACAACAAATGATTAGTAAACTCACCCTCAAACAAAATATAAATTCACAGCTCAACAACAAAACACCCACCCAAAAACCCAATACCACAAAGAATTAAATGTGTAAACCAAAACTGAGAAATGAAAAACATAACACAAAATAATAAAAATTCCAGATTACTCCCTTAGATCCCTTAGATCCAGACAAAGCATAACACAAAACAAAATGAAAAACATCACAATGAATGCAATCTGGAATTTTTGTGATCATCGTTAGCCTATGTTCCAAAAAAAAGTCCCAAAAAAGAGATAAAAAGGTAGAGTTATACCCGATTACGAGTTGCTCTGCATGAAGAAAAACAACAGAGTAAATAACAAACTGAATATAACATAATATGGGTGTGTATGTGTGACTGCGCGAGTCTATGCTTGTATAAGAGAGTGAGAGAGAGTTTACCTAAGGGCGACAAGAATGGAGGAGGGCGGCGGCAGAAGGCAGAAGACATCGACGGAGGGTGAAGGGCAGCGCGAGTAGAGCTTCTTTAGTTGGGAGGGTTTGTCTTGAAAAGGATGGAGAGCCGAAATGGGTGAGAGCTAGAGAGTGAGGAAAATGGCTAGGGTTTGGCCGGGTGTAAGGGGGAGAATGAGAGGAAATAATCTGAACCCTTAATTTTTGAATGATGTGGCTCAAATAGTAAAAACATCCTATTCCTTATATATATATATATATATATATATATATATAGAGAGAGAGAGAGAGACAGAGAGGGGATCTCCAGCATACCTCATTAAACAGACCTAGCAACATATCTTTTTTTTAAATAGTAAAAAAAATAATATTAACTTAGTATTGTTTATCTGAGTTAATGATAATTCAATGTGCCCCTCTAAAAATATTCAGATCAAAACAATGTGTTTTGATATTTTTAAAAAATAGGTAAAAACAAATGGTAGTTTTAAAGGGTAAAAAGTGATAGTTTTTTTACCTATTTTTTCAAAATGAAAAAAACCATTATTTTCAATTGATTTTTTTATAGGGGCATACTGAAATATCATGAACCCATATAAAAAATGTTATCTCAATATTATTTTTTGAACTATTTAAAAAAAAGGGTATGTTGCTAGGAGGTCTGTTGGAGCTCTCTCTCTCTCTCTCTCTCTCTCTCTCTATATATATATATATATATATATATATATATACAGTCATGCTCTTGTGCGGAATAGTTCGCATTTTAAGAATGCGGACCAGACGTGTGTTACCTGGCGGTAAGCCCAGAAAAGAGAGAGAGTGTGCCTATAATTTAGGCGATAATTTTTAGGCACACCGTTAGGTGACACATGTCCGGTCTGCATTCTTATAATGCGGACTAGTCCGCACAGGAGCATATATATATATATATATATATATATATATATATATATATATATATATATATATAATATAATTAATTAATCTTATTTGATAATTTTATAAAACAAAATAATATGATTCACTATTTTTAAATCTATGAACAAAAATTGTTTTCTACATAAATATATTCAAATATTTACTAAGTTTAATAATTTATGGTATATATATGTGCATTATAGTGTATGTTAATATAACTAGTTATTACACGGGGGAAAATGCCAAAAGTAAATTCGTAGGAGTTTTAATCTATTAATAGAATCTGACATAACCAAATTTTCTTCTGAAAATAAGTATTTAGATTTTATGGATAATTTTATAATTTAATATTTTATAAGGAGTTTTGTCTTCGCTGAAATTATTGTAAGGATTCCCATGGGAACGTAAGAATCTCACCTATTGGATGAATTTTGATTCCACATTTTTTCCACCAAGAAGGTAATCTAATTCCATTGTGGTCACGTTCTCTTGTAACTTAACCTCACACCAAACATAGTAATGTTACACTTTACCGTAATTTTTGGAAGGAATCAAATTCCACCTAGTTTTTTCGCGTTCTAAATGGGTCTTATAGTATACATTTGCTATGCTTCCTCTTCCAAATCTTTAAACTTTCTATTTTCTCTCTCTACATTATTTAATGTAACATGTCTATTAGGGGTGACAATATTGGAAACGGCATGAACACACACCACAATACGACACGAAATTGACACGGCTTGTCCTGGTTGTGTTATAGTTTTTTGGTACAAATTCGTATCTGATCGTGGTCATGTCTAAAACTAGACCTGAAATTGACTGAAAATTGATCAAAATTAAAACGTTTAGACACAAAAATTTTAAAATTGTAAAAGAGAGTAATAAGTCATGTAGTAAAAAAATGTGCACCCCTATTATTTTAAAAGTATGTCGGACTATATAATACAAGATATTTTAAGAGAGAGTAATACGCCATGTAGTAAATAAATGTATTTAGCTTCAATTATCTAGAATCTTAGTGTAATTTTACTACACCATTTAAACATTTCAATTATGTATTAAAATATGTATTAGAGTAAAATACATTATTTAAAACAATTATATATGAGTTTAGTGTATTTTTAATTTAAGGACAAAATAATTTAATGTACAAAAAAAGTTTTCATTCTTAAAACCACTTGAATAACATACTATAACGTTCCTCTTTTTATAAAGGATGCATCCTGCACTCCCACTTGTTATAAAGTCAACTTGTATTTAAGTATATATATGAGTTTATAAAATTTTATGTAATTAGTTATACAAAGATTTAGTTTTGCAAAAAAAAAATATAGGAATAGGTGAAGAACTCACCTCAAATCATTTCCTACCCCTAGGTATATATTACCTCAGAGACCAAAATGCTTTGTTATATACATTATTGGAGTCCCACATCAAAAATAGTTGCAAGTCTCACAACTATTAGCATATTATAAAGCTACTCGTAACTCACTTATAAAGCCGGGACCGAATCTGGGCTAAGAGTCTTCTAGCCCTGGATTGCTAATAGTTCAAAAACTATGGTGAACCCATTTTTGGGATCAGTAGAATGCTAATTTTACAGTACACTAAGGGATCCTGTAAGAAATCGAAGGGCATCCGTTGATTGAGTTTCAAATTTTTAATATGTATTTGAAAGTAATCACCTGGATGAGAATTTAATTAGCGCGAGGGTTGAAAATTGCGTACTTGTGTCATTTTTGTGTGTTTCTTGTCTATTTGTTTTTAAAAAAAGATTGTTAAACATGTCTCTCGTGTTTTTAGGTTGGTCGTGTTCGTTTTAATTAAAAAAACATAATATCGGATTGTGTCATTTTCGTGTTAGATAAATCTTGTTCCGGTCATGTCAGGCTTATCACGACCCAATAACACGATTTGGCACCCATTGTCTGTGTGTGCGTGTGTGTGTGTGTTTGTGCGTGTGTGTGTGTGTGTGTGTGTGTGTGTGTGTGTGTGTGTCTTCGCTTCCTTAACAATATAATTGCCAATTCCACTACTTTCATAAAACTCCCTCATAACTTGATCAAATATCATGTAAAGGATATTTCATTATGAGCCACTAACGCTCATAATTTAAGAGGATCCATTATTATGATCTATTCCTGTTCATTCCTATTACTATTCATATATTTTTTGTCCTTCTCTCTAAATTTTATCACTGACACTAACATTAGATATTGTCTCTATTTTAATCCACTTTAGTATTTACCAAAGCCATTCCATCACCACAAAATATTTCCACATATAATAGTCGAGGATATGTTGAGTAACCAATGGATACTGTAAACACTAATTTAGATGTATATCCTAGGCCTTTTAAGTTCCAATCTACGTGGTGCACTCATAACTCATTTATGGATACTATTAAATCTTCTTGGGCTGCTCCTGCTGATGGTTATGGGATGAGATTATTTCTATCAAACTGCAAAGGCTAAAAGGTGAATTGAAGAATTGGAATAGGGAAACTTTTAAATATATATTTCACAAGGTTAGTGATCTGGAGGACAATATTGTTCAACTGGAATTGTTATATGAACAGAGGAGCTCTGATTCAAATAGAGAAGCACTTAAAGAACCTCAAGCTAAATTGTTTGAAGCAAATAAAATTGAAGAGATGTATTGGAGGCAGAAATCAACTAACAAATGGCTCAAATTGGGGGATGAAAACACTAAGTTTTTCCACTCTAGTGTTACAGTTAATCAGAAAAAGCTGGGGATCTCTTCTATTAATGATGGTTCTAGGATTCTTTTGGAGGAGGACCAAGCTGTGAAATCTCATATAGTAAAGTTTTTTTAGGATAATATGGCTCCAAATTTGTCTTTAAGCATGGTGGATATTTCTAATCTCATTCCAAACATTATTACTTGTGAGAGGAACTCTGATCTGGAGTTTTTCCTTCTGAAATGGAGGTATTTACAGCATTGTCTGAACTTAGTGAAGACTCAGCTCCAGGCCCTGATGGTTTTGGAGGATCATTTTATAAAAAATGTTGGGAAATCATAAAAGATGATCTTTTATCTACTATTAACAGTTTTTTTGTTGGTTCAACTATTCCTCAGAGCTGGTCTAGCACTTCAATAGTCCTAATTCCAAAAATTCAGCATCCAAAGTCTTGTGGGGATCTTAGACCTATTAGCCTCTGCAATTTCTCAATAAAGATAATCACAAAAATCCTTGCAACTAGACTTTCAAAGCTTCTTCCTACCCTTATATCTTCTAATCAAAGTGGATTCATCAAAGGAAGATCAATTCAAGATAATATTCTCCTTGCAAAAGAATTGGTTGAAAATTTGGATAAGAAAATGCATTGTGGTAATGTTGTGTGTAAGATGGATATGGAGAAGGCTTATGATAGGGTCAATTGGGGGTTTATATTATCTGTTCTCAGAAATTTTGGCTTTTGGGAAAGATGGAATGACTTTATTTGGAGAGCTATTTCTGGAAATTGGTTCTTCATTTGCATAAATGGACAAAGTTATGGATTCTTCAAATCTAATAGAGGTCTAAGACAAGGGGAACCTATCTCCCCATGTCTTTTTATCTTAGCTGCTGAATATCTGAGTAGGAGATTAAACAAATTAAATAAGTTAAATTGTCCGAATTAATGTGTCGCATTCTGAGCTGGAAATTGGAAATGTTAGAAAGTATTTCGGATGACAATTTTGGGTGTGCGGTTGAGTCCAGATGGAGCGAGATAGTCAGAAAAGCGTACCCGAGGGTAGCAATTGGGTCTCGGAGTATTTTTGGGCGTAGCCGGTTCCACACGGAGTGATTCAGGCCATTTTAATTAGGCCCATATGGCCAAAAACGGGATTAAGGGTTTTAAACCAAATTGAGGGACTAGGAACGATATATAGAAAATTCTAAACCTTGGGTTTGGGAGAGGATTAGAGGAAGTTAATCAAGAAGTCAATTGGGGGTATTTTGGAGCCAAATTAAGGGAATAATCTGGGGTGTACTTCATCAACCATTCTCTAGACCAACGGAATCTAACCCTATGAATAATTCCAGGCAAGTGGTTAACTTGCTGTAATGATAGATTTATGATATCCAATTCATATTTTAGTGATGTGCAAACTAAAATTTGTTTTTGGGTATAAATGGGTACAAAATGGGGTTTTTGTTAATGGACCACTTGAATGAGATTCAAAGTAAGAATTAGGTATGTTATAGATCTTTGAGTATAGATATATGATTTGAATGAGGAACCCGGAACATAAAATGGTAGAAATTGAATCAGGAATTTGGAATTTGTAAAACGGTTAATTGAATTTTAATGGAGAAAAACCCATTTCGGAAATTATGAGATAAGTGGAGAAATTTATTATCTTAAGGCCCCTATGATGTGTAGGATGTGAATTAACCATGTTTATGTAGTGGGGTGATGTGATTAGAGGTTTAAATTAAGGTTTACAAACCTTGGATTTCGTTAATGGTGGAATTCAGTGGGGAAGAAGAACTTCCCAGGGATGATCGATCGATCGATCGATCGGGGCCATCGATCGATCGACGACGCTAAACTTTTGCCAGGTCGGGTTGTTTGATACCCTTGTTTTATTTTTCGATTTTTTGGTATCATTTTAATTGGTAGAAAAGTATAGAGAATGTAATAGATAGAGTCTCAAAAGAATGGCCAGTAGGAATTGATAATTTAAGTTAAGCGTTGAGACTTGAAGTGAGAATTTTGGGGCAAAACTTATTCAATTTAATTATGGACCGAGTGGATGAGTTCGGGGGCATTATCGAGTGAAGCCAGGTTAATTTACGTAATGGGGAACATAACCGAATAAAGAAATAGTCGAGCCCAATGACTGGGAAAATCTTACAGGACGAAGAAAGATGTCCGGGTATATTGGTTAAGTGAAACGAAAGTATTAAATTAATTATTGGGAGGAATAGATTAATTTGGCGCCGGAATATAGACTCGGGAGATATTTAGTTATGGATCAAGTGAACGAGTTCGGGTATAATGATTGGGCGACACCAAGTTATAAATTAATTGATGGGTTAATTAATTAGATTAGAGTCGAGATGTAGGCTCGAGAAGGTAATAAACTAATTGATGTGTAAATATATTAAATAAGAGTCGAACCACAGACTCGGATTAGTATTAATTAATTAATGTGTAAATTAATTTAATGAGAGTCAGACCACAGACTCGGATGAGTACTAATTAATTAATTTGTAAATTAATTATGTAAGAGTCGGATCATAGACGCGGGTAAATATCATATAAATTAGTGTGTAAAGTATTTATATTAGAGTCGGACCATAATCTCGGCAAAAATATTAATTTAATTGAGGTGTGAATTAAATATATTAGAGTCGGACCATAGACTCGGGAAGATGATAAATTATTAAGTGAGAAAATTAATTAAGTGAGTCGGGACAGAGACTCAGAAAAATTTCAGGCTAATGTTACGGATCTTTAAGTACACGGTAAAGTCGGGGTTTATATTATATATATACGGTGTAGTGATAGTGTATATATAGGTGTATATATTGTGTGTTCTATTAAATATCAGTGATTAAATATTTATTTAATTATATACTCTAGTGCTATCAAGGGAGGTTGCGCGATGTGGGTGAATCCCCTAGCTTGAAGAGTAGGGTGAGTATATCCCAGGTCATAGCGTCCGGTATATGGGTGAGGTAATTTTCTCACTTTCAGGGAAGGAATATGACCGCCTCCACTTCGTTTATGTTTTAGGCTAGGTTGGTGAGCGATTCCAACTTGGGAAACTAGGTTATGTGAGCACACCTAGTGAGATAGCACTTTAGAGGGAATCATCCAGTGAGGGTATACTCGGAAGGATGGATATACGTATGATATATTTGTGGATGTTTTAGTAAAGGTACGTATATAATGGTTTTAAATATTATATGCAGGTAATAATATAGTGTGTGATGTATTTACTTTATATAACTTGTGTCACGGTTATATGCTATTAATTTAGAAGGAATTAATTAAGTTAATTGGTGAGGTAACTTATAATTTATGAATAATTATACTCGGGTTAGAGTAGTATGTCAAGGGGAGGTTATACCATGACTAGTTGGACGGGGTAGTACAACTAGTTGGGGTTAAGGTAACCATTAGGTATGCACAAGAGTGGGGGGGGGGGGGGTGATAATGTCCACAATAGAGTGCGACACTAATATAAATATGAAGCGCATTCATACATTTGAAATTACTGCAGTTAATTCACTCGCTAAATATTTTCAAAATGTTTTGGGTTCTAACCCTTGCTTTAAAACTATTTTCAAAACCTTTTAGGTGTCCAGCCACAGGGAAGCCGGGATTGATATTCTATTCCATGGACACGGAGCTGCGACATATGTGGATGCTAACAGGAGTTTGGTTTAGAGGCATCATTCATTCTTTCATACAATAGGAATATCCTATCAGTTTCAGTTTACTTAGGGCATGTCGCCCAGACTTTTCAGTACATTTTTCAGATTTATTTTATTCAGGTGTTGGATGTTGTATTATACTTTCTACTTTGGTGGTCGATGGTTTATTCGGCATGTCATTTTATTTTGTTCAGTTGATTTAATTCAGTTGTGTGAATGGTTTATATTTAATTCCGCATGTACTGATTTGTTTAATTAAAAAGAAATAAAATTTGGCTCCAGCTTTTTGGAGTACTAGGTGGTTAGTAAGTTTTAAAAAGGTTTTTGACAGTGATGCTAAGGATGAACCAACTGGGATTACTGTTTTAATTTGGTATAGGACTGATCACCCGGTATTTTATTAGGCGGGGTGTCACAGATGGTATCAGAGCATCAGCATATAGTGTCCTTAGGATCTGTGCGGCTTTTCACGTTTTGGCTTAGCAATCTTTGATATAGAGCCCTATCATAGGATTGTTGTATTCTTATACGTATGTGCATTTACGTTCTTCTGTCATTTATTTTATTTGAGGGTGAACTCATACGATTCGATTCTCATTTCAGATGTTGCCCAGGAGAGAGAGAGCAACTAGGGCAGGAGGGGGAGATGAGACTAGAGACGCTCATCAAGAGAAAGAGTTACCGCAGCAACTACCAGAGATGATTTCGGCATCACAGGTTGATTAATTAGTGGCACAGGCAGTTGAAGCAACAATGATCGCTATGGAAAGGTACTTTCCACGAGATCATCCACAAGCGTTAATGGCGTCAGATGTTCAGGCTCACGCGGGGCCGTAGGGGTGGCAGCAAGTATGAGAGGTATTTCAAAAGGGCCATCCACCAGAGTTTCGAGGGGGTTCAGATGTGGTACTATCCTGTGTAATACCCCGTATTTTTATGGCTTTTAAATTTAGGGATTTATTAAATTTAATTGAGATAAATTAATTTAATTTTAATCCGGAAAGTTATTTTAAATATTTACTAGCGTGACGAGAGTTAGTAATTATTGGAAATTTGTTGAATGTTACTGGATGAGTATAGTAATATATGAGATTTATTTTATAAAAATTGTCACGTCTGAATAAAATGACAATTATGAAAATTAAGTCAGGACGATCCCGTGTCATGTCGGGACTAAAATGTTGATTAATAAAAGTGAATAAATTATAAATCACCCGTATGGTCATTTAGAGTGCGCCAAAGTGTCCTAAAGGGTCGAGATAGTCAGAAAAGTGTACCCGGGGGTTTAGTTTGGGTCTCAGGACGTTTTTAGGCTTAATTAGTACCCGAGGAGGGCATTTTGGACATTTCGTAATTATGGGTAATTAAACCCACGAATTTGCTAGGGTTATATCAGATGGTAAGTGTTGTCTTCTAGGGTTAGCATAACCAAAAACTAATGACGGCAATGGGAGAGGAAGAGGAGAAGCTTTCCAAGGAGTTTTAGGCCAAGAACTCCTCCGGTTGCACCGCCGTCGCCGCCAAATGGTAGATCGCGCAACAAGGATCTCGACCACACCAAATTCCTTCACAAATCAGAACTCTGAAATTTTAAGCAAGTATCTATCTTGCTTTAATCAAGTTAATGCTCTTTTATATTAGTCTAGGGTTGGTTAGAATTAGTGTTCTTGAAAGAAATATTAATTGGAGACAAAAATTACATGTTGTAGAGGTAAAAATTTATATTTTGGGAATTCATTTCACATGTAGAGGTAGAACCACGAATTTACATGGTGTTAGTGATAGAAAATCTGGAAAAAGAATGGAAGAAACTAAGTTAAAGAAAAATATTAAGGTTCTTGAGACTTATAAAGATTTTGACCCTTTTATCTTGTTATAGATGAAGAAAATTCGCATGTTTTACGTAGGATATTGTTTATATGGGTATACAACACTTGTAGTATAAGTGGTTGAGAGTTTGGGACTGACACATGATGATTTTGAGGAGTTTGGGGTAAGGTTTCCGTAACTAGGTTTTCTGCAGTTTCACCATAACTGCTTGATTGATCTATCAAACCCAGAGCATCGATCGATCGATGGATCGATAGATCGACCCCCTTTCATCGATCGATCGACCACTCCTGGAAAACTGCATTTTTGCTCGTGTTAGCTTAATCCGATTTTATGCATAGTAAATATTGATTTGGGTTTCTAGAACATAATGGAATATAAAAGGGACCAGTAGGGTCAAGATAAACCCCGATAAGTGGGACTTTAATGTGAAGGGAAATAAAGGGTAAACGGGGAGATATTCATACTTAGAAAATGATACGTGTGTTGATTAAATAATAGAAATGTCTAGGAAGTTGGATTAGAAGGCAAGTGAGGGCCTACTGAAATTGTACTTAGGTAAAGATAATACTTCGAGAGACGGGAAGTGAGTTTAGAATAACTTAATTACGAAAAATAAAATAAACGAGTCCGTTATACGAGATAATCGAGTAAAATGTGTAATAGCGGATAATTATAATTATGGGTTGTGAGCGCACCTAATTTATCAATGTGGATGTGTGTATATAAATATATGACTGTGTGATTGTGCATATATTATATCTGTATAAAAATCATACTCGGGCTACTTGCTATCACGGGGGTTTCCGCGCTGGGACAGTCTTATCTCATGGGACCTTTATGGGGGATATTGACTTGTACCCTAGAACATAAGATTCCTAGGTACAGGCTATCTGATTGATAGTCAGACGATCCTAAGAGACGTGAGGGTATGTGCTGACCTCTTAGGACTTGGAACTATGCTTCACCTCCATTTGTATGTGTTTGTGTTAATGCAGTTCGAGAGTGATTTCGAACTAGCATTTCCCTAAATATGTGTGATACAGGGACTTGATAGCAGAGTATGCCAGCACCATAGTTTTTATGTGGTGTGCCCATAGTATATATATATATATATTATATAAGTGATTGGTATATATATACTTAATTATGGAAACTTTTGCACCATAGATTTTATGTGGGGTGCCGTTTGTATATATATTATGTGTGTAATTAATATATATATACAAATATCTATATGAGAACTTTCTACTGGTTAAAATAGTAGTTACGTAATGTATAAATTCTTCAACTTCACTATAAGTATTAGGAAACGTTATAACAATATGGAATTATGCTAAATAACGTAAGAAATCTTGAAGGGATAGATTTTTCTAAAGTGAATATCATAACCTTAATTCCACGTGTTAAGACTTTTGGAGAATAAGTTAGGGAGATACATGAGATTCATTAGTACGGTAGACGTGCATACTAGACGAGAGGTGAGAATTCTCAAGAGAGCGTCTCATACTAATATGACTGTTGCATTAGCCGGTAAGCATTTTAAATAATTGCTAAACTATTTTTAAAACTATTTTACAATCGGGCTCTAACCCGTTTGCTGCTATCTCTACTCTCTTGTGTGTGTGTGTGTGTGTGTGTGTGTGTGTGTGTATATATATGTTTGTATATATTACAGGTGCCCAGCCACAGGGGCGTCATGTTTAGGATTCTTTGGATGGAATGTGCTGTAGCTTTTGTGGGAGTTGCAGCCTATTGCTTAAACGACCTCACTGTTGACTCCACTTCTAGTTCAGTTTTATCCAGTGGGGCATGTGTCCCCCTTTTCCACTATTTAGTTGGTTTTGTCAGAGATTAAAATTCTTTTACTTTCAATATCTTTATTTCGGAATTTATTACTATCAGGATGTTTTCCTTTAGTGTTTTAAAGTTTGGATTTGTTATGGATGGTTAAACTCTTGAATGTTCATTTTTATTCTTATACTTAATATGTGACTCTTAAAATGTTAATGGTTAAAGGTTTTATAATTGGATTTAATAAAATGGAAATAAGGTTTTAAATGGTTTTGACACTTAGCTTAATTAATCAGGGTGTTTAAATTTGAAAATTTTCATTTGCGACAATGATGCTAAGAATGAACCAACCGTTCACCTTGATTTTAATTTAATAAAGGAGTGATCACACAGTATTTAATTAGGCGGGGTGTCACAGGTGGTATCAGAGCATCAGGTTCTAGTGTCCTTTAGGATCTGTGCGGCTTATTATGCTTTCAGCGTTGCTTTGTTTGATATAGAGCCGTATGTTTAGGATTGTCAATTTCTTTGATGAGATTTTGTTCTCCTGCTATGACGTATATACATTAGTGAATTCTAATTTCATTTGGATGTGTGCGTGTGCCGAGCAATGACGGATTGCAGAAGAGGGCCGTTAAACGAACATCGGGAGGCAGGGCTCAGTTGAGGTTGTAAAATATATTCGAGGATGATGACCATAGTCGGGGTCACCTCCATTGTGGCACGAGAAGACAAGACTAGAAAGGTGACTAAGGCGCAGCCATGATTTCCAAATGCTGATATAGTCGAATGAGGTGCGAGAATAAACTCACCCAACGAGTTACAAAACGTATAGAGAACTGTCAGTGGCAATTCTAGAAATACGGGAACTGTATGTATTTACCAAAGGAGGTAAAGTATCCAAAGGTTTAGATATAGGGCGGAGTGTGGCTAACTAAAAGTGAAAATTTAGAGAAAAATTTCTTGGTTGTTGGAACGAAGTTATAATAATGGGAGTCAACCACCAATATTAGAAGTGGAATGCTATGTCTATAGGAGAACCTTAGGTATAGTGCTGACCGTATGTTCTTTCATCAGATGTTCAGGATTAGAAGTGAATGTTGTCCTGAACTCATCACAGGAGGATGTGACAGAGGTCCATTTGTGAATATGAATATTAATCATTAGAGAATTTTGTATCGGGAGATGTAGATACAAGTGGAGGAAACGACTCCAAGTGGGAGATCGACTCATAATAATAATTGATAACACTCAAAGAGGAAATTCTGATGGACGGTCGATTCAGAGGTTGACAATGTCGTATTTTGTCAATAAAGATGATAATGCTCCTTTGTGTGGGAAGCTAAAAGAATCGAAGAATTTAGTCGAGAATAAGACTGAATACGACGATGGTGGTGTATCACCACAAAGGGGTGTGGATACACATCAGGGGACCCATTTAAATGATTCGGATAGTTAAATTCTTATCGAGTGATGGTAAATTCAGTAAAGACTATTATAGACAGTGACATGTTCTTTATGGCCTAAAAGGCTAAGGGAATAACCGGGGTAGCCAAAAAGAATCGATTCTACTAAAGACCAAGAGACGGACAATCCTAACCTGGTTAGTAGGACAGGTGATAAGTGGGTTATGTGTTGAGGTATTTTGTGGGAAGTGAGATCGCACGCGATAATATGTTCTGAAGTGAGTAAAGGGACAAGAATACGGTGCCTAGTAAAAGACAACGATTAAAGTAGTTTTGTTTTGGTTTGGGCAGACGTGTTACGTCCGGAAACCATTTGTGCAGTCAAGATGATTGCCAAGGTGGAAGTATAAGTTGTATCCTGAGAGGATGAGGCGTATTTATGTGGCACGAGCGAGCCACTATATTTTGTTCATTGCTAGATTAGCATGTGAGACGAGTTTAATGCGTATAATTATAAACGTTATTATTATGTGAATATTTTTCCCTAGTGTAGCGGGATTTTTTTTTAGTGCTATCCGCGGAGGATGAATGAGTATATTTACAGTGTTATGTACTCTATTGAGGTTACTCGTTGTAGTGATGCGATATGCGAGTACGATATTATCTTTGTTACAACGTTATAGAAATGGTTAGTACGATAGTGGGCAATTATTGCAAGGCTATCGGAGTGGTTACATTAGTGCAGCATGTTTTTGTTCTAGCGAGGCTTCACCTGCAAGAAGGTCGGACTCGCACTTATATTATCTATCCTAGAGACTTCGGAGGGGATAGTGGGCTTGAGATATTCGATACCGATGTATGTATGGACTTTGTTATTATGGTTCAGTATGTATCGGGTTTACTGTTGAGCGAAAAGATTTAACTCAGTATTGTGTTTAGCACTCAGGACTTGGTGATAGGAAGAGTGCATTATTATATCTATCCTCTAGAGATGTGGGAGTTAAGAGTTATACCCCTATTATTAGGGAAAGGGATTTCGAGAATTCCGATTGTGTGTATTCGAGGTTTATGGAATGCAATTACCACCAACCAATACTGAACAATAGTGCAATTGGGGAAATGTTCTTTGTTAAGTGTAATTACGGGAGGAAATGTAACTTTCCTGTCAAGAGACGGAATAAAGGGCTACATGTTATGGACGGAGGACCTAACAGATTTCTATAACCGACAATGCTAGGTAGTAGTGTATCGGGGGGTTCCTTGTTTGGAATTCGCTTTGCGAGACATCCCACGCATGAAACTTAGCGTAAGGTAGGAATTAGGCAGATGTTTGGTCATTAGTCTGTGAGTTCGGTACCTCGGTCGTACTAGGGATAGGTAATTATATCTATAAGTTAGAATTTTAATCGTGATTTAAGTGTAGTGGAGACGGTTATGTGGTAAGAAAGCATTGAAAGTTATCCCTACGAGTTGAGGGGTGGAACGATGATAAGGAGGATTTAAAAAAAATCGATTTCTAGGGTGATTGAGCGTATCCAAGTGTTGTAAACGCTAAAGAGTTGGGATGACTTTTAGCATGGATGATCTGCAAAGAATTTTTTTTATTATACAAAAGAGATGACTTGTATTTATTTTGATGAATAGGGCGTTAGTGATTTATTTTGCTTGTTGTACTTTATTCGAGAGACTTGGTATTTATTTTAAGAGATTTGAGATTAGTGGTTTCTTTTGTTATTGTGGGAATTAGATGCTCTATACCTTGTTATTTGTGGATTTGATTAGTTTATCGATGAGTAACGCTCTGTTCGCTCTCCCCGGGAGGGCGGGGTGTTACAAAATGTGGGCATATTGGTTTGCTGATGTTAAAATCGTTCGAGTTGAAAGGACGTGATAATAGACGTGTGAAATATATGTTTGTGGGACTAATAGAACGAACTGGAAGTGATAGAGTGGATTAAACGTCACATGAGGGGTGATAATCCATACATAAGTGTGCAACTAGAATAGCACACCCTAATTTGATTGGAAGGCTGTGGGAAGCCATTTAAGAAGGTCTATTCCTTGAATAGAGTAGAATTTAATTATTATAAAGAACACTCGGAGCGGAGTTGTTATTAGTCAAGTGTAAGAGCGACTTGCTCATACAAAGAGTGATGATGTTAGTATGGAATAAAAGATCCAGAACTGCGCATCGTGGAGGAAAAAGAACGGGTCAGAACTTTCGGCAAACACCAAGGAAGGAAGGGGAGTATTACGTGTCACTTAATATGAGACATTTCAAGGAAAAATCGATGCTTAGCGGGACGTAGTGAGTACTCTTTACATGCACCGCCCATAGGTAGGGTTCGGTTGGAAGACGAGAATCATCCAGAGAATTTTGTGTTTATCGACAATTCCTGTAATTGGAAGAGGTCGGTAAAGTTCTTGGATGGGTTACCATCCTCAAAACAAGATCAAGGGTTCATCCGAACTTGTGAATTAACTCACCCAAGAAGGAAGTGATTGATATTCCTTTGGGGTTGTTTACAATATTAACTAGTGTGCCCCAGACTTCCTTTGAAAGGAAGTATCGCGCCAGTACATGGTTCGGTATAGTATTAATTTCTGAATCGGGATGAGGTTTGTGAATCCCACCTTTGATATGGGATTTCAGGAACCAGCGGAGGTAAGGTTTCGTTTTGAGTAGGACGTATCACCCTTAGCCAGGGAATAGGCACACGGTGATTAAAGATTAGTGGAGCCACGTGAAGGAAATTTTGGAATCTTGGTACGATGATTTTAGGAATGCTCTGTAGAAGCACTCATACATGTTTGTCGCGTACGAGGTGCTTCTTAAGGTTTTGGTATGGAAGAACCTCGACTATTCTCCTTCCGTATGTTTATAGGTGAGTGGATAATCAGAATTTTGGATCGATCGAGAATAATCCGATAACTATGGTGGAATTCCACGACTGTTTTAGGCGAACAAGCGTGGTCAAATGTTCGTTTGGTTTTTCTCAGAATGGGAGTTTTGTATATAAATAAATCCGAGTAGTTGTCATGTAGTGAGGTGCGGCCTCCCAATGACAGTGAGATAATGGAAATTTATAATGCATAGGCGTGACCTATGCGAATGTTGTCGGTTAGGAGCACCATGTGGAGTGTCTCCAATGAATATGTTAATCAAGCTTGCTGTGAGGCGGGGGCTATAGTGATTAAGCGCCTTACTATGTAGATAGTTTGCGTACTGAAAAGATATCCAGAATTTTTCTACTAGGTAAGCCTTATTTTTTGAATTTCGGGATGAAATTCTGTTATTAGGGGGGAAGTATGTAATACCCTGTATTTTTATGGCTTTTAAATTTAGGGATTTATTAAATTTAATTGAGATAAATTAATTTAATTTTGATCCGAAAAGTTGTTTTAAATATTTACTAGCGTGACGAGAGTTAGTAATTATTAGAAATTTGTTGAATGTTACTGGATGAGTATAGTAATATATGAGATTTATTTTAGAAAAATTGTCACGTGTGAATAAAATGACAATTATGGAAATTAAGTTGGGACGCGCCCTTGTCGTGTCGGGACTAAAATGTTGATTAATAAAGTGAATAAATTATAAATCACCCGTATGGTCATTTCAAGTGAGCCAAAGTGTCCGGAAGGGTCGAGATAGTCAGAAAAGTGTACTCGAGGGTTTAGTTTGGGTCTCGGGGCGTTTTTAGGCTTAATTAGTACCCCGGGAGGGCATTTTGGACATTTCGTAATTATGGGTAATTAAACTCACGAATTTGCTAGGGTTATATCCGATGGTAAGTGTTGTCTTCTAGGGTTAGCATAACGAAAAACTAATGACGGCCATTGGAGAGGAAGAGGAGAAGCTTTCTAAGGAGTTCTAGGCTAAGAACTCCTCCGATTGCACCGCCGTCGCCGCCAAATGGTAGATCGCGCAACGAGGATCTCGACCACACCAAATTCCTTCACAAATCAGAACTCTGAAATTTTAGGCAAGTATCTATATTTCTTTATTCAATTTAATGCTCTTTTATATTAGTCTAGGGTTGATTAGAATTTGTGTTCTTGAAAGAAATATTAATTGGAGACAAAAATTACATGTTGTAGAGGTAAAAATTTATATTTTGGGAATCCATTTCACATGTAGAGGTTTAACCACGAATTTACATGGTGTTAGTGATAGAAAATCTAGAAAACGAATGGAAGAAACTAAGTTAAAGAAAAATATTAAGGTTCTTGAGACTTATAAAGATTTTGACCCTTTTATCTTGTTATAGATGAAGAAAATTCACATGTTTTACGTAGGATATTGTTTATATGGGTATACAACACTTGTAGTATAAGTGGTTGAGAGTTTGGGACTGAAACATGATGATTTAGAGGAGTTTGGGGTAAGGTTTCCGTTACTGGGTTTTCTGCAGTTTCGTCATAACTGCTTGATCGATCAATCGAACCCAGAGCATCGATCGATCGATGGATCGATCGATCGACCCCCTTTCATCGATCGATCGACCACTCCTGGAAAACTGCATTTTTTATCGTGTTAGCTTAATCCGATTTTATGCATAGTAAATATTGATTTGGGTTGCTACAACATAATGGAATATAAAAAGGACCAGTAGGGTCAAGATAAACCCCGATAAGTGGGACTTTAATGTGAAGGGAAATAAAGGGTAAACAGGGAGATATTCATACTTAGAAAATCATACGTGCGTTTATTAAATAATAGAAATGTCTAGGAAGTTGGATTAGAAGGCAAGTGAGGGCCTACTGAAATTGTACTTAGGTAAAGATAATACTTCGAGAGATGAGAAGTGAGTTTAGAATAACTTAATGACGAGAATAAAATAAACGAGCCCGTTATACGAGATAATCGAGTAAAATGTGTAATAGCGGATAATTATAATTATGGGTCGTGAGCGCACCTAATTTATCAATGTGGATGTGTGTATATAAATATATGATTGTGTGATTGTGCATATATTATATCTGTATAAAAATCATACTCGGGCTACTTGCTATCACGGGGGTTTCGCGCTGGGACAATCTTATCTCGATGGGACCTTTATGGGGGATATTGACTTGTACCCTAGAACATAAGATTCCTAGGTACAGGCTATCTGATTGATAGTCAGACGGTCCTAAGAGACGTGAGGGTATGTGCTGACCTCTTAGGACTTGGAACTATGCTTCGCCTCCATTTGTATGTGTTTGTGTCAATGCAGTTCGAGAGTGATTCTGAACTAGCATTTCCCAAAATATGTGTGATACATGGACTTGATAGCAGAGTATGCCAGCACCATTGTTTTTATGTGGGGTGCCGATAGTATATATATATATTATAAGAGTTATTGGTATATATATACTTATTTATGGAAACTTTGCACCATAGATTTTATGTGGGGTGCCGTTTGTATATATATTATGTGTGTAATAAATATATATACGTATATCTATATGAGAACTTTCTACTGGGTAAAATAGTAGTTACGTAATGTATAAATTCTTCAACTTCACTATAAGTATTCGGAAACGTTATAACAATACGGAATTATGCTAAATAACGTAAGAAATCTTGAGGAGATAGATTTTTCTAAAGTGAATATCATAACCTTAATTTCACGTGTTAAGACTTCTGGAGAATAAGTTAGGGAGATATATGAGATTCGTTAGTACGGTAGACGTTCACACTGGACGAGAGGTGAGAATTCTCAAGAGAGTGTTGCATACTAATATGACTATTGCATTAGCCGGTAAGCATTTTAAATACTTGGTAAACTATTTTTAAAACTGTTTTACAATCGGGCTCTGACCCGTTTGCTGTTATCTCTGCTCTCTCTTGTGTGTGTGTGTGTATATATATATATATATATATATATATATATATATATTTATTACAGGTGCTCAGCCAGAGGGGCGTCATGCTTAGGATTCTTTGGATGGAACGTGTTTTAGCTTTTGTGGGAGTTGCAGGCCATTGCTTAGACGACCTCATTGTTGACTCCACTTCTAGTTCAGTTTTATCCAGTGGGGCATGTGTCGCCCTTTTCCACTATTTAGTTGGTTTTATCAGAGATTGTAATTCTTTTACTTTCAGTATCTTTATTTCGGGATTTATTACTGTCAGGATGTTTTCCTTTAGTGTTTTAAAGTTTGGATTTGTTATGGATGGTTAAACTCTTGAATGTTCATTTTTATTCTTATAATTAATTTGTGACTCTTAAAATGTTAATTGTTAAAGGTTTTATAATTAGATTTAATAAAATGGAAAAAAGGTTTTAAATGGTTTTGATACTTAGCTTAATTAATCAGGGTGTTTAAATTTGAAAATTTTCATTTGCGACAGTGATGCTAAGAATGAACCAACTGTTCACCTTGATTTTAATTTAATAAAGGAGTGATCGCCCGGTATTTTATTAGGCGGCGTGTCACAGACTGTCAGTGGAAGAGAGATATTCAGTGTCACCTGCGCATGGTTGATTATAATGAGGTGCAAAAGAAAATGCTATCCACTTTTAGTTTAGTGGGAGCATCGCTACAGTGGTGGGAGTCGATCACTACAGTTGAGGAAAGGGATACAGTAACTATTGTCGAGTTTTGGGTTCAGTTCAACTGCCAGTATTTCCCGCCAGCAGTCGAGGCTGAAATGAGGAGAAAATTCAGTGAAGCGACTCAGGGGGACCGTTCAGTGGACGATTACAAGGAAGAGTTCACTCGTTTGGCAAAATTTTATACCGGATGAGGTACGCTATGAAGAAATAAAGAAGTCAAAGTTCATGGATGGGTGAGTCTGGAGGATCACACAACATTTGATTGGCAATCCCGCTTTAGTAGCTCGTACGAATGTCGTTAATGCAGCACTCTTGCACTGCCAGGAATATCGCTTCCACATGAGAGGAAGCAGGAAGGGAGTGGAACCCAGTCAGTCAAATAAAGCAGGAGGGATTAATACTAGTGGAGTATTCCAATAGCAGATAGGGGGACATCAGGGGCAAGATTACCGACAGAGGAATCAGACCAAGCGATTTAGGTCTAGAGGCTATCGACAGGATGACTAGGACTTTCGACAAGGCCAGCAAGGAAGAGATCCGTGGCAGGGTGAATTTATTAGGAGGTGTTTCATTTATGGGGAAGCGGGGCATGTGGAGAGAGATTGTCCTTAGCAAGGAAGCGGTCAACTATAGGACGAGGTCCTGGATGTGCAACCACTACAACAAGTTATGGGTGCGTTCGGGCAGTGGGAAGATGCTCAAGAACCCGAGGATCAGCCATTACTGCTAGAATATGGAGGTAACTATCTTTTTATCTGATGGGAATGGGGTATACTTTTTGTGACAGTGAGGGTGTCACAATATAAGAATTATTTTCACCAGAGTTCGCGGGTAAGTCGAATTTAGTGGGTGCGCTGGCTATAGCCACCATATTATATATATGTATATATTTTCCGTGGGGTAGCGGAGTTCTTTGGTGTTATCCACGAGAGAGTGAGGGTGTACACTGAGAGAAGGTTTGAATTATATGAGGGGTTACTACTTTCGAGAATTTTGGGAGTAGGGTTGATGATTTACCCAAGTATCGACTGGATAACAGCGCATTTGAATTATTGTGAATAGTGAGGGTAAGTTGGTGTTCGCGACACCAAGGTATGATTTGTACTAGGTATCACCAGAGAGGGCATCTAGCCTATATATGTGTGTATATATGTTGTATTTGTGTGGTGCGATAGACTCATAGTGAGGTCTTGTGTTCTCACATTTTATCCCGATAAGTAGGGGTGTTTACTGAAGTGAATCAGGGTGGTTAGATTTATTTTCTAGTAGGAAGAGGTAGCTCGGGGTTTATTTAGCGCAATAACTAACGATAGTAAGGGCGCGGTATTTTATGTTGTCTTTGGTAGCATAAGGGTAGGCGTATATACTTTTGTGTTAAGAGACAAGTATTTTGGCGTACGTGCTATGGACTGGGGGTCTAACGGATCTCAACGACCGACAATGTTAGGTAGTAGTGTAACAGGGGGTTTCCTTGTTTGGATTTCGCTTTGCGAGACGTCCCACGCATGAAACTTAGCACAACGTTGGAAGTGGGGAGATGTTTGGTCGTAAGTACATAGGTTGAGCACCCCGGTCAGTATATATATATATATGTATATATATATATATATATATATATATATATATATATATATATTTGTGTGTGTGTGTGTGTGATATGACTACGGGTTGGAAGTTATATTACGGGTTACCACTAGCATAGTCGGGTAACTTTCGTGCGGTAAAGCACGGGGATAGGGTGTATGGACACCCGGGTTAATTAAGACAAATTTTGTGTGGTTAAGCACGGGTACAGGGTGTATGGGCGCCTTGGTTAATTAAAATGCATAATTGTGTAACTTATAGTTAGAAACGGGAAAGATAGATATAACGAGCTTAGAGGCGCATGACTAGAGAGTGATATTCGAAGCTGGGAGCACTATAATTATCTTAATTTCGAGGACAAAATTCCTTTGTGAGGGGGGAAGTATGTAACACCCCGTGATTTTAAGGATTAAATATTTAATTATTTTTGGGAAATATAAAAATATTTAAATTGGAGAAACTTAAATTTATGATTTGGAGAATTTATTTGAGTGGGAAAAATTATTTATAATTGGAGACTTTAAGTTAAATTGTCCAAATTAATGTGTGTCGCATTTTGAAATCGAAATTGGAAATGATAAAAAGTATTTTGGATGGCAATTTTGAGTGCGCGGTTGAGTCCGGATGAGGCGAGATCGTCAGAAAAGAGTACCGGGGGGTAGCAATTGGGTCTCGGGGTATTTTTGGGCGTCGCCGGGCCCACACAGAGTTATTCGGGCCATTTTAATTAGGCCCATATGGCCAAAAACGGGATTAAGGGTTTTAAACCTAATTGAGGGACTAGGAATGGCATATATAAAATTCTAAACCTAGGGTTTGGGAGAGGATTAGAGAAAGTTAATCAAGAAGTCAATTGGGGGTCTTTTGGAGCCAAATTAAGGGACTAATTTAGGGTGCTCTTCATCAACCATTCTCTACACCAACGGAATCTGACCCTACGAATAATTCCAGGCAAGTGGTTAACTTGCTGTAATGATATATTTATGATATCCAATTCATATTTTAGTGATGTGCAAACTAAAATTTGTTTTTGGGTATAAATGGGTACAAAATGGGGTTTTTGTTAGTGGACCACTTGAATTAGATTCAAAGTAAGAATTAGGTGTGTTATAGATCTCTGAGTATAGATATATGATCTGAATGAGGAACTCGAAACATAAAATGGTAGAAATTGAATCTCAAATTTGAAATTTGTAGAACAATTAATTGAATTTTAATGGAGAAAAACCCATTTCGTAAATTATGAGATAAGTGGAGAAATTTATTATCTTAAGGCCCCTATGATGTGTAGGATGTGAATTAACCATGTTTATGTAGTGGGGTGATGTGATTAGAGGTTTAAATTAAGGTTTACAAACCTTGGATTTCGTTAATGGTGGAATTCAGTGGGGAAGAAGAACTGCCCAGGGATGATCGATCGATCGATCGATCGGGGCCATCGATCGATCGACGACGCTAATCTTTTGCCAGGTCGGGTTGTTTGATACCCTTGTTTTATTTTTCGATTTTTTGGTATCATTTTAATTAGTAGAAAATTATAGAGAATGTAATAGCTAGAGTCTCAAAAGAATGGCCAGTAGGAATTGATAATTTAAGTTAAGCGTTGAGACTTGAAGTGAGAATTTTGGGGCCAAACATATTCAATTTAATTATGGACCGAGTGGATGAGTTCGGGGGCATTATCGAGTGAAGCCAGGTTAATTTACGTAATGGGGAACATAACCGAATAAAGAAATAGTCGAGCCCAAAGACTGGGAAAATCTTACAGGACGAAGAAAGATGTCCGGGTATATTGGTTAAGTGAGACCAAAGTATTAAATTAATTATTGGGAGGAATAGATTAATTTGGCGCCGGAATATAGACTCGGGAGATATTTAGTTATGGACCAAGTGAACGAGTTAGGGTATAATGATTGGGCGACACCAAGTTATAAATTAATTGATGGGTTTATTAATTAGATTAGAGTCGGGATGTAGGCTCGAGAAGGTAATAAACTAATTGATGTGTAAATATATTAAATAAGAGTCGAACCACAGACTCGGATTAGTATTAATTAATTAATGTGTAAATTAATTTAATGAGAGTCAGACCACAGACTCGGATGAGTACTAAAAAATTAATTTGTAAATTAATTATGTAAGAGTCAGATCACAGACTCGGGTAAATATCATATAAATTAGTGTGTAAAGTATTTATATTAGAGTCGGACCATAGACTCAGGAATAATATTAATTTAATTGAGGTGTGAATTAAATATATTAGAGTCGGACCATAGACTCGGGATTAAGGGTTTTAAACCTAATTGAGGGACTAGGAATGGCAGATAGAAAATTCTAAACCTAGGGTTTGGGAGAGGATTAGAGGAAGTTAATCAAGAAGTCAATTGGGGGTCTTTTGGAGCCAAATTAAGGGACTAATTTAGGGTGCTCTTCATCAACCATTCTCTACACCAACGGAATCTGACCCTACGAACAATTGCAGGCAAGTGGTTAACTTGCTGTAATGATAGATTTATGATATCCAATTCATATTTTAGTGATGTGCAAACTAAAATTCATTTTTGGGTATAAATGGGTACAAAATGGGGTTTTTGTTAGTGGACCACTTGAATGAGATTCAAAGTAAGAATTAGGTGTGTTATAGATCTCTGAGTATAGATATATGATCTGAATGAGGAACTTGAAACATAAAATGGTAGAAATTGAATCTCAAATTTGAAATTTGTAGAACAATTAATTGAATTTTAATGGAGAAAAACCCATTTCGTAAATTATATGATAAGTGGTGAAATTTATTATCTTAAGGCTCCTATGATGTGTTGAATTAACCATGTTTATGTGGTGGGGTGATGTGAGTAGAGGTTTAAATTACGTTTTACAAACCTTGGATTTCATTAATGGTGGAATTCAGTGGGGAAGAAGAACTGCCCATGGATGATCGATCAATCGATCGAGGTCCATCGATTGATCTACGATGGTAAACTTTTGACATGTCGGGTTTTTTGATACCCTTGTTTTATTTTTGGATTTTTGGGTATCATTTTAATTGGTAGAAAATTGTAGATAATGTAATAGCTAGAGTCTCAAAAGAATGGCCCGTAGGAATTGATAATTTAAGTTAAGCGTTGAGACTTGAAGTGAGAATTTTGGGACGAAACATATTGAATTTAGTTATGGACCGAGTGGATGAGTCCGGGGGCATTAGCGAGTGAAGGCAGGTTAATTCACATAATGGGGAACATAACCGAATAAAGAAATAGTCGGGCCTAAAGACTAGGAAAATCTTACGGGACGAAGAAAGATGTCTGGGTATATTGGTTAAGTGAAACCAAAGTATTAAATTAATTATTGGGAGGAATAGATTAATTTGGAGTCGGAATATAGACTCGGGAGATATTAAGTTATGGACCAAGTGAACGAGTCCGGGTATAATGATTGGGCGACACCAAGTTATAAATTAATTGATGGGTTAATTAATTAGATTAGAGTCGGGATGTAGGCTCGAGAAGGTAATAAACTAATTGATGTGTAAATATATTAAATAAGAGTCGAACCACAGACTCGGATTAGTATTAATTAATTAATGTGTAAATTAATTTAATGAGAGTCAGACCACAGACTCGGATGAGTACTAATTAATTAATTTGTAAATTAATTATGTAAGAGTCGGATCACAGACTCGGGTAAATATCATATAAATTAGTGTGTAAAGTATTTATATTAGGGTCGGACCATAGACTCGGGAAAAATATTAATTTAATTGAGGTGTGAATTAAATATATTAGAGTCGGACCATAGACTCGGGAAGATGATAAATTATTAAGTGAGAAAATTAATTAAGTGAGTCGGGACAGAGACTCTGAAAATTTTAGGCTAGTGTTACGGATCTTTAAGTACGCGGTAAAGTCGGGGTTTATATTATATATATATACGGTGTAGTGATAGTATATATATATAGGTGTATATATTGTGTGTGTTATTAAATATCAGTGATTAGATATTATTTAATTATATACTCTAGTGCTATCAAGGGAGGTTGCGCGATGTGGGTGAATCCCCTAGCTTGAGGAGTAGGGTGAGTATATCCCCACGTCATAGCGTCCGGTATATGGGTGAGGGGCTTATCTCACTTTGAGGGAAGGAATATGACCGCCTCCACTTCGTTTATGTTTTAGGCCAGGTTGGTGAGCGATTCCAACTTGGGAAACTAGGTTATGTGAGCACACCTAGTGAGATAGCACTTTAGAGGGAATCATCCGGTGAGGGTATACTCGGAAGGATGGATATACGTATGATATATGTTTGGATGTTTTAGTAAAGGTACGTATATAATGGTATTAAATATTATATGCGGGAAATAATACAGTGTGTGATGTATTTACTTTATATAACTTGTGTCACGGTTATATGCTATTAATTAGGAAGGAATTAATTAAGTTAATTGGTGAGGTAACTTATAATTCATGAATAATTATACTCGGGTTAGAGTAGTATGATAAGGGGAGGTTATACCAGGACTAGTTGGACGGGGTAGTACAACTAGGTGGGGTTAAGGTAATCGTTAGGTGTGCACAATTGTGGAGGGGTGAAAATGTCCACTAGGGAGTGCGACACTAACTTAAATATGAAGCGCATTCACGCATTTTAAATTACTGCAGCTAATTCACTTGCTAAATATTTTCAAAATGTTTTGGGTTCTAACCCTTGCTACAAAACTATTTTCGAAACCTTTTAGGTGTCCAGCCACAGGGACGCCATGATTGATATTCTATTCCAGGGACACGGAGATGTGGCATATGTGGATGCTAGCAGGAGTTTGGTTTAGACGCATCATTCATTCTTTCATAGAGTAGTGATATACCCGTTTATACCCTCAGCCTGGATGAGGATTACCTCCAATACAGACGACCCTACGAGGGGACGACCCTTCACCAGGCCCCAGTTGGCCACCACCAGGCCCAGCCAACCCTACGAGGGGCCGACCCTCCACCAGGCTCTAGCCGACCCTACGAGGGGCCGACCCTTCACCAGGGTCCAGACGACCTTACGAGGGGCCGACCCTTCCCCAGGCTCCGGACGACCCTACGATGGTACGACAGTACGAGGCCAGAATCAAGCCAGGCTCCCCACCGGAAGAAACTTTGCCCTCGGCCTCGGCTCATAGGCCGAGGGTGACATCATGACAGCGCGTGGTCCGGGACACGCGTGGAACAGTGCGCGTCAGGCTCATATGACACGTGGCAGACCGTTATAACCGAATCACACCCTCACGTGAGGGAATATTATGTCATCATTTGGCATCTACAGGTGTCAACAGGGGATTGGTTAGATCACCATTCACATGCACCATGCTTACTTGGGGGGGTACACTACACCCCCCAAGACCTATATATACTTGTCACCTACAACCCTACAGGGGATCGATCCATGAACAGTAGCCCTAGCTAAAACTCTGCTTGTACACACACAGTAGAGAGAGAGAGAGGATTATGTGCATTGTATCCAAGGCCATTAGTGCCCATACTTAGTGGATCACACACTCACAGTGGATGTAGGCCAAATTGGCTGAACCACTATACATCATTATCTAATTTCCTCTTATACTCATCCCCTTCTATACACTCATATATCTCTATGGCTGCCATGGCTGCTACTGTTTGAGCTCACTAACACTTATTTGGTGGTGCTAAATCTTAGCATCATCAGTTTGGCGCCGTCTGTGGGAACGAGAAGACATCTCTTCCTTTGTACAGCTTGACCTCACTGGGCACTCTGGTGGTGAACCAACACTCCCCCTGAGAGGAGGTGTTTCACCATTGAAAGAGACCCACTAAGGTTCATAAGCTAACCAGTATTTTCTTCAGTTCAGCTTTTCATAGCTCAAGCACATGGCACCTGAGATGCCGCCGCCACCACTTCCCCCATCGGATGATGGGGGAAGACCCAGTTCCAGTCAGCCGCCGCCTCAGTCTGAGATGGCTGATGTGGCGGCAGCCCTAAAGTCTCTGGCAGCAAGCCAACGGATGATGCAGGAGCAATTCACAGCTCTGAGCCAGAACATACTAAGAGCACCAGGGGTCTCACCTGAGATGATTACTCCGGCAGCAGCCCCAGGACAGCATGAGGCCAGGGGACCACCCCAGGCACCACGCAAAGACCGGCCACCCCCTCAGCGGCGCAGGGATGTTGCTGACCCCAGGCGTTTACGCCTGGGGAGGCAAGGAAACCCTTGCCCTGAAGACAGGTATGACGATCTGGAGGGGGAGGAGGCCCTAATAGAATGCTGGGAACCGTATGAGGTCTCCAACAACACTGTGCGACCTCTCCAGGACAGTAGGGGAAGGTGCGAGAGACCAAACCCTGATGACCGCCCAAGAGGCTCTGCTTTTGATCGCTTGAGCAGGGGGTCGGCCTTTGAAAGGCTAGGCCCAGTTAATGACCTGCGGGAACAGTTGTCCAGGCCAAAAAGCGCCTCGAGATCCAGGGGGGGCAGCAGATGGCCGACCCCGAGGACGAGATGACGGCCAGAGGGAAGTGAACAGTCGACACAGGCATGCTGCAGCAGAACCCTCCGTCCACCTCGGAGAGGTGGCAGGGGATAACATCGGCCAGGCCGACCCTGTGAGGCCCTGGAATGACTCAATCCAGCGGTTAGAGGATAAGATTGGTGACATATTGAAGAGCCGAGACCCTCTTCAGAGGGGGTACACCGTAGGCTCACCCTTCATGGCGAAGATAGTCAACTTCCCCACGCCGTCAAAATTCAAGCCACCAATGGTCACCCCAAGGTATGACGGGAGCACCAACCCCATCCACCACGTGGAGATGTATCAGTCGGCGGCAGACATATACTCTATCTCAGATGAGATGAGGTGTCGTGCCTTCTCTGGTACCTTGACAGGGGCTGCGCATGTTTGGTACACATCTCTTCCGAAAAATTCCATCGAAAACTTTAAGCAGTGGGCAGATATATTCATCCATAATTTCTGCTTTGGGGTGAGGCCACAGAAGAAGACCACCCACCTGCTCTATGTCAAGCAGGGGAAGAGTGAGAGTCTGAGGGACTATATAGCCAGATTCAACAAGGAGAAGTTGGAGGTGGAAGACTATGAGGAAAGCATAGCTATGACAACCCTGATTGGAGGACTCCAGAAGGGGAAGCTGTTATGGAAGCTTGCTGAAGACCCTCCGAGGACGATGGCTGAACTGCTGTCGACAGCAGGAAAGGTGATGAACGCCGAAGAGACGATGGCGGCAAAATATGAAGACGAGAGAGGAGGTGCTAGTGGGAGTAAATACCCTAAGAAGAACAAAGAGGGGAAGAAGAGGTCCTCGGATGACAAGTTCGCGGGGTACACCCCTCTGACGGTCAGCTGTGAACAGATTCTCAATGAGATTAAGAGTGACCGATCCCTGAAGTGGCCCGAGAAGCTAAGGGCAGCACCTGGCAAGAGGAATAAGAACCTGTGGTGCGAGTTTCACCAAGACCACGGCCACGTAACGGACAAATGCTTCGCTCTGAAAGATGAGATTGAGAAGATGCTAAAGGAAGGGAAGCTCAGAAAGTACGTCGACAAAGCTGATTTTAAGAGGGGCCGAGGGGACGACCCCAGAAAGAAGCGAGTCGATGCCTACAGAGAAGGTCCTCAAAAAAGAGGGGACGACCCTTCTGATGATGAGGACGACCCTGACCTCCCGCCGAGAGACGACCACGGTCCTGTCAAGAGGCTCAATATGATCTCGCTCGGCGTAGGAATGATCTCCGGGGGTTTAGCAGGAGGAGGGTCTGAGGTCGCTGACAGGAAGGCCCATGTTGCGGAGGCTAAGGCAGTAACGAAGATGGTGCACTCAACCTTCCTAGAGGTCAAGTCGGAAAAAAGGAAGAAGGTTGACATGGACACTTTGATAGTGGGATTCTAAAGGATGGACTTCAAAGGCCTCTTGGCCCCGCATGATGACCCTCTTGTCATCACTACCAGGGTGCACGGGTGCGAAGTGCCGAGGATCCTGGTAGATGGGGGCTCATCCGCAGATGTGATATTTTGGCCATGCTTAAAGGCCTTGGGCCTCAGTCGTGCCAAACTTGTCCCCTACCATCATCCATTGATTGGGTTCAGTGGGGAAAAGGTTCACCCCTTGGGAATATATGAGGCAGATGTCAGGATGGGGGACGAATGGCCGAGATGGCTCACCAAGAGGGTCAGTTTCTTTGTGCTGGATGAGCATGTGTTTTCGGCATACAACATCATACTGGGACGTGTGGCCCTCAAGGGGTTTGAATCTGTGCCGTCCACAGTCCACCAGATGGTTAAGTTCCCTACCCCTTATGGGGTGGGGGAAGTCCAGGGAGACCAGATGACAGCGAGAGAATGCTACTACAACTCCGCTGAAGAAAAGGAGGCACACAAGAGGGCTACAACCACTTACAACATTGATACCCTAGACCCCAGGGACGAGACAAAGCTCAAAAAAAGGGGAGGCCGCTGAGGAGGTAGAACCCATCATCCTCGATGAGGATGACCCGGGAAAAACCGTCCAAGTTGGCAAGTCCCTGAAGCCCCGTATCAAGGAAGACCTTATCAAACTATTGAGGAGAAGGCGAAGCATCTTCGTGTGGAGTCATGTAGATATGCCAGGGATCGACCCTGAAATCATGTGCCACAAACTCAATGTGGTAGAGGGAGTGAAGCCGGTAAAGCAGAGGAGGAGGATTTACTCTAGAGAGAAGTATGAGGTCATCAGGGATGAGGTTAAAAAATTAGAAGACGCTGAATTTATCAGAGAGGTCATCTACCCTGAGTGGCTGTCCAATGCAGTCATTGTCCCAAAGGCCAACGGCAAGTGGAGAATGTGTGTGGACTTCACAGACCTCAACAAGCACTGCCCCAAAGACAGCTTCCCTCTCCCCCGCATTGACCAGATGGTAGACGCTACTGCAGGCCACAAGCTCATGAGTTTTATGGATGCCTACTCAGGGTATAACCAGATCTTCATGAACCCTGATGACTCGGAGAGGACTGCCTTCATCACTGACAAGGGGACATACTGTTACAGGGTCATGCCCTTTGGCCTAAAAAATGCGGGGGCAACGTACCAGCGCCTCGTAAATAAAATGTTCGAAGACCAAATTGGGAAGTCTATGGAGGTTTACGTAGATGACATGCTGACTAAAAGTCTGAAGGCCGAGGACCATGTGGCAGACCTGGAAAGGACCTTTAATACAATGGACAAATACAAAATGAAGCTCAATCCGGCCAAGTGTGTCTTTGGGGTCTGAGCGGGGAAGTTCTTGGGGTTCATTGTCAATCAAAGAGGCATCGAGGCCAATCCCGAAAAGATAAAGGCCCTTATTGAGATGAAGACCCCCAAGTCCATTAAAGACGTTCAGAGGCTCACAGGGAAAGTGGCTGCCTTGAACAGATTTGTGTCAAGGGCTACAGACAGGTGTCTACCATTCTTCAAGATCCTCAGGAAGGCCTTCGAATGGAGCGAAGAGTGTGATGAGGCTTTCAAGGAGCTAAAATCATACTTAGGGTCTCCCTTGCTGCTGTCACGACCCGTGCAGGGTGAACGACTTTACGTGTACCTTGTTATCTCAGAGTCCGCTATCAGTGCAGCAATCGTAAGAGACGAAGATGGGATACAGAAGCCCGTATATTTCAACAGCAAGGCACTCCAGGGGCAGAGCAGAGATACCCGAGGATGGAGAAGTTGGCCTATGCCCTGATCCATGCCTCAAGGAAGATGAAACCGTACTTCCAGTCCCATACTATGGTCATCCTTACTGACTCTCCTCTTAGGCAGGTCCTACACAAGCCTGAAAAATCAGGAAGGCTAATGACCTGGGCTATAGAGCTGGGGGAGTTTGACATTGTGTATCAGCCTAAGACAACCATTAAGGGGCAGGCCTTGGCAGACTTCGTGGCTGAGTTCACCTGGGAAGATGATGAGGCCGAGGGTGAGACCCTCGAGAAGGCAGATACAGAAGACAGACCCGCAGACACACCCGCAGATATGGTTGAGACGAGCACCGCTAGAAGGAAAGTGACTGAAAACGAAGAGGGAAGATACATCTTTAGACAGGGATCCCTCTCTGAGGGAAATTTTTCTGAAGGAAAGACTCCGTGGAGCCTCTTCGTTGACGGGTCCTCCTGTGATAGCGGAAGTGGTGCTGGACTGATACTATCAGCACCCGATGGCACAGACGTCGAATACGCACTGAGGTTCAACTTCAAAGCCTCCAACAATGAGGCTGAATATGAGGCCTTAGTAGCAGGCCTCTCCTTGGCCAAGTCTCTTAGTGTCGGCCAGATTTTGGTCCATAGTGATTCAAGGCTAGTCGTAAATCAGATACTAGGAGCCTACGAGGCTAAGGACGAAAGGATGGCTAGGTACCTCGAGAAGGTGAGATCATTACTGAAGGGCTTCAGAGAAGTGAAATTAAGGAGGGTACCTAGGCTTGATAATGGCCGCGCTGATGCCCTTGCTAGGCTGGCCTCGGCAACAAAAATAGACATCAGGAGGACGGTCCCAGTGGAAATTTTGTTTCAGCCAGCTATCGAAGACGTCGAGGGAACACTTGGCATTTGCATGAATGTCTCTCAAGAACCGTCATGGATGGATCCTCTGATCAGATACATTAAAGGGGGAGAGATGCCAGAAGCAAGCCAAGAAAGGAAGAAGCTGAGATACAGGGCTGCTAAGTTCACTGTCATCAGAGACACGCTGTATAAAAAGGGGTTCCTACTCCCCTTACTTAGGTGTGTACATCCCTCAGAAGTCCCTTCCATTCTGCAAGATGTGCATGAAGGGTCGTGCTCAAGCCACATTGGGGGTAGATCCTTAGCGAAGAGGGTGATCACCCAAGGCTACTGGTGGCCGACCTTAGGGAAAGATGTTGCCGCATATGTTAAAAAGTGTGATAAATGCCAAAGATTTTCTACCATCCCTCACTAACCTCATCAGCCCCTCACCTCCATTACATCCCCATGGCCGTTTGCAGTATGGGGGACTGACCTGGTAGGACCCTTACCGAGGGCAGTCAATAACTATCGGTTCCTCATCGTAGCAATTGACTACTTTTCAAAGTGGGTAGAGGCCGAACCGATGGTCACGATTACAGAGCAGAAGACCTTCCAGTTCATCTGGAAGAATGTGATATGCAGATATGGTCTACCCAACACCCTCATCTCGGATAACGGGATCCAGTTCAAGAATGCCTCTCTGCAGAAGTACTGTGAGAGGGTAGGCATCAAACAATTTTTCTCCACCCCAGGCCGACCTCAGGCCAATGGGCAAACCGAAGTTACGAATAGGACAATCCTAGATGGGATTAAGAAGAGGCTTGAGGAGGCAAAAGGAAGATGGGTCGAGGAGTTATATGCAGTGTTGTGGGCGTACAGGACGACAGTAAGGACCTCTACTGGGGAGACCCCATTCATGTTAGCTTATGGATCAGAAGCAGTCATCCCCACCGAAGTCGAGTTCCCCACTCATAGGGTCCAAGTGTATGACCCCCAGGGAAATACAGAAGAGAGGAGACTTGACCTAGACTTGATTGAGGAAAGAAGGGAGGATGCTGAGATGAGGCAGGCTTCCTACCAACAGAGGACCGCAAGGTTCTACAATCAGAGGGTAAAACATAGGCCCATCGCAGTGGGGGACTTGGTCCTCAAGAAGACTTGGCAAAAGCCCAACAAGCTCCACCCTAATTGGCATGGCCCATATAGGGTCATCGATGAAGTCATACCTGGGACCTACAGGCTAGAAAACCTGGAGGGGGAACCTTTCTCAAACCCCTGGAATGCAGATCATTTGAAAAAATACTACCAGTAGTGTTGTAAGGTCTTGATAAGCCATAGTTGTAATAAGCATTGTTTCGACAGAACACATTGAAGATTAATGAGAAGTATCAGTGTTTCCCTCATCCAGTGGTTATCAGTTCTAGTATACATGCAAAGAAGTTGAACCCTCGGCTATAATGAGGACCAGTGGAGGGGACGACCCCATCACTCTCCCCAAGAAAGACGAGGGTAGACTTTGTTAAAATCCATTAATTTGGTAAGTTGAACCCTCGGCTATAATGGGGATCAGTGGAGGGGACGACCCCACCACTGTCCTCAAGAAAGACGAGGGTAGACTTTAATTAAAAATCATTAAATTGGTTGGTTAAACCCTCGGCTATAACGAGGACCAGTGGAGGGGACGACCCCTCCACTGCCCTCAAGAAAGACGAGGGTAGACTTCATATATACCATTAAATTGGGTAGTTGAACCCTCGGCTATAATGAGGACCAGTGGAGGGGACGACCCCTCCACTGTCCTCAGGAAAGACGAGGGTAGACTACATAAATACCATTAATTTGGTAAGTTGAACCCTCGGCTATAATGAGGACCAGTGGAGGGGACGACCCCTCCACTGTTCTCAAGAAAGACGAGGGTAGACTTCGTTAAAAACCATTAATTTGGTAAGTTGAACCCTCGGCTATAATGAGGACCAGTGGAGGGGACGACCCCACCATTGTTCTCAAAAAAGATGAGGGTAGACTGTTAAAATCCATTAATTTGGTAAGTTGAACCCTCGGCTATAATGGGGACCAGTGGAGGGGACGACCCCACCACTGTCCTCAAGAAAGACGAGGGTAGACTTTAATTAAAAATCATTAAATTGGTTGGTTAAACCCTCGGCTATAACGAGGACCAGTGGAGGGGACGACCCCTCCACTGCCCTCAAGAAAGACGAGGGTAGACTTCATATATACCATTAAATTGGGTAGTTGAACCCTCGGCTATAATGAGGACCAGTGGAGGGGACGACCCCTCCACTGTCCTCAGGAAAGACGAGGGTAGACTACATAAATACCATTAATTTGGTAAGTTGAACCCTCGGCTATAATGAGGACCAGTGGAGGGGACAACCCCTCCACTGTTCTCAAGAAAGACGAGGGTAGACTTCGTTAAAAATCATTAATTTGATTATTTGAACCCTCGGCTATAATGAGGCCTGATGAGGGGACGACCCCACATTGGTCCTCAAAAAGACGAGGGAAGGGTTAGTATCATCATCATCAATGAAGAAGCAAATTAGCAAGGAACAAACCATAACAGAATTAAATATGGAAGACAGTAGTTATGGGAGACAGTTGTGAAAGGAAGAGACGATGGTATTAATATAAAGCATCAAGTGTTTTACAATACATAGAACAAAAATACAAAAACAAGGGTATGGGCTACAGGCAGCCACCCTATGGGACGACATCAGAGGGCAGAGCCTCAACATCAATGGGAATGGTCTCCTCTGTTACCAGCACCGGATGATCTTCAGATCTACCGACCCCTTCGAGCTGGACTTGGGACTCCACCTGGTTGAGGGCCTCGGCAATTAGGGGATCGTCCAATTGAACACCCTCCAGTGATGGGCGAACAGAGGAAACCACATCACCAAATTTGAGGACGACCCATCGGCAGGCCGTCCTAATCCCCCTTTCAAGATATTCAAGGCCGAAGCCTTGAAATTCATCTGAAGTCTTGTATGCCTCCACAGCATCAGCCTCAGCTTTCTTGATGGCTGCTTCCAGATCAGTCTTATGCTGGGCCTCCAGGTTGATCAGAGCCTCATCCTTGTCCTTGATCAACAAGTCCTTATCCTTGATCAACAAGTCCTTAGCCTGCAGATCGGCGTCATGTTGCTTCGTCAGCTCGTCAAGGACTCTAGCGTGCTCAGTCCTTGTGCTCTCCAGCTCGGCCCTAGCGGTGTCCAACTCTGTCCGTAGGTCGGCCTCTTGTTGAATGGCCCTCTCAGCTTCATGGAATTTCTGTTGGTTCTCAGCCATCCACTTGGTGGCTGAGGTGAGGGCACAGACGGACTGCAAGAAAAAATGAACAAATGTCAAGAGGGGCCGAGGGAACAGTTAATGAAAGAATGAAATTAAAGGTCAAGACCAATACCTGAGCAAGGGAGTGCAGACCGAAGTCGTACACTTTAGCTGGGGGCATCTTTGCCAAGAACTCGAAGTCAGAGGCCGATGGTGCAGAGAACATCGAGGCCTTGGCCGCCCTCAAGTTGGTAATAAGGGATGAGGGGTCGGCCCTCAGATGGGATAGATTCTGAGACCAGAAGGCCCCCATGCTCGACGAAGAGGTCGTACCCTCAGAGGCTTCGACCCTTGCCCTCGTCCTTGGATCAGGCCGATGCTCAACAGGAGTCTCAGGCTCCTTCCTCTTGTGGCTATCAGAGGTCGGCTCAACAACCGTCGGCCCTGAGGCCCTCGTCTTCTTTGGAGCTTGCTGGGGCTCCTTCCCCTTTTTCTTCGACAAACCAGCAAGTAGGCTTGGAGCAGTCATTTCCCAGAGGTAGTCTGGTGTACCTGCAGGACGATCTGATAAGAGGACGACATGTCAGAAAAGTTCAGAGATAAAGAGAAAACACTTCAAAAATAAGTAAAGAAGGGAAAATGTTCAGTATAACTCACATAGTTCTGTTAGAGGGCCGACCCTCAGACCAGCTTCTTTAAGGAAGCGAGGAGTCATCAGATCTTCAAACTTTGGGATCTCACCCTCTCTCCCTCGTCCCCTCAGATACTCAACAATATCCCTTTCCTCTAGGCTAAGTCCGGGGTCTGACCTAGCTTTCATTGAGGGATTAGACCATTTGTTAGGGACCCTCGGACCATCGGCAGAAGGGGACGCCTCGGCGGAGCGCTCCCACGCCCCAGATATGAAGAAGAATCTCTTCTTCCAATCATGATTGGAAGTTTGAGACACGTGAAGAACTTTCTTCTTCGACCTTCTCGCCCCAAGATGATAATATCCGGTCTGTTTAGATGAAGAGGTGATATTATAGCAAGCCAAGAATACGTCGGACAAGGGCTCATCAGTAAAAGAGTTTTTACACAAGGAAATGTAACCCAGAATCGTCCTCCACGAGTTGGGTGGAAGTTGAGAGGGGGAGACGCCCAGAGCCGACAGAATATCGACAATGGCAGGGTGGAAGGGAAGTCTGACACCTACCTTGAACATTTGCTCGTAGACTGCAACCTCTACCTCTACACCCTCAAAAACCCTCTCAGTCTCAGAGGGAACCCTCATAGTTACCCCAGAGGGCACTCCGTAAGTATGCCTCCATATCAGAAGGTCCCTATCCCTAACGGAGGAGATAAAAGACGAGGCATGGGAAGTGTCAACCTCATCATCTGTATCATCGTCCTCGTACTCATCCCCCTCCATCTCATCACCTGCAGGAGGACCCTGAGGGAAAGCCACTTGGAAGGCATTGGGGGACAGGGTTGTCACAGGGACAACCTCAGAGGGGATCGTACCCTCGGCCTCTCGGGGAGGGCTAGGGTCAGACGTGTCCCTTCTACCAGACGTTCCAGCACCAGTTGGGGAAGAGGTTCTCTCGTCCATTTCACTTGGTTTGGGAGTGTCGGCAGGATGAGACGACGACCCACAAGACTCAGAGGGTTCAGATGGTCTTATGGTGGCAAGAGGAATGGGAAAGATGGGTCGTACCCAATTAGGGTCGGCCCCTCGTCTCCTCTCTTCCTCCTCCTCTATTCGTCGGATCTCGGCAAAGAGTTTTTCTCTCAAGGGTGGGAATTCAGACACTAGGTTGTAAAGCCTCCTAAGCATTAAAGGGAAGACTCTACACTTGGAGAAATTACACTACACTTGACTAATTTAGCTACAAACAAGTGGGGAGTTGACCAGGTTTGACTTTTGGATTGAACAAAGAACTTAAAGGTTTTCGTCAAGAACGATCCAAGAACCAGTTACCGGAGAAGACACCGGAAAAAGCTAAGGGGAACTCGAAGCTGATGTAACCCTATGACCCTAAAAAATATACAGAAATGAAGACAAAAGAAGGCACGGGGAGAAAAAGGTTACCTGATGACGAGAGAACAAGAGCGCAGTGAGGCCTGAAAGATTGAAGGCTGCAAATGGCGACTGGTTCTAGAGAGAGAAAATGGTTAGGCGCGAAGAAGAAGAAGTTGGAAAGAGAGTTTAAAAATTGCGTATATACATTGGTAATGAGTGGAACCATTTACCAAAGAAAGATATAATTAGGGCACAAGGCCCCAAGCGTACTGCGCAGCCGCCCTGCCTTGGCAACTGGAACAGAAATGAGTATCTGCACAGGTTTCACTCACCTAACTGATCACACGTGTCTCGAATTCAGCAAATATCCCTCAGCCATCTCAATGACACCTATGGCTAAGGGCTGGGGGGTGATTGATATACCCGTTTATACCCTTAGCCTGGATGAGGATTACCTCCAATACGGATGACCCTACGAGGGGACGACCCTTCACCAGGCCCCAGCTGGCCACCACCAGGCCCAGCCGACCCAACGAAGGGCCGACCCTCCACCAGGCTCTAGCCGACCCTACGAGGGGCCGACCCTTCACCAGGGTCCAGACGACCTTACGAGAGGCTGACCCTTCCCCAGGCTCCGGACGACCCTACGATGGTATGACAGTACGAGGCCAGAATCAAGCCAGGCTCCCCACCGGAAGAAACTTTGCCCTCGGACACGGCTCATAGGCCGAGGGTGACATCATGACAGCGCGTGGTCCGGGACACGCGTGGAACAGTGCGCGTCAGGCTCATATGACACGTGGCAGACCGTTATAACCGAATCACACCCTCACGTGAGGGAATATTATGTCATCATTTGGCATCTACAGGTGTCAACAGGGGATTGGTTAGATCACCTTTCACATGCACCATGCTTACTTGGGGGGGTACACTACACCCCCCAAGACCTATATATACTTGTCACCTACAACCCTACAGGGGATCGATCCATGAACAGTAACCCTAGCTAAAACTCTGCTTGTACACACACAGTAGAGAGAGAGAGAGGATTATGTGCATTGTATCCAAGTCCATTAGTGCCCATACTTAGTGGATCACACACTCACAGTGGATGTAGGCCAAATTGCCTGAACCACTATACATCATTATCTAATTTCCTCTTATACTCATCCCCTTCTATACACTCATATATCTCTATGGCTGCCATGGCTGCTACCGTTTGAGCTCACTAACACTTATCTGGTGGTGCTAAATCTTAGCATCATCAAGTAGGAATCTCCTATCAGTTTTAGCTTACTTAGGGCATGTCGTCCAGACTTTTCAGTACAGTTTTCAGATTTATTTTATTCAGGTGTTGGATGTTGTGTTGTACTATTTACTTTGGTGGCCGATGGTTTATTCAGCATGTCATTTTATTTTGTTCAGTTGATTTAATTCAGTTGTGTGAATGGTTTATATTTAATTCCGCATGTACTGATTTGTTTAATTAAAAAGAGATAAAATTTGGCACCAGCGTTTTTGAATACTAGGTGGTTAGTAAGTTTTAAAAAGGTTTTCGACAGTGATGCTAAGGATGAACCAACTGGGATTCCTATTTTAATTTGGTATAGGACTGATCACCCGGTATTTTTTTAGGCAGGGTGTCACATAATGAAATTTGAGTTGAAATTTGTATTTAATGTTCATACATTCGGGCAAAATTAGGCATGAAATTATAATTGAATCATGTAATTAATGATTATATGTGGACTAATCATGCTGTAGGGAATAAACTACACAACTATTAAGAAGTATAAACCCTTAGAAGTGAATTTGGAAGGAAATTAAAGAATCCCTTACTAAAACAAAGAAGCGAATCTGGGCTTTTGCATAAAATCAAATCTATTCGACCATGGAGCGAATTGATTCGGTTTCGCATCGAATGGATTCGATCATGAACCGAATCGATTCGGTCCTGGGGGCTGAGTGAGTTAGGCCTAGAATTTGGTTAAGGGTAATTTCAAAAGTCCAAGCGAGTTGGTAGGAACGTGTATGGACCAATAGGGAATATATTAAAAATGAAAAGGTGCCCTTATTTAATTGGGAAAATTACATTTAACAGGATGGTTAAGTAATTATCTAAGAGAGTGGAATTAATAATTCACTAGAAGGTAAATTATTGATAAATTGAATAATTGTGGACTTTATGTGGGACTTTTCTATGGTAATTATAGAGTAGTTACCTATACATATTATACGAGATAATGATATGTACTTATATGTATTTGTGTGGACATACCAATGTTCGTGGACTGTCCTATCGGCTTGGGGGTCCGTACGTTCGGACAGGGTACCACATGTCGACATAGGTGGGCTTGGCGATTGTGTAGGTCTTATAGTTACTACATGGAGGCACTATTTACGAGAGGAATGTGTTGACGTTGACCCAACCTGGGTCACCACTAGGTGTGGACCGTGAACAAGTATCCTGCGTAGGGATCGCCCCCAACTAATGAGTGTTTTGTGATGTCCACTTATGATAAGAGATTCCTACAGACTTGCCGATAGAGTACGAACTAGACACCAACGGTAGATGCCTTTGTGTGTCAAATATATCAAAGGACATATATAAATAATTGTTGGACTGTAATGAGATAAATTTAATTGTCTAAGAATGGGGAGATAAATGACAAGACCTTACTTTGTGATGCATAATAGATGTTTATGCCAAGACGTGAGACTTGTAAGACTATGATATTATGGGTATTGGTAGTTAATTACAATCGGTACACTTAAACATTTAATTATATACAAATTCATTTTTATTAATATGGCACATTGTCATATTCATTATTTGGCACTTATTGGGTTGCGATTTATATCACACTTACTTGAGGGGTGAGGTATTAAACTCATGTGAGTGACAAAGGGGGAATATTTATTTTGTATCAACTGTATTATTTCATCTTGAATTAATTAAGTTAATTCTTGAACATCTAGGGATCTGATCCAAATTTAAATGTTTTCTCCCCCCAAGTTCTCCTATATAGGGATAGATGGATTGTGCTATAGCAGTCTCACAGTCTCTTTCATTCATCAAGTTTTAGATTATTTGATTCTGGCATAGGTACTTTTCTGCTAGAGTTAGTTATTTTATTTGGAACAGTTGTAAGGGCATAAACCCAAATTTCTTTACATTATGTTGGGTCGAGGTACTTACTTTGTAGTTGGATTTATTATGTACTTGGTGTTGGTTTGAATTTATCTATTGTTATGGAAACATTCATAAAGTTCAAAACAGGCCTTTAAAATAATATTATTTATTTTACGTTTGTGCTGAGAATGGTATTAATTGACAAGCGAGCCATATGTTCGGCGTATCATGCCTGACCAGCCTTTATGTGAGAAAATTGGGGTTGTTATAATCGGTATCATAATATGGTTCTAGTGTCCTTAAGATCTGTGTTTCATTCATTACGTTCTATGTTGTGTTAATTGATATGTAAAGCCTATCCTTAGGATTCATTGTATTCTTACATTGGTACTAATTCGAACTTTATTTGCTTTTAAATGGAAAAATAAAAGGGGGGCAGACCGAGGTGAGTAGTTCCACATATTTCCAAGGAGGAGGCTCACTCGCAACCACGTCATCTGCTACAGGCCGCAACGGCCCAATAGTTGATTACACATGCTCAGATAGAAACTATAGTGTCTCGGGCGATCTTTACGGCTATGGTAGCCATGCTCCAGCACTTCCCACTACCACAAACACATAAGCAACCACGACTACCACAACAAGTGGCTATACCAACTCAGGAACTGGGTTATATGTGGGATAGAGTGAGGGAGGCCTTTGTTAAGGGCCAACCTCCAGAGTTCGATAGCATTTCAGATATATTTGTGGCGAGTAGCTGGGAGAAGGATATTGAGAGGCACTTACGGAGGGTCAAGTGAACACCCATATAGAATCAGATGTTGGCTTCATTTAGATTAGTGGGGGCCGCACTTCAGTAGTGGGAGGAGATTACGACAGTTTCTAAAAGGGACAATCTCACTATTGATCAGTTTGGTGAGAGGTTTGAGGGGAAATACTTCCCCCTAGCGATGCATTCTGAGATGAGGAGTGAGTTTATAGAGCTCAAATAGGTGGGGCTTACTATAGATGAGTACGAAGAGGAGTTCACCTCCCTCTCCTACTTCATAAAGGAGGATGTTTGTACCAGGAAGATGAGTATGGACTGGTTTATTTTGGGGTCAGCCTGGCACATCACGAAGGATCTTATGGGGAATCCATCATTCACGAAATACAATCAGTTGGTTAATTCTCTACTTCTCCATTGCGAGGATCACATGGCATTTCTAAAAACCAATGGAGAGAAACGTCATGGAGCGAAGTCATCGAGACAGCAGGGTAAGAGGAGTGGGGGAAGCGGATCCAGGACCCAACTGTATAGGGGCACCCCATCCGCTGACCAGAATAAGAAGTTTAGAGGTGCAGATAACTGGAACAACTAGGGATAGTCGGTGCAGGGCTAGCAGTACAGAGGCCATCAGGGCCAGGGATAGGAGGATAGAGATCAGCAGGGCCGACGGTTTAAGCAAGGTCCTTTTTAAGAAAATTATTATACCTATGGGGAGAAGGGTAATTCCTCAAAGCTTTTTACTCAGGGTAACCAGATAGCCCAAGATAAGGGAGGTTATAGGGGACAATAGTAGGCGCCACAGGGACATCGCCCACCCTTTCTAGCTCAGGGAGTTGTCGCACCAGTCACTATAGCACCCGTCGCCCCATCACAAGGACAATAGTCATTGCAGTATGGACGAGTCTATCATGTTGCAACCACAGAGGGGAAAATACTAGCACAAGAAGTCGAGAGTATGTTTCCCATTTTTGGCCATATTGGTCGCATTCTATTCGATACGGGTGCAACTCATTCTTTTGTTTGCACGGGGTTTGCACGGAAGACAGGTATGATAGATTTTGCATCCGATATTGTTTTACACATAGACTCACTAGTGGGTAGAGGGGCACCCATACAGTTAATATGTCGGGTTATCGATATTGAGATAGGTCGACTCACCTTCGCAGTTGATTTAATAGTAATTGTCATGCACGAGTACGATGTCATTTTGGGTATGAACTGGCTAGCTACATATAGAGCATGTGTGGATTGTTATGGTAGGTCCATCATATTTCCCACTCCAGGGTAGGAGATGTACCTAGTTGCGATGCTGCACCACAAAGGTGGGTCGAGCATGCATTTGTACTACATCGAGGAGGATACTTCTTCGTAGGTTGTGGTGACACTAGATTACATCCCGGAGGTGAATGGGTTTTCTATTATTTTTGGGTAGATTTTGGGATTACCACCTAGCCGGGATATCGATTTCATGATTGATTTGCTTCCAGAAACTAGACCTATTTCCCATACTCCATATCGGATGGATCTTTTGGAGATAAGGGAGCTATAAGAGAAGATTGAGTATTTGTTAGGGAAGGGATTTATCAGGAGGATTACTTTACCCTGGGGTAATACCGTGTTATTTGTCAAGAAGAATGAAGGATCTCTACGTTTTTGTATCGACTATCAGGAGTTGAACAAAGTCACTATTCGGAATAAATACCCATTGCCACGTATAGATGATTTATTTTACTAACTGAGGGGTACTGCATATTTTTTAAAGATTGATTTAAGGTTGGGTTACCACCAGTTAAGAGCTTGGGAGTAGGATATCTAAAAGACAGCCTTCCTTACTAGGTATGGGTCATACAAGTTTTTGGTGATACGATTTGGGCTAACTAATGCACCAACGATATATATGGACTTGATGAACCAGGCGTTCAGGGATTATTTGGATCGATTTGTTATCATATTTATGGATGATATCTTAATTTATTCTCAAACTACAGAGGAGCACGCAGAGAATTTATGAGTGGTCTTACAGACACTTAGAGATCATCAGTTGTATGCAAAGTTTGAGAAATTTGGGTTTTGGCTGAGGGAGTTACAGTTCTTGGGCCACATTGTGTTGGATCGGGGGATATCCATGGATCCAGGGAAAGTTTCTACCATGATGGAGTGGGGACAACCCACTAAACCCATCGAGATTCACAGCTTCTTAGGACTGGTCGGGTAGTACTGTCCATTCATCTAGGGGTTCTCCAAGGTAGACGGGCCGTTAAGATGTTTGACGAGTAAGGGGGGACCATTTGTTTGGGATGAGGTGTGATAGTAGGCATTTAGGGATTTGAAGATTAGACTGATTACAACATTGGTTTTGGCATCGCCTCGGGTAGGGGTTGATTATAGAGTCTTCACAGATGTGTCCTTAACGGGAATTGACGGGGTTTCGATGCAGGAGGAGAGGACAATATCTTATGCTTCCCGAAAGCTTAAGACTCACGAGGTACATTACCCCACCCACGACTTAGAGTTAGCAACCTTGGGTTTTTCATTACGAGTGTGGAGACACTATCTCCTCGGAGAAAAACTTTATCTTTTCACAGCCCACAAAATCCTGCAGTATTTGTTCACATAGCAGGAGCTGAACATACGATAGAGGATATGGCTAGAGTTTTTTAAAGATTATCATTTCGACATTCAGTACCACTCAGGAAAGGTTCTATGGAAGATGCTTCTAGCAGCAAGCCTATTTTGGAGTTAGCGATGGTGTGGAGGGAAAAGTGGAAGTCGCTTTGTGCCAACAATGACCTGACCCGCGCATTTATGGAAGTTCTCACTATCACACCCGAGATCATTATTCGGGTGGTGAAGGTACAAGGAAGAGATAAGAGTTCCCATGAGCGAATGAGACAGTTGCTAGCCGAGAGAGTGGAGCACTTTCCCATTGGGTTAGATGGTGGTTTGAGGTTTCAGGGGAGACTAGTTGTCCCAGATGATGAGGAGTTGAGGCAAGCTGTTATGTTTGAGGCTCATGGGTCACGATTTACGGTACATCCCGAAGGGAATAAGATGAACAGCAACATGGGAAGTCAGTATTGGTGGGTCGGGATGAAAAGGAACATAGTTAATTTTGTGTCCAAGCGTTCTACGTTTCAGTTGGTGAAAGTGGACGATTAGCGTCTCATAGGATTTTTACAACCTTTAGAGATCCTGGTGTGGAAATTAAAAGTATCTCCATGGACTTTATTACTGGTCTACCTACATCGCATATGGGACATGATTTGATATAGTTGATCATCGACAGATTGACGAAGAAGGCTCATTTATTATCGATCCGGACACATTACAGCTCAGAGCAGTACGCCAGACTCTTCCTTGTAGAGATTGTAAAGCTGAATGGGTATAGTTGTGTCCCACTTTTGGAGAAGTTTTCAGTAGGCCTTGGGGGCATAGTTTAGATTGAACACATCATATCATCCTCAGACCGATTAACAAATGAAGCGGATGAACCTAATGTTGGAGCACATGTTGAGGATATGCATTCTAGATTTTTTAAGGGGAGATGGGATCATTATTTTCCTTTAGTGGAGTTTACACACAATAACATCAACCAATTCATGATCGGGATGGCACCGTTTGAGGCACTCTATGGGAGACCTTTCCGTTCCCCCTCATGTTGGTTGGAGTTGGGGGAGAAAAAATTTCTCAAGCCAGACTTCATTTCGGACACTTCAGAGAAGGTAGATATGATTCTGGCAAAGATACGAATTACCCAGGATAAGCAGAATAGCTATGTAGATGCGGGTCAGAGACACTTAGACTTTAATGTTGGAGATGAGGTGGTGGTTAAAGTGTCTACCATAAAGGGAGTAATGAGATTTGGGAATAAAGGGGAGTTGTGTCCTTGATATATGGGATCGTTCCCTATTCTAGAGAGGATTGGGCCCATAGCATATCAGTTGGGATTGTCGGATCACTTGTAGCGGATACATGACGTTTTTCAAATATCTTCACGGCAGAGGTTCCTTAGAAATTACATAGCGTACCAACACATTGACATTGACGAGATAGAGCTCTAGATGGATGCTACTTACGAGGAGAGACTGATAGCCATTTTAGATCGATGGGAGCACCAACTTCAATCCAAGGTTGTTCCTTTAGCTCGAGTGCAGTGGGGACACCATCAGGAGGACGAGCTGACTTGGGAGAGGGAGGATGACATGCTCACAAAGTAACCCTAACTCTTCTAGCTGTGTACGTACTTTCCTTGATTCAGAGGATGGAATACCATTATTAGGGGGGAAGAATGTAATAACCCGTAATTTTTCTATTATAAATAATAATAATAATAATAATAATAATAATAATAATAATAATAATAATAATAATAATAATAATAATAATAATAATAATAATAATAATAATAATATTTTTTGATAAATAAAAATTTGTCCAAATTGGACTTAATTGGAAATTTAATTTAGTAATTGCAAAGGTCTAATTTTTTGTTAAGTTATATTTGTTTGAGATTGATTTTCTATATCTATCTATGTATATAGCTATAGCATCGCATTGGTTGTATAAAACAATACAAATTAATGCGTGACATAATTTAAAAGTACTCAATGTTAACATAGAATTATTCGTGACATATTTCGGGCCATATATGGGATCGTTTAGGTGTTTTAAACCTTTAGAAATAGTCTCGGGTCAATAGTATATAGGTTGGGGAACTTTTGGGCTAGTTGGGATATGAATTCTGGTCCATTCGGGGGCCCAAAAATTTGGTTTTAAGCTCAACTCGGGATTAGTATTAAATAGTGTTTATGTGGGGGTAAACCAATTCCCCACCACTATTCTGAAATACCTAAGCACAACTTATAATGGGAGAGGAATGGATAAGAACAAAAAGAGGTAAAAAGGGTTAGGAATCAAGAAGAAATCAAATGGGCTTTCTTCCACAAATTTCTAAGGCAAGACTTCTCATACTTAATTTACATTTTCAATGTATTTTCTTGATGCATTATAATGACCCTTAAAATTTCTGCGATTTAGGTTTGATATGAATGATATGATGATGAATACATATTTTATGCAAGTAGAGGACTAAATTTAATATAAAATTTTCCCTAGAAATTTAGGTATCAAAATCTTGAAATTGGGGTTAGATGCCTTAGCGTTCTTGATAGTTAATTAGGGAAGTTTTAACTATTTGGTGTAGAGGATATTATTGTCGCTATATGGACTGAAATTCTGATGTAAACCCCATGATAGATGCTCCATATTATGAATTAATAGTGTTGGAATTTGGAATGAAATCTAAGTTGAAATATGTATTTAATGTTCATACATTCTGGGAAAATTAAGCATGAAATTGGAATTGAATCATGTAGCTAATGATCCCAAGTGGACTAATTAAGTTGTAGGTAATCAATTACATAACTATTAAGAAGTATAAACCCTTAGAAGTTAATTCGGAAGGAAATTGAGGAATCGCATATTGAAATAAACAAGTAGATCTGGGCTTCTGCATAGAAACGAATCGATTCGGCCTTGGAGCGAATCAATTCAGTTTGGCAACGAATCGATTAGGCGATGAACCAAATCAATTCGGTACTAGGAGATGAGTGATTTGGGCCTAGGATTTGGTTAAAGTTAATTTCAGCAGTCCAAGCAAGTTGGTAGGACCGTGTATGGGTCAATAGGTAATATATTAAAAATGAAAAGGTGCCCCTTTTTATTTGGGAAAATTACATTTAACAAGATGGTTAAGTAATTATCTAAGGGAGTGGAATGAATAATTCACTAGAAGGCAAATTATTAATAAATGGAATAAGTGTGGACTTCATGTCGGACTTTTATATGGTAATTATAGAGTAGTTACATATACATATTGTACGAGATAATAATATGTACTTATGTGTATATATGTGGACATATCAATGTTTGTAGGTTGTCCTATCGGCTTGGGGATTCGTCCATTAGGACTGGGTACCACACATCTGCATAGGTGGGATTGAGGATTATGTAGGTCTTATAGGTGCTACATGGAGGCGCTATTTATGTGAGCCAGGTGTTGACACTGACCTAGCCTATGTCACCGATAGGTATGGACCGTGAACAGGAATCCTGCGTAAGGACCTCCCCTAACTTAAATGTATTTTGTGTTGTCCTCTTAAGATAAGAGATTCCCCTAGACTTGCCGATAGAGTACGAACTAGACACCAATGGTAGATGCCTTTGTGTGTAAAATATATGAAAGGACATATATAAATAATTATAGGACTGTAATGAAATAAATTTATTTATCTAAGAATGTGGACATACACGACAAGACCCTACTTTGTGACGCATAATAGATGTTTATGCCTAGATGTGAGACTTATAAGACTAGGATATTATGGGTATTGGCATTTAATTATAGTCGGTACACTTAAACATTTAATTATAAAAAAATTCATTATTATTAATTTGGTATGTTGCCAGAGTCATTATTTGAGACTTATTGGGATGCGATTTAGATCACACTTAGATGATGGGTGAGGTGTTAAACTCATGCGAGTAACGAAGGTGGAATATTTATTTTGCATCAACTGTATTATTTCATCTTAAATTAATTAGGTTAATTCTTGAACATCTAGGGCCCTGACCCAAATTTAAATGTTTTCTCCCCCTAAGTTCTCCTAGAATTGGATAGATGGATTGTGCTGTAGCAATCTCACAGTTTCTTTCATTCATCAATTTTTAGATTCTTCGATTCTAGCATAGATGCTTTTCTGCCAGAGTTAGATATTTTATTTGTAACAGTTGTATAAGCCTGACTTTACATTATGTTGGGTTGTGGAATTTACTTTATAGTTGGATTTATTATATACTTGGTGTTGGTTCGAATTTATCTATTGTAATGGAAACATTCATAAAGTTCAATACAGGCCTTTAAAATAATATAATATATATTACGTTTGTGCTGAGAATGGTATGAATTGACAAGAAAGCCCTATCTTAGATGTATCGTGCTTAGCAGCCATTACGTGAGAAAGTAGGGGTTGTTACACTTTCTGTCTCTATGGAGTGAATTCATTAGAGTTTTGGTAGGGTTGTGAATTAACTATCCTTCTAAAGGTAGGTGAAGGTAGGTATATATATGGCTGGGGTGGTGCCATGCGCACCCCAGGCATGTAGGAGGCATGCACAATATCAAGTGGCCAATGTCATCTGGTCACCTATCATCTGTGCTTGTAAATAATGATTGAGAGATATTCTCCACACATGAGGTGGATGTTGTCCACGTGAGGTTCTCAACCCACAAGTACTGTCCCACGCGTCATCCATTCCACCTGCCTTGCCAGATGTGCCCTACCGAGGTGAGGTGTCAGCCTGGCCGAGCAAGAGACCTCTGAGGTTCTATTAGATCACATGTTGGTAATCGCCAAGTGGAGTCTCGAATAACTAGCATCAGGCCAAGATGAGCGTATAATGAGTCTGATGAAGTCTCGGCTTGTGGAAGGACGAGATCGAAATAGTTGCTATAAGATTCTTTGTGAGGGCACGCTTCATAATGTCGGCTCGAGCTAATCTAGTCTTGAGTGTAGACAAGGTCATACTTAGGCATATCAGGAATCATTATCAAAACCCATTGATCTTAAACTACAGCACACTCAAAAGCTAAGCATATAACATATTTTTTTTCACTCAATTCGTTTGAAGTTATCATTTTCGAAAACCAAACAAACTAAACTCGTTGGCCTTGGATATTTTTTGTTTATGTTTCCTTTAATTTTTTTTTATATATAGGCTCTTTCCAATGGTGGCTTCCCTATAAAGGAGATTTTCTCCTTTCGTAGACCTTCCTGTACACCATTATATATTTTCAATAAAAAAATCTCACGGGCAATGCTTCTTACCTGCACAAATCTCATATAGTCATAAAATATATAGATGGAAAGATGAATTGGAAAACATGTCATGTAACTCAAATATAATATGTGAAGTTAAAATTCAAAGAACTCGTTCATGTGTTTGTGGAGGCATATAAAAAGTGAATCCATTATGTGAATCAAAGTCGAAACAACTCCATACAAGCATGAGTAAGAACAATCTAGGTATTGAAAACCATACCCAAATGTCCTAGTCACATGGAAAGTATATAATAAAATGGATTCAAATACACCAATATGCCACACAAAATGTGTAAACTAAAATACACAAAACTATAAAAAAAATTAGTTTTTATTAAAAATTTCAAATCAATTATACCAATTAAAAAAAACTCAAAAGACAAACAAAATCTTTCTGTATTGTTCAATACGACTCAACAAATGTTAAATAAAAATACAAAAGTGTCAAATAACATACGACTAGCGCGCGCGCGCACACACACACACACACACAGATATATATATATATATATATATATATATATATATATATATATATATGATGAAGAACAAAAGTTTGTGTATGTAAACATGTGAACACAATCAACCATTAGATATAGCATGGTAAGTATCATGTGCAAGAAAATGAGAATCATTGAGTCTAATATGTAAAGCCTCCAAATTCTATTTCCTACCCACATATGTGTAACACGATGATATAGGGTTTCGTAAACCTTGGTGGATCAAGACTAAGACCTCCGATATGATAATTTTTAAGATCAAGCAACAATGCCTAGGGTGACCTGTCCTATCGCAAACGCATGGTCTTGGCTTGGTGATCAAAAGCATTTGTATATCGAATCCAATTCCACACTTATAATCTTTTATTTGGACGGTGCCTAACATCTTATTCAACTTCTCATACCTAGATCTCAAATCAAATTTTACACGATTCAAGTATCAATATCTCTTCAAGATCAACTATTCGAGACTCTAATAAATGCCTAGACTCCTCAAACTCAAGCATATCCTTCTTTATAACCTCCATCAATCCACAAAGGCTATCTCTCTCACCCTCAATATACTCTATCTTCTCTTAAAAATTCCCCTCATATACCCTAAGATCCTGAGTTAAAATTATCTCATTATTTCCTATGGCATGCTCTTTCAACCTAGCTTCCAACTTCAAGTCTTCCTTATTCACATTCAATATTTTTGCATACAAATCATGGAAGGAAAATTGGAGTTCACTCTTGTACTACTCTTCTTCATCATCACTCTTTTCTTCACTCTATTCCCCATCACACATTTGGGATGCACAAACGATGGCCTCATAAAAATCACGCGTAGAAATATCTTTATAGGAAGATTTCTCATCAAAGCTCACATGACTACCCAGGGAGAATTGCTTCCCTCTTTCAAATTACTCTCACCGAGGATGACATTATATGCATTCGATTTTTTGCCCTCCTTCCTTACTTTAGTGGGGCACTAAGTTAGGATATAGCCATAAACCTCAAACCATAAAGCCATTTCGATTAATTACTCGAAAAGTTATCATTATAATTTTAGGGAAGTGATTGATCTTGTTATCTCAAACTTTTTCGCATCTTTCGGATGCTTTTGAAACTTGAGAATTTTCTTGAATTTCTTTTCTAACAAGGCCATATCTTTGGACTTAATGTTAGATTCATCATTCAAAACATGTGTTTTTCCTGCCAGACTTTCAAAACAATGCCCTTGTTCTTCTTATTCATTTTTCATGAAAATAAGTCAAGCTCACAAGTTTGTTGGTCACATACAAGATCTTCATACTTTTTAGAATTTAAAGCACCCAAGGAATTCAAAACAATCACATTTGATTAAAACTTTCAGACAAGTGCCTTAAGATTTTCTTCATTACTCGGTTATCTAGTATTCTCTTTCCTAAGGTAAAATATGAGTTAACTATGTCGGATAATCTACTGTAGAACTCATAGAAGGTTTCAATGTCCAACATCTTAATCGTTTCGAACTGATTTATGAGGTTTTGGAGTTTAGAATATTTGACAACACTAGTTCATTCATGGGTGAGTTGGAGTATGTCCAAACTTCTTTAAACATCACACAAGTCATAATACAGTGGAACTCCTGCAGGGTAACAGATCGAAATAGAGCATTTAAACTATGTAAATTATAACTTTGTAACCCATGTTCAACCTCACGCCATGAATTTATGGGTTTGGGTAACCTATTTTCTCTAACTAAGGTTGTAGTTGGGGACCAGCCAATAAGTATCGTATGCCATACCTAATCATCTATCGCCTTAAGTGTTAATTTCATACGCATATTCCGGTATTCATAGTTTGACGCCTCAAACATCAGGGATCTAAGACCATTAAAACAAAAAAATTAATGCCTAAAAATGCTAAATCTAAACACAACAACTTTGTATTCTAACTCTGTTACCAATTTAAAGAGGTTTGATAGCTCAGGAAAGGATGATCTAACTAACAAAAAGTGTATTTAAAAAAAAATCAAATTTAATGAATAAAACTTTTAATAGATTAAACACAATAAATTTGTGTAACACTTTTAAACAGTTTTTTGTGAAAATCCGATTTACCCAATTTTATATTTTTAACCGAAAACATACATCTAGGCGGTATTAGATAAAATAAATAAAACATCCACTATAGGCCGATGAAATGGGAAAACCTTGGACGATCGAGCCAAACAGATTACTATGATAAGGTTTTGCAAATACAAATTGTAGACTTACTCAATGACTCGTCTTGTAAGAGAGACTTTTTATAATTTATAATAGCATAGGCTTTTTGGTATATGGGTGTATCCCGTTACAAATCAGAATTTCAAATCAAAAACGACATTCACATTCCCTCCATGATCATTAAAGGACATATTAGTGGTCGAGCACTATTTTCGTATTTATCACCAACACTTTATGGAGGTATACAACTTGTAGTTGTAATTTCTCAATTAAATTATATTCCAGGATATATACTTTTTAAAATCGAGGTTTTTTTATAAAAAAATTTTAAAGATATTTTTTTATCTCGTTCGAATGATATTATGATCTCATTAAAACGATAGTTGGTTCTCGTTAGAATGAGCTTCGAACGACCATCGAATGAAAATACTTTGTTTATCAGGTACACTCTCCTTGGAAAACCGTTAGATGTTGTTCGAAAGGAAATCAGATGTTGTTCAAACAAGAGCAAATCTTATTAGAACAAAACTGTTGTTTTCATTCGAACGAGATGCTACTTTCATTCGGACAAGACCACCGCCTAGAAATTCATATGTTTTCTATAGAAACTAGTTTTGTTCATATTTTCTCAGGGCTTTTGGCGAAAATGAATTACCCATATTTGAACCAAAAGTTCTCATCTGTATTATTTAGAAAAACACTTTTCATTTCCAAATAATTCACCCCATGTATGATTTGTTGAGTTTATGAAAGCCCTAGTTTCCATAACTACATAAAACCCTTGTAGAGATCATTACATCTGAATTTTTGTGGATTTGAGACTCTACGACTGAAGAACAAAGGACTCCGTAATCCTGAGGTTGATTGGTGAATGCCGAGGGAAAAGCACTCCCTCTCGGCGGTGCTGGACTGCATGACAGTTTGTATAAGATTTGAAGACCATATGTGTTATACTTAGTGGATCAAAGTAGTTTGTGATCTGAATAGTGCCTATCACACTCTTCATAGTGTTGAATACCAGGTTTATCCCGAAAGGGATTTTGGCTTATCTTCTTAGAATCTTTAGTTTGTTTTTTTTTATTGAAGAATTTAATTTTCACACCTTATTGCATGCAAGCCTAAATGCCAATCAAGATAAAATTTGGGTAAATTTTGAATTTGTATTTGCGTAACCTAGCATACGGATTATCCATACCAACCCGCATTCACAAATTACTATCAGAGCTGGTTAAACTCAATTTTTGTATGATCCTTTAAAATTTTGGGTTTAAATGGATAATTAGTATAATATAATACCTATTTTTTATGGGTCTAACTATTCTTAGGAGAAATATTGGATGAGATTCCTTTTAAAATCTATTGATGAAAGAGTATAGCTTGTTTGTGGAAGAGGGTGGATACCACCCACTATGACCAATGGCGGTGTCATAGGTCCTAAACTTGTCACTTTTTGGACATAAGATGATTTTTAATGGTGTAATTTTAAATCATTTGGTTTAAGTTCCATTTATAGAGCAGTCACCCCTAATGAGTTTTTCCATATCATGACGTGCACCATATCTAAGGAAGCTTAGGATACCCTCCAGCTCACTCATGAGGGTACTAATTATGTGAAGGCTTCTAAGATTTAAAACCTCACCACAAAGTTTGAGACTATTACTATGCTAGAGTCAGAATATTTTGATGAATTTTATGCACGATTGTCGCATATCGTTAACTCTTGTTACAATTTGGGGGAGAAAATTCCTTAGACACATGAATTAAAAAAGATTTTCATATCCCTTCCATCTTGATTTATTCATAAGGTTACCGTCCTTAATTCGTTGGGTAATTTAGATACACCTACATTAGAAGAACTCATAGGAGACCCTGAAACTTATGAGATTGATATGTTCCCCAAAATTGTTAAATGTGAGGAAAAATGAATTGATTTAATTCAATCTAAAAATAAAGAGGAGGTTTCTTTTGACTCTGAGTATGATTTTGATCTTGATGATCTTGACCCGTTTGCAAGCAATTTAAAAATAAATCTCAAACTTATATTAGAAACTAATTCAAAAGAAAACAAAAGATTTGAAAAAGCCAAAAAAATATAAATTGGGCAAGAAAAATTTTGAAAAATAAAGAAAAGAATACCCAGTGAAATATAAAGAGGGGTGTTATGAGTGTGAGGATAAGGGTCGCAAAGCTCATGAGTGTGCTACGAGATAAAGAGACAAATAAAAAGAAAAATTGCCTTCAATGTCGCACTTAGTGATTGCGATGTTGAGTTAGTGGATTCAGGGGGCGAATCACCTCATGGACATAACTTCACTGCTTTCACAACTAGTCATGTTATTACATCGAGTACACCTCATGCCGACGAGGAATTTTCTAAACATGATGTCCTTGATAGCGAGTCTAGTCATTCCGAGAGAGTGAGGGAGGTAACATTTTGAGTGAAGGAGAGAGTGACCTTCAACGTGCTTATGCAAAAGTTTACGCCAAGTCCTTTAAAATAAAAAAGCAAAATAAAGTTTTAGAGCTTAAAGGTTTATCTTTAGAGAAGGAGTCGAGAGAGAGAAGCTCTTCGGTTTTCTCGGGGGAGAGAGTCATTTTAGTGGAGAGGGAATATTCTGACTTTACCAACAAAGTGTCTAGTCTTATAAGAGATCTTAAAGTAACTCAGGAGATTCATGACAAACTTGAAGCCCTTCTATCCAACTAGAGAAAGATCTTGAATGTGCCCGAGAGGTCATGGTTAATATATAGTATGCATCTAATAAGGTTGGAAAGATTCTCTTTTGTCCCTCTTTTGGCTTTAGGGAGAGGCGAGAAATAGGTTACGACGGTGCATCCATTTCTCATACCACACAAAAATTAATCCCGGAAATTACGGTAGATCCTTATGGTCCTCGACCTAAATCAGAAAAGAAATTTACCCAAACAAATCTATGTTTGCAGCTATTATAAATGGAGAGGTCACCTGAGGGAATTTCACTACAAGTTAGGAAGAAATCAGCGTACTCATACTATCATGAACCGCTATAGCGACTTTTCTACTCTTAGAGAGCATGTTAAGTTTTTAGTCGCGACTTCGCAAATATTAATGGAAGAATTTAAAAAGATGTCCATGCCATTTGATAACGCTTCTAATGCTAAGACTATAACCAACAATGATAAAGTGAAACAAAAGGTTACTTCCAACTAATTACCTTAGAAAGACGACAAAGCCTTTGTTGTTCACATTGCGCTCTAAATTCAAAATACTTCCTAATGGTATTTTGATAGTGGGTGCTCTAGGCACATGACCAGTGACATTTCATTTTTTTAATAACCTGGTGGATCTCAAGGAAGGAAAAGTCACCTTCGGAGATGGGAGTAGGTATAGTATTTTAGGACATAGATGTGTTCATCTACTTGAATTTCCTAAACTAGAAAATGTGTTGTACGTAAAAGGGTTAAAATCAAACTTAATTAGCATAAGCTGATTATGTGATGCAAACTTTGTGTAAAGTTTGACTGATCCGAATGTAATGTGTATGATCAATCCGCTGAACTATTACTACAAGGAGGGAGGACTGAAGATAATTTATATAGGATCATGTTCAAGTCCTCATTTGTGTGCAATAATACCACGCTCTCCTCTATGAATGTTTAGAATCAATGAATAGGCCATGTGAACTTTAAAGATCTTAAGAGATTAGTGAAAAATGACCTAGTTCGTGGCTTACCATCACCTGGGATAAAAATTTCCTCGATTTGTGGAACTTTCCAGTAAGGAAAATAAATTCAAAGGTTCCATTGGAAGTTCAATACCATTACAACCTCATGTGTATTGGATTTTATTAACATATATCTCTAGGTCCTACTCATTCGGGGAGCTTGGGTGGGAAGAGATACATTCTCGTGATGGTTCATGACTTTTGAAGATACTCTATCATGGGGTTTCTTAGGGAAAAGACCGATACAATTGAGCTCCTAACAACCAAGTTCATGTCATACAAAACCAACATGGTGTCACTATTAATTGAATGTTTAGTGATAACAACACTGATTTTACAAAAGCCATAGGGGATAACAATTCAGATGGAGTGGGCATGAAACATGAGTTTTTGGCTATTCGTACTCCTAAACAAAAATGGGATAGTTGAGAGGAAAAATCAGATGATACAAGAGATGGATAGATCCACGCTTCTTAGGATAAATGTACCTAGATATTTTTTGAAAGAGTCCATGAGTACTACAAGACATACGGTGAATAGGGTATCTTCATCCACACATGCTACACACCCCATATGAGTTGTGGATAGGGAATAAACCTAGCCAATCGTATTTTTGTGTCTTTGGGAGTAATTGCTACATGTTGAGAGAGAGAGAGAACTTAGGAAATTTTAACTCCCGCATAGAAAAGGGGATATTTTTAGATTATTCATCACCGAGTACGGTTTATACGATGTTTAAACTTGGAAGATCTAAGATTATGTAGTCATAAGTGTCACATTAGAAATGACGAGACGCGGGCATTTATTGACCCTAGCCCTTTGTGTGAGAATGATGCACCCCCGGTAACGATCCCCCCATTCCTCATATTACCCCGGTGGACCCCACTCTTGATTTAGAGGATCCACCCCTCTTGGGTATGAAAGCGTCACAACCCTGCCTCTATATTTGGTGATCCTACACAGGTGTTAAGACTCGCGGTCAACTTGATAATGTGGTTAGCTATTTTTACTACATATCCTTAGTTCAGCCCGAGAATGTGAAAAAATCACTCAAGGACACGCTTTAATATTCGCTATGCAAGATAAGATGTTTTAGTTTCACAAGATTCATATCTGGGAGTTAGTCCCCTAACCTAGAGAGACTAATATGATAGGTGTAATAACCCGCATTTTGACTGAATTGATATTGAACTAATTGAATAAAATTTTGACTTAAAAATAATACCTTGTGATAAAATATTAATAAGTAGATAATTAATTAATACAAAAATTATATCCGTATATATATTCGAAATGTTTTTAAATGAAATGTTAAAATGAATACATTGCGATACGAATACGTGACTTAAATATTGGAAGCGAATTAATGCGTTAAAGACTCGAGAGGGTTAAATTGGGTCAATGGCATTTTTGTAATTAAACTAACCCTAGGTATAAATTGAAAATTTAGAGAAGAACTCTTCATTTCTCATTACACACAAAAAAGTATAGGGTTTTGGTAGAGAGAGAGACAACCGAGAGCTCTTAATGAGAAGAAGGAGAAGAATAAAGTTGCATCTTGGAACTCTTAGAAGTGGGTCATCTTCTTCACCAATACCTCCCTACACATAATAAAGGCAAGTTAACCCAAATATTTAAATCTTGAATGTTTGATTAAAAAGTGTATGAACATGAGTTCAATCCCTAAATCTTGAAATTGTAGAGACGGAATTAATATGTAAATGATTTAGGTTGCATCCAACATGAAACGAATCGAACTCATACAAATAAAGAAAAAAGGTCGAACATTGTATATTGGTTTTGGGTCTATTTTAAAAAGAAAATGGTATCACACATGCAAGTGCCTGTATAAAATCAAGTCTTGAACAACTTATAAGTTTTAAGCTTCTTCAAAGGCAGATCAGAAAAGCCTCAAATCTGCATTTTATATTGCTGGGCAGAATGTTGTTGAAATAAAAGTGATAAAGTTTTTCATATTTTTTGTAAGATAATTGTGGTGTTGTGCTTAATCTTCTAACTTGATCATATACCTATGTTATCAGGGATATATCACCTTGAAATGATTTTGATGTTTAATTAGTAAATTAATTTTGCAAATTTTCTTATATCATAAATAATGTGGAGCATACACCAGACTAGTCCTCCAATCCACGTAGGCATATGTTGAATGTGATTATGCCATGTCGGAGATAAACCTTTGGAACCAATTAAGTGGTTGTAATGCGGGCCGGTTAGGAAAGCCTTAGAACACCATGTGATTTAGGACTTAGTATGATTGCCCTTACCACGTAATATTGGGGAATATTCGGGTGTAAGCCTATCATTATGGCTTATTTCCCCGGGTAATGATAGTGACCTGATATGATTTGTTGTGTGAGATATTATTCTTATGTTTTAAATTTAATATCCCAAATGGATACACTTGATATTATACTTGAAGGAAATATTCCAACACGATAGATAGTGAAGTGAGATCAATAATGTTCAATTATGATACGATATGACATTACACATTATTCGGGTTCGAATTAGGTAGTCATGATATAGGAGCATTGGTTAGGTAATTCAACGACTTAATTACTGGAGACAAGTTGTGTTGAGCATGCATTGATTATGCAAACATCTTATAACTGTATTAATTTTCTTGCAATTTACACCCATTTTTATGTCTCCTCTCCCCTCTCCTATATATATGCATTATGCAGGTCCTTGCCCCGCTGGACAGTAGACTGTGGAGCTAGATGACCTCGCATCTATTATTAGGATCTTGTAATGGTGGACGTTGGTCTTTATTTTATTGTTTTCACTCTTCCTTAAAGTGCGGTGTCATAGATTTACCATTATTAGGGATTTGAGAGTGTTAGGAGGGTTAAATTATACACTCTACCCTATTTCTTTTTGGGCGAGTATGTTTGGGCATTTTATATTCAGTATTGATATTACGTGTGGATACTATAGTTGATATGGTTTATTTTGGTTACACGTATGGGAGTGTACATGTTTACTTAGTTTATTTTGTTTCTATTTCTAGTATCAACATATTGATAACTTGGCCTAAAATTTAATTTGGCGTAGCTAACTAAATTAGATTTAAAAGGACGAATTGTCACAGTTGCTATCAGAGTACTCGGGTTTTAGAGTCTTTAGGGATCGGAGGTCATCCATTATGTTTGTTATGCACCGTTTATTTGATACTTAGAGATTTATGACTAGGTTTTGTATTTTGTAACTTTAATGATGATTCAATCCACTGATCTGACATGGTCGACTATGAGTGCTCGAGTGCATGTGAGGGGTTCGTTGTTTGGATTTCACTTACGATACGCTCCACGCATGAGGGTTTATTTTTTTCGGGAGTTAGTACTTTTGACATGATATATATCCATCACTGTTTCACTCGATTACATATGTGATATATGATTTGAAATTTTCCTTCTTGTTCTCATAATATGTGCTTACTCTCTTCAGATAAGGAAACACAGTGCTAGACTGGCAGAGCAACAGGATGGGAGGGGGACCAGGAGCAGCAGGCCCCACCCGCACAGGGGGCCGTAGGAGGTTCATCCCAGGCCTACTTGACTGTCATAGAACATGTTGTAGCTATATCCATAGAAACTACATTTTCGTTGTAGCCATCTCCCGCGCGAGTGCTAGCACAGACCCTGATACCACATGTTGTCATCGCACCACTTGTAGTGTCTCAGCCGGAGCCACATGTGCCAGTAGTTGTGAAGCCCACCTAGGCATATATTGTGAATGTGTTTAACAAAAGGAATCCACCTTTATTTTCTAGTGATGTGTGTCCGTTGGAGGCACTTTTATGGAAGTGAGATATATGTAGACATCTGGGATTGGTTGACTACACAGGTGGTTGGATGCTGGATTACCGGTGGAGGTGAGATGGGTCAGCGTGTTGAGGAGGGGTATGGGACTCGCCTACGTGGTTGGGTCATCGAAAATGAGAATGGTGATGGCTTTTGGCAGAGGTGGCCGACGGTGATTAGGGATGTGTGTCTAGTTGTGGTGTGTGGATTTAGTTAAAAAAAATATTTAGATCCTAAATAAATATAAAACTAAAAAAAAGTAAAGTTTACTAAACTAAAAATAATTAAATCCTTAACCTAAAAATAAAAGACTCAAATAATACTAATAATAATAATAATAATAATAATAATAATAATAATAATAATAATAAGAATAAGAATAAGAATAAGAATAATAATAATAATAATAATAATAATAATAATAATAATAATAATAATAATAATAATAATAATAATAATAATAATAATAATAATAATAATAATAATAATAATAATAATAAAAAACTAACTAAAAACCTAAAACCTAAAAATAAATAAATAAATTAAAATCTAATAAAATGTATATATATAATATAAAAATATTTGACACACAAAAATGGCCCCTAATATCTACAACTATACCCACTTAAATAAATAAGAAAAATCCTAAAAATTATATACGACTCAAATAAAAATACAAAAAGATATAAAAGTACAAACTAAATACACAAGGGGCTCGGATGATGGCTAAGACTCGGTTTAGGCTCGGGTTTGAAATGGGCAAGGGTTCAGTGTATCGAAACTCATCGGGCGTGCTCAACGAAACTTCAGATTTCAAGGTTGGTTTGATTTTCTTCACTGGAGGCTTTTAACCACTAATTTATTGCAATCAACTTGATTTAGCACTATTTGATGGTGCGACTTACGATTGACCTGCAATATAATAAATATGAACATAAGGACAATTTTATTAAAAATGGGCGCCTAAAATACTTTTGTTCAAGGTATAGAATAGTCATTTTTGGGAGCTTATCAATTACTTTAATACGTTTGGAGTTATTCATGACTCTTTCCATGCCACTTCATTTATGTTTGTCGCCACCCAAAATAAATGTTTATGAGTATATTTAAAAAATCAAGTCCAGTGAGAAAATGGACATTTCCCACCTAAGAAACACATACACTTCTCTGAACGTGACATACCCGTTTCGGACACTCCAACACTTGTACGATAGCTCGCGTGGCATGTCGGACTTGCTATGCATTTAAAAAAAGAGGACAGTTCACGGATATGGCCCAAACATTTTGTATACACGACGGGGTACCAAAATTAAAGAACTCTAAGAAATTTCAATGTCATCTTGTAAAATTAAATCTTTAAGGATGTATGAATAATAAGAAGAAAAGCTAAAAGAATGAAGTTATTATCTCCCTTAATTTAAATGCATATCTTTGACTTACAATTTAACTGTCATTATGAAATATTGAACCATATTAATTTTAAGAAATTAGTTCCACAACTATTTTTTGTTTTTGAAATGAAAAGTAGATGAAAGTATATATATATATAAATATATATATATATATATATATATATATATACACACACACATATAAAATATATTTATATATCGTCATGTCTTTGTTATGTCATGTCATTATTTTATAAGTTTGATGCATCGTCATGTCCGCGTTGTGTCGGACAAGAAACACGTATCTGTGTTTGTGCTTCATAGTTTCCCATGAGATACTTGGATAACATTGATTATTTTTTCAACGGTGATGCATGTTTGAATTAATTTGGGTCCATCACATATATAAAATCATAATTGAATAGTAAACTAAATTAATAGCATTAACTACTTGCAAAGGACGTGAATTATTTAACACAAACAAACATATCAATAATTTTTACTAAAATTCACACAAACAAATATACAAATATTTTCATAAATTAATCTTAAAATTATACTATAACAATCAGTTGACAATTCGGGTTTTCAATTGGCTCACCCTCAACTTCCTATCACCAATACAAATCAATCGAGTACAAAAACTAATGATATTATTAATCAATGACCAAGAATTAAAATTACCTTTATCCGTATCAATTTGATCATAGTATAAGTTGAATGTCTGAAACTAGATTAGCTCAGTGGATTAGATCATTTAGTTTGTCTTTCTGCATCATCCAAAAATCATATTACAAATTTTAAGGTCAACCATGTATCTCTCATTGCAGCAGTTGAAACACAAGTAGAATAGACTAACTCCTAATTATTAAACACATAATTGAAATAAAATTGCAAAACCAACAGTATATCCACTAATTCAATAAAATTAGTAATTGGTCCACCGATTAAATCGGTATGGTGCTACTTTCCCCCTCTTATGCAATCTTCCAACCAATTCAATTAAGAACAAAAAACCTTGATAATATGATTAACCAAGAACATGGGTGATGGATTGGGCTGGTGCTAGGGCTAGAGAGGCTAGGTCTAGAGCATTTAGGGCTAGGTTTTGGGCGATGAAGGTGCGGGTGAAAAGAAGGAGAAGAATGACTGTGTCTTTTCATTTCTTTTTTAATTTATTTGGCCCTTTGGGTGATAGAATAAGCGGTAAAGTAAAAATTTAGTGGAGGGAACCAAAATTTCTATGGGCCATCTCATAAGGTATAGCTTTTGAGACGTCTATTAATTTCCCGTCTCTTTTGGTAGTACTTTTTGAGACGGGCGACAAAAGCTGTCTTAAAAGGTGTAGTTTTTAAGACGGTTAAATTTAGATGTCTCAAAAGGTTAGTTTTAGAGATCCAATTTTTAACCGTCTCAAAATGTTCCGCGTTAAATAGTACTTCTTTTTTGTAGTGGCTCCATAAATCAGTAGTAGAGTAAAACCCTACAATGGTTTTATGTATGCATATAAAACTTGGGTTTGAATAAACTTAAGAAATCAAATAAGGGATGTATGATTTGGAAAAGAAATGTGTTTTTGTTAAACACAAAGATTAACACTTTTAGAATAGATATTAGGAATTAATTTTCGCCAAAAGTCTTGAGAAAAACTAATCAAAATATTTGTTTCATAGGAAAAACATGTTATTCTAGGTGGAACCTTCGTTTGAACGAGAAAAGGATCTCATTCGAACGAAAATAACATCTTCATTTTAATAAGGTGAATTTCATTCGAATGACAAGCCAATGCCATTCGATAATCCTGTTAATGAGCTTCTAGTGAGTTCGGTTATGTTAAATATAGAAAACTCATCAGATGCCTGTTTGAAGCCTATTTAAATGAAAATATCATTTCTTTCTAATGAGACCTGCATCTTGTTCAAAGGAGATTAAGTTTTATCATTTTCACAAATTATTTTTGTAAAAATTTTCCTCAGGTGAAAATTAATACCCTAGAAAATAATTCAAGTGAGAAATGAATTCAACAAGTTTTTATACCTCCATAAAAGGTTCGTGATGATTCTAATGACTTGAATCTCGAACATGAATCTTGGTCATTAATATATCTTTAATTGATTGTGGAAGAAAATGCAGATGTAGTAATCGATTTCTAAAAATGGATTGTAACATGATACATCAAATTACATAAGCTATTGAGCAACTATAAAATCTTGCTCTTACACACTATTGCATTCTTCTTAGTTGTAAACAACCACATGCTTCCTAACATGTTTCGTACACCACTTGTAGATATTTATGCTTAGTCACACTAGCACGCACTTCCACATTACGAACACTTGTATATATCCACTAATATCTTCCCTTATGCATATTACCATGTAACTCTCACTTTACAGATACCTTTTACTCAGTTATGTATATTCACATGACAAACACTTTGTATATGCCATCGTTCTTTGTATACACTATGTTCTTCATGTACATACTTCCTAGTTTCACTCTTTATATTTTCCCCATCCCATGATACTCGTGTACATTATATGCTATACTTTCTATTAGTAGTATTTCTTCGCTTACCATACGTAAAAATCTCCATCAAATGATAATTATGACTCACGTATTTTGCACACTAAATCACTTGAGCACTATATTTTGACCAAAATTTTGTCCCAAACTAGGGGATGACTTCGTGATGGGTGTTAATACTATGGTGCTTGATTAGCCAAAGGGATATAATTCCAACCTTCCATTGGTCGAGTACCTTTGACGTATATCTAGCAGTTCCCCATGCATCATTCCACTCGACTGTACTCACGATGAGAGGTATATAGAAGGAAATTCATTCATGTACATTGAGTATATCAAATTCTTTCTCACACGTAGGGTATCCATGAGGTATATCTTGAGTAAATTCATGCACACTTAGGTATATCAAATGGCTTGTCCACATGTATCGATGAATGATTACCCATATAGGCAAGAGATGTATCTTGGAAGTGATGCCAAAAGGGGAAACCTTTCCATTAACTTCCTAATGCATCAACCTCGTATAGGCGTATGGCCTAGGACACTCATACCTAATTTTTCAGTATTAATGTGAAACATTGTCGATAATTTAAGTCACCTTAATGCCCGAATTTTGTGCTATTTGTCCCATTTTTAAAACAGGACCCTGTTCATGTGTGTGGAAATATGTTGTCTTTCATCGTGTACCCTATCGTTTCCTAAGCTCGAGTTATGTCCGACATTTCATTTTCACCCTAGGCGGAATATAATACAAGTAAAACCTAATAATAAAAACTACTAAGGGGAATTCCATTTCTTCCTTTTACAAAATGCCAAAAATATATTCTCCCTTTTTAAAAAAATTACCAAAATTATTACATCCTTAAAAAATTTGAACAATCCCTCTAAAAACTCTTCGTGGAGAACATTGCCCAGAATGCTAATGCCAAGAGAGAAATGATGGTAGTCCTCACTCAGCTCAGCGCTAATATTGATAATATTCAAGCAGAGGTCCAAGAGATGCAAAGAAATATGGTTTAGATTCCCTAGCCTGACATCGTCTTCCCCCATACTCTAGGTCCATAAACTCTAAAATCTTTATGGGCTACAAAAGACTAGGAGCATGCCCCACGTGTCGCACCAGCTAACGGGCAACCACCATCTCAGTTGCAGATGTAAAATCTTTCCCATATAGGGGGTAATTTCCTAGTTCCTACCCCTTTCGACCCTAAAGAAGAGTTAAAAATGATCACGGAGGACATTAGGTTGTTATCCAAAAAGCTCAACCAAGTTAATATCTTGAGGAACTAATTGGATTACACCTAGATGTCTCCCTATCCTAAATATCGATTGCCAAAAAATTTGAAAATGCATGATATTGAGAAGTTTGGAGGTAATAGATCTACCATCATACAACTTTATAGCTAATAGCATAAATGTTACAAAAGACTCTCAAGAAGACTGATCTTTAATATTTCCTATCACTAGAACAACACATAATTCATAATTTAGAGAATGTGGCCCAAGAATTCACGATGCAATAAAAATACAAGGGGGATCTAGAGGTCATCCGATGACACTTTGAGCTACTTAAGAACAACAATGGCTATTTGTTAGTAGTGTTGTCATACGGTGGAAGAAAAAGGATGCTACCATGGTAAAGCGTCCATGAGAGGAAGAAAGTGTGAGTATTGTGTAAGACATTTGTTTCCACACATCAGGACCACAATGGGAAACCAATACTGCCCCTATTTTAGAGTCCTCAGAGAGGTAGGGGTCGACATTGAAGAAGGGTTTATCAGTTAGAAAGATGAATCTGAGTCAAAGAGGATAACGGACAAATTCATACCTCATAAGTATGATAATCTTTCCAACACCTCTATTTCAACCATAAACAACATCTCTCAACTTACTACGTCATGGACACCCGAAAATCATCCAGTCCAATCAAAATAGAATACTTCGATCTCCATCCCATTTTATTGAAAGTTTACTAAGCCCTCCTATCTCAAAATCTCATCTAGCCTTAGAAACCTCGACCATTACTAGACATACTTCCCCGAAATTTCATGCATGATGCCTATTGCGACTTCCATCAAATCTCCAGGAACACAATTAATAAGTTCTTTCACTTGAAGAATGGTATTCAAAGCCTCATCGAAAAGGAGTTCATTGCCCTTCCAACTAATCCAAAGTCAAATATAACTCAAAACCCTCTACTAGCACACTAGACCGGTGTGATTCTCCTGCTTGAATTTATGGGTTACCCGTGGTCAACTCGGTACGACCACAACAATAGGTGTGAATTACAATCAAACAACCAATATAATGTTTCTAATCCAATTTTATTTAATCTAATTGTGAGAAATATGAATAAAACTCTTATTCTCACAGTACATAGGAGTGGGATGAGAGAGAGAGAGAGAGAGAGAGAGAGAGAGAGAGAGAGAGAGAGAGAGAGAGACCCATATTTGTAAGTAACCGATGTAGCCAAACAACCTCACAAGTAGTAGAAGCCATAGCATGATACTCAACTTCCGTGGAAGACACAAAAAATAACATCATGATTTTTTCTCTTCCAAGAAATAAGATAATCGCCCAGAAATACACAATCTAGTAACTTACTTGCGATCTATAGGATCACCAAAGCAATCAGCACCAGAGTATGCAGGAAGCGCCAAAGAAGAAGATGAAGGAAGTAAAGGACTCTAAAAGAGAGTACCCCTCAAGTATCATATTATACGATGAACAACTGCCCAATGAACCGTAGTAGGAGCAATAACAAACTGACTAATAACATGGACCTCATGAGATATATCTGAATGAGTAATAGTAACGTAAAACTACCTACCCACAATAGTGCAATAAAAGGTAGTATCAAGCACAAGAACACAATCATACGAGAAAGATGAACATTAAGCTCTAGAGGGCTATTAAGATCTTAGTATTAGTGAAGCGAGCATGCTCAAGAATGTCCCCGATGTACTTAAACTTTGAGAGAAGATAACCCTTTGGAGAATGAGCTACCTAAATACCCAAAAATTAACGTAGGGGACCCAAATCCTACATCTCAAATTAATGAGATAATTCAGACTTCAAAGTTATGATTTCACCAAACCCCAGTAATAGTTATATCATTAACATACAAATATACCAACATACGAGCACATGAGGTGCAGTTGATTAAGAAAGCTGAATCATGCTCACTTGGAAGGAAACCAAGGGAGGTAATCACGATTGAAAACTTCTAAAACCAAGCCCGTGGTGCCTATTTGGGACCATAAAAGGATTTCTTAAGACTATAAACTTCACCAGGACCATAGGGAACACCTAGAGGAGAGTCATATAAACCTCCTATTGAATATCGTTGTTCAAGAATGCATTTTTAACATCTATCTACGATATATGCCACTAACGGACATATGTAACAATGATAAGAGTTCGTATAGTAGTTAATTTGGCAACAGGAGCAAAGGTCCCGTCATAATCCATACCATATTGCTGAGAAAAACCTGAGAAGCCAATCTTGTTTTCTACCGCTCAACTGATCCATCTAATCTAATTTTGATTTTATATACCAAATGAGATCCAATTGTACACTTACCAACAAGTATGGGGACAAAACTCCTAGTATCCACTTGATGCAATGTAGAGAGTTCCTCGGTCATAGGCTACTACCAAAGAGGATCAAGAGTTGCCTATTAATAAGACAAAGGCTCAGAGAGGGAGTGAATATATGATATAAATGAAGAAAAATAATTTGAATAACAAGAATAAACAAAATTTGGTGATTGAGTGGACTTACGTGGACGTTTCGGATAGCGAGAAATAGGTTACAACATTTCAGCAGGTGCTTGGGTGGTCACACAAAAAGGGGGAGCATCAAGAACATCATATGTCAAAGTACCTGTAACAGTTTAAATATTAAGAATAAGAGTAACATGGGGTGGCACACTGTCGGTGGTGTAAGGTGCTTGAGATGGCACACTCTCGTCATTATCAGAGAATGAATCAATATTAAAGATATAAGATTTAGTGAGTTTGTGAGGACTATCAGGAATAAAAAAGCAAGGGATATACTCAAGAAACATAACATGGTGAGAGACATATAATTTTTTAGTAACTGGATCTGAACAATGATATCCCTTTTGACCCAAACACCTTTAAAGATTTGGAACGTTCCACATGAGGTCGAAGAATAAAAAAAGTACAACCAAAAACCTTTAAAGAAGAATAATCAAGGCAGACCCATACAACTTTTTAAAAGGTGACAAACCTGACGTTTGAGAGGTTGGAATCTTATCAATCATATTGGCAGAAGTAAGGAAAGCCTCTCCCTAAAACTCACTAGGGACATATACAGATAATAAAAAAGTGCGAGCAGTTTCAACAATTTGCCTATGTTTCCTTTCAGCAACATCATTTTGCTCAGGAGTGTCAGTACAAGATGATTGGTGAATAGTTTCATCTAAATCAAGAAACTCAAAGAATTTTTTAGAAGTATATTGCCCACCCAAATCGCATTTAAAACATTTCATAATAGTAGAATGCTGAGTTTTTGACAAAGGCGCGGAATTTATTATAAATATTACAAAAATCAAACATCGTTTCAGGAGAAAAACCTAATAGTAATGCGTATAATCATTAATGAAGGAAATATAATATTGAGACACTCCTCCTGTAATATTAGGAGAGGGTCCCCACGCATTATAATGAATGAGATCAAAGGATGCAAAAGTAGAGGAAATATTTTTATTAAATTATAAAGCTAAAAAATTTGCAAGGTTAGATTCGCTACAATCGGAGATATCATGACAGTGAAAATCTCCTAATATTCTGCAGAAGCTAAATATTTTAATCATGATCCTTAGACATGACCAAAATGAGAGTGCCATAAATAAAAGCTAGATGAATTTGAACTCAAACAAAAGGATGACAAGTCAACAATGGAAGCTTCAACAATTGGTACATTGAGTATCTCCACGATGTATAATCCCCCCTGCCTAGGGCCTGTCGTAATCACCTTCTGAGACCGTGGATCATGAACATGACAAAAGGTAGAAGAAAAGGAAACTGAGTAACCATCATCACATAGTTAACCAACAGAAACAAGCTTAATTATGAGCTTAGGACAATTATGGCTTTTAGCAAGGAAAAAAAATCATTGCAAAAGGTATATTTTCATTGCAAAACACCTTTTGCAACATTTTTTTCCTTGCATCTTTCCTCGCATTAGCCAACATGCTATAGATATTTTGAAGGAAATTTTGTCATGGTCTCTAAAAATATTTTGTAATAAAAATTTTCGTTGGGGAAAACAAGATATTTCATTGAAAAAACGTTCTCATATCTTGACTAAAAAGCTTTTGCAATGAAAATTTCGTTGCAAAAATACTAGTACATCCTCGCAAAAGATTTTTTGAGAGAATTAAAATTCCTTGTTAAATGTTAATTTTACATTGCTAAAAATATTTTGTAACACTCTTTTTCGTTGCAAAAAAGTTCTCGAATTTTGACTAAATCCGTTTAAAACGAATATTTCGTTGCAAAAGATACTAACAAATCCTTGCAAAAGATATTTTGAGAGAATTAAAATTCCTTGCTAAATGTTAATTTTACATTGGTAAAAGTCTTTTGTAACACTCTTTTTCGTTGCAATAAAGTTCTCGGATTTTGACTAAAAACTGTTTAAAACGAATATTTCGTTGCAAAAGATACTAACAAATCCTTGCAAAAGATATTTTGATAGAATTATAATTCCTTGCAAAATGTTAATTTTACATTGCTAAAAGTCTTTTGTAACACTCTTTTTAGTTGTAGAAAAGTTCTCGGATTTCGACTAAAAATATTTTACAATGAATATTTCGTTGCAAAGTATACTAATAAATCCTCACAAAAAATGTTGAGGGAATTAAAATTCCTTGCGAAATGTCAATTCTTCATTGCTAATAGTCTTTTGTAACACTCTTTTTCGTTGCAACATCTATTTTGTTGCAGAATTATATTAAATATTGAAAAAAATAAAAAAAAAATAAAGTAAACACACATGCTTAAAAGATGTTATATTATATTCAAAACATAAATATACTATTGTTCATGCCACATTGATGCTCAAAAGTAAATAATACTTCATAACTAAGAGATGAGTTTAAAATAGTTTTCTCATCACAAACAAAATGATAAAATCAACAGCTGCCATCATGCAACTTGATTCGAAGGGGCAGAAGATACTTCAGGAACATCTTCCTCGGGAGAAACATCTTTATCTAGCAGTAAGGTGGCCTTCATTGTAGCCATCTCTGACACAAGATCTTGGACTAGTTTTTTCAAATCTATGATCTCTGTTTGTAACTTTTTGTTCTCCAAATCAAAATTATGCCTGCATAGTGATTTCAAAGGTCGGGTACCAAGACCCTTTACGTATTGCGACCTCTTTCCAAGGACTTTTTGACAGATTGATGATTCATCAGAATCTTCCGAGCTTTTTTGCAATTCAATCATCTCTTTCTATAAAGAAAAAGAAAAGAATCTGTTACACTATCGGTTTGACTATTTTTTAAACTTTAAAAAACAAAATCGACATAGATTCCTTTGTTTATTTAAGAAATCCAACATGTTGTGACACACAAATCACTAATCGAACAACTATAGATACTAGTAAATCATCAATGCGTCCCTTCCATCGATTTCACTTTATTTTTAAAAAAAATGGGCAGAATTTCCTTTATTTATTCATGAAATCCAACCTACTGTGACACAAATCAATAATCAAAAAATCAATCCTGCTTGCACGGCTTGAGAATAATGCTTTATGTCTAAGCGTGTAAAATTATTTTCTTTTATATACTTACATAGTTAGACTTTATTTCTTCACTAATCCACATGTTGTCCTTCGTCCAATGAGTATCATAAAATACTTCAATTTGTCCTTTCGAAATCTCATATGCATTACCTGACTATTAGCATACGAAACTAAAATACATAAGTACATGTATCCACAAAAATTAAAATTTAACAAATTTTAAGTGCTAAAAAAATTACCCTGTCTTCATACAATTATTGGACAAAAGAGTTTATCCCACCACGATGAACATACTTGGCATTTGAATGACTAGCAAGCATCAAATTTACGCTACAAAAAAGTGATATACTTCAAGTTAATTTAATGAAACTTAAGAAAACATACAATTTTAACACAAAACATACATCAAAAATTATTACCTTATGTTCCTCTGTACTAAACAACGAGCAAAGAAATTTCCAATCTTCGTCCTTTTCCACATCACTAGGTGTGGCCATCCCCGATCCCCGTCGCTGAGGAAGAGGATCCTTCGGGTCCTGCGCGTCCCACTCGGGAACGCGCTTCGACCGGCGTCATTTGAGATGTGATGTAAAAAATTTAGAAAGATTCAAAGTCTTCATTCTATTTTAATACATGCGAAGCTACGATTGGACTTGTAACCAGGCTCACGGATAGGGTCCCATTTTAAAAATGCGCAAAAATTGGGCGGCAGATCGACCCGGAATTTTGGCAGAGTTTTGGGTTGAAACCGTCAATCTAAAGTGTGTGTCCTAGGTTTGACACCTATATGCAGGTATGCAGTTGGTTGGGTGAATCGACGTGGGTTCCCCCCTTTGGCGCGACTTCAACGATATACGTATTTCTCTTCCCGGCAATCGGTACGTGAGGACAAGTTATTTGATATACCTGACTGTATGTAAATTGCCTCACCATATACCTTGTGGGGACGATACTCATGAGAGCAAATTCGATATACTCGACGTACATGAATGAATTCCCTGTGATATACCTCCCGTCATGGCTTCGGCCAAGCGGTACGATACGGGGGAACCGTTCGATATACGTCGAAGTTACTTGGCCAATGGAAGGTTAGAGTCATATCGCTTCGGCTAACTGCGACCTGTCGGACCAGCGTCCATCATGAAGTAACCCTCCAGTTACTGGGTAAAATTTGGTCAATATCAATGCTCTTTGGTGATGTTGTGTGAATCATGCATGATTCCCTTATTAGTATCTTATGATGAGAATGCCTTTCTTGATTACGCCCAAACAGGGAGCAAAGTACAAGTACCCCAAAAGGTACACCAAGTATGGATAGGTGATTCGTGCAACATGGGGATATATGTGATCCTAGGTGCACGTGGTGTGAAGTTTACGTGGAGAAATTTCTACAAGTGTGTGAATATAAGCATAAGCATGGGATACACATGGAAAAGGGGAACATGCACATATGGGGGGGGAACATAAACAAATATAGCATCCATGCAAATAGAGTCAAGCCCAGAAAACAAAACATGTCCCCAGCAGAGTCGCCACTGTGGCCATCCCCGATCCCCGCCGCGTAGGAAGAGGATCCTTCGGGCCCCGCGCATCCCTCACGGGAGCGCGCTTCGGCCGGCGTCGTTTGAGATGTGATGTAAAAAATGTAGAGAGATTCAAAGTCGCCAGTCTATTTTACTCAAAAAAGACAAAAGAAAAAAGGGAAGCCACCCCGAAGGATTGCATCCAAAGACATACTGGTGCGTGCAAAACCAAAATGATTCGAGAAGGGTTCGGAGGCTTAGTTATGAAATGGGAAGTTGTTAGGCACCCATTCCGCCCTTTCGGTCTCTCATGGATATTTGCTATTTTCCTTTATATTTCCCCCCGTGATATGTGTGCATGTGTATATATAGAATGGAGGTAGGAATCCTCGACTTGTATCATGGAAAAGATAAAGCGAGTCATCCGTGGGAAGATATAATAATAATATTAGAAAGTAAGATTTACGCGATTACCCCTATGTTGATCGTTATAATGGACCGATAACGCATATGGAGCAATACGTCACTAAGAACAAGTATATAGAATATAAGGAAAATGGATTTAGGGAAGATAGAAAATAAGGGAAGAAGTGGGAAAAAGGACTCGAGTCCTGGGTTTTACCCCAAGACGCCTACATAGCCAATAAAGGAATCAAAGTACACGTAGTTTGCATGCAAAACAAGGGGTGGGGTTTATCCCATAAATCCAAATGGGGATATATTATTTGTGAATGTGTGTATGTGTGTAGAAAAAAGTGTTTTAGTTGTGAGAAAAGTGTGAAAAAGTGTGAGAATCCCTACTTGGAATTTATGAGCAAACCCTCTTTTTCTTGTTCTTTGGGTTTTTTATTTATATGAAAATATGAGATGTGCGATAATACTAAATAAAAAGTATATTTAAGATGTGTGAGATGAGATAATAAAAGTGCTAAGTAAGAAAACAAGTTATTGGGAATTTAAGAGAATTTAAGAGAGAGTTTGATAAATTTGGACCTTCTTGAAGATCTTGAGCTTGATCTTAAATGTTGGAGAGCAGCCCTTGCACTTATATTATGATGGAGAGTGGTTAATTCACCAAGTTTGATGAAAAGTGGAAGAAAAAAAGGGATTTGGAAGTTGAATTCACGCTGCCTTCGAGAGAGGTTTTTAGGATTCGCTGAGAGAGATTTTTCTCAGATCTGGGCTCCCCTTACAAATGAGGTGAAGGAATCCTTTTTATAGGCTCAGGTCAGTGCTGATCGGCATAGACCCATTCCTACCTATCAGCACCTGCCTGCCGATAGGCAGGGTCTGGAACCTGCCATTTGGCAGTGCGATTCAGGCTTTTTTGGAAAATTAGCCACCAAGGGCAAACTTTTGGTCAGAATCCTGCACGGGGCATACCGTTGGAAAGGTAATTTAGAGACATTTGAAAGTCCTTTGTAACTCTCCGGGGTTCAAGAGCTGACTTTGGGTCAAATATGTCTCGGAAGCGTTTGTCGATCCATTGGATGGGGAATCGTTCGGACGCAAATGGATCGTTCGTCCGGATGGTAAGTCCGAATCGTTCACGGGGCAGACTGTTGGAAAGGTTAGGAGATGTACTTATACATTCCAAAGAGTTTGTACCAGTTTGGAGAGTTGACTTTGGTCAACTAGGCCCGAGAAGCGTTCGGTGACCTCTCGGAGTCCAACGAATCGTTCGTCCGCGTGGAAAGTTGAAATCATGCACGGGATGGACCGTTGGAAAGGGTATTTAGTGCCCTTCGAATATTCATTCAGCCTCGATCGAGCTGAAGAGTTTACATAGGTCAAACAAAGTCGGGGATCGCTCGGTGGCCTCTAGGTCAGGTTTCGAATGCAAACGGATCGTTCGCCCCCATGGTAAGTCAGAATCGCGCACGGGGTAAACCATTGGAAAGGGTATTCATTGCCCTTCGAAGATTCATTGAGTCTCGGTCAAGTTGAAGAGTTTGACTTTTTGGTCAAACTGAGCCAGGGAGTGCTCGAGGGCTTTTAGGTTAGTACTCGGGACATGACCTATATTTGTAGTGATGAGTGGAGGTACTAGGGACCTAAGGAGAGTTAGGGGTAAGAAAATGGGGTGTCTATAGAGCCCCTCGATGGGTGAGTTTGGAATAAATGATGACCGTCGAATAGACACCAGATGATGTTTTTGAGGGAGTATGACCAATTCAGAGGGTCGAAGCCGATTCTGAGGACCTAAGGAGTGTGCTGGGGATGATCATTTCTGCGAATCAAAGCCGAATCTATGGGCTTAAGTGATGAGGGTGACCCATTTTCTGGGTCGAAGCCAATTCTGTGGGCTTAGGGTGAAGGTATAATAATCGAGGTAAATTCTGACCTAGAGAGTGGTGACGACCGAGGACTGAGATCAATTCTGACCTAACTCAGGCGACGATCCAAGATCGGGGCCAATTCTGACCCAAGAGTGGTGAGGACCAAGGACAGAGGTCAATTTTGACCTAACTCAGGTGACGATCCAAGAACAAGGCCAATTATGACCCAAGAGTGGTGACAACCGAGGACCGAGGTCAATTCTGACCTAACTCAGGTGACGATCCAAGACCAGAGCCAATTCTGACCCAAGAGTGGTGACGACCGAGGACCGAGGTCAATTCTGACCTAGCTCAGGTGACGATCCAAGATCGGGGTCAATTCTGACCCAAGAGTGGTGACGATCGAGGATCGAGGTCAATTCTGACCTAACTCAGGTGACGATCCAAGACCGGGGCCAATTCTGACCCAAGAATGGTGACGACCGAGGACCGAGATCAATTCTTCCCTAACTCAGGTGACGATCCAAGACCGGGCCCAATTCTGACCCAAGAGTGGATAAATATTGGATTTTGATTCTGCTGGAGGGAGAGCTTTATGATTTTGATCTGGGCTGGGGAGCTGATAGCTGGGGAAGCTTTTAGGAGGCCTTGCAGGGGGAACAACCTATTTTGGTGCTGTAAGAGATTTTCGCTGGGGAAGTGATTAGGATATCCTTAGAGATCCTCCGTAGCTTTTTCGGGAGGAGTTTCACTGGGTTTTTGAGGATTACGCTGGGGAAATAAGGGGTTCCACTCGGGGGAACACGAAACTTTTTGGTGAAAATGTTCAAAATCCATCTTTGGATTTTCAGGAATTTTCTGAGGATTTTTCGGGGCTTTCTGGTATTTTTTTGAGAATTTATGTACGAAATTTAAGGTGGGGTGCCTATCGGCATGGCATGAGGGATGCCATTTGGCAATGGCATGGACTTTTGGGCTGCCTCGGGAAGGGGAGGAGTCAGTACCGATCGGTATGGTAGGGGGAGGTGCCGATCGGCATGGCGCTTGGCATACTATAAAAGGGGGCGAATCCCTTCATTTTTTTCACAGCTTCTTTTACCTTCTCTCTCTTTGTGATTCTTCTGCAAATCGTTCTAGCATTCCGATCTTCAAGAAATGGCTGCCTTTGTGAGCACTCCATTCCACCGGGAGTGGTTGACCATTGATGACTGGGCAAATGTGGATTGGAGCGATAGGGTGCCCCTTGCTTTGGGGAGTGAGAACTCCTTTGATTCTCTCTGGGAGAGAGGTGGTGGGACACTGCCCACACCTTTCATTTCGGTTTCGGGGAGATGATTGTGACTCCCATAGACGTGAAGCAGCTACTGGGGCTGGATTGTGATGGAGAGCAGATAGAGCTGGATTGCTCTTTACGGGTGAGACCAGAGGCAGTGCATGCGGCACTCGGTGATGTAAGGAGGATAGTTTCTGGAGATTCTATCCGGCTGTCCCTGCTGAAGGAAGTTATGTTGGGTAGGGAGATTGATGTGGAGGACGGGCTCCAAGTGAGGCGGATGGCCCAGTTATTCATTATGCTGGTGTTGGGAGATTTCATGGTGACGTCGAGCGGCGACGTCGTCCATTTGTGGTTCTTACCGTACCTGAGGATGTTTTCGAACATCCCTTTCTATGATTGGAGGAGTCTGACCTTGGCGACCCTTTACCCCTCTCTGAATGCATTCAGCCGGTGTTGCCAGCAGACTTTTACTGGGGCCACATACCTTCTTGAGGTATTCTTTAATTTGCGCATTTCTTTTCATGCATTCGCATTTTCCTTATGCATCTATTTTTGTTTGCGAATTCACACGTCGTTCTATGAGGTGATTGGGTGCAACACCCCGCTGATCGCTTTGAAGGACGACACTATTGGGGACTTCTGCCGATTGTATCGATGGTGTAAGGCCAACCGGCAGTCGAAGGGATCTCTCTCCCTGGAGGCGGTGCGTCAGGTCTTGAATGACCTGACCAATGGTAGGGTAAGACTCTTTCTATTTCAGTCTTGGTTTTTGCACCTTCTGATCTTGTATTGATTTATGCTCACTTGGAGATTTTCAGGTGACCTTTTATCCCTGGGGGACAACCATTCAGGATGTGGGGGTGACCGGGGTGAACGCGCGGATGAGGCGCTTACTGGCGCATGAGTTCGGCCATTCCTGGTACCTCGGGGAGAGGGTGATTCGTTAGATTGTTGAGGATGTGGTGGTGCCACCCGCGCATCCTCCTACGTCTATGAGGCAGGAGCAACTGCTGCCAGAGAATGAGAGGATCGCGGCGATGATTGGCGAGTCCAACTTGCTATACATTGATATGGTCGCGAAGTATGACTATATGGACTTTGTGACGAGCTGGTTGATGGCGCCCAACATATATGATGTGTTACCTTTCTTTCCTGTGGGTTCGAGTCGGGCGGTGGGTTCTTCCCACAGCGGCGGTGGTTCGTCGGCATCTGCAGTAGCGGCGACCTCGGAGGTCCCTTTTGTGCGGTTGCATACCCCTTCATACAACATTGGGTGGGCTGATGGTGGGATGGTGCCTATGTTGCACCGTCCTCATGAGATGGATCCAAAGGAGTTGGGTTTGACAGAGGAGGTCCTTCGACTATCGGTATACTTTTCTGTTCCTTTCTCTCTTTCTTTTCTATTTTGGTCATCCTTGCTTTGATACTAATTTTGCCTTTTCTTGCAGCAAGTCCGCGTGTCGACCACTTGGCTCAGGAACATCAGAGACTAGATATCTTCAGTGACTGCCCATATTCGGGACGCAGTTCCTGTTCGTTCTTGCTTGGTGTCCTCTGCCTCATTCGGAGAGGACTCTGGCTCGAGTAGTGGTGGTGCGTTATCTCGCCATAGGGGGAAGAGAGAACGTCACAGGGGTGGAAGCTCTTGAGAGAGAGAGAGAATGTGGGTTCGGGCTGAGTCCTGTTGTTTTTTTTCTTTTTCTTTTTATTTCCTGCAAGATTGATGTAACACAGAACACAAATATATGCAATGCAATGGAGTTTTTTATTATCTTATGATGAATGAATGCACATGCGCTTTTTACTTTGCTGCTGAGACCGTAAAAAGGAATATTTTTTGGAATTTTTTGAAGGAAAGATTTTAATTAAAAAGGAAAATTATATCAGGAGAAAAAAGGGATTCCTGAAATTCTGTTGAGAATATCAATTTATTTTTATTGAATTTTATGATTTGTTAAAAGAGGAAAGGAGGGAAATTTCCAAAAATGGGGGGGGGGGGGGGGGTTACCGATCGGCAAGCACCCCAACCTGCCTATCGACAGTTCAGTCCAGTCCCATCAATTGAAAGCTTTGAATGGTACCCTCTTCAGCCTATGGTACCTTGTGGGGTAGGATTCCTTCCGATTTCTGTAGGGAATATGTCTCTTCTAAGGGTTTTCAAGTATAAAAAGAGGTGAGGGTGGAGGGTTTTCATCACACCTTTGCATTCTTACCCACTTGCCCACTATTTCTTAGCCTTGTAAGATGGCCCTCCCTTATAGCACCGAGTTTGACGGCTACCTCGAAGCCTTGGAAGCAATGTTCTCTTATAATGTCGACTATGATGCTTTCAACATGCGTCGAGTCTCTTTATGGCGCAATCGACCTCTTGAGTGGAATGTGCTGATGGCGGCGGTACAATTCTGGTACCCCGAAGACCATGTATTTCGCTTTGGGTTGGAAGAATTTTGTCCAACCTATGAGGAGTTCTCTGTCAGGCTGGGTGTAAATACCAATGTTGTTGCGGCTTTGCCGAAATTTTACCGTTCTAACAGGGATTTGTTGGCCGGCCTTCTTCATATTTTGCCTTCGGCGGCTAGGTCATTGGTTGTTGGAGGAATGATCTCCCTCCCGACGGTGCTGCAATCTGTGCATTTGTGGGAAATAGGTGATGCTGGCTATGCTGAAGCCGTTGTTCTGGATATGGTTTCCAAATTACTGCTGGTGACTGGGGAGGTGCAAGTGGAACCATAACTTGCAGCTATTACCTCATGGATGTCATATCGTCGCAATCCTACGGCGGTGAAACTAACAGAGACCCAGAATGGCCTGGATGGCTGGAGGGAAGGCCGTTCTAACTTTTTGAGAGGTAGCCCTGTGATGCTATTTATGTGCTTGTCTGAAAGATTCCGCTTGGCGACTCCTCCGGAGTATTCCTTGTCGGACGTACCCAACTTCTTTTCACTCTACTTCCTCAGCATTGGCATGTATGTTGTGAACTGGGAGAATTGGCTTGTGGAGCATGGGGCTCATGGGCTGTATTGGTCAGTACCTTGGTGGGGACAGCTGTAGTCCATTCTGGATCTAGGAGAGTATTCCTATGTGCGACTGGTTGGTCTCAGACATACCTTTTTTTATTTCCCTTGGCGGCTTTTTCGCCAATTCGGCTGGGCGCAGGTCGTGCCCCCTTGGACCTCAAATTTCTTTCCAGTAGAAGATTTGACTAAGCGCTTGCGTCTGTTTCTTGGGTCTTTGTGGGAAAATCGGCGTCCGTCGACCCGTCCCTCTTAGTCTATCGGGGAGGTTTGGCATATCCCCAAAGATTATATGAAGTGGTTGTGGAGGAAAGTAGTCAGTAAGATGTTGGCAGTAGAGACTGGACAAAGATGGTTTGTTTTATCTAACACCATTGAAGGGGGTGTTGTGGTCTTTTCAAAGATAGTTAAGGCTCATCGGTCCATGGAGTGTTTACAACATTCTATTCAGGCAGGGGAAACTTGGGGACCTCCGGATGTAAATGATGAGGGTGCAAGCTCCTCTGGTGGCTGTGGGTAGGACTCTTGGAGAGTTTATTTGTGTAATGGATGACAGTTGTGGGGATTTTATTTGGCTTTTATGGTAATGGGGAAGGGAATCATCTGTTCCTTTTCTTATGTAATCCGTAATGTAATTTCTTATTAATGAAATAAACAAGTTTCTGATCATCAAGATGTGCCTGATGAATTTTGCATTTTGAAATATCTATACTGATCGCTAAGGTATACATAATCCTTTTGTTCAAGTATTTTTAGAATGAACCACCGTTCTCGGAGGTAAGAAAAGAATAGTATTTTGTGAAAAAGAAAGGGTTGCACTAATGTGAGGTGTATGAGTTGCCTACGTACCTCTGGGGTTTTTGAAAAGTTTTAAAATAGTTTTTTGTAGAGGATCAGCCGCACGTAGTTCTAGGTAGAGAGAAATGAAGAGTTTTTTTTTAGAATAGAATGGGGATGAGAAGAGTCGTAGCGCGCCAAGATTTCGAACTAGGGGTAGAACTTCTTGAGACGGTCCAGATTGACTGGATGAACCATCTCTTCCCCATCTAGGTCAGTGAGCATGGAGGCACCTCCAGATAATATTTCTTTCACAATGTAGGGGCTGCTCCAATTGGGCTTGAACTTCCCTCTGGGGTCCCAGATGGGTTCTATTATCTCCTTGAGGGCTAAGTCTCCCTCTCAGACACCTCGTTCCTTGACTCTCTTGTTGAACAATTGCGCTATTTGGCGATGGTACCCTTGTATGTGGTACATTTCTTTTAAACTTCTTTCTTCTAGGAGGACTAGCTCATCAAAACGGCTTTGGCACCAGTCTTCTTCACTAACTTTTCTTTCGAGCATGATGCGTAGTGAGGGTATTTCTAGCTCCACAGGTAGGACTACTTCCATGTCTAGACCAGGGAGTAAGGGGCATCCCCAATAGAGGTTCAGATTGAGGTTTGATAGCCCCAGAGGGCGTACGGGATCCGGTCGGCCCAATCCCTACAACTTTCGGTCATCTTCCTGATGATGGCTTTGAGGTTCTTATTGGCCAATTCAACTGCACCATTGGTTTGAGGTTGGTAGGGAGAAGATTTTTGTCTATGAATCCCATAGTCGTTGACTACTTCTGTGACTTTTTCTTTGAAATGCAGCCCGTTATCTGATACTAGCTCGTGTGGGACCCCATATTGACAGATGATATTTTTCTTGAGGAATTTGGCCACTTTCTTGGCGTTCAATACTGCGTATGACTCATCTTCGACCCATTTGGTGAATTAATTGATGGAGACTAGGATGAACTCATGTCCGTTTGAAGCCCTTGGTGTAACCTTCCCTATGATGTCGACACCCCAAGTGGAGAATGTCCAGGGAGATGTCATGTTGTATAATTCTTACGGAGGCAAGTGTTGAAGATTGGAGAATTGTTGGCATTTGAGGCATCTCCGGACACAGGCGATGCAATCCTGGATCATGGTGGTCTAGTAGTAGCCCTGTTGGATGATCTTCTTGGCGAGCATGTGACCATTCATATGGGGTCCGCATTCCCCTCTGTGGTTTTTTGCATTATTTTCTCAATCTCAGCTCCTGCGATACAGTGTAGATGAGTTCCATCGAAGTTCCTTTTGAGTATGGATTTATGACAGATGATGTACTGGGTGTCCAGTCTTCGAAGAGTTATTGGATATTTCTTGTTGGAACCCTCGGGATACCTACCATGTTTGAGGAGGCACCAGATATCATAGTACCAGCAATCAAATAGTTTGGGATCTTCGGTGGAGACAAGCTCAATATGGTAGCAATGGGTCGGTTTGTCTTGCTTTTGAACTAGGAAGGGGGTCATTGTTATTCCCTTGGGCATGTCGACCATGGAAGCCAAGGTGTCAAGAGCATTGACTAGGTTATTCTTTGCTTGGGGTAGGTAATGGAAGGTGATATCTCGGAAACGGGAGGCTAACTCTTCTAATTGGGCATGAAAGGGTTGGAGCTTTTCGTCCTTGACTTTCCACTTTCTAAGCACTTGATCAATGATAAGGGCAGAATCCCCATAGACATCAAGGTATTGAATACCTTTCTTAAGATCAACCTTGAGGCCCACTGTGTATGCCTCGTATTCTGTCATGTCGTTGGTGCAAGGGAAATCCAATTTAATGGCGATAAGAGTGTGGGAGTCATCTGGGGTGATCAGGAGTATCCCAATGCCATATCCCTTTTTGTTGGCAGCGCCATCAAAGAACATTTTCCATCGAAGGCGGTCTTGAGTGGTGCAGAGGATATTTTCATCTGGGAATTCGGAGATCCGAACCTCCGCTTCTTTTACAGGGTAATCGTCGAGGTAGTTAGAGATGGCTCTTCCTTTAACAGCTTTCTGTGTGACGTACACGATATCGAACTCGGTTAGGAGCATCAACCATCGGGCCATTCGACTGGACAAGGCGGGTTTCTCAAGCAGGTATTTAATGGGATCCATTCGGGATAAAAGTTTGATGGGGAAGGTGAGCATATAGTGTCGCAACTTTTGGATGACCCAGATAAGGGCGACACACGCCTTTTATAAAGTAGTGTAGTTGACTTCGTACCCGATTAATTTGAGACTGGCATAATGGATGGCTCTTTCTTTACGGGGATCTTCAAGATATTAGGCTAGCAAAGCCCCAACTACAGTGTCAGTTAGGGTTAGGTATAGGAGCAAAGGGAGACCCGGCTGTGGTGGCATGAGCACTGGAGGTTGGGTCAGGTATTATTTGATTCGGTCAAAAGCTTCTTGGGAGGCCTCGTTCCAAACCTTGGTTGAATCCTTTTGGAGGAGCTTGAAGATTGGTTCATAGATGGAGGTTAGTTGGCTGATGAACCGGTTGATATATTGTAATTTCCCAAGAAAACCTCGGACTTCTTTTTCTGTTCGGGGCGATGGCATCTCAAGTATGGCCTACATCTTTGCAGGATCTGCTTCTATCCCCTTTTCGCTGACCATGAATCCTAAGAGTCTTCCCTTTATAACGCCGAAGACACACTTCTGTGGATTAAGTCTCATCTGATACCGTCGCAGTCGTTCGAAGAACTTTCAGAGACCTTCTCTAATTTTGGACTTTATAATCATATCATCCACATAAACCTCGACCTCTTTGTGAATCAAATCATGTAGGATGGTTGTGGCAGCCCTTTGGTAGGTAGCCCTAGCATTCTTGAGACCGAATGGCATAATAGTGTAGCAAAAGGTTCCCCATGGGGAGATGAATGCGATTTTTTCTTGGTGGTCGGGGTGCATCTTGATTTGGTTGTATCCGGTAAATCGATCGATGAATGATTTGAGAGCATGACTGGTTGTTTTGTCCACGATCATGTCGATATTGGGTAGCGGATAATCATCCTTTGGAGAAGCTTTGTTAAAATCTCAGTAGTCCACACACATTCGAACCTTCCCTCCTGATTTTGGCGCAGGTACAATGTTGTCTAGCCCTGTGGGATATTCGATCACCCGAATGAAACTCACGTTCAACTGTTTGACCACCTCTTATTTGACCTTGATCGACCATTCGGTGCGGAGCTTTCTCAATTTTTGTTTAACTGGCTTGTAATTTGGGCACTACACCAAATCTGCCCATTTGTCAAGGTCATTGACCTTGACAAATCCGCCTTGTCAAGGTCAATGACCGTGACATTTCGAGGCGAGACAACTTTTTTTATCACGGTCGTGTCACGGTCATTGACCTTGACACAAAACTCGCGTTTTGTGTCACGGTCGTGTCAAGGTCAATGACCGTGATACGTTTGTCATGGTTATAAACCATGGCAAAGCCGTGACCCTTTGTAAAAAAATTGTCACGGCCATTGACCGTGACAAGTCCATGACAAAATTGTCACGGACGTGTCACGGTCAATGACCGTGACAATTCTGGGCAGAATTAAAAAAAAACAGCTGGGCAGTATGCCCACTGCCACTGCCCAGCAGTATATTTGTACTTGTTATAGCAACGTTGTACCTGTTCCAAACATCATATATCCGAACAAACTAAAGATAATGCAAATATATATTAAAATAAGAAACTATTTAAAAAGAAAAAACATCACCATCATTTTATCTCAAATCTACAACCTATTTGCATGGAAAAGAGATTTTATACCGCGACGCTCGGGAACACCTCCTTATCCTTCCCTTCTCGTCCGAATAGCCACATAAGTATATAGCATATGTGGCCTACCCTTAGGGCCACTCCCTGTCCCCTGAATTGAAATAAAGTAAAATTAGTATCCGCCCCTCAAATATAGATAAATATAAATCGTAATTGAAATCGAAATTGAAATTGACATATAAATATAAATACATTACCTGTAGTGTCACTCAAACAGCTAACTTGAGCTCATATGGCACCTCCTTCCAACTAATGTACCCCGGGCAATCGTGTCAATTATAATTCTCTTCATATCTAAACACTACGAAATACCATAATCCTATGGAGGTATGCGTTGCAAATTCCTTCCTACCGTTGTGTAGCCAAAAATCAGCAGTTGAAGTTGTCAACTCCACCTTTGAATGGTCTCCCATGTTTTGCTAGAAGTTCCAAGTGGTTGGGTATGGAAAGTGGAATTGACAACTTCAACCGGTGATGTTTGGCTACATAACAGTTGGGAGGAATTTGTAGAGCATCGCTCCATAGGATTATGGCATTTCTTAGTGTTCGGATAGACGAAGAGATTCAGTCTCCTCTCCACAAATAGGACACCCCAAATAACTATATACTAAGCACCTATTAAAGGTAAGAAGCGTATATTCATGGATTAGTATAAACAAAACTTAGATGTAGTTGGAATATTTATGTATTAATCTCCTCTCCACACACGCACACTACACAAGAGTGAAAATGATAAAGTGCAGATCAAGTAAAAGCATTAAAAATGGATGTTTCGGTACAAAATTGAAATATTTATTACAAATTGAAAAATTGTTTCAAATTCGGGTTATCATTAAAAATGGATTGATATTCGGTAGGAGCAGCCAAGTCATCCACACTACTATTTAGACGCCTTGGCGCGTGTTGGACAATTGACCACGGCTCGTTATTGATATACTCCGAGTAAAACACTTGCTTAACCTTTTGAAATGCACAAACAAACGGCTCATCGCTCACGTGGTCGTTGCTCTTAAACTTGGACAAGTCAACCATGATCAAATTGGTGACAGGATCAACTTTACAAGCATTTTTATCCTCAACTCTTACCCATTCACAGTAAAATACAACCTCTTTAAAGCTTATATAATCCAATTCAAATATATTTTGGATTCCACCATAGTAAGTCATTTCAGCTTCAACAAGGTTTTTATCTTTTGTGCTCGCTCGAAAGAAAGTAAGAGCCTTGTATGAAATTACCGAGTTCTATATATTTGTACTTTCCTTGTACACTTTAGCGCCGAAAATGTAACCGTTCAATCGATATTTTTTGTACTCTTGTGCCACGAACAAGGGTTCAGTGGCTAGACGAGCAAGCCTTGATGTCTCATCACCCATCTTTAGGAGCTGAGAATATAGATAAATTAATTATATTAGTGGTAAAATTTGAGTGTAATGTAACGTTATATAACGACTGTTTTCATTGTAATTACCTCTTGTGTCAACCATAGCCTAAATTCGCTGTCTGATTGTACCACTGTTTTTCGTCTTTTATTGTTCTCACAAGCTTCATATTTACTGCATATTACAAAATTAATCATGTATAAAATAATCTAAAATAATGTTAAACATTATAATATTCGAAACTTACTTTTTCCATTCTTTGACATCTTCATGTGTGTCAAATAGATAACGAGCTACTTGTTCATGTTGCAAACTCGTTAATTTCACTCGTTTTCCCATCACATTACCACCATCATCGAGGAATTCATCAGTGTCATCAACGCTGGTCGAGTCAGTCATATATTCCCGAGTATATATTGATGACTCCACGGTGATGTATTCCTCTGCAATTGATCCTGCAATATATCGCGTATTCTTGACGTAATCTTTAAAAACTTTCATCAATCTTTCAAACGGATACATCCACCGATATCTAACTGGACCACAAAGAAGTGCCTCGTCGCATAGGTGTACCAACAAGTGAACACTTATGTCAAAGAATGCTGGGGGAAAGTACTTCTCCAATACACAAATCGCTTCGTTCACAGCCAATTTTGCGGCCACTATGTGTTCTCGATTCACTACCTTCTCACACAAGAGGGAGAAGGTAATACTAATTTGCATAATAGCCCTACGCAAATCCTTGTGCTTGGAGAAATAGTGCTTAAACAATAGAGGAATCAATTGCATGATCACATGCCAATCGTGGGACTTACACTTATGTAAATCATGAGTAACATAATTCACAATCCTTTGCAAGTTGGACGAAAAAGTAGATGGGCCCATCAAATTATATATTGTGTCTATAAGCACCTTCCTTTCCTCACTCGTCACCAGGGGGAATTATTGACCTTCCCCTACTATCTTCTTTCAACCATAGTTGTGGTTTAAGTTTTAACGTTTTAAGGTCTTTTCGTGCATTTTCTCCATCCTTCGAATGACTCCCCCCAAGGCAAGTACCCACAATATGTTCAGCGAAGTTCTTCTCTTCATGCATCACATCCAATACATGGCGCACGAGTTTTTCTTCCAATAAGGCAAGTCAAATAAAATTGACCTCCGAGACCATGCCTTTCTTATCTCAGTTTCATTCCCAGTTGGGGTCTTCTTATGCTTGACATTCTTAAATTTGGGATTCTTACCTGGCATATTTGGGCCACATTCAGAAGATTTACTTTCAATTTCTGAACCCGAAAGTTGTCTCGGCGGTAGCCTATGTTCAACTCCGCCCAATAAAAAATTGGAAGCTTTCTCAATAAAAACTGAAACTATGAGCTGGGGGTAAAAACCTCCTGTGGCAATGGTATACATTTTTTAAGCTGGAGGATAGACGAAGAGATTCAGTCTCCTCTCCACAAATAGGACACCCCAAATAACCATGTACTACACATCCGGATAATGTCCCATAAGCTGGAAAATCATGAATTGCCCACATCAACATAGCTTTCAGCGTAAACTCTTCTTTTCTAAAAGAGTCAAATGATTGCACACCCTCTTCCCACAACTCATTTAATTCTTCTACCAAAGGAGCCAAGTAGATATCAATGTCTTCACTTGGTGCCTTTGGCCCAGGTATCAATAAAGCCATCATCGAAAATTCAAGTCTCATACACTGTGAAGGAGGGAGGTTGAGTGGGGCTAGGATCACTGGACATACACTCTGATTGGTGCTTAGATTTCCAAATGGATTGAAACCATCTGTTGATATAGCCAAACGAATGTTGCGTTGTTCTCAAGCAAAATCGGGATACTCATAATTCATCCCCCGCCAGGCAGTAGAATCAATAGGATGACGCATGATATTACCCCCTACTTCTGCCCTAGCATGCCAAGTCATTGCCTCTGCAATCCATGGTACTGTGAAAAATCGCTTTAATCTAGGCCCAACGGGAAAATATTTCAATACTTTTTGAGGCAGTTTTGAGCTTCTGCCTTCCTTACTAGTAGATTGGACATATCTAGGTTCATCGCATACCTGACAATGATCGAGATTTTCATACGCCTTTCGGTATAGTATGCAGTCATACACACAAGCATGAATCGATTTATACTTCATTCCCAAACCTTTCAAACTGTTCTTCATAACAGGATAGCTATTTGGAAGTGTATTCACCTTGGGTAATAAGCCCTTCACCCATTTCAGAATTCCCGTCACGCTATTGCTAGACAAACCATACTGCGTCTTCAAACTGTGCAAACCAACCATGGCATGTAAAGTTGTTTGATCTTTCTCACAGCCAGAGTATAACGGTTGGGTCGCCTTAAATTTTAAACTTTGGTAGTCATCGTCAAGTTTTATCGTGTTATCTTCACGAGCACTTGAATCTTCTACATCATCAGTAACCTCATTCTCCTCAGCTTCATAAACTCCGTACGCATCATCAACTAAATCCTCTAACATATTATGATCTACGTCGTCCCCTTCTTCATCTATTCTACTTGTTGAAGGTTGTTGTGAAGGTTGGTCAGGGACAAAAGGAACTTTCAATTCACCGTGAAAACTCCAAAATCGATAACTATCTTGCATACTCGATCTTAACAAATGTAGTTCAACTGTTTTCCACTCAAACACCTTACCATTCTTACACCTAGCACACGGACACGGAAACTCTTCATCATTACGACATCTCTTTGCAAAATTCACAAATTTGTCAGTTAAAATAACAGTCACACTTGTCAATCTAGTATGTACCCAGAGAACATTAAGATACGACTGCAGAACTTCCTCCAAAAGTAACAACTTTAAGCCAATAAGAATATTATACAGAAATTGTACAGTCTCAAACTGTCCAAACGGGACAATTCGAGAGATCTCATTACAGGTGTAATGACTCTCTAACGGGTCTAAGGGTTATTGAATGTGTACGCATAAGAACTAGAATGCTAGTATCTATGCGCACTATATTTAATTTCAAGTATGTTTCATATAATGGGTTAATTCAAATACAAAATTAAATTCATAGGTTAATTCAAATACAAAAATAAATTCATGTATTGACCACATACACACACACACACACACACTATCTAAGCTGTTCTATAGGTATAAAAACAATTATTATCCAATTATTATCCAACTATTATCAATTATTTATTTTGAATGTAAATAATATTCAAAACCCCACCCACCCCCACCCCCTCCCGATGTTTATTATCCAACTATTATCAATTATTTATAAAATTGATGTCTACTTTTAGTGTTGTGTATACCCCACCCCACCCCCTGCCCCCCTCCACCACCCCCTCCCCCACCACACACACACACCCCACCCCACCTCCTGCCCCCCTCCACCACCCCCTCCCCCACCACACACCACCACACACACACACACACACCACACCCTGCCCCCTCCACCACCCCCTCCCCCACCCCTCCCCACCCCTACCCCCACCCTGCCCCACCCCACCCCCCCCCCCCCCCCACACACACACATACACACATATATATATACACATACACACATAAATATACACACAAATATATATATATATATATAAATGGAAGAGAGAGAGAGAGAGAAAATCGACCTGAAAGTAGAGAGAGAGAGAGAGAGCAGCGTTGCGAGAGAGAGAGAGAGAGAGAGAGAGAGAGAGGGAGGGAACGGCGCGAGAGGGAAAAAAGAGGGGGGATAGGGTTTTTGCTGCGAAAATTGTCACGGTCGTGTCAAGGTCTTTGACCGTGACAAGTATTTAAATTATTGTCACGGTCATTGACCGTGACAAGTCCGTGACAAGTAAATTTGTCACGGTCAATGACCGTGACAATTAGTTGTCGCGGTCATGTCAAGGTCAATGACCGTGACATAAAACGCATGTTTTTTGTCACGGTCAATGACCTTGACAAGGCTGGCCGGCTGAAAGGTGACAATTTGCCCATTTTGGTGTAGTGGGGAGAGTGGGGATCTTGTGCTGAGCTATTTCAGGATCAATGCCGGGCATATCATCATAGGACCATGCGAAGACATCCACGAACTCCTTCAACAATTCTTCGAGTTTTATGCGCTCATGCTCGTCAAGGGTGACCCCTATCCTAATCTCGCGCAGTTGGCTACTAGAATCGAGATTAATAACAGCAGTATCTTCTTCATTAACTTAAACGCGGTTATATTGTTTATTATTAACCTTATTTAGATCAGTTAAGAATTGTTCATTTGCAAAATCATCATCAGTAAAAGTTTGATTAGAATCTAAGCAGTTAATGTAAGGCACAACAAGATACTCAAAATCTTCATTTATTTCATTGATAGGAAAAACAACATTGAGAACCTCATCAAAAGAGGTCTCGATTACATTTGAGCAAGGATTGACAACAGAAGAAGAAATAGGGTAAACATTGGGTTTAGGGGAGATTTTAAGAGGTAGAACTGGCGCAGCATGCCAGTTGAGGAGATGAGTATCAGCAACTTTAACCAGACGGGATGGGTCCATTGATGTAGTGCCTGAATGAACCATGCAGAGTACCATCCCCAGTGTCTGCAAGTTGAAGGAATTTTTTAAATCACTTTCCTCAGTCTCTTCGGTATCTTTGATGAGCGGTTTCACGTGGTGTGGGAAACTTTCAGCCCATGGGTAGCTATGTTAGAAAAAGATCTATATTCCCGGCCTCATCTTCTTGTATGTGTGGTCATACCATGGCTCTGGAAAATTGCAAAAGGGGAAGTCTTCGCCTTCTTTGATGAATTTTCCATTCAAGGAGTCTCTTGAGATAGTTCAAATGCAGTATAATCTTCTCTTTGATCGAGACTGGTGGATCATTCTGAACTCTTATTCTGATGGTTGATACCCCAAGCCACAAGGTGGGAAAGCTTCCTTCAGTTCGATGGGCTCAAGTATCCTTTGCTGCCTTTGCCCTAGCCCCAGTCCGGGCATGAAGTGCATGTTTCTGAACATCTGAATCACATTAACATTGCCATGAGGGTCATATTCTGGACAAACCCTTTCTTTGAAGCCATCCCCTGCTGGGAGTAGGAGTGGCTCAACTCGGAATCCTGATAGGAGCATATCACCTGACTCGTGCTGTATCTCAAGAATTGGACTTCTGGTGCTTGCACCCTTGATATTTTCGTCGTCGCCCAAAATGGTGATGACTCGCCCGTCGGCGAAAAACTTCAATTTTTGATGGAGTGAGGAAGACACACCCTTGATATTGGGGAGCCAGGGGCGTCTGAGAAACAGGTTTAAACAAGTTGGGATGTCTATGACTTGGAATTCAAAGACAGGGTTTATAGGGCCAACCCCTATTACAAGTTTTATGGATCCCATCACCTCTCGACGGGTATTATCGTAGGCACGCACAACGACGGAGGTTGGAGCAAGGTCTCTTTCTTTCAGGCCTAAACACTTGAAGTTTCTTAGTGGGCAAACATTTAAGGCGATCCATTTTCGACAAAAGAGAGTGGCACAGCCTTCCCATAACTTTGACGGAGATGTTGAGTGCATGATTGTGATTCAGCCCAATTCTGGAGATTTCTTCTTCAGAGAATGATAACATTCGGGTAGACGTCAAGGATCCGACCAGATTTACCGCTTCTTCTGGTGTGGTAGATGGAGGAACTATGGGTCCAGTGAGAAATTTGATTAAAGCATTTATGTACAGCTGGGAGGACAAGAAAAGCCCCCATGGAGTGATGTTAGCTTGGGTTTTCTTCAGTTGGTCGAGGATCTTTCTCTCCTCGATGGTCATCTCTGTCATAGGAAGGTTATCAACGCCCTTCCCTTTGTCATTTGCTGGTAGTGAGCTTGGAACCTGGTAATGTCTCCCTGATCTGGTCATGTGATTTACTGAAGAAGGAAAGAACATGAATCATGTTTCCTCGTCAATCTGAGGTTGTTTTTCCACCCTATTTATTTCTTCGAGGAGTTCCTCAAATGATATCATTCCACATATGTCGGCTACTGGGCCAGCTCTTCCTGAAGCTTGTTCTTCACTCGAATATTTGAATTCTTCCCCCCATCCAGTGGTAACAATTCTGTCTTTCCATGTAAAGTTGATGCATTCCACAACCTCAACGGCTTCTTCATACAAGTTCTCCCATTCTGTGGGGATGTGTGTGATTGAAGGGACTAAACGCCCTTGTAGCTTCAAAGTGTCAAATAACCCGGTGATACTGCAAATGTTGTTGGTTTGCCTGAATAATTCTGCTATAGTCTGGACAACATCATCTAAGTTGACTTCGTCAGTTGGTACCACCCACTTGTCTGAATCTCGGTCCCATTTTCATGCTTCCAAGAACAGTGTACTGAATTTCTGGCAATCGATGACCATCTGTGAGGGAAATTTCAGCCCGAACTCTAGGAGTTGGTTTAACACCTATGACAATTCCATACTTCCATTTTCAGAACGGGTATGGAAATGATGTATGCTCTGGTAAGGAGTGACAGTGCCTGATCAGTGAGGCTAATAGGGTGTAGGAGGAAATATGGGTAAATTTGAAGAGTTTTAGGAGAGTATATGAGTGTGATTTGAGTTGAGGGATCGAAATCGGGGTTTTCATCCCAGAAGATGGCATTGGTGTGATTTGGGAGTGGGTTGTGAGTAGTGTTTGGCTTAGGATTGGCTGGTGGGGCGATGTTACCCCAGTCAATGAGATCTTGGATTATATTCCGAAGGTGAAAGCATTGGTCGGTGGTATGGCCAGCAGTTTGGTGAAAGGCGCAATGAGCATCGGTCTTGAAGTTTCTTGGGATTGGATTTGGCAATGGACGTGGATCGAAGGGTTTTATGAGGTTTCGGCTTCACAGGGCTTGGTAAACTTTGGAGAGGGGAGCATGGAGCTCAGTGTATTCCCTTCGGATGGGGGCAGGGTGACTTTTTGGTGCCCATGATGTGGTTGGTTGAGAGATGTTGTTGATGGTTGTGACTGTAGCACTGGCAGGCTTGTCATACTTTCTAGGGGTGAACTGTCCGGACACCTTCTTCGGTTCAAACTCTATTTTAACGAGACTTTCCTTGATTTCTACTCCAGCCTCTCTGAGATCTCGAAAGTGGGGATAGTATTGTCCTCCCATCGTTGCTAGGACATGGGGAAAGAAGTTCTTCTTCACTATGTTAACCTGTTCTTCTTCAGATGGCCGATTGGTCATGGTAGTCGCTTGCTCCCTCCACCGGGTTATGAAGTTACTGACTGATTCTCCAGGATTCTATTTTAGCAGCTCTAAATCACGACGGGTGACCTCAAGCTCTTCGTTGTATTTGTACTGCGACATGAATTCTCGGGCTACATCCTCCCAGCTGCGGATTCTGGATTCCTCAAGAGATAGGAACCATCAGAGGGAACTATCTTTCAAAGTTTGCTGAAATAATTGGGCCATCACTTCTTCATAAGCCCCTAGTAGAGTCATGGAATGGTGGTAACTGCGAAGATGAACAATTGGGGGGCCACTCCCTCCGAACTTCTCTATATTTGGCATCTTGAACTTCTCGGGTAACCTCGCTTTAGGATAAGGAGACATGTGGGTGTAGTCCATGTAATTCCCAGAGATCCTGACCTGGTCAAACTTCTTGGTGAGAATCTTTAGATCCTCTTTGACTTTATTCAACTCCTCCTCTTTTGGATCAGCGACCACAGGCAGGTTAGCCACAGGCTGGGCAATGTTTGGCATTGGACGCTGGGCAGGCGGTGGCCCATTAGTAAGAGGGGCACTTGGAGCGTGCTGATATTCTTTGGGAACCCTAATAGGCTCGGGTGGACCCATAGCATGAGGGAATAGGGCATCGGGCTCTTGAGGAATAGAAACTTGGTTTAGTTTCATCTCTCGGACCTCGGTTTGGAGGTTTTCAATCTTGGACACGAGCTGAGCTAGGACTGTCATCAGATCCGGCTGCATGGCTGGAACTTGATTTGTATTCTCCATGGAAAGTGATTGGATTCTGGACTTGGAAGAATTAGCAGAGGAACGGATGAAACTCCGGGGTGATTTGACTGAAGACCAAAGCCAGTAGAAATCCAGGCCAAGGGCTTGCGATCGACCTGAGAAGGCGTAGGATGAGATTTATTTTTTAGAAAGGAAGAACTATTTTTGGATTTTTGATAAACAAGAAAGAACTATATTTGGATTTTTGATAAACAAGGGAGAAATGTTTTTGGATTTTTGATAAATAAGGTAAAAATGTTTTTGGATTTTGATAAAGAGGGGATAAATGTTTTTGTATTTTTTGATAAATAAGGGAGAAATGTTTTTGGAGACGGAACTCAGCATGATTATTATTATGTTCTCACTTGTATTTAATGCTCCTAAATGCAATGTCGGACGGGACCCGAGCCTGGAAAAGTGGGGTTCTTAATACATGAGAAGCTACAGTTGGACTTGTAACCAGGCTCACGGATAGGATCCCATTTTAAAAGTGCGCAAAAATTGGGAAGCAGATCGACCCAGAATTTTGGCAGAGTTTTGGGTTGAAATCGTCAATCTAAAGTGCGTGTCCTAGGTTTGACACCTATATGCGGGTATGCGGTTGGTTGGGTGAATCGACATGGGTTCCCCCCATTGGCGTGACTTCCACGATATACGTCTTGCTCTTGCGGGAAATCGGTACGTGAGGACAAGTCATTTGATATACCTGACTGTACATGAATTGCCTCACCATATACCTCGTGGGGACGGTACGCGTGAGAGAGAATTCGATATACTCGACGTACATGAACGAATTCCCTGCGATATACCTCCCGTTATGACTTTGGTCAAGCGGTACGATGCGGGGGAACCGTTTGATATACGTCAAAGGTACTTGGCCAATAGAAGGTGAGATTCATATCGCTTAGGCTAACTGAGACCTGTCGGATAAGCGCCCATCACGAAGTGACCCTCCAGTTACTGGGTGAAATTTGGTCAATATCAATGCTCTTTGGTGATGTTGTGTGAATCATGCATGATTCCCTTATTAGTATCTTATGATGAGAATGCCTTTTTTTATTACGCCCAAACAGGGAGCAAAGTACAAGTACCCCAAAAGGTACACTAAGTATGGATAGGTGATGCGTGCAACATGGGGATATATGTGATCCTAGGTGCACGTGGTGTGAAGTGTACATGGAGAAATTTCTAGAAGTGTGTGAATATAAGCATAAGCATGGGATACACATGGAAAAGGGGAACATGCATATATGGGGGGGTACATAAACAAATATAGAATCCACGAAAATAGAGTCAAGACCACAAACAAACACATGTCCCCAGTGGAGTCGCCACTGTGGCCATCCCCGATCCCTGCCACGGAGGAAAAGGATCCTTCAGGCCCCGCGCGTCCCTCTCGGGAGCACGCTTCGATCGGCGTCGTTTGAGATGTGATGTGAATAATGTAGAGAGATTCAGGGTCGCCAGTCTATTTTACTCAAAAAAGACAAAAGAAGAAAGGGAAGCCACCCTGATGGATTGCATCCAAAGACATACTGGTTCGTACAAAACAAAAATGATTCGAGAAGGGTTAGGAGGCTTGGTTATGAAATGGGAAGGTGTTAGGCACCCATTTCGCCCTTTCGGTCTCTCATGGATATTTGTTATTTTCCTTTATATATCCCCCCGTGATATGTGTGCATATGTATATATATAATGGAGGTAGGAATCCTCGACTTGTATCATGGAAAAGATAAAGCGTGTCATCCGTAGGAAAAAATAAGAATAATATTAGAAAGTAAGATTTACGCGATTACCCCTACGTTGATCGTTATAATGGAACGATAACGCATATAGAGTAATACATCACTAAGAACAAGTATATAGAATATAAGGAAAATGGATTTAGGGAAGATAGAAAATAAGGGAAAAAGTGGGAAAAAGGACTCGAGTCTCGGGTTTTACCCCGAGACGCCTACGTAGCCAATAAAGGCATCAAAGTACACGTAGTTCACATGCAAAACAAGGGGTGGGGTTTATCCCATAAATCCAAATGGGGATATCTTATTTTTGAATGTGTGTATGTGTGTAGAAAAAAATGTTTTAGTTGTGAGAAAAGTGTGGAAAAAGTGTGAGAACCCCTACTTGGAATTTATGAGCAAACCCTCTTTTTCTTATTTTTTGGGTTTTTTATTTATATGAAAATATGAGATGTACGATAATACTAAATAAAAGTTATATTTAAGATGTGTGAGATGAGATAATAAAAGTGCTAAGTAAGAAAACAAGTTATTAGGAATTTAAGAGAATTTAAGAGAGAGTTTGAGAAAGTTGTACCTTCTTGAAGATCTTGAGCTTGATCTTGAATGTTGGAGAGCAATCCTTGCACTTAGATGATGATGGAGAGTGGTTAATTCAAAAAGTTTGATGAAAAGGATGATGAAAAGTGAAAGTAAAAAAGGGATTTTGAAGTTGAAATCACACTACCTTCGAGAGAGGTTTTTGGGATTCGCTGAGAGAGATTTTTATCAGATTTAGGCTCCCCTTACAAATGAGGTGAAGGCCTCCTTTTTATAGGCTCAGTTCAGTGCCTATCGGTTCCTTCCTATCGGCACCTGCCTGCCGAAAGGCAGGGTCTGGAACCTGCCATTTGGCAGTGCGCTTCTGGCTTTTTCGAAAAATTGGCTGCCGAGGGCAAATCGTTGGTCAGAATTGCGCACAGGGCATACCGTTGGAAAGGTAATTGAGAGACCTTTGAAAGTACTTTGGGCTACTCCCGGGTTTGGGAGTTGACTTTGGGTCAAATATGGATCGGAAGCGTTTGTCAGTCCATTGGACGGGGAATCGTTCGGACGCAAACAGATCGTTCGTCCGTATGGTAAGCCCGAATTGCGCACGGGGCAGACCGTTGGAAAGGTTAGGAGATGTAATTCGACATTCCATAGATTTTGGCCCAGTTTGGAGAGTTGAATTCGGTCAACCGGGTTCGAGAAGCATTAGGTGACCTCTCGGCATCAAACGGATTGTTCGTCCGCATGGAAAGTTGGAATCGCGCACGGGATGGACCGTTGGAAAGGTAATTCAGTGCCCCTCGAAGATTCATTTAGCCTCGATCGAGCTGAAGAGTTGGCATACGTCAAACAAAGTCGCGGAGAGCTTGGTGGCCTCTAGATCAGGTTTCGAACGCAAACGGATCGTTCGTCCGCATGGTAAGTCGGAATTGGGCACGGGGCAGACCGTTAGAAATGGTATTCAGTGCCCTTCGAAGATTCATTGAGTCTCAGTCGAGATGAAGAGTTTAACTTTTTGGTCAAACTGAGCCGGGGAGTGCTCGAGGGAGTTAGGGTGAGTACTCGGGACATGACCTAGGTTTGTAGTGATGGGGGGAGGTACTAGGGACCTAAGGAGAGTTGGGGGGTAACAGAATGGGGTGTTTACAGAGCCCCTCAACGGGTGAGTTTCGAACAAATGATGACCATCGAATAGACACCGCGTGATGATTTTGAGGGAGTATAACCGATTCAGAGGGTCGAGGCCGATTCTGAGGACCTACGGAGTGTGCTGGGGATGATCAATTCTATGAATCAAAGCCGAATATATGGGATTAAGTGATGAGGGTGACCGATTTTGTGGGTCAAAGCCAATTCTGCGGGCTTAGGGTGAAGGTATAATAATCGAGGTCAATTCTGACCTAAAGAGTGGTGATGACCGAGGATTGGGGTCAATTCTGACCCAACTCAGGTGACGATCTAAGATCGGGGCCAATTCTAACCCAAGAGTGGTGACGACCGAGGACCGAGGTCAACTCTGACCTAACTCAGGTGACGATCCAAGACCGAGGCCAATTCTGACCCAAGAGTGGTGACGACTGAGGATCGAGGTCAATTCTGACTTAACTCAAGTGACGATCCAAGATCGGGGCCAATTATGACCCAAGAGTGGTGACGACCGAGGACCGAGGTCAATTCTGACCTAACTCAGGTGACGATCCAAGACCAGGGTCAATTTTGACCCAAGAGTGGTGACGATCGAGGAACGAGGTCAATTCTTACCTAACTCAGGTGACGATCCAAGATCGGGGCCAATTCTGAATAAAGAGTGGTGACGCCTGAGGACCGAGGTCAATTCTGACCTAACTCAGGTGACGATCCAAGACCGGGGCCAATTCTGACCCAAGAGTGGATAAAGATTGGATTTTGATTCTGCTGGAGAGAGAGACTTATGATTTTGATCTGAGCTGGGGAGATGATAGCTGGGGAAGCTTTTAGGAGGCATCGCAGGGGGGAACAACCTATTTTTGTGTTGTAAGAGAATTTCGTTGGGGAAGTGATTAGGAAATCCTTAGAGATCCTCCAGAGCTTTGCCGGGAGAAGTCTCACTTAGTTTTTGAGGATTACGCTGGGGAAATAAGGGGTTCCACCGGAGGGAAAGAGAAATTTTCTTGGTAAAAATGTTCAAAATCCATCCTGGGATTTTCAAGAATTTTTTGAGGATTTTTTAGGGCTTTCTGGTATTTTTTGTGAATTTCTGTACGAAATTTAAGGTGGGGTGCCGGTCGGCATGGCATGAGGGGTGCCATTCGGGAGTGGCACGGATTTTTGGGCTACCACGGGAAGGGGAGGAGTCAGTGCCGATCGGTATGGTATGGGGAGGTGCCGATCGGCATGGCGCTTGGCATCCTATAAAAGGGGGAGAATACCTTCATTTTTTTCACAACTTCTTTTTCCTTCTCTCTCTGCGATTCTTCTGCAAATCGTTCTTGCATTCCAATCTTCAAGAAATGGCCGCCTTTGTGAGCACTGCAGTCCATCGGGAGTGGTTGACCGTTGATGACTGGGAAAATGTGGATTGGAGGGACAGGGTGCCCCTTGCTTTGGGGAATGAGAACTCCTTTGATGCGTTTGAGCCTGTTGTGGATGAGCGGACTTTGCTGCGGGAGCCATCGCGTCATCTCTCTTTGAGAGTGATCCTCGACGGTTATGTAAGTAACCCGACCTTTGGCATTCTTCTCTTTCTAGTGACTCATTCAGCCTCGGTCATGTTGAAGAGTTGATATAGGTCAAACAGAGCCTGGGAGCGCCCGGTGGCCTCTAGGTCAGGTTTTGGACGCAAACGGATCGTTCAACCGCATGGTAAGTCAGAATCGCTCACGGGGCGGACCGTTGGAAAGGGTATTCAGTGCCCTTCGAAGCTTTATTGAGTCTCGATCTAGACGAAGAGTTTAACTTTTTGGTTAAACTGAGCCGGGGAGTGCCCGATGGCTTCTAGGTCAGTACTCGGGACATGACCTAGGTTTGTAGTAATGAGGGGAGGTACTATGGACCTAAGGAGAGTTAGGGGGTAACTGAATGGGGTGTCTACACTAGGTTTGTTCTTGTTCGCCTCCTTAATATTCTAAAATTTATAAAAATGTTTCTTCAATGTGTTACGGAATCCACTATGACATGCGGACATTGATGTATGCAAATAGCTCACAACCGCCGGATTTGGGATGTCTAGCTAAAATTTTGACTGCACAAGTTTTAACGAGTTTAGAATATAAAATCACATCTTTTTAGGGGAATATAACACAAAATTTAAATATACCAAAACTCAATCAATTATTGATGTCTTCTCTTTCTCTTCAACATTTCCCCATTTTTCCACCTTTAACGGGGAAAAATTTCGTATGATAAAGCCAATTTCATTAGCCAAAGAGGTAGCGATACGTCCAATAGGTTTACTATGCATTGAGTCCCATTGAACTGGAATTTTAGAACCCCCAAAACTTTTCATAAGAACATAAGTTTATATCCCACGTGTTCTGCCACGAACGTTTTTCTTAGAAGTGGATCCAGATTCTGAAAAACACCACAGAATATACTTCAGCTTTTATCCACTAATGTGCTTTAGGTTCTCTCTCTCCCCCACCCCCAAAACAGAGATTATAGTTCAGTTCCAATGACAAAGATATATTATATATATAACAAGCAATGTGGTACATAAGGTGGTCTTGATGCATTTATTCTGTACTGAATATCATGAAAGAAGAGGCCCCGTAACAGATAACTCATGAATGAACAAGATATATATATATATATATATATATATATATATATATATATATATATATATATATATATATATATATATATATATAACATGCAACCAGTGAGTAAAGTGCTGAAGTAAAATTAATAAGATGATAAGATAATGAGGGTATTAAAATTTATTTCAAAAGTGCAATGTTATTGTGTTAGGGACGGTTGCCAATCGCCAACATTATGAACAATCGACATATTAACATATTGACATACTGATTAGAGGATCTGTAAAGGAGGTGGGGAGCAGTGACAGGATCTGCAGAGGAGGGGGCAAAAGCCCAAGATCCCATGGAATATATACACATATTAACATACTGATTACATTGAAGGCCCCATGTGCAAGGCCTTATCACTGAAATTTTATTGTCATTCTAACACATCAGGTGGTAAAATGAACTTAATGAACAAGTTAAGTTGACATAGCCATTTAATGCACCTACATATTCCAGATCCATTCTTGGAACTTAGACAAGTGACCTTTGAAGCAAATATGGAACGCAGAGTAAGTTGAAAGAGCACTTATTACTTGATCATATCAATTAGCTAATCTAAACTTTGTTGACAGGGTGTTATTTGAGAACGATATTAAAAAATAAATAAAAGATGGGGATCTTTAAATTGAGACAGACCTTAAAATTTTGGGATCAGCAAAACTGCATGATACGTTGATGGAAATTACTTATTGATGGTAGCCAAAAATCAATGTTCTGTGGTTGCATAATAATATAAAGAAGCAAGGAGAAAAAAGATATAGAAAACTGGACCAAATATTTATTAATCAGCAAATAAGAATTTTTGTGTACAGTTAACCAGAACCAAACTACATTTTACAACCAAGTAACTTCATACAGTATCATCTCAGATTTTTAATCAGATATAACTAATATCTGCATACATGAGTTAACTTTACCCTTCTGTTACCCTTTGTGTATTTCTTAAAGTCACCCCCACTCCTGCGCTCGAGATGCAATCGGTAATGCAAATACGATAAACCCGGGTCGATGAACATGTGGGGGTATCTCTAATTATAGAAATGGTTGGGAGTATCTCTAAATATCACTTTAAATAAGGGGGTAAAGTCAAACAAAATCTTATCATATATATCGTGGCATTTAAAGGTATATGAATTCTGAGGCCACAAATTTACATGCTTATTTTACCCCCACATTAGGCTCCAGTCATAACTTATAAACCCCTCCTTTATTCCCATAGAACCAAAAGTCGTAACCTATTAAATCATAACTTATAACCAATAGAATGTATCAACACATTTAGGCATAGCATTGAAATTCTAACGGTAGCAAATCTCCAATAATTTTCATCACCCCCTTAAAGATGAGATAGGATTTTCTATAGAGAGCTGAATTTAATTGGGTAGCTACAAAAAGAGAGGCCAGTTGAAGCCCTAGTTTGATAGCCCACACCCCACACACAACAAATTACAAAGAAAAGTTGCCCAATCTGGTTGGTCAACCAATTGAAGCCCTTAATGAGTAGCATGATCTTGACAAAATTCTTTGTTTTCAAAATCTTATTATACTTCATATATTGAACCCTTGGGTATTTTCCTAATTTCTAAAAAGAAGTTGACAAGCTAAAAGAAAACTTGGCAAAATTGCAGTGCGGTAGTAACATTTTTCACAGTGCTACAACCAAAACCCCATAACCTGTTCCTAATTGTCCATAACAACACCACTGAATAAAAATTCAATAAATCAAAGCTATCACATGATAATAACCATATAAATATAAATTGGGCATAGAAATAAGGTCCGGTTACAGAGTAACCTTCACCTTCTTGTATATCACAATAGTTATGTACCCATCATATATATATAAGCCTTCCTACAACAGATTAGTACACGATCTTTTAAAATATGATCAAGTATTGATATGTATACCTCATCTTTTAAAAGATCATGTACGTGATGTTTTAAAATAGGGAGGGTGAAAGAGAAATAATAAGTGAATTTTATAACCGCGCGAAGATATTTATACGGCATACCTTAACTTTGAGCTTCTGATTGTCCTTGAGAGTGAATTCATAGTTAGATAAAAGAGTCATACGAGGATTTGAGTTGATCATAGTTAGATAAAACAACCACTCAGCGGACTGTGATCCACAAGGATCGTCTCCCACATTTTTTATGTCATAATAGATCTCTCACATGTTCTATGAGTGGAATTTCATAAAGGGAAAAGGAAAGCAGTTAAAGTAGGGCCTCAAAAGTGTATCTGATGGAAGTGGTTAGAACTAGGTTAAGGAGTAGATATATTCGGGTTCTTTATGTCAGTTTTCGTGTGGAGGGGGAATTAGCATTATAATAAATATCTTACCAGGAGAACGAGAATGAGTGTTAGAGAAATGCTAAGAGAACTTCAAACAGAAGAAGTCAGTTATTTAGTTTGCTCTATTTTCTTCTTTGCCTTATAATTGTTTTTGAAAATAACTGAAGCTCTTTAATTAGGGGAATATTAATCCCAGTTTGCCTTATACTTGTCTTTTATTTTATGCTCTGTGATTTTTCATATATGCTTTGTATTCACAGCCACTTCGCTTTGTATCCATAGTTATGTATTCATAATGTGTTATATGCTCAACAATTAGAATTGATTGATTTTTCATAAATTTTTGCAAAATGAGGAAATGCTTACATTCTAAGCATTTGTATTCCTATTTTCTGCATTGATTAGTGAATGCCTTCAACTGAAAATGATCATTAACAGTGTTATATAATGATTAACACAATGTACATAAAGTCATAAAGAAGCTCTTAAATAATGATTAACATAATGTATATAGCCTACTTATATGTTTGTTTTGAAGCGCAACTATCTGTTATTCTTTCTTTTTGGTGCTATTGTCGTGTATATATGACCATGATTTGGTATGCGTGTGTGTTTGTTGTTAAATGTATAGCAGAAGCTATACAATGTCGTGTATATATGTCTTTTTGGTGCTATTATCGTATATATATTACCATGATTTGGTATTATCGTGTATATATGACCTTTTTTGTGGGTATATTAGGCTTTTTGACACACTCCAGATCAAACGTGTCATAGGCAACTCGTTAGAGATGAAATTTTAAGACGTCCGCAACTAAGACAAAGAAGGGGGGATAGTTATCAAAAAGTATTCTTGAATCCATACAAGTTAAGTCTAATGGCAGTGAAGACCAACCAAACTGCAGCGTGCTCTACAGATGGAATATTAGAGGCTCAGATAGAGCTAAATCTACTCGAACGATTAAACAAATTCAATCCGTCCATTGTAGTTTGACTTGAACCTATGATTGATGCAATAAAAGTAGATACTAAGAAGATTGACAAGTATAATATAAACTGGAAATTGCAATTAAATGATATGACATGTACCGTTAGAATTAGGCTCAAATGTAGAATTTGCACCTGTCATTGGTGTCCCATTCAATGTCCTAGATGCAATTTCATTAGGTATTGGATCCTCATGCATAGTTTAATCTTGTGCACTCGGTGGCTCTACCAAAGTAGAAGTTGAAGAAACACGTCCACGTCCACGTCCTCGTCCACCAGGTGCCATAAATATGGTAATAATCTTGATCAATTAATCAAAATAATTCATTTACAAATATAAAATTAAAAAGCAATGATAACGAAACCAACTCAATTAAGTAACGTATAATTTAGAGTTTAAATAAAATAAACACAAATCCTTGATGCTCACATTTCTAGATATATTCGCTGCATAACAATCTGGGAGTTGGACCGAGTTTAAGAACGCACAAAAGTCCTTTCTCTCTTCTAATGTTAGGGTATAATATGCATGTGGTTTCAGCGATCTGTTACCTTGTTCTTATAAAAGCAACTCCTTTCTTATCTTCATATCAGCTAAATCCAGACGAGCCATGTCTGTATATTTTGTCTTTCCTTCCATGTTCATCAATGTTCCAAGAACGCTATCACATATGTTCTTCTCAATATGCATTACATCGAGATTATGTCTTAATTTCAGCTTTGACCAGTACTCTAACTCAAAGAAAATGCTTTTTTGGTCCAGTTTAGTTACTCGGAGGTATGTTTTCTCTTCCTATCCTTATTGTTTGGATGCTTACCCGGTTTCAAAATTTTCACCATCTCTAACTTCTCCAATATGTCATCTTCAGTAAAATCCCTCAGTGCTAGTCTCTCTTCTTTTCTCCCATCATGTAGTCTACTTTTTCGCTAAGCATGGTTGGAGGGCTAATAACATCGAGGAACCATATAGCATATTTTACTTCTCAGTCATTGCGGAGAGGTGTCTTCATTACATACTGGACATGCATTGTACCCTTTCGTGATCCATCCATACATATTAACATATGTCGGGAAGTCATTAATCGTCCATAATACAATTGCATGTAAATGAAAATATTCCTTACCAAAATTATCCCATGTTTCTACACTAACATGCCAAAGTTCTTTCAACTCATATATCAAGGGTTGTAAGAAGACGTCCATGTCCTTACCCGGTGCTTGTGGACACAGAATTAACAAAGCCATAATGAAAAATTATCCGATCATACATAGCCAGGGTGGAAAATTATAAGGCACGAGAATTATCGTCCACATGCTATATGAGTTACTCATATTTCCAAATGGATTAAAACCGTCGGAAGCAAGGCCTAACCTCACATTGCGAGAGTCATCCGCAAACCAAGGGTACTGCTTATTAAAGTCTTTCCATGCCTCGGCATCAGCCGGATGCCTTAAAACATCATTTGTATCGACTCATTTTTCCTTATGCCACCTCATATCAACGGTTATATGCTTTGACGTATACAATCATTGCAACGTTGGTTTCCATGGGAAGTAGCGCAATACTTTATGAGGAACATTCTTCCATTTCTTATCATCATACTTGTACCTAGGCTCATCACATACCGGACACCTATCCACATTTTGATTCTCTTTCCAAAATAATGCACAATCATATTTTCACAAGTGAATCGATTCATAACTGAGTCCCAAATCTTACAACTTTTGTTTTGCTTCATAATGCGAAGAGGGGATATTTGAATCTGGATAAGCTTCCTTCAACAGTTGGAGTATCATATCAAAGGATTTTTTTCTCCAGCGGTTATGAACCTTAACATGCATCAACTTTATAAGAACCTGAAATGAGGAGAACTTTTTACATCCCAGATATAGCTCTTCTTCGAGTTCACCAAATAATTTATTATATATACTAGCAGCATTCTCACTATGCTCAGGAAAACCATTGGGGCCAAACATATCATTTAACAGCCTGAACATGTCATCATGTTCCTCCTCAACTTCTATATTTTCCGGCACTTGTGCACTTGAAAAGTTTTGCTCATCATTCACCTCCTCTTCGTGATTTATCTAGCAATTATAATTATAAGACATTCCACGACTCAACCAATGATTCCTGATAGTTATGAAATCATGGAAATATGCATTTTGACAATCTCTGCATGGACATCGTGACTTCTTGTTTTCATCAAGGTGGTCTCTATCGATCTCGATGAACGAATTAACACTGGATTTATATTTCTTAGACAACCTATTAGGCAGAAACATCCAAATCTTATTCACATATAATTACTTGTTTTGTTACTAGTTTGGAAAAATAAATTATAATTGTCGTAATTAGTCATTACTAAGATAGATAACACAACATCATAGAAACATGAGTAATACGACCAAATACTAAATATCCCAAAGCAAAGCTTGGAATAAAATAGCACATAAAAACACCAAACATAAAAATAATTTAATGTGTGATGGAAAGAATGGGTTTTTGACAAAAGGTTAGTTCTATATTTAGCACTGTGACTACTAATGTTATTATCATTACCTAAAAAGTGTAAAAGAATTAAAGTTTGTGTGCGGTCTTATCCTTAAAATATAACGATTACCCAAACCAAACTGAATATAGAAACACGTTTAGTTATACCCTCAATTTCAAATCCCTAGTTTCAATTACAGCTCTCATTCTTGTAATTATTTTGAACTAAAGACTTCAACACACAAATCCAATATATCTCACCGAAATTTAAAATCCCTAATTCTAATTACATCTCAGTGAATGAATTTTTTCCCTTCTTTAAATCTCACGACTTATTCTCCATCTCTCATGCTCATTTATTGATCTCTCAATATCGATAAATGAAAAAAAATGTCGATTGTATTATTATTTCCAATACCAATTAGTGGTTAGGGACAAAACCAGGATTTATTGTTAAGGGGGGCCATAAATAAATATATAAAAATATTTTTTATGAACAAAAAAAGTTCATTTATTCATTTAAGGTTAAAAGTTGCATTATATGAACAAAAAAAACTGAAATAATAATATAATAGCCTTCACAGTGATAACAGGAAAAAAAGCGGAAAATTATTATTTTTAATCTCTCTCCTATTGACTAAATCAAATTCTACCCAATAGTCTTAGTCAAATCCCACTCTCCTATTGGAGAAATCAAATTCTACCCAAAGATTTTGCTAGTGAAAATTACAAATTATATTACTCAAGATAATTTTGAATACATCAGATCTCAAGAAGCCATAAACCAAAAATAAACTTCCACATAAAAACATCAAATTAAGATATGGCTTGCATCAATCCATAAAACAATGCAATCATGCTTCTCTAAAAGCAACCCAATGTGTTACTTGATTGGTATTCCTTCTCATCCAATTAAAATTAAAAGATCTTGACAAATCTCTGATATTAGTTATCATTGTAGTAATTTATTTGTTATCATTGTCGATTTTAATTCCAGGTATCATGAGATTGGGAGACCTTAAACAAGCCTCTCGGACTGCCATGGGTTCACCCATAAGGGCAGATGCATCTTTAACATTCACTATAAATCCATCAATCTAAATCCATCAATACATAATTCAATACAGTTAGGGTACCGACAGAGAACTAATGGAAAAACATAACATCAAGAAGCCATAAACAAAAAAGAGAAAGAAAAAAGTACCAGCGGAGTCCGAAGTGTGCCGGCAGAGACAGAGACTTTATGGCGTGCGAACGAGGGAGAGGTTGGACGAGAGAGAGCCGTGCGAACGAGAGACTTGTGGCTTCAAGTTTGATAGTTAGGGTTTTAATTTAATTTTTATTGTTTGTGCTGCTTTTTGCAAGGAAAATAATAAAACGTTGGGAAAAATATTATGAATACTAAAAAAAAGAGAGGTAAAGTTTACCGTCATATTTTTTACCAAGAATTCTTCAATCTCCTTGCTAAAAGTTACCTTTTGCGAGAAAAACTTTCCTTGCAAAATGTTTATAGCAAGATTATATTTTTAGCAGCATCTTTTCTATTTTCCTTGCTAAAAATACACTTTTAGCAACGAAAATTACTTCCTTGCTAAAGAATTCACTGCTAAAACAAAATTTTCTTGCAGTGACATTAAAGATAGATAAATTGGGTGAGTCAATAGTCCCAACACCCGTTGACGGCATGGGATACCATCAGTAGTCATAACGGGCAACGAAGAAGTGGGACCAAAAGAACAAAAGGAAAAAAAATTGTGTCATGTGATTAGAAGCACTGGAGTCTAGAATCCAAATACCTGAGGACTTATCTGGTGAAGACATGGACATAACGTGTGGTTGTATGGCAATAAAATTTTGAAACTGCTCAGTAAAAGAAGACGTAAATGGAATTAATGATGAAGAATCTGACACAAATGAGTCTGATGGCAGTACAATTACTGCAGTATTAGCCTATGAAGACCTATACGAATGCTGTTGAGATTGGTTGTTGAATTTCCAAGTAGAAAACTGTTGCTGAGGCGGTCGACTATTTAATTGTTGTTGTTGTTGTAGTGCTCGAAACTTTGGGCACTAAGACTTCCAGTGACTGTCAACTCTCGAATAAGGACTATTTTGATTACTTGAAATTGTCCGAGAGATTAAGATTTGATCCCGCTCTGATACCATGATATCATATCAAAGATCTACAATCAATGAAAAAGAGAAAATAGGGGCTAGGATTTCATATTAACAATAAACTAGAATACAATACAATGAAAAGAAGGAAAGAGAATATATGTCCTACTATAAGCACCTAGCAATAAAAGGGAAAATAATAAAGTATTATTAATGCTAAATAAAACTCTAATAGTATCCATAGTCCACCACCTAGTTCTTGTGGAATAATCATACCAATTACATTTTTGTACCATAAGTCCTTACTTTTTTGCATTTAACCTTTATAAATTATTCTAGTCATGTTCTAATTCAACTTGAAAATCATTTTTTTGCAATGAATTGTCAATGCGAGTTGAATATGTTCTACTAACTTCCTCGACTCTTCTTTTTTTGCACACTATAAGTTCTTGTGTTCATTGGAACAGTTTAAGTTAGGAAAACTACAAACAAAGATGAAATATGATGTCTTCGCATGAAAATGACACACACACACAAAAATGACTCTTGAACTATGTATTTTGGAGTAATAAAACGGTGGGATATTCTCAATATAAAGAAAACATTAGGGGGTTATATTGAAAAGTTGAGTGCATTCCCTGTTTTTAATGCAAAAAAAAAAAAAAATCCCACTTTGTTGCAAAAAGAGTGTATTTTCGTTTTATGACTTTTTAGCGATAAAAATTTGATATGTACCAATATATAGGGTGTATTCACAATATAAAACATAGTTGGGAGGGTGAATTAAGTACAAAATACTTTTTCTTTTTTAAAAACAAAATAATTTTAGGGAAATTTTCGTTCTTTGTCCTTTAATTTATGATAATTAAGAATTGTTTTAGTGTATCCATGACATTTCACTCTTTATATTGTCATTGAACGATTTGATCTAATTAATGATTTAATTGCACACAATACGAGTTCAATTTATATGCAGCTACATTACACCTCCACTTTATGACCTTGTCATATAGGTAACTAATATTGATGGATATTAGGGTTTGTTTTAGTAGTTTCTTGCATTTTTTTTAATTTCACTGTATTTTTTCTTTTATTAGTTGCATGGAATTTCTTTACTTTTTTCCTTGTATTCTAGATTGGATCTAGAATAGTCATTTTATGTATTATTGTAAAGGAAATGGGCTTATGACCATTTTCGCTTATTGGTGCCTATAAATACACGTTCCCCTCATTAATGATCATTCTAATTTTGCGTAATGCATTGTCTCTCTGGATTGTGTATCTTTTGTGCCTTGCGTTAAATATTGCTAATTATTTTTCATGATCATCTTTCCTATATTTTACTTGTGGAGAAAGGGAGATATTTTAATATGTAAATAATACTTTCAAGATGAATGGTAGTTATAATTAAACTTAAGTTGAATTTCTACTTTAGCTACAAAAAGTTTATCTATGTATCTTTTTCCTTAGGTCCCATTTCATGGGTGGTGAAATATATTTAGATGTAGACTAAACGAGGCCTTATTTATTTTACGTGCTTATGCCTTAACTAGAAGGTCATATTTCATTGAGATTAATTGCAACGTATCAAATTTAAATGATACAAATTCGTTTTTTTTTTCTTTTGGGGAATTCAAAGATGGGATCGACAATGAATAGGTTGATTTTGATGAACAAACTTTGAAATCACTAATGAACTGGCATAAGAATTCTTTGAAGTGGAAGAATGATGGGAAGCCAGATCCAACCCCTACTCGAACTTTAGAAGAAATTTTAGGTTAATAATCACGTAATTCCCCACACGTCACCTCATAACATTGTCAACTCAGTTAAAAAATGATGTTTTCTAAAATTTTAACACACAGTCCTTACTTTTGTGAAAAAATATGTGTCGAATTTGATAAAATATCTTCCATGAAATTTTTTAAAAAATACAATTACTAAAATATATGTCCAGCCTGTAAAAAAATGTTTAATGGACCACACTGTAAAAAAACTCTTCTCATTAGGGATTGGGAATGTATTCACTATAAAAATAATACTATTCAATAATAATAACAATTAATACAAAAGTACTAATTGACCCATAATTTTTATGGTCATGCATGGGCTTGCTAAATACAAATTTTTATATTATTTATTTCATTCTCTTTTTATATCCCACTTAAATATCGAGAACCTTTATGACATTCCATTTTAAGTTTGTTGTGGTCAGCAATTTACCACCTTGCCAAAAGATCACTGGTACGTGTTTTTAGTTTTTTTGTCTACAACAAAATTAATCTATACAAACAAAAGTAATGTAATATGCTTAATGAAAGGAGTGTTTAATATCTAGTGCAACTAAGTTGCGAAAATTTTGTTAGGAGATATTGAACTTAAAGATAGGAAATTAAAATATATTATGCTACCACAATTTCTACTATGACCGTGTCAAATTTCAGGGAGAGAGGTTGCTAAGGAGAGAATGTCTACAATGGTGAGAAAAATTGGGATCCAATTGGCGCAATCCCGAGTTATTTGATAAACAGTAGTGAGTATGATGCACCTTTGACTCTAAAATGAGCATTTTCCATTTTGAAAAAACATATTAATAAGTTTTGTTAGAAAACATAAAATTAATGATTAGTTCTGGATCTTTGATAATGTTATATTTTTTCACCTTTTGCAACTCTTGTAATTTAGAGAGATGTGGTGTTATTATTTCCTTGTAAATTATAGGCAATATAATCAATTGCGTCAATATAATTTTTTATTTTGACTCTAACTGTTGAGACTCTTGCTTCAATTGCTGGGATTTTTATTTTGTCAAATAACATCCAAACTTGTTTGAATAACACTTTTGACAGTTGAATTGTTGAACTAGAATATGGCTCCATCACTTAGGGTATGTTCAATTGACGTTGATTTCCTTTCGATGGAAATTATTTATTCTGGTCATTATAGTTTTTGTAGAAGTTGATTTCAAATACAATGGAATATAATGATAGTTATAACAGTTTTACCATTTTTTAAGAAAAACATATCTTATCTACCCCTCATAAATTTGACTTCCATGGAAAACGCTAAAAGATACATACATTTCTATCTTTTTTCCACCAATATCAATTTCTCAAAAAAAAAAATTGTTTTCATTTTCGTTGTATTCTTAAGAATATAAGTTTGTGTTGTCATATTACCAATAGACAAAACATATGCATATTCTTGTTCGTGTCTTGAATATGTTGCGCTTGACAACTTAGATTATTCACCATAGAGAATTTTGTCATTCGCCTACATGCAAACCTATCGATGTTTTGTAAGTTTGGTAAGTTACTGATAAATTGCGCTTTATAGGTTTTCCAAAGGATATAAGGTTTGCCATTTATAATGAGTGATAGAAAATATTTTACTTTGTAATTCTAAATCAAATGTGTTGAAAATAATTCCTTTTTAAAAATTATGATGTTTAATTTCCTCATTTTATTGAGAACTTCACATGAGAGTCATATCATTCGCACGAGACTTCTTACGAAGTTTCCACATGATAAATTTTATTTTTGAGGTGAAATGAAATATCTCATTGGAACCTAATTAGAATTAAACCTCACGGGAGGATTCTAACCCCAGCTTCTACGAAACAAACTTCATACGGTAAACACTTGAAAGAAGACTTCACACAAGACTTCAAATCAATAAAAATCTCAAACTATAACGTCGTTCGCATGAGACTTCAAAAATTATTTTAAAATTTGATCATAATTGTTTTTTTTTTAAGGATAAATACTTTGTTTAATGTGATTCAGCACTATGGCTCCAAAATCATAAAACCCTATATCTTTGTAAGCTCGAAACACAATGTCCTTGTAATCAAGGATGTAGGGTTTGCCATTATTTTTAACTCACTTGATATTGAATTAAATAATTATTTGGGTAAAAGATGAATTGATAATAAAATATTGTTAAAATTTAATTGATCTATAATTGATGATAAATCAATCTAATTTTCATTCAAACTAATAATTAAACTTGTTAATTAAATAAAGTTGAAAACCTAAACATTTGTGTTACTAAATATGGTGAACTAATAAAAGTCAAAATGCAAGGGTGACGGGGAAGGAGGTAAATATGTCATACTGATTGATCCAATTATTGTAAGTGATGATTGTGTAATTCCTAAACATTGAGCATTAGTAGATTTTTGGGTTGAGGCGTAATGGTTTTTTCCGTTAGGGTTTTCGTATATTCTAATCCATTACGTTTGATTGTTTTATTTTTTCATTTACTTTATTTTAATTCACGAGAAATTGAATATTATATGGAATTGGTAAAAGATGAATTAAAGGTTAATTCTTGTTAATTCAATCAATCGAGAATTTGTGATAAATTGAACTAAATTATACTAGAACCGATAAGTACATGGGTTAACTAATTGAAGGAGACAACCTAGTTTTTTCGAGTTGGTATTATAATGTGTAACCTAAGTTATTGAATATCAATACGAAGGGTTTTCAACGTAGGGTAATTAAGTTCCGTGAAAACCCAGGGGGTGTGGTAGAGCGAAAGGGGCTCTTCCTCCCTTAACCAAGTGTTGGGGGTTCGATCCCCGCCTTGGGCATAGAGCAGCCTTAAATCTCTGGGCCAGCTGTCCCGCCCATCGAGGTGCCTACAAATCAGCGAATGAATTAGTCACTAAGTCGCTAGTGGATACCCTAGTGAAAACAAAAAAAAAATAAGTTTCGTGACCATCTATGTTTGATGGTCGTAACTACACATATCAGAAGTGTTATATAAGATTTTACAATATCTCTCGATAAGCGTGTGTGATTGGATGTAGTGAAATGTACGGCCTCCTCCCACGATGATGGAGGGTGATTTTGAAGTTATAGGATTCTTGGAGATTGATGAAATGTTATGACATGTACTAGGACTAGAGGTTGTAACTCATTCAGTTATAAGTAGGCGGCTTTAATTAATATGTTGGTTACAAAGTCAGCTCAGCTAGAAGTTAGTTGGTAATATTTTAATATAACTAAAGGATGGAAAATGTATAAACACGGGAACAAAATGTAAAGAAGCAACTATGAATAGATAATTCAAATTTTATATATCTCTCTCTCTCCTTCCTCTTCTATTTGAAATTCTTCTTGATATCATGCCTAGCCTTCATAAAATCTATTCCTCTATATTCTACATTCTTATTACTTGTAAAAAAATTCAAAAGGAATATTCCCACCATGTCATGACAAATGGAATTGGAGTAAAACTGATCTCACCCACACTTTACTTCATGGCTTAAGAAATACATTCACCAAATTCAAGAAAAAATAAGAGGGTAACGGAAAGGAGTTAATGGATATTCTGGCCAATTTATAACAAGGATTTTTGGGTATTAAAAGGCTATTACAGATGCTGAATCAGAGAGGGCCTCGGTCTGCTAGTTTTGGCCCAAAGAGAGATGCATTGAGGAGATAAATTCTCCCCATTATTGTCGAACCATGTTAATACAGGGGCTAGACTATCATAATTGAGAGATTGGTGAAACTATTTCTCATAAGGAATCGTGTAGTTGACATATAAGAATGTGCGAGAAGTATCAACCCAATATGTAATTGACATGTAAGAATGTGCCGGAAGTATGAGTCCGATTTCAACAATGTGGCAATATTTTCTTTCCGCTACACCATTGTGGTCTTGGCGCCATGCAAGAAAGCATTTCGAACATCCAACTATCGAATTGGTTGTTTATGATGGTCAACTAAGGTAAGAACGACGCTAATAGAGGATTGTTATACCACTTGACTAAATGTCCTAGTGTAGTCCAACCATTCTTTTTAATTTAAACCATTGGCCACGAGCCTAGATTTATAGCATTCAATGGATTTATAGAGTGGTGCTTGATTTTGACTTCCCATTTGTTTGATAAAATGTTCATATCCACATTAGGAGGCACCAAGGACCATGTACCAAAATGTTGTAGAGAATTAAATTAACGTGGCTCCAAACCTCATGGTTAACAACTGATTGAAGTGTGTTGGTTCAGTGTAATAAATTACATTGTAATTCTCATCTTAGCTTTCAACTGAGTATAATACCACACTTCATAGGATAGTGACATATATGTGGTTATAACCACGTAGGGTAGAATACATGCATAATTGCATAACTTCCAACTAGAGCACTACCTCATGTACATGCATCTGATATTCTAAAACTGGCTTAAATTGGAGAAGTGGACAAGTGGGCCTAGTGGGTTATTGTAATAACGACTACATTAGGTTGATACAGTGAAGGTAACATTGGGTACTTTGATTCCCCCTTACTACTAGTAACGTTGGGATGAGATGATGGTGAACTTTCAACATGAGAGGATGGTTCGGATTCATCAAGAAAAGTTGGGTGAGATATGACTAGAGCCATGGTACGGGAAATATGAGGTTTATAGTGCAAGTAAGACGCATCGAATCGAAGGCAAGGTTAGGCATAATAGAAGCTTGTGGAGGCACATCAGCAGGTTGGCAATGCACAGGTTGTTGGAAAATTGGACTTAAATGGGTATTATAAAGCTGTCCAGATTTTTCTGGACAGATTTTTGAGCATCTTTGAGCTAAATTTAGGTGGGACCCACACTACGGAAAGTGTGGGACCATATACGAACGCGTTCACCTCCGCGAGGAGATTAACGTAATATATTCATATGTTCAATTTCAATAAGTTATGAATGATAATTATGTCCCCAAAGTGACTCAGAAAGCAATGAAAGTTAATAAATTGGGTGTGTTTTAACTCTTGTCCCACATTGGAAGAGTAGTGGAAATTTGATAAGTTAATAACACCCCAAGTATGGACTAAGGCTTGGATGCCTTGGGGGTATCCCAACTCTTTGAAGGGGAGATGACCTAAGCTATGCACGGGTTGACTTTCGATCAAAAGTCAACACGCGCGCGCGCGTCCGGCCGGTTCGGTTCGGTTCGGGCTTGGGCTTATAAAAATCTCCTACATTAACTTTCTGGGCTTTAATTATTAACTAATTAATTAATAAACTGTTGGCAGTTATTGCCAACAGTTAATTTCGTTTAACTGATTAACTGTTTTTGACAGTTAATTTCGGTTGACTGTTCCAACAGTCAACACAAAAGCTATAAATTAAACATTCCCCCTACAGAATTTACTACTGAAAATTTGCCCTCCCATAATTTCGAATTTATGCTGCCAATTTTTCCAGAAAAATAAATCCTTTTTCTATTGCTACTGCATACATTCCTGCATATCATCTCTTTGGTCTGGTTGAGTATAAACACAGAATTGTGTTCGAAGAAATTAATCATTGTTGTGCTACTTGATTAATTTGGAAATCCGTTCTATCTTGGGAGACAATTATTCATTACCTTTGGCACTTGTGGAGGGAATAAATTTGTCTTAAGGACACTGTTCTAAACAGGGCTCGAATTATTTCTTCTATTCTAATATTATTTCTGCAAATTCTAGTAAGTATTTCATTTCTATAATTCTGTTTCAATTCTGTAATTATATTAATTATTCATAATTCTGTACAATTGTTATTTATAAATAGTAAACATAACAATCTTAAGACAAATTTATAAAGTTCTACTATTTTTAGTGTACAGAATTTTTTTATTACAGAAATTTATGTGTTGAAATAAATTTGTTTTGACAAAATAAAATGAATTAATTTACTGCTTTATTGTATAAATTAGTAAAACAGTTTTGATATAGAAATTAATTTCTATACTGTTTTTATATTCTGTTTTAGAAAATAAAATTTTATTTGTGTATTCTTGTTAAAATCTGTTTATCTAAATTTTTTTTTAATCTTAAATTATAATTCTGTTTTGTACGGAATTCTTTTTATTATTAAAAATTAGTGTGACACAGATTTAAAAATTTAATTATGTCTTGTACGGAATTCTGTTTATATTATACTTTAATTCTGAATTTTTATTTGAATTCTTTTGGAATTCATTTATTGTGAATTATATTTGGAGGAAATTGGTGCACAAAATTTTGTATTCTGTTTTGATTAATTCATTATATATGAATTTCATCATTGATAAAAATTATGTTTTTGTAACAGAAATGGAATCACAAAGTACGAACACTACTCCTACGAAACTGATTGTCACCGACACAAATGTGACTGCACCCGTATCTATGCCACACGGGGAGAAACCTGAAAAGTTCATTGGGGCTTACTTCAAACGTTGGCAAGGACAAATGTACTTCTATCTCACGACCTGCCAACTGGGCAGGTTTGTATATGAAGATTGCCCCTCTATTCAAGAAGGAGATGACGCTGAAAAGGTTGCTGCTGTTGATGCTTGGAAGCATTCGGACTACCTATGCCGAAATTATATTTTGGCCTACTTGGACAAGACTTTATACCATGTCTATTGCACTATCAAAACTTCCAAGGAATTATGGAATTCTTTGGAAAAGAAGTATAAAACTGAAGATGTTGGGATGAAGAAATTTATCGTGGGGCGTTTTCTGGACTTCAAAATGGTTGATTCTAAATCTGTAATCTCGCAAGTGCAAGAACTCCAAGTGATTCTCCACAACATTCATGCTGAAGGAATGTCAATTAGTGAAACTTTCCAAGTTGCTGCAATTGTTGAAAAGTTGCCACCTTCTTGGACTTTGTTCAAAAACTATCTCAAGCACAAGCGTGAGGAGATGAATGTGGAGGAGTTGGTGGTCCGGCTAAGAATCGAAGAAGACAACCGTGAGTCTCAAAAGAAAAGTGGTAAGAATCCGATGGAAACGAAGGTCCATGTCATTGAAGGTCCTAAGAAGAACAAACGAAAACATCATGGGGAAGGCACTTCCAAACATAACAAGAAAAAGTTCAAAGGCAAATGATACAATTGTGGTCAACCTGGACACCGCTCAAGCGAGTGTCGTAAGCCGAAGAAGCAAAATCAAAACAATCCTCAATCAAATGTAACTGAGGGTGTGAATATCGTCAATGATTTGGCATATATGAATCTTTCTGCCGTTGTCTCTGAATGTAACTTGGCTGGTAATACCAAGGAATGGTGGGTGGACACTGGAGCCACACGACACATTTGTGCAAACAAATGGATGTTCTCCACCTATAAGCCTTTGGAAAATGAGGAGAACCTTTTTATGGGAAATTCTTCCACTTCTAAAGTGGTGGGACAAGGAAATATTGCTTTGAAAATGACTTCTGGAAAAGAACTTACTCTCAACAATGTTCTTCACGTGCCTGATATCCAAAAGAATCTGATTTCTGGATCTCTCCTTACTAAGAATGGTTTCAAGCTTGTGTTTGTGTCTGATCGCTTTGTGTTGTCTAAAAATGACATGTATGTAGGAAAGGGCTACCTAAATGAGGGGCTCTTTAAACTCAATGTTCTTACTGTAACCCCAAAAACATCTGTTTCATTGAATGAAGTTGCTAGATCTTCTTACTTGATTGAGTCATCTAATATTTGGCATCCTAGATTGGGACATGTTAATTTTGATACATTGCGTAGATTAACTAACTTGGAATTTTTGCCAAAATTTAATATTGATAAAAATCATAAATGCGAAATTTGTGTGGAATCTAAATTAGCTAGATTACCTTTCCATTCTATTGAAAGGATAATTGAACCTTTAGATTTAATTCACACCGATATTTGTGATTTAAAATTTGTTCAAACTAGAGGTGGGAAAAAGTATTTTATTACTTTTATTGACGATTGCACAAAATATTGCTATGTATATTTGTTACATAGTAAAGATGAGGCCATTAATGCATTTAAACAATATAAGAATGAAGTTGAGAATCAATTAAGCAAAACGATAAAGGCTATTAGAAGTGATAGAGGAGGTGAATATGAATTTCCATTTGAGGAATTTTGTTCTGAAAATGGGATTATTCATCAAACAACCGCTCCTTATTCTCCTCAATCGAATGGTGTTGCTGAACGCAAAAACCGTACTTTGAAAGAAATGATGAACTCAATGTTATTAAGTTCAGGAGCTCCACAAAATTTGTGGGGGAAGCCTTACTTTCTGCTAATTACATTCTCAATAAAGTACCTCACAAAAATACTCACAAGACACCTTATGAATTATGGAAAGGTCGAAGACCTTCCTATAAATATTTACGAGTGTGGGGGTGCTTAGCCAAAGTGATGGTTCCTAAACCTAAAAGGGTAAGAATAGGGCCAAAAACCGTGGATTGTGTATTCATCGGTTATGCTACTAATAGCAGTGCATATCGATTTCTAGTTTGTAAATCTGAGATTTCGGACATTCATGTAAATACGGTTATTGAATCGAGGGATGCTTCATTTTTTGAAAATGAATTCCCGTATAACATGACCCGAGAATCTGGTCCTTCTAAAAGGACAAATCAAGCTACTACAACTGGTACTCATCAACCTATTGAATCAATAGAGGATGAACCAAGACGTAGTAAAAGAGCAAAAACCTCGACTTCTTTCGGTCCAGATTTTCTAACGTATTTGTTAGAAAATGAACCTCAATCGTATAAAGAAGCTATATCCTTACCCGATGCTTCCAATTGGAAAGAAGCAATTAATATTGAAATTGAATCCATATTACAAAATCATACATGGGAACTAGTGGATCTTCCACCAGGTTCAAAACCATTAGGTTATAAATGGATCTTCAAAAAGAAATTGAAGGCCGATGGATCAATTGATAAATATAAAGCTAGACTTGTAGCTAAAGGCTATAGGCAAAAGGAAGGGTTGGATTACTTCGACACATATTCACCGGTAACAAGAATAACGTCCATTCGGATGTTAATAGCAATAGCTTCTATTAATGGACTTGAAATACATCAAATGGATGTACAAACTGCATTCTTAAACGGTGAACTAGACGAGGAAATTTATATGGAGCAACCTGAAGGGTTCAAAGCTCCCGGACAAGAAGGAAAAGTATGTAAGCTTGTTAAATCACACTATGGATTAAAACAAGCACCTAAGCAATGGCATGAAAAATTTGATAATGCAATGTTATCAAATGGTTTCAAAATTAATGAATGCGATAAATGTGTTTACTTTAAATACATTCGTAATGGATATGTCATTGTATGCCTCTATGTTGATGATATGCTTATCATGGGTAGTAACTTGGAAATTGTCAAAACTACAAAACAAATGTTGAGTAGTAGATTTAACATGAAAGATATGGGAATCGCCGATGTCATATTAGGAATTAAAATTTCTAGAACATCGGATGGACTTATATTATCTCAATCTCATTACATAGAGAAAGTACTTGAAAAATTCAAGAAGTATGATATTAGTCCTACCAAGACACCTGTAGATGTAAATTTACATCTTGCACGAAACAATGGTGAAAGCATATCTCAACTAGAATATTCTCGTATTATCGGTAGCTTAATGTATATCATGAACTGTACGAGACCAGACATAGCATACTCAATAAGTAATCTAAGTCGATTTACGAGTAATCCAGGAAGAGATCACTGGAAAGCAATATTGAGAGTTTTGGGATATTTAAAATATACTCAAAACTATGGATTGCATTACTCAAAATATCCAGCTGTTCTTGAAGGACATTGCGATGCAAATTGGATATCTGATACAAAAGACTCTAAGTCTACGAGTGGGTATGTGTTTACCCTCGAAGGTGCAGCCGTATCTTGGAAATCCTCAAAACAAACGTGCATTGCTAGATCGACAATGGAATCTGAATTCATTGCACTAGACAAAGCTGGAGAAGAAGCCTAATGGCTTCGAAGTTTCTTAGAGGATGTTCCAAATTGTTCTAAACCTGTGCCCGCAATATGTATACATTGTGATAGCCAATCAACGATTGAAAGGGCACAAAATCACATGTATAACGGAAAGTCACGACATATTCGTCGTCGACACAATACCGTTAGACAACTTCTCTCAAACGGAATTATCTCAATTGACTATGTAAAGTCAAAAGATAATATATCGTATCCACTAAGGAAAGGTTTAAACCGAGAGCAAGTTGAAAGATCATCGAGAGGAATGGGTCTAAAGCCTATAAACAAATAAGAATCAATATAGTGGCAACCCAACCTAGTTGACTGGATATCCCAAGATCTAGGTTCAATAGGCAAACCGAACTACGTTGTATTCAGTAAGAGCACTGGAGGATATTTAATCCTATCCATTCCAAAGATGAGACAGTGCATATCTGTCGCGAAATTAGGATAAGTTATGCTTTTAATGACATCTATATCTTAGTACGTCTAAGTGGACTATTGTAGAATACTCTTTATGGAAGTCACCTATGTGAGTAAGAAGGGGGCCACTTCTATGAGAATAATGAAAGGCATATTCTCTAAAATACTTGCGGAACCAAGTGGTGTTCACGGCCAAAATGAACACAAACGTGAGAACCAACTGTGTTGAAGAATTGTTGTGTGAATACTGTTGTCTAGGTTTATAAAAACGGTTGACGGTTCAAGGACGTGAAGTCTACTGATTAACCAAGTAAATCCGATAGTATATCACTAAGGAATGTTCAAGGCCACTAGGCTACTTCTCCCGATGCAATAAGTCTTCAGTTTTACTCAACTTGTGTCTACATCTGCATCAGCATCTGTTTTGTTTTATTTATAGCGATATATAATTCATGTAGGGGATTGTTGGAAATTGGACTTAAATGGGTATTATAACGCTGTCCAGATTTTTCTGGACAGATTTTTGAGCATCTTTGAGCTCAAATTTAGGTGGGACCCACACTACGGAAATTGTGGGACCATATACGAACGCGTTCATCTCCGCAAGGAGATTAACGTAGTATATTCATATGTCCAATTTCAGTAAGTTATGAATGATAATTATGTCCCCAAAGTGACTCAGAAAGCAATGAAAGTTAATGAATTGGGTGTGTTTTAACTCTTGTCCCACATTGGAAGAGTAGTGGAAATTTGATAAGTTAATAACACCCCAAGTATGGACTAAGGCTTGGATGCCTTGGGTGTATCCCAACTCTTTGAAGGGGAGATGACCTAAGCAATGCACGGGTTGACTTTCGGTCAAAAGTCCACACGCACGCGCGCGCGTCCGTCCGGCTCGGTCTCGGGCTTGGGCTTGGGCTTATAAAAATCTCCTACATTTTTTGGCCCAATTTATTTAACTTTCTGGGCTTTAATTATTAATTAATTACGAAATTAATTAATTAATTAATAAACTGTTGGCAGTTATTGCCAATAGTTAATTTCGTTTAACTGATTAACTATTTTTGACAGTTAATTTCGGTTGACTGTTCCAACAGTCAACACAAAAGCTATAAATTAAACATTCCCCCTACAGAATTTACTACTGAAAATTTGCCCTCCCATAATTCCGAATTTATGTTGCCAATGTTTCCAGAAAAATAAATCCTTTTTCTATTGCTACTGCATACATTCCTGCATATCATCTCTTTGGTCTGGTTGAGTATAAACACAGAATTGTGTTCGAAGAAATTAATCATTGTTGTGCTACTTGATTAATTTGGAAATCCGTTCTATCTTGGGAGACAATTATTCATTACCTTTGGCACTTGTGGAGGGAATAAATTTGTCTTAAGGATACTGTTCTAAACAGGGCTCGGATTATTTCTTCTATTCTAATATTATTTCTGCAAATTCTAGTAAGTATTTCATTTCTATAATTCTATTTCAATTCTGTAATTATATTAATTATTCATAATTCTGTACAAATAACACAGGCAGGGCCACAACAGATTGTGATCATTTCCACAACTAATTGTGATTATTTCTAGAATGGAAGTAAAAATTTCTAGAGAGATACTTGCTACGGAGGAAGTTTTAATGGTGTCTTGAAAGGAAGAAAACCTCATCCGACATTACATGGATAGATAAATAAAGACAACTACTGATAGGGTTAACGCAAGGATAACGCTGGTGGTTAAGAGAATACCCCGGGTAGACATGCCAGTGGAATATATATATATATAATGCTATTGTACGGACTAGTCCGCATTTTAAGAATGCGGATCAGACATGTGTCCCTTAACGGTGCGCCTAGAAATTATAGGCACACTCTCTCTTTTCTGGGCTCACTGCCAGGTGACACATGTTCGGTCCGCACTCTTAAAATGCGGACTAGTACGCATAAGAGCATGACTGTATATATATATATATATATACAGTCGTGCTCTTATGCGGACTAGTCCGCATTTTAAGAGTGCGGACCGAACATGTGTCACCTGGCAGTGAGCCCAGAAAAGAGAGGAAGTGTGCCTATAATTTAGGTGATAATTTTTAGGCACACTGTTAGGTGACACATGTCCGGTCCACACTCTTAAAATGCGGACTGATATATATATATATATATATATATATATATATATATATATATATATGACATGTGTCACCTAACGGTGAGTCTAGAAACTATCGCCTAAATTATAGGTACACTCTCTCTCTTTTCTGGGCTCACCGCTAGGTGACACATGTCCGCATTTTAAGAATGCGGACCGAACATGTGTCACCTAACGGTGACCTTAGAAATTATCGCTTAAATTATAGGCACTATCTCTCTCTTTTCTGGGAACACCGTCAGGTGACACATGTCCGGTCCGCATTCTTAAAATGCGGACTAATCCGCACAAGAGCAGGACTATATATATATATACTCCATTGGCATGTTAACCTACACTATATACTTTAGTGTTTATGGGGATTGGTCGGGAGATATTTGTGCAGGTGTATAGATTGACTTGCATCAAGATCCTGATAATTCTTTTTATTTGTGTTAATCTTTTATTTTTATAAAATTATTTTTCGTAAAAAAAATTATTTATTCGTTGTAACCTTTTTTTCCAATTAAAAATTATTTTTTCGTTAAAATTGTTTTTTTAGATGAAAACTTTTTTTTGTTAAAATTGTGCTCTTTTTTATTAAAAAATTGTTTTTTTGAATAAACTGTTTTTTTTTTGTTAAAACTATTTTTTTTCTTTGTTAAAATATTTTTATTTTCCATTAATGATATCAAACAACTGCTTTTGAAAGGTGGAAAATTAATCCTATCAAACATCCCTACGTGGTAAATTATAGGATATGCCCATGGAAACTTTTGTAAGGGAAAAAATTGCCAACCCATTTGTCCACTTTTGTATCAAACGGGTCCCAGATAGTTTGAATGCTTTTTTTTCATTAATGGTGTTTTTTGTTGTGTAGAGAGAACACGTGTTTTGATAGAAAAAATAACTTCATCATGTTCCTTTTTTGGGGTACTTCTTTTGCGCTACGTATCATTCTTCGCTTTAGTGTTTTATCGGCAGCATGTTAGTTGTTAGTGGATTGTGTCGTTAACATTAATAAAATATTTTGTGTTGGAACGAAACATGAATTTTAATCATGCATCACATCCAATACTCTCAATTTTTGGTTTTTTTACTTTGCATATATATAAAAAATTTAGTGTTCTAAGACGTGTGGCTGCAATTTCAATATCGAGTCCTTCACTCTTAGTTTCTGTCAACTCAAGTTGTTGTAGTATTTGGGGTGGGTTATGTTGGTGTGAGTTTGGATTGAATTAGTGCATTTGGGACTTCAATGGTGGATTTTAACAATTGATCTATTGATTTTGAGTGCTCAATTTTTAGTGTTCTAAAACATGTAGCTGCAATTTCAATATCGAGTCCTTCACTCTTAGCTTCTATTAACTCAAGCGGTTGTAGTATTTGTGGTGGGTACTGTTAGGATATGTCTGGATTCAATTAGTTCAGTTGGGACTTCAATTGTGGATTTTAACTATTGATTTATTGATTTTAAGTGCTCAACTGTAGCTTGCTAATATTTTTTCCTCTTTTTAGAGGATTTATAAATTTATATCGTATATATGCTTAAGTTTAGGGCTGGTAATTTTATTTTATGTATTTTCAATTTTTATTTTTTCCTGCAGAGACACATATCCAACTTATGTCTCCTCGTGTACTTTTGATGACTACTCCCAAGTAGTTCAAATAAAAGCTTGGTCAAATTCATAAACTCGAGAATTATTGTGATCATTTTGATTCCTTTCTCACAAACAAGTATGTTAAAAGGGGTAGAAGAAAGGTTTCCTTGTGTTTTAGGACTTTTTTTGTGTTGGGTTATGATTTCATTATTTTATGATGTATATGTTTGCGCTTTTGGTTGGGTCGAGGTAGTGTTGGTTGGTCTGTATGGGGCATATTGTATGTATAGGTACACTTGGGGTAAATTATGTTTTCTCAAATGATGTGTTAAGATAATCAAGGGATATTAAGGGAAATAAATATATCTGACGATGTAATCTTGGCTCCAGAACGAACCTATTTACGAGTTTGACGTATGGCAATCAAGATCTTCGTTGTTTATATTGATAATTTTTTTTATTATAAGGAAGAGAAAGAGAAAGAACCCTTTTGGAATTTGTGGGTACTACCACGAGTATGAAGAAGGGGAAGTTTGTGGGATTTATGGCCACGAGATGCTTGCTAGTGAAGAGACAATTTTGTTTCAAGTCAGTGTTTTCCATCTAAGATCTTAGTGGAGTTTCTTTGTCTAGGTAGTTATGATAACGCTTCAAGGTTGGAGCTTCGTAAGAATCAGGGGATTTCTCGAGTTCTCAATGTAATAAATATTCTTTTGCTGATAAGATTTTGATTCATCCAACAAATCAATTTCAAAAGCATGTTAAAGGTTAGTACTTTCTCTATTCATTTCATATTGAACGTTGTTGTTACGTACACCTAGGGTGGTGTTTATTTAATTATGTCTTGAATCTAATATCACGGTATAGAGTTGCCTCAGATCTTCTGCCACAAAATTTGTGTCTCTAAATGAAAATTATGCTCACTATAGCCTATTCATATGTAACATGTGTTTATTTACATTTGTGAGTTTTGATAATGTCCATAATATAATTTCTTAGTTGAGTTTAAATCTCATTTTCTATAAAAAAAAAACATCAAAAGTGAAACATATTTTTTTCTCTTCAGAAGTTTGCTAGGCAACCAAATAGTTGAATCCATAATAAATACAAACATGCCTATCCACCCGGTTATATACACCCTAGTATAAATGTTACACTTGAAGGAAGATAAACATATTTCATTTATACATATAAATTTATAGTTATGTTATGGACATTTTGTAATACACTATAGGTTTTTTGTATTTTCATCCTATGATCATGAATTGTATATCATTACTATGTTGTCTCATTATGTTATGTAGTTATATTTGTTTTACATGTTTTGGAATCACAAATACTCTGGAGTTTTTAATTCGAGTTCCTATTTTGGTTTACCATCTTTTACGTGTTTGCAATTTCTCAGGTGTATATCCTACTCTAACGTATAACCCGTGCATCGCACGAGTTTTCAACTTGTAATACTCTAAAACTCTATACATAAATTAAGATTGGACCTTTTTAGGCATAGCCACATGTACTCTCCTTATTTATCTTTACATGGAAAAACCTTTGCATTGATTTTTCTTTTGAACCTAAGCATCATTAACCAACAACGTCGTTAACCAAACTCCTCTTTACATATGACTCTTCGCTTGTATGTGAGACCCATGTATGCTACCTATCTTCATTTTAGAACCCAAGCCTACCTCATAATGTCTCTTTCCCTTGATTCCTCCATTGACAGTTTAGCTCCCCAACTGCCATAGATCCTCGTCTTCACACTTGCAACCAGTGGAGCAAAGCTCTGCACCACCCCACCCCACCTCTATATTAGATTCTCTCTAAAATATCATTCTCTCAAACTCATTTCTTTCTTTCTTTATTTATCCTATCTCTTTACAATGTTTAAAAAACAATAGAATGTGGTTTAGTTTGTTGGAAAAAGGTATGGACTGGGCAGGAGGTGTTGGAACCGAGTGCTGGGTTCGGGTTTAGTGGCTGGTCGATTGATGGGTTGTGACAATTGGGTCGTGGGTCTTGGCAGTGGTTAGTTGATTTTTGGAGGTCCGAGTAGTTCAAGTTAGAGCTTGGTTTTAGCTTTGAGATAAGGGGGGTGGACAGGTTCAGGTTGGTATCTTGTGGATGAGGGTAGCAGGGTGCATTTGTTTATATTATATGTGTTGTAAGTATTTATATAAGTATATATATAATATATATGTTGTGTGAGTTAGTATATACACTAGAGAAATGTCGGTGCCTGAAGCCACGGAGAAAATTTCGAAAGTACATAATCGCGAAACAGCGAAAATTTAAAAGTACATAATCGTAAAATGACAAAAAAATCGAAAGTGCGTAACCGCGAAATGGCAAAAATTTCCAATAAAGGCACGCATATAATTTTAAAAGTTTAAAGTTGTGTATAATTTAAATAATAAATATTTTATGTATTATAAGTGTAGATTTTCAAATTATTGAATCGTCTAAATTCAAGTCATAAAAATTCTTTTACTATACAAATGTGTAAACAATTTTTAAAATAATGGGCAGAGTCCCCTTTGTTTATAAGATTTTCCATCCTGTTTAAGAAATTAAAAATTAATCCAACAAAACGAATAGTCTGTTTTGGACCTCGTATAAGCAACATAATCCAAATATACTCAATTACATTAAATCAAGGAAAACATCGAATAAACCAAAATTTAAAGCATCTAAATCCAAATATAAGTTTTACATCAAACATCTCATAAATTTTGCTAGCAGATGCGCAGTAAAATTCGTGGTCCTGGCACTACGTTCTAAAATCCTAGATAATTAGTAAAGTCTTCTACATCAAACGTCCAATGAGAAAAAGACACTATAGATGAAGTACAATAAGAGGATAGAGCATCTAAAACAAACATATTTAAACATGTGAGATTGAAAATAAAATACAAAGATGATCCGTAACTTATCCCTTATATTAAGAGTGAAGTAGTACCTTACATTAAGAGTGAAGTACTAGTGAAGTGGGAATAAACTTAGTGAAATATCACCAATGCTTCAAAACAGAGAGGACTAATAGAGTATTTCTCCAAATTTTAAGAAAGAAAGAAAAAAGAAATTTGAAGAAAAAAATTAGTACATAAAATTGTAGACAAGTTGTGACTAATAATAGAAAATTCCAACTTTATATTTTAATCAAGCAATCTCAACATGGCATAAAACAAAATACTGAAATAGTATTGATAAAATAAACATTTTGAACTGCATACTTAGTAAATGTCACTAATCGATAAAAAAACTTTTATGCATTTTTGTAATCAATCAACACAACTTTTTTAACAATCGAACAAAATAATAATGACGAAAACCGTCTGGCCTTAAAATGAGATACTTGAATGGGAAAAAGACATCTAAGTCATCTACATGAGTGGATAAAGGCTATATTTGCAGAGAATTGAGCATTGCAATAAAAATAACAGACAATTTTTTACACAATACATTAGATTAAGATCATACTAAAAGCAACAAAAATGATATAATAAAATGTGGTTGTGGTTGCTACACAACTCAAAATTATTAAAAACTTAAAAATCTAAATTTTATAAACATAAAAATAGGAAGAATAGATGTTACCATGGATGAGTGAAAAACATTCACGGATGTCGAATGCTTCGTGGGCTACATGTTCATATTCTCTGATAAAAATATGTATATAATATGAAAGCAGCTAATGAATTAGTCAAGTTTCAATATATCACAATAAGAGTGTAACAATTGGAAAGTAAAGTTTCTATTAATTCATCCAATGAAAAGTAAAAATTACACGTGTAACTCAAAGGAAAACCCTTGATTCTTTATCTGTAAATCGAAGTTTAACTGATATTTATAAGCAAGAAGAGTAACATTAATTAGATACCATCTGCATACACATAAAAAAATTCCGCATCAATTGGATAACAATTAATGTTTCATAACCACCACATAAGTCAGGTGGAGGTTATGAAACATTAATTGCATAATAAAAAGAATTTTTTAGAAAGTTCACATAAAAAAACTTAAATTTTTTATGAGCTCAAATCATTTAATTTTTGATACCATTGGAAATAATATGCCTGGGAGTTTCACTAAATCTACATTTCTATTGAACTCAATGACAAATAACATAAAATATTATGACTATTCAACCGCAAGATGTATAAGCCAATGCCTAAAAACGATTTAAAGACTGCCTAAAAATGATTTAAAGACTAATTTGAAGGTTGACATTAAAATTAAAAACAACAATTCTCCATACACGCTTTTAAAAAAAACACCCTTTTCGCACTATACAATGCACGCTAGTAAGAAACAAGTACAAAAACAAAAAGACTCGACTTTTATTTTGAAAGGGGGCCAAATCTAATCTGAGTAACTCCATTAAGTAACCGAAGTAATGTATTACCTGTGAAATGGACCCAAAAATAGAATTCCAACTTTAAAATAGTTGCAGTCTTTAATAGACTTGGAATCCCATATATAGGAGGTGTCTCTTTTGTTGCTTGTTTGTAAAGAACTGGATCCTATACTATGTTTAGACTATAATGTAATAGCTTAATGATCAGTTTTATGTTTTTTGTTCGATTTTTTGGTTCTCGGATCTATGCCAACATGATTACTCCTACACTAATAGCTAATGTCCAAATGATCTTTATACAACATGTATTTACCATGAAAAAATTCACATGCATTACTTTAGCTAATATTCTCCATGGTTCTCTAAACTCAAAGCAAGGTAAATCAAAACCTTTAAATTGGTTTGTAGTCATTCAGAAAGAACCAATCTCTTGACATTAACTATAAATATTAACAACGAACTATGAGGCGATGAAGTATCCAATCAAGCGTGTGGTGAGATGTCCCACCGATTTAGAAAACAATGAGGCGGATAAACTATCAATCAGCTCAGCTTTTATTTTTTCCTATATAAAAAACAGCAAAAGAAAATCAGTGTACAGTTATGTAGGTATGCCGTATCTCACACTGTATCAAAAACCATTACATGGAACTACTATTTGTGTATACAAAAAAGTAAGGATGGCTAATATTATACTCATGAAATAATTTCTCATTTTGAAAATTAGATACATAGTCAATAACTGAATTAAATGGAAACTGAAACGATCATTGAGAAAATATAAACCAACAAATTTCTAAAAATAAAACCACAAACAAAAAGGACTTAAACCAAGTCATTAAATTATCACATATTCATCACAACTATCCCACTGTGACAACCCGCTCACCAAAATAAGGGGTGGCCAGCCCAATACTCCAATATAACGGAATCATAGATGGAATCATTCTCAGCTTCACAATAAAAATATAGAATATCTAGGATAACCACCCAATATTTCAGAAAAAGGGTTGCCAAAAATTTTGATTTCAAAGTAAATAATTGAAAACAAACAACCCAATTCCTGAAAGATAAGGGGAACCCCAAGACATATATAAATAGTACAACAAGAATACAATAAAAAGACCGAATATGTTACCGGTCACCAAACAGATACACCAATAATACACAAGGTCAATAAGTTACTTATTACATTTCATTAGACATTTACAAAAGCTTGGGCATCTCGCCCGAATAAAAGACTTGATCTTAACTAGAATGCAAAATGAAAACGTCTATACCAAATGTATTCCATAATACCCGCAATGTATGACGGCTCGTCAAGGACATCGGAATAGGAATTCAAATCAGGCATCCCTGCGGAGGAGTACCTGAGCAGAGACAAGATGCATATGCAACAAGAAGTGTAAACGGGTCAGGGCCCGGTTCTATATGATTACCAGATGAATAAAAAGTATGACAGTTATGAATATCATCATGCTAGGAAGAATAAAATCTATCTACACAGTTCTAAAACATAGGCTAAGACAGTAAAGAAAAGCATGAGTTTAATTTAACTAAGCAGGAGAAAGGAAAGATTAACATAAATAAAATTTCTATCATATACCCCGATTCATGTCATAGTTTATTCCTCAACAGGAAAATAAATTTATAACTATAAGCTCTTTATGGCTTTTATCTCAATTTTAATCTCTTTGTGGCTTTTAATTTAATTACATGCCCATCCTGGCATTACCATTCCTTAGCAGGAATAAAATCAACATTTAATGCTCTTTATGGCATTTATCATACATCAAGTCCCACTTGATTTAGAATGGTTATATTCTTATGCATACAACGATTCTAAGACCGCCCCTCCGAGTTTCCCCACTGGGCGCGCCCCTAAATGACCATCATCTTCCAGGGCCTATCTATACAAGACAATCTGGGCTCATAACGCAAACGTCGGGAAGCGACCATATTCCTGCGGGAAAGTCAGGACGACACCCGGAATCCCCTAACCAGCGCAAAAAACATATAAAAACCCCGCATATGGCCTAGGACTATATCCACCCTGCATTCACTAGCCAGGGGGCATCACCAAGCGCGCGAACTTCCCTCATGATGTCAATTAGAGAGGTGTGTTTAACCAAATTACCATTTATCATGTTAATGATTAAGTAAATTATCATTTACTATCATTTACATATTCAATTACATTTTAGCAAATGTATATTTACATCTAACCGAAACCATATTCATTTACCTTTTGTAAATATTTCGCCTTTAAAATCCGGAGCCATAAGTATTTACATTGCCATTTTGACCTCAAAGAATAAATAGAATTTCAATTATTCTCCCAAGATTCGTTGATAGGTATAATAAACCCTCAAGGATAACATAGCTCCAATGAGCTTCTAAGGTCTCCCAAGCATAACAATGCATCCCCTAGTTTAAAAGAAGTCAACTAGAAGAAAAAGTGCCCTAACATTAAGAGGCCTAACCCCGAAAAACCCCGCCTAAACCATTTCTAGACTAGGGTAGTATCCCAACTCATCAAGAACTCTAGGACTCTAAGTTTACTTCACGCAAGAAGGTTCCTAGATCCTATTAAAGAGAATAAACCTAGGAAGCAAAATAGGTTTAAGGGTGAAAAACAGGGGACCGGTCGACCGGTCCCAAGATCGCGGTCGACCGCGTCTCAAGGTTTTGCCTATGGAGAAAAGCAGAAAGCTCAAAATGGAATAGCCGGTCGACCGGTCAGGGGACCGCGGTCGACCGCGCAAGAATTTTATGCCTTTGTGGGAAAGCAGTAAGCCTGCCCCCGAAGGCCCGGTCGACCGGCCAGGGGACCGCGGTCGACCGGTCATAGCAGGTCTAGGGTTCTACTTTCTTAAAAAAAACTACACCCAAATCACAAATATCTTCTATTTTGAACTCCACCAACAATCTTTATCTACCCAAAGATTTTCCTACATGATTATAACCATTACAATTTACAATTTTCTCATCAAAAACCAAATCTAGGTTTAAATACCAAAATTTCTATTTTGATCTCCAAATATATATACATAAATATCACACAATTTATTCATCTCAAAACATATATTAGCAAGTAGAAAACTTGCCTTAGGGTTGATATCTCATATTTCTTTGAGTAGAAGCATCAATCCATCTTCAATCTTCATTTTTCTCTTCTTTCTCCTCTTTTCTCTTCTTCTTTCTTTCTCTCTTTTCTCTCTATATGTTCAAGACATAAAATGGGAAAAATAAGGGGTGTAGGAAAGCTAAAATCGTGGCTTAAGTTAAAACTCCCAACTTAAATGGTTAACACCACATTAAGATGACTCCCAAATACGCATTTGAGTTTAAACCAGGTAAAAGTGCCCGAAATGCAACAATACAATATGACACTTATTTTGACTGTCTCGCACCATCCGAGACTAACTACACCCTCTAAACTGGCATCCGGAAATTTTATAAATTATTTTGAGTTCCAATTTCTATTTAAACCATAAAGTCTTTTAAATCATGACACCAAAAACATACAACGTGATGATATTTACTTCCACATATAGTAAATATGCATCAATCTAGTAAATATTAACTTTCGAATCATTCAATTAATATTTACTCCAGTCCCCACATTTTATATAATTACCTTATGCGGTAAAATTAGTATAAAATGAGCCTCCCAGAATCGAGGGTTGTTACATACTCCCCCCCTTACGAGGGAATTTTGCCCCCAAAATTCGGGCATACCCAACTCTCAGAAAGGGTATACTACTCTAAACTAGGATTCTACCCTCCTAAACAAACCCATGGTTATCGCAATGTCCCAAATGGACCCGAACTAAGATCGACCCTATCGATCTCAGCCTACAGCAATCGTGCTCTAGCCTGGCACAAGGCGTTCCTCACTAACTATCGATTCTAGCTTCCTATGGCGGAAGACGATGCCCACATGACTCAGCACAAATCGCCCAACCTCCAGAATCATGTTACATCTCCCCTCGGGGCACCCATACCGACTCTAAGTGGCTTAACCCCAACGCTACTCAACTTTTCCTCACATTGACGTATCTCATCAAGGTGTACGGCTTAAAAGCCAAATCTTTAAAGAAATGTCCCGAGACCACTCTAAGTCCAAGGAGCATATTACCCGTTGGTTCCTTCCAATGAGTAAGCGAATTACTCAATCGACCACGCTAGGCCACTCATAATGCCAATGCCTTAGGAAATGATCCATAAGGCCATTCAAAAGCCTAATGGTTGTGCAGGGATTTTCGTCCATACACACTACTGCTCCTACAGTCATGTAATCTAAGGTGTACATTCAAGATATGCCTTTCGACATTAAGTCAACCTCCTCTATTCATTCATCCGTGTTAGGGGTAAGGTATATTCCATTTCTATACGGTTCCCATTACTTCCTGGAAACTTGGACCAAACCTCCAACACGAATATCTAGTCTCGGTCTACCCCATACAATAGGCACCTCCCACGGTTCGACCATTCCTCCATAATCAGCGGGCCATATTCAATCCACATGAAGTTCGTCCATCATGCCCAGAAATGCAACAGTTTGGTCAAACGATTAACAATTTTCTCAAATAGGATCATGACCAGAACACTGTCGACAATTTAATGCAACCGTCTATGAATATACCCTTCTTCATTCCACCGATACTCTTCTTCGCACGAGTAGGTGAAATGGTCGATCACAGACCGGAATGCCCTTACTACAGAGCCCTCCGAGTCATGCTTGCTTCATTTAGCTTTCCAAGACAACACAAATATCTCTGATGGTTCTCTTACTCGACGCATCTACTACCCCAAATCTCATTTCCTTAGCGAATGAGAAAATATCCACTCACTAGTCCTTCTGAACTCCGAGCACCAACTCGATTCTCCCCCGACATATTGCAACAACTCGCCGCTAGCGAGAAAGACCAAATTTCCTGCCCAGGAAGTAGTGCCTTATATATTTAAGGTGATCACTACCATGATGAAATTTTAATTCAAGCATGGACTAATACTTCCCACAAGTTTAAGCTTGTGAGATGCATAAACAATGGGTCTATGCTCCAGTATCATTTCTCCCCAACCTGGCAGAAACTTCTTCATTACAACCACCCTCGAGCTTACTATCATGGGCTCAGGAGTGAGGGTCCACCCGTCCTTTTAACTCCCCGGAAGAGAAGTTCCAATGCAACACTATTTCTAAGAAAGGCCTCATCTATTATGGCCAAACCTACCAAACCTCTCGAGACCCCATAAATCTCATTCCTAGGGATCTAATCCCAACCCGCGACTTACTCATGGTCCACTCCTCACCACCTTCCTGAATTAACATCACATACCCTAATAGCCCTAAGGTTATAATGAATTCTAAGGTCTATCTATAGATATCCTATTTGAGTCGTATGTATATAGAATACTAAGTATATCCCTAGTGTCCAAGACCTATCTCAACTCCCAACGTTCGCTCGGTTTCATGCGTGGGACGTCTCGCCGAGGCGAAATCCAGACAAGGAACCCTCCCGTTACACTACTACCTCGCATCTTCGGTCATTAAGATGTGACGGTCTAAAACACATAATCGGGATCAATAAATTTTTAACTTGCAATCATTTCAACAAAATTCTACTTCTACGTCTTACCATAGCATTATTAAAGATTTTAACTGATCAGACGTTCACTTCCTGTGAAGCCTTTCAAATACATATCTCCTTATATAAACATGTCCTTCTTATCAAGGCAAAGTCCCGAAGTTTAAATTCGACTTCGTATCTCAGTCTCCCTCGCATCGATCAGAGGAGAGAACTATATACAGTGCTTCTATCTCGCACTTCAATAGCCCTTAATCACTCTAATACGTGATTCTCGGCTAATCCTTCCTATCCCACATCTAACAACAAAATAAATAAAATAAACAAGAAAGAAAAGAATAGCGTCTCTCCAATCACAACATCGTTACGTGTTCATGCGGCGGAGTGTCTCGCCGAAGCGAAATCCAAATAAGGAACCCCTCCGACACATGCCTACTTAACTAGTTGATCATGGAAATAAGCGTAACATGCATAGACAAGACAAACAAACAATTAATCAAACACTCACACAAGGTAATAAAATGAATAGCAAAATTTCCTACCTACCTCGACCCACATCTATAAAGTCTCAACCTGTATCCAAGAGAGAAATCATAGAACAACTAGTTCTATTTTGAATTATAAGTAAGATAGCCTTACAATTTTATTTGCTTGCTATCACCCCAAAGCAACCAAAATACCTTTATTCACGTATAATACATAAATTAAAAGAAAGGAAAATGGCATCTCTCCACTCCCAACGCCGTTAAGGTTCGCGCGTGGAGCGTCCCGCAAAAGCGGAATCCAAACAAGGAACCCCTCCTATGCATTACTACTTAACTTTGTTGGTCGTGGAGATAAGTCATAACAACCACATACAATGCAATAAGAAATAGAACACTCGTACCACACACCATATATACACATATACCTTTAAAATATCATCACTCGTTTCATAACGAGTGAAGAAAAGATAGAACTTCCATACCACGGAAGTTATATCAATACCCTTATATAATAGCGTCAATACTACTATAGGCTCAATACACACACCCGAATCTACCGTAGATAAAATACTACTAAGTCTTATCCTAAGGAATACACCACCCACTAATAAGGCGGAATTCCCACCAACAATTGAAGCCAAGCGCTCCGGGTCAATACTAATGGCTCTCAGACTCCATATTCGAGTCTTCCACGAACCAACATTATTTCCACCTCTCCTCAACCAGGCACTTTACTCTTGCCCACATTCTCCACTTCAACGAATATTAAAATGAGTGGTTCTACACTCCACATCCTAGCCATTGTTCCAACTTTGGCTAACAACAATTTGCCCACGCAGTCCCTCTTACTTACTTACTAAAAGGGAACACGCTCTCGGCCTCCTCTTCCTCAGTTCAATGAAACCTCCCCAAGCGGATGTCCACCAATGGGGTTTCATGATCATTACTCCATCAGAAGTGTTAACAACACTTATTCTGGAGCCTATCATTTTCTGATGCACGGTCTCCCTAACCGTACAACACTTTATTCACTATCGGCCTTTAGCCGAGCATTCAGTGAACACTCGAGAATTCACCTCCTCCTCAGTCCAATTATCCCGGAGAAACTTACGATAGAAGGTATCTATCAATTTCCTCCACGGGCAAAACTTCTGGCACACTCGAATATGGTGGCCACATCTTCACCACCTCTATACTACTCCTACGGGTGAAGGATTTTCCTCCATCCTACTTCAGGGCACTTCTCCACTCCATTCTACCATCGCTTAAAATCTCAAGCTTAGTACCACTTTCCGCTTCTAGCGGTACCTAGGAAACTACATCCAATGTAATTAGTAGTCGTAGTAGTAAGACAAGGAAGTGCTACTAAAAGGGAGCGACCACCAAAACGGTCCTCGTCCCCGACCACAAATTACAGTCCTTAGTAGTTCCTTCTCATGACGCCCTTCTCCAATCAACCTACTGTTCTCACACAAACGCGCAGAATATTTTATAGATTCCACCTCAAGGCAGAAGAACGAAATCTCACAAGAGAAGCCAACGGTCTTAATCCTAAGGCTCTATGTCAAATTAAAAGCAATGCGGGAAACTTAAGGCGTCCACACAGATTCCTAAGGACTCTAGAACCTGATGCTCTGATACCATCTGTGACAACCCGCTCACCAAAATAAGGGGTGGCCATCCCAATACTCCAATATAACGGAATCATAGATGGAATCATTCTCAGCATCACAATAAAAATATAGAGTATCTAGGATAACCACCCAATATTTCAGAAAACGGGTTGCCAAAAATTTTGATTTGAAAGTAAATAATTGAAAACAAACAACCCAATTCCTGAAATATAAGGGGAACCCCAAGACATATATAAATAGTACAACAAGAATACAATAAAAAGACCGAATATGTTACCGGTCACCAAACAGATACACCAATAATACACAAGGTCAATAAGTTACTTATTACATTTCATTAGACATTTACAAAAGCTTGGGCATCTCGCCCGAATAAAAGACTTGATCTTAACTAGAATGCAAAATGAAAACGTCTATACCAAATGTATTCCATAATACCCGCAATGCATCACGGCTCGCCGAGGACATCGGAATAGGAATTCAAATCAGGCATCACTGCGGAGGAGTACCTGAGCAGAGACAAGATGCATATGCAACAAGAAGTGTAAACGGGTCAGGGCCCGGTTCTATATGATTACCAGATGAATAAAAAGTATGACAGTTATGAATATCATCATGCTAGGAAGAATAAAATCTATCTACACAGTTCTAAAACATAGGCTAAGACAGTAAAGAAAAGAATGAGTTTAATTTAACTAGGCAGGAGAAAGGAAAGATTAACATAAATAAAAGTTCTATCATATACCCCGATTCATGTCATAGTTTATTCCTCAACAGGAAAATAAATTTATAACTATAAGCTCTTTATGGCTTTTATCTCAATTTTAAGCTCTTTGTGGCTTTTAATTTAATTACATGCCCATCCTGGCATTACCATTCCTTAGCAGGAATAAAATCAACATTTAATGCTCTTTATGGCATTTATCATACATCAAGTCCCACTTGATTTAGAATGGTTATATTCTTATGCATACAATGATTCTAAGACCGCCCCTCCGAGTTTCCCCACTGGGCGCGCCCCTAAATGACCATCATCTTCCAGGGCCTATCTATACAAGACAACCTGGTCTCATAACGCAAACGTCGGGAAGCGGCCATATGCCTGTGGGAAAGTCAGGACCACACCCGGAATCCCCTAACTAGCGCAGAAAATATATAAAAACCCCGCATATGGCCTAGGACTATATCCACCCTGCATTCACTAGCCAGGGGGCATCACCAAGCGCGCGAACTTCCCTCATGATGTCAATTAGAGAGGTGTGTTTAACCAAATTACCATTTATCATGTTAATGATTAAGTAAATTATCATTTACTATCATTTACATATTCAATTAAATTTTAGCAAATGTATATTTACATCTAATCGAAACCGTATTCATTTACCTTTTGTAAATATTTCGCCTTTAAAATCCGGAGCCATAAGTATTTACATTGCCATTTTGACCTCAAAGAATAAATAGAATTTCAATTATTCTCCCAAGATTCGTTGATAGGTATAATAAACCCTCAAGGATAACATAGCTCCAATGAGATTCTAAGGTCTCCCAAGCATAACAATGCATCCCCTAGTTTAAAAGAAGTCAACTAGAAGAAAAAGTGCCCTAACATCAAGAGGCCTAACCCCGAAAAACCCCGCCTAAACCATTTCTAGACTAGGGTAGTATCCCAACTCATTAAGAACTCTAGGACTCTAAGTTTACTTCATGCAAAAAGGTTCCTAGATCCTATTAAAGAGAATAAACCTAGGAAGCAAAATAAGGTTTAAGGGTGAAAAACAGGGGACCGGTCGACCGGTCCCAAGACTGCGGTCGACCGCGTCTCAAGGTTTTGCCTACGGAGAAAAGCAGAAAGCTCAAAATGGAATAGCCGGTCGACCGGTCAGGGGACCGCGGTCGACCGCGCAAGAATTTTATGCCTTTGTGGGAAAGCAGTAAGCCTGCCCCCGAAGGCCCGGTCGACCGGCCAGGGGACCGCGGTCGACCGGTCATAGCAGGTCTAGGGTTCTACTTTCTTAAAAAAAACTACACCCAAATCACAAATCTCTTCTATTTTGAACTCCACCAACAATCTTTATCTACCCAAAGATTTTCCTACATGATTATAACCATTACAATTTACAATATTCTCATCAAAAACCAAATCTAGGTTTAAATACCAAAATTTCTATTTTGATCTCCAAATATATATACATAAATATCACACAATTTATTCATCTCAAAGCATATATTAGCAAGTAGAAAACTTGCCTTAGGGTTGATATCTCAGATTTCTTTGAGTAGAAGCATCAATCCATCTTCAATCTTCATTTTTCTCTTCTTTCTCCTCTTTTCTCTTCTTCTTTCTTTCTCTATTTTCACTCTATATGTTCAAGACATAAAATGGGAAAAATAAGGGGTGTAGGAAAGCTAAAATCGTGGCTTAAGTTAAAACTCCCAACTTAAATGGTTAACACCACATTAAGATGACTCCCAAATACGCATTTGAGTTTAAACCAAGTAAAAGTGCCCGAAATGCAACAATACAATATGACACTTATTTTGACTGTCTCGCACCATCCGAGACTAACTACACCCTCTAAACTGGCATCCGGAAATTTTATAAATTTTTTTTTTTTGTTCCAATTTCTATTTAAACCATAAAGTCTTTTAAATCATGACACCAAAAACATACAACGTGATGATATTTACTTCCACATATAGTAAATATGCATCAATCTAGTAAATATTAACTTTCGAATCATTCAATTAATATTTACTCCAGTCCCCACATTTTATATAATTACCTTATGCGGTAAAATTAGTATAAAATGAGCCTCCCAGAATCGAGGGTTGTTACACCCACCTAACACATAAAATCAAAGCCTAACACTAGATATCATATAAATTATGAATGAACATAATAATACTATCATTCATAAGACTATACATTTGTATATGGGCTTCCCACATATGATCAAAAGGTTAAACACATAGGATCAAAAGGTTTCACACATAGGGAGATTGCATAAAATGTGATGGTGGCCAATGATTTCATTTTTGCTCTCACGCTCAAGAAGATCATTTTTAGGAGGTAGACTGATAAATATTGTGGACCTCAAGGCTTTTAATATAAGCTGAAATCTAGGAGGATATTATGATTATTATTTAGTTAGTATGAAATATTAGCAGATATGATTAAATTAGGATATATGTATCTGTAATTCAATTAGTAGAATTATCTACCCTACTTAGGACATTATGTATCTTGGTACAAACAAAGGCCTTTAGCTCCCTTATAAGCAAACCCTTATGAACAATTTATCATGATTTTAGAGAAATTTGTGAGATCGATTATTTTATTCTTCTGCGTATATACAACAGTCACTTTTACTTCTTTAGGGGCTGTTTGGCAATATTCAAAAGTAGTTGAGTCTAGGTCAGACCTTATTATGTTATCTGTTCATTTGAAGTATAACTTTGACTTGGTAGCACATTTTGATTTTCTACCTTATTTTTTCTACACTTGAACCAGAGGTGACCACCAAAAGAAACCCAACTAAAAACTATTTGTTATTAGTTAGCATGTGCTCCCTAAATTACAAACTAACCCATTTTAGTTTTAGTTGAACTATACCTATATGAAACAAACCCTTATATTACTAAGATCATCTAAAGTAGTGTTGTTTTTAAAATCAAACCTTTCGATCCTATGTGTGAAGCCCATATAGAAAGTATTCTTGTCTAGTTGACATCTTTTATATAAATCAAAGCCTACATTGTATATACATTTGTAGATGATCTTTAAGCAGCGGTTAATCTGCAATAGCCCTAGGCACCTTAAAATTCCCATATGTTGCAGCTGGCACACTGGAATAAATACACAACAAACCTAAAGAAAAAACACACCAACCGCCACAACAAATTCCCCCATCACTGTAATACCCCATGATTTTTTAATAAAATAATATTAGTGGGAATTAATTTACTTCGGTGAAATCAAATAATGGAAGTTGCGGGTAATTGAACTAGGCACTATTTATAAAATTTAAAGGGACTTTACTAGTTTGGAATAAACCTAAATTGGATTTATTTTAAATTAAAAGTATGTACATGTGCCACGTCACAATTAAAATATATTTTTGGATAAAAATATTCGGGACGCACTTTAGGAGGTATTACGGGCTTGTTCAGACATTTTAGGCCCTTAAGAATGGTCTCGGTGTATATATATATATATATATATATATATATATATATATATATATATAGAGAGAGAGAGAGAGAGAGAGAGAGAGAGAGAGGAAGGCTCACCTACATCATGATGTATACATCACACCATACATCACATCTAGTTCTAGGCACTAAGAAATTTTTTTTTCAAAATTTTTATTTTTCCTTTGAAATTAACCTTCTATTCAACTCATATTCAAAACATTAGGACAAAATACATTTTGTAGCTATTTTTAAAAATTCACAAAAAAAATGCTGACGCATAGCCTTATAAATAAGGTATTTTTGGTAGTTTTTTGTAGATTTTTTAAAAATAGCTAAAAAATGTATTTTGACCTAATTTTTATAACATGCATTTATTGGAAGGTTAATTTCAAGAGAAAAATAAAAAAAATGTAAAACATGGTTTTTAAGGAGCTACAACTTGGTGTGATGTATGGATGATGTATAGAGCATGATGTAGGTGAGCCTTCTCCTATATATATATATATATGTGTGTGTGTGTGTGTGTGTGTGTGTGTGTGTGTGTGTGTGTGTGTGTGTGTGTGTTGTGTAATTATCGGGATAATTAAATAATGTATTCGGACTCATTTGGGGATCCAAAGTTGTGGCCTAAGGCCCAACTCGGGAATTGAAGACTAATTGTATTGTTTAATAATTAACCCGCTCATTTGGAGTTGCATCCAAGAACCCTAGACACAACCACCCAAAAGGAAAAGGAAGAGGAAGAACCACCCTAGGAGGAGGAAGAGAATCTCCTATAAAAAATTTAGGCCAGGATTTTCTTTCTATTCTTATTCAAAATATACAAATCTTATATTAATGTTCATTACATGCTTAAATTAAGATTTGAATCATGTTTAAGACTGCATATTTAGAGATCTGTAAACTAGTGCAGAAATTTAGGATAATTACATAATCCATGCGTAGATCTGTAACCCCTCGTATTAAATCTATATTCTCGTGATTTAAAATTGAAGATTTATTGTAGAAAACATGTTGTAGGACCATCTAAACAAATCTGGAAATTATTGGTGTAGTGTAAGATGAAATCTGGGAATTCGCATGTTCACGAGTTCTTGAAAGAATCGATTCGGTTTTGCCCAGAAATCTAGTTTGGGCTATTTTTGATGGTTTAGGCTTTAGGTATTCATCCAAGTGAGGGGTGATGGTTATTAAAACATGCTGGGAGTATTATTATGGAATTATATATGTATTTAATTTGGGATGGTTCGTGATATAAGGGTGCATGTGTAGTGACTTAGAGTACAAGTGAACTATATGAAGTGGACGATTTATGAGTGATTCGTGAACTAATCCATATGAAATAAATATATTAAAAGGCAGAGATGTGGCAAGATGATTTGAGTGACTTTGGTAGGGGCATAGAGGATAAGACCCTGAAAGATATAGTAATAATATTATGATTAATTTAGGGTGAATTAAAATAAAAAGAAATACTTACTTGAGACAAGTTAAATGCATTATTTCCTTATATTATTATCACATAACAATATTAGGTAGGAATGCATCCTAAGGCTAGTGGGCTAAGTCTAAATGGTTAACGTCGGTTGTGATAGTAGGTTGGGTGACACTATGTATCCATATTACAAGATTTCCTACATATGTACATATGAACCTTATTCACGTTAGTTGACTCCTTATATATGTACATATAAACCTTATTGAAAAGGTAACAATAAGTGAATAATTATTAATAATCTGGAATGATTTAAGTCTAAGTCAAGAGGACAACATACTCAGATTATTAAATGTATTGGTTAGGGTAGTTAGCAATAACTATAAGTATAATCGTGTTGGTAAGGTTAGTTTGAGGATAACTATACCTATAATGGTTTTGAAAAGTTTCGTTTGGGAATAAGTGTACCTATAATGGTTTTGAAAAGGTTAGTTGGGAATAACTGTACCTATATATTTAAAGAGAAATAAATTATAAAGAAAATGTGATTTAAGTTTAAAAGGCAATGTATGTGACTTAATATTTAATCGGGAAACAGTCGTAGGATAACAACTTAAAATGAGTTATGGAATAATTGACTAAGATGTTATAGTTAATGATAGGACCAAGAATCACCTATCTGGGGACGAGAGCCCCAATCTCCAGTAGTTAAGGTTCCACGAGTCATTTCTAAGGGTCGTCCAGATCAGGGTTGACCTCGTAACTCATAACCTCGGCATCCAATAAGCCGAGACCTCAGAGAAGGATTTTATCAACAGGGTCATTTCTCACCCACTAGACAAGTCGACGTCAGGAAAGGGCCTTCTTAGTTCGCCGCGGCCTGGAGTCCTTGGTCAAGACCATACTTGTCAGTTTCCAACATGATATCAAGCACTGCATTAGTAACCTCATACTCGTCTAGGTCGAGACCTCTACAGACAGCACCATATTGTACGAGCAGTTGGGGGTTTCTAGGTGGCGTGTCCCACGTGGTAAATTATGTTATAACCAGATTATCCCCTCATGTGAGGGGATATTTCATCATCATTAGTTACATGTGATGTGGATAGTTGTCATCATCTTATTGGAAGCCTTCATCATCACACATCTATTGCATTCTTAGGGGGTACATTGCACCCCTTAGGAGGTATAAATACTTGTCTTTTACCTCTTATAAAGGGGACACAAATTAAAAACTCTACAGAAACTCTGTCAAACTCACTGTAAGAGAGATATAGCTTGAGTGTTTGCATGTTCAGGCCATTAGAGCCTTATATTAGTGGATTACACACAGTGCACGATGGATGTAGGCCATAATTTGGATGAATCACTTAAGTCTATTGCTCAATACCCCTTTGCCTCATTTTATTCTCTTACTATTATATTGCTTATTTGATGCCATTGTTATACCTATTTGATCTCATTATCATTGTGACCTGGTGGTACCATTTTTGGTATCATCAGTTTGGCGTCGTCTGTGGAAATGAGAATTATCATCTCTTACCTTATCTAGCTTATACTCATCGGAGTCTCTAGTGGTGAACCAATAATCCCCTTTTGTGGAGCTATTTCACCATTGAAAGAGCTCTTGTTAAGCTTCTAAGCTTTTACTCTTCATTTAACAACTCATCCGTCAGGTGTGAAACATGGCATCAGAATTTCCACCTCCAACTGACCATCCTAACTCTAGTCACGCGCCTAATCAGTTAGAGATAGCGGAGGTGGAGATGTTGAAGTCATTGGTGGCCATTCAATAGGCAATACAATAAACACTAGTCGCCTTTAACCAAAATGTATTAGTAAGACCCATGAGGATTACCCCGAAGATGATTACTTCGGCATCCATGAAGCAGCATCCAGACACCAGGGGACCACCCCAGGCGTCACGTAAAGAGTTACCACCTCTTCAATGGCGAAGAGACGTTGCTGACCCTAGGCACTTATGCCTGGCGAGGTAATGTCAACACTGCCTGGATGATAGGTATGATCACTATGAGGCTGAGGATGCTCAGGTTGAATGTTAGGAGCCATATGAAGTATCAAGAAACACTATACGCCCCATCCAACCTAGCCAAGGACACAACAGGAGGCCTTATCATGATGATAAGCCAACGGGCTCAGCTTTCGACCGATTGAGCAGAGGGTCAGCCTTTGAAAGGGTCATCCCAGTGGGTGATCTTAGAGATCGACTGTCCAAGTCAAGTAGCATTGTCGGCTCCAGAAGAGAAGGAGCAGGGTGTTGGCCCCAATACATCCGAGATGAGCGGTTGGGAGAAGTGAATAGCCGATACAGGTCTGTAGTAAAGGAACCTTTGGTTCAGCCGACAGAGGTGGAAGAAGATAATGTCGTCCAGGCCGATGTTATAGCAGCGACCGAAAGACCCTGGAATGACTCAATTGAGAGGTTAGAAGACAAGATTGGAGACATCCTCAAAATCCGAGATCCCTTACATGGGAGCTATTCAGACGGCTCTCCCTTTGTGGCTAGGATTGTCAATTTTCCAACCCTGACCAAGTTCAAGCCACCAATAATCACTCCCAAGTATGATGGGAGCATTAATCTGGTTCACCGCATTAAGATGTATCAGTTAGCTACAGATATTTACTCAGTCTTAGATGAGATGAAGTGTCATGCCTTTTCAAGCACTTTGATCGAACCAGCCCATATATGGTTCACTTCACTCCCAAAAAGTTCAATTAAGAACTTCAAGAAACTCGCAGAGCGGGTCATACACAACTTCTGTTTTGGGGTAAGAGACCAAAAGAAGACTACTCACTATTATACGTCAAGCAGGGAAAGAATGAAAGTGTCAGGGAGTACATAGAAAGATTCAACAAGGAAAACTTAAAAGTTGAGTATTATAAATAAAGTATTGCAATGACAGCACTGATAGGAGGTCTACAGAAGGGGAAATTTCTCTAGAAGCTTGTTAAGGACCCACCGAAGTTTATGTTCGAGTTATTGGCAATGGTTGGTAAGGTCATGAACATCGAGGAGGCTATGGAAGCAAAGTATGAGGATAAAAAGAGGACGATCAGTAGTGGTAAGTTCCAAAATAGAGTAAAGATGAAAAGAAGAGATCAGCAGATGATAAGTTTGTCGACTACACTCCCCTTACGGTCAGTTATGAGAATATCTTAAATGAGATCAAGAATGATCGGCCCCTAAGATAGCCTAAAAAATTGAAAGCTACTCTTCACAAGAGGAACAAAAGTCTATGGTATGAATTCTACTAGGATCATGGGCACTTGACTGACAAATTTTTTTCTTTAAAGGATGAAATTGAGGAGATATTGAAAGTAGGTAAGCTGAGAAAGTATGTAGACAATCGTAACTCAAAGGGAGCCCAAGATGACACCTAGAGGAGGAAGAGAGATGGAAGTGTGACCCTGATGTTCCAGCAAGACAAGATGATGATGAGTCAGACGACTGTGATGATGATGACCGTGACCTCCCCTTAAGTTTGCTGATCCAAAGGATCAGCTCAATGTGATCTCTCATAGGGTCAAAATGATCTGTGGGAGACTCACTGGAGGAGGAAAAGAGGTCGCCGATAGGAAAGCACATGTAGCAGAGGCCAAAGTCTCCCTAAAATGCCAAAAAAATGTGAACTCAGCTACACTGGAGCCTATGAAGGGTAAGAGAACCAAGGTTGATATGGATACATTGATAGTTGGTTTCTCGAGGTTAGACTTCAAGGGAATTCTAGCTCCACATGATGACCTCATGGTCATGCCCACTCTTATTCATGGTTATGAGGTTCCAAGGATTCTTGTCGACGGAGGTATCTCAACTAATGTCATGTTTTGGGATTATTACAAAGGTTTAGGTCTGAGTAAGAAGAGGTTGATCCCGTACCACCAACCACTGATCGGATACAGTGGAGGGAAAGTGCAGCTATTAGGAATATATGAGATGGAGGTGAGAGTGGGGAACACTTGGCCAAAATACCTCACGAAGAAAATAAGCTTCTTCATAATGGATGAAAATATCTACTCGGCATATAACATCATTCTTGAAAGGGTAGCCCTTAAGGAGTTTGAGGTCGTGCCCTCAACAGTCCACTAGATGATAAAAATTTTGACCCTGTATGGGGTAGGGGAAGTTCAGGGGGATCAGGTTAAGGCACGTGAATGCTACTACAACTCAGTTGAGGAAAGGGATGCATACAAAAGGGCCACTACAACCTATAACATCAATACTCTGGATCCAAGAGACGAGAAGAAACTAAAAAATGGTGAGTCCAATGAGGAGGTAGAATCCATCGTCCTTAATGAGGATGAGCTGAAGAAAACATCCAAATTGACAAAGCCCTAAAGAATGAGGTTAAAGAAGAGTTGATTAAGTTATTGAGGAAGAGGCAGAGCATCTCTGCCTGGAGCCACGAAGATATGCTCGGTATTGACCTAGAAGTTTTATATCACAAACTTAGTGTGAACAAGGATGTTAAATCGATATGACAAAGAAAAAGAGTCTACTCACAAGAGAAGTATAAAGTTATTAGGGAGGAAGTAAAGAAATTAGAGAAGGCTGACTTCATCCAAGAAACCATTTATCCCAACTGGTTGGAAAATGCTGTCATTATCCCAAAGGCCAATGGCAAATGGAGGATGTGTGTTAACTTCACGGATCTGAACAGAGCATGCCCGAAAGATAGTTTCCCCTTGCCCAAGATTGATCATATGGTAGACGCTATATCCGGCCATAAATTAATGAGTATTATGGATGCTTACTCAATCTATAACCAGATATTCATGGATCCAATCAATGAAGAGAAGATAGCCTTTATTACTGACAAGGGGACCTATTGCTACAAGGCCATACCCTTTGGGTTAAATAATACCGGGGCAACATACCAGAGGTTAGTCAATAAAATGTATAAGGACCAGATAGTGAAGACAATGGAAGTGTTTGTCGATAATATGTTGCCAAAAAGCCTCGAGGCCGACACTCATGTGGCTGACCTTGAGAGAACCTTTGACACGATGGACCAGTACCAAATGAAACTCAACCCCTCCATGTGTGTCTTAGGTATGAGAAAAGGAAAGTTTTTAGGATTCATTGTGAGTTAGAGGGGAATCGAAGACAACCCTAAGAAAATCAAGGCCTTGTTGGAGATGAAGACTCCTACGATGATAAAGGATGTACAAAGACTGACCGGAGGAGTGGTAGCATTAAATAGGTTTGTGTCTAGAGCCACTGATAAATTCTTTCCTTTATTTAAAGTATTGAGAAAAGTTATTGAATGGAACGATGAGTGTGATAGAGACTTTAAAGATCTGAAGTCCTATCTCGGCTCTCCACTCCTATTGTCTAGACCAATTTAAGGGGAGAAACTATGTCTTTACCTAGAAGTGTCTAGAGTAGGACATCACTACCTCTATTATAAGAAAAGAGGATGGAGTTCAAAAACTAATGCATTTAAATAGTAAGGCACTCTACGGGGCCGATCAGAGGTACCCCAAGATGGATAAATTAGCAAATATACTGATATATGCCTCAGATACGTCATCCACAAGCCTGAGAAATCAGGAAGACTAATATCTTGGGCAATCAAATTAAGAGAGTCGACATCATCTACCAGCCAAGAACGGTTATTAAGGGGTAAGCCCTAGCTGACTTTGTGGCCGAGTTCACTTAGGACGAGGTCAATATTGAAGATATTGATACTACAACTTATAAGCAAGAAAGCAGACTATGTCCTCTCCCGGCCGAAGCCGAAATGAGTTCAACAAGAAACATGGTGTCTGATAATGAGGAGGAAAGGTATCTTTTCAATAATGGAGCCCTGGAAGATGGAAGTTTTTCCCTAAATGGTATTGTGTGGAGCCTTTTTGTTGATGGGTCTTCATGTGAGAATGGAAGTGGGGTAGGATTGAGAGTGTCGGCTCCAAATGGGATCGATATTGAGTATGCGTTTAGATTCAACTTTAAAACTTTCAATAATGAATCTAATTATGAGGCCCTCCTAAAAGGTCTCTCCCTTTCCCAGGCACTATATGTTAGCCAACTCCTTATTCATAGTGATTCCAGGTTGTTTGTTAATCAAATTTTGGGCTATACTAGGCTACAGATGACAAAATAGCAAAGTACCTGGGAAGGGTTAAGACATCGTTGAAGCATTTCGTAGAAGTAAAATTAAAGAGGAAACCTAGAGTGCACAATGGCCGAGTCGAGGCTCTGGCAAGGTTAACTTCAGCCACCAAAACCAAAATTAGAAGAACAGTCCCAATAGAGATTCTCAATCGGTAGACGATCGAGGGAAAAGAGAGTACCGTGGAATTTTGTTTCAATGTGAGTATTGGAGCTTCTTAGATGGATCCTATTGTTCGCTACATTAGATATGGGGAGCTTCTTGAGTCCAAAGCCGAGAAAAAGAAGTTGAGGTATAAAGTTACCAAGTTTTCCCTTATAGGAGACATTTTATACAAGAAGGGGTTCCTTCTTCCTCTACTCAGATGCGTCCATCCATCTGAGGTAGAGTATATTTTGAAGTATGTGCATGAAGGATCATGTTCCAATCACATTGGAGGAAGGCCGTTAGCTAAGAGGATCATCACCCAGGGTTATTGGTGGCCGACGTTAGCCAAAGATGCAGTTGCACACGTCAAGAAGTATGACAATTTCCTTAAGTTTTCCACCATACCCCCATCAACATCATCAGCCTCTTACCTCCATTAAATCTCCTTGGCCTTTCACAGTTTGGGGGATTGACCTGGTTGGACCACTACCAATAGCTGTGAACAGCTATCATTACATGATCGTGGTGATCGATTATTTTTCAAAGTGGGTAGAGGCCGAGCCGATGATAACAATAACAGATAAAAAAGAAAAATATCAACTGTAGGTACGGTCTACCCAATACTCTAATTTCTGATAATATAACATAGTTCAAGAATTTCTTCCTAAGTAAATAATGTGAACGATTCTGCATCAGGCCATTGTTCTCTACTCATGGCCGACCCCAGGCCAATGGGCAAATATAAGTAACAAACAGGACGATCCTTCATGGAATCAAGAAAAAATTAGAAGATGCCAAAGGCATGTGGGTTAAAGTAGTATATGTTATCGTCTGGGCTTAGGGGACGACGGAGAGGATGCCTACTAGGGAAACCCCATTTATGTTGGCTTATGGTTCAGAGGTAGTAGTGCCAGCAGATGTGAGTCTCCCTAACCATAGGGTTCAGACCTATGACCCATAAGATAACGTTGTTGAATGAAGACTTGATTTGAACCTTATAGAAGAAAGGAAAGAAGATGCTAAGGTTAGGTAGGTTTCCTACCAGTAAAGGACAGCGAAGTTCTACAATAAGAGAGTAAAGGCACGCCCACTGAAGGTAGAAGACCTGTATTGAAAAAGACATGGCAGAAGCCTAACAAGATTCATTCGAATTGGCATGGACCATACAGAGTGGTTGAAGAGGTTGTGTTAGGGACATGTCGATTGGAAAATCTGGAAGGATAGCCATTCTCCAACCCATGGAATGGCGACCACCTCAAAAAATATTACCAATAAGATTTCAGTTTTGCTTGTTTTTTTTCCTTCGATCGTAATACATGTATATGAGGATCAAATAATGAATGAAATATGAACGAAATTCAATAAAAATCTCAAGAATTCTCTCATACTTTGTATATTTGTTTGAATATTTGTAGTTGCAGCCTTAAGTTTCCCTCGGTGATACGACTGTCCAAATGGGGTTGGCCTCATCATGGACTGATAATAACATCGAGGGGACTTATGATTAAATACCATAATTTTTGGATCCAAATTTAAAAATCACTTAATTGTGGTTCATTTACTAAACATCATTAATCTGGTGGTTATGCTCTCTCGGACGAGACGACAATGCATGGACAAGACAACACTCTCCATACACTCTCAAAATGATGAGAGGGGACTTGTGATTAAACACCATAGTTTAGTGGATTCAAATTTAAAAATCACTTAGTTGTGGTTTATTTACTAAACATCATTAATTTAGTGGTTATGCTCTCTCGATCGATATGACAGTGCATGGACAAGATGACACTCTTCATACACTCTCAAAATGACGAGAGGGGATTTGTGATTAAACACGATAATTTGGTGGATGGAAATTTAAAAATCACTTAATTGTGTTTCATTTACTGAACATCATTAATTTGGTGGTTATGCCATCTCGATCGAGACGACGGTGTATGGACGAGTCAACACTGTCCATACACTCTCAAAACGACGAGAGGGGACTTGTGATTAAACACCATAACTTGGTGGATTCAAATTATGATGCATTTTCCTTAAACATCATTAAGTTGGTGAAAGGAGAGACAAGACTTGCGTCAATTCAAATAATGCTATTAATAAAAGGGTTGGAGCAAGCATAACATTGACGAAAACAGAAATTTCATTCATCAACAAAAATGAGATTACAGCAGTACAAGGCCAGGAAAGGCCAACTATCATTGCAAAGAAGCAAAAATAAGAAAACTACAGGAGATTAAAGTTATAGACTGGCATTGTCACCAACCGGGGCCGACCTATTGCCACCTGCTAGAGTTGCCCCATCAACCCCAACATTTATGGTATCAGCCCTATCATCATTAAGGCTTAAATCGGTTATGTTCTCGTTGGTATTCGTGACTTCAAGGGGTTGGTCTCCACAGGGTCAGAGGGGTTCTCAACATCATCCAAGGCAGTTTGGATATGTAGGTCACTAAAATAAAGGCCTGAGAATTCATCAGGGGATTAATCACTAGTCTTAACAAGTTTGATGGAAGCCCATGGGCCGGTTGTCTTGATGCCCTTCTATAGGTACTTAAAAGTGTAGTCTTCAAACTCTTCAAACTCCTTGAACTCGGCTATAGATTGTACTTTGTCCTTGTCCAAGGCTGCCTTAACAGCAGCATCAATCTCGTCCTGCTTGTTATCGGCCAAGGGCTTCAAATATTTTTTATGATTAGTCTTCAGAGTTGAGACTTGGTTTGTGGACTCTTATGGGGACGTCTTTGCATTATGCAACTCATTTATCAGATTATTCTCCATGGTGACAGCCTCCTTCCCCTTTTTAATCAAAGGCAGCTTCTAACCAATCCAATCTCCAATACGATGAAGAGAGATTGTGCCCTGTAAAACAGTAGGGAGACAAGTCAGTATGAGATATAAGCAAGGAAGATACTACACTCACAAAGTTTATGAAAAGTACCTGAACAACCCTATGAAGTGCAAATTCAGTCAAGAGAGAGATATCCATTGATTGGAGGAAATGTTTATCGACCACAGAGATAAGAGAGCCAATACCATCTATATCCTATTTTCCATGGCTGATGATGCTCTCATCAGTAATTTTTAGCTGAAATAGCCGAGCAGCCAGTGCATCGTCGAACGAGATCGAAATGGCTTAAGTAGGAAGATTTTGCTTTGGGGGACGAGTGGTTATGGTGTCATCGGCTCGGCATTTTATTTTCTTCCCAGCATCGTCAGCTCGGCTGGGGCCGCCAGTAGTTGAGTTTTTTGTCTGGGTAATAGGGGCTTTAGCTCTTTGGCCATGCTTGCTGGCAAGTTTGCTCAAGTTGGGGTCCACTATGTTCCAAAGCTCGTCTGATACGCCTTCAAAACAACTTATAAAAGATAAACCTCAGAGATAAAATATCGATAATTTTAAAGTACGAGATAACAGTTAGCAAAGTTAATTACTTACATAGCTCGGTAAGGGAGCCAGTCCCCAGACCTGTCTGAGGTAAATAGTATGAAGTCATTGAATACTCAAATTTCATGAGATGACATTTATCACCTTGTGTACGAATCTTTATTACCTTTTCAAAGGCCTCACGGTTCAACCCCGGATCAATTTTAGCCAACGTAGAGACTTTTCCCCACTTCAGAGGGGTCCTGGGCTCAGAGGTCCCATAGGCTTGGTTTGGACCAAACTCCCAAGCCCTAAAGATAAATAAGTAATGGGGTTTCCAATTTTGGTTAAAGTTTAGGTGACCAACAAGATCTTCTTCTCAGACTTCCTAGCTAGGAGATGGTAGCAACCAGGTTGAATATTAGGGGACAAAGGTGTGTAAAGGCAAGAAATATGCTAATTGGAAGGTAAGTTTTATGGATTGTCTTCCAAAGGACAATAGAGCTAAGGATAACTCTCCATGCATTCAGAGAAAGCTGAGAGGGGGAAAGTTTTAAATGAGCCAGAATGGCTCGGATTGCAGGGTGAATGGGCAGGCAGAAGCCGAGCTTAAACATCGCCTCGTAGACACAGACTTCACCCTTTCGACCATGAAAGGCTCTCTCCTCCTTAAGAGTATTTCTCATAGAAATAGAAGAATCTATGTTGTATAGATGCCTCCAGACCAATAGGTCGACTTTCGATACAGTACTCTCATATTCCTCAACAACAGACGTATTAACCTCACTATCCTGACTATTGTTTTTCGAAACATCATCCTGAGGAATATTTGGGTCACCACTAGGGAACCTCTATGAAAACTTGGCTCCAATTGCAGTAGAGAGAGTAATTGCATCTAGGGGAGGAGGAATTGCCACATTAGGTTCAAGTATTTAAATAGAGTCAGATTGATTCGACGTCTTGGATCTTTTGGAGGACAAGACGTACAAAGAAGCCTCGTCCATATCAGACCCTTCAGATTGGGATGAACAACAGTCCATGGCTTCCTCGTTTGAATCAACACCCTCGATTGGTTGAGAGTTAGACATAGGGTCATCAACTGATGAGGACGACTCAGACATTGGATCGTAAGGTTCAGTAACTTAGGGGTATAACAGATAAGGGAGGTGGATAGATTGGACAAATGGGAAAGGCCTCATACTTAGAATTCTCGTCTTCCTCGGACTCTATTCTCCTAATTTGTTCAAATAACTTCTCTCTGAGGTTGGGAAAATTCTCGGCTAAGCTATATAGACGTCTTAACATCAAAGGACGAGACTCAAATTAGGTGAAAATTGGCAAAGTAACAAACAACTCACAACTTTGACTTCAGTTGACCAAAGATCAAATAGGAAGTTAAAATGTTTTAAAGAAAGAACTTAAAGAATACAGCCTTGAAGCTGGCTGAAAAAGATGACTGAAGGTCACTAGAAAAGGCATAACAGGTCAGAAAACCCTCAAAGTCCCCTCCAATAAAGTCCCAACAACCAAAGAACACCCTAAACTACACCAAAAATAGGAAACTGGCACGGTTTAAAACAGCGCCAGACGCAATCTGGCACGGTTTAAAATCGTGCCAGAATCAGGCATGCCAGATTTTCTGGCGCGGTTTAAAACCGTTCCAAATTTTCCAAACTGGCACGCTTTTAAACTGTGCCAGTTTTTTTATCTGGCATGCTTTTAAACCATGCTAGATGTTAAATCTGGCACGCTTTTGACACATGCCGAAACCGTGCCAAATTGTCTATTTTCTAGCATGCTTTTGGCACGATTATAAAGCGTGCCAGATTTTTTTATAAGCGTTCTCATTTTAATAAACTGGCACGATTTTGGCACGGTTTAAAACCGTGCCATATTTTTCAATTAATAAAAAAAATAATAATAGGAAACAAATCTGGAAAATCTACAAATTCCAAATCTGATAGGATAAATATTTATTATTTGCAAAAAAAATCAAGAAAATTCACAAATTATGAATATTGCATGCTATTGATAAACTAATGTGCATACAAACTTCAAAAAATTACAAGAGCTAATAATTCCCAGATAAAAAAAAATTGGGCAGAGTTTCCTCTATTTTTTGAGCATTCCAAAACCTGCTAACATAAAATCTGCCCATATAAAGCCCGCACGGCCATAAAAGTCGACAATAAAAGTACTATAGGCAGTACGGCCATAAAAGTAAACAATAAAACTACTAAAGCCTGCTCGGGCATAACACAAAAAATAGAATCCTGAATATTAACGACACTAAATAAATAATCCCCTTGTTGTAAAGCATTAACTTCTTCGTGCGTTCCAAGTGAATAAAAGCTAGCGATCAAATGTCATCCTACAAAAAAAAAAGATACAAAAAAGATACGATATTAGTAACCAAGTCATTTTAAAAAAAAATCGTATTCAAGCAGAAAAATTGCATATACGAGTCACAATTATTATTATATTCTCAACGGCCAGTTTAAGGGTTGGCTTGAGTTTTCACCCTTTAACGAACTGTTTTTAAGTTTAATTGTTGATTCGTTATATTCTCAAACCGTGAGACCCGAGACTACGTGGTCAGTTCGTACAAGTTACATTGGTCCCGTGCAAGGTGTTCGTGACTCTTACGGGTCCGTTTGGGGGCTGGTTTGGGTTTTCACCCTTTAACGGCCTGTTTTTAAGTTTAAGTGTTGATTTTCGCAAATTATCATCATATTCTCAAACGGAGAGACCCAGGACTACGCGGTCAGTTCGTACAAGTTACATTGGTCCCGTGCGAGGTGTTCGTGCCTCCTACGGGGTCGTTTGGGGGCTGGTTTGGGTTTTCACCCTCTAACGGCCTGTTTTTAAGTTTAAGTGTGATTTTTGTAAATTATCATCATATTCTCAAACCGGGAGACCCGGGACTACACGGTCAGTTCCTACAAGTTACATTGGTCCCGTGCGAGGTGTTCGTGCCTCCTACGGGGTCATTTGGGGGCTAGTTTGGGTTTTCACCCCCTAACGACTTGTTTTTAAGTTTAAGTGTTGATTTTTATTCGCAAACTGGAAGACCCGAGACTACGCGGTCAGTTCCTACAAGTTATATTTGTCCCGCGCGAGGTGTTCGTGCCTCCTACGGGGTCGTTTGGGGGATGGTTTAGGTTTTCACCCTTTAATGGCTTGTCTTTAAGTCTAAGTGTGATTTTTGCAAATTATCGCCATATTCTCAAACCGAGAGGCCCGAGACTACGCAGTCAGTTCCTACAAGTTACATTGGTCCCGTACAAGGTGTTTGTGCCTCCTACGGGGTCGTTTGGGGGATGGTTTGAGTTTTCACCCTCTAACTGCTTGTTTTTAAGTTTAAGTGTTGATTTTTATTCACAAACCAGAAGACCCAAGACTACGCGGTCAGTTCCTACAAGTTATATTTATCCCGCGCGAGGTGTTCGTGCCTCCTATGGGGTCGTTTGGGGCTGGTTTGGGTTTTCACCCTTTAACGACTTGTTTTTAAGTTTAAGTGTTGATTTTTGCAAATTATCGTCGTATTCTCAAACCGGGAGACCCGAGACTACGCGGTTAATTCCTACAAGTTACATTGGTCCCGTGTGAGGTGTTCGTGCCTCCTAAGGGGGCGTTTGGTGGATGGTTTAGGTTTTCACCCTTTAACGGCCTGTTCTTAAGTCTAAGTGTTATTTTTGCAAATTATCATCGTATTCGCAAACCGAAAGACTCAAGATTACGTGGTTAGTTCCTACAAGTTATATTTGTCCCGTACGAGGTGTTCGTGCCTCCTACGGAGTCGTTTGGGGGCCGGTTTGAGTTTTCACCCTTTAACGGCCTGTTTTTAAGTTTAAGTGTTGATTTTTGTAAATTATTGTTGTATTCTCAAACCGAGAGACCCGGGACTACGTGATCAGTTCCTACAAGTTACATTGGTCCCATGCGACGTGTTCGTGCCTCCTACGGGGTCGTTTGGTGGCTGGTTTGGGTTTTCACCCACTAACGGCTTATTTTTAAGTTAAAGTGTGATTTTTGCAAATTATCGTCCTATTCTCAAACCGGGAGACCCGGGACTATGCGATCAGTTCCTACAAGTTACATTAGACCCATACGAGGTGTTCGTACCTCCTACGGGGTCGTTTGGTGGCTGGTTTGGGTTTTCACCCTTTAACGGCTTGTTTTTAAGTCAAAGTGTGATTTTTGCAAATTATCATCATACTCTCAAACTGGGAGACCCGAAACTGCGCGGTCAGTTACTACAAGTTACATTGGTTCCGTGCGAGGTGTTCGAGCCTCCTACGGGGTCGTTTGGGGGCTGGTTTGGGTTTTCACCGTTTAACGACCTGTTTTTAAGTTTAAGTGTTGCTTTTTATAAATTATCGTCATATTCTCAAACGGGGAGACCCGGGACTACGCGGTCAGTTTCTATAAGTTACATTGGTCCCGTGCAAGGTGTTCATGCCTTCTACGGGATCGTTTGGGGGCTAGTTTGGGTTTTCACCCTCTAATGGCTTATTTTTAAGTTTAAGTGTGATTTTTGCAAATTAACGTCATATTCTCAAACCGGGAGTCCCGGGACTACGCGGTCAGTTCCTACAAGTTACATTGGTCTCGTGCGAGGTGTTCATGCCTCCTACGGCGTTGTTTGGGGGCTGGTTTGGGTTTTCACCCTCTAACGACTTGTTTTTAAGTTTAAGTGCTAATTTTTATTCGCAAACCGGAAGACCCGAGACTATGCGATCAGTTCCTACAAGTTATATTTGTCCCGCGCGAGGTGTTCGTGCCTCCTACGGGGTCGTTTGGGGGCTGGTTTGGGTTTTCACCCTTTAACAACTTGTTTTTAAGTCTAAGTGTGATTTTTACAAATTATCACCATATTCTCAAACCGGGAGATCCGAGACTACGCAGTCAGTTCCTACAAGTTACATTGGTCCCGTGCGAGGTGTTCGTCCCTCCTACGGGGTCGTTTGGGGGTTGGTTTGGATTTTCACCTTCTAACTGCTTATTTTTAAGTTTAAGTTTTTTATTTTTATTCACAAACCAAAAGATCCGGGACTACGCGGCCAGTTCCTACAAGTTACACTGGTCCCGTGCGAGGTATTCGTGCCTCTTACAGGGTCGTTTGTGGGCTAGTTTGGCTTTCCACCCTCTAACGGCTTGTTTTTAAGTCTGTTATTTTTGCAAATTATCGTCTTATTCTCAAATCGGGAGACCCGGGACTATGCGGTTAGTTCCTACAAGTTACATTGGTCCCATGTGAGGTGTTCGTGCCTCCTAAGGGGGCGTTTGGTGGTTGGTTTAGGTTTTCACCCTTTAACGACCTATTTTTAAGTCTAAGTGTTATTTTTACAAATTACCGTCGTAGTCACAAACCGGAAGACCCAGGACTACGCGGTCAGTTCCTACAAGTTACATTGGTTACGTGCGAGGTGTTCGTGCCTATTACGGGGTCGTTTGTGGGCTGGCTTGGCTTTCCACCCTCTAACGGCTTGTTTTAAAGTCTAAGTGTTATTTTTTCAAATTATCATCCTATTCTCAAACCGGGAGACCCAGGACTACGCGGTTAGTTCCTACAAGTTACATTGGTCCCGTGTGAGGTGTTCGTGCCTCTTAAGGGGGCATTTGGTGGTTGGTTTTCGTTTTCACCCTTTAACGGTTTGTTTTTAAGTCTAAGTGTTATTCTTGCAAATTATCATTGTATTCTCAAACCGGGAGACCCGGGACTACGTGGTCAGTTCCTACAAGTTACATTGGTCCCGTGCGAGGTGTTCGTGCCTCCTACGGGGTCGTTTGGTGGCTGGTTTGGGTTTTCACCCTTTAACGGCTTATTTTTAAGTCAAAGTGGGATCTTTACAAATTATCGTCATATGCTCTAACCGGGAGACCCAGGACTACGCGGTCAGTTCCTACAAGTTACATTGGTCCCGTGCGAGGTGTTTGTGCCTCCTACGGGGCAGTTTGGGGGCTGGTATGGGTTTTCACCCTTTAACGACTTATTTTTAAGTCAAAGTGTGATTTTTGCAAATTATCGTCATACTCTCAAACCGGGAGACCCGGGACTACGCGGTCAGTTTCTCCAAGTTACATTGGTCCCGTGCGAGCTGTTCATGCCTCTTACGGTGTCATTTGGGGGCGGGTTTGGATTTTCACCCTCAAAGAGCTTGTTTTCAAGCCTAATCTACATATTTTGAAATTATCGTCATATTTTCAAACCAGAAGACCTTTGACTATGCGATCAGTTTCTACAAGTTACATTGATCCCGTGCGAGATGTTTTTGAGCCTAATCTTGATATTTTCAAGTTTGCATTACAATTATTAGCATTTTCATTTGTCTAAAAAAGGAAATTATTTTTTTATTAAACATGTATGTTCTCTAATCTTTCTAGCTCTTTTAATCAGATAACTATAACCACAAAATGAATCAATCGAACATAAAAATTAAGAAATTTACCAATCTGTAGAATCGGTGTGTCGATTTCAACAAAGACTACAGACTCTAACAGCACGTCAACAACTTCAAATTCTTCCTCTTTGTAGCTCAGGTCACAACATACATACATCCCCCTGTAAGTAAGGCGAAACAAATTATTCATATTGATAAGGCTACTTGTAACACAATTCATTCCATATGAAATTCTTAAACTCACGAGTAATAACCTGGCTTAAACTCAGGAAATTATTAAATCATTTTGATCATAGCTACATGTAATATACACAATCAATTTACATATAGCGACTATATATATGGTACTAAGTTATTATACACATCTTATGTAATATACACATTCATTTTGATCATAGCCATTGATTGTGTAGCCATTGATCGTTATTGATTATGTAGCCAATCATGATTGGCTACACAATCAATAACGATCAATGGCTGCACAATCAATGGCTATGATCAAAATGAATGTGTATATTAAACGAAATAAATAGATTTTGATGTTGCTGTCACCTCTAGGCCTATTTGTGGCTTGAATTTAACATCGTTAGGCTCACTATTGGGCATGTGATCCATGTGCCACGAATCAATGGGGCATGCCTTGATAGATTTTGGATTCCCGGGGTGAGAGGATATTAGTTCGAGTGGGATAATGTCTCGCTATCCGCGAGGGATGCCTTGCTCAGTGCTAGTCTTCTCTATATCCAATTGAGGTAGCGCAGGGTGAGTAACATCTATAGGAAAGGAAAAATTTTATCAGGGAAACTTGGTTAGCCATAGGCATGTGATAAAAGAGAACACTAATTTACGTTCCCGTTCTTATCAACCACGTGGAAAAAAGAAGACAGGTGATAAAAGATGTTGGGATGACTAAATGCTGCTTCAAAACTATCAGGAAATAGATTCATATTATGTATTCATATAATTATGCATTTAGTCATCCCGATAAATCCAAAAAGGCATTATGTATTCATACCTAGTACTCATTTTTAACAATATGTATTGATATAATTATTATCATGATTTAAAAAATGTAGACATATGTTGATACCTCCATTGAGGAATTTATGTTCTTTATCATTTTTGTTGTTGTCTCGATATCAAAGGCTGGCATCCTCACCTTTCCCATCGCATAAGTGTTGTGAATTGAGTTTTGAAGATTTCCCCCCCCCCCCCCCCGGAGGCTGTTGTGTATTGCTACAATATATACTGAGCAGATGAAGGTTCCTGTAATGATAAACCTTAATTATGATTCCTCCTTCACAAAAAATTATAACTGATTGCAGTAAGATGTCCTCAATATGTGATTAACTCATTCTCAATATTGTAGATGTCATTATATGCTTAAATTTTATAAGAATGAATATAATTAAACATGAACAACCCATAAAGGATCCACACAACCACATTTGTTTTTCTTTAATGTTCTTCCTTTCAAATTGTATATCAAGAAAACAACAGTCCACGTGAGAACATGTGCTCACAATCTGCTAGTCTTATTTTCAATAATGCACAGATCATGATACTCATAAATAGAACAAAATTGACATCTCATCCAATTAGAATAAAGAAACAAATCTATTTCACACACACACATGGCTCTTTCCCCAATTCCCAGCACACACACCAAGGTAGAGATCCTTGAATTTCATATAACGCAAGGGGTGATACAAAGAGAGAAAACTAAACATGAAGAAGCTCTTATTTTTATAAATATTACAATTCACAATACAAATAATGTTTGTATATGAAAAAACAAATTTCTAAATTAACTAAAATGGGCACAAATCACAACAAGACCAATTTTATCTACACCAATATTACCACAATTTTCAATGATGACCACAACACCTAAGCTAAAACAAATACTAATTTTTTTAGTAATAAGAGAAAAGCAAAAATTAACGAAGAATAAAAATAATAATTCATTCCCATTTGAGAGAGAGAGAGAGAGAGAGAGAGACTGACAATGGGGGTATTGGTAACGTGCACCTTTGGCAAGAAACAAACTCAGATCGGACCTGTGGCAATGGCCTCACCTGTCCATTTTCGAATCTCCACCCTCCATCGACCTGCTAGGATTCGACCCTTCTCTCAACAGCGACAACGTCTCCTATCTCAGTATCAATGATTCAGCTTGGGCCACGTGGTGATCGTCACCCTTCCTCCGTCGGAGCGAACCCCATTTCGGTGACCCATTCCGCCTGCGCCACGGTGATGATGGAGGCTCCGTGGTTTTGTGGATGGAAGCGTGGAGGATGATGGATCGGGGCGTAGAGGATGACGGATCGGGGAGAGAGAGAGATATGCTTAGGTTAGATTGAGGTTGAGGAGAGAGAGAGTTAGATGAGAATGAGTTTGGTCCCGACTAAGAATTGGGTGGTTTATTTTTTTAATTAAGCGTACCCATACTTAGAACGGTTTAAAATTGTGCTATATTTTGGCACTGTTTTAAACCGTGCCAGATTATGAATAAACTACTCCAGATTCTGGCAAGATTTTAAACCGTGCCAGATTCTCCTTGCCTTAGCGTGCCAGATTAGCATTTTTGGTGTAGTGTAAGGAGGGTCTAAATAGCGCCAAAGACACTTAAATCCTTGCCAGAAAATTCAAAAATGACCGAAAAAACTGCACACAACCTAACTAAAAGATTTTAATGAAAAGAAGAAGAAGGTAAGAATGGTTACCTGAAGAGCTAAATGTCAGAGAAAGAAAGAGAAAGAGGCTACGCAGTTGCAAAAAATAGGGAAAGCTAGAGAGAGAGGAATAGGCGGGAGCTTTTGAGCTTAAAGCGGAGATAGAGAAAGTTTAGAGTTTAAATATCAAGGGAATAATTAAGCACGTTTTCCAATGTACATCATCATTTGAGTCACTAATTCCAAAGCACTCAGCTACCAAATCAATCTTGGGACAAACGTTACTCAACCAGAACTATGACATATGTCACTCTCTTATGCCCCAAGTTGTATCCAATCGACACATTAGAAATGTCTCATCAGAGGACAAGGGAGACTTGTACCTCCCAACCACCTCTTCACATAGATGACTTAGGGCTAGGGGTTAATTGATAGGAGTAAGTATGACCTCGTCTCGGGATGCGAGCCCCTATCTCAAGTAGTTGAGCTTCCACAGGGAACTCACAGTTGTCTTTAAGGGTCGCCCAGATCAGGGTCGGCCCAGTAACTCATAACCTTAACATCCAATAGGCCGAGACCTTAGAGAAGAATTTCATCAATAGGGTCATTTCTCGTCCTCTAACCTAACCGAATTCAGAAAAGGGCCTGCTTAGTCAACCTTGGGCTGGGCTCTTTTGTCAACACCATACTCGTCAATTTCCATCATGAAGTCAAGCTCGATATAAGTAACCTTGTAATCATCCAGGCCGAGACCTCTACAGACGACACCATATAGTATGATCGATGGAGGGTTTCAAGGTGGCGTGTCCCTTGTGGGCAATTCTGTTATAACCAAATTATCCCCTCACTTGAGGGGATTTTGCATTGTCATTAGTTACATGTGCTGTGGACAGCTGTCATCATCTTATCGGAAGCCTTCATCATCACACACCTACTTCAACTTAGGGGGTGCATTACACCCCTTAGGCACTATAGATACTTGTCTTCTACCTCTTGTAAAGGGGACACAATAAGCTCTATTAAACTCACTATAAGAGAGATATAACTTGAGTGTTTGCATGTTCAGGCCATTAGAGCCTTATCTTAGTGGATTACACACACTGCAAAGTGGACTTAGGCCATAATTCGGCTAAACCACTTAAGTCCGGTGTTCAATACCCCTTTGCCTCATCTTATTCTCTTACTATTATATTACTTGTTTGCTACCACTGTTATACCTGTTTAAGCTCATTATCATTATGACCTGGTGGTACCATTTTTGGTATCATCAGTTAAGCCAAGAAGGATGTATTATATATGGATTGAGATTTCCTCAGAGAAAGGTAGTGTGACACCCCGCCCAATAAAATATAAGGTGACCAGTCCTTTACCAAATTTAAAACAGAATGTTCAATTGGTTCATTCTTAGCATCACTGTCGAAAAACTTATAAACATATTAATCACCTAATATAGAATTAAGCTAGGAGTAAAAAACTTTCTCCTTTTTACATATGACCAAATAAAACCATTTCTCTATTTTATTATGAAAATGTAAAACCATTCATCATACACATGATTATACTAAACATGGATCAAACACTAGAATAAATAAGACTGGGTAAAAACCTCCCAGTTCAAAACTCCAAATTCACGTACTCATATTAATATTCCATCCAACTAAAACAGGTGCAAAGTAAACTGAATAATAACTCTGATAAAACTAGAAATGAGCGACACATGCCCCAACTGACATGTCTAGATAACTGAATGGAAATGATGGAGGCATCTATTGCAAGGACCTACAGCTTCCACAACAGCTGCAGCATGTAAAATAATCCAACTCTCTAGTTCTGGTATCCCTATGGCTGAGCACCTGATATGATACATATATATAGCAAAAGAGAAAAGATATGCAAGATACGGGCCAGAGCGCGATGTTTTAAAAATATTTAGCAAGTATTTAAAACTGCAATGAAGCAAGTATTATGTACATGTTGGATATCGCACTCGCATGAGATTCTCACCTCCCATCTATTGTGCACGCCTAACGTACATCTAACCCACACTAGCTAACCTACCCGACCTAACTAGTTCGAAATTATAATATCATCATCCACATTCTCCAGTAGTATTCCCATGTCGTCCATAGAATATGTTAAATAAATATTTTATCTCACATAACTAAAAATTTCATTATTCACCGTTTGAATGGTTAATCTATTACCCACTAAGATTATTTGTAAGGACACAAATTTCCAATTGAGTCCATGTATAGTGTTGGCTCAATTCCGGACAAAAATATTTATTCATAGGATAGTATGTAATTGTAATACTCCCAAGCCTATGAAGTATTTGTTGAAGACGTAGCGGCAAAGAGTATAAAGCCTCATCAAATATGCAAATTTACGTGCCTCGTTTCTACGTCATCAACCATAGTTCCATGCTCCCAAGGTATGAATGCAATATTATACATATAGGAGCTTGGAACAAGTTTTATTGGGTGTTAGGTTTAATAAAAACTGTGTTTTATTTTCAGAAAGAATTAATTAGAACTTTAAAATAAGTTTATAAAGTTTTCTGGGCTAAAAATGAATTTTTCAATCTTTCTGGTGGTTCGTTCGATAGGTCGTTCGAACGAGTTTTTCGTTCGAACTAGATGTCGTTCGAACGAGTTTGCCAATGATTTCCCACTAAGGCATACTGGTCCGTCGTTAGAAATATCGTTTGAACGAGATTATCGTTCTAACGAGATTTCCAACGAGCTTCTAACGAGTCCATACTGGAGCGTCGTTAGAAGACTCGTTCGAACGAGATTTTCATTCGAACGAAATGTCATTCGAACGAGATGCCAGGCGGGAACAGTTTTTGGCAGTTTTTTGGCAGTTTTTCACCCACTTTCCCACTTAGTTTTTAACCAACTTTTTCAGACTTTATCATGTGCGGGAAGGACATTTTCCAACTTAACTTTTCCATTCTATTTTCATCTCTTAGAGAGAGTTTGAGAGCAAATTGTTTTAATGAAAATGTTCAAGTTTTGAGTGCTAATTTTCAAAGAGAAATCCACTTAACACTCTAGTTTACACCCAAGTTTGTTTATTCCAAGTTCATATATACATATCAATTGCTTGGAGAAATGGTATCTAATCCTATTAAATAATTTTTGGCTAGAATGGATTTTTCCCCATTTTCAAAATTTCCTATTTTTGATGGTTCAAACTATGCGTATTGGAAAGCGCGTATGAGATCGGCACTAAAATCTATCGACGAGAGAATTTGGATGTCTGTTGTTAATGGGTGGTCCCCACCAACTTATTTAGTTGAAAATGAACGTGTTCCCAAACCCGCCGATAGATGGTCTGAAAATGAGTTTAAACTTGCTAATTTCAATTCCCGTGGTTTAAATGCCTTATTTAGCGCTGTCACACCGGATGAATTCCGACGTATTATGACGTGTGAAACCGCTAAAGAAGCTTGGGATATTTCATAATTAACTCATGAAGGAACTAGTGTCGTTAAAGCTTCAAAACTCCAAAACCTCACCACTCAATTTGAAACTATCAAAATGAATGAAAAAGAAACTTTTGATGAATTTTATGCTAGACTTTCTGATATTGTTAATTCATCTTTTAACTTGGGAGAAAAAATACCTGACGACCGTGTAGTAAAGAAAACTTTAAGGTCCCTACCCGATAGATTTATTCCAAAAGTGACCGTTTTAAATTCTTTACCCACTTTAGCCTCTTCGAAATTAGAAGAGCTTGTAGGTGATTTGCAAACCTATGAACTAGATATGTTTCCCTCTAAAACTGAAAAGAAAATCTAAAAGGTCGTTGCTTTAAAAGCCCGAAAAGAGGTCAAACAAGTAGTAGAGAGCGAGAGTGACAGTGACTCGGAAGACATGGCTTTATTTGCTCGTAAATTTAGGAAATTTCTTAAAATTAACAAAGATAAATTTAAAAATGATTTTAAGAAATTTGAAACTTCTAAGCATGAAAAAGGCGAGAAGATTCCTAAAGCCGAAAAGATCCCTAAACCTAGTAATGAAAATTTAGATAGGGACGAGTCTAATAAGTGTTTTGGTTGTGAAGGTTATGGCCATAGGGATTTTGAGTGCCCCACTAAACTAATGAAACAGGGTAAGCAACCCATTTCATATAATGCGACCCTTAGTGATAGTGATAGGGAAGAGAAGCCCGATTCCCCCACTAAGAAAAATTTTGTGGCTTTTATGGCTAGTCATGTGAGTGATGGTGAGAACTCATCAATTGATGAAACTTTAACACTTGACACTTCCAAGGTCATAGTTTATGATTCTCTTGTTTTTTTATGATAGTGAGAGTGAAGAAGAGAGAGAGAGGGAAAATTAAGAAGAGGTTAATGTGAGTGAACTTCAAAATGCTTTTCAAGAACTTTATAAAGAATCTATTAAATTGAAAAGAGCTAATTTGAAGTTAGAAGCTAGTTTAAGAGAGAGTGTCAAGGTCGTTGATGAAAATTCTTTAATAGAAGACCTTAGGACATGTGAGAGGACTCTTCAAGAGAAGCTTGAATATGTAGAAGGCGAAAGAGATAGCCTTAGGGGTTAAAGGAATCCTTGAAAAAGGAGCTGCTTGCTTTTGAAGAGCGAAATGTTTTATTAGAGTCTAACATTTTAGAATTATAAGATAAATTAAAAGACTCTAGTAATGTCAAATTTGATTTGGAATGTCGTTCGGAAAAATTAGATAAAATATTAGGAACGGTCCAAATTAAAAATGACACTTCTGGTTTAGGCTTCAATACTTGTAATGAATATACTCATAAAGCCAAGACCAACATTTTAGGAGAATCTACTAGGAATGCATTTAAAGATCACTCCTTAAGTAAATATTTTCGACATATTTTTACTTGTACTCATTGTGGTCGAAAAGGTCATCTTAAAATTTTGTTTTGATCTTAAACGAATTTCTAGAAAATCCCAACGTAAAGTAACCACGGTAGTTAACGTTCCAACACCCCTAGATAGTCATTCTTCATTGATTTGGGTTAGGAAATCCGACTTGGTTGCCTTGCAAAATAGGGTTTTTGATTCTCATTTACTTTCACATGCTTCCTCCCTTGCTAAATCTAAAGGATGAATGCGTTAGTGTTTTGCATACTTTAGCGTTTGTACTTCCTGCTATATTCACATGCTAAATGTATGCTTGTTTAATCATTTTCTAGTCTATGCTCCAAGCTTATCACATGCTAGAATTATGATCTTTGTTTATCTTTTGTACTATATTTCCTTCATTTTGTTTGCATTAAATAAAAAATACAAAAAGATTTTTTGTTTATCATTTGTGTTTTATTTATTTCATTAACGCTTAATGAAAAATACAAATGACTTTTGTTTATCCTTTTGAGTATATATATTTATTTTTGGTAAAAAAAAATGTTAAAACTCAAAAAGATTTTATTTTGTGTCTATTTTGGTTTGACACGCTTTAAGTGGCATATACTTGTGTTTGAATCCCTCCTTTAACGCTCCCACGTGGCTAGAACTTTTGGTTTAGATTGCCAATCCTTGTTATGTTCTTTACCATATTTATTTTGGAGTAGTTGGATTTTGTGTTGTTTAAATGGATTCTATTTTTATATGCCTCTATTCACACATGCACGAGCTCTTTTGAAATTTTAACTTCATGTGTATATTTGAGCTATGTGAGGTGTTCTCCTACCAATCTTGTCATCTACATATTTGTGACTTAGGAGGACTAGTGCATGTCAAAATCCGTTGCATGTGAGATTTGTGTGAAAAATGAAAACATGATAAATCAAAATGTGCACGGGGAAGGGCTCCGAAAGGACTAAGTGATCCTTTGCGATAGTAAGCCACCGTTTGAATGGACCTAAAATAAATACGTGGTCCAAAAGCCTAAAAACAGAAAAATATGGCACTAAAAAGAAAAATCATTGCCAAGGCCTATGTTTGATTGATATATTCATTCAAATTTAATATAAATGCATATTGAGGGAGATTGGATGGTATATCAACGGTTTGCACAATGTCCATTTATCCTAGTTGCGTATTTCATGTCATGACTCTATTGGTTTGTAGAATCATCAATATGCTAGGCTTGTATGCATTGTGTATGTTTGTTCATTGAGTTCTATTTATATTGTCACATGAGGTTATATTCAAATGTGATGAAGTTTTCAATCATTTGAGAACTCCGTGAGCATGTTTTTAAGTGATTGGGTCTACATTTATTCGTTACTAGTTCACACCCCAACACTTCCGTTTCCATATGACACATTTTTGCCATACGAGTGTGAAAGACTCCTATTATATGTTGTGTGTGTCATTTGTGTGTTTATATCTATATATATATATATATATGCAAGTACTTTATTGGTATATTTCTAGTATATATATATATATATATATATATATATATATATATATGATATTTGTTTGTATTTGCCTTGCTTTCTAGTCCATCCATGCTTATACTTCATTATTGGTATCTATCTCGGATTAGTTATGCTTTTGGTGCTCATGTGCTTTAATGTCTTAACACTTTAAGCTTCATTGTGTTTATTAGTTCTTTATCCTTTGCCTATTCCTGAACAAAAAGGGGGAGAAATGATAGGGGGAGAAATGGTATCTAATCCTATTATTATCGTATCTTAGTTTGGGGAGATTTATCTTAGGGGGAGACGTCTTTCTAAGTAGGTCATGTGTTTGTTAAAGGGGAGAATTAATTTAGGGGGAGTAATTAATTAATTGCATTTAATATTTGATATTCCCTATGCATTTGATGAGTTTGCTTAAGTGTGCAGGAATTCTTCTAAAGAAGCATTGTTCAATGGCAAAGCGTTTAATCCTTGGGTTGAGTCAAGTTTGGGTGGGTTATGTTTTGAGTCTAGTAGAGCTTGAAGGCCCTTTAGGATTTTTGTTTGGTTTTTGTCCCGAAATAGCCAAAGGGGGAGATTTGTAAGGACACAAATTTCCAATTGAGTCCATGTATAGTGTTGGCTCAATTTCGGATAAAAACATTTATTCATAGGATAGTATGTAATTGTAATACTCCCAAACCTATGAAGTGTTTGTTGAAGACTTTGCAGCAAAGAGTATAAAGCCTCATCAAATATGCCGATTTATGTGCCTCGTTTCTACGTCATCAACCATAGTTCCATGCTCCCAAGGTATGAATGCAATATTATATATATAGGAGCTTGGAACAAGTTTTATTGGGTGTTAGGTTTAATAAAAACTGTGTTTTATTTTCAGAAAGAATTAATTAGAACTTTAAAATAAGTTTATAAAGTTTTTTGTGCTAAAAACGAATTTTTCAAACTTTCTGGTGGTTGGTTCGATAGGTCGTTCGAACGAGTTTTTCGTTCGAACCAGATGTCGTTCGAACGAGTTTGCCAACGAGTTCCCACTAAGGCATACTGGTCCGTCGTTAGAAATGTCGTTCGAATGAGATTGTCGTTCTAACGAGATTTCCAACGAGCTTCTAACGAGTCCATACTGGAGCGTCGTTAGAAGACTCGTTCGAACGAGATTTTCATTCGAACGAAATGTCATTCGAACGAGATGCCAGGCGGGAATAGTTTTTGGCAGTTTTTTGATAGTTTTTCACCCACTTCCCCACTTAGTTTTTAACCAACTTTTTCAGACTTTATCATGTGCGGGAAGGACATTTTCCAACTTAACTTTTCCATTCTATTTTCATCTCTTAGAGAGAGTTTGAGAGCAAATTGTTTTAATGAAAATGTTCAAGTTTTGAGTGCTAATTTTCAAAGAGAAATCCACTTAACACTCTAGTTTACACCCAAGTTTGTTTATTCCAAGTTCATATATACATATCAATTGCTTGGAGTTTGGCATCGGTTTTTCTCTACCAAATTGAAGAAGAGAAGTTTCGGGTTTTGCTTATGCCTCCCACAAAGAAAGAAGAAGTGTTTTTATGTTGTTTTACCCACACAGAGAAAGGCTCCATGTTTGGGTGACGGTGACCATATAAAGTCCTATCGGTGGATTTCGAGACCGCGGTGGTGTTCCAAGGTTATTCGCTAGGAAGAGGTGTCTACAAGAAGAAGCGTCGGGGCTTGAGAGGGATCGAGTCATGTGTTGTAAGTCTTTTATCTTGTACTTGTAATTTCGTATCTAGTGAATTTGTGGCTAGGGCCGTCCGAGGTTTTTTCCCGTCTTGGGTTTTTTCTCGTACATCGCGGCGTAGTGTGATTGGTTTATTATATCTTGATTTATAACTTAGAACGCATGCTTAGAATAATTCAAGATAAAATTTGGTTTAATTATCACACTTCATTTAATTTAGGACTTAAATTAAATTTGGGGTAAAGTTTATTTAATTCAAGTCATTTGCAAAAATTGGTTTGGCCTAACATTGGAATATTGAAAATTATGACTTAGGCAAATTTCTAGGACTTGGATTTAATTTCACTTGGTTTAAGTTTAATTTGTTTAAAGAAAATTAAAACTTGGTAATTGTTTGTTTTAGTTGAACCGTCGTCATCATTCAACGCTTCCGCATTTTCAATTTTATTTCTCATTTATACAATATCTACTAATTTTCACAAAGTAGAATGTTCCCAAGTATTTTCTTTTATATATAGTCACATCACCCCTATATATATATTATACATTTTATTATTATCACTATATCTACCAGTTTCACTCAGCAAGAATATTCACAAGTTCATATATATATTTATATAGACATATAGTCACATCATCCCTATACATATATATATTGTTTCTGCACCCCCGGGCTAAGACCCATTAGCGCCCCTAACCATAATAATCATGCACCCTCGGGTTAACACCCATTAGTGCACTTAATAACAATATCATATAATAAACATACACACATCCTATTAATTATTCATAGGTATTCACCCAACCTAAATTATATACATGCCATATGTATTTTTGTCTCATCACTACGTATGGTATTTTTTTAATACGATTATTATCACTTATGTAATTCTTATGTCCCGGGGTTATCACCTATTAGTACACTTAACAATCATAATCTTGTACCCCCGGGTTATCACCCATTAGTACACTTAACAATAATATTCTTGTACCCCTGGGTTATCACCCATTAGTACACTTAACATTAATATTCTTGTACCCCCGAATTATCACCCATTAGTACATTTAACAATCATAACATATAATAGGCATACACACATCCCATTAAAATTCATAGGTTTTCACCCCACCTAATTATATACTTCTCATACGTATTTTAATCTCATCACTACATAGAATATATTTAATTCGATTACTATCGCTCATGTAATCTCCAAGGCCAACGTACCATTCCAGTTATTTAAAGTATTATTTCCCAAATACTTCCTAAAAATTCTGCACTAGACTAACTCCATCGAATAGGAGTCCATCGAATAACTTAATTTGGGGGTAAAAAATGGAGATTCCTAAAAATTTGAACCTGTCGCTTGAACGATTGCCACGTGTCGTTCGAATGACTTCGCGCGAGAACCTTATCTCGTGCGAACGACCTTTGCGTGAGATAGCGCGAGACCCTCTGTCTCGTCTTCTTCCCCAGAATTTCAATGTTTTCCCACCATTTTCACCTTTAAAACCTCTACTCTTCAATCCCAAACGCCCAAACAACAAATCCAATTGATGTTCTAACATATTTAGATGATTTCTAACAACATAGAATCATTAAATCATCTTTATACATCAATAAATTTCGAAATTCCCAATTTATTTAACAAGAACCCTAGTTCTTAAGTTATGATCTTAACTCCAAATTAAACCCATATTTGTTCATGGAAAATTACCATAAATTTGTGAATGTAATCCTATTTACATGAAGGGATTTATCTCTTAAAATTTCAGTCTTAAAATAAATCAAATCATCAAATTTCCATCAAATTAATTCTCATAAATTTGAGGGGTTATCACCTACTCTAACATGAACACGATTATTACTAAAACAAGCAAGTAATAAACACTTGCCTCGAATATGATGGTCTGATCCGTTGGTGATGTTGGTATAGACGCGTTCCTTTCTTTGCGATCTATGCGTTGGTGGTCACGGTGGTGGAAGATGATGCCGAAAGGTTTTGGCTCTTTGGGATTCTCTCTCCCTCTCTCTCTAAGACACTCTCTTGAGTTTTGTGGTTGTGATCCTTAACTTTTCCCACATATCTGATATACCACACTCCCAATTTTCGTCCATTTAGTCTCTTCAAAAATTAAAATTACAAAATTACCCTTACGGGGTGCCGATTTGGCCTAAAATCTCTCGGAGTCCAAATAAAATACCCGAGTAGAGTTTTCTGGCTATTTCAACCCTCCTAGACTCAACGGCGCACTCGAAATTATCATACGAGTTACATAAAAATAATTTACCTTTATACTTCATTCAATTTCTCCCGGCACCACTCACACGCGTGTCCCGACTTAATATACAATACTGCCGTATATTTCACTCCAGGCAATTTATCAAATTGTATAATTCCATATTACATATCACACAGTAATATTCAATAATTATAAACAATATGTATTAACCCCTGGCACGCTAGTTAATAATTATTTTAATCCGGATTAGTAAAAAATAATTTCTCACATTTTAATTTAATTAATCCAACAAAAATAATTAATCGCATAATTATTCCCACAAAAATAATTAATCACATAATTATTTAAATCATCAAAAAGACGGGGTGTTACATACTTCCCCCCTTACAACGGAATTTCGTCCCGAAATTCAAAAAAAGTATACCAGGTATAGACAACGTTGTAAAAATATTGTGCATCGCATCCTTGCGCTCCCAAGTAAGCTACTCCATACCACCTATATAGTACACTATTGAGTACCCTTAGTAATGAACACTTCACATGTGTTTGTTTTTAAACTCCAGGTTACCCTGTCATATAGGCTCTTGCTCAAGCCTTACCGCTTAAGCTCCACTACTTAAACTTTATTTTAGATATTCACTATATAGCCTTCTACTATTGCACCTTAGTAGATTTATCCTCGTTTAGAATACATACGACCTCCTCTCGTGTCGTTCGTACGAGTAAATTAATTGTGCCATATATATTTCACACACAATATACATGATAATCACAACTCTTCTCCTATATTTACAATGATAGCTGGTCCCCCACCTTTAACTATCAACTAGGACAATAACCAAGTTCACCGTGCCATACCTCTACTGGCACTCTTCTCAAACGTGAACTCATAGGAGTTATTGAACACACTCCATTAGTGGAAGGTACTGCTCTCGTCCTCCCCGAAGATTTAAGGGTCCACATAAAATGTTCTCTCCCGCATTCGATTAGACCGCTTGTCCGGCCCATCCCTCTGTGGATATTAGGTTGTACTCAATTGCATTCCAGTACCTATAATCTCACCATCTCAGCTACATGAGAAGATTCTTGGGGATACTCTCCCATTCTCTGGTGGAAGAGGCCCCTATTGGTTTCGGATTGTCCACCCTTTTCCCAACAGTCAGGTGACCCACTGCAAGACTAACCATGCAATATTACTCTACATCATAACCCGTTACCACTGTTATTTGGAACCTAATACATTTTATACTCTCATAAATGTACTTCTAACCGTGATACATGTGATTTTTCCGCACCGCGCTACACAAATCTTGAAACGTAAGTCTCTAACAAATCTTACGAAATAAGCTTCAGCTTACCTGACTACATGTTATCGAATTGACATGAAAATCATAATCCATTTGCTTAATTCGATCACCTAGGGTGCCCATACACCCTATGCCTCGCGCAACATTGTACAATTGACATGTAATTTTCTTACTTCAATTCTCGCATATGTGGTATGTTGATGTAGTAGGGGTGAAATCAACCACCCCACTAGTCATAACTTATTCAATCTTTCAATGGCATCATTACTCTGTTCAAGATGATTCTAAGACTAGGCGACTCGATTGGCCTTAAGTCATAATGGAATTATCAACTCTCAATTATATTCTTTTATATGTATAATAACCAACGTATAAAACTTATGTACTATCGACCAAACTTCTCTCCAACTCCTGACATTCACTGGTTTTATGTGTGGGATGTCTCGAAAAATGAAATAAAAACAAGGAACCCCCCCCCCCCCCCCGATACACTACTGTCTAACCTAGTCGGTTGTCGAGGTCCGTAAGCCCTTCAATCCATACTATGTACTTTCCCACGATATCCGTATTTTTACATAAAAGTCTACTCGTCCATTCTCATGACCCAAAAAAAATGTAACATGAATCATGGCGCTCTTATTATTCCAAGTACTTGGTGCTATAAATATATATCGAGCTATATTTCGCTGCTCGATAAAGAACACAAAGTATCATGAGTCTTATCAGTCAAATAAATTCTTATGCACTGGAATCACATGTAATTATACAACATACTCGCTAAGGTCTACAATACCATGAAAGTTTTATATATACACATATATGGGCCCAACACTATTTCAGGTGGCGCCGAACAAAACAAAAAATTCTTCCCCCGGAGTACCCGACACGATAGTCATAACACTAAATTTACTATCGTTCAAACATACTGTAATTAATCACTACACATTACCATAATATACTCCACTAATGCTAAATCAATGCAGTAGTAAATTATAATAACAAAATATACCCTTAGGGCCCACCCGGTTTACTCACGGGCGACATAAAAAATTATCTGCTATCAACGAGAAATACGTTTATAACAAGATTGTTATAACTAACGTTCCCACTCAACTGAACCCGCACGTGATTTCTAGGGTTTCCAATTTACATTAGGGTTTGTGAATGGCGAAAATAGGTAATAGAGCAGTACCCGAATTTAGGAAATTTTATAACATCCCATATTGGGTAGATATTGAGTGTGCCCCAGTCCCTCGTAATGTATTGGAGGGGTTACTTGTTTGGATTTTGCTTTGCGAGACGCTCCGCGCATGAGCCTTAATGACGTCAGGAGTGGAGAGATGTTATAGGATGCAAGGATGTTGGTTTTGTTGATAAGTCATATAGTGTGAATGAAACACTATATACTATGAGCCATGTGGTGATGGTATTCAATCCTAGTTGATAGAAGATGTGTTTATAACCAATACCATAATCCCAACAATAATAAATGTATTAAAATGGCACGAGTACAAGAGTATTTGACTCAGATGGAAAAGAGATAACTGAATTCCTTTGGGCGACATGCACTAAATAAAAGAATATTGTGAATCAAATGAAGATAGGCGTCTAAGCAATACTCCATAGCTTCATCGCTCGTCATAATCCACTAAGGTTGGCGTCCATGTTGCTGGACACCTTGTATAGAAGATACAATAGAAAAGAGAATATGCAAGGAAACGAGGCAGAGCCCGATGTGAAAATGATTTTAAAAATAGCAAGTATTTAATAAGTGCAACCCTGTAACACCCCGCCTAATTAAATACCGGGTGGCCAGTCCCATACCAAATTAAAACAGAATATACAGTTGGCTCATTCTCAGCATCATTGTCGAAAACATTTACTAATCACCCAATACCCAATTAAGATGGTGTTTAAAACTTTCCAAATTTTAATTCAACAAAATCCATTTTTTAGTTTACGAATAACACTACACATATTATTCTACAACACTAATAACCGAACAGCTAATACAAAAGAATTTAAATGCAATTGGAATAAATATTCCCAAATAATTCACCAATACAGGAATCCCAACAATAATAAATGTATTAAAATGACACGAGTACAAGAGTATTTGACTCAGATGGAAAAGAGATAACTAAACTCCTTTAGGCGACATGCCCTAACCAAAAGAATACTGTGAATCAAATGAAGATAGGCGTCTAAGCAATACTCCATAGCTTGTCATAACCTACTAAGGTTGGCATCCCTGCTGCTGGACACCTGATATAGAAGAATCTAGGGTTTGCTGAGATCTTTTTTTGTTATTCTTTCTCATGAACAAGTTCTGGTCTTCTTTACCTCAAGTCCAGGAGTCCTGATAGAGTATTGGTAGTAAATCTACCTGATTCCCACAAGGATTGCTGGCAAGAGGGTTTTCTTGCTAGAAATTGGCAGTTTCCTCCCCATATTGAGGGGTCGAGGTCTGACAGGTTCATGGTCCCCTTTTATGGGGAGGAGTTCATAGCTAGGCTTGGTTTTTGCTCTACTCATCGATCCTCTTATTAATGTAAGATTTCTTTGATATTCTTCTTTCTTTCTTTTCAGTGAGAAAAAAGAACTTGGAACCTACTCTCAGTGAGGTTCGAGATGCTAAGTTGGTCAAAGTCTGGAATATCAGGGAACTCTTCATTGATGGTGAACACCATCAATCAGCGGTTTTTCTCTTGGAATATAAGAACATTGGGTCCAGCTTTATCGCATGACCTGTGGACAATATCCCTGAACTAGATATTTTTGAAGAGGTTGTTGTCGCCCCCATCTAATTGGATGAGGAAGGAATCATCTCTGGTGAAGAGAGAGAGGGTGCTGAGGTTGGTTCCGGTGAGGATATCTCTGGTGGTGATGAATATTCCAGCTCGAAAGAAGTTTTAGAGGCTCAAGCATCTTCGAGTGAATCGAGTAGTTCCAGCGAGGAAGATATGGCTCCTCCCAGGAAGAATCTGATTTGTGATGATGACAATGATGATGATGTGCTTCTCTCCCGCCGATCAAAAAATCAGAAATATGGTAGCAGAGAGATTGTAACTTATTCTCAGTTTGCTACTCGTGATCATGAGAAGAAGAAGAGATAGGAAGATCAGTTGAGAGAGAGAAAGAGAGGAAGAAGGTAAAGGAGAGAAAGAAAGTTGAGAGTTGGGAAAAAAGGAGAGAGAAGAGGAGAGAAGGAGAGAGGAGATGAGAACGAAGGCAGGGAAAGTGCTGGTGCCTGTGTCCGCTTTGCCCGAGGGGGCTCTATCGCTATCTCTCCTCAGTTGGCTCCTTCGCTTCTCGAAAGAGCAATTTTGCCTACTGATCGTCAAAAAGCAATGGGGACCGACCAGGTAGCTCTGTAGGCGAGTCAGAAGCTAGCCTTGGTAAGTCTGTCTTCACTTTTCTATGCTTGAAATATTCTATTAATGCTTCTCTTTCTTAATGTTTACTCTTTTTTGTAGTTCGTGACTGACTTCGCAATCCTCTATCGCACCCGCAATGAGCTGGTGAAGAGGAATGCTGATTTGGAGAAGCAGAATGCTAAGTTGAAGGGGAAGAGTGTCGAGATGGAGACCAGTTTGAAGACTTTCAATGATATTCATCGGTCTTCTGATCTCGCCCTCACTGAAGCCAATCAGGTGAAGGAGGCGACGGTTAAAGAGCTCAGCGAGTTGCGACAGTCGTACGACTTGGTCTGCACGAGAAAGTTATTTGTGGTTGAGGAGAATAGGGTGCTGGAAGAGAAGGTGAAGAAGGCGAAGGAGAGCTAGTACAATGCTGGGTAGGCTACTGCGTACGAGGATGATAAGGTTCAGATAGGCTAAATCAGTCGACTGAACTTTAAGAAGGGCTGGAACAAGGCTCTTTTGGGTGCTGGAGCGGACATCGATTCTCCACTATTTGACGAGCATGATCCAGGCCCAAAGCCTGATGTGGATGAGGCTCCTGCCCCGTCCATTGACAGTGGTGTCTCTGCTTCTCAGATTATTCCTGCTGGTGCTCCTTTTACCCAGGGAATAACCTTTGCTCCATCTGAAGGAGGTGTTCCTGCTGCTGCAGACAAGGGAAAGTAACCAACAACCTCAGAGTCAACTATTCAGAGGACTTCTTTTATATTTTTGCTTTGTTTGTACTGTTCTTTTGATTATCGATGTACTTGGACCGCTCTATTTTAATGAAATAAAAACACTTATCTTTCTGCATACTGATCCTTCTATTCTTTTTTAATTCTTTTTATGGCTTGTTGTTAATTGATGTAGATGAGTATATACCTGCTACCTCTCAACTGGGAAGGATCCTCAATCCTATGGCGAGCAATCAAGTTCGCTAAGACTTTGTAAGGATTTATAAGTCCTTTAGGTCGAGGAACAAGAGATTTAAAGATCAGTGTGAGCTCATCGCCAAACTGAAGGATGGACTTCAGGAGATGGAGGAGGTTGGTGCTTCTGTTCAAGAAGAAGTAAACCTTCTGAGGGCTAAACTTCTGAATGCGTCCAAGATCATTCAAGTCCGAAAAGTTCTTTAACAGGAGAATGAAACTCTAAGGAGGGAGGTATCGCGACTCAGGGAGCATGCTCCGAGCGTTGCACCTCAAGTTTTATGAGGTTCATCTTCATCGGCTGGTCCGCGAACTGGTACAGCCCTGAGCGCCACTCCTCAAGTTTTGCGAGGTTTGACTTCATCGGCTGATTTTGCGAGCTGGTACAGATGTCGGGGGTCCAGTTAGGGAGATAGAAGAGCTTCGAGGAGATATCCGCTGAGCTTATATGATAGCTATTGGTCTTCAAAGAGATGTCACGCTGCTGAGGCATCTGTTCAATAAAGGACCTCGACGAGTGTGGGCTGATAGTTATGACTAGGGTTGGACAGATGCTCCGAAGAGGTTGGCAGAGGTCAAAGAGCTATCCTTTATTAGGGGATGGTTGAGTTCCCTCGGGGAGCTACAGGTCCCTAGGAACTCAGTGGTCTGGTATCGTCACGAGATCTCTCCTTCAACTCTGAGTCCTAATCCTTTCAGGAGGGAGGACTAGTGGGTCCCTATAGATGTTATCCCCATGCAGCTATTGGAGCCAGGTGCGAATGAAGTTAAAGAAGAAGTAGATCCTCATCGATACGACGGTCGAAGGGCGCAAATGGTTGATTATCTTACTCAGAGGCCTAATCCTCATTAAGATTTACTTAATTCATTCAATGTAACTCTGTTATAAATGCAGTGAAGTAATAAAATATTTATATTTTGGGCGATTTGCCGACTAAACATGCGTTATGTATTTTCTACTTTATTAATTTTTGTTTGATTATCTTGGTCTCTTCGTAGCCGTCTAGATTTGATGTGGGTAGAGTTATTTTATTGCATGAGAATCCTCCTAGTCCAGTATGCTTATGAGATACCATTACGCCCTGCTTTACCTTTTAGGTCATGTCATCACAGTCTTTTAGGCCTAAGTTTGGCAATGGCGAGGACACACCTGGTGTTGGATGTTCTATCCGATCAGGTTTTCTGAGCCAAACATTGTTTGGCGACCAATTTAATTTGGTTGAGATACCTAAGGGTACCCTGTAGGGCTTCATATATTGCCAGGGGCAATGCTAAGAGGTTGTTCGTGTTTCATAATGAAAACCTACGGAGGGAGGCTCCCTGCTTTTAACTATTGAGTAATGTGACTGTCGCTTGGAAAAGATATGCAATTTATAAAGTTCATAATATACAATTAATACTTTATGGAACGCTACTGCCAAACAGTCTTTTATTAATCAAACACAATAAAAATGAGTTGCCAATTGCAGTAATGTGATAAAAGATTAATGAAGAGAAACGAGAAATAAAATTTCTTCAGGTTGGTCGCGTTCCATGCTCGGGGTATCTCTCTGCCCTCCATCGTTTCTAAGTGATAGGCTCTTTGTAGGTCGTCTCTTGTCACCTTGAATGGTCCCTCCCAGTTTAGACCCAGCTTATCATCAGATGGTTTTACTGCGCTGCCAAGAACTTTCCTTAGGATGTAGTCCCCAACCTGGAATGTTCTTCAATTGACCTTCTTGTTATAGTGCTTTGCTAACTGTTAATGATAGCTCGCTAGTTTCACTAGAGTTAATTCCCTGCGTTCATCAGCTATGTCAAGTTCAGCGAGTAATGATGCATCATTCTGGACTTGGTCGGCCAAGGTGTACCTCATGGTTGGGACGCCAGCTTCTGAAGGGAGGATTGCCTCCATTCCATATGTTAGTGCGAAGGAGGTTTCTCCAGTTGCTCGCCGTGGGGTAGTGCGGTAATCTCATAAAATATGGGGCAACTCACTCGCCCATGCCCCTTTGGCTCGCTCTAATCGCTTCTTTAGTTCATCAATCACTGTTTTGTTAGAAGCTTCAGCTTGGTCGTTGCTCTGAGGGTATGCTACAGAGATGAAATAGTGCCTAATTTCGTGTTCATTGCATAAACCCTAGAATAGGCTGCTTTCGAACTGGGTTCCATTATCAGTGATGAACGTTATGGGGACCTCGAAATGAGTAATTATATTTTTCCATATGAATCTCATCATGTCTACGTCCCTAATGTTCTCCAGGGGCACTACTTCAATTCATTTGGAGAAGTAGTCTGTGGCGACCAACAGATACTTGCGATTACCGATAATAGTAGGAAGAGGGACGATGATGTCCATTCCCCATTGGGCGAAGGGCCAGGGGATGGTAAGTGATTTTAGGTCTCTGGAAGGTTAGTGGACCATAGGAGCATGTAGTTGAAATTTCTCGTACTTGCAATCATATACTCCAAAATCTCTCTACATGTATGGCCACCAGTTGCTTTCCTTCATTGCTCGAAAAGCTAGCGATCTCCCTCCAATATGGCTCCCATATATTCCTCCGTGAAGTTCGCGCAGACCTTGCTCGACGTCCTTTAGGTGAACATATTGGAGGTAAGGGTCGGTGAATGATCTATTATACAGCTTTTCCTCAGGAGATAAGTGAAAGCGGACAGCTTTGACTCTTATCTGATGAGCGGCTTTCTTAGTGAACCATCCTTCAAATAGTCCCTCAGCGGGTCCATACTTCAAATAGTCCCATGTCTGGTAGCCCTTCACTCTGGTTGAAGCTCAGCTAGGCGAGGAAGTCTATAGGGATTGTTCTTTTTAAGTCGGAGTCGATTGATGAACTCAAGACTGCAAGGGCGTCGGCATAACTATTTTGTCCTCTGGGGAACTATTGGACACTAACTTCCTCAAAGTTGGACATTAACTTTTTTACTAAGGCGAGGTAGGCTGCCATTCTTCTGTTCCTTGGGTTGAAGTCCCCACTTATCTGATTGGAGACCAATTGTGAGTTGCCGAACACCTGTAGCTATTTTTCACCCAATGCATGTGCCTTTTGCAGGCCTGTTATCAAAGCCTCGTATTTTGCCACGTTGATGGAGGCTTTAAATCCAAGTTTGATCCCCTCCTCAAGAATTATATCTTCCAGGGTAATGATCACAATGCCTATTCTTGCCCCTTTTGAGTTGGAGGCTCCATCAATAAACAGTCACCAGATACCTCCTATTGAGTGATCTTCCCTCTGATCAATGGATTTAAATTAGTCGCAAGGCTTTTCACCTGTGAACTCCGTGATGAAGTCCGCGAGGACCTGCCCCTTGATTGTATTCCTTGGTTAAAATTGGATGTCAAATCGTCCGATCTCGACTAACCACTTCGATAGTCTGTCAGATAGATCCGCTTTTCATAGGACTGTTTTAAGGGGTGTGACGTGAGGACGAAGATAGAGTGAGCTTCAAAGTAGTGCTTCAGTTTCCTCGAGGCTACCACTAGTGCAAAGTCGAGATTCTCCAGTGGTAGGTCTCGCTGCTCGACGTCCAATAGGGTCTTGATCGCATAGTAGACTGGGTACTGGATTCCTGTTTTTTTGCATACTAGTGCAGAACTGACGGCGTGGCTGGAGACGGTAAGGCATAAGTATAGGGAATCATTCTCTTGAGGTATTACGAGCAAGGATGGTGTGCTGAGATGAGCTTTAAGATCTTCCAATGCTCTCGAGCAATCTTGGTTCCATGCCACTGTTTTACTTCTTTTCAATAGCTGGAAGAATGGCTGGCACTTTTCCAAGGACATCGAGATGAACCAATTCAAGACGAAAAGCATGCCCGTGATCTTCTGTACGTATCGTATCGTGTGGGGACGCTATACCTTGTTGATTGCATCAATCTGGTCCGGATTGAATTTAATGCCTCTCTTGCTAACCAAGTACTCAAGAAATTTTCCTGAATGGACACTGAAGGAACATTTGCTCGCATTGAGTTTCATTCGGTATTTCCTGAGGATTTTGAAAGTCCTTGATAAGTCTGAGAGATGGTCTTCTTTGTGCTTACTCTTGATGAGCATATCGTCGATGTAGACTTCCATGTCATCTCCCATTTGGTTTTTAAACATCTTGGTGACCAGCCACTGGTAAGTGGCTCCTTCATTTTTGAGCCCGAAGGGCATCACTTTATAATAGTATAACCCGACGGTGGTGATGAATGATGTCTTGTCTTGATCTGGTACATACAGAGGAATCTGGTGATACCCCGAGTATGCGTCCAGGATACTCATTCTTTCATGAGCTGATGTGGCGTCCACCAACTGGTCGATCTTTGGGAGGGGGAAACTGTCCTTAGGGCATGCCCTGTTAAGGTCAGTGAAGTCGATACAAACTCTCCATTTTCCATTGTTCTTTGGAACCACTACTGGGTTGGACAGCCATTTAGGGAATTGAACTTCCCGTATGGATCCTGCATTCAGCAGCTTCTCTACTTCTTTCTCCACAACCTTAGCCTTTTCGGGGGCAGTTCACCGAGCCTTCTACGCGACAGGCCTAAAATTTGGGTCGATGTGTAATCGATGACAAACCACACTGGGTCAATTCCAGGAAGCTCATAAGGCTCCCATGCGAAAACTTCCACATTGTTCCTCAAAAGTATCGTCAATTCCCTTTTTTCTTAATTTGTGAGAGAGGCTCCAATCAAGAACATTCTGTCTTTTTTGATGTCACCGGCTGCGACCTCTTCCAGGTCTTTAACAACCCGCTCAGACGGGAGGAGCCTAGTCTCCTCCACTCCGGGTCTTCCATACTTTAACTTCTACTTTGAAGGTATCAAACCTTCTTGTTCCTCAACCTTTTTTTTAGCCTTCTCGGTCTTCTTTCCTGGTTTTGGGCGGATGGCCGCTATGAAGTACCTTTTTGCCATCGCTTGATCTCCGTGGATCTCCATTACTCCTCGCTCAGTCACGTACTTGAGTTTCTGATGGTAGGTCGAGGGGACAACCTTAATTGCATGTATCCATCCTCTGTCGAGGATAACTTGGTAGGGCGAGTCAATGTCGATTACCAAAAACTCGATCATCTTGGAGACACTTCCTTCCCTTACTGGCAGTACGATCTTTCCCAAAGGGATAGTTACTTTCCCAGTGAACCCAATTAGAGGGATAGTGTCTTCCTTCAAGTCGATAATGCTTAAGTTCGATTTCCTGAATAGGTCGAGATACATTACCTCGGATGACCTTCCCTAGTCGATGAATAACTTCTCAACGTCATAGTTTGCTATCCGGAGTGTAATGATCAATGCGTCATGATGCGGGGTTCTTACTCCCACTAAGTCTTGGTCCGTGAATACGATGTGTTTGTTATAGCCGACGTCATCTAGTTACTGACGCTTTCCTGACTATGTTCTTAGTGGATCGATTTGAAAAGCTTATATTACTACCGTAAGCTTTTTCACTTCCATCCGAGGTGAGTTTCCGTGAATTTATTTTAGATCAGATGACCCATGAATTACTGCGAGCTCATGGCCAGCATCGTCCTCGAGCACGTTATCGGGCCTTGTATCTCCGTTGGCAGCAACTTTCTCTACCTTTTTTCCACACATTCGTTTAGGTGCCCGATCTGGGCCAGCTCTTTAAGGTGAGACTTAAGAGCCTTGTAGTGCTCAGTTTGGTGTCCTCCTTCCTTGTGAAAATCATATCACAAGGCATTATTTCTCTTCGAGGGATCTCCTCCCATCTTTCTGGGCCACTTGACGAATGGCTCGTCCTTGATCTTTGCTAGGATCTTATAAATTGGTTCTTTGAAGACAGTGTTTACTGCCTGAAATGCTTTCAAAACATCGTTCTTGTTTTCATTCTTGTCCCCATCCTTGCCCTCATTCTTTCCTCCTTTCTTCTAGTTTTCAGCCTTGTCGATGCCCTTGGCAGCGAGCTTAGCTCGACCATTCTCCCCTGCACTGAGGTGGGTCATATCCTCAACTTTGGCATACTTCTTGATGTGATCTATCAGGTCATCGATGGTTGTGGCCTCCTTCTTAGTTAGGGATTGGTGTAAGAGTCAAGATCTGGGTAGGCCAATCTTAAAAGAGGCCACTGCTACTTGCTCTGAGCAATCCTCGACCTCATTGAACAACTCCTAGTATCTTTTTATGTAGTCCCGGAGGCTCTCCTGAGGTTTCTTCTTCATTGTTAGTAAGGCATCCATCCTCTTTGGATGGGAGCTACTGGTAATAAAGCGAGTCGTGAAGAGCTATGCCAGGGACTCAAAGCTCCTGATGGATCTTTGAGGGAGTCTCTCTAACCACTTATGGGCCACATCGTGCAAACTCTAGGGAAAGATCTAGGACATTAGTGCGTCCGTGTGGTTTTAGAAAGTCATGGCCTGCCTGTACTCCCTAACATGATCAATAGGGTCAGTCTTTTAGTCATAGATCTTGAATCTTGGAATCGCGAACTTCTTGGGGTCTTCTTTTTCTTCTATCTCCCTTAAAAAAAGGGATTTCATCTGGGTCCTGAGAGCTCGTCGGTCTAGCTCTCTAGTCGATCTGTCACCCCGATGTGCTGGGTGCTGGTCCATTTATCTTCGGACCAAATTTTGTATGTCATCATTTCCTCGAGCGGGCTCCTGTAATGGCGAGCTGGTAGCTATTGCCCGAGCAAGTCATCATCTGAAGAGTGTTCCTCGATCCTTTGGGATCCGCGTCTAGGGATCCTTCCTCGGTTGCGAGACTTGCTCGCCTGAGGGCTATGAGTGCGATATTGACATCGCCTGGTGCTACGATGGAGCTCTTTTTCATCATTTCTAATCTCCTTTTGAGGCGAGCATTCTCAGCTTCTTGCTTGCTAGCGGCCTCTCTTTTCTCCTGGAGCCTTGCCTCATAGGCATCGATCAACCTGGAGATTTGTGTGGGCCTGGAAGGTCCCTGACTTTCCTCTGAGGCTTGCCGCTCTGGGCGATCCCTTTGATCTCAACGTCAAACTTCAGATCTGATCCTGCAAGGGGCAGGCTGCTCTTGGATATCCCCTGCTTGAGGGGCATTGCTACTGTGACCAGACATTCCAAATTCTTTGTTGGTAAGCTCTTTCTAAAAGGAAGACAAACGTTCCCACATACGGTGCCAATTGTGGTGACAATTAAGTTCAATACAAATTAATAAGAAAAGGCAATTACCAAAGAAAATAAAGAATGTAAAGAACGCCAATTACACGACACAATATTTATGTGGTTCAACAAGAATGCCTACGTTCATGGTGGTGCTCTCGATATTATTTCTCTATACTCCGGGGAGTATTTTATAGGAAAAATAATACATGCCCTTTGCCCCAAGCTTAGGGTTTTTTATATACATGTTTGTTCTCGGGGAGTGGGGGTGTTGGACTCCCCCACGTCAGTCCATAACCCCTAGAATATCTGCAGACGAGATTTTAGGAACTTGACTGAGTCGTAACTGAATTGAGTGGGATACGAGGCTCCTGGACTTTGGGTTGTTTTTATTAGGCTACTCGTCTTGGGATGGAATGAGAAATCGAGGTACCCACAGTCCCAAGTGGAAAAACTTTTTCTCCGGTAAAACCGAGGAGGGGCCTGTGATATGGCTCCAACTGGGCTAGTTTCAAGTTTAAACTGTCAAAGCAAGGGTAGAACATGATGCCTGGCGAGCTACTATTGTCTACCAATACTCTTGAGATGATATCATCCTTTCGTGAGGATACAAGACACCTTCCAGATCACTTTTGGAAAAACCAATGCCAGTTTATCCTTGTTAACCTTCCTTGAGCGATCCTCTGCCGCCAGATTTATTCGTTGTATATAGGATAAAGCTTGGGCCTCATTGAGGTAAGCTTTCCTTTTAGCAGTATGATCTCCACTTCCTTCATCTCCACCTATAATCACATTACATTCGAATGAGCCAAAATGGATTGAAAATACCTCGCGTTCTGGTTGCCTTGGCTTTTTGGGGAGGTCGGGATCATCCTCCGGATCATCTTCATGGTCCCTCTTCTTGTCATCTCTTGTTCGGCGAGGAGATTTAGACCTTTTCCTTGCTCTGTCGTTGGTCTTCCCAACATTCTGACGATCAACAAACCAACTCATTTTCCCTCATCGAATGAGTGCCTCAATTTCATTCTAGAGAGCTACGCATCGCTTGGTCGTGTGGCCATGGTCTTTGTGGAACTCGCAATGCATGGACTTATCCCTCTTTTCAGGGGTTGTCCTCAACTTCTTCAGCCAATTGAGTTCTTCGTTATTTTTTATCTCCTCCAGAACATGATTTATATCCACCTTTAAGGGAGTATAATTTCCATACTTCCTCAAGCGCTCTATCGTCTCTTCGCCTTTCGATTACTTATTGCTCCCATTATGCTTTTGATCTTTCTTCTCTGACCTTCCCTCAGCTTTAGTCTCTGCTTTAGTCTCACCATTCTTCTTCGCAGCCATAGCTTCTTCGGCATTCATAATTTTGGTTTCCTTAGCCATTAATTCCGCCATTGATTTGGGGGGCTCTTTAGCTAAATTATAATACAACTTGTTTGGTAAAAGACCACTCATCAGAGCTGTGATTGATATCTTATCCTCGTAGTCAATGACCTCAAGTTTCTCGTTATTAAAATGAGTGATGTAATCCTTGGTGCTCTCTCCTACTTTCTGCCTTACACTTAACAGGTGTGCTACCCTCTTAACTGGCTTCACACTAAAATAGAAATTTCCTATAAAGATCTTTACCAGTTGATGGAAAGTAGCAATCTGTCCCCGATGAAGACTATTTTACCATATTTGAGTTGACCCAGTGATGGTTCCTGAGAATTCCCTGCATCTCATCTCATCTCATCAGAACCTGCATAGATATCGGCAGCAACTTGGTACTACTCTATGTGGAGGACATGATCAGTTTTTCCATCGTACTTCGGCGTAACTACAGGAGCTTTAAACTTCGATGGTGTGAGAAAATCCACAATTGCCTGTACGAAGGGTGATCCCTTGACAAACGTTCTTTGGAGAGGGTTCCTGGCCTTAGCCATTTCCCCTAACCTATCTTCCAACCTTTGGATAGAGCCCTTTCAAGCATTATTTCCAACCTCTGATCTATTTGCCCGAGTAACAGATCGCGCAAAATTCTCCTCTTGGGATCTCTTTGTACGAGCGGCAGGGCGTGATTGGACAGAACCTTCCCTTAGAGCGTTTGGTCGTTAGGAATTTCTCGACGCAATCCGAGGAGGATTTCTATTCCTCCTGGGGCCCAAACGATCAAAGGGGAAACTCTACTCAATCTCTCTAGGGCGCTTGTTCATTCCGGAGTTAAAGTGACATTTTCTTGAGAGTCTATAACTCTTATGGGAGATGTCCGCCGAGGGTGATAGGATGGGTCGTTGGACCTCTCCGTATGACGCGATTCCGTATGCCTGGACAAGGATACATGAGGGAATGGAGTACGTCTCAATCACGAATATGATAGGTGAGTGTTTCTATGAATGCTTTGCTGGCCTGACTGGGCAGGTGTTACATTTTAAACAGTTTGAATGAGTTGTCGCATGGTCTCCTGCATAGCTGTTTATCCTTTGGCTAAGTTAGTCACTATTCCTGTGAGATCCTAGACAGTTGGAGGAACGGACGGATTCAGAGGAACCGCGTCATTGTTTCTATTGCTAGATTCTGGGATCTCAGCCATGTATAATGAAGTTTTAGTGAAAAACGCTACGTATAGTCGTTCCCACAGACGGTGCCAATCTGTTGATATAAAAAACTAGACTTTATCTAATTAATTAATCACGAATAAATATGAAATAAGAAATAAAACAAAGGATTTTTAAAGTGGTTCAGCCTTAGTAAAATGGCCTACGTCCACTGTTTTGTATTGCTGGGTATTTTACCTTAATCTTGATGATGATCGTAAATGATCAATTATCAATAGCCCCGTTATGGAGGGGATTACAATGCATTTATAACCCTTGGGTTGTCCATATGAATAGACAATGCGACGTTATTTAATAGACATATACATCTGTACATAATAAGAATGTTCATTGAATCTTTTATTATCGCTTGATCTTCTTGACCAGATGCTCTGTACGCTAAGTAGCTTGGGTGCTGATTTGCTCGGTATGCCAAGTAGCTCGGGGGCTGAGTAGCTCGACACGCTATATTGCTCGTCCAGTTGAGTTGTTCGGTGAATATATATATTTTTGCCACGTAGGATGATACGTGTTGTCATATAATTGGTCCACGTCATCTGACTAATTTTTGTATCAACAGGGATGTTGATCCGTGACCCAAATCTCTCCTAGAAAGATCCTTTAGAGTGAATGCCAAGTTGGAGTTTAGACGTCTGTTTAACTCTTTCTTGATGAATTCCTGAAGATCATCATTACTGATGTTCTTTATTCGAGGCCTAGTCTTGATCGAGTTATTTTTATTGCTAGATTCTACAGGTTAGACTGATTCTAGACCGCGATTAACAGTTTTATGGGCGAAAGCATGATCCAAGTGAGAATGAATTGATCACTCTCTTGGACTACTTTATTTAAAGCCTCCACTAGTATAGCCACCTGAGGGACACATTCTTTACCTTTTTTGAGGCCAACCGTTGTGGGAACTAGGCTCAAGATCCTCAAACTATTTGATTAGACATCTCTTCAATCAATCTATTTTTCCGTTCAACCGTCCCTCATAGAGGTTGACTAGATACGACATTGCATTCCGAGGGGGGATTCGTACGTCGATGGCTAAGTCTTATCCTCCGTGGTGTGCATCCCCTAGACTTTATATTACATAGAGGTTGGAGGGACATTGAAGGAGCATGTTGCCTCCTTACTCGTATATCTGATTAAATGCAGCTCCTGGCACGATAACTGTAAGAGTGGTGAGTATTGGTATTCTCTAATGGCGAGGATTCAGATTTTCACTTCCCACAAACAACGCTAAATTATATGGGAGATCAATCCTAAAATAATGTTAAATACCCAGTTTGACACCAAATATAATTGAAATATCAAAATAAACACTCAAATTTATGTGCTTCGGCATCGCTCTGTCGACGTCCGCAGGGAAGGCAGAGTATAACTTTATTAAAGGAAGAATACAAAGACTTGGAGTGATATGGTTACTAGTTAGGGCCATTCCTTGTTATAAAATCAAATGTCCTAAGATTTCGATTCCAGGTCTTTTGTATAGTGATGGTTATCATCTTTTGTCACATCTTTGAAGTTGTAGAATAATAATAAATTTGAATCCCACCATATTCAATCGTCATATCATTTTATTCTCCCCTAATCAGTCTGTGATCTCCGATGCGGACTAACTCCTTGCTAAATTGCAAGCGCTGGAGAAGAAGATTTTTTGCTAGAAAATAGAGGTTTTAGTGAAATAGTAAATTTATCTGTTTCGATTTTTTGTCAAAAATATCGAATATGGGTATTGTTAGCTAGATCGTAAATTTCAAATATATAAATTTTATAAATTTTAAATTTGTAGATTTGAAATTATGGACTTTTAAAATTTTGATGGATTTTTTTTTGTCTAAGTTATCAAATGGTATATTGATCATTTTTCATAATTTTTTCTATACATGGACTAAATTTATAAAAGTCTCCTTCTAGGGAACTCAAAATTGGGACTTAAAATGGAGATTCGCTGACATGGCGAGTCACGATTGATTAATACCGTTGGCACAGACCCACGTTCATAAGGAATCAACCAATAATTGCACGCCATGTCAGCGAGAGCCCCAATCTAGAGTCTCCTATCATTTTCCTTTATAAAATTATTTGGTGTGTCCCATTTTTACATACTTTTGGATTGCACCTTTCCTCAAAACCCTAAAAGAAAAATACCCTAAGCAACTCTCAAGCTCTCTCCGACGGCAACCCTCACCCCTTACTCCGCCAGTCCGGCCTCCCCTCTGCGGCAACTCCGTAAAATTTCAGCTCACTTGGTCAGTTTAATTCTAGATTTTTTTTTAATTGTCTTTATGATACTTGCGTAGTGTTTGTTTATTATGAAAGGTGATCTGTTAAGAGGGTGGGGATAGTATGTGGTTATTGTTGTGGGTTGGTTAGACTGTTATGTGTTTATAATACTTGGGTAATGTTTGTTTATTATTGTTATGGGTTTGGTTAGACTGTTGTGTGTTTCTGGGTATATGAAACAGAGTTGTGTTTTATATGAAACAGAGTTGTGTGTTTTAAATGTCTCTGTGATACTTGGGTAGTGTTTGTTTATTATGAAAGTATGCATGAGCGGAGGCAAGAAGAACACATGGTGGGCAGCTGCCCACCTTGTCTTTTGTGAAGAAAAAAAATTCAACCGCAAATTTGTAAATTAAATTAGTAATATGTAACAAATTTGTAGGGTAAAGAGGTAAATGCCCACCGTATCAAAAATTTATTAGTTAGCCTTAGATTTACTACTACTCCTATCCATAAATAATAACTAATAAAAATTTAGATAAATTAACATTTGTAGACAGTGATCGAAAGAATCACAAAATTAGTACGTAAAGAGATCCAAGATTAGTTTAGTTTGAATTAATTTTTTATATGTTAAAATTTCAGTTTGCTTTGTTTTTTTGGTGTAAAACTCTGATATTTTTTTGGTGTAAATATATGAACTTGCTTTGTTTTTTTTAGTGTAAAAATATGGACTTGCTTTGATTTAATTATTTGTATGTTAAAATTTGAGTTTGCTTTATATATTTTTTTGTAAAAATCTCACCGTGCCTTTATTTTATTTTATTTTTGTATAATAATCTAAACTTGATTTTTTTCGTGTGTAAAAATTTGAACTTGCTTGCTTTGATTTAATTGTTTTGTATGTTAAAATCTTGTTTTGATTTTTTAGGGTAAAAATTTGATCTTGCTTTTATTTATTTTTTTGTTATAAAAATCTGAACTATTGTTTTGTTTTTTGGGGTAAAAATATGATTTTGCTTTAATTTAATTATTTGTATGTTTCAATCTCACTTTGCTTTGTTATTTTTTTGGTGTAAAAATCTGATCTTGCTTTTATTTATTTTCTTCTAGCTATGCTTAGGTACTTCAAAAAAATGCATCGTCATGTAAACCTCGTGATCATAAATTTCTTCAAAGAGATCAAGGAGGGTTAAGGCGACTTAATCTTTCTTGGTTTGATGAACACCCAACTTGGTTAGAATATAGTGTCCACAAAGAGTTCGCATATTGTTTTTGTTGTTATCTTTTCAATGTGGTTGGTAAGGAGCATGTGGGTGGTTGTGATGCATTTTTATAGAGTGGTTTTCCAATTGAAAGAGGAAAGAAAAAATCCAATTACATGTTAGGTTGCTCACTACCAATCATAACAATACTTTGAAAAAAATCCAATTACATGTTTATTGGTGACCACAAAGTAGCCTAGGTGCATAAAGTTCAGAATTTTGATGTGTGTCTTCCTTTTTTAACAAATCAGAAATGCATGTTGAGGAGCTATGGATTATTCAATAAGAGGAAAAGAGAACACTATTCATGAATAAGAGTTGTAAAAGGGTTGTTCAAGTATAGATGGAGGTGTAACCCCTATAGGTATAGTGATAACACTTAACCCGAATACCCTTGATGATCACATGATAAACATACAAACACAATTTAATAACAACTCAGATTGAACTCACAAATCTCTCATGTATAACTCAAACAATAATAAAGGAAACTCCGATGTAACTCATTCAAAGGGAGAGAGAAGTAATCACCCTAGATACACCTTGCACGCAGCCAACACACCAACAAACTCTAAAGAATCTCTGGTTAGTGTAATACCCCGTATTTTTATGCTTTCTAAATTTGGGGATTTATTAAATTTAATGTGAGTTATTAATTTAATATAAATCCGAAAATTAATTATTTTTATAATTACTAACGTGACGAGAGTTAGTAATCAATAGAACCTTGTTGAATATTACTAACGAGAAAAGTAATATATAATATTGGTTCTATTAAATGTCACGAGTGAATAAAATGACAATTTTGGAAATTTAAGTCGGGACGCGCCCGTGTCGTGTCGGGACTAAATTTTGATTATTAAAAGTGAATAAATTATAAATCGCCTGTGTGGTCATTTTGAGTGCGCCAAAGTGTCCGGAAGGGTCGAGATAGTCAAAATAATGTACCCGAGGGTTTAGTTTGAGTTTCGGGGCATTTTTAGGCCTAATTAACACCCTGAGAGGGCGTTTTGGACATTTTACATTTTTAGGCCTGAAAACCCACGAAAATTCTAAGGTTATATCAGATGCCTAGGTTTGTCTTCTATGGTTAACACAACCAAAAACAAGAGACGGCCATTGGAGAAGGAAAGGGAAAGCTTGCCAAAGAGTTCTAGGCCAAGAACTCCTCCATTTGCACTGCCGTCACCGCCAAACGCTAGATCACGCCACAAGGATCACAACCACACTGATTTCAGTCACAAATCAGAAACAAAAATTCTCAGGCAAGTATTTATCTTTCTTAATTTAGTTAATGATTCATTCATATTAGTTTAGAGTTTATTAGGATTAGTTTTTATGAAAGAAAACCTATGTTGGAGGTTAAAAATCGCATGTTGTAGAGATATAAACATTAATCTGGAAATCCCCTTAACATGTAGAGGTTGAACCACGAATTTATATTGGTTTAGAAGTAGAATTTCTGGAAAAACAATAAGAAGAACTAAGTTAAAGAAATTTCTAGGGTTCATGAGAATTATATAGATTTTAGCCCTTTTAATCCATGATTCTTAATGAAAACTCGCATGCCTTACGTAGAATATTTCTCATTTGGGTTTATAATACTTGTGGTATAAATTTCTGGGAGTTTGGGAGTTAAAAATTTGGATTTGGATGATTTTGGATGATAGATCCCGTAACTGGTATTCTGCAGATTTCGCCATGCCTGCTTGATCGATCGATCGAGCCAAGAGCATCGATCGATCGACGGTTCGATCGATCAAACCCTTTCTATCGATCGATCGACCCCTTTTGGGAAAAACAAGATTTTCCTTGGGTTGACTTAATCCGATTAAATGCGTAATAAATCTTGATTAATGTTATTAGGACATAAGGAAACATAAAAAGGGCCAGTAGGGTCAAGGTAACCCCGTTAAGTGGAACTTTAATGAAATGGGAAAAATGAAGGGTAAATGGGGAAATATTCATACCTAAAAAATCTAACGTGCGTAGACTTAATAAAGCGAAATGTCTAAGAGTTGGATTAGAAGGTGAGTGAGGGCTTATTGAAATTGTACTTAGGTAAAAGGAAAAACTTCGAGAGATGAGAAGTGAGTTGGAATAAATTAAATCTCGAAAATAAAATGAATAAGAGACAAACCGTTATACGTGATGACTAAATAATGAGTAATAAGGATAAATATCATAATTATGGGTTGTGAGAGTGTACCTAAATTTGATATAGTAATAGTAGTATATTTATATGACTGTGTTTATGCATATATTATATACGTGTAAAAATCATGCCCGCGCTACTTGCTATCCCTGAGGTTACCGCGCTGGGACAGTCTTATCTCGATGGGACCTCTATGGGGGATATTGACTCGTACCCTAGAAGATAGAAATCCTCGGTACATGCTATCGGATCGATAGTCAGACGGTCCTACGAGACGTGAGGGTATGTGCTGACCTCTTAGAGATTTGGAACTATGCTTCGCCTCAATATTGTATGTGTTTTGTGTCAATACAGTTCGAGAGTAATTCTGAACTTGTATTTCCCTTAGTACGAGTGATACGGGGACTGGATAGCAGAGTATGCCCACACCATAATTGTTATGTGGGGTGCTATTAGAAGATATATATATTATATGAGTATTTAATATATATATTTTTTTATCTGGAATTTGGGAATTACCTATGGTGTCTATGATAAGTAAGGAATGAATAAATTACTTCAACTTGGGTATAAGTGTTTGAAAAGTATAATATATTACTGAGAAACTTTATTATCAAATAAGGTTTAAACGAGAACTTTACTGTTAAATAAAAATTAACCTCTTAAACATTTGAATTTGTCGGTCTGAAACCTTACGAGTAACTTAAGATAAGATAAGTTAAACTGTTGGCAAGATTAGTGCGATAGGTGTGCACATTAGAAGAGAGGTGATAATTTCTCAAGGGAGTGCCGCACTAATATGTTGTTGCATTAGCCAGTAAACATTTTAAATACTTGCTAAACTGTTTTTACAATCGGGCTCTGACCAGTTTGCTACTTTCTCTTTTCTCTTGTATATATATATGTATATATTACAGGTGCCCAGCCACAGGGGCGTCTTGCATAGGATCCTTTGGAAGGAACGCGCTGCAGCTTAGGTGGGAGTTGCAGGCCTCTTACTTAGACGACCGCATTGTTGATTCCACTTCTAGCACTATTTATTCAGTTGGGCATGTGTCGCCCTTTTTCCATTATTCAGTTGTTTATCAGATATTGCGATTAGTTTATTTCCAGTATTTATACTTTGGGATTTATTACTGTCGGGATGTTTTTCCTATAAGTTTTAATGTTGGATTCAATTAGTTGGAGGTTTAATTAATTGGATTGTTTGTTCTAGTATATTTGTTGAATGATTCTTAATTTATGAATAATGTAAAGTTTTAAAATAGTGGTTTTAAATTGAAATTGAAATTAATGTCTTAAAAATGGGTTTTGTCACTTAGCTTAATTAATTAGGGTGTTTAATTGGAAAATTTATTTTTTCGACAGTGATGCTAAGAATGAACCAACCGTTCACCTTGATTATAATTTAATAAAGGATTGATCACCCGGTATTTAATTAGGCGGGGTGTCACAGGTAGTCATTAAAAGATTCACAATAAATAACAATGACGGGTGAGTAAACCCTATGGTTTGCAATAATTCCTCCCTGATATATTCTCTCTCTAGCAATAAATTCTCTAGAAGGAACCCCCTTTTTGAGAGGTAGTTGAGGCTATTAAATAGCCCCAAACCATTTCTGAGATGCCTCAATCCTTCACAACTATTAAAGACATCCCCTTATACTTTACGTCACAAACATTAAATATATGATGGGCCAGTCATCCCTACGTCATAAACATTAAATCTCAAGATATGCTTTTTTGCTCAACCACTATGCGTTAGAGGACTATCACAATAGAGGTGGCTACCCAAACTGTCTAACAACCCCAAAACCACAGTGGTTTACTCAACTACGGATTGGACAGTGTTTTGATGACTAATGACATCACCTACAGTAGATGTGACATTCAATAGAGGACTGGTTGGCTCAAAACTCAATATACGATGGAACTCAAGGCTACTCCGCACAAGATTTCACGGTGAAAGGTCTCTCGGTGTTTGTATCTAAGATGGTTAAGATAAGCCTTAACGCTGCCTCACTTATTAATCCTCCAAACTAAATCCCTCTCTGAAGTCCCCAAGATGAGGTCATTCGATAGAGCATGTAAGCTCTCCCAAGCCCTGCCAGTCCTGGTCTCTTACAAGTACCGTTTGACCTCACACTTTATATTACAATCATTACAACATTAAAACAAATGTATTTAACAGATTAAATTTGACTAAGTAAGAACGGAAGATGAAAAGGAGTTCTCTCGGTCAGTTTACTCACTGAGTTGTATCACTAAGATTTTCTCCTGAGTCTCTTCTATTAATTATGGAAGCTCTCTATAATTTAGAGATTACCTTCAAACCCCCTACATGACCATTCAGGTTAGTACTTGATTTCAAACATTCTCTGAAGAGTTTATATTGTCGCTTTTTAGTTAGTTATAGCAAAATTATCTTGGACTTCGATCGTCTAATTTTTATTCAATGTGAATTTTAGTTAATTTAAAAAATTATTGTCAATTAATATGGATAAACAATGTAAACGGATTTTGATAATATCCGAATCCCAAGAATCCAAGAGGACACAGATACCGATAATTATTTTTCTATCCAAGCGGATAAGGATACGTATATAGATATAGATATCATGGTATCTGCATGGTATCTATCAGTTCACCACCCATAACTCTTCCAAAATGACTAACACCAAAACAAATAAAAGAAGCTTGTAGAGATATTGAGAGAACCCACTTTTGAATAACCGAACAACTTAACTTCATATCCTACTTGCTCTTGCTCATGCGACTAAAGAGATAGATAGAGTATTAGTTTTCCTAGCTCATGCCCAAGGTTAGTTTAGTTTTAATTAATTGTTTGCATGTATGTTAAAATCACAACTTGCTTTTGATATGTTATAAGTTTTGAAAATGAATGTTTAAAATGTGCGAATTTATTTTTAATACAAAGGTTTGTAAACTGTTAGGATTTGTTAAATGCCAAAATTTCAAATTTAGATTTTATAAAATATTAATATTAAATAGTAGGGTTATTTTAAATGCTAATTTATTAAATGTTTAGGTTTATTATCTTTCATTATTTTCTTTTAGTTATGCGTATGTACTATAAAAGAAATGTCTCGACATCTTCTCCCCCTACGAGTGATGAAGATGATTATGATCTTGATGTCACGTACCATGTATTTTCTACATTTTCTTCCTTAAAGGCTCCATACCTACACCATAATTCTCCATAACATTATAGATTTTCCTAGTATATTATCTACTATTGTGTAATATGTTATGAAATATTGTAGGATTTGCTAGAATAATCTAGAGTTTACTTGTAATGAATGGAATAATCAAGAATTATAAAAAAGTATGTAGTGTTCTAAAATGTTCCCATAAGGACGTGAGACCATTCTGGAGAATTAATACAGACTACTCATGTATTTTGATCTCCACCATATATTGAGGAAGTGGATGCCTACAAATAGGTGGGGAAGTAATTTGGTCAAACCATCCAAGCCAGACATTGTAGTATGTTCCTTTGTGTTCAACTTGCTCCATTTTTTCCCCTTCTCTAGCACTTGTGTTATAACTTCAATAGATTTCTCGGCTTAATTAGTAACCCATAAATTATTGGATTGTTAAGTTATGCACGAAAGAGTAGTTAAAGTATGTCCCCATGAAATTGAGAAGGAGCTAGCTTAATGGTTTTAGTTATTATAGTTTTTTTGTCGATAAGTTATATGTAGATGATAACAACCCCTCTCGTCGTGTTATTCTAATTAAATTTTGAACACCGTTTTTGTATAATATTTTTTCTTATACTAGTTGAATGGTTTTTGCTATTATAGTTATTTTTTGGACCATTCTCCCACCTTAACAAATGTTTCTGGATCCGCCCCTGAAAGTATGTGATTATTGTTATGTTATGTGTTTGTGGGTATATGAAACAGAGTTGTGTTTTATAATTTCTGGATAAAACATGATTTCCCCTTTTTAGGATCAAATACCAAAAAGCCCCTCTAACATTTTTTTAATACACATTTAGTATAAGCTTTTTCATTTTGTTCCAAAAAGTCCCTTAAACACCCATTTAAGCAATATTCTCTTATTTTTAAAATCCGCGCTAGCAACATGTGGGGGGACTTTTTAAACAAATTAAAACGCTTGAACTAAACGTATATTAAAAAATATTCGAGAGACTGTTTGGTATATACCTTTTTTTTAATTGTCTTTGTCATACTTGGGTAGTGTTTGTTTATTATGAAAGTATGTGATTATTGTTCTGTGTTTGTGTTTCTGGGTATAGGAAAAAGAGTTGTGTTAGTTGGTTGCATTTGGGATTTATAATAAAAAAAACATGATTTGTTTACAGATATGAAGTGGTCGAGAGATGATGCACCCACGAGCTCTGAACCAAACAGCCCCATCATCTCATCTCGGGCTCAACCGTAACTCTTTTTTTTTCTTAATAAATTATTGAGTATTATCCTCGAGAAAGGATCCCATACTGGCCTCCTAATAAGGCCACCGTACAGGATCTTTTTTTTTTTAATTCTTTAATTTTTTTTTTGGGTTTTAATCATTTCAGGGTATCTCTAAAAAAAATAATTCCAAAATGTTTGAGGTACCCTGAAATGTTTACAACCCAAAAAATAGAAATAAAAAGATAAAACTTAAACAAAAAAGATCCAGAATAGGGGTGGCCGTAAGTGGCACCCGTATGGGATCCTTTCTCTATTGTCCTTTGGTGTCTAGAATATTTTTAAATTGCTCATTTGATGTCTTATTTATTTCCAGAAATTTAAGAGTTGTTGAGGCTGTCGTTCGTAGAATTGGTCGACTAAATGAGGCTTCGCAACAACATCGGCGCATACATCCACAGTTAGAAACTTTATACCTGCCACAATCAACGCATCACTGCTAGGTGGCATCAATAGAAAAACAGCCTTAAGTTTGTTGAGTACATACCCCATAAACTCATTACGGTAGTCCTTCCTAAACAACTCACTTTTCTCGGCAAAAAGTCTTAAATTATCAATTGATGCTGCATGTAACTCGATCTGCTCACCATTACGATCACGACGAAAATTCGACTTAAACAAATCCGACCACTTATCCATCTCACAAAAAACTGACATCTCGTGATAATTCATCGAATATAAAATCCTACAACACACTTGCATACAATTCATATTTTCATCTACATCTTTTGTATACTCGCACCGCATACTTTTTTCGTAAGTACGTAAGAGAATACGTGAAAATGTTTTTGAACAAATATACGCATCCCACAACACCTTCTCCATATTTCCTTCGGATTTTAATTTTCCGAATAATGTATCAACAATCGTGAGTAGGCAATGAACGGTATGGATATCATCAGCGGCACTTAATGTTTAGGAGAGAGTAGGGATCATTTCAGGGCACGTAATGGTAAAATCATGTTTTGACAAGAATGTCAAAGCATTTTTCAGACGTGATTGCACTGCCCCGCTTGAGCTGATTATAGTATTAACAATATCCGTTTAGACATCATTTTTCACAGGAGAAGAGATTGGTGAAGAATGTGGGCTTGGTAACCATCCTACGCTGAGATATTCCGTTAAATACTCGGCAGCAGCAAGTCGTACTTCCAGAGTCAGTTCAGATTCAACGATCAATTGGAAAATGGAGGAAGCAAATTGTTCGTCCTTCTCGAGCTTAGATAGATTCTCTCGACCTTAGATAGATTCTTCTCGAGAAGGACGAACAATTTGCTTCCTCCATTTTCCAATTGATCATTGAATCTGAACTAACTCTGGAAGTACGGCTTGCTGCTGCCGAGTATTTAACGGAATATCTCAGCGTAGGATGGTTACCAAGCCCACATTCTTCACCAATCTCTTCTCCTGTGGAAAATGATGTCCAAACGAATATTGTTAATACTATAATCAGCTCAAGCGGGGCCGTGCAATCACATCTGAAAAATGCTTTAACATTCTTGTCAAAGCATGATTTTACCATTACGTGCCCAGAAATGATCCCTACTCTCTCCCAAACATTAAGTGCCGCTGATGATATCCATACCGTTCATTGCCTACTCACGATTGTTGATACATTATTCGAAAAATTAAAATCTGAAGGAAATATCGAGAAGGTATTGCGGGATGCGTATATTTGTTCAAAAACATTTTCACGAATTCTCTTACGTATTTACGAAAAAAGTATGCGGTGCGAGTATACAAAAGATGTAGATGAAAATATGAATTGTATGCAAGTGTGTTGTAGGATTTTATATTCGATGAATTATCATGAGATGTCAGTTTTTTGTGAGATGGATAAGTGGTTGAATTTGTTTAAGTTTAATTTCCGTCTTGATCGTGATGGTGAGCAGATCGAGTTACATGCAGCAGTAATTGATAATTTAAGACTATTTGCCGAGAAAAGTGAGTTGTTTAGGAAGGAATACCTTAATGAGTTTATGGGGTATGTACTCAACAAACTTAAGGTTGTTTTCTATTGATGCTACCTAGCAGTGATGTGTTGATTGTGGCAGGTATAAAGTTTCTGACTGTGGATGTATGCGTCGATGTTGTTGCGAAGCCTCATTTAGTCGAGACTTTTGATAATATTTTGTTCCCAGCCATGATGGTAGAAATTGGGGACGAATATTTCTCTGATGAGGATTATGTGGAATATATAAGGAGGGAGATTGAAGAAGTTGATACTAGGAGGAGGGTTAGTTGTCAACTCCTGATGGTACTCTCTAGTATCAGCGGAGATCAGGTTGCGGATGTGGTCCAAAAAAAAGTAATGAGTTTCTTGGATATCTTTGCTAAAAACCCTGCCACAAATATGAAATACAAGGATTGTGCCATTTCTTTGGTTGTCTCTCTTTCAACCACTTTAGTGTCATCTGGTCATTTATCTATTGTTGATCATTTTGTGGCATCCTATATTACGCCAGAATTAAAAAGTCAGAATACTAACGAGTATCCGATACTGAAGGCCGGTGCATTGAAGTTCTTCACTGTTTTTTTCAATCAGATTTCTAAACCAGATGCAATGGCATTATTCCCCGATGTGGTTAGGTTTCTTTGTGCTAAACATGTTCATTCATATGCTGCAAGTTGCATTGAGAAACTCATTGTTAAGGATGATGGTGATAAAGTTGGATATACACCTTCAGATATCAGTTCATTCTTGCCAACATTGATGATCAACCTTTTCAGTGCCTTGGAGAAGCCAAAATCTGAGGAGAATCAATATGTAATGAAATGTATTGCCCGAGTACTTGAAGTTGCGAACATTTCTCCAGAAGTTGCTTCACTCTGCCTCACCCGATTGACTTCAATCCTTAACAAAGTATTTGAGAACCTGAAAGATACTATATTTAACAGGTATGTTTTAGAGGCAGTGATTTCTCTTGTCAGGTGGGCACGACTAGAGAATAATGTTTCCATTATAATGACGTTCGATTCAAGATTTTCCACTAACCTGCAAGACATTCTGTCCAATGTTGCAACTAAATTCTTCCCTTCCATATTCGTATTTTTAGCTCAGCTTGTGGAATTGAAAATATTGTCAAGCCAACTTTCCTCCTTGCTTATTGTTGATGTTCTTGGCTCAATTCAGTTATGGAAAAAATCTCCAAATGTTCCGGGGCTTGTGATGTTGTTTCGGTGTTTTCTTGAGGAGTCATCGGGAGATTTGATAGCTGAGTTTTTAAATAAACTTTTTCCATCTAGTAGCGCAGAACATGGATTTTATGTTCTTACTGAGATTGTTAAAACCATTGAACTTACTGTGCTCGAAAAACAGTTGGGGTAAATATGCAGTACATTGGCGATGCGTTACTTAAATGGTTCGAGTTTGAACTTTGACAAGTCTCTTGTGAAACTGATGTCTTCTTTTTTGGTCGAGCATGGGCCCATAACACTCTTAAATGCTTTAGAAAAATTTCAGATGGGGTCATTTAAGGAAATGTTGGAGCGTTTATGGATACCTACTATTCTTCAAATGACGGGTTCCATTGAAATTAAGTTGGTAGTAGTTGCTACTACTAAACTTATAGTAGGATTTCCTTTTCCATCGGATCCAACTGAAGTTAAAATTCTGGAGAAGCTCGTAGATAACACTGTTACCATTCTTTAACATCAAATAGCAGAGGAAACAGAAATCCTAAAATTTGAAAAGCACGGCCTGTTGACACATACGTACCACGGTAAGAAGAAAGAGAAAGATCATGTCCGTGGCATCAATCCAAAGGAATATTTTGTCTACAAATTGGCATTCCATTCTCTTCAATTTCTTGATCAATACAAGGTGCTTATCCAGAATCTTGTTAATCAAGAAAATTTTAGGCAACTTTTTGCGCGTTACAAAATGTCTTTATTTTGAGAAGTATCAACTCAAATTGTCTCTTTATTTTATGACGTTGATATTATTGGACTACGTTCCCTTTGAGAATTTTTAAGATGTTAATTACACAGGTGTTGAATCCATTGTTAGTTAATTATAGCTGTGTAATTTTCAAATGTTAATCACATGATACTAGTTTCTTTGTAATATGGTTGATAATTTTTTGTTTCATACATATGTTCTCCTTTTTATAGTGCTATTGTTTGGTTGGATGCCACAGAGGATGGAGAGTCAAAACTAATTATGGTATATGAACAGTATGAAGAACCTAAATTCAATCTGTTGTTATATTTGATTGCCACATAAATTTTAGTTATTGTTTATATGTTTTCAGTTTCTTTCTAGAATTTTATATATATATTTTTTTTATCAAGTGTTGAGTTCCTCTGTTGCTACATCATGTTGTACATGTAATAGTTAACAAAATCCCATAGCAGTGTTTGAATTGTTTAAAGTACCTAAGCTTGGTAAAGTATGTGGGAAGATTAGTCCCTTTTGTACACCTTATATTCCATCCATATCCATTCTATGGTGCTATGGTTTGCTGACATGGTTTCACTATTTTTTTAAGTGTAATTTGTTCATATTGTAATTATATATAATTATATACATTAATGATATAGGAATATATTTTCAAAAATTCGAATCATTTTTTTTTCAGATCTGGGTTGCACTTTCTGCGCCACTCATTGTGATTTTATGTATGCAAAATAAGGGTTATTACAGTTAGTGTGGATGTTTGAGTTGAACTTATAATATGAATCGAATTTATGTTGGTCTTTTAGGTTTATGGATTCCCCTTTTATCTTTCATTTCAAGCCTAGGGAGTTTAAATTATTCTCTTAATTTGTTTCATGTAAGTTTTGTTGATATAGTGAATACTAATGCCTTTTCTTTTCTCACATTTTACACGTTTGATTGTGATGCAGTATGTTTAATCAACTTCAGTTGTGATAGTAGTTTAACACTTTAATGGGTTGTTCTTTACTTTTTTGTTTTTTTACTTAGAAATATCACCCATTTAGCTCTTTGTAAGTTATTTGTGTCACTCTCTTTATAATGTATATTTGTAATGAAAGGTTCTAATGTAAAGAACTTAGGCCAAGCATGGGGCTTTTTACGGGTGCAAGAAACTGAATATGCCATTTGAAATCATAGATGTACTTGAAGTAGGCTGCAAACAAACCGAGCTAAGCTGAGCTTAGCAAAGCTCGTTTATTAAACGAACTTGAAATTGTGTTCAAGCTTGATTCATTTACTAAACGAACGAGCCAAACACGAGATTTAAACGAGTTGAACGCGAGCCGAGCTCGAGCTCGAACAACTTGCTTTTAAAAGGCCTAATCAAGCTTGTTTATGCCTTAAAACCCAAACACGAGCCGAGCCAACAATCACATTTTTTAAATGAATTCAAAATCATGTTCGAGCTCGGTTCATTTTCTTAACTTTAATTGAGTCGAGTCCGAACTGTTCATGAACAACTCGATTCATTTGCGGCACGACCGGATATGAATTTTTAAATTTTAGACATTTAGGTCACACCATACTAAGGTTAATGCAAGTGGATCACTGCATATGAATTTTAAAATTTGAGACATTTACGTGACACCATACTAAGATTAGTGCAGGTGATATTTTGACATGTAGTATGAGTTACGTTCAACCTTAAATGGAACTTTAGTTATCGAGGTGGTGAATATTTGTGTATCAATCCCTTCTAGTGGTGTTGCCTCTTTGTAAGAGTTTCTAGTACTTCTATTGATTAGTTTGAATTTCACATTTTTACGATTGGTTAGTTGTTGTATCTAGGGCCCCAAATTAATAGTTATGATATCATTTTTGAGTCATAGTCCCCATCTTTTTTTTTCGCAATCAACGAACTAAGTTCTTCGAACGTGAACAAATTTTGATCATTAAGGCGGTGCATCCTTAAAAGTTTTTGTTTTAACTATTAATATTGGACATATGTGGTATATTTTTTTCAGATTACTTAGTGTTGCATGGACATGTTAAAAAATTGTTACTCGACTTTTAAGTGGACTTTCGAAAATGGTATTTAATTAAGTCCCGTTTGGTTGTCCCAAAATTGTAAATTAGTTCATTAATAAATTGGTTTATTTAAAAATTGATCCATTAATTGTGTTTGGTTTCATTAATGCAATGATTCATTAATTGCCTCATTTTAGTTCATGTGTAGAATCTGAAATTGGATCATTTTACAAAAAACGTGAAATGCATCAATTTGAAATAGGAGTCACATGAGTTTGATGGGTTATATATAGGGATGGACGAATATGGACCAACCCAAATGGACCGAACCAGACTGCAAATTAAGGTTATTTTGAAATCGGTCCAAAAAGACTAAAACTCGATTAAATCGGTTCGATTCGCGGTCCACTTTATAAAAAGACGAGTTTGGACCCGATCGAACCGATTCCTATATACATACATATAGTTTTTGAATTAATGTATAGAACTTATTAATTTAATTTGGAATATTTTTATATATGTATAGATATTTTGTATCTGGATTAAGAAAACCATGTAAATATCATCGGGGTTACGAGTATAGTTAAGTAATTATTGTGTTGCAACCTTTTTCTTTCATATTATTTAAGTATGTTGTCACCATATACATGGATTTATGAAGAACTGTATCTTGTTTTTATTTGAATATTACTATTGGTACCTAAAGCTTTTCCTTTAATTATAGGTATGCCAATGCTAATGTTTGGAAGACAATTACAGTTGTATTTGATTATTTTCCATTGGCCGCATTAGTTAGCTAATGTTAGGAAGACATTTTTATGGATCAATATATATTTGTTATTTTTTTTTAAATTTGTGTATATATATGAGTGAAATAATAGATAAAAACACTCGTTAAAAATTAAAAAAATGTAAAATACGGTTAGGATCGAATTTTATCCGGACATAACCGAAAAAAGTCAGGACCGAATTAGTGGATCCGATCTCAATCAAAAAAAATTGAGGACCAAATATTCGGTCCAATCTAAACAATAAATAAAAACCGAACCGCATCGGACTTGCTCACCCTTAGTTATATGAGGGTGGTGGATGAGTTATGTAATCAAAGTATTGTAAAATTGTTATTCAGTTTAAGTGGAGTTTGTTGGAAATGGTATTTGATTAGTATCTTAATAAAGCATATAGGATTACACGAAAATCAAATTCCCCACATTTTTACGATTACTTTATTGTTATAGATAGGACAATTGAATTTGAAAGGGTATATGAGTGTAGTGGTAAGGTTCAAAAGCCTTTAAACATTTTTTTTGGTAAAATGTGAATATAATTAATCACCAGAAAAAGATATTATAATGAGTCCACAGTAAGCCCAAAAATAAATATAAATTATAAAAAAATATTTTAAAATCCGAAAATAATAGAAAAATGTTTTGAATTACAAAAAACTCTTAAAAGGTGGGAAAACTTATAAAAAAAAACTTAACATGCATATTAAAAATATTAAAATATAAATAAAAATTAGCACGCCTTTCATTTTTTTCCTTTCTTTTTAGTTTTTTGTGTTTCTGAAAAATAATTAACACATAAGTCATTTTTTTAATGTTAATCATTCTTATTATTTTTCGGATAATTCCTAAGATTAAAAAAATAGGAAAAAGGTATTTTTTATAAATCAATTTACAATCCACGTCCGTTGCAAATTTACAAGTATTCTTTTACAAATCAAAATAAAGAATATTTTGTGAACAAATAATCCTGGATATCTTGGTTTTCTTTCCTGGATAAAAAATTTGAATGTGTTTAACACTCTCACTAGCAATCATAAGAAAATATGTTAGCCGTGTTTGATATGATGGATAACTGTTTTGAGTTTTAACATTGTTTTTAGTACATCAACATTTTGTGTTTCTAATATGAATCCAACACGTACCCTTTTCTTGGATTGTAGATGGGTCCTAATTGTGAGGAAGCATCTCAACATTTTTTCTCTTATTCCAATAATATTATAATCTATGGGATGCAAACACAAAGAATTTAGGATTAATTACACTTAAGCCCCCTGAATTCTCCCCCCCCCCCCCCCCCCCCAATACTTTGCCACCCCAACTTTTTATTTTTCCAATTCACCCTCTAACTCTGGAAATGGCTACAAATATATCCATTCCCCCCCCCCCCCCCCGCCCCCTCCGCGCGTTCAAATCCATTAATTTTTTTTACAAAAAACGTTAGCCATGAAGTAAGGGCATTTTAGTATAAACCTAATTATTTCTTAAAAATCTTAAAATAACAGCAAATATATTTAAAAATTAAGAAAATACTAAAAAATAAAAAAAAAACTTGGAAAAAATTTACAAATTTTTTAAAGCATTTGGAAAATACGAATATATATATATTTGAAAATTCTGAAAAATACCAAATAAATATTTAAAATCTACAAAATTCAAAAATAAATAATTTAGAAAATATATTTAAATAATTACTGAAAACATTATGTCCCACAAAAAAAAATTATTTCCAGCAATAAAAAAATATTTTCAGAGGTATAAATTATTTCTAACATAAAAAAAAAATTCTAGCAATAAGAAAATAGTTTCAAAAATAAAAAAATTATTTCCCACAAATAGAAATAATCTCCAACAACAAATAGAAGATTTTTAGCAATATAAATTATTTCCCGCACATAAAAAGGATTTCCAACAATAATAAAGTTATTCCAACAAATAAAAATTATTTCCAGTAATAAAAAATGATTTTCAGTAATATAAAATTATTTTCAGCATATAAAAATGATTTCCAGAGAAAACAAAATAGTTTCAGAAATAAAAAATTATTTCCAACTAATAGAAATTATTTCCAGCTCTAAAAAGAAGATTTTCGGCATTATAAAATATTTCCAACCCATAAAAATGATTTTCAACAAATTAAAAATGATTTCTAGTAATAATAAATTATTTTCGGCACATAAAAAATGATTTCCAACTAATAAAAATTAGGGGTAGTTAGATACCAGCCCCTCTACTCCAAATATATTAAACAAAGCGACCCTTACAGACTCTTCCAACCGAGAATAAATATAAGTAGATATTAATACTATATGGGTATATATACCATAGATACCAAATCTCCATTCATCTCCACCATCGTCAGCATGTCGCAACCACACCTAGCTCACCACCCCAAAGCGCCTGTAACACTTGCCATTCCGGCAACGCCCCCCCCCCCCCCCCCCCCTCGGCGCCCAGCCTTCGTTCCCGACTTCCAAAATCGGCATATTCAGTTAACTCTCCCCTTAAAATCCTTATCCGAACTCTAATTTAATCAAGGCCACAGTATTTTTTTTCTCGATCAGCATCTGGTAAATACAGAGATAACCCATGTCGGTGATATGAGGAGGTGCACCACCATACTTTCCTGCATGACCTGCAGATGATGAAGGTGTGAAATTTGAGAGAGTAAATATTCATGATTTGGGTGTGGGTTCTAGATACGTTTCTCAGAAAAAGAAGAAGAAGAAGAAGAAGAAGAAGAAGAAGAAAAAAGGAAAAACAACTATAGTGATACCCATTCAAGACCCGACAAAGACGGTACGGGCCGATATATATAACACTTTTCAACACGGGTTCATATATTTACTAAGGGATGCTATATAATTTTCTATAAAAGTTATTTCCAACCAAATTTCTAATTAAAAAACAAAAAACATAAAAAATACATAAAAATAAAAAAATATATCAAATCTCCAAATCTCCAAAATACATCATACCTCCAAAATGCTCAAAAACAACAAACAACGGGTGGAGTAAGGGGAGGGGGGCGAAGTGAGGAGCGGAGTAAGGAGGGAGGGGGCAAGGCAGTTTAAGCAGAGGCAAGGTGAGGGGCCGAAAGGGGTGGGTATCAGGGGAGGGGGTGGAATGGGCAACCATGGCTACCGGTCAGGGAGGATAAGAAAGAGAGAGAAAAGGAAATAGAATTTTCGGGTTTAAAAATTAGTCAAATGATTAAATTTCCCTTTAAAAAGTCATGTGTCATATTTAACGTTTCCTTCCAAAATGAACGGAGTTGGACGATAGGGGATTATTTATAGCCCTTTTCAAAGGTAGGGGGAATTGAAAAAGCCGAAAGTTAGGGTGGCAAAGTGTTGGGGAAGCCAAAGTTCAGGGGGCTAAGTGTAATTAACCCAAGGATTTAAAATGTGGGCTGCAAACACAAATTTCGATATAAAACGAGGGTAAGTCAAAAAAATCCATCATTTTTTTAGATGCAATTAATGAGCTAAATTCCTCGATTGTGATTGATCTTTATTATTGAGTGAGTGTGTTATTAAAAGTTGTCTTTTTAAAATAACGATGATTAGTATAGATATAGTTTTTTTTCAAATTATTTAGTGTCGCATGAACTTGTTGAAAATTGCTTTTTGGATTGTAAGTAAAGTTTGATTAGCATTTTAATCAAGCATATATGACTATTACATTGAAATCAAATTCCCACGAGAGAGATTTGGCCTCATCAGTCCAACTTTATAACCTTCAAACCAATTCAAACTTTTCATTTTTATTTTTTTCTTTCGATGCATTCAAGCATAGAGATGGTGGATATATTTGTTTACTATTGTTTAATCTCCTATCTTTCATGTAAAAATAAATTATGCTCGCACTACAACATTTTTTTTATTCGAGTGTTGAACATGTTCGCTGTGATTTTTTTCCTTTTTCTTGTCTTTTAATTTTCTTTGCTCAATAATACTTGGTTGCTAAAGTTGGTTCTACTAAACCCTTTGTTTTCAACGTTTGATTAAAATAAATATTTTTCACGACACTTGTTTAATATTTAATTTTTTTCTTTTATTTTAAATTGATACTAACATGTTAAACATTTTAATATTTAACCCTTAAGATTTAAGAACTATGCACCCTTTATAAACCTAGGAGGTTATGCAAGTCTAATCTAGTCAGCACCTAGACTTGAATCTCACTCGTGGTCATATTCAATAAATTCATATGTACTGGTCACGATCCTATTTGAACTATTAGACACATTCTTAAACCATCAGACAATTACTCATGCATAAGACAGACTATTAGGATTGTTCTCGTAGTTTTACGGATAGGATGTCAGCTCCCTATCTAATTTGTGAACTTTTTAATTGTATTAGAACCTAAATTTTGATATTCTGTGATCAAGTCGAACCGAACATACCATAATTCCTATTGTGTCCAACTGATCGACATGTATACAATATATTTAAAATAAATACAAGGAATTCTCATAAATATGATTCTCATTTCAAATGAACTTCAGACACCTTTATTAAACAATAAGCGTCATACATGGTTTTAAGTATAAAAATAGTAAATTCCTCCTAAGACAAATAACGTGACACTTAGTCATTGTGACTTAAATATATTCTCATTTTCTTCTTGAAAGTGTCATTGCACGTTTCTTCTTTGTCGCCCATGAAATCACTCCCAAACCGAGGCTTGTAACAAAGCTAGTTGTTCATTTTCTATCATCTATATAACCAGCCTACTCATTGTCAAAAAATAAAATTAGTCTTAAATTACTATTCTTTGTATATTGAACCACATAACCAAGAGTCCATGTTATGTATCTCATAATCCCCTTTGTTGTCCCAAGATAATGCTTGCTTGGTTGGTGCGTAAACTTTTAAATGATGATCACAACATACATAATATCTTGTTTGGTATGAATGAGATAAATTTGATCCTCCAAAAACACTTTTAAAGTGTTGCACAGTAGTTTCTCCACTTCCATCAGCTAAAGAAAGTTTATCATTCACATTCATATGTGTCTTTGCAAGTTTACAATTTAACATGCCAAATTTTGTTAACAAATCAAAAGCATATTTTGTTGACATATAAAGATCCCAATCTTATTTTGAATGGCTGGAATTTTAAGGAAATAATGTAATAGACCTAAATCTGACATTTTTAATGCTTTCATCGTATTTTCCTTAAGTTCTACCATCAATTTCAATGACCTCCTTGTTTATATCATGTCGTCAACATACAAACACACAACCAAAATATTGTTGCCATGAGTTTTCACATAGAGAGTAGGTTCACTAGTACCAATTTGAAAACAATTTTTAGAAAAATACTATAAATTTTGTTATACCATGCTCTTGGTGCTTGTTTAATCCTATTAAGAGCTTTCTGCAGTTTGTATACCTTGTGTCTATTCCCTTCCACGAATATCCATGGGGTGGCACTTCATAAACATCAACATCAAGTAATTAACTAAGAAATTATTATTTGACATCTAACGAAAAAACTTGCCAAGCTTTTTGACCAGATAGAGACCAATGAGGTTGTAATAGTATAAATTCTAGAATGTGGTGAAAAAGTTTCCAAGAAATTTATACCTTTTTGTTGTGCATATACCTTCACTACCAATCTTGCTTTGTGCCCTTTCAATGACCCATTAGAATTTAGTTTTATTTTGTAGATGCACCTAATCCCAATAGATTCTTTTTTGGTAGGTAACTCTATTAACTTCCAGGTCTTGTCCTTTTCTATAGCTTCGATCTATTCGTACATTCCATTGTACCATTCCATCTTAGTTACAAAATCTTTAAAACAAGTAGGCTCCCTAGAAAAATAGGAAAATTTATTGTTAGCGTGTATATCAATAAGACTTCTTACCCTCTATAGGTGGTGAATCATTACTTGAACTTATTGATTTACTAAAATCAACTATATATGGATTACATGAAGTGTATTCTTCTTGAACACCAATAAGAGATATCTCATCATTTGCTTAGTTCCATGATCCATTATCATTAAATATCACATCAATACTTATGATATTGTTTTGTAAAATTGTTCAACTCAACCAACCCAAATCGATCCGTCCTAAGCCCTGATTAGTCTGGCATTGGGACTTCTTAAAGCTAAATTTGAAACATACGAAAAACTTTCTCTAGAGTTTCCAAATTCATCTCAATTACATATCTATGGTTTATCAATTTTTCAGGCTCAAGTTCCTCATCAAAATAACATCTAAAACCCAACATATATGAATCTCTAATACATTTCGCACAATCATAAGAAAACCTCCATATAGAAACCTAGCTTCAAAGTTTATCAATGTTGTCAAAATCTTAACATAAGGATTTAATTACCATTCATAAGGATAAATATGATGATTCAAAAATAATTAAATCTTAATTCTACCATTAAATCATCCCATTACCAACTTGAATCTACCTCAATCTATATAATGCATAAGAACTCCAATTTCAACAACAAAGACATTATTATATGATCCAAATGAATACTATAATAAATTTTTCACTAATAATATAATCAACAATCCTAACAACGTTTTATACTCCATTCATGATTTCTGAGCGTTAAACCCAATTGAATTTCCCATAATTACATTAAGTATGAAAGAACCCTTGTTTTTGAATCTTGTCTCTAATTGCACATTCCCAGCAATTCAATAACATGTGTGTAACACCCCGCCTAATTAAATACCGGGTGATCAGTCCTTTATTAAATTAAAATCAAGGTGAATTATTGGTTCATTCTTAGCATCATTGTCGCAAAATAAATATTTTCAATTTAAACACCCTAAATAATTAAGCTGTGTCAAAACATTTTAAAGTTTTTAAATTTTAAATTCCAACGTGAAAACCTTTTTAAATAATCAACAGTTTAAGAATCACATAAATGCTAAGAATGGCAATCAACACAAGATAATTAAGCCGTCTAGATTAACCAAACCAAGTTAAAGAACTATAAATGAAATCATCATGACAATAGTTAACTCCCAAAGAGTATTGAATGCTGGAAATATAAATAAATATAAATCTCTGACAAATCCAAACGGAATAGGAAATCGGGCGACACATGCCCTAACTATGAAGAACTAAAACAAGATCTGAATCAATGAAGGGGTCGTCTAAAGCAAGGGCCTACAACTCCCACATAAGCTGCAGCACGTCCAATCCAAAGAACATATGCCTGACGCCCTTATGGCTTGGCACCTGTAATACATACATATATATACAAGAGAGAGAGAAATGACAGAAGACGGGTCTGAGCCCGAGTGTAAAACAGTTTTAAAAATAGTTTAGCAAGTATTTAAAATGCTTACCGGCTAATGTAACAACCATGTTAGTATGCGACACTCTCTTGAGAATTCTCACCCCTCATCTAGGGTGCACGCCTACCGTAATACTAAACTCATAAGACTATCTAGCTTATTTTACATAAAGTTTTATCCTGAGAAGTAAGAAGGCTATAATATTAAGTTTAGAAAATCAATCTCTTCAAGATTTCTTACGTTACTTAGAATAACTCAGTAGCGTTGCAAAGTTATCAAACACTTATTATAAAGGTTGGAGCATTTATTCAATACTTAACTACTTATATGTACAGTAGAAAGTTTCCATATATAAGTATATATATATATTAGTCACTCATATAATATACATACTATCGGCATCCCACATACCCGTATCACTCGTACTAAGGGAAATACTAGTTCGGAATCACTCTCGAACTGTATTAACACAATACACACAAAATGGAGGCGAAACATAGTTCCAAGTCACTAAGAGGTCATCACATACCCCTCACGTCTCTTAGGACCGTCTGACTATCATTCACAGATAGCGTGTACTAAGGAATCCTATGTTCTAGGGCACAAGTCAATATCCCCCATAAAGGTCCCATCGAGATAAGACTGTCCCGGCGCAGCAACCTCCGTGATAGCAAGTAGCGCGGGAATGATTATTCACAAGCATAATATAAATATATACACATGCACTCGGTTATATATATAAATATTCTCATTTTTTCGATTAGGTTATCCCACGACCCAACAATCATAATTATTTACCGTACTTAGTACAATTTTATCCAATTATCTCGCATAAAGGATTCGTCTCTTTTATTCTCAATTATAATCATTTCATACCTACTTCTCATCTGTCAAAGTATTCTCTCATCCTAAATATAATTTCAGTAGGTACACCTTCTCTAACCTTCTGGTATAAGTCTTTCATGAGTCTCCCAATTCTTTAGTGAACATACGCACAATTTCCAATGTGTGACACCCCCCCCCCCCCCCCCCCTTAACCCACAATTTCATCCCATATAAAATTTCACTCAACGGCCTACTTAGACTCCACTGGTCCTCTTCATGACCCATTATACTCTATAAATAATATTTAAGGGTTCCTATATATTTTATCCAGATTAAACAAAAAGGGAAAAAATATGTAGTTTTCCAGGAGGGGTCGATCGATCGATCGACACTCTTGAGTCGATCGATCGATCAAGCAGGTATTCTGAATTCTTCCATTGTTAACTACGGGTTTCCTTCTCCAACCTCAACCAAAGCTCCATTAACGATCCCCAAACTCCCAAACAAATTTACTACTGGTTTTATATACATATATACATGATTTTCTATGTGAATCATGTACAAATTCATCAAAAGTATTGAATTAAAGGGGTAATTCATCATATTTATCAAGAGCCATAATTTTATATTAAACTTCCATTCTTCTATTCTTTTTCTAGATTTCTCACTTCTAAACCAATATAATTTCATGGGTAATCCTCTACATATGTTGAGATTTCCAGATTATATCTAATTCCTCTAAAACATGGGATTTAAATACCCTAAATCATCAAAATTCTTCCAAGAACATATGTGTAAAAATCCTATTCTAACATGGGTGAAACGTTAACTAAAAGAATAGAAAGATAGATACTTTCCTGGGATTCGAATTTCTGATTTGTTGATGATAAGTGTATGGTTGCGTTCCTTGTCTTAGGATCTATGTTTTGGTGGTGGCGGTGGTGCAATAGAATTTGTTCTTGGCCTTGGATTTCTTGGAATGTTTTCCTTCCTTCCTCTCACTAGCGTTCTATCTTTTTTAGAGTGTTAACCCTAGAAGACTCTTTTAATATCTGATAATAATGTCCCAATTTTCGTCATTTAATTAAGGCCAAATTTGGAAATGACAAAATTGCCCCTTCGGGGTGCCGGTTAGGCCTAAAAATGCCCCGAGACCCAAACTAAACCTCCGGGTACACTTTTCTGACTATTTCGATCCTTCCAGACACGCTGGAGCACTCGAAACGACCATACGGGTGACTTATAATTTATTCACTTTTATAATAATAATTTAGTCCCGACACTACATAGGCACATCCTGACTTAATTTCCATAATTGTCATGTTATTCACTCGTGACCTCTTAATAAATTCAATTTCATATACTACTTTACTCATATAGTAATATTCAATAAATTTCCAATAATTACTAACTCTTGTCACTCTAGTAAATATTTTTAAATAAAATTCTGGATTAATATTAAATTAATAACTCAATTAAGTTTAATAAATCCCCAATATTAAAAGCCATAAAAATACGGGGTATGACAATGTGGTGATAACAGAATATCATAATCTTAATATAATTTTTTCCTCTTTTATTGGAGTCAATTTACATGAATTATAATATAAACCATTAAGACCAAACGTGAGAAGTATAAATAATTTTATCCTTATTGTTTTAGACATGAAGCCCTTAATTAAATGAAGATATTGATCATCTGAATTTGATTCCAACTATTTCCTTTGATTTCTCGAGCCATCTATCCAAATTTTCTCCCAAATATTTTCTACTAAGTCCCCCCCCCCCCTCTCTCTCTCTCTCTCTCTCTCTCTCTCTCTCTCTCTCACAATTAGGTTTAGGGTTTATTTTTGGAATGATGAGTTGAATCTTAAGTTAACCTAAATTACATTTTTATAAAGCTATTTCATCACTGATGGGTGCTAAAATCCTAAGTGACTTTAATACCACAGGTACTCCCCTATGGACATCATATGGGTAAGAGGAGAGGTGTGTTAAAATATGAGACAATAATGCAAAGTGGTTCGGACATCAGATTATGGTCATGCGCCCATTGTCAAAGGTGTTTGACTCATTTACTTTATTATAAAGGGGTTATTAAAGTCTGTGAGACCTATTGAGTTATGGTCTTAGGTCTTACGTCCTTTGTTAACAATCCAAAGGACCTTCGAAAGTAACTTATTGACTTCTATAATGGTGCCTAAGTATTAATTTAGGTCTCGAAAAGACATACAAGTTGTGTAAGCAAAGGAAATGATCCAAGTTACAAATATAATCTCATAATATGAAACGAGGAGTAAAACACTTGTGAACACCTAAAACTCTTGATTCTCTATAAGTCTGATTGCTTAAATGTGTCTTTAATCTTCCATCATCTTCCTACTTATACAAAAACACCCAGAAAGGTAATTAGTTGATTGGCAACATGGTTGTGGTGTACCTAAGGTCTTCAAGTGTCAGCAAAGTGGTGGAGTGTTGGATAACGTATTTGCAGGTAGTGTCAGGTGGTTGTTGGTAGCACTAAATATGAATGGGTACCATCAACGCAAGCGGACATGCATGGTGATGGTAAGTGAAACATTGTTGTGCTTTTCACCTACCTGCCTGACCGATTACAAAAGATTTATTGGAGGTCCAGGAGGTCTGTAAACATTAAAAAAAATTCCTAAGGTGATCTTGAGGTTCCACTCATGTTTTACCTTGATCCTGAGGTTCAGATGTCCTCCCAAATTCATTTCACTTTTAGTTCGAGGTCTTCTATGAGCGTTAGACAGGGCGGAACTTCTATGTTGTGGTCCTTGAGCCTTATCGAGGAAGGGTGTTAGAACGACTAACCCTTATAGGAGGAAAAAGAATAACCGAGGTTTTATACAGCACCATAGGTTACCCTTGAGAGTAACGGCGGTCTTAACAAGAAAGTAGTGATCTGTCTGAGGTCAGGGGTCAACCTTGCAACCTCTATTTGTCTTGGAGGAACTTGAGGAGTTTGAGGATCTTCTAAATACAAAGTTTGAAATAGAGTATCATTAGTAGACCTTTGTTGCTTCTTGAAAAGGTTTCAAGGTGAAATATATATATTTTGTGAAAGTTAGGGGTATGTTCACAACTAGACACAAAGATTTACCTCGTGATTAGATTTCATTGGGAAGGAACCCGTACATAGATATGGACAAGTGTTGGGAGCATTGATATAAATGAGAGGATTAAAGAGTTTGATCTTGAAGATATAAGGGTTTGGAACTTTAGACCTTAGAGGATATAAAACATCCCCTTTGGATGAACTGAGTTCCTAATATTAACTGTCTCTCTTCTCTCTATAAGTTCTTTGACGAAGCAACCCCTTCTCTTTTTAAATAATATATGTTAAGAAAATCTCTCCTTCTAAAGTCTTGGACCCCAAGCACTTATTAATGTTTAGGTCCCATGTTTCACTGCCTCCCTTGGTGAAGCCAAAGGTTGAGCCTTCTCTTCATCCTCCCAGTAGGTTAGTTCCCTCGGTACTAAGGTGATGAGATATCATGGGATTTTCAACCCCGAATTTTTCAGTGGTGCTCACTCTGCCTCACTAATTATTGAGAAAGATCTTTAGTAGATCCGAAAGACCTATCAAATTTTATAGAATGTCATTCTAAGGGCAGTATGGTCGAATGAGAGGTCCTTCTCAATGGTGGTCAATCATGTGTATTTTAACGAGTGTTTCCTTAAATATGGGGCCAAATTCCCTGAGCCTATGCCTATGATTAGGATCTTAAAGGCTATTGGTATAGACCCTTCTCAACTAGTAACTAACTCACGGAGACCCGTAATGGCAACAGTCTTAGCCTGTAGGGAGTCCAGTGATGGCAAGTGCGACGTTTCTCAGGCCTAGTTATTCAAGATGTATAGGTATCGGGAGCCAAAAAAGTCAGACGGTAAGGGTATGAAGTATTTACCCTTGGGCCTAATATGGTGACCTTTAATAAGGACAATCATAATTCCCCCAAGAACTGGAAGGAAATATTCTTCTTTGTTAGGGGAGATTGGGTGCCACCCCAGATCTTACTAAACGCATTAGCTGCCTAACTCTATTGTGCACTCCTCCAGCAATAGGTAAGTTAAAGTTTCACTTTTATTTCAATGTTCGGGTTAACCTACATTTTGAGACTTGAATTTTTTGTTCATATATTCCAGTAGTTCCTGATCCCACCATGTCGGAGTTAAACAGGAATATTGAGGCGTATAAGTTGGCCTCTACTCCTTTTAAGATCCTTATCAGTGTGAAACTTTTGTTCAACTATGGGATGGGACTTGAGCCTAAGCTTCTCACACATGTGGGAGTCCCTAAGGTCCCCAAGATTATTATGCGCCCCATTTTGGAGTCTGAGACTTACGTCTTGGCTTCCCAAAAGAGGAAGGTTATTTTGATGTCTTAGGAGAGGTTCCCGAGGCCTCTAAAGGTGAAGATGATTAGCCTAAGGTTAGGGCTAACTCTCCAAAGGCAGAAAGGGTTCCTACCTCAAATGATGAGCCCATTATAATTTCTTATTGTTCCCCTTGTAAGGAACTTTTCCCTTTCATTTTCTTGTTATAATCTTCAATAGTCCTCTAATAGGTGACTCTGACCTGTGGTTTATCCAGTAGATAAATGGGAAGAATGAAGGATAGCTAGGTGGCTTGGTCAAGATAACCCTAAGACAATGGTTAACAAGAAGAAAAGTTCTAAGACTACAAAGCTCTTGAAGTTCAATTCCCTAATGGACATTTCGATTTTTAGGTTCAGGTTGGTGGAGGAGGTCAACCTGAGGTTTATCCCTATTGAAGGCTCATCTTCAGATCTCGTAAAAACCCTAACCTTACTAAAAAAAGAATCACTACACCAAATACCGGACATGGTCACGAAAAAGGGGTCACGGCCCATACATGTGATCAGCTGGTCACGGTCCAAACCCGTGACTATATCCAAAATGAGCGTGACCAATTCCAAGACTCAGTGTGGTCATGGATCGTCATGGGATGTGACTATGGAAATCCATGACCAGGCTGTGGGTCAGGGATTTGGGCCGTGACCACCGAAATTTGTCACACCCGATTTGGTCACGGACTAAATTCGCGACCCACACTTCCTGGTCAGGGATAAAGTCCGTAACCATTAGCCCAGTTTTGGTGTAGTGAATCATGGGTAGGTGGCACTTTTTGGAAAACCCGAAAAGGTCCTTTTATTCCAAGGGACTTGCAGCCCTTAGTCGTATAGAAAGAATTCCTGGATAATGTGGTGCCCTCTTAGGAGGAGGGTGGTTTGAAAAAGGCAGTTGATGTGCCTAATACATCAAAAGGGACTATTATTTTTTAGAGGAAGATCTTATCGCTCCCTATGGTTAAGATCTATTCGAGGCCTCCCTCGGCTGAGGGGATAGAACCTTAGGCCTCAGCTATTGATTCCCATAATTTACTGGACAGGAAAAAAAACTCGGATATGATGGCCACTTTGAGAGGTAGAGGTACCCCTGCCAATGCTAAGGAGATGGTCTATTTGATGGGTAAGGTACTTGAACATTTATACTATTTTTCACTTAACTTTTTTATTTTTGTTCCTTGTTCTAATATCCCTTTTATCTTGTAGGTTGAGAACCTGATAGAAGATCATCTAGCGGATTCTCTTAATGGTATTAGAGAATGGAAAGAGGATAATGAGATGGAAAATAGTTGGGACCTCACCCGTCTGCCTCAAGATTAAATGATCGGTGATTGGAGGCTGCGGGTGGAGGCTCTTCAGAAGTACATGGACTTTTTAAAGGCCCAAGTCACTTCCTTGGAATGGGAGAATCTTTAGAACGAGAAGAATCTTAGAGACTGTGCCTCTTTATTGGCTTCTTTATAGGAGTCTCTAACCAAGGTTGAGTATCTACAGACCCTTGGTTAAGTTGATCTTAAAGTGACAGTGGAGGCTCTTTATGATCAGAGGATTGAGTTGCAGAGCTTTAAATAAAAACGTTAGTAGGATGATGGCGAGATGGGTCTTTTGAAACAATCGATCAATGTCCTTAGTACTGAGAAGGACCAACTAATTTGTCGAGGTTAGGAACTGCAAAAGAGAAATTATGAGGCCTTTTTCAAGAATAAGGAACTTCAAGAAAATATTTGTACTAATTTGTAGATAGAGGTGGATGCCTACCTAGAGTTTGAGGTATATATATTGTTTATATATATATATATATAAACAACAGATATATATATATATATATATATGTTATGTTTTAAACAGAATAAGTATATTCTCATTTGTTGTTGTTTATTCTGATTATTTATGTGCCAAACAATCTCTTGTCAGATAAATAATGTCTCAGGAGGGTGATACCTCAAATCCGTCACCAAGTGGTGCGATACCAGGATCAAACTCTCGCTCGAAGGTTGTTTCGAGGTCTTCGACAACGGGTGATGCACTTTCCACAAAGAGATTAAAATTTAGCGAGCATGGCCTTTCGGCGGGGGATAATTCAGCTACACCCTCTACTAGATGGGGAGACCTCATTAGGACGCATATACCGGTTTCTTATATAACATGGAAACATGTAGACGTGCGATATAAGAATCAAATTTGGACAATGTTCAAGGTATACTATTTTTTCTCTTTGGCTACAATTGTAATTGTTACTAAATTTAATTACATAATGATAAATTTTGTTTCTTTCATATATTGTAGAAAGATTTTCCCGATGTGAACGATAATCAAAAAAGCATGTTTATGAAAAAAGCTAACGAGTCTTGGAAGAAGTTCAAGGCCAAGATAAGGGTAAATTTGAAGGGTGACGATGTTGCAAAGTGGAGGGAGAATCTTCCTAAAAATGTTAAACCTGAGGATTGGGAGGCATTTTGTGACAATGAAGTTGCACAGGCCCAAAGGGATTTGTGAAGAAAAAATAAAGAGATAAAACAAAATTGTGCGAAAACGACTACTCATAACACGGGTCGATATAGTTATGCCCGAGCCGTAGAGAATTGGAAAAAGGCGCATGGACGTGAACCAACCCGTGCTGAATTGTGGTTGTTAGCTCATAAAGTAAAAGGCGCAGATTATGCGCCTCATGATGAAGCATTTGCGGTAATTTAGCTCTAATGTTTTTATTTTTCCTTCTTTTACCCAATATGTAATTTAAATGATAACTTTAATGTCTTTATGTACAGGATAAGGTTAAAATGCTTTTAGATGTATGCCAAGCGAGTGGTCAAGAGGAGATCTTGGATGCTGGGCCAATTTTTGATGTATTTGGGAAAGACACGCGAGGACGTGATCGTTGCGTTGGGTCCACGATTTCTAGAACAACTATATTGGCGTCTGCATTTGCTCGAGAAATGCTTCAAGAGGTAAATGCGGACAACGAAAGTTAGAAGGATCATATGGATAACCTCAGAGAAGAAATAAAGGGTGTGAAGTCTACACTCTCAGATTTTGTAAAGAATTTTGAGAGTGGAAAGTTCGTATGTGTTGGACATAATTCTCATGCATTACCATCTCCAAACACTGCAACTCCTTCCAGTCCTTTTACTCCCCCCACATCCCATGCTTCAAGTTTTAGCTCGATGGTGGAATGCAAAATACTATCTCACACTGGTCAAGTCGTCGGTTATGGTAGGAAATTACCACCAGGAGCTGTATCTTCAGTTCACTTCCATGAGTTAGGAAAGAGAGAAGTGAAGATCGTACTCGACCTCATAAAAGTGCCTGAATATCCAGTTTGGGGTGGAAAACAAGGATCTTATGAGACGTTGGGAGATGTGGGTAACAACGAATTTTTGTATTGGCACGATGACTTTCTACCTCCCATTGATGACACCAAAGAATGATAAAGGTAATATTTATTTGAGTTTTCATGCTCTCTCATTCTTAATACATATTTTAGATTCCTCTTTATCTGATGCTTAAAATATATTTTAGATCCCTATGGTTAATTTGAAAACATTTGAATTAACTTAAAAACAAGCCGTTAAAGGGTGAAAACCCAAACCAGCCCCCAAACGACCCCGTAGGAGGCACGAACACCACGCACGGGACCAATGTAACTTGTAGGAACTGACCGTGTAGTCCCGGGTCTCCCGGTTTTAGAGTATGATGATAATTTGAAAAAATAACACTTTGACTTAAAAACAGGTCGTTAAAGGGTGAAAACCTAAACCAGCCCCCAAACGACCCCGTAGGAAGCACGAACACCTCGCACGGGACCAATGTAACTTGTAGGAACTGACCGCGTAGTCCCGGGTCTCCCGTCTGAGAGTATGATGATAATTTGCAAAAATCACACTTTGACTTAAAAACAGGCCGTTAAAGGGTGAAAACACAAACCAGCCCCCAAATGACCCCGTAGGAGACACGAACACCTCGTACGGGACCAATGAAACTTGTAGGAACTGACCGCGTAGTCACGGATCTCCCGGTTTGAGAGTATGATGATAATTTGCAAAAATAACACTTTAACTTAAAAACAGGCCCTTAAAGGGTGAAAACCCAAACCAGCCCCCAAACGACCTCGTAGGAGGCACGAACACCTCGCACGTGACCAATGTAACTTGTAGGAACTGACCTCTTAGTCCCGGGTCTCCCGGTTTGAGACTCTGACGATAATTTGCAAAAATAACACTTTGACTCAAAAACAGGCCGTTAAAGGGTGAAAACCCAAACCAGCCCCCAAACGACCCCGTAGGAGGCACGAACACCTCGCACGGGACCAATGTAACTTGTAGGAACAGTCCGCGTAGTCCCGGGTCTCCCAGTTTGAGAGTATGATGATAATTAGTAAAAATCACACTTTGACTTGAAAACAGGTCGTTAAAGGGTGAAAACCCAAACCAGCCCCCAAACGACCCCGTAGGAGGCACGAACACCTTGCATGGGACCAATGCAACTTGGAGGAACGGATCGCGTAGTCCCGGGTCTCCCGATTTGAGAGTATAACGATAATTTGCAAAAATAACACTTTGACTTAAAAACAGGCCGTTAAAGGGTGAAAACCCAAACCAGCCCCCAAACGATCCCGTAGGAGGCACGAATACCTCGTACGGGACCAATGTAAATTGTAGGAACTGACTGCGAAGTCCTGGGTCTCCCGGTTTGAGAGTATGACGATAATTTGCAAAAATCACACTTTGACTTGAAAATAGGCCATTAAAGGGTGAAAATCAAAACCAGCACCCAAACGACACCGTAGGAGACACGAACACCTCGCACGAGACCGATGTAACATATAAGAACTGACCGCGTAGTCTCGGGTCTCCCAGTTTGAGAGTATGACGATAATTTGGAAAAATAACAGTTTGACTTAAAAACAGGCCGTTAAAGGGTGAAAACCCAAACCAGCCCCCAAACGACCTCGTAGGAGGCACGAACACCTCACACGGGACCAATGTAACTTGTAGGAACTAACCGTTTAGTCCCGGGTCTCCTGATTTGGGATTATGATGATAATTTGTAAAAATAACACTTTGACTTTAAAAACAGGCCGTTAAAGGGTGAAAACCCAAACCAGCCCCCAAACGACCCCGTAGGAGGCACGAACACCTCGCACGGGACCAATGTAACTTGTAGGAACTGACCGCGTAGTCCCGGGTCTCCCGGCTTGAGAGTATGATGATAATTTGCAAAAAGCTCACTTTGACTTGAAAACAAGCCGTTAAAGGGTGAAAACCCAAACCAGCCCCCAAACGACCCCGTAGGAGGCACGAACACCACGCACGGGACCAATGTAACTTGTAGGAACTGGCCGTGTAGTCCCGGGTCTCCCGGTTTTAGAGTATGATGATAATTTGAAAAAATAACACTTTGACTTAAAAACAGGTCGTTAAAGGGTGAAAACCTAAACCAACCCCCAAACGACCCCGTAGGAGGCACGAACACCTCGCACGGGACCAATGTAACTTGTAGGAACTGACCGCGTAGTCCCGGGTCTCCCGATTTGAGAGTATGACGATAATTTGCAAAAATTACACTTTGACTTGAAAACAGGTCGTTAAAGGGTGAAAACCCAAACCAGCCCCCAAACGACCCCGTAGGAGGCACGAACACCTCGCACGGGACCAATGTAACTTGTAGGAACTGACCGTGTAGTACCAGATCTCCCGATTTCAGAGTACGACAATAATTTGCAAAAATAACACTTTGACTTAAAAATAGGCCGTTAAAGGGTGAAAACCCAAACCAGCACCCAAACGACCCCGTAGGAGGCACGAACACCTCGCACGAGACCAATGTAACTTGTAGGAACTGACTGTGTAGTCCTGAGTCTCTCGATTTGAGAGTATGACGAAAATTTGCAAAAAATAGCACTTTGACTTAAAAACAGGTCGTTAAAGGGCGAAAATCCAAATCCGCCCCCAAACGATCCCGTAGGATGCACGAACACCTCGCACGGGACCAATGTAACTTGTAGGAACTGACCGCGTAGTCCCGGGTCTCCCGATTTGAGAATATAACAATAATTTGCAAAAATAATACTTTGACTTAAAAACATAACGTTAAAGGGTGAAAACACAAACCATCCCCTAAACGACCCCGTAGGAGGCACGAACACTTCGTACGGGACCAATGTAACATGTAGGAACTGATCGCGTAGTCTCGGGTCTCCCGATTTGAGAGTATGACGATAATTTGTGAAAATAACACTTTGACTTAAAAACTGGCCGTTAAAGGGTAAGAACCCAAACCAGGAGGCACGAACACCACGCACGGGACCAATGTAACTTGTAGGAACTGACCGCGTAGTTCCGGGTCTCCCGGTTTAAGAGTATGACGATAATTTGCAAAAATAACACTTTGACTTAAAAATAGGCCGTTAAAGGGTGAAAACCTAAACAAGCCCCCAAACGATCCCGTAGGAGGCACGAACACCTCGCACGGGACCAATGTAACTTGTTGGAACTGACCGCGTAGTCCCGGGTCTCCCGATTTGAGAGTATGACGATAATTGGTAAAAATAACACTTTGACTTGAATACAAGCCGTTAAAGGGTGAAAACCCAAACCAGCCCCCAAACGACCTCGTAGGAGGCACGAACACCTCGCACAGGACCAATGTAACTTGTAGGAACTGACCGTGTTGTCCCGGGTCCCCCTATTTGAGAGTATGACGATAATTTGACAAAATAACACTTTGACTTAAAAACAGGCCGTTAAAGGGTGAAAACCCAAACCAGTCCCCAAACGACCCCGTAGGAGGCACGAACACCTCGCACGAGACCAATGTAACTTTTAGGAACTGACTGTGTAGTCCCGGGTCTCCCGATTTGAGAGTATGACGATAATTTGCAAAAATAACACTTTGACTTAAAAACAGGTCGTTATAGGGTGAAAACCCAAACCAACCCCCAAACGACCCCGTAGGAGGCACGAACACCTCGTACGGGACCAATGTAATTTTTAGGAACTGACCCCGTAGTCTCGGGTCTTCCGGTTTGAGAGTATGACGATAATTTGCAAAAATCACACTTTGACATGAAAAGAGGGCGTTAAAGGGTGAAAACCCAAACCAGCCCCCAAACGACCCCGTAGGAGGCACGAACACCTCGCACGGGACCAATGTAACTTGTAAAAACTGACCCCGTAGTCCCGGGTCTCCCGGTTTGAGAGTATGACGGTAATTTACAAAAATCACACTTTGACTTGAAAACAGGCCGTTAAAGGGTGAAATCCCAAACCAGCCACGAACACCTCGCACGAGACCAATGTAACTTGTAGGAACTGACCGCGTAGTCTCGGGTCTCCCGGTTTGAGAGTATGACGATAATTTTTAAAAATAACACTTTGACTTAAAAACAGGCCGTTAAAGGGGGAAAACCCAAACCAGCCCCCAAACGACCCCGTAAGAGGTACGAACACCTCGCACGGGACCAATGTAACTTATAGGAACTGACCGCGTAGTCCCGGGTCTCCCGATTTGAGAGTATGATGATAATTCACTTTGACTTAAAAATAGGCCGTTAAAGGGTGAAAACCCAAACCAGCCCCCAAACGACCCCGTAGGAGGCACGAACACCTCGCACGGGACCAATGTAACTTGTAGGAACTGACCGTGTAGTCTCGGGTCTCCCGATTTGAGAGTATGATGATAATTTGCAAAAATCACACTAACTTGAAAACAGGTCGTTAAAGGGTGAAAACCCAAACCAGCCCCCCAAACGACCCCGTAGGAGGCACGAACACCTCGCACGGGACCAATGTAACTTGTAGAAACTGGCCGCGTAGTCCCGGGTCTCCCGGTTTGAGAGTATGATGATAATTTGTAAAAATCACACTTTGACTTGAAAACAAACCGTTAAAGGGTGAAAACCCAAACCAACCCACAAACGACCCCGTAGGAGGCACGAACACCTCGCACGGGACCAAAGTAAATTATAGGAACTGACCGCATAGTCGCGGGTCTCCCAATTTGAGAGTATGACGATACTTTGCAAAAATAACACTTTGACTTAAAAACAGGTCGTTAAAGGGTGAAAACCCAAACTAGCCCCCAAACGACCCCGTAGGAGGCACGAACACCTCGCACGAGACCAATGTAACTTGTAGGAACTGACCGCGTAGTCCCGAGTCTCTCGGTTTGAGAGTATGATGATAATTTGCAAAAATCACACTTTAACATAAAAACAGGCCGTTAAAGGGTGAAAACCCAAACCAGCCTCCAAACGACCCCGTAAGAGGAACGAACACCTCGCACGGGACCAATGTAACTTGTAGAAACTGTCCGCGTAGTCCCGGGTCTCCCGATTTGAGAGTATGACGATAACCGCATAGTCGTATATGCAATTTTTCTGCTTGTATATGCAATTTTTCTGCTTGAATACGATTTTTTTAAAAATGACTTGGTTACTAATATTGTATCTTTTTTGTGTCTTATTTTTTTTCTAGGATGACATTCATCCGCTAGCTTTTATTCACTTGGAACGCACAAAGAAGTCAATGCTTTACAACAGGGGGATTGTTTATTTAGTGTCGTTAATATTCAGGATTCTATTATTGGTGTTATGGTCGAGCAGGCTTCTGTAGTTTTATGGTTTATTTTAATGGTCGTGCTCGCTTTAGTAGTTTTATTGTTGACATTTATGGCCATGTGGGCTTTATATGGGCAGATTTTATGTTTAGCAGGTTTTGGAATGCTAAAGAAATAGAGGAAACTCAGCCCAATTTTTTTTTATATGGGAACTATTAACTCTTGTAATTTTTTGAAGTTATTGTCGACTTTTATGGTCATGTGTGGCTTTATATTGGTATTAACTCTTGTAATTTTTTGAAGTTTGTATGCACATTAGTTTATCAACAACCTGCGATATTCATAATTTGTGAATTTTCTTGATTTTTTTTTGCAAGTAATAAATATTTTTCTTACCGGATTTGGAATTTACAGGTTTTCCAGATCTGTTTTGCTATTATTTTTTTTTAATCAACCGAAAAATCTGGCACGGTTTTAAACCGTTCCAATGTGTAAAAATGAGAACGCTTATAAAACATTCTGGCACGCTTTAAAACCGTGCCAAAAGCGTGCCAGAAAATAGACAATTTGGAACGGTTTTGACATGTGCCAAAAGCGTGCCAGATTTAACATCTAACACAGTTTAAAAGCGTGACAAAAGCGTGCCAGATAAAAAAAATTAGCACAGTTTAAAAGCGTGCCAAAAGCGTGCCAGTTTGGAAAATCTGGCACGATTTTAAATCGCGACAGAAAATCTGGCACGCCTGATTTTGGCACGGTTTTGAACCGTGCCAGATTGCGTCTGGCGCTGTTTTAAACCGTGTCAGTTTCCTATTTTTGGTGTAGTTATATTAATTACGTTGAAGGCGTCATGTGTAAGGCCTTATCACTGAAATTTTATTGTCATTCTAACACATCATATGGTATAATGAACTTGATGAATAGCTTAAGTTGGCACCTAGCCATTTAATGCACCTACATATTCCAGATCCATTCTTGGAACTTACACAAGTGACCTTTGAAGCAAATATGGATTGATCATATCAATTAGCTAATCTAAACTTTGTTGAAATGATGTTATTTGAGAACACTATTAAAAAATAAATATAAGATGGGGATCTTTAAATTGTGACAGACCATAAAAATTTGGGATCACCAAAACTGCATGATACGTTTCTGGAAATTACTTATTGATGGTAGCCAAAAATTGATGTTCTGTAGTTACATAATAATATAAAGAAGCAAGGAGAAAAAATATATATAAAACTACACCAAATATTCATTAATTAGCAAATAAGAATTTTTGTGTATAGTTAACCAAAACCAAACTACATTTTACAACCAAGTAACTTCATACAGTAGCATCTCAGATTTTTAATGAGATATAACTAATATCTGCATCCATGAGTCAACTTTACCCTTCTGTTACCCTTTGTCTATTTCTTAAATTCACCCCCAATCCTGCGCCCGAGATGCAATCGGTAATGCAAATACGGTAAACCCGGGTCAATGAACATGTGGGGGTATCTCAAATTATTGAACTGTTTGGGAGTATCTCCATATATCATTTAAATAATGGGGTAAAGTCGAACAAAATCTTATCATATATATCATGGCATTTAAAAGTATATGAATTCCAAGGCCACAAATTTACATGCTTATTTGACCCCCACATCAGGCTCTAATCATAACTTATAAACCCCTCCTTTATTCCCATATAACCAAAAGTCTTAACCTATTAAATCATAACTTATAACCAACAGAATGTATCAACTTATTTAGGTATAGCATTGAAATTCTAACACTAGCAAATCTCCAGTAATTTTTATCACCCCCTTAAAGATGAGATAGGATTATTTTTAGAGAGCTGAATTTAATTGTGTAGCTACAAAAAGAGAGACCAATTGAAGCCCTAGTTTGATATCCCACACCCCACACACAACAAATTACAAAGAAAAGCTGCCCAATATGGTTGGTCAACTAATTGAAGCCCTCAGCGAGTAGCATGATCTTAACAAAATTCTTTGTTTTCAAAATCTTTTTATACTTCATATATTGAACCCTTGGGTATTTTCCCAATTTTTAAAAAGAAGTTGACAAGTTAAAAGAAAACTTGGCAAAATTGCAATGGGGTAGTAACATTTTTCACAGTGCTACAACCAAAACCCCATAACTATTTCCTAATTATCCATAACAACAGCATTGAATAAAAATTTAATAAATCAAAACTATTATATGATAATAACCATATAAATATAAATTGGGCATGGAAATAAGGCCCGATTACAGAGTAACCTTCACCTCCCTGTATATCACAATAGTTATGTACCCATCATATATATATTAGCCTTCCTACTACAGATCAGTTCATGATCTTTTAAAATATGATCAAGTACTGATCTGTATACCTCATCTTTTAAAAGATCATGTACATTATGTTTTAAAATAGGGAGGGTGAAAGAGTAATACTAAGTGAATTTTATAACCGCGCGAAGATATTTATATGGTATACCTCATCTTTGAGCTTCTGATTTTCCTTGAGAGTGAATTCATAGTTAGATAAAAGAGTTATACGAGGATTTGAGATGATCATAGTTAGATAAAATAGCCACTCATCGGACTGTGATCCAAAAGGATCGTCTCCCATATGTTCTATGTCAGAATAGATCTCCTACATGTCTTATGAGTATATCTGATATAAGGGAAAGGGAAAGCAGTTAAAGAAGGGGCTCAATAGTGTATCTGATATAAATGGTTAGAATTGGGTTAAGGAGTAGAGATATTCGAGTTCTTTATGTCAGTTTCCATGTGGAGGGGGAATTAGCATTATAATAAATATCTTACTAGGAGAACGAGAATGAGTGTTAGAGAACTGCTAAGAGAACTTCAAACAGAAGTAGTCAGGTCTTTAGTTTGCCCTATTTTCTTCTTTGCCTTATAATTGTTTTTGAAAATAACTGAAGCTCTTCAATTAGGGGAATATTAATCCCAGTTTGCCTTATACTTGTCTTTTATTTTATGCTTTGAGATTTTTCATATATGCTTTGTATTCACAGCCACTTTTCTCTGTATCCATAGCTATGTATTCATAATGTGTTATATGCTCAACAATTAGAATTGATTAATTTTTCATAATTTTTTGCAAAATGAGTAATTGTTTACATTCTAAGCATTTGTATTCCTATTTTCTGCATTGATCAGTGAATGCCTTCAACTAAAAATGAGTATTAACAGTGTTGTATAATGATTAACACAATGTACATAAAGTCATAAAGCAGCTCTTAAATAATGATTAACATAGTGTATATAGCCTACTTATATGTTTGTTTTCAAGCGCAACTATCTGTTATTCTTTCTTTTGGGTGCTATTGTCGTGTATATATGACCATGATTTGGTATGCGTGTGTGTTTGTTGTTCAATGTATAGCAGAAGTTATACAATGTCATGTATATATGTCTTTTTGGTGCTATTGTCATGTATATATTACCATGATTTGGTATTATCATATATATACGACCTTTTTGTGGGTATATTAGGCTTTTTGACACACTCTAGATCAAACGTGTCACAGGCAACTCGTTAGAGATGAAATTTTAAGACGCCCGCAACTAAGACAACGAAGGGGGGATAATTATCAAAAAGTATTCTTAGATCCATACGAGTTAAGTCTAATGGCAGTGAAGACCAACCAAACTGCAGTGTGCTCTACAGATGGAATATTAGAGGCTCAGATAAAGATAAATCTACTCGAACGATTAAACAAATTCAATCCGTCCATTCTAGTTTGACTTGAACCTATAATTGATGCAATCAAATTAGATACTATGAAGATTGACAAGTATAATATAAAGTGGAAATCGCAATTAAAAGATATGACATGTATCGTTAGAATTAGGCTCAAATGTAGAATTTGCACCCGTTATTGGTGCTCCATTCGATGTCCTAGATGCAATTTCATTAGGTATTGGATCCTCATGCATAGTTTAATCTTGCGCACTCGGTGGCTCTACCAAAGCAGTAGTTGAAGAACCACATCCACCTCCACATCCACGTGCACCAGGTGCCATAAATATGGTAATAATCCTGATGAATTAATCAAAATAATTCATTTACAAATATAAAATTAAAAAGCAATGATAACGAAACCAACTCAATTAAGTAAAATATAATTTAGAGTTTAAAAAAAATAAACACAAATCCTTGATGCTCACATTTCTAGATATATTCGTTGCATAACCATCTGGGAATTTGACCGAGTTTAAGAACACACAAAAGTCCTTTCTCTCTTCTAATGTTAAGGTATAAGATGCATGTGGTTTCATCCATCTGTTACCTTGTTCTTGTAAATGCAACTACTTTTTTATCTTCATATCGGCTAAATTCAGATGAGCCTTGTCTGTATCTTTTGTCTTTCCTTCCATGTTCATTAATGTTCCAAGAACGCTATCACATATGTTCTTCTCAATATGCATTACATCGAGATTATGTCTTAATTTCAGCTTTGACCAGTACTCTGACTCAAAGAAAATGATTTTTTGGTCCAGTTTAGTTCCTCGGATGTACATTTTCTCTTCCTATCCTTATTGTTTGGATGCTTACCTGGTTTCAAAATTTGCACCTTCTCTAATTGCTCCAATATGCCATCTTCAGTAAAATCCCTCGGTGGTGGTCTCTCTTCTTTTCTCCCATCATGTAGTCTACTTTTTCGCCAAGCATAGTTGGAAGGAAAATAATGACGATGATCCATATAGCATATTTTACTTCTCAATCGTTTCGAAGAGGTGTCTTCATTACATACTGGACATGCATTGTACCCTTTCGTGCTCCATCCAGACATATTACCATATGTCGGGAAGTCATTAATCGTCCATAATACAATTGCATGTAAACGAAAATGTTCCTTACCAAAATTATCCCATGTTTCTACACCAACATGCCAAAGTTCTTCCAACTCATCTATTAAGGGTTGTAAGAAGATGTCCATGTCCTTACTCGGTGCTTGTGCACTCGAAATTAACAAAGCCATCATGAAAAAATACTCGATCATACATAGACAAGGTGGCAAATTGTAAGGCACGAGAATTACCGGCCACATACTGTATGAGTTACTCATATTTCCAAATGGATTAAAATCATCGGAAGTAAGGCCTAACCTCACATTGCGAGAGTCATTCGTAAACCAAGGGCACTGCTTAGTAAAGTCTTTCCATGCCTCGGCATCAGTCGGATGCCTTAAAACATCATGTGTATCGACTCATTTTTCCTTATGCCACCTCATATCAACGGTTGTATGCTTTGACATATACAATCGTTGCAACCTTGGTTTCCATGGGAAGTAGCACAGTACTTTATGAGGAACATTCTTCCCTTTCTTATCATCATACTTGTACCTAGGCTCATCACATATCGGACACCTATCCTCATTTTGATTCTCTTTCCAAAATAATGCACAATTATATTTGCACGCGTGAATCGATTCATAACCGAGTCCCAAATCTCACAACTTTTGTTTTGCTTCATAATGCGAAGAGGGGATATTTGAATCTGGATAAGTTTTCTTCAATAGTTGGAGTATCATGTCAAAGGATTTGTTACTTTAGCGGTTATGAACCTTAACATGCATCAACTTTATAAGAAACTGAAATGAGGAGAACTTTTTACATCCCGGATATATCTCTTCTCTGAGTTCACAAAATAATTTATTATATATACTACCAGCATTCTCACTATGCTCGGGAGAACCATTGGGGCCAAACATATCATTTAACAGCCTGGACTTGTCATCATCTTCCTCCTTAACTTCAACATTTTCTGGCACTTGTGCATTTGAAAAGTTTTGTTCATCATTCACCTCATCTCCATGATTTATCCAGCAAGTATAACTATAAGACATTCCATGACTCAACCAGTGACTCCTAATAGTTATGAGATCATGGAAATATGCATTTTGATAATCTCTACATGGACATCGTGACTTTTTATTTTCATCAAGGTGGTCTCTTGCGATCTCGATGAACGAATCAACACAAGATTTATATTTCTTAGACAACCTATTAGGCAAAAACATCCAACTCTTATCCATCTTTATCTTCCTGTTATTTCACACCAACATATCATTACTTGTTTTGTTACTTGTTTGGAAAAATAAATTATAATTATAGTAAATTAATCATTACTAAGACAGATAACACAACATCATAGCAATATGAGTAATAGGACCAAATACCAAATATCCCAAAGCAAAGCTTGGAATAAAATAGCACATAAAAACACCAAACCTAAAAATAATTTAAAGTGTGATGGAAAGAATGGGTTTTTGCCAAAAGTCTAGTTCTGTATGTAGCACTGTGACTACTAATGTTATTATCATTACCTAAAAAGCGTAAAATAATTAAATTTTGTGTGTGGTCTTATCCTTAAAATATATCGATTACCCAAAACAAACTGAATATAGAAACACGTTTAGTTATGCCCGAAATTTCAAATCCCCAGTTTCAATTACATCTCTCGTTCTTTTAATTCTTTTGAACTAAAGACTTCAACACACAAATCCACTATATCTCGTCGAAATTTGAAATCCCTAATTCTAATTACATCTCAGTGAATGAATTGTTTTCCCTTCTTTAAATCTCATGACTTATTCTCCATCTCTCATGCTCATTTATTGATCTCTCAATATCGATAAATGAAAAAAAATGTCGATTGTATTATTATTTCCAATACCAATTAGTAGTTAGTGACAAAACCAGGATTTATTGTTAAGGAGGCCATAAATAAATATATAAAATATTTTTTATTAACAAAAAAATATTCATTTATTCATATAAGGTTAAAAGTTGCATTATATGAACAAAAAAAAACTGAAATAATAATATAATAGCCTTCATAGTTATAACAGGAACAAAAGTGGAAAATTATTATTTTTAATCTCTCTCCTATTGACTAAATCAAATTCTACCCAATAGTCTTAGTCAAATCCCACTCTTCTATTGGAGAAATCAAATTCTACCCAAAGATTTTGCTAGTGAAAATTACTAATTATATTACTTAAGATAATTTTGGATACATCAGATCTCAAGAAGCCATAAACCAAAAATAAACTTCTATAGAAAAACATCAAATTAAGATATGGCTTGCATCAATCCATAAAACAACGCAATCCTGCTTCTCTAGAAGAAACCCAATGAGTTACTTGATTGGTATTCCTTCTCATCCAATTAAAATTAAAAGATCTTGGCAAATCTCTGATATCAGTTATAATTGTAGTAGTTTATTTGTTATCACTGTCGATTGTAATTCCAGGTATCATGAGATTGGGAGACCTTAAACAAGCCTCTCAGACTGCCATGGGTTCACCCATAAGGGAAGATACGTCATTAACATTCAATCAAAATCCATCAATACAGTTAGGGTACCGACGGAGAACTAATGGCGAAAACATAACATCAAGAAGCCGTAAACAAAAAAGAGGAAGAAAAAAGTACTGGCGGAGTCCGAAGTGTACCGACGGAGACAGAAACTTTGTGGCGTGCGAACGAGAGAGAGCTGTGCGAACGAGAGACTTATGGCTTCAAGTTTGATGGTTAGGGTTTTAATTTATTTTTTATTGTATGTGCTGCTTTTTGCAAGGAAAATAATAAAACGTTGGGAAAAATGTTATGAATACTAAAAAAAAAGAGAAGGAAATTTTACCGCCATATTTTTTTGCAAGAATTCTTCAATTTCCTTGCTAAAAGTTACCTTCTGCGAGAAAAACTTTCCATGCAAAATGTTTACAACAAGATTATATTTTTAGCAACATTTTTTCTATTTTCCTTGCTAAAGAATTCGCTGCTAAAACCAAATTTTCTTGTAGTGACATTAAAAATAGATAAATTGGATGAGTCAATAGTCCCAACACCTGTTGAGGGCATGGGAGTACCATCAGTAGTCATAACGGGCAACGAAGAAGTGGGACCAAAAGAACAAAAGGAAGAAAAATTTTGTGACATGTGATTAGAAGAACTGGAGTCTAGAATCCAAATACCTGAGGACTTATTTGGTGAAGAGATGAACATAACATGTGATTGTATGGCAAGAAACTTTTGAAACTGTTCAGTAAGAGAAGACGTGGATGGAATTAATGATGAAGAATCTGACGCAAATGAATCTGATGGCGATACAATTACTGCAGTATTAGGCTATGAAGGACTATACGAATGCTGCTGAGATTGGTTGTTGAATTTTCAAGTAGAAAACTGTTGCTGAGGTGGTCAACTATTTAATTGTTGTTGTTGTTGTAGTGCCCGAAACTTTGGGCACTAAGACTTCTAGTGACTGTCAACTCTCAAATAAGGACTATTTTGATTACTAGAAATTGGCCTAGAGATTATGCTTTGATCCCGCTGTGATACCATGATATCATATCAAAGATCTATAATCAATGAAAAAGAGAAAAGAGGGGCTAGGATTTCATATTAACATTAAACTAGAATACAATACAATGAAAAGAAGGAAAGATAATATATGTCCTACTACAAGCACCTAGCAATAAAAGGGAAAATACTAAAGTATCATTAATGCCAAATAAAACTCTAATAGTATCCATAGTCCACCACCTAGTTCTTGTGGAATAATCTTACCAATTACATTTTTGTACCATAAGTCCTTACTTTTTTGCATTTAACCTTTATAAATTATTCTAGTCATGTTCTAATTCAACTTGAAAATCATTTTTTTGCAATGAATTGTCAATGTGAATTGAATATGTTCTTCTAACTTCCTCGACTCTTCTTTTTTGCACACTATAAGTTCTTGTGTTCATTGGAACAGTTTAAGTTAGAAAAACTACAAACAAAGATGAAATGTGATGTTTTTGCATGAAAATGACACACACACAAAAAATGACTCTTGAACTATGTATTTTGGAGTAATTAAGCGGTGGGAGATTCTCAATATAAAGAAAAAATTAGGGGGTTATATTGAAAAGTTGAGTGCATTCCCTATTTTTAATGCAAAAAAAAATCCCACTTTGTTGCAAAAAGAGTGTATTTTCGTTTTATGACTTTTTAGCGATAAAAATATGATATATAGCAATATATAGGGTGCCTTCACAATATAAAACATAGTTGGGAGGGTGAATTAAGTACAAAATACTTTTTCTTTTTGAAAAACAAAATAATTTTAGGGAAATTTTCGTTCTTTGTCCTTTAATTTATGATAATTAAGAATTGTTTTTGTGTATCCATGACATTTCACTCTTTATATTGTCATTGAACGATTTGATCTAATTAATGATTTAATTGGGCACAATACGAGCTCAATTTATATGCAGCTACATTACACCTTCACTTTATGACCTTGTCATATAGGTAACTAATATTGATGGATATTAGGGTTTATTTTAGTATTTTCTTGCATCTTGTTTAATTTCACTGTATTTTTTCTTTTATTAGTTGCATGGAATTTCTTTACTTTTTTCCTTATATTCTAGATTGGATCTAGAATAGTCATTTTATGTATTGTTGTAAAGGAAATGGGCTTATGACCATTTTCTCTAATTGGTGCCTATAAATACACGTTCCCCTCATTAATGATCATTCTAACTTTGCGTAATGCATTGTCTCTCTGGATTGTGTATCTTTTGTGCCTTGTGTCAAATATTGCTAATTATTTTTCATGATCATCTTTTCTATATTTTACTTGTGGAGAAAGGGAGATATTTTAAGATGTAAATAGTACTTTCAAGATGAATGGTAGTTATAATTAAACTTAAGTTGAATTTCTACTTTAGCTACAAAAAGTTTATCTATGTATGTTTTTACCTTAGGTCCCATTTCATGGGTGGTGAAATATATTTAGTTGTAAACTAAATGAGGCCTTATTGATTTTACGTGCTTATGCCTTAACTAGAAGGTCATATTTCATTAAGATTAATTGTAACGTATCAAATTTAAATGATACAAATTCATTTTCTCTTCTTATGGGGAATTCAAAGATGGGATCGACAATGAATAGGTTGATTTTGAACGGGTTTGGCGTTGGAAGGAGAGGAATGCTCGTTGTTTCGAAGGTATTGAGATGGCGCCCTCGAGACTTCGTTATCTATGTTTAAGCCCACTTTAGGGAAGATCTCTGTCACGACTCAGGATGGGGTTGAATTTATAGAGGAGATCCGTTCGGTGTTGTAGTTTGGGAGTCTATATGGCAGGTGTTTGTTAGTTTTTTGGTTCCCTTATTTTGCTTTTGCTTTGTATACTACCTGTATACGGGTTCGCTCCCTTAGCGTTTGGTATTTAATGAATTCATTTAATTATAAAAAAAAGGTTGATTTTGATGAACAAGCTTCGAAATCACTAATGAACTGGCATAGGAATGCCTTGAAGTGGAAGAATGATCGGAAGCCAGGCGGACTTTAGGAGAAATTCGAGGTTAATCATCACATAACTCCCCACACGTCACCTCATAACATTGTCAACTTAGTTAAAAAATGATGTTTTCTAAAATTTTAGCACACCGTCCTTACTTTTGTGAAACAATGTGTCGAATTTGATAAAATATCTTCATAATGCAAAATATTATAATGAAATTTAAAAAAAAATACAATTACTAAAATATATGTCCAGCCTGTAAAAAAATGTTTGATGCACCACACTGTAAAAAACCTCTTCTCATTAGGGATTGGGGATGTATTCACTATAAAAATAATATTATTCAATAATAATAACAATCAATACAAAAGTACTAATTGACCCATAATTTTTATGGTCATGCATGGGCTTGCTAAATACAAATTTTTATATTATTTATTTCATTCTCTTTTTATATCCCACTTAAATATCGACAACCTTTATGACATTCCATTTTAAGTTTGTTGTGGTCAGCAATTTACCACCTTGCCAAAAGATCACTAGTACGTGTTTTTAGTTTTTTTGTCTACAACAAAATTAATCTATACATACAAAAGTCATGTAATATGCTTAATGAAAGGAGTGTTTAATGTCTCCTGCAACTAAGTTGCGGAATTTTGTTAGGAGATATTGAACTTAAAGAAAGGAAATTAAAATATATTATGCTACCATAATTTCTACTATGACCGTGTCAAATTTCAGAGAGAGAGGTTGCTAAGGAGAGAATGTCTACAATGGTGAGAAAAATTGGGATCCAATTGGAGCAATACCGAGTTATTTGATAAACAGTAGTGAGTATGATGAACCTTTGACTCTAAAATGAGCATTTGCCATTTTGAAAAAAATATTAATAAGTTTTGTTATAAAACATAAAATTAATGATTAGTTCGGGATCTTTGATAATGTTATATTTTTTCACCTTTTGCAACTCTTGTAATTTAGAGAGATGTGGTGTTATTATTTCCTTGTAAATTAAAGGCAATATAATCAATTACATCAATATAATTTTTGAGTTTGACTCTAACTGTTGAGACTCTTGCTTCAATTGCTGGGATTTTTATTTTGTCAAATAACATCCAAACTAGTTTGAATAACACTTTTGACAGTTGAATTGTTGAACTAGAATCTGGCTCCATCACTTAGGGTATGTTCAATTAACGTTGATTTCCTTTCGATGGAAATTATATATTCTGGTCATTATAGTTTTTGTAGAACTTGATTTAAAATGCAATGGAATATAATGATAGTTATAATAGTTTTACCATTTTTTAAGAAAAACATATCTTATCTACCCCTCATAAATTTGACTTCCATGGAAAACGCTAAAAGATACATACATTTCTATCTTTTTTCCAACAATATCAATTTCTCAAAAAAAATGAATTGTTTTCATTTTCGTTGTATTCTTAAGAATATAAGTTTGTGTTGGCTTATTACCGATAGACAAAACATATGTATAGTCTTCTTCGTGTCTTTAATATGTTGCGCTTGCCAACTTAGAATATTCACCATAAAAAATTTCGTCATTCGCATACATGCAAACCTATCGATGTTTTGTAAGTTTGGTAAGTTATAGTAAAATTGCGCTTTTCAGGTTTTCCAAAGGATATAAGGTTTGCCATATATAATGAGTGATAGAAAATATTTTACTTTGTAATTCTAAATCAAATGTGTTGAAAATAATTCTTTTTTCAAAATTATGAAGTTTAATTTCCTCGTTTTATTGAGAACTTCACATGAGAGTCATATCATTCGCACGAGACTTCTTACGAAGTTTCCACATGATAAATTTTATTTTTGAGGTGAAATGAAATATCTCATTGGAACCTAATGAGAATTAAACCTCACGGGAGGATTCTAACTAGAGCTTCTACGAAACAAACTTCATACGGTAAACACTTGAAAGAAGACTTCACACAAGACTTCAAATCAATAAAAATTTCAAACTTTAACGTCGTTCGCATGAGACTTCGAAAATTATTTTAAAATTTGATCATAATTGTTTTTTTTTTAAGTATAAATACTTTGTTTAATGTGATTCAGCACTATGGCTCCAAAATCATAAAACCCTATATCTTTGTAAGCTCGAAACACAATGTCCTTGTAATCAAGGATGTAGGGTTTGCCACTATTTTTAACTCACTTGATATTGAATTAAATAATGATTTGGGTAAAAGATGAATTGAGAATAAAATATTGTTAAAATTTAATTGATCTATAATTGATGATAAATCAATCTAATTTTCATTCAAACTAATAATTAAACTTGTTAATTAAATAAAGTTGAAAACTTAAACATTTGTGTTACTAAATATAGTGAACTAATAAAAGTCAAAATGAAAGGGTGACGGGGAAGGAGATAAATATGTCATACTGATTGATCCAATTATTGTAAGTGATGATTGTGTAATTCCTAAACATTGGGCATTAGTAGATTTTTGGGTTGAGGCGTAAAGGTTTTTTCCGTTAGGGTTTTCGTATATTCCAATCCATTACGTTTGATTGTTTTATTTTTTCGTTTACTTTATTTTAATTCACGAGAAATTGAATATTATTTGGAATTCGTAAAAGATGAATTAAAGGTTAATTCTTGTTAATTCAATCAATCAAGAATTTGTGATAAATTGAACTAAATTACACTAGAACCGAAAAGTACATGGGTTAACTAATTGAAGGAGACAACCTAGTTTTTTCGAGTTGGTATTATAATGTGTAACCTAAGTTATTGAATATCAATACGAAGAGTTTTCTATGTAGGGTAATTAAGTTCCGTGACCATCTATGTTTGATGGTTGTAACTACACATACCAGAAGTGTTATATAAGATTTTACGATATCTCTCGATAGCGTGTGTGATTGGATGTAGTGAAATGTACGGCCTCCTCCCATGATGATGGAGGGTGATTTTGAAGTTATAGGATTCTTGGAAATTGATGAAATGTTATGACATGTACTTGCACGAGAGGTTGTAACTCATTCAGTTATAAGTCAGCTCAGCTAGAAGTTAGTTGGTAATATTTTAAGGGTGGCACTATTCCCACATCTTTTAAGTCTTCTCCCACATTTTACCCTCACCCTCTTATATACAAAGACATAAATCCCTCACCTTCTTATATATAATAAAACAAAACATTTTTAACAAATAAAAATAGTTTATAACAAAGAAACAAAATTTTAAAAAAAAATTATAAACAATAGTTTTTGGTGTTTAAAAAAGCTTATAATAAAAAAACAGCTTTTTATAAAAAAAAAACATTTTTTGAAATTAAAACAGTTTTTAACAAAATAAAAATAGTTTAAACGAAAACACTTTTTTAACAAAATAAAAAATGCTTATAACAAAAAATAGTTTAAAAATCAATTTCTAACAAAACAAAACAGTTTTTAATAATATAAAAATAGTTTATTATTAATTAACCTAAAATAATATTATGTTTTAGGGTGTGGCTATTCCCTAAAAATAATATTATTTTATCTAACCTAAAATAATATTATGTTTTAGGTTAGATAAAATTTATACTTTAAGATAAAATATAATTTTTTTTACAATTATTGTTATTTCGATTTTTTACTTTACACATTACTAATTATTTTAATAAATTATAGTACATTTTTATGAATTTATTAGGCTTTGCTACATTTTTCGTCACTAAATATGAAATTTTTTACACGAAAAGTGACATTTGGTAACCAAACCTCATGGTTAACAACTGATTGAAGTGTGTTGGTTCAGTGTAATAAATTACATTGTAATTCTCATCTTAGCTTATAATACAACACTTTATAGGAAAGTGACATATAGGTGGTTATAACCACGTAGGGTAGAATACATGCATAATTGCATAACTTCCAACTAGAGCACTACCTCATGTACATGCATCTGATATTCTAAAACTGGCTTAAATTGGAGAAGTGGACAAGTGGGCCTGGTGGGTTATTGTAATAACGACTACATTAGGTTGATACAGTGAAGGTAACATTGGGTACTTTGATTCCCCCTTACTACTAGTACTTTAATGATCTCTTGAAAGGAAGAAAAACTCATCAGACATTACATGGAGAGATAAATAAACACAAATACTGATAGGGTTAACGCATGGATAACGCTGGTGGTTAAGAGAATACCCCGGGTAGCAAGCCAATGGAATATATATATATATATATATATATATATATATATATATATATATATATATATATATATATATATATATATATATATATATATATATATATATATACAGTCCTGCTCTTGTGCGGATTAGTCCGCATTTTAAGAATGCGGACCGGACATGTGTCACCTGGCGGTGACCCCAGAAAAGAGAGAGTGTGCCTATAATTTAGGCGATAACTTCTAGGCGCACCGTTAGGTGACACATGTCTGCTCCGCATTCTTAAAATGCGGACTAGTCCGCACAGGAGCATTATTATATATATATATATATACAGTACTGCTCTTGTGCGGACCGGACATGTGTCATCTGGCGGTGAGCCCAGAAAAAAGAGAGAGTGTGCCTATAATTTAGTCGATAATTTTTAGGCTCACCTGACACATGTCTGGTTCACACTATTAAAATGCGGACTAGTCCGCATAAGAGCAGTATTATATATATATATCCATTGACATGTTAACATACACTATATACTTCAGTGTTTATGCGGATTGGTCGGGAGATATTTGTGCAGGTGTATAGATTGACTTGAATCAAGATCCTGATAATTCTTTTTATTTGTGTTAATCTTTTATTTTTATAAAATTATTTTTCGTAAAAAAAATTATTTATTCGTTGTAACATTTTTTCCAATTAAAAATATTTTTTATTGTTAAAAATTATTTTTCCGTTAAAACTGTTTTTTTTCCATGAAAACTTTTTTTGTTAAAATTGTGCTCTTTTTTGTTAAAAAATTGTTTTTCTTAATAAACTGCTTTTTTTTTGTTAAAACTATTGTTTTTTTCTTTGTTAAAATATTTTTATTTTTCGTTAATGATATCAAACAACTCGCTTTTGAAAGGTGGAAAATTAATCCTATCAAACATCCCTACGTGGTAAATTATAGGATATGCCCTTACAAATTTGTCATGGAAACTTTTGTAAGGGAAAAATTTGCCAACCCATTTATCCACTTTTGTATCAAACGGATCCTAGATAGTTTGAATGTTTTTTTTTCATTAATGGCGTTTTTTGTTGTGTAGAGAGAACACGTGTTTTGACACAAAAAATAACTTCATCATGTTCCTTTTTTTTGGGTACTTCTTTTGCGCTACGTATCATTCTTCGCTTTAGTGTTTTATTGGCAGCATGTTAGTTGTTAGTGGATTGTGTCTTTAACATTAATAAAATATTTTGCATTTGAACGAAACATGAATTTTAATCATGCATCACATCCAATACTCTCAATTTTTGTTTTTTTTACTTTGCATATCCATTAAAATTTTAGTGTTCTAAGACGGGTAGCTGCAATTTCAATATCGAGTCCTTCACTCTTAGTTTCTGTCAACTCAAGCTGTTGTAGTATTTGGGGTGGGTTATGTTGGTGTGAGTTTGGATTGAATTAGTGCATTTGGGACTTCAATGGTGGATTTTAACTATTGGTCTATTGATTTTGAGTGCTCAATTTTTAGTGTTCTAAAACATGTAACTGAAATTTCAATATCGAGTCCTTCACTCTTAGCTTCTATTAACTCAAGCGATTGTAGTATTTGTGGTGGGTACTGTTAGGATGTGTCTGGATTCAATTAGTTCAGTTGGGACTTCAATGGTGGAATTTAACTATTGATTTTAAGTGCTCAACTGTAGCTTGCTAATATTTTTTCCTCTTTTTAGTGGATTTATAAATTTATATCGTATATATGCTTAAGTTTAGGGCTGGTAATTTTATTTATGTATTTTCAATTTTTATTTTTCCTGCAGAGACACATATCCAACTTATGTCTCCTCGTGTACTTTTGATGACTACTCCCAAGTAGTTCAAATAGAAGCTTGGTTAAATTCACAAACTAGAGAATTATTGTGATCATTTTGATTCCTTTCTCACAAACGAGTATGTTAAAAGGGGTAGAAGAAAGGTTTCCTTGTGTTTTAGGACTTTTTTTTGTGTTGTGTTATGATTTCATTATTTTATAATGTATATGTTTGCGCTTTTGGTTGGGTCGAGGTAGTATTGGTTGGTCTGTTTGGGGCGTATTGTATGTATAGGTACACTTGGGGTAAATTACGCTTTCTCAAATGATGTGTTAAGATAATCATGGGATATTAGGGGAAATAAATATATCTGACGATGTAATCTTGGCTCCAGAACGAACCTATTTCCGAGTTTGATGTATGGCAATCTAGATCTTCATTGTTTATATTGATAATTTTTTTTATTATAGGGAAGAGAAAGAGAAAGAACCCTTTTGGAATTTGTGGGCACTACCACGAGTATGAAGAAGGGGAAGTTTGTGGGATTTATAGCCACAAGATGCCTACTAGTGAAGAGACAATTTCGTTTCAAGTTAGTGTTTTCCATCTAAGATCTTGGTGGAGTTTCTTTATCTTGGTAGTTATGATAACGCTTCAAGGTTGGAGCTCCATAAGAATCAGGGGATTTCTCGAGTTCTCAATGTAATAAATATTCTTTTGCTGATAAGATTTTGATTCTTCCAACCAATCAATTTCAAAAGCATGTTAAAGGTTAGTACTTTCTCTATTCATTTCATGTTGAACGTTGTTATTACATACACCTAGGGTGGTGTTTATTTAATTATGTCTTAAATCTAATATCATGGTATAGAGTTGCCTCAGATCTTATGACACGAAATTTGTATCTCTAAATGAAAATTATGCTCACTATAGCCTATTCATATGTAACATGTGTTTATTTACATTTGAGAGTTTTGATAATGTCCATAATATAATTTCTTAGTTGAGTTTAAATCTCATTTTCTATAAAAAAAAACATCAAAAGTGAAACATATTTTTTCTCATCACAAGTTTGCTAGGCAACCAAATAGTTGAATCCATAATAAATACAAATATGCCTATCCATCCGGTTATATACACCCTACTATAAATGTTACACTTAAAGGAAGATAAACATATTTCATTTATACATATAAATTTATAGTTATGTTATGGACATTTGGCAATACACTATAGGTTTTTTGTATTTTCGTCCTATGATCATGAATTGTATATCATTACTATGTTTTCTCATTATGTTATGTAGTTATATTTATTTTACATGTTTTGGAATCACAAATACTCCGGAGTTTTTAATTCGAGTTCCTATTTTAGTTTACCATCTTTTACGTGTTTGCAATTTCTCAGGTGTATATCCTACTCTAACGTATAACCCCTGCATCGCGCGAGTTTTCAACTAGTAATACTCTAAAATGCTATACATAAATTAAGATTAGACCTTTTTAGGCATAGCCACATGTACTCTCCTTATTTATCTTTACATAGAAAAACCTTTGCATTGATTTTTCTCTTGAACCTAAGCGTCATTAACCAACAGCGTCGTTAACCAAACTCCTCTTTATATCTGACTCGTCGCTTGTATGTGAGACCCATGTATGCTACCTATCTTCATTTTAGAACCCAAGCCTACCTCACAACGTCTCTTTCCCGTGATTCCCCCATTGACAGTTTATCTCCCCAACTGCCATAGATCCTCGTCTTCACACTTGCAAGCTCTACACCACCCCACACCACCTCTATATCAGATTCTCTCTAAAATATCATTCTCTCAAACTCATTTCTTTCTTTATTTATTTATCCTATCGCTTTACAATCTTTACAAAACAATAGAATGTGGTTTAGTTTGTTGGAAAAAGGTATGGACTGGGCAGGAGGTGTTGGAACCGGGTGCTGGATTCGGGTCTAGTGGTTGGTCGGTTGATGGGTTATGACAGTTGGGTCGTGGGTCTTGGCAGTGGTTAGTTGAGTTTTGGAGGTCCGAGTAGTTCAAGTTAGAGCTGGGTTTTAGCTTCGAGTTAAGGGGGTTGGGCAGGTTCAGGTTGGTATCTTGTGGATGAGGGTAGCAGGGTGCGTTTGTTTATATTATATGTGTTGTAAGTATTTATATAAGTATATATATAATATATGTGTTGTGTGAGTTAGTATATACAATAGAGAAATGCCCGTGCCTGAAGGCATGGAGAAAATTTTGAACGTACATAATCGCGAAACAACGAAAATTTAAAAGTACGTAATCGTAAAATGACAAAAAAAATCGAAAGTGCGTAATCGCGAAATGGCAAAAATTTCCAATAAAGGCACGCATATAATTTTTAAAAGTTTAAAGTTGTGTATAATTTAAATAATAAATGTTTTATGTATTATAAGTGTAAATTTTCAAATTATTGAATCGTCTAAATTTAAGTCATAAAATTTCTTTTACTATACAAATGTGTAAGCAATTTTTAAAAAAATGGGTAGAGTCCCCTTTGTTTATAAGATTTTCCATCCTGTTTAAGAAATTAAAAATTAATCCAACAAAACAAATAGTCTGTTTTGGACCTCGTATAAGCAACATAATCCAAATATACTCAATTACATTGAATCAAGGCAAACTTTAAATAAACCAAAATTTAAAGCATCTAAATCCAAATATAAGTTTTACATCAAACATCTCATAAATTTTGCTAGCAGATGCGAAGTAAAATTCGTGGTCCTGACACCACGTTCTAAAATCCTAGATAATTATTAAAGTCTTCTACATCAAACATCTAAAGAGATAAAGCCACTATAGATGAAGTACAATAAGAGGATAGAGCATCTAAAACAAACATATTTAAACATGTGAGATTGAAAATAAAATACAAAGATGATCTGTAACTTATCCCTTATATTAAGAGTGAAGTAGTACCTTACATTAAGAGTGAAGTAGTAGTGAAGTGGGAATCAACTAGTGAAATATCACCAATGCTTCAAAACAGAGAGTACTAATAGAGTATTTCTCCAACTTTTAAGAAAGAAAGAAAAAAGAAATTTGAAGAAAAAAATGAGTACATAAAATTGTAGACAAGTTGTGACTAATAATAGAAAATTCCAACTTTATATTTTAATCAAGCAATATCAACATGGCATAAAACAAAATACTGAAATAGTATTGATAAAATAAGCATTTTGAACTGCATACTTAGTAAATGTCACTAATCGATAAAAAAAACTTTTATGCATTTTTGTAATCAATTAACACAACTTTTTTAACAACCGATATAAATAATAGTGACGAAAACTAGCTGACCTTAAAATGAGATACTTGAATGGCAAAAGGACATCTAAGTCATCTACATGAGTAGATAAAGGCTATATTTGCAGAGAATTGAGCATTGCAATAAAAATAACAGGCATGTTTACAGAATACATTAGATTAAGATCATACTAAAAGCAATGAAAATGATATAATAAAATGTGGTTGTGGTTGTGGTTGTGGTTGTGGTTGTGGTTGCTACACAACTCAAAAATATTAAAAACTTCAAAATCTAAATTTTATAAACATAAAAATAGGAAGAATAGATGTTACCATGGATGAGTGCGAAACATTCACGGATGTAGAATGCTTCGTGGGCTACATGTTCATATTCTCTGATAAAAATATGTATATAATATGAAAGGAGCTAATGAATTAGTCAATTTTGAATATATCACAATAAGAGTGTAACAATTGGAAAGTAAAGCTTCTATTAATTCATCCAATGAAAAGTAAAAAGTACACGTGTAACTCAAAGGAATCCCCTTGATTCTTTATCTGTAAATCAAAGTTTAACTGATATTTATAAGCAAGAAGAGTAACATTAATTAGATACCATCTGCATACACATAAAAAAATTCCACATTAATTGGATAACAATTAATGTTTCATAACCACCACATAAGTCAGGTGGAGGTTATGAAACATTAGTTGCATAATAAAAAGAATTTTTTAGAAAGTTCACATAAAAAAACTTAAATTTTTTACGAGCTCAAGTCATTTAATTTTCGATACCATCTCGAAATAATATGCCTGGGAGTTTCATTAAATCTACATTTCTATTGAACTCAATGACAAATAACATAAAATATTATGACTATTCAACCGCAAGATGTATAAGCCAATGCCTAAAAATTATTTAAAGACTGCCTAAAAATGATTTAAAGACTGATTTAAAGGTAAACATTAAAATTAAAAACAACAATTCTCCATTCACGCTTTTGAAAAAACACCCTTTTTGCACTATACAATGCATGCTAGTAAGAAACAAGTACAAAAACAAAAAGACTCGACTTCTATTTTGGAATGGGGCCAAAACTAATCTGAGTAACTCCACCAAGTAACCGAAGTAATGTATTACCTGTGAAATGGACCCAAAAATAGAATTCCAACTTTAAAATAATTGCAGTCTTTAATAGACTTGGAATCCCATATATAGGAGGTGTCTATTTGGTTGCTTGTTTGTAAAGAACTGGATCCAATACGATGTTTAGACTATAATGTAATAGCTTAATGATCAGTTTTATGTTTTTTGTTCTATTTTTTTGTTTTTCGGATCTATGCCAACATGATTACTCCTACACTAATAGCTAATGTCCAAATGATCTTTATACAACATGTATTTACCATGAAAAAAAATCACATGCATTACTTTAGTTAATATTCTCCATGGTTATCTAAACTCAAAGCAAGGTAAATCAAAACCTTCAAATTGGTTTGTAGTCATTCGGAAGGAACCAATCTATTTACATTAACTATAAATATTACCAATGAACTATGAGGCGATGAAGTATCCAATCAAACGTGTGGTGAGATGTCTCACCGATTGAGAAAACAATGAGGCGGATAAAGTATCAATCAGCTCAACTTTTATTTTTCCTATACAAAAAACAGCAAAAGAAACTGAGTGTACAGTTATGTAGGTATGTCGTATTTCACACTGTATCAAAAACCATTACATGGAACTACTATTTGTGTATAGAAAACAGTAAGCATGGCTAATATTATACTCATGAAATAATTTCTCATTTTGAAAATTAGATACATAGTCAATAATTGAATTAAATGGAAACTGAAATGATCATTGAGAAAATATAAACCAATAAATTTCTAAAAATAAAACCACAAACAAAAAGGACTTAAACCAAGTCATTACATTATCACATACTCATCACAACTATCCCACCTAACACATAAAATCAAAGCCTAACACTATATATAATATAAATTATGAATGAACATAATAATACTATCATTCATAAGACTATACATTTGTATATGGGCTTCACACATATGATCAAAAGGTTAAACACATAGGATCAAAAGGTTTCACACATGGGGAGATTGCATTAAATGTGATGGTGTCCAATGATTTCATTTTTGCTCTCACGCTCAAGAAGAGCATTTTTAGGAGGGATACTGATAAATATTGTGGACCTCAAGGCTTTGAATATAAGATGAAATCTAGGAGGATATTATGATTATTATTTAATTAGTATGAAATATTAGCAGATATGATTAAATTAGGATATATTTATCTTCATATTTAGCTGTAATTCAGTTAGTAGAATTATCTACCCTACTTAGGGCATTAGGTATCTTGGTACAAACAAAGGCCTTTAGCTCCCTTGTAAGCAAGCCATTATGAATAATTTATTATGATTTGAGAGAAATTTGTGAGATCGAATATTTTATTCTTCTGTGTATATACAACAGTCACTTTTACTTCTTTAGGGGTTGTTTGGCAATATTCAGAAGTAGTTGAGTCTAGGTCAGATCTCATTATGTTATATGTTCATTTGAAGTATAACTTTGACTTGGTAGCACATTTTGATTTTCTACCTTATTTTTTCTACACTTGAACCAGAGGTGACCACCAAAAGAAACCCAACTAAAAACTTTTTGTTATTAGTTAGCATGTGTTCCCTAAATTACAAAGTGACCCATTTTAGTTTTAGTTGAACTATACCTATATGAACCAAACCCTTATATTACTAAGATCATCTAAAGTAGTGTTGTTTCTAAAATCAAACCTTTCGATCCTATGTGTGAAGCCCATATAGAAAGTATTATTGTCTATTTGACATCTTTTATATAAATCAAAGCCTACATTGTATATACATTTGTAGATGATCTTTAAGCAACAGTTGATTTGCAATAGCCCTAGGCACCTTAAAATTCCCATATGTTGCAGCTGGCACAGTGGAATAAATACACAACAAACCTAAAGAAAAAACACACCCAACGCCACAACAAATTCCCCCATCACTGTAATATCCCGTGATTTTTTAATAAAATAATATTAGTGGGAATTAATTTACTTCAGTGAAATCAAATAATGGAAGTTGAGGGTAATTGAACTAGGCACTATTTATAACATTTAGAGGGACTTTACTAGTTTGGAATAAACCTAAATTGGATTTTATTTTAAATAAAAAGTATGTACATGTGCCACGTCATAATTAAAATATATTTTTGGATAAAAATATTTGGGACGCACTTTAGGAGGTGTTACGGGCTCGTTCAGACATTTTAGACCCTTAAGAGTGGTCTCGGTGTGTGTGTGTATATATATATATATATATATTGAGAGAGAGAGAGAGAGAGAGAGAGAGAGAGAGAGAGAGAGAGGAAGGCTCACCTACATCATGATGTATACATCACATCTAGTTCTAGGCCCTAAGAATTTTTTTTTTTAATTTTTATTTTTCCCTTGAAATTAACCTTCTATTCAACTCATATTCAAAAAATTAGATCAAAATACATTTTGTAGCTATTTTTAAAAATTCACAAAAAAATGCTGGCGCAGAGCCTTATAAATAAAGTATTTTCGGTAGTTTTTTGTGGATTTTTTAAAATTAGCTAAAAAAATGTATTTTGACCTAATTTTTAGAACATGCGTTTATTGGAAGGTTAATTTCAAGAGAAAAATAAAAAATTTGTAAAAACTGGTTTTTAAGGAGCTACAACTTGGTGTGATGTATGGATGATGTATAGAGCATGATGTAGGTGAGCTTTCTCCTATATATATATATATATATATATATATATATATATGTGTGTGTGTGTGTGTGTGTGTGTATGTGTGTGTTGTGTAATTATCGGGCTAATTAAATAATGTATTCGGACTCATTTGGGGATCCAAAGTTATGGCCTAAGGCCCAACTCGGGAATTGAAGAATAATTGTATTGTTTAATAATTGACCCGCTCATTTGGAGTTGCATCCAAGAACCCTAGACACAACCACCCAAGAGGAAGAGGAAGAGGAAGAACCACCCTAGGAGGAGGAGGAGAGTCTCCTATACAAATTTCAGGCAAAGATTCTCTTGCCATTCTTATTCAAAATATACAAATCTTATATTAATGTTCATTACATGCTTAGATTAAGATTTGAAACATGTTTAAGACTGCATATTTAGAGATCTGTAAACTAGTGCAGAAATTTATGATAATTACATGATCCATGCGTAGATCCGTAACCCCTCGTATTAAATCTATATTCTTGTGATTTAAAATTGAAGATTCATTGTAGAAAACATGTTGTAGGACCATCTAAACAAATATGGAAATTATTGGTGTAAGATGAAATCTTGGAGTTCGCATGTTCATGAGTTCTTGAAAGAATCGATTCGGTTTTGCCCAGAAATCTAGTTTGGGCTATTTTTGATGGTTTAGGCTTTAGGTATTCATCCAAGTGAGGGGTGATGGTTATTAAAACATATTGGGAGTATTATTATGGAATTATATACGTATTTAATCTGGGATGGGTTCGTGATATAAGGGTGCATGTGTAGTGACTTAGAGTACAAGTTAACTATATGAAGAGGACGATTTATGAGTGATTCGTGAACTAATCCATATGAAATAAATATATTAAAAGGCAGAGATGTGGCTAGATGATTTGAGTGACTTTGGTAGGGGCATAGAGGATAATATTATGATTAATTCAGGGTGAATTAAAATAAAAAGAAATACTTACTTGAGACAAGTTAAATGCATGTAATTAATGATTAATATTTCCTTATATTATTACCACATAACAATATTAGGTAGGAATATATCCTAAGGCTAGTGGGCTAAGTCTAAATGGTTAACATCGGTTGTGATAGTAGGTTGGGTGACACTATGTATCCATATTAGAGGATTTCCTACATATGTACATATAAACCTTATTCACGTTAGTTGACTCCTTATATATGTACATATAAACCTTATTTAAAAGGTAACAATAAGCGAATAATTATTAATAATCTGGAATAATTTAAGTCTAAGTCAAGAGGACAACATACTAAGATTATTAAATGTTTTGGTAAGGGTAGTAAGTGATAACTATAACTATAACTATAATCGTGTTGGTAAGGTTAGTTTGAGGATAACTATACCTATAATGGTTTTGAAAAGGTTCGTTTGGGAATAATTATACCTATAATGGTTTTGAAAAGGTTAGTTGGGAATAACTATACCTATATATTTAAAGAGAAATAAATTATAAAGCAAATGTGATTTAAGTTTAAAAGGCAATGTATGAGACTTAATATTTAATCGGGAAGCAGTCGTAGGATAACAACTTAAAATGAGTTATGGAATAATTGACTAAGATGTTATAGTTAATGATAGGACCCAGAATCACCTCTCTAGGGACGAGAGCCCCTATCTCCAGTTACTGAGGTTCCATAGGTAACTCATGGGTCGTTTCTAAGGGTTATCCAGATCAGGGTTGGCCTCGTAACTCATAACCTCGGCATCCAATAATTTGAGACCTCAGAGAAGGATTTTATCAATAGGGTCATTTCTCACCCACTAGCCCAGTCGACGTCAGGAAAGGGCCTTCTTAGTCCGCCTCGTCCTGGAATCCTTGGTCGAGACCATACTCGTCAGTTTCCAACATGAAATTAAGCACTGCATTAGTAACCTCATACTCGTCCAGGTCGAGACCTCTACAGACGGCACCACATTGTACGAGCAGTTGGGGGTTTCTAGGTGGCGTGTCCCACGTGGTAAATTATGTTATAACCAGATTATCCCCTCATGTGAGGGGATATTGCATCATCATTAGTTGCATGTGATGTGGATAGTTGTCATCATCTTATTGGAAGCCTTCATCATCACACACCTATTGCATTCTTAGGGGGTGCATTGCACCCCTTAGGAACTATAAATACTTGTCTTTTACCTCTTATAAAGGGGACACACATTAAAAACTCTACAGAAACTCTGTCAAACTCACTTTAAAAGAGATATATATTGAGTGTTTGCATGTTCAGGCCATTAGAGCCTTATATTAGTGGATTACACACAGTGCATAATGGACGTAGGCCATAATTTTGATGAATCACTTAAGTCTAGTGCTCAATGCCCCTTTGCCTCATCTTATTCTCTTACTGTTATATTGCTTGTTTGATGCCATTGTTATACCTATTTGATCCCATTATCATTGTGACCTGGTGGTACCATTTTTGGTATCATGAGTCTGGCGTCGTCTGTGGGAACGAGAATTATCATCTCTTCCCTTATCTAGATTATACTCATCGGAGTCTCTAGTGGTGAACAAATCATCCCCTTTTGTGGAGCTATTTCACCATTAAAAGAGCTCTTGTTGAGATTCCGTTGCTCAAAAGTCCCAGCGATTGGCACCCCATTGGGATTCTACTACCCCCAAAATTAATGAGGATATTGCTCACAAGGAAGAACAAGGTTTGCGATGGTTTTGGGGGTAGTAGAATCCCAATGGGGTGCCCATCGCTGGGACTTTTGAGCAACGGATTCTAAAAATGACCACGCGCTGGCCTCACTCTTCTCTGTGAAATCTCCATTACACATTAGTTCAAGCATAGACCGAGTAGTATAATCAAAACCCTCATATAAAATCTGGATTTGACGACCCAATTCGATTCCATGATGAGGACATTGCAGGAGCAAGTCCTTGAATCTTTCCATGTACATCCATAAAGTCTCTCCCTCTTTTTGATTGAAAGTATTGATAGCATGACGTATTGTTGCCGCCTTTTGGTTAGGGAAAAACTTTTGCAAAAATTCAACACTCAATTGATTCCAAGTGGTGATGGAATTCGGTTTCAGTGAGAGCAACCAACTCTTAGCCTTGTCTTTTAAAGAAAAAGGAAATAGTTTCAGTCTAACAATCTCGTCAGTGAGTTGTTGTAACTTAACCGTTCCGCAAATTTCTTCAAACTCACGCACATGGAGGTATGGATCCTCCTTTTCGGTGCCTCGAAAGATGGGAAGTAAATGAATTATTCCCGACTTGAATTCAAAGTTATTGGCATTGTGCGTGGGAAGCTGTATACACGATGGTTGACCTGCTCTACTCGGATATAGGTAATCCTTTAGGGCAGGAGTTGCTGGTTCATCTCCCATTTCGATGAAAATCGAGGTGCTACCTATAACAGTATCGGGAATATTTTACTCCACTCTAGCTAAACGACCAGTAGGATCTCGAAACCAACCTTGCATGCACTGCGCTCACTCGATTTTTTTATTTTTTTATTTTTTTATTTTTTTATTTTTTTATTTTTATTTTATTTTTTTATTTTTTTTATTTGGAAAGCAAATAATTCGACACAAGACCACAAAATTCCTAAGCTAACATAAAGCAATTTGGAGTTTATCTGAATTAGGTGAGGGGAAGTTCAATTTTTAAGATATAGTTTCCCGAGATTATTCGACGACAATCGGTCTCCGAAATAATCTCCTTAATTAAAGAGCTCCTAATTCTTGACGAGGGAGAATTTAAAAGACTACCAACTCCGGACTATCGCCTCAATTACCAAATTTTTCCTCCAGGTAGATGGTCGGTACGAAGACTCATTAAAAACCACCAATCCTAGTCAAGGTCAAAATGGCATCGATTTGAAAATTCCGTGTTTGGATTAGCTTTTAATTCTAGCCTTCAAAAGAATATGCCTATGAGCTATGTAATACCCTATGGCCAATGTCTAATAAATTTTAAATTAAAATTATGGCTTGGGTTATGCTGATGCTCGGGTAGCTTAATGATTTGTGGGCCAAGGAAGGGTGATTAAATCCCCACCTTATCTTAAAATTGGGTTTTGCCCTTAAGTGAAATTATGCAACGTGCTTATTGAAATTTGCAAAAATAGTTTCATGTAGGAGCACACAAGACTTACCTCCGGCGTGGACTTTTTACGGTCACTTGTTTACGCCGGGCAAAGTTTTATTTGACGTCGATCGGAGGGAAACGCCGTCTCCGTTTCAGTCGTCTCCGAGAGTACCTTGTGCGCGTGGTAAGATTGCACAAGTAACTTTAGCGCTTTTCCCACAGTTGCTTTCTTTTCCGTCCCCCCTTTTTTTTTTTTTCAGTCTCCTTGTTTTTTTTTTATCTGAAAAAGAACACAAAAAACATACCAAGCGTAAAGTGCAATAAAAATTATTAAATATAAAAATAATTACATATGCGCTTATCAGGAATTTTTACACTTAAAAAAAAAAGAACAAATAATAACCAAAAACACACTATAATAATGAATTTTTTTTTTTTTTTTTTGAATTTTAAAGTTTTTTTTTTTTTTTTTCAAATTACAGAGACTCGAAAATCTGGAAAATTCCCAAAAAAAAAAATGGTTATTTTCTAATTTTCCAAAATTTAAAGTACTTTTTATAACAAACTAGTGTTAAAAACAACTAGTTCCTCATAAAACACATTAAATCAGTTTTTTTTTTTTTTTTTTTTTTTTTTTTTTGGGGTCCACTAATTAAAAAAACGGATCTGGAAATTAAAAAAAAAAAAAAAAGTTTTTTTTTTTTTCAAGTTTTTTCAATTTTTGTGATAAACTAATGCTAAAAGTGCTATAAAAAAAATAAAAAACTTAAATCAGAATTTTTCTCTTTTTTTTTTTTGTAAATAAAAAAAAATGCTGCTGGAATATATATATATATATATTTTTAATATTCGGATTTTTTTTTTTAAAAATAAATAAATAAAACTAGTCCGAAAATCAATATTCTTAAAATCGACCGAAATCCCCGGCAACGGCGCCAAAAACTTGTTGTCAATTTTATAAAATACCGCAAGTGCACGGGTTTACCCTGGTAAGGTGTTTGACCGATATGCTATCTTAGGGGACGATGTTTGTATCGCCGATCCTAAGGTCGCTGAGGTGTACCTACAGACAGTTAAAGACTTGGGTGTAGAGATATCTATATAAAAAACCCATTTTCCAATCCGACCTGGTATCGATAACATGTGTTTGATCTCTACCCCTCACATGACGTTTGCCTCGGTAACAGATAATGCCGAAGCTTGACCGCTGTGAAATACAGGCACAAACACATCTTCTCAGTTGGAGTTTTTCTCTTGCCCCTTAATTAATTGAAATATAGCGGGTGTAAGTACGGGTCGAACCCACAGAGATTTCGTCAATTCATAAAATACCGATCTTCCAACTAGACAATGAGTGTATAAATATGGATGAGTTTGAATTAAAACAAGAGCAAATTATATAAATGACTACAAATGAACAAGTGATAATATCAAATATGGGAGAAAACTAGGACGTCGGATCCATCTATCGAGTTTAATTAAAGTTGTATGTCAAGTTAATTCCGTACTTTCCCAACTTTATAACTCAAAATATACCGACTCTCGTCGCGTGTATTTCGGAAAATAAAACATTACACGTTCTCAAAATATTTTTATGTCTCTTAAATTAGACACCTTAAATCCCTATTCCCTCGAAAATATCAAATTTCAAGTTTGAATATGTATTTAAGCATGAGATATCAAAACAACTTAATGCAAGTATAGCCCATCAAAAATTACAACTCCAAATACTCAAAATATGATTTATCAAATTATTCTGGAGGTTTAAAACACACTCTCGTGTCGTTTTAAATGAATACCGAATTTTTATTATCAATTAATACATGTGGGGAATAAATACTGAATTAAATTAAAATGCACAAATTAATTAATCACGATAAATTTCACCTAGTCCTAGAAATAAAATTACTCACGCATCATAAATGGAACACGAATATCGCAAGATGAAATAATCATTTTTTTTTAATAATAATCAACTTACAAAATTTTGAGTCCAAGACTTTGAGCCCTTACACAATTATATCTTCCCAAATGTGTCTCTCTCCTCTTCTAGTTTTTTTTTCTCTCCAAATTCACTCCCCTAATGTGTGTCTCCCCCCTTCTAGCTTTTATAGGAAGATAATGAAGTTTAGGGTATTTTTGGAAATTTACAATATTTATTAAAATAATAAAATAAACATGTGTAGGAAATAAAGTAGGTGGGTGGTGGGTGGATGTATTAATGGAGAAAATCTAGTGTGGATTTTTTTTAGAAGAAGAATAGAAAAGAAATGGATAAAGAATGATTTAAAATGAATTATTTATGAACAAATAGGTTGAAATTGAGGGTGGAAAGTGAAAATAGGGTAGTAGGTGCAATGCTCAAGGAAGAAATCTTGCCAAAATGAGCTGCCTTTCGGCAGAAAAAGAGGGAAAAAGGGTGGAAAAAGGACCTGCCGAGTTGGCTCACTGGGTTGGCGAGTTGACTCGCTGAAGAAAAGGATTTTCGTCCACAAAAATAATCATCAAGCAGCAGGAATCGAACTCCTGACCTCCCTTGGGCAAAACACGCCCCTAACCAGCTGAACCAACCGCATATTCATTAAACAAACCGCGCGAAATATATTTAACCCCAATATCTGACCAACTTTTCAAAATTACAAACAAAACCCCAAACTCGATATCTTCTTCATACGACTTCCGATTGACGAACCGTAAGAACCGACGTGATCCTCATTTCGGGAAAAATAATATTTCAGAAGTGTTCGGGTCACGGGGTTTGACTTTGGGTTTGACCCGGGGCATTGACTTTTGACTTTATTTCGGCTTCGAACTTTGAACGACCATAACTTCTTTATTTCAACTCCGATTGATTCGCCATTTGAACCCAGGCGTCCCTTGATTCAAGACCTTCAATTTTCATGTTTTATCCGAGTCCGAAATAAATCTTTTGAATTTACACTTTTGCCCCTGAAGTTGCGTAGGTTCCCCTTTTCATGTTCAATTTGCGTCCCGTCATCGCCACTTTCTTTCTAAACCTGTCAATACTCAAAAACAACCTTGTACAAGATATTAGCAGCGAGTATTTAAGGTTGTGAAGTCCTCATAATTGCATTTATTAACCCCATTTATTCTAAAATTTGTATTTATCTTTAAAATAACAAAAATGGCTATAAAAGTTGTTTATTTACAATGCAACGGGGTTAACAAGTCCTAGATTTGGGTGTAAATAATACAAAATAATGCACTCATCATGAAACATGGCATCAGAATTTCCACCTCCAACTGACCATCCTAACTCTAGTCACGCGCCTCATCGGCTAGAGATAACGGAGGTGGCGACGTTGAAGTCATTGGTGGCCATTCAATAGGCAATACAAGAAACACTACCGCCTTTAGCCAAAATGTGTTAGTAAGACCCACGAGGATAATACCGTAGATGATTACTTCAGCATCCATGAAGCAGCATCCAGACACCAGGGTACTACCCCAGGCGTCACGTAAGGAGTTACCACCTCTTCAACGGAGAAGAGACGTTGCTGACCCTAAGCACTTACGCCTGGCGAGGTAATATCAACATTGCCTGGAGGATAGGTATGATCACTATGAGGCTGAGGATGCTCAAGTTGAATGTTAAGAGCCATATGAAGTATCAAGAAACACTATACGCCCTATACAATCTAGCCAATGACACAACAGGAGGCCTTGTCATGACGATCAACCACGGGGCTCAGCTTTTGACCGATTGAGCATAGGGTCGGCCTTTGAAAGGCTCGTCCCAGTGGGTGATCCTAGAGATCGACTGTCCAAGTCAAGGAGCATTATCGGCTCCACAAGAGAAGGAGCAGGGTGTTGGCCCCAATGCATCCGAGATGAGCGGTTGGGAGAAGTGAATAGTCGATACATGTCTGTGGTAAGGAAACCTTTGGTTCAGCCGACAGAAGTGGAAGGAGATAATATCATCCAGGCCGATGTTATATCAGCGACCGAAAGACACTGGAATGACTCAATTGAGAGGTTGGAAGATAAGATTGGAGACATCCTCAAAATCCGAGATCCCTTATATGGGGGATATTCAGACGGCTCTCCCTTTGTGTCTAGGATTATCAATTTTCCAACCCTGACCAAGTTCAAGCCACCAATGATCACTCGCAAGTATGATGGGAGCAGTAATCTGGTTCACCGCATCGAGATATATCAGTCAGCTACAGACATTTACTCAGTCTCAGATGGGATGAAGTGCCATGCCTTTTCAAGCACTTTGATCAAACCAGCCCATGTATGGTTCACTTCACTCCTAAAGAGTTCAATTAAGAACTTCAAGCAACTCGCAGAGAGGGTCATACACAACTTCTGTTTTGGGGTAAGAGACCAAAAGAAGACTACTCACTATTATATGTCAAGCAGGGAAAGAATGAAAGTGTCAGGGAGTACATAGCAATATTCAACAAGGAAAACTTAAAAGTTGAGTATTATAAATAAAGTATTGCAATGATAGCACTGATAGGAGGTCTACAGAAGGGGAAATTTCTCTGGAAGCTTGTTAAGGACCCACCGAAGTCTATGTTCGAGTTGTTAGCAATGGTTGGTAAGGTCATGAACATCGAGGAGGCTATGGTAGCAAAGTATGAGGATAAAAAGGGGACGATCAGTGGGGGTAAGTTCTAAAATAAGAGTAAAGACGAAAAGAAGAGATCAGCAGATAATAAGTTTATCGACTACACTCCCCTTACGGTCAGTTATGAGAATATCTTAAATGAGATCAAGAATGAGCGGCCCCTAAGCTAGCCCAAGAAATTGAAAGCTCCTCTTCACAAGAGGAACAAAAGTCTATGGTATGAATTCTACTAGGATCATGGGCACTTGACTGACAATTTTTTTCTCTAAAGGATGAAATTAAGAAGATATTGAAAGTAGGTAAGCTGAAAAAGTATGTAGATAATCGTAACTCAAAGGGAGCCCAAGATTACACCCAGAGGATGAAGAGAGATGGAAGTGTGACTATGATGGTCCAGCAAGACAAGACGATAATGAGTCAGATGACTGTGATGATGATGATCGTGACCTCCCCCTAAGTTTGCTGATCCAAAGGGTCAGCTTAATGTGATCTCTCATAGGGTCAAAATGATCTGCGGGGGACTCACTGGAGGAGGAAAAGAGGTCACCAATAGGAAAGCACATGTAGCAGAGGCCAAAGCTCTTCCTAAAAAGCTAAAAATTGTGAACTCAACTACATTGGAGCCTATGAAGGGTAAGAGAACCAAGGTTGATATGGATACATTAATAGTTGGTTTCTCGAGGTTAGATTTCAATCGAATTCTAGCTCCACATGATGACCCCATGGTCATCACCACTCTTATTCATGGTTATGAGGTTCCAAGGATTCTTATCGACGGAGGCAACTCAACTAATGTCATGTTCTGGGATTGTTACAAAGGCTTAGGTCTGAGTAAGAAAAGGTTGATCCCATACCACTAACCACTCATCGAATTCAGTGGAGGGAAAGTGCAGCTATTAGGAATATATGAGATGGAGGTGAGAGTGGGGAACACTTGGCCAAAATGCCTCACGAAGAAAATAAGCTTCTTCATAATTGATGAAACTATCTACTAGGCATATAACATCATTCTTGAAAGGGTAGCCCTTAAAGAGTTTGAGGTCATGCCCTCAACAGTCCACCAGATGATAAAATTTTTGATCCTATATGGGGTAGGGGAAGTTCAGGGGGATCAGGTTAAGGCGCGTGAATGCTACTTCAACTCAGCTGAGGAAAGGGATGCATACAAAAGCGCCACTACAACTTATAACATCAATACTCTAGATCCAAGAGACAAGAAGAAACTAACAAAGGGTGAGTCCAATGAGGAGGTAGAATCCATCGTCCTCAATGAGGATAAGCTGGAAAAAAACATCCAAATTGACAAAGCCCTAAAGAAGGAGGTTAAAGAAGAGCTGATTAAGTTATTGAGGAAGAGGCAGAGCATCTTTGCCTAGAGCCACGAAGATATGCTCGGTATTGACCTAGAAGTTTTATGTCATAAACTTAATGTGGACAATGATGTTAAACCGATATGACAAAGAAAAAAAGTTTACTCACAAGAGAAGTATGAAGTTATTAGGGAGGAAGTAAAGAAATTAGAGAAAGCTGACTTCATCCAAGAAACCATTTATCCCAACTGGTTGGCAAATGCTGTCATCATCACAAAGGCCAATGGCAAATGGAGGACGTGTGTTAACTTCACAGATATGAACAAAGCATGCTCGAAAGATAGTTTCCCCTTGCCCAAGATTGATCATATGGTAGACGCTATATCCAGCCGTGAATTAATGAGTATTATGGATGCTTACTCAGGTTACAACCATATATTCATGGATCCGATCAATGAAGAGAAGACAGCCTTTATTACTGATAAGGGGACCTATTGCTACAAGGTCATGCCCTTTGGGTTAAAGAATGATGGGGCAACATACCAGAGGTTAGTCAATAAAATGTATAAGGACCAGATCGGGAAGACAATGGAAGTGTAAGTCTACAATATGTTGACAAAAATCCTCAAGGCCGACACTCATGTGGCTGACCTTGAGCGCACCTTTGACATGATAAACCAGTACCAAATGAAACTCAACCCCTCCATTTGTGTCTTAGGCATGAGAGAAGAAAAGTTTTTCTGATTCATTGTGAGTTAAAGGGTAATCGAAGCCAACCCCAAGAAAACCAAGGCCTTATTGGAGATGAAGAATCCTATGATGATAAAGGATGCACAGAGACTGACTGGAAGAGCGATAGCATTAAATAGGTTTGTGTCTAGAGACACTGATAAATTATTTCCTTTCTTTAAAGTATTGAGAAAAGTTATTTAATGGAACGATGAGTCTGATATAGACTTTAAAGATTTGAAGTCCTATCTCGGCTCTCCACTCCTATTGTCTAGACCAATTCAAGGAGATAAACTATGTCTTTACCCAGTAGTGTCAGAGTAGGCCATCATTGCCTCTATTATAAGAGAAGAGGATGGAGTTCAAAAACCAGTGTATTTCAATAGTAAGGCACTCTACGGGGCCGATCAGAGGTACCCCAAGATGGATAAATTAGCCAATACACTGATCTATGCCTCAGATAGGTCATCCGCAAGCCTGAGAAATCAGGAAGACTAATGGCTTGGGTAATCAAATTGGGAGAGTCGACATCATCTACCAACCAAGAACGGTTATTAAGGGGCAAGACCTAGCTGACTTTGTGGCCGAGTTCACTTGGGACGAGGTCAACATTGAAGATATTGATGCTACAGCTTATAAGCAATAAAGCAGAGTATGTCCTCTCCCGACCGAAGCCGAGATGAGTTCAACAAGAAATATAGTGTCTGATAATGAGGAGGAAAGGTATCTCTTTAAGAATGGAGCCCTGGAAGAGGGAAGTTTTTCACTAAATGGTATTATGTGGAGCCTCTTTGTTGATGGGTCTTCATGTGAGAATGGAAGTGGGGCAGGATTGATAGTGTCAGCTCCAGATGGGATCGATATTTAGTATGCGTTTAGATTCAACTTTAAATCTTTCAATAATTAATCTGAGTACGAAGCCCTCCTATAAGGTCTCTCCTTTTCCCAGGCACTAAATATTAGCCAACTCCTTATTCATAGTGATTCCAGGTTATTTGTTAATCAAATTTTGGGCTATACTATGCTACAGATGACAAAATAGCAAAGTACCTGGGAAAGGTTAAGACATCGTTGAAGCATTTCGTAGAAGTAAAATTAAAGAGGAAACCTAGAGTGGATAATGGCCGAGTCGAGGCTCTGGTAAGGTTAGCTTCAGCCACCAAAACTAAAATTAGAAGAACAGTCCCGATAGAGATTCTCTATCGGTAGACGATCGAGGGAACAGAGAGTCCGTCGAATTTTGTTTCAATGTGAGTATGGGAGCTTCCTGGATGGATCCTATTGTTCGCTACATTAGATATGGGGAGTTTCCTGAGTCCAAAGTCGAGAAAAATAAGTTGAGGTATAAAGTTACCAAGTTCTCCCTTATAGGAGACATTTTATACAAGAAGTGGTTCCTTCTTCCTCTCCTCAGATGCGTCCATCCATCTGAGGTAGAGTATGTTTTGAAGTATATGCATGAAGGATCATGTTCCAATCATATTAGAGGAAGGTCGTTAGCTAAGAGGATCATCACCCAGGGTTATTAGTGGCCAACGTTAGCCAAAGATGCAGTTGCATACGTCAAGAAGTACGACAAATTCCATAGGTTTAACGCCATACCCCCATCAACATCATCAGCCTCTTACCTCCATTAAATCTCCTTGGCCTTTCGCAGTTTGGGGGATTGACCTGGTTGGACCACTACCAATAGCTGTGAATAACTATCATTACTTGATCGTGGCGATCGATTATTTTTCAAAGTAGGTAGAGGCCGAGCCGATGATAATAATAATAGAGAAGAAAGAAAAATATCAACTGTAGGTACGATCTACCCAATACTCTAATTTTTGATAATAGAACATAGTTCAAGAATGTCTCCCTAAGTAAATAATGTGAACGATTCTGCATCAAGCCATTGTTCTCTACTCCTGGCCGACCCCAGACCAATGGGAAAATATAAGTAACAAACAGGACGATCCTTGATGAAATCAAGAAAAAATTAGAAGATGCCAAAGGCAGGTGGGTTAAAGTAGTATATGTTATCCTTTGGGCTTAGGGGACGATGGAGAGGATGCCTACTAGGGAAACCCCATTTATGTTGGCTTATGGTTCAGAGGTAGTAGTGCCAACAGATGTAGGTCTCCCTAACCATAGGGTTCAGACCTATGACCCGAAAGATAACGTTATTGAACGAAGACTTGATTTGAACCTTATAGAAGAAAGGAAAGAAGATGCTAAGGTTAGGTAAGTTACCTACCAGTAAAGGACAATGAAGTTCTATAATAAGAGAGTAAAGGCACGCCCATTGAATGTAGGAGACCTGTATTGAAAAAGACATGGCAGAAGCCTAACAAGCTTCATTCAAATTGGCATGGACCATACAGAGTGGTTGAAGAGGTTGTGTCAGGGACGTATCGATTGGAAAATCTGGAAGGATAGCCACTCTCCAACCCATGGAATGGCAACCACCTCAAAAAATATTACCAATAAGATTTCAGTTTTGCTTGTTTCTTTTCCTTCGATCGTAGTACATGTATATGAGGATCAAATAATGAATGAAATTCAATAAAAAAAACTCAAGCATTCTCTCATACTTTGTATATTTGTTTGAATATTTGTAGTTGCAGCCTTAAGTTTCCCTAGGTGATACGACTGTCCAAATGGGGTTGACCTCATCATGGACTGACAATAACATCGAGGGGACTTATGATTAAATACCATAATTTATTGGATCCAAATTTAAAAATCACTTAATTGTGGTTCATTTACTAAACATCATTAATTTGGTGGTTATGCTCTCTCGGACGAGACGACAATGCATGGACAAGACAACACTCTCCATACACTCTCAAAATAATGAGAGGGGACTTGTGATTAAACACCATAGTTTAGTGGATTCAAATTTAAAAATCACTTAGTTGTGGTTTATTTACTAAACATCATTAATTTGGTGGTTATGCTCTCTCGGTCGATACGATAGTGCATGGACGAGACGACACTCTCCATACACTCTCAAAATGATGAGAGGAGATTTGTGATTAAACACGATAATTTGGTGGATGGAAATTTAAAAATCACTTAGTTGTGTTTCATTTACTAAACATTATTAATTTGGTGGTTATGCTCTCTCGGTCGAGACGACGGTGCATGGACGAGTCAACACTATCCATGCACTCTCAAAATGACGAGAGGGGACTTGTGATTAAACACCATAACTTGGTGGATTCAAATTATGACTCATATTCCTTAGACATCATTAAGTTGGTGAAAGGAGAGATAAGACTTGCGTCAATTCAAATAATCCTATTAATAAAAAGGTTGGAGCAAGCATAACACTGACGGAAACAGAAATTTCATTCATCAACAAAAATGAGATTACAGCAGTACAAGGCCAGGAAAGGCCAACTATCATTACAAAGAAGCAAAAATAAGAAAACTACGAGAGATTAAAGTTACAGACTGGCATTGTCACCAACCGGGGCCGACCTATCGCCACCTGCCAGAGTTGCCCCATTAACCCCAACATTTATGATATCGGCCCCATCACCATTAAGGCCTAAATCAGTTATGTTCTCGTTGGTATCCGTGACTTCAAGGGGGTTGGTCTCCACAGGGTCGGAGGGGTTCTCAACATCAGCCAAGGAAGTTTGGAGATGTAGGTCACTAAAATAAAGGCCTGAGAATTCATCAGGGGATTAATCACTAATCTCAACAAGTTTGATGGCAGCCCATGGGCCGATTGTCTTGATGCCCCTCTCCAGGTACTCAAAAGTGTAGTCTTCAAACTCTTCAGACTCCTTGAACTCGGCTATAGATTATGCTTTGTCCTTGTCCAAGGCTCCCTTAACAGTAGCATCAATCTCGTCCTGCTTGCTATCGGCCAAGGACTACAGATCTTTTTTATGAGTAGTCTTTAGTGTTGAGACTTGGTTTGTGGACTCTTACGGATACGTCTTTGCATTATGCAACTCATTTATCAGATTATTCTCCATGGTGATAGCCTCCTTCCCTTTTGGAATCAAGGGAAGCTTCTAACCAATCCAATCTCCAATACGATGAAGAGAGACTGTGCCCTGTAAAATAATAGGGAGATAAGTCAGTATGAGATATAAGCAAGGAAGAGAGTACACACAAAAAGTTTATAAAAAGTACCTGAACAACCCTATGAAGGGCAAATTCAGTCAAGAGAGAGATATCCATTGACTGGAGGAAATGTTTATCGGCCACAAAGATAAGAGAGCCGATACCATCTATGTCATATTTTCCATGGCCGATGATGCTCTCATCAGTAATATTTAGCTGCAACAGTCGAGCAGCCAGTGCATCGTCGAACGAGATCGGAATGGCTTGAGTAGGAAGATTTTTCTTTGGGGGACGAATGGTTATGGTGTCATCGACTTTTTCTTTTCTTCCCAGCATCGTCAGCTCGGCTGGGGCCACCAGTAGTTGAGTTTTTTGTCTGGGTAATAGGGGCTTTAGTTCTTTGGCCATGCTTGCTAGCAAGTTTTCTCAAGTTAGGGTCCACTATGTTCCAAAGCTCGTCTGATATGCCTTCGGGACGACCTATTAAAGATAAAGCTTAGAGATAAAATATCGGTAATTTTAAAGTACGAGATAACAGTTAGCAAAGTTAATTACTTGCATAGCTCGGTAAGGGAGCCAGCTCCCAGACCTGTCTGAGGTAAATAATATGAAGTCATTAGATACTCAAACTTCATGAGACGATATTTATCACCTTGTGTACGAATCTTTTCGACCTTTTCAAAGACCTCACGGTTCAAACCCGGATTAATTTTAGCCGACGTAGAGACTTTTCCCCACTTCAACGGGGTCCTGGGCTCAGAGGTCCCATAGTCTTGGTTTGGACTAAACTCCCAAGCCCTAAAGATAAATAAGTAATAGGGTTTCCAATTGTGGTTGAAGTTTGGGTGACCAACAAGATCTTCTTCTCAGACTTCTTAGCTACGAGATGGTAGCAACCAGGTTGAATATTAGGGGACAAAGATGTGTAAAAGGCAAGAAATATGCTAATTGGAAGGTAAGTTTTTTGGATTGTCTTCCAAAGGACAATAGAGCCAAAGATAACTCTCCAAGCATTCGGAGAAAGCTGAGAGGGGGGAAGTTTTAAATGAGACAGAATGGCTCGGATTACAGGGTGAATGGGCTGGCAGAAGCCGAGCTTAAACATCTCCTCGTAGACACACACTTCACCCTTTCGACCATGAAAGTCTCTCTCCTCCTTAAGAGTCTTTCTCATAAAAATAGAAGAATCTATGATGTATATATGCCTCCAGACCAATAGGTCGACTTTCGATACAGTATTCTCATATTCCTCAACAACAGACGTATTAACCTCACTATCCTCACTATTGTTTTCCAAAACACCAGTTGAGGAATATTTGGGTCACCACTAGGGAACCTCTGTGAAAACTTTGCTCCAATTGCAGTAGAGAGAGGAATTGCCACATTAGATTCAAGTATTTAAACAGGGTTAGATTGATCTGACGTCTTGGATCTTTTGGAGGACAAGACGTACAAAGAAGCCTCGTTCATATCAGACCCTTCAGCTTGGGATGAATAACAGTCCATGGCTTCCTCGCTTGAATCAACACCCTCGATCGGTTGAGAGTTAGACATACGGTCATCAACTGATGAGGATGACTCAAACATTGGATCATAAGGTTCAGTAACTTAGGGGTATATAACAGCTAGGGGAGGTGGATAGATTGGACAAATGGGAAAGGCCTCATACTTAGAATTCTCGTCTTCCTCGGACTCTATCCTCCTAATTAACTTCTATCTGAGGTTGGGAAACTTCTCGGCTAAGCTATATAGACGTCTTTATTGGGTTGCGAGACCCCCGATTTTAATTTTCTTTAATAAAATTAAATATTGTTTCCTTTTATATATATTCAAGATGCAGAAGCAAAAAGAAGTATAATGGTTCAATAAACAATTTTAATTTCAATTTCAAATAAAACTTAAATGAAAATTAAATAAACACTCACAAATATTAAATTCCACTTAAACCAATTAATTCAAGTCCTCGAATTTGCCTAGTCATAATTTTTCATTTAAACAAAATAGGCAAAACTAATTTTAAAACATCACTTGAATTAAATAAATAATTACCCAATTTTTATATTAGCACCAAAATAAATAAATAGTGATTAAACCAATTTTATCTTTTTAACCTAAGCATCCATTCTAGGTGAGTGCGAAAGATAAAATAAAAATAATAAATCACTACGCCGCGATGTACGAGGAAAAACTCAAGACGGGAAACAACCTCGGACGGACCTAGCCACAAATCCACTAGATACGGATTTACAAATACAAGACAGAAAGGCTTACAACACACGACTCGATCCCTCTCAAGCCCCGACGCTTCTTCTTGTAGATACCTCTTCCTAGCGGATAACCTTGGAGCTCCATCGCGGTCTCGGAATCCACCAATCGGACTTCATATGGTCACCGTCACCCGAACTAGGAGCCGTTCTCCAAGTAGGTAAATCAACATAAAACAGCTTCTTCTTTGTGGGATTTAGAAGCAAACCCAAACACTCTCTTCAATTCGGTGTAGAGATAAACCAGGTGCCAAACTCCAAGCAAGATGCATGTATATGAACTTGGATACATAAAACTATGGGTGAAAATTAGAGTGGTAAAAGATTTTCTCTTTGAAAATTAACACTCAAAACTTGATCTTTTTCTCTTTATGATTTTGCTCTCTAAACACTCTCTAGGAGTTAGAAGGATATGAAAAAGATTAATTCATAAAAGTGATTCCCGCACATATTAAAGTCTGAAAATAGTTGGTTAAGAATCAAGTGGGGAAGTGGGTGAAAACTGCTCAAAACTGCCAGAAAACTGTTCTCGCTGGAAACTCGTTCGAACGACATCTCGTTCGAACAAGTCTTCTAACGAAGTTCCAGTATGACTTCGTTAGAAGATCGTTAGAAATCTCGTTTGAACGACAATCTCGTTCGAACGACATTTCGAACGAAGTTCCAGTATGCCATAATGGGAAGTCGTTGGCAAGTTCGTTTGAACGACAAACTCGTTCGAACGACTCTTTCGAACGAAAAACCAGAAAGTAGGAAAATTCAATTTTAGCCCAGAAAACTTTATAAACTAAATTAAAGTTTTAATTAGAAATCTTTCTGAAAATAAAAACGCAGTTTTAGATAAACCTAATACCCAATTAAACTTGTTCCAAGTTCCTATATATATAATATTGTATGCATACCTTGGGAGCATGGAACCATAGTTGATGACGTAGAAACGAGGCACGCAAACCGTCATATTGATGAAGCTTTATACTCTTTGCCGCTACGTCTTCAACAAACACTTCATAGGCTTGAGAATATTACAATTAAATAAAATTCTATGAATAAATGTTTTTGTCCAGAATTGAGCCAAAACTATATATGGACTCAATTAGAAATTTGTGTCCTTACAGTCTTAACATCAAAGGACGAGACTCAAATTAGGTGAAAATTAGCAAAGGAACAAATAACTCACAACTTTGACTTCAGTTGACCAAAGATCAAATAGGAAGTTGAAATGTTTTAAAGAACGAACTTCAAGAATACAGCCTTGAAGTTGGATGAAAAAGATGACCGAAGGTCACTAGAAAAGGCATAAAAGGTCAGAAAACCCTCAAAGTCCCCTCCAATCAAGTCCCAACCACCAAAGAACACCCTAAGGAGGGTCTAAATAGTGCCAAACACACTTAAATCCTTGCCAGAAAATTCAAAACTCACCGAAAAAATTGTACACAACCTAACTAAAAGATTTTAACGAAAAGAAGAAGAAAGTAAGAATGGTTACCTAAAGAGCTAAATGTCGGAGAAAGAAAGACAAAGAGGCTACGCAGTTGCAAAAAATAGGGAAAGCTAGAGAGAGAGGAATAGGTGGGAGCTTTTGGGCTTAAAGAGGAGAGAGAGAATTTTAGAGTTTAAATATCAAGGGAATAATTAATCACGTTTTCCAATGTACAACATCATTTGAGTCATGAATTCTAAAGCACTCAGCCACCAAATCAATCTTGGGATAGATGCTACTCAACCCGAACTATGACATGTGTCACTCTCTTATGCCCCAAGTTGTATCTAATCGACACATTAGAAATGTCTCATCAGAGGACAAGGGAGACTTATACCCCCAACCACCTCTTCATATAGATGACTTAGGGCTAGGGGTTAATTGATAGGAGCAAGTATGACCTCGTCTTGGGATAAGAGCCCCTATCTCTAGTAGTCGAGCTTCAACAGGGAACTCACAATTGTCTTTAAGGGTCGTCCAGATCAGGGTCGGCCCAGTAACTCATAACCTTAACATCCAATAGGCCGAGACCTCAGAGAAGAATTTCATCAACAGGGTCATTTCTCGTCCACTAACCTAACCGAATTCAAAAAAGGGCCTGCTTAGTCCACCTTGGCCTGGGCTCTTTTGTCAACACCATACTCATCAGTTTCCATCATGAAGTCAAGCACGGTATAAGTAACCTCGTAATTAGCCAGGTCGAGACCTCCACAGACGACACCATATCGTACGATCAGTGGAGGGTTTCAAGGTGGCGTGTCCCTCGTGGGCAATTCTGTTATAACCAGATTATCCCCTAACTTGAGGGGATATTGCATCGTCATTAGTTACATGTGCTGTGGACAGCTGTCATCATCTTATCAGAAGCCTTCATCATCACATACCTACTACAACTTAGGGGGTGCATTACACCCTTTAGTCACTATAAATAGTTGTCTTCTACCTCTTGTAAAGGGGACACAAGAAACTCTATTAAACTCACTGTAGGAGAGATATAGCTTGACTGTTTGTATGTTCAGGCCATTAGAGCCTTATCTTAGTGGATTACACACACTGCACAGTAGACTTAGGCCATAATTCGACTGAACCACTTAAATCTGGTGTTAAATCCCCCTTTTCCTCATCTTATTCTCTTACTATTATATTGCTTGTTTGCTACCATTGTTATACCTGTTTGAGCTCATTATCATTGTGACCTGGTGGCACCATTTTTGGTATCATCAGTTAAGCTAAGAAGGATGTATTATATATGGATTGAGATTTCCTCGGAGAAGGGTAGTGTGACACCCCACCCAATAAAATATAGGGTGATCAGTCATTTACCAAATTTAAAACAGAATGTTCAATTGGTTCATTCTTAGCATCACTGTCGAAAAACTTATAAACATATTAATCACCTAATATAGAATTAAGCTAGGAGTAAAAAACTTTCTCCTTTTTACATATGACCAAATAAAACCATTTCTCTATTTTATTATGAAAATGTAAAACCATTCATCATACACATGATTATACTAAACATGGATCAAACACTAGAATAAATAAGACTGGGTAAAAAACTCCCAGTTCAAAACTCCAAATTCACGTACTCATAGTAATATTCCATCCAACTAAAATAGCTGCAAAGTAAACTGAATAATAACTCTGGGGGAATGGGCGACACATGCCCCAACTGACATGTCTAGATAACTGAATGGAAATGATGGAGGTATCTACTACAAGGACCTACAGCTTCCACAACAGCTGCAGCACGTAAAATAATCCAACTCTCTAGTTCTGGTATCCCTGTGGCTGAGCACCTGATATGATACATATATATAGCAAAAGAGAGAAGATATGCAAGATACGGGTCAGAGCCCGATGTTTTAAAAATATTTAGCAAGTATTTAAAAATGAAATGAAGCAAGTATTATGTGCATGTTAGATATCGCACTCGCATGAGATTCTCACCTCTCATCTATTGTGCACGCCTAACGTACATCTAACCCACACTAGCCAACTTACCCGACCTAACTAGTTCGAAATCATAATATCATCATCTATATTCTCCAGTAGTATTCCCTACTCTAACATGAACATAATTATTACTAAAACACGCAAGTAATAAACACTTGCCTCGAATATGATGGTCTGATCCGTTGGTGATGTTGGTATAGACGCATTCCGTTCTTTGCAATCTACGCGTTGGTGGTCACGGTGGTGGAAGATGATGCCGAAAGGTTTTGGCTCTTTGGGATTCTCTCTCCCTCTCTCTCTAAGACACTCTCTTGAGTTTTGTGGTTGTGAGCCTTAACTTCTCCCACATATCTGATATACCACATTCCCAATTTTCGTCCATTTAGTCTCTCCAAAAATTAAAATTATAAAATTACCCCTACGGGGTGCCGGTTTGGCCTAAAATCTCTCGGAGTCCAAATAAAATATCCGGGTAGAGTTTTCTGACTATATCGACCCTCCTAGACTCAACGGAGCACTCAAAATTACCATACGAGTTACATAAAAATAATTTACCTTTATACTTCATTCAATTTGTTCCGGCACCACTCACACGCGTTCCGACTTAATATACCAAACTGCCGTATATTTCACTCTAGGAAATTTATCAAATTTTATAATTCCATATTACATATCACACAGTAATATTAAATAATTATCAACAATAAGTATTAACCCCTGGCACGCTAGTTAATAATTATTTTAATCCGAATTAGTAAAAATTAATTTCTCACATTTTAATTTAATTAATCCAACAACAATAATTAATCGCATAATTATTCCCACAAAAATAATTAATCGCATAATTATTTAAATCATCAAAAATACGGGGTGTTACATACTTTTCCCCTTACAACGGAATTTCGTCCCGAAATTCAGAAAAAGTATACCAGGTACAGACAACGCTGTAAAAATATTGCGCATCGCATCCTTGCGCTCCTAAGTAAGATACTTCGTACCACCCATATAGTATACTATCGAGTACCCTTAATAATGAACACTTCACATGTGTTTGTTTTTAAACTCCAGGTTACCCTGTCATATAGGCTCTTGCTCAAGCCTTACCGCTTAAGTTCCACTACTTAAACTTTATTTTAGATATTCACTATATAGCCTTCTACTATTGCACCTTAGTAGATTTATCCTCCTTTCGGATACATACGACCTCCTCTCGTGTCGTTCGTACGAGTAAACTAATTGTGCCGTGTATATTTCACACACAATATACATGATAATCACAACTCTTCTCCTATATTTACAATGATAGCTAGTCCCCCACCTCTAACTATCAACTAGGACAATAAGCAAGTTCACCGTGACATACCTCTACTGGTACTCTGTCCAAACGTGAACTCATAGTAGTTATTGAACACACTCCACTAGTGGAAGGTACTGCTCTCGTCCTCCCCGAAGATTTAAGGGTCCACATAAAAATTTCTCTCCCGCATTCGATTAGACCGCTTGTCCGGCCCATCCCTCTGTGGATATTAGGTCATACTCAATCGCATTCCAGTACCTATAATCTCGCCATCTCAGCTACATGAGAAGATCCTTGGGGATACTCTCCCATTCTCTGGTGGAAGAGGCCCCTACTGGTTTCGGATTGTCCACCCTTTTCCCAACAGTCAGGTGACCCACTGCAAGACTAACCTTGTAATATTACTCTACATTATAACCCGTTACCACTGTTATTTGGAACCTGATACATTTTATACTCTCATAAATGTACTTCTAACCATGATACATGTGATTTTGCCGCACCGCGTTACACAAATCTTGAAACGTAAGTCTCTAACAAATCTTACGAAATAAGCTTCAGCTTACCTGACTACATGTTATCGAATTGACATGAAAATCATAATCCACTTGCTTAATTCGATCACCTAGGGCGCCTATACACCCCATGCCTCGCGCAACATTGTACAATTTACATGTAATTTTCTTACTTCAATTCTTGCTTACGTGGTATGCTGATGTAGTATGGGTGAAATCAACCACCCCACTAGTCATAACTTATTCAATCTTTTAATGGCATCATTACTCTATTCAGAATGATGCTAAGACTAGGCGGCTCGATTGGCCTTAAGTCATAATGGAATTATCAACTCTCAATTATATTCTTTTATATGTATAATAACCAACGTACAAAACTTATGTACTATCGACCAAACTTCTCTCCAACTCCTGGCATTCGTTGGTTTTATGTGTGGGATGTCTCGAAAAGCAAAATACAAACAAGGACCCCCCCCCCCGATACACTACTGTCTAACCTAGTCGGTTGTCGATAGGCCTTCAGTCCATACTGTGTACTTTCCCACGATATCTGTATTTTTACATAAAAGTCTACTCGTCCATTCTCATGACCCAAACAAATGTAACATGAAGCATGGCACTCTTACTATTCCAAGTACTTGGTGCTATAAATATATATCGAGCTATATTTCTTTGCTCGATAAAGAACACAATGTATCCTGAGTCTTATCAGTCAAATGAATTCCTACGCACTGGAATCACATATAATTAGACAACATACTCGCTGAGGTCTACAATACCATGAAAGTTTTATATATACACATATCTGGGCCCAATACTATTTCAGGTGGGGCCGCACAAAACAAAAATTTCTTCCCCCGAAGTACCCGGCACGATAATCATAACACTAAATTTACTATCGTTTAAAAATAAGGTAATTAATCACTACACATTACCATAATATACTCCACTAATGCTAACTCAATGCAGTAGTAAATTATAACAACAAAATATACCCATAGGGACCACCCGATTTACTCACGGGCGACATCAAAAATTCTCCACTATCAACGACAAATACATTTATAACAAGATTGTTATAACTAACGTTCCCACTCAATTCGACCCGCACGCGATTTTTAGGGTTTTCAATTTACATTAGGGTTTGTGAATAGCGAAAATAGGCAATAGAGCAGTACCCGAATTTAAGAAATTTTATAACATCCCAGATTGGGTAGATATTGAGTGTGCCCCGGTCCCACGTAATGTTAGAGAGATTGAGTATGCTCACTGGATTCATGTTCTCCTATTGTCCCAAGGGGATCTTGCTTTCCCCCCAAGCAATTTGTTTTTGCATTTCTTTGATTATTTTAATATTATCCCCCACAGTGTTCGCCAAACGTCTGGAAGATTATTAATGGTGTCTATAGAATAAATCAGCTATATGGCACCAATATAGGGCTTTCTGAGATCTGTTTTTGTTATTCTTTCTCGCGAACAAGTTTTGGTCTTCTTTACCTCAAGTCCAGGAGTCTTGATAGAGTATTGGTAGTAAATCTACCTGATTCCCACAAGGATTACTGGCAAGAGGGGTTTCTTGCTAGAAATTGGCAGTTTTCTCCCCATACTAAGGGGTCGAGGTCTGACAGGTTCATGGTCCCCTTTTATGGGGAGGAGTTCATAGGTTGGCTTGGTTTTTGCTCTGCTCATCGATCATCTTATTAATGTATGATTTCTCTGATATTCTTGTTTCTTTATTTTCAGCGAGAACAAAGAACTTGGAACCTACTCTCAGTGAGGTTCGAGCTGCTAAGTTAGTCAAAGTTTGGAATATCAGGGAACTCTTCGCTGATGGTGAACATCCTCGATCAGTGGCTTTTCTCTTGGAATATAAGAAAGTTGGGTCCAGCTTTATCGCGTGACCTGTGGACAACATCCCTGAGCTAGATATTTTTGAAGAGGATGTTGTCGCCCCCATCTAATTGGACGAGGAAGGAATCAGCTCTGGTGAAGAGAGCAAGGGTGCTGAGGTTGGTTCCGGTGAGGATATCTCTGGTGGTGAGGAATCTTCCAGCTCGGAAGATGTTTCAGAGGCTCAAGCGTCTTCGAGTGAATTGAGTAATTCCAGCGAGAAAGATATGGCTCCTCCCAAGAAGAATCTGATTCGTGATGATGACGATGATGATGATGATGTACTTCTCTCCCACCGATCGAAGAAGCAAAAATCTGGTAGTGGAGAGATTGCAACTTATTCTCAGTCTGCTACTCGTGAGAAGGAGAAGAAGAAGAAGAGAGAAAGAGGGAGATAAAAGAGGAAGAGAGGAAGAAGGTAGAGGAGAGAAAGAAAGATGAGAGGGGAAAAAAGGAGAGAAAAGAGGAGATAAAGAGAGAGGAGATGAGAACGAAGGCAAGGCAAGTGCTGGTGCCTGTGTCCGCTTTGCCCGAGGGGGCTCTGTCGCCATCTCTCCTCAGTTGGCTCCTGCGTTTCTCGAGAGAGCAATTTTGCCTACTGATCTTCAGAAAGCAATGGGGACCGACCGGTTAGCTCTGTAGGCGAGTCAAAGTCTACCCTTGGTAAGTCTGTCTTTATTTTTCTATGCTTGCAATATTCTATTCAATGCTTCTATTTCTTAATGTTTACTCTTTTTTATAGTTCGTAACTGACTTCGCCATCCTCTATCGCACCTGCAATGAACTGGTGAAGAGGAATGCTGATTTAGAGAAGCAAAATGCTAAACTGAAGGGGAAGAGTGTCGAGATGGAGGCCAGTTTGAAGATTTTCAATGATGCTCATCGGTGTTCTGATCTCGCCCTCACTGAAGCCAATCGGGTGAAGGAGGCGGCGGTTAAAGAGCTCAACGATTTGTGGCAGTCCTATGACTTGGTCTGCACGAGCAAGTTATTTATGGTTGAGGAGAATAGGGTGCTAGAAGAGAAGGTGAAGAAGGCAGAGGAGAGCTCATACAATGCTGGGTGCGCTGCTGCGTACGAGGATACTGAGGTTCAGATAGGCTACATCAGTCGACTGAACTTCAAGAAGGGCTGGAACAAGGATCTTTTGGCTGCTGGAGTGGACATCGATTCTCCACTATTTGATGAGCATGATCCAAGCCCAAAGCCTATTGTGGATGAGGCTCCTACCCCAGCCATTGACGGTGGTGTCTCTGCTTCTCAGACTATTCCTGCTGGTGCTCCTTTTACCCAGGGAACAACATTTGCTCCATCTGAGGGAGGTGTTCCTGCTGCTGCAGACAAGGGAAAGTAACCAACGACCTCAGAGTCAACTATAGTTGCTAGCTAGACTATTCTGAGGACTTCTTTTATATTTTTTCTTTGTTTGTACTGTTCTTTTAATTATCGATGTACTTGGACCGCTGTATTTTAATGAAATAAAAACACTTTTCTTTCATTATACTGATCCTTCTGTTCTTTTTTAATTCTTTTTATGGCTTGTAGTTAATTGATGTAGATGAGTATATACCTGCTACCTCTCAACTGGGAAGGATCCTCTGTCCTAATGCGAGCAATCAAGTTCGCCAAGACTTTGTAAGGCCTTTAGGTCGAGGAACAAGAGATATAAAGATCAGTCTGAGCTTGTCGCCAAACTGAAGGATAGACTTCAGGAGATGGAGGAGGTTGGTGCTTCTGTTCAAGAAGAAGTGAACCTTCTGAGGGCTAAACTTTTGGATGCGTCCGAGATCATTCAAGTCGGAGAAGTTCTTTAACAGGAGAATGAAACTCTAAGGAGGGAGGTGTCGCGACTCAGGGAGCATGCGCCGAGCGTTGCACCTCAAGTTTTGTGAGGTTCCTCTTCATCGACTGGTTCACGAACTGGTACAGCGCTGAGCGCCACTCCTCAAGTTTTGCGAGGTTTAACTTCATCGGCTAGTTTTGCGAGCTGGTACAGATACCGGGAGTCCAGCTAGGGAGATAAATGAGTTTCGAGGAGATGTTCGCTGAGCTTATGTGATAGCTGCTGGGCTTCAAAGAGATGTCACGCTGCTGAGGCATCTGTTCAAGAAAGGACCTCGTCGAGTGTGGGCTGATAGTTATGACCAGGGTTGGACAGATGCTCCTAAGAGGTTGGTAGAGGTCGAAGAGCTATCATTTATTAGGGTATGGTTGAGTGCCCTCAGGCAGCTGCAGGTCCCCAGGAACTCAGTGCTCTAGTATCGTCACGAGATCTCTCCTTCAACTCTAAGGCCTAATCCTTTTAGGAGGGACGACTAGTGGGTCCCTATAGATGTTATCCCCAGGCAGCTATTGGAGCCAGATGCAAATGAAGTTGAAGAAGAAGTAACTCCTCATCCGGACGACGGCCGAAGAGCATAAGTGGATGATTATCTTGCTCAGAGGCCTAATCTTCATTAAGATTTACTTAATTCATTCAAGGTAACTCTGTTGTAAATGCAGTGAAGTAATAAAATATTTATATTTTGGGCGATTCACCGACTAAACATGCTTTATGTATTTTCTACTTCACTAATTTTTGTTTGATTATCTTGGGCTCTTCGTAGCCGAATAGATTTAATGTGGGTAGAGTTATTTTATTACATGAGTATCCTCCTAGTCCAGTATGCTTATGGGATACCATTCTGCCCTGCTTTACCTTTTAGGTCGTGTCGTCACAGTCCCTTAGGCCTAAGTTTGGCAATGGTGAGGACACACCTGGTGTTGGATGTTCTATCCGATCAGGTTTTCTGAGCCAAACATCATTTGACGACCAATTCAATTTGGCTGAGATACCCAAGGGTCCCCTGTAGGACTTCATATATTTCCAGAGGAAATGCTAAGAGGTTATTCGTGTTTCATAATAAAAACCTAAGGAGGGAGGCTCCCTGCTTTTAACTATTGAGTAATATGACTGTCGCTTGGAAAAGATATGCAATTTATAAAGTTCATAATACACAATTAACACATTATGGAACGCTACTGCCAAACAGTCTTTTCTTAATCAAACACAATAAAAATGAGTTGCCAATTCAAGTAATGTGATAAAAGATTAATGAAGAGAAACTAGAAATAAAATTTCTTCAGTTTGGTCGCGTTCCATGCTCGGGGTATCTCTCTGCCCTCCATCGTTTCTAAGTGATAGGCTCCTTGTAGGTCGTCTCTTGTTGCCTTGAATGGTCCCTCCCAGTTTGGACCCAACTTGTCATCAGATGGTTTTACTGCGCTGCCAAGAACTTTCCTTAGGACGTAGTCCCCAACCTGGAATGTTCTTGAATTGACCTTCTTGTTATAGTGCTTTGCTAGCTATTACTGATAGCTCACTAGTTTCACTAGAGCTAATTCCCCGCGTTCATCATCTATGTCAGGTTCAGCGAGTAATGATGCATCATTCTGGACTTGGTCGACCAAGGTGGACCTCATGGTTGGGAGGCCAGCTTCTAAAGGGATGATTGCCTGCATTCTATATGTTAGTGCGAAGGGGGTTTCTCCAGTTGCTCGCCGTGGGGTAGTGCGATAATCCCATAAAATATGGGGCAACTCGCTCTCCCATGCCCCTTTGGCTCGCTCTAATCGCTTCTTTAGTCCATCGATCACTATTTTGTTAGAAGCTTCAGCTTGGACGTTGCTCTGAGGGTATGCTACCGAGTTGAAATGGTGCCTAATTTCGTGGTCATTACAGAAACCCTGGAATAGGCTGCTTTCGAACTGGATTCCGTTATCAGTGATGATCGTTCTGGGAATCTCGAAATGAGTAATTATATTTTTCCATATGAATCTCATCATGTCTGCGTTCCTAATGTTTGCCATGGGCACTGCTTCAATCCATTTGGTGAAGTAGTCTTTGGCGACCAACAGATACTTACGATTACCGGCAGTGGTAGGAAGAGGACCGACGATGTCCATTCCCTATTGGGCGAAGGGCAAGGGTCTGGTAAGTGATTTTAGGTCGCTGGCAGGTTAGTGGACCATAGGAGCATGTAGTTGACATTTCTCGTACTTGCGATTATTTACTCTAAAATCTCTCTACATGTATGGCCACCAGTAGCCTTCCTTCATTGCTCGAAAAGCTAGCGATCTCCCTCCAATATGGCTCTCATATATTCCTTCATGAAGTTCGCGCAGACCTTACTCGATGTCCTTTGGGTAAACACATTGGAGGTAAGGGCCAGTGAATGATCTCTTATACAGCTTGCCCTCAGGAGATAAGTGAAAGCGGGCAGCTTTGACTCTTATCTGATGAACGACCTTCTTATCGTCTGGTAGTGAACCATCCTTCAAATAGTCCCTCAGGGGGTCCATCCAACTGGGTGCTGATTTAATCGGGAGAACATGGCCCATGTCTGGTAGCCCTTCGCTCTGGTTGAAGCTCGGCTGGGTGCAGAAGTCTATAAGGATTGTTCTTTTTAAGTCGAAGTCAATTGCTGAACTCAAGGCTGCTAGGGAATCGCCATGACTATTTTGTCCTCTGGGGAACTGTTGGGCACTGACTTCCTCAAAGTTAGACATTAACTTTTTTACTAAGGCGAGGTAGGCTGCCATTCTTTCGTCCCTTGGGTTTAAGTCCCCACTTATCTGATTGGAGACTAATTGTGAGTCGTTGAACACATGTAGCTATTTTGCACCCAATGCCAGTGCCTTCTACATGCCTGCTATCAAAGCCTCGTATTTCTCCACGTTGTTGGAGGCTTCAAATTTAAGTCTGATCCCCTGCTTGAGAATTATATCTTTCGGGGTAACAATCACAATGCCTACTCCTACCCCTTTTGAGTTGGAGGCTCCATTAACAAATAGTCGCCAGATACCTCCTATTGAGTGATCTTCCCACTGATCCATGGATTGAATTTGGTCGCAAGGCTTTTCGCCTGTGAACTCCGTGATGAAGTCAGCAAGGACCTGCCCCTTGATTGCATTCCTTAGTTGAAATTGGATGTCAAATCGTCCGATCTCGACTGACCACTTCGATAGTCTGTCGAACAGATCTGCTTTTCATAGGACTGCTTTAAGGGGTATGATGTGAGGACGATGATAGAGTGAGATTCAAAGTAGTGCTTCAGTTTCCTCGAGGCTACCACTAATGCAAAGGCGAGCTTCTCCAGTGGTAGGTATCGCTGCTCGACGTCCAATAGGGTCTTGCTCGCGTAATAGACTGGGTGCTGGATTCTTGTTTTTTTGCATACTATTGCAGAACTGACGGCGTGGTTGGAGACGACAAGGTATAAGTATAGGGAATCATTATCTTGAGGTATTACGAGCAAGGATGGTGTGCTGAGATAAGCTTTGAGCTCTTCCAATGCTCTCGAGCAATCTTGGTTCCATGCCACTGTTTTGTTTCTTTTTAATAGCCGGAAGAATGGCTGGCACTTTTCAGAGGACTTCGAGATGAACCGATTCAAGACGGCGAGCATGCCCGTGAGCTTATGTACGTCTCGTATCGTGCGGGGAGGATGTACCTTATTGATTGCATCAATCTGGTCCGGGTTGGATTCAATGCTTCTCCTGCTAACCAAGTACCCGAGAAATTTTCCTGAATGGACACTGAAGGAACATTTTCTCGCGTTGAGTTTCATTCGGTATTTCCTGAGGATTTCGAAAGTCCTTGATAAGTCTGAGAGATGGTCTTCTTTGTGCCTGCTCTTGACGAGCATATCGTCGATGTAGATTTCCATGGTATCTCCCATTTGGTTTTTAAACATCTTGGTGACCAGCCGCTGGTAGGTGGCTCCTGTATTTTTGAGCCCGAAGGGCATCACTTTATAACAGTATAACCCGACGGTGGTGATGAATGCTGTCTTGTCTTGATCTAGTACATACAGAGGAATCTGGTGATACCCCGAGTATGCGTCCAGGAAACTCATTCTTTCATGAGTTGATGTGGCGTCCACCAACTGGTCAATTTTTGGGAGGGGGAAACTGTCCTTAGGGCATGCCCTGTTAAGGTCAGTGAAGTCAATACAAACTCTCCATTTTCCATTGTTCTTTGGCACCACTACTGGGTTGGACAGCCATTTAGGGAATTGAACTTCCCGTATGGATCATGCATCCAGCAGCCTCTCTACTTCTTTCTCCACAACTTTGGCCTTTTTGGGCGCAGTTCACCGAGCTTTCTATGCGACAGGCCTAAAATTCGGGTCGACGTGCAACCGATGACAAACCACACTGGGGTTAATTCCAGGCAACTCATAAGGCTCCCATGCGAAAACATCCACATTGTTCCTCAAAAGTACCGTCAGTTCCCTTTTTTCTTGATCTGTGAGAGGGGCTCCAATCAAGAACATTCTGTCTTTTTTACTGCCACCGGCTGTGACCTCTTCCAGGTCTTTAATGACCCGTTTAGACGGGAGGAGCCTGGTCTCCTCCATTCCGGGTCTTCCATACTTTAACTGCTACTTTGAAGATATCAAACCTTCTTTTTAGCCTTCTCGGCCTTCTTTCCTGGTTTTGGGCGGATGGCCGCTATGAAGGACCTTCTTGCCATCGTTTGATCTCCGTGGATCTTCATTACTCTTCGATCAGTCACGTACTTGAGTTTCTGATGGTAGGTCGAGGGGACGACCATAATTGCATGTAGCCATCCTCTGTCGAGGATAGCTTGGTAGGGCGAGTCAATGTCGATTACCAAAAACTCGATCATCTTGGAGACACTTCCTTCCCTCACTGGTAGTACGATCTTTCCCAAAGGGATAGTTACTTTCCCAGCGAACCCAATTAGAGGGAGAGTGTCTTCCTTCAAGTCGGCAATGCTTAACTTTAATTTCCTGAACAAGTCGAGATACATTACCTCGGATGAGCTTCCCTAGTCGACGAATAACTTGTCGACGTCATAGTTTTCTATTCGGAGTGTAATGATCAAAGCGTCATGATGTGGGGTTCTTACTCGCACTAAGTCGTGGTCCGTGAATATGATGTGTTTGCAGTAGTCAACGTCATCTACTCATTGATGCTTTCCTGACTGTGTTCTCACTGGATCGATTTGAAAAGCTTGCATTACTACCGTAAGATTTTTCACTTCCATCCGAGGTGAGTTTCCCTGAATCTGCTTTAGATCAAATAACACATGAATTACTGCGAGCTCATGGCCAGCATCGTTCTCGAGTACGTTATCGGGCCTTGTGTCTCCGTTGGCAGCAACTTTCTCTACCTTCTTTCCACAAATTTGTTTAGGTGCCCGATCTGGGCTAGCTCTTCAATGTGAGAGTTAAGAGCCTTGCAGTGCTCAGTTTTGTGTCCTCCTTCCTTGTGAAAAGCGCATCGCAGCGCATTATTTCTCTTCGAGGGATCTCCTCCCATCTTTCTGGGCCACTTGACGAATGGCTCGTCCTTGATCTTTGCTAGGATCTTATAAATTGGTTCTTTGAAGATAGTGTTTACTGCCTGAAATGCTTTAGAAACATCATTCTTGTTTCCATTCTTGGAGCCACACTTGCCCTCATTCTTGCCTCATTTCTTCTAGTTTTCGGCCTTGTCGCTGCCCTTGGTAGCGAGCTTAGATCGACCATTCTCTCCTGCACTGAGGTGGGTCACATCCTCAACTTTGGCATACTTCTCGATGCGAGCCATCAGGTCATCGATGGTTGTGGCCTCCTTCTTAGTTAGGGATTGGTGCAAGAGGCAAGATCTGGGTAGGCCAATCTTAAAAGAGGCCACTTCTACCTGATCTGAGCAATCCTCGACCTCGTTGAACAACTCCTAGTACCTTTTTATGTAGTACCGGAGGCTCTCCTAGGGCGTCTTCTTCATTGTTAGTAAGGCATCCATCCTCTTTGGATGGGAGCTGCTGGTAATAAAGCGAGCCGTAAAGAGTTATGCCAGGGACTCAACGCTCATGATGGATCTATGAGGGAGTCAAACTCGAGGGAAAGATCTGGCACATTAGTGCGTCCCTGTGGTTTCAGAGAGTCATGGCCTGCCTGTACTGCCTAACATGATCGATAGGGTCAGTCTTTTCGTCATAGATTTTGAATCTCGAAATCGCGAACTTCTTGGGAGCTTCTTTTTCTTCTATCTCCCTTAAAAAAGTGATTTCATCTGGGTCGAGAGATCGTCGAGCTAGCTCTCTAGTCGATCTGGCACCCCGATGTGCTGGGTGTTGGTCCATTTCTCTTGGGACCAAATTTCGTATGTCATCATTTCCTCGAGCTGGGCTCCTGTAATGGCGAGCTGGCCACTATTGCCCGAGCAAGTCATCATCTGAAGAGTGTTCCTCGATCCTTTAGGATCCGTGTCTAGGGCTCCTTCCTCGGCTGCGAGACTTGCTCGTCTGAGGGCTATGAGTGCAATATTGACATCGCCTGGTGCTACGATGGAGCTCTTTTTCCATCCTTTTCAACCTCCTTTTGAGGCGAGCATTCTCAGCTTCTTGCTTGCTAGCGGCCTATTTTTGCTCCAGGAGCCTTGCCTCATAGGCATCGATCAACCTGGAGATTTGTTTGGGCCTGGCAGGTCCCTGACTTTCCTCTGAATTTTGCCGCTCTGGGCGATCCCTTTGATCTGAACGTCAAACTTCAGATCTGATCATGCGAGGGGCAGGCTGCTCTTGGATATCCCCTGCTTTAGGGGCATTGCTACTGTGACCATACATTCCAAATTCTTTGTTGGTGAGGTCTTTCTAAAAGGAAGACAAGCGTTCCCACATACGGTGCCAAGTGTGGTAATAATTAAGTTCAACACAAATTAATAAGAAAAGGCAATTACCAAAGAAAATAAAGAATGTAAAGAACGCCAATCACATGACATAATATTTACGTGGTTCAAGAAGAATGCCTACATCCACGGTGGTGCTCTCGATATTATTTCTCTATACTCCGGGGAGTGTTTTACAGGAAAAATAATACATGCCCTTTGCCCCAAGCTTAGGGTTTGTTATATACATGTTTGTTCTCGGGGAGTGGGGGTATTGGACTCCCCCACGTCAGTCCATAACCCCTAGAATATCTACATACGAGATTTTAGGAACTTGACTGAGTCGTAACTGAATTGATTGGGATGTGAGGCTCCTAGACTTTGGGCTGTTTTTATTGGGCTACTCGTCTTGGGCCAGAATGAGAAATCGAGGTACCCACAGTCCCAAGTGGAAAAACTTTTTCGTCGATAAAACTGAGGAGGGGCCTGTGATATGTCTCTAACTGGGCTAGTTTCAAGTTTAAACTGTCAAAGCATGGGTAGAACATGATGCCTGGCGAGCTACAGTCTACTAATACTCTTGAGATGATCACATCCTTTCGTGAGGATATAAGACACCTTCCAGATCACTTTTGGAAAAACCAATGCCAGTTTATCCTTATTAACCTTCCTCGAACGATCCTCTTCAGCCAGATTTATTCGTTGTATATAGGAGAAAGCTTGGTCCTCATTGAGGTAAGCTTTCCTTTCAACAGTATGATCTCCACTTCCTTCATCTCCACCTTTAATCACATTACATTCGAATGAGCCAAAATGGATTGAAAATACCTTGCGTTCTGGTTGCCTTGGCTTTTTGGGGAGGTCGGGATCATCCTCCGAATCATCTTCATGGTCCCTCTTCTTGTCATCTCTTGTTCGACGAGGAGATTTAGACCTTTGCCTTGCTCTATTGTTAGTCTTCCCATCATTCTGGCGATCAACAAACCTACTCATTTTCCCTCGTCGAATGAGTGCCTCAATTTCATTTTAGAGAGCTATGTATCGCTTGGTCGTGTGGCCATGGTCTTTGTGGAACTCGCAATACATGGACTTATCCCTCCTTTCAGGGGTTGTCCTCAACTTCTTCAGCCAATTGAGTTCTTCGTTATTTTTTATCTCCTCCAGAATATGATTTATATCCACCTTTAAGGGAGTATAATTTCCATACTTCCTCAAGTGCTCTATCGTCTCTTTGCCTTTCGATTGCTTATTGCTCCCATTATGCTTTTGATATTTCTTCTCTGACATGCCCTCAACTTTAGTCTCTGATTTAGTCTCACCATTCTTCTTCGCAGCCATAGCTTCTTTGGCGTTCATAATTTTGGCTGCCTTAGACATTAATTCAGCCATTGATTTGGGGGGCTCTTTAGCTAAAGTATAATACAACTTGTTTGGTAAAAGACCACTCATCAGAGATGCGATTGTTATCTTCTCCTCGTAGTCAATAACCTCAAGTTTCTCGTTATTAAAATGAGTGATGTAATCCCTGGTGCTCTCTCCTGCTTTTTGCCTTACACTTAACAGGTGTGCTACCCTCTTAACTGGCTTCACACCAAAACAGAAATTTCCTATAAAGAGCTCTGCCAGTTGATGGAAAGTAGCAATCTGCCCCCGAGGAAGATTATTGTACAATATTTAAGTTGACCCAGTGATGGTTCTTGAGAATGCCCTGCATCTCATCTCATCTCATCTCATCTCATCAGGACCTGCATAGATATTGGCAACAACTTGGTACTGCTTTATGTGGAGGACAAGATCAGTTTTTTCGTCGTACTTCGACGTAACCACAGGAGCTTTAAACTTCGATGGTGTGGGAAAATCCATAATTACCCGTACGAAGGGTGATCCCTTGACAAACGTTCTTTGGAGAAGGTTCCTGGCCTTAGCCATTTCCCTAACCTATCTTCCGACCTTTGGATGGAGCCCTTCCAAGCGTCATTTCCAACCTCTGATCTATTTGTCGGAGCAACAGATCGCGCAGAATTCTCCTTTTGGGATCTCTCTGTACAAGCGGCAGGGCGTGATTGGGTAAAACCTTCCCTTAGAGCATTTGGTCGTTGGGAATTTCTCGACGTAATCCGAGGAGGATTTTTATTTCTCCTGGGGCCCAAACGATCAAAGGGGGAGACTTTACTCAATCTCTCCAGGGCGCTTGTTCATTCCGGAGTTAAAGTGACGTTTTCTTGAGAGTCTATAACTCTTATGGGAGATGTCCGCCCAGGGTGATAGGATGGGTCACTGGACCTCTCCGTATGACGCGATTCAGTATGCCTGAACAAGGATACATGATGGAACAGAGTACGTCTAAATCTCGAAGATGACAGGTGAGTGTTTCTATGAACGCTTCGCTGGCCTGACTGGGCAGGCGTTGCATTTTGAACAGTTTGAATGAGTTGTCACATGGTCTCCTGCATAGTTGTTTGTCCTTTGGCTAAGTTAACCACTATTCTTGTGAGATCCTGGACAGTTGGAGGAACGAACGGATTCGGAGGAACCGCGTCATTCTTTCTATTGATAGATTCTGGGATCTCAGCCATGTATAATGAAGTTTTAGTGAAAAATGCTACGTATAGTCGTTCCCACAGATGGCGCCAATCTGTTGATGTAAAAAACTAGACTTGATCTAATTAATTAATCACGGATAAATATGAAATAAGCAATAAGACAAAGGATTTTTAAAGTGGTTCAGCCTTAGTAAAATGGCCTACGTCCACTGTTTTATATTGCTGGGTGTTTTGCCTTAATCTTGATGATGATCGTAAATGATCAATTCTAAATCGCCCCGTTATGGAGGGGATTACAATGCATTTATAACCCTTGGGCTGTCCATATGAATAGATAATGCGTCGTTATTTAATAGACATATACATCTGTACATAATAAGAATGTTCATTGAATCTGTTATTGTCGCTTGATCTTCTTGACCAGATGCTCTGTACGCTAAGTAGCTTGGGTGCTGAGTTGCTTGGTATGCCAAGTAGCTCGGGGGCTGAGTAGCTCGGCACGCTATGTTGCTCGTCCAGTTGAGTTGTTCAGTGAATATATATATTTTTGCCATGTAGGATGACACGTGTTGTCATATAATTGGTCTACGTCATCTGACTAATTTTTGTATCAACAGGGATGTTGATCTGTGACCCAAATCTCTCCTAGAAATATCCTTTAGAGTGCATGCCAAGTTGGAGTTTAAACGTCTGTTTAACTCTTTTATGATGAATTCCTGAAGATCATCATTACTGACGTTCTTTATCGGAGGCCTAGTCTTGATCGAGTTGTTTTTATGGCTAGATTCTACCGGTTAGACTGATGCTAGATCACGATTAGCAATTTTACGGGCGAAAGCATGATCCAAGTGAGAATGAATTGATCACTCTCTTGGACTACTTGATTTAAATCCTCCACTATTATGACCACCTGAGGGACACATTCTTTACCTTTTGTGAGGCCCAACGTTGTGGGAACTAGGCTCAAGACCCTTAAACTATTTGATTAGACATCTCTTCAACCAATCTATTTTTCTGTTCAACCGTTCCTCATAGAGGTTGACTAGATACGACATTGCATTCCTAGGGGGGTCCGTACGTCGATGGCTAAGTCTTATCCTCCATGGTGTGCGTCCCCTAGACTTTATATTACATAGGGGTTGGAGGGGACATTAAAGGAGCCTGTTGCCTCCTTACTCGTATATCTGATTAAATGCGGCTCTTGGCACGATAACTGTAAGAGTGGTGAGTATCGGTATTCTCTAATGGCGAGGATTCAGATTTTCACTTCCCACAAACAACACTAAATTATATGGGAGATCAATCCTAAAATAATGTTAAATACCCAGTTTGACACCAAATATAATTGAAATATCAAAATAAACACTTAAATTTACGTGCTTCGGCATGGCTCTGTCGACGTCCGCAGGGAAGGCAGAGTATAACTTTATTAAAGGAAGAATACAAAGACTTGGAGTGATATGGTTACTAGTTGGGGCCATTCCTTGTTATAAAATCAAATGTCCTAAGATTTCTATTCCAGGTCTTTTGCATAGTGATGGTTGTCATCTTTTGTCACATCTTTGAAGTTTTAGAATAATAATAAATTTGAATCCCACCATATTCAATCGTTATTCTCCCCTAATCAGTCTGTGATCTCCGATGCGGACTAACTTCTTACTAGATTGCAAGTGCTGGAGAAGAAGATTTTTCGCTAGAAAATAGAGGTTTTAGTGAAACAGTAAATTTATCTGTTTTGATTTTTTGTCAAAAAATATCGAATATGGGTATTGTTAGATAGATCCTGCCGGGTAAATTTCAAATATATAAATTTTATAAATTTTGAATTTGTAGATTTAAAATTATAGACTTTTAAAATTTTGATGGATTTTTTTTTGTCTAAGTTATCAAATGGTATATTGATCATTCTTCATAATTTTTTTCGTACATGGACTAAATTTTTAAAAGTGTCCTTCTTGGGGACTTAAAATGAGGACTCGCTGACATGACGATTCACGATTGATTAATGCCGCTGGCGCGGACCCAAGTTCATAAAGAATCAACCAATGACGGCATACCATGTCAGCGAAAGTCCCAATTTTAAGTCCCAGTTAAGAGTCTTCTTATCATTTTCCTTTATAAAGGGTGTGTCCCATTTTTACATACTCTTAGAGTGGACCTTTCCTCAAACCCCAAAAAAAAATACCCCAAACAACTCTCAAGCTCTCTCCGCCGGCAACCCGCAGCCCTTACTCCGTCAGTCCGGCCTCCCCTCTGCGGCAACTCCTTAAAATTTCAGCTCACCCGGTCAGCTTAATTCTAGATTTTTTTTTTAATTGTATTTGTGATACTTGGGTATGTTAACAGGGTGGGGATAGTATGTGATTATTGTTGTGGGTTTGGTTAGACTGTTATGTGTTTATAATACTTGGGTAATGTTTGTTTATTATTGTTGTGGGTTTGGTTAGACTGTTGTGTGTTTCTGGGTATATGAAACAGAGTTGTGTTTTATATGAAACAGAGTTGTGGTTTTAAATGTCTTTGTGATACTTGGGTAGTGTTTGTTTATTATGAAAGTATGTGATTATTGTTATGTTATGTGTTTGTGGGTATATGAAACAGAGTTGTGTTTTATAATTTCTGAATAAAACACGATTTCCCCTTTTTAGGATCAAATACCAAAAAACCCCTCTAACATTTAGTATAAACTTTTTTATTTTGTTCCAAAAAGTCCCTTAAACACCCATTTAAGCAATATTCTCTTATTTTTAAAGTCCGCGCTAGCAACATGTGGGGGGGTTTTTTAGAACAAATAAAAACGCTTGAACTAAACGTATATTAAAAAATATTCGAGAGACTGTTTGATATATACCTATTTTTTTAATTGTCTTTGTCATACTTGGGTAGTGTTTGTTTATTATGAAAGTATGTGATTATTGTTCTATGTTTGTGTTTCTGGGTATAGGAAAAAGAGTCGTGTTAGTTGGTTGCATTTGGGATTTATAATAAAAAAAAACATGATTTGTTTACAGAGACATGAAGTGGTCTAGAGATGATGCACCCACGAGCTCTGAACCAAACAGCCCCATCATCTCATCTCGGGCTCAACCGTAACTCTTTTTTTTTCTTAATAAATTATTGAGTATTATCCTCGAGAAAGGATCCCATACCGACCTCCTAATAAGGGCACCGTACGGGATCTTTTTTTTTTAAATTCTTTAATTTTTTTTTGGGGTTGTAAACATTTCAGGGTATCTCTAAAAAAAATAATTCCAAAATGTTTGAGGTACCCTGAAATGTTCACAACCCAAAAAAATAAATAAAACTTAAAAAAAAAAAAAAGATCCAGTATGGGGGTGGCCGTAAGTGGCACCCGTATGGGATCCTTTCTCTATTGTCCTTTGGTGTCTAGAATATTTTTAAATTGCTCATTTGATGTCTTATTTATTTTCAGAAATTTAAGAGTTGTTGAGGCTGTCCTTCGTAGAATTGCTCGACTAAATGAGGCTTCGCAACAACATCGGCGCATACATCCACATTCAGAAACTTTATACCTGCCACAATCAACGCATCACTGCCAGGTAACATCAACAGAAAAACAGCCTTAAGTTTGTTTACATACCCCATAAACTCATTAAGGTAGTCCTTCCTAAACAACTCACTTTTCTCGGCAAAAAGTCTTAAATTATCAATTACTGCTGCATGTAACTCGATCTGCTCACCATCATGATCAAGACGGAATTTCGACTTAAACAAATCCAACCACTTATCCATCTCACAAAAAACTGACATCTCATGATAATTCATCGAATATAAAATCCTATAACACACTTGCATACAATTCATATTTTCATCTATATCTTTTGTATACTCGCACCGCATACTTTTTTCGTAAGTACGTAAGAGAATACGTGAAAATGTTTTTGAACAAATATACGCATCCCACAACACCTTCTCCATATTTTCTTCGGATTTTAATCTTCCGAATAATTTATCAACAATCGTGAGTAGGCAATGAACGGTATGGATATCATCAGCGGCACTTAATGTTTAGGAGAGAGTAGGGATCATTTCTGGGCATGTAATGGTAAAATCATGCTTTGACAAGAATGTCAAAGCATTTTTCAGACGTGATTGCACTGCCCCGCTTGAGCTGATTATAGTATTAACAACATTCGTTTGGACATCATTTTTCACAGGAGAAGAGATTGGTGAAGAATGTGGGCTTGGTAACCATCCTACGCTGAGATATACCGTTAAATACTCGGCAGCAGCAAGCCGTACTTCCAGAGTCAGTTCAGATTCAACGATCAATTGGAAAATGGAGGAAGCAAATTGTTCGTCCTTCTCGAGCTTAGATAGATTCTCTCGCAGGGACTGTTGCTGTTGTGTGATTGCAGCACCCGAGAAGCACCCACCCCCTATTCTCGAGAATGGTCCCTGCGAGAGGTGGGTGCTTCTCGGGTGCTGCAATCACACAACAGCAACAGTCATTGCGAGAGAATCTATCTAAGCTCGAGAAGGACGAACAATTTGCTTCCTCCATTTTCCAATTGATCGTTGAATCTGAACTGACTCTGGAAGTACGGCTTGCTTCTGCCGAGTATTTAACGGAATATCTCAGCGTAGGATGGTTACCAAGCCCACATTCTTCACCAATCTCTTCTCATGTGAAAAATGATGTCCAGACGGATATTGTTAGTACTATAATTAGCTCAAGCGGGGCAGTGCAATTACGTCTGAAAAATGCTTTGACTTTCTTGTCAAAGCATGATTTTACCATTACGTGCCCAGAAATGATCCCTACTCTCTCCCAAACATTAAGTGCCGCTGATGATATCCATACCGTTCATTGCCTACTCACGATTGTTGATACATTATTCGGAAGATTAAAATCCGAAGGAAATATGGAGAAGGTGTTGCGGGATGCGTATATTTGTTGAAAAACATTTTCACGTATTCTCTTACGTATTTACGAAAAAAGTATGCAGTGCGAGTATACAAAAGATGTAGATGAAAATATGAATTGTATGCAAGTGTGTTGTAGGATTTTATATTCGATGAATTATCATGAGATGTCAGTTTTTTGTGAGATGGATAAGTGGTTGGATTTGTTTAAGTCGAATTTCCGTCTTGATCGTGATGGTGAGCAGATTGAGTTACATGCAACAGTAATTGATAATTTAAGACTTTTTGCCGAGAAAAGTGAGTTGTTTAGGAAGGACTACCTTAATGAGTTTATGAGGTATGTACTCAACAAACTTAAGGCTGTTTTTCTGTTGATGCTACCTAGAAGTGATGCGTTGATTGTGGCAGGTATAAAGTTTCTGACTGTGGATGTATGCGCCGATGTTGTTGCGAAGCCTCATTTAGTCGACACTTTTGATAATATTTTGTTCCCAACCATGATGGTAGAAATTGGGGACGAATATTTCTCTGATGAGGATTATGTGGAATATATAAGGAGGGAGATTGAAGAAGTTGATACTAGGAGGAGGGTTAGTTGTCAACTCCTGATGGTACTCTATAGTGTCAGCGGAGATCAGGTTGCGGATGTGGTCCAAAAAAAAGTAACGAGTTGCTTGGATATCTTTGCTGAAAACCCTGCCACAAATATGAAATACAAGGATTGTGCCATTTCTTTGGTTGTCTCTCTTTCAACCACTTTAGTGTCATCTGGTCATTTATCTATTGTTGATCATTTTGTGGCATCCTATATTACGCCAGAATTAAAAAGTCAGAATACTAACGAGTATCCGATCATTGAAGTTCTTCACTGTTTTTTTCAATCAGATTTCTAAACCAGATGCAATGGCATTATTCCCCGATGTGGTTAGGTTTCTTTGTGCCGAACCTGTTCATTCATATGCTGCAAGTTGCATTGAGAAACTCATTGTTAAGGATGATGGTGATAAAGCTGGATATACACCTTCAGATATCAGTTCATTCTTGCCAACATTGATGATCAACCTTTTCAGTGCCTTGGAGAAGCCAAAATCTGAGGAGAGTCAATATGTAATGAAATGTATTGCCCGAGTACTTGAAGTTGCAGACATTTCTCCCGAAGTTGCTTCACCCTGCCTCACCCGATTGACTTCAATCCTTAACAAAGTATTTGAGAACCTGAAAGATACTGTATTTAACAGGTATGTTTTAGAGGCAGTGATTTCTCTTGTCAGGTGGGCACGACTAGAGAATAATGTTTCCATTATACTAACGTTCGAGTCAAGATTTTCCACTAACCTGCAAGACATTCTGCCCAATGTTGCAACTAAATTCTTCCCTTCCATATTCGTATTTTTAGCTCAGCTTGTGGAGTTGAAAATATTGTCAAGCCAACTTTCCTCCTTGCTTATTGTTGATGTTCCTGGGTCAATTCAGTTATGGAAAAATCTCCAAATGTTCCTGGGCTTGTGATGTTGTTTCGGTGTTTTCTTGAGGAGTCATCGGGTGATTTGATAGCTAAGTTTTTAAATAACCTTTTTCCATCTAGCAGCGCAGAACATGGATTTTATGTGCTTACTGAGATTGTTAAAACCATTGAACTTACTGTGCTCAAAAAACAGTTGGGGCAAATATGCAGTACATTGGCGATGCGTTACTTAAATGGTTCGAGTTTGAATTTTGACAAATCTCTTGTGAAACTGATGTCTTCTTTTTTGGTCGAGCATGGGCCCGTAACACTCTTAAATGCTTTAGAAAAATTTCAGATGGGGTCATTTAAGGAAATGTTGGAGCGTTTATGGATACCTACCATTCTTCAAATGACGGGTTCCATTGAAATTAAGTTGGTAGTAGTTGCTACTACTAAACTTATAGTAGGATTTCCTTTTCCATCGGATCCATCTGAAGTTAAAATTCTGGAGAAGCTCGTAGATAACACTGTTACCATTCTTTCACATCAAATAGCAGAGGAAACACTAAAATTTGAAAAGCACGGCCTATTGACACATACGTACCACGGTAAGAAGAAAGAGAAAGATCATGTCCGGGGCATCAATCCAAAGGAATATTTTGTGTACAAATTGGCATTCCATTCTCTCCAATTTCCTGATCAATACAAGGTGCTTATCCAGAATCTTGTTAATCAAGAAAATTTTAGGCAACTTTTTGCGCGTTACAAAATGTCTTTATTTTGAAAAGTATCAACTCAAATTGTCTCTTTATTTTATGACGTTGATATTATTGGACTACGTTCCCTTTGAGAATTTTTAAGATGTTAATTACACAGGTGTTGAATCCATTGTTAGTTAATTATAGCTATGTAATTTTCAAATGTTAATCACATGATATTAGTTTCTTTGTAACATTATAAGAAAATTTGGTTTTAGCAACGAATTTTTTAGCAAGGAAGTAACTTTAGTTGCTAAAAGTGTATTATTAGCAAGGAAAATAGAAAAATCGTTGCTAAAAGTATAATCTTGTTATAAACATTTTGCAAGAAAATATTTTCCTTGCAAAATGTAACTTTTAGCAACGAAATTTTAAAATCCTTGCTCAAAACATGGCGGTAAAATTTCCCTCCATTTTTTTAGTATCCGAAATATTTACTGCAAGGTTTTAATTATTTTCCTTGCAAATAATAAGACTTACATTTAACAAAAAAAAAAAGCCCCAAAATATCTTTCTCTCTCTAAAGCCCAAACCCTCATCTCTCCAAACGTTCCAAACCCTCCTTCTCCCCTCTCAGCTCCATCTCCGGCGGTAAGCCCTCGATCCTCTCTCTCTCTAACACACGAACACTCCACATATTCATGAATTTTAGTTTTTTTACTGTTTCAAGTTTTGGAATTAGAATATTGCAGACCTATTACTTCTCAACTTCTCATCTTCATGGTGGACAATCAAGAAATTTCTTATAAGGTAAAATTCCAATTTTATTGTTTATTTTCCAATTGACAATGATTAGTTAGTGGTGGTAATTCTTCGCACGTGTAATCTTATACATTATAAAGTTCAATGCCCAAACAGATTGTTTATTTATTAGCTATATGATAATATTTGAAAAAAGCTTGTTCTTTAACTGTACTTGGCAGTTCTTATTTTTTAAGGAAATTTAAAGAAATTTTGGTGTTCTGAGTGTTGATGGGATATTAATGTGTTGGTTTCATAAAAAAATATTATAAGTTTATATTTTTGTGTGTGGTTTATATCATTAAAGTGTGGCTTTAATAGAAACAAAAATCATGGTTTTATGTTTTGGTTTGTGATTTTACTCTGAATGTGTGTGTTGGTGTGTATTTGGTAATATACCAGGTAAGTATGCCATGGGAATAATGAAGATGATATGTTTGTGTGTGTGTCGCGTTGTGTTTTAATTCTAGAGAGAAGTTGTGGGGGGAGGTTATATGAATCCATGTAAACTATATAGGTGGGTTGTTTGAAAAGACAAGATGAATGGATGGTGTGTTAGTAGATATGTACAATTAATAGGTATGTACAATGAATATGTTCCTGTTAACAATCATAGGTAGGTTAATAATAAAACTCATTCTCATTTAACTTCTTGAGTTTTAGTTTGACCGTGTATGTGTGTAATTTTGTGTCATGGTTTGTTTGTGTTGGCATTAGTGTACCCATTTAAATATTTCTTAACACCCACATGGGTATAAGAAATAAAAGAAAAGAAAGTGTCTATGTTCCGCTCCCCATGTTTGATGTATACTTGAGTAGTTTTAAGTATTAATATCACAAATTAGTCTAGTATATATTGATTATCTCTTTGTACATACTCCTCTTATATTTCATGATAGTAAGTGTCGACATATTTAATTTCACAAAGTGTCTATGTCTCCATTTTCCTCCCTCGGGATCTTGGTCTATTTCATGGACAAAAGGGCACACCCCCAGCTCTTGAAACATAACGTAAACAGCGTAGCACTAACAACAAGTGCGCTTAATGAAAACCACTATGTCGTTCTCTGAGCCCATTCTCACTACCTTGTCTTTTTTGTTTGAAGAAATCTCAAATTTGTTATTAATTCTAACTATTCAATAACATAATCATCTTCTTAGAATTCATTTCAATTCTGCTTTTGCAACAATCAGTAGAAAGCACAAACACCTATCAAAGTTCTTAAACTATAACATCCTTTGCTTCTCGTTCTTTTCTCTTAACCCCACTTCAGTCACCATCAAACCACCACAATCATCTATAAAAATTCTTAAACTATACCATCCTATGCTTCTTGTTATGTGAAGACAATCTATGTAATGAAATGAAAATCAATGGGGGTACTCTTCATCTCCCACAGCAAGGTAGTAAGACCCCTCTTTAATCACCATCAAACCATCTTCATTAGCTTTCCTAAGGTGCTCACAAGGGTTGATTACAAATTCAATCTCAATTCTCTCCCCTACAATCAAGCTCACACTCTGGAATGCAACCACTTCGACAACTTCTCCCTTCTATTGTACACATATTTTCCAATTTTTACTTATTTTGTTTTCTTTTATTTTACCATTACTAATTGTTTATTAATGTTAAATAGACCTCTATTAAGTTTCAATAGGCAAAATCAAGCACCGATATAAATGTACCCTTGGGAATCATTGACTAGCGATTCCAAGGTCTTAATTTTTGCTAAACACTAGCATGAAGGCCACGCGATGCGTGGCCGAATATATACATCTTTCATTATAGAAACTGCATAAATCGGACAAACTTATAAATCGGACAAACCTTTCTACGGAAGCAATCACGAGATTTAAGCAACTATATTTATGAATAATTTCTAGACACTACTAGTAAATATTTGTAATAATAATGTAGTATGATGAGTTAATATATGAGTATGCATAGCAGCAATACCATAGACACTACTAGGAATGCAGAACAAACATAAATGTAGAACATCACATAGGCCCAATACCAAATATCCAGCAGCTCTGCCTCAGGTGGAAAGACTTGTAAACAAGGTTAAATTTGAAGGTTGGTCAATAGATAAATGTAGAACACTTGGGGTTATAATGTTTCATTTATTTGATTAATAAACAATTAATATGTTTGCTTCATTTGAAGAATTGATATGTGAAACTAAGAATTTCTGCACTACAAATTTATTCTTCGAAATTCAGAATTCTTAAAACATTGATCTTATTATATTCAATAAAAATGGTTTATAAGGTATCTAATGTAGGCTATTGTGATGTTGTCCGAGTATGCTAACCTATGCTAGATTATGTATTAATTATTAAAATGTATGTCTTCCAAGAGTTATGATAATCGTATCACAAAGGTGGTTGTGATTGGGTCGTGGCTGCCCTCCAAGGGGGAGGTAGGCATTGTCGCAAAGCAGAGCAGCTCTAACTGTTATATTGTGGATTATTGTTGCTGCTATACTAGTTGGAACTTAATGTGGCATATACTACTATACTAGTTTGAACATAGCATTTTTAACACCTGAGTGCTTCTATACAGTTAAGAACTGATATACCTGCTACTTTAGTATTTAAATTTTGATATTGGATGATATACAGTTAAAGCCAACTGAGTATAATACCTGAGTGATGCTATACAATTATAAGACAACTGAGTGCTGCTATATAGTTATAAGCCGACTGACTGCTTATATACATTCATAAGCCAACTGAATGCTCATATACCTGCTCAACATTAGTTCACTTCTTTCATACGTTACTTTAATTATCTATAACTGTTGGCATTTTGTCTCTAATTTGGTGTTGAATATGAATGTAATTGCATGTTTTCTCTATATTTGGTGCTGAATATGAATATGAATGTACTTGCATTTTGTCTCTACATTTAGTGCTGTTATTTTTAGTATAACTGATGTCTACTTATGGTGCTTCTATTTTTAGTATTTCCATTTTAAATAGAGCATTTTGCATGTACTGTTATACCTGCTATACATGATAATTTGCACTTTAGTAATATGATGGCTTGGGACTGCTATACCTGATAATATTGGTTCATATACCTGCTATTAGTTAGAACTGCTAATCTTTGGTAAATTATATATTTGGGACTACAATACCTGATATTTTTGGGACTGCAAAACCTGATATTTTTGGGACTGCAATACCTGATAGTAAGAACTTTCTTATTGTTGATGCTATATATTTGTAGCTGCTATAATTTGGACACGATAAAAATCGTGTTTGGACTCAACTGCCTTATATATCAGGTATATATCCAGTATTATTGCCAGGATTTTGGTCACTCATATTTTTGGTCACTAATATCAGGTATTATTGCCACGATTTTGGTCACTTCCTTATTATTGACATGATTTTGGTCACTGATATACACATAACACCTGATAGCAGATAGTAAAAACTGCAATACCTGATAATTTTTGTATCTGCTATAAAAAACTGATACTAGTTGCAACTGCCCTGATTTTGGAAGTGCTATAAGGAACTGCCTTATGTTTTGGAACTGAAATAAATTATTGTTTCTGTAATTGAACTGATACTATCAGTGATATATGCATATACAAGAGCATATATCACTGATATATGCGTATAGAAGTGCATATATCACTGAGATAAGCATTTAGCAGAGCATATATCAGTGATATATGCATATAGGGGAACTTACACCTCTCAATGCATAACACTTGGAGATGGAGATAAAGACTGAGATTCCGTAGTATGTTCAGAATATTCACTAATACACCGCTTAATGGCAAGAAGTTCATGATTAGGAACATTTGTCATAAATGAATTGAAACCTATGTTAAGATTTTAAGGCAAAACAATGGGGGCATCTGAGCAGCAACACGCGGGATAGTGGAAAAAAAGTACCTAAAACACATACCACCCATCTTACTAATCATATTCTGCACCCCACCCCACCCATAAACCATGATATACCCACCCCCTCAACCTGGAATTCAACCCCCAAAATTCAGCTGCCAATTTCAGTAAAAAAGAAAGAAAAACTCTTGGTAAAAGAATAACTCTTGTAACGATTAATGTATACAAAGTTTACATGGCGAGTGGTGAGGGGAAAAAGAATAACTCTTTGGATCCCATGCCAATGGTGTTGTCATTGATAAGATTGCAACACACATAAAGACATCCTCCCAACACTTCCTATCTCATACAACAGTTTTTATTCAAATACTCACGTGCCCTGGCACCAACCAATGTCCCTCTCTTATAATATCAAAAACAATAATTAATTCGCTGAAACTTGCAGCGGGCAGTAGGCCATTGTTGTATAGAGAAAAAGTCTTCCTCTTTCGACGTATACTATGGTTGACCTTCCTTCCCCCAAAATGCAGCATATGATGAGAATGCTTTGTACAATAATGGCCCGTTTCCCACTACAATTTGGATTCCATTTTGTGCAACAAATCCAAACAGTCTATCAAACTTTAGCATCCACCGTTGACCTTCCATTTTGTACGTTGTCTTACCGAAATCACAATCAATGCTGTTGCAAACACAACTATTATTACTAAAGAAGCAATAAAGGTTCTCTTCGGATAATCAGATCATACTTTGGCATTGAGGTGAGATTCATACTAGGACATTGGTCATACCTTAATCCCCTAAGAAATGTGCAACATATTTTGACTATGCTTTTCCTTGCAACCATCATAGAAAGAGAAGCTAATCTACATGAATCAAAATAGCTAAAATTGCATCAAATAGATTTGCATCTTGAACTCCCACAACTTCTTATACCAAATAAGTAGCGCAACCCTTTAATGACAAAAAATGTCCGACTGAGATCCCTTTAACTATGGGCTAGCATTACTCTGTTATCATTGACGGGGATTCTAGTGATTTCCGTGTGTCCTTGGAGAGGGATGCCAAACTAAAACCAACAGTTAAACCACTGTTAGAACCATATTGAATACACTGTTTCAACTAGAATGGCTCTATCAAGCCTTGCAAGTAATGCTTGGTATCTTTTTCCACAAGTTGATACAAAGTTGGTGTACTGTAGTATCTATGGGTGCATGCACTTTACTCATTGTCAACAACGAAGATACGACTACAATAGCACTCATGATGGTGGTTCAAATACCTAAACGCTACATATTTAGTCACATAAGAGTCGATTATAAGTTATAACTGGTCTGACTATACATGCTGCCCCAAGAACAAAACGTGAGGCCGTCCTTGTCCCATGCTCTGCATTTTGACTGAATTCAGTGAGGTCAATCAATTCTGTCTCATGCTCTGCGTGTTTTATAGAGAAATTGGTACCACTAACATTACATTTTCACTCAAAGCTGTTGGTATATAATAATTACTAATTGTTTCAGCCTGAGTAAGTCAATTTGATCTTTGTTTTACTTTTTATTCAATGTGATTGATTTAATTACATGGGTTCTTACATTTTCACACAAAATTGTTAGTTAGTATATAGTAGATATTAATCATTTAAGCCTTAGATGGCTTTTGTCTTACTTTTCATTCAATGTGGCTAAATTAATGCTTACATATCTATTGTTTATTGTTATGAGGTAAGACATACCCTACGTGGCATCCTATAGAGGGATATTAGACTATTGTTAAGTACTGATTATTACTAGCTCGTGATGACTCGCACTCTCATTGGCCAAAATTGAATATCCACTCTCACATCACATGGCCTCACATGTGGTCATTATTCTGGTATTCTAAGGTAGCAGAAGCAGTCACGATTTGATAGGGCAGTGAGAAGAAGTTGGCACTTCGTTAGTGATCAGATGTGAGGGCCTCCGTGATTCCTCCTCTGCTAAGAATAGCATGATAATCACCAACATTGGATACTGCAAGATTGCCTCTCCTAATCAGTGTTGTCACGCAACAGGATCCACCGTGAATATCTCCCTTGATAAACTCCACATCTGTGTTGAACTAAATATATAAAACTGAATCCAAATTGCTTCATCTTTAATTGATTTAGTTGCGTAAACTCCACACCTGTATAAGTATTGATTTAGTGAATATGATATCGTGTTCGTAGGCATAACCATATGTTTTACAATTTTCAAAAACTTAGTTAATCATTTGTACTTAAGTTATTAAATTGGTTATATTCATCTATATATGAACCATACATTCTTATTTTATGGCATTGTTAATATTATACTTCAGATGTAGTGGCAAACACGCAGAAGGGAAAGATTTTTAATTTCTTCGGTATTTCCATGTGCAGGGGACATAAAGGTCAGTACAAACGGGAGTTAGGATGAGCCGCTAGAAGAGGTGTCTTCGGAGGCCTAGCTAGGGATCATCAGGATGTCTGGTGATGGTTTCTGTGGCAGAGTGTGAGGGACAGTTTGCAGCCTTAAGCTAATTCAACATGATTAGTAGAATAAAAGGACTAAGCTTCCACAATCAAAGACCGTAGATCCTTGAGTATTCACAGTGGTGTCATCCATCTATGGGATTATAGAATGGGTACACTCATAAACAATTTTGATGAACACGATGGACATGTTCACGGTGTTTTTTTTCACCGAATCTCAGCCAACGTTTATTTTGAGAGGCATGCAATTTTGAATCCTAATGTAAATATAGGACTTTTTTGTTAGCTTGCATTTTCTATTTCACTTAATCCTACTATGACTCTACTTTTTAATATCAATTTCTGATTATTTTCCTTCAATCTAGGGTGATATAAACGGGACAAATTAGTCAAAATCTTGTGATTATACTTGCAATCAACTGATTCAGAATGGAGTTGTTCCCTTAGAGGAGCTTTACAATACCGTTTACAAGCAGGTATGTTATTATATTGTTTTTTTTGTCCTTATAAGCATTCTAATTGGATACATAGGCATGTTGAGGAGATGTCTGGGATCTTAGTTTAATAGTCGATCTATACGATCCATAGGTGCACAATGCATCACATCAAGGTTTTGTTTGGCCATAATTATAGGTTCATTCTAAAAAATAATTCAGCATGAATGTATAATCACATGTATATTTTTCTGATTATTGAAATATTCATATTGGTGGGACAGAATCTTTTGTTCAACACTTGTACAAAGACAGGGCAATATTCATCGCGGTGGGACAAAGTCTTTTGTCCAATACTTATATGAAGACAGTGTAATTTTTTTAGCACTAAAAATTTGTTAAATTTTAATTTATGTGGATACATGTACTTATGTATTTTATTTTCGTATGTTAATAGGAAGGAAATGCATATGAGATGTCGAAAGGACCAATTGAAGTATTTTATGATACTCATTGGATGAAGGACAACAGGTGGATTAGTGAAGAAGTAGAGTGACTATGTAAGTATATAAAAGAAAATAATTTTACATGATTAGACATAAAGCATTATTCTCAAGCCGTGCGGGCTGGATTGATTTTTTTATTATTGATTTGTGTCACAATTGGTTGGATTTCATGAATAAATAAAGGAAATTTTGTCCATTTTTTTTAAAATAAAGTGAAATCGATGGAAGGGACGCATTGATGATTTACTTGTATCTATAGTTGTCCGATTAGTGATTTGTGTGTCACAACATGTTGGATTTCTTAAATAAACAAAGGAATCTTTGTCGATTTTGTTTTTTAAAGTTTAAAAAATAGTCAAACCGATAGTGAAACATATTATTTTATTTCTCTTTGTAGAAAGAGATGATTGAATTGCAAAAAAGCTCGGAAGATTCAGATGAAGTATCAATCTGTCAAAAGGTCCTTGGAAAGAGGTCATGATACGTGAAGGGTCTTGGTACCCGACCTTTGAAATCACTATGCAGGCAGAACTTTGATTTGGAGAACAAAAAGTTACAAACAGAGATCGTAGATTTGAAAAAACTAGTCCAAGGTCTTGTGTCAGAGATGGCTACAATAAAGGCCACCTTACATCTAGATAAAGACGTTGCTTCCGAGGAAGATGTTCCTGAAGGATCTTCTGCCCCTTCGAATCAAGTTGCATGATATCAATTGTTGATTTTATCATTTTGTTTGTGATGAGAAAACTAGTTTAAACTCATCTCCGAGTTATGAAGTATTATTAACTTTTGAGCGTCATTGTGACAAGAACAGTAGTATATTTATGTTTTGAATATAATATAACATCTTTTAATTATGTGTGTTTGCTTAATTTTCTTTTTATTTATTTCAATATTTAATATAATTCTACAACGAAATAAATGTTACAACGAAAAAGAGCGTTACAAAAGACTATTAGCAACGAAGAATTGACATTTGCAAGGAATTTTAATTCCCTCAATATTTTTTGCGAGGATTTATTAGTATACTTTGCAAGGAAATATTCATTGTAAATTTTTTTTAGTCTAAATACGAGAACTTTTGTGCAACTAAAAAGAGTGTTACAAAAGACTTTTAGCAATGTATACTTAACATTTGGCAAGGAATTGAAATTATCTCAAAATATCTTTTGCAAGGATTTGTTAGTATCTTTTGCAACGAAATATTCGTTTTAAACGGTTTTTAGTCAAAATTCGAGAACTTTATTACAACGAAAAAGAGTGTTACAAAAGACTTTTACCAGTGTAAAATTAACATTTAGCAAGGAATTTTAATTCTCTCAAAATATCTTTTGCAACGAAATATTCGTTTTAAACGATTTTTAGTCAAAATTTGAGATTTTTTTTGCAACGAAAAAAAGTGTTACAAAAGATTTTTAGCAATGTAAAATTAACCTTTAGCAAGGAATTTTAATTCTCTCAAAATCTTTTTTGCGAGAATTTATTAGTATTTTTTGCAACGAAATCTTCATAGGAAAAGATTTTTAGTCAAGATATGAGAACGCTTTTTCAACGAAATATTTTGTTTTCCCCAATGAAAAATTTTATTGCAAAATATTTTTAGCGATTTTGACAAAATTTCCTTGCAAAAGATCTATAGCATGTTGGCTAATGCGAGGAACCCTGCAAGAAAAAAAAAACGTTGCAAAAGATGTTTTGCAACGAAAACATACCTTTTGCAACGATTTTTTTCCTTGCTAAAAGCCATAATTCTTGTAGTGTAATATGGTTGATAATTTTTTGTTTCATACATATGTTCTCCTTTTTATTGTGCTATTGTTTGGTTGGATGCCACAGAGGATGGAGAGTCAAAACTAATTATGGTATATGAACAGTATGAAGAACCTAAATTCAATCTGTTGTTATATTTGATTGCCACATAAATTTTAGTTATTGTTTATATGTTTTCGGTTTCTTTCTAGAATTTTATATATATATTTTTTTATCAAGTGTTGAGTTCCTCTGTTGCTGCATCATGTTGTACATGTAATAGTTAACCAAATCCCATAGAAGATATAGCAGTGTTTGAATTGTTTAAAGTACCTAAGCTTGGTAAAGTATGTGGGAAGATCAATCCCTTTTGTACACCTTATATTCCATCCATTCTATGGTGCTAAAGGTTTGCTGACATGGTTTCATTGTTTTTTTGAGTGTTATTTGTTTGTATTGTAATTATATATAATTATATACATTAATGATATAGGAATATATTTTCAAAAATTCGAATCATTTTTTTTTTCAGATCTGGGCTGCACATTCTGCGACACTCATTGTGGTTTTATGTATGCAAAAATAAGGGTTATTACAGTTAGTGTGGATGTTTGATTTGAACTTATTATATGAATCGAATTTATGTTGGTCTTTTAGGTGTATGGATTCCCCTTTTTTTATCTTTCATTTCAAATTATTCTCTTAATTTGTTTCATTTAAGTTTTGTTGATATAGTGAATACTAAGGCCTATTCTTTTCTCACATTTTACACGTTTGATTGTGATGCAGTATGTTGGATCAACTTCAGTTGTGATAGTAGTTTAACACTTTAATGGGTTGTTTTAAGGAATTTGAAATGGACAAGTGAGCCTTTAAGTTTTTTTTTACTTAGAAATATTACCCAGTTAGCTCTTTGTAAGTTATTTGGTGTCACTCTCTTTATAGTGTATAATTGTAAAGAAAGATTCTAATGTAAAGAGCTTAGGCCAAGCATGGAGCTTTTTACGGGTGCAAGAAACTGAAAATGCCATTTGAAATCATAGATGTACTTGAAGTAGGTTGCAAACGAGCCGAGCCGAGCCGAGCCAAGCCGAGCTTAGCAAAGCTCGTTTATTAAACGAACTTGAAATTGTGTTCAGGCTTGGTTCATTTACTAAACGAACGAGCCAAACACGAGCTTTAAACGAGCCGAACGCGAGCCGAGCTCGAACAACTTGGTTTTAAAAGGCCTAATCGAGCTTGTTTATGCCTTAAAACCGAAACACGAGCCGAGCCCAACAATCGCATTTTTTTAAATGCGCTCAAAATCATGTTTGAGCTCGGTTCATTTTCTTAACTTTAATTGAATCGAGTCCAAACTGTTCATGAACAACTCGATTCATTTGCGGCACGACCGGATATGAATTTTGAAATTTTAGACATTTAGGTCACACCATACTAAGGTTAATGCAAGTGGATCACTATATATGAATTTTAAAATTTGAGACATTTAGGTGACACCATACTAAGATTAGTGCAGGTGGTATTTTGACATGTAGTATGAGTTACGTTCAACCTTAAATGGAACCGTAGTTATCGAGGTGGTGAATATTTGTGTATCAATCCCTTAAAGTGGTGTTGCCTCTTTGTAAGAGTTTCTAGTACTTCTATTGATTAATTTGAATTTCACATTTTTACGATTGGGAGTTGTTGTATCTAGGGCCCCAAATTAATAGTTATGATATCATTTTTGAGTCATAGTCCCCACCTTTTTTTTTTGGTAATCAATGAACTAAATTCTTCGAACGTGAACAAATTTTGATCATTAAAGGAGTGCATCCTTAAAAGTTTTTGTTTTAACTATTAATATTGGACATATGTGGTATATTTTTTTTTAACTATTAATATAGGGTTGTCCCCAAATTATAAATTGATTCATTAATAAATTGATCTATTTAAAAAATTGATCTATTAATTGTATTTGGTTTCATTAATGCAGTGATTCATTAAGGGTGTGTTTGATAACACTAATTTTCCATGAAAAATGTAATATATGGAGTTATTTTTCATCTTTTGGATGTTTGATAAACAAAATTTTCTATGGAATTGATTTCTTTAAAACAAATCACGTAATCACTTTTTCCACAAAAGATAGAATTAAAAAACCTCCTCCCACCTTGTTATTCATTTTCCAGGGAAAAGAATTACCACACCAAAAAATTGATAAAAAATCCAGAAAATGAATAAAAACTCAAAAATAATGAAAAAAATGAGTATAATCCCCAAATTAATGAAAAAAACACAGAAAATGAATAAAACTCCAAAAATAACAAAAAAAATACAAAAAATAAATAAAAAGCCCAAAAATATTGAAAAAAAATCACAAAATGAATAAAAACCCAAAAAAAAATGAAAAAAATCCAGAAACCTATTAAAACCCCAGAAATAATGAAAAAAAATCCAAAATATGAATAAAAACCCAAAAATAATAAAAAAAAACAGAAAATGAATAAAAACCCAAAAATAATGAAAAAAATACATAAAATGAATTAAAACGCAAAAAAAATGGAAAAAAAAATCCGAACGTGAATAAAGACCCAAAAATAATGAAAAAAATCCAGAAAGTGATTAAAACCCCAGAAACAATAAAAAAATCCAAAAAATGAATAAAAATCCAAAAATAAAGACAAAAAAATCCAGAAAGTGAATAAAAACCCAAAAGTAATGAAAAAAATACAGAAAGTTAATAAAACCCAAAAAATAATGAAAAAATCCAAAAAATGAAAAAAAAAACACCAAAAATAATTTTTTAAAAAATACAGAAAGTGAATAAAACTCCAAAAATGAAGGTTCTAAAAAACGCGGGGCGTGATCGAGGCGTGGAGGCCAAGCCTTAAGCCTTAGAAGCCTAGACGGGCCTTGGCGTAAAAAGGCGTTTAGGTCTTTTTAATATATTTTAATATTTTTTAACCATAACAAGGCTATTAAAATACTAAAATTGTACATATCATAAAAAAATGTCTGAATATTTGCAAATAAAAATACTATTTGATTATTTTGGATGAGATAATGGTCCGGTTTGTAAAAAAATCTTTAAAAGGCGATATCGTTTCACTAAAGCATTGTCGTTTTTAGAGAAAAAGTACCCCTGAAGGGTTTTACCAAGCATAAGGCGTCAAAATCTTAAGGCGGGGCGTTTCTCCCAAGCCCCAAGCCTAGGCGGGTTTTTTAGAACAGTGCCAAAAATAATGAAAAAAATACAGAAAATGAATAAAAACCCAAAAATAATGAAAAAAATACAGAAAGTGATTAAAACCCCAAAAATATTTTTAAAAATCCAGAAAGTGAATAAAAATCCCAGAATAACGAAAAAAATCTAGAAAGTGCATAAAAACCCAAAAATAATGGAAAAAATAAAGAAAGTGAATAAACCCCCAAAAATAATGAAAAAAAATCCAGAAAGTGAATAAAAACCCAAAAATAATGAAAAAAATACAGAAAGTGAATAAAACACCAAAAATAATGAAAAAAAAAATGAGAAAATATAGAAGGTGAAATAAACTCCAAAAATAATGAAAAAAAATACAAAAAATGAAAAAAAAAATGCAAAAATATAGAAGGTGAAATAAACTCCAAAAATAATGAAAAAAAAACAAAAACAAAAATAATGAAAAAAAATCACAAAATGAATAAAAACCCAAAAATAATGAAAAAAAAATACAGACAGTGGATAAAAACCCAATAATAATGAAAAAAATCAAGAAAGTGAATAAGAATCCAAAAATAAAGAAAAAAAATACATAAAGTGAATAAAATCCCCAAAATAATGGAAAAAATCCAAAAAATGAATACAAACCCAAAAATAATGAAAACACATACCGAAAGTGAATAAAACTTAAAAATAATGAAAAAAATCCAGAAATTGAATAAAAATCCAGAAATAATGAAGAAAATCCAGAAAATTCATTATGGGGTAATATTTATTTTCTAGTTTTTTTATTCATTTTCTGTATCTTCTATTTTTTTCGTATTTTTTAGATATTATTTGTGGGGTTTGATTCACTTTCTGTATTTTTTTCATTATTTTTGGGTTTGTATTCACTATCTGGATTTTTTTCATTATTTTTGAGATTTTATTCACTTTTTGTATTTTTTCATTATTTTTGGATTTTTATTCACTTTTTGGATTTTGTTTTCATTATTTTTGGCAATTTATTCATTTTTTGGATTTTTTTTCATTTTTTTTGGGGTCTTATTCACTTTTTGTATTTTTTTCACCTTTTTCATTTTTTTCATTATTTTAGGAGTTTTATTCATTTTCTTGATTTTTTTCATTAGCTTGGGGGTTTTATTCACTTTTTGGATTTTTTTCATTATTTTTGGAGTTTTATTCAATTTCTGTATTTTTTCCATTATTTTTGGGTTTGGGTTTTTATTCACTTTCAGTATTTTTTTTCATTATTTTTGGGTTTTTATTCATTTTTTGTATTTTTTTTGCATTATTTTTGGGATTTTATTCACTTTCTGGATTTTTTTCATTATCTTTGGATTTTTATTCACTTTCTGGATTTTTTCCTTATCTTTGGGGTTTTATTCACATTTTGGATTTATTTATTTATTTATTCTTTGGGATTTTTATTAATTTTCTGGGATTTTTTTTATTTTTCTATTTTATATATATATTTTTTATTTTTTTCCATGGAAAATATTGGGAATCAAACACAAAAGATGGAAAATAGAACATTTTCCACCTGGAAAATATTTGCAATCAAACACCACCAACAAATTTTTTCCATGGAAAATATTTCCAAGTTTTCAATTCCATGGAAATCAACTATTGGCGCTTATTTTCCATCTTATTTATCAAACACACCCTAATTGTCCTATTTTAGTTCATGTGTAGAATCTGAAATTGGATTATTTTACAAAAAACGTGAAATGCATTAATTTGAAATAAGAGTCTCACGACTTTGATGGGTTATAGGTAGGGCTGTACGAATATGGACCACCCCAAATGGACCGAACCAGACTGCAAATTAAGGGTATTTTGAAACCGGTCCAGAAAGACTAAAACCCGATTAAATCGGCTCGATCTGCGGTCCACTTTATAAAAAGACGAGTTTGGACCAGATCGAACCGATTCCTATATACATATATATAGTTTTTGAATTAATGCATAGAACTTATTAATTTAATTTGGAATATTTTTACATATGTATAGACATTTTTTATTTGGATTAAGAAAACCACGTAAATATCATCGGGGTTACGAGTATTGTTAAGTAATTGTTGTGTTGCGACCTTTTTCTTTTATATTATTTGAGTATGTTGTCGCTATATACATGAATTTATGGAGTATTGTATCTTGTTTTTATTTGAATATTACTATTGGTACCTAAAGCTTTTCCTTTAATTATAGGTATGCCAATGCTAAAGTTAGGAAGACAATTACACTTGTATTTGATTATTTCCCATTGGTTAGCTAATGTTAGGGAGATATTTTTATGGATCAATATATATTTATTATTTTTTTAAAATTTGTGTATATATATGTGTGAAATAATAGATAAAAACAGTCATAAAAAAAAAAAAAAGTAAAATAGGGTTAGGATCGAATTTTATCCGCACATAACCGAAAAAAGTCAGGGCAGAATTAGTAGATCCGGTCTCTGTCCAAAAAAATTGAGGACCAAATATTCGGTCCGATCTAAACAATAAATAAAAAACGAACTGAATCGGACTTGCTCACCCTTAGTTATATGAAGGTGGTGGATGAGTTATGTAAGCAAAGTATTGTAAAATTGTTATTCAGTTTAAGTGGAGTTTGTTGGAATTTGGAAATGGTATTTGATTAGTATCTTAATAAAGCATATAGGATTACACAAAAATCAAATTCCTCACATTTTTACGATTAATTTATTGTTATAGATAAGACAATTGAATTTGAAAGGGTATATGAGTGTAGTGGTAAGGTTCAAAAGCCTTTAAACATATTTTTTTTTTGGTAAAATGTGAATATAATTAATCACCAAGGCAAATACCAGAAAAAGATATTATAATGAGTCCACAGTAAGCCCAAAAATAAATATAAATTATGAAAAAAATATTTAAAAATCGAAAAAATAATAGAAAAACGTTTTGAATTACAAAAAACTCTTAAAAGGAGGGAAAACTTATAAACAAAACTTAACAAGCCTATTAAAAATATTAAAATATAAAAAAAATTAGCACGCCTTTCAATTTTTCCTTTCTTTTTAGTTTTTTGTGTTTTTGCAAAATAATTAACAGATAAGTCATTTTTTTAATGTTAATCATTCTTATTATTTTTTGGATAATTCCTAAGATTAAAAAAATAGGAAAAAAGAGTATTTTTTATAAATCATTTTTCAATCCACTTTCATTGCAAATTTACAAGTATTCTTCTACAAATCAAAATAAAGAATATTTTGTGAACAAATAATCCTGGATATCTTGGTTTTCTTTCCTCTCCTGGTTAAAAATTTGAATGTGTTTAACACTCTCACTAGCAATCAAAAAAAATATATTTTAGCCGTGTTTGATATGATGGATAGTCTTGAGCTTTAACATTGTTTTTAGCACATCAACATTTTGTGTTTCTAATATGAATCCAACACATACCCTTTTGTTGGATTGTAGATGGGTCCTAATTGTGAGGAAGCATCTCAACATTTTTGCTCTTATTCCAATAATATTAGAATCTATGGGATGCAAACACAAAGAATTTAGGGTTAATTACACTTAAGCCCCCTGAATCCCCCCCCCCCCCCCCCCCCAAACACTTTGCCATCCCAACTTTTTATTTTTCCAATTCACCCTCTAACTCTGGAAATGGCTACAAATAACCCCCCGCCGTCCAAATCCGTTAATTTTTTTACAAAAAACGTTAGCCATGAAGTAAGGGCATTTTGGTCTAAACCAAATTATTTCTTAAAAATCTTAAAATAACAGCAAATATATTTAAAAATTAAGAAAATACTAAAAAAATATAATAAAACAAACTTGGAAAAAATTTACAAATTTTTTAAAGCATTTGGAAAATACGAATATATATTTGAAAATTCTGAAAAATACCCCCAAAATATTTAAAATTGGAAAAATTCAAAAATAAATAATTCAGAAAATATATTTAAATAAGAGACATATACCAAATAGTCCCTTGAACATTTTTTAATACTCATTTAGTCCAAGTTTTTTTATTTTGCTTCAAAAAGTCATTTACCACATATTTTGGAGTGGGAGTGCTACTGATGCGGACCTCTAAAAATAAGAGAGTATTGAGTGTTTGAGGGACTAAATGAGTTAAACTAAAAATATGTGTCCATTTTAAAAAAATATATATTTATAGTAGGGACTATTCAATAATTGACCCTTTAAATAATTACTGAAAAAATTATGTCCCACACAAAAAAATTATTTCCAGTAATAAAAAAATATTTTCAGAAGTATAAATTATTTCTAGCATATAAAAAATAATTTCTTGCATAAGAAAATAGTTTCAAAAATAAAAAAAATTATTTTCAGAAAATTGAACCCTTCCCGATTTCCAAAATCGTTACATTCACTTAACTCTCCCCTTCAAATCCTTATCCGAACTGCAATTTAATCAAGGCCACAACATTTTTTTTCTCGATCAGCATCTGGTAAATATAGAGATAACCCATGTTGGTGATATGAGGCGGTGCACCACCATACTTTCCGGCATGACCTGCAGATGATGAAGGTGTGAAATTTGAGAAAGTAAATATTCATGATTTGGGTGTAGGTTCTAGATACATTTCTCAGAAGAAGAAGAAAAAAGGAAAAAAACAACTATACTGATACCCATTCAAGTCCCGACAAAGACGGTAGGGCCGATATATATAACACTTTTCAACGTGGGTTCATATGTATTGAAAATATTTACCAAGGGATGCTATATAATTCTCTATAAAAATTATTTTTAACCAAATTTCTAATAAAAAAATAAAAAACAGCAAAAATACATAAAAATAAAAAATATATATCAAATCTCCAAATCTCCAAAATACATCACACCTCCAAAATGCTCAAAAACAACAAACAACGGGTGGAGTAAGGGGATGGGACGAAGTAAGGAGGGAGGGGGCAAGGCATTTTAAGCAGAGGCGGGTTGAGGGGCAGGAGGGGGAGGGTAGCAGGGGTGGGGTGGGCAGCCATGGCTACCAGTGAGCGAGGAGAAGAAAGAGAGAGAAAAGGAAATAGATTTTTCGAGTTTGAAAAGTAGTCAAATGATTAAATTGCCCTTTAAAAAGTCATGTGTCATATCTAACGTTTCCTTCCAAAATGAACGGAGTTAGACGACAGGGGATTATTTATAGCCTTTTTCAAAGTAAGGGGGAATTGAAAAGGTCGAAAGTTAGGGTGGCAAAGTGTTGGGGAAGTCAAAGTTCAGGGGACTAAGTGTAATTAACCCAAGGATTTAAAATGTGGGCTGCAAACACAGATTTCGATATAAAACGAAGGATAGTAAGTAAAAAAAATCCATCATTTTTTATATGCAATTAATGAGCTAAATTCCTCGATTGTGATTGATCTTTATTATTGAGTGAGTGCGTTATTAAAAGTTATCGTTTTAAAATAACGCTGATTAGTATAGATATAGTTTTTTTTTCAAATTATTTAGTGTTGCATGGACTTGTTGAAAAATTATTATTTGGATTGTAAGTAAAGTTTGATTAGCATTTTAATCAAGCATATATGACTATTACATTGAAATCAAATTCCCACGAGAGAGATTTGGCCTCATCAGTCCAATTTTATAACCTTCAAACGAATTCAAACTTTTCATTTTTATTTTTTTCTTTCGATGCATTCAAGCATAGCGATGGTGGATATATTTGTTTACTATTGTTTAATCTCATATCTTTCATGTAAAAATAAATTATGCTCGCACTACAACATTTTTTTTATTCGAGTGTTGAACAAGTTCGCTGTGATTTTTTTCCTTCTTATTGTCTTTTAATTTTCTTTGCTCAATAATACTTGGTTGCTAAAGTTGGTTCTACTAAACCATTTGTTTTCAACGTTTGATTAAAAAAACATTTTTCATGACACTTGTTTAATATTTAATTTTTTTATTTTATTTTAAATTGATACTAACGTGTTAGACATTTTAATATTTAACCCTCAAGATTTAAGAACTATGTACCCTATATCAACTTGGGAGGTGTGCAAGTCTAATCTAGTCAGCTCCTAGACTTGAATCTCACTCGTGGTCATATTCAATACATTCATATGTACTGGTCACGATCCTAATTAAACTATTAGACACATTCTTAAACCATTAGACAATTCCTCATGCATAAGACAAACTATTAGGATTGTTGTCGCAGTTTTACTAATAGGATGTCAGCTCCCTATCTAATTTGTGAACTTTTCAATTGTACTAGAACCCAAATTCTGATATTCTGTGATCAAGTCGAGCCGAACATACCACAATTCCTATTGTGTCCAATTGATCGACGTGCATAAAATATATTTAAAATAAATACAAGGCATTCTCACAAATATGATTCTCATTTCAAATGAACTTGAGACACCTTTATTAAACAATAAACGTCATACATGGTTTTAAGTATAAAAATTATAAATTCCTCCTAAGACAAATCACGTGACACTTAGTCATTATGACCTAAATATATTTTCCTTTTGTTCTTGAATGTGTCATTGCGCGTTTCTTCTTTGTCGCCCATGATATCACTCCCAAACCAAGGCTTGTAACAAAACTAGTTGTTCATTTTCTATCATCTATATAACCAGCCAACTCATTGTCAAAAAATAAAATTAGTCTTAAATTACTATTCTTTGTATATTGAACCACATAACCAAGAGTCCGTGTTATGTATCTCATAATCCTCTTTGTTGTCCCAAGATAATGCTTGCTTGGTTGGTGCGTAAACTTTTAAATGATGCTCACAACATACATAATATCTTGTTTGGTATGAATGAGATAAATTTGATCCTCCAAAAACACTTCTAAAGTGTTTCACAATAGTTTCTCCACTTCCATCAGCTAAAGAAAGTTTATCATTCACATTCATATGTGTCTTTGCAAGTTTACAATTCAACATGCCAAATTTTGTTAACAAATCAAAAGCATATTTTTGTTGACATATAAAGATCCCATTCTTATTTTGAATGGATGGAATTTTAAGGAAATAATGTAATAGACCTAAATCTGACATTTTTAATGCTTTCATCGTATTTTCCTTAAGTTCTACCATCAATTTCAATGAACCCCTAGTGTATATCATGTCGTCAACATACAAACACACAACTAAAATATTGCTACCATGAGTTTTCACATAGAGAGTAGGCTCACTAGTACTTATTTGAAAACCATTTTTAGAAAAATACTATCAATTTTGTTATACCATGCTCTTGGTTCTTGTTTAATCCTATTGAGTGCTTTCTCCAGTTTGTATACCTTGTATCTATTCCCTTCCCCGAATATCCATGGGGCGGCACTTCATAAACCTCAACATTAAGTAATTAACTAAAAAATTGTTATTTGACATCTAATGAGAAAACTTTCCAAGCTTTTTAACCAGATAGAGACCATTGAGGTTGTAATAGTATAAATTCTAGAATGTGGTGCAAAAGTTTCCAAGAAATTTATACCTTGTTGTTGCGCATATACCTTCACTACCAATCTTGCTTTGTGCCCTTTCAATGACCCGTCAGAATTTAGTTTTATTTTGTAGATCCACTTAATCCCAATAGATTCTTTTTTAATTGGGAGGTAACTCTATTAACTTCCAGGTTTTGTACTTCTCTATAGCTTCGATCTATTCATCCATTCCATTGCACCATTCCATCTTAGTTGCAAAATCTTCAAAATAAGTAGGCTCCCTAGAAAAATAGGAAAATTTATTGTTAAAATGTATATCAATAAGACTTCTTACCCTCTGTAAGTGGTGAATCATTACTTGAACTTCTTGATTTACTAGAATCAACTATATATGGATTACATGAAGTGTATTCTTCTTGAACACCAATAAGATATATCTCATCATTTGCTTAGTTACATGCTCCATTATCATTAAATATCACATCAAGACTTATGATATTATTTTTTAAAATTTTTCAACTCAACCAACCCAAATCGATCCGTCCTAAGCCCTGATTAGTCTGGCATTGGGATTTTTTAAAGCTAAATTTGAAACATACGAAAAACTTTCTCTAGACTTTCCAAATTCATCTCAATTACATATCTATGGTTTATAAATTTTTTAGGCTCAAGTTCCTTATCAAAATAACATCTGAAACCCAACATATATGAATCTCTAATACATTTCTCACAATCATAAGGAAACCTCCATATGGAAACCTAGCTTCAAAGTTTATCAATGGTTGTTAAAATCTTAACATAAGGATTTAATTACCATTCATAAGGATAAATATGATGATTCAAAAATAATTAAATCTTAATTCTACCATTAAATCATCCAATTACTAACTTGAATCTACCTCGATCTATATAATGCATAAGAACTCCAATTTCAACAACAAAGACTTTATTATATGATCCAAATGAATACTATAATAAATTTTTAACTAATAATATAATCAACAATCCTAACAACATTTTATACTCCATTCATGATTTCTGATCGTTAAACCCAATTGATTTTCCCATAATTACATAAAGTATGAAAGAACCCTTGTTTTAGAATCTTGTCTCTAATTGCACATTCCCAGAAATTCAATAACATGTGTGTGACACCCCGCCTAATTAAATACCGGGTCATCAGTCCTTTATTATATTAAAATCAAGGTGAACGGTTGGTTCATTCTTAGCATCACTGCCGCAAAATAAATATTTCCAATTTAAACACCCTAAATAATTAAGCTAAGTGTAAAAAAAATTTAAAGTCTTATTTAAATTTTAAATTCCAACGTGAAAACCTTTTTAAATAATCAACAGTTTAAGAATCACATAAATACTAAGGATGCCAATCAACACAATATAATTAAGCCGTCTAGATTAACCAAACCAAGTTAAACAACTATAAATCAAATCATCTTGACAATAGTTAACTCATAAAGAGTACTGAATGCTGGAAATATAAATAAATACAAATCTCTGACAAATCCAAACGGAATAGAAAATCGGGCGACACAAGCCCTAACTATGAAGAACTAAAACAAGATCTGAATCAATGAAGAGGTCGTCTAAAGCAAGGTCCTGCAACTCCCACATAAGTTGCAACACGTCCAATCCAAAAAAAATATGCCCGATGCCCCCGTGGCTGGGCATCTGTAATACATACATATATATACAAGAGAGAGAGAAATGACAGAAGACGGGTCAGAGCCCGAGTGTAAAACAGTTTTAAAAATAGTTGAGCAAGTATTTAAAATGCTTATCGGCTAATGTAACAACCATGTTAGTATGCGACACTCTCTTGCGAATTCTCACTCCTCATCTAGGGTGCACACCTACCGTACTACTAAACTCATAAGTCTATCTAGCTTATTTTACATAAAGTTTTATCCCGAGAAGTAAGAAGGCTATGATATTGAGTTTAGAAAATTAATCTCTTCAAGATTTCTTACGTTACTTAGAATAACTCAGTACCGTTACAAAGTTAACGAACACTTATTATAAAATTTGGAGCATTTATTCAATACTTAACTACTTATACGCACAGTAAAAAGTTTCCATATATATATATATTAGTCACTCATATAATATACATACTATCGGCATCCCACGTAAAATTTATGGTGCTGGCATACTCTGATATCAAGTCCCCGTATCACTCGTACTAAGGGAAATACTAGTTCGGAATCACTCTCGAACTGTATTAACACAATACACACAAAATGGAGGCGAAGCATAGTTCCAAGTCACTAAGAGGTCATCACATACCCCTCACGTCTCTTAGGACTATCTGACTATCATTCTCAGATAGCGCGTACCAAGAAATCCTATGTTCTAAGGTACAAGTCAATATCCCTCATAAAGGTCCCATCGAGACAAGACTGTCCCGGCGCAGCAACCTCCGTGATAGCAAGTAGCGCGGGCATGATTATTCACAAGCATAATATAAATATATATACATGCACTCGGTCATATATATAAATATTCTCATTTTTTTATTATGTTTATCGTACTTAGTACAATTTTACCCAATTATCTCGCATAAAGGATTCGTCTCTTTTATTCTCAATTATAATCATTTCATACCTACTTCTCATCTCTCGAAGTATTCTCTCTTCCTAAATATAATTTTAGTAGGTACGCTTTCTCTAACCTTTTGGTATAAGTCTTTCACGAGTCTCCTAATTCTTTAGTGAACATATGCACAATTTCCAATGTGTGACAACCCCCCCCCCCCCTCGTTAACCCACAATTCAATCCCATATAAAATTTCACTCAACGGTCTACTTAGACCCTACTGGTCCTCTTCATGACCCATTATACTCTATAAATAATATTCAAGGGTTCCTACGTATTTCATCCACATTAAACAAAAAGGGGTAAAATATATAGTTTTTCAGGAGAGGTCGATCGATCGAGGAAAGGGGTCGATCGATTGATTGATCGATCGATCGACACTCTTGGGTCGATAGATCGATCAAGCAGGTATTCCGAATTCTGTCGTTGTTAACTACGAGAGTCCTTCTCTAACCTCCACCAAAGCTCCCTTAAAGATCCCCAAACTCCCAAACAAATTTACTACTAGTTTCATATACATATATACATGATTTCCTACATGAAGCATGTACAAATTCATCAAAAGTATTGAATTAAAGGGGTAATTCATCATATTTATCAAGAGCCATAATTTTATATTAAACTTCCATTCCTCTAATTCTTTTTCTCGATTTCTCACTTCTAAACCAATATAATTTCATGGGTAATCCTCTACATATATTGAGATTTCTAGATTATATCTAATTCCTCTAAAACATGGGATTTAAATTCCCTAAATCATCAAATTCTTCCATGAACATATGTGTAAAAATCCTATTCTAACTTGGGTGAAACATTAACTAAAAGAATAGAAAGATAAATACTTTCCTGGGATTCAAATTTCTGATTCGTTGATGATAAGGATATGGCTGCGTTCCTCGTCTTATGATCTATGTTTTGGTGGTGGTGGTGGTGGTGCAATCGAATTTGTTCTTGGCCTTGGATTTCTTGGAAAGTTTTCCTTCCTTCCTCTCACTTCCGTTCTATCCTTTTGAGAGTGTTAACCCTAGAAGACTCTTTTAATATTTGATAATAATGTCCCAATTTTCATCATTTAATTATGGCCAAATTTGGAAATGACTAAATTTCCCCTACGGGATGTCGGTTAGGCCTAAAAATGTCCCGAGACCCAAACTAAACTCCCGGGTACACTTTTCTGACTATTTCGATCCTTCTGGACATGCTGGCGCACTCAAAGCGACCATAAGGGTGACTTATAATTTATTCACTTTTATAATAATAATTTTGTCCGGACACGACACAGGCGCGTCCTGACTTAATTTCCATAATTGTCATGTTATTCACTCGTGACCTCTTAACAAATTCAATTTCATATATTACTTTACTCATCTAGTAATATTCAACAAATTCCCAATAATTACTAACTCTTGTCACGCTAGTAAATATTTTTAAATAAAATTCTGGATTAATATTAAATTAATAAATAAATTTAATTTAATAAATCCCCAATATCAAAAGCCATAAAAATACGGGGTATGACAATGTGGTGATAATAGAATATCATAATCTTAATATAATTTTTGCCTCTTTTATTGGAGTTAATTTACATGAATTATAATATAAACCAATAAGACCAAACGTGAGAAGTATAAATAATTTTGTCCTTATTATTTTAGACATGAAGCCCTTAATTAAATGAAGATATTGATCATCTGAATTTGATTCCAGCTATTTCCCTTGATTTCTCGAGCCATCTTTCCAAATTTCCTCCCAAATCTTTCCTACTAAGTTCCCCCCCCCCCCCCCCCCCCCCGCCCCCCACCTCTCAATTAGGTTTAGGGTTTATTTTAGGAACGATGAGTTGACTCTTAAGTTAACCTAAATTACATTTTTATAAAGATATTTCATCACTGATGGGTGCTAAAATCCTAAGTGACTTTAATACCACAGGTACTCCCCTATGGACCTTATATGGGTAAGAGGAGAGATGTGTCAAAATATGAGATAATAATGCAAAGTGGTTCGGACATCAGATGATGGTCCTACGCCCATTATCCAAGGTGTTTGACTCATTTATTTTATTATAAAGGTGTTATTACAGTCTATGAGACCTATTGAGTTATGGTCTTAGGTCTTGCGTCCTTTGTTAACAATCCAAAGGGCCTTCGAAAGTAAATTATTTACTTCTATAAGGGTGCCTAAGTATTAATTTAGGTCTCGAAAAGACATACAACTTGTGTAAGCAAAGGAAATTATCCAAGTTACAAATAAAAACTCACAGTATGAAACGAGGAGTACAACACTTGTGAACACCTAAAACTCTTGATTCTCTATAAGTCTGGTTGCTTAAATGTGTCTTTAATCTTCCATCATCTTCCTACTTATACAAAACACCCAGAAAGGTAATGAGTAGATTGGCACAACATGGTTGTGGTTTCCCTAAGGTCTTCAAGTGTCAGCAAAGTGGTGGAGTGTTGGATAACATATTTGCAGGTAGTGTCAGGTGGTTGTTGGTAGCATTAAATATGAATGGATAGCATCAAAGCAAGTGGACATGTGTGGTGATGGTAAGTGAAATATTGTTGTGCTTTTCACCTACCTGACTGACTGGTTACAAAAGATCTATTGGAGGTCCAGGAGGCCTATAACCATTAAGAAATTGTCCTAAGGTGATCTTGAGGTTCCACTCATGTTTTACCTTGGTCCTGAGGTTCAGATGTCCTCCCAAATTCATTTCGCTTTTAGTTTGAGGTCTTCTATGAGCGTTAGACAGGGAGAAACTACTATGTTGTGGTCCTTGAGCCTTATCGAGGAAGGGTGTTAGAATGACTAACCCTTATAGGAGGAAAAAGAATAAGTGAGGTTTTATACAACACCATAAGTTACCCTAGAGAGTAGCGGAGATCTTAACAGCTAGGGGTCAACCTTGCGACCTCTATTTGTCTTGGAGGAACTTGAGGAGTTTGAGGATCTTCTAAATACCAAGTTTGAAATAGAGTATCATTAGTAGCCCTTTGTTGCTTCTTGCAAATGTTTCAAGGTGAAATATGTATCTTTTGTGAAAGTTGGGGGTATGGTCACAACTAGCCACAAAGATTTCCATCGTGATAAGAGTTCATTGGGAAGGAACCTGCACATGGCCATGGACAAGTGTTGGGAGTTGAGAGCATTGATGTGAATGAGAGGATTAAAGCGTCTGATCTTGAAGATAGAAGGGTTTGGAACTTTAGGACTTAGAGGATATATAACATCCTCTTTGGATGAACTGAGTTTTTAATATTAACTCTTCTCTCTATAAGTTCTTTGAGGAAGCAACCCTTCTCTTTCCAAATAATATCTGTTAAGAAAATCTCTCCTTCTAAAGTCTTGGACCCCAAGCACATATTAATTTTTGGGTCCCATGTTTCACTGCCTCATTTGGTGAAGCCAAAGGCTGAGCCTTCTCTTCATCCTCCCAGTAGGTTAGTTCCCTCGGTACTAAGGTGATGAGATATCATGGGATTTTGAACCCCGCATTTTTCAGTGGTGCTCTCTCTGCCTCACTAATTATTGAGAAAGATCTTGAGTAGATCCGGAAGACCTATCAAATTCTATAGATAGTCATTTTAAGGGCAGTATGTCCGAATGAGAGGTCCTTCTCAATGGTGGTCAATCATGTGTATTTTAACGAGTGTTTTCTTAAATATGGGGCCAAATTCCCTGGGCCTATGCCTATGGTTAGGATCTTAAAGGCTATTGGTATAGACCCTTCTCAACTAGTAACCAACTCATGGAGACCCGTATTGGTAACAGTCTTAGCCTGTAGGGAGTCCAGTGATGGCAAGTGCGACGTTTCTCCGGCCTAGTTATTCAAGATGTATAGGTATCGGAAGCCAAAAAAGTCAGATGTTAAGGATCTAAAGTATTTACCCTCGGGCCTAATATGGTGACCTTTAATAAGGACAATCATAATTCCCCTAAGAACTGGAAGGAAATATTCTTCTTCGTTAGGGGAGATTGGGCCACCCCAGATCTTACTAAGCGCATTAGCTGCCTAACTCTATTGTGCACCCCTCTAGCAGTAGTTAAGTTAAAGTTTCATTTTTGTTTCAATGTTCGGGTTACCTACATTTTGAGACTTAAAATTTTGCTCATATATTATGGTAGTTCCTGATCCCACCATGTCGGAGTTAAACAGGACTATTGATGCCCATAAGTTGGCATCTACTCCTTTTAAGATCCTTGTCAGTGTTAGACATTTCTTTAACTATGGGATGGGACTTGATCCTACGCTTATCACATTTATGGGAGTCCCTAAGGTCCCTAGTATTATTATGGGGCCCATTTTGGAGTCTGAGACTTACGTCTTGGCTTCCCAAAAGAGGAAGGTTATTTTGATGTCTTAGGAGAGGTTCCCGAGGCCTCTAAAGGTGAATATGACTAGCCTAAGGTTAGGGCTAACTCTCCAAAGGCTGAAAGGGTTCCTACCTCAGATGAGGAGCCCATTATACTTTCTTATTATTCCCCTTGTAAGGAATTTTTCCCTTTCGTTTTCTTGTTATAATCTTAAATAGTCCTCTAATAGGTGACTCTGACCTGTGGTTGATCCAGTAGATGAATGGGAAGGATGAAGGATAGCTAGGTGTCTTGGTCAAGATAACCCTAAGACTATGGTTAACAAGAAGAAAAGGTCTAAGACTGCAAAGCTCTTGAAGTTCAATTCCCTAATGGACATTACGATTCCTAGGGTCAAGTTGGTGGAGGAGGTCAACCCGAGGTTTATCCCTGTTGAAGGCTCATCTTCAAAGCTCGTAAAAACCCTACCCTTGATGAAAAAAGAATCACTACACCAAATACCGGATATGGTCACAAAAAAGGGGTCACGACCCATACCCTTGATCATCTGGTCACGGTTCAAACCCGTGACTATATCCAAAATGAGCATGACCAATTCCAAGACTCAGTGTGGTCATGGATTGTAATGGGCCGTGACTATGGAAATCCGTGACCAGGTTGTGGGTTAGGGATTTGGGGCATGACCACCAAAATTGGTCACGCCCGATTTGGTCACGGACCAAATTCGTGACCCACACTTCCTGGTCAGGGATAAAGTCCATAACCATTAGCCCAATTTTGGTGTAGTGAATCAAGGGTAGGTGGTACTTTTGGGAAAAATCGAAAAGGTCCTTTTATTCCAAGGGACTTACAGCCCTTAGTCTTATAGAAATAATTCCTGGATAAGGTGGTGCCCTCTTAGGAGGAGGGTGGTTTGAAAAAGGCAGCTGAGGTGCCCAATACATCAAACGGGACTATTATTTTTAAGAGAAAGATCTTATCTCCCCCTATGGTTAAGATCTATTCGAGGCCTCCCTCGGCTGAGGGGATATAACCTTATACCTCAGCTATTGATTCCCATCATTTACTGGACAGCACAAAAAACTCGGATATAATGGACACTTTGAGAGGTAGAGGTACCCCTGCCAATGCTAAGGAGATGGCCCATTTGATGGGTAAGGTACTTGAACATTTATACTATTTTTTACTTAACTTTTTTATTTTTGTTCCTTGTTCTAATATCCCTTTTATCTTGTAGGTTCGGAACCTGATAGAAGCTCGTCTAGCGAATTATCTTGATGGGATTAGAGAATAGAAAAGGATAATGAGATGGAAAATAGTTGAGACCTCACCCGTCTACCTCGAGATTAAATGATAGGTGATTGGAGGCTATGGGTGGAGGCTTTTGAGAAGGACATGGATGTTTTGAAGGCCCCGTCACTTGTTCGGAATGGGAGAAGCTTTCGAACGAGAAGAATCTTAGAGATAGTGCCTCTTTATTGGCTTCTTTATAGGAGTCTCTAGCCAAGGTTGAGTATCTACAGACCCTTGGTTATGTTGATCTTAAAGTGACAGTGGAGGCTCTTTATGACTAGAGGATTGATCTGCATAGCTTTAAATAAAAACATTAGTAAGATGATGGTGAGGTGAATATTTTGAAATAATCGATAAATGTCCTTACTACTGAGAAGGACCAGCTAATTCGTCGAGGTTAGGAGATGCAAAAGATAAATTATGAGGCCTTATTCAAGAATAAGAGCTTCAAGAAAATATTTGTACTAATTTGTAAATAGAGGTGGATGCCTGCCTGGAGTTTGAGGTCTTTAAGAAGTATCTCTTCCATAACTTCATCTTCGATTTCGAAGCTTATAAGGCTAAGGTCTAGACATTATTTCATGATGTAGATGTCTATAGTCTATTTCTTGAAGCCCCTCAGTCAGAAGAAGAGAGCTCATATGATGATGAAAGTTGCACTGATGGTGATGTTGCTAAAGACTCTATTCCCAAGGTCCAAGAAGAAGAAACTGAGGAAGTTATCTCTGCCACTTTGCCTTTTAAAAGTGAAACCCTTGTGGATGCTCAAAACCTCAGGCATTAAAAGGATTTTATGTTATTTTTTTTGCTTTTACAAGATGTCTGTTGGCCATGGACCACTGTTTACAATCTTCATCTCTATTCTTAATGAAAATGTAGTTTTAAAATCCTGGAACTTTGTTGTTCTTCAATCTTCACTCCACACTTGTTTTACCATTTTCTTTGCTAAGGAACTTTTTCACTGACTTGTATTGTTTGAGGTCTATAAGAGGTTTGCTTAGTATGTTTTACGCCCTTAGCTCCTCCAAGATTACTTAATAAAGAAAAATAACTTGGTTTGAAATTTTTTGTAGTAAGTTTTAGGACCTTGAGACTTCTGCCATGTACCTGCGCAGATGGTGAATTCAAGGTTGAGGTACAGTGATAGGAAATTAGACCTTAGACCCACAAAATTCTTGGTACTTATACCTTTTAATACTGATGGACCAAAAGTTTTTGTTCAAACACTTAGCCCCCTAAATTTTTAGGACTAAGGGACAAAAGAGTAAGTTCGTTGAGGGTCATAAGACCTTAGACTTTGGAAAAGTTATTCAACCTTAAGTCCTTGAAATTTTTTGGAGTCCAAGAAATGGGTCATACCACCTTAGGATATGTAAATTTTTGGAACCTGTAGTCTTGCAAAGGTTAAAGTAACCTTTAAACTTGGTATAACTTGAAGTCTAAAATCCTTCTAAGGGTCATAAGACCTCCGAATTTAGAATATTTTTAGAAAAAGTGAAGTCCCGCAAACGGTCATAGACCTCTAATCTTAGGTAGTTTTGTAATTTCAAGTCCTTATAAGGGTCATAAGAACTCCGAACTTAGAGAATTTTAAAAATTGAAGTCCTTATAAGGGTCCTAAAACCTTTGAACCTTGGGCCTTACACCTTTTCTCTGTTAAAAAATCAAAGTTTTGGATAATTTTTTGCATTTGAACACTTAGCCCAAAAATATTTCAAGAATACAATTTTTTCTTTAAATATTTTCAGAAATATTATTTGGATAAGGTTTATTCATCTTTTTTGTATAACTTTGAGGTAAAAAGAAAAAAAAAATTGGTATAAGGAAATGGACCGTTTATAGGTCTTTCGAGCTTAGCCTTTTGGGATTATGGATGAAATCTCAATAATTCTCTTTAGTCCTTTGTGGGTTCGAAGACCTTTGACTATGTTTTTGGGGTTGTTTAAACTGAGGACTGTAGTCTTTTTTGGGTCTTAAGAGACCTTTGACTGTTAGCTTTAAGGCAAGGTTGAAATCCTTATAACTTGAATTTTATGTCCCGAAACCTTAGCTTAAACCTAGAGCTAAGCCTAAAATCCTTGAAACTCTTTATTTTGGCTCCATCGACCTTGGTTTAAGTTTTGACCTAAGGTTGAAGTTCTTAAAAATCGATTTGTGGGACATTAGATCGTACATTTTAGAGCCAAGGCTGAACTCCTTGTTACTCTTAAAGAATATTGATATTGAACATATTGTACATAATAACAAGATTCCTTTCATTTCATTCAAGAAACATAATACATTGTGTACAAATGTTCAATAGGATGGCATACATACCCCGAGGCTTCTGCTATCTTGATGTTCTTACTTCATTTGGACCCCTGTACGAGAGCAATTGTCCTTATCTTACAAGGTCGAGGTATCTACACTTATATATTTTATGCCCATACTCTCGAAGGATCTCAGATATTAGCAGTGGTGGAGGTAAGATGTAACACCCGCCACATGATTTTAACCATGCCCATGTAATTTGGCGATTCGGTATAACCCATTTGGGCTCTGGACTTGGTAAACTGGATCATAAGTTAAATTTGGGTAACGTAGTGGCCCTAGTGAAGTCAAAGTGGAGTTTTGATGGCTCAGAGTTAAAATAGGAATTTTTTGTCATCATTGGAATGAAATTCATTATCGTTTGCACGAGTCATTCGAACAAGGTTCGCACAACCTTTTAACGACAGAAAAATTCTTGATTTCCCTCGCTCTCTGGAATCTCGTTAGAAAGCCCACGTTCAAACGAGGTGCACCATCATTCGAACCCGTTCGAACACAATGGATCTCTCGTCTCTTTTAACCCTACGATTTTGCCTAGTTAGTACCTCGTTAGAAATCTCGTTTGAATGAGAGGGGATCTCATTCAAACGAGGTCCAAAGTCTTTCAAACTATGGAACGAAATTTTGAAAAAATATGCACATTTTCATGTGCTGTCACGACGTGGATCGTCATATTGGATGACATGTCGAGCTCCCAATGCTCAGATCAAAACGCGGGATAAAGGCTTGATTGACCTTTGGATAAAGGATTAAGTTTAGGGGCATTTGTGGGAATTAACCCCTAGGGTTTGGGGGTATTTAAGTGATGTTTAGCTCATTTAATCAAACCCAACCAGATTTGGTCTCTCTCTCTCTATCGTTCTTGGAGCTCCTCCTCCATCAACCACCACATACCACCCTAGCACCACCATACCTCCACCCAAAATCACCAAATATTAACCATCTTCTTCCATATTTAAGCTCATAAAACCCAAATACTCCACATGTTCAAGCAAGATGGGTTTTTATGGAGATATTGTTAGGGATTTTTGAAGAAGAATAGATTATTGTTAGGGTTTTCAGGGAGCACAGTCAGTGGAGCTAGGCAACCTCTTTAAGGCCACCTTAGGAGGTTCAAGGTTGATATCTTCTTCTACATTCATCCAACCTTTTTTGGGGAGCTTATTTATGGTGGAAAACTCTATCCTTTAGCTTAAAAACTCTATTTTTTCATAATATTAGTCTTATCATTAGAGTTTGTAAGAGTAGAACGCACATATGATTTAAGAGGGCTATTTCTTATGGATTTGAGTAAAATGGTTTATAAATAATTTTCAAGAATTTTGAGTAAAATGATATATATCAAGAAATCTTGTTATTTAAACATTTTATGGAATAAATTGTTGGAACAATGTTTATCTTGTTGAAAATATACCATGAGCAAATGTCTGACGGTTTTCTTAAAAAAATTGGGATTTTATAAAATTAGACATTTATTCTAGTTTGGAAGAAACAAAAATGTATTTGGTATTAAGAAACATGTTTATGCAAATATTGTGAAAGTTTTGGAACGAATCATGTGTAAAACTCATTCTTATGGATTTCTAGATTTAAAATATATCTTCACATGTATATAAACTTATAGTGTTTTGATGATGAGTATATAAACAAGTTTAATGGAGGTTTTAGTGAGTTTTAACTTGAAATAAAGAAAATAGAAATTTTAGCCCCAAATGTGTTAAAAAGTGTAGAAAATGTGATAAGTGGGTATTTCAAGACTACATGTGAAAATAAGGGGGAAATAGCATTTCTTGTAAAGTAGTCTCTAAAATGCCAAAGGTTTTTCTTAGTAAAGAAAGTAATGGAATAAAGAGATTTCTAATTGAAAATGGCATTAACTCCAAAGTGTGAAATGATTTTTAATAAGTAAAAACATTAGAGAAGTCGGTGTGTATAACTTAGTAATGTTTTTGATAAAATAACACTTATGAAAATGGAGGAAAATGCAAGTTTGGAAATAAATGGGTAAAATGATACTTTTATATAAACTGGAACATTTTTATGTTTGGAATGGTTTTATAAAAATAGTCCTAATTGGAAGTGATTTTTGGGATAAAATCAATGCCAGTGTGTAAAGAATAAGAAATGGTGATTTTTTTAAAGTGTAACACAAGGTAGGGCTAAATCCCCGGGTTTTGGCTTCGACCAACAAAAAGTGAAATAATGTGTAAATTTGATAGATGTTAAATATATTAATATAGACTCGGATGACACTGAGAAGTATTAAGAAGGGCCCGGAGCCTTGGGGTGAAAGACCCCAAAACACTAGCCAGAGCATATGGTAGTGCAGCTGACGGTGTGGAACCCGTTAAAGTATGTGGTTATTACGAGGATTCAAAGAAAAGATAATAAAAAGTGGGACATGTCAAGAAATGGGTTGTGTTGTGGATATAAGAAAGGACAACCTAACTTGAATGAAATTAATACATGTTCCAGTTGAAAGATAACATGGACAAGTCATGTGAGAAATTGGCTAATGTCCATAAAATAAAAGGAATGGTAAAGTGAAGTGATTAAATGGATAATTAAGCAACCTAAAGAGCTTTAACCCATAAATAATACAAGTATGTGTTTATGAAAGATTTTCAACAAAAAATAAGCATTTTCTAACATAGTGCGTGCATGTGCTGAAGGTGATTTTTAAAGAAAATACTGCGATAAATTTGGTGTGAGTAAAATGGTTCTTTTATAACATTAAGGTGAATTAACCGGGACAAGTAACATTTTATAAATAAAGAGATTTTATGAATTAATGAATTTGTATATATGTATGTATACAAAGTAGTTGCATGTGCGCGTAGGTAAACATGTTAGAGTCTTTTTCTGTCGTTTGATTCTATATTGCATTATTCTATTTTCTAACTGGGCAATCAGCTCATTCCCTCCTCTTTGTTATGACAGGTTTTGTGCGGTTCCATATGTTTTGAGCGTTACACAGGCAAGTATCATTTTATTTTTAGTAGTAGCTCGATATGCTTGGATTCTAGGGACGCTTTCGACGGGTCCCTTACGTTGCTTAATTTAAATTAGAATCCTATGCTAAACAGGTGAAATGCTAATTAAATAAAACCGGACTAACAACATTATTTAGGTTATCTCATCACACTTCACACCTAATGCTTGGGTGAGATCGGGTTAATCACGGATAACCCATAAATTCGGATTGGGGCATTACAAATAGTATCAGAGCTCTAGGTTCCTTTTAGGAGTGACGGGGTCAGGTCGGTAGTGGATCTTTCGACGTCAGTGTTGGTTTTGGGTCGGTCAAGCTAGATTGGTGACGGTTTTAGTTCGTGTTCTCGACGATAGAGTAAAGGAGATTATCACGAAAGGCAATTTATTTCCAAGTAGCAAGTGGCCAAGTTAGAGCCAGTAATAGTTCTTGGCGCTTCTTTATTGACGATTTTTGTAATTTACGAGTGTCGACATAAGCCATTAGTGGCGGCATCACATTATCTAGTGCGAGGTGCCTTTGTGTAAAACTTTTATGATGTGAGATACCAATTAATATGTTAATAAAGCTAAATAACGTCTATTGAATTAAAGACATGAGTTGTGTAAAGTCAACTGTGGAGATTAGGTGACTAGAGTGCCATGTCTAAGCGGTATTGATTCTATGATGAGGACGCATTAAGTTCTTTAGTTAGGTAATCATGGGTAGTTAATAATGATGATGTGATTATGAGAACTTAATCCTTGGTATAGTGTTATGTTGTAAGCATTTGATGAATTCGGTAGGCATGTAGACCCGTTTTGGTCATTGCTTGGGAATGTGTACTTATGCCTTAATTGATAGGATACTATCATTAAAATTGACTGCCTTAGTAACTGGCGTTTGATAGGCATATATCGTAAGCCATAATGTGAGTTACTTAACATTAATGGTAAGCATTTTTCATGTGTAACAAGGATTAATTGAAGTGATATAGGAGCGAACCCTAGATAGTCTTCCATGATGTGCTTTTGGAAAACATGGTGTGACATTGAGGAATATGATCCCTTATGACGTCGGTAGTATGGACTTGAGGCTTATAGGTTGTACACAATGTCACATATCCTTCCTGAATCCTTATTAGTGTTAGCTGGCAATTTAATACGTGGTATGTGGCATTAGTGGTTAGAAAGGAATCCCTTATAGTGTCCTTGGGACTTATTGCATTCGGCTTCCTTAGGAAAAGAAATTGACTTGTTGTGACGCCTTAAATTGTTCAAATGATTACAGTTTGCCATGTATGAAGAGTTATAGTCTAGTGTCTTGGGTTGGATATTGGAAAATCGATAGAGCATACTTGTTCTGTGGAAATCGTGAGTGATGAAATATTATCAGGTACATGGTGACAATTATGTTTAGGGTATGCTTGGTGACCTTAGGAAACCGGTTATGTTTGGTAATATAAATTTCATGTGTCCCAATGATAGTTGTTTTAAGGGTCATATAGTGATTTGGGGTTATAGGCTTGGAAGAGTTGAATAGCGTAAGTCCTTAGTACCGTCGCTCGAATTGGCACCGATAGGTGAGGCAACCTTTTAAGGAAAATTAGATATTTGTGTCACGATTAGGGGTAATGCTCGGTTGTCATAGGATGACTAGTATGGAAAGTGGCATACTTGATTTCAGTGAATACTAGGAGATGTGTTGGAGACTTTGATTGATGATGTCATGTTCAAAACTTGAGAATAGCATCCCATATGGGATATTAGATATGATTAGAGTCTCGACACATGTCTACAATATATAGGGGTGTGCATCAAATCGAATGGACCAAAATAACCGAACCGAACCTAACCTACTTTTACGAGTTTTTGAAAATTCAGTCCAAAATAGGTCTTAAAAATGAAGGACCGAATGTATTCGGGTCGGTCTTGGGTTTGGTTTTAAAAAGTGGGTCTAAGATCGGACCGGACCGGTTTAAATAGATACTCATTAAATAATTAAAATATACATGTTAAATATACAACGACTAGGTCATGAATTCTTTCAAACCCAAAAAACCCTCGTACCCCCTCATTCATTCTCTCTCTCTCTCTCTCTCTCTCTCTCTCTCTCTCTCTCTCTTCTACAAAGAAATGGCGTAGCCGCTACCCCCATTTGTCGCTACCCCCATTCGCCGGTGCTGCCCCCTGCCGAATCGTCGGATCACGTCGGATCTTTTTCATTCATTCATCATCGGCAAGCAGTTATCTCTCTTCCTTTTATAGCTTTTCTTCATATGGTTTATGGTTGAACTGATATTGAAAGAAAGACTCACAAAAAGCTTTCTGTTAGCTTTTCTTCATAGCTTTTCACAACTTTTCTTAACCATCTGACTAACTAGAAAGTGTTTTTGAGTTTTGTTAGGAATTTAAATGACTGGTTGGGACTTGGAAGTTTGAATAGATTTTGCTCACAAACAAAAAAAAAAACTAAAAAACAGTTGGAAAAAAAATCAAAAATAATAAAAAAAAAATCTATTTTTTTAACCAAACCATGTCCAATCGAATTGGATCGAACCCGAACATTATTTGGACCGAACCCGATTAATCATGTCCGGTTTTGGGTCTTAATAAACATGGACCAATTAAATCGGTCCGGTCCATAATAATGTCTAAACCCGGACCGGACCGGACTGTGAACACCCCTAACAATATAAGTTAGAATAGGCTTAGCAGGAAGGTACCAGTTCTTGGCACTTCTTGCCAAACCCTTGCGGTTTAGGAGGTGTAGTACTGTATAGTACTTTTTGTCCTTAGAGTGATAATGATGACTAGTGTGTCCGTCATGTAAATTCAGTTTGGGTAGAATATTGAGATAGGAGTAACGACGATCTTATGATTTCAGTGGTTATAATAAGGTAACTTTTTCACCAAATTGGGCATTGCCTAAGGAAATATCTGGGATATAATCACTGTATGATAAAGTAGACAGTAACCTAGGTGTGTTAGGTTGGTCACGACATCACGTTGACTAAAGAGATGGATAAGGTCAATGTTGACAAAGACGTTTGGGATTCGTCGATCGAAATGGCTCGCATTTGTCAAGGATGAAAGAAGAAAGCCTTATTCCTAAGGAGGGAAGTCAAGCGTTTGACTTCCAAAGGACGATAGGTTTGTATGTTATTTTCATCTCGAGGAGACAAATGGTTCGTGATTCAATTCGTCACGATTAGTGAATCAAGCCTAAGTGTTTGGCTATACTAGGATCTATTGAGAATGCCTGGGAGGAGTCATAGGCTTTGAGCTTATGGCGTAGGTTCACCTTTAATAAACCATAGTTGTTGTATTTGGATGGGATTCCCTTAAAATGGTTATTTGTTCATTCTGATTCGTTGCGTTCTTTCAGTTTAGGTAGTCGATAACTGTGTTCCTTATATTTTGCTGGTTGAGGATAGTGTCCTTTCAATTTTGGTGGTCTAGTATTATTCCATATTGACGGCTTAGTCATAGCATGGCTTGGCTCAGTATGAGTTCGAATGGACCTGGTGTAGTTATTGCAGCTCGGCAACTGGGCGCGCTCTTATTTAAAATAATAGTTTATTTGCACAAGTTGGGTGTATGTGTGGTTGCACGTTATACCACAAGGTTTACTCGTAGTATCCACTTCCCTTAGGATTAAGGATCTTATAGATAGGTCAGTATGACGATTAAAAGCTCTAGTTGTGTGCGGTTTCATATGTTGAGAGAATTTTATAGGTAAGTATCCTTTTATTTTACATTAGTATCTCTGTATGCTTGGATTTCGGGGACGCTTCCCACGGGTCCCTCACGTAGCTTGATTTGAATTGGAATCGCATGTTGAACAAGCGAAATGCTAATTAAATCAAACCGAACTAGCAATATTATTTGGGTTGTCTCATCGCACTTCACACCTAATGCTCGGGTAGGATTGGGTTGACCATGGGCAACCCATAATTATGGGTTGGGACATTATATAAAACCTTTGTTGAGACTTAAGAAACCTCATAAAGCTTTGTTGGGACCTCTGTTAGGCCTTGTGAAGCATTGATAGGCCTCTTATTGTCCTTCATGGAGGTGATGTAGGACTCTTGAGCCTTCTTCTGATCTATAAAGACCTCACCTACCCCCTTAGGGTTAGGGGGGTTAGGAACCTCATCATTAGCCTTCATGTTGAGATGATGGTGTTTAAGTCATTAAGTGATAGTCTACCCATTATCAAGTTGCAAGAAGAGGTAAGGTCCACTACTATAAACTTGTTCTAAATAGTTTTACAATAATCTTTGGAACCAATGGTGAGGAGGAGAGTGACATACCCTAAGGAATAGGTCCGTTATCCATTAAATTAAAGGAGAGGAGTGGTGACTGACTGCATATTCTTCACATCAGGTCATATAGCCTTAGAGGAATAAAATAATAGGATAACTACAGAAATTCACGAGTTAATGAGAACCCGTTACATATTAGCAATCTCCATTATCACTTTGATGATGAAGGGGTTTTCATGAGGCAAACAGACCTTTTTGAGGTTTGTTTCTAGAAAGACGATCATAGGCGCTTCTTTTGGGGCCTGATAAGGGAAAGAGATATGGTTGATCTATAGTCCTTCGTAAGGATAAATTTTGATTAAGTTAATTTTTTTGTAATTGGCTTAATTTTGGACAAAACATTTGAGTCGTAGTTTAGGATTTATATTTTTGAACTCCTAAGCCTATGAGGTGTTTGATGAAGATGTAGAGGCAAAGCTTCAAAGATCGTTACACTTCATGTCATATTTCATGTCAAGTTTGTCTTAGCATTTTTGAGGATCTAGCAGGTATGGATGCATATGATTTAAATCCTTGGAAATTAATTTTGGGTGATTTTTTTTTCAACAAAATATTTTAAACTATTTTTATATTGTTTTTTGGAGAAAAATAATTTTTTTGGCCTAATTTTTAAGAACGAGATTTAGACTTTGTTAGAACGAAATGCTAGTTTTGTTCGAACGAGGTTTGTCTGCTGTTGGAACGAACTAAAGTTGTCTTTAGAACAGACATCAAAGAACCTCAAATGGGGACTTTTTATAAAACAGTTGCGTACCCTTTGGAAGCTCGTTGGAACGAATTTTTTTGTTTGTTAAAATGAGCGTAATCTTAGTTTGAATGAAACAAGAAGTTCGTTCGAATGAACCTTATTTTTTCATTTGAACTAATCTGCCACCTCAAAATTCATGTTTTACTATTTATAGATGTGATGGACTCAGATTTTATAAGAATGTTTGGTTTTTCATCATCTAGATTGAGAAAAATTTTAGTGCGACGGGCCGTCCCGAAATTTCGACAGAGTTTTGGGTTGAAACTGGCAATCTAACATGTATGTCCTATTCTTGACACCTATATGCGGGTATGCAACTTGGTTGGGTGAATCGGAAAGGGTTCCCCCCTTTAGCGTGGCTTCCACAATATACGTCTTGCTTTTGAGGGCAATCGGTACGTGTGGACTAGCCATTTGATATACCTGAGTGTACGTGAATTGCCTCACTATATACCTCGTGGGGATGGTACATGTGAGAGAGAATTCGATATACTCGGAATACGTGAACGAATTCCATGCGATATACCTCATGTCATGACTTCGATCAAACGGTACGATGTGGGGGAACCGTTCAATATACGTCAAAGATACTTGGCTAATGGAAGGTGAGAGTCATATCGCTTAGGCTAACTGCGCCCTGCCGGACCAGCGCCCATCACGAAGTGAGCCTCCAGTTACTGGACAAAATTTGGTCAATCACAATGCTCTTTGGTGATGTCGTGTGAATCATGCATGATTCTCTTATTAGTATCTTATGATGAGAGTATCTTTCTTGTTTATGCCCAACAGGGAGCAAAGTACGAGTACCAATGGTATACCAAGTATGGGTGATGCATGCAACATGGGGATATATGTGATCCTAAGTGCACATGGTATGAAGTGTACATGGAGAATTTTCTACAAGTGTGTGAATAGAAGCATAAGCATAAGGTACACATGAATAGTAAAGAGGAAAATAGGGGAAATATAAACAAATATAATACCCATGTAAATAGAGTCTAGACCTCAAAATAAAAATCCCCAGTGGAGTCGCCATTGTGGCCATCCCCGATCCTCGCAGCGGGGGAGGATCCTTGGTCCCACGCGTCCCTCTCGGGAGCGCTTCGATCGGCGTCGTTGATGATGTGAAAAATATAGAGAGATGGAGTCGTCAGTCTATTTTACTCAAAACAAACAAAAGAAAAGGGAGCCATCCCGAAGGACAACATCCAAAGACATACTGATACATACGAAACCAAAATGATTCGAAAAGGCTCCAGAGGCTAAGTTACGAAATGGAAAGGTGTTAGGCACCCATTCCACCCTTACGGTCTCTCATGAGTTGTTACTACTTTCCTCTATTTTCCCGTGATATGTGTGCATGTGTATACGTAGTGGAGATAGGAATCATCGACTTGTATCATGGAAGAGATAAAGTGAGTCATCCATAGGAATGTTCCTAAAAATAATATTAAAAAATAGGATTTACGCGATTATTCTCGCGTTGATCTTTATAACGGGACGATAACACACATGGAATAATACGCCACTAAGAACAAATATATGTATAGGTAAATGTATAGAATTTAAGAGAATTGAGTTCAAGGAATATGGAAAAAATAGGAAATGAGAGAAAAGTAGGAATAGGACTCGAGTCACGAGTTTTACCCCGAGACGCCCACGTAGCCCATAGGGGCATCAAAGCCCATGTAGTTCGTATGCAAAAGGAGGGGTGGGATTTATCCCATAAATCCAATCGGGGACTTCTCTTATATGTGTGTGTGTAAAAAAGTGTTTTAGTTGTGAGAAAAGTGTGAGAATTCCCATTTGGAATTTATGAGCAAATCCTCTTTTTCTTATTTTTTGGGTTTTATTTATATAAAAATAAGAGATGTGCAATAATACTAAATAAAAAGTATATTAGGATATGTGAGATGAGAGAATAAAAGTGCTAAGTAATAAGACGAATTGATGTGAATTTAGGGCAAGTTAAAGAGAGAATTGAGAAAGTTGGACCTTCTTGAAGATCTTGAGCTTGATCTTGGATGTTGGACAGCAGCCCTTGAACTTGGGTGAGGATGGAGGGTACTTAATTCACCAAGTTTGATGAAGAAGGTGATGAAAGGTGAAGGTTAGAAAGGGATTTGGATGTGGAAATCACGCTGACTTCGAGAGTGGTTTTCTAAGCTTGCTGAGAGTGATGGATCTCTGATCTTCCTCCTTTTGGAATGAGGTTAGGCCCTCCTTTTTATAGGCCTGGGGCATTGCCAATCTCCATAGCCCTGGTCCTGCCAATCGGCAAGTGTCTTTAGGCACACTGCCAATAGGCAGGGTCTGCGACCTACCGTTTGGCAGTCTCTTTCAGGTTCCTTTGGAAAATCGATCGTAGAGCGCAAATAGTTAATCCATATTGCGCATGGGGAGAACCATTGGAAAGGTAATTCAGAGACCTTTGAATGTCTTTTAGACTGCTCTCGAGTTCTGGAGTTAAATTTGGGTCAAATGTGGCTCGGAAACGCTCATCGATCCTTTGGACGGGGAAACTTTGGACACAAACAGATCGTTCGTCCTCATGGTAAGTCAGAATAGTGCACGAGGCAGTCCGTTGGAAAGGTTAGGAGATGTACTTTGACATTCCAAAGAGTTTGACCTGGTTCAGGGAGTTGACTTTTGTCAATCGGGGCCTGGTAGTGTTCGGTAACCTTTCGAAGTAAAACAGATCGTTCGTCCGTACCGTAAGTCATAATTGCGCATAAGGCAGACCATTGAAAAGGGGTTTTAGTGACCTTCAAAGATTCATTCAGTCTCGGTCGATCTGAAGAGTTGATTGTGGTCAAACGGAGCCTGGGAGCGTCCGGTGACCTCCCGATCGAGTTTCGGAGGGAAATGGGTTGTTCGTCCACATGGTAAGTCAGAATCGTGCACGGGATGGACCGTTAGAAAGGGGTTTCAGTGACCTTCGAAGATTCATTCAGTCTCGGTCAAGCTGAAGAGTTTAACTTTTGGTCAAACGAAGCCTACGAGTGATCGATGGGCTTTAGGTCAGTACCCGGGGTATGACTTGGGTTTGCAATGATGAAGGGAGGTGCTAGGGACCTAAGGAGAGGTTAGGGGGTATTAGAATGGGATGTCTACAGTAGGAGAGCGTCAAGGCTTGCATGGGCATCGAGTTATTGTGTAAGGCTACTCTCTGTCTTGCGTAAAACCTTATCCTAGTGATTTGTTCAGCTGGGTCGTCCGAGGTTTTCCCGTTGTGGGGTTTCCTCATACATCAGCGTGTTATGCAATTGTTTTACTTATTTTATCTACTAATCATCTAGATGCATGTTTAAGGTTAAGAAGATAAAATTTGGCAAATCTGTTTATCGCTTCAACTCGGTTTAAAATTAGTGCACAAGTTTTTATTTGGGATAATCAGCTTAAAGTTGTTATAATTAATTTGAAAAAAGAAATAAAAATAGAATTTATTTGTTCTTTAGACCATTCGTACACCTCTTCCTAGAAAATGGCATTTTTAAATTGGTATCAAAGCAAGTTACACTAAATTATTGTGTGATCTTTATTTTGAGTGCAGATTATTTTAGGATACCATTTTTTTCAAATTGGTGTCAGATTTAAAAAACTAAGTTATCATACTTTGATTCGGTGCTTTTAGGCATGAATTTTGGTGGTTTTGATGGTTGAAGGCTCTGATGTTTGATGGGTCAAATGCATACGAGTAAATGCGTATGAAATCATCACTTAAGGCGATAGATGAGTGAGGAAGCCAAGCGGTACTTAATGGTTGGATTCCACCTACTACTTTAGTTGGAGAAAATAAGATACCCAAACCTGTAGAATCATGTAGTGAGACTGAACATATATAGGTTAGTAAGTTATAACCCGCATGGTTTAAATCCTTTGTTTTGTTCTGTCACCCCGAAGAAGGTTCATCCTATTAGGACTTATGAGATGTTTAAAAAGGCTTGGGACATACTCCAACTCACCCGTGAAGGAAAAAGTGTTGTTAAGGCTTCCAAACTCCAAAACCTCATCATTCAGTTTGAAACCGTTAAGATGTTGTAGAGTGAGATGTTCCATGAGTTATATGCTAAATTTTATGATATTGTGAACTCGTCTTTTAACATGGGAGAGAGAATATCCGAAAACCAAGTATTGAAGAAAATCTTAAGGTCGTAATCTGAAAGATTAAATTCAATAGTGATAGTTTTGAATTCTTAAGGACAAGGGCATTGCTTTGAAAGCTCGAAAGGACGAAACACATATTTTGAATGATGAGTCTGACATCGAATTCGAAGATATGTCCATGTTAGCAAAGAAATCGAGAAATTTCTTAAATTTCATAAGCAATTGAAAGATGCGAAAAAGTTTGAGAAAAACATGTATAACAAGGTCGATCACTTCCCTAAATCACAATGATAATTTTAAGAGGGATGAGCCAGAAATATGTTTTGGTTATAAGGGTTATGGTCATAGGGTTGCTGAGTGACCCACTAAACTAAGTAAGGAGGGCAAATAATCGAAGGTGTACAATGCCACCCTTAGTGACAGTGATCTGGAAAAGGGACCTGATTCCCCCCATTAAGTGCAACTACACTGCGTTCATGGCTAGTCATGTGAGCCTTGAAGAGAAATCTTCACACGAAGATATTTCGAAATATGACACTTCCAACACCACTATGTTTGAATCCCAAGTGAGTGATGGTCGAGAGAGGGGAGAAGAGAATGAGGATGAATAAGAGGAGGAGGAGGAGAGTGAACTCCAAGTTACCTTCCATGCGTTGTATGCAAAAACGCTGAGAGCGAAAAATGCTAACTTGAAGTTAGAAGATAATTTGAAAGAACATGCCGGAGGAAATGATAATAGTGATTTAATTGAGTATTTTAGGACACGTGATCGGACTCTTCGAGAGAAGCTAGAGTATATGGAGGGTAAGAAAGATAACATTCATGGTTTGATGGAGACTATGAAGAAAGAGAATCTTGAGTTTAAGGAGTCTTGGAATTTACTTGAGTCTCGAATAGTTGAGCTTGAAGAGAGATTGAGAGACTCGAGTCATGTTAAATTTGATTGGGAATCTAGGTCAAAAAAGTTTGATAAGATGTTAGGCACCTTCCAAATCAAATATAATAAGTGTGGAATTGGCTTCGATGATCAAAATTCTTCCACTAACCAAGATAAAACCATGCATTTGAGAGAGTTGATGGTTGCTAGGAATGGTAGGAAAGGTCAACCCTTAGGTAATACCCATCTCCATGTCTACACATGAACACGTTACGGTAGGAAATGTAACTTTAGGAATTTTTATTTTGATCTTAAAAACTGTCCTAGAAAGTCAAAGACTAGAGTCACCAAGGTTTTCAAAACCCTAGAACGTCACATCACACCTATGTGGGTTATGAAATCAAATTTAGAGGATCTACGTATTAGACTTGTTAATTCTCGTTTGCTTGCACATGATACTTGCTATATCTAATGCATGTTTTCATACACTAGATTTTGTACTTCATGATATATGTGTTTACTAGTTGTATGTATTTTGAGTCTTTTGTATTTTTATTTTTCATTTATTGAGTGATATTGAAAAATACAAAAACATTTTGTTTGTCTTTTGAGTTATTTTTTTTATTGGTATTTATTTAAAAATTTAAACTCAAAGATATTTATAGTTTATGTGTAGTTTAGTTTTAAACATTTTGTGTGGCATTGTTGATACCAAAATTAATATACTGATATGGACGAATAATATGAAGACACGTGTCAATCTACTTGGCACAATAATAACGAGGAAGTTTCATTTCCCCGACCAACTCATGTTCTCTCCGAGCAACGAGGATACACCGAGGAACTTCAGCACTCCGAGGTACACTAGCGCTCCGAGGAATTCCTGATCAACGAGCAACCAAGGCGGTCCGAACTGCATCTCGGCCGTAGCATTAACTGCCAGATAATCAACAGTTCAATTATTCATTGAATGTTTATCATCTTGACGCACACGCTGCATTAAATGTATTACCATTTCATATGTATATCATTTAATGTATCAACCCTTTCATGTACAGCCTAAGGGCTATAAATACCTTGTATCACCCTCATTCAAAGGGATCGGAATTTCTTGAGAGAACATATACTCGAGAATTCCCAAACACTCAGCAATAACATAACAGTGGACGTAGGCCATTCTTATAAGGCTGAACCACTTTAAAAATCTTTGTCTCATTTTATTTATCTGTGATTGAATAATTAGAGTTATCTAATTTTTTACATCAACAGATTGGAGCATAGATGGAATTGTTGGCAAAATTTGATTCCATTCAGTTGATCAGAATACCCAGAATAGAAAATGCACAAGCAGACGCACTGGCCCGACTAGCATCAGCTACTCGTACCGAGCTGCGAAGAACAATACCAATTGAAGTACTGGAAAGTCAGAGCATAGATGAAAACCTAACGATGAATGTTATTACCCTTGATTTAGGACCATCTTGGATGGATCCCATCAGGGTATATATTGAAGAGGGAGAATTGCCAGAGGATAAGCTCGCTGCCAAGAAATTGAAGTATAAAGCTGCTCGGTATGTATTAACTAATGGTATTTTATATAGACGAGGAATTATGGCAGGTTTGCAGAGATGTGTACATCCCTACGAAGTGAAAGAATTGATTAAAGAGATCCATGAAGGGTCTTGTGGAGCTCATGTAGCAGGTCGAACACTTTTGCAAAGGGTAATGACTCAAGGATACTACTGGCCGACGATGAGGGCTGATTGTATAGCCTATGCTAAGAAATGTGACAAGTGCCAACGTTTTTCCTCCATCCGACGAACTCCACAAGCATTGTTGACACCAATAACTTCCCCTTGGCCATTTGCCATGTGGGGAATTGATTTGGTGGGACCACTGCCGACCACCCGAGGAAGATTCAAGTACCTCGTCGTTGCAGTGGACTATTTTACTAAGTGGGTAGAAGCTGAGCCGCTTATTGATATGACATACGAGAAGGTATACCAGTTCGTTTGGAAGAACATCATCTGTCGATATGGTCTCCCTCATGCCTTCATCACAGATCATGGAACACAATTCGACAACGAGGAATTTGCTGCCTATTGTCATCAGTCGAACATTTTGAAGGTTCATTCAGCACCAGACCATCCTCAAAGCAATGGACAGACTGAAGTGACGAATAGAACATTATTAAATGGTTTAAAGAAGAGGTTAAGTGAGGCTAAAGCTAACTGGATTAATGAGCTACAATCAGTATTGTGGACTTACCGAACAACTCCCCGAGCAGCGACTGGAGAATCACCATACATGCTGGCGTTTGGAAGTGAGGCTGTAATACCTGCCGAGTTGGGTCTCCCAACACACAGAGTGCTAAATTTCAATTCCCCAGTCAGTGACTTGATGAGAAGATTAGATTTGGACATGCTCGAGGAGGTTAGAGAAGAGGCAGCCATTAAGAATGCTGCTTACCAACAACGCACAGCTCTGTTCTACAACAAAAGGGTGAAGAAATGCGACTTAAAAGAAGGGGATTATGTGCTAAAGAAGGTCATTCAGAAGCACAATAAGCTTGAAGCCAACTGTCATGGACCTTACCGAGTTACAGAAGTTGTCCGACCAGGAACTTACCGAATAACAACTCTAGAAGGAGAGGAATTCAAGAATGCTTGGAATGCTGAACACCTTCGCAAGTATTATCAATGATGTAAAATGTACAACAGTTCCATCAATATGAATAAAACGATGATGTTTTCACCATTTTTCTCTCCTTTGTTTGAAAGTTTTTCGGGGAATACTAGTGTTGTACACTACGCTGCTCGACAGCAAAAAGAAGACGATAGTTCAGACCCACGACCAACTCCGGTTGGTAAAAGGGCGAGAACAAATGATATACTCCTTTGGTTAGGAGGCGTACACTTGCGTGATCAACTTCGGTTGGTAAAAGAGCTTGTGGACAAGATAGTTCGAAAGAACCCGATATACACCTTTGGTTAGGAGGCGTACACTTGCGTGATCAACTTCGGTTGGTAAAAGAGCTTGTGGACAAGATAGTTCGAAAGAACCCGATATACTCCTTTGGTTAGGAGGCGTACACTTGCGTGATCAACTTCGGTTGGTAAAAGAGCTTGTGGACAAGATAGTTCGAAAGAACATGATAGTTCGAGCGTGATCAACTCCGGTTGGTAAAAGAGCGAGAACAAACTATACTCCTTTGGTTAGGAGGCATACACTAGCGTGATCAACTCCGGTTGGTAAAATAACTAGTGGACATGATAGTTCGAGCCCATGATCAACTTTGGTTGGTAAAAGGGTAAGAACAACATTCTTAAAAATGCCAATCTCGGTTGGTTTGAAAACAAAATATGCTCTCAAATGCCAACTTATGTTGGTCGGGAAGTAAGATTATTACAGAAAATATAAAAGTTCCTCGAAGAACAAAATATTCCAAACTGAACCAAGTATGGTTGGCCGGGGATAAAAACCCACTAACTGTAGTTGGTCGACGAGGAGAATTTATCGATCTTGGTTGGTCTGACACATCTTATGAATTTTTTTTACCAAGTATGGCTGATTGGATATAAAAACCCATCAACTGTAGTTGGTCGACAAACACAATTTAACAACCTTGGTTGGTTAGAAACATTTTAAACATTTTATACTCATTATTTTATTATTAAGTGATTGAGCAACATTGATACTTGTAATTTTGATTACTAAGTTGGTTGATGAACAGCACCATATTGTTATCTTTTTAACAGATACATATGCACAAATGTAAAAATGTTTGATAAACACAAAATAATAGCAATACAGATTTGCAAACAGAAAATGAAAGTCTTTCATTAAAATCAAAATAAATTACAAGCTACGTATATGCGCTAACTGTTACATTGAAAAACCTATTCTATTGGTTTATTTCCTTTAGCTTTTGAAACAGGCTCCTCGCCAGCAGGAGGATCCTCCAGGCAAAGAGGAGAATTAATGAAATTAATATCTCTGAGCATTCTGACGTTCATCACAGAAGGTGTATCCAAGAGATGCTCGGGACGAGATAATTCAATCTGAGAATGAAGACTATAGTCGCCAAGGTATTTTGAAATTAAGCTCCGAGAAATGGCACAAGCTGGGATCCACTCCATGTATAGTTTATAAGGCGGTACAGGCAAGTCTAGTAGCCCAGGAGCATGATAATCCCATAAGAAATGGCCCTGCTCTAGCTTTAACACACCCAGGGCGTTCAACCATCCTTGTTTATAACCTTCGTTATTGGCACTTTCAAGACGAGCATCCAAGTGGCAAAGGGCTTCATTGTAGCCTGCCATCCAAAACTCACGAGGTTGTTTGTGAAATTGGAAAGTTATTCTCTCTAGTTGCTCGTGAAGGTTCTTGGCAAAAACATCTTTATCATTCAAAGCAGACTTCGTCGCAGTAAGTTGATCTTCCAAAGATAGGTTTTTCTTGGACATTTCAGATAAAGCCCGATCTTTGGCGTTCAATTGGTATGCTTGAGTTTCCAATGTTGACAGAGTACGAGATTCTTCAACATTACGGCTGAGAACTCTTGATCGACTCCGAGCAGGTGGAGAATTTTGCTCCTCGACAACATTTTGAACACCTCTTCCTCGCCCACGAGACCCTCTTCCTCGTCCCCGAGCAGTAGTAGAAACGCCAAATTTTCTTAACGTATCCAGTTCTTACCTTAATTTGGCATTCTCAACCTCTAAGAACGAGAAACCTTCATCGGTAACCGATACTAAAGCAGTGGAAGAGGAAGCTGCAGACTCATACTGTGCCAACTTTTTCTGCAAATTATTGTTCTCTTGTTCCAGCAACTCAGCGATCTGTCTGCAGGCCTCAACTTCACCTTTTAGGGTTCTCTCCCTAACATCGTACCCAGCGATGATCTTTTTGTGACCTGTTTCAGAGGAAGATGTTGATACCTATTCTCATACTCCTTGTGCAGCAAAGCAGTTGATTCATTGTGTTGATGTTGTAGATCTTCTAAGGAATAATGAAGCTCCTCAATCAAGTCATAGTAGGCCACGTTGTTGGCCACAGCTCGGTCAAGTAAATCCTTCAAGTACCGATAAGCCTCAATTGCTTGTTCTGAGGCATCATGGCCAAGGATGTCAGCAATTTTTGATACACTCAAATTTGTATGACCAGCTTTATAATATTCATGGCATTGCTGCATCAGCTTTGTATCATGTGCAGATATCAGTTCCATTCTAGCCACAAAATAATAATGAAAATAAGACAACAGTTAACAAAAACAAATCATCAACAATAGAGATGAACAAAGATGTATTTTGTTAGATCACAAAAAGATTACATTGTTTGATTACAAATAATGAAAGATAGAAATGATACCGAACAACTTCACACCTTTTCCTTGTCTCCCAAGACTTTCTCGGGAGGCTGGGACGAGGAGCTTGGTTGCTCGGTGGTAACAGCAGCTTGATCAGCAGGAGTTGAAATTTTCTCAGGAGGAGGAGGCATGGAAGAAATGTCCTCGTTGGCAGAAGGTAGAGAGGCAGGGACTTGATCACCTATGGCCATGGAAGATTCGTCAGAGATAGGCTCATCTTCTTCTTCTTCTACAATTGGTGGGGGAGGACCAGGGAGGTGTAGCTGGAATAGCCTAGAGTCGTCTTTGATCTTAAATTCCTGCAGGGCAGCTACCCAGCCATCTCGGAAGTATTTCAACTTCCCGTATTGTACTTGGGATGTCATCGCAGCAATCCCTTTGTCCCATCCTTTATCCCAGCCAGCGCTGAAGGATTTTTTAACCGCGAGCTTTCTTTTCAGTTTCTCCGAGGAGAGCTTCTCGGATAGAAGATCCTCAGCAGTCTTTAACTTCACATCCAATTCTTCTTTTTGGCGCTTTACATCTCGCAGGACGGACAACTCTTCCTCTGCCTTTTTCAACTTATCTTCAAGCTCTCCAAAGTTCTTGAGCTTGTCGTCATATTTTTTATGCTCAATCTCTAAACTTTTCACCTTATTCTCCAAACTCTTGGAGGTCTCAGCCAACTTCACCTTCTCAGCTTCAACTATTGACAACTTTTTCTCCCAGACAACTTTGTCCTCACTATACTGCTGACGAGAATCCTTCAAGGATTGGGTCAAACCCAGCAGAGCATCCTCTACCCCCGACGAGGAGCTGGAAGCTTTAATTGCTTCATCTTTCTTCACGATATTGTTAAAATAATTCACCAGCTAAACAAAGGAAAAAGTGACAGGTCAGTACAAAAATACAAGTATTCAAAGAAAGAATGGAAATTCAGAGTGTGAGAAATTTACTGAAGCAAGGTGACGGGTAGCTAGGGATGTCAGCATATCCCTAGAAATCTTTTCATCAATTCCTTGGACCTCGGGTATGATCCAAGTTTTTATCGAGCTCATGGCAGAGCTCGGAGGAATGATGGTTGGAACACCAACACCACCAGCGGGTATGGTTTCGGTCAGATTGGCAGTTTCAGCCAAATTGACTGAGGACGATTTCCTCAATCTCCTCAAAGTAACTTCAGCAATTTCAACCAAGGAAGAGCTCTTGGTCGGAGAGATAGCAGTCATCTCCACAGGAGCAACCTTCTTGCTCGGAGCCACTGGGGGCTTCTCGGTAGTTTTGGAAGGCGCGACATCCACCTTCTTAGTCCCCTCTGGGACATCAATTTTGCTTTTCTTGGCTTCAGCAGCAGAAGTAGTGTCATCAAATAGAGCAGGGGGAGCTCTTTTCTTGCCCATTCTTTGACCTAAAGGGATGTGAGAATCTGAAGAAGAATCCTCTGGAGTTGAGGCTGGCTCAACAGATCTAATCACATGACGAGCAGTATAAGAAGTCGTGTAACTCCTATACTGTAGAAAATATGATGCAGACCTGATGTGCTCGTCTGCAACGTTCTTATGCAAACCCCAGATAAGTTTCAGATGCTTAATCTTAACTTCTGATTCTTTTGGAGTTTTTCTTTTACTATCAACTGCAAATAAATACATAATGAAATATCAGTCATACATTTTGTCAAATATGATAAAAGCATAATTTCATAAGTAAAGGAAAATGAGAATAAACCTATCCCATTGCCATAAGGGGGGAATTTAGGACCCTGGTATACTGCATCTCCAACCAAGGGGGCATATTGCCAATTTTTAATCACCACCCCATGTTCAAAATAATCTCTATTTGCATCAGGGAGGTTAACTACAAGAGCCCTATTTAAAAACCTAGTTTTTAAGTAATAAACATTATCTAAAATAGCCCATCTATAGCAATACATAATCTCAGGAATCCCTATACGAGTTCCATGAGTTAGATTTAATTTATACACCCCATTAATTATACTCCATGAATTGGGGGCTATTTTTGCAGGAACAACGTCAAAGTACTGACAGAACTCTAAGCATAAGGGGTTTGGCGGAAAAGAAAATCCACATTCAGCAATGAATAGACTGGGGAACCAATGTCCCTCAGCCAATCGAAAATAATCTAAAGGCTCAGAAAGAACCTCCAGAGTTACCCAGGAAGGAATGGAAAAATCGGAACGAAATTTCTCAACAGACTCCACAATATAAACCATAGTGAATAAAAGAAATACAGAAGAAAAGAAGAGAATCTTACAGGAAAAAGGAAGAGCTGACAACTAGCGAAGGAAAAGATGAACGCACAAGGGAGAGAGAGAGAACAGAAAGCTTGAATGCAGAAAATTGGAAAAGGTAGAAGACGGTATGGTTACCTAAGAAGTTTAAATACTTTACCTTGGGAAGCTGCGAAGGAAATGATTACACAAAAGAAACTAATACGCCACCGGCGGCTAAAAGGACAAAAAATGCACGAAGATCGAAGCACTCATAAAAATTCAAAAAATGCGGATTCTGTGAATTTGAAAGAAATTCAAATATGAAGAAAAGGCTCCTAAAACCCAAGAAAGTCATTTAATATCGCCATATACCGAGAAAGAATGTTCCATACTCCTCAAAGTTCGAAATATGAAACATTGAGGGCTTCTGTTGATACCAAAATTAATATGTTGATATGGACGAATAATATGAAGACACGTGTCAATCTACTTGGCACAATAATAACGAGGAAGTTTCATTTCCCCGACCAACTCATGTTCTCTCCGAGCAACGAGGATACACCGAGGAACTTCAGCACTCCGAGGTACACTAGCGCTCCGAGGAACTCCTGATCAACGAGCAACCAAGGCGGTCCGAACTGCATCTCGGCCGTAGCATTAACTGCCAGATAATCAACAATTCAATTATTCATTGAATGTTTATCATCTTGACGCACACGCTGCATTAAATGTATTACCATTTCATATATATATCATTTAATGTATCAACCCTTTCATGTACAGCCTAAGGGCTATAAATACCTTGTATCACCCTCATTCAAAGGGATCGGAATTTCTTGAGAGAACATATACTCGAGAATTCCCAAACACTCAGCAATAACATAACAGTAGACGTAGGCCATTCTTATAAGGCTGAACCACTTTAAAAATCTTTGTCTCATTTTATTTATCTGTGATTGAATAATTAGAGTTATCTAATTTTTTACATCAACAGGCATATTGGTGTGTTTGAATCTAATTCATTCCATGTTTTTCATGTGATTAGGACACTGAGTTATGATTGGCAATACCTATATTGTTCTTAATCATGATTGCATGGAGTTGTTTCAACTTTGATTTGCTTAATGGGTTCGTTTTGTATATGCCTTCGCATACACATGCACGAGCTCTTTTGAATTTTAACTTCACATTTTATATTTTAGCTATTTGATATGTTCTCCGATCAATCTTCTCATCTACATATTTTATGGACATGGGGGATGTATGTATATAAAAATCGTTGCCTATTAGATTATTTAATTTGTATTGTAAATATGAGGGTGCACGAAAAAGGGCTACGAAATGAGAAAATCTTCTTTGTGGAAAATACAACGTTGGCAAGAACCTAATATAAAAGATTAGAGTCAATAAAAATAGAAAAAATGTCAAGGCCAATGAGTTTGTTTATTTGTTTGATTTCAAAGTGATAGCTTCAAAAGAGTTGAGTGAAAAAATATGATATATGTTTAGCTTTTGAGGATGTTGTAGTTGACTATCAACGGGTTTGCACAATGAATCCTAGTTGTGCTTATCATGTCATGACACTATTGATTTGTGGAATCATCAATATTCTAGGCTTTTGGGTATTGTGCTTGTTTGTTCATAGATTTCACTTTATCTTGTCCCTTGAGGCTAAATCTTAGTTTGATCAAGTTTTGCGGTCAAATATAACTCCTTGAACATGATTGAGTGATTGGGTTATAATTCATTTATATCTAGTTCACACCCGTCCATTCCATCCCACGTTTTTTCACACATCAATACTATGCTAGTCTGTAAAGCTTGTGTATTTTTTTATAAATTTTGTGGTTGTTTATACCTATATATATATATGGTATCATTTTTTAGTTTTGGCATTTGCATTTAATCCATGCTTGCCATATGATTTATCTTTGGATTATATTTCGCATGCTATTTGATCGTACTAGTATCTCTTATTGATTGTTTGCATTAAAATATCATGAATTCTCGTGTATTCAAGTTATTATCTTATTTGCATCAATATTGATATTATTTTATAGTTTCTTGGATTATTTGAGCTTGTGTTTCCATGTTGTGTTTTTGTTACACTTAACACCTTGCATGATATTATTATTTCTTCCATAATTTCTCTTGATATTATATGTTCATATATTTAGGGAGAGATTTGGTTTATGAGGGAGAAGCAGTTTTATGCATTCTAACTTTGTCTATTCCTGAGCAAAAGGTGGAGAAATGATATCTTTCCTTTCATGATTAGGATATCTTTATCGTAGGGAAGATGTCTTACCAAGGTTCAGATTGTTAGACATCAGGAGAATTTTATTCTTATGCATATTTTATATTTGTTAGGTTCTCTTTGCATTTGAAGGTGTGTTTACGTGTTCAGGTTTACAACATGCGGCAAAGTTTTCAAGTATGAAAAGCTACTCAATGTATGTGTTTATCAAGAATCTGCACTTTTTCCTTTTAAGGTTGGAGATTGAGTCTTTTAGAGAGATTAGCAAGTCATAGGTTTTTTATTCCAGGACAGCGAGAGGGGGAGATTTGTAAGGACAAATTTCTAATTGAGTCAATTTGTCTGTAATTAGATTAATTCTGTAGAAAACATTTGAGTCATATGTTAGGCTTTGTATTATTGAACTCGTAAGCCAATGGCGTGTTTGATGAAGACGTCGGTACATAGCGTTAAAGATTGTTACACTTCATACAGTGGTTCATTCCCAATCTGTCTGCGCATTTTCGAGGATCTTGCAGGTTTGGATGCACATGATTTATGACCCTTTGAAATTTAATTTTAAACAAAATGTTTGGAACTATTTTTAAATTGTTTCTTTGGAGAAATTAATTGTTTTGGCTTAGTTCGTTAGAACGAGATTTAGACTTCATTAGAACGAAATGCCAATTTCGTTTGAAAGAGATTTGTTTATCATTGGAACAAACATCCAACTAACATTAAATCGGGAGGTATTCGTTGGGACGAATTTGTCTATTTGTTCGAATGAGCGTAGTCTTCATTTGAACGAAACAAGAAGTTCATTCAAATGAACCCCATGTTTTTGTTCGAATGAATGCGTCGCCTCGAAATTCATATTTTACTATTTATAAGCATGATCCACTCAGATTTTATAAGAACTTTTGGCAAAAATATTTTCCCATCCTTATAAAGAAGTTCCAAAACTCTAGTTTCACCCAAATCGTTTAAAAATCGGAGTTTCATTATTCTTAATATTTGAGATCTTTGTTTGAGGGAATCATAGTTTATTTCTCATCATCTGGATAGAGAAAAAATTTAGTGGGGTGGACTCCGTACTGTGTTTGTTGTGTTGCGGTGAAAAAGCGATTATTTCGTGATTATTCTTAATATTTGAGATCTTTGTTTGAGGCAATCATAGTTTATTTCTCATCATCTGGATAGAGAAAAAATTTAGTGGGGTGGCCTCCGTACTGTGTTTGTTGTGTTGCGGTGAAAAAGCGATGATTTTATGATTCGACTCCATAGACTGTTACTGACCCTCATTAGTGGATACGTTGGTGTGTGTTTACTCACATGTTGCGGTATCTTACGTGGGTGGACTCTTATGTTTAACTATGGAGAAGAGGTCAAAGATAGAAGAGCACCAAGGCTTGCGAGGGCGTCAAGTTGTTGTGTAAGTCTATTGTTTGTATTGTGTAAAACCATATCATAGTTATCTGTGTGGCTGGGTGGTCTAAGATTTTTCCCATTGATGGTTTATCTCGTACATCGGCGTGTTATGCGATTATTTTACTTATTTTATCTACTAATCACCTAGATACATGTTTCAGGTTAAGAAGATAAAATTTGGCAAATTTGTTTATCACTTTAACTCGGTTTAAAATTAGTGCACAAGTTTTTTTTCCAGATAAGTAGTTTAAAGTTACTATAATTAATTTTAAAAAATAATTAAAATGGACTTTATATGTTCTTAGACCATCGGTACACCTTTGCCTAGCATAGGGAATTTTTATCCTTCTTATTGGATACTTTTGAGGTGAGCCTTTCTTAAATTAGCAGATAGACCACGCCCCATACAATTGACATTCTATCAGAGGGACATCATCCTTCTTCTTATTTTTGTTGTTGTGTTGACCTTTGCCTATATCTTTTGCCATATATTCTTTGAGGCAACCTCTCTTTATCACACCCTCAATGGCTTTTTTAAGTTTAAAATAGTCTTTTGTATTTTGTTTGTGGTCCTTGTGGAATTGATAGTACTTGGACTTGTCTCTTTTTCCATCCACAATCATCATGGGCTTTGGTTGAGGTAAGATATCCTGAGCTTCCATGGCTGTAAAGGCCTCCTCTATAGTAATTGTGGGTGGGGTTAAGTGTTTGGACTTTAGAGGCCCACTTTTTTATCCTCACTTTTTTTTCTTGACCTTAGCTTCTTCTGAGGTCTCCCCAAGTTGGGATAAGACATCCTTGCTCTTTCCTTGATGAGGAGAAGCTATGAAATACCTTGCTGAGATAGCATCCTCAACATTTATATATTGTTGTGCTTTTTAGAGCAACTCAGTCATGGATTTTGGAGGTTTCTTATAAAAAAACCTCAACAAGTCTTTTGAAGCGAGGTCGGAGATAAAGGCTCCCACATATATGGTGTCATTCAGATCGTCCACCTGGAGTTCTTCTTTAATGAACCTCTTAGCATAATCCTGGAGGGATTTGCACGTCTTCTGCCTGAAATGGAAGAGGGAAGTCAGAGGCTTCATCATCTTATAAGCTCTAATAAAGTGACTGATTAAATATTTTGCCAGCTCAGTGAAGCTTGTGATGGTCCCTAGATTACATTTGGTGAACTAGTGCCTGAGAGTTCCTCTAAAGGTAGCAGGAAAAATCCTACATGGGATCTCATCTGCGGTGTCCTATAGGAGCATGAATGATATGTAGGTCTCTTGGTGGTCAATGGGATCCTTGGACCCATCGAATGGTTCAATTGTAGATATATTCCACTTTGGGGGAACGACGTAAAGTTGAACATCATTAAAGAAAGTAGACAATGTCTTTTAGAGGGTAAACTCAATAGCGTTTGGGCATTTAAGTTTTGTACAGGTTGAGGAAGTTCCCCAACCAGTCTTGCATCTTCTTATTTCACCGTTCCAGTGTCTAACTGCCCTGGAACCTCCTTGGGACTGATCTCTAAGGAGTGATAACCTATCCTTGACACATATGCGGGTTAATGATCATTGGGAAGGATTGGGTGTCCCTTAAGGTTATTTTCTCCTTCTAACGGGCGCTTGTGATTTTCCCCAGTGTCATTATGCTTTGTTATAACTGGTTCCTCTACCAATGGGGGTAAAGGAAGCCTAATGAGGATAGTAACCAATTTCTCTTGGATAACTTTTTTCGGAGTCTCCATCTCTTTGAATGAACTATTTAGATCGGCATTTGTCACCATTTTGAAGGGACTAAGATGCATATTTTGAGAAAAATGGAACTTGTCGTTCCCACAAATGGCTCTAAACAGATGGGTGTTAAAATCTTAAGTTACTTTAGTCCCATAGGTGCTCCCCTATGGTCCTCAGATGGGTAAGAGGAGAGATGTGTTAAAATAGAAGATAATGATAGAAAGTGGTTCAGATCTCAGATAAGGGTCCTACGTTCATTGTCAAAGGTATTGTACCGATTTATTAGATTATAAATGGGTTGTTCTAGTCTATGATACCAGTTGACCTTTGGTTAAGAGAGTCTAAGGTCATATGACCTTCTTCAACAATCCAAATGACCTCAGAACGTAACCGATTCACTTATCTAAAGGTGCCTAATTATTGATTTATGGTTTGATAGGATATACAAGTTGTATAAGCAAAGGAAATGATCTAAATTACAAATATGAACTCACAATATGAAATAAAGAGTAAAACACTTGTGAATGACTAAAACTCTTGATTCTCTATAAGTCTGATTGCTTGAATATTTTTTAAATCTTCCAATAGATTTTTGTTTATACATATAAACCTAGAAAGGTAATGAGTGGATTGGCATAGAATGGTTGTGTTATTCCTGAGGTCTATCAGTGTCAGAAAAGTGGTGAAGTGTTGGCCAGCGTATTTTCATATGGTGTAAGGCAGTAGTTTATAGCATAAATTATGGATGGGAGCCTTCAATTCAAGTAGGTGTCCATGGTGGTGGTAGGTGAAATAGTATTGTTCTTTTCACCTACTCGCCAGACTGGTTGCAGAATCTCTGTTGAAGGTTAAGGAGGTCTGGAACCATTAAAGGATCGTCCTAAGATGATCTTGAGTTGCCACCCATGTTTTACCTGGGTGTTGAGGTTCAGGCGTCCTCCCAAAGTCATTTCACTTTTACTCTAAGGACTGCTCTGAGCGTTAGATAGGGAGGAACTACGGTGTTGTGGACTCTGAGCCTCATTGAGGGATGGTGCTGGAACGACTAACCCTTTTAGGAGGAAAAAGGGATAATCGAGGTTTGCTACTACACCATAGCTCATCCTTGAGGGCAATGGAGGTCTTAAAAGGCAAGTAGTGGTCTGCCTGGGGTTAGGGGCCGATAGTGGGACCTCTGATCAATCTTGGAGGCAGTTGAGGAATTTGAGGATCTTTCAAATACCAAGTGTGAAATAAGGTATCATTAATCATTTTTATGAAACACAAATTACCTTTCGTTTATGGCCCCTAAAACCAAACCCAAGCACTGCCAAACTTGACCCAAAGGATCACCCGACTGATATGAACAATCAACCACCTTTTTAACACCCATTGGGCTTCTAAATGACCCCATAAGTCCAAGTCAAAACACAACCCAATAAAAATTATAACTTACCCTATAAATTAAATCCCATATTTTAGCACCAAAAAGTGTCCAATTTATCTTATCTAATAAAATCAATTGTTTAAAATTTTCTAATGAAATTATTTATTTATTTTTTTCTCCAATTTCATTAATTATTAAAAATTATTGGGTATTACAACTCAATAAACATATCCTAACAAAAATACAGGTTTGTACCTTCAAAGTCTACTTCTCTAAAAATCGATGATATATCAGTATCAACATTCTCTTGACAATGTTGAATGTCATCCAAATGACATTAAAGCTCACCCAGAAATTAATCTAATACAGTAAAGTAAAAAGATAAAACTTCTCTTTTAATTCTTTGCTAAAAACCATTTAAACTTTAATAGTTGATTAGACACACACAAAAAAATATTTCTTAATGATGCGATGTTTAAATTGAAAATGGATTTAGATTCGAAATAAAATGAGATGAGTAGAAGTGTATTGGAAAACAATAATTTAAAAATGAGGAAACCAGCGTACAGAAAAACTCTGGGCCTTTTAGTACCAAGACCACACACACCAAGTCCACTATAATAACAATTTGAGTACAATTTACAAATTACAAAGTATAAATGAATAAGTATAGCCAATCCACCTAGCACACCAAGACTAATACTAAATAACTCCACAACTATTGAAATTCAAATAACACAAACAGTGAAACATAGAAGAGCAAATAAACAAAGTTTCACACTCAAGACGAGTATTAGTGAAGATGTGAAGAAAAAAAAATTTTAATATGTTTTTTATTTTAACAAAAGGATAAAATTTTTAAACTCCAAAGACTAGATAAAAAGAGTCTTTACTTCAGAGTTTTAAGTTTCAATCATAAGAAAACCTAAAGTCAGTTTTGTGTAAAAGGAGATTTAGATGAAGAGATTTAACACACTATAACTGGATCTACACAAATTTGAGAAAGATTCAAAATAAAACTTTTTTTAAAAGGCATATCAGTTCTAAACAAATATATTCTTCATAAAACAAGATCTACTAAACATGCAAGATATATGTAGTTGTAAAAGTGGGTTTAGTGAAATCTGGCTGAAAATAAGATATATCAAAGTTAGTCTTTAAAAAAAACTTAGTTTTGACTTAAAACATGTTGTATTAGAACATGCAAAACCATAATCATATATAAAACATAGCATATAAAAATATATATGTCTATATGTAAAAACAAATGTTCAGAAAATATACCCCAACATGGTTTAATAGGCCAAACAGGAGAACGAATGTGTAAGCTCTACCATCCTTGAAAGATCCAGGACCAGAAAGCCTCAAATGGTTTTCAAATATCAAACCCAGGAAGCCTAGAGAAGACTAGAAAATCTCGAACTCTCAAACCCTAAAACAATATCTAAACACACAAGCTTATGTATACGATTTGAAGATCCAAAAAGTGTTTAGAAGTGTTTGGGGTTAAAGAATACAACTCTCAACATATGAAAAAAATTAGGTTTTAGAGAGAGAAAGAGCTGGTGAAATTTTGCCAGAGTTTCGTCGTTGCTTGAAAATAAAATCTCGACGTCAAACTTTCAGCCCAAGCCCTCTATTTATAGAAGTTGTGAACTGACCTTGGTACAAGTGTAACTCCACACAAAAATAAGGGCATACGGATAAAGAGACATGAGGTTCAAAGGGTAAGACTGGAAGTGCATTAAATAAATTTTGATGGGGGCAATAGCATCATTAACCAGTGCACTGTGGAGGTAAAAGGGTTAAATTGATCTAGACAGTCTACAGTCGAGAATATGCGCCCCTAGGCTCACGCATGATTAAGTTACATGGGCCACAACTCGCAAATCCATTGGACAATACCATTTCGCCCAGATCAAAACAAAACGACCCACAAAACCTCAAAACGCTGCCGTTTTATTTTTAGTTGATTTTAAATTAAAGAACAATTAAAATATTTAAATGTTTTTTTATAAATGTTTAATTAAATAATTTTAAAATCTAGAAAATTCATAAAAATCATGAAAATTTATTTAGAAATTCTCAAATATTAAATCACCATAATATATATAATATACAAATATATTTTGATATAATGTAGAAATACAAAAATAAAGAATATATTAACAAAATTTTAATTTAAGGTTTTAAAAAATAAAAAATTGAGTTTAAAAAACTTTAAAAGTATTTTTAGGAATGTTTTTAGTATGTGCAAAGGTCCGAATGTATATGAAATTGTTGTTACAAAATTTAGCCAAACAGAAAATCTCATGGAATTTAAAGAGGGTATTTTCACTCCCTTCCTTGCTATTTTGGATTCATGAGTCACAATGTTTCTTAGATTTCTCTAATGTCTCTAATGCATCGTTTACATTGCTTTTCAGATCAATCTCTAAAGTATGATCACCAATTTCTGTTGTTCAAGTTCTACTTCTTTAATATTCTTTAGATTCTTTTCTCAAAGAGACAATAACGGAGTATCTCTTCGTTTCTCAAGTCTCCCAATTCGTAATGCACTATTTAAAATAGTCTTTGTTTAGATGTCAAAGACAACATAGATGTTGAATGACCACCCTCAACAAAGCTTCATGATTGTGGTACACAAAATTGACTAAATGATCGCTGTCACATAATGTAATTTTGCAAGAATAAGAAAATTACACAACCAAAGGTAAACTAGAGTGAGGGAATCAAGATGGATGTATAATATATGAAAAGTAATCATCCATTACTCCATATAAATTTAACTGTCACAAATATACTTCCTACAATATTTTGAAGGATCGAAGGAAGAACTATTGGCACGCGAGTAGAATAATGAAATTATATTCCAAAGTAGGTTGAACTAGTGGCGGAGCCAAAATTTTACACCCAAATGGACTAACCCAACAGCCATTTTCGGGCTAAATGAATTTTTTGAGATTATTTTTGAGTTTTTAATAAATAATTACTTCAAAAATAATGAAAAATAATGTTAATTAATAATTCTATACATACCTAACAATTAATATTATAAAATTATAATATTAAGTGGGTTGACTCCTTTGTTTGAATAAAAAGGTTGCTTACATAAAGTTAAATAAATTGATGTTTTGGGATGGGTTAAGGAATTATTTTGGGTTAAGTTTATACTAATTAATTAAATTTCCTCGATCGTCTCCTAGTTTCGCCCCTGGGTTGAACATTTTCACTAAACATATTCTTCAAGAATGAAACAATGGGGTATTTACTACAAAATCCTTTAACTCTGATATGATAAAAAAGGATAAACAAAACACAATATTTGTGAAATATTTTTATTAAAACTATAAGGTGATAATGTGTGAAGGCGAGAACAAGCCAACCATATGGGCAACAATGTGTGAAGAATCACTATGAGTTAGTGAAGCTTTTGATTAGGGTGGGTTTCAGTCAGTTTGGTCGATAAATGGAGCATACCAATACCAAATCAACTTCGAAAACATCAAACCAAAATTATCAGTTTTATCAGCCGATACACTAGCCAATAAACCAAAACCAATCGCGTGATACATTGGTCAAATCATTTTTTTGCGGTAAAATCGATTTTTCAGAAATTGCCATAAATTTCGATAAATTTCTCTCTACGATAATTTTGGTAGTACTCGGTAAATAATGTACCACTTGCGTAAACATTTTTATATACGTATTAAAAAAAATCTACATAATTATCTCTTCTCCATAATTACATATAAACATTAAATTCCAAAATAAACATCACAAATTGCAATTCAAGTCACACTATTGACCAGATCTATACCACAAATAATCCAAAAACAATAAAAAAAAACGTGTGATATGAAGTATACCAGAAAAGTGAGTCGAGATGAAGATGAATGGACATGATGGTGGGTTGACGGAGAGAGACGAAGTGAGGGTTCTGTGAGGGAGGAGAGATGAGAGGGTATTGTTTTGAAAGAAGAAAAAGAACCGTAGTTTATGACGTTAGAATCTGAATCATTAACCGTAGTGTTGTTATAAATTGTGTTGTGAATGATTCAAGGATTATAAAATCTTGTATTAATCTAAGGGTTTGGCCACTTAAATGAAAAACAAAGAATATATAAAATATTTAAGAGTGTGGTTGTGCTTAGTTTTAGTCATTCGGTATTCATATTTTATTTTATTTAGTATTTTCAATTTAATAAGTTTGGTAAAATCATTTTGGTATTTTCGGTACATTAATTTCATCATTTCATTTTGGTACGGTACAGTCGGTAAATCGGTTTTTAAAATATTAAAACGAGAACCAGCCAAAAAAATTCGGTAATTTCGATTTCGGTATGTAAAAAATGTAAACCATTACCGCTAATTTTCAGTACAAAATGGTACAGTACGAGTTTTTACTGTACCTTGAACATTCCTACTTCAGATACAAAAAGCATGCACTTATGTATTGGTTCATCTAATACAAGTCCCCAAGGATATTTGTAAGTGGGAGAAATAATGTTTCACCATAATTAGTGGTAGGGGAACTTCCTATCACATTCAAAAAAACAAATAAGTGACAAAATCACTATAGATTTGCCAAATAAATTTAGAGAAAAACTAAGTATACTTTCATTTGGACCCTAAAATGGACCCTATGATGTAGCTTTGTCCACATAGAAGAGAGAAGTTTTCACTTTCTAACTTTTACAACACACCAAATTAGATTTTACTAAAATTTGAAATTTGATTAAAAAATAACAATTTTTTTTAATCTTAAAATGAAAGTTGATTGTGAAAAAAAAAACTCTCAACAACCTTCAATTATCATTTTTAAAGAAAAATATGCTCCAATTTATTTTGGTTGGATGGTGGCTTTCTCAATTGCAATCCATATTTCATCTTAAGAAGAAAAATCATTATGTGTCGGCCGCGACACGCTGACATGACGTGTCTACAGAGGCACTAACCAGTGTCGTGACCGATAAAGAGTCAGCATTAAAAAGTTTTTTTTGTTTTTCCAATCAAATTTCATTTTATGAAAAAAATGATGGTGACATGTTTAAAACTTGTTTTTCTTAGTTAGAACTTTTTTATTTTGATAAAACTATTTTTTTTATGTTTTTATATTTTTCATTGAAACTCTTTTTTTTTTGTGCTACAACTAGTTTTAAAAAAGTGTTTTTTGCTAAAAAAATATTTTTCGTTAAAAAAGCTCTTTTGTTTTGGTGAAAATTGTTTTCTTTATTGTTAAAAAACTCTTTTGTTTTTCTTCTCTCTCATATGTGGACAAAGGCACATAAGAGGGTCCATTTTGGAAATCCAAATGAGAGTATACTTAGCAAAGTTCATAAATTTATTATGGACATTTATATTCAGTAAATAGTCCTTAACCTGAGAATGTGGGAATTATGGCTAATTTCTCAACACTTGGAAAATTCTATATATACATAGAATTCGTATAGAATTGTATGTACAGATTGACATGTCGTGTCTCTATTGATTCATTTTTTGAGTGGATACAAGATATAAATCAATACAAACACGACATGCCAATTTGTACATATGATTCTTACTAATCCTAAGTATAAATAAAACTACTCAAAACTGCTCAAAGAACTTTCTTTACCTAAATTAAATAAAGTTCCAATGATGATGTGGTGTGTATATCCCTAGGTCTATCATCAAGACCTTGACATAAAAGATCTTAACTACAAGCACCATATACTATGCAAGTAAGATCAATTGGGATAATTGTTAGACTCAACTAAGAAAGAGTCATTACTCCAATGTTATTCCAAAAGTACATGAATAAATAAAAGAATAACTGTAAACCAACCGGGCTTGCCCCAATGGTTACCACCAACGCTTGCTTTGTAAGTGGTTGGGGGTTCAAGTCTCACCCCCTCCCCCTCCCCAAGGATTGAACCTAAATAAAAAAGATTGGTTAATTCTTTATGGATGTGAATTCGCGTCAAGGGAATTAATCAATCTCGACACGTCACTAGCCATGCGATTTTAAAGCGCTCCCCAAATGCGGCTTATGTAGAACCAATTTATGGAAAAAGAGTAAATATAGAAAGAATTACACGAAATATAAAGGAAACACCGTAATTCCCAAAATATACACTATGGATAGCTTCAACGGGGCCTAACTTTCTCGCTAATATTTAATAGAGCATAACTAGCCCCATTAGCAGCTCTAAATATCACATTGTTGATTTTATGAGTAATAAACATTACAAGGTTAAAAAATATATTAAGAAAAATAATAAAAACATATTTGTAAAGAAGAGGATTCATAGTACTAACGATTAAGGGTGACAATTCGTATTTTTAGATTGGGTCACGGGACTATACGACACGATAAGATAAGATTTTTTTGGACATGAATACGACATGACTTTGTGTTTTTTATCTAACACGAACACGACCCGAACAGAACAGGACACGACACGACTAACACGAATTCATAAATTTTATAGTAAATTAAACATAAATACACACAAAAATTCGAAGAAAAAAATACGATTAACACGACAAGACCGACTTCGTATAAGAAAAACTCGACACGAAATATCAGGTCAATTTCATATTGTTTCGTTTCGTGTTTTCATATCACTTCTAAAATTGTCACACCTACTGACGATCGAATATGGGGTAAGTTTTATCAACTAAAATAAATATAATTTATCGTAAACACTCTTATTATAATAATGAAAAAAAGAACTTTTGCGTATATTTTTTTGTTTTCGTCGTTGCTTGAAAACCTCCTCTAATCAAAATCCTCAAATTACCTACACAATATAAAAATCTCAAGTGTAGCGGTAAGTAAGGGTATCAATCCACATCAAGGGGTAAGCTAGAGACAAACTCAATGCTAATTCACTTTTTATTTTCTTTTTGTGTTTTTTCACTTTTTCTAATTTTTTTTACCTTTTTTCAATATTAAAACAATTGGGTGAGGTGATGTGAAATAATACTAGACTAAACTAAATGAGAGATGATAACAACTAACTAAAAAGTGACTAAAATGAAAAATAAAGTCTATCATTAAAATATGAGATAAATGAGGTAAATGAGGTAAATAAATTTGAGAACAATCAAGGAGTGGGATTACACCACAAATTTTAGCTATTCTAATTAACTAATTTAATTAATTGAATTCTCCCAAATTAGTATCAAACTTACAAATCAACTCTCATTGCAAATGTAATTTTAATAGTAACCTTTTAAAAAATTAAGTTTAACACCCCACAACTCTGAAAAATAGATCTACACTCCTTTTAATTAATCACTCGCTAGGATCGATCAATTAAAATTTATGTAAATCTTAGAAAATAAATTTAGAGTTGAAATTCAAGTAATAATACCCCACTTAAGAAACCCCTATCTCTAGTTTGAATCCAAAAATGGGTATTATAACTAGAATTTCAATTTTCTCTCGAAAATCATTTACCCTCTCTCGAGGCGTAAATTTAAGGGTGAGGGATCAAAATTAATATTCAAAGGGAATTTTCAAGTAATCAAACTAATTTAATTAAAATAACATCAAATAAGGGTTTCCCCCACCCCTTGAAAGGGGATTTAGCCTAACATGGTATGAAATTTGACAACTTAATAATCAAAGGCATAAAATAAATGAGAAGAGAAGAGAACAATCAAACCCAATCTCTTAAAGTGAAATTGAACTCTTATTTCCTTGAAATCAAGCACAATCCATCCAATATGAGCATCCAACAATAATCAACTCAATTGAATTACACACAATTTATCCTCACAAATCTCTAAATATAAAAATAAAAACTATTTACAAAATATTTTTCTACCTAATTTATTTTCTACTCTAACTATCTCTTACTCTCTAAAATTGATATGATAAAAGCCTATTCTTAAAAAACGGTCTTCTTCTCCTTAAATAGTAGGTATGGAGCATGGGGGTAAAAATGAGAAAATAAAGGTGTATGGGATATGGAATGTATTTGGGTGAGGGTGTCTAGGGAATTATGGTAACATGTGCATGGTCAAGAGGTGAGGTCATGTGGGAAGTGTGGTGGTGAGGATAAAATTAGATTTGGTTTGAGGGGTATTTTGGGCATTGGGTAAAAAATGAGTAGTTGAGGGTAGAATAGGAAAAAGGGGTTAAATGGATTTTAATTGACATGTGGGGACTTTAGTTGTCTTTGGTTTTGAACAGGTCATGGATTGTGGAGAAGAATGGAAATGGGTTTGGGTTTTTGGTTGGGTTTGAAATGGGTATCCAGGTTAGCGGGTGCTCCGGGTAGAGGTCGGTTTGGAGCTTGGATGGGGCAGGTATGGCTGGTGCTGTCGCGACGGGTTTCTGCTAGAGGGGGTTTAAGAGGGTCGGCGGTGGCTTGGAATTCCAGCGCAGGAGGTAGGTAGCGGCTTGGGGATGGCTATGGCAGTGGCTCCGAGTTGAGTCGCTGGGACAGCGCCAGAGTAAGGGGAGGTCGGGGGGATGTTGCGCTGGGATTTGGATCAACAGGAGGGAGGTCGCCTGATTCGGGGGCTCGGGTGTGGGTACAAGGGGCTGGCGGGTTCAGGGCGTGTCCGGAGTTGGGGTCACGAGGTAGAGGTGTCGTCGGGGTTGGAGAAATGGGTCGCCGACAAAGTGGGGGGGGAAGCAGGGAGTTGAGGTTGGGATTATTCGGGTCGCGCCAGCAGGGGGTTAGTGTGGTAATGGGTATTAAGGTGGGATGGAGGTGGTGAGTTATGGAGGGTTAGGGAGGAGAGAGAGTGTTGGAAGGTAGAAGATGATGGGAGGTGTAGTTCGGTGTGTTGAGGTGTATGGGAAAAAAGGTGTGGGTGAGAGAGTTGTTAGGGTGTGTTTGTGAGTGTAGGGTTTTGGGATGTGAGTGTTTAATTAGGTGCAGGAGTGTGTGTAAGGTGTTGACGTGTTGTGTGTGTGTTTATTTTGTGACCCTAAAAAAAATTATCTAACTAAAATTAATAAAACTAAAAAAATAAAAATAAAAACTTAAATAAAATAAAAACTCAAGTCCTAAAAAAATAAACTAATAAAAGTAAAAAAAATAAATTTCTAAAACTTAAAAATAAAAACTAAAGACCTACAAAAAATGTAAATCCAAATAAAACTAAAAAATAAATGAATTCCTAAAAAAAACTAATCCTAATAAAATAAAATAAAATAAAAACTAGAAACTAGAAATCAAAATAAAACATCATTAAATAAAAAGAAATAAAAATAAATCCTAAAAATAAAAACGATTCAAACTAAAAATTAAAAATAGAAAAAATACGAAAGGGAACATATCAAACACACACGGATCGGGACAAAGTTTAGGCTAGGTTAGGGTAGTCTAAGGTTACGGGATTGGTAATTAGCTCCATAATTCGCGCAATTGCCTTGAGATAAGCGCTTGAACACCGCAACGTGCATTCGACCTACAAAATACACAATAAAGCGCATAAGACCCAAATTGCCGAGAATTAGCAACTAAAATACGTCTATTCGGGGTATAAAATGTACACTTTTGGGTGCTTATCAAATAATATTATGAAATATACCATATGAATTAAGCATCACCTCTGGGAAAATATAAGTATGTTGCTTGTTTTAGGAAATATCAACCAGGTTTGTAAGGTATACCATAACTAGGTGGCGACATCAACTGATAGAAGAAGAAAATGACCAACTACGTCAAATGATATCCCTTTTGTCTATTTGTGAAAAGGTGATTCTGGTGGAGGATTAAGGGCATGCCTTATATACTTTTTCACCAAATTATTTATCCTTGCACTATAAATAGGTTGAGAAGGATAGTCAATCTGGATTTCAAAGAAAATATTACTAAGTGGTCAAAGCACTTATAACCAAATTATTTATCCTTGCACCATAAATATATTGACAAACAAGTTTGGGGTAAACAATGTATTAATCACTTCGGGCTATAAACCATAACTTTCCTCAATAAAATTATTAGTTATCGTTCTACGTTCTTTAAAAGATAAAACCTTCATAATGTACATTTTTTCAAACTAGCCTCTAGCTAACCAAACATCTTTATCATTAGGTTAGGGGTGGCAATTCATGTTTCTTATGTCGTGTTCGGATCGTGTCATGTTGTGTTCATGTTAAGTGTTAGTCAATCTTAACCTAAGCCATGTAACTAATCGTGTCAGATGATCAAACACTAACCCGACCTGTTTACTTTTGTGTCATGTTCTGATTGATCCGCATAACCCATTAAGTAAAACATAAAATCAATTTTTTCTTCTCTCTTAACCAATCATACTACTACTAGGCCTACAATAATTTAAAATTTAATTAATTTCAACTTGTTATGACATATACATAATTTTTCATCCAATTCTCCATAAATTATATACAATGTCTATCAAGTTTATAAATTATTTGATATATTCTCCATAAAATATGAGTTAAACGGGTCTATTCGTATCATTTTTTAATTATACGTATTTGACACTAACTCAACTAGTTTATTATTCTTGCTAGCAGGTCATATCATATTTGGATTCGTGTCAAGAAATCATCAACCCTAACTCGCTAACTTCGTGTCAGGTTATCGTGTCGTGTCAAAAATTGGCTCCCATTACATTAGGCCAATCTTCACAAATAAAATTAAGGATTCATGACAAGTCATGTGAAAACCAAATAATGTCTTCCTGTCTTTGGAAACATTGGGAATATGAGATTCATTTTTTTTTAAATTATCGTAACCATGACACACAACATATTGATGGGGTTATATACTTCACTTTTAGGTATGAGATGGTAATATTATATGATTCAAAGCAAGATAATATATGTTGAAGGTTCTTCGTTCAAGGCTTGCCTAATATGAGATAAATTTACTTTTAAAAACAAGTATGATCATCAATTGTCTTGTGGTAATCATGGTAAACAATCCAGACAATGTTGTCAATCAAAGCAGTAAATCCTTCTTTGATTGCCTCTAGTTCCGTTAAAAGATCGTGGGTTGAGAGAAAGGGAATACGTTCAAATGTAAAAACTCAGGGGGTAAGTTTATGGAAATGGGAAAAAAGGAAACCCATTATGAAAAATGAGAAATGAGAAATAATCATTTCTCACATCATATTGGTGGAGAGACGTGACAACAATATTAAGTTGGGATATATCTAACTAGGTGTAAATGAAACCAAGGAGCATGACATCAAAAGGGCATTGCTCCCTTAAAAAATCATATTTGTTAGATTTATTGATATCCCATTTGTTGATTATTGGCTATCTATAGAGAAGAATTGATAAACCAAGGACCTAATACAGGTAGTATTGGAAACTGGACTTAATAAAAGTTGTCCAGAATTTTGAGCAACTTTGAGCATAAATTTAGGTGGGACCCATACCATGATAATTGTTGGGCCACATACAAATGCGTTCTCATTCGCAAGGAGATTATTGTAGTATATCCATATATCCAATTTCAATAAGTAATGAATGGTAAATATGTCCCCAAAGTGACTCACAAAGCAATGAAAGTTAATGAATTAGGTATGTTATAACTCTTATCCCACATTGGAAGAGTAGTGCAAAAATGATGAGTTAATAAAACCCAAATGATGGACTAAGGCTTGGATACCTTGGGGTCCTTGAAGGGAAGATGGCATATACTATGCATGTGTTGGGCTTGGGTCAAAAGCCCACGCTCGTGCGCCGGCCGGCTCGACTCGGATTCGGGCTTGTAAAAATCTCCTACATTTGGTCGAATTAATTAAACTTTCTAGGCTTTTATTAATTAATTAATCATTAATTAATTGTTTGCCAAAACAGCTAACGAAATTAACTATTTTGACAGTTAATTTCAATTTTGACTATTCCCAACAGTCAAAACCTTTGCTATAAATAAAGCTTCGCCCCTACAGTTTTAGACTAATGAAAAATCCCCTCCACAAATTTTCGAAAATCCTCCTGCATTATCTCCTTACTCTAGAAAATCTTTCTCATTTTTTCTGCATTACATATACTGTTTGGTTTAGTAAAAACAAAGAAATTGTGTTCGTCAAAATTAATTATTGTCGTGCTACAAAATTTATTTGAAAATCCTTTTGATCTTGGGAGACAATTTCATCAACCTAAGAGCACATTGGAGGGAATAAATTGTCTTAAGGACACTGTTGCGATACCCCGCTTAAAATAATGACGGGTGGCCAGCCCTATACTAAATTAATCAGGAATCTCAAGTGGATCATTCTCAGCATCTACTGTCGATGCTAAAATAAACATAGCTAACTACCCAATACTACAAAAAGAGGGGGCCAAAAAAAAAATTAAAACATACAATGAACATTAACCAACCAACAACATAAGAACTACTGAACATGATAAAGTACACACACATGTTAAGATAAAATAGAATGGTTGTACAGTATACCAGAAATACATAAAACGAAATACCCGAATATGTTGTCGGGTCACAGAAAATACAACAGTCTGAGGAAAAAAATATAAAACTGCTACAAACACAACCCTTGGGTATAAACCCGATAACCAATTGGAATCATAAACTAGATTTACAAAAGATAGGAAATGTCTATAACAAAAATCCCTCAACAATACGCATCTGATACGGATACACAAATACCGGATAGCAAGCATCATTGGCGTCCTTACGAAGGAACACCTAAAATAATACAATATGTAGCAAGAGAAAAATATAAATAGGTCAGAGCCCGAGCTGTGAAAATATTTTAGCAAGTACATTAAAATGCATAATAATTATAAATGCACTATAACGTGATTAAAGTGGAGTCGCACTCTCCTGAAAATCCAACTCACCCCCCAACTAGAGCGCGCACCTAAACGTATGCACATGGTCCTCAAATAACTACCCAACACTTTCTAGGGACAATTCATTCCAACCTTCGCCAAATCCACACTCGCGTAACCTACCATGTAAAACATAACCATAAACTTATGATTCTACCATAACCCAAATATAAATCTAAACTTATTTTAACATATAAATATACATATACATATGTCTTACTATAATTTATCGGATTCTAGTTATTAACTTACACAAGTTGTTAGCATATAAATGCAAAGGACTAAACTTCTCCCAACTCTTAGCATTGCACTGCATTTCGTGCGTGGGACGTCTCGCAAAGAGAAATCCAAACAAGGACCCCCCCGATACACTACTCGTTGACAATGTTGATTATCGAGATCCATTACGCCCTCGGTGCACGACTAATATAACCTCAGCTACTTATTTAGAGTATTACTCTAATTATTCTAATAAAGCATTGTTTCGCTATAACATATAAATCCGAGTACTAAGGACTAAACTTCTCCCTACTCCCAATATTGCACTACGTTTTGTGCGTGGGACGTCTCACAAAGACAAATCCAAATAGGAATCCCCCCGATACACTACTCCTTGACAATGTTGATCGACGAGATCCATTACGCCCTCGGTACCCAATACATAACTTCGACTACTTATGAGGAGCAACAATCTCTCATATCACAAAATAAGATATTGCACCGAACCTTTAGGGTCTATATACCATTACTCTAGTTACAAAGGACAATCATTTAACCCCAACAAGTAAGTACACATAACACACTTAGCGTACAAGTAAATATCCAAAACCCAATCACTTATAGGATATAAAAATACTTTACAGTGCTATCATCTTCCAGGAATTACTCACTTTATCCCAGGTTACCATTCATCGGATTATTATCACATCGCCCTGGTAATAAAAAAAATCACAATGTATAGGAAGCGGTCATAGTTCCGAACCTAAAAGTGAGAACAAATCATACCCAAGACATCTCACCCAGAATAAAATCACACAATAAATAATGGGCAACTATGACCTTGGGACTATACGAACTCTTATCCTCAAACCAGGGGCCTCACCCATGTCGCGCAACTTCCCAAGATAGCACTGGAGGGTATGCTCACACAATAAGTATATGTATATATCATTCACACTAGATATATATGCAGTCACATGAAATATGTGCAGACCATCACACAAGGTATTTACATTACGCCATATAGGTACACTTACTCTCTTAAGTCCGTATGTATGAAAGAAGAGAATTCATTTATAAGTATATAAATCTCAATATACTAACCGTTGCTAACACGCAAACCTTCCCATTTTCCCTCACTCGAAACTTACTCATCCATCAAACCTATTAATATGAATAGTCTCCCAATTCAATCAACATTAAGGATACCATCTATATCCGAATGCACACCGATCAAAAATAATTATCCCCAAATAGAAATCTCGATGATAGTAGGATTCCCCATTAGTCGGTACAATAATTCTGAATTTATATTCTCTCGAAATAACTCAACACGACCCCAACATTTTATCTTAGGTGAAACTCCCTAAAAATCTACAAAACTTACTTCTCATAACATATATGAAGATTCCAAATCGATAAACCCAAACGGAACGGAGCAAAACTCACTCTAGAAAAACCTCACAAAAACAACCCTGTTTTCAAATCGATTTGGCCCCTCCTAATCGATTCGGTCCTAACAGCGAATCGATTCGGCCCAAAGGGACCTGTAAGTATGCTACATACCAAATCAATTCGCAAGGGGGGAATCGATTCGGCCCTATATACCTGTAGGTTCTGCAACATGGCCAATCGATTCGCAAGGGGCGAATCGATTCGGCCTATTTAGCAAGTTATGAAATGGGATATTTTCTCCAAAATCCAAAATTCCAAAAATCATATTTATCATCATCTCTCCAATATTCTTCAACCCAAACATAATTCTAACATTAAAACTCACTAAATATGTTAACCCAACTAATCATACAACCTCAACTTCATATATATATACCTCAAATGCAAGATTTACCCAAAATCTAGGTTTTAATATTTTTATCCCAAAATCCATAAATTTATCCACAAATCTTGAAATAAATGACACACATGAATTATTTAGCAAGTATAATCACTTGGCTCAAAGTTGTAGAGGTTGAATCTTCCTCGGAATCGCTTATTGGCCGAAATCCTCAAGCTTTTATTCTCTTTCTCTTCTTCCTTTCCTCTTCTCTCTCTCTCTCTAGGGCTTTCTCTTTCTCACAAAATGAGATTGTTATCCCCCGTAGGCTTTTTAAGCATCATCTCCAAAATACCCAACTTTAAATGATAATACACACTTTAAATGACTTGGTTACTCCAATTCGAGTCAAACGAACTTAAAATATTTCCAAACCCAAATAAGACCCAAGTATAGTCATTTCGACAATCTCGGCCCTTCTGGGATCAACCGCACACTCAGAATCGTCATTCGAAATACTTTCAAACGTCCTCAAATGTTGACCTCAATTGTCAAATTTAAAATTCTCCAATTTAAATAAATATAATTTCTCCCCAAAATAATTAAATTTTCAGTCCTAAAACCACGGGATATTACAGACTTCCCCCTTACAAGAATTTTATCCTCAAAATTAAGCTAAGCCTAGTACTCCAAACCTCAACTAACTCTTAAGACACCTACCCCCAAGATCACTATATCAATTCCTCCCACTTCTCACGGCAAATCATTTTAAATTTTAAAAGCAAATTAGTTAACCAGGGCGCCCATACACCCTGTACCCGAGCTCATTTGTAAAAACATTACCCGGCTTCACTTCGCCTCAAGTCGTAAAATAACTCGAAATAAATTAATCCATTATAACTTACTAAATATATAAAAAATTTAAAATGTTTGAAGCTTTAACTCATCTCAATTCCCGACATTCGCTACTTTCATGAGGGGGAGGTCTCGCAAGCGAAATCCAAACAAGGAACCCTCCCAATACACTACTGTGTAGCTCTGTCGGGGATTGAGATCAGTTAGACCGGGACTAAAATTTTAAAAATATTTTTAAATCATATTTTATATTGCCCGAAGGCTTATACAACAATTTTATTTTAAAAATAGTTTATGTCTTTCGACATCCAAATCAAATACCTTATGCCAAAGACACAGGGCGCCAACAAATACAATACTCTTACCAACCTTTAGTTCTCAAAACTAGCACAACCGTGAGCTAAAATTCATATCTCAACAATAGCCCACTAAACCCTGAATCTCTTCAATAACAATAATCCCTTACATCATAACAAAACATTTCCATACAGTAGGACCTTCCATAACTGGAACATTACAAATACATAAGTCTAACACGACTATAAAACGATAGCTTTACCGGTACTACTCAACAAGTTTTTTAACGATTCCTACATTCAAAACAAAGTCGTAACTCTCTACTAGCACATCACAAGACAATTTATTCTTCCAAAAGATATCATCTAAGTGCCCCACTTACTCACTCCTCTCTTCCAGGTTATTCCCATACATAACAGGGTTATTATAACTAACCACTCATCAAAATCTTACTTGCGATACCCCCAATACCCCTCAAGGCATAACCTAATCACAAAGGAAAATACCGATTTACATATTACCTCTCTAATCCGACTGCATTACTTCATTGATGGGTTTTTGTTCAAAGTCCTCCTGCCAAAACTGGCTTATGATCTGTTGTAGGGGTTGCATATCCAAAAGCTCCTCAAAAAGTTTCCCTTTACTTATTTTGGGACAATCCCTCTTCCTATGGCCTATTTCTTTACAAAATAATCATTTACCAGCAAATCCTCCCTGCCCATCTTGAGGAACAAAACGCTGTTGCGACTCTTGATGATCCTTCTTGTACCATCTTACTCCACCGACATCCTCTTCACCAGATTTACTTGACGAACCCGAGTCTATAAATTTCTTACCTCCTTGTGAATGAAGATGATATTCTTGGCACTGTAATAATGTCGCATTCAGTACCTCGGCAAAAGTCAATAATACTGGGTTCCCTAACAAATGTTGTTCAATTATCCATTCTAAACCTCCCACGAACTTCGCTATTCGCTTATCCTCTGTATTTACCTCATCGGGCACTAAATTCATCAATCGAGCAGATTCTTCTTCTTACTCGACCACTATTCAATCACCTTGAGACACATCCAGCAATCTCCTCCTCATTTTTGTCTGGATTGCGAAAGGAAAATACTTTCGAATCAAAGCGTTCCCAAAAATCTGCTATGGGCATTGCATCTCTCTGCTCTGATGGGGTGATTGATTCCCACCATTGGATAGCTTTTCTCGTTAATTTAAAAGTGGCGAGGAATTACTTCTGCACCTCGCTGCATTCAACCATCCGAAGGTGCTTCTGCATACCCTTCTTTTTGAAAGGGACATCGTCCAGAATTACTTCTGAAACTATTGCATCATCTCCCCCCAAAAATTCTAGACGATGTCCCTTTCAAAAAGCTTCCCGTACTCTTTCCCACGTAGATGGCTTTGGTTGGGCTTGGGATGCTAGAGCTGCAGGTTGATGTGCCATCCCCGAATTAGCAGCATCTACTACTTGTGCCACAATATTAGAAACTTCAGCTGTGGTCACAGTCCCTTGAGGCATTTGGGATTCCATATTCTCAGACCCTCTATTTTCCCTGCCTGGACGACCTCTCTTCGGTGGCATCTGAAACAAGAGAAATTATATCAAAACGTCATTCAAGTGATTACACATCGCATAAGAAGATATAGACGTAATGAACACAACAGTCCTAATAGTAGGGCTCCACATCAAGAACGCTTACGGAAAAATGCAGAAAACCCGCACATATCCTAAAGACACTAGAACCTGATGCTCTGATACCAGCTGTGACACCCCTCTTAAAATAATAACGGGTGGCTAACCCTATACTATAATTAATCAGGAATCTCAAGTGGATCATTCTCAGCATCTACTATCGATGCTAAAATAAACATAGCTAACTACCCAATACTATAAAAAGCGGGTGCCAATTTTTTTTTAGAAATCACCATGAGCATTAACCAACCAACAACATAAAAACTACTGAACATGATAAAGTACACACATGTTAAGATAAAAGAGAATGGTTCTATAGTATACCAGAAATACAAAAAAGGAAATACCCAAATATGTTGTCGGGGCACAGACAATACAACAGTCTGAGAAAAAAAATATAAAAGTGATACAAACACAACCCTTGGGTATAAACCCGATAACCAAACTGAATCCTAAACTAGATTTATAAAAGATAGGAAACAGTTATAACAAAAATCCCGCAACAGTCTGCATCTGCTATGGCTCCACGAATATCGGATAGCAAGCATCATTAGCGTTCTTGCGGAGAAACACCTAAAATAATACAATAAGTAGCAAGGGAAAAATATAAACGGGTCAGAGCCCGAGGTGTGAAAACATTTCAGTAAGTGCATTAAAATGCATAATAATTATAAATGCACTATAACGTGATTAAAGTGCAGTCGCACTCTCCTGGAAATCCAACTCCCCCCTCAACTAGTGCGCGCACCTAAATGTATGCACATGGTCCTCAAATAACTACCCAACACTTTTTAAGGACAATTCAATCCAACCTACGCCAAATCCACACTCGCGTAACCCATCATCTAAAATATAATCGTAAACATCCGATTCAACCATAATCCAAATATGCATCTAAACTTATTTTAACATATACATATCTCTTACTAGAATTTAGCGGATCCTTGTAATTAACTTACACGAGTTGTTAGCATCTAAATGCTAAGGACTAAACTTATCCCAACTCTCAACATTGCACTGTGTTTCGTGTGTGGGATGTCTCACAAAGCGAAATCCAAACAAGAACCCACCCATCGATACACTACTCCTTGACAATGTTGATCATCGAGATCTATTATGCCCTCGGTGCATGACTAATAAAACCTCAGCTACTTATTTAGAGTGTTACTCTAATTATTCTCATAAAGCATTGTTTCACTATAACATATAAATTCGAGTACTAAGGACTAAACTTCTCCCCACTCCCAGCATTGCACTATGTTTCGTGCGTGGGACGTTCCGCAAAGCGAAATCCAAACAAGGAACCCCCCCGATACACTACTCCTTAACAATGTTGATCGTCGAGATCCATTACGCCCTCGGTACCCAATACATAACTTCGACTACTTATGAGGAGCAATAATCTCTCATATCAACCGAACCTTTAGGGTCTATATAACATTACTCTAGTTACGAAGGACAATCATTCAACCCCAATAAGTAAGTACTCATAACACACTTAGCGTACAAGTAAATATCAAAAACCCAATCACTTATAGGATATAAAAATACTCACAATGCTATCATCTTCTAGGAATTACTCACTTTATCCCGGGTTACCATTCATCGAATTATTATCACACCGCCCTGTTAATAAAAACAATTCACACCATATAGGAAACGGTCATAGTTTCGAACCTGAAAGTGAGAACGAATCATACCCAAGACTTCTCACCCAAAATAAAATCACACAATAAATAATGGACGACTATGACCTGGGGACTATACGTGCCCTGCTCCTCAAGCAAGGGGCCCCACCCACATCGCGCAACTTCCCATGATAGCACTGGAGGGCATGTTCACACAATAAATGTGTATATATATATATATATATATATATATATCATTCACATTATATATCATTCACATTATATATATATATATATGTGCAGTCACGCCAAATATGTGCAGACCATCACACAAGGTATTTACATTACGCCATATAGGTACACTTACTCTCTTAAGTCCGTATGTATGAAAGAAGTGAATTCATTTATAAGTATATGATTCTCATTATACTAATCGTTGCTAACTCACATACCTTCCCATTTTATTTCACACTACGACCCTCACTCGAAACTTACTCATCTATCAAACCTATTAATATAAATCGTCTCCCAATTCAATCAACATTAAGGGTACCATCTATATCCGAATTCACACCGATCAACAATAATTATTCCCAAATAGAAATCTTGATGATAGTAGGATTCCCCACTAGTCGGTACAATAATCCTCAATTTATATTCTCTCGAAATAACTCAAAACGACCCCAATATTTTATCTTAGTTGAAACTCCATAAAAATCTCCAAAACGTACTTCTCATAACATATATGAAGGTTCGAAATCGATAAACCTAAACGGAACGGAGCGAAGCTCTCTCTAGAAAAACCTCACAAAAATATCCCTGTTTCCGAATCGATTCGGCCCCTCTGAATCTATTCGGTCCTAACAGCGAATTGATTCAGCCCAAGCGAATCTATTTGGCCCAAGCGAATCGATTCGGCCCAAAGGGACCTGTAAGTCTGCTACATACTGGATCGATTCACAAGAGGTGAATCGATTCGACCCTAAAGACATGTAGGTTCTGCAACATGGGGAATCAATTCACAAGGGGCGAATCGAATCGGCCTGTTCCGCAAGTTATGAAATGGGTTATTTTCTCCAAAACCCAAAATTCCAAAAATCACATTTATCATCATCTCTCCAATATCCTTCAACCCAAACATAATTATAACATCAAAACTCACTAAATATGTTAATCCAACTAATTATACAACCTCAACTTCCTATATATACACCTCAAAGGCAAGATTTACCCAAAATCTAGGTTTTAACATTTTAACCCAAAATTCATAAGTTTATCCATAAATCATGAAAGAAATGACACACATGAATTATTTAGCAAGTTTAATCACTTGCCTTAAAGTTGTAGAGGTTGAATCATCCTTGGAATCGCGTATTGGCCGGAATCCCCAAGCTTTTCTTCTCTTCTTCCTTTCCTCTTCTCTCTCTCTCTCTCTCAAAATGAGATTGTTATCTCCCATAGGCTTTTTAAGCTTTATCTCCAAAATACTCAACTTTAAATGATAACACACACTTTGAATGACTCGATTACTCCAATTCGAGTCAAACGAACTTAAATTATTTCGAAACCCAAATAAGACCCAAGTACAGTCATTTTGACTATCTCGACCCTTCCGGGATCAACCGCACACTCAGAATCGTCATTCGAAATACTTTCTAACATCCTCAAATATTGACCTCAATTGCCAAATTTAAAATTCTCCGATTTAAATAAATACAATTTCCCCCAAAAATAATTAAATTTTCAGTCCTAAAATCATGGGGTATTATTAGTGTGTCAATTCACAGGGCTCGGATTCTTTTCTATTTCTATTAATTTTCTGCAAATTTTAGTAAGTCTTTTTATTTTCTGTAATTTCACTTTATTTCTGTAATTATTATAATTCGTATTTCTGTACTTTTATATTAATTAAATAGTAGACATAACAATCTTAAGACAATTTAATTTTATTCTATTGTTTATAGTGTACATAATTTTTTTTAATTACAGAATTTTATTTGCATAAAATAAATCTGTTTTTACAGAAAATTTGAATTTAAATATTATTTTATTACAAAAATTTAATAAAACAGTTAGTGTTACAGAAAATTCATATCTACACTGTTTATACATTCTGGTTAGAAAATAAAAATGTATTTGTAATTTTTTTTTTTGTTGTTGAATCTAGTTATATAAGATTTAATTTTGAAATTATAATTCTGTTTTGTACGGAATTTTTTTTAATTAAAAAAGTGTGACACAGATTTTTTTTAGACTAGTATAAACTTGTGTTTATATTTTAGTTTAATTCAGAATATTATTTAGAATTCTTTTGGAATTCATTTATTGTTAATTATAATTGAGAAAATTAGTATAACATAATTATGTATTCTGTTTTGATTAATTCATTTATATATGAATATTATCGTTGATAAAAATTCTGTTTTTGTAAAAGAAATGGAATCACATAGTACGAACACTAATCCTGCAAATGTGACTGTCACTAACACAAATGTGACTGCACCCGTATCTATGCCACACAAGGAGGAATCGAAAAAGTTCAATGGGGATGATTTCAAACGTTGGCAATGACAAATGTATTTCTATCTCACTACCTGCCAACTGGGTAGGTTTGTATATGAAGATTGTCCCTCTATTCAAGAGGGAGAGGACTCGAAAAAGGTTGTTGTTATTGATGCTTGGAAGCGCTTTGACTATCTATGCCGAAATTATATTATGGTCTGGACAAAATATTGTATCATGTCTACTGCATGATCAAGACATCCAAGGAATTGTGGAATTCTTTGGAAAAGATGTACAAAACTGAAGATACTGGAATGAAGAAATTTATCATCGGGCATTTTTTGGACTCCAAGTGATCCTCCACGACATTCATGCTGAAGGAATGTCCCTTAGTGAAACCTTCCAAGTTGCTGAAATTGTTGAAAAATTGCCACTATCTTGGACTTCATTAAAAAATCATCTCAAGCATAAGAGAAAGGAGATGAATATGGAGGAGTTGATGGTCAGGCTGAGAATTGAAGAAGATAACTGTGAGTCACAAAAGAAAAGTGGGAAGAATCCAATGTAAACGAAGTTCCATGTTGTTAAAGGTCCTAAGAAGAACAAGCGAAAGCATGATGGGGAAGTCACTTCCAAACAGAACAAGAAGAAGTTCAGAGGAAAATGTTACAATTGTAGTAAACGTGGACACCGCTCAAGCGAGTGTCGTAAGCCTAAGAAGAAAAATCGGAATAATCCTCAAACAAATGTAACTGAGGGTGAAAACATCGCCAATGACTTGGCGGATATGAATCTTTCTACTATTGTCTCTGAATGTAACATGGTTGGAACCAAGGAATAGTGGGTGGACACTGGAGCCACACGACAAATTTGTGCAAACAAATGGATGTTCTCTACCTATAAGCCTTTGGAAAATGAGGAGAACCTCTTTATGGTGAATTCTTCCACTTCTAAGGTGGTGGGACAAGCAAATATTGCTCTAAAAATGACTTCTGGAAAGGAACTTACTCTCAATGATGTTCTTCACATGCCTCATATCCAAAAGAATCTAATGTCTGGATCTCTCTTGACTAAAAATGGGTTCAAGCTTGTGTTTGTGTCTGATCGCTTTGTGTTGTCAAAGAATGACATGTGCATAGGAAAGGGCTGCCTAAATGAGGGGCTCTTTAAAATCAATGTTCTTACTGTAACCCCAACAATATCTGTTTCAATGAATGATTTTGCTAGTTCTTCTTACTTGATTGAGTCATCTAATATTTGGCATGCTAGATTAGGACATGTTAATTTTGATACATTGCGTAGATTAATTAACTTGGATTTTTTGCCAAAATTTAATATTGATAAAAATCATAAATGTGAAATTTGTGTGGAATCTAAATTAGCCAGATTACCTTTCCATTCTGTTGAAAGGATAATTGAACCTTTAGATTTAAAATTTGTTCAAACTAAAGGTGGAAAAAAGTATTATATTACTTTTAACGATTGCACAAAATATTGCTATGTATATTTGCTACACAGTAAAGATGAAGCTATTAGTTCATTTAAGAAATATAAAAATGAAATTGAGAATCAATTAAGTAAAAATATAATGGCAATAAGGAATGATAGAGGAGGAGAATATGAATCTCTTTTTGAGGAATTTTGTTCTGAGCATGGTATAATCCATCAAATAACTGCTCCTTGTTCTCCTCAATCAAATGGTGTTACTGAACGCAAAAACCGTACATTGGAGGAGATGATGAACTCAATGTTATTAAGTTAAGGAGATCCCCAGAACTTATGGGGGAAGCATTACTTTCTGTTAATTATATTCTCAATAAAGTACCTCACAAGAAGACTCACAAGACACCTTATGAATTATGGAAAGGTCGAAGACCTTCCTATAAATATTTATGATTATGGGGGTGCTTAGCCAAAGTGATGGCTCCTAAACCTAAAAAGGTAAGAATATGGCCAAAAATCGTGGATTGCGTGTTCATCGGTTATGCTACTAATAGCAGTGCATATCGATATCTAGTTTGTAAATCTGAGACATCGGATATTCATGTTAATACGATTACTGAATTGAAGGATGCTTCATTTTTGAAAATGAATTTCCGTATAACATGATCCGAGAATCTGGTCCATCTAAAAGGAAAAATCAAGCTACTACAAGTGATACTAATCAACCTATTGACAATAAGACAATAAAGGATGAACCAAGCCGTAGTAAAGGAGCAAGAACCTCGACTTCCTTCGGTCCGAATTTTCTAACATATTTGCCAGAAAATGAACCTCAATCGTACAAAGAAGCGATATCCTTACCCGATGCTTCTAATTGAAAAGAAGCAATTAATAGTGAAATTGAATCCATATTACAAAATCACACGTGGGAACTAGTGGATCTTCAACCAGGTTCAAAATCATTAGGTTATAAATGGATCTTCAAAAAGAAGTTAAAGGCCGATGGATCAATTGATAAATATAAAGATAAACCTGTAGCTAAAGGCTATGGGCAAAAGTAAGGGTTGGATTACTTCGACACTTATTCACCGATAACAAGAATTACGTCCATACGAATGTTAATAGCAATATCTGCTATGAATGGACTTGAAATACATCAAATGGATGTAAAAACCGCATTCTTAAACGGTGAATTAGACGAGCAAATTTATATGGAACAACCTGAAGGGTTCAAGGCTCCTGGACAAGAATGAAAAGTATGTAAGCTTGTTAAATCACTTTACGGATTAAAACAAGCACCTAAGTAATGGCATGAAAAATTTGATAATGCAATGTTATCAAATGGTTTCAAAATTAATGAATGCGATAATTTTGTTTACTTTAAATACATTCAAAATGGATATGTCATTGTATGCCTCTATGTTGATGATATGCTTATCATGGGTAGTAACCTGGAAATTGTCAAAACTACAAAGCAAATGTTGAGTAGTCGATTTGACATGAAAAATTTGGGAATCGCTGATGTTATATTAGGATTTAAAATTTCTAAAACATAGGATGGACTTATGTTATCTCTATCTCATTACATAGAGAAAGTACTTGAAAAATTCAAGAAGTATGATATTATTCCTACCAAGACTAGCAGGAAATAATGGTGAAAGAATATCTCAACTAGAGTATTCTCGTATTATCGGTAGTTTAATGTATATCATGAACTGTACACTGCCGGACATAGCATACTCATTAAGTAAGCTAAGTCAATTTACATAATCCAGTGAGAGGTCACTGGAAGGCAATATTGAGAGTTTTGGGTTATTTAAAATATACTCAAAACTATGGACTGCACTACTCAAAATATCCAATTGTTCTTGAAGGACATTGCGATGAAAATTGGATACTTGATACAAAAGACTTTAAATCTACAAGTGGGTATGTGTTTACCCTTGCAGGTGCAGCCATATCTTGAAAATCCTCAAAACAAATGTGCATTGCTAGATTGACAATGGAATCCGAATTCATTGCACTAGACAAAGCTCTAGAAGAAGCTGAATGGCTTCGAAATTTCTTTGAGGATGTTCCAAATTGGTCGAAACATGTGCCCGTAATATGTATACATTACGATAGTCAATCAATAATTGGAAGGGCACAGAATCACATGTATAACGAAAAGTCACGACACATTCGTTGTAGGCATAATACCGTTAGACAACTTCTCGCAAACGAAATTATCTCAATTGACTACGTAAAGTCAAAAGATAATATAGCGGATCCACTAATGAAAGGTTTAAACCGAGAGCAAGTTGAAAGATCATCGAGAGGAATGGGTCTAAAGCGTATAAATAACTAAGAATCAATATAGTGGCAACCCAACCTAGCTGACTGGAAATCCAAAGATCTAGGTTCAATGGGCAAACCGAACTACATTGTATTCAGTAAGCACTCTAGGATATTTAATCATATCCATTCCAAAGATGAGACAGTGCACATATGTCGTGAAATTAGGATAAGTTATGCTTTTAATGACATCCATATCTTAGTATGTCTAAGTGGGGTATTGTAGGATACTCTTATGGAAGTCACCTACGTGAGTAAGAAGGGGCCCCCTTCTATGAGAATAATGAAAGGCGAATTCTCCAAAATATTCACGGAACCAAGTGGTGTTCATGGCCAAAATGAACACAAACGTGAGAACCAACTATGTTTAAGAATTGTTGTGTGAATACTGTTGTCTAGGTTTATAGAAATGGTTGACGGTTTAAAGACGTTAAGTCTACTGATTAACTAAGTAAATCCGATGATATATCACTAAGGAAAGTTCAAGGCCACTAGGCTACTTCTCCCGATGCAATAAATTTTCAGTTTTACTCATTATGTGTCTGCATTAGCATATGTTCTGTTTTATTTATAGTAATATATCATTCATGTGGGGGATTGTTGAAATTGGACTTAATCAAAGTTATCCAAAAATTTTAAGACATAATTTTGAGCAACTTTGAGCTCAAATTTAGGTGGGACCCACAACACAATAATTATGGGACCACATACGAATGCGTTCTCCTTCGCAAGGAGATTAACATAGTATATTCATATGTCCAATTTTAATAAGTTATGAATGATAAATATATCCCCAAAGTGACTCACAGAGCAATGAAAGTTAATGAATTGTGTATGTTGTAATTCTTGTCCCACATTAAAAGAGTAGTGAAAAAATGATGAGTTAATAAAACTCAAATGATGGACTAAGGCTTGGATGCCTTGGGGTATCCCAACTTTTTGAAGGGGAGATGGCCTACACTATGCATGTGTTGGGCATGAGCCAAAAGCCCATACGCACGCGCGCGCCGTCCGTTCGGTCGGCCGGCTCGGCTTGGCTCGGTTCGGTTAGGGCTCGGGCTCGGGCTTATAAAAATCTCCTACATTTTTGGGCCGAATTAATTAAACTCTCTAGACTTTTATTAATTAATTACAACATTAATTAATCATTAATTAATTGTTTGTCAGTTAATTACCAAATGTCAATAGTTAACGAAATTAACTATTTTGACAGTTAATTTCGATTTTGACTGTTCCCAACAGTCAAAACCTTTTCTATAAATAAAGCTTTGCCCCTGCAGTTTTAGACTAATGAAAAATCCTCTCTATAAATTTTTAAAAATCCTCCTGCATTATCTCCTTACTCCAGAAAATCTATCTCATTATTTATGCATTACATATACTGTTTGGTTGAGTAAAAACAATGAAATTGTGTTCGTCGAAATTAATTATTGTCGTGCTACATAATTAATTTAAAAAATCCGTTCTATCTTGGAAGACAATATTCATCAATCCCAGAGTACATTGGAGGGAATAAATTCTCTTAAGGACACTGTGTCAATTCACAGGGCTCAGATTCTTTTCTATTTCTATTAATTTTCTGCAATTTCTAGTAAGTCCTTTTATTTTATTTTCTGTAATTTCACTTTATTTATGTAATTATTATAATTCGTATTTTTGTACTTTTATATTAATTAAATAGTAGACATAACAGGTAGTTGACTTCAACGGATTGTCATAACCCTACCGATAATTTCAAAAGAAGTCACGTTAAGTTCTATTCATTTAGTAGTAAGCTTAGATTAGATCTTGAAATAATGTGTCATAATATTGCTAAAAGTGACCTTAGTTGTATGGGAATCCTTACCTCTCAATTAGGGGTGATCATGAGTCAGACCTGGATGAGCTCAGTCCGAATTCATTGGACAATACCAATTCACCCGAATCAACACAAAACGATCCATAAAACCTCAAAATTATGTCGTTTTATTTTTAGCGATTTTAATTTAAGAAATAATTAAAATATATAAATTCATTCTTTAAATGTTTAATTCAACAAGTTTAAATTCTAGAAAATTCATAAAAATTATGGAAATTAATTTAGAAATTCTAAAAAATTAAAACACCATAAAATATATTTAGCTATAATACATATATAATGTATAAATATAAAGATAAAGAATATATTAACCAAAATTCAATTTAGGATTTTAAAAAATAGAAAATTGAGTTTAAAAAAACTTTAAAAGTCTTTTTAGGAATGTGTTTAGTGCATAAATGAAACTGTTGTTACAAAATTGAACCAAACAGACAATTCCATGGAATTTAAAGAGAGTGTTTTCACATCCTTCCTTGTTATTTTAGATTCATGAGTCACAATGTTTCTCAGATTTCTCTATTGTCTCTAATGCATCCTTTGCATTGTTTTCCAGATCAATCTCTAGAGTATGATCACCAATTTTTTGTTGGTCAAGTCTTACTTCTTTGATATTCTTCAGATTCTTTTCTCTAGAAGACAATAACAGAATATCTCTTAGTCTCTTTAGTCACCCAATTAGTAATGCAATGTTTAAAATAGTCTTTATTTAATCTCAAAGACAACATAGATGTTGAACTACCACACTTCAAGAAAGCTTCATGATGGAGGTAAATAAAATTGACTTAATGACCACTGCCACATAATGTAATTTTGCAAGCAGAAGAAAATTAGTCATATGAAGGTAATCTAGAGCGAGGGTATCAAGATGGATGTATAGTATATGAAACATAATCATTCGTTCTTCCATAAAAATGTAATTGTCCAAAATAAACTTACTACAATATTTTGAAGGACAAAAGGAAGAACTATTGGCACATGGGTAGAATAACGAAATTATATTCCGAAGTTGGTTTAACTAGTGGCAGAGCAAGGATTTTACACTCGGATGGACTAACTTAACAGCGATTTCTATCGTCTTGGGGGAAAGGGCCCCTCAAAGCGTAACTTTTTTAGATATTTTTTTTGTATTTACCAAATAATTACCTTAAAAATAATGCTAGTTAACAATTCTATACATACCTAATAATTAATATTATAAAATTATAATATTAAGTGGGTGGGATCCTTTATTTGAATAAAAATATTGCTTACTTAATGTTAAATAGATTGATATTTTGGGATGTGCTAGGTGTTTAATTTGGATTGAGTTTACACTAATAAATTAACTTTTTCTTAGCTTGACCCGAACTACTGTCCGGTCAAGCCCTCTCTTAACTCTGCCGTGGGTCGAACATTCTCACTAAACATATTCTTCAAGAATGAAACAGGGGATATTTGCTACAAAATCCTTAACACTAATATGATAAAACAATAAACAAAACACAATATTTGTCAAATACTTTCATTAAAACTCTAAGTTAATAATGTGCAAAGGAAAGAACAAACCAATCATGTGCAACAATGTTTGAAGAATCACTATGAGTTAGTGAATCTTTAGATACAAGCTTACACTTATGTATTACTTCCTCCAATATGAGTCCCTAAGGATATTTGTATGGGGGGAAATAATGTTTCGCCATAATTAGTGGTAGGGGAACTTCCTGTCACATACAGAAAAGGAAATAAGTGACAAAATCACTATAGACTTCCAAATAAATTTAGAGAAAAGCTAAGTATACTCTCATTTGGACTCCAAAATGCACCCTATGATGTGGCTTTTTCCACATAGGAGAGAGAGGTTATCATTTTTTAACTTGTACAACACACCAAATCGGTTTTTTTACTAAAACTTGAAATTTGATTAAAAAACCAAAACAGATTTTTTTCAATCTTAAAATGAATTCTGATTGTGAAAAAAAAAATCTCAACAACCATCAATTATCCTTTGTAAAGAGAAATGTGGTCGTGTTTTTTTTGGGGGGGGGGGGGGGGTTGGTTGGTGTTTTTTTCAATTACATTTCATATTTCATTTTAAGAAGAAAAATTATTATGTATTGGACGCAACGCACGTTGACATGACGTGTCGTGATTGGTTATTATCTTATGGATGTGGGTCCGCTCCAGCGGCACTAACCAGTTTCACGACCGACACATGAAAATAATGAGTCGGCATAAAAAATTATTTTTGTTTTTTCAATCAAATTTCATTTTATGAAAAAAAAAATGATGTTGGCATGTTTAAAACTTATGTTTGTTGGTTAAAACATTTTTTATTTTGATAAAAAAACGTTTTTTTTATGTTTTTATATTTCGGTCTTTTGCTAAAAACTGTTTTCTCTTGTTAAAACTATTTTTTTTAAATTTGCTAAAAAAATGTTTTTCGTTAAAAAAATTGGTGTTTTTGTCAAAACTATTTTTTTATTAATAAAAAATTCTTTTGTTTTTCATCTCTCTCACATGTGGACAAAGCCGCATAATAGCGATTAAGTTCATAAATTTATTATGGACATTTATATTCAATAAATAGTCCTTAAGCAGAAAATGGGGGAATTATGGCTAATTTCTCAGCACTTCAAAAATTCTAATTGTACATAAGATTCGTACAGAATCGTATGTACATATTGAGGTGTCGTGTTTGTATTTATTCGTGTCTTGAGTGGATTCAAGACACGAATCAATACGAATACGACACGTCAATCTATATATACAATTCTATATGAATCCTAATAAAACTACTCAAAGTACTTTCAGTGTTTACAGAAAGTATCAACTGGGACAATTGTTGAACTCAACTAAAAAAGAGTCATTACTCTAATGTAATTCCAGAAGTACATGAATAAATACAAGAATTATGAAAAATAGTAAATATAGAGAGACTTGCACGAAATATAAAAGGAACATCATAATTCCCAAAAGAGCCACTATGGATAGCTTCAACTGGCCCCAACGCTCTCGCTAATATTTAATAGAGCACAAGTAGCCCCATTAGCAGCACTAGAAATCACCTTGTTGATTTTCTGAATAATAAACATTATAAGGTTAAAAAATATATTAAGAAAAATAAAGAAAAAATATTTGTAAAGAAGAGGATTCATCAATTCATAGTTTGGGTCGGGTCACAAATCGACACGTATTAACCAAAATTTAATTTGGGGTCTTCAAAAATAGAAAACTAAGTTTAAAAAAAATTTAAAACTCTTTTTAGGAATGTGTTTGGTGCGTGCAAAGTTCCGAGTATACATAAAACTGCTGTTACAAAATTGAATCAAACAGAAAATCCCATGGAATTTAAAGAGGGAATTTGCACACCCTTCCTTGCTATTTTGGATTCACAAGTCACAATGTGTCTTATATTTCTCTATTGTCTATAATGCATCCTTTACATTGTTTCCAGATCAATCTTTAGAGTTTGATCACCTATTTGCTGTTGGTCAAGCCTTACTTCTTTAATATTCTTCAGATACTTTTCTCTCAACGACAATAATAGAATATCTCTTAGTTGCTTGAGTCTCCCAATTAGTAATGCGATGTTTAAAATAGTCTTTGTTTGATCTCAAAGACAACATAATGTAATTTTGCAAGCAGAAGAAAATTAGTCATATGAAGGTAATCTAGAGCGAGGTTATCAAGATGGATGTATAATATATGAAACATAATCATCCGTTCTTCCATAAAAAATTAATTGTCCAAAATAAACTTACTACAATATTTTGAAGGACAAAAGGAAGAACTATTGGCACACGGGTAGAATCACGAAATTAAATTTCGAAGTAGGTTGAACCAGTGGCAGAGCCAGGATTTTACATTCGTATGTATTAACTTAATAGCGATTTCTAAGGTTTGGTGGCGATAGCCCGTCGAACTTGATTTTTTTTAGATTATTTTTGAGTATTTTCCAAACGATTACTATAAAAATAATGAAAAATAATGTTAATTAACACTTATATGCATACCTAACAAGTAATATTATAAAATTCTAATACTAAGTGGGTGGGCTCCTTTGTTTGAATAAAAAGGTTGCTTACTTAAATTTAAGGGAGTTTTGGGAAAAAGTCCTTATAATGCTCAAAGTTTATAAAATTAGGACATTCCATATAATTTTATAAATCTAGTCCCTGTACTAAAAATTTCATAAAAAATGGTGAAAAATAGTGTCGCTGACGCGAACAAAAAAAAATAAATGCTTTTGTACCACAGGGACTAGATTTATAAACTTGAAAAGCATTGTCCTAAAAATCCAAATATAGAAAGAAATATGACATTTATCTTAATTATCTATAAATTTAAATAGATTGATATTTTGGGATGGGGTAGGTAATTAATTTGGACCCTCATTTGAAATCCAAAATGGACCTATGATGGGGCTTTGTCCACATAGGAGAGAGAGGTTCTTATTTTCTGACTTTTACAACACACCAAATCGAATTTTTTAGTAAAATTTGTAATTTAATTAATAAACCAAAATAGATTTTTTTTCAATCTTAAAATGAAATTTGATTGTGAAAAAAAAAATCTCAACAACCATCAGGTATCCTTTTTAAAGAAAAATTTGCTCCTATTTTTTTTTTGGTTGGTTGTTGTCTTTTTCAATTACAATTCATATTTCATTTAAGAAGAAAAATCATCTTGTATTGGACGTGACATGCTGACATGACGTGTCGCGATTAGTTATTATCTTATGGATGTGAACCCGCATCAACGACACTAACCAGTGTCATGACCGTGACATGAAGATAATGAGTCAGCATAAAAAGTTTTTTTGTTTTATCAATCGAATTTCATTTTACGAAAAAAATTGATGTTGACATGTTTAAAACTTGTTTTTCTTGGTTTAAATTTTTTATTTTGATAAAAACTGTTTTTTATGTTTTTATTTTTTTGCCAAAACTTTATTTTTTGCTAGAAACTATTTTTTGTGTTAAAACTAATTTTTAAAAAATGTTTTTCGTTGAAAAAACTATTGTTTTTGTCAAAACTGTTTTTTTTACTGTTAAAAAATTCCTTTGTTTTTCTTCTCTCTCATATGTGGACAAAGACATATAAGAGGGTCCATTTTAGAGTTCCAAATGAGAGTATACTTAGCAAAGTTCATAAATTTATTATGGATATTTATATTCAATTAATAGTCCTTAAGCTGAAAATAGGGAAATTATGGCTAATTTCTCAACACTTGGAAAATTTTATTTGTACATAGAATTCTTACAAATTCCTATATACAGATTAACGTGCCATATCTATATTAATTTATGTGTCGAGTGAATAAAAGATATAAATCAATATACGCACGACACGTCAAATTATAAGTCCGATTTTATATGAATCATATTTACAAATATAACTACTCAAAGCATTTTCTGTCTTTTCATAAAGTAAATAAAGTTTCAATGATGATGTGGGGGGTATATCCATGGGTCTATCATCAATACCTTCACCTAAAGAACCTTAACTACAAGAATAAACCATGTACTATGCAACTAAGATCAACTGGGATATTTGTTGACTCAACTAAAATAGAATCATTACTCCAATGTAATTCCAGAAGTACATGAATAACTAATAGAATTATGGAAAAAGGGTAAATATAAAAAGACTTACTCGAAATATAAAGGGAACATCCTAATCCCCAAAAGATACACTATGGATAGCTTCAACAACCCCAACTTTCTTGCTAATATTTAATAGAGCACAACTAGCCCCATTAGCCGCTCGAGAAATCAACTTGTTGATTTTCTGAATAATAATCATTATAAGGTTAAAAAATATATCAAGAAAAATAATAAAAATTATTTGTAAAGAAGAGAATTCATAGTACTAACGATTAGGGGTAGTAATTCGTATTTTTAGATTGGGTCAGGGGCCGATACGATACGACACGACTTCATATTTTTTATCTAACACGAACACGGCCCGCATAACAGGACACGGCATGACTAACATGATTTCATAAATTTTACATTAAATTAAACATAAAAAGACATGGAAATCCGTAAAAAAAAATACGATTAACACGACTAAAACGGATAACACGATTCATAATTTTGACACGACATGACTTCGTGTCAAAAAAACCCGACACGAAATATCGGATCAATTTCGTGTCATTTCATTTCGTGTTTTCGTATCGTTTTTAAAATTGTCACACCTACTAACGATCGAATATGGGGTAGCCATAAAAGGATGGGGGATAGAGCTCTCCCATTTTTGATGAATCAAGTTTTATCACCTAAAATAAATATAATTAATCAGAGACACTCGTATTATAATAATATTATGGAATATACCATATGGAATAAGCGTCACCTCTGGGAATATATAAGTGTGTTGTTTCTTTTAGGAAATATTAACCAGCTTTGTAAGGTACACCACAACTAGATGGCCACATCAACTGATAGTAGAAGAAGATGACCAACTATATCAAATGATATCCCTTTAGTTTATGGGAGTTTTGGAAAAAGGTTCTCATAATTTTCAAAGTGTATAAAAATATGACATTCCACATAATTTTATAAATTTTATTCTTGTACTAAAAATTTCATGAAAAATGATGTCGCTGGCGCGGACCAAAAAAATGAACTCATAACTCTAAAGTGATCATACAAATAAATGTTATTATACCCCATGGACTAAATTTATAAACTTAAAAAGCACTATCCTAAAAATCCAAATATAAAAATGAACATGATCTTTACCTTAATTCTCTATTAGTTTATTTGTCAAAAGGTGATTCTGGTGGAGGATTAAGGGCATAGCATGCCTTGTATACTTTTTCACCAAATTATTTATCCTTGCACCATATCTAGGCTGAGGAGGATAGTCAATTTTCGATTCCAAATAAACTATAACTAAGTGGTCACAGCCACAATATATTGACAAACAAATTTGGGGTAAACAATGTATTAATCAATTGGGGCTACGAACTATAACCTTCCTCAATATATTTATTAGTCACAGTTCTACATTCTTTAAAACATAAAACCTTCATAATGTACGTTTTTTTCAAACCAAGCTCCAGCTAATCAAACCTCTCAATCATTAGGTTAGGAGTGGCAATTCGTGTTCATCGTGTCGTGTTCATGTTAAGTATTAACCAACTCTAATTTAATTAATTTAATTAACTATGTCCGATGAGAAAATACTAACCCGACCTATTTATTATCGTATTGTATTCGGATTGTTTCGCATAACTCATTAAGTAAAACATAAAACCAATTTTTTCTTCTCTCTTAACCAATCATACCACTCAGACCTACGATAACTTAAAATTTAATTAATTTCAACTTGTTACGACATATAAATAATTTTTCATCCAATTCCCCATGAATTATATACAATGTTTATCAAGATAAATAAATTATTTGATATGTTCTCTGAAAATATGAGTTAAACGGGTCTATTCGTATCATTTTCGAGTTATACAACCCAGCCTATTTATTATTCGTGTTGGAGGGCCGTATCATATTCAGGTTCGTGTCAGGAAATCGTCAATCCCAACACGCTAAATTCATGTCGAGTTCTTGTCGGGTTATTATGTCATGTCAAAAATTGTCACCCTTCCTTTAAGTCAATCTTCACAAATATAATTAAGGATTCATAAGGAGTTGTGTAAAAACTAAATAAACCCCTAATTGTCTTCCCAACTTTGGAAACATTGGGAGTATGAGATTCATTTACTTCCATGGTTTTCCATGATACCTTGAACGTAACCAAGACACACAACACATTTATGGGTTTTATATACTTCACTTTTATGTGTGTGATGGTAATATTACATGATTCAGAGTAAGATAAAATTTGTTAAAGCATCATTCTTCAAAGGTTCTTTGTTCACAGATTGCCTAATATGAGACAAATATATTTTTAAAAACAAGATGAGCATCATTTGTCTTGTGGTAAACATGGTAGACATACCAAACAATGTTGTTAATCAAAGGTTGTAAATCCTTCTTTGATTGCCTCTAGTTCCATTAAAAGATTATGGGTTGAGAGAAAGGGAATACATTCAAATGAAAAAACTTGGGGGTAAGTTTATAGAAATGGGAAAAAAGGGAAACCCACTATGATAAATGAGAAATAATAATTTCTCACATTATGTCAGTCTAGAGACGTGACAATAATATTAAGTTGGGAAATATCTAAATAGATGTAAATGAAACTAAGGAGCATGACATCAAAAGGGCATTGCTCCCTTAAAAACTCATATTTGTTAGATTTATTGATATCCCATTTGTTGATTATCGGCTACATACATAGAAGAATTGATAGACCAAGGAGCTAATATAGGTAGTTGACTTCAATGGAATGTCATAACCCTACCGATGATTTCAAAAGAAGTCACGTTATGTTATATTCGTTTAATAGTAAGTTTAGATCAGATCTTGAAATAATGTGTCGTAATTTAGCTAAAGGTAGCCTTAGTTGTATGAGAATCCTTACCTCTCAATTAGGGGTGATCATGGGTCGGACCTGGACGAGCTCAGTCCTAATTCATTAGACAATACCAATTCACCCGAATCAACACAAAACGATCCACAAAACCTCAAAACGTTGTCGTTTTATTTTTAGCCGATTTTAATTTAAGAAACAATTAAAATATTTAAATTCATTATTCAAATGCTTAATTCAAAAAATTTAAATTAGAAAATTCATAAAAATTATGGAAATTAGTTTAGAAATTCTGAAAAATTAAAACACCATAAAATATATTTAGCTATAATACATACATAATGTATAAATACAAAATAAAGAATATATAGACCAAAATTCAATTTAGGATTTTAAAAATAGAAAATTGAGTTTGAAAAAGCTTTAAAAGTCTTTTTAGGAATGTGTTTAGTGCATGCAAAGGACCGAATGTATATGAAACTGTTGTTACAAAATTGAACCAAACAGAAAATCCCATGGAATTTAAAGAGAGTGTTTTCACACCCTTCCTTGCTATTTAGATTCAAGTCACAATGTTTCTCAGATTTCTCTATTGTCTCTAATGCATCCTTTACATTGTTTTCCAGATCAATCTCTAGAGTATGATCACCAATTTTTTGTTGGTCAAGTCTTACTTATTTAATATTCTTCAAATTCTTTTCTCTAAAAGACAATAACAGAATATCTCTTAGTTTCTTAAGCCTTCCAATTAGTAATGCAATGTTTAAAATAGTCTTTGTTTAATGTCAAAGACAACATAGATGTTGAACTAAATGACCATTGCCACATAATGTAATTTTGCAAGCATAAGAAAATTAGTCAGCTGAAAGTAATCTAGAGCGAGGTTATCAAGGTGGATGTATAATATATGAAACATAATCATCCGTTCCTCAATAAAATTTTAATCGTCCAAAACAAAATTTGCTACAATATTTTGAAGGACCGAAGGAAGAACAATTGGCACACAGGTAGAATAACGGAATTATATTCCGAAGTTGGTTGAACCAGTGGTGGAGCTAAGATTTTACACTGGGATGGACTAACTTAACAACGATTCTATGGTTTTGGGGGCGAGGGTCCCTGAAACAAAAACTTTTTGAGATTATTTTTTAGTATTTACCAAATAATTACTTTAAAAATAATGCTAATTAACAATTTTATACATACCTAATAATTAATATTATAGAATTATAATATTAAGTGGGTGGGTCCTTTATTTAAAGTTAAATAGATTGATATTTTGGGATGGGCTATGTGTTTAATTTGGATTGAGTTTACACTAATAAATTAATTTTTTCTTAGATTGACCCGAACTACTGTCCTGCCAAGCCCTCTCCTAGCGCCGCCGTGGGTTGAACATTCTCACTAAACATATTCTTCAAGAATGAAATACGAGGATAATTGCAGCAAAATCCTTAACACTAATATGATAAAACAATAAATAAAACACAATATTTGTCAAATATTTTCATTAAAACTATAAGTTGATAATGTGCAAAGGCAAGAACAAACCAATCATGTGCTACAATGTGTGAAGAATCACTATGAGTTAGTGAATCTTTAGATACAACTTACAAGCATACACTTATGTATTAGTTCCTCCAATATAAGTCCCCAAGGATATTTGTAAGGGGGAGAAATAATGTTTCGCCATAGTTAGTGGTAGGGAAACTTCCTAATCACATACAGAAAAGGAAATAAGTGACAAAATCACTATAGAAATGCTAAAAAAATTTAGAGAAAAGCTAAGTATACCCTCAATTGGATTCCAAAATTGACCTTATGATGTTACTTTGTCCACATAGGAGAGAGAGGTTCTCATTTTCTGACTTGTACAACACACCAAATTAGTTTTTTTTACTAAAATTTGAAATTTGATTAAAAAACCAAAACAATTTTTTTTTAATCTTAAAATGAAATCTGATTGTGAAAAAAAAACTCTCAACAACCATCAATTATCTTTTTTAAAGAAAAATCTGCTCGTGTATTTTTTTTTTTGGTTGGTTGGTGTCTTTTTCAATTACATTTCATATTTCGTTTTAAGAAGAAAAATTGTTATGTATTGAATGCAACACACGTCGACATGATGTGTCGCGATTGGTTATAGTCTTATGGATGTGGTCCGCTCCAACGACACTAACCAGTTTCATTACCGACACATGAAAATAATGAGTCGGCATAAAAAAATGTTTTTTTTTTTAAATCAAATTTCATTTTATGAAAAAAAAAATGATGTTGGCATGTTTAAAACTTGTTTTTCATGGTTAATTTTTTTTTATTTTGATAAAAACTGTTTTTTATGTTTTTATATTTCGTTAATACTGTTTTTTTGGCTAAAAACTGTTTTTTTGTGTTAAAACTAATTTTTAAAAAATGTTTTTTGCTAAAAAAATGTTATTCGTTAAAAAAATGTGTTTTGCCAAAAATGTTTTTTTTATTGATAAAAAGTTCTTTTGTTTTTCTTCTCTCTCACACGTGGACAAAGCCACATAAGAGGGTTTATTTTGGTCGTCCAAATGAGAGTATACTTAACAAAGTTCATAGATTTTTACGGACATTTATATTCAGTAAATAGTCCTTAAGCTGAAAATGGGGGAATTACGGCTAATTTCTCAGCACTTACAAAATTCTATTTGTCCATAGGATTTGTACAGAATCGTATGTACAGATTGAGGTATCGTGTTTGTATTGATTCGTGTTTTAAATGGATCCAAAACACAAATCAATACGAACACGGCACGTCGAACTATATATACGATTCTATACGAATTTTATTTACAAATAAAGCTATTCAAAGTACTTTCAGTCTTTGCATAAAGTATCAACTGGGATAATTGTTGGACTCAACTAAAAAAGAGTCATTACTCCAATGTAATTCCAGAAGTACATGAATAAATAAAAGAATTGTGGAAAAATAGTAAATATAGAAAGACTTGCACGAAATATAAAGGAAACATCCTAATTCCCAAAAGAGCCACTATGGATAGCTTCAACGGGCCCCAACTTTCTCACTAATATTTAATAGAGCACAACTAGCCTCATTTGCAGCACTAGAAATCACCATGTTGATTTTCTGAATAATAAACATTATAAGGTTAAAAAATGTATTAAGCAAAATAACGAAAAATTATTTGTAAAGAAGAGTATCCATAGTACTAACGAGTAGGGGTAGCAATTCGTGGTTTGGGTCAGGTCACAAATTGACATGACGCACAACACGACAAGGCTTTTTTGGATTCAAACACGACACGTTTCAACTTTTTTCATCTAACACGAATACGACCCAAATAGAACAGGACTCGACACGACTAACGATTTCATAAATTTTAAACTAAATTAAACATAAATAGACATGAAAATCCAAAAAAAAAACACGGATAACACGACTAACACGAGACACAAACATGACACGACACGACTTCGTGTCAAAAAAATCCGACACGAACATTAAAGATCGTGCCAATTTATGGTCAATTTCAAATCGTTTCGTTTCGTATTTTCATGTCGTTTCTAAAATTGTCACCCCTACTAACGATCGAATATGGGGTAGCCATAGAGACATGGGGGAATAAAGCTCTCATGTTATTAGGTGAATCAAGTTTTAACCCCTAAAATAAATATATTTATAGTAAACACTCGTATTATAATAATATTATGAAATATACCCTATAGAATAAGCATCACCTCTGGGAAAATATAAGTGTGTTGTTTGTTTTAGGAAATATCAACCAGGTTTGTAAGGTACACCACAACTAGGTGGCCACGTCAACTAATAGAAGAAGAAAATGACCAACTACGTCGAATGATATCTTTTAGTTTATTTGTCAAAAGGTGATTCTGGTGGAGGATTAAGGGCATGCTTCATATACTTTTTCAGCAAATTATTTATCCTTGGACCATAAATAGTTGAGGAGGATAATTAATTTGCGATTGCAAAGAAACTATAACTAAGTGGTCAGAGCCACAATATATTGACAAATAAGTTTGGGGTAAGTAATGTATTAATCAATTTGGGCTATGAACCATAACCTTTCTCAATATATTTATTAGTCACCGTCCTACGTTCTTTAAAAGATAAAACCTTCATAATGTACGTTTTTTCAAGCCAGACTCCAGCTAACCAAACCTCTCTCTCATTAGGTTTGGGGTGTCAATTCGTGTTCATCATGTTGTGTTCGGATCGTATCATCTCGAGTTCATGTTAAGTATTAATCGACCCTAATCTAATTCATTTAACTAATCATATCAGATGAGCAAATACTAACCCGATGTAGTTATTATCGTATCGTGTTCAAATTGATCCGCCTAACCAATTAAGTAAAACATAAAACCGATTTTTCCTCCTCTCTTAACTAATCACACCACTTATAGGCATGCGATAACTTAAATTTTAATTAATTTCAACTTGTTACAACATATAAATAATTTTTCATCCAATTCTCCGTGAGTTATATACAATGTCTATCAAGATATATAATTTTTTTGATATATTCTCCATAAAATATGAGTTAAACGGGTATATTCGTGTCATTTTCGAGTTATACATATTTGACACTAATCCAACTCGTTTATTATTCATGTTGACGGGGCATGTCATATTCGGGTTCGTGTCAAGAAATCGGCAACTGTAACTTCTTGACTCCGTGTTGAGTTTGTATCAAATTATTGTGTCGTGTCAAAAATTGACACCTTTACGTTATGTCAATCTTCACAATTACAATTAAGAATTCATGACGAGTCGTGTAAAAACAAAATAATGTCTTCCTGACTTTGGAAACATTGGGAATATGAGATTCATTTACTTCCATGGTCTAAAGGTTCACAAATTTAACGGTGTACAATTCTGGTGCAATGTTATATAAAACATCAACATTAAAATAATGAATGTATTCCATGATACCTTGAACGTAACCAAGACAACCAACACACCCATGGGGCTTATATACTTTATGTGATGGTAATATTATATGATTCAAAGTAAGATAAAAGTAAAATGACAGAGCCATTCGATTTATTGGCATAAAGTTTCAATTTAATGATGTGAACTTGTCATGTCATTGTCCACATCATTAAGTTCCCTTTTTAATCCACTAAATACTTTTTTATCCTACTAAAATTAGAAAGACTTGGATTTTGAATATAAAAAATAAAACTTAACATCATTAAAAAACACTTATTTATTCGGTCATCCTACAAATTTATTTTTCATCAAAATATATCAAGTTAAAAAAAACAGCCCAATCATTTAAAAAAAAATTACATACCGCACCAGCAATATTATTTTTTTTTAAATTAATTCTTTTACTTACGGTTGGCACGTATCATTTTTTTTAAATAGTAAAATATTTTTTTTACAGTTTTTAAAAAATAGTTCAACGGCACCCTTATTTTTAACTCGTTTAGTCCCTCAAATACCCATTTATCCAATATTCTCTTATTTTTAAAGGTCCGCGCCAGCCCGCGCCAGCGGCACCCCTTATTTTTAAACTTTTTTTAAGGTCCGTGCCAGCGGCACCCTTTTTCTTATTTATTATTTTTAACTTATTTAGTCCATCAAACACCCATTTACTCAATATTCTTTTATTTTTAAAGGTTCGCGTTAAAAAACTATTCTAATAATAAATTTTTTTAAAGTTATTTTTAACTTATTTAGTCTCGCAAACACCCGTTTATCAAATATTTTCTTATTTTTAAAGGTCCGCACCAGCGGCACTCCTTAATTTTAAACTTATTTTTTTTAATTTTAAAAGTTATTTTTTATATTTCTTAAAATTGTTTAAAGGCTCGCGTTAGCTGCACATATTCAGTGTTTTTATATGGTGAAAGATTTTTTGAAACAAAATAAAAACACTTGGACTAAACGTGTATTTAAACTATTTTTAAGTTAAATTTTTTTATGTGATTTTTAAATATTTTAGGTGAAACATAAATAAATCCACTCAAAATAATTTTTTTTTAAATTAATTAACTGTTTTTTTTAATTTAAAAAATATTTTTTGAATACAAATGAATTTATAATTTGATTAAATAAAGGAGTGTGTTTCTTAATGATGTGGCACCTGCCACATCATTAAGTCCCACTTTTAAGTTGAGTTTGCAAGTCGCGGTAGTCTTGCTCAAGATAAAATATGTTGAAGCATCATTCCTCAAAGGTTCTTCGTTCACCGCTTGCCTGATATGAGATAAATATTTTTTTTAAAACAAGATGACCATCATTTGTCTTGTGGTAAACATGGTAGACATACCAAACAATGTTGTCAATCAAAGGTTGTAAATCCTTCTTTGATTGCCTCTATTTCCATTAAAAGATCGTGGGTTGATGAGAAAGGGAATACATTCAGACGAAAAAACTTGGGGGTAAGTTTATAGAAATGGGAAAAAAATGGAAACTCACTATGATTAATGAGAAATAATAATTTCTCACATCATATCAGTCTAGAGACGTGACAACAATATTAAGTTGGGATATATCTAACTTGGTGTAAATGAAACCAAGGAGCATGGCATCATATCTGTTGGATTTATTGATATCCCATTTGTTGATTATTGGCTACCTACATAAAATAATTGATACACTTCAACGGAATGTCATAACCCTACCTATAATTTCAAAAGAAGTCACATTATGTTCTCTCCGTTTAGTAGTACGTTTACATTGGATCTTGAAATAATGTGTCATAAGTTTGCTAAAAGTGGCCTTAGTTATATGAGAATCGTTACATCTCTACTAGGGGTGGTCATGGGTGGGACCTAGACGTTTAAGTCTGAATTTATAAAAATTTGAGTTGTTCTAAGTTCGTTCAGACTCGAGCTAAAAGCTTATTATCCAGTTATGTCCAAATCCGAGTTAGAAGCTTCTTGCTCAGCCCGCCCTGGTCCGTTGTCCACGTCCGAATACAAACTTTTTTTTACAATAAATTATATTTTTTTAGTAAATTTATGACCTATTTTATTGTTTAGAAAATTTATTGTAGAATGTACTCTTAAGATTAAGAGCAAATAAAGCCTAAAATTGATATTTCTAAATATTTTTCATTTATATACTTTTTTTATAACTTTTAACCTCAAATGAATAAAAACTATATATATACAGAGAGAGAGAGAGAGAGAGAGAGAGAGAGAGAGAGAGATGCAGGCACATGTGCACACTAAGTTTAGACATGTGCTGACGCACACCAACTTTTATAAATATTAAAAAAAAATCAGTTGATTTTTTTTTTGTGATATTGAAGCATTTTAACGGATCCATATAAAAAAAATCAGCTCAATTTTTTTTCTTATTTTTAAAAAATCGATCAAACTTTTGCAGCTTTTAAAGTACTTAAAAACAGTGAATGTTTGACCGATTTTTTAAAAATAGCAAAAAAAAAAAAATTGAGTTAATTTTTTTTATGGATCCCTTGAAATGTTTAAATATCACACAAAAAAATCAACTGAAAAATATATTCTTTTTACTATTTTAAAAAAATGATGTGAAAAGTTAACTCTCTCTCTCTCTCTCTCTCTCTCTCTCTATATATATATATATATATATATATATATATATATATATATATATATATTATAATTCTCCGGCTGGACTCAAGCGGGCGTAAGAATACATGCCCAGACCCACCCAAGACAAAAAATCGAACCCGTAAAATTTTGGCAAGCCCACCTCTCGGACCTATTTACCTTACCCAGGCTCTATTTTTTTTCGAACGGGCTGGGCGGACTTGGCGAGGCTCGGGCCTACGTCCGCCCTTACTGTTGACGATGCGAGGGATCCCTCAATAGGTCTTTACCCCACGTGTGTCGTACAACGACTTTGGTTCTTTTTAGTTCCCATGTGCGGGTCCAAGGATTAGGACATCTAATGGAATTGTGAATGTGTGTATGATGTTTAGATTATCCATTATATTTTCCTTAAAAGAGAAAAAATACAGTGTAGTCCCATAGAGTTATGTGCAAGGTATAAATTTATATGCAAAATACGAGTCATGTATACGAAGAGTATATTACGAAAGGGTATGGGTGTGCGAATATTTTCAAGTGAGTGCGTGCATATTTGGTCATGTGTGTAATAAGGAGAATCTATGTAGGGTATGTTTGTTTTTTGACATAACAACGAATATGGCGAAGATAAAAAAAAATATGTGTGTGTGTGCTTGACATAAGTTCAAATATGACAAGGATACACTACACCAAAACACGTTATTAGTAACACAATTTTACCATTACTAAATATATTAGTAACACAATTTTTCTGTTAGAAAAAAGGCGTGGGGCACGAAGCTAGCAACGGTAAAATTCTGTTACTAATAGTAACGGAAAAAAAATAAAATTAGTAACGGTAAATTCTGTTACTAATAGTAACGGAAAAATAAGAATTAGTAACGGTAAAATTCTGTTACTAATAGTAACGGTAAAATTCAGAATTAGAAACAAAAAATTATGTTACTAATAGTAACGATAAATTCAGAATTAGTAACGGTAGTTCTGTTACTAATAGTAACGGTAGAGTTCTGTTACTAATATTAATACATATTTAAAAAAAATTATTCAAAATCCAATATCCTGAATTTAAACAAAATCAATTATTCTTATCACATTATTTAAATCCTTAAAAGATATACAAAATTAGTCCACAAAAACAAGGGCATTATATTCAATATTTACATTTATATAAGCCTACACTCTTTATTTACAAAAGAAACTTAAACCAAACAAATGAAACATCATAATACAATCTCCCCGAAAGTTACATTATTTTAAGAAAAGCATCCAATATAACATCCTGATACAATCATCCCCAAATGTGACATTTTTATATTATAACTAATCAAATGAAATACAAAAAATAAGTCTGTTATTGTTAACTATCAACCTTCGTTCTATTATCATCATCATCCGCCTCAACCCGCAACGCTGGAAACTTGATGAGGATCCATAAATGACATTCTCTGAAACAAAGTAAAATTATCATATTAGTTATAATGTCAACATTTAGCGTACAAATTAACAATATCACAACACTCTAAAAAAGGGTGAAATAAGACAAAAAAATGCCAATTCTTAACATTTCAATTCGACCCCTACTTGATTCCGGATTGAGCTTCATTTACACCAAATACAAGCATCAGCGTCATAGTACAGATGTGCGAATTAAAGAGAGGCGATGAAATTAAATATAATAATGGATTTATGGGTTTACCAGATACAAAGCATTGGATGGTGGTACGATTCCTTCAATAGCACTTGTAACTATTATTGCACATGATGTACTCCCCATAGATTGCGAAGAAATCCATTAAATGAATCTGCATGATTCCTTCAATAGCACTTCTAACTATTCATTCTTTGCTTTAGATATAGTTTCATTAATTTTTTTCCATAATTGAAGCATTTGTAATTGTATCTCCAATACCAATGCTAAAACCTGCTGCAAAAGCCAATAGTCAACAAGCCACTCGATATGCCCCAAAAAATTACGAGCAGCATCTAGACCAACCTCCTCCCTGTACATACAAACATATAATATAGCCGATGTACTTTACTATGAAGTCAAAATTAAAAGGTATAACCACCCAAGTATAATGCTCTATTTTATGTATTCTTAAAAACATACTAGATGCCATGGATAAGACTTTCCTTCGATGTACGCAGTGTTTTTTTGCAAAGAGTACCAGTAATAACTTCTTCCTTCTCTATCCGAACTTGGGTGTCTCCCGGTGTTATATTTCCACTTTCAGTCTCTGCATGCCAAGCTGATGTTCTCATGAGATTAATCTGTTTTGGCACAATAAGATTAAACACTTGTTTTCTCGTCCAGAGGGGTCTAGGCTTCAAAATTGTTAGTCCCGGTATTTATCCATCAAAATCTTCCCACCACATCAAGATGTTCATGAAAATATTGTACAAAAATAAAACAGATGTTAAGGCCATATATCAATTGAAGCTGTATTAGTGTGACACATTCAAGTCGGATTAGTTTAAAGTCATTTTATGCAATCATAAAATGGATTGGGTTAAAGGTGACTAACACTAGACATGATGTGAACATGACTCGATAGAAAACACGTGAGTTGTCACAATCAAGTCTAAGGACTGCCAAACACCACCCAAGTCTAATGATTGCTTTGTGATTCAGAATTAATAGGCCACACCATTTCAATTAAATAGTTATATACTAATAAAAAGCTCACCTGAAATGGAATTGAGGCAACCCAAGACCACGCCATTTATTTCTCGATCGAACACTAGTCACATCCTGTAAACAAGATGCAGAAGCAGGAAAGTTTGAGGCCTTGAGCTTATCCATGGTGCAAGACGCAGAAGCACCCTTGTGTCTTTCTTTCCTAGCTTAGAAGAATTTCCCTGGGAAAGCTTCATTTGGATCAAATCCAAAAGGTATGGGATTTAAGGCAATTTCCACTACTGTTCACCAACAGTAGAACTCCCAGAAAGAGGAATTCTGGAATGAATAGACATTTAAGGCAATTTCCACTACTGTTCCTAAGCAAGATCAACACCTTTTCCAACTATTTTTTCAGCATCCCCCACACCATTTGTATTCTTTTCATGAAGAGCAAAATAGGCTTGGATGATACGAAGTTTTGGAGTTTCTTCTACTTAAGCCTTTGTAATTACAAGATCTTTCAAATAGGCCCAATCAGATTGTTTTTAGAGACTATCGAGTAATATTTCATAATTCTCAATAAGTTTGCCAAAGTCTACTAAAAGATCCCACTAGCTGAGCTGACTAGCGCAATTGAGCCACTGCTCTTCCCAAAGACACATCTCAGCCTTTGGAACTTCGTTATTGTAAGTTCCTTGAGTTGCCTTAATCATTGCCTAGTAAAAAAGGCTTTGAGACCGCTTCTAGAAACCATGCTGAATAAGTGAAAGCCCAACACTGGTTTAAACTATAATTCACCGTTTCTTCCACAATCCGCACCTCATATCTTCTTCGTTAAGCAAACGATAAAGCTCGGCCAAAGACTCCGAGCACTTTGTGTCATTCACAAACAACATCACATGGATTTCCAAAAGCCCCAATCCAATGTTCCATGCATTATAAGTCTTTTCGATATATTTAATGAGTTCGCTAGGCATCCGCGGCTGAGGGTGGCTCAACTAGAGCCCTTCTAGAAGAGCTTGCATGACATTTGGCCTACTTACCTGTTGTTTCATTCTGTCTCTGTCTCTGTCTCTCCCAACTGAAAACCAAACCCAGCAAATTCAATTCCAAGAAGTTAATTTTTGACGTGGTATTATAAGGCAATCCAAGGCGATTGAGAGAATTAACCATCTGAGGAACGAACTGAGCTCTATAGTTATAGAAGAGATCTAAATGGTGGGCAATGAACGTATCCATATTGGCATAAGGTAATCACCAAGTGGCACTCTGCGGGGAAGAACTGTCATTAGTATATCAATGTCCAACACGTGACCAACATGACAGTGTGGGTGCTTCATAGACAACATTATTAACATTTCAGAATGTACAAGAAATAAATTTAAAATACTAATAATAATTTATCCGGCATTTGTCAAAATGTATATGCACCTGTTTGTCAGTCAGTCATTCACATGCAATCTTGCTGTCAAGGCTGCTAAGACAGATGGCAAATGCCTGGAACGCCGAGATTAGATATTTATAATCAACAGTGAGCGCGCCATTCCCCACTTTCCCAAACTGGGGTATAACATTCTCATGCTCACACCCATTCTCGAGAGAGGCAACAAGCTGAAAATTCTTTACAGAAGTGAAAGTCACGCGTCCATTGCAGTTGAGACACTAGCACTGGAGTTGCTCGTGCCACCGAGGAGTCTTATTCTTTAAGACCAGTATCTCATGGGTAGACAAACATCCACAAATTCAGCACCATCAGATGTGAATCTTTGAATACCACGAACAACCTGAGAACACCATATTAAAAATGCACAAACAATAAACATATTCTATTGTTCATTTTATCACAATTGCTGGCAATATAAAAAGTTTACAAGTATAATAATTAGGATACATTGTTAATAACTGATACAATAATCAGAATACACTATTAATAACTGATCAAAATATGATGTAATCTTTACAATGAAAGCTGAAATGTTTTTCATTTTTGTAGGTTTATGTAATGAATAATGACATAAAAGATCAATAGCATGGAATCAAGTACCAAAAAAATTAGAAGAGAAATACAATAGTCAGTCATTCACATGTGAATTATAGTTTGTTTAATCCGACCCCGTCGTTCTCGGCCATGATTGTTAATAAGTATAAGTTGAGGGGTAATATTAGGAGTTATAATTTGGGGGGGATGGGTTGTAGTGCGGGGGTCATAGCGGTGGATCTTGCCAAGGATTTGTTGTTGGTTCATAGGAATACGTACACGGTGGTCGTGAGTACGGAAAATATTACGCAGAATTGGTATTTTGGGAATAAGAAGTCTATGTTGAAACCTAATTGTTTGTTTCGAGTTGGGGGTTCAGCTGTGTTGCTGTCGAATAAGTCTGCAGATAGGAGGAGGGCTAAGTATAAGCTTTTTCATATTGTGAGGACCCATCGTGGGGTCAATGAAAAGGCTTTTTACAATATATAAAAATAATTTTTATTTCAACTACCCAAAAGTAAGAATCCCCCCCCACCCCACACACTCACCCCACAGTTTGTTTCGGATTGAGCTTCATATACACCAAATACAAACATCAGCATCATAGTATAGATGTGTGAATTAAAGAGAAGAGCTGAAATTAAAATGATTTATATTTACCTACCTTAGGTATCTAAACATGACACGAACCCACCATATTTCATATTCAAAATCGCAAAATGTGATTTTTCTTGGCTATTCAGATATATATAAACTACTTACAAAATATAGCAGGCTTAACAACAAAAAGGGAAGGAATGCTTCTAAGGCAAAAAAAACTAAATTCCCTTGACATCAATCAAAACTACTCCAAACTAGAGTTTTTAGCCCTTGTGGATGACACGACTTATGTAAATGGAAACAAATTATAACAGATTTCCAATCCAGAAAAATGCGAAAATCAATCTGCCAAAAACTCTCCTCAACTGATCAAATCTCTATTCACTAACCTCTCAGTTGAGAACTGAGAAGAATAATTTGTAATTCTGCACAATTCATACATACTCATTAAACAAGCCAGCTTAAAAAGAAAATTCAATTCTTCTAAAAACAATGGAAACAAAACTAAATGAAATAACATGCTCAACAAGATCTGATTTACATTATTAAATGAAGAACATTTAATAATTCCAAGTAAATATGCAATTGAAGATATATAATTCGTAAAAGTCAACCATCCTTCATTCAAATCAAGATCAAACCAATCTCATGTGTAGTATATCTCACACAGTATCATCACAACCAATAATAAATCATATACACACGCACAAGTATACAATTCAGATCTACGAGAGGTAGATAGATCTATCAATAAATTTTATCTCTTAGGCAAATAAAATCTTCCACTCTCATTATACTAGGGACTAGAGGTGAAATGGAAATGTTACTAGTCCTCTCTATGTGGAATGGAAACGTTGAGGAGTCCTAAATTCATACAATCCCCAAATAACAAGTCAATTAACAAGTCTGCCAGCCTAAACAAGTCTGCCAGCCTAAACAACATAATGTGTGCACTAATCAAATGGAAAAAGTATGTATATTCGAATACTAATTTGAACAAGATTGCATCATATACAACATAATGTGTGCACTAATCAAATGGAAACATTTTAGAACAAAATGTATTGCAAGTTTGTCAACACAACACAGTCAGCTACAGGATAGTACAAGGTACCTTGGATCTGGTTCTGGTTCTGTTTTCTAAATCAGACCAGCAAGAATAGAAGTATTATCTGCTCTGTTTGGGCAGTTTGAAAACAAAACCACAAGAAATTTAGAGAATAGCTAATAGGAGCACATTCAGAACAGCAATAAAGAAAATGAAAGACATGGGCAGTAGTTTCTTTTGAAATCAAGAATAGCAAATAGGAGCACATTCAGAATAGCAATTACCGATCACGCACAGTAGTTTCTTTTGAAATCAAGAATGCATTCCTAAGAAGGGAGCTAACTGAAGTTAAAAACAATGATTAGTCCTCAAATCGGTTCAGGAGCATCATTGCAGGTTTATAATGAGTCATTTAAGTGACAAGAATTCTCTCTATATGAACATATCCCTTATTTTGAAACTGATCAAGCAGCTCATTTGATTTCTGAGTCCCTGCATAAAGAAAAGCAAAATGAATGACATTTGTGATAGAAAGAAAAGCAAAATGAAGAATGAGAACAAAATTAAGAATGAGAATAAAGAAACCAAATAAATGACCTTTCCCTCCTCCTTTATCCGGGCTTGGGACCGGCAATGCTCAAATAAATATTAGCATTGGCGGAGTTAAAAGGGGTTTTACAATAAAAAAAAGACAGTCCAAATTAATTCCAAATCAAATATAGATAGATCCAAACAAAGTTCACAACGACACATATTGCAAATTAAGTCCAAATATAGATAACTCAAACAAAGTTCATAACAAACGCATAATGCAAACTAAGTCCACATATAGATAGCTCAAACAAAGTTCATAACATAAACTAAACATATTTAAGCCAACAATCCAGCCAAATCAAATATCCCCCCCAAGACTAGGTCAGCAAAAGTGAATTGGTCACCTTGAGGAGCATCAAACAACCTAGCATCCGGCTTCATCACTTCCTCCACATATACTTTCCTCTCCCCGACTCCAACTCGCTTACCATGACATATATCCTTTGTTGCATCCGTCACGACATACCCCTTTGCCAGTTCTTCATTGTACCTATCAAGCAAGATTACTTTGGGATTGTTGGCAAGAGAAGGTGTGGTCGCATAAACAGGACGAGAAGCGGATGCAAAAACATTATCCAAATTTTGACAGAGATTCCTATGTTGTAGACTTGTATTGGATGCATGATCACTTATCGGTGTGATTGGTGGACCCTTTCCGTTTTGAGCATTGAAGGCATCAACCAAACGTTCTATAGCATCCTATGAAAAAATGGATCAAACAATAGTAAGTTAATATCTGTTATATCTAAATAAGTCTTTTTAATAAATGAAATTATATAAAATACATATATACCATAATTTGTGTGTTATTTTCCTCAAATCTTCTATTGACGGAAGAGATGATATCTTCCTTCAATGCATCCACATCATCATTTGCCTTCTTTCTTTGTTTAAGTTTGGCATTTGCCACCCCTAAATGCATCAACTGCTTCTTCGAAATTTGGGGACAAACTCCACGAACTCCTCCCTTTTTCTCCTTCCCAAAAACCTCTATCAATTCATCATTCTCTATGCATTGGCTCTTGCTACCACCCTCTCCACTCTCTCTCTCTTTCTTTTCTCAATCGCATCCTTTACTTTATCCTATCAAATGAGAAAACTTCATTAATAAACGCAATAAATAATACTAAAAATATTATTATTTTTCATGTAAATACGCACATAGTAACGCTTAGCACTGTTTAAGGCATTCCCCGTTTTGTCCTCGTGTCCCGCAAGCCATGTGTCTACTCGCGTTAATTCTTCTTCTGGGTTCGATTGAACCTACAATTTAAATATCACATGTTATACACAAAAGTAGTGTTGATATTTGAAAAACATTATGATACATACCATTTCATATTGCAAAGCAGCATAGGTGCGACGCCCAAGTGTATGGGAATATTCTAAATTGGTTCGATTCTTGGCATTTTGAATGTTTTGTGACTTCTTTTTTGCTTTCCTTTCGTTCTCACAAAATAATATCCATATGTTGGGATCAACACCTTCCGGTAGGACTCCAGGATTGTCTTCGGTAGGCAAAAAACATCTCATATTACTTTTGTGTGTCCTAAACTTCTGTGCAAACTGTTTCTCCATCAGGGGGCGAGCCACCTCCGGTTCAACATCTAACTCAAATCCTACCATTAAAGCATTCCAAACATCATCTTTGTAATTGTTTGGCACAACTCTCCAATCTTCGTAACTAATCGGAATATAAGATCTAACAAGATCACCAACCCGAGTGCTCCATCTCCCACTCCATGGACCGACTACACTCCCATCCACTTGAACGGTGACTCTCATTTTACCATCTTGGGTTATATATTGTAATTGTTTAGCCTTTTTATCCATTTCTTCTTGCTTCTTTTTATTTTCTTGATGCGGAGTGGATGATAGTTGTTGTGGTGTTGATGACGTTTGTTGTTTCGAACCACCACTTGCACTTGAAGCCATGATGCCCAATACAGTGCTGCCAAAACAAAAAATAGATGCCAACAATAGAAATAACTGTTATAAAATAATATGCATTGAATTATCATATTAATACAACATTAGCATATTTATAGAGATATATATAGTCATGTTGGTAAAACAAAACAGCTTTCAACGGTTACAATATCCAAGTGCGGTTACAATATTAAAACAATATTAAAACAACTAAATCGAGTCGTATTGCTTGAGCAAACTTTCCAAGTGCGGTTGGTCTTCAAGAATAGATTGGAATATTGTTGGTGTCTCTAAGTCGTCCACTTGACTCGTAAATCTCTTAGGTGACTGTATAACAACCCACCAATTGGGATTTTTAAGATCTTTCGAATAGAATACTTGACTAGCCTCGGATGTGAGAATGGCAGGCTCATCATACTCATTATCAACGCTCTTAAACTTATCAAAATTTACCATCACTAAGTTGGAGTCCGTACAAAGCTTACAACCATTAGTCTTATCCTCCACTCTCACCCAATCACAATAAAATACCACCTCCTTAAACAAGGTATAGTCCAGCTCAATAATTTGTTTGATCACTCCATACCACATAGTCCAAGTATTTGTGAGATTCTTATCACTTTTTTTAGCTCGAAATTGTGTCCATGCCTTCTAGCAAACGCCGCTATCCTGTGTGACAACAGTATCGTCGTGATACTTAGGAGAGAATACGAAACCATTTACACGATACTTTTTATATGTTTTAGCCTTGAATTGCGGCCCTTGAACTAACCGCCACAATGTTTCATTTGTCTTCGTCTCTCCTGATTTCAGCAACTGTTTGATGAAAACAAATCATATTTACTACAATGTTTCAATTCTCATCATATTTAATGGAAAGATTAATAAAAATATTACTATTTATATAATCACCTTCTCGGATAACCAAGGGATAAAATAAGTTTGTTTCTCCACTTCTGTCATTTCAATCCCCTTCCCTTTAGGACGAGACACGGATTTCAGTGATGCTTCATATTCACTGCAATATGTAGTTTGATATAAGTAATTATAACTCAAAATGATAATTAATTCTTAACTATAAACAAACGAAAGAACTCAAACCTATAGTACTCTTGAAATCCATTAAAATTTAGTCGAAATAATACCCATCGACGTATTTGTTGAAACTGTACGCGTCCCAATGTTATAGTCTTATCATCCAGCAAAGGCCCTTCATCAGAGAACTCTCCACCTTCCTCTAAAAAGGCCTCACGGGAGCGTTTATGATTTCCATCAGATGGATTTGGCATGTACTCCATGCAATATCTAACAGATTCAGCAACAACGTTGGATTCTGCAATTGAACCTTCAACATACCGCTTATTGCTGGGTATATCTTTGAAATCTTTCATCGTCCTATTTGTATTAGGTAATAAAAATTAATAGCAAGCATTATTAACTTAAATGGGGCATATTTTACTATATTAAAAGGTAAAAAAAAATCACCTTTCGAACGGATACATCCAATGAGCGTCGGTGGGTCCACAAACCAGGGCTTCATCTCCTAGATGCACAGTGAGGTGAATGCTAATATCAAAAAACGTAGGTGGAAAATATTTTTCCAACACGCACAATGCTTCAACAACCATGTATTTGGCTCTTTGGATATCTTGCCGAATTAGGACCTTAGAGCACAACATGTTAAAGAACAAACTTAATTGTTGGATTGCTCTTCTTAAATCTCGATGTTTCGGAAAGGCATGTTGGAGCAACACAGGTAGCAGATGTTCAATTATGACATGATAATCATGCGACTTTAAGGAGTGCAAAGATGGGGGACTAAGACTTACTATATTGCTCAAGTTAGAGGAAAAACTGGTAGGAAGCTTTAAGTCCTTCAAAATTTGGCAGAATTATTTTTTTTCTTCTTTATCCATGATAAATGGTGCTGTTGGTTTTATCATTTTTCCGGTGCGTCCATCAACTTGAAGCCATTGACCGCTGTGTATGCCCATACCCTTCATATCCAATCGACCCTTTTCAGTATCCTTTGTTTTATTATCATCAAGAATTGTGTTTATCAAATGCTCTGCAACATTCTTTTCGATGTGCATCACATCAAGGACATGTCGAACTTGATGATATGGCCAATATTCCAAATCAAAGAAAATAGATTTTTTATACCAAGCTTCTTTAACTTCAACATTAGCACTCCCATTAACATTATTAGACTTTCTCTTCTTAGCGGGAACTTTTGAGACTTTTCCAGGTACATACTTTATATTTCTTAACTTCTCCACAAGTGCATCTCCGTTTAGTCGAATCGGGGGACGTCCAACTTCTTGTGTCCTAAGTCCCAAACCTCTACCACTCCTAAAAGGATGATCGCTTTTAAGAAACATACGATAGTTTGTGTAAACTATCTTCATGCTATGTTCTAGCTAAATGGATGGAGTGTCATCGCCACAAATAGGACATGCTTTGTAACCATGTGTTACACACCCAGATAAGTTTCCATATGCGGGAAAATCATGAATCCCCCACATCAACATAGCTCTCAACGTAAAAGGTTGCATTTTGTGCATGTCAATAGCTGGAACTCCTTCCCATAGTTGTTTCAACTCATCTACTAATGGTTGAAGAAAAATATCAATGTCTTGACCCGGTGCCTTTGGCCCAGGAATCAGCAAAGATAAAATTTGGAACTCACGCTTCAAGCATAAAGAAGGCCCCACATTATAAGGCGCGGTCATGACAGGCCAGCAACTATAACTACTAGACTGAATACCATGGGGATTAAACCCATCTGTTGCTATTGCAAGCCAAACATTGTGCCCTTCCTCGGTGAAATCGGGCCATCTACTTTTTAGCATTCTCCATTGGGATGAATCACAAGGATGTCGCTGATAATCCCATGAACTTGTTGCCCGATGGTGCCATGTCATTTCATGCGCTATCCAAGGAATAGTGTAGAATCTCACTAGCCTTGGAATTAAAGGGAAATGTCTCATCACTTTCATCGGTTCTTTGCATATCCTCTTCCCTTTCTTTGAGGTCACTGCATATCTCGGTTCTCCACACTGAGGACATTCCTCCAAATCTTCATTCTCTTTCCAGTATAAAATACAGTTGTTAACGCAAGCATGAATGTAATTTGCTTTCATACCTAGGTCTTTCATCATTCTCTTCATGTGCGGATATTTTTCTGGTAATGTGTTTCCTTTTGGAAGACACCTCTTTAAAACCGACAAGAGAGAGGTCATGCTATTCCCGACCAACCAAACTGCTTTTTCAAATTATGCAATTCAACAATTGCAGAGAGAGTAGTCTCAGAACCCTCACATGAAGGGTACAATTTCTCCATCGCTAATTTATTATATTGATCATACTTCTCATTGTCGACATACGATTTTTCAGAGAATCCTTCCTGATCGGGTTCTACACAATATTGTTCGTGCACTCTGTAACATGCGTCAACTAAGTTTCGCAACCTTTCATTCTCATTGTTATCAGCTTCATCATGTCCTTCACAATCAATAGTATCTACTACGGGACATGTTAGGTTCGATGATAGTGTTTCACCATGTAAAACCCACTTAGTATATGTCCTGTCTATACCGTGCATTATCAAATGACCATTGATATCTATCGCAGTAAAACGCTTCTTATTTCGGCACTTAACACATGGACAAGGAAAGGTCGAGAATTGATGGCCATTGTTTGCAATTGCAAAATTAATAAAAGACGCAACTCCATTTGTGTACACCTCACTTATTCTATTCCTCTCATTCATCCACTCTTTGTTCAATGTTTGTGACATTCTGCACTACCAAAAAAATATGGTTTACACACAAGTTATATGATTATATTAAAAAAATAGAATTATTGATACACATAAGAAAAATCACAGTTACAACATGTAATTTTGTTAGAACAAACCTTAAAGTTCAGGGGAGGGGTGCAATTTCCTTAGTTATATAATATTATGTGTTTTAATAGTATAAATCAGTGTATACAATTATGTGTTTTAATAGTATAACAGGGTATTAAATACCAGGTCTAGTATATACAATTATGTGTTTTAATAGTATAAATCAGTGTATACAATTATGTGTTTTTTATAAATCAGTATATAAAAAACATTCTAAGCTTTGGATTTAATACAAAATAATCAAAAACTTGAACCAAAAAAAATAAAAAGTATGTACCCAACAACAATAACAAAAATACATTGCATTTTACCAAAAAAATAAACTTGTAACCCAACAACACATCTCTTATGAACAGTAAATCGCTTAGAACTCTTAGATAATTACCTTATGAAAGCAAATCGCAATTCCCAAACCCTAGGTTGTGATGTGAGCGCCGAATGCTTCCAAAACCCTAGGTCACGCTAGAGCATTTTGGAGAAGAGGAAGAGCATTTTGGAGAAGAAGAAGATCAAACGCTATTTCTTTTTGGAGAAGAGGAAGATCAAACGCTAGCTTTTTGGAGAAACCCTAGGTCACGCTAGGTGTATTGTGGAGAAAGACAATTTCTTTGTCGGGGATATTTTGACGCTAGGTGTATTGTGTTGTGAGAATGTTAGTTAATTACTTTTTTTTTAATTACTTTTAAAATATTTAAATAATATTAGTAACACTTATATGATATTAGTAACGGTATGGTGTTGTGAGAATTAGTAACAGTATAATACTGTTAGTAAACCAAAAAACAGTCTGTTACTAAAAGCTTGTTTTGGTGTAGTGATAGGAAAATGTGATATGACAACATGTGGGTGTTGGATGTGTTTTAACTTGTGCTTCAGAGGGTTCATTCTCGTAGTGCCTACTTATTCGAGGGGATGGAATCAAAGTTAGCATAATTCAGGAAAGGTTTTCGCTACGCATTTTTTATTTCTAAAAGTAGTTTGTAAAATAGGAGTGCTTTAAAGTGATGTTTGGACACTGGGATAAGAGAATAAATACATGTCCACGTAAGAGAGACACGACTTTTTAGTGGGAACTCCCACTAGTGGGGAAGTGTTCAGTTTTTTATTTGACGCGGATGAACTTTTCGAGAATGTGAGATGCTTCCCTTTTTAGGCGGAAAGAATAATACGTGCAAAGATATGGTAATTAACAAATATACGCACTAATTAAAGCGAGATAAAATATATTAATTTATACACACATATACTCCTTTCGGGTATATATAGCTAATTTTTTTTTAATTAATATTAAGGCGTTGGGGGAAAGGTCCAATCTAACTCAAAGAATATAAATATAGGAAATTTCACATAAATTTATAAATTTTGTGAATGTGCTAAAAAGACCATGAAAAATTATCAATATACCGTTTGACAAATAAACTACATTGTGATTCTCATTACATTTACGCAGGCGTACTGCTATAATATATACAAAGTGGAGATAGCAGTTAGATGAGTAATAGGAAGTGGGAGATAGCAGTTATAAGAGTTATAAGAAGTGGGAGATAGCAGTTACAATAATAATAGGAAAGATGTTAGACCACTTTGAACAAATCAAAGTGTTAGTGCCGATTTTGGTGGGGCTATATACGTTTGTGTTAATACTCCCTCGCAAGTGGATGGTGAAGGAGTTAGAACCATCGACTTGTCACGTATGAACCGTAATGTGGACGATAGAATGCCCTTTGTAAAGATATCATCTATATGATCATCATTTTTATGTTTCTTGGATGTCCAGGAGACAAGATTCGAACCCAAGTAAATAGCGTAACCATTTGCAGAATTGCGATCGTCAAGAGGAGAGGGTTTAAAGGCCATGACTACTCGGTTCGTGAAGAAGAGGCAGCAGCATACTAACAATTAACTCATCTTCTTGGTACCACAAGGCAGCAAGTTCATCGGTTGGGTAGACGGCTAACTGCCGTCAATAAAGCGGAGCAGACTTTGGCCACTAAAAAATTTGGTTCTATTTTAGTGATCCAATGAAGGCAGTTGGTGTCAGATAATTGGATGGTGACATTGTGTGAAGAGAGACTGAGATTGCTGGTGGGGAGAAGAGAAGAAATGTCACTGGAAGAAGAGTAAGTTAGGTGCTGGAATAAACTGTTAAAAAAAAGAATGCTGCAGAATAATGTTGGTTCCATAACAAACTTATATATATATAAGTGGATAGCTGCTATATATATGAGTATTAGATATAAAGAACAACAGATTGAATAGAAAATTTCAGTAGTTTGAGATTGAGAGAGGAGTGCCATAATCGTTTGAGATTGAGACGGTCTTCGATTTGTGCATGTGAAGAGACAAAAAAAAGAGGTAGATTGGGATAATTAGAAGAGGAAATCCAGAAAATTGTTTGAGATGCATCTTCTAGAGCCTTTGTGGTTGAAGTAAAACGTTGAGAGCACCAGTTTTAGCAGTAGTTTGAAAAAGTGTAAATGCTGGTGAGACAAAGGCTGTGTGGATAATTACCACAAAGAGACCTAAGAGGAGTCCAATTGTCCCAGCCGTAGCTGCCTTTTGTTTGTGAGATAATAGTTGCGTAATTGGTGCAAACAGGGGTTTCATCAGAAAGGAGAACAATAGGCTTACCTTTGAATTTAGAGAGGCTTACAACCTTCCCATCTTGGTCTCTTAAGGTAAATGATGGTGGCACTGTACCTTGTGTCACTTTAGCAAAAATGGTTATCTTGACCGAAGAAGAAGAAGAATTACGGGGTGGGATAAAAGAAGAATGAGACCATGAAAGTGAGATTGTTAGGATTTTAAGACAAGTGAGAGGTTGTCAGACAAAAAAAAAATGAGTTTTGGGAGGGTGGGTAGGGAGTACATTTTTTTTTGTTCGCTTGTTTGTTTTTGTAGAGAGAATGAAGCGATTAGAAAAGTTGATTTGTTTTCTTCCTTGTGGTATGAGAATGAAAATAGAGGTTGAGATAATGGTGAGACTGCCTAAGGGCGAGGGTGGGAGGAGTAGAGGAAATTTCAGTAGTTGAATTTGAGGATGAGGCGTTGTCCATTATCTCTGATACCATAATAAACTACATTGTTATTCTCATTACATTTACGCAGCCATGCTGCTATAATATATACAAAGTGGAGATAGCAGTTACATGAGTAATATGAAGTGGGAGATAGCAGTTATAAGAGTTATAGGAAGTGGGAGAAGTGGGAGATAGCGGTTACAATAATAATAGGAAAGATGTTAGACCACTTTGAATAAATCAAAGTGTTAGTGCCGATTTTGGTGAGGGGCTATTTACGTCTGTGTTAATAGTCACAACTCATACAAAAAAATTCATCAAAATTTTAAAACTTATGACTCGGTATTTATGCATTAAGTAGACTTGAGGCACATATTTAGTATCCTATCAAGAGACTATTAGAGATACGTTGGTTAGTTAGTGAGATGCGTTCAAGGTAAAAAATTACCGTAAGATAACTAATTCTTAATATAAGATATTAATTTAAGAATGAGAAGATAAAGAACGTGGAATTAAAAGATGAACTTTAAACACTTGGGCTATACACGGGTTGGGAGTAGAATTGCATATGTAGTTTAGGTTGTCTGGGCCGAATAACTTAAACAATTTAAATCTATTTGAACTGGGAACAAGGTGTATTATTATTATTATTATTATTATTATTATTATTATTATTATTATTATTATTATTATTATTATTATTATTATTATTTTGGACCAACTTTTGTTAAATTATTATTCTTTGTAAACTTGTTGTTTACATTGTTATTGATTCTGTTTTATAGGTCTTAGGCCGATGTTGTTGCCGTAGACATGGGATGTTCACTGGGGAAGGATCTCTATAGACGTCATGATTTATCATTCCTAGGGTGTAGGCGTTATGTAGTGTCTCTCCCCTATATGATGTAGTTATTTATTTTAGTTAAACCAATGGGTTGTATTTCCGTTATTTTTTTCTTGTCAGATATTATATAAGATACATTTGTATTTTAGAGATGGATTATTATATTGGTAGTGTTTGGTATCAGAGATGGTTTTATTTTGTTCAACATTTGTTATCTCTCATTATATTAGTTGTTTAGTTTTATGTATTTTCCTTCTATTGAGAATGTTACCAAATATTTTTTATTCCCATAATTTTTTATTAGACATAATCAATCTATGTATGAATTTTATGGGGTGTTATAGTTGGCCTGGGGGCACAAATTTGTGAGGACAATATGTTTAATTAAATATTTTAGATAAATTAAGTAGTCATTGGAATACGTATCTTGTTTTAGAGGAGAATTTTCATTTAGTATGTTATTTTCATTATCTTTTAGAGAGTACAATCCGAGATAGTCATAGTCATATTTCGTTTCAATCGAGGAAAATATTGGTAATGAAAAGACTAAGTCTTTAGGTATAGCAGTAAAAATACATAAGGAGGAATCCTCCTCCATGGGAGAAATGACTCATATTATGCTAGAATATGGTTGAGCAATAGGCTCAAATTGGAGGGTAATATAATTGTTCAAAGGGCACTCAATGGTGCGAAATTATTTCGGGGATCCAACATCTTTCTTCACTTGCATTCTTGCATGGTTTTCTCGGCGTCCCTACCATATTTTGTGGGCTGATAGATACCCCAATCCGTAGGCCCCTCGTGTTTGTATATCTGGTAAGGCTTTAATGTTTTCATGTTAATGTTTGCCAAGCCTTAACCCCAGCATGAAGTCCATGAATATCATCATGTTGAGTATAGTCACATTCTCTTAAGGTAAGTTGTTTGTAGGCATAAGGTTTTCACAATCAGTGTTGGATTGTTGTATGAGAGTGTGTTCCCGGAAGCCACCAAATTCTGTGTCCATATTCCAGTGGGGCAATCGAATGTTCAGGGATTAGTGTTGGCAGTCATTCCCTTTCAATGTCTCCTTGGATTATGATAACCTTATCTCCAAACAAGAAGTCAAACTTTTCTGATGCACTGCAGAGGTGACGACATCCATGCAAATTATCCACAACAAGAGATGATTGAAATTAGTAGTTATGTTAATGACTTAGAAGTCTGTAACTATATCATCAAGGCCAACCATTACTACGATCTTGACCAGACTAAAGACTTCGTAGCGAATGTTAACGTAAGCACCATCAAGATGCTAGGTTGGGTAGTGAGTCTGATGTCAACGACCCTAGTTTTTTTGCGATCCTTAAGGGGCAAACATTAAATGTAGAGCAATTATTAACCAAGATTTATTGTAAGCATTTTTCACATGTGTGTATCGATATGCATAGGTAGGGCCTAATTGTTCCGTTTTCGATATCGGGTAAGATCCTCATCTATAAATATAGTGCCAATAAACCGGTGGTGGTTATCAACTGTTCCAGTTTCAGATTATCAGGTTCTGGATCTAGAGCATTTTGAGAAAAGTTGTGCGGTGAAAGTATGATGCCACAATCAGTCCCCACATTGATACATTGGTGTGGATATTTTTTAGCCACTCTACGACTCTATCTTCCTATGGACATTCGAACTTCACATCATTTTCTAGCAGCAGAATACTTTTGTCTTGTGGAGGCAACCAGGGGCGGACGGACATTCGGCCGAATAGAGAAGGCCGCCCCAGTTCAAGTTTGACAAAAAAAATTGATAAGGTTAGTCCATGGTTTTGATGGTGGTATTTGTTTGGTTCGTCTACAGGTCTGAGAAGGAAGGACTATTTGTTTTGGTTTCTTGAGAGAAATTGTTTCTTAGCTTGTTTTTTGGTTTGGGTTTGTCACATGTCCTTGAGGTGCAGTATATCTGTCACGTGTTGTTTTTGTGTATGACGCGTGAGTTTGTTCTAGACTGTTCGTGGATTATCCAACTGGTGGGTTGAGACTGGGTCTTGGGCTCTTGTGCAGATTGATTGGTTTTGTATTTTATATCTTCACAGACTTTTAGAAATGATTTATTTTAAGTAAATCTGGTTAAGCTATCTATTTTTCTTAATGAATATATTTTTTTATATCATATATTATAAGTTATTAATATTTATTAAGTGTTATTTATTTTTTAAAATTAATTAAGTATTGTTAATAATAATTGATAATAGTTGTTTGGAGATTATAAAAATATAATTTGTTTGGGGTTAAGTGAACCCATGAGATCATCTCATGTGCCATAATTAATATGTATTCGTTAGGTTGGATACTCAGGACGTCCATAGCAAGATCTTTGTTCGGCACATTGATTATGAGGAGGGTAGGATCAAAGAATCAGCTAACCTCATTTAAAGTGTAAATAGTGTTTTCATTATCTCTCTGCCAGAAGGCTTTGTCATCAAAAGGATCTTGGAGAAAGTGGTCCCAGTATTTCAAAGAGGTTACCCACTAAGCCCATGGATGCAAGATTAATACTTCTATGGATTACGGTCTTTGAGATATCAATAGAAAGAAAGTTTTTTTTCGACGATTAAAAGTGTCATAAAAAGTTATTTATATCACTTTTAATTATAATTAAATACGTTTCAGAAATCATTATCATAAAAAAATTCAAAAAAAAATGTCTTAAAAAAATAGTCTTTTAAGACGCGTGATTTACAGGGTTGCAAAGAATGCAAAAAAAAATCTTAAAAATAAAGCTTTTTAAGACGCGTTATTTGCAAAGGTTACAAAAAATTCCCTCACTACGTACCACTTGGTCAAGAGCGTCCTAAATATGTTTTTTATAAGACGATTTAATTGAATGCATATCTATATATTACAATCGAAAGTTGTCCTGTGAAATAAAATCAACATAGATGTTATAAAAATCAATTTTAACTAATCATATCCATATATACACTCAAAAGTTTCCATGCTAATATCTACATCCAAAAGTTATCCTGCCAATATATATCCAAATATTGTCCTGCCAAAGTAAAACATCCATTCAAAAAGTTATTTGTTCCAATTACATTTCCATCAAAAATCAGTTAAAACTAAAAATGTTCATCTCAAATAGTGAAAATGTAACTATTATAAACCAAATATGTCTTCAACATTCCACCACAAATGTCTGCTCCATTCTTTCTTTAGAAAACTGCTTTCCATCACCCTACAAAAAAATAAAAGAAATATAATAATCACTTGCAACAAGAAACCAATTTATGAAAATTCATATAACCAAAATAACTACATAATAACAATTTGATTTAGCATAAGTAAAAAAATCCTGACAGCTCCCAACGCCCCCCCCCCCCCCCCCCCCCCCGGCCTCCCCCCACCCCACCCACACACACTGACCCTCCAAAAACAACAACAACCCCCTAAACCTTGCCAACCCCCACTCTCTCCAATCTCCATTACATGGTATCGTATCACTTTTTAAGTTTTAATAAACCAAGGCAAAAAATCTTGTATCACACAAACATATTATTATTTAATAGTATGTATAGCACATGAAGGGCGTGTGTACCATTAGCTAGTTCATATAAATATCACGCGTATAAGGGAGAGAGGGAGACTTACTATGCTTTGTGGTGCCTTAAAATGAATTGAATGAAATCAACTCGTACATCATCAATCCAATCCTTTATCTATGTCTCTTTCTTAGATAGCATATTTATCTTAAATAATCCAAGAATAAATTATGAGTTTTTAAGACATATACTAAGAGATGGTCGAAATAAGTATAATTAATTGCCTTTGAATCAATAAACATAGAAGGACTCTTTATTAATTCTCTCATATATTTCATCATATAGTATCCACACTCAACGTTCGTAGGTTGTTTACGACACTAAATGACAAAAATGATAAAAATTTTAGTAATAGGACATGATGGAAGAAATATTACAATATTACTAATATTTCTTTACCTTTACATCTTTTCAATGTGGTATTGCGGGTTGTTTGTTTCCATCAAGAGCCAATGGAATGAGCCCACTACAAGACAAGAATTTTATGATTAATTGTGAATGATAAGTTATACTCGAACCAAAGTAGAGATGAAATTTTACTCGCGCATTGAAATAGAACTTAGTTACTTCATCGCTTGGGTGATGCAAAGGGTCCAACCAATAAACATTCATCGAAGAGAAATCAATGACAATCAAAATCCAATGAAAACTATAAAAGAATAAGCATAACACGAATACATTATGTATACATAATTAATAGTCAAAATACTAAAATGTAATGAAATAAATTAATAGTAACATTTCTTGAAGGTTATAAGGAACAAAATATATATGATTTCTGCTTGCGTATTCCAATCTTTTAGTGAGAAATTGAAATAGATTCACATCAGAGGTAGCACTAATGGATGAAGGACTGATAAATTTAATGTTTTCTCGAGATCTTGAAAACTTATCATATAAGTGTTTACATAAGAAAATAAATAAATGTTATAAAAAAAATTGGTGAGTAATTGAAAAGAATTTGAATCTTATACCTCATGTATGCAACAATAATTGTAACATCTATGAGTTTCATCGTACAAAACTCAAACTTGTCATTCTTGAAGACAAATGTCTCAAGATTATCATCTCCAAATATTTACTTCACAAGTGGAATCGTAATCTGATTTACCTTCATATTTTTTAATGTTTGTATGAAGGTAATAACCATAATATGACCATCGCGAGATTTCTCACTTTCTTGTTTCTCACCACCATGATTATTCTTTTTGACCTATTTTGACTAATAAATAAACACAACATCAGTTGATTCCATATTTAATGCAATATGTACTTAATACTCCAAAAATAATTTATCTCAACACCAGGCAATACAAACTCCTTCGGCCAAGCAACGAGTGAATTGAGTGCATCTCTAATTAGAATTAATCCATTGGGAATTAGTGCAAGTAGATAGACTTCTGGAGAAATTACTTTTTTAACGGACACACGAACATTATGTTCACCAAGAGAAGTATTGTGAATTTTCTTATTTAAACCTTCCTTCTCAAACACTAATCCTTCTGCAACAATATTGGTTTTCGTTTCAATTGTCAATCTACATTCTTTCACCTACACAATCAAATCATATAATAGTCAAAATTAAAAAGAAAAAAGAATGTATATAACAATAAGACTACTTTTCTAATAACGTGAAAAGGTTTTAAGTGACAAGAGTGTAATACCCCGTATTTTTATGCTATATTAATTTGGGGATTTATTAAATTTAATGTGAATTAGTTATTTAATATAAATCCGGAAATTAATTATGTTATAATTATTAACGTGATGAGAGTTAGTAATTATGGAAAATTTGTTAAATATTACTAATGAGCAAAGTAATATATAATATTGGTCATATTAAATGTCACAAGTGAATAAAATGACAATTTTAGAAATTTGAGTCGGGACGCGCCCGTGTCGCTCGGGACTAAATATTGATGAATAAAAGTGAATATATTATAGGTCGCTCGTATGGTCGTTTTGAGTGCGCCAAAGTATCCGGAAGGGTCGAGATAGTCAGAAAAGTGTACCCGGGGGTTTAATTTGGGTCTCGGAGAGTTTTTAGGCTTAATTAGTACCCCGGGAGGGCATTTTGGACATTTTACATTTTTGGGTAATTAAACCCACGAAAATTCAAGGGATATATCAGATGTCTAAGGTTGTCTTCTAGGGTTAAAACAACCAAAGACAAGTGACGGCCATAGGAGAGGGAATGAGAGGCTTTTCCAAGCAATCCAAGGCCAACGATTCACCCGGTTGCACCGCCGCCACCACCAGCAACGCGTAGATCGCGCAACGGGAAACGCAACCACACCAAATCCGTAATCAAACCAGAACGTCAAAAATACCAGGCAAGTGTTTATCTTGCTTATTTTCATTGATGCATCACTCATGTTAGTCTAGGGATGATTAGGATGAGTTTTATGGAAGAAAACCCAAATTTGAGATAGGAAATCGCATGTAGTAAGGATTTGAATGTTAATCTGGAAACCCCTTAACATGTACAGGATTAAACCACAAAATTTTGATGTTTTAGAAGAAGAAAATTCTGGGAAAATACTGATTAGAACCATGTTAAAGAGAATTCTAGGGTTCTTGAGATTTACATGAATTTTGGCCTGTTAATCCATGATTATTAATGGAAATTTACATGCTTTACGTAAAAGATGTATGGAATGGATTTATACTATTAGTAGTACAAATTTCTGGACGATTGGGAATGAAAAGTTTGGATTTGGATGGAGTTATGTGAGAAAACCCGTAACTGGTAACTCCAGAATTCGCCATACCTCGAAGGTTCGATCGATCGAGCCCCAAACCTCGATCGATCGACCCCTCCTGGCAGACTCATAAATCCCCTTTTTAAATTAGTTGAATTCAATTTAATGAGAAATAATTCTTGGGCACCCTTATTAAAATGTTTTGGGAGATAAAGAAGACCAGTAGGATATATAAATAATTTTGGGATTTTTAATGTAAGACGAGAGTTGTATTTTTGGAATACTTACATATAAGGGACGAGGAAATTGTGTATTAAAGGGAGAGACGCGTAAGATAGTTATGTTGGAACATAAATGAATACCTACTAAATTTTTTCACTTGAGAGGATAAAGTCCATGAGTATTACGTAATGAGTTGGAAAAATTCCTCGAATTAAAATTAGAAACGAACCGTTATACGTGATAACTAATAATGGGAAAATCAGAATAAATGTTGCGATTATGGGTTATGAGATGAACCTAAATTAATATGATAAAAGTAGTATATTTATATGACTATGTGTATGCATATATTATATACATGTGAAAACCATACCCGCGCTACTTGCTATCACTGAGGTTACTGCGCTGGGACAGTCTTATCTCGAATGGGCCTTCATGGGGGATATTGACTCGTACCCTAGAAGATAGGAATCCTAGGTACGGGCTATCGGATCGATAGTCGGACGGTCCTAAGAGACGTGAGGGTATGTACTGACCTCTTGGACTTGGAAACTATAATTCGCCTCAGTATTGTTGTGTATGTGTTAATACAGTTCGAGAGTGATTCCGAACTTGTATTTCCCTTAGTACGAGAGATACGGGGATTGGATAGCAGAGTATGCACGTACCATAATTTTTATGTGGGGTGCTTTTAGAATATATATATTATACGAGTATTTAATATATATATATGAAATTCTGAAATTTGGGAAACTACCTACTGTGTTATGGTAAGTAAGACATGTATAATGACTCAAATTGGAAATACTTGTTTTGGAAAAGTATAATGGAACACTGGGAAACTTTATTAGTAAATAAGGTTTAAATGAGAACTTTGTGATCAAATGAAGTTATTTTCTTAAACAATTATATTCTTCGGTTTTGAATCTTACGAGTAACCTAAGATAAGTTAAACCATTGGGGAGGTTAGTGCGATAGGCGTGCACATTAGAAGAGAGGTGAGAAATTCTCAAGAGAGTGCCGCACTAATATGTTGTTGCATTGGCCTGTAAACATTTAAATACTTGCTAAACAAATTTTAAATCATCTACACTATCGGGCTCTGACCCGTTTCTATTTCTCTCTCTCTCTCTTGTATATATATGTATATATTACAGGTGCCTAGCCACAGGGGGTCTTGCGTAGGATCCTTTGGAAGGAACGTGCTGCAGCTTAGGTGGGAGTTGCAGGCCTCTTGCTTAGACGACTTCATTTATTTGACTCCACTCCTAACATATTCATTTAGTGGGGCATGTGGCGCCCTTTCCATTATTGAGTTGTTTATTTGGACATTGTGATTCAGATAATTTCTAGTATTGTCACTTTGGGATTTATTACTGTCTGGATATTTTACTTTAAGTTTTAATGTTGGGATTTAGTTGTTGAATGTTTAAATTATTTGGATTATATGTTTTAGGATTATTGTGGTGTGATTCTTTAAATATTGAATTGTTGTAAATAATTAAATCTTTATTTTCAAAATAAAATTTGGAAAGTAATGTTAAAAAAATGGTTTTGACACTTAGCTTAATTAATTAGGGTGTTTAAATTGGAATAGTTATTTTTACGACAGTGATGCTAAGAATGAACCAACTGTTCACCTTGATTTTAATTTAATAAATAAGTGATCGCTCGGTATTTAATTAGGCGGGGTGTCACAAAGAGATACATTTCCAATATTAGATATGGAATGTGGCCATGTAGTTTGAGTCTTTTCATCCGCTTTGAGCTATGATAATCAACGATAGAATGATAGAAAGAACACTATATCAGAGCTGGAGTATTTTGCTCATATAAATATTTAAAGCGTAAAAGTTTGAGCCATGATGATACCTTTCCAATTTATATGCGGGATGTGGCTGTGTTTATTGAATCGTTTGGTTTCCATGAGCTTTGAGCTATGATTATCAATTATAGAAAAAATATTTGTTAATAACTGAAACTTCTCTAATATAAATTTTTGAAGAAAAAAAAAGTTGTGGGTAATACCTTCACTATATTAGATGTGGGACATGGCCCTGGTGTTGGAATCTTTGGATTTCCATTAGCTTTAAGCTATGATAATCAATGATAGAAAATAAAATTTATCATAACTGAAGTATTGTTTAAAAAAATATATGTGTAAAAGATTGAGTCGTGGATGATACCTTTTCAATATTAGATTTATGGTGCAACCCTGTTGTCTGCTTCTTTAGATCACCATCAACTTAGCGCTATGAGTACAATCAAAAGTAGACAAAATATTTAAAAATATAAATTTGTTTTATAAACATGATAAATTTCCTTTTTCTTTTCAATTACCTTTGAATGAAATGATGCACTTTTATTTGCATTTGAGGCAATCTCATCCGATGAGGGAGTTGTAATTTCTTTTCTCTCTAACTCTTTCAACCTTTGCTCCAATTCTTTATTTCTTTTGCACTGCTCTTTATATTTCTCCTCTAACTAATTTGTATATATTTTTCATCCACGCCTCGGGAATTTAAAATATGTTATCGGGGTAACCCTAAAACCTACACCTCTAACCCGACCAGAGTACTCAAGAGTACCCAACGCCATTGTAAGGATGTTGAAACTTCCTTCAATAACTAAGATACCATCCTCATATTTCTCTTGTAATGAAATCTGGAAAAATTATACAATAAATCCAATATAGTAATGAAAACATATTAAATATTTATAGGGTTTGCGTATGCAAACTCACTATTTGTTTAGCCACTGCTTTCGGTCATCATCTAGATAATGACCACCCTTTTTCTCACGAGCTTTCACCCACAAGAAACTTATATCTTCTTTAAAGTCAAGACCCATTTCTTTTTTCTATAAATAAAAATCACATAAAAAAACTATGTTAATTCTAATTTCTTAATACGTCTTATCATAATGAGAAATAACTAATTTCATTTACTAAAACATACCCGCTCCGTAATAAGACCAACATATCCTATTTTGCTTAAAAGATGGTTAAATTTGTACTTCCCTCGCCTTTCTCTTTGAATCTTGCTTATGCTCTATAATTACAACATAAAAATGTTATCCAGTGATATAAAAACTGTTAATATATATGCCACACGTAACAATAACTGTGTGTGTATATATATATATATATATCATCAATCATAATTTTTCATAGAGTAGTGCTATGAGTCCCATATAACTTCCCCAAAACTACCCCCAAAAGTAATTAATATAGTGCCCTGGCGGGACCCCATAATACAAGTCAATATTTAATAGGTAGGTGAGAGAGTAAGTGGAATCCACATCAGATTTGGGAGAGATTTTGGAGGAAATTTTTGTACTCATATCATTATTCTTTTTCATAAGGACGAATTATAAGAGAGATAAAGATCAGACAATGAAACGCCCAGTCCTCTCATCGATACTTACTCGCAAAGAACTCATTAAGAAGCATAAAAGAAATCGAGAACTTCCTCCCCTGGTATTTTTTAATGAGACTACAAAAAAGGTTTTCATTATTATCATGTAGCAAAGAATATCGACCCAAAGAAGATAAGAGTTCCCCTTTGTTAATCTGAACATGTGAGAGAACTCTTTTGTTTTGAATGTGAGACCATTCAAAACTATGTTTGTTTTGAATGTGTAATAAATAAGGTGAGGGTATTTATAGAGAGGTTTTGAATGTAAAGTGGTTGGGATAAATAACCCAACATGACCCTACTATCTATCCTCTAAACGAAATCTCTTGATAAGTTCCATAAAAGATTTTGAACTCTGCCTAGCTCGAATCGGATTAGTTATATATATATATATCATTATATAGAAGAAGTATAAAAAATACCAACACTTTGTTAGGATTCAAACTCATGTAATATGCATAGTCGAATGCTTTACTATAATTCCTAAGCGTGTTGTTTCTTTGGGTGCTCGATTATCACATTCACGTATACGGATAGAACCCATCTTGCTATACTTGTAATACATTTGGCTTGTGTATGGGATAGCATATCTCATGCCTATGTTAATTATAGTAGGAGAGAAATATTGGTTCACCAAATTAAAAATGAGCATGATCAGTGGGTGAAGTGATGATAATTATAGTTATAGAAGTTACTACGATGATGATGACAATGACTTAGATTGTCTTGATGGATTTCAAAACCATGATGTTGAGGTCGATCATCAAAGCTCCATCATATAAGGTAATTAGTAAAGAGTCTCTTTTGGCTTCACGGGGAGAGGACTTGAAAAGAGTCATGGACATGCTGTCTTTGAAGGAGCATCATGCATGGACTTTACTTATTCATTACCGTTGGGATATCTACAAGGTCTTTGCGATGTTTGTGGAAAAGGGGAAAGATAAGTTGTATGCCGAAGCAGGTGTAACAGTAGAGGAGAATTATGATCTTTTCTCATCTCAATGTTCTTCTAAAGCAATGTGTGAGATCTACATGGAGGAAGTTCTTATCATTGAGACAACAAGAATGGACTATGGCCGTTGTTTTTGTAACAACTGTTGGGCAGAGCATTATATTGTGAAGATCAATGAGGGTCAAAGTAGACGCATTAGATACATGGCTTACAATTGCAATACAATTTGTGATGAAGGAAAAATTATGAATCTAGTCCAAGCTAGGGATCCTAGTCTTGCTGAGAAATTCAATTATTTTTTTTCTAGAATCATATATTGAAAATAACGAGAGGGTAAATGGTGTCATGGTGTTACCCATTGTGGTAACGTTATACATGTTGAAGATAACAAATAGTGTGAGGTCGAGTGTTCGTGTGCTTCATAGTTCTGTTTTAGTTGCTCATGTAAAGCACACTCACCTTGTTCGTGTTTAACGTGGGAGCTTTGGATCAAGAAGTGAAAGGATGTACTAGAAAAAACTAATTAGATCCAAGTCACAACAAAGTCTTGCCCAAAATGTCACAAACTAGTGGAGAAGAGTGGAGTATGCAGTGTAATGATATATACATGTGGACAGTCATTTTTTGGGGGTTGTGCTAAGGCTATAAGTTTTAATTACACATTGAATCATGTGGGTAAAAACTATGCAGGCAAAAACTGAACTCTCACATTATCTTCACTATCATAATCTATACAAAGCTCATATTGACTTTTGCGAGACTGAAGTCAATATAAAAGAAAAAATACAAGCAGAGATATTTAACCTCGAAGCAAGGGACTTGGCGCTTAGAGATATCAATTGGGTGTCAAGTGGACACTACAGATTTTTTTTATCTAGGAGGTTCCTCTCGGATTCTTACCCTTTTGCGTACTACATGTTTTGTGATGAGCTATTTAAAAATGAAATGACAAAGGTAAAAGGAAATAAGACGGAACTTGTTCGATGACCAGCAGAAGCAGATCGAGGCAATGTTAGGAGACTAACAATGTTTTTAGAAGAGTCATTTGATTGTATTTGTGCATACGTTTGCTATGTATGAAATACAAATTCTTTTAGCCATTTTCAGTTTACTTTTATGTGAAACACGTACAACATACCAAATCACTCGAAATTTTAGTATATTTAGTAATTTTTGGTACTTGTGTCTTTTTCCCAATGAGATTGAACATAACTCATCACGGATGAAAATCAATTAAAAAAATAAGAGTAGACATCATGAAATCATTCTTTTGAAATGGCAAACGCTTGTAATTGAATTTAAACTCAAATGAACAGGGGCGGAGCTACAGTGTAACGAGTGGGTGCGGACGCACTCACTGAAATTCTGATTTTTTTTTTTTTTTTTTTTAAATATAACCCAAACAGAACTGGAGAGGCATTTTCAGGGGGTAATGGCTAGCGTGGGCAAGTCCCCGCCAGAAACAGAAGTGGAGAAAAAAAAAAGTTGGGGATAAATTTGTTAAACTAAAAAAATTTAGGGGTAGAAGGTAAAAAAAAAAATTTAAAACCTAATATTATACCTATTTCAGCCGTCCAAACCAAACCCAAATCACACCTCACCTCCGATCTCGAGCTCAACGAAGCAGCTTGCTCCCATTTCAGACGCCCGAAGCAAGCCCCTGTATGTAAACATGCTCCCATTTGTTCTTTCTTTAATATGTTGTTTGATTATATCTGTCAGGCCCATTTGTTCTTTCTTCAATTCTTTAATTTTATGTCCAGTTAAAACTTATCTTTGCTGATGAAACCATGCCCCACGGCACTCAATAGGCTTTCAAAATAGACAAAAATCATGAACAGTTACTGAACAGACAAAAGTTATCCCTGTCTAGAAGTCTTTCAGAATAGACAAAAAATAATTTGTATTGGTAGTACTAGTAACAGTTACTGAAGGAGACTTCCAAATTAATTTGTATTGGTAGATAGGGGTGGAAAATCGGGTCAGTGGGTCGTGTTTTGACCCGACACGACACGACACGACAAGGTTTTTTCGGACACGAACACGACACGACGCGAATTCGTGTTTTTTTTAGCTGACACGAATACGACCTGAATAAAAAATAACACGGCACGACACGACACGACACGACAACCATAATTTCTTAAATTTTAGGCCTAAAAACACGATAACACGATAACACGACACGACACGACTCATAATTAAAATACGAACATGACACGACATGACTTCGTGTCAAAAAAACACGACACAAACACGAAATATCGTGTCAATTTCGGGTCAATTTCGTGTCGTTCCGTGTCGTTTTTTCGTGTCGTTTCTAAAATTGCCACCCCTATTGGTAGACTCCCAAATCTCTCCCATGTTGAATTTTTAATTTTGAATTAATTTTTATTTTGTGTTTACTTTGTGACAATCTTGCAATATTATGTGAATATTTTATTTGTTTAGATATTTAGATAACCCAAAAATCTTCCATTTAATGTTTGGTACAATATATTATCAAAAATAATTTTTATTCTTTAAAAAAAGTTCCATTTAATGTTTGATACACTGTTTTCCGTTAATAAAACTGATTTTAGACCTTTTTTAGTGTTAGTGATGTTAATTATGGATCTTTTTTTTTGTGATGATTGTGATAGTACATTATTCTGTGATTTATTGGATTCTTTTGATAATATTTTGTGCCTTATTTAAAAACAATAATAATATAAAATTTGTGCCTTATTTTTTTTGGTGAATAAAATTGTTGGAAAATTGTTAAAGCATATTATGTTTTTAATGTACTAGATTTATGCCTAATATAGTTAAAATAACTAAAAAAAAATAGCCTCGGGGGATCCCGCCCCCGAACCCCCGGGATACGTCAGACATATTTCGCACCCACTAACTCACAATCCTGACTCCGCCACTGCAAATGAACTTTGTTGGTGTTTAGCACTTATATATGTGGTATAGTATAATACTCAACCCTCTAGAACATTAACAACAATAAAGGAAGAAAAAGCAAATGCATATATGGTATGTTACATATGTATTTATCAATTGAAAACTTACAAGAAAATTGACTTACATGAGTTATGTATTGACACCCTTCTGTACCATATTAACATTAGAAAATGGTGAATCTGATAGTGATATAATTTGGAATTTGAGGTACTAAACTGGGATAAATAAAGAAAAAATAAAAAGAATTAGAAATGGTCTAAATTACTGATATCAATCATGTGGAACACAATTGAGCAAGTAAACCAACTACTCCAAGAGAAGTCACTACATTCTTGTCATCAACTTTATCCCACTACACAATTGTTATCCAAATAAAGAAGTAATTGATAAAGGAGGAATTCCGTTTAATAGTCTTTCCATATATATCTTTAGAGGATATCTTAAACTTCATTAGGGAATAAATATCTTTTATACTTGCGTTGCAATACTTGTAATTCCTTGCCCGACGACGTTAGTCCGTTTAGATTTACATCCTGGGCAGATTTTATTTGGAATCTATGCAACTTCTGATAAAAAATACGGATTCAGTATTGTGTATTGAAATCTGATTAACCCAAAGTAACCTTTACATTCTCTAATACCTTTGGACCAACATGTAATACACTGAGAAGTTTTATTAGGCAAACCCAATGATGGATCTTTCACTTCAGTGCTCGCTCCAATTACTTTTACAGATAGATTCTCTGCCCCTTTCTCGAATAATATACTGAAATTTATTCCAGTCAAAGTCCCAGATGGTACTTATTGCTCTGCACAGAACCCATTGTCTATTGATTTCTACAACTTTCCTTTCTTGTAATAGAATACTGATTAATGAAGTGATTTAGTTCAATTGTATTTAGTGACCTATTAAGTTATATAAGCCCATAAAGGGCATAATGTGACCTTTGGTGGTGGTGCGTGGAAAGTCACAAAGGGAGCAATGGTTATTGCTCGATGAAATAAAAGTAGCACTCTTTATATAACTCTTAATTGTAGGGATACACTTCGATTGTTAGTGCTAATGATTTGAGTCTATGGCACACTTGCTCATATGAGCGAGAATTAAAGTGCTTCCATCAGAACGTAAGCTACCAGAGTTGAATCTATTGATTGAGACTTTGCAAAAGTTGTATTCTACACAAACGGAATAGTAGAGATTTTGTTTATTACATCAGGGGACCCTTCTATCATAATTTTGTGAGATTGTGAGTTTATTCTCATCGATTGTGTTTTCGATCAGTATTTGGGGAGTTAGTCTAATTCTTCCTATGGATCTTAGATTTTTTATATGGGATGTACACTCTGCTATCATCAACTATTTAGTATATTTTGATTTTATTCATCTTTGAGGTGATGTGAAAAAAAAACATAATATTTGTGTATTTTTTTATATCCTTTGCCTTATTAATGGTTATTCATACCCAGATGTTTTGGCTTTCCCTTAATCTAGCAGTACGTTATGTAGAATAACTTACGTGTGTTACATAGCGGAAAAAAGAGCAAAAAAAGGTAGAGCAAAAAACAAATTATTTTTATACCTTAGAATGTTCTGAAAGCTTTTCTTTAATGAAAGAATCTCAAGCTGATTAATTAATGAATAGAGCATACTTCTTTGGTGGACGTTTAAGAATCACTAATCTATCTTCGAATCCATGATGTGCAGAGTTGGGATTTAAACTACCTCCAAGTCTTAGCCATCTCAATAACATAAGGCTTTTCCTCCTCGATCGATATCAAACTTGACCTAAAGATAAATAAATTAAACCCCAGTTAAAATACATCTAAATATAAACAAAATACATATCTTCCAAATATTAACAATTGATAATTAATCGATACTTACTTGTGTTGCACTCCATAACTTCTTTTTATATGTATTTGACACCTCGTGCCATTTTCTCTAATTATTTGGAACACTGGACTTAGCTAACAATCTGCAATAGCTCGCTAATTATGTTTTATCGATAACTTCCTGGTCTGGCCTTTCTCATTGAACAAAACCCTTAGTCGTTCATCAGTAGTTTGAATTTTAATCAATTGTTTGAGTTTTTTGGGCCTCTACCCTTGCAATTGTCATAATTTTCTTCAATATCTTCGTTTTTAGAAATCACGTTATGAGCATTATTTAAGTCCGCATGACGTCGATTTGCTTTGTTTCCCAGATCATTATAAGAACCAAAATCCTAAATTAGAAACTAAAAAACTTTAATAGTCTACGTCTCCCCAACGTGTCCGTGTCCTACTTATTTGTAAAAAATATCGTGGTGGTTCGCGCCTCACTTGTCCTTATCAGTGCTTTGTTAAGTGAATGATATTGAGATTATTTTCCTCTTTGGTTGAGTGTAGGTTTTATTTGGTAAAATTTCGCTGCGTTCTGCTTTACATCATACTCTTTCCAGATTTTACTACGCCACCTGATTACCTTTTTGCATCAGTTTTTCAGAGAACAGTTTGGGATCTTCCTCTTCATGTGATGATGAAGTTATTATAATGTTATCCCCAATCTGGTCAATCAAGCTGAGAATGAAGATCTATGCAAGGTTCCTTCCGGTTAGAGGTGAAAAATGAGATTTTTGATAAGGATTATCAAAAATTTCAACCCAATCCAAAACGCTACCTTTTTTTCCCAAGCCCCCTTCAATGTCACAAGTCTATTTGTAAGGGTTTTTATCATCTCACTAGAAACTCTTTCTTTTAGAAAAATCTAGGTGAAGTTATGTTTAATGAAATGCACCGTTGTTACCTTTTAATTCGATTTCTTCACTATTTGTATTAAGCTTTGGAATGCTTACAAAACTTATGCCTATTGATGTCTAACTTTAAATTAAATCAGACCCTCATTATTAACCTATTATATTTTATTACTGAGTGAATTTTAGAAGATCTAAAAAAGAAAATATCTGGTTTTTGCTGTGTGTTTCTTCAGCCTGCTGTCTCACATTTTCGTATTTGATGTTCTCTTGTAGTTCTATTGCAGAGTTATCACATTGGTTATTATCGAAATTGTATTTTAATCTTATGATGAAATTTAATCTGACTTTTGGGTTCTTTAGCTGGTTTTGTTGTATTAAGAAAAGTTTATTTAGCGAGTGCTGATTTTTTCCAATTTACGGGCTGCAATTTGTTTATATCTTCTTTAGATCTATGTTGTATATGTTTGCATCTCTTAAACCCCTTTATACATTTTTACTTCTCTCGAGTCTTTTCCAAATGATGATTATCTTTCTCTTGTATCTAAAAGGATTGTTGACAAACCCATTGTATATTTATTAACATCACACGCTCAAAGACTCACATTATACATTCGGATCAAGTTCCTCGTCAATTGCTCTTTGATGAATTGTCTATTTTGAAAGAGCTAATAAATACACCTAGTTTATAGTGAATTCCTTAGTTTATACACAACTTGGACTAGTTAATGTGAGCATAATTGTAATTGACCTTTTATATTTTGACATTGTTGATTAGGTAAAAAGTAAGGAAAAAAAGAAAGATTCTGGTGGCAAAGATGGCATAATTATTGCATTTGCTAATATGCTTGATAATATCATGACGATGGATACGTTGCAGATTCCGGTGGCTATTTTTTATGATGATCTTGAGTTCACCTATATTCCCAAAAATGAATTAATACGGTTTTGTAAGATGCAAGAATTAGATGGAGTTTGCATTATCGCATACATGACGTTAGATTTAAGTTTTACCATATTTTATTTAATTTGTGAATGCATACATGAGGTTAGATGGAGTTTACACTTTTGCATACCTGGATGCCCTTCTAACTCACGTGCGTTTGGTTTATGTATAGATGCCTATATGAAAATTTTGAAAGGAGTTTTGAAGTTATTAGATTAGTAAATCCCCTCTCCATTCGGGACGCATTTTCTAAAAACACTGGGCATCAATTTATAACAGAAACTTTACAGAAGGCATCAGACAAACAAATATTTGTTATTCCATTTAATACCGGGTAAGTTTTGTAGATATGTATAAGTTTTTTAGCATAATAAATGTGTGTATGTATAATATTCCTAATCTCCAATTATTCTTCATAATATAGGTATCATTGGGTTTTGCTTGTGATCGACTTTATTTCGAACAATGTGTTTTGGGTTGATTCTTTACATGGGGAACCGAGCTTGGACCTTAAACTCTATATAAACACGTAAGTAGCTAGTGTCCTAAATAAATGCTTATAATAAAATTATTGATTTCAATTTACATAATTGTAATATAATTATGTTTTTTTTATTGAAGTGGAATTAGATCGTTTTTGACAATCAAAGGAAAACGATCATTACTAAACTGGGAGAAAGTTAAGGTATTTGTTCGATAAATTAAATTTAATATTTAGGTATTCACATTTGACATGAGTAATATACTAACTCCTTTATTTTCAGGGCCTAAGACAACGAGGAGAAATTTTGTGTGGTTTTTTTGTATTGAAGTTCATGCGAGAGCTCTTAGAAAATTCATCGAAATCTATAAAAATGAAGGTCACGTGTTTTTAATATGTTTTTACATTCTTTTTTATTTAGATGTGATAAAAGATAAATGTAATTTTATTTGTCTTGTTTAGATGAAGGAGTTGGCTGAAAAGTCGTCATATCAAACTCATGAGATCAATGAACTTCAATATGAGTTCATTGAATTTATTCAGCCTTATATGATATGATTTGGAGCACTTTGTCGACACAATTTTGAGAAAGCCAATGGAGGACCGACGCATTTATTCGTGATTTTTCGATGTACATTTTTTTGGAGACTTTTTTTTAATGATGTACATAATGAGTATATCTAGCTATGATACATGTAGTACGTCATCATTTTTTGTGGGTAATTAATGTAGATGGTGGGTATATCTATTTATGCCCCACTATTTTTGTTATGTTTAAGTATGAGACTTTTCATTTGGTCTGCTTGTCAGTAATTTATTAGATGAGATAACTCGCTCTCTCACTCTTTTTTTGTGATTAACTCATCCTCTCTTCCCCTCAATCATATATTGTTGTAAATAATTTTTCGGAGTAGTTCCTTAGAAGATTTATGTACTATTGATAGTACTTGGAAGTAATAATTTTATTTTTCTAGTTTTCTTTCACATTTTAAAGTAACTACTAAATTTATTAATTGTAGGAATAACCCTAAATCTTAACTCCAGCGACTGAGTGTCACGGAGAGAGGCACGAACACCCCATGGGGCACAAAAGTAACCAACGGGAGGTGATCGCATTCTCACGAGGCTCCCGATTGCAGAAAGTAACTAATATAGGCTCGTTTTGGGGTTCAAAGTGAGCGTTAAGGGGTGGAGGAATTCAAAAGAATGACCAAGTGACCCAGGGAGTGGCATAGACACCCCATAGGGCATAAAAATAACATGTGGGAAGTGAGTGCGTCTTATTCGGTTTTTAGATTAGTACTTAAGATATAAGCTCTGCATTTTTTTAGATTAGGACTTACGATATTCAAAAGAATGACTAAGTGATCCAGGGAGTGGAACAGACACCCCATAGGGCGTAAAAATAACATGTGGGAAGTGAGTGTGTCCTATCTGATTTTTAGATTAGGACTTACGATATAAGCTCTCTATTTTTTTTTTGAAGTTACCTATTTGTTTTGTATTTTAGGGCCAACATTAAAGGTTTGAATCTCTCTGCAAAAGCTTATGATGATGACATACAGTCTTCAGCTATTTATGGTGCTACTATTAGCGCATTACTGCCCTTGGGCTTCGACCACTAGAGAAAAAGAAAAAAATGTCGATTAGGAAGAATTTATCGGAGTTCTGTAATATGGTTGATGTTCCTAGGAGAGGTAAACCATTTGACATAAAAGATATTTACACTCCTCGCACAGAAGGAAATTTGTAAGTAATTTTGGTCACTTGTAACATGTATGATATTGTATACTCTTCACATATTTGTTTGAATATAAATGAAGCCACTAGTTTTTATTGTTTGCCACTTGAAAGAAGGATGTTGTCTTTTCTTTAATGCATAATTCTAGGCAATCAAGTAGTTTATATAGTTTATAGTTTGTTGTCTTCACAGTGGCATTCAGATTTTTACCATCGGTTTTCGGTGCCTAGCATGTATCGTGTTTTTTACTATGAATTCCATTAGAGGTAGAGGCAAAGGCATATGCTGCTTTAAGGCTCCTTTTGGTTCACGGGGTTCGGTGCAGGTTGTCATTTGATTTGAAGAATTTGGGTTATGTTGTAACATTATTGATTTGGATGTGGAAATCCATCACAAGTGTGTAAGTATGCATGCGTGCTATCTTAGGTACAAGGGTTCCTTGTCGCCTATATTTTAAATTTACTTATAATTTATTCCATTTAATTTGTGTCTAGGATACAGAGTAATGCTTGCATCAATATTTTTCTCAGAGCACATTCATTATGATTGACATTTTGACCTTATCTCTATAGTATATGTCATGCAATATATCCTATTTCAGTTGGATTGATGCCATGTTTGTGTAGGGATCCAGATAATGCTAAATGTACAAATAGGCATCCTTTGGACCCTTTATCTGCCGCTGAGATCTCAGTGGCTGTTGCAACTGTCAGGGCAGACTAATACAGATTTTGCTTTTCTGACCACTATATATGGAGTTTAGTGTATTCTCATTATTTTCTCAATACAATTATATCTTGATTTATAAGTTCAGTTTGTGTAAATGTCAATCATTTCTAAATATTGTGTGATCTCCCAGATTCATACTTTCTAAAGTTTGTAATTGTTACGGATGTACTGAGATGTAATTGGTGTTAAATCTTTGGATACATTAATTTAATTTATTTTCATGTGTCTTCCAGGAAATGGTGTCACACACACACGCATCCTTGCATAAAAGTGAGGGTCCTTGATGACATTGGTAATGTACTTTAAAAGTGTGTTCTGCATCTGTTTAACCGAAAAGAACAAAATAAATCCTTATTTTCATTTTCTGAAACAAAAGGATTCTATGTTAACTTAGCCCACCTGAATTTAAAGTTTTGTTTAGTGTTTTGTATTGGTAAATTCAATTATTTTTATTCTTGGCGCACTTGATTACTAGAACACTTGTTGTAATTGATAAGCATGATTGATTTCACATTTCTTGTAATTCCACTTTCCAAGAATCGGGTAGAGCATAATGACTTATGTTATAGTTCCATAATTCCAATATTATATATATTATATGATCTTCTTTTGAATTTTTCTATTGAATTTTTGGGAATGGACCCCAACCCAAACACTTGTAGTTATGTCGAGTTACATATGCAACTAGTAATTTTGGTCCTTCAAATATGCTATGAAAGGGGGTATTTGGACCTCTAAAGTTGATATTATGAATTGATTTGAGAAACACTCTTTTCAAATTTCATCTCAACCACTCTAGTAACAAGGATTAAGTCACTGTATCTTTATAATTTAAACATGGAGAAATTCGTGTTGGACATATTGAAGGTGAATTTGTTTGTCTACTGAACTGTTTGGACTGAAACGTTGATACTATTGATTGCTTGATTATTGTGTTTATATGAAGTTGAGAGATTATATTAGAGTAATAATTTGATTGATAATCTTCTTGGTGTCCATTTTTGAGTCTTCATAGAGGCATTTGTTTCTATTCTTCCATATTTTCCATAAAATAGCTCTAGGAATAGTGATAAGTAAGAATTGATTGTTCTAGTGGCTTCGAAGAAATATATAGTTGCACATGAGATCATATATGATTCTATAAAACATGTTGAGATCTTAGAGAAACCTAAATAGGTCCATCAAAAAAAGGCATCATCTATTGTGAATCTTGTTAAAGTAGATGGTAAGCAAAGAGGTGGCGATGTGCCAATTACTCTATACCAAAAAATTGAGTCAGATGTGTCTTTAGGACCCTCTTTTGATGATTAACACTATAAACATTCAATGACTGAGGTAACTGTTAAGATTCTCTTTTATTTACATTAAATTAGGAGGATATTGCCATTTGCTTGTGATAATAAAACATAATGCATTGTAATAATAGTCTTTGTTAAAATAGATCGCAAAATTTAATGTCCAGAATACAGGAGGTAGCAGTAAGGTTGATTGGGATTGTACCTCTCTGACTTTTTACTGACATATGTGTAGATTTATCAAGCTTATGAAGATTGTGGCGATACAACTAGAGAAGTGTCAAGTGAACCTATTCAGAGCATGATGCTGCATGATCCCAAGGTAAAGTAGTTTATTATGTATAAAAGGTGTCAATGAAATTATCCATATAGTATAAATCATGGGCTTAATTGATTGTAATCCTTATGTTTTTTATTTATCACACACGGGGTCGTAATAAATCTACTTTTTTTATGAGTTGTGATGTACTCATTTCAGAAGAGACTGGCCTCTATAAGAAATTTTCACATATTTAATAAACTTTGCCCCGCCTGGCTTCACTTTTTCAACACCCCTTTTGGCTATGAGCCTATATTTATATTTGTTTTTCCCAGTAAGATGGTGGATAACATGGATAACAAAACTTTTGCAGAGCGAGCTTGTAATTAATCACAAGGAAGATCTCCACGTATTGTCTTTTCAATTCAACTATCACGAACATATATGATTCAACAATTATGGTAAGTACTTCATTTTTCCAAGTAGCAGTTACAGATGAGTTGTAAACCACCTATGTTGTAGCATTAAGGTCACCGGTTGTTCAAGAATAGAACTTGAAGCTTTGTTGGCCAGTTCAAATGGGGAGGACACCAGGATTGTAAGATATTGTGAATTATCTCCAAAGGTAGAATTCGAGGAAAATTTTATATCAAACGGGGACGCTTATGTGGTACCCTCTCACAAATCGAAGGATCCCGTTTCAAGTAGGCAATATCAAAATGAACATGGATAAGGACGAGTAGAAAACATTATTTATGCTGCTGATGATGAATGTGATGAGAGTGGTGCTCAGATGTCTTCAGATGACAATAATGAGAATGCTACTAAGAGAGAGTGCGTTGGTGAAGAAGATTGCTCCTGTGAATATCACAAGGTGGAGAGTGAAGGCGAGGTTGAAGGGGGAACCAATGCTCACGATGTTGAAGGAGACATAACACATTTTTCTAAAATAGTGGAGCCTCATACGAAGCATGTCCCTTCGGTGCTACATGATAAAGTGAAAGATTCTCCGATTTTCTATGGAAACAATTCCCTCTACTTGCTTTTTAGGCTTCATCAAAGACTTTATGATAGAATTATTAAATGCGAAAAATGCTTCATCCCTTGAAAAGAAAGGAATGGGTTCGAGTGATGCAACCTCGACTGATTTGTATGCTAGATTTATTAATGCTATTTACAAACTACTGGATGGTAACTTTGATAATACCAAATTTGAAGATGAGTGCCGAGTTATTATTGGTACCCAATCATACGTTCTCTTCACATTAGACAAGCTGATCTCTGAACTTTTCAAATAGCTACATATAATTACAGGTGATTAGATAGACAACAAACTTCTCCAACTATATGCATATGAAAATTCAAGAAAACAAGGGAGATTTGTGGATATTGTCTATTATGAGAATGCCCGTATCCTCCTTCATTATGAGAACATCTACCGAATCGAATGCATATTATCTGCACCAACGCGCTTGTCCATACAGTTTATGGACTATAGGCATGATAAGCCCCAAGTGACTGTTGTTTCTATGGACTATAGGAATAACGCAAATACAAGATGCATGCTGATTGATTTTGCGATAATCTCTGTAGACTAGATTTCTTTGGTAATCCCCAGCAATGCTTCTAGGTCTGTTGTGCATAATGTCTGGTTTCTAAGTTTTGATTTCAAAATCTCCAACCTCGCTATTTCTAGGGTTTGATTTCAAATGGATTTTGTTTTTTGGACTTGTTTCTCATTTCGGATTTAATGAAGGAATGGAATTGGTTGTTGGATTTAAAAAAAAATGTCCTGCTTAATAAGCTCCCGATTTAGTCATAACAGTGACTATAACTAATAATTATTTTTTGTAAGTGATCAGACCGAAATATTGAGGCCTCAATCCCTTGCTAAACCCTTTTGAAATATTTAGGACCCCTTTATACATGCTCTCTCTTGACAGTTTATTTCGTTCTGATTTTTGGTAAGGATTTCGTCCACTTTGATGTTTTATTTCATTTTTCCTATTTCAATATAATATGGATCATCTTAATATTTTAGCATTTATTCTAAAATGAATAGAGAGTAGAGCTACTGAAGTAGAAAGCCTATTAGGATCGGTACGCTATAAACATCTTGTTGCCATATCTTCAGACCTATTACCATAGGTCGAGTGTCAGTAACCTTTTTTGAAGAGTAATTATCTAATCCTTTTGCTCTGGAAGTTGATTGAGGACTTCTATTCACTTTGATAGATGGCGTTGGAAGCAGTGGCATCCAGAATTTCTCACAGTAACCCCAAGTAGTTCACTTTTATAGTATGTAATATGCGCTTCTATTCACTTTGATATATATCTTTAGACGGAATGGTGTCTAGGATTTCATCTTATCTAATAAATAAAAAGACGTTATCAATCAATTTAAACATATCCAAATCATAATGTGTGCCATATAACGTAAAAATATTGAATTTCAAACAATAATCGTGCAACGACCAAGAAAATATGTTTTAACTATTGACAGCTACATAAGCCCTTTCGAGAAATTCATTATTCGAAGGATTTCATGAGAATATTTGTAACTACAACCTAATTTTAAATTATTAGTTAAACAGTGTTTGTATAGAAAAAAAAGGAACTCAAGCCTACATCAGTTAAAAAAATAGATGTAGGCGCAACTAAATATTCCATTTTACTAAAGAAATTAATTTATAATTGAAATTTAAATTTAAATCATTTCTTTAACCCCATATGCTGACAATTTGATCAGGTTCATGTTTAAAAGACAATTACACAAAGTAAGATACATCTAAGATGCCAATAACGATGAAGTTAATCTAATTCTTCAAAATTTAATAACAATATCAATCACCAACACATCACAATATATCATAACACAACAGTCATAATTAATCATACCCTCCGCCAAATAAAATGTATATTGTAAGATTGTGCGTAAAGGGCCTATGATAAGGCAATAATTAGGGATCAACAGCCAGTATTCATGAAACAACTGTTATGCTATCATGTGATTATGCTTCCATGAGAAATAATATAAATTTGGCTAGCTACAACGTGTCAACTAAAACATTATATTTTGCTTCACGATCATATTTTCTACTATCTTCAGTAAGTAGTACATAATATGCTCTGATTTTTTAACTTCGTTAGTACTCTTTAGATGCAGTGTTCAATTATCATAAAGTGAAAATTGTATTTCGTAAATCTTGAAACTACTTGTGCATACATATATGCTAAACAATTACACATTATGGGATCCTATAATTGTGTTCCTGTGCTTGAAAAGACTCATGTTTTTTTCCAAATAAGCAATTATAGCATTCAAAACTCAAAAATGGTTCCCTTTGTTCCTATTTATTCCTTTACCCGATAAGTTTTCCATTTTACTTTTACTTTTTCTTTACCTTGCAGTGACACCTCATTTGGTGTGGGAAACGATTCTTTTAGTACTTTCTTTAGTGAAACCGATTCCGGCAAGCACGTGCCTAGAGCTATATTTGTTGATCTGGAACCCACAGTCATCGATGAAGTTAGAACTGGAACATATCGGCAACTCTTTCATCCCGAGAAACTTATTTCTGGCAAGGAGGATGCCGCAACCCATGGACATTATATAGGTACCATGTTCTTCAACTGAGAAGCAACTATTTTAGTTGTTATAACATTGTTAAATCAGATTCAATTTTTCCACTGGTGTTATGTATGCATCTATACTATGCACCTGTGTTTTCTTTGCATATGTCCAATTTCATTATTCATATTTTTATTTGATGATTTAGAAATAATTTGTTATTTTAGTTATTGGACATTATAAGATTGTGAACTTGTTGAGTTATTCCCTGCATGTATTATTATGTTCAAATCAATGTAGGAAAGCCACAAAAGCCACACTTTCTTGATCCAGACACTAGTAGTGACCTCACTTGGCTTTAATGTGATGCATCATGTGTACATCGTACCAAGGTATTAGTGTGTGATATGATTCATGATTGAAAATGTTGAAGAAGATCCCAATTATCCAGTCCTCCATCGTTTGAGAAAAATCCAATCTTCAATTTAAAGGTCATTTTGCAAATCCATTTTACGCGAAAATTTTAAATCATTTTGCCTAATAATATGCAATTCGTGGATAGAAAACCCAACTATCGCAAAGCAACACTTCTTATGTCGTCCGTGAGTTGCGCAAAATCCAAAATTTACCATTTTTTTTAGACAAAATGGCCCATAGTGATGGAGATGGTCTTAAAGCGTAAACCGATTTGTGTGTGACCTACAGATGTCGACTTCAAGATAATTTTAATTTTAATGATTTTATGTTTGACTTGTAGGCGCCTCATCCTTTGTACAGACCCGGGAATGACCTGGTGGTGTGTGAAGACCCATTGTGTGCTGCCTTGCATTCAGGTGAGAACAATTGTGATGAAGACCCTGACCAATGTGACTACGAGGTTGAGTACGCGGATGGTGGGTCATCGCTTGGCGTCCTCATTAATGATTTCTTCCTCCTTAATCTCACAACTGGAATACGACTTAATCCTCGTCTCTCTCTGTCTGGTTCTTTACTTCACTTTTTTTCACTGACAGTTCTTGTATACGTCTAGGGGCTGAACTAGCTATTTTTTAATCCATTTGTATTCTTCTGTAGTAGAAAAATTACTGATATGTTTGGGGCTAAAGTAATTCCCTAATTGTGATGGACTTTTGCCCCATCTGTATTCTTCTTTGGTTGATTCTATGAGTTAGTGTTAAAGCAACATTGAATTCGACTGGTTACGATTGTCAAACTGAAAAAACTAGTTGCTATTCAAATGACGTGAGGGTTAGTTCTTATTTTTTTTTGTTTTTAGAGGGAGACTTTGACATTGAATAGTTTCGAAGGTGTTGTATGTATCTAGGGCACAAGAGAAAGCCGAGTGTGAACAAATTTTGCATTTGCAGTTTTGAGGACCGAAGAAAGTAACAAATCTTGAAATGCCAGGTACTATAATTATCCACTTTCCTTCTCATATTTTTAAATTCTACTTATATTTCATTTTCCTTATTTTAGTAAATGATGATTCATTTTTTAACTTTGATTGTAGGCCTGAAACATATATGTCAAGAACATTGTTGATGATTTTACTGACCACGTTGTTTCGTTGTCACTGGGGTTGGTGATTGTTGGAACACTCATCAACGTTGTTTTGTTATAACTGGGGTTGATGATTGTTGTGGATGAGAAAGAGTTCGTTGACTGAACAGTGGCTCAGAGTGATAGAGGACTATACCAATCCAATTCCCAATCATTGTCTATAAAAGAGGGGATGTGGTAGGTGTAGTAGGTCGGTGGTTGAAGCTTTTGATGTGTCGGCACAATTTTGCAAAAGCCAATGGAAGACCGACACATTTATGCATTATTTTTTATGTACATTTTTTTGAAGACATTTTTTTGAATAATGTACATAATGGGTATATCTAACTATGATACATGTAGTAGGTCATTATTTTTTATAGATAATTAATGTAGATTATGGGTATATCTATTTGTGCCCCACTATTTTTTTTATATAGACAAATGACTTGGTTTGGTGCATTTTAGGTGTACGTGACCTTAAGTACAAAAAAAATCAAGATTGTTTTTATGTTATTGTAAATTTTGATTTGTGTTTAGATTTATTTGTCAACTATGGCATTAATATTGTTTATTATTTTTTTATTATATGTTTAATTTATGACTCTTTATATTAAACCATCATGTGATGAAATTTTTTATATGACCTTTTTAAAATTTTGAACATCATTTATCATGACGATATTTAAATCAAATATGACATCTTATAGAGTATATTATGATCCTTTTTTGTAGTAGATATGACACTTTTGAGAAAAAAAACTCAAATATAACCGTTATCTAATATGACACTTGTAGACACCCCATTCTAATACCCCACCCAACCTCTCCTTAGGTACCTAGCACCTCCCTTCATCATTGCAAACCCAAGTCATACCCCGGGTATTGACCAAAAGGTCATCGGGCACTCCCAGGCTCCGTTTGACCAAAAATAAAACTCTTCAGCTCGATTGAGACTGAATGAATCTTCTAAGGGCACAGAAACCCCTTTCCAACGGTCCGTACCGTGTGCGATTCTGACTTACCGTGCGGGCGAACGACCCATTTTCCCCCGAAACTGGATCAGGAGGTCACCGGGCGCTCCCAGGCTCCGTTTGACCAAGGTTAACTCTTCAGCTCGATCGAGACTGAATGAATCTTCAAAGGGAATTGAAACCCCTTTCCAACAATCCGCCCCATGCGTGATTATGACTCACGGTACGAACGAATAATCTGTTTTATTCTGAAAGGTCATCAAGCACTTCCAGACCCCGGTTGACCAAAGTCAACTCCCCAAATTGAGTCAAGCTCTTTGGAATATCGAAGTACATCTCCTAACCTTTCCAACGGTCCACCCCGTTACTCGATTCTGATTTACCATGCGGACGAACGATCCGTTTGCGCCTGAAGTTTCCTCGTCCAAAGGACCGAAGAACGCTTCCAAGCCATATTTGATCCAAAGGACTTTTGAAGATCTCTAAAATATCGTTACAATGGTTCACCCCGTGCACGATTCGGATCAACGTTTTGCGCTCTACGATCTATTTTCCGAAGGAACCTGAAAGACACTGTCAAATGGTAGGTCCCAAACCCTGCCTATCGGCAGTGTGCCCAAACACACCTGTCGATTGGCAGGACCAAGGCTATGCCGATCGGCAATGCCCTGGAACTATAAAAAAGAGGTCCTAACCTCATTCCAGGAGGAAAAAATCAGAGATACTTCACTCTCAACAAGCTCATAAAACTCCTCTCGAAGTCAGCGTGATTTCCATATCCAAATCCCTTTTCAACATTCACCTTTCATAATCTTTTTCATCCAACTTGGTGAATTAAGCGCCTTCCATCATCACTCAAGTGCAAGGGCTGCACTCCAACATTCAAGATCAAGCTCAAGATCTCAAGAAGGTCCAACTTTCTCAATCTCTCTCTAAATTCTCCTTAATTTGCATTAATACTTTTTATTGATTAGCACTTTTATTCTCTCATCTCACCTATCCTATATACTTTTTATTTAGTATTATTGCACATCTCTTATTTTCATATAAATAAACCCAAAAGAAAAAAAAAGGTTTGCTCATACATTCCAAATGGTAATTCTCACGCTTTTCTCACTACTAAAACACTTTTTACACACACACACACACCTAGAAGAGAAGTCCCCGATTAAATTTATGGGATAAACCCCACCCCCCATTTTGCATACAAACTACGTGGACTTTGATGCCTCTATAGGCTACGTAGGCGTCTCGGGGTAAAACCCGAGACTTGAGTCCTATTTCTTCCCACTTTTATTTATTATTCCATTTTCTAACTTAATTCTCTTAGATTCTATATCTATATGTATACATATACTTGCTCCTAGTGGCGCATTATTCCGTATGCGTTATCGTTCCATCATAACGATTGACGTAAGGATAATCACGTAAATCCTATTTTCTAATACTACTTTTAGGGATATTCCTGTGGATGACTCACTTTATCTCTTCCATGATACAAGTCAATGATTCCTATCTCTATTACATATACACATGCACACATGTCACGGGGAAATAAAGGAAAATAGCAACAACTCATGAGAGACCATGAGGGAAAAATGGTTGCCTAACACCTTCCCATTTCGTAACTTAGCCTCTGGACCCTTTTTGAATCATTTTTGGTTTCGTATGTATCAGTATGTCTTTGGATGTTGTCCTTCGGGATGGTTCCCCCTTTTCTTTTGTCTGTTTTGAGTAAAATAGACTGGCGACTCCATCTCTCTAAATTTTTTTACCTCATCACCGACACCGGCCGAAGCGCTCCCGAGAGGGATGCACGGAACCAAGATCCGACCTAGAAGAAGAAGACCCCCACTCTTCTTTCGTCTCTCTCTCCCGTCGCGAGGATCGGAGGGGATGGCCGCAGTGGCGACTCCGCTGGGGAAACTATTTTTTAGGGCTAGACTCTATTTATATGGGTGTTATCTTTACTTATATATTCCCCTATTCTACATGTTCCCCTTTACTATTCATGTGTACCTCATTCTTATGCTTCTATTCACACACTTGTAGAAGATTCTCCATGTACACTTCGCACCACGTTCACCTAAGATCGCATATATCTGCATGTTGCACGCATCACCCATCCATACTTGGTGTACCATTGGTATTTGCACTTTGTTCCCTTTTGGGCATGATCAAGAAAGATACTCTCATCATAAGATACTAATAAGGGAATCATGCATGATTCACACGATATCACCAAAGAGCATTATGATTGACCAAATTTTGTCCAGTAACTAGAGGTTCACTTCGTGATGGGTGCTGATCCGGCAGGGTGCAGTTAGCCTAAGCGATATGACTCTCACCTTCCATTGGCCAAGTACCTTCGATGTATATCTAACGGTTCCCCCGTATCGTACCGCTTGACCGAAGTCATGACGGGAGGTATATCGTAAAGAACTTATTCATGTACGTCGAGTATATCAAATTCACTCCCACACGAACCATCCTCACGAGGTATATAGTGAGGCAATTCATGTACACTCAGGTATATCAAATGTATGTCCACACGTACTGATTGCCCTCAAAAGCAAGACGTATGTCGTAGAAGTCACGCCAAAGGGGGGAACCCTTTTCGATTCACCCAACCAAACTCAATACCCGCATATAGGTGTCAAGCCTAAGACACGCATATTAGATTGCTCTACCGAAATTCTGAGTCGGTCTGCCGTCTAAATTTTCGTGCATTTTTTAAAATGGGACCCTTCCCGTGAGCCTGGTTACAAGTCCAACCATAGCTTTGCATATGTTACAAACCCAACTTTTCCAGGCTCGGGTCCCGTTCGGCATTTCATTTTGCATTTAGGAGAATTTAATACAAGTGAGAACATAATAATAATAATAAACATGCTGAGACCCGTCTCCTAAAATATTTCTCCCTTCTTTATTAAAAATCCAAAAATATTTTCCCTTCTTTGTCAAAAATTCAAAAACATTTCTCTCTTCTTTATGAAAAATCCAAAAATATTTTTCACTCTTTTTTCTCAAAAATAAATTCCATTTTACGCCTTCTCAAGTCAATCGCACGCCTTTGGCGTGGCTCCTTATTGGCTTCGGTCTTCAGTCAAATCACCCCGGAGTTCCTTCCGCTCCCCTGCTACTTCTTTCGAGTCCGAAATCCATCCACTTTCCATGGAGAAAATAGATCAAGTACCAGTTGTGCAGCCTGATCTGAAGGCAGTTTTAGCTCACCTCGTGTCCAAGATTGACAACCTCCAGACTGAGGTCTGAGAGATGCAACAAAACCAAATTCCTATTCCTCAAGAGCCGAGGCCCTATTCCTTCGTGCTATGGGTCTACTCGAACCTATCTGGGTTCCCAAAGAGTATCAGTATGCTCCACGTGTCACTCCTTTTAATGGGTCACCGCCTGCCGAGCTTCCTATGCCGAACATTGCCCAGCCTGGGTCTAACTTGCCTGTGATCATTGATTCGAAAGAGGAAGAATTGAACAAGGTCAAAGAAGATCTCAAGATGCTGACTAAGAAGTTCAACCAAGTTAGAATCTCTGAAAATTACATGGACTACACCCACATGTCTCCTTATCCTAAGGCAAGGTAGCCCGAGAAGTTCAAGATGCCAAATATCAAAAAATTCGGAGGAAGTGGACCACCGATTGTTCATCTTCGTAGTTATCATCGTTCCATGACTCTCCTAGGGTCTTCTAAAGAGCTGATGGCCCAATTATTCCAGCAAACTTTGAAGGATAGTGCTCTCCGATTGTTTTTGTCTCTCGAAGAGTCCAGAATCCGTAATTGGGAAGATGTAGCCCGTGAATTCATGTTACAGTACAAATATAATGAAGAGCTTGAGGTCACCCGCCGTGACTTAAAGCTGCTCAAATAGAACTCTGGGGAATTAGTCAGTAACTTCATAGCCCGATGGAGGGAAAAGGCAGTCACTATGACCAATCGGCCATTCGAGGAAGAACAAGTCAACATAGTGAAGAAGAACATCTTGCCCCATGTCCGAGCAATCATGGGCGGACAATATTATCCCCACTTCCGAGCTCTCAGAGAAGAAGGAGCAGAAATCGAGGAAGGTCTTGCCAAGATAGAAGTTGAACCAAAAAAAGTGTCCGGACAGTTCACTCTCAAAAAATATGACAAACCTGCCTGTTGATTCGTATCAAATATTGCATATTTCCATCTTATATCTTTACGCATACTAGCGCTTTTACGGTCCATTAATGCCTATATTTATTCTCATTAACCAGAAAACTTTGGATTTGGATATATACATGTTTTATAGGGGTTAATTGTGCTTTTGTAGGTATTGGAACACTAAAAGTGAGGATCTGTTGCATTTTGGAGAAATTCTGTCGTCGGACGCTACTTCAAGGGAATTTTAGTAAATTCACATTTCATCTTCAGCTCATGGAATTTTCCACAGATGCGTAGTTCATCAATCAAGCTTCTCTTGGTCGCAAACGGTGCTCGATTTCGAGTCCGAACGATGAAGTTATGTTGTTTCTGCTTGTAATTGTGCTTTTGTAGGGGTTAATTATGCTTTGGTAGGTATTGGAACGCTAAAAGTGAGGATCTATTGCATTTCGAAGAAGTTCCGTCGTCGGACGCTACTTCAAGGGCATTTGAGTTAATTCACATTTCATATTCATCTCATGGAATTTCCACGGATGCGTAGTTCGTCGAGCAAGCTTCGTGTGGTCGCAAACGGTGCGCGATTCCGAGTCCGAACGGTGAAGTTATGGCTGTTTCCGTTTGTAACCTTTTCTCCCTCTTCATGGACCAAAGAGCTACCAAAAATAGAGTGTCGGTCGACCGCGATTTTTCATTTTGCCGTGGAAAGGAGACAGTGTGCCTCAAATTGAAGGCGCGGTCGACTGCGCCCCTGCGACCGGTCGACCGCGATTACCAGATATTTTGGGATCTTTTCCTTTTCTTTTCTTTTTCCTTTATTTCTTTTGTAACTTACTATATAAAGGAATTTTGGTTACTATTTTCAGATACTTAGATAATAATAGGTTTTAGGTTAGTTTAGCTTAGGGTTTGGGGATTTGAGAGCTCTTATTACTCCTCTCTTGGTTTATCACCCTTTAGGGTTTGTAATTGGTACTTTCATCTTCCCTCTCCATTAATATAAAATGTATTTCCTTATTTTCTTTCTTTGTAGTTAATTTACATGCTTTCATAATTAGGTTTACATGTTTTATTTACATGCTTTGATTTAGTTGCTTTCTAGTGTAGATTTACCGCGTTTATTTACCACTTTCCTTTACCGCATTTTTAACATGTTTTCTAGCTAATTTAGTCTAGGTTGTGCCGGATTGAACTCATACCGGGTTGATGTGTTACTTTGCTTTGGTGATGGAGTTTAAGGGTCTATTTTAGGTGCGTTGTCCTAGTTATTACGCCTAGGGGATTTGACGGGGCATATCATGTATGTTCCATGCTTACGACCTTGCGTCATAATTTCTGGGTTATTTGTTGACGCTAAAATAGTATTAGGCTTTTATGCGGATTTAGGCGCGTCACAACCCTTGATTCAATTAACTGTCGAAACAAGACGCATTCGTAATAACTCGTCTACCCATGTAACCATTTTATACGAATTAACTCGGGTGAGGGATATTCAACGCAACCATCTTCCTGGCTTCCTCTAACTCCTCCTATTCGGTAGATGAATAATAGCATTCCCGAGCTACTTTCTGATCGCCCTTCACAGCTCCAACTCTGAGATTGGTCGGAAACTTCAAGCATTGATGTACCATGGATGGCACTGCCTCGAACTTCTTCAGGCCTACCCTCCCCATGTTGTAGGCTGATTGGACATTTTTGTCCATTACGAAAACGCGTACTTTTTCAGTTCTTCAAGCAGGCCAGGTACCCATAAGCATATCCAACTTGATCGTCCCAAGTAGAAAGACTTTCTCGCCAGTGAAACCAAGGAGGGGCCTGTGATATGGCTCCAACTGGGCTAGCTTCAAATTCAAGTTGTCGAAGCAAGGGTAGAACATGATATCTGCGAAGCTTCTATTATCCACCACTACTCGTGAAATCACCACATCCTTCATCCTCATCTTGATCACCAGGGGGTCATCGTGAGGGTACAAGACACCTTCCAAATATTTTTTAGAAAAATCGATGACCAGTTTATCCTTATTCACCTTTCTCGGGCGGTCGACCTCTGCCAGATTTATGCGTTGTATATAAGAATAAGCTTGGGCTCATTGAGGTAAGCTTTCCTTTCAACAGTATGATCTCCACCTCCTGCATCTCCACCTATAATCACATTACATTCGAATGATCCAAAATGAATTAAAAGTACCTCGCGTTAGGGTTGCCTTGACTTTTTGGCGAGATCGTGGTCATCCTCTGGATCATCTTCATGATCCCTCTTCTTATCGTCTCTTGGTCGGTGAGGAGACTTCGACCTTTGCCTTCCTCTTTCGCTAGTCTTCCCACCATTCTGGCGATTAACAAACTTACTCAATTTTCCTCGCCTAATGAGTGCTTCGATCTCATTCTGGAGAGCTATGCCACGCTTGGTCGTATGGCCATGATCTCTATGGAACTCGCAATACTTGGACTTATCCCTCTTGTCGGAGACTGCCCTCATTTTCTCCGGCCAAGCTAGCTCCTCGTTGTTCTTGATTTCCTCTAGAATATTGTTTATATCCACCTTTAAGGGAGTATAATTCCCATACTTCCTCAACTGCTCTAGCGTCTCCTTGACTTTCGACTACTTGCTACCCCCGTTGTGTTTTTTATCCTTCCTCTCGGTTTTACCTTCAGCTTTTGTCTCTGCTTTTGTGTCAGCATTCTTCTTCGCAGCCATGGCCTCTTCGCCATTCATGATCTTAGCTGCTTTTTCCATCAGTGCTGCCATGGACTTTGGGGGATCTTTGGCCAAAGTATAATACAACTTAGTGGGTAAAAGACCACTCATCAGAGCTGTGATTGTTGTCTTCTCTTCGTAGTCAATTACCTCAAGTTTCTCGTTATTAAAACGAGTGATGTAATCCCTGGTGCTCTCTCCGATTTTTCGCCTTACACTCAATAGGTGTGCTACTCTCTTAACGTGCTTCACACCAAAATAGAAATTTCCTATAAAGAGCTCTGCCAATTGATGAAAAGTAGCAATCTGCCCCTGAGGAAGGTTATTGTACCATATTTGGGTTGACCCAGTGATGGTTCTGGAGAATGCTCTGCACCTCATCTCATCGGGAACGGCATAGATATCAGTAGCAGCTTGGTACTGCTCTATGTGGAGGACGGGATTAGTTTTCCATCATACTTAGGCATCACTACAGGAGCGTTAAATTTTGATGGCGTGGGAAAATCCACAATGGCCTGTACAAAGGGTGATCCTTGGACAAAGGTTCTTTGGAGAGGGTTCTTGGCCTTAGCCATTTCCCCTAACCTGTCTTCCAACCTCTGAATGGAGCCCTTCCATGACTTGTTTCCAGCCTCAAACCTATTCGCCCGAGCAATAGATCGCGCTGAATTCTCCTCTTCGGATCCTTCATTACAAGTTGCTAGTCGTGACTGGGCAGAACCTTCCCTTAGATTATTTGGTCGTTGAGAATTTCTCGACGCGGTCCTAGAGGGATTTCCATTCCTCTTAGGGCCCAAACGGTCAAAGGGAGAGTCTCTACTCAACCTCTCCAGAGCGCTTGTTCATTCTGGGGCTAAAGTAACATTTCGTTGAGAATCTGTAGCTCTTATAGAAAAGGTCAGGCCTGGCTGATATGAGGGATCATTGGTCCACTCGGTATGATGAGGGTCGGTGTGTCTGGACTGAGGAACATCTGGGAATAGCGTACGTCTGGTTCTTGAAGATGTCAAATGGGTGTTTCTCTGAATGCTTCGTTGTCCTTACTGGGCAAGCGCTCCATTACAAACAGTTTGAATGAGTTGACGCATGGTCTCTTGCATATCTGTTTGCCCTTAGGCTAAATTGGCCACTATATCGGTGAGATCTTGAATAGTTGGGGGAGCAGAAGGATTGGGGGGAACTCGATCATTGTTCCTGTTACTGGATTCTGGGATCTCAGCCATTTGTGATGAATGTTTTAGTGAAAACGCTACGTAAATTCCTTCCCATAGACGGCGCCAATCTTTTATAAATTAATTAGATCAAATCTAGTTTTTTACATCAACAGATTGGCATCGTCCGTGGGAACGAGTTTACATAGCGTTTTCACTAAAACATTCATCACAAGTGGTTGAGATCCCAGAATTCAGTAATAGGAACAATGACCGAGTTCCCCCTAATCCATCTGCTCCCCCAACTATTTAAGATCTCACTGGCATAGTGGCTAATTTAGCCCAAGGGCAAACAGATATGCAAGAGACCATGTGTCAACTCATTCAAACTATTTGTAACGGAGCACCTGCCCAGTCAGGATAATGAAGCGTTCAGAGAAACACCCATTTGTCATCTTCAAGAACCAGAAGTACGCTATTCCCAGATGTTCCTCAGTCCAAATGCACTGACTCTCATCATACCGAGAGGATCAATGATCCCTTATAGCCGGGTGGACCTCTTCTATAAGAGCTACAGATTCTCAACGAAGTGTTACTTAGCCCAGAACGAACAAGTGCTCTAGAGAGGTTGATTAGAGCCTCTCCCTTTGACCGTTTAGGCCCTAGGAGGAATGGAAATCCCCCTAGGACTATGCTGAGAAATTCTTAACGACCAAATAATGTAAGGAAAGGTTTTGCCCAGTCACGACTAGCAACTCGTAATGAAGGATCCTAAGAGGAGAATTCAGCGCGATCTGTTGCTCGGGCAAATAGGTTCGAGGCTGGAAACAACTCATGGAAGGGCTCCATTCAGAGGTTGGAAGACAGGTTAGGGGAAATGGATAAGGCCAAGAACCCTCTCCAAAGAAGCTTTATCCAAGGATCACCCTTTGTACAGGACATTGTGGATTTTCGCACACAATCAAAATTTAAAGCTCCTGTAGTGATGCCTAAGTATGATGGAAAAACTGATCTCGTCTTGCATATAGAGCAGTACGAAGCTGCTGCTGATATTTATGTCGTTCCTGATGAGATGAGGTGCAGAGCATTCTCAGGAACCATCACTGGGTCAGCTCAAATATGGTACAACAACCTTCCTCGCGGGCAGATTGCTACTTTTCATCAATTAGCAAAGCTCTTTATAGGAAATTTCTATTTTAGTGTGAAGCCCGTTAAGAGAGTAGCACACCTATTGAGTGTAAGGCAGAAAACCGAAGAGAGCACCAGGGATTACATCCCTCGTTTTAATAACGAGAAACTTGACGTAATTGACTACGAAGAGAAGACAACAATCACAGCTCTGATGAGTGGTTTGTTACCCAATAAGTTATATTATACTTTGGCCAAAGATCCCCAAAATCCATGGCAGAACTGATGGCAAAAGAAGCTAAGATCATGAACGCCGAAGAGGCCATGGCTGCGAAGAAGAATGCTGACATAAAAGCAGAGACGAAAGCTGAAGGTAAACCAAGAGGAAGGATAAAATATTTAGTGGAAGTGATGGACGGAAGCGACCACTAAAAACACAAAGGGAGATTCAAATATTTAGTGGTTGCTGTTGATTATTTCACTAAATGGGCGGAAGCTGAGCCTCTCACTGACATGTCGTATGAAAAGGTTTACCAATTTATTTGGAAGAATATTATTTACAGGTATGGTCTGCCGCATGCTTTCATTACTGACCATGGTACACAATTTGATAATGAGGAGTTCGCTGCATATTGTCATCAATCTAATGTCCAGAAGATCCACTCCGTACCAGGACATCCTCAGAGCAATGGGCAAACTAAAGTGACGAACAGGAATTTGCTAAACTGTTTGAAGAAACGGCTGGATAATGCAAAAGGAAATTAGATTAACGATATACATTTTATGTTATGGGCTTATCGTACAACACCCCGAATAGCCACTGGGGAATCGCCTTACATGATATCCTTTGGAAGTGAAGCAGTTATACCAGCTAAGCTGGGCCTGCCACTCACAGGGTGCTTAATTTCAACTCTTCTGTAAGCGATTTGATGAGACACTTAGACTTGGATATGCTCGAGGAAGTTAGAGAAGATGCGTCAATCAGGAACACAGCTTACCAACAATGAACTGCCATGTTTTATAACAAAAGAGTGAAGAAATGTGATCTCAAAGAGGGGGACTATGTGCCCAAGAAGTTGATTCAGAAGCATAATAAGCTAGAGGCTAACTGGCATGGGCCCTACCGAGTAACGACGGTTGTTCGTCCTGGGACCTACAGAATAGAAACTTTAAAGGGAGAAGAATTCAAAAATGAGTGGAATGCGGAGCACCTGCACAAGTATTATCAGTAATACAGATTCGCATGTACCCCGTTTCTTTCAATATGAATAAAAATGATGTTTTTCCATATTCCTTTTTGTTCAAAAAGTTTTTTTTCGGAGTACTAGTGCTACACACCACACCAACTACGGTGTGGTCATTTCTCATGTTGAGGTATTGGTACCCTACTATCGAGCACGATCCTAAGATAACCAATCTAGCTTCTTTGTATGTAAAACATCTTCCTATATCAGTCAACTATAATATATCATTTCTTCCTCAGTGTTGTAGTGAAGATCCCACTCTACACCCTATGTAAGGGTTGTAGAGATGTCGAGAATGTATGATTTGGTGGCACTTAGATCATATCACGAGTTAATGGGCAGTTCCTAGAATTCAGGGATAGTTTTCCTCCCATATAATTATTGTTATATCTTATTTAATTTTCAGATATTGGGTTGTTGGCTAGCCATGTTGTTATGTTATACAATGGAGGCTACTATAGAAGATGCCTCAGCCATTTGTTTCCTAGCAAAAGCCTAGAGACTATCTTTGAGATCTTGGACAAAAATGGAATGGGGACACATGTATTGATCTTTATAAAGTGAGACCCATCTTAAGGGTTAGATACAACTTTAGGATTTAAAAAGTACAACATATTAGTGATTTGTAAGGCTTTCTATGTATGCTTCTCCTTAATCAAACCTATACTCCTCAAATAGTCTATCTAACATAGTCGTTGTAACCCCTCGACTGAAGCTTACTATATGGTAGGATTCACGAGTTATCAGTAACATGATTTGGTCTACTATAAAGTCTACGAAATCTTCTTATTTTACATTTAAGGATAACATGGAGTGTACCATTCAATCAAGGTATACTGAAGAGGGGTTTGTTCGAAAACATTTTTTAGTTGTGGGAAGTTAAGAGTCTTTGATCTTCTGGTTCGATGATGGAAATTATTGTCTTGAAATCAAGTCCACGAGTTTTCTGGGTATAGTGCCATTCGAGAGTGATAATGAATATGATGGTTAGATCGGGCAGTAGGTTTGTGATGAGCACTGAGGGATCAAAGTCCACATAGTCCCAAGATGTCATGTTGATCTTAGGACTGTGTTTTTTTACTGGGTTAATAATTATATTGGCCTTTGGAGATCCTAATGTAGAGATGAACCATTTTCCATTGAGATCTAGCACGAAATCTCGAAGGCTGAATCAATGATTAGTAGTATGACTTGTAAATTTATAATACTCAAAATGTTTATATGTGCGATGATGAAGTGGTTACGCATTAGGTGGAGGCTTGTACGTTGGGGAAATAAGTAACATTCCCTTTTAAATCCTAGAATAATATCCCTATAGTGGATTAAAGTATGGTCATCTTGGGTTAGAGGTTTGTGGTGCAGGTGTTGCTGACCAAGGTTACTTTTATGGTGAAGATACCACATTGAGTGGTGTGGAACACATAAAACCATTATCCAACGTATTGGAGATGAACTGACTAGCTAGATTTTTTACTTCGGTATCCAACTGGGTATTCCTAAGAGAGAGTTCCTCTTCTATTTTATACCCTACATGCATGACGTATTTGAAGTGCATGATGTACTAGTTCTAAAATTGCTCATGGTAGATTGGTAAAATATTTCTATACATAATGCTAACATGCTTATCTTCTGAGGGCATTCGATCATTAGTGATATTCAATTCCACTAATGGGTCACGAAAGTCTTTATCCCATTAGAAGAATCTTGGCAGGTGAGCTGTAAGTATCGTCTTATTATCCATGTGTCATCATTGTACTGTTATTAGTGATTGAATCCTATATAAACATTGGTCCAGGTTTGGATATGGGCATCCTCGATAGATAGAAACCACTTGAGTTCTCCCCGGAGAAGGTATGTCAGAACATTTGGGTTGTGACATTATCATCAACTCTTTGTACTTGCGAGAGAATATAATTGCTCTATTGGATCATGGGTTTTCCACTCTTGTGAACTTCTCTACTTTTGGTATTTTAAAGTTTGAAGGGATCATAGCTTTTTAGTATAAATAGAGTCGCTAAATCTCTCCAAGTTCATCGATAGGTTTAAAGTTAAAAAAGTTAGCTCGTAAAGCCTTAATCTCCTTCTTAAGGATGGCGACATCATCAAGTAGGAGATTTTTAATTATGGTCTCAACTTTTGATACGGACGCGTCCTTTAGACCAATAAGGGAGAATGGGTTAACTGGCATGCGGTTGGCATTTCAGCTACATTAGGAATGTCAACGGTCTCTGAAGTGGTTGGCTATTACTGTGTGAGAATATATATGGTGGGTTAATCCATAATACTGTTATTGGTAGTATGGATATGATCATGACACAGTGCCCAAACATTATCCTCTATTGATAGTGTTATTGTAAGAATTTTTATGATCACATTGTGAAGATATTAGGGAGATACCTCTTCAGCCATGGTATGGGAAGTCTTGTGATTCTTCGAATAATCCTTCGATATAACTTAATTCTTATTGCCAAGTAATACTTGGATGAACTTTGCATTTTCCTTTCCTCGTCACTGTGGTGTGGCGTAGGTCGAAGAGAAGGTGTGTTGTGACAGTGAATCCACTATGGTATGCTTGCAATGAGCATACAGTGATGGTGAGCTAAAATTTCCTCACCCTGATGTGTCTGATTGGCCATAGGGTGAGGTTGATGATGGGATGTGTCTTGTATTCTACATATATGAAGCAATGAAGCTAAGAAGAAGAAAGACGGGAAAATATACACATAACCTCTAACACATGGAAAATAGTTAGCCCTCAAATGGTATTTTATCTTTTTTTTCAATGAATGAATGCCTTATGAGGATCCGTTACAAGGAGAGACAAATAGACTTATGGAAAACAAACACAACCAAGGGTGTATCCTACTCTCGATGATGACGCAGCCTCATGGCACACAAGCATAATCCATTGGTGCATTCCTTCTCCTTTAGGGGTTTGCGGTGTCGTAAGAGTTAAAAAGAGTGTAAAGGGCATACATATAGAATGGTTACCCTTGAAAAAGGAGGTGTATCACTCCATGATGAATATGTACTTAATTTTAATGCAAATTTCATTTGATAGTTCCAATAAGGTTCTTTTATAGAAGCATCTCGTGTTTTTTAAGTCAGAGTTTAAGTACCCTTCGGTTATCTTTAAGTGGTATATTATCTTCTTTCAAGGAGGGAGATAATGATATTCAAAGACCTTGGAGGGACATATATAACCATTTTGGAAAATAATTATTAATTTTATCATAATGTATAATGCTGACGCCTATGTTGAGTTGATGCAAGTAGTCGTAATGTTGGGGGGTAAGACCCTCATGTGACAAGCCCCTATATATACTCCCCAAACTTTAAAAAATGGTGTTTGTTGGTACATGGTAGGATGTTGATAGAGCCATAGGTAATAGTCTATAGAAGGTAAGAGTGTATCGTGAATAGTCAGTTTGCCTATAAGTATTCCTTAGGTAGCTTATCCCGGCAAAATGGTATGCAAATATGTTGTGAAATATCGAGTGAACGTAGTGAAAGTGCACCAGCAATCAATGTTCTAACTCATTTAATTAAGTTTCAATTTTTATCCCAAAAATCCTAACTCTTGCAAATAAACTTAACAGGTGAATTAAATAAATTCAAGCATGCAAGTCAATCACAAATATGAGGAAAAATTCCCCAAAGAGGCAAAACCATTTTTATTTCACTCTAATTCGTAACACTTATAATTACAGAGAAATACAGTGAAACACAAATACCCGCAGGCATCGGTTCGTTGTCGTCAGCAAGAGATCTCGCAAGAGCTCCAAGTGAGCAGTGGAGAACAACCTTCTTCTCCACAAGAATACTCTATATGAGTAGAACAAACAATCTAGTGTTTATAAAGATTCACACATGTATTTAGGAAGGATTTGTGAATAAAAAAGGATTGAAAACCTTGAAAAATGAAGTCAGAAATATGCAGCAGTTCTACAGAAAACAGAGGTTCAAAGACTTGAGAAACGTGTATACAGAACACTGCCATTTATATTAAAATCGAGGCGACGCGTCGCTCGAATGACGAGGACTGTCGCTCGAATGAAAAAGCCAATCGCTTGAACGACTTCGCGTGATAGTTGCATGTCGCTTGAACGACAGTGCGTCGTTGCTCGAACGACGTCAGCGTCAAAAATTTTCTCGCCTCTACACTTAGAAAAAATTCTTTCTACGAAGGAAAACATTTTGAAACCTTAAAAAATCTTTTCTAAAAATTCCCAAATAATTTTGTAACCATTAAAAACTCCAAATTAATTATTTAACCATTAATGCAAGTGGAGTCGTGGAAATGTTGAATGTTGAAGACGTACGTTGCACGATGCTTAGTGATTATGCATTACGCGCGTATGAAGATAATGGGAGTGTGATAACTTCGGATCCAAATCGATGCCATCATGGACGTGTGACACCCCAACTAATTAAGTACCGGGTAGCTACTCCTTTATTAAATTAATACAAAATGCCAAGTTGGTTCAGTTCATAGCATCACTGTCGAAAACATTTTTTTTTTATATTTACTAACCACCTAGTATTTAAAAAGTGAGTTGTCCATTTTAAATTAAATCCGATTAACATGCGATAAATAAATTAGGAAAAGTTAACGTAACCAACACAATATAGTCACAATAGAATAAACATCCAATAATAATGAGTCTGGAGGAAAACTCCTCACAACAAACCAAATTCCGAAATAAATAAATGCATAGTCTGCATCACTAAATTAATTACAACCCAAAGTCTGAAATAACTAAATAAGTAAGATGTCTCTAAAAGGAATGGGCAACATGCCCAACAAATGATAAAAACTGATAATGGAGTCAAGATCATAAATGGAGGCGTCTACTGTCAAGGTCATGTAACTTCCACAGCAGCTACAGCATGTCACCTGAGTAGACTCCTATGCATGGTGTCCTTGTGGCTGGGCACCTAAAAAGGTTTTTACAAAAAAAATAGATTTGAAAGCAAACGGGTCAGAGCCCGATTGTGAAAATAATTTAAAAATATGCAAGTGTTTAATATCATTAAACAGGGAATATAAAGTACATGATAGTGTGTGCACTCACATGAGTTCCTCACCTCTCAACTAATTGTGCACTCCAATCGTACCCGTACCCATTCTAACTCCCATATCTAACTAGTCCATTGTTAAATCTAACATTTCTATATGATATCCAATTCAAATCCCAACATCTTATATTTAATAGAGTATTGTACCTTATTACACAGTTTCCCCACTTTAGCACTACAATTTATTAGAAATCTTATATTTTCACTTTACAAACCGTTGCTACTATTCATACTCACAATTATTCACGACAATCCATTTCAATCAACAGTATATTATTCTTACCAAAAATATACAATACTAGCACCCCGAGACTAAGCTGCGGTGCTCACATACTCTGCTATCAAATCCCGGTACATCACGTACATGAGGACCACGTATTCCGAATCTCTCAGGAAACATTTCATTAACAACAATCACAAACAATGGAGGTGAACATAGTTCACATCACATGGGTCACGCACATACCTACACTCCCATGATCAGCAGACTTATTAACTTCTCAATAAGCCCTTCTCTGACCTATGTCCTCGAGGTACCAATCTAAATCCCCCCCCCCCCCCCCGTAGGCACACAAAGATTAGATGGCCCTAAACGAACGCCAATCTCCCATGATAGCAAGTACGGTAGGTATGTCATACACAGATAATTACATATACTAAGCATTCACACATCTTAGATATCGTAATATTTCATTAGTGGTATACTTCTCGTTCTTATACCAACATTTAGTGTTATACAACTCACAAGTCCCCGGTTTATATGTATTTAAGTTATCAACTCTTCTCACGTCGTGATTAGTTACTCGCTTCCCAATCCACAAATGTCATCCGGTTCAAGACACTATTCTAAGTTTTACTCCTCAATGTACCCAATCTCCCATCTATACCCACTAGTTAATAAGGGAAGGTTATCTCACCATTTAAATAAGTCTACGGGATACTAGAAATCAATTCAGGCCAAAAAGGCCATTCTGTCAACTCGTTATAAGTCTCGTTCGAACGAGGTCGTTCGAACGAAGGGCTTCGAACGAAATACCAACTCGTTAGAAGTCATACTGTCATCTCGTTAGAAGTTCGTTCGAACGACCTAGGCATGTCTTCTAACGAGATGGCAGTTTCAGCCCATAAATTCCCAAATCCAATTTTCTCAATTCTTCTCTCCTCTAAATCCACCCTAAGACCATCCAAATTATGTTTTAACGTTTATAAATCATTCCTAATCACCCTAGATCATTCCCTAACATATTTTAGGGTTCAATTCTTACTAACCATCATGGAATTAATGTAAATCTCCAATTATTTCCCCAAACCCTATGAACATGAACTCCTAATTTTCTTATGCCCAAATACTCATCAAAATCCGTTTTTAAATCATCATATATAACTCTTCAAATATTAAATCAGTCCATTATCATACTACATGCAAATCCTAACCCAAATTCAAAGCTTCTCCAAATATTTCATGGGTTTTCTTCAAAAGTTTCAATACAAGGTAATTCCTACACTAAACATGGAAGACATATTCAATGCATTAAAAATACTAAATCACTTGCCGTAGATTGTTCTTCAGAATTTGATGTTGAATGGTGAAGGTTGATCTCTCCCCTTTCTGTACAGATTTTTTTTTCCCCAAGGTTAAAGATGGTGGTTATGGGTTTTCTTTTGGGAACCTCTTCCAACTCTTCCTATAACTCCCGTAGCCCTCTAACTTGCCAAATTCTGATAATGGGCTTAGTGGGTTCCTAAATAATGTATAATTAACTCCTAAAATTCGTAGGCTTTAATCCCCAAAATTTCAAAATTACCAAAATACCCTTTTAAGTTGCCGGTATGGCCCAAAAATGCCCCGGGACCCAAACTAAACCCCCGGCTAGTGTTTTCTGACTATTTTGACCCTTCCAGACTCGTTGGCGCACTTAAAATGACCATTCGGTTGATAAAAATAAAATTCACTTTTTAATTCAAATAATTACATTCCTGACGCGACTGACACGCGCGTCCCAACTAAATTTCTCAAATTGTCGTATTTCAGTCTCACGACAATTTTAATATTTTCAATATTCATATATTGCCATATATACACATCATAATCAAATACCAACTCACATCTCGTTAGTATTTATATCCGGATTAATTTTCAATTAATTCACATTTAATTTAATTAATCCCTTAAATAAATATCAATAAAATTACGGGGTATTACAGGACGAACTTGTTGACGTGACGAATGTAGCGGTATTAAACATTCTAAGTGTGATCTAGGACACACAAAAAACTTCCTAGATTCTGATATCAATTTATAAATGTGATGATCACTTAAATAACCTTTGATACCAAATTGTGAATGCGTGGTATGATACTAATTAAATCGAATTCGCAAATTTCCAAGATAACCTCATTTAATCGGTGTTAATTTTTAATCCAATTTAATGCAGTCTTAAAACCTGCATCTAGGTGTAGTGGATCATGCCAACACAAACAAATATGAATTGTTGACTCACAGATTTCAGGAAAAATCGTCGAAGGGAAAAACCTTTTATTTCATTACAAGTGAAATCTGCAAAGAATTTACCACAACAAACTCTCATAGTCCGCAACCTAAATCAGTAATGAATCAACCTCAGAAGATCCACAAAGACACGCAGTCCAGTCAGACCAGGAACACCCACGAGTACTTGATAAGCACCCAAAAGTGTCTATTTTATACCCCGAATAGATGCATTTTAGTCACTCGTTTTAATTAAAATTAGTCTTATGTTCATATTTTATCATTTGGCAGGTCAATACGCAGTCGCAATGTTAAATAATGATAAATCCAGTCAATTGCGATGCAGAAGTGGTCAAAAGCTTGCATCAAAGAAATCCAAATAGACTGTGAAGTGAGAAGTCCATTCTGAGCTTGTCCCGAAACTGTGCCGTAACCTTAATCTAGCCCAGACTGAGCTCAGTCCATTCCCCGATCCCGGTGTGTGTTGAGTTTGTATTTCATATTATTTTTAGATTTTTATTTTGAGTCGTTTTATTTTTAGGATTTTTTTTTTTTATTTAGTATAATTTTATTTTGATTTTGATTTTTATTAGTTTTTAGTTTTGATTTTATTTTATTTTGTCTTATTTTATTAAGATTAGTTTCTAAGAGTTTATTTTTAGTCTTTAGTTTTTTTATTAGATTTTTAGTGTTCATTTCTTTTATTTTATTATTTGAATTTTATTTTTTAGATTAGGATTTTATACTTAGTTAATTTTTTTTTCGTTTGTTAGTTTTATTTTGAGTTTATTTTTTTATTTTTTTTTAGGTGTCCAAAATAAACACATATCCAAACACACTAATACACACAAACCAAACCCCTCGCCCACACCAACCTACCATACACCCTCATACACAATAAAACATCCTAACCCATCTTCTTCAACCTCCCAACCCTCTTTCTCTCTCCTCCATTACAACACCTTGACCAATAACAAACCGCCAAACCAAAGCCCAAAACTGCCACCAGAAATCCGACGGCCTACCCACGATCCCTCTGACTTAAACCCGTCGCCAAACCTACCATATCCACCCCTCCGGCGGCATCCTCACCCCTTATACCTCCTGAACCAACACCGGATCTCCGTCACCAACCCTCCATCGGACCTGCCACCAAAATCGGCGCCGACCCGACCCCCCTAACCCGCGAACACAACCGGCGAAACCATCTGGCCAGCTAATAAACCAACTCTGGTGATAACGCCTGAACCCATTTCCGACCCAACCCAGCCATGGCAGAACCGAGCCCAACTCGCACCAGCCCCAAACCGAGTGCTCTCCAACCCGAAACCCCAACCATTCAACCATCTCAAACCAAAATCAAATCCCAAAAAAATCGGAACCTCACATCCTTGACTTAGCCATCTCCAAATCTCAAAAATCTCTCCTCCAAAAAAAGCTTCGTGACTTATAAAAAAACAAGAGGCAACAACTTATAAAAGAGGACTCTCTCAGCACAAAAGAAAGACACAGATACAGAACATGAGAGACAGAAAAAGAAAAAAAGAGGGTAGAAAAATAGTCAGAAAAAAAGAAGAAAAATATAATCTAGAAAAAATTATAGGTTCACTTTTTATTTTTGTAATCCAATCAAATTTTGTTACAAGTTTGGGACGTGTGTTCATGCACACAGTTGACACAAGAAATTATTACGTATCGTATTTCTTTCTCTTTCTCTTTAGTTTCTTGTTTGTTAATTGTGCTTGTGCTGAAAATTTAATCATGTCTGGCTAAACACCACATTCAAGGGGTGGGATGAAACGCGTATGTTGAATTTTTTTTATTTGAATAATGATTCGTTGATGTGTTCTAGGCTAATTAAATTGGGAAAAATCACACATTAATTTATGTAACGAGAGTTAATAAATTAATGGTGCAAATTAATATTTTATTTTTGGATTTCACTTAGAGGTAAGTATTATTCTTAAATTAAAATATTAATTCTGTGTATGCAATTCAAAGATTCGTACAAATTTTAATAAATTAATCTTAGCAGATATTTTATTGAAATGAGTGTGAATCTTATTTTTTTATGTTGTCACTATTCCTGATTTAATTGCTGAAAAAGATGAAATTGAATTTAAGATTGTAATGAGAGTTAAATTTTAAATTCAATATTATTTTGAATTATTCAATTGAATAATTAGGATTTTAAATTAATTTGACTACGCACTGTAATCTCACCTCTTGTTTCTTCTCATAAAGTCTAAACTAGATTACTTTATAAATTTTCATAGTCTTTTTAGTTGCATAAATTTTCGTTTCCTCCCTTGAAAAATTATTTTTACAATATAAAAATAAAAAGAAAAACAAGTAAAAAATTTAAAAAACACAAAAATATTTTTAATAAAAATTAGAATTGCAAGTTTTCACGATTACAGTTTCAACGCTAGAAATTGGATTGATACCCGAATTTGCCACGATACTAAATTTTTAACAAGTTTTGTAGGTAATTCCAGGAATTTTGATACTCGAAGTTTGACCGCAACGACATTCCAAATCCATATCCGAATGAATACAAATAAAGAGTTATCAAATGGCGCCGTTGCCAATTTCTTGAAGATTGACGCCCGTGAAGATTTGTACTTTTCATTTTTTTTATAGTTATTCCTTCTTCTCCTTCCTTAAACTGGTTGTTTAGGATTATTGAGGCCTTGTAATTAATTTGGGTGCCTTTTGACACCGATTTATTTTTGTAATATTTATTCCCAAAACAAAAAAAAAAGCGAAAAGGGAAACCGAACAAGGTAGAGAGAGGGCGTCCAAAGGCGAGAATTTTGAAGCCTCTCTACTTTGGGTCGGTAGGACTCCGGGGGACGACTGAAGTAGGCGTACTTCCCCTCGGTCGACTCAACTCGGTCTTCACCCCACGTGTGTAAAAACTGTGGGAGGTAAACTCCTTATCACTCGCTAATCTCCTGCAAGCGAGTCAATTTTTGTGTGCTACTTGCTCCTATATGCTTTTTACTTTTGTCTTGCACTTAAATTGGATGGTTTGATGAATAAATTTACCTAAGACCTATACCCGGTCATTGCAACGAGTTGGGATTTCATCACCCACTCAATCACATCTCCTTTGTTTGTTACCCGTGCTCTCACTTAAATTAAAATCAATCAACTAGCAAGCCAAGTAGGAACGGTGTTCATTAGGACCCTTTCGGAATGAGACCCTCGTAGGATACTCTAGTGAGTCCTTTCCACCCCTGCAAATCTTCATTCAACTATCTTAAGACTTTTAGTCTAGGGAAACTGGGTTTTAAGTAAGGTCGCCCAGTAAAACGAGTTTGTGCTTTCCCCGGCGTGGTACCGGATACTTGTTTGTTGTAGTAGCTAGTGTGGTGAGCCTTAACTAGAAAGCCTCTTGTCTCTCGAGGAGAAAGTAGGAGCACACTTTTACCGGCGAGGCCTAAAATTCCGTTATTTTCTCGTCCGCGGACTAATTAAAATTGACTACCCAATCACTTAACTTGAAGATAATAATTTGGTTATGTGCTCGTTCGGCCTTATTACCTTTGTGTACGTGTCTAAATTGTTCCTTTAGGTAGTCCAATTTTTGCTCGAGTTGTCCGTTTTTCCACCGTTAGTCCATCGCCCCTTTTTCCCGTTTTTATATTTTTTTTCACAAAAACCAAAACTACAAAAATATTTTCCTTTTTTTCCGCCTCATTCATTATCACAAAAAAGTCCAAAATATTTTTCATTTTTCCTTCCTTATTTTCCAAAAAAATCCAAAAAGATTTTCTTCTTTTTCAAACAACCAAAAATCTCAAAAATATTTTTTCACCGGCTTTTATGCCACATTGGCAATGCATTGATCATCGATTAACACATTCCCCTAGTGATCCATCTCTAAATTCCCTCTTAGGTGATCGTGTCCCTATCGTTGCCTTTCCTCCTTATTTTCCTGATCCATATACTTCTTCTTCGTAGACGCCTAGTTCTCCCACTTCCCCTGGTTCTGTTACCCCACCCATCATGGCCGACGAACGCACTTTACCGGCCTACTTTGCCACGATTATGGCCACTTCGCCTTCATGTATCGTCCTTCCACCCACTTCGGCCGTGCAATTTGAAATTCGCCCTGTGACTATTTCTACGTTGCCCAGTTTTCATGGCCTTGAACGCGAGTCTCCTTATACTCACTTGCGCAAATTTCTCACTGTGTGCGCTACTTTTAAAAATCAAAACTTGGACAAAGAGAATGTTCGTCTTCGGTTGTTTCCCTTTTCTCTTCACGATATTTCATCCATGTGGCTCCATTCCTTGCCCCCGGATTTTATCCTCACTTGGGAACAACTAGTTAAGAAGTTCATGTCTAAATTCTATCCCATCAGCAAAACAAATTAAATGCGTCAAGCAATTCAGGATTTTAGACAAAAGCCTATCGAACAGTTTTGTGAAGCATGGGGCCTTTTTCAAGACTATATTAATAGTTGCCCACATCACGATCTCGAGAAAAGTCACTTAGTCCATAGTTTTTACAATGGTATTATCGTTTCTTCTCGCACCATGATTGAATCCAGGCATAAATTCATGCATTTGACTCCCACTGTCGCCTATAATTTTCTCCTTGAATTAGGCGATGACTCCCAAGATTGGGAGGGCACCAATGCATTTTCAAAATCCGATCCTCCATGTGTAGGGAACACTTCTGAGGTAAAAAATGATCCTGATTTTAAAACTTTGCTACACAGCTTAAACTCTTTGATTAAAACCGTTGACACTCTCAGTTGTACTATGCAACAAAATGTTACACTTTATAAACAAGCAATGACTGTCAATGATTCTAGTCCTTCATCTTGTGGTGTATTCTTAAGTCATGATCATTTAGCTCATTTGTGCCCCCTCCTACAAGATGATCCCGAACCCACCATGGCCCAAGCATGTGCCTTTGATACCACTAGGAAACGTGTTCCCCCGTCGTTTACTTATAATCCTAATACTAGGAATCACCCCTATTTCTCTTATAAGTACGACCACAACTCTGCTCCTTCCCAACCACAACAACATGTTGGAGGCCCGCATGGGTTTTCACACAACCCACAAAGGCAACCTCACCCTCCTGTCCCGCATCAGTCTGCTCCTTAACATCAATCACACTTTCCATCTTCCTTTGTCCCCCACGGCGGACATTCAAACAACAATAATCATCTTGTTACGGTTCCCCCTCCTTCCTTTGAGTATTCACAACCGCTTAACTCTCAGCGCGAGTTGGTTCCCTAACCATCTTATGCCCCTCCGTCAAATTCCTCCACCTCTTCTCTTTAGAATCTCCTCACTCAGTTTATGACCACTCAGAGTCAAGCCCTCCAACGGATTGAGCAGCGTTTCAACCAATTCGATTCTGAGCGAGAGAAATGTCATTTTCCCAATCAACCCATTGCTAACCCTAAGGGGAATGGCAAAGACTCGGCCTACGAGGTTGGTTCCACTTCCAATCCACCCAATTACCAAGTGGATATGAAAGCGGTGTCTACTCTTCGCTCGGGAAAACAAGTTGATAATGGTGTTCATGATGATGTCCCACCTTTAAAGCCTATCCCTAAGGTTACCCCACCATCTAAATCCCCATCTCACACTGAGTCTAATCCTCCTGAGCCCACCTTTGTTTATGTGCCCAAAGCACCCTTCCCTAATCGGTTGGCTCCCACTAAGATGTAATACCCCGCATTTTTATCGATATTTATTTATGGGATTAATTAAATTAAATGTGAATTAATTGAGAATTAATCCGGATAAAATACTAACGAGATGTGAGTTGGTATTTGATTATAATGTGTATATATTGCAATATATGAATAATGAAAATATTGAATTTGTCGTGAGATAGAAATACGGCAATTTGGGAAATTTTGTTGGGACGCGCGTGACAGTCGCGTCAAGAATGTAATTATTTAAATTAAAAAGTGAATTTTATTTTTATCAACCGTATGGTCATTTTGAGTGCGCCAACGTGTCCGGAAGGGTCGAAATAGTCAGAAAACACTAGCCGGGGGTTTAGTTTGGGTCCCGGGGCATTTTTGGGCCATACCGGCAACTTAAAAGGGTATTTTGGTAATTTTGAAATTTTAGGATAATAAACCAACGAATTTTGGGAGTAAAATATTAGGATATTTAGTGACCCACTAAGCCATTACCAGCACTTAACCAACTAAAGGGCAACGGGAGTTAGAGGAGGAAGTTAGAGAGAGTTTCCAAAGAGAAAACACAACCTCCATCTTCAACCTTCAACCTTGGAAGGAAAAGAGAGAGTGCAACCTTCATCATTCTACACCAAATTCAGAGAATAATCCAAGGCAAGTGGTTTAATTACGTTAATTTCAAGCGAATGCTTCTTCCATGCTTAAAAATTGATATAATTGCATTGTATTGGGAGATTTGTAAAAACCCATGTAATTTGGACTAATAAATTCAGATTTTGATATAGGTTTGCATGTAGAATTGTTATTGGGTGATTGAACTAAAAGAATTACTACTTTTTATGTTACAAAAACGGATTTATTTATGGAAATTGAAGACTTTAAATTTCTAGGGTTCATGTTCATAAGGTTTGGGAATAATTGGGGAATTAGGATAATTAGATGATGTTTAGGAAGATTTGGCCCTATATAAATGTTAAGTTATGACCTACGAATGCTTATTGTGGATTAGAAACCTTAAAATACTGTTGGGACGATTTTTATATGGGATTAGAGGTGAAGAAAATAGAGAAAAACGAGATAGGAAAATTTTGGGCTCGAAACTGGCATCTCGTTAGAAGACCTGCCCAGGTCGTTCGAACGAGCTCGTTCGAACGAGCTTCTAACGAGGTGACAGTTTGCCTTCTAACGAGTGGGATGTTCATTCGATGCCTTTCGTTCGAACGAGATCTCGTTAGATGCCCACTTCATTCGAACGAACTCTCGTTCGAACGATCTCATTCGAACGAGACTTCTAACGAGTTGACAGATTGGACTTTTTGGCCTGGTTTGATTTCTAGTGTCCCGTAACCTTGTTTAATTGTAGAGATAACACTACCTTGATGACTAATTGATATAGTTGGGATATTCGGGAGATATTGAGGAGTAAAATATAGAAGAATGATTTAAACCAAATGGAAGTTGTGGGTTAGGACACGAATAACTAATTACGTCGTGAGGATAACGGATGATGTGTATATATAAACCGAGGACACGTGTATTGGTATCAGAATGAGAAGTACACCACTAATAAATTATGGTAATTACTAAGATGTGTACATGCTTAGTATATGTATATGATTTTATGTGTATGACATACCTACCATACTTGCTATCACGGGAGGCTTACGTTCGCTTAAGGCCATCTAATCCTTGTGTGCCCAGATTTAGATTGGTGCCTAGAGGACATAGTTCAAGAGAATGATTTATTTGTGAGTTAATAAGTCAGCTGACTATGGAGCGTAGGTATGTACGTGACCATGGATATGTTGAATTATGTTCGCCTCCATTTTTGTGTGTTGAGCTTATTCTAACAATTCCTGAGAGATTCGGAATTTGTAATCCTTTTGTACGTGATGTACCGGGATGGATAGAACAGTATGTGTGCACCACAGCTTAGACTCGGGGTGCTTATATTCTATATTCATGATATGAATAATATACGGTTAAATGAAAAGGAATTGTTATGTTTAATTGCGAGTATAATTGTAGTAACGTCTTGATAAAGATAAAAAGGGATAACCTGCTGTGAAATGTTTTGCTAATAACTGAGAATCTGAGTTTAAGTAAAGCTATCTATTCTAGTGATAACATTGGGAATTCATATTGTGAATCGAGGAGATGGGTTAGAACTTATGTCGGTTTGGTTAGATATAAAGACCACTTAGATGGGTACGGTACGTTAGGAGTGCACAATTAGTCGAGAGGTGAATATTTCATGTGAGAGCACGTCCTAACATGTACTTTGCATTCATTATTTTAATGTTATTAAAACACTTGTTGTTTTTAAAATACTCTCCACTTTCGGGCTCTGACCCATTTTCTTTCAAATCTATTTTTGTAAAAACCTTTTAGGTGCTCAGCCACAAGGACACCGTGCATAGGATTTCCATTCAGGTGACGAGCTGTAGCTGTTTGTGGAAGTTACAGGGCCTTGCTAGTAGACATTTCTTTTGTCTTGACTCTATTCAGTGTTCATCATTTGTAGGGCATGTCGCCCATTTCTATTAGAGACATTTCAAATTTCAGTTATTCAGACTTTTGGCATGTAATTAATTCAGGATGCAGACTTGTTTTATTTATTTCCATATTGGGATTGTTGTGAGGAGCTCTCCTCCGCACTTACTATCTGTTGGTTACTTTATTGAGACTTTATGGTGTATGGTGATGCTATTCTTTTACATTTCATTTATCGCATGTTAATCAGATTTAATCTAAAATTTGACAACTTACTTTTTAAATACTAGGTGGTTAGTGATCATTAAAATGTTTTCGACAGTGATGCTATTAACTGAATCAACTTGGCATTTTGTATTGATTTAATAAAGGAGTAGCTACCTGGTATGTAATTAGTCGGGGTGTCACAGGTGGTATCAGAGCATCAGGTTCTAGTGTCCTTTAGGATCTGTACGGCTTATTATGTTTTCGCTGAGCTTTCTTTGATATAGAGCCCTAATACTATGAATGTTGTGTTTATCTCTACATTGGAAAATTCGTGCTTCTGCGATTGTTTATACCAATAATGGACTCATCCAAATTACTTAAATTTTCAGATGGGTTGTCAAGAAGAACTAGCTAAGACGGTTGGGGGAGTCAACGAGCAATATCGACTCACACCTCAGGTATCCCCAGAGAGAATATCAACCTCCGAGTTAGCAGGTATCGTGGCACAAGCAGTTACCGCTGCAGTTTTACAATACCAAGAACGCAGCATACAACTTAACGGAGGCAACAGACCTAGAGAGGTTAGCCAAATACATGTGACTAAAGCTGACAAATGTGCGAAGACCCCGAAATTTCGACACCAAACTACCCAAGACCGAGTCAGTTCTAGTCAACAACGTGGTAAAATGAAACAGTTTCGAAAGAGGAATAAAGTCCCAAGTCAGCAAGGCCGACACCGACAGCAACAGGGTCAGAGGGGGAGTAACTTCAGAGGCCGATGTTTTGTGTGTGGCACGCATGGCCATAAACGCCAGGATTTCCCAGAGGGTGTTAGGGCCCCACAGCAGCAGGGTGCCCGTAATGATCCACAGGGGCCATTTTTTACAATCGCTCTCCCAGCACCAGCTCAGGTACCGGCCCTATCAACCTTTCCCGTAGCTCCAGTGCAGCAGGGGCATAATGGTCAACAGCAATTTCAGCAGGGCCAGTAAGGCCAGGGCAGAAATGGTAACGGTCACCAAAGTCGTGGTCAGCAAGGGCAGCGAGGGGGAAACTTCCAGGGGAAGTGTTTCATTTGTGGTAAGATTGGCCACAAACGTCAGGATTGTCCTGATAGGGGCAGGGCCCCGCAGCAGCAGCAGCAGGGTGCTCGACAGGAGCCGCAGAGGCCTATGTTTCCCGCCGCCCTCCCAGCACCACCACAGATGGAAGCACTACCACCCGTGCCAGCGGTCCCAGTTCAGCAGGGACAGCTTCTGTATGGGAAAGTGTATCAACTTCAGCATGCCGCAGCCCCACAGAATCCGCCAGCTATTGAGGGTATGTTCTCTATTCAGGGGACTATGGGGCGTATTTTGTTTGACACGGGGGGCTTCACACTGTGTTATTGCTATGAGATTTGCACGCACCATTGGGTTGTTAGACACCGCCGAGAGTACGGTTACTTGTGTAGATTCACCGTTGAGTAGGGGTTCCGTGATTTCCCTTATTTGTAGAGGTGCGGGTATAGAGATTGGGAGGTTTACTTTACCCGCGGATATGTTAGTGTTAGAGATGACCGAGTATGATGCCATTATTGGTATGGATTGGCTAGTTGCGTATCGAGCCATGATTGACTATTTTAGTAGGAGTATTATCTTTTCCATTCCCGGGCAGGAGATGTTTTTGGTGGCGATGCCTCGTCCTGAGGGAGGATCGTCCACTCATTTGTACTACATAGAGGAGGAGACCTCTAAGGAAGTGGTGATACCACTTGATTCGATACCCGTTGTTAGTGAGTTCGCCGATGTATTTCAGGATATACCTAGACTACCTCCGAGTAGAGAGATAAATTTTGTGATCAATTTGACGCCGCGCAATCGGCCTATTGCCCGCACACCTTACCGTATGGCTCCAGCTGAGGTGAGCGAGTTACGGGATCAGATTGAGCAGTTGTTGGGTCAGGGGTTTATCCGGAGGAGTACTTCGCCATGGGGTGCCCCTGTGTTGTTCGTTAAGAAGAGGGATGGATCGTTGAGGTTGTGTGTGGATTACCGGGAGTTGAATAAAGTCATGATACAGAATAAGTATCCGTTGCCCCGAATCGATGACTTATTCGACCAGTTGAGAGGAGCCTCTTTCTTCCCAAAGATTGATTTGCGATCGGGATACCATCAGTTGCGTATCAGGGAAGATGACGTCTCGAAGACTACTTTCTTAACGAGATATGGTTCCTACGAGTTTCGGGTTATGCCTTTTGGTTTGACCAATGCTCCAGCCGTGTTTATGGACTTGATGAATAGGGTGTTCAGAGAGTTCCTAGATCAGTTCTTCATTGTCTTCATTGATGACATTCTGGTTTACTCCCAGACAGAGGAGGAGCACGCCGAGCATTTGAGGCAGGTTTTGCAGACGCTACGTCAGAACGAGCTGTATGCAAAGTATGAGAAGTGTGGGTTTTGGCTGAAGGAGGTTCAGTTTTTGGGGCATATTATTTCTGACCGGGGGATATCTGTTGATCCGGGAAAGGTATCCGCGGTGAGGGAGTGGGGACAGCCCACGACACCGACTGAGATCCGTAGTTTCTTGGGCTTAGCAGGATACTACAGGAGGTTTATTCGGGGTTTTTCCAAGATAGCGGGTCCCATGACACATCTGACTCGTAAGGGTGTGCCATTCATCTGGAGTGATGCCTATCAGTTAGCATTCGATGAGTTGAAGGACAAATTGACCTCAGCACCTGTGTTAGCATTGTCGAGACCGGGAGTTGAGTATCTAGTTTACACCGATGCGTCCTTACAAGGACTTGGAGGTGTATTGCAGCAGGAGAGTCAGGCCATAGCTTATGCTTCCCGTAAGCTTAAGCCTCACGAGAAGAATTACCCCACCCATGACTTGGAGTTAGCGGCAGTGGTATTTGCCCTTCGGATTTAGAGACATTATCTTTTGGGAGAGAAGTTTCGATTGTTCACGGACCACAAGTCCCTACAGTACCTGTTCACGCAGAAGGAGTTGAATATGCGGCAATGGAGGTGGCTTGAGTTTGTGAAGGACTATCAGTTTGATATCCAATATCACTCGGGGAAGGCTAACGTGGTAGCAGACGCGTTGAGCCGTAGACCAGTAGATGAGGTGGCAGGGGTGTGGAAGGCAAAGTGGAAAGAGTTGGGACACCAGGATGCAGTGGCCCGATCGTTCATGTCTGTGATGACTGTTACACCGCAGATTGTCACGAAGGTGGTAAAGGCGCAGCGAAATGACTCGTTCTGTCAGGAGTAGATAGTTCGATTACTAGCAGAGGGAGCCGAGTCCTATACCATTAGCTCAGACGGGGGATTACTCTTCAATGGCAGACTGGTAGTTCCGGAAGGGGAGGAACTGCGACACGAGGTGATGGCAGAGTCACACGGCTCGCGGTTCGCGGTACATCCCGGTGGGGAAAAAATGTACCAAGATATGAGACGTCAGTATTGGTGGAGCGGGATGAAGAGAGATATTGCCGTGTTTGTTTCTAAATGCGCCACTTGTCAGCTGGTAAAAGTGGACCATCAGAGACCGGCAGGACTTCTACAGCCATTAGAGGTCCCGATGTGGATGTGGGAGAGCATCTCCATGGATTTTATCACGGGGTTGCCTACGTCACAGAGAGGTCACGACTCCATTTGGGTAATTGTGGACAGGTTGACCAAAGTCGCTCATTTTCTACCCGTAAGGACAGACTACACTACGGGACAGTATGCCCAGCTCTTTATTGCAAAAATAGTGAGACTTCACGGTGTGCCCCTAAATATCGTGTTTGACCGAGACAAGATATTTGTTTCACGATTTTGGGAGAGTTTTCACGAGGCCATGGGCACGGAATTGCGGTTGAGTACGGCTTATCATCCGCAGACCGATGGGCAATCCGAGCGTACAAATCAGATGTTGGAGGATATGTTGCGTATGTGCATCATTGATTTCGGGGGTGGATGGGAGCAGTATCTTCCACTGGTGGAGTTTTCTTACAACAACTCCTACCAGTTCAACATTGGCATGGACCCATTTGAGGCGTTGTACGGTAGACCTTGTCGTTCCCCAGCATGTTGGTTGGAGGTGGGGGACAACAAACTACTTGGGCCGGAAGTGATTCAGGATACTTCGGCGAGGATAGAATTGATACGGAGTCGCATTCGGGTAGCTCAGGATCGGCAGAAGAGCTACGCTGATGCGAAGAGATTCTTCAGGGAGTTACAAGTGGGGGACCAGGTTTTACTCAGAGTATCTCCTATGAAGGGGATTATACGATTTGGGAAGAAGGGGAAGTTAGCACTGAAATATGTGGGGCCATTCCCTATCATCGAGCGGATTGGGTCTGTTGCATATAGACTTGGGTTGCCGGAGAATTTGCACAGGATTCATGATGTGTTTCATATTTCCTCGCTAAGGAAATATCTTAGAGACGATTTGGCTCATTCTCACATTGCTTTGGAGGACATCGATCTCCAGCCCGATAGCTCCTACGAGGAGGGGCCGATTGCTATTTTGGACCGAAGTGAACAGAAACTGCGGTCAAAGATAGTTCCGTTAGTGCATGTTCAATGGCGACATCATAATGTCGAGTAGTCCACATGGGAGCGCGAGGATGAGATGCGCGAACGTTATCCAGAATTATTTTTACCAGGTACTTTCTAGTTCCGAATTTCGGGACGAAATTCTGTTATTAGGGGGGAAGTATGTAATACCCCGCATTTTTATCGATATTTATTTATGGGATTAATTAAATTAAATGTGAATTAATTGAGAATTAATCCGGATAAAATACTAACGAGATGTGAGTTGGTATTTGATTATAATGTGTATATATGGCAATATATGAATATTGAAAATATTGAATTTTTCGTGAGATAGAAATACGGCAATTTGGGAAATTTTGTTGAGACGCGCGTGAAAGTCGCGTCAGGAATGTAATTATTTAAATTAAAAAGTGAATTTTATTTTTATCAACTGTATGGTCATTTTGAGTGCGCCAACGTGTCCGGAAGGATCGAAATAGTCAAAAAACACTAGCCGGGGGTTTAGTTTGGGTCCCAGGGCATTTTTGGGCCATACCGGCAACTTAAAAGGGTATTTTGGTAATTTTGAAATTTTAGGATAATTAACCAACGAATTTTGGGAGTAAAATATTAGGATATTTAGTGACCCACTAAGCCATTACCATCACTTAACCAACTAAAGGGCAACGGGAGTTAGAGGAGGAAGTTAGAGAGAGTTTCCAAAGAGAAAACACAACCTCCATCTTCAACCTTCAACCTTGGGAGGAAAAGAGAGAGTGCAACCTTCATCATTCTACACCAAATTCAGAGAATAATACAAGGCAAGTGGTTTAATTACGTTAATTTCAAGCGAATGCTTCTTCCATGCTTAGAAATTGATATAATTGCATTGTATTGGGAGACTTGTAAAAACCCATGTAATTTGGAGTTATAAATTCAGATTTTGATATAGGTTTGCATGTAGAATTGTTATTGGGTGATTGAACTAAAAGAATTACTACTTTTTATGTTACAAAAACGGATTTATTTATGGAAATTGAAGACTTTAAATTTCTAGGGTTCATGTTCATAAGGTTTGGGAATAATTGGGGAATTATGATAATTAGATGATGTTTAGGAAGATTTGGCCCTATATAAATGTTAAGTTATGACCTACGAATGTTTATTGTGGATTAGAAACCTTAAAATACTGTTGGGATGATTTTTATATGGGATTAGAGGTGAAGAAAATAGAGAAAAACGAGATAGGAAAATTTTGGGCTCGAAACTGGCATCTCGTTAGAAGACCTGCCCAGGTCGTTCGAACGAGCTCGTTCGAACGAGATTCTAACGAGGTGACAGTTTGCCTTCTAACGAGTGGGATGTTCCTTCGATGCCTTTCGTTCGAACGAGATCTCGCGTTTGAACGAGACTTCTAACGAGTTGACAAATTGGCCTTTTTGGCCTGGTTTGATTTCTAGTGTCCTATAACCTTGTTTAATTGTAGAGATAACACTACCTTGATGACTAATTGATATAGTTGGGATATTCGGGAGATATTGAGGAGTAAAATATAGAAGAATGATTTCAACCAAATGGAATTTGTGGGTTAGGACGCGAATAACTAATTACGTCGTGAGGATAACGGATGATGTGTATATATAAATCGGGGACACGTGTATTGGTATCAGAATGAGAAGTACACCACTAATAAATTATGGTAATTACTAAGATGTGTACATGCTTAGTATATGTATATGATTTTATGTGTATGACATACCTACCATACTTGCTGTCACGGGAGGTTTACGTTCGCTTAGGGCTATCTAATCCTTGTGTGCCCGGATTTAGATTGGTGCCTAGAGGACATAGTTCAAGAGAATGACTTATTTGTGAGTTAATAAGTCAGCTGACTATGGAGCGTAGGTTTGTACGTGACCATGGATATGTTGAATTATGTTCGCCTCCATTTTTGTGTGTTGAGCTTATTCTAACAATTCCTGAGAGATTCGGAATTTATAATCCTTATGTACGTGATGTACCGGGATGGATAGCAGAGTATGTGTGCACCACAGCTTAGCCTCGGGGTGCTTATATTGTATATTCATGATGTGAATAATATACGGTTAAATGAAAAGGAATTGTTATGTTTAATTGCGAGTATAATTGTAGTAACGTCTTGATAAAGATAAAAAGGGATAACGTGCTGTGAAATGTTTTCCTAATAACTGAGAATCTGAGTTTAAGTAAAGCTATCTATTCTAGTGATAACATTGGGAATTCATATTGTGAATCGAGGAGATGGGTTAGAACTTATGTCGGTTTGGTTAGATATAAAGACCACTTAGATGGGTACGGTACGTTAGGAGTGCACAATTAGTCGAGAGGTGAATATTTCATGTGAGAGCACGTCCTAACATGTACTTTGCATTCATTATTTTAATGTTATTAAAACACTTGTTGTTTTTAAAATACTCTCCACTTTCGGGCTCTGACCCGTTTGCTTTCAAATCTATTTTTGTAAAAACATTTTAGGTGCCCAGCCACAAGGACACCATGCATAGGATTTCCATTCAGGTGACGAGCTGTAGCTATTTGTGGAAGTTACAGGGCCTTGCTAGTAGACGCTTCTTTTGTCTTGACTCTATTCAGTGTTCATCATTTGTAGGGCATGTCGCCCATTTCTATTAGAGACATTTCAGATTTCAGTTATTCAGACTTTTGGCATGTAATTAATTCAGGATGCAGACTTGTATTATTTATTTCCATATTGGGATTGTTGTGAGGAGTTCTCCTCCGCACTTATTATCTGTTGGTTACTTTATTGAGACTTTATGGTGTATGGTGATGCTATTCTTTTACATTTCATTTATCGCATGTTAATCAGATTTAATCTAAAATTTGACAACTTACTTTTTAAATACTAGGTGGTTAGTGATCATTAAAATATTTTCGACAGTGATGGTATTAACTGAACCAACTTGGCATTTTGTATTGATTTAATAAACGAGTAGCTACCCGGTATGTAATTAGTCGGGGTGTCACATAAGAAAGCCCAGCAATTTTATGAGATCAATAAAGTCTTTCAGAATATTCACATTAACATTCCCTTCCTCACCGCGATTCAACAAGTCCCCTCGTATGCCAAATTTTTGAAGAACTTGTGCACTGTTAAGCGTAGGACCAATGTTTCGCGCGATGCTTTCCTCACTGAGCAAGCTACGTCCCTTCTCCATAATAACGGTGTTGTGAAGTATAAAGACCCTAGTCGTCCAACTGTCTCTTGCATGTTAGGCGATAAGTTCACTACTAGTGCTTTACTTGATCCTGGGTCTAATGTTAATTTGTTACCTTACTCCCTCTACCTTGAGTTAGGTTTACAAAACATGAAACCTACACGAGTTACTCTTCAACTTGCTGATCGTTCTGTAAAAGTACCTAAAGGAATCGTTGAAGGCATTTTGGTGAAAGTTTCAGAATTTTACTATCCTGTGGATTTCATCATCTTAGACACTCCTTCACCCGACCCAACCAATACTCCTATCATCTTGGGTCACCCCTTTCTGGCCACTGCCAATGCCATCATCAATTGTCGTGACGGTTCCATGAATCTCTCTTTTGGCAACATGACTGTCGAAGTCAATATATTCCACCTTATGTAAAAACTGACTTATGTCGATTCTATTGATGAGGTGTGTGTAATTGACTCCTTAGTTAATGATATGTTGGACCAAACTTACCCTGTCGATCCTCTCCACCAATATTTGGCTCATTTTGGATCCGACTTTGACTTTGATGCCTCTATCTCTGAACTCAATGCCCTGCTAGATTCCACTCCACTGATGGACACTTCCTCTAGGGATCCTCCCTTATAGCCCCTCTATGTTGATACTCTTCACTCCGTGGATCATCCCATTCTATCTTCTGAGCTCCCTACCACATCAGATTCCTCCATTTTATGCACTGATAATTCTCCAGACTCTGTTTTTGTGTCTGAGTCCGATGTCACTCCTGCGAAACCTACTAGTTTGGAGCTTAAGCCCTTACCTCTCGAGTTGAAATATATTTCCTTAGGCCCCAATAACCATCACCCTGTCATCATTGCTTCCGATTTGACCCCTGCGCAAGAAGAGCAATTAGTCCACACTCTTACTCAGCATAGCACTACTATTGGTTGGACCATTTCAGATATTCACAGTGTGAACCCCAATGTTTGTAGTCATCGCATTCATTTGGAGGAGTACGCCAAGACTTCTCGTGAACCCCAACGTTGACTTAACCCTGCTATGAAAGAAGTCGTGCGCGCTGAGATTTTAAAATTGCTCGATGTTGGTGTTATCTACCCTATCTCAGACAGTCAGTGGGTTAGTCCTATTCATGTTTTATCGAAAAAGTCTGGTGTCACCGTCATAAAAAATAGTGACAATGAGCTTGTTCCCACCCGTATGCAAACGGGCTGGCTTATTTGCATTGATTATCGAAAGCTAAATGATGTCACTCGTAATGATCATTTTCCTCTTCCTTATATCGACCAAATGCTCGAACGTTTAGTTGGTCATGCGTATTACTACTTCCTTGATGGCTATTCAGAATACAACCAAATTCCAATTGCCCCTGAAGACCAAGAGAAAACTACCTTCACCTGTCCCTTTGGCACTTTTGCCTACTCCCGCATGCCCTTTGGCCTTTGCAATGAACCTGCGACTTTTCAACGGTGTATGATTAGCATTTTTAGCGACATGGTAGAACGTTTTCTCGAAATCTTTATGGATGATATTTCTGTGTTTGGTTCCTCCTTCGAGCAATGTCTTTCTCACCTCACTATGGCCCTCAAACGTTGTCAAGAAAAGAAATTGGTCCTCAATTGGGAAAAATGTCATTTCATGGTCAAAAAGGGGATTGTTTTAGGTCACGTAGTCTCTCGCGACGGTATTGAAGTCGATAAAGCCAAAGTTGAAATAATATCCTCGCTTCCCATTCCTAAGTCTGTTAAGGACATTCGCTCCTTCTTAGGACATGTGGGCTTCTACCGTTATTTCATCAAGGACTTTTCTAAAATCGCTCGACCTTTAACAACCCTTTTATCCAAAGATGTTCCTTTTGTCGTTGAGGACACATGTGTTGCTTCTTTTGAGCGCCTTAAAGCTGAGCTCACTATTGCTCCTATCATTCAGCCTCCTAATTGGTCTTTACCATTTGAGCTCATGTGTGACGCCTATGATTTTTCTCTAGGTGTTGTACTTGGTCAGCGGGTTGAGAAGTGCCTACATGTTATTTATTATGCTAGCAGAACCCTCCATGACGCTCAACTTCATTACACGACCACCGAAAAGGAGTTGCTAGTTGTTGTATTCGCACTCGATAAGTTTAGTTCTTATTTCATCGATTCCCCTATCATCGTTTACACTGACCACGCTGCCCTGAGGCACCTTCTTCAGAAAAAGGATTCTAAGCCACATTTGATACGGTGGATTCTCTTACTTTAAGAGTTTGACCTTGAAATTTGCGATAAGAAAGGGTGCAAAAATTTGGTTGCAGACCATCTCTCTCGCCTCACTGTTACGTCTATATCTGATCCTATCCCTATTTCTGAAATATTTCCCGATAAGCAACTTTTTGCTATTTCCACTTCGCCTTGGTATGCTGATATTGTTAATTTCCTTGTTACCGACCAACTGCCCAATCATTGGTCGAAACAAGAGCGTTCTAAGTTCATGGCCCAGGTAAAATTTTACTCTTGGGATGATCCCTTCCTTTTTAAGTATTGCTCTGATCAAGTCATTCGTCGTTGTGTTCCTGACCATGAACCGTCAAGTATACTCTCCTTTTTGTCATGATGGTGCCTGTGGTGGCCATTTTAGCTCCAAGAAAACCGCCACCAAAATTTTGCAAAGTGGTTTTTACTGGCCCACTCTTTTTCGAGATGCCCACCACTACTGCCAGGCTTGTGCCAAATGCCAACAATCTTAGCGTATCTCTCATCGTCACATGATGCCCCTCACACCCATTCTCATCGTCGAAATCTTCGATGTATGGGGCATTGATTTCATGGGTCCTTTTCCCTCATCTCATGGCTTTCAATATATACTAGTTGCAGTTGATTATGTTTCTAAATGGATTGAAGCCATAGCTTGTCGCACCAATGACCATCGCATTGTTGTCCAGTTTCTTAAGGAGTATGTCTTCACACGTTTTGGAACTCCCAAAGCTATCATTAGTGATGGGGGTGCACATTTTTGTAATCGCCTCTTTGAACATCTAGTGAAAAAGTATGGTGTTACCCACAAAGTTGGTCTCTCTTACCACCCCCAGACTAGTGGTCAAGTTGAAGTTTCCAACCGCAAAATCAAGAAAATTTTAGAAAAAACGATTAATCCTAATAGGAAAGACTAGTCTTTACGCTTGAATGATGCTTTGTGGGCCTACCATACTGCTTTTAAGACTCCGATTGGCATGTCTCCTTATCGCTTGGTCTTTGGTAAACCATGCCACTTACCTGTCGAGCTTGAATATCATGCTTATTGGGCTGTCAAAGCCCTTAATTTTGATATCGACGAGGCTAGCATTCATCGAAAGCTCCAACTTAATGAATTAGAGGAGATACGGAATGATGCCTATGATTTTTCCAAGAAGTACAAGGACAAAATGAAGTGGATCCATGACCAAATTATCCTCCGCAAAGAATTCCACCCTGGTCAGAAAGTGCTGTTATATAACTCCCGTCTTCATCTCTTTCCCGGGAAGTTAAAAACTCGTTGGTCTGGACCCTTTGTTGTTGAATCTGTTACTCCCTATGGTGTCATCACAGTTCAAAATCCTAAGGATGGTAGCCTCTTTCAAGTAAATGGTCAACGCTTGAAGCCCTTCTTAGAACTCGGCCCCTCTCACATTGAAGAAATTGACCTTGTTGACCCCATTTATGAGGACTGACTATTCAGTCTTGTTTGGGGGTGATACTTATCACCCCATTTTTCTGCCGCCCTGTGCTTTTCATAGTTCCTATCCTTAGGGTGAGATTGGATCAGTCTGGCTGAAGACATTAAACTTAGCGCTACCGGGAGGCAACCCGTCGTTCATTGTTTCTGAGTATGAGTCTTATCATGTTTGGGGGTGGTGTTTCACACCACCCAATGCTTTTCACATGCTTTATAGACTTGTACATCTTTTTGTATCACAACTATTCTTCAGGTTTCATCTATGCTCCAGAGTGCGGTACATTTCACTAGTGGTTCATTCTGGTACTATCTTTCCTCCCTTGTGCTTTTCATATATGGTTTTAAACATCGAGGACGATGTTCTCTTTTGTTTGGGGGTGGAAAATTTATCAAAATTGTACCTCTTTTGAAAATTTTCAGAAACAAATGATTTTAAAATTTTTGTGCAGTTAAAAATAAATTTTTTTGACATGATTTGTCTATCATCCCTCTTTTAGAAATCTCGGAATACCCGTGTTCGAACTCAAAAATTACGCTTTTTCACTTAAATTAATTAATACCTCTTAAAGCGTACTTGCACCATGAATTCCTTAACTCAGCAATTTTACACTATCACGTCTATAATCAAAAGTTAAAGAGTAAATATATTCTCAAGAAAGCCTTAAAAGATGACTAGTGGCGACTTAAACCCGTGAGATTTGAGCTTTTCACCTTTTTGAGGGTTTTTAAGTATCTACGAGTCACAAGTTGACTCAACTTTCTTTGGGTACTACATTTAGTCGTTGAATGATCTCATTATTTTTTCAAATTTGTCTTAATCACTGAGAATGACATTACTTTCGAGTTGTAAGAAACATGTGTCTTGTAGTTTGTCCCGAGCAGTAAATCGATTTTCCATACACTTACCATTTTTTCTATCACATTATCATTTTCCATATTACCCTCATCCATATGTCCCAAATACCATCCATCATTGCCAACATTTTTAAAAAAGAGTGTTTGAAATTTTCCATGTAAATTGTCTTCATCAGTGTTATGAAAAGAAAAATGCATCGCAATTAAAAAAAAGGAAACAAAAAAAAATAGAAACGAACAAAAGGAAAGCATGCGATAAAATATGATGAAGATAATGGTTATTCAAAGTATGTCACACTCTTCTCAAAAACCCTATCATTCATCTTCTTCATTTTATTATCCCTTCATACCTTGCATAAACCACATTTTCACCTTTGATAATGTGTTCGGGCAAACGAGAAGATTATATGGTGAATAATTCGACATTCTCGACATAGTGGTTAAGCATTCGTTCATGAGATCAAAATTCTTTCACGTATCCGTCCCTTCTTATAAAGTGTGTGAGACGTTTGAACTTATTTACATTTACTCACATCCTCACATACTAGAGAGATACACTTACCCAATTCTCAGAGAGTTCGATTCAGAGAGATATTTCGAGTGAAAATTGAAGTCAAAGCGTTGATTCTATAAAGGCCATCTAAGAATTACTCTAATGATACTTTAAATTATTTCACACTACACACGCTGAGTTTTAGGAAGGATTACGCTTTTGGTATTAAGTGATTTTATATCTTATAATTGAATACGGTGTTCCTTGATGTCCTTTTAAAGTTGGGTTGCATAGCATTTCATCATCTACTCAGATACTGCATTTAAATAAGTTTTTGAATTTTGTGGGTACATTCACTTCAAACCCTCATGAGACACAACTCGTCCTGTAGGGAAACCTATAGGTTTAACGGCTTGTTGCACATGCTAAGTGCAATCGTCAGTGCCTGCGAAAGTGGCACACTTTTGGTCACTTATCTTTGTTTTCTCTCTAATTTTTTCTCGAGGACTGGCAATGTTCTATTTGGGGGTGGTGTGATAAGCACCCAAAAGTGTCTATTTTATACCCCGAATAGATGCATTTTAGTCGCTCGTTTTAATTAAAATTAGCCTTATGTTCGTATTTTATCATTTTGCAGGTCAATACGCAGTCGCAGTGTTAAATAATGATAAATCCAGTCAATTGTGACGCAGAAGCGGTCAAAAGCGTGCATCGAAGAAATCCAAAGAGACCGTGAAGTGATAAGTCCATTCAGAGCTTACCCCGAAACTGTCCCGTAACCTTAACCTAACCCAGACCGAGCCCAGTCCATTCCCCGAGCCCGGTGTGTGTTTAATTTGTATTTCATATTGTTTTTAGATTTTTATTTTGAGTTGTTTTATTTTTAGGATTTATTTTATATTTTTTTTAGAATTTCTAGGATTTATTTTCTATTTTTATATTTCTTTTTATTTAGTATAATTTTATTTTGATTTTTATTAGTTTTTAGTTTTGATTTTATTTTATTTTGTCTTATTTTATTAAGATTAGTTTCTAAGAGTTTATTTTTAGTCTTTAGTCTTTTTATTAGATTTTTAGTTTTCATTTCTTTTATTTTATTATTTGAATTTTATTTTTTAGATTAGGATTTTATATTTAGTTAAATTTTTTTTAGTTTGTTAGTTTTATTTTGAGTTTATTTTATTTTATTTTTTTAGGTGTCCAAAATAAACACACACCCAAACACACTAATACACACAAACCAAACCACTCACACACACCAACCTACCATACACCCTCATACACAATAAAACATCCTAACCCATCTTCTTCAACCCCCCAACCCTCTTTCTCTCTCCTCCATTACAACACCTTTGCCAACAACAAACCACCAAACCAAAGCCCGAAACTGCCAACAGAAATTCGGCGACCTACCCATGATCCCTCTGACTTAAACACGTCGTCGGACCTACCATATCCACCCCTCCGGTGGCATCCTCACCCCTATACCTCCTGAGCCAACGTCGAACCTCCGTCACCAACCCTCTGTAACACCCCGTAATTCTGCTTAATTTTAAATTACGTAAGTAGAGTCATTTAATGAGATTAAATACGCTTTAATTAAATTACGTGAGTAGAGTAATTTAATGTGATTAAATATGTTTGATTTAAATTACGTGAGTAGAGTAATTTAAATAGATATTATGTTAATAAAGATGAAAATAAATTTTCAATGTTAATATGTACGGTATAGTGACTATACGGACGTACCGGATGTAGCTTGACAAAATTTAAGGATGAGAGTAGAAAAATATTTACGAGACTCAAATGATAATTTAGAGTCCACGGTTGATTCCGAAAGGGTCGAATTAGTCAAAATAGTGTACCCGGGGGTACTAGTTGAGTGCCGGGTCATTTTCGGGCTAAACCGGGACCATTCGGGGGCATTTTGGTCTCTTTACAATTAGGGGAAAGAAGACCTACGAATTTTTGTAACCCTAAATCTGATTATAAGAGGGGTGGCTAGGGTTAGACAATTAGAGTTACACCATAGCCATTAGAGAGAGAGAGAGAGAGAGGCAAATTCCTTAGGCAAGAAGGAAGGAGGGATCATCTTAGGAAGATTTCACCATAAGATTGTTGGGAAGAAGGATTGAGGCACCAACATCATCAATCATCATCAACAACCACGAATTCAGACCCTACAGACCTTAAGGCAAGTGGTTATTTGCAAAATAATTGAGTTATAATACCCATGTTTAAGCTTGAGGAAGGACGTGATTTTTATGATATTCTTGGGAACAAACAGTTGATAAAAATCCATGATTGATTAGGATTTGCATGTAGGACGTTTTTGAATTACCAAGTATGTTTATATCATATAAAAATTGATGAGAAATTCGTATGAAAATCTGGAACTTTGATGAAAAACATAAAGAATGCAGATTTAGGGTTCTTGAATATTATAGAGATTTTCAGTGAATTTAGCTAAGATTTATAATGATTTTGATGTTTTAAATCGTTAGTAATCATCCCAGGACATGTAGGAATGATTAGAAATTGTTGGTTGTGAATTTGATGGCCTATCATGTAAGTTAGAGATGTAAAAATGGTGAAACCCGTAGGAAGAAGATGAACTGGGTCTGTCACTGCTTGATCGATCGATCTACCCTGGAGTATCGATCGATCGATCGATCGATCATCTTCCTTCGATCGATCGACCCTGTCTGAACTATAGAGAATTCGTGTATAAATTTCTTTAATTGCCGTTACTTAATGGGAACCTTAGAAATGATATTTTTCCTATAAGGAGACTTGAAAATTACCAGTAGGTGTACCATAGGGTTCCTCCCCTTATGATTGAGTAGTAATGTTGGAGAAATGGAATGACTAAAGAACGATTGACTTCGCCGTGAGTTGAGATGGTTAATTTAATTTCGGTTAGAGTGAGACTTAATTCCAGAAAGAAAATACCAGTAGGTTAAAATTTACTTAACTACTGAATTAAGGGAGGGGTAACTAGGGCCCTTAGAGTTACGCGAATACTCGAATAAATACAATAGTGAGTTATATTGTAATTAATAAGTACGGAGAATATAAGATAAATATATTACGTACGGGTATGATTTATTAGGTCGGGTGTGTACCTACTGAATTTATATAAATGATATTGGGTGAAGAGAACACTACCTAAATTAATTATGTTAGGGTCGATGTGACATTCCGAACTAACATAAAGTTATATTAAATTTGGGGTCGATGTTAAATGCCGAACCAAACTTTGGACTGGTGTCGCGATGAAAGAGTCCCGAACCAGAATATGTGTATAAATTTATATTTGTATATAGTTGGGGTCGATGAACCATTCCGAACCAACTTTCACTTGGAGTCGATGAATTATTCCGAGCCAAGGGTCCTTTGTGTGTAATAAGGATATATTAGTGGTAACTAATATTATATACATTATTGTGAGATAAAATTTTATATGTGCTTAATCTACAAATTGAGAATAGTAGACAATGTTATGATAAGTAAATGTCCTGGTAATAATTTATAGCATATTGTAATTATTACAAGAATAAGGTAACAAACGGTAAATGAGTTAACTACAATTATGGGTAGTATAACTAGGTAGACTAAGTCTCCTCGATATTTACATACTATGAAAGAGAGGTGAGGAGGTTCAAGGGAGTGTGCGAAACCTTAATATGTGTAATCAATAACTTAATTGTGATAACCGCTTGCAAAATATTTTCAAATGTTTTGAGTACTAACTCTTGCTATGTAAAATTTTAAAAACCTTTTAGGTGCCCAGCCACAAGGACACCCAGCTTGATTTCATGTCAGAGATTTGGGAGCTGCAGCCAGTGTGGAGGTTGCAGAGATTGTTTAGACGCTTCTTCCTTTTCAGATCTAGTGCAGGATCTCAGTTTTATTATTTTTTGTTGGAACATGTCGTTCCACCTTTGCTATTACAGTTTATTCTAGTTATGGATTTGTAGTTGTCTTTTTGGGCCGTGGTTTACGGCAAGACTTTAACTGCTTTCAGATTTCTTTTACATGTTGCGTATTCATATCTAGTTTTGGTAATGTATGGTTTGGATTATCGGTTGTTTAAGAAAGTTAAAATTTGGCACCCGTTTTAATTTCACTTAGGTGGTTAGTAATTTTTTTTTAAAAGCGTTCGACAGTGATGCTAAGAATGAACCATTAAAGAAACCTGTTTATATTAAAATAAGGCTTGATCACCCAAGGTTTAATTAGGCGGGGTGTCACAGATGGTATCAGAGCATTAGGTTCTAGTGTCCATAGGATCTGTACGGCTTACTACGATTCAGCGTTACGTTTGTTTGTATTAGAGCCCTACTATAAGGATTGTTGACTAAATTTCCACTGTTGCGATATCGTACTTCTGCTCTTAAATTTTGTATAAACTGTGTACTTATACAATTTGAATCTTATTTCAGATGCCGCCAAGAAGAATGAGAGCAGAGAGGGCTGAAGCTAGAGAGGAGGTGAGGGAGGCTCATCAGGAGCCACAGGTACCGATACCACCACCCCCACCCGAGCTAATCTCCACTAATCAGGCCGCAGTGATAGTGGCTCAGGCAGTTGAGACAGCGATGAGGGCAATGGCAGCCCACTTCCCTCAGCCCCAAGTGCCACCCCCTGTGGCACCGGTAGTGCAAGTTCCGGAAGGACCATCTACTTGGCAACGAGTCAGGGAGACGTTTCAGAAGGGGCACCCACCCGAGTTTCAGGGCAGTACTGATGTAGTGGAGGCGTGCAACTGGAAGAAGAATATCCAGCGCCACTTGCGCATGCTAGAATGCACCGGAGTGCAGGAACAGATGCTAGCCACTTTCCGTCTGTCAGGAGCGGCCCTACAGTGGTGGGAGTCAGTTACCACCATCGAGGAGAGAGATACCTTGACTATTTCTGAGTTTTGGGTGCGGTTTGACCGCAAGTATTTCCCTCCAGCAGTAGAGTCGGAGATGCGAAAGAAGTTCAGCGAAGTGGTCCAGGGTGATCGCTCGGTTACAGACTACGAGGAGGAGTTTACCCGCTTGGCCAATTTTGTGCCAAACGAGGTGAGCAATGAGGAGAGGAAGAAGTCCAAATTTATGGAGGGCCTAACCTGGAGAATCAGACAGCACTTAATTGGTAATCCGGCATTGGTAACCTACACAGATGTCGTAAATGCCGCTCTACTACACTGTCAGGATCACCGTTTTCATACTAAGGGAAGTAAGAGGGGTGAACCTAGCCAACCGGGCAAGGTAGATGGAGGTAGTGGCAGCAGCACAACACAGCAGCAGGCAGCAGGTCAGTTGGGACAGGATTCCAGACAGGGGAACCCTGCCAAGAAGTTTAAGCACGGGAAGTATCGCTTCGACCGACAGGGCCAGCAAGGTCCTCAGCAACCAGTCCCTCAGGGTCGACAGGGCCAGGGTCATCAAAATGGGGGACAACAAGGCCAAGGGCGACAGGGCCAACGTCAGGGCCAAGGACAAAGACAGTTCCAGGGACAGTGCTTCACTTGTGGTCAGCAGGGTCACAAGAGCAGAAATTGTCCACAGCAAGACCGGGCACAACAGCAGGGTGCCCAACAGGGGCAACAGGCACCATTAGCCCCAGCAGCAGTATAGGCCCCACAGCCAGGACAGATGCAGTACGGGCGTGTGTTCAACATTCGTGACATTCCATTTCAGCCGGCACCGCCAGCACCGCCGGCGGTTGCGGGTATATTTCCTATTCATGGGCTTGAGGGGAATATTTTGTTTGACACAGGGGCAACGCATTCATTTATTTCCACTAGATTTGCACCGGCAGCCGACCTATTAGCGACAGCAGACACTCATCTTATGTGTGTGGAGTCACCGATGGGTAGTGGATCCCTCATACACTCGATTTATAAGGGTGTGGACATTATGGTCGGGAGATTGAGTCTAGCGGCGGACCTTCTAGTGCTGGATATGGAGGGATATGACGTCATCCTAGGCATGGATTGGTTGGCACATAATAGGGCAATGGTAGATTGTTATGAGAGGACCATCGTGTTCTCTATCCCGGGGCAGGAGATGTTCCTTGTGGCTATGCCACTTCCCGAGGGAGGATCGCGAACTCACTTATATTATATTGAGGAGGCGACCTCACATGGGGTGGTCGTTTCTCTGGACTCAATCCCAGTTGTGAGGGATTTTGAAGATGTCTTTCAGGAGATACCAGGGTTACCACCTAGCAGAGAGATAGAGTTCGTAATTGATCTAACACCGGGGACGAGACCGATTGCCAAAGCACCATATCGCATGGCTCCTTCAGAAATGCGGGAACTGAGAGAGCAAATCCAGCAACTGTTAGGACAGGGTTTTATTCGACGGAGTACATCGCCATGGGGTGCGCCAGTACTGTTTGTGAAGAAAGGGGATGGTTCACTTCGTCTGTGTGTAGATTACAGAGAGCTGAACAAAGTAACGATACGTAATAAGTATCCGTTACCGAGGATTGACGACTTGTTTGATCAATTGAGAGGGGTTGCATACTTCTCAAAGATCGATTTGAGATCGGGTTACCACCAATTGCGCATTCGTGAAGAGGATGTACCTAAGACCGCTTTCCTGTCGCGGTACGGGTCATATGAGTTCAGAGTGATGCCTTTTGGGCTAACTAATGCACCGGTGGTATTCATGGATCTCATGAACAGGGTATTCAGGGAGTTTTTGGATCAGTTTGTGATTGTGTTCATAGACGACATTCTGATTTACTCCCGTACGGAGGAGGAGCACGCAGAGCACTTGCGATTGGTCCTACAGACATTACGGAACCATCAGTTATACGCCAAATTTGAGAAGTGAGGATTTTGGCTCCGGGAGGTTCAGTTCCTAGGCCACGTCGTATCTAGCAGGGGCATTGCAGTTGACCCAAGTAAGGTATCGGCGGTGAGGGAGTGGGGACAGCCCACGACACCGACAGAAATCCGCAGTTTCTTGGGTTTGGCTGGTTATTATCGTCGCTTCATCAAGGGATTCTCAAAAATTGCCGGACCGTTGACGAATCTAACTCGGAAGGGAATCCCCTTCGTATGGAGTGATAGTTGCCAGTTAGCTTTTGATGAATTGAAAGACAAGTTAACATCAGCCCCCGTTCTTACCTTGCCTAAGAGCGGAGTGGAATACCGAGTCTATACTGATGCGTCCTTACAAGGACTTGGGGGTGTGTTACAGCAGGAGGAGAAGGCTATAGCTTATGCGTCATGAAAGCTTAAGCCACATGAGAAGAACTACCCCACCCATGACCTCGAGTTGGCAGCGGTTGTTTTTGCTTTGAGGATTTGGAGACACTATCTTCTGGGCGAGCAGTTTACGCTATTCACGGATCATAAGTCATTGCAATATCTATTCACTCAGAAGGACCTGAACATGAGGCAGAGAAGGTGGCTTGAATTCGTGAAGGACTACCAATTTGATATACAATATCATCCTGGTAAGGCTAACGTGGTGGCAGATGCGTTAAGCAGAAGACCTATCGGAGAGTTAGCTGAAGTTTGGAAGGCAAAGTGGAGTGAGCTCCGACATGAGGATGATATGGCAAGAGCATGTATGGCAGTTCTAGCTATCACTTCCGAGAGCATTATGCGGATAGTGAGGGCACAAGCAGAAGACCCATTATGTCAGGATAAAGTACGGCAGTTACTGGCCAAGGGGGCAGAGTTCTACTCCATCAGTTCAGAGGGTGGACTACTTTTCAACGGTAGACTGGTAGTACCCGAAGATGATGATTTGAGGCAGGCTGTTATGACAGAGTCACACGGGTCAAAATTCTCAGTACATCCAGGTGGGGACAAAATGTATCAGGATATGCGACGAGTATATTGGTGGTCAGGTATGAAACGAGATATTGCAGAATTTGTCTCGAAGTGTGTTACATGCCAACTCATAAAAGTTAACCATCAGAGGCCTTCAGGAATGCTACAACCACTAGAGATTCCCGTGTGGAAGTGGGAGAGTATCTCTATGGATTTTATCACCGGGTTACCAACCTCGCAGAAGGGCCACGATTCCATTTGGGTGATAGTGGATCGTTTGACTAAAGTCGCACATTTCTTACCGGTTCGTACGGATTATGATACTATGCGGTACGCGCAGCTTTTTATTTTAGAGATTGTTAAGCTGCACGGAGTTCCTATTAATATCGTATCGGACCGAGATAAGATATTCGTGTCGCACTTTTGGCAGAGTTTTCAGGAGGCCATGGGTACCGAGTTACGGTTGAGTACAGAATATCACCCACAGACGGACGGCCAGACGGAGAGAGTAAACCAGATGCTAGAGGACATGCTGAGAATGTGTATTCTAGATTTTGGGGGAAATTGGGAGCCATATCTTCCTTTGGTGGAGTTTGCGTATAACAACTCTTACCAATTCACTATTGGCATGGATCCATTCGAGGCGCTTTACGGGAGACCTTGTCGTTCACCCGCTTGTTGGTTAGAAGTGGGGGATAACAGGCTTTTAGGGCCAGAAATGATACAGGAGACTTCCTCCAAAATAGAGTTGATTCGAGGACGTATTCGAATAGCCCAGGATAGGCAGAAGAGTTATGCTGACGCCGGCAGGAGACATGTGGAATTAGATGTGGGAGACCAGGTATTGATTCGAGTATCTCCTATGAAAGGGGTTACGAGGTTTGGCAAAAAGGGGAAGTTAGCGCCAAGATATGTAGGGCCGTTTCTTATCATTGAGAGAGTGGGACCGGTAGCTTACCGATTGGGACTCCCTGAACATCTTCAGCGAATACACGATGTGTTACATGTAGCGTCGCTGAAGAAATACAAGAGGAGCGAGAGAGCCTTCTGGCACATTCCACTGGAGGAGATCGATTTGCAGCCAGATATCTCGTATGAAGAAAGACCCGTGACTATCCTGGATTATAGTGAGCGCAAACTAAGATCCAAGGTGGTACCCTTAGTGCGAGTACAGTGGGGACATCACAATATGGATGAGTCCACTTGGGAACGGGAAGAGGATATGCGAGAATAATATCCAGAATGATTCATAGCAGGTATTTCTCCTAATTTCGAGGACGAAATTCCTTTTGTAAGGGGGGAAGTATGTAACACCCCGTAATTCTGCTTAATTTTAAATTACGTAAGTAGAGTCATTAAATGAGATTAAATACGCTTTAATTAAATTACGTGAGTAGAGTAATTTAATGTGATTAAATATGTTTGATTTAAATTACGTGAGTAGAGTAATTTAAATAGATATTATGTTAATAAAGATGAAAATAAATTTTCAATGTTAATATGTACGGTCTAGTGACTATGCGGACGTACCGGATGTAGCTTGACAAAATTTAAGGATGAGAGTAGAAAAATATTTACGAGAGTCAAATGATAATTTAGAGTCCACGGTTGATTCCGAAAGGGTCGAATTAGTCAAAATAGTGTACCCGGGGGTACTAGTTGAGTGCCGGGTCATTTTCGGGCTAAACCGGGACCATTCGGGGGCATTTTAGTCTCTTTACAATTAGGGGAAAGAAGACCTACGAATTTTTGTAACCCTAAATCTGATTATAAGAGGGGTGGCTAGGGTTAGACAATTAGAGTTACACCATAGCCATTAGAGAGAGAGAGAGAGAGAGGCAAATTCCTTAGGCAAGAAGGAAGGAGGGATCATCTTAGGAAGATTTCACCATAAGATTGTTGGGAAGAAGGATTGAGGCACCAACATCATCAATCATCATCAACAACCACGAATTCAAACCCTACAGACCTTAAGGCAAGTGGTTATTTGCAAAATAATTGAGTTATAATACCCATGTTTAAGCTTGAGGAAGGACATGATTTTTATGATATTCTTGGGAACAAACAGTTGATAAAAATCCATGATTGATTAGGATTTGCATGTAGGACGTTTTTGAATTACCAAGTATGTTTATATCATAGAAAACTTGATGAGAAATTCGTATGAAAATCTGGAACTTTGATGAAAAACATAAAGAATTCAGTTTTAGGGTTCTTGAATATTATAGAGATTTTCAGTGAATTTAGCTAAGATTTATAATGATTTTGATGTTTTAAATCGTTAGTAATCATCCCAGGACATGTAGGAATGATTAGAAATTGTTGGTTGTGAATTTGATGGCCTATCATGAAAGTTAGAGATGTAAAAATGGTGAAACCCGTAGGAAGAAGATGAACTGGGTCTGTCACTGCTTGATCGATCGATCTACCCTGGAGTATCGATCGATCGAAGCAGTCGATCGATCGATCATCTTCCTTCGATCGATCGACCCTGTCTGAACTATAGAGAATTCGTGTATAAATTTCTTTAATTGCCGTTACTTAATGGGAACCTTAGAAATGATATTTTTCCTATAAGGAGACTTGAAAATTACCAGTAGGTGTACCATAGGGTTCCTCCACTTATGATTGAGTAGTAATGTTGGAGAAATGGAATGAATAAAGAACGATTGACTTCGCCGTGAGTTGAGATGGTTAATTTAATTTCGGTTAGAGTGAGACTTAATTCCGGAAAGAAAATACCAGTAGGTTAAAATTTACTTAACTACTGAATTAAGGGAGGGGTAACTAGGGCCCTTAGAGTTACGCGAATACTCGAATAAATACAATAGTGAGTTATATTGTAATTAATAAGTACGGAGAATATAAGATAAATATATTACGTACGGGTATGATTTATTAGGTCGGGTGCGTACCTACTGAATTTATATAAATGATATTGGGCGAAGAGAACACTACCTAAATTAATTATGTTAGGGTCGATGTGACATTCCGAACTAACATAAAGTTATATTAAATTTGGGGTCGATGTTAAATGCCGAACCAAACTTTGGACTGGTGTCGCGATGAAAGAGTCCCGAACCAGAATATGTGTATATATTTATATTTGTATATAGTTGGGGTCGATGAACCATTCCGAACCAACTTTCACTTGGAGTCGATGAATTATTCCGAGCCAAGCGTCCTTTGTGTGTAATAAGGATATATTAGTGGTAACTAATATTATATACATTATTGTGAGATAAAATGTTATATGTGCTTAATCTACAAATTGAGAATAGTAGACAATGTTATGATAAGTAAATGTCCTGGTAATAATTTATAGCATATTGTAATTATTACAAGAATAAGGTAACGAACGGTAAATGAGTTAACTACAGTTATGGGTAGTATAACTAGGTAGACTAAGTCTCCTCGATAGTTACATACTATGAAAGAGAGGTGAGGAGGTTCAAGGGAGTGTGCGAAACCTTAATATGTGTAATCAATAACTTAATTGTGATAACCGCTTGCAAAATATTTTCAAATGTTTTGAGTACTAACTCTTGCTATGTAAAATTTTAAAAACCTTTTAGGTGCCCAGCCACAAGGACACCCAGCTTGATTTCATGTCAGAGATTTGGGAGCTGCAGCCAGTGTGGAGGTTGCAGAGATTGTTTAGACGCTTCTTCCTTTTCAGATCTAGTGCAGGATCTCAGTTTTATTATTCTTTGTTGGAACATGTCGTTCCACCTTTGCTATTACAATTTATTCTAGTTATGGATTTGTAGTTGTCTTTTTGGGTCGTGGTTTTTGGCAAGACTTTAACTGCTTTCAGATTTCTTTTACATGTTGCGTATTCATATCTAGTTTTGGTAATGTATGGTTTGGATTATCGGTTGTTTAAGAAAGTTAAAATTTGGCACCCGTTTTAATTTCACTTAGGTGGTTAGTAATTTTTTTTTAAAAGAGTTCGACAGTGATGCTAAGAATGAACCATTAAAGAAAGATGTTTATATTAAAATAAGGCTTGATCACCCAAGGTTTAATTAGGCGGGGTGTCACACCCTCCATCGGACCTGCCACCAAAACCGGCGGCGACCAGACCCCTAACCCGCGAACACAATTGGCGAAACCATCTGGCCAGCCAATAAACCAACTCCGGCGACAACACCTGAACCCATTTCCGACCCAACTCAGCCATGGCAGAATCGAGCCTAACTCGCACGAGCCCCAAACCAGGTGCTCTCCAACCCGTAACCCCAACCATTCAACCATCTCAAACCAAAATCAAATCCCAAAAAAATCGTAACCTCACATCCTTGACTTAGCCATCTCCAAATCCCAAAAATCTCTCCTCCAAAAAAAAGCTTCGTGGCTTATAAAAAAACAAGAGGCAACAGCTTATAAAAGAGGACTCTCTCAGCACAAAAGAAAGACACAGATACAAAACGTGAGAGACAAAAAGATAAAAAAAAAAGAGGGTAGAAAAATAATCAGAAAAATATAGTCTAGAAAAATTTGTAGGTTCACTTTTTATTTTTGTAATCCAGTCAAATTTTGTGACAAGTTTGGGACGGGTGTTCATGCACACAGTTGACACAAGAAATTATTGCTTATCGTATTCCTTTCTCTTTCTCTTTAGTTTCTTGTTTGTTAATTGTGCTTGTGCTGAAAATTTAATCATGTCTGGCTAAACACCCCATTCAAGGGGTGGGATGAAACGCGTATGTTAAATTTTTTTTATTTGAATAATGATTCGTTGATGTGTTCTAGGCTAATTAAATTGGGAAAAATCACACATTAATTTATATAACGAGAGATAATAAATTAATGGTGCAAAATAATATTTGATTTTTGGATTTCACTTAGTGATAAGTATTATTCTTAAATTAAAATATTAATTCTGTGTATGTAATTCAAAGATTCGTACCAATTTTAATAAATTAATCTTAGCGGATATTTTATTGAAATGAATGTGAATCTTATTTTTTTATGTTGTGACAATTCCTGATTTAATTGCTGAAAAAGATAAAATTGAATTTAAGATTGTAACGAGAGTTAAATTTTAAATTCAATATTATTTTGAATTATTCAATTGAATAATTAGGATTTTAAATTAATTTGACTACGCAGTGTAATCCCACCTCTTGTTTCTTCTCATAAAGTCCAAACTAGATTACTTTATAAATTTTCATTGTCTTTTTAGTTGCATAAATTTTCGTTTCCTCCCTTGAAAAATTGTTTTTAAAATATAAAAATAAAAAGAAAAACAAGTAGAAATTTTAAAAAACACAAAAAGATTTTTAATAAAAATTAGAATTGCATGTTTTCACGATTACAGTTTCAACGCTAGAAATTGGATTGATACCCAAATTTGCCACGATACTAAATTTTTAACAAGTTTTGTAGGTAATTCCAGGAATTTTGATACTTGAAGTTTGACCGCAGCGACATTCCAAATCCATATTCGAAGGAATACAAATCAAGAGTTATCAGTACTCCCTTTGACACGCAGTCACGCCAGCCCAGCACCTCCCTAAAGTGACACCTAGATAAGCAGTAGGTTATCCTCCCTGCAAGAGAAACTCCAGTAAAATCGTATCTTGGGTTCTAAAATAATTCACTAAAAGAAATTGGGATTATTGAATTGAAAACAAAAGGATTTGAACCCTAAATGAAGAAAACAAAGAATTTTGTTGGTTTACAGTTTGTGCAGAATAAAAAATATCCGGTATTCTTAACAAAAACGGAGTGTTTTAACATGATTTATATAAAAAACTTAAGTTGACGCATCGCTCGAATGAAGTAGGGATGTCGCTCGAACGATGACACGTGTCGCTCGAACAAGCTTCGCGCGACATCAATCTGTCACTCGAACGAGAATCTCAAGTCACTCGAACGACTGAGCAAATACAAAAAAAATTATTTTATCAAAAAACTCTGCCTCAACACTTAGAAAAAATTCTTTTTAATGAAAACTAATGCCTAAACACTTAGAAAATATTTTAGAAAAATATCCCAACACTTTTAAATGAACCGTAAAGTAACTAAAACACAATCTTACCAAAATTCATCTCGTGTAGGCTTCTTTGTTGAAGAATGCTGATATTAGGATCCGTCTTGAAGCATTATTGAACTTGAATAAGTCTTCGACAGTTCTAGCAGTACATGACATACTCAAATGTAAACCGAAAAAATTATGTCCTTACAAATCTCACCCTATGTCTATTTCGGTACAAAATAAAAACATATGAATTATCAAATCAAAATTCCTATACAAATATAATACCCTCCCATGAACCCAAAACTGAAAAAGTATCAAAAATGCAAGTATCAAAATTTTCTTCAAAAAATCTTCAACATCAAATCTTCAAATCTGAAAGCTTTTCTCATCAAGGCGTGCATCATAATGATCTTCAATTTTGTACCTACACACATGAGACAAAGAAAATACCTTCGCAACGCATCGAGTTTGAATTGAGATAAACATACAAAATATCAAAAATCTCAAATCTCTCCCATAATGTAAAACTCCCCCATAATTCGTTCTCTCCCTTTTTATTTGTCCAAAATAAACAAGGAAAAGAATAAAGAAAACATGGAGCGTCACAACAAATATGCATAGAAAATAAGAATCAAACTACGCGCATGCAAAGGAGTAACTCAAAATCTTTCCACAAACTATTTTTTATTTCTCATTTTTTTATACAAAAATACAAAAATAATTTTACAAAAATCACACACCGTGAATTTACACTAAGACAACCAAATCATAAAAACAGAATGAATGGGTGTGAACATATTCGATAAGCAAATCAAAGCAATCAAACATAATATATGTGCACGATGAATATGTGTACTCCTAACAAATAAACATCAAAATCGTCCTTAGGTGCCGAAAATGTGAATTTAGATGACATCGTCCTAATCTAATCGACAAATCAAAGTCAGGCATGATTTTTACACCAATAACGTCTAACACTATGTAACGCTTTTTCTTGACTTTCAAGGACGTACAAACCCATTTTATATCCCATCCAAACTCCCTCAATAATTAATAATGCTTTTTATTTTTATTTTGAGGTGATGAAACTAAAACCTATTGGCCCATTTTTGGCATATTTGTCTTTTTATTGCCTTTAAATTTTTTTGGGCTCTTATCAATCTCTTTGGACCTTGGCTTCTGTTTTTGCCAAATTTTTATTTAGGTCCGATTTAAACGGTGTCTTGGTCACAAAGGATAAATGAGTACCTTTCGTGGCCCTTCCCCGTATTTCAAATTTACACAAACTCACTGAAACGGTTTTTACATGCACTACTTTCTTGTCAAGTTTTATCGCATTTGGTTCGTTGTATAGACATAATTGAGATGGGAACACTCAAGCCAATATGTGATAGACAAGTACAATAGTCAAATAATGTCGTGCACATGTGCAATAAATGAGATAAGGAGCTAAACATGTAGAAGATATCACTAATCACATCTCAATGACTCTAAACAATGTAAAACACATGGATGAAATGATGTAGCATCTCAAATCACTATCAAACAGTCATGTGGAATATGGGATGAAGTTGTGACTATGGCTATCTTAAATGTTCATCCATAAAACGTGCAAACAAAATACAAAACTCTTTTATTTTTTTCAAAAATTTTTATAAAAAGAAAATCCTTTTGACTTTTTCAAAAATTTATCAAAAATAAAATCTTTTTGGATTTTTCAATTTTTCAAAAAAATAGAAAATATTTTTGTATTTTTCTAAAAAGAAAAAAATAAAAACTAAAAATAAATAATGATACAAATGATACAAGCTAGATATAGGAATCATATGATATGAGCATGAAAAATGCATCATACTCTAAACATGGTAACCACCCCTCAGTCAACTGTGCAAATTCCTAAAGACTTCCTAAGACTCTCGAATCTAAGGGAGTCTAAAGGCTTCGTGAAAATATCGACTAACTAGAGGTTGGTAGACACAAAACTCAAGGAAACAACCTTCTAAACTATAAGCTCACGGAGAAAGTGCTCGCGTATCCTAATGTACTTTGTACGCAAATGCTGGACTGGATTACGGGATATGTGTATCGCATTCGTGTTACCACAGAAAATAATCATGGTGTCCTGTGATATCCTATAATCCTCCAAAATCTGCTTCATCCACAGAAATGGCGTGCAATAACTCCTGGTGACTATGTACTCAGCCTCCGTAGTTAACAAAGAAATGAAGTTTTTCTTCTCGCTCAATCAAGAGATAAGAGCATAACCAAAGAAGAAACTCGCACCAAAAGTCCTCCTACATCCATCTGCATCCCCAGCCCAATCGGAATCCGAATAAGAGGATAAATGGTTACTGGTATCAAAGTATTACCAAATGCAAAATGAGAGAATCCCACTCACGTATTTGATAATACATTTAAGAGCGAGTAAGTGCGACTCTTTCGGGGATGCCTGATATCGCGCACAGACTCCAACACTAAAAGTGATATCGGGACGACTGGCAGTCAACTAGAGAAGACTACATATCATACTCCGATACAAGGTTTTCTCTACGTCCTTGCCTGAAGTGTCCTTGCTAAGCTTTATTGAGGTACTCATCGGGGTACGTGCATGCTTAGAGGAGTCTAAACCAAATATCTTCACAAGGTCTCTAGCATACTTGGATAGGGAGATGAACATCCCAGTCTCTAGATGATGAACTTGGAGACCAAGGAAGAAGGTAAGCTCACAAACTATGCTTATCTCAAACTCACTATTCATCTCCTCCTCAAAGTCATGAGCATGTTGGGAGCACATGGATCCAAAGACTATGTCATCCACATAGACCTGGGCAACCAAAATAGCACCATTTCCTCTCCTAATAAATAATGTCTTATCAACTCCCCCTCTCATGAAGCCACGAGATAAGAGATAGGAAGTAAGACGCTCGTACCAAGCACGGGGTGATTGCTTCAAACCATACATGGATTTTCTTAGAAAATAGACGTAATCAGGGTGCTGATGGTCTTGAAACCCTTTTGTTTATTCCACCTAAACTTCCTCCTGTAGAATTGCATTCAGAAAGGAACTGTTGATATCCTTCTGGTATAACTTGAAGCGCAGATGACATGCGATGGCGAGTAGTAAGCGGACGAACTCAAGCCTCATAAAAGGAGAAAGTGTCTCGTCAGAGTTTGTGCCCTCAATCTGTGTGTAGCCTTGAGCGATCAACCTAGACTTATTTCGAATAGTGGTACCATTATCATCCATCTTGTTCTTGTAGATCCACTTAGTACCTATCACATTCTTCTCACTAGGACGAAGGACTAGTTCTGAGACATTATTCTTTCTAAATTGAAGCAACTTATCCTGCATAGCAAATATACAGTGTTCATCCTTAAGTGCTTCCTTGACATTCTTGGGCTCGACTTTAGACGTTTAGCAAACAAAGCTAACCAAGTTCCCCAGTTGAACACGAGTCTTGACCCCTAGGGTGGGATCTCCTAGAATGGCAGTAGGATCATAACTTTTACGAACCCAAGCAGGTGTGTCCCCTAAGATAGGAATAAGGTCCACCCTGGGTGTGGGAGGCACAATGGGATCATCAGTAGTAAGTTCACCCTTCTCACACAAAAGGTCAGAATCAACACTTACAGGGTAACGTTTTTGACTCCATAACCTAAGATCTACTGGGGTTAAAAACTCGATATGCTCTACTAGTCGATGAATACCATAACAATATTCCCTTGTCTCTCTGGGTGTCGAACTTTCCTAATTTTTCTCTATACCGTAGGATGTAGCATTTTCTCCCAAAGACACGAAAATATGAAAGACTGGGCTTCTTTTCAGTCCACAATTCGTAGGGTGTCTTAAGTGTGTATGGACAAGGGTAAACCTTATTCACCATATGGAACGCAGTAGACACTGCCTCTGCCCAAAATATACTAGCAACTCTACGACCTAGAAGCAAAATTATATCCATTTCCTGAATCGTCTTATTCTTCTTCTCAATAATCCCATTTTGTTGAGGAGTCTTCACGTCCAAAAATTCATGTTTGATCCCGAGGCTATCACAATAAAGATCTACTTTACCTTCCATAAACTCAGTGCCATTGTCACTACGTATCCTATTAATAATGACTCCGTGTTGATTTTGCAGGACACGGCACTTGGTCATGAGAAATTCCACAGCATCTAATTTCTCTCTCAAAAAACCTATAATCGAGTAACGAGAGAAATTATTTACCGTCACGAGGATATACCTCTTACCACCCAAACTCTCAGTACGAGTAGGACCCATAAGATCCATGTGTATTAACTCAAGCACTCATGGAGTGGTAATGAAATTCAACATCCTGTGAGGGATAAGGACTTACTTTCCCAACTGATAGGGTCCACAAACTGTAGAAGTCGGCTTACCAAGTGATGGCAAGCCACGTACCAGGTCCTTTTTTAGCTGATCTCTCCAAACTTTACTGCAAAGTTAGTGTCACATATCTGGCTAATGATGAGAAGGTTCGCTTTCAAACCTTTGACGTACAAAACATCCTCTAGCTTAGAAAATCCTAGTATCTCTATTGTACCTTGTCCTACTATGCTATACTTTCTCCTGTCTCCAAACGTGACTTTACCTTCCTTACGAAACGTCACTAGTCATGTGTCTAGAGCACCCACTATCAAAGTACTACTGAGAGGTATTGTGTGATTTAAGAGAAACATGACCAACAAGGGCTTTTGCGTCGTGTTTAGGCATCCAAGTGAAGGTAAACTTCTGTTTGCCCTTTTCATTGTTGGTTCTAGTTGGAATTCTGGAAGTATTTGTAGACGAAAACGAAATTCGTTAGAACTCTTCCATTAAACTCTGAGATGTGGTGAGTAGAAACTCAAACTTCTCTCTAAGACTCGAAAAATTGTCAGTGGCACGTGGTGGAGAAAATGTACGTCGTGTCCGACCTAAACTATAGTAAAACTCCATAAGGTGTCCTTTTCTTTTGTAATAGGTACGAAAGTACACAGTTTCAGGCCGACCATGGTTTGCTTTACATGGCCGAACTCTTCTCCGGGTTTTTGGTTAATGGCCACATGGATTCGTAATAAACTCAGGAATTGGTTCCGATGTCACATGATACGTGGAATAACCATCAAAATTATTCCATGCCTTTTAGCAAACCCTAAAGTAAGGGAGAGGAACATATTTCCTGTCTTTTTAGATATGTTCTCTCTCTTTACCTTGACCTCCCAGGCTCTCTCAAGGTCATGAGTGCGTTGAGCTAAAAGGGTTTCAAGTTTCTTCTGAGTGTCTAGGGAGGAATGGAGCTCACTTGTAAGACTATCCACTTGCTTGGTCAAGTCCCCTTTCTCTTTCTCTAAACTACTGTCTCTCTCCAAATAGTCCCGCTCTCTCTAAACTAACTCTCTCTCTCTATGCAAACTTTCTCTCTCTCTATCTCAAGGCAGTGCTAATGGAGGACTCTCTCTCTCTCTCTCTCTCTCTCTTCTCTCCTAAATTTTTCTCTAAGTCAACTATCCTAAGTGTTAACGCTTTGTTACACTTTTTAGTTTTAAAAGAATCAGCATATAAATCAGCGTACGCGCGTCGTAAATCACTCTCGCTCTCACTTGCAGCATCCTCTCCCTCACCGACATCGCTTTCACTGTCGAGGTGTACTTGTGAAGTAGCATCCTCATCGTCATGAGGTTCAGTGTCAATACTCACATGACTAGATATGAATGCGGTTAAGTTACATTCATGCGATGACTTGTCTTTCGAATCCACCGACTCGATTTCACTGTCGTCACTCAGGGAGGCATTTAAAGTAGCTTTGCCTTTGCCTTGACACTTCAACCTAGTAAGACACTCAAATGCCTTATGACCTCTACTGTCACACTCATAACATCTCTCCTCATCTTTCTTAGGCATGTCCTTTTTATTATTTTTCTTTTCGAATTTATTTTTCTCAAAATTTTTTATCTTTAAAATTTCCATTTTTATTTAATTTGATAAATTTCTTGAAATTTTTCGCAAATAAAGCCAAATCAAACTCCGAATCAGACGACTCTTCCTCTCTTCTCCAAGATGACTTGCCTCTCTTTCTTGATGACCCCTCACTCTTCCTATCCTGGGCTTTAAGTGCTACCCTTTTATATTTTGAGTTAATCGTGTTAGGAAACATGTCAATTTCATAAGTCTAGAGGTCCCCTACTAATTCTTCTAATTTTAGACGACTCAAATTTCCTAAAGAATTTAGCATAGTGACTTTAGGGATAAAACGCTTAGGCAGTGATCTCAAAATATTTTTAACTACTATAGCATTGGGAATGTTTTCACCTAAATTGAAACTAGTGTTTACAATATCAGATAAGCATGCATATAATTCATCAAAACACTCAGATTAAAGCAATGTTATTGTCTCAAATTGTGTAGTTAAATTTTGCAATTTTAATTCTTTAACGTCATTAGTGTCTTTCATGGGTAAGTTGTAAAACATCCCATGCTTCTTTTGACATGGTACATGTCATGATGCATCAGAACTCATTGGGGGTGAGATTTTTGAAAATTGCATTAAGCCCACGCGAGTTATATGTGCTCCATTTAAATTCATCCTCAGTCCATGTAGTCACAGGTTTTAAAGTAGTTATGCTATCTGCTTGAACAGCGGGAGACATCCACCATCTTTCACACATAATCCAAACACGTTTGTCAATGGCCTTTAAATGAGATTTCATACGGGTTTTTCAATATGCATAATTTGACCCGTCAAAAATTGGCCCTCGATTATACGAGTTTTCCATTGAAATTGCGCTTTTTCAAAAATCAATTTTTAGGCCAAAATTAATATCCATAAAAATTTTGCTAAAGAAATTACACGGTATAATTGTGTAATAAGCTCTGATACCAATTTATAAATGTGGTGATCGCTTAAATAAGCTGTGATATTGATTAAACCGAATTTGCAAATTTCCAAGATAACCTTATTTAATTATTGTCAATTTTTAATCCAATTTAATTCAGCCCTAAAACATGCATCTAGGTGTAGTGGATCATGCTAACACAAACAAATATGTATTACTGACTCACAAATTTGAGGAAAAATCCCCGAAGGATAAAACCTTTTATTTCACTAATAATACTCACAAGGATTACAAGCGAAATCTGCAAAGAATTTACCGCAGCAAACTCTTATAGGTCGCAACTTAAATAAGCAATGAATAAACCTCAAAAGATCCACAAAGACACGCAGTCCAGTCACCCCAGGAATACCCACGAGTACTCCCTTTGACATGCAGTCAAGTCAGCCCAGCACCTCCCTCAAATGGCACCTAGATTAGCAGTAGGTTATCCTCCCTACAATAGAAACTCCAACAAAACCATATCTTGGGTTCTAAAACAATTCATTAAAAGAAATTGGGATTTGTGAATTGAAAACAAAATGATTTGAATCCTAAATGAAGAAGACAGAATTTTGCTGGTTTAGAGTTTGTTCTGAATAAAAAACGTCAAGTCTTTTTAAAGAAAACGGAGTGGTTTAACACGCTTTATATAAAAAAAACTTAAGTTGGCGCGTCAGTCAAACGAAATAGGGATGTCACTCAAACGATGCCACATGTCGCTCGAACGAGCTTCGACATCAACCTGTCACTCGAAAAAGAAGCTCAAGTCGCTTGAACGACTGAGCAAATATAAAAAAAAATATTTCGTCAAAAAACTCCGCCTCAACACTTAGAAAAAATTCTTTTCGATGAAAACTAATGTCTCAACACTTAGAAAATATTTTAGAAAAATATTCCAGTACTTTTAAATGAACCGCAAAGTAACCAAAACACAATCTTACCAAAATTCATCTCGTGGAGTCTTATTTGTTGAAGAACGTTGATATTCGAATCTGTCTTGACGCATGATTGAACTTGAGTAAGTCTTCGACGGTTGTAGTTGTATACGACATACTCAAATGTAAACCGGACAATAAAATAATGTCCTTACACGCAGTGTGAGACTTTAGTTATTTTTGTTATAGAAAATTTAAGAAAATGATATAATGTTGTATGAAGACCTGAAATTCCATACCTAGCTTATATGAGTGTGATCATATCATGGTAACTATGTTATGGGACTATGATAGGGGTGTAATCCTAAACACTATTTCAAAATAGAACACAAAGCACGTGTTTAGAGATGCAACATTTAAGGATAAACATGTAAGCAAGTAATGAGCACGTCATAGTGCAAATATAAGAGTAGCCTACTTGAATTCATCACTACTAAACGTGCGTCTTATGAGGGATTTTATTATTTTTGGTTCTTGGGCGTGTCTAACAATTAGAACTTCTAGTTGACCCGTGAATGAGCGTGTACTCTTCATAGTCGGCAAAATATTTAATTTAAAAGAAATAAAATACGGATTAGCCTGATAGGGTTATAATAAAGGTGCTTATCTATTTGCAAAAAATGAGTTATGGGGGTTATATTATAGAGAGGAAAGTTATTAGGGACCCATTTTTCCATTTGGGTCTCAATGCGAATATGACGTGCTTAATTAAAAATGGGTGCATAAAATCTTAGGCATGTTATTATGGCATAAGTGTGCATGTAAATGTGTATATATAAAGTGTGTGTGCAATGTTTACGTGGACATTTTTACAGATACGTGTAAGTGAGTGCGTGCGTATTTGGACGTGTGCAACGTAGCAAAATTTAATGAGGGTGTTCATACGTTTTATATAAGTGCGAATTTGGAAAATATAATGAGTGTGTGTGCTTGACATATGTACGATTGTGTCAAAGTTAATAAAATATGTTTGTGTGTTTGACATAAGTGCAAATATGGAAAATATAGCAAAATATGTGCACGTGTTTGACATAAGTGCGAATATGACAAAGATTAAAAAATGTGTTTCCATGTTTGATATAAGTGCAAATGTGATAAATATAGAAAAATGTGATATGTCAACATGTGGGTGTTACGAATGTTTTGACTTGTGCTTTAGAGGTGCATCCTCATACCGAATATGTATTTGAGGGGACATAATCAAAGCAACATATTTCATTCAACATTGTAATTACGCATTTTTTATTTGTGGAAGTAGTTTGCAAAAGAGGATTGTTGTAAAATTGGCATTTAGACACTCGTTTGTACTATTCAAGCATATTGCTGAAACTCTCTGAAAACTCGCTGCCATTCGGAAATAAGCTAATGCCATACGACATAGACTTACGCTTTGAGGAAGTGTACTATTCAGGACTGTTTAGCATGATCATGTAGCTCATATAAAAGACAATTTTTGTCTATTTTATTGAATGTAGTAGGCTTATTCTCGAAATAAAGTGTTTCTTTTAATCATAATAAAATGATTTGTAAGGATGAAATAGTGATATTAACTAGGCAAAAATGCTCAGGGGAGAGAACCCTAGTGCCAAACAAAGGTTCACTTTTTACTACAATGTTTCAGTGCATGAAGACATTGCCCTCAAATGAACATCAACATCTTGAAGATTATTTAGAGCATGTAGTCTTATGTTTGAATACTAATTTTCAGCATTCAATCATACACGTTAAGTTTCTGATGGCTAACTACCTGTTTATGTCTAAAAATGGATTTATTCCAGATTTATAATCACAGATAATAATATAGCGAGTTAAATAAATCACAAACACAAGAGAATAGATTTTTAGAGTGATTTAGGTATAAAATAGCCTACGTCCACTGTTGGTTTTATTTAATAGGTTTTACAATAGCTCAGTATGGTATGCATATAAGTGATTTGAGTTGTCCTTCCAGCTGAGGGAGTATTTCCTATTTATTATGGAGTAAAACCCTATATGGAACACCTTTATATTGCTAGGCGTTTACATTTGCATATAATAAATAAAACTCTTGGAATTTAGTGTTGGTTGGCATCCCATCCGATTAACAGTTGGTCTTATTGATGGTTGGAATTCTAGAGTTGATCGACCTTCTAATCGACTAAGTGTCTCTGAAGATGATCAAGGTGGCTAGTCAACCACGTAGAAGGACATGTGTATATTTATCATTGGTCCATGTAGGAGGATAATTTTTACATACAAAAAGGCCCTTAATGCTCCATGCTTGATGATTGATAAAAAAATATGAAGTATTTAGTCTTGGAAATTGCTTGATGTATTATTTTTAGAATTTGGTCGGCAGCTAACTTCTCATACTTGTAAAAAATTTCACTAGTACTGTTGGATAATGGCATTTTCGTAAATAACTCAAAATTTTTTGAACCACCAAAGGATATACTAGTCTTTTGATGCTTTGAGAGGTATGCAGCCGACGGTAGTTCAACAGTTTGTTCAGTTAATCATTTTATTCCTATTTATCGAGGCAACCTATAAATAGGCACAATTTTTCCTTCCTTTCTTTTTACTTCAAACCTTCTGTGCTTAAAAGTTTGCCTTCGTCTTCGAACTTTCCTTGTAGGATCGTTTGCTGCCATTATTTTTCTTCAGTACTTGTTGTTACCTTAGATCCCTGTAAACCTTTTTCCTTTTTTCTCCATTTTATCAACTTTTTCTCTTTTTCCATTATGGTTCACATTGTAGATGAGGTTTCATTAGATGAGTTTAGATAAAAATGAAAAATTCTATCTTGGGTATATTTAGAGATAGCCCAGGGTCCCATAGAGGTATATTATATTCCTGAGGGTCACTGGATCCACACTTCATTCATAACTGAATGTGGAATCACCTTTCCACCAAACCTTTTTTTCTTCAATTTTCTATACTTTGATATGGTTCCCGTTAGAGTGGCAACCAACACTTAGAGGGTTGTAAATGGTGTCAATAGGTTAAATGAGATTTATGAACCCATATTGGGATTCAGGAGTTGATGTTTTGCTATAAATGGGGTACGGTTGGAGGGAACACTTATTATTTGAAGACTAGGCAAGCAAATAGGGCCTTAGTAGTGAATGTACCAGATTCCAATCAGGATTATTGGGATTATGGTGTGGTTGTTAAGAACTGGCAACATGCTTCTCTTCTACAAGGAGTGTCATACACTGGGCCCAGATGTCCTCAAACAGGGCATGGTATAGGTTGCAATTCTTTTACTTGTTCCTTCTTTTGTTATGTGCTTATGTATTTAGCCGACTAACTTCGTTATTCCTTTTTTATGCAGAGGAAAGTAAGAAGAGGAGCCCCAAATAATGAAAAATTAATATTGAGGAGCTTAAGTTTCTGTGGGGACTAAATTCGAAGGTTGGAGAGGAACATACCTGAGATGCTTCCTTGTTGTTGGAATACAAGAGCTCCAATACTTGTGATGTCCCAAGTTTCTATCAACTTGCTACTAAGTCTGATGGTGCTGAGTTCACATAAGAAGGAACTTCTTCCTCATCTGAGTATTTTGACATTACTAAAATTCCCCTTTCTCTTTTAATAGACATGACTAAGAGGAAGATGCCTAATTTGATGGGTGGACCACTATCTCTTCCCCCCTAAAAAAGTACTGATACTGGTAAGAAGCCAGTTGATAAGAAGTCCTAGGCCAGTGATAAGAGGCCTATTAGTTTTAAAGAGACTCAAACATTGAGTCTCAATTCAAGAGACTGAAGAGAGGTTTGCCTGATCCGCAGAGACTGGCAAAAAACTTCACTCGACCAGGAAGCATTGGTTAGAAAGAAGACCTTGACTGACCAACAAGAGTTGGTGAAAACAATCCAAGCTGACCTTGAAAATGAATCAACTTTTATTGTTATTAACACTGGATTGGCTAGGGGTTTGATCAAGTCTGGAAACCTTCTTATTAATCGAGATACAACATCCCCCCTTCCCAGATCCAGGCTGACTGAGAGGGCTTTCCATAACTTAGCATTGGGAAGTATCTCATTTTTGGCTTTTCCTTAATATTAATGACTTTTTCTGACATCTGGTATTTTGTTCTTCTTACAGTTTTTTATTGACTTCACCAAAATGATGGAGAAGGACGACCAACTAAGTTCATCTCCTAGAGAGGTGAAAAAGGCTTTTGAGGGCCTAAACAATCTCTATCCGCTTTTCATCAAGCTTTGGAAACAAACAGAAATCTTGGGAAGAGGAACTGAGAAATGCCAATTATAGGACTACTGTGGCTGGAGGCAAAATAAAGGTTGTTGAAGACAAAGCCCAGGATTCTGAGAAGAAATTGGATGATGTTGACGACAAAGCCAAGACCGCTAAAGAAAAACTTGCGGAAGCCACTACTTGAGCCCAATCTGTTGAAGGCAAAGTGGCTAGTTTGACTTCTGAAATCATTTTCTTGAAAGATAAAGGAAAATATGTTTTTAATAAGGGTTGGGAGAAATCTCTCTTCACTGTATCCACCCAAATTGAATATGCCAAGAAGCTATCCTTCAAGGAAGGCTAGTCGAAAGCTCTGAAGGTGGTCGACACAGAGGAAAACTTAGAGCTTTTCCAAAGGTATGATCCTAGTATCCTTCCTAACCTGGACAAGGAGTTTAATGATGAGGAGGTATCTGAAGAATCTTCTATGATGCCCATTGAGTCTTCAATGGTACCAAATACTAGTGTCGGCCAACCTTCTGCCAACTAAAACCAGGACCAAGACAAGGAGAAGGTCTAGATCCTTATTAGCAAGTTTATTTTTTGTCTTTTCTTTCTTGATGATGTATCAACCTTTATACTTTAAGGATTAATCAATTACAGAAAAACTTTTCTTCCCAACTCTTGATGCTTTTGAATGTTTTCTAATTTCTTAATGGTTTTTTTTTGTGTGTTTCTTATTTCTCCGAATTTGCCACATAAACTCATATACTTGTAACTTTTTATTTTGGTGCTAGGAAAAAAACTATTGTCTCTGCTGAATTTGACTTACTTAGGTGGTGCAAAAATCTCTTTGAGGCTGGACATGTTCTTTTTTCGAGGAAGATTTATCAGGGTTGCTCGACCCAAATGCATCTGATCATGTAAAAGAGTCTTGCATCAATCTCCACTGCCTTTTGGATAAAGCTATAGCAAATAATGTTGGTTACTATGAGATGATTGAGAGAATACAGGAGGATCATAAAGTTTCCAAGGCATTACTCCATTTTGATTATGAAGCTAAATATAAGGTGTGGGTACCCAAAATTAAGATCATGGGCCTGGACGAGTAGCCCAATTCTGGCGGCCCAAAGTCCAGACCCCCCATCTCTTATTTTGATTATGATCCGGTCTCTTCCCACGTTCCCACTAAGGGAGGTTATAGGGAGAGATGGAAGACGTGGGGGAATCCAACACCCCCACTTACCTAAATATACATGTATATATTGAACCCTAGGTCCAGGGAAAAAGCACAAGTTGTATTCTCTGTAACCACTCTCCGGAGTATATAAAAATAACATCGACTGCACCACCGTGGACGTAGACACATCTTTGCTGAACCACGTACATCTTTTATTGTGTGATTGTCATTTTATCTTCCTTATTCTTATTTGGTGCTTGCCTTTCTTCTATTTGTTTGTGCTGCATAATAATTGGCACCATAATTGGCACCGTCTATGGGAAGCGTTTATCTTCCCTGAGAAAAGCCCACACCAAAAAAGGAGTTTAAAATGTCTGGTCACAACAGCAATGCCCCCCAGGCTGGGGATATTCAAGAACCACCTGCTCCTCACATGATTAGGTCTGAAGTTCGACGTTCAGAACAGGGGGCTCGCTTAGAAAGGCCAGCCTCAGAATAAAGCCAAGGACCAGCGAGCTCCACGCAGATATCCAGACTAATTAATGCATACGAGGCAAGGCTCCACGAGCAGAGGGAGTCTTCTCGCAGGCACAAGGCAGAGAACGCTCGCTTGAAAAGAAGATTGGAAAGACTGGAGAGAGAACTTCATCATGATAACAGAAGACATCCATACCGCACTCCTAGCCCTCAGGAGAGCAAGTCTCGCAGCCGAGGAAGGAGCCCTAGGCGAGGATCTCAAAAGGTTGAGGAAGGCGAATCGGACGGCGACCCCCGCGAGCAGCTGCGAAGAGCTCGCCGTTACCAGAGCCCTACTTGAAGTAACGAGAACATACGAAATCTGGTCCGCAGGGAGATAGACCAACATCCTGCCCACACAGTACCAGATCGACCCAAGAACTCACTAGACGAGCTCTCAAAACCCAGATGAAGTCACCTTTCATGAAGGAAATTGAAGAAGAAGAAGAAGAAGAAGCCCCAAATAAATTTTCCATTCCAAGGTTCAAGATTTATGATGGTAAGACTGATCCCATTGATCACGTCAGGCAGTACCGACAGGCCATGACCCTCTGGAACCACCGGGACACGCTAATGTGCTGAATTTTTCCCTCGAGCCTGCTTGACGTAGCGCATAAGTGGTTCGAAAGGCTCCCCCACCGGTCCATCAGGAGTTTCAAATTCTTGGCCAAACTTTTTACGGCCCGATTCATTACTAGTAGCTCCCATCCCAAAAGGATGGATGCTTTGCTGACAATGAAGAAAATGCCTCAAGAGACCCTCCGAGACTACGCGGAGAGGTACTGGGAGTTATTCAATGAGATTGAGGATTGCTCGGAGGAAATGGCAGTGGCCTCTTTCAAAATTGGGCTACCCAGTTCTTCCCTTCTATACCAGTCCCTGATGAAGAAGGAGGCTATGACTATTGACGACCTAATGGCTCGCATCGATAAGTACGCTAAGGTGGAGGATATCACCCGCCTCAATATAGGAGAAAACGGTCAAGCTAAACTCACTACCAAGGGCAGTGACAAAGCTGAGAACCAGAAGAAAGGAGGTAAGAACTAGGGAAAAGATGGCTCCAAGAACGGAGGGAACAATGATACGTCGAAAGCATTTCAGGCGGTCAACACCGTCTTCAAAGAACCAATTTAAAAAAATTCCATCGAAGATCAAAGACGAGCCATTCATCAAGTGGCCCAGGAAGATGGGAGGATATCCCTCGAAGAGGAACATTGCGCTAAGATGCACTATTCACAAACAGGGGGGACATAAGACTGAGCATTACAAAGCTCTTAAGTCTCACCTCGAGGAGCTGGCCCAGTCCGGGCATTTGAACGAGTTTGTGGAGAAAAAGGCAGAGAAAGTGGCTGCCAATAGAGAGGCGAGACCTGACAACGTGCTCCAAGATGACGCTGGACATGAGTTCGCAGTAATTCATGGGGCATCTGATGCCAAGTAGATACAAGGAAATTCAGCTCGAATGCAGATGAAGAAACTTACAACGGTAATGCAGGCTTTTCAGATCGATCCACCAAAGTCACAGTCAGGAAAGCGTCGACGAGCAAATGACGTCAACTATAACAAGCATATTGTCTTTACAGATGAAGATCTGGTGGGAGTGAGAACCCCACATCACGATGCTCTGATCATTACCCTCAGGATAGCCAACTTTGACGTTGACAAGTTGCTCGTCGACCAAGGAAGCTCGTCCAAAGTAATGTATCTCGACCTATTCAGAAAGTTGAAGTTGAGCGTCAAAGACCTAAAGGAAGCTACTGTCCCTTTAGTTGGTTTCGCTGGAAAAATAACTATGCCCTTGGGAAAGATCGTACTTCCGGTGTGCGCTGGAAACGTCTCCAAGATGATCGAGTTTTTGGTAGTTGACATCGACTCGCCATACCAGGCCATCCTCGGCAGGAGATGGCTTCATGCAATGAAGGCAGTCTCCTCGACCTACCATCAAAAACTCAAGTATGTAATCGAGCGAGGAGTAATGGAGATCCACGGTGACCAAGCCATGGCAAGAAGGTGCTTCATAGCAGCCATCCGACCAAAGCCAGATAAGAAGGACAATCAGCCCAGCGAGAAAGTTGAAAAAAGTCTGACACCTTCTAAATAGCTATTAAAATACGGAAGACCTGGAGTAGAGGAGACCAGGCTCCTCCTCTCCGAGCGTGTCGTCGAGGACCTGGTAGAAGTTACGGCTGGAGATGGCGACAGTAATAGAGTCTTCTTGATTGGAGTATCTCTCACCGACCAGGAACAGAAGGAATTGACAACTCTGCTGAGATACAATGTAGATGTTTTCACGTGGGAACCATACGAGCTGCCCAGAATTGATCCTGGTATGGTCTTTCATCAGCTGCACGTTGATCCCACCTTCAAACCAATCACGCAGAAGGCACGGCGAACTGCACCTGAAAAGGCTAAAGCGGTAGAAAAAGAAGTTAAAAAACTACTGGATGCAGGATCCATACGGGAAGTATAATTCCCCAAGTGGTTATCCAACCCAGTAGTAGTTCCGAAGAGCAACGGGAAGTGGAGTGTTTGCATCGACTTCACTGACCTCAACAAAGCGTGCCCTAAAGATAGTTTCCCCCTCCCAAAAATAGACCAACTAGTAGACGCCACTAGAGAATGAGTTTTCTAGACGCATACTCAGGGTATCACCAAATCCCTTTATATGCCCCAGACCAGGACAAAACGGCCTTCATCATGACAGTTGGGTTATACTGCTACAAGGTCATGCCCTTTGGGCTCAAGAATGCAGGGGCAACCTATCAGCGGCTGGTCACCAAAATGTTTAAGGATCAGATGGGAGACACCATTGAGGTCTACATCGATGACATGCTCGTTAAAAGTAAGAAGAAAGAAAACCACCTCTCAGACCTGTCAAACACCTTCGAAATCCTCAGGAAGCACCGAATGAAACTTAATGTAAGCAAGTGTTCTTTCGATGCCCAGTCAGGAAAATTTCTTGGTTACTTGGTCAGTAAGAGAGGCATAGAGGCTAACCCAGACCAGATCGATGCAACTAACAGGGTGAAACCTCCTCGCACAATCCGGGATGTACAGAAGCTCACTGCTATGCTCGCTGCCTTAAATCACTTCATCTTTAAATCCTCCGAGAAGTGCAAGCCTTTTTTCCATCTTCTAAAGGGGAACAAAACGGTATAGTGGAGCCCAGATTGCTCGCGAGCATTGGTCGAGCTTAAATCTTACTTAAGATCTCCACCACTGCTCGTCATGCCACAGCAAACAGATTATTTGTACCTGTACCTCTCCGTTTCCAACCACATTGTCAGCTCTGCGTTAATATGTGAGGTTACAGGAGTCCAGCACCCCATTTATTACGTGAGCAAGACCCTATTGGATGCCGAGCAGAGGTACCTACCACTGGAGAAGCTCGCCTTTGCACTAGTAGTAGCTTCGAGGAAGCTGAAGCATTATTTCGAAGCCCACACTATCATCGTCCTTACATCACATCCCCTTAAGGCTTTGTCGGGCAGACTGTCTAAATGGTCAGTCGAGCTCGGGCGATTTGACATCCAATTTCAACCAAGGAAAGCTATCAAGGGGCAGATCCTTGCTGATTTCATAGCCGAATTCACGGGCGAGGAACCCTCCGACCAACCTCGACCAACAAGACAAAAGGAGAACCAAGCAACAAAGGAAACCTGGAAACTATTTGTTGATGGAGCCTCCAACTCAAAGGGGGCAGGGGTAGGCATTGTCCTCATTACTCCAGAGAATACAATCCTTGAACAAGGAATCAGACTTGGATTTGCAGCCTCCAACAACGAAGCAGAGTAGGAAGCCTTAATAGCCGACCTCCAAAAGGCACACACTTTGGAAGCAAAAAATTTACAAGTGTTCGGCGATTCCCAACTAGTCTCCAATCAGATAAGTGGAGATTTCAATACAAAAGATGAATGAATGGCAGCTTACCTCGCCTTAGTAAAAAAACTAATGTCGAGCTTTGAAGAGATCAATGTCCAGCAGTTTCCCTGGGGGCAAAATAGTCATGCCGATGCCCTAGCAGCCCTGAGTTCGGCAGTTGACTCCGACCTAAAAAGGACCATCCCCATCGATTTCCTCACTCGTCCGAGCATCAACCGTGACAGCAAGCCACCAAACGTTGAACAGGTACTCCAGGTGGGATCAGCCCCCAGCTGGATGGACCCCTTAAGGGACTACTTAAAGGATGGCACGCTCCCGGATGACAAGAAGATTGCCCACCAGATAAGGGTCAAGGCTGCTCGCTTTCACTTATCCCCAGAAGGCAACTTGTACAAGAGATCCTTCTACGGTCCCTATCTCCAATGCGTTCACCCAAGGGATGTCGAGCAAGTGCTACACGAGCTTCACGAAGGAATCTGTGGAAGCCATGTCGGAAGAAGGTCTCTAGCTTTTTGAGCAATGAAGGAAGGGTATTGGTGGCCATATATGCAAAGAGACTCTACGATGTATGTCCGCAAATGACTAAAATGCCAACTTCACGCTCCAATGGTCCACCAACCCGCCAGCGACCTAAAATCGCTGTCTATCCCATGGCCATTCGCCCAATGGGGAATTGACATCGTGGGACCACTGCCCACCACCATCAGAAATCGCAAATACCTGCTGATTGCAACTGATTACTTCACCAAGTGGATCGAGGCAGAACCCCTGGCAAACATCCGAGATGCAGATATGATAAGATTCATATGGAGAAATATAATCACTCATTTTAGCATCCCCAGAACCATCATCACCGATAATGGAACGCAGTTCGAAAGCGGCTCTTTTCAGAGTTTCTGTAATGAGCACGGAATCAAACACCACTTCAGTTCAGTAGCCTACCCTCAGAGCAATAGCCAAGCTGAGGCTTCCAATAAAACTGTGATCGATGGATTAAAGAAGCGATTGGAGCGAGCCAAAGGCGCATGGGTAAACGAATTACCATATATTCTATGGGCATACCGAACCACTCCTCGACGAGCAACAGGAGAAACCCCATTTTCACTGACATATGGCGTGGAAGCAGTTATCCCACTAGAAGTCGGTTTGCCGACAATGAGGTCCAACCTTGTCGACCAGGGCCATAATGATGCAGCATTGCTCGCTGAGCTCGACCTAGCCGACGAGCGCCGAGAGCTAGCCCTAGTGAAACTAGCGAGCTATCAGCAACAGCTCGCGAGGCATTACAACAAAAGGGTTAACCCGAGGACATTCCGAGTTGGGGACTACGTTCTAAAGAAGGTCCTGGGCAGCGCAGTAAAACCATCAGACGACAAGCTAGGCCCAAACTGGGAAGGACCCTTTAAGATAACAAGAGACGATCTGCAGGGCACCTATCACTTGGAAACGATGGAAGGAAGAGAAATACCACGAGCATGGAGCGCAGCCAATCTCAAGAGATTCTATTTTTAGATCTTTCTTTTATTCTTTTATTATGGAACTAGAAATTCACTTCCCTTGTCATTAATGAAAGTTATTTAAATGGTTACATTTTGATAAGTAACAGCTATATGAGATTTATCGCACATCTTTTCCAAATGATAGGCACATTGATCACTACACCATAGCAAAGGAATATCCCTCCTCAGGTCATCGTTATGAAACACGAGGGACCTCTTAGCATTGCCCCTGGAAATATATGAAGCCCTACAGGGGATCCTTAGGCAATATGACCAAATTTTATACTGGTCATCAAACCTTCTTTGGTTGAATAAAATCCTGATCGGATAAAGTATACAACACCAGGTGTGCCCTCGCCAATTGCCACACTTAGGCCTAAGGGAGTGTGACGACACAACCTAAAAGGTAAAGTGGTGCACAATGGTATCTCGAAATTATACTGGACTGGGAGGACACTTTCATGACAACACAAACTTAGAAGATCATAAAGCAGCAAGAATATGAAGAATATGATACACTTGTTTAGTCGGCAAATTTGCCCAAAACACAAACTTTATATTAATTCATCATATTTACAACAATGGTGATACATGTTTAGTCGGCGAGCTCGCCCAAAGCATTTACACTATCAAAAATACAAAAAGCAACAACTGGAAAAATCTCAATGGGGGTGAGGCCTCTATGCGGGATAATCACCCACTCGAGCTCTTCGTCCGTCATCGGGAGCAGGAGCTAACTCTTCCTCAACCTCATTCGCATCCGACTCTAATAATTACCGAGGGATAGCATCGATGGGGATCCATCGATCATCCCTCCGGAAGGGGTTAGGCATCAGGGTAGAGGGAGAAATCTCATGGCGATACAAGAGCATCAGGTTCCTCGGGACTTGCAGCTCCTTCAGGTCACTCATCCACCCCCTGATAAAAGAAAGCTCTTCTAACTCTGACAACCTTGTTGGAGTATCTGACCAACTCTGGTCGTAGCCATCAACCCACACTTGCCAAGGACCTTTTTTGAACAAGTGCCGCAGCCGAATGACATCCCTCTGGAGCCCAGCAGCAATTACATACGCCCGTTGAACATCATCACGGAGCTCCTCCATTTCTCTTGATGAACCCCTGGTGTTCCTGCGAGCTCGCGGAACGATCGAAAGAGAAGGACCCTGCAATGCAGGAGGTACATCACTCTGACCAACTCTAGCTCGCGATGACGAGGAACCCTATAATACTACTAGAGCAGTGCTCGACACAATGCTCCCTAAGTCGAGAGACCTCTCTCCTCAGAGCTTCATTCTGTTGCTGGAGAACTTCCCCGACTTGGTTAATCTCAGAGGCCTCTAAAATCTTCGTCCTCAGCACGTTGACCTACTCTTGGACTGAGGCACCAATGTCCTCCATCTCTTGAAGCCTGTCCTTCAGCTTGGCGATGAGCTCAGTTTGCTCTATAAAGAGCTTGTTCCTCAGTCGCAAAGACTTGCAGATCCTCACTAAAGTGTGACGAACTTCGGAGCTCACATTGGCCCCCAACATCCTTCCTAATTGGGAAGTAGCAGGAATGTAATCATCTGCGTCAATCAACTACAATTAATAAAAAGACAAGGGAGAGAAAGAGATAAATCAGTGCACGAAGAATAAGAAGCCTTTTCATTAATGAGTATTGAAAGTACATCGAACAGCAAAAAGAAAGTTTACAGACAGAAAAAGAAAAAATATAAGGTAATCCTAGAAATAAAAACTAACTAGCAACCTCAGGTCGCCCAGAGGTCGATGGCTGCTTCCCCTTGTCAGCCTCAGCAGGGGCACCAGCCTCAGCAGGGGTAACCTCTGTCGGCACAGCAAGAGGAGCATTAGTAGAGGTAGCCTGGGAAATAAGGTCAGCAGCTTCAATAGCGGGGGAAGGGACTTCATCCACGGTCGGCTTCGGACCCGGGTCGTGCTCATCGAAGAGAGGAGAATCGATGTCAACACCGACAGCTAGTAGGGCCTTGTTCCAGCACTTCTTGAAGTTCAGACGGCTAATATAGCCTATCTGAGCCTCAGCATACTCGTATGCTGCAGCCCAACCAGAATTATATGAGTCTTCCTTGGCAGTGAAAACCTCAGACTCCTTCTTCTTCAGCTCCTCAGAGAGCACCATGTTCTCTTCCACAATGGCCAGCTTGCTCGAGCAAACCAAGTCGTAGGCTTGTCACAGCTCCTTCAGATCTTTAACTACTGCGTCCTTCTCCCGATTAGCTGTAGCAAGAGCCAGGTCGGATGATATCTGAGCAGCATTAACGGCTTTAAAACTAGCCTCGAGCTCCGTACCCTTCAGCTTCAAGGCAGCATTCTCTTTCTCCAGCTCGCTATTTTTTTTCACCAGCTCATCGTGTGAACGATATAGCACAGCGAAGTCAGTCACAAACTGCAGAAAAAAGAAGACTTTAGAAGAAGGAAATGATGGAATTCATAAAAACATGGGAGAAAACAAAAAATCTTACCAGAGCTAGCCTCTGGCTAGTGTGGCCATCCCCGCCGATCCCCGTCACGGAGGGAGGAGGAATCCTTCGGGTCCCGCGCGTCCCCTCTCGGGAGAGCGCTTCGGCCGGCGTCGATTTTGTGAGGTGAAAAATGTAGAGAGATTAAGAGTCGCCAGTCTATTTTACTCAAAACAGACAAAAGAAAAAGAGGAAGCCACCCCGAAGGATGGCATCCAAAGACATACTGGTGCGTGCGAAACCAAAAATGATTCGAAAAGGGTTCGGAGGCTTAGTTACGAAATGGGAAGGTGTTAGGCACCCATTCCGCCCTTTCAGTCTCTCATGGATATTTGTTATTTTCCTTTATGTTTCCCCCCGTGAGATGTGTGCATGTGTATATATATAGGATGGAGGTAGGAATCCTCGGCTTGTATCATGGAAAAGATAAAGCGAGTCATCCATAGGAAGATTATAAAAGTAATATTAGAAAATAAGATTTACACGGTTACCCCCACGTTGATCGCTATAAAAGGAACGATAACGCACATGGAGTAATGTGTCACTAAGACTAAGGATATATATAATATAAGAAAATTGGATTTACAGAAAATAGGAAATGAGAGAAAAAGTGAGAGAAAGGACTCGAGTCCCGGGTTTTACCCCGAGACGCCTACGTAGCCTATAAAGGCATCAAAGTCCACGTAGTTCGCATACAAATCAAAGGGGTGGGTTTTATCCCATAAATCCAAATGTGGGATCTCTTATTTGTAAGTGTGTGTGTGTGTGTGTGTAGAAAAGGTGTTTTAGTTGTGAGAAAAATGTGGAAAAAGTGTGAGAATCCCTACTTGGAATTTATGAGCAAACTTTCTTTTTCTTGTTTTGGGGTTTTTACTTATATGAAAATAAGAGATGTGCAATAATACTAAATAAAAATTATATTAGGATGTGTGAGATGAGATTATAAAAGTGCTAAGTAAGAAAACAAGTTATTGGGAATTTAAGAGAATTTAAGAGAGAGAGTTTGAGAAAGTTGGACCTTCTTGAAGATTTTGAGCTTGATCTTGAATGTTAGAGAGCAGCCCTTGAGCTTGGATGATGATGGAGAGTGGTTAATTCACCAAGTTTGATGAAAAGGATGATGAAAAGTGAAGGTAAAAGAGGGATTTGGAAGTTGAAATCACGTTGCCTTCGAGAGAGGTTTCTAGGATTCGTTCAGAGAGATTTCTATCAGATCTGGCTCCCCTTGAAAATGAGGCCAATGCCTCCTTTTATAACCCCAAGGGAATGCCGATCGGCCCTATCATGGCACTGCCTATCGGCAAGTGCCGATAGGCAGGATCTGGGACCTGCCATTTGGCAGTGCGCCTCAGGCTTTTTCGGAAAATTGGCCACCGAGGGCAAACCATTGGTCAAAATAGCGCACGGGGCATACCGTTGGAAAGGTATTTCAGAGACCTTCGAAAGTCCTTTGGACCGCTCCCGAGTTTGGGAGTTAACTTTGGGTCAAATATGGCTCGGAAGCATTTGTCGGTCCATTGGACGGGGAATCGTGCGGACACGGCGTGTTCGTCCGCATGGTAAGTCCGAATCGCGCACGGGGCATACCATTGGAAAGATTAGGAGATGTATTTCGACATTCCAAAGAGTTTGACCCAGTTTTGAGAGTTGACTTTGGTCAATTAGACCCGAGAAATGCTCGGTGGCTTCCCGGAGTCAAACGGATCGTTTGTCCGCATGGAAAGTCGAAATTGCACACGGGACGGACCGTTGGAAATGGCATTCAGTTCCCTTCGAAGGTTCATTCAACCTAGGTCGATCTGAAGAGTTGACATAGGTCAAATAGAGCCCCGGAGCTCCCGGTGGCCTCTAGGTCAGGTTTCAGACGCAAATGGCGCGTTCGTCCGCATGGTAAGTCGGAATCGCGCACGGGGCGGACCGTTGGAAAGGGTATTCACTTCCCTTCGAAGATTCATTGAGTCTCGATCGAGATGAGGAGTTTGACTTTTGGGTCAAACTGAGCCGGGGGGTGCCCGATGGCTTCCAGGTCAGTACTCGAGACGTGACCTGGGTTTATAGTGATGCAAGGAGGTACTAGGGACCTAAGGAGAGTTAAGGGGTAACAGAATGGGGTGTCTATAGCTAGCCTAAAGGTCCAATTGCTCAGACCCCAGCTCCCTTTGGCGATCAACAGGAAGAACTGCCCTCTCGAGCAGTGCGGGGGCCAGCTGAGGGGAAATTGCGACTGAAGCTCCCTCCGGCAGGGCAGACACCAGGACCAAGGCTTGCCCAGCCTTCGTCCTAGCTTCCATATTCCTCCTCTATTTCTCTTTCTCCCTCTCCATCTTTCTCCTCTCCTCTATTTTTTTCTTCTCCTCCACTTTCTTTCTCTCCTCCTCCTTTTTTTTCTCTCTCTCCCTTATTTGCTCTTCTTCCTTCCTCTTCTTCTCCTGCTCCTGAGCAGAAGACCGGGAACCAGTAGCTATGGCCCCAGAGCTAGACTTTTGCTTGTTCTATCTTTATGCGAGAAGCATGTGGTCTTCATCATCATCGTCCCGAATTAAGTTCTTCCTTGGAGGAGCCATTTCCTTGCTCGAGCTGCTAGATGTGCTCGATGACTCTCGAGCTTCAGAAACCTCCCCACGATCAAAGGAACTGCTTCTACTAGAGCTCCTTCAACCCAAATTACTTACGGCTCCTACGATGTCGCTTTCAGAGCTGCTCTCCTCATCGTCCAACTGGATAGGATCCGCAGCAGTCTCTTCAGAGGAATCAAACTTTGGGATACTGTCCACAGGCCTCGCTATGAAACTGGAGCCAATGTTCTTGTACTCAAGCAGAAAAGCAGCAGACCGGAGATGCTCGTCGTCACCCAAAGGCTCCCTGATGTTCCAAGCCTTAACCAATTTCGAAAGGCGAACCTCGCTAAGAGCGGGTTCTAAGTTCTTTGACCTCGCTGTGGATGAAAAACAAAGAAGAATCAGAAAGATCACAAATCAACAAAAATTGAAACAACAGAGCAAAGTCTACCTATGTATTCTTCCCCATAAAAGGGAACAGAGAACCTCTCAGACCTCAACCCTTCAAATTGGAGAGAAAACTGCCAGTTTCTAATGAGGAAACCTTCTTGCCAATAGTCCTTATGGGAATCAGGTAGATTTACTACCAATACCCTGTCAGGGCTCCTAGCTTTGAGATAGAGGACACCAGAACTAGTTCGAGAAAAGGAATAGCAAAAACAGACCTCGGCAAGCCCTAACCTAGTACCATATAACTGATTTATTTTGTGTACGCCATTAACTATTTTCCACACATTGGGCGAGCATTGTGCAGGAACAATATTAAAATAGCCAAAGAAATGCAAAAACAAATCGTTGGGAGGAAAAGTGAGTCCCCCCTGGGAAAGCAACAAAATATGGATCTAGTGGGCGTCATCTATCTCTCTAATGTTTCTAGGAGGGAAAGCGCAGCACTCAATATCTACCCACTCAGGGATGTTATAAAACTTCCTAAATTCAGGGACCGACCTATTCCCAATCTTCGCCATTTAAAAACCCTAGAAAACTACAAATTCAAAGAGAAAGCACAAAGAAAAGGCACAGGAAACTTACAAAATAGAAAATCGATTCGAACGATGAAGAAGCACGAGCCCAAACTACAAGGAAGCAATGAGAATGGAAATTGAGAGAAGAAGGTACGAAGTGCTAGAGCTCACAGGGAATGGAAGAGTACTGGAAAAATTGAAATGACGATAGAAAAGTGGCTATTCCAGCAAACCTTTAAATTTCGCTAATCATAGTGCACAAAGTACGAAGCGGATGCCGCCAAAATCATCTTCACAACTTTCGAATAGTTACACAATGTACAAAAAGAGCCATTATGACTAATCATTTAAATTTATTGATTCCAAAACATGGCCCAAAAAACTTAGGGGCAATTGTGGGTACCCAAAATTAAGATCATGGGCCTTGACGAGTAGCCCAATTCTGGCGGCCCAAAGTCCAGACCCCCCATCTCTTATTTTGATTATGATCCGGTCTCTTCCCACGTTCCCACTAAGGGAGGTTATAGGGAGAGATGGAAGACGTGGGGGAATCCAACACCCCCACTTACCTAAATATACATGTATATATTGAACCCTAGGTCCGGGGCAAAAGCACAAGTTGTATTCTCTGTAACCACTCTCCCGAGTATATAAAAATAACATCGACTGCACCACCGTGGACGTAGGCACATCTTTGCTGAACCACGTACATCTTTTGTTGTGTGATTGTCATTTTATCTTCCGTATTCTTATTTGGTGCTTGCCTTTCTTCTATTTGTTTGTGTTGCATAATAATTGGCACCACATAAGGCATTAAGTGAAAGTTATGGCTTTGACCAGAAATTGAAAGACATTACTTCTGCTATGCACAAGAAAGAATTATCTTTGAAATAATATTTGTAGAGTTCTCGATGATTTGCTGCAATGTTGGAAAAGGAAAATAATGCCCTAAGGAATGAACTTGATAGCCTGAAGAGATCAACCACTACTGGTCCAGATGAGGGTGTTTCCTTTTTAGAGACTGAAAATTTCCGGTTGTTAGAGGATCTAGGAGCTTTGCAGAAGACAAGATCCAAACCTGGACAAGCCCTTAGACAAAGTATAGTTGTTTGGATCACTATTGAGGATGAGATAACGAAGAAGACTCTGGCCGACTAAGCTTGAGAGTGTGCTATAGTGGAATAATGCGACTTCTCAAATAAATATAATTTTAATTGTGTGTCAATCCAACCAATTTTAATTAAACCCAAATTTTAGTTAAACCCTAATCATGCATCTATATGGATTGAATTAAATATGCAAATTAATCAATCACAAGATTAAATGTTGGGAACAACAATTTCAGGAAAAATTCCCGAAGGACAAAACCTTTAATTTCACTACAATTTGTAAGTAACTTACACGGATTACAATGAAATAGATTTTGACACATGAATACCCGCAGGCATCAGTCGGTGTCATCAGTAGTGGTTCACACGCAGCTACACCATAAGAATTGCAGCCCTATCTTCAACGTATGAACACCCCATCACTCCCTATGAACCTCAGTCCAAATCAGCAAAGAATCTTCACGCAGTAAGATCCCCAAGGACACGCAGTCATATGACGTAGATTTACCCTTTCTACAAGAGAAATATCAGCAAGATTGTATCTCGGGTTCCAAAATAATTCACATATGCTATTGGGATTTTGTGAATTGAAAATGAAAAAAGATTAAACCTTTAAAAGTGAGAAGACAAAATTCGTACTGCTATTTGCAGAAAACGTAGACAGCTTTTGCACAGGTCTTCTTCTGAAAAATGAAGTTTGAGAGTCCTATTTATAAAAGACTTAAGGCGCTAGCTCGTTCGGACGAGACTGGATGTCGTTTGAACACAATCCAATGTCGTTTGATACTTTGCACGACAAGCCATGTCGTTTGAACGACAGTAATATTAAATATTTTTCTTTTTCTTTTTCTTTTTCTCGATAGATGCACCGCCTCAAACACTCCAAAAATTTATTTTTGATGTAAAAACTTTGTTCCAACACTTAGGAAATATTTTATGAAAAATAATCCCAATACTCTAAGTGAAATTCTAAGGTACTTAAACACAACCTCACCAAAATTAATCTCGCGAAGACTTCTTTAATGAAGAACATTGATATTTGGATCCGTCCTGATGCTTGAATGATCTTGAATAATTCTTCGACGGTTGTAGCGGTATATGATATACTCTAATGTAAACAGAACTTATAAAATACGTCCTTACAAATCTCCCCCTATGTCTATGCCGAAAAAAAATAAAACAATCTGAATTATCAACTCAAAAAATCCTATACAAATCTAATACCCTCCCATGAATACAAAAGTAAAAAGGTACTCGAAATGTAAGTCTTCAATCTTTTCTTAAAAAACATTCACCGGTCTTTTTTGTCATCATCAGGGTGTGCAACATGATCTTCAATTGTTCCTACACACGAGATAAGAAACAAATACCTTCGTGATGCATCGAGTTTGAATTGATATAAGAATAAATCAATCAATATAATCAAATCTCCCCAATAATGCAAAATTCCCCCATAATTCATTCTCCCCCTTTTTTATTTGTTCGAAATAGATAAGAAAAAGAATAAACCAAACAAAACATGTACTGTCACGACAAGCAAATCAAACATGGATCAAACTATGCCCAAGCAAAGAGTAACTCAAAGTCTTCCATAAACTATTTTTTATTTTTCAATTTTTCACACAAAAATGCAAGAATAATTTTACAAAAATTACACACCATGAATTTTCACTCAGACAACAAAATCATGGAAATCGAATGAATGGGTGTGAACATATTCAATAGGTAATAAAACTCAATCAAGCATATGTGCACAATGCATAAGAGTACTTCTATCAAATGAACATAAAAAATATCATTAGGTGTAAAATTGTTGAATTTAGATGATATCGACTAAATCAAATTAACAAATCAAAGCCTAAGTGATTTTCACACCAATAACGTCCAAAATTATTTAGTGTTGTTTCGAGAACTTTTCAAAGGACGTGCAAACCCATTGATATATATCCAACCAAAACTCCCTTATAAATAATAATCTTTTTACTTTTCTCAATGATGTTTAAAATTCTCAACTTAGAGAAAAACTATTGGCCCAAATTTTGGCATATTTCATCTTTTTATTGCTTTAATTTTTTGTGCGAGCTCTTTTCAAACGGTAGCTTTCACGGCGTGATTATTATTCACTCGCAGCCCTTTCCCGTGCACTCATTATTTTTTCAAATTTAAACAAATTCCACATAAACAATGTTTTTACATGCACTACTTTTATAACTCTCGTATTATTGCACTTGGTTCGTTATAAGGACAGGATTAAGATGAAAACACTCGACCAACATGAGATAGACAAGTATAATAATCAAACAAATTCGTGCATGTGTGCAATAAAGGAAATAATGAGTCAAACATGTAGGAAGTATCAACTAATAAACATCTCAATGACTCCAAACATTGTAAGGCACATGGATGACATGATATATTGTCTCAAAACACGATCAAATAGTCACGTGGATAAATGGAATGAAATTGTGACTTGGTCATCCTAAGTGTTCATTCATAAACGGTGCAAAACAAAATACAAAACTCTTTTTTACTTTTTCAAAAAAAAAATATCAAAATAAAATCTTTTTGTATTTTTCTAAATAAAAAATCTAATACAAAAGTGATACACACTAGCAATAGGAAAAAATATCATCATGAAAATTATCCTATGCTAGAAAATAATAATCACATAAATGAATCAATAATCAAAGCAGGTGTGATTAAATGAGCAATGTCGTGTTAGCAATTGAGCATGAATACCAAGAGTAACTGCATATTAACTGTCAGAGGCAACCCAGCAGTACAAAAAACATAAGCATATAAACCCAGGGTACTGAAATAGATAAATACAAAAAACCAAACAGGTCGTTCAAATAAAACTCAATGTCGCTCGAATGAAAATGCTTGTCGTTAAAATGACAGCTTCGTGTGACATGAGATCTTTCTCGAACGAGAAAACAGAAATCCCCGACCCAGTCTAGAATGTTAAATAGTGTTGCCCAGTGAAAAAAAATCCAGAAAAAAATACCTGGAAGTTGCTGACATAACCAAAACAGTGCTAAAATAACATCCTCATAAAACAATGTGAGTTACTATAAGTGAGTCATAACACTAGTAAGAGTATATCATGGAGCGCAACTAGAATATGACAAATATCCAACTTTATCAACCAAAAGATCTAACATGGGGTGAATCACGTGCTATCAAACGAGAATCATGAACAATTAATCCAAACGCCTCTAAATCCGATTTCCTAACCCAAACGGATTTGTAATGACACGTGGGGGTTTAAGGAATCGAATTTATTCTTCTATTAACCTTCCTAGGTCCATTTAAAATTTTGTAACAGAAATTCCTAAGATGACCTTGCATACCGCAATGTGTGCAAGTGTAAATCGTTCGGTGAATGTTACCTAACGATGACCCTCTCCTAAAGTTCCTAGGTGGAGATCTCACTATGTTCCTACGCGGCTCTCTCATAATATTCCTAGGTCCCTCTCTCTTAATGATCCTAGGTGTCTCTTTCTTAACAACCCTAGGAGGCTCTCTCGCATGAGTGGGGTTGGCTTTGGAAATGGGTGCACCACAATCATTGAAGCCTATACCACCCCTATCCTTTTTTATTTGGATAGGCCTAAATTTTATCTAGCTTTTCCGACCTAGACTCCAAATCAATCTTCACCTCTCTTGACTCTCTCAAACTCTTTTCGAGCTCACCTATCCTTGACTCAAGTAATCGTCTAAAATCCTCAAACTCTAAAAGATCCTTTTTCATAGTCTCCATCAACCCTCTAAGACTATCTCTCTCACCCTCAACATAATCTAGCTTCTCTCTAAGCATCTTCTCAAGTGTCCTAAAATCCTCAATCAACGCATTGGTGTTGTTCCTATCTCACACATTCTTTCAACTTAGCTTCTAATTTCAAGTTTTCCTTGTTTATCTTTAAAGATTCCACATACAAATTATTGTAGGCAACTTGCAACTCACTCAATTCTTCCTCTTCTACTCACTCTTTTCACCCTCATTCTCATCACTAGTCACACGGGTGGGAAGCTCTCGTCTGGATGCGAAAACTTCTTCTTCCGAATCACTATCACTAAGGGTAGAAACATGAGATAATTGTTTTTTCAATTGCTTCCTTAAAGTAATGGGACACTCATCTATCGTGTGACCAATTCCCTCACAAGCATGACACCTCTCAGAGTTACTTTCAACAGAAGATTTAAAACAAGAATTCGAGTAAAATTTCCAATTAGACTTTTCAAAAAGTTTACATCTAAGATCATCAATACCACCAAAATCCATATTTAAGAAAATCGAGATTTTGAAAATAGAGTTTTCAAAACAATCAATATCACACAATTTTTCGAAAAACAAGATCAAACGCGATAAATTAGTGTAACCCACTCTGATACCAATTCGATGACATGAGTAGTCAAACTGTATCAGGGAAAAACTTTAAAAATCAAGATCACTCGATAACTTAGAGCAACCTGCTCTGATACCAATTTGAGAGTGCTACAGCGAAATAATGTGACTTCTTAAATAAATCCAATTTAATTGCGTGTCAATCCAACCAGTTTTATTTAAACCCAAATTTTAGTGAAACCCTAATCATGCATCTATGTGGATTGAATTAAATATGCAAATTAATCAATCAAGGACAAATATTGGGAACAAGAATTTCAGGAAAAATCCTCGAAGGGCCAAACCTTTTATTTCACTATAATTTGTAAGTAACTTACACGGATTACAATGAAATAGATTTTGACACACAAATACCCGCATGCGTCGATGTCGTTAGCAGTGGTTCACACGCACCTATACCACAAGAACCGTAGTCATGTCTTCAGCCCAAGAGCACCGCAGCACTCCCTATGAACTTCAGTCCAAATCAGTAAAGAATCTTCACGCAGTAAGATCCTCAGTGACACGCATTCATATGGTGTACATTTACCCTCTCTATAAGAGCAATGTCAGCAATATTGTATCTCGGGCTCCAAAACAATTCACATATGCTATTAAAAAGAAAAGGATTATACCTTTAAAAGTGAGAAGAAAAAATTCGCATTACTGTTTGTAGAAAACTTAGACAGTTTTTGCACAGGTCTTCTTCTGAAAAACAGAGTTGGAGAGTCCTATTTATAAAAGACTTAAGGCGGCAGCTCGTTTGAATGAGATTGGATATTTTTTGAACGAAATCCAATGTCGCTTGATACTTCGCGTGACAAGCCATGTCGTTTGAACGACATTAATATTAAATATTTTTCTTTTTCTTTTTCTCAATAGATGCACCGCCTCAGACACTCCGAAATTTTATTTTTGACGTAAAAACTTCGCTCCAACACTTAGAAAATATTTTATGAAAAATAATCCCAATACTCTAAGTGAAATGCTGAGGTACTTAAACACAATCTTAAGAAAATTAATTTCGCGGAGACTTCTTTGATGAAGAACTTTAATATTCGGATCTGTCTTGATGCTTGAAGGATTTTGAATAATTCTTCGACGGTTGTAGTGGTATACGACATACTTTAATGTAAACAAGACTTATAAAATATGTCTTTACAAAGCTACCCTGCTCAAATCCAAAGACATTGTCCTTAAGAAGCTCCAAGATCAAGTTGATAAGTTGACATTACACTTTCATAAGTAGCCATGGGAAGTTTGGATGGATGGACATAATGAGGCCTTAACTCACTTGGATGATCATCTTGCTCAAATTCATCGTTAAAGTATGATCAAAACAGTGAGTTGTGGCACTGGAATGACCCAGGTTTCTTATACTATGACAAACCTCCCTACAAGTTGGACACAAGATGGACTCCTCCTAATTCCATTCCTCAATGCCAGATAAGTACATATTTGGGTGATTATATCCTCAATGACGAGTTCTAGATAATTTATCCTCCTCATTTGCTTGATAGGTTGAGCAGCAGCAATAGGAAGATGTTGAGAAATTTTAACACAATAAATTCACCATGAACCCTAGATGATCCTCCTGTTGGGATGGATAAGGCACAAGGAAAGAGTCCAGTAGAATAGATTTTTATTTCTCCTTTTATTGTAATGTTTTTTCCGACTATAATGCATTTTTTATCAATGAAGTTATTTTTTTATTAAGAATTTCCTTTATTTAAGCTTGTGGTTGATGTTTAATCTTTTTACTGACTAGGAATCTATATAATTATTAGTTAATCGGCTTATAGACTAAATAAAATTCTCAAATGTTTAATATTTTATCCATGTTTGAATCATTTAAAAGGCATTGGATTCAACTAATGCACTTAGATAAAACTGTAAGTAGCTTTATTGTACTAAGTTGTAGAATTAGTTATTAGTGTCGACCAAGTGTAATAGAAATGTATAATTATTACTGTGTTTTAACTCGGTAGAATAAAATCTCTAATTAAGAAATTTTACTGACGTCTTGTTCATGACTTGCCGAGGATAAATCATGCATGAAGTTTAACTTTTCTGAAGTTGGAAAAGGAAAGGAACTTTTCTAAAGTTGGAAAAGTTTGAATTAAAATTGCTCATTAATTTATGGTTAAGGTGTGTAGCCACCATACCCCGAAAAACAAAACACAAAAAGGATATATAATGGAGAAAGACAGGAAATTTCATTAACTTGACTAACCAATTATATTAAAAACGAAATTTATGAAAATTGAATTGCTAATAATACTTGCACAGATGGTTTGCGTTCTAAGGATGCCAATTAGGCTCCAGTTTGTTTCTCTTCTAGATTACTTTCTTGAGCACCAGATCCCCCTGCTTCAAGCTGGTCGGCTTGACCCTTCGATTCTAAAATCTTACATTCCTTTGTTGGTAGGCAGCCATTCGAATAGTGGAATATTCTTGGACTTCTTCTATCATGTCCAGATATAGTAGCTTTATGAGGTCACTCTTGGGTGAATCTCAATACCTTGTGAGTCGACAAACCTATTTCCACTGGTACTACTGCCTCAGTACCAAAAGCTAGAATGTATGGGGTTTCCCCTGTTGCTGTTCTGGGAGTAATTTTATATGCCCAAAGGACACTATAGAGTTCATGAATCCAGTTTCCTTTAGCCTTATCTAATTTTTTTAACCCGTCTAGTAAGGTTTTATTGGTGATTTATGTCTGGCCATTGCACTGTGGGTGCCCATGTGCTGAATGAAGTTTTTGGATGCTAGACCTGATACAATGTTCTTCAAATTCTTCATTATCAAATTGAGTGCCATGGTCGGTGATAAAGGCATAAGGCAGGCTATACCTGCAAATGATCTTCTTCCATATGAACTGGAAAACCCTCTGATAAGGCATACCAATCAAAGGCACAGCCTCCACCCATTTGGTGAAGTAATTAACTGCTATAACCAGATATTTGAACCTTCCCTTGGTAGTCGGCAGTGGTCCAACCAAGTCAATCCCCCAGATAGCGAAAGACCATAGAGAAGTGATGGTTGTTAGACTTTCTCCTGGTCTTCAGTGGATAATAGAAAATTTTTGGTACTTATCACACTTTTTGGTGAAGGTAACACAGTCTTCTTTCATTGTTGGCCAGTAGTAACCTTGCATTACTATTTATTATCTTAGAGACCTCCTAGATGTGTGAGCTACACATGAACCTTTATGAACCTCTTTGATTATATCATTTACTTCATTTGGATGAACACAACTCAATAGGAAAAGAGTGTATCCTCCCCTATATAGAACACCATTTTCCATTACGTAACTGGTTGCTTTATACCTCATCTTCTTAGCCTCTTTTTGGTAGGATAAAAGTGTTCCTCTTTCAATGTACTCTCTGATTGGATCTATCTATGAGGTACCTAATTCCACAGATACTATACTGACTTGCATTCCATCAATGCTTCTATGGGCAAGAATTTCTACTGGGATTATTCGCCTGAGCTCTGTTGGAGTTGCTGAAGCAAGCCGAGTAAGAGCGTCTGCTCGGGCATTCTCAATCTTACAAATTCTCATCATCTGTACTAAAGTGAACAAATAAATAATCTCTATAGATTTTTGATGATATATCATCATAGTTTCCCCTTAATGCCATAAATTTGCTGCATTTAATTGACAATCAACTGAGAATCACTATGTACCAGTACTTGGTCGGCGCCTAATGATGAAGCCAATTCCAATTCTGTGATCAATGCCTCTTATTCTACCTCATTATTAGAAGCCTTGAATTAGAATACCAGAGCATATTCCACATTTAAATTATCCGAAGTGTTAATGATGAGACATGCTCCACTTTTAGTAGTACATGAAGATACATCTATAAACCACTACTAGTTTGGAATAACACCAAAGAATTCTTCTTCTACTAGTACTCCATATTTGAATATCTTCTTAATTTGTTTTATCCTTTCATGAACAGCTGGTGATTCTGGTTAATCAGTCACAATCTCTGTGTGCTTTTGAGCTAAGATCTCTTTTGAAGAAGTCTACTCGGCATAAAACTTAAATTATGTTTCCCCTGAGCATATGTGAATTCAGCTATGAAGTCTGCCACTACTTGGCCTTTTATTGCAACTCTGGGTTCATAAGCAAATTTAGACTCTCCCAATTCAACTCCCTGAGACATTAATCTTACAGACTTCTCAAGTTTATGCAATGCTTGTCGCAAAGGCAAATTCGTGTATACGATAATGGCGTGGGCCTGAAAGTATGGCCTCATCCGCCTAGAAGATTCAATGAAAGCTAGGGATAACTTCTACAGACATGGATATATAACTTTAACTCCTCAAAATGCTTTACTAGTTCAATATATTGGCCTTTGAACTCCTTCATCTAATCGGATCAAAACTGAACTAATAGATGACTCTGAAACATCCAAATATAGATTAAGTTTTTCTCCCAAAATTAGTCGGGAGATGAGTGGGGGAGAACCCAAGTATTTCTTTAACTCCAGAAAATCCATCTCGCATTCGTCATTCCAGTCAAAGGTATTTCTAAGAACCTTAAAGAATGGAAGACATTTATCAGTTGCTCGAGAGACAAAATGGTTTAATGTAGCTATTCTTCCTATCAGCATTTTGAACCTATTTTTTGCTGGTTAGGGACTGCATTTCCAACAAGGCTTTAATTTTAGTAGGGTTTGCTTCTATTCCCCTTTGATTGATGATGTATCCAAGGAATATTCGTTCATATACTCCAGAAATACATTTGGCTGGGCTGAGTTTCATCTGATGTTTCTCTAGTTGATCAAAAGTTTGAGCCAAGTCCGCAGTGTGGTCGGCGACAAATTTGCTCTTAGTGAGTATATCATCTATATACACTTCCATTTTTTGCCAATCTGATCTTTAAAAACCTTATTCACTAACCTCTGATAGGTTTCTCCAGCATTCTTCAATCCAAAGGGCATGACATTATAACAATAAGTTCATGGGCTGGTAATAAAGGAAGTGCTTTCCTTGTCTTCAGGTTTTGTCTTAATTTGATTATAACAAAAATAAGCATCCTTAAAAAGGAGTAACTCATGAACTGCTATAGCATTGACCAATTAATCAATCATTGGAAAATGAAAATGATCTTTTGGACATTCCTTATTGGGGTTTGTGAAATCTATACACATGCGCCACTTTCCATTCTTCTTCTTAACCATTACCACATTAGTCAACCACCTAGGGTAATTGACATCTTCAATGAACTGTGCTCGCTGCAATTTCTCCAGTTATTCCTGGATTACCTTATTCTTGTCAGGGCTGAAAACTCTTCATTTTTGCTTGATAGACTTAAAATCTGGATAAATATTAAGCTCATGGAAAATGAAGTTTGGATCAATCCCTGGCATATCTTGTTGCTCCAAGCGAACACATTCTTCATTTCTCTAAGTAATGTAATTGATTTGTGTTTGAGAAAGGTAGACAACCAATTTGGGTAGTCTTTTCTAGCTTCTCACCGTCTAGCACAATAACTTATGTTTCTTCCATACCATCTTCTATTCTTCCTGAGGATCTAGAGTGTAGATGTGGAAAGTGGTTGTGCCCTTTATTTGGATTTCCTATTGGTCGACTGACGTATAATAGCATTCTCTGACTTATTTCTGGTTTCCATTTACTATGTCAACTCCATAATTTATTAGAAACTTCATGCATTAATGAATTGTAGATGGCACGGCTTCTAACTACTTTATTCCCACTTTTTTAGGATGATATTATAAGCTGATACAATATTTTTATCTAATACAAATAAATAAATCCTTTATCTCCTGCTCGTCGGCCAGGTACCGACCAAAACTTCTAACTTGATCGTTCCCAATGGGTATACTTTTTCTCCTGTAAATCTAATGAGAGGTATATGATATGGCTCTAACTTATTGTCCTTCAGCCCTAATCTTTAAAAATAGTTGTAGAACATTACATCAATTGAACTCCCATTATCAACTGATATCCTAGATGAACTCTGCAAGTGATAACTAACGAATCATCGTGAGGATAAGGTACCCCACTCAGATCATTTTTAGATAATCCAATCACAAGCCTATCTTTGTTGACTTTCCTCGGTCGACTATCACTGGATTCATCCATATCAATCTGTCTGATAGTTGGGCAGGCTTTGGCTTCATTTAAGTAAGCTTTCCTTTTTGCAAACGCATCTCCTCCTCCAGAATCTCCTCCTACGATAAAGTGGCATCCAAAGGATACCATTCCTACTTTCATCTCTGGTTCCTCAGACTTCCTTCGCAAGTCTAGATCTTCTTCAAAATCATTATTTCTTACTCTTTTATTTTATTCCCTTACTCGGGCTGAAGATTCAGACCTTTTTCGATCATCTCAATTATTGTTCCGATCAACAAACTTACTCAGTTTTCTCCTGCCGAATAAGATTTTAAATCTCATTCTTCAATGCAATTCAACTATTGGTGTTGTGCCCATGGTCCCTATTGATGTCAAAAAATGGACTAGATCCAATTTTCTAATCACAGATAAAATATAAGATTGTAATGAAATAATCACACAAGAGATAAAGAGCTTTTAAAGTGGTTCGGTTGTATAAGAAAACCTACGTCCACTATTATTGTATTGATTTGAGTGATTAAAGAAAACTAGGTACTCTTGTTAAGAAGAATATCCTAGAATCCATTTTATCTTTTCTTTTGTGAAAGGAATATAATGTATTTATAGTGACCCGGAGATCAAGGGTTGGAATGAATTTATATATTCAAGCATTTACACCCGTACATAATGAATGTGATGGTTGATTGTCTAGACCACGTGTGGAAGGACCCTTGGTTGTTTCCCCCAAGTGGTGACTGTTCATTTACTTTGATGGTCTGCATTCTTCATGTTGGTCAACATGCTTACCGAGCAACCATCTTCGGGGCTAATAAAATGGTTGTTGACTAAGATTAATGCCACGTGAGGAGATAAGTGCTCATATCTGATTGGTCCACATAGGTGGATAATTTTTGGTATCAACAGAAGACCATAATAATTCATTCTTGATGTATTTATTGAAATGATGGAGTATGCTTTCTTCAAAGTTGGTCGGCGTAGGCCGACTTGTGGGACTTGTGAAAAAATTTCATGCCTTGATCTTGTGGTGGCATTTTTGTAAATAATTTGAAAATTAGTGTACCGCCAAAGGGTATATTGGTATTTTCGTGCTTTTAGAACTATGAAACCGTCAGAACGTTAATCGTCTATTCAAGTAATCATTTCTTGCATAGTTTTCTAGGTAAGTTATAAAAGACGAGAGTTTTGTCAATTTTTGTACCACAACTTTTCCAAGCTTTTAAAATCTCCTTCTTCTTCTTCTTCAATTTCTCTGTCTTTGAGCTTTCCTTTGCGTCCTATTTTTGCTTCTGCCACCATTTTCTCTGTAAGATATTTTCTTCCCTTTCTTTTCGATTTCATTCTTTCTTTACTGTAACCATAGTTTACATTGTTTATGGGGATTCCTTAGACGAATCTAGGTGGGAAAGGAACATCACTGATTGGGTAAAGTTAGAAATGCATGTACCACGTGTTGAAGTGTTATCACTACCGGAGGGTCACTAAATTCCCTCTTTATTCATAACTGAGTGTGGTTTCACTTTTCACCCCAATCATTTTTATCTTGATTTTTGTTAGTATTTTGTTGTCATCCCTGCTAGAGTAGCCCCCAACACTTGGAGAGTAGTGAATGTGATACATAGGATTAACCACATGTATGAAACGCACATTGTCATCCCTGAGTTGATGTTGTTTTACAAATGGGTTACCAGTAATAGTACATACTATATGAAAACTAGGTTTGCCAGCCTTAGTTATCAATTTACGAGACTCCAACAAAGACTATTTTGATTATGGGGTTATTGCGAAGAATTGGCAACATGATCCTCTTCAAAGAGTAGAAGTGTATGATGGGCCCAGATGCCCCCATATAGGACATGACTGTGACACACCGACTAATTAAATACTGGGTAGCTACTCCTTTATTAAATTAATACAAAATGCCAAGTTGGTTCAGTTCATAGCATCACTGTCGAAAACATTTTTATAATTACTAACCACCTAGTATTTAAAAAGTTGGTTGTCCATTTTAATTAAATTCGATTAATATGCAATAAATGAATTTTAAAAAAATTAACATAATAAACACAATATAGTCACAATAGAATAACCATCCAATAATAATGAGTCTAGAGGAAAACTCCTCACAACAAACCGAATTCCGAAATAAATAAATACAAAGTCTGCATCACTAAAATTAATTACAACCCAAAGTCTGAAATAACTGAATAGATAAGGTGTCTCTAAAAGGAATGGGCGACTTGCCCAACAAATGATAAAAACTGATAATAGAGTCAAGATCGAAGATGGAGGCGTCTACTGTCAAGGTCCTGTAACTTCCACAGCAGCTACAGCCCGTCACCTGAATAGAACTCCTATGCATGGTGTCCTTATGGCTGGGCACCTAAAAAGGTTTTTACAAAAATAGATTTGAAAGCAAACGGGTCAGAGCCCGAATGTGAAAATAATTTAAAAATATGCAAGTGTTTAATATCATTAAATAGTGAATATAAAGTACATGATAGTGTGTGCACTCACATGAGTTCCTCACCTCTCAACTAATTGTGCACTCCTAACGCCCCGTACCCATTTCTAGTTGCTCCCATATCTATCTAGTCCAATGCTAAATCTAAAATTTCTATATGATATCCAATTCAAATCCCAACCTCTTCTATTTACTAGAGTATTGTACCTTATTACATAGTTTCCCCACTTTAGGATTACAATTTATAATAAATCTTACATTTTCACTTTACAAATCGTAGCCATTATTTATTCTCACAATTGTTCACGACAATTCATTTCAAACAACAGTATATTATTCTCACAAAAAATATACAATACTAGCACCCCGAGGCTAAGCTGCGGTGCTCACATACTCTGATATCAAATCCCGGTACATCACGTACATGAGGACCACGTATTCCGAATCTCTCAGGAAACGTTTCATTAACAACAGTCACAAAACAATGAAGGCGAACATAGTTCACATCACATGGGTTACGCACATACCTACGCTCCCATGATCAGCAGACTTATTAACTTCTCAATAAGCCCTTCTCTGACCTATGTCCTCGAGGTACCAATCTAAATCCCCCCTCTCCCGCAGGCACACAAAGATTAGATGGCCCTAAAAGAATGCCAACCTCCCATGATAGCAAGTATGGTAGGTATGTCATACACATATGACTACATATACTAAGCATTCTCGCATCTTAGATATTAAAATATTTTATTAGTGGTATACTTCTCGTTCTTATACCAACACTTAGTGTTATATAAATCACAAGTCCCCGGTTTATATGTATTTAATTTATTGATTAATTTCACTTCGTGATTAGTTACTCACTTCCCAAACCACAAATGACATTCGGTTTAAGACTTTATTCTAAGTTTTACTCTCCAATGTACCCCAATCTCCCAACTATACCCACTAGTTAATAAGGAAAGGTTATCTCACCATTTAAATAAGTCTACGGGATACTAAAAATCAATTCAGGCAAAAAAGGCCATTCTGTCAACTCGTTAGAAATCTCGTTCGAATGAGGTCGTTCGAACGAAGGACTTCGAACGAAATACCAACTCGTTAGAAGTCATACTGTCATCTCGTTAGAAGTTCGTTCGAACGACCTAGGCAGGTCTTCTAACGAGATGACAGTTTCAGCCCAGAAAATCCCAATTCCGTTTTTCTAAATTCTTCTCCCCTCCAAATCCACCCTAAGACCATCCAAATTATGTTTTAACGTATATAAACCATTTCTAATCACCCTAGATCATTCCTTAACATATTTAAGGTGTTAAATCTTTACAAAAATCATGGAATTACTATGAATCTTCAAATACATCACCAAACCCTATGAACATGAACTCCTAATTTTCTTATGTCTAATTACTCATCATAAATCCGTTTTTAAATCATCATATGTAACTATTCAAACATTAGATCATACCATTATCGTACTACATGCAAATCCTAACCCAAATTCAAAGTTTCTCCAACAATTTTCATGGGTTTTCTTCCAAAAATTCAATAAAAGATAATTCCTACACTAAGCATGGAAGACATATTCAATGCATTAAGGATACTAAATCACTTGCCTTAGATTGTTCTTCAGAATTTGATGTCGAAGGTTGAAGGTTGATCTCTTCCTTTTCTCTACAGATTTTCTCCCAAGGTTGAAGATGGTGGTTATGGGTTTTCTTTTGGGAACCTCTTCCAACTCTTCCTATAACTCCCGTAGCTCTCTAACTTGTCAAATGATGGTAATGGGCTTAGTGGGTTACTAATAATGTATAATTAACTCTTAAAATTCGTACGCTTTAATTCCCAAAATTTCAAAATTACCAAAATACCCTTTTAAGTTGTCGGTATGGCCCAAAAATGCCCCGGGACCCAAACTAAACCCCCGGCTAATGTTTTTTGACTATTTCGACCCTTCCGGACTCGTTGGAGCACTCAAAATGACCATTCGGTTGATAAAAATGAAATTCACTTTTTAATTCAAATAATTACATTCCTGACGCGACTGACACGCACGTCCCAACTAAATTTTCCAAATTGTCGTATTTCAGTCTCGCGACAATTTTAATATTTTCAATATTCATATATTGCCATATATACACAACATAATCAAATACCAACTCACATCTCTTTAGTATTTATATCCGGATTAATTCTCAATTAATTCACATTTAATTAATCCATTTAATAAATATCAATAAAAATACGGGGTATTACATACTTCCCCCCTAATAACAAAATTTCGTCCCGAAATTCGGAACTAAAAAGTACCTGATGAAAAAAACTCTGAATAACGTTCGCTCATCCTCGCGCTCCCATGTGGACTCCTCAGCATTATGATGCCGCCACTGAACACGTACCAACGGTACTATCTTTGATCGCAGTTTCCGCTCGCTTCGGTCCAAAATAGCAATCGGCCCCTCCTCATAGGAACTATCGGGCTGAAGGTCGATGTCCTCCAAATGTGAGTATGGGCCAAATCATTCCTAAGATATTTCCTTAGCGGGGAAATGTGGAACACATCATGAATCATATGCAAGTGCTCTGATAACCCAAGTCTATACGCAACTGTCCTAATCCTCTCGATGATAGGAAATGGCCCCACATATCTTGGTGCCTGTTTTCCCTTCTTCCCAAAACGCATGATCCCCTTCATAGGAGATACTCTGAGTAAAACCTGGTCCCCCACTTTGAATTCTCTAAAGAACCTCTTGGCATCAGCATAGCTCTTCTGCCGGTCCTGAGCTACCCGAATGCGACTTCGTATCAATTCTATCCTTGTCGACGTTTCCTGAATCACTTCCGGTCCAAGGAGTTTGTTATCCCCCACCTCTAACCAACATGCTGGGGAACGACAAGGTCTACCGTACAACGCCTCAAATGGAGCCATGCCAATGGTGAACTGGTAGGAGTTATTATAATCAAACTCCACCAGTGGAAGGTACTGCTCCCATCCACCCCCAAAGTCTATGATGCACATACGCAACATGTCTTCTAACATCTGATTTGTACGCTCGGTCTGCCCATCGGTCTGCGGGTGATAAGACGTACTCAACCGCAATTCAGTGCCCATGGCCTCCTGGAAACTCTCCCAAAACCGTGAAACGAATATCTTGTCTCGGTTAGACACGATATTTAGAGGCACACCATGAAGTCTCACTATTTCTGAAATGAAAATCTGGGCATACTGTCCCGTAGTGTAGTCTGTCCTTACGGGTAGAAAATGAGCCACTTTGGTCAACCGGTCCACAATTATCCAAATGGAGTCATGACCCCTCTGTGACGTAGGTAACCCCGTGATAAAGTCCATGGATATGCTCTCCCATATCCACGTCGGAACCTCTAATGGCTGTAGAAGTCCTGTCGGTCTCTGATGATCCACTTTTACCAACTGACAAGTGGTGCATTTAGAAACAAACTCGGCAATATCTCTCTTCATCCCGCTCCACCAATACTGACGTCTCATGTCTTGGTACATTTTGTCCCCACCAGGGTGTACCGTGAATCGTGAGCCGTGCGATTCTGCCATCACCTCATGTCGTAAGTCTTCCCCTTCCGGAACGACTAGTCTCCCATTGAAGCGTAATCCCCCATCTGAGCTAACGGTATAGGACTCGGCTCCCTCTGCTAGTAATCGAACTATCTACTCTTGACAGAACGAGTCATTTGCCTGGGCCTTTACCACTCTCGTGATAATCTACGGTGTAACAGTCATAACAGACATGAACGATCGGGCCACTGCATCCTGGTGTCCCAACTCCTTCCACTTTACTTTCCACACCTCGGCCACTTCATCTACTGGCCTACGGCTCAACGCGTCTGCAACCACGTTAGCCTTTTCCGGGTGATGTTAGATATCAAAATGATAATCCTTCAAAAACTCAAGCCACCGTCGTTGTCGCATATTCAACTCCTTCTGCATGAAGAGGTACTGTAGAGACTTGTGATCCGTGAACAATCGAAACTTCTCCCCCAGGAGGTAATGTATCCAAATCCGAAGGGCAAATACAACTGCCGCTAACTCCAAGTCATGGGTGGGGTAATTCTTCTCGTGAGGTTTAAGCTTACGGGAAGCATAAGCTATGGCCTGACTCTCCTGCTGCAGCACACCTCCGAGTCCTTGTAAGGATGCATCGGTGTAGACTAGATACTCAACTCCCGGTCTGGGCAACGCTAACACAGGTGCTGAGGTCAACTTATCCTTCAACTCATCGAATGCCAACTGACAGGCATCGCTCCAGATAAATGGCACACCTTTGCGAGTCAGATGTGTCAAAGGACCCGCTATCTTTGAGAAACCCAGAATAAACATCCTGTAGTATCCTGCTAGGCCCAAAAAACTACGGATCTCAGTCGGCGTCGTGGGTTGTCCCCACTCCCTCACCGCGGATACCTTCCCCGGATCAACAGATATCCCCCGATCTAAAATGATATGCCCCAAAAATGGAACCTCCTTCAGCCAAAACCCACACTTCTCATACTTTGCATACAACTCGTTCTGACGTAGTGTCTGCAGAACCTGTCTCAAATGCTCGGCGTGCTCCTCTTCTGTATGGGAGTAAACCAGGATGTCATCAATAAAGACAATGAAGAACTGATCTAGGAACTCTCTGAACACCCTATTCATCAAGTCCATAAACACGGCTGGAGCGTTGGTCAAGCCAAATGGCATAACCCAAAACTCGTAGGAACTATATCTCATTAAGAAAGCAGTCTTCGAGACGTCCTGTTCCCTGATACGCAACTGATGGTATCCCGATCTCAAATCAATCTTTGAGAAGAAAGAAGCTCCTCTCAGTTGGTCGAATAAATCATCAATTCGGGGCAACGGATACTTATTCCGTATTGTGACCTTATTCAACTCTCGGTAATCTACACACAACCTCAACGATCCATCCCACTTCTTTACAAACAACACAGGGGCACCCCACGGCGAAGTACTCCTCCGAATAAACCCCTGACCCAACAACTGCTCAATCTGATCCCGTAACTCTCTCATCTCTGCTGGAGCCATACGGTAAGGTGCGCAGGCAATAGGCCGAGTGCCCGACGTCAAATCGATCACAAAATCTATCTCTCTACTCGGAGGTAGTCCAGGTATATCCTAAAATACATCGGCAAACTCCCTAACAACTGGAATCGCATCGAGTGGTATCACCACTTCCTTAGAGGTCTCCTCCTCTATATAGTACAAGTGAGTGGACGATCCTCCCTCAGGGCGAGGGATCGCCACTAAAAATATCTCTTGTCCGGGAATGGCAAAGATACTACTCCTACTGAAACAGTTAATTATGGCTCGGTACGCAACTAGCCAATCCATACCAACAATCGCATCGTACTCAGTCATCTCTAACACTAACATATCCGCGGGTAAAGTAAACCTCCCGATCTCTATACCTACACCTCTACAAATAAGCGAAATCACGGAACCTCTACTCAACGGTGAATCTACACAAGTAACCGTGCTCTCGATGGTGCCTAACAACCCAATAGTGCGTGCGAATCTCATGGCAATGAAATAATGTGTGGCCCCCGTGTCAAATAAAATACGCCCCATAGTCCCCTGAATAGAGAACATACCCTCAATGGCCGGTGAATCCTGTGGGGCTGCTGCATGCTGGAGCTGATACACTCTCCCATACTGAAGTTGTCCCTACTGGACTGGGACCGCTGGAATGGGTGGTAATGCTGCCATCTGTGGTGGTGCTGGGAGGGCGGCGGGAAACATAGGCCTCTGTGGCTCGTGTTGGGCACCCTGCTGCTGCTGCTGTGGGGCCCTTCCCCTTTCGGGACAATCCTGGAGTTTGTGGCTAGTCTTGCCACAAATAAAACACTTCCCCGAAAAGTTTCCCCCTCGCTGTCCCTGCTTCCCCCGGCCCTGATGGCCGTTACCATTCCTACCTTGGCCTTGCTGGCCCTGCTGAAACTGTTGCTGTTGACCATTATGACCCTGCTGGCCCTGATGGCCAATTCTGAAACCTCCCTGTCCACTTCTGAAACCCCCAGATCTGAATCTCTTAGAATCCCCCTGTTGGGAACTCTGGTCACCCTGCCTGTGCTGTCCCTGAGCAGATTGTGCCCCGCTGGCACCATTTCCCCCGATCCTGCCTTGTTGGCTGGACTCCCCTGATCTCTTGCTTTCAGACATGTGGAAACGATGATCCTGTCAGTGAAGTAATGCAACGTTAACCACATCAGAATAAGTGGCCAACGAGAGATTCCCCAACAAGTGTTGACGGATCCTCCAAGTCAATCCATCCGTGAACTTCTGAATTTTCCTCTCCTCAGTCGGTATCTTATCCGGAACAATGTTCAAGAGATTGGTAAACTCAGCCTCATACTCGGCTACGGTCCTCCCCTCCTGCTTGAGGTTCATCAATTTCCTCCTCATCTTTGTGTGAACAGCTGACGAAAAGTATTTGCGGTCGAACCGTACCCATAACTCCTGTGTAGTGAGGGTGTCCCTATCCTCTGCGGTGGAAATGGACTCCCACCACTGCAATGTAGATCCTACTAGCTTGAAAGTATCCAGTATCTACTTTTGAACATCTGTGCACTCGTACATCCTTAAGTGCCTCTGAATATCCTTCCTCCACTGACTGGATACCACAACATCGGAGCTACCTGCAAACTCCGGAGGGTGTGCTTTCTGAAAAGCATCACGAACGCGTTCCCAAGCAGAAGGGAATGCATGAGCCTGAACTGGCGCAACTACCGGCGCCTGGGGTGGTGCCTGCTCTACAACGGCTAGGGCGGCATTTACCGCTTGGGCTACAATAGCTGCAACCTCTGCGACATTCATAATGCCCTGAACTGGTACAGGCTGTGGCTCTGGCTGTGCATCCCTAGGAACTCGCTGCGCACGTCGTGGAGGCATCTGAAATGAGAGTAAAGTCTTATAAGTTCGCAGTTATTAACTCAAAATAGCTGAAGAGTGAAGCATACACAAAAGAATACAACAATCCTAAAATATAGGGCTCTATATCAAAGAAAGCTCAGCGGAAACATAACAAGCCGTACAGATCCTAAGGACACTAGAACCTGATGCTCTGATACCACCTGTGACACCCCGACTAATTAAATACCGGGTAGCTACTCCTTTATTAAATTAATACAAAATGCCAAGTTGGTTCAGTTCATAGCATCACTGTCGAAAACATTTTTATAATTACTAACCACCTAGTATTTAAAAAGTTGGTTGTCCATTTTAATTAAATCCGATTAACATGCAATAAATGAATTTAAAAAAAATTAACATAATCAACACAATATAGTCACAATAGAATAACCATCCAATAATAATGAGTCTAGAGGAAAACTCCTCACAACAAACCGAATTTCGAAATAAATAAATACAAAGTCTGCATCACTAAAATTAATTACAACCCAAAGTTTGAAATAACTAAATAGATAAGGTGTCTCTAAAAGGAATGGGCGACATGCCCAACAAATGATAAAAACTGATAATAGAAACAAGATCGAAGATGGAGGCGTCTACTATCAAGGTCCTGTAACTTCCACAGCAGCTACAGCCCGTCACCTGAATAGAAATCCTATGCATGATGTCCTTGTGGCTGGGCACCTAAAAAGGTTTTTACAAAATAGATTTGAAAGCAAACGGGTCAGAGCCCGAATGTGAAAATAATTTAAAAATATGCAAGTGTTTAATATCATTAAACAGTGAATATAAAGTACATGATAGTGTGTGCACTCACATGAGTCCCTCACCTCTTAACTAATTGTGCACTCCTAACGCCCCGTACCCATTTCTAGTTGCTCCCATATCTATCTAGTCCAATGTTAAATCTAACATTTATATATGATATCCAATTCAAATTCCAACCTCTTCGATTTACTAGAATATTGTACCTTATTACACAGTTTCCCCACTTTAGGATTACAATTTATAATAAATCTTACATTTTCACTTTATAAACCGTAGCCATTATTTATTCTCACAATTGTTCACGACAATTCATTTCAAACAACAGTATATTATTCTCACAAAAAATATACAATACTAGCACCCCGAGGCTAAGCTGCGGTGCTCACATACTCTGCTATCAAATCCCGGTACATCACGTACATGAGGACCACGTATTCCGAATCTCTCAGGAAACGTTTCATTAACAACAGTCACAAAACAATGGAGGCGAACATAGTTCACATCACATGGGTCACGCACATACCTACGCTCCCATGATCAGCAGACTTATTAACTTCTCAATAAGCCCTTCTCTGACCTATGTCCTCGAGGTACCAATCTAAATCCCCCCCCCCCCGTAGGCACAGAAAGATTAGATGGCCCTAAACGAACGCCAACCTCCCATGATAGCAAGTATGGTAGGTATGTCATACACATATGACTACATATACTAAGCATTCTCGCATCTTAGATATTAAAATATTTTGTTAGTGGTATACTTCTCGTTCTTATACCAACACTTAGTGTTATATAAATCACAAGTCCCCGGTTTATATGTATTTAATTTATCGATTAATTTCACTTCGTGATTAGTTACTCACTTCCCAATCCACAAATGACATCCGGTTTAAGACTTTATTCTAAGTTTTACTCCTCAATGTACCTCAATCACCCAACTATACCCACTAGTTAATAAGGAAAGGTTATCTCACCATTTAAATAAGTCTACGGGATACTAGAAATCAATTCAGGCCAAAAAGGCCATTCTGTCAACTCATTAGAAATCTCGTTCGAACGAGGTCGTTCTAACGAAGGACTTCGAACGAAATACCAACTCGTTAGAAGTCATACTGTCATCTCGTTAAAAGTTCGTTCGAACGACCTAGGCAGGTCTTCTAACGAGATGACAGTTTCAGCCCAGAAAATCCCAATTCCGTTTTTCTAAATTCTTCTCCCCTCCAAATCCACCCTAAGACCATCAAAATTGTATTTTAACGTATATAAACCATTTCTAATCAACCTAGATCATTCCTTAACATATTTAAGGTATTAAATCTTTACAAAAATCATGGAATTACTATGAATCTTCAAATACATCACCGAACCCTATGAACATGAACTCCTAATTTTCTTATGTCTAATTACTCATCATAAATCCATTTTTAAATCATCATATGTAACTATTCAAACATTAGATCATACCATTATCATACTACATGCAAATCCTAACCCAAATTCAAAGTTTCTCCAACAATTTTCATGGGTTTTCTTCCAAAAATTCAATAAAAGATAATTCCTACACTAAGCATGGAAGACATATTCAATGCATTAAGGATACTAAATCACTTGCCTTAGATTGTTCTTCAGAATTTGATGTCGAAGGTTGATGGTTGATCTCTTCCTTTTCTCTACAGATTTTCTCCCAAGGTTGAAGATGGTGGTTATGGGTTTTCTTTTGGGAACCTCTTCCAACTCTTCTTATAACTCCCGTAGCTCTCTAACTTGTCAAATGATGGTAATGGGCTTAGTGGGTTACTAATAATGTATAATTAACTCTTAAAATTCGTACGCTTTAATTCCCAAAATTTCAAAATTACCAAAATACCCTTTTAAGTTGCCGGTATGGCCCAAAAATGCCCCGGGACCCAAACTAAACCCCCGGCTAATGTTTTCTGACTATTTCGACCCTTCCGGACTCGTTGGTGCACTCAAAATGACTATTCGGTTGATAAAAATGAAATTCACTTTTTAATTCAAATAATTACATTCCTGACGCGACTGACACGCGCATCCCAACTAAATTTCCCAAATTGTCGTATTTCAGTCTCGCGACAATTTTAATATTTTCAATATTCATATATTGCCATATATACACAGCATAATCAAATACCAACTCACATCTCGTTAGTATTTATATCCGGATTAATTCTCAATTAATTCACATTTAATTTAATTAATTCCTTTAATAAATATCAATAAAAATATGATGTTCTTCCAGATGAATTGGTACACCTTCTCATAAGGCATTTTTATCAACGGCTCAACTTTCACCCATTTTATGAAATAATGAACAACAATTACCAGGTACTTGAACTTGCCTTTGGTGGTCGGAAGTGGGCTGACCAAGTCAATTCCCTAAATAGTGAATAACCAAGGAGAAGTAATTGGTGCTAAAACAGCGTTGGGTGCTTTTTTAATTGCAGAAAACCTCTGCCACTTATCACACTTTCTTACAAAGGCCCTACAGTCTTCCCTCAGAGTTGTCCAGTAGTATCCTTGTGTGTTGATCCTTTGGAGTAACGAATAACCAGCTGAATGAGCTCCATAAGAACCTTCATGCACCTCCTCGATCAAATCTTTGACCTCCAATGGATGGACACAGCGTAATAAGGAGAGAGTAATCCCCTTTTGTATAAAACTCCTTTATCTAATACATATTGAGTTGCTTTGTACTTAAAGCTTTTTTTATTCTTAGGGATCATTTGGTAGGATTCCTTCTTCAATATAAGCTCTGATTGGATCCATTCAGGAAGGTCCCAAATCTACAGTAATGAAATTGATCATTGGATCCTCATCTATGCTCCTGCATGCTAAGATCTCAATTAAAATGCTTCTCCGGAGTTCTATTCTTGTTGCTGAAGCTAACCGAGCAAGTGCATCAGATCAGGCATTAACTATTCTTGGTATTCAGTTCATTTTCACGCATAGAAATTTGGATACGACTTCTATTTCTTTGGTCAAGTATCCAGTCATCAACTCTCCCTTAACCCCATATAGATGAAGCACTTGGTTGACAACTAGTTATGAATCATAGTGCGCCACTACTTGCTCGGCACGTAATGAATGGGCTAATTCTAGTCCGCTATCAAAGCTTCATACTCAGCTTCATTATTTGATGCCTTAAATTAAAACCTAAGGGCATATTCAACATCAATATCATCAGGAGTATTAAGTATGATGCCTGATCCACTTCCAATTGCGCATGAAGATTCATCCACATATAAATTCCACAATGGGGTATCACTGCTAAAGTTCTCCGCAGACAAAACTCCATGGTGGAATATCTTCTTGCTTTCCTCTACATACTTCTAAGCCATTTTTTGAGTTCTGGATGATTTAGGTTAGTCATCTACGACTTTAGCTTTCTTTTGAGCTGAGTTCTCTTCCGAAGAAGTCTGCTCGATAGGCAAGTTTTGCTGGTCGGTAATCTCTGGATATGTGAACTCTACAATAAAATTCGCCAAAGCTTATCGTTTCAATGATGACCTTCGTTCATAGATGATATCATATTCTCCCAGTTCTACCACCCAGTACATTAATCATCCCGAATTCTCAGGTTTATGGAACGCTTGCTGAAGAGGTAGATCAGTATACACAGTTATGGTGTGTGCTTGGAAGTAAGGCTTCATATGCCTAGAGGCTTCAATGAGAGCTAAGGCCACTTTTTCCAAGCGTGGATACCTGATTTCGGCTCCCCAAAATGATTTGCTGATGTACTAAACTAGTTTCTGGATTCCATTCTCCAATCAAACTAGTGCCGATCTAACTGCGGACTCAAAAACAGCTTAGTACAAGTATAATTTTTCTCCCAACACAGGTCGGGATAATAATGATGGTGATCCCAGATACTTCTTCAATTCTTGAAATGCTTCTTCACACTCTTAATTCCATTCAAAAGTTTTTTAAGCACCTTGAATAATGGTAAACACCTATCTGTTGCTGGGAAATAAACCTGTTTAAAGCAGCTACTCTGTCAGTAAGTCTTTGAACATATTTCTTGCAGGTCGACGACTGTATCTCCATAAGAGATTTGATTTTGATAGGGTTAGCTTCAATTCCTCTTTGGTTTACTGTGAAGTCGAGGAACATTCCATACTGCACACCGAACAGATACTTGGTTGGATTTAGCTTCATCTGATGCTTTTCCAGCTAATCAAAAGTCTGACTGAGGTCCTTGATATGATCTTAATCTTTCTTGATTTTAGTAAAAATATCATCCTTATAAACCTCCATATTATTCCCATTATACTCCTCAAACACCTTGTTCACCAACCTCTGGTATGTTGCTCTAGCGTTTTTTAGCCCGAAGGGCATTGCATTGTAGCAATAAGTACCTAGGCTGGTAATGAAAGAAGTGTTTTCCCTATCTTCTCGATTCATTCTTATCTGGTTATACCCAGAATAAGCATCTATGAAGCTCAACAGCTCGTGTCCTGATATAGCATGCATTAACTTATCAATTCTAAGCAGAGGAAAATGGTCCTTTGGGCAGGCTTTATTAAGGTCAGTAAAATCTATACACATTTGCCATTTATTATTATTTTTACCATCACAAAATTGGCCAACCATGCTGGATATTTGATATCCTCAATGAATTGGGCCTTTTGTAGCTTCTCCACTTCTTTTAGTATAGCTTGGTTTTTCTCTGGATTGAACACCCAACGCCTTTGATTGATTGGCTTGGCATCTTTATTAATATTGAGCTCATAACAAAGGAAGTTGGGATCAATCCCAAGCATATCCTCGTGACTCCAAGCGAACACATTCCTCCGTTGTCTCAAGAACGCAATTAATTCCTGTTTAAGGAGTGGATCCAGTGTGGAGCCGATTTGGGTGGTTCTCTCCGGTTTGTCATCATCCAAGATTATGCTTTTGGTGGCTTCAACAATCTACTCTTTGAATAATTCTATTTCATCTCGGGGATCCAGAGTATCAACTTCTAACTCACTATTGGGCTCTGTAGTGCCTACCTAGTAAGTGGTGGTCTTCTTTTTCAAATCAACCTAATTTTCTTGCTCGGCTGAGGAGTAATAACATTCGTTGGCCACCTTTTGATCACCTTTCATAACACTAGCCCTAAAGTGAGTAGGGAACGTCAAACACTGATGGACTGTGTATGGTGAAGCTTCAAACTTCTTTAATCCTACCCTGTAAAAGATTACATTGTAAGCAGATTGAATATTTTTATCCATCACAAATAAGCGTATCTTCTCAAAGCGACTTACTAGCTAAGTGTCAAACAACATTTCTAGCTTGACTGTCCAAGGGGGTAGACATTTTTTCCTGAAAAACTTATTAAGGGCCTATGATATGGTTCCATCTAACTAATCTTAAATCCTAAACTCTAAAAGCAGGGGTAGAACATGATATCGATCGAGCTCCCATTATCAATCAGAACCCTGGAGATGATGGCTTCTTGAATTCTAAACTTGACGACTCATGGATCATCATGGGGATACAGTACCCCAGAGAGGTCATTCTTGGAAAAGTTGATTACCAATTTGTATTTATTGACTTTCCCGGGATGACCATCTTCATTCAGATTGATTAGTTAGATATAGGAACATGCATGTGCTTCATTCAGGTAGGTCTTTCTCTCTGCATTTTGATCTCCCCCTCCTACATCTTCACCTGTAATTATATGACAATTAAAAGAGCCAAAACAGACCATAGCTACTTCAAGTTATGATTATTTGGGCTTCTTCAACTGGTCAGGATCGTCTTCATAATCATCTTCATGGTTTCATTTTCTGTCATCTATAGGTTTGCAGGAAGAATTTGACCTTCCTCTTATTTCTCTGTCTTCTCGTCGATCAATAAATTTATTCATCTTTCCTCAGCAAATGAGGAATTCCACTTCATTCTTTAAAGCGATACAATTATCGATCATGTGGCCATGATCCATATGGAACTCATAATACTTAGATTTGTCCCTTCTATTATGTGGTGCCCTCAGTTTCTCGGTCCATCATAAATATTTATTGTGCTTAATTTCCTTTAGGATATGGTGAATACTGACCATCAATACAGTATATGTTCCATACTTTTGAGCTTATCATCTTTCTTCAATTTCGTCTCATTCTGCTCCTTTTTCTCAGACTTAGTGGATGGACTTTGCTTTGCAGTTATTACTTCTTCGGTATTCGTGATTTTTCTTGCCTTAGCCATGAGCTCGATCACGGTTTTAGCAGAATATTTGGCCAAAGCGTAATATAGATTTTCTGGAATCAATCCACTCTTTAAAGTGGTAATGGTTATTTTCTCCTCATAGTCAACCACTTCCAATTTCTCATTGTTAAATGAGTGATGTGTTCTCTGGTGGTTTCCCCTACTCGCTACCTGACACTTAGGAGATGGGATACTCTCTTCACTGGCTTAGCCCAAAAAATAGAAGTTGTTGATGAACACCTTGATAAGCCGGTTAAAATTGGTAATTTGTCCTCGGGGTAAACTATTGTACCATATTTAGGTTGAACCAGTAATGGTGCTGGAAAAAGCTCTGCATCTCCTTTCATCAGGAATGGAATATATGTCAGTTGCAGCCTGATACTGCTCAATGTGTAAAACTGGATCAGTCTTATCATCATATTTGGAAGTAAGCACTGGGGTTTTAAATGTGGATGGAGTTGGGAAATCAATAATTGCCTGAATGAAGGGAGATACCTTGATGAAATTCTACTGTAATGGATTCTTTGCATTTGCCATTTCTCCTAGTCGATCTTCTAATTACTAAATTGATCCCTTTTATAAAGGGTTGCCTGCATCAGATCTGTATAAAGTTGCTCGGCTATTCCGACCATGTGCTTGTATTGAGATCTCTTCTTGAGAAGTCTGGTCGGTGTGCACATATTATCGAACGCTTGATCTAGACCTGATTGAGGCTTCACGGTATTTGGCTGGGTGTTGATAGTTCTGAATAACTCTCTGGGAAGATTTCTGTTTGTTCGGGGTCCCAAATGATCAAAAGGCAAATCTTTGCTCAATCTTTCTAAAACGCTTGGTCTTTCAGGAGAAAAAGAATGGCCATCATAGAATTCTATGGGTCTGAGCGATGAACTCACCTCTGGATGGTAAGACCTATCACGTGAAGATCTGTAATAGTTGTTTCGGTTATGCCTAGGAGGCGGAGGTGACATTTCTCTCCTCGACGAAGGAATCGTTTGATGTATGAAAAGAGTTGGAGATCTGACTTGTAATAATTGAGCCAATTGGCTCATTATTTTTTGCATGGTATCCTGACCCCTAACAATGCTGGCAAGAATTCCATTCAGGTCGGTTGCTGTAGGCGGAGTAGATGGGATGATTAGCTTGCCTTTATTTCTGGCACTATTCTCAAGATAATTCATCTTCCTTTGAATAAGGATGTAAAAGATATAGAAAGGTAATAGATACACATTCCCACAGACGACGTCAATCTATTGAAAATTTTACAGTTAATGATGGAATTTGGTGCAAATTGATGGTCAACTCGAAAAAGGCGCGAAAAAGCTGATTTTTGAAAAGAAAAAAAAATCACCTTTGATCTCACAAAACCTTCTCTTTGCTCACGATGACGCTCCTGCTATCGGTAATGACCTCTAGTTACTCGGGGACCTAGACGATCAAAAGCATACTCCCTATTTATTCTCTCTAATACACTTGCCCTTTCTTTGGAAAATGATTTATCGTCATAGTAATTCGTTGATCGGACAAAAAAAGTTGCGCCAGTATGGTATAACCGATCACGAGAAGAACGAAAATAGTGACTTCTTTCATTTCTGGACGATGGAGGTGGCATAGCTCTCCTGGAGTTGGAAGACTTGTCTTGCATTGCACAGGCCAACTGTTTAACCAACTCCTATATAACCTCTTGTCCCTTAGCCAAATTGAATAGGATCCTTTGAAGATTTGTCTCACCAGGGGGAACAAATATTTCTTGACTATTGCCTGCAGCCACCAGGCTGCTTTTAGGGGCAGTGTTCATTCTTTAAACTAAATAATGAAGTATATGAGGTAGAGAATACTGAATAGGAGTCGTTCCCACAGACAACGCCAATTTGTTGATGTCTCAAAATGGATTTATTCCATATTTATAATCACAGATAATAACATAGTGAGTTAAACAAATCACACACACAAGAGAAGATATTTTTAGAGTGGTTTGACTCTAAAATAGCCTACGTCAATTGTTGGTTTTATTAAGAGAGTTTACAATAGCTCAACATGGTGTGCATATGCGTGATTTGAGTTGTCCCTCCAACTGAGGGAGTATTTACTATTTATCATGGTGTAAAACCCTAGATAGAACGCCTTTATATTACCAGGCATTTACATCTGTACACAATAAATGAAACTTTTAGAGTTCAGTGCTGGTTGGCATCCCATATGAGTAATTTTTTGTCTTCTGATTGTTGGCATTCTGGAGTTGGTCGGTCTTTTAGCCGACTAAGTGTCTCTAAAGTTGATCAAGGTGGCTAGTCGTCTACGTATGAGGGCAGGTGTATATTTATCATTGGTCCATATAAAAGGATAATTTTTACATACAACACTACCATTTGATGACAACCTTATGCCTTACAACATGGATTTGTGCCATCAGGATGTGTCATTTAGGGACTTTGTAGCCTTTTTTGAGATGACTTTATTTTAATGAAAAATAGTAAGTAGGTTTTTAAAGGGGTCTGAAAATGGAGAATATGCATTAACACCACGTTTCACGTTTTCCTTTAAAACTCTGTACGAATTTTTGTAAATGTAAAGTCGAGGTATGAGGGTATAGGGCATCTCGAGAGTCGTAAATGGATATATGAAGTTCAGCATGACATGTGTAAGAAATCGGGTGATAAGCAGCGTAACCATACTTGAGGAGCGATATACAGTATTGAAATCACTATAATTGAAATGAGAGTGCCTTGAGAGGAGTTACATGTCTATATAAGTTATGTTAATTGGTTGTAATTTCAAAGGGACGATGCTTCCATGTACGCCTTATTCCTTCATATGAAGTTATTAGTATTTAGGTAGAAAGGTTTTCTAATTAAAATATTCTTTGAACTACAAAGGTTATTTAAGGTTGTAAATAGTCTAGGTTTGGGTTTTGCTAATCGATAGGACCAAGGTTCGATGGTTTTTTTGGAGTGTGGAAGAAATAAGCAACGGTTGGCTAAGCATTCTCCTTTGAAAATGAGATCCAGGGTCCTCTATTTATAGGGAAGAGGGATAGCGAAAAGATTTTTGTCTTCTTACCTTCATACCATACGGCATAAAGTGATTAGTTCGATACATTCGAGTGCTACCAGTTCGGTATGCTGACAAAAATATTTGAAAATATTATTTCATGTCACATTCAATGCGGCTGTGATGTGAAGGTCCGACATGGAACAATCTAGGTTGCGTGTCATACGACATTTATGCGAATGGATGTGTATTTTTATGTCGAACGTATTTGTGTAAGTTTGGGTAGTGCTAGATGTAGGGTATTGCTTATGGTAGGTCAAGGGGGGGCTTTGGTCCTTTCATGGGTTTTGGGAGAGGTCCCAAAGAAGGTTCGATTGAATTGGAATCTAGAAGGTGCAAAATCGGTTAATTATAGTGGTGTCGCGATGGGGAGGTATAATGTATGAATATCAAAATGTCTACAAGTTGGTCCTTTAATTCCTTCGGTAATCCTCTATGCTTTGTCAAAGACAATTTGATTAAAGATTTCAGCACCATAAGTTTTAGGCAAGTTAACTAATACACATCTCAAATGTGATCAAAGTGCCACTAAAGTGTGAGTTTCAATTCTTCATCGTGAGATACAAGTTCACAAGGTTGGATTATTCTTAGACAAATGAACTCGACAAACCATATGGTTGTTCAGAAAAGACTTACGTTTCCCATCTCGTTATGGTATTTGGAAAATATGCGAGTTGGCCAAGCATGGAACCATATGAGGATATATTATAACTATCTCCTAAATCCAGTTGAGTTAGTCCTTTTTCTAAAAATTATTAATAGGGAAAATTGCGTGTTACCTCTAAAAAAATTCTGACAAACTCATCCCCTCAACTATTAATTCGTTGCAATTAACTCCCAAAGTTAGGTTCCTCCATTTTTTTTGGGTAAATGGACTAAAATACCCCTCAAATAAAATTTAAACCCCCCCAAACCAAAACAAACAAAATCAACATTCACCCCCCCCTCTCTCTCCTCTCACGATTTCCACCCCCACTCCTACCATCGTCACCCCCCCCCCCCCCCCCCCCCCCCCAAATAAACCTCCCCCCTCCACCATCTCCACTAAACCACCACCTCAATCACTACCCCTAAACCCTCCCCTAAACTCAACCTGAAACCACCACCAACCCACCAAATCCCAATCTTATCACCTCTGGCATACCCAATAGTTCAATCTCCATAACCTCTAAACCACTCCCAAATATCCACCCGAAATCACCTAGTTAAACCACCATCTTCCACCTAACAATCACCTAAAAACCACCATCATCCACGCAAAGATCACCGAATATCCACTATACTCAAGCTTCTACCGTAAGGTAAGATCTCCAATGAAGCTCCCCAAAAAGAGAACGAAACAGGGAGAAGAGAGAGAAAACTGAGAGTAAAAGAGAAGGATTTGGGAGAAAAGAGGGTGTGGGGATCTACTGGGTGGGGTGGAAGTGGAGATGGTTGTGGGGGGGGGGGGGGGGGGGGGGGGGGGAGTTGGTGGCTTGATGATAGTAGGGGTGGAGATCGTGAGGAGAGAGACAGAGAGACAGAGAGAGGTTTTTGAATATTGATTTTTATTTTTTATTTTTTATTTGTTTATTTTATTATTTTTTGCATTTTAAATTTGATTTTAGGGGGATTTTAGTCCATTTAGCCTCCAAATGGAGGGACCCCACTTTTGGGGGTACTTGCAATGAATTAATAGTTGAGAGGGTGAGTTTGTCGGATATTTTTTTTTTTGGGGGGGGGGGGGGGGTGATCCACAAAACCGAGATGGTTGAAGGGGCTAGGTTTAATTTTTCTTTATTTATATATGAAGATTTTTAAGAAGAAAATCTACGCCTACATTAAATACACACACATTACGGTATCAAATAAACAACTATTATAACCAATCCTATGACTACTCATGGTATTGGACACATACAGAGAAGACAAATTAGTGTTTGAACTTTTCGTAGTGTTTGTATATTGATGTTCGACTCGTATAAACAAGTGAGTATTCGATTTGTGAATTTCTTTCGTAATGATAGTGCTACGAGCAACAAATTTACAATTATCTTTCTTATTTGAATTATTTATACACTCCTAATTATTATTTTTGTCCAAATAATACAATCAAGCATAATGATACACTAAAACACGATTTGAGACATGGGATATATGTCTTACACACATTGAAAGGTGTGCGATAATTCATCTCCACCGTCCATTCAAAATAACTTTCAATAAGGGTCCGTTTGATAAGTCACATTGCCATGACAAATGTGACAAATGGTGGTAAATGAAGGTTTTGTCCATGTGTTTGATAGCCCTTATTTTTCATGATAAATTTTGCATGGATACCATATCCAAATACATATTTGGCCATCCTTTTAGAAAATTTGTGGAAAAAGTTTGCTTGCTTATACGAGATGATAAAGTTTTTCCACGGATTTATCATCCCCATGAAAATTATTTTATTTAAACTTGTAAATCTTAGTCAAAACATTTTTTATTTTGTTAAAAAATATTTTTTAATATTTTTATTTTTCGTTATGACTATTTTTGTTGCGCTAAAAATTGTTTTTTTTTTTAAAAAAAACTTTTTTCACTAAAAATTCTTTTTGTGTTAAAATTGTTTTTCTTAAAAAAATAGTTTTTCACAAAAAGCTGTTTTCCGTTAAAAAAAACTGCTTTATTTCTGCCAAAACTTTTTTTATTGTTAAAATTTGTTCTTCATTAAGAACTATATTTTTAAATGTTTTTAATTGTCGTTATAATTGTTTTTTGGGCTAAAACATGTTTTTCACTAAAAACAAATTTTTTCGTGTTAAAACCGTTTTTCACTAAAAAATGATATTCATTAAAAACTGTCTTATTTTAGTCAAAACTATTTTTTATTGTTAAAATTTATTTTTCACTAAAAACTGTTTTTTGTTAAATTATTTTACTCAAAAATTGTCACTTTTGGCCTAAAAATTATTTTTTTGTGTATTAAAACTCTTTTCTCAATAAAACACTATTTTCTGTGTTATAATTGTTTAACTTTTAAGCTAAAACTATTTAATTTTTTTTTGTTAAAAAGTGTTTTTATTGAAAAAACTATCTTTTCCTTTATTATAAACTATTTTTATTATTAAAAAATAATTTTTATTATAATAATTTGTTATTATTAATTCTATCAAATATTTAATTTTTATCATCCAAAAATTAATGTTATTAAATAATACTAATTTTTTTGTCATCACATTTTAAGAGTGACAATTCGGATCAACGGGTCGTGTTTCGACACGACACGACACGACACGAATTCGTGTTTTTTTAGTTGATACGATCGAAATAAAAAACAACACGCCATGTAAGGGAGGCAATTCGGGTCAACGGTCGTGTTTCGGGCAGACAAGGCACGATAAGATTTTTTCTGACACGAAAACGACACGACACGAATTCGTGTTTTTTTAGTCGACACGAACACGACCCAAATAAAAAACAACACGACACGACACGACACGAATACCCGAAATTATTAAATTTTACGCCTAAAAAACACGATAATACGACACGACTCATAATTCAGACACGAACACAACACGACACGATTTCGTGTAAAAAAAACACGATACGAACACGACATATCATGTCAATTTCGGACAATTTTCTATCGTTTCTAAAATTATCACCCCCTAACGCCACGCCATGCCACGCTACAAATACCAAAACTTTTTAAATTCACATTTAAAAAATACGATAACACAACATTACTTATAATTTAGATTAAATCCAACACGAGACACCCGGAACTCATTTCCCCTCCAAATGTGTCCTCGTATGACGTGGAAGTATTGTTATGGCACCATCTTGCTGACACATCAGCCCCCAAAATTAAACAATACATTAAAAACCCATTTTAGTAATTGCCAGTTGACCTAAGGGAGTAGGCACCCGTGTCTCCTTGAGTTATTTATCTATCACTTCCATATTCATTATTAAAATTATTGTTTTCCCCGACATTAATAGTTCTTCCCCACCACCATGCGTCATTATTACACTCATTATGATGAGTGTTTTTTATTTCCCCTTTCACATAGAAAAAAAGGTGCACTATTTTATTTTTATTTTTGATCTTTCATAAAAAATTTGTGGTTTTGAGTGGCTTATTTTGTTAGTCACTAATTTGGGTTGGATTTTTAATATTATTATTGTTATTATTATTTCATTTCCATTCATACCCACCACTCCCACTCCATTTTCTCCTTGTGGGTTTGGTTTAGCTGTTTCTTGATTTCCATTTTGATAAATGAGTGGGTTTCTATCAAATCTCTGAATAGTTTTAGGTGTTTCTTGATTTGCATTTTGATAAATGGGTTTGTTTCTTTTTTGAGTATTGAGGAGTGTTTAGTTGTGTTTCTATCAAATCTCTCTCTTTTGTAGTTAATAAGTAGAACATAAGTGAAAAAGTTTGTTTTGTTTTTTGGGTTTCTATTAAATCTCTCTTTTTTGTAGCTAACAAGTAGAATATAAGTAAAAGAGTTCGTTTTGTTTTTTGGGTTTGGGTTTGGTTTAGCTGTTTTTTGATTTGCATTTTGATAAATGGGTTTGTTTCCTTTTTTTAGAATTGATGAATGTTTAGTTGGGTTTCTATTAAATCTCTCTTTTTCATAGCTAACAAGTGGAATATAAGTGAAAGGAGTTTGTTTTGTTTTTTGGGCTGTTTTTTGATTTGCATTTTGATAAATGGGTTTGTTTCTTTTTTGAGAATTGACAAGTGTTTTGTTGGGTTTCTATCAAATCTCTCACTTTTGTAGCTAGAAAGTGGAATAGAAGTAAAAAGTTTTATTTTTTTATTTTTTGTTTTGTTTTGTTTGTGTCGGTGGTGATATTTTGATAAGCAAAAATGGTAGGAGCTAATTCTGGTTCTCCTAATTCTCCAGTCTCCAATATTCACAGGTAAGTTTAATTTATTGTTATTATTATTATTATTATTATTATTATTATTGTTGTTGTTGTTGTTGTTGTTAATTCACCCAACTCCCCTGAACTATAGCAGTTTTGCATATAGCCCCTAGTATAAAAATCCCGATAAAGAGCCCCTAAACTATTCAATTTTGATGCTGAACGCATTTTCATTGAAATTGAGTTGATAAAAACATGATTTTATGCATTTTTTTGGGTGTCAAAATTCAATAGTTTAGGGGGCTTTTTGTCCAGTTTTTTTTATTTAGGGGGCTATCTACAAAATCACTATACTTCAGGAGGTTTAGGTGTAATGTACCTTTGTCGAGTTTTTTAAGCTTAGGGTGGCTACTTGCAAAATCGCTATAGTTCAAGGGGGGTTTTGTGTAATTTACCCTTAAATCAATAGTAATAATAATACGCCTAAACTATTGAATTTTAACGCTCAGAAAATATGCATAAAAATTCAATTTTTATGCCTAAACTTAAGGTTGAGGGGTTTGGTGTAATTTACTCTTGATTCAATCATGTACTCTATGCTGAATGAATGCTGGATTCTAAATGTTGAAAAGTTTATCCTTTTTTTTGTTTAGATATATGTTGTTTGTTTGAGCTTATTTGATGTTGAGTGGAGCTTCATATTATTATGATAATTTTACCATTATCCATTGTTTATTAAATTATTTTTGGGGCACTTAAAGTGCCATGAAATATTAGTTATTAAATGTTTAAACCAAAATATTTAACAAAAATCCCCTCACCTACCCATCCCCCCCTTCGGCCGGAAAAGTCACCGCCGGCAGGCCACCAGTCGCCTGCTGGGGGTGGTGGAGTGGAAAGGGGTGGGGTGCCACTAGTGCAAACACTAGTTCGTAAAAGATACAAGTTTATATGTTAGAGGCTTTTTGTTATGCAAGTAATGTGATTGGTTTAAATATTTAGTAAGTATTATGTTTAGGGACTAAACAGAATTTAACCCATTATTTTATATAAGGGTGTGTTTGATAGGCAATATTTACCATGAAATTTGAGAAATTCCGTATTTTCGATTTCTGGTTTGTTTGATTGCCCAAATTTGCCTTGAAATTTTTTTATGTTTTATTTTTGGCTTTACCTAAAGTAAAGCCGCAAATGCATGTTTTGGACATCTGCCTAGGGAAAAAATTCTTCGGGGGTGGAATAAAATTTTTGCTTGGTAAAATTTTCTACTGATCTTATTAAACGCATCCTTAGTATTCAGCAAAAAATACAAGGGGTATGTTTAATTTTGTGGTGGTTGGCGAAGTTTTGTACACCCAAAAGGAAATTTTTCCGTATCAAATGTCCAATATGTGCCTTTGTATTTTAAGCAAACTTGGAAATGTTTTCCAATGCAAATTTTTGCAATCAAACACACCAAAAGTTGGAAAATATGGAATAATGCAAATTTTGTCAATCAAACACACCCTAAGGGTAAAACTGAATATAATTCAGAAAAGAAATTCAGCATTAAGCATTAAACAGTGGACTTACCGAATGATGCTGAATCAAGAGGGAAAAAACAAAGACAAAATATTGCCAATGGAACCGAATATAGTATTAAGAAGTAAAAACAAACACCCTTTTAACTCTAGTTTCCCTTGCAGTGCTATTGAGAATGGTCGGTTTGCCAAGGATTATCGTGTTCTTAATTCGTCGCCCCGACTTTCCTTCCAATATAACCCGGTATGCCCTCTTAATTATTCTTTTACTGTTTACTGTTCTTATTCAAAGAAAGAAAGAAAATATACTAGTTGCAATGTCACGAAATTATCTATATAGTTGCTCCGTAAGTTCACCTTTAGCGCGCGCGCACACACACACACATATATATATATATATATATATGTCTATACCTCCTCATGAACGAGCCCTTTGGACTCCCCATGCAAGCTAAACAGCGGGGATGTTGTGCCAAAGTCACCCTAACATACACCCCACTTCAAATCTGGTATCCTTTGGAGGGTTTTGAACTCGAGACCTATGGTCTTTTTCCATTTGCCCCAGGGTGGATTATAACTTATTTCATAAGCAGAATTCAACAGGAAAGCTATGCTCAAATCAACCAAACATTTTTTCAATTACTTGGGTTGGGCTACATGTATCTTATATTTCTATTCTCGTTTTGTTTAGCGTAATATTCCCTGTTTAACCACTAGCTATCATCTCCATCTAAAAAGCTTTCCTCAGTACTCGTTTGGTCCGAGTTATTCACTTTCCAGGTTTTTTAAACTGGTAAATTCGCATGTAAAGTTTGAGTTTTGGGGAATGAGGTTAATATTGTGTTTACGTTCTTGACATGTGTTAAAATACTTTTTACATGAACTTACCATTTTAGATTCGGGGAAACACGAAAGTTTGCTCAGTTTATTTTTATAGGAGTCACTTATATTGATTGATAGATATGTTATTTTCCAATTTTATCCTAAGAAGTATATTTCATTAAAGAATAAAATTGGAACACATACAAAGAAAAAGGAAAGAGAATAATTTGGAAAAGGCTAACTAACCAATCCAGCTCATTAAAGCAGGATGCAAAGAAAACCTAATCAACATATCAAATCATTTGTGGTGAGGATTATGAGGCTTTAACATTAATTAATCTTTGATGTATTCATTTGGTACATCAAGTCATCATAATCATGCCTGGGTTCCTTTAGTTATGAGGCCATTGATTATGCTATTGCTGTTAAAGTAGGCCATTTAATATGACATTGCTATTTAGTGCTGGTGTAAGGTAATGTGATGCTATAAGGGAAACTGAAATGCAAGCTCAGAATGTCTAGAATTACACTTTTTGCTGATAGTGTATTTGTAATGAAACCACACAAAATTGCACAAAAGTTGCCAGCTACTTATAAACAGTTTATAGTGTCTGTTCTATGTGATAGAAATGATTTTACAACATAGCATACACAAAACTACACACCTAGGTACAAGGGTGGCAATTCTTTACACGACCGAGTTACAATGACACAAGGTTATCAGGTTTGTTTACTCTCAAGTCTTAACTTATTTGGGTCGTTAACAGGTTGACCTGTTTGATATGATTATACAAATGTGTAAAACGAACCTGTTATACACGAGATAACCCTTAATAGTGACGAATACAAGACTTAGACCCGACATGGCTACACGATTATAAATGCGCCGAATCTTGACATGTAGCCGACTAGTACACCTGGCAGTGGGTCGTATTATGTAGTGTAATATTGGGTTCGTGTAAAAAAATTGTTCAGCTCGTACCCGATTCGTTAGGATTTGTGTATAGTCCGAGTCTTGTCATATTGGGTTCAGGTCGAGTTTTAATTGTGTATTCCCTCTATATATCGTGTTTGTGTCACCCATATGCGTTTAACGTGTCTAATGGTTCAACCTGTTATGATCCGAAATCCATTAACTAGTAATCTCGTGTCTGAGTGTCATTCTGCATTTTGCCTGGTCTACCAATAAGATACAACATGACAAGAAACCGACACAACACGATCCGTTGCCAGGCTACTACAATTCCTCCAATCACTTTAGTGAACTTCATTCGAATAGCCTATGGTCCTGTTGTAAATACAATAGGGCTCATTCAAAGTCATATTTGCCTGTCTTTTCAGAAAAAAATATTAGATATCGATAGTCTTTTCAAACGTGATTTCTTTTCATTTAGGTATTCTCTGTTTCTTTAATACAGGCTATACATTTTGAGGGCACATTATCTAACCAGTCTTCCATGTGTTGGGAATCTGAGAAGGCGTCATGTTTGAGTTCCATTCTTTCAAATGACACTCCTACATCGAAGGTATTTTTATTGGAAACACCTTATCTTTAGACAGCTGTGAAAAATTATTCTTTTGATTTCAAGGTTCTAAAAGGCGCGAGGCGTGGTCGATGCGTAGAGGTCAAGCCTCAAGCCTTAGGAGCCTAGGCGCGCCTAGGCGGAGCCTAGGCGTAAAAAGGCGTTTTTCCTTTTTTTATTATTTTAATTATTCTAAGGCTAGTAATATAATAAAATAATACATACCTTGAATTTTGAAAATATATTCATATGTTTGGTAGCCATCTTTCTCATATTCATGCTCCATAACCAATATTTGTTAACTAATCCTTCGTTTTTTTTTTAAAAAGTGCCTCTTAAGCCTTTTACCAAGAATAAGGCGTAATAAGGCGTGGGCGATGCGTTTCTCCCAAGCCTCAAGCCTAGGCGGGCCTAGGCGGAGCCTAGGCGGGCCTTTTAGAACACTGTTTGATTTAGATCCTTATGAACATTTGTACTTTGTACATATTTATTTTATTGAAGTTTCGGAAAAAATCTATTGAATATACTGATTTACAGCAGTTTCATATAATTTGAAGTGCTTGTATTTCAATGTAGACTAAGGGGGCCATGGTCGGTCCTAAGAGTGAAAAATTTCTTAAGTCATATTATTATAAGAGATTCATTTTAAAATATTATACATTGGTACCCCTTGATTTTATGTAATTAACATAGTATCCCAGATTGATTACAATTTTAATAGGCCTTATGCTGTTAACTGGACAAGGATTTAGAGGCATAATCTGTTGGTGATTTTTAAAATAAGTGAGTAAGAGTTTTTGGGTGTAAGAGCTTTAAGAGCTTGTCCCACATTGGAAGTGTGAGGAAGAGGTGGGAAGCTAACCCAAATATAAAAAGGGATAGTGTCTCCCACATTGAAAAATGTACAAAGCTAAGTGTCACCACTAAGCTATAAAAGGAGTGGGCAACCTTTGAGTCCCACATTGGAAAAATATTAAGAATTTGTACACTTAATAAGTACAAATGGAAGATGAAGAATTAATTCATCTAGCATTTAAGAGGCTATTCAAGAGACCTCAATACGATACGAAGCACCGTACGCACGCCCACGCGCGTGCGGGGCAGTGGGCTATAGAGGCGCTAGTGGCGCACTTTGCACGTCGCGTGTCCGCAGTGGTAGCGGGTTGCCGGGATTCGTTCGGGTCGGATCGCAGTAGCGCTGGCGGTGTCACTTTTTGGTTGACCCGTGCAAAACCGATTTGGTATTAATTGTACCTGTTCGGAAATGACTTAAGACTGTTGGTAATTAACAGTCATACCATTTCGGAATTGATTAAGACTGTTAATCCAATAGTGGCGACTCTTGAAGACAAAGCCTTTCATTATCTAAAAATAAAGACTGCCTAAAACGAAATTACATTATAACAAAAACCCAGTTTCAGATTTCCAAACCCTGCTATTACTCTCTTACAATTTTCAGGAGATACAAATTCTCTTATTCTGTTTTGTGCACAGAAACAGAATAAGAACTTGATTGACTGTTCTTCGCTGCTGCATCCAAGGGCTGTCTTCGGACATATAATTTGCAGACAGTGCAATTGCTTCATTGTATCTGGAGTACGGATTTGCTGATTCCCGTTTGTATACCGAAGTTATTCGTGTGGGGCAAATACTGTATTTAGGAAAGTGACATCACCCCTTGAAGATTCATAAAGTTACATTGTTGTATTAAAGTTGACATTATTGTGATACAATAAAGAGTTCTATTTCTGTATTTGCTACATAATTTCCAACATAATCGACATTTTTGCATTTATGTCATTCTCTCTTATGTATTCCCCTGTTCCACTTTTAGTGATAGCTTAGTAGAGGAGTAGGGGAAATTATAGTTTTTATGCATTAAGGAATGTTCTCAATTATGTCATCCCTGATCTCATTAGCAATATGATTAGGCAAGGATAAAAGGTCATACCCAGTGCACAAGACTCCCATTTAATTGTAGGATCTGGGAGAGGCGGATATCGGCTTACTTACCCCCATATATGGAGAGGCTGCTCCCGTGTCTCGAACTCGAGACCAACCGTAGCTTGGGCGAGGGCACTTGCCATCTTGCCAAGGTACGACCTCTTTTGATTAGGTAAGGATATTTAGAGAATTTCGCTATCCCTCACCTCTATAAATATTGTAGCCTCAACTGGATTAGACATTCAACTAATAGATATTTTGGGAGTTTCTCTTTGTGAGTGTTTCTTTTTAGAGCGCCATTGATGTGGTGTATGTCATCTGGTATTAGAGCTTGACCCCGGTACCAATATTATTCAACTTGACCCTGACACCAATGTCTCTCTCCGAGTTCGAGACGAACTCTTTTCAACGGGGAAAGAGTGATGTGGATCGGAGGCATAATTGACATTTCTGCATTAATTATATTCTTGTTTTCTCTTGTAATATTTCCCCTGTTATTTTACCATTTTTAGTGATAGTTGTTTAGTAGAAGAGTTGATGATATTTTAGTTAAAGCCCGTTGCCATGTCATGGCTTAGCTCACTCCACTAGTGATGTCACCCATGACCTCATACATAAACATATAAAGAGAAAATTCCCCTCGCTCTCACCTCTACAAATATTGTAGGCCCATATCGGTCAAGGTATTCTATTAATAAATATTTTGAGAGCTCTCTCTTTGTGAGTGATACTTTATAGAGTGGCATAGATACCCTTTTAAGACACTTTACTAACAGCAGAAAATTTGACCCCCTAAGGGGGAAAAAATTGCACCTCCCCCCCAAACTCCCAACCCCCACCGCATATTCACAATCATTAATGCAATGTCATGCCTATCTATGTGGCGATATGATTATTATTACTCAGAATATAAGTTTTCAGGTTATTACTTCAATGTTTATTAGTGCCAAAATATTAAATTGTGAACATTTGATAATATTTGATATATTTTATTTCTATTTTAAATGAACCAATGATAACGTCTTTTTGTTATTACTATACATATATGTATAAATATAGGCACATAAAATGTTCAACGTATACCCCGCCGGATATCCGTATTTAACTTTTTGAGAAAAATCTTATCAACATATCTGAACCGTCATGTTCATATCCCATAATTGCATCCGTGCTTCTTACGTACATGGTTTGAATCTCCATATGTTATATTCTTTTCTTTATTGGAAACAGGACCTTTCATTAAAGATTAAAAAAGAAGGTTCAAATGGTTGGGGACATGATGGTCACCAGTACTATAAGGAACCTCTTTACAAACTTCGACCCAAAACCATGAGATTCACACAAATTACAATCATTCCAACTCAATGCCAGAAAGGATCCAGGAATCTGCCAAAAAGATGGTGACAAAAGAGTCAAATTTGTGGATGAAAATTTGATATTAAATAACCTCCTTCCTAACTTTCTAAATAAAGATCGGACCGAGTACACAAGGCTCCCGCTTAACTGCAGGGTCTGGGAGAGGCGATCCGCCTGGCCTTACCCCATATATGGAGAGGCTGCTCCCATGTCTCGAACCTGAGACCAACCGTTGTTTGGGCGAGGACACTTGCCATCGCACCAAGGTACGACATCTCATCTCAGAAATTTTTTGCGTTTCTTCCATTCCACAAAATCCAGAAAGCCGTTATAACTATACACCGCCAAAATTTCCGACGCTCTCTCTTTTACCATGGCACACCACGTCCATAACATAAGTCATTGGTTTTTTTCGGAACACCACCCGGAAAAAATTCCGTCCACAGTATCCTCTGAATGGAGGCCATCTTGAAATGGATTAGCATATGGTCTAGATCTTCACTTGTCTTGTTGCAAAACAAACAGCAGTTGGGAGATATGTACGAGTTTGATATTCTAGATCACTGTATTAGTATTCACTTTCCCAAGAGCCAATAAGCATGAAAAAACATGCAAGTTTGAGGAAATAAATGGTATAAATAATTTAGAAGATCACAAAGACCGAAGGTTATTAAAACACTTTTTGTAAGAGAATTCTTCCCCACTCAAGGTCCACCTTCTACTACTCATCAAACCCACCAAAAGCTGGAGCCATCTTACAAGTAGTGCATGGAAATGAATTTCTTGACTTCATTGTCTTTGAGATTTCTCTCAAAGGAAAGGTTCCACACCAAAGTGTCATTAGTTGCAGATGTCCCCATAGAAATGATTTGATAATTTTGGTAGGACACTCTGTACAACTGTGAGAAATGTGTTTTGAATGGGATCCTTCACCTCTACACAACTCAAGAAGGAATTAAGACCTTTTAAAATATAAGTCTATGGGTTTCTATAGTTTCCTCTTTTGTTACCTATATATATATATATATATATATAAATTTCCTCTCTTAGCTTCATTAGATTTCCAGCATTTCCCATGCAACCCGTGATTGCTTTTGCTAATAGAGTGCCTCATGGAAATGTTCCCTTTAGGAAATCTCCACAACCTTTTCCTTAAGTGTGCGATGTGTTTATTTATTAAGTTCCCTTACCCAACCTTCAAAGAATCTCTCTAATTCTTTTTTCATTTACTTCTGCAATTTTAGCCCAAAGCTTAAAGATCAATAAGTAGTTATTATCTAAACTGCTCAAGCTCTCTTGGATTAGAGTCAATCTGTCCAAAGATAACTCCTTTCCACACAGCTAGCATTTTCTTCACCTTGTCTAACACTTGCTCAACAACCATTGCCCCCATTTACATCACCAAGTTGGCCTTATCACTATGCCACTCTTGCTCCACATTGGTTTCCATTAGCGTACTTTTTCCCATGTTGGTTTTTATTCTTAACACCATGCTAAAGAATTCTATCTTAAAAGATTTTTGAAGTTATTGTCCTTTTCCGCCATTGAAGTTTGCGTCACCAGCAAACTAGAGGTGGGGCACCTCCTCTTCCCACCCACCTGAAATCCTTCCACCACTCTTCCATGCTGACCCTCTAATACCGATCTATGCAGAAATCGCTACTACCAAAGTGAAGTTAAAATAGGTATGTAAAACAAACCATGTTACTCGACTCTCGTGTTTGTTTGAAAAAAACTTGTTTGAGATAGATTCGTAACCAAGCTTGAACATATTTTTAAGCTCAATATCTTGTTTAGCTCGGCTCAATTACCAATAATCATAATAAAATAGTATAAAGTAATCAAGCTATTGTGTTCGTTCGCTTAGAAGCTTGTTCGAGCTCGACTCATAAAATAAACAAGCCAAACATGAGAAAGAAAGGACCAACATCCACTACCAAAGTGAATAGAAAGAGAGAAAATGGATTCCTTTTAGTGAATTCATCTTGTAGCTCAATAGATATATTACTGAGCTCACACAACTTTTAATCCACTTCATCTATCCAAATATATTTTTCTCTTGAGGACCCAATCAAGAAAATCCCAACTCACATGATCATGTTTTTTCTCAATGTTTTCGAAAACTACACCTTCTTGCTATTCATCTCGAAACTTTAGTAGCTATAAATGAGGAGACGCGTTTGGTGACTTCATACGTTGTCTTAGTTTCCTAACCACATGCAATCAGAATGGGTTAGACGTGCTTTTGCTGCACCAGTTCTTTCAAATGTCGTTAGCCATGTAGGTTCATTGAATTCTTCTTGAACACTTCTACTCACCATCACTCTTGCAATAGCCAATGACATACTTTGGAGCTTTGTGTGTTCCTTTCTTTACAATTTCTGTTGAAATGGTGATTGTATCAAAAGGTTCATAGTCAACGATTATTAACGACTATGAGTCAAGAGACAATCCCTAGGGAAGTTCCATTAACCAAACAACATTTTGACATTATGCCAATAACTACAGACGAGTGCAGTTTAATTGCATTCCATGCTGAAGCAAAGGCGTATTGCCTTTTATGTGTAAAATAGTATGTGACTATTTAGTCTTGAGAAAAGTTTTTCTTGCCTTTGTATGATATATAGAATACACAAAAAGCTCAACTTGTTACTAAAGTTAAATGTCTGGTGCTTGTATTCAAAATATCAGCCTAGGCAGTGGCGATTAATCAGCCTAGGCAGTTCTTTCCCTGAGCAGCATTTGGCTTTTAATATGTTTTTTTTAATGAAAACTACCTATCCATATCTCCGCTTGCATTTATATATACACACGTATAAAAAAAAGGGTCGTACCCAGCGCACAAGGCTCCCACTTAACTGTAGGGTCTGGGAGAGGCAGATGGTTGACCTAGCCCCCATATATGAATATGGAGAGGCAACTCCCCTGTTTCGAACATGAGACCAACCGTAGCTTGGGCGAGAGCACTTTCTATCGAACCAAGGTACGACCTCTTATATATTCACACAAATGTATAACTCATGGTTCAAAGTCTCGGTATCGGTCCCGGTATCGGACACCCGATTTTCAACTCGGTCGCGGTATCGGGTGATACGCAAATATACGCTATTTAGAGAGCACAAAAAATTCATGAAAAAATATAGAAAATTTAAAAAAAATAAGATTACCAATGTGGACCAATGAGATACATTCAAACCCATCATTCAATATGCATTGCATTGTAGAATTGGTTATACTGAAGCGCGGCAGAGTTGTCAGATTCAATATTGCATAGTAAACCAATAATAATATTGAAAAACAAAAATGTACATTTTGTTTTAACAACAATGTATATTTTTTTACATTTTTACAAAAACGTACAAAAGAACATTGTTACAAAAATGTACATTTTTTTAACAAATATGTATATTTTTTTTTACATTTTTATAAAATTGTACAAAAGAACATTTTTTACAAAAATGTACATTTTTACAAAAACGTACAAAAGGACATTTTTACAAAAATGTACATTTTTTTTAACAAAAATATATTTTTTTTTTACAAATATGTACAAATACATATTTTTTTACAAATATGTACATTTTTTTTAACAAAATAACATTTGTACATAAATGTAAATTTTTTACAAACATAAATGTACATTATATATTTTTTGTAAAAGATTTGAATATTTTTTGTAAAAAAATAACATTTCTTTGAAAAAAGAGTTTTAGTAGACCCATTTAAAAAAAAAAAGGAGTACTACTTTTTAAAAGATTTATATATTTTTTTTAGTAGAGTCATTTAAAAAAAAAGAGTTTTATGTTTTAAAAAATTAATGTTAATACTTTTGAAAAAGTAATACCATTCTGTAAATGTTACAATATATTTTCAACAACGAAGAAATAAGGTAAAAGATAAAAGTTCTATCAAAAAATAAAACAAAATATGACAATATCGTTTGAATCGGTTGTCTCGGGCGATATCGCGGCTGTCTCGGCCGATATCGCGGCGAGGCGTCTCAGAATCGGTTGTCTCGGGCGATATCGCGGCTGTCTTGGCCGATTTAGTGTTTTTTTTAAACGTCTCTCGGTATCGGATCGGTACCCTCCGATTCCGAGTTGACTCGGCCGATACTTTGAACCATGGTATAACTATAATTATATAATTCTCTTTTGGGTATAGTCTCTTAAATTTATTTATGTAACTATATATCTCTAATTTATTTCTGAAATATATCTGCATATCTCTTAGATATATTAAAATAGAAAACCACTTAGGTGCCACCTAGGCGCTTGAAGGGCTACCACTGCCCGATTATTGCCTAGCACTTTTTAGAATCACGGTAACTTCTAGTCACTAGTAATTACAATGTCCCAGAAGCAAAATAAATTACAACGCCAACTAAAAATATAAAGACAATTGATGTAGCCAACTGTCCCCCCCTTTGTTCGTAAAAACATTCGTTGATCGGATAATAAATTGTTCATATGATGGGATATATGCAAACCACATTGCTCCCACTAAAACTATTTTTCGTGCTTTTTTGTTCTGGCTTTGCTGGACATGATATGTCTAACTATTTATCCCTTTGGCTTGTATTCAGTCTTCTGCAGAATTGACGAACGAGATTACTACACTTGAAGCTGAAATAATTCGTTTGGAAAGTTATCTTCTTTCACTCTACCGAACAGCTTTTGAACAACATCTCCCCACTTCATTGGATAACTATGCAACCCCTTTAAAGTGTAAGATAGGGTCACAAATACGAACCATCTCTGATCGATCATATGATAATCTGAAGACTGATATGCAGAAAAGTGGGTTTATGTATCGCGATCGTATTACCCCCGCAGATGGCTTGACCGGTTCAGATGATCAGAGTCATGCAGCTACTCCAAAGTTATCTAGAAAGGTTAATATTCTTCCCACCTTAAAAAAAATGTCGTACCCAGTGTACAAAGCTCTCGCTTAGCTCGACTGGCCTTATCCCCGTATATATGGAGAGGCTGCTCCCATGTCTCGAATCCGAGACCAACCCTAGCTTAGGCGAGGGCACTTGCCATGCATTTAGGGTGCTTGATATGTTAAATATAGATGGAAACCTTAAATCCATGTATTTAGGGGGTGTTTTATTGGATTTGGTTGAATTATTTTCCTTATCTCCCTCTCCTCCTCCTCCACCCCCCACCCCCCAAAAAAGGAAAAATTTCCATGGAAAATGTCAAAAATGATCATTATGAGGTTGCACTTTAGGAAAACCAAGAAAATTGGAAATTTAGACAATTAAACACAAAAAGTTGGGAAACATGAAATCTATGAAAAAAATTGCCAATCGAATACACGCTTTGGGATGTTCTTTTTTGTAATGCATTTCTTGAACGAATTTTTGTAGTCTTAGGTCCCTAAGACTTGTTCAACTTAGTGAAAAATCCATGTTTTTTATAACTTTAGTCATCTGTTTCAAATTTTGATAATTTCTTTGTCTCTAGTCCCTTTCTTTGGTAAAATAATAATGCAAGACTATCAAATTTAACACTGCGAAGTTGCTAAACAGTGCATGGACTGCAAACTATAGTTAAAAATAGCATGGACTGGAACCTAAGTGTCCCCAAGAGATTCAGTCTTAGGTCCCTAGAACTTAATCAACTTATTAAAACCCATGTGTTTAAAACTTGCGTCAATTCATCTTGCTTTTGATAAAAAAAAAAATTGTCCCTTTTTTTTACCTTTGGTTAAATAACAGTGCGGACATGTTATTTTAACAGGGTGAAGTTGGTAGAATAACAGTGCAGGGACCGAAAATTAAGTCATAAAAATATGGACTTTTCACTAAAATATTCTTACATTGGCGACCGGAACCTAAATGCCCCTTAGACATTTAGTCTTAGGCCCCCCCTAAGACTTGGTCAAGTGGTCAACTTAGTGAAAAATCCATGTTTTAAAACTCTAGTCAGCGGTCCATTCTTTCGATAAATTTGTTTACAGTCCTTGCCTCTCGTAAAATAAATAACAGTGCGAAGTTACTAAAATAAAACTGCAAACAAACATGGACTTTTCACTGTAATATTTTTACGAAAGGGACTGAAACTTAAATGCTCTTATGATGGGCAGTTGCAGGACATGAAGAATCGTGGTCGTCATCGTAGCCTCGCAGATCACCTCGGCACCAGCTCCATTGATATTCTCAACAGTCCTGCTAAGTTATCCGAAGACATTGTTAGATGCATATCTTCTATTTACTGCAAACTTGCGGACCCCACTCTAGCTCAAACGGGCTTTTCAGCTTCTTCGACTTCGTCCTTGTCCGTGTCCTCCTCCTCGGGTACATTTTCTCCCAGGAATATTTCTGATAGTTGGAGTCCTCGTTTCAATGGAGAAGCTCCAGGGCATTGTCGATTTCAAGGTTTGAAAGATGAGAGCGGACCATATGCTGAAATGACAGAAGTTTCGAAAATATGTTTAGATGACGAGAGTTTCGATTATGCTGCTAAAATGCTACAAAATTTCAGGTATTATTCATTCTAACATAGTCAGTTCCTTATTTGCACAGACCTTGTAGTCTCTATATTTGTTCACCTTTTTTTGGGATTTTTTGATTTTACCTCTTGGGGTAATTCGGTATTTAGAGATACCCCCTACATGTTCATTAATTAGAAAGGGCATCTACCGGATAGTCCCTTGAACATTTTTTAATACACATTTAGTCCAAGCCTTTTTATTTTGTTCCAAAAAGTCTCCCACCACATAAAAACACTCATAAAAAGGACACGCACAAATCCATTTGCCCAGCTCCCCCCCGCCCCCCCCCCCCCCCAACCCGTCGTAGCTCCTGCAGCCCTTTTCGGAGCTCTGGCGACTCCCATCGGGGGGTGGGGTGGGGTGGAGGTGGGAAGGGGGGGCCGCTAGCGCAGACCTTTAAAAATAAAAGAATATTGGGTAAATGGGTGTTTGTGGGACTAAATGTGTTAAACTAAAAATAAGTTTCATTTAAAAAAATATGTAAAAAAAAATATGTATTTATATTGAGGACTATATGGTAATTGACCCTAATTAGAATTACCCCTGCATGTAACACATAATGAATAAAGTACAAGAGGGTTGATGCACATGCTCTTGGGGTGGGGGTTAGGGGTTTGGGCGAGGGGGGTTAACTCTAATTAATGAACATGGAGAAGGGTATCTCTAAATACTGAATTATCTCAAGGGGTATAATCAAAAGGACCCTTCTTTCTTCATCGTACCAATAGGGAATACCTTGAAGTACAAGTACAGATGATAGGCTATTTGGGATAGGGTCCGATTCCTGGTCTGGGGAGATATATATATTTATTTTTATATTATCCCCTTCTTTATATTTTAATATTATACTAATATTTTGTAATGTATTATAGTATATAATTAGTATAAATAAAACATATATTACTTATATTTATCATATACATAAATATATATATTTATATATATAATAATTGCATGTTATATTGATAAAGATATGTAAATTTATTGTATATATGATATTTAATCAGATCAGTCCTTAATGGATCGAGTTAGACTAGATCCATATCCAATCCATTTAATAATCGGATAATCGGGAAAACGGGTTATCGGTTAATCGGATTGGATCCGGATCAGTCCATTGACAACCCTAATATGGGGAAGCCCAGTATTAGGCTGACCTGTAATTGTGTCTGCCATTATTCATGTTTTTTTATTGATAAAAAAGAGGGTTATACGCATTTTGGGGCCAGTATACGACTTTTTAGTCTAGATCCAAAGTTTCGTGTATTTGCACTTCGGGGTCCAATTCATATTTTGTGACCTTTTTTTGCTGCCCTTTGGAGAATAAAGGCACAAAAAATATTAAAAGGAGTTGCAAAAAGTGAAAATAGAACCCAAAGTGCAAGTATGCAAAACTTTGGACCAGGTAGAAATACACATAGCTATTGAACCTCAAAGTAGATTAGGCCTAAAAAATGTTAACAATTTAACATGTACGGCGGTATGCAATTGCTTATTTTTTTTACTGACTAAAAATAAAAGACACAAGTTCTCATTTGTTTTAAGTCAAGCTGTGTAGGTCATTGGTTAAAAGTCTCGAGAAGGTTGACCCAACGAAGATGACACGTGAAGAGAAGCTTGCATTTTGGATAAATATACATAACGCGTTGGTGATGCATGTATGTCTTTCAAACCTTCTTTTAGAATTTGTTTAGTTGAGTAGTAAATTTGAATTTTTTTTCAAAAAATTTAAAAAAATGCTGTAATTTAAAAATGTTTGACATGCTTTGTGATTTTTTTAACAGGCACATTTAGCATATGGAACTCATACTTCTGTAAGAAGTAATTCCAGTTTAAAGGTATCGAATGTGTCCCAACCATCAGAATTTTTTATTCAGCGAATATGATTTTGATGCTTAAATTTTCATCTTGCAGGCGGCTTATAATGTGGGTGGACATTGTGTAAACGCTTATGTCATACAAAGCTCCATTTTAGAAATCAGATCGCACCATTCATCTCCGGTATGCTACAGTTGATTTTTATATTAATACGGTTGCTTTCATGCTTTATTTGAGAGCTGATTGTCGATAAGTTAAAGGAAAAAAAATTGTTTGTCTATCTTATTCCATATCTCCAACAGCCTTTGAAAGGTTGCATGGACATGGGACACGACATGATATGATTCGATACGTTGACACGGGAATTTTAGAAAATTTTGGGAATGGACACGTTGGGGCCAGATTAATTTTTTGTTTTATACATACACTGATAAAAAAATCTACATTATTTTTATTATAATAGGAATGAGAATAAATCAAAGAAATAAACACAACAAAAAGAAAGAGAAAAAACATACTTGAACATCCCATTTCTAGACCCCACAAAAACGCACTTTGACCTCACTTTTCTTTAAAAACTATATATCGACCCCAAAAATGTGTCAGAGCATCGCGGGCAACGTGTCCTCGCATGTCGGTCTGCGTGTCCTCGCATGTCAGCATGCCCCACGTGTCCGACAATTTACAAAGACATCTTTTTCTTTATCTAGCACGTGTCGGATCCGTCGGTGCTTCATAGGTTCAACTTCCATTTCTTTTCTGTTATGTTCTCGGTGTTTGTAGGATTCTTTTCTGTTGAAAAGGTTATTAAAGAAGGTGAAGGTGAAGGTGACTAAGAGTATCTCCAATAGTCTAACCAATTTTAATTGCTAAAAACTTGACAGATCAGCTTTTAATTATGCTTTACAAAGATTGATAAAGTTAGAAACCTCATTGCACACAATGGTTTCTTTCAATTTTAATTGCTAAAAACTTGACAGATCAGCTTTTAATTATGCTTTACAAAGATTGATAAAGTTAGAAACCTCATTGCACACAATGGTTTCTTTTCCTGATAACCAAAAAACGCAAGTTCTAATATATCTCCCACTTAATCCTACCATACACTCTTTTATCTAATGGTGCAATTTTCATTTCACCCTTTATCTCGTCAAACCAATTACCGCAACAGGAAAAAAACTTATATATACCCAAGATGGCTTTGGGATGTTCTTCATCTTTGTGGTACAGGTTTTTGGTCCATACAGATATGTATATCTATATATATGTATATGTATATATATATATACACAATATGGATCTCAATCTGAATGTTGAGGTGAGAAAAAAAATACTGCCGGAACTGTTATCGTCGGCGGTTAAGGCAAGTAGCTAACATTATAGATTTATCATAGACGGAGGGAGGTTGAAAGGAAGCGTGGGATGCGGAAAGTGGAAGATGGGTTTGGTTATTGACAAAAAGATTGTTAAGTTTGATTATTGGATGGCCATATTTGATTATTGGTTTAAGGGTTGTTAAGTTTTGATTAGTCCACTGAAGTGAGGTTTTTAAGTCACATTGTTAAATTTGGTTAGAGTCCTAGTTTTGATTATTCCATTGAAGATACTCTAAGCACCCTGGCTTACAGAGAGAGTAGAGTATCATGATAATGAGAATAGAAAAATGAGATATTCCAACGTGCAGACTCTGTTGTTCGTATCTTACGATACGTATCCAGATACGATACATGATACATGATACACAAGTAAAACGATACAAATTACCCCTTTATATCCCAAGCATAACATTCCATATCCCGATATGATACGTGTATCTTACGATACACAATACACATAGCGATAAAGAGTCATAAATTTTCAGCCAAAAAATTTCTAATTAGGAATTCTTTTGGGCTTACAATTGTACGATTCTTCTCTCAGTCTTTCATTCAAAAGGATCGAAAATCAAAATAACAAAGCCCTAAAATAGTTCTAACGCTTTTCTCAATTCCTTATCTTGTACAATCCATCACTTCCTTTCCCCTATGTGAGTCTCCCCTTCCCCCCCCCCACCCCCCACCCCCCTCCCACCCCACTTTTCTGAATCTCATTAAGCTGCATTCGTTGTATTGTTTTGCTTATATGTAACTTCTATATGAAGTTTTATGTGCCATTAGATTGTTTTGCAAATTTAGTGTTAATTTATTATGAAATATTAAATTGACTAGACCAACGCGTGTCATTTAGACAATGTTATGCAACTTGCAGATAGTTCCCTGGAATTTGTCCCTAATAAAGTGAATCCAGATGAGATGTGCGTTTATGCTCCTTGTACCATATTAGTCCCAAATTAAGAATCATGTTTCCTTTTTGGGTTTTCCTGAGTTAAGAGTCCTGTTTGTACAAATAGTATATGAAATAGCAAAAAATTCCAAATTTACCCCTTCATAGTACATTGAGTATACGTTGCCTCAAATATAGTATCGCAACATCAGTTCGTCTAACTAACAACGAAACGTTTAGAGCTAGACTGACTTGCTAGTCCGTTTAAACCAAGTATGTATAGACTACACTGTTCCAAGTATTGATTTCTTAACCCCTTTAATAAAAAGAAAAAAAAAATTTCACTGGAAAAACATTCCTTAAAATTTCTGAAATTTTTAATTGGGACTCTAAATTTAATGATAAGAGGGAGGAGTGGATATAGAAAAGATCGATATTTACAAGTAAGGCTTACAAAAATGAACTGATAAAAATGATAAAAGTAAGTGTAGTCATACGTTTTCTATTGTAATTGAAACAAGATATTCCTTACTATATCAGAATACTTCCAACATGAGAAAAGAAAAAAAAATCTCGAAGAGTAGTTTGATTGTGCAGTCTCTTTTCTAACACAATATGAATGCAGTGGCTACAAACACTGCTGTCTCCAGGTAAGAAGTTTAAGGCGGGGAGCGGTAGACACGTTTATGCCATGGAATATCCCGAACCGCTTGTTCATTTTGCGCTTTGTTCAGGGGCATTCTCGGACCCTGCGGTATGCATATTATTATTACCGATTTTGTTTTTGTTATGTTATATGTGTGTGTGTGTATTTGGTCAGCCTCATATACGGACCAAACCGCACATATGGCCCGCATGGTTTGGTCCCTACAAGAGAGACGACATGTTGTGTGTATATATATATACACACAAAGTATGCAGACCAATTATTTTAAAATAGTAAAAAAAATACTTTTTGAGTTGATTGACCCCCCCCCCCCCTCCCCCCCCAAAAAAAAAAAATTAGCACAAAATAAATTTTTTGCTATTTAAAAAAAATCGGTCAATTGGTTTTTACTATTTTTTAAAAATTGGTCCTCATACTTGGTTTTCACAGGAGGCGGACTGATATACATATGATATATTTGTTACAAGGATTGTTTGTACTTTGTGGTCGAGCAGATCTTAGTAATGCACTTTCTAATCCAATGTTTTTACCATTTAGACTTTGGGGTCTATTTTACTCTTTATAACACTGTTGTGAGTGTCACAAGAATCTAGCTGCGGACTCTAAAGTGTATTACAAAGAACTAGTGGACCCTAACAAATAGCCCTATATATAATTGGTACTCACGTCAAACTTTCGGGATATAGGTTCGAGCGTACACGGCAAAGAACGTATTTCAAGATCTCAAAATTGCTAAAGAAGAGTTCATACAAGCTAGTGTCTACATTCACAAGGAAACAAAGATATATTTGCCGAAGATCCTATACTACTTTGCCAAAGATGCGTCACTAACAATGCCTGGTCTAGTGGAAATGGTGAGCGCGTGTTTATCGGCAGTTCAACAAAAAGCAATTAGAAGTTGCATCAAAGGTAGGCCCGACAAATACGTTTATTGGTTGCCGCAAAGTTCAACTTTCCGATATGTGATCCACAGAGACGTAGCCGAAGGACAATTGTTTGTTTAATTAGATTGCCCTTTGGTGTATTTGTTAAGTTGTGGTGAAGGGTTTTTGTTAAGAGAATTGCTTTGAGTTCCAGAAACATCTCCCAAATCATCCACCAAATGATGTGGCATAAAGTGTTAGTACTCTGTCATTATTACATTACAATGTACAACATTTAATGCAATGTACGACATTTAATGCAATGTTGCATCATTTGGGAGATATACATGGGACTCATATCATTATTCTCTTGTTAATCAACACTTTTCCTAGGTTTTTGTATGTATTCATAATAATGTGTATGTATGAGTGAAACTATATGAGAGAGCATTTTATTTGGAATAAATGTTAGTGAGTTGGTCGGGTTCCACGATAGAGATTTGGACGAGTGTTTGATCCAAGTCTTGTTTTTTGTTTGTTTTGCGGTGCCCTTGTCTTGTTTTTTTAACTATAAATGTGTGACAATATAACTGTATATTTGTAATAAAAAGTCGTGTGTTGTTATATTCGGTTAAGTAAAGGAGTGCATGCTAAGAACAAATTGTCTTGGACTGCTCACTAATTGTTATAAGTGGTAGGGGCTAACATTTACAATAGGCCATTATTTTTTTGGTGGTATTGTTGTTTTCTCTTAATTTATGGTTTTTGAAATTCTTAGTTTTTTCCTAGTAGAGTAAATTACACTATTGGCCCATGCTTTACAAGTTGTAACGATTTGGCCCCTACCCTTTATTTTGTGACATTTGAGCCTCTGTAAATTGTAACAATTAAGCCCCTTTGTTAAAGGCACTGTTAAATATTGACCACAATCGCCATGCGCAAAGCACATGACCACATAATAAAACACTAAAAAAACTTGCCCACATCTCAAACAAATTGTACCCCCCTTTTTCAAACCCCAAATCTCAAAATCAAGCCCTAGACCCGATTACCCCCAAATTGAAACCTTATATTGCATTGCATACGAGGTCGTGGCAGTGGAAATTGTTTTCCGAAGGGGATTCATGGATAATCTTGTTGGACTTGGTGAAGAACAAGACAAAATGAGTAGGTTTCCAAACTCTTGATTTATCTTCACACTTTTTGTGTTTTACACATATTTATATTCGAATGATGAGTTGTTTTGTGAACAATTTTCTAATCAGAACGAGGAATTTTTTTATGTGATTTATCTTAAAATGAATTTTTAGTAAGAATTATTACAGATCATATGTGTGTATTTTAAGTGTTTATTACAGAACAGCTCACATTTGTTAAAATGAATTTTTAATGAGATTTTTTTTTTGCATTTCAAGTGTGTATTACTGATCTATGCGTGGTATCAATGATTTAGGTTCCGAGGCAAGTGATTCCATAGATGAATATTATGTTGTAAATGAGCTTAAATTTGATGACAGTGCAGATGATAGTGAACCCATTAAGAGGACAAATATGCAACTCATTATAAGGAACATAGTGAAGTCACTGTGTGTATTGTTCTGATGTTGATGATTTTGAAGAATTGAGGAGTTTATCTTTTCTGATGACAATAGGAGTGCAAGATATTCTCAATTTGTTCTAGAAAGGGACATGAAAAATCCTCGCTTCGAAATTGAAATGCAATTTGCTAATGTTGACTAGTTTAGGAATGTAATAAGGGGGTATGTGATGCAAAACAAGAAGGAGATTCGGTTTACAAAGAATGAGAAGGGGAGGGTAATAGAAAAATGTTAACCTCCATGTGAATGGACTGATTTTGCATCTGAGAATCAAGGAGACACCACCCTTCAAATTAAAACCATAAATACCAAACATAGCAATTGTAGGCCATCCTTTTCAAATGAAAACATCAACTCAACATGGTTGTCAAACATGTATTTGGATCAAGTGAGGGCCAATCCTCAGTGGCCTTTAGAGGCATTTAAGGAAACTATAAAATAAGATCACATAGTGGCTATTTATAGGATACAATTTTGGAGAGAAAAACAAAAGGCTAAGGGTATAATAGATGGAAGTCATAGGGGGCAATATGAAATAGTTTGGAATTATTGCAAAGAAATAAAATAGGGCAATGCTTGGATCTACAATGGTGGTTGATAAGGCATTAAACCCTAGTGGTGAAGGAGCAATATTTAAAAGTTTGTATTATTGTCTTGTTCCATTGAAGAAAGATTTCTTATAGGGTTATAGGCATTTCATATGTATTGATGGATGCTTTTTGAAGGGTCCCTTGCAAAGTTGCATCTTTTTGGTTAATAAGATCCAAAAGGTTTATCGATCCCAGGGGGTGCAGATCCATAATAGGTATATAGAAATTATTGTACGTCAAATAACATCAAAGTGTTTGTTTCAGAAGATGGAATGTCTAATGTTTTTTCACCCGGAGAACTAAATAGATTGTTGCGAGCGGAACGAATGGGGCGCACTTTGGAAGAAGCGACCTGTTCATTACTAACTGCTATAGGCATTGATGCCAACAATGGGATGTGGCCATTTACATATGCAACTGTAGAGAAAGAGATAAAACAAAGATGGAAATGGTTTTTGTAGAGACTACTTGAGGACATTAGATATGGGAATTGGACATTTATGTGTGACCAACAAAAGGTATCCATCAGAAAATATATTTCCCTTTATTTTCCATTATCTAATTTTTGTCCATATGTTATACTAATTAGCGATCTATTTTTTTTTCAGGGTTTAGTACAATCACTCGACAAATTGGAGCCAAATTGTGAGTAGATGTATTGTGTAAGGCATTATCATAGCAATTTCAAGAAGAATTTTGGTGGCAAACTACTAAAGGACCAATTTTGAAAGTGTGCAAGAGAACCACAGTCCAGTACTTCAACAAATGCATGGAGAAGATGAAAAAATTGATAAGAAGGCTTGGGAATGAATGGAGAGTGGAGTGCAGCCTTGCCATTGGTCCAAGTCTCATTTCCAAAACCACTCGAAGTGTGACTTATTGATAAAAAGTGAGATCTTTAATGCCTTTATTATTTCAATAGGATACAAGCCCATTATTTCTTTGCTTGAAACTATAATAAATTTGTTAACGGATAGGATTAGGACCAATAGAGACAAGATTATGAAAAAACATGGGCATAACCAATGAAGTTACAAAGGTCAACAAGAAGAATTGACAAAGGGGAAGGAGAAAGTTGGTGTAAATATTACCAAGAAATTAATTTTTGTTAATATGAGTTTGTAGGTAAGGAAGAAAAGTCAAGTTCAAGAAGAGGGACATTTGAGCTAGACACCAAGTGGAATGCCCTCTCCAATGCAGTCCCAAAGCCAATAAGAAAATTTAGGAGCCTTTTCGATTAATTTTCGAAGATCTTGCACTGGACAGAATGGAATCAAAAAATAGGATTCATGTAGCCGACCCCAAATATTTGGGAAAAGGCTTTGTTGAGTTGAGTATGAAGTTGTCCGGTTGGTTGTCTCCTTTTTTGTTGGGAATTTTTTTGATGTGACAAGTTAATTGAATTTTTAGGGGGGTATTTTTTGGCAGTAGTGAGTGTTTTTCTTAAGGGGGGGGGGGGGGGTTCGGTACTAGTTAATGGTTATTATGTGGAGTATATGGATGATATTAAATCAAGTTTGTAGAGATGGATATTTAATCAAGTTACTGGGTTGTTAATGTTTTATTTTGGTACTAGTTAATGTTTTATTTTGCATGTATTTGATTATTTTCTGAACCAAACAAATGAGGGAAAATGATTTGAATTAAAAACAGACATGTTAGGGATGTTTGTTGGCTATTGCTGTCAATAATTAACAACCCCTTTAACATAGGGGCTTAATTGTTACAATTTACAAAGGCCAAGGGATTAAATGTTACAAAATAAAGGATAAGGGCGAAATCATTACATCTTGTAAACGCCAGGGACCACTGCTATAATTTACTCTTTCTAGTATGTTTCATTAACAATTTTTTTTACCAGACTAATTGAACTGGAGTTGCCATTCAATCTCTTTTTAATTTATTAGTCCAAGTCCAAGCCCAAGCTACAGAAGGTCTGTATAACCTGTTTATGAAAATACAATATAAAATGATTATTAACAAAATAAACCATATATTTGCCATATGCATAATTTTTTTGAGCTTTCGAATATCTAAAATGAGCTATTAGACTTTAGAGTCCATTTGATACCATCGGGTGGCAAAATTTATCAGATCAAATCGTGTCCGACAAATTTTTCTTGACCTACTTCAATATATGACGAGTAACTAGGGCTGTTAAAATGAACCCAGACAGTATCGTCCACCAATTTCTACCCGCAATGGTTGAGAATTGACCCATCATATTTGTTTAAGGCGGGTAGCATACGGGTCACTGAAAACTCAATGATTATTTGCGAGTTTAGGCGGGTCGTTGGTTAATCCGACCCAAATCCTACCTGCAACAACTATCAACTCGTTATTAATCCCCCCATATCTGACCATAACCCGTTAATGATCAGACCAAATCCGTCCGCACCTGCCCATTTGCTAGTGCTACAAGTAATTAAAATGTGCATTGTGTTGTTGGGGTTGAAAATTTTTGCCCTGATAAATGAAATGTATCAAACATGTCAAACATATGACTAGGGGTGGAAGCGGTACGGGTTTTTACTGTACCGTACCGTTTTGATCCGAAAAAAAATGGTTTTGATTTCATATATTAAAATACCAGAAACCAGTCTTACCGAAACCGAAATTACCGCAAAAAAGTTGGTTGGTTTTGGTTTTAATATTTAAAAAATCGATTTACCGAAATTACCGTATCGAATTTACTGAAACCAGAAAAAACCGTACCGAAATTACCATACCGTACCGAATTTATCGAAACCGGAAAAAATCGTACCGAAATTACCGTACCGTACCAAATTTACCAAAATTACCGTACCGAATTTACCAAAATCAGAAAAAAGTTGGTTTTGGTTTTGGTTTTAATATTTAAAAAAGTTGGTTGGTTTTGTTTTTGGTTTTTTGGGACTTTTAGTGTTGTTTACCGAAACCAGAAAAAATCGAAACCAGAAACCAGAAAAAACCAGAATTTACCGAAACCAGAAAAAAACCGAAATTACCGAAAAAACCGAAATACCAGCCGGTTTGGTTTTGGTATTGATTTTGGTGTACCGGGTGGTAAACTGGTACGGTTTGGTTTTACCATCTAGAGTTTGATTTTGATATTGGTATCTACGATTTACCGACCAAACCGTACCGCTTACACCCCTACATATGACAATTTAAAAAGATTGTTTATTTTCCATAATTTTTTTTTGTCATGATATCAAGTGGACCCTCTTACTAATCATTATTGATCAACGCCCTAGAAAAATACTTAAAATATGGCCATTTTACACAGTTTCAAAAAGCACAATACGATTTACAATCATAAAAATAATATGAAAATATTCAATGGCAACTTAAACCAAAAATAATGTAGAATACTAAAATACACCAGCAAACTTAATGAACAATAAATCCTGCAAGCCAAAAAGATCTGTCCACAATCACAAAATTAGCTGGAAAAAAAAATCAGATGTCAATAGCGTTTACAATATGAAAAATTAAGAAATATATAAATATATAAGCATATAAATCAATTGAATGATATTGATTTCATTTTTCCTTGCATTTAAAAAATCTAAACTAAATAAAATATGTATATTATATAAAACACTATAGAGAGAGATCTGAAATGAAATGGGTATAATAAACCCTAGAAGGTTATTTGAGTTTAGTTGGTTATTTGGGCTTATTCTAAGTGAGATTGATGTGAAATTTGTTTGGGCTTATTTTAAGCAAGTTTAATTTTACTTTTAGGGCCTGATGTAAGTAAGTTAAAACTTATTTTCAACTTTTATTTTTGGGCCTGTTTTATTTCAGTTAAAATTTTTCCTTTGTGTCATTTTAAGGGAGTCAAACCTATTTATGGGGACTAAAACACTAAATTTTCCAGACATGGGGACCTGAGGCGATGGCCTATCGTCAATTAAGGAAACAATATAGACTCTATGTATAATTATCATCAATCCCATTTAGATCTATTATCAACCCACTATTTAGACTCACTATTTTTTTAATTCTTCACTAACTGATGTTAACGTGTCCAATCGTATTGTGTCGGGTCGGGCTAATCGTGTCCAATTGAACCGTATTGTTTATCGTGTTATCATATTGTATCATATTTTTACGCGTCGTGTTCAGGTTACGGAAAAAAAACACACGCTATCGTAACATGTCGTGTTTGGGTCCTCTGGATTCTTATCGTATCGGGTCGGGTCGTGTGAAAACACGATCCATTGACCCGTTTCTCCATCTAAAATTATTTTGAATTTTGAAAAGCCATGCATGTGATTGTTAAGTTTAACTAGATTCTGATGGAAAAGGTACTTAAGTTAATAATGATTAGTAAGAGTTAATAAAGGTTAAAATCTTATATTATGGAGATATTTAATCTGAAAAAATTTCTATCAAAAACTTCAAAATAAACATAAAATTCCAAATCAAGTTGTTCCCAATTAAATCTCAACATTAGATACTACAAATAAAATTAAGAAACTTATATTAAACTTGGTTCCATCTCCTCTGGTTCCATCTACCAATCAAAGCCAGATTCAATACGTTGATGAAAAAAGCACATTGTGAACAAAAACCACTTAGGCCCCTTTTAGTTGTGAAAAATTAATTTTTTATTTTTATCTTCATATCTAATTTTCACTTGTCATAATTTTTCTTAAAACACTAGAAAATGCTTTCATTTGGTAGAAATAAATTATTTCTTTTCAAGATGTAAATTATAGAAAATTTGAGTGTGAAATGTAATTTACACAAAGTTTAGGGTTATAATGTAATCACATGGTTCAAATCTAATTTAAATAAAGTCAAGGGACCAAAATATAATTTACAAAATTTCAAGGGCCAAAATGTTATTCTCAAAAATTTCAAGTTCAAAATACAATTTATATAAAATTAAGAGATTAAAATATAATTTACCAAAAAGTTAAGGGTCTAGGTATAATTATAGAAAGTTCAGGGTCAGGACTTCCGAAAATTACGAAAAACTTGATATAATAGTTTTCCAATTTTCTGGAAAAATGGAAATTTTGAAAAACTCTTTTTCAATTTTCTACTTGGGAAAAATATCAAACTTGAACACATTCTAATTTTTTATTTTCATGGAAAAAATTGAATTTTTTTCTAGAAAATAAGCTTATGTTCTAGAATTATACTGGGCGTTAGTAACCCCCCAAATGACACAAATAAACGTGTTTAAGTATGGAGAATGCACCAAATACTTTTTACATTTGAATATACTATTGTATAAAATTCTTGTACAATTAGATGACATTTGTTGATACCATTTTAAAATAAAAATGTTTTATTTTACGATGTCTATGAGTCGTATAGCGGGTTAAGAGAGAAGAATGTATTTGTCATGTGTTTTGGTTTAGAAATTACGTGTGTCAATCCGAACACAAACACAATTAATAAACATATCATGTTTATGCCTACAAATGACATGATAAATTTTATATTTTATTTTATTTTAATATCTGTTCATGTTTGTTTGCTACATTATCTTGATTCTTTTAATCAAAACTAGTTGGCCAGATTTAAAAAGGGTTTGGTTAATCCAAACCTAAACAAGTGGAATATGCTCACACACACATGTATATGAAAAAGACACCAATGTAATCATTGTAGCTACGTCCATTTATTTTTTAATTGTGCTAATACGATTTTATTAAAATATTAAAGGGTCATCGAATGAAAAGCCCCTGAAAATATTTTTAGTTAATGTTCAATCTAGGTTTCTTTTTATTTTATTTCAAAATGTCTTTCATCTTATATAATATTAACAAATACTGTTTCTTCTCTTATTCTAAACTCTACAAAAAATTAAACAATCAATTTTTTGGAACACAAAAAAATAAAACGTACTAAGTCCATAGCGTACTTAGCTTTTAGTGACTAAACATTAATTGTCCCAATATTAATATTGAAAGTCTAACGTTTTCATATGTATCTCTGTAAATTTTTCAATATAACTTATTATGATAAATGATTATAAAATGTAAATCTGTAAAATTGAAATAATAATAATAATAATATATGCTCTTATGACATTTTCTTAGCCTTAAAGTTACAAGTAACAAAGATTTTTGTGACTATTAGAGCCTATCAACTCAAGCATGCATTTATTATTTCAACTAACAAAGAATGTGCATTAAGACCTTTAAAATAATGTTATAATATAACTTTGTAACATTAAATATTTGGGTTGGGTAATCAAACTCTCGATCTCTTCTATGAGGGTGGGGTTGAAACCCATAGTTTGAATGGACATCTGAAAAATATGTTTGTTTTTATGTCTGAATGATCATATGAATGAATGTATTTAGATTGATTTTGACTTCAGAAGTACATTTACCTCTTAATCATTCAGAGGAAAAAATAATCGATATCCTCTTAATTATTTAAAAATTAAACACTTTATGGTACTTTTTACGTCTGAATGGTTCAGATTTAAACTTAAAAGGTAAACACAAAAAAGAACTTAGTCACTACGCGAGCCATGCTGGTTTAATGATTATAATGTTATCATACACTATATTTTCTGTGTAGAATTTTACATTTTCAATAATGGGCTTGTTTTATAGATCATGATTAGGAGATTTTAAAACTATAACTTTTATTTCAAAACATTCATATACAATTTGATGAAGTCAAAACACGTTAGACAAGGACTCTATCTAATTGTGAAGTGGGTAACTTGGATTAAGGCAAACAAGAATTAAATAGAAAGAGCACCTCTAGAGCGACCGACTCTAGTGACATATAAGTGAAACTTAATGATGTGGCAAGTGCCACATCATTAAGAAACACAATCCTTTGTTTTTAAATTAATTCAAAATATATTTTTTAAATTAATTAACTGTTTTTTTATTTTCAAAATATATTTTTCAAATAAAAAAGTTTGGAGTGTGTTTCTTAATAATGTGACAATGCCACATCATTAACTCTCCTTTTTAAGTCTAAAGAGCCGGTCGTTCTAATCTTTTTCAAATAGAAATGAACACAAGTATAAACGTGTTTTTGTACGAGTTCTCTCTTTTTTATATTTAAGGTGGGCTTAGTGACAAGGTTACAAGTTGCCCACTTTTTATTCTTATAATTTTGTTTTTTAAATAATGCTATATTTATTGAAAATTTTTACCCCTCTTTTAGCTGGATTGCTTTAACATTGTTGTACCTTTGATTTTTCAATCTAACGTCAAACATTTAATACACTCGGTAACAAAATGCAATAAGATTTTTTTTAAAGTTCTCCCTCGTCAATACATCACAAAATTATACCCGTAGCTATAGAAATACCTTTTTAAAATTATAAGTTATGTACTTTGCACATTAAAGGGAAACCTAAATGCACCTTATCCTCGAATCATTCATTCATTATCTAAATAATAATATACAAGGGAGGGAGAATCCTATGTATACAACCTATAGATATTATATGGGGATCAATTTTTTTAAAATAGTAAAAAAAATATTTTTAAGGTATTTAAATATTTTAGAGAACCTCTTAAAAATAAAATAAAAACAATTTCTTTTTCTATTTTAAAAAAATCGGTCAAAACACGTCACCTTTTAAGCACCTTAAAATTTGACATATTTTTGCCGATCTTTTTAAAATATCGGTAACCCAACCCACCATGGGTTGGTTAAGTTTTTTTTAATGTCCAGCTGACTATAAAACTTATGTCAAATCTTGTGATAGTTTATCTAATTAAAAGAAGAAACGTAAATAAAAATAACATACATAAAATCAAATTTGGTACGTGAAATTTAGGAACACTAGCTGGCAAGTGTAACGAACTTATGAAAATCAGGAGACAAAAATCAAAAGACTAACACTTGCTAATCACCCCGACTCTCTATATTTATGCAAGTGTTATATAACAAGTAACGAGAGTGAAAAGATAATAAATAATAAGTAATCGTATATAAGTTGATTAAGTGTAAATTTACACCTGCCTAGATTATAGTAACGAGAAATGCAATAGATAGCCACTGGCTCCTATTTCATGCACCTATTTTCCAAACTTATTACTTATTATCTTTTCACCCTCGTTACTTGTTATATAACACTTACCTTGGGGGTGCATGCATTCATATATTCTTATGTGAATGCATAACATAACGGTACCGTAACGTGATATAATGCTTTTTATATTCTCATGTTCATTTCATAAGTTGTTGATTGGTAGATTTGAACATTTAGATGACCATTGAGTTGGTTGACCCTAGGCATTTCTAATATTTCGCATTATTAATTGAATTGTTTGTGACACTCCGTCCAATTAAATATTGGGTAATCAGTCCTTTATTAAATTAAAACAGAATATCAGGTTGGTTCATTCTTAGCATCACTATCGAAAAACTATTTTAACTTATTAATCACCTAATAATTAATTTAGCTAGGTGCCAAAATCATTTAACAGTTATTCATAAGTCCAATTAAATTAACAACTAAAGCCCATTCAAACATTCACTTGCAATAAGCAGTAATAGATAAGTACCAAACAACCGAGTTATTTAAATAATTAAATCATACTGGAATGAACGTCTCAATTAAAATGACTATACATCACCAATACAATAGTATCAAGTCTAGCTAAAAAAAATACTGAAGAGGAACACATAAGTCTCTCTAAAATGAACAATGTCTAAAAACGGGTGATAAATGAAATGTCTGAACAAACTGGATGAACAGGTGTCTAATCTCAATAACCTATAGCTTCCACAACAGCTACAGCTTGCCAAGTAATCCAAGAGTCTAGATCTGGTGTCCCTATGGCGGGGAACCTGTTATAATACATATATATATATATATATATATATACACACACACATGAGAGAAGATATGCCAGAAACGGGTCAGAACCCGAGTAAACATAGTTCTTTAAAAACAGCAAGTGCTTAAATGTAAGTTTAGCACATATTATATACATGTTAGGGATCCGCACTCTCACTTGAGTTTCTCTCCTCTCATCTAATGTTCACGCCTAACGCATCTTTTAACCTAAACTAGCTATACCACCCAACCTAACTAATTAGAAAGCACAATATCACTATCTACATTCACCTGTAATATACCCGCATCGCCCATACAATACGTTATTAAAATAGTTTATCCCAAATAATTAAATTTCATATTCACCATTCGAAAAGTTAATCTTTTACCCACTAAGATTGTTGTATTTATCATTATTACCATATCTACTAGTTTTACACAATAGAATTATTCACAAATATATATATATATATATATATATATATATATATATAGTCACAACATTCCTATAAATATATATACTAATCCTATACCCTTAGGTTAAGACAACTTGGCGTAATGCATACTTTGTTATCGTATCCCGGTACAACTCTCACTGAATAGGGATAATGGGTTCGAATAGCCTCCCATGAACTAATAAATATAGAAGCAACAAATATCGACGAACATAGTCCCCAGCCTGAAGGGTCACGCACATACCTACGATCCCATTTGACCGTCGAACTATCATATCTCGAATATCACGTTTTTAAGGTTTCATGTTCTAAGGTATGAGTCTAAAATCCCCCCAAAGGCTCATCAGGATAAGACCGCTCTCGCGTGTAACCTTCGTCGGATAGCAAGCAACGTAGGTATTGTGACACCCCGCCTAATAAAATACCGGGTGATCAGTTCTATATCAAATTAAACAGGAATCTCAAATGGTTTCATTCTCAACATCACTGTCGAAAACCATTTAATTACTCATAACCTATTAGGCCTGACATCAAATTTTAAACTTTCTAATCTTTTTAACTAAAACACATAAGTAAAACCAACCATATAAAGATATAAACAACTAAAGAGAATAAATAAATAATAACCGATAACTCTCGATAAAACATATATACAACCATATCGAATAGGCGTAAAAGAAAAATGCCGCAAATGGAATAAAATATAACAGTTGGGCAATATGCCCAAATATTACAACAGTACCTCTTATCTAGATCACAAGGATAAAAGCATCTAAATAATTTTCTGTCAACATCCACAGCTGCAGTAGCAATGTCTGACCCGAAAGAATAATCATTGAGGCGTCCCTGTGTCTGGACACCTAAAAAGTATACAAGGGAGAAAAAAGAAAAATAGATACGGGTCAGAGCCCCGGTTTTGAAAAATATTTTAGCAAGTGCTTAACATACTTTAATATTTAAAATATGATACTCTCCATATTTAAACTGGTGTCGCACTCACATGAGATACCCCTCACCTTTCATCTAACAGTACACACCTAACGCATGTATTTTAAAACACCTTAGTTATCTACCCAGCCTAACTAGCACCTCGCATAACTCCCAAGTCACCATATGCTAATACGTACCCTGTGTAATATAAAATATTCTAAGCTATTGCCCGAGCTTATACATTATAATCTCTCACTTATGATTCATCCTTACATTATGAATAACTTTAACTAGTTATTTATAGTATTCACGTTTTAGTGTTATTAACTTGTATATAATATTCTCATATTTATATACGTATATGACCTATTTTATTCTGGATTTTATACTCCCGAAAGATCCAGAATTTATCTCACATTCCATTCTTTATTATGTCCGTATATATATGTTTCACATCTCATATAAATATATATATACAATGTACTATACATATCAAGTATATCCATACTTATATATTACACACTATATAAGTATAATAATCATCCCTTAGGGCTATAACTCAATGGATGCAGTCTCTCAATGATATTATCTTCTAGGGGATTACTCACACACCATCCTTGGTACCAGCGGTCGGACTCTCACACCGACTTGGTAAAAACCAAATCACAATGTATGGGAAGCAGTCATAGTTCCTCACCAGAAATGAGAACGAAACATACCTAACACGTCTCACCCCCGATAAAAATCAGACAATATAAAATGGACGTTATGACCTGGGGACTATACGCTCCCTGCTCCTCAAGCCAGGGGACTTACCCACATCGCGCAACTTCCCATGATATCACTAGAGGGGTATGCTTTACATAAATATATCAATAACACATAGATATATTTATAAACATATCATATATATATTGTCTCTCTCTCTCTCTCTCTCTCTATATATATATATATATATATACACACACACACACACATAATACAATCCGGCTAATCGTGCATATCTCTCGTAACATTAGACTGTATTTCCCGAATATAAACATTCGATTTAATTCCATAAGTATTCACTTACTGTAAGGACATAAATTTTCAATTGAGTCCTTTGTAGTTTTGGCTCAATTACGAACAAAAATGTTTGATTCATAGGATAGAGTTCTTGACCATCCTTCAAGCCTCCAACATACTAAAGTTGAAGACGTAGCGGCCAAGAGTATAAAGCTTCATCAAATGTCGAGTTTGTTGTGCCTCATTTCTACGTCAACAACATGTGTCCCGTTTACTCCTAAGGTATGAATGCATTACATATTTATAAAGGAGCTTGTAACAATTAGTATTGGGTGTAAGTTTTGTTTAAACTGTTGTTTATTTTTAGAAGGTTTCTTTAAAACTTTAAAACAAAGTTTCTGGGCTAAAAATTGAATTTTAAGCTTTTTGGGTTTTCGTTCGAAATTGTCGTTCGAACGAGGTTTGCCAACGACTAGCCACTGGAAGTTTGTTCTATATTGTCGTTTGAACGAGTTGGTTTGTTCGAACGAGTTTGGCAATGAGATTTCCCATCAGGCCACTAGAACTTCGTTAGAAGGGTCATTCGAACGACACTTCGTTCGAACGAGATTTTCGGTGGGAAATTAAATTGGCAGTTTTGGGCAGTTTTTCACCTCTATCCCACTACTTTTCCCCACTAACTTTTGACTGACTTATCAAGTGAGGGAACCAACATTTTGGGATTAACTTTTTCACATTCCTCCATCTCCTGGAGAGAGTTCAACTTAAAATGAAAAAGTTCATGTTTTGAGTGTTTATTTTTTCAAGTAAAAATCTTTAAAACTCTTTTGTTTACACCCATAATTTATTTATTCCAAGTTTCCATATAACTATCTTTCTTGGAGTGTTTGGCACCGGGTTTACTCTACAGATTTGAAGAGTTTGTTTGGGTTTACTTCTACATCCCATAAAGAAGAAGTTCGTTGGTTTTGCTGCAGCATTCTCACATGATGAAAGGCACCATGTGTGGTTGACGGTGTTCCTAAAGTATCATTGGTGATTCCAAGGTTCCGGTGGAGTTCCGGGATTGTCGACTAGACGGAGGTGTTTACAAGAAGACGCGTAAAGGCTTGAAAGGAGTCGAGTCGAGGAAGTAAGTCATTTGTCTTGTAATTGTAAAACCATACTTAGTGAACTTAAGGCTAGGGCCGTCCGAGGTTTTTTCTCGTACATCGCAGCGTAGTGGTTATTTGTTTATTTTATCTTTTGCAAAACTCACTTTAGATGCATGCTTAGGTAAAAATATAAAATTGGTTTAAATCACTACTTGTTTAATTTGGTGCTAAATTAATTTGGGTAAAACTTAATTTAATTCAAGTCATTAATTTTATTGGATAAAATTTGGTTTGGCCTAATATTTTAAATTGGATTAATTTTGTTAGGCAAATTTTGAGGACTTGGATTGAGTTATATTGATTTAAGTGAAAAATATATTTGTTGATTAATCTAATTTCACTTGGTTTAATTTTAATTTGAAAGAAATTAAAATTTGGTGTTTGTGTGTGTTTAATTGAACCATCTCGCTTCCCCATCTTTGACAAGGAAATTACTTTTTGTGAAAGATTTTAAAATTTGGGGGCCTCGTGTTTCAACAAGTGTTATCAGAGCATTGATTTAGAAAAACTCACGTTTTCAAATTGGTATCAGAGCGGGATCGCTAAATTATTGCGTTTAAGATCCTTTAAATATTTTGACTAAAATGGAATTTTTCCCATTTTCAAAATTTCCTATTTTCGATGGTTCTAAATACGCGTATTGGAAAGCACGGATGAAATCGACACTAAAGTCTATCGACGAGAGAGTTTGGTTGTGTGTCATTAATGGGTTGTCCCCACCTACACATTTAGTAGATAATGCATGTGTTCCCAAACCCGTCGATAGATGGAGTGAAAATGAATTTAAACTATCTAATTTTAATTCCCGAGGTTTAAATGCCTTGTTTAGCACGGTCACACCGGATGAATTCCGTCGCATTATGACATGTGAAATCGCTAAAGATGCTTGGGACATTTTACAACTCACTCATGAAGGAACTAGTGTCGTTAAGGCTTTAAAACCCCAAAACCTCACCACTCAATTTGAAACCATCAAAATGAACGAAAAAGAAACTTTTGATGAATTTTATGCTAGACTTTTCGATATTGTAAATTCATCTTTTAATTTGGGAGAGGAAATACCCGACAACCGAGTAGTAAAGAAAATTTTAAGGTCCCTACTCGATAGATTTATTCCTAAGGTGACCGTGTTAAATTCTTTACCCACTCTAGCCTCTACGAAATTAGAAGAGCTCGTAGGTGATTTACAAACCTATGAACTAGACATGTTTCCCTCCAAAACTGAAAAGAAAATAGAAAAGGGCATTGCTTTGAAAGCTCAAAAGGAGGAAAAGTAAGTAGTAGAGAGTGAAAGAGATAGTGACTCGAAAGATATGGCCTTGTTTGCTAGGAAATTTCGAAAATTTCTTAAATTTAACAAAGAAAAATTTAAAAATGATTTTAAGAAATTTGAAAATTCTAAGCATGACAAAGCCAAAAAGATCCCTGAAACTCTTAATGAAAATTTAAATAGGGACGAGTTAAATAGGTGTTACGGTTATGAGGGTTATGGCCATAGGGTGAAAGATTTCCCCACTAAACTAAGGAGAGAGGGTAAGCAACCTATTTCATATATTGCAACCCTTAGTGATAGTGATAAGGAAGAGGGACCCGATTCCCTCATTGAGCGCAACTTTACCGCATCCATTGCTAGCTATGTTAGTGATAGTGAGGATTCATCCAATGATGACATCTTAATACATAACACTTTCGAGGCCTTTGTTTGTGAAGCTATAAAAGAGGATGGTAGGGAGAGTGGAGAAGAAAGAGAGAGTGAAAGTGAAAATGAGGTTGATGTGAGTGAAATTCAAAATGATTTTCAAGAACTTTATGAAGAATCTATTAAATTAAAAAGAGCTAATTTGAAGTTAGAAGCTAGTTTAAGAGATCGTGTCAAGGTCGTTGATGATAGTGTGTTGGTTGAAGAGCTTAGGACACGTGAGAGAGCTCTTCGTGAGAAGATTTAATATTTAGAAGGCGAGAGAGATAGCCTTAAAGGTTTAATGGAATCCTTGAAAAAGGAGCTTCTCGCGTTTGAAGAGCGCAATATTTTATTAGAGTCTAACATTTTAGAATTAGAAAATAAATTAAAAGACTCTAGTAAAGTCAAATTTGATTTGGATTGTCGTTCGGAGAAATTAGTTAAAATATTAGGAACGGTCCAAATTAAAAATGACACTTGTAGTTTAGGCTTCGATACTTATAATGAATCAACTCATAAAGCCAAAACCAATGTTTTAAGAGAATTACATGGAAAACCTTTAGAGATCATTCCTTAGGTAAGTCTTTTCGCCGAGTCTTTAGGTGCTCACATTGTGGTCGAAAAGGTCATCTTAGAAAATTTTGTTTTGATCTTAAACGAGGTCCTAGAAAATCCCTACGTAAGGCAATCGAGGTAGCCAAGATTCCTACACCCATAATTCTTCATTAGTTTGGGTTAGGAGATACGACTTGGTAGCTTTACAAGCTAGGGTATTTGATTCTCATTTACTTTCACATGCTTCCTCCCTTGCAAAATCTAAAGGTTGAATGTGTTAGTTTTGGTTGCATACTTTAGCTTTTGTGCTTCATGCTATATCACCATGCTAATTGTATGCTTGTTTTAATCATTATTCTAGTCTATATTTCATGCCATATCACATGCTAGAATTATGATGTTTTTTTATCTTTTGTATTATATTTCCTTCATTTTAGTTTGCATTAAATGAAAAATTCAAAAATATTTTGTTTATCATTTGTGTTTCATCTTGTATAATTTGGGCTTATTGAAAAATACAAATGATTTTTGTGTGTCTTTTGAGTAAATATTTTTGTTGCTTGGTTTAAAAATTGTCAAAAACTCAAAAAGATTTTTGTGTGTTATTTTAGTTTGACACACTCTTTGTGGCATATACTTGGGTTAGAATCCCTTGTTTTATACTTCCATGTGGCTAGAACTTTTGGTTTACATTGTCAATCCTTGAAATTTTCTTTACCATGCTTACATGGAGTAGTTGGATTTTGTGTTAATATAATGGATTCTATTTTTATATTCCCCTTTTCACACATGCACGAACTCATTTGAAATTTTAACTTCATATGTTATATTTGAGCTTTGTGAGGTGTTCTCCTACCAATCTAGTCACCTACATATTATATGACCTAGGAGGACTAGTGCATGTTAAAATTCGTTGCACGTGAGATTTGTGTGAGATATAAATATATTATATAGAAATGTGTACGGGGAAGGGCTCCGAAAGGAATAATCATCCTTTGCGAGTAAGCCGCCGTTTTCTTGGACCTAAAAGAAATACATGGTCCAAGGCCTAAAAGAATAATGGCATTAAAATAAAGTATTTGCCAAGGCCTATTTTGTTTAGTTGATTTATTCATTCAAAAGATTAAACTCTATATGCTTAAATTGAGGGAGATTGGATGGTATATCAACGATTTGCACAATGTCCATTTATCCTAGTTGTACTTTCAATGTCATGACTCTATTGGTTTGTAGAATCATCAAAATTCTAGGCTTGTATGCATTGTGTATGTTTGTTCATTGAGTTCAATTTATATTGTCACACGAGGATATATTCAAATGTGATGAAGTTTGCAATCAATTGAGAAATATTTGAACATGTTTTAAGTGATTGCGTGTAAATTTAATTGTTACTAGTTCACACCCCAACACTTCCGTTTCGATATGACACATTTTTGCCATTCGAGTGTGAAAAGCTTATTTTATTTTGTGTCATGTGTAGTATTTATACCTAGTAATTGTGCGTGCACATTAATGATATTTATTATGTTCTCATATACGAGGTATTTTATTTCTCTTTGCCTTGCTTTGTAGTCCATCTTCTTCTACTTCATAATTGGTATCTATCTTGTTGCATTCCTTGTTGATATCATATGCTTAATTCTTATGTATCATATTGGTATCATTTTCTTGCATGTTAGTTGGTATCCTTTATTCCTTGTATGGATTAGTTATGATTTTTTTGCCTATATGCTTTCATGTTTAAATTAGTTTATCCTTTGTCTATTCCTGAACAAAAAGGGGGAGAATAATAGGGGGAGAAATGGTATCTATCCTATTGTAATCGCATTTTAGTTTGGGAGATTTATCTTAGGGGGAGACGTCTTTCTAAGTAGGTCATTTGTTGATAAAAGGGAGAATTAATTTAGGGGGAGTATTTATTTTAAGTGCATTTAATATTGTGATATTCCATAAGCGTTTGATAGTTTGCTTAAGTGTGCAGGAATTATTCTAAATGGCAACTTTCATCATCGACAAAGATATTGATCCTTGGGTTGTTTGAGTCAGGCTATTGTATTTTTATTTTGGGTGGGACATTTTTTTTAGTCTAGTAGATCTTGACGGCCCTTTAGGATTTTTGTTGGTTTTTGTCCCGGAATAGCCAAAGGGGGAGATTTGTAAGGACACAAATTTCTAATTGAGTCCTTTGTAGGTTTGGCTCAATTTTGGACAAAAACATTTGAGTCATAAGATAGAGTTCTTAACCATCCTTTAAGCCTATGACATACTAAAGTTGAAGACGTAGCGTCCAAGAGTATAAAGTTTCATCAAATGCCGAGTTTGTTGTGCCTCGTGTCTACGTCAACAACATGTGTTCCGTTTACTCCTAAGGTATGAATGAATTACACATTTATACAGGAGCTTGGAACAATTAGTATTGGGTGTAAGTTTTGTTTAAACTGTTGTTTATTTTCAGAAGGTTTTTTTAAAACTTTAAAATAAAGTTTATGGGCTAAAAATTGAATTTTAAGCTTTCTGGGTTTTCGTTCGAAATTGTCGTTCGAATGAGAATGTCGTTCGAACGAGGATTGCCAATGACTAGCCACTGGAAATTTGTTCTATATTGTCGTTCGAACGAGTTGGTTTGTTCGAACGAGTTTGTCAACGAGATTTCCCATCAGGCCACTGGAACTTCGTTAGAAGGGTCGTTCGAACGAGACTTCGTTCGAACGAGATTTTCGGTGGGAAATTAAATTGGCAGTTTTGGGCAGTTTTTCACCTCTATCCCACTACTTTTCCCCACTAACTTTTGACTGACTTATCAAGTGCGGGAACCAACATTTTGGGATTAACTTTTTCACATTCCTCCATCTCCTGGATAGAGTTCAACTTAAAATGAAAAAGTTCATGTTTTGAGTGTTTATTTTTTCAAGGAAAAAATCTTTAAAACACTTTTGTTTACACCCATAATTTATTTATTCCAAGTTTCCATATAAATATCTTGCTTGGAGTGTTTGTCACCGGGTTTACTCTACCGATTTGAAGAGTTCGTTTGGGTTTAATTCTACATCGCATAAAGAAGTTCGTTGGTTTTGCTGGGGCATTCTCACATGGTGAAAGGCACCATGTGTGGTTGACGGTGTTTCTAAAGTCTCATTGGTGATTTCAAGGTTCCGATGGAGTTCTGAGATTGTCGACTAGGCAGAGGTGTTTACAAGAAGACGCGCCAAGGCTTGAAAGGAGTCGAGTCGATGAAGTAAGTCATCTGTCTTGTAATTGTAAAACCATATAGTGGACTTAAGGCTAGGACCGTCTGAGGTTTTTTCCCGTTGTGGGTTTTTCCTCGTACATCGCAGCGTAGTGGTTATTTGTTTATTTAATATTTTGCAAAACTCACTTTAGATGCATGCTTAGGTAAAAAGATAAAATTGGTTTAAATCACTACTTGTTTAATTTGATGCTAAATTAATTTGGGTAAACGTTAATTTAATTCAAATCATTAATTTTATTGGATAAAATTTGGTTTGGCCTAATACTGCAAATTGGATTAATTTTGTTAGGCAAATTTCGAGGACTTGGGTTGAGTTCTATTGATTTAAGTGAAAAATGTATTTGTTGATTAATTTAATTTCATTTGGTTTAATTTTAATTTGTAAGAAATTAAAATTTTGTGTTTGTGTGTGTTTAATTGAACCATCTCGCTTTCGCATCTTTGAAAAGAAAATTACTTTTTGTGAAAGATTTTAAAATTTGGGGGCCTTGTGTTCCAACACTTATTCAAATTCTATAAGTATTCACTTACTTATAATATGAATATAACATTTCTTTCAAAATTCAGAATATTCAGCTTATCACCACTAGCCCGTTTCCCAATTCCATCCAAAATTCCCATTCGAATCCCTTGGGTCTTTATCCCATTAGACTCTTAAAAATCACAAAGTATCACAACTTTAATTTCTAACAGATTAAACACCTTGCACTAAAACAGTTATAACTCACTCTACAGAAGTCCAATTGACTTCATTCAAATCTCATTAGAACTCTAAGATCCATAGCTTTATTTTCATCTATATCTCATCATCTAATTCAAAGTACATTGAAAATGGAATTCATTTGAATTGACTCCAAAATTTGTGTAACTTAACTCTTCTGACATATTAAACACCTTGCACTAAAACATATATAACTCACTCTGCAGAAGCCTAATTGACTTCATTAAAAGCTCATTAGAAAGATAAGATCAATACCTTTCTTTTCATCTATATCTCATAATAAAATTCAAAGTACACTGAAAATGTCATGCATTTGAATTGACTCTAAAATTTTCGTAACTCAACTATTCTGGTAGATTAAACACCTTGCACTAAAATAGCCATAACCCACTCCACGGAAGTCCAATTGACCTCATTAAAAATTCATTAGAAAGATAACTTCCATACCTTTCTTTTCACCTATGGATAATAATCTAATTCAAAGTACACAGAAAATGGAATGTGTTTGAAGTGATGCCAAAATTTCTGGCATATTCATTAATTTTTCATAATTCAATTTCAAGGTTTTTTAATCCTCACAAGAACCATTCAAGCTCACATATTTTATATGAATGAATATTATATTTCTTTATCAAGATTCTATACATCATAAAGTGTTAATTTTTCAGATTTCATAAGGTATAAATATCACATCCAATTTCTATGAAATTATTTCACCCAAAACCCATTTTCTCACATGAATCCCCAACCCTAAAATTCTTGTTTTTCACCGACTATAATATGAATTATGACACATATGTAATATCAAAACAAGATAAACACTTGCCTAAAATTGTAGATGAATTGAGCTTCCTCTTTGTATGTTGAATGAAATATGAAATTCCTTCTTGATTTCTTCCTCCATTTCTCTTTTCTCTTTCTTCTTCTTTCTTCTCTTATTTCTCTCGTCTCTTTCTCTTTGCTAGGTTAGAGAATTGGGGATTATGGCTGCCCTCATGTATTAAATCCCTAAATTGGGTGTTTGTCCAAGTGTAAAATAACTCGTGTACACAATTGTGAGTCTCGACTAGTCTAAAAAGCTCCCGAAACCCAAACACTACCCCCGGATGCTTAATTTTGACTATTTCGACCCATTCCGGATCAACCGTGCGCTCAAAATCACCATTCGAGTAACTTATCAAAAATTCATTTTCTTCTCAACACGACTCACACACGTGTCTCGAATAAGATACTATTACTCATTATATTTTTTCTCACATACAAAGTGATTTAAAATAACACAACTTCATTTACTTATCCCATAAGTAAATATAGTACATATAAATATTAATTTGATTCTTTTCAATTAATATTTAATCCTATCATTTTATTTCTCAAATTATTAAATTACATGCACTCGTGTAATTTAAATACCCATAAAAGTACAGGGTGTTACATGCTTCTCCCTTTACAAAGGGATTTCATCCCCAAAATTTTGATATGCCTGGTACCAAATAGTTTGGATCCTTAACCACATGACATCTTCTACTACCAAAAATTAATTCGTGGAAACATTTCAGTGTCTCCACTATACACCCGATGGTGGTACCCACCTATATAAAGGCCTACCCACTATAGACCCAACTTAACTATAAGTTTGTTCAAATAATTTCATACTTATATGCTCCATCGTTCACAAGGTTTCACCTTGATAACGGTACACAACACATTGTGATTCTACTAACAATATCCCAATAAGACGAGCCTACACATCACTGGCTCAATCATCTCAATACTGATGGAAGGCCGCACATTACTAAATGCCAACTTCCTTCATATACCAAAGCATGAAACTCCCCTCATGGGAGAAACCACGATAACACCTGACCATTCATATCAGCCCTTAAAACTTCGATTTCATGGAAAAGTAACTCTTTCGAGGTTCATAACCCGCACAAAATAGTTTATGGTTCACTGCATTCTTTCCCAACCATGAACTCTATTAGTTTTCCTATCCATCCCATCACTGGAATCACTAATTTATTAATAACTTTTGGTCGATCGACTCAAACCAACCTTTTTACATCTACGAGTGGTGCATCTGGAGATAACATCACCGTCTCACTCAACACCAATCCACACGCTTAATATTTCACATTACGTGGTACATCTTACTCCCCTTTTCCTTGGGTATACCAAAATTGTGGCCCGTGCATCTTCTCCAAAATTATGCACTTCCTGGGTGATTTCCATGTGGCAACAATCAATATTCTGCTTATGCATGAGCCAACCTTAGCATTTGACTGAGTAAGACTCCGTTCAACTTTCCCAAAATAGTTGGATCTTATCTTATCAAGCGGTATCCTTTACATGTCTTTCCCCAGTCATTCAACCCATCTGGAGTGTGATAGTTATCCTTGCACACATATACTTGGATTATCTTCATTTTCACATGACATTCGATCCATCATACCATTCTGACTTTGTTATAACTGCCCCATAGGCATATATTCCACACATCTATTCCTATGTCCTGTTCTCTCGGATGATTCAATTCAGCTAACCAGGGCACCCATACACCCATTAATCCGCGCATATTAACGTAAACATCACATACGTTTCACACATAATACACAAAATCTTGTTGCCCTAGAATTCATAGCGTGGCTATCATACTTGGGTATTCTCAATCAACCCATAGATCAAAATTTTAATTCTCATTAACATCGTTCCACCCTTCAACTTGCGATGAAAAGAAGAAACAAATTCCACTGCTCTCTCATGGCCTTACCGGACCACTGGACTTATATTGTAACACAACTTTTGACTCACAGTTATAAATATATACTCGTATAATAACCTAGGTACCAGACTCATGGACTGAAGACAAAACATCTCCCCACATTTAAAGATGCGCTAAGTTTCATGCGTGGGACATCTCGCAAAGCGAAATCCAAATAAGGAGCCCCTCCGATACCCTATTACCTAACATTGTCCAAACATCGAAATTCGTTAGGCCCTCGGTCCATAACACGTACCCTCAAACTCCTGTTTCTTGACACAATAGTATACTCGTCCACTATATATTACACAAGACCACGTATATCATGACGCTCTTACTATCACTAGTTTCTTAGCATCAATAAATCACGAGCTATGTCTCTCTGCTCGATAAAAGCCAACATATCCTGAATCACATCAGTAAATATATCCCCATTCACCGGGATCAAATATAACCAGACAACATATACATAGAAATCTGCTACACAATATATCATAACGTACACACACACACACACACACACACACACACACATATATATATATATATATATATATATATATATATATATATATATAGGCCTATCTCGTCAAAGGGATACCCTGAGTCCTAATAATTTTATCCATTTAATTGTACTAAGAACAATAATCCAAAATGTCCTAGGGTCTAACATCTCCCAATTCCCGACATTTGATGCTTTTGTGCGTGGGAGGTCTCGCAAAGCGAAATGCAAACAAGGAACCCTCCCGATACACTACTATGCATCTCTGTCAGTTATTGAGATCTGTCAGTCTAGGACCTAGGTATAATAATGTGTTTAAATCAATATAAATCATATATAGGATAGCATCATTATCGTATAACATATCACTAACACTAGTAATCTCAATAATAATATACCCTCACTGTCCACACTCGCTAAACCACAGGAAATACATACATATAATAATGTTATCGATATATCCACTAAACTCGTCTCACACGTGAATCTAGTGCTAATCAAAATATCGTGACTCGCTCGTGTCACCCAAGGCATACCTTATTTACCCGAGGATAAAACTCATATTTTGACCTTGCTAAATTTCCATGACTTCTCAAATGGTTGCCGGACATGACACACTCGTCTGAACTGCACCAAAAACTATCTTAATTACTTCCCCAACTAGGCACCATACTTTTGTCCCTACTCGATTCGGGAAAAAATAATGTATGTGGTCCTACTCTCCACATAAAAATATCTCTTCATATAATCCACTTATCTTCGGCCACGCTGACCGTATTAAGGTTTTCCTTATCTCGGACCGTGGTAGCCTCAACCCTGACGGCTACCCTCATTTTTCCCTTAGCTCTGTTGGCCCTAAGGAATACACTACTGGCCTTACCAGTCTCGAATAAATACTTCAACGCTTTTAGCTCCCTTCATAAAGAAGCATTCATATTCTCACTGACAAAAACACGACATTGTCAACATGTAGTTCAATCATCCAAGTAAAATTTCTCTTAAATGCTGGCAACTGTTTCGTGAGTCCATCACCCACTTACGGATTCCTTTCTCCATTGTATCTACCTCTTTGGGTACAAAGTTCTCTAGACAAGGCCTCTGTCTAGTCCTCCTGTGATAAGTTCAGAATTTCATCCTATCTATTTTCGAATAAAAGATGAAGGAATTTGCGGTCAAATCGTACCTAAGATCCTTCTATTGGCATAATATTTCACTTATGGGTATAATACTCCCTGTTATATAACAAATATCTTACCTCCATTGACTAACACAATCTCCGCATATAATAATATTCTAGCAGATGGTCCTCTTCAAAGACCCCACTGACTACCTTACATTCTAACCGCACTGGGTGAAACAAATTTGGCAGCACTTTCTCCTATAGCAGTACTTAAAAATATATACTGCACCCTACAAGTCCTTACGGCCCCATCTTCCCAAGCAATAATAGGGGTGACCTCATCTATGGTCATCGTCCCCAAAATATTCTACAACTCTAACTGAGCCCTGCCTCCCGCTGCCTTACCAATGGGCCTCACTGGTCGTCATTCGTTGTTCGACAAACGAAACACACCCGAACATATAAAGGATTCACTATAACCACACTATAGCAGGAGAACGAAATCTCACCATAGGAATCAACAATCCTAAACGTTGGAATTTATATCTAATAGAAGGCAACGCTGAAAATGTAGCATGTCCTCACAGATTCCTAAGGACACAAGAACCTGATGCTCTGATGCCACCTGTGACACCCTGCCTAATAAAATACCGAGTGATCAGTCCTATATCAAATTAAACAAGAATCTCAAATGGTTTTATTCTCAACGTAACTGTCGAAAACCATTTAATTACTAATAACCTATTAGGCCTGATCAAATTTTAAACTTTCTAATTTGTTTAACTAAAACACACAAGTAAAACCAACCATATAAAGATATAAACAACTAAAGTGAATAAATAAATAATAACCGATAACTCTCGGTAAAACATATATACAACCATATCGAATAGGTATAAAAGAAAAATGCCGCAAATGAAATAAAAGACAATAGTTGGGCAATATGCTCGAATATTACAACAGTACCTCTTATCTAGATCGCAAGGATTGAAGCGTCTAAATAATTTCCTACAGCTGCGACAACAATGTCTGACCCGAAAGAATAATCATCGAGGTGTCCCTATGTCTGGACACCTAAAAAGTATACAAAGGAGAAAAAAAGGAAAAATAGATACGGGTCAAAGCCCGGGTTTTGAAAAATATTTTAGCAAGTGCTTAACATACTTTAATATTTAAAATATGATACTCTCCATATTTAAACAGGTGTCGTTCTAACATGAGATACCCCTCACCTCTAATCTAACAGTGCGCACCTAACGCATGTATTTTAAAACACCTTAGTTATCTACCTAGCCTAACTAGCACCTCACATAACTCCCAAGTCACCATACGCTAACATATACCCTGCGTAATATAAAATATTCTAAGATATCGCCAAAGCTTATACATTATAATCTCTCACTTATGATTCATCCTTACATTATGAATAACTTTCACTAGTTATTTACACTATTCACATTTTAGTGTTATTAACTTTGTATATAATATTCTCATCTTTATATATGTATATCACCTATTTTATTCCGGATTTTATATTCCCGGAAGATCCAGAATTTATCTCACATTCCATTCTTGATTATGTCCGTATATATATGTTTCACATCTCATATAAATATATATATATATACAACATACTATACACAACAAGTGTATCCATACTTATATATCACACACTATAAAAGTATAATAACCATCCCTGAGAGCTATAACTCAATGGATTCAGTCTCTCAATGATATCATTTTCTAGGGGATTACTCACACACCATCTTGGGTACTAGCAGTCGGACTCTCACACCGACTTGGTAAAAAATAAATCACAATGTATTGGAAGCGGTCATAGTTCCTCACTGGAAATAAGAACGAAACATACCCAACACGTCTCACCCCTGATAAAAATCACACAATATAAAATGGACGCTATGACCTAGGGACTATACACTCCCTGCTCCTCAAGCCAGGGGCCTCACCCACATCGTGCAACTTTCTATGATAGCACTATAGGGGTATGCCTTACATACATATATCAATCACACACAGATATATTTATAAACATATCATATATATATTCTCTCTCTCTCTCTCTCTCTCTATATATATATATATATATATATATATATATATATATATATATAGGCAGACTCACCTACATCATGCACTATACATCACACCGTACATCACACCTAATTCTAGGCCATAGAAAACTTTTTTTTTCAAATTTTATATTTTTTCCTTGAAATTAACCTTCCAATCAACCCATATGCAAAAAATTAGATCAAAATGCATTTTGTAACTATTTTTAAAAAATCCACAAAAAATTGCTGGCGCAGACCCTAATAAATAAGGTATTTTTTAGTAGTTTTTTGTGGATTTTTTAAAAATAGCTACAAAATGTATTTTGACCTGATTTTTTGCATATGGATTGATTGAAGGTTAATTTCAAGGGAAAAATATAAAATTTGAAAAAAAAGTTTTTTAGGGCCTAGAATTAGGCGTAATGTATGGGTTATGTATAGAGCATGATGTAGGTGAGCCTGGTTATATATATATATATACAATACAATCTGGCTAATCGTGCATATCTCTCGTAACATTAGCCTGAATTTCCCGAATATAAAGATTCGATTTAATTCCATAAGTATTCACTTATTTATTCGAATTCTATAAGTATTCACTTACTTATAATATGAATATAACATTTCTTTTAAATTCAGAATATTAAGCTTATCACCACTAGCCCGTATCCCAATTCCATCCAAAATTCCCATTCGAATCCCAAGGGTATTTATCCTATTAGACTCTTAAAAGTCACAAAGTATCACAACTTTAATTTCTAACAGATTAAACACCTTGTACTAAAATAGTTGTAACTCACTCTACAGAAGTCCAATTGACTTCATTCAAAGCTCATTAAAACGCTAAGATTCATACCTTTTTTTTTCATCTATATATCATCATCTAATTCAAAGTACATTGAAAATGGAATTCATTTGAATTGACTCCAAAATTTGCGCAACTCAACTATTCCGGCAGATTAAACACCTTGCACTAAAACATATATAACTCACTCTACAGAAGCCCAATTGACTTCATTAAAAGACGATTAGAAAGATAAGATCAATACCTTTCTTTTCATCTATATCCCATAATAAAATTCAAAGTACATTGAAAATGTCATGCATTTGAATTGACTCTAAAATTTGCGTAGCTCAACTATTCTGGTAGATTAAACACCTTGCATTATAATAGTTATAACTCACTCTACAGAAGGCAAATTGACCTCATTCAAAGCTCATTAGAAATATAACTTCTATAACTTTCGTTTCATCCATGGTTAATCATATAATTCAAGGTACACAGAAAATGGAATATGTTTGAAGTGACGGCAAAAGTTCTGGCAGATTCATTAATTCATCATAATTCAATTTCAAGGTTTTTTTAATCCTCACAAGAACCATTAAAGCTCACATGTTTTCTATGAATGAATCTTATATTTATTTTTCAAAATTCTATTCATCATACGGTGTTAAATTTTTAGATTTCATAAGGTATAAATATCACATCCAATTTCTATGAAATCATTTCACCAAAAACCCATTTTTTCACATGAATCCCCAACCCAAAAATTCATGTTTTTCACCAACTATAATATGAATTATGACACATATGTAATATCAAAACAAGATAAACACTTGCCTAAAATTGTAGATGAATTGAGCTTCCTCTTTGTATGTTGAATGAAATCTGAAATTCCTTCTTGATTTCTTCCTCCATTTCTCTCTTTTCTTTCTTCTCTTCTTTCTCTCTTTGTTAGGTTAGAGAATTGGGGGTTATGGCTGCCCTCACGTATTAAATCCCTAAATTGGGTGTTAGTCTAAGTATAAAATAACTCGTGTACCCAATTGTGAGTCTCGACTAGTCTAAAAAGCTCCCGAAACCCAAACACTACCCCTGGATACTTAATTTTGACTATTTCAACCCATTCCGGATCAACCGTGCACTCAAAATCACCATTCGAGTAACTTATCAAAAAATCATTTTTTTCTCAACACGACTTACACGCGCGTCTCGAATAAGATGCTATTACTCATCGTTTTTGTTTCTCACATACGACGTGATATAAAATAACACGACCTCATTTACTTATCCCATAAGTAAATATAGCACATATAAATATTAATTTCATTTTTTTAATTAATATTTAATCCTATCATTTTATTTCTTAAATTATTAAATTACATGCACTCGTATAATTTAAATACCCATAAAAGGACGGGTTATTACAGGTATGTCATACACACAATAAGTCTACATGCAGGTATACACACAACCTATAAAATCACAAGGTATACACAAAAACCGATTATTACATATTCCATACATATTACTATTATCACTTAAAACCCTCTACGTATTTATATTTACGATCGTACTTTCCCTCTTGTAAGATCTAAGTATAATTCACCCCACGTGAGACCAAGTCCTAACCCAACTGGCCCTATTATTACATTGCTCTAAGGCTCAGTATAACTCAATATAATTCTCGAATTTTAAGTACCAAAGACTGCTCAAGAGTTCTACACCTAGAACAGAAAAATGCAAAAGACCGGATCGATCCGGTAAAAGGAAAAAATGAATTGATCCATCTGAAAAACGAGCTAATCCGATAAACAAAAGAAACTAACCGGTCCTATATAAATGAAATTGAACAAATCCGGGGCCCTATACCAGACCGATCCAACGACCTGTAATGTAGTTCTACCCAAATACGTTCTTCTTATCATTTTATAACGCTTAAAACCTCTACGGTTCATTCCCAATCACCAATTAAACATCCCAAATTAACTTTTCCAACATACTTAGATGTTTTCTAACATCCTAATGTCATTAAACCATAACAATTCATTACAAAATCATAATTCCCCAATTTACATCATCACGAAACCTACTCTCCCAATTTATATACATAACTCTAAATCGAACCCATATTAAGATTTGTTTATAACATGCATAAGTTTCAAAATTTAAGTCTCTACAGATAGTTTCTCAATCTACATGCCAACGATTGGATTTAATATTAAATTTCAACACCAATTCAATATAATTATGGAAATCATCAAATCTACTCTAACATGGGTAATATATGCACCAGACTTAGCAAGATAGACACTTGCCTTTTCGTGAATATCTAAATTTCTGAACGAATTTGATATGAAAATGATCCTTTCTTCACGATCTACACGTTGGTGGGATTTGTGATGTGAGGGCTTGAGTCTTGCACCAAGAATACCTATGGAGCTCCTCCTCCTCCTCCTCCTCCTCCTCTCTCTCTCTCTCTCTCTCTCTCTCTCTCAGGTTTAAAAACTGACAGACTCCTTCTCATCCAAGTACACTCATATTTAATTTTCTAATTTTTCTCTATATTAATTTCCTAAAAATCCAAAAGATAAAAACACCCCTACGGGGTGTCGGTTTGGGCCTAAATTATCCCGGAGTCCAAGTAAAACAATCGGGCAGAGTTTTCTAACTATCTCGACCACTCTAAATGATCATACGAGTTACGTAAAAATAAATTATCTTTTTATTCCATTCAAATAGTTCTAACACGACTCACACGTGCGTCCAACTTAATTTACCAAGATGTCGTATTTTTCACACTCGACAATTATAAAATTTTATAATTCCATATTATGTTGCACAATAATATTCAATTATTCTTATCAATAAGTATTAACCCTTGGTACGCTAGTTGATTATTTTTTAATCTCAATTAATTAACAACTACTTTATCACATTTTAATTTATTTAATCTAACAATAATAATTAATCACACAATTATTTAAAATCATTAAAAATACGGGGTGTTACATACTTCCCCCATAATAACGGAATTTCGTCCTAAAATTTGGAAATAAAGTATACTTGGTACGAATAAATCTGGATACTTCTCACACATATCCGCCTCTCGCTCCCAAGTAGACTCATCTATATTGTGATGCTCCCATTATACCCACACAAGTGGAACTACCTTTGACTAGGCCTGTAAATTGAGCGCCCGAGGCCCGAACCAGTTATTTTCGGGCTGAGCTTTATTTGAGTTTGAGCCGAGCCGAGCCTGAGACAACATTTCAAGCCCGAATGAATTTTGGGTTGAACTTGAGCCGAACCTCGCCAAGCCCGAATTGGGCTTGAAGCCCGAACTTCATATTTATAAATAAATAAATAAATAATTTATATAATATCATATATTTATGTTAACATTGTTTAATTAGGTGTCGTTCTTCTATTTCATTTACTAATTTAAAAAAAAATCATTTGTCATAATACATTAGATTACATGTGATTTCAATTTTGTGATTTTATTGTTAATCTCATTATGAGTATTTAATTTAATAATTGCTCAAGTCACAATAGGCCTTTTTAGTGATCAAATTTTTCTAAATGTATGAAATTTAATAGGCATTTATAGGTTTTCACTCTTATTTCCCTTGTTTTAATTTAATACATTTCATAATTATATATTTTATTTTATGAAATATCAATTAGATTTTAATGTGTAATTTTGTCCCTGATGGAAATACAAGAATTTTTTTTTAATTTAAACGTTTTTAATAAAAAAATTGAAATCGGGCCCGAAGCCCGTAATATATATGAGCTGAGTTCGGGCCTAGGTGGGAAAAAATAATTCGGGCCGAGCTCGGGCTTGAGCATGGGTAAGTGAGTTCAGGCCGAGCCTGAGCAAGCCCAAGTTCGGCTCACCCAGCCCGATTTACAGCCTTACCTTTGCCCTCAATATCCTCTCACTATGATCTAGGATAGCCACTGGTCTCTCCTCATATAAACTATTGGGCTGTAAATAAATCTTCTTTATCGCAATGTGAGTGTGGGCTAACTCATCTCGGAGGTACTGCCTCAGTGACGAAATGTGGAACACATCATAAATAGGGTGCAGGTGCTCTGGCAACCCAGGCATGTATGCCACCGGTCCGATCCTCTCGATAATAGAAAATGGTCCTACGTATCTCGGAGCCAATTTCTTTTTTTTCCCGAACCTCATTATCCCCTTCATAGGAGATAATCTGAACAAAACCTGGTACCCCACAGCGAACTCCCTAAAGAAACTCTTAGCATTAGCATAGCTTTTCTATCTATCCTGGTTTACCCGTATGCTAGTTCGAATCATCTCAATCCTGCCCGATGTGTACTGAATCACCTCTGGCCCGAGTAGCTTTTTGTCCCCCACCTTTAGCCAATAAGCAAGAGAACGACAAGGTCTACCGTATAATGCCTTAAATGGTGCCATACCAATCGTGAACTGATAGGAGTTATTGTAAGAAAACTCCACCAGTGGAAGGTACTATTCCCAACCTCCCCTAAAATCAAGAACACACATATACAACATATCCTCAAGCATCTGATTAGTGCACTTAGTCTGCCCATCAGTCTGTGGGTGATACACCAAACTCAACCGCAACTCGGTACCCATAACCTCCTAGAAACTCTCCTAAAAATGAGACAAAAAAATCTTGTCCCTATCGGACATGATATCAAGGGGTACACCATGTAACCTCTTTATCTATGCAATAAATATCTGGGCATACTGTCCTACTGTATAGTCTGTCCTAACTAGAAGAAAATGGGCTAGTTTCGTCAACCGATCCACAATAACCTATATATAATCGTGCCCCTTCGAGAGGTAGGCAACTCTATAACTAAATCCATGGAAATTCTTTCCCATTTCTACATAGGGATATCCAAAGACTGAAGTATTCCTGTCATTCTCTGGTGGTCCACCGGTTGACAAATGGAACAACTGGAGACAAACTCTGTAATGTCCCTTTTCATCCCACTCCACCAGTACTGTCGTCTCATATCTTGGTACATTTTATCCCCGCCGGGATGTACCGCAAATCGGGACCCATGCAACTCTGTCATCACTACATGTCATAGGTCCTCCCCCTATGGGATAATTAGTCTCCCATTGAAGCACAAGCCTCCCTCAGAAATCACTGAGTAAGACTCGGCTCCACCGGCTAAGAGCTGTCTAATCCTCTCTTGATAAAACAAATCTGCTGCCTGAACCTGAATTACCCTAGTCACAATTTATGGTGTGACAGTTATAACTGACATGAATGATCTGGAAACTACATCCTGATGTACCATATCCTTTTATTTCTCATTACACACCTCGTCCATCTCACTTACTAGAATATGGCTCAACGCATCAACAACTACGTTAGCCTTTATCGGGTGATTGTGTATCTCAAACTGATAATTTTTTACAAACTCAAGCCACCAGCGCTGATGCATATTTAACTCCTTCCGCGTGAACAAATATTGTAGTGACTTATGGTCTGTAAATAGGGGAAAATTCTTCCCTAACAGGTAATGTCTCCAATCCGAAGCGTAAACACGATTGCTACCAGCTCTAAGTCATGGGTGGGGTAATTTTTCTCGTGAGGCTTAAGCTTTCGGGAAGCATAAGATATAACCTATTCCTACTGCTGTAATACTCCCCCAAGCCCTTGTAAGGATGTGTCACTATAAACAAGGTACTTCACACCTGCTCTGGGTTGTGCTAGTACAGGTGCTGAAGTCAACTTATCCTTTACCTCATCAAATGCCAACTGACACGCATCATCCCAAATAAACGACACACCCTTATGAGTCAGATTTGTCATCGGACCTGCAATCTTCAAAAATCCCCGAATAAACCGTCTATAATAACCAGCTAAAACTAGAAAACTCCATACCTCTGTCGGTGTCATGGGTTTTCCCCACTCCCTCACTACTGACACTTTGCTAGGATTCACAGATATCCTCCACTCAGATACAATGTGTCCCAAAAACTGTACCCCCCATTGCCAGAATTCACATTTCTCAAATTTGGCGTATAGTTCATATTCCTGTAAGATCTACAGAACCTTACGTAAGTGCTCGACATGCACCTCCTCGGTACGGGAATAAATCAGGATGTTATCTAAGACAATGACAAACTGATCCAAGAACTCTCTGAAAACCCTGTTCATTAAGTCCATAAATACTGCTGGGGCGTTAGTTAGCCCAAATGGCATAACCCGAAACTCATACGACCCATACCTCGTCAAAAAAGTAATATTCGACACATCCTGCTCCCTGATGCATACCCGATGATGCCCAAATCTCAAGTCTATCTTTGAGAAGTAAGTAACCCTCTCAGCTGGTCAAATAAGTCATCAATGCGAGGCAATGGATATTTATTCCGTATCGTGACTTAATTTAGCTATCGATAGTAAACACAGAGTCGTAAGGATCCATCCCAATTTTTCACAAGTAGAGCTGGAGCACCCCAAGGCGAGGTACTCCTACGAATGAAACCCTGTCCCAATAAATGGTCTATCTAGTCCTGTAACTCCTTCAGCTCCATTGGAGCCATACGGTAAGGTGCACGTGCTATAAGACGGGTTCTTAGTGTCAAGTCTATCACAAACTCAATCTCCCTACTCAGCGATAACCCCGGTATATCTTGAAACACATCAGCGAACTCGCAAACTATCAAAATCGAACAAAGTGGAATCGCTACTACCGTAGAGGTCTCCTCCTCTATGTAATATAAATGGGTGGACGACCTTCCCTCAGGGTGAGGAATCACCACTATGAACATCTCTTGGCCCAGGATAGCGAACAGAATACTCCTAATGAAGCAATCAATCATAAACCTATAAGAGACTAGCCAATCCATGCCAATGATGGCGTCATAATCAGACATATCTAAGACTAGCATATCGGTAGGCAAAATCAGACTCCCAATCTCTATACCTATTCCCCGGCATATAAAGAAAATCAACGACCCACTATCCAACTGTGAGTCTATGAAGGTCACTGTACTCTTTGCTGTGCCTAACAACCCCTTAGCTCGTGAAAATCTAGTGGCTATAAAGGAGTGTGATGCCCCAGTTTCAAATAAAATGTGCCCCATAGTGCCATGGATAGGAAACGTACCTTGAACTGCGGGAAGTGCCTGTGGGGCCGCTGCCTGATGGACGTTGTAAACACGCTCATACTATAACTATCCCTTCTGAATCGGGGCTACTGGAATGGGAGGCAATGCTGGGACTGGTGCTACTGCTGGGAGAGTGGCGAGACAGATATGTCTTTGGGGATATCGATGAGTGCCCTTCTGCTGGGGAAACTTTCCCTTGTCGGGGAAATACTGTTTCCTATGGCCAGTCTTGCAATAAGAAAAATATCTGCCTATAAAGTTTCCTCCCCTTTGCTCCTATTAGCCTCGAACTTGCTCGCCTTTGCTACCTCTCCCTTGGTCCTGCTGGCCCTGATGGCCATATATGAAACCTCATTGTCCATGCCTAAATCAACCTAATCTGAACCTCTTTGTAGAATCCCCCTGCTGGGAACCCTGCCTCTGCTGATTCTGTTTTGCTGGTGCCCCACTGGCACTACCTCCCCCAGTCCTGCCCTGCTGGCTGGAATTTTCTCTTCGCTTGCCTCCCCTAGCATGGAAGCGATGGTCTTGATAGTTTAATAAGGCTTCATTTAGTACATCTGTGTAGGACTATAGGGAAAGGTTACCCAGTAGGTGCCGTCGTATCCTCCATGCTAAGCCATCTATAAACATATGGATTTTCTTTTCTTCAGTAGGCACCTCATTTAGTACCAAGTTAACCAGTCTGGTGAATTCCTCCTCATACTCTGCCACTATCTTCCCCTCCTGAGTGAGGTCCAGTAATTTCTGCCTCATCTCGATCTAAACGACAGAAGGAAAATACTTGCGGTCGAATCACACCCAGAAACTCTGAATCGTCATACTATCCCTCTCCTCCAAAGTGGTAGTGGACTCCCACCACTGCAAGGCTGCCCCTACTAGCTTGAAGGTAGTTAGTAACTGTCACTGAATATCCGTGCACTCATACATGCGAAGATGCCTCTGAATATCTTTCTTCCATTGGCTTACGATAACAACGATAGAACTGCCTGAGAACTCTAGGGGATGTGCCTTCGAAAAGGCATTCCTAAGTCTATCCCATGCACTGGGAAACTCATTAACTGGAACTGGCGCCACAGCCTACACCTGAGGTGGGACATGCTGTATCACCGCTAAAGCTGCATTTACCACATGTGCAACTATGGCGGCGACTTAGGCTGCGTTCATTGCTCCCTGAGCCTGAACTGTTGGCTGCTCTGGCTAGGCATATTTGTCTCGTGGTACACGTCAAGGAGGCATCTGAAATGAGAACGAATTTTATCACTCCACAGTTATTGTTAAATCTCAAATAGCTGAAGACGTAATCGCATAAATATGAATCAAACAGTCCTAAAGATAGGGCTCTATATCAAAGGACACTAAGCTGAAAGCATAACAAGACGTATAAATCCTAAAAGACTCGAGAACCTGATGCTCTCATACCACCTGTGACACCCCGCCCAATTAAATATCGGGTGATCAGTCCTTTATTAAATTAAAACAACATATCAGGTTGGTTCATTCTTAGCATCACTGTCGAAAAATATTTTTTAACTTATTAATCACCTAATAATTAATTTAGCTCGGTATCAAAATCATTTAACCGTTATTCACAAGTCCAATTAAATAAAAAATTAAAATTCATTCAAACATTCACTTGCAATAAGCAGTAATAGATAAGTACCAAACAATCGAGTTATTTAAATAATTAAATCATACTAGATGAACGTCCCACTTAAAATGACTAAACATCACCAATACAATAGTATCAAGTCTAGCTAAAAAAAATACTGAAAAGGAATACAAAAGTTTCTCGAAAATGAACAATGTCTGAAAACGGGTGACAAATGAAATGTCTGAACAAACTGGATGAAATGATAGAGGCGTCTAATCTCAATAACTTACAGCTTACACAATAGCTGCAACTCCCAAAGTAATCCAAGAGTCTAGATCTGGTGTCCTTGTGGCTAGGCACTTGTTATAATACACACACACACACACACACACACACACACACACACACACACACACACACACACACACACACATATATATATATATATATATATAGGAGAGAAGATGTTCAAGAAACGGGTCAGAACCCCAGTAAAAATAGTTTTTTAAAAATAGCAAGCGCTTAAATATAAATTTAGCACATATTATATACATGTTAGGGATCCACACTCTCACTTGAGTTTCTCTCCTCTCATCTAATGTGCACGCCTAGAGCATCTTTTAACCAAAACTATCTATACCACCCAACCTAACTAGTTCGAAAGCACAATATCACTATCTACGTTCACCCGTAATATACCCGTATCGCCCATACAATATGTTATTAAAATATTTTATACCAGATAACTAAATTTCATAGTTACCATTCGAAAAGTTAATCTTTTACCCACTAAGATTATTTTATTTATCATTATTATGATATCTACTAGTTTCACACAGTAGAATTATTCACACACGCATATATATATATATATATATATATATATATATATATATATAGAGAGAGAGAGAGAGAGAGAGAGAGAGGCTCATGTGCACATTAAAAAAAATATTTTTTAGCTATTTGTTTTGTGTGATATTTAAACATTTCTAGGAACCCCTATAAAAAAACTCAACTCAAAAAAATATTTTTTGCTATTTTTAAAAAATCGGTCAATCTTTCACTGCTTTTAAGTACTTTGAAAGCTGTGAAAGTTTGACCAATTTTTTAAAGATAGCAAAAAAAAATTTTTGAGTTGAATTTTTTCATACGGATCCGTTGAAATGTTTAAATATCATATAAATAAAATGAACTCAATTTTTTTTTAATATTTTAAAAAAATTGGTGTGCGCCAGCACATGTGCAAAATTAGTGCGCAGAGGAGCCTGCCTTTCTCTCTCTCTTATATATATATATATATAAGAGAGAGAGAGAGAGGCAGGCTCCTGTGCACACTAAGTTTGCACAGTGCTGGCGCACACCAATTTTTTAAAGCATTAAAAAAAATATTTTTGAGTTGATTTTTTTATATGATATTTAAACATTTTAACGGACCCATGTAAAAAAAATCAGCTCAAAAAAACTTTTTTTACTATATTTAAAAAATCGGTCAAACGTTCGGAGCTTTTAAAGTACTTTAAAGCAACGAAATTTTGACCGATTTTTTAAAAATAGCAAATTTTTTTTTACATAGGTCCGTTGAAATGTTTAAATATCACACAAAAAAAATCGACTCAAAGTTTTTTTTTTTTACTATTTAAAAAAAATGATGTGCAAACTTAGTGTGCTCATGAGCCTGACTCTCTCTCTCTCTCTCTCTCTATATATATATATATATATATATATATATATAAGTTTTAGGGTTATTATGGTCTGGGTTTTATCACGGGGGCAAATTTATCACCGTTCCCTCGGGCACGGGCATCCGCTATATATATATAAATATATAGTCACAACTTCCACACACACACACACACATATATATATATCACTGTTCTAAAAAATCCGCCTAGGCACGCCTAGGCTTGAGGCTTCTGAGAAACGCCCCGCCTTACGCTTTTTACGCCTTATTCTTGGTAAAAATCTTAAGGCTCACTTTTTTCTAAAAACAATAATGCTTTAGTGAAACGATATCACCTTTTAAAGATTTTTTTTACAAACCGGACCATTATCTCATCCAAAATAATCAAATAGTATTTTAATTTGTATATATTCAGACATATTTTTATGATATGTACAATTTTAGTATTTTAATAACCTTGTTATGGTTAAAAAATATTAAAATATATTAAGAAGGCCTAAATGTCTTTTCACGCCTTTTTACGCCTAAGGCCTACCAGACTTCTAAGGCTTAAGGCTTGGCCTCAATGCCTCGATCACGCCCGCATTTTTTAGAACCTTGATATATATATATATATATATATATATACTAATCCCGTAGCCTTAGATTAAGACCACTTGGCGCAATTCATATATCTTCTATCATATCCCGGTACATCTCGCACTAAATAATGATAATGAGTTCAGATAGTCTCCCATGAACCAATATATATACAAGCAACACATATTGGAGGCGAACATAGTCCCCAGCCCGTTGGGTCACGCACATACCTACGATCCCATTTTTACTGTAGAACTATCATATCTCGGATAACACGTTTTCAAGGTTCTATGTTCTAAGGTACGAGTCTAAAATCCTCTCGAAGGCTCATCAGGATAAGACCGCCCTCGCACATAATCTCCTCCCGATAGCAAGCAGCATAGGTATGACATACACATAATAAGTCAACATACAAGTATATACACAACCTATCAAATCACATGGTATACACACAAATCGAGTATTTCATATTCCATACGTAGTATTATTATCACTTAAACCCTCTACGTATTTATAATTACGATCATACTTTCCCTCTCGTAAGATCTAAGGATAATTCACCCCACGTGAGACTAAGTCCTAACCCAACTGGCCCTATTATTACATTGATCTAAGACTCAGTATACCTCAATATAATTCTCGGATTTCAAGTACCAAAGACTGCTCAAGAGTTCTACACCTAGAACAAAAAAATGCAACAGACCGGACGGATCCGGTAAAAGGAGAAAACGAACTGATCCGACTAAAAAATGAACCGATTTGATAAACAGAAGAAATCAACCGGTCCAATATAAATGAAAAATGAACTGATTCGGGGCCCTATACCGGATCATTCCGACGACCTGTAATGTAGTTCTACCCAGATTAGTTCTTCCCATCATTTTATGGCACTTAAAACCTCTACGATTCATTCCCAATCTCCAACTAAACATCCCATATTAAATTTTCCAGCATACTTAGATATTTTCTAACATCCTAATGTCATTAAATCATAAGAATTCATTACGGAATCATAATTCCCCAATTTACATAATACAAAACCTAGTCTCTCAATTTATATACATAACTCTAAATCAAACCCACATTAAGGTTTGTTTATACATGCATAAATTTTAGAATTTAAGTCTCTATATACAGTTTCTCAATCTACATGTAATATCCTACCCAATGATTAGATTTAATAATAAATTTCAACGCCAATTCAATATAATCATGGAAATCATCAAATCTGCTATAACATGGGTAATATATGCACCAAACTTAGCAAGATAGACACTTGCCTTTTCATGAATGTCTGAATTTCTAAATGAATTTGATATGGAAATGATCCTCTCTTCACGATCTACACGTTGGTGGGATTTGTGGTGTGAGGGATTGAGTCTTGCACCAAGAATACCTATGGAGCTCTTCATCCTCCTTTGTGTGTGTGTGTGTCTCTCTCTCTCTCTCTCTCTCTCCCTCTCTCTCTCTTAGGTTTAGAAACTAATAGACTCCTTCTCACCCACGTACGCTCATATGTAATTTTCTAATTTTCGTCCATATTAATTTCCTAAAAATACAAAAACAAAAATACCCCTATGGGGTGTCGATTATCTTATAGTCAAAATAAAATATCTAAGTAGAGTTTTCTGACTATCTCGACCCTTACAGCCTCAATGGTGCACACGAAATGACCGTACGAGTTACTTAAAAATAAATTATATTTTTATTCCATTCAAATAGTCCTGACATGACTCACACGCGTGTCCGACTTAATTTACCAAACTGTCATATTTCCCACTCTCGACAATTATAAAATTTTATAATTCCATATTACGCATTCGCACAGTAATATTCGATTATTATTATCAATAAGTATTAACCCTTGGCACGCTAGTTAATATTTATTTTAATCCGGATTAATTAACAATTAATTTCTCACATTTTAATTTAATTGATCCAATAATAATAATTAATCCCATAATTATTTGAAATCATTAAAAATACGGGATGTTACATTGTTGTTTGGGATTATTGAATTGTTGTTAACTTGTGGATTTGAACATTCAGATGGCAGTTGAGTTGGTTAGCCCTAGGCATTTCTAACATTTAGGGTTGTGATTCTACCGAATATAAATAAGACAGAAATGAAACATACTATAAATTATAAAAGCTTGCTGTTAAACAATTAATAGTGCGAAATGAAACATAACTATGTATAAATCATCACTATAAACATTACTACTGAATGAATGAAACATACTACCGAATGGGATAGGATCACTCACCATTTAGAGGAGATGGAAGAAATATGATTCATATTATTTTTATAATATAACACCGAAATAAGAAATGTCAATCTTGTAGTAAATAATTTATTGGAAACTAAATTTTCACACTTTTATTTATACTAATCCATGAATATACACTTCTTACCCATAATAGGTGATTATTTGTAGTAGCTGTGATAGCTACATACACCAATTTTATGCATCGAATGCACAAAATCGTTGTACATTTGACTAAAACAATACATATTTTATTGTGTTAATCAAATATATAACGTTTTTATGCACCCATGCACAAAAGCTGTGCACGAAACTGGTGTAAGGATCATTTTTCATTTATCATCCCTCATCACCCACCACTCACCAAAGACCTAACCTACTCCTACTTCACTCCCACACCACTCTCGCCCCACAGATGCTCAACCCACAACCCACAAGTCATGAACTAAACCCACACACCTCTGTGTGTGTTGTGCATCACATGATTATTTTTCCTCACATTTAATTGTTAAAATTAATAAAAGGGCTTTGCTATGTCTATTTCTATTGTTTGAGTACTTAATTGACACTTTAATATGACATTGATTATTTAAAAATAATTGTAATAGTTTAAAGACCAAATGAGTAATTTACTTTCCATTATTTGCCACAGTTGGAAGGAGTTCACATGACCATATCCAATTTTATTTATCCACTACGAGGAGAGACCGCGGTATGTTTCTAGCTGACAATTTTTGACACGATAACCCGTTTATGGTAATAATCCGAAATGATCCGAACTTGACATGATTAGCTCGTATAGATTTAAAATACCAAAAACTTATACTCAAATAAAAATCAAAGCGACCCGAAAATGACACGACTAACCCGAATTGCCACTCTTCCCTTTGAATAAGGGTTGTTTTTAACAAAGTGTTTCTAGAATTCATGCTTATTCATTTATGTTATTTATTAATTGCATTTGAAAATTAAAATTATCAAAAAGAGAACAACTAGAAATAAAAAAGGATAAAAAAAGGAAAAACTAAACTAAAGATACCAGGAAAATAAAATTATCAAAAGTAAACGTTAACAAATTTAGAAAAAAAATGATGTATCGCACATTTCGATATTAATAAGTATTTTTCAAATATAAAAAAATAAAACTATTAAGAATGAACATATTAAAAAAATTTGATATGAAATTAATATATATCTATGTTCCACCTGCCTATTTCTCTCTATACTCTATCCCGAGTGGCCTCTTCTCCGCCCTTCATATCTTCTTAAGTTTCAGTTTTGGCCTATAGACTTAACTGAGGCCTTTGTCATTTCTCCAACTTCTTAGACAAGCAATTTAAGTGGATGGGAACAAAATAAATGTGAATAAAGAATTAATTTATAAAATTTAGTATAAATAAAAAGTAATGGTGAAAAAATAATCGTTTAACATAAAAAGAGAGGTAAAGAAAAAAAAGAGATAAATGAAAGGAAAATTATAATTGAAAATAATAGAATTGGAGATATATTAATGATGGGAGAAAAATAAATATATAAATTAAGGGAGAGAGATTTGTAATAGTATGGAGGATTGAAATGTTGACACGTGACTTGGTAAGAGAGTCCAAAAATACTCTGTTTTGACCTTTAGATTTGCTCGTGTGAGGCAATGCTAGATGGCTGCTGAGTAATAAAATAGTATCTGTAATTCATTTTTTTTTACTAAATTCAAATAATGACCTAGATGATTTATAAACTCAACTATTATTTTTAAAGTAGAGACTTTGTTTCCCAACTTATCTAACTTCTTCATTTCATTCCCAAACTTCATCAAACTTTAGAGACACCTCAAGAGAATAAAAACAGACCAATATAAATAATATTTTAGATCCTAGAAAAATACTAAAATGAAAAATTATAATTTTTTTTCCTTTATTTTTTCGTCTTTCTCATTTTTCTGGGCACATTTTCACTCAACTCTCCAAGGCATCTATAAATTAAAAAATGCACTAAATATTTCACAACCATTTAGTCCCACGGATAATGATCCCTACCATTAATTATGCCCTTCATATCCTTTTAACTCTGAAACAATAGGAGAAATAAGTTGAGTTAAATATCCAAAAGTCCCTCAAACATTTTTTAATACACATTTAGTCAAAGCCTTTTATTTTGTACCAAAAAGTCCCTCAAACACCCATTTTTAAAGGTCCGCGCCAGCGGCATGATGAAAGACTTTTTGGATCAAAATAAAAAGACTTGGATTAAACGTGTATTAAAAAATATTCGAGAAACTATATGGTATATACCCTAAATAAGTTTATGAAAATTAAAACTGTCATATAGTAGATGGTCAAAATTTTCATTTGCTTTTCAAATGTTGAAAGATTAGTTTTTAATATGCCCTTTGGACTTTATAAATAACTAAGCATACGTGCATTGTGCATGTAATATTTTCAGAATAGTTTTAATTGGAAGCCTTTATCAAATGATTAATCATTTTTTACTCTTGAAACAATGAAAAATGAATGACCTGGAAATATGTAGTTATACATTCAATCGACCCAGAAGTGGAATAGATGACCGAATGTGTAGCATGTGTGGAGAATGTAACATATTACAATTTGAAGTTTTTTTAATTAAATAAATCACGTGAAGATATTATCTTGAAATAATCCACTATTGAACTGTCGTGGAAATATGTATATATAAAGTCAAATTGAACAATTTAATATTAAAATATTAAAATGTGATATGAGTTTAAATGTAAGTCCAAATGCAATGATAGTGTATTCAACTATATTTTATTTATGAATCATTTAGTACTTTGGGACTCATAATTTTTAAATTCCTCCACTTTGTGTGCTACTAACCTTGCATCCTTGCAATATCCATTTGTTAGGTTTCTACATGTGGTTACAATATTACATGCACTAAGAAAATTAAATCATACACCTAAAACAAATTATACATGCTTATTCTCCACCTGTGCTTAGCTTAAATTACTTTGGATGACCAGACTTGTGTATGAGACACAACACGCCCATGGTAAATTACTTGTGTCTAAATAAATATTTAAATTCAATCCTATAATAAATTACTCATACATGTCCCCACGAATTCTTGACATCAACACATTCTAACCCCACATGCATCCACTTGTTTCAATTCTAATGAATTTCAACAATATTTATAGTATCTAAGAAAAATGAAATTAGGAGTTATTTCCAAACATGTAACAGTACTTTTGTCTAAATAGTCATCCCCAACTGGGAATTGCCTACCAAAAACAAATATTTAATTATAATCTATAATACTTTCGTCTAAATTCTCATCCCCAACTGCGAATCAAATACCTTTTTTTATTGGTTGGGCACAGCGCTGGTCTCGATAGGGGGAGAGGATTTATTGAGGTGGACCTCGAGTAAGGCGGGTGTATTCACGGTGAAGAATTATTACTATGTATCGAGAGGGGGCTAGTACTTCCTTCCCTTGGAAAGAAGTATGGAAATTGATGGTGCCCTCCATTGTTATTTTCTTCATGTGGACAATTGTGAGACACGCTATCTATTGGCAGAAGGGTTGCAGAAGAGGGGAAGGAGGATGTCTAGTAGGTGCTGACTGTGCAAGGAGGAGGAGGAGACAAATAACTATTTTCTTTTAAACTTTTAGGTGATGAGGAGCTTATGGGATGTATTTTTATCCACTTGCTAAATACAGTGGGTTATGTACAAGTTGGTGAGTGATATGTTATCATCTTAGAAAGACCGAAGGTTTAGAAAGGAGAGAGAAAAATTTGGAAGATGGTACCACATTGCATTTTTTGGACGGTTTCGAAGGAGAGGAATTCGAGATTCTTTGAAGGGAAGGAACTAGCTCATGCTAGTCTCCATTTCATATTCCTAAGCTCTTTGCTAGTTTGGTATAAGGGTTTTATCTACCATCCATTGCTTTCTTCATGGACTTCATGGATGAAATGTATAGGATTAACTAGATTTTCTCTTCTGGTGTTGCCCCTTGGGTGGATGTTTGTTTCCACCCTTGTTAGGGTGGTTTTCTTGTAATCGACTTTCGCCCCCATTAGGAAAATTTTGTTTAATATGATTCATTTACCTATATGTTTTCAAAATACCTTTAAACACACTGTGTGTATATTTATATGTATGCTCGAGCACATTTATGTATTTGTGCATATATGATATTAAAGGACCAGTTTGCAAGATGTTTAATAATGCCTATCAATGGGTACTTTATGTGGTTCATATTGGGGAACTAATGGTTCAAACATTGAGCCCTTATAAATAGTTTACATATTGTACTTTTGCAAAATTCATGTACAAATTGAGCTTTTTAAACCCAAAATTTAAAATTTGGCAAGCACGTTATATAATTTGGATAGACTTAAACACTACTCATATTTTAAGCACAACAACCTTTGTATATGAGAAGTTATTTTATCCAGTAATAATCAATGAAAGTATATTAATGGACATAGAAGTCAAATAAAAACTTGAAAGCAAACAACATAATACTATGGATTTATTATCTTCTTAATATGTAAGGGACCATTTGATACAAAAGATGGACATTTTAATATGTAAGGGGCCATTTGATACAAATATTACCCTCGGAAATTTTAATTGGTGCCGTTTACTAGGATTATTTTCTCGTTGAAAAGTCATGTTTTAGCCAACTTTTTGTGTTTGAAAACCTTGTTTTGCTAGATAAAAACCCTAAATTTTCTAACTATTGTGGTTTGATATACATAGTTTGGCAAGGTAAAAATTATTGCGTTTGTTATTTGGTAACTTTTGAAGTTTTAAATATCAAACAATTTAAAATATTCTTAATTTTAATAATTACATGGGATGGGATAATAATAATCTTTACATAGTCTTCTTTTATTTAAAAAAATCCCCTCGTACAAACCTTGCATCATGAAATTTTGAAATTCAAATACAAAATAAGACTTTATGTGTTCTTTCGTGATCGATGGTTGTCTAGTCAACACTCTAGCAAAGAGAATTACTCTATTACATTTGACGACTCTGTTGGGGAGGTATTCTCTTATAAATGGTGAATGATAATATAAATCGTACTCTTACCTTTGATGATATTCAACATGAGGAGGAGCAAAATATTACTCCCGATGTTAAGGTTCCCACGGTTACTGCTGTCACAAGAGACACTCAAGTGGGACTGTAAGGACATAAATTTCCATTTGAGTCCCTGTACTATTTTGACTTACTTTCTTGAACAAATCTGTGTTTGTAATATGTCATAGGGAGATTTTGTTTTGTCACGATCCCACTTGGTGTATGATGTATTGAAGAAATTGAAAACGTTGTGGCAAAGCTTCAAAGAATCAATCATGCCAAAGTTTAAATTGTTAAAAGTTTATTCGTCTTCAAGTTAATTGTATTCCGATATCACACAGGTATGAATGCATCTAATTAATGGTGCTCGGAATTGTTTTTCTGAAAAGATAAGGATGTAATTTTTATAAGACAAATATTTTAAAAACTGTTTTACATGGTTTACACTACGTTTTTATTCTGATAAGCTCGAAAAAGAGTTTGACTTATTTGGATCTCTTTTGGAAGAGATGTTTTTTAACAAAAAGTCAAAAAGTCAATCTGACACGCGGGCTCATTCAAACGACAAACAGTCTCGTTCAAACGAGATGGCTATGTTGCCCGAACGACAGTCCTATGTCGTTCAAGCGACACTATTTTCGAGGCGGTCAACTTTTCGTATTTAAAGCATTGTTTCGTCAGAGTTTTAAAGTGTACATTCTGAAAAAACAGTATACGATCCAGAAACCTGTTTGCACATGTTTTCTAAGGTTTACAAAGCTTTAACACATCCTTAGAGTTTGCAAAGATCCGAGTTATCATTCTTATATGATTACGTGATCTTGCATCACCAAGAAGGTTTGTTTTACCATTGAACATCAGGGTTTTACTTTGAAGAAAAGAGAAGGACTTGTTGTTCGACATCGTAGACGTATCAAAGCCTTTTGGTGGACACCGAGACATACGTGGACGCGCGTGTTGTGGACAGGTATCGTGAAAGACGGAATTTCTGCGTGGGCATTATTGAAGAACGGTAGAAGATCAAAAGGAGAGTCAAGACCCGTGGGGATCGGGTCATTAAGTAAGGCTAATCTGTCTTTGTAAAACAATTGTTCATAGTGATTGTCTGGATTGGGCCGTTCGAGGTTATTTTCCCGTTTTGGGTTTTTTCCTTGTACATCAGGCGTTGTGAGTATCTTATCTTTACTTTAATTGCTTTAATCACTAGATGCATGTTTAGGATTAATTAAGATAAAATTGGTTTAAAGTAAAAATTATTTTTCACAACTTGGTTTGGTGCTAATTAAAAGTTGGATAATTTTTGGTGAAGATTGGTTTGATTTGAACACACACAAGGGATCACCCCATTTCTCAAATTGGTATAAGAGCTAAAATTAATATTTTATTGTGTTCGATCCGTATGTTTGTGTTTCCTTGCGATTTTATGTTTTTACTCCTGATTTGTTTCTTTCTCGATGGATTCTCTAAGCTTTGATGAGTTACATCTCTCGAATTTAAAATTTGCAAAACGTATTGAAGTTTTGGAGGAAGAAAATTCCCGTTTTAAAAATATGATTGAATATTTGCAAAATTTTCAAATCCAAAGAGATATTTATCGTGAGAAGTTTGGAACTCTATTTAATAACTTTGAATATGTTAGAGTTTCCAAAAAGAGAGTCATGATAGAGTCCTCGTTTTAGAGAAAGAGTTAGAGAATTTGATAACTTCTAGGGTTTGTGTCGTTGAGGAAAATAATTCAATTAATGATTTTGTGGCATGAGAAAAGGCTCTTAGGGATAAGTTTGCGCACATTGAGGGGGAGCGAACTAACCTTCTAGGGGTAATTGATAATTTAAAGAAGGAGTCCCTAAAGTTTGAGGAGCTTAATTTTTGCTTGAGTCCAAAGTTTTGAAGTTTAAAGATAATTTAACCGACTCAAGTAGTTTGTGTAGTAATGGTAATGGCTCGTCTTGTTCTAATACTTCCGTAGCTAAATCCAATACCATAAGGTGTTTTAGAGCATCAACCACATCCGAGGGTGTTAGAAAAGGTCAACCTAAAGGTCCCGTTCCTTGTCGAGTTTACACATGTTCGCATTGTGGTAGGAAAATTCACCTGAGGAGTTTTTGCTATGATCTTAGAAAAGACTCTAGGAAATTTAAACGTTGTGTCCTGATGATTCCCAAAACCCATTTTTCTAGGTATACACCTGTTTGGGTTAGGAAATCCACTTTGGCGATGCTAAATGCTAGGTTGGTTGGTTCTCACATGCTTGCACATGATTCGTCACATGCTATTTCTTACGGATAGTTGCTTACATGATATTGTTTGTCATATGCTAGTTTTTCTTCATGTTATATTCTTGCTAGTATTATGACATGTTTATCTCTTTGTATTATATTTTTCACTTGTTTGAGTCTTATTTGAAAAATACAAAAAGATTTTCTTTTTGAGAATTTTTTTGAAAAACCGAAAATAGTTTTTCTTTCTTATTTGGTTGTTTTTGTTTTTTAGTTTACATGTTTGATGTGGCATATTGGTGTGCTTGAACCCCCCCAATCGTTTCATTATACATGTGGCTAGGACATTTGGTCATTATTATCGATGCTTAGAATGATCGTTTATATGGGGTTGTTTCGAAGTTGATATGCATTTTGATTCGACTTTGTATATATGCCAACATTGCACACCTGCACGAGTTTATATGGATTTAGGCCTGCTGGGTTTAATAACTTTATGTCCAACTCATATCATAGCTTCCCTCAAATGGGACAAAGTCATCAGGCTTTGCCATCCTCTACAATTGGATTCAACGCACCTACTGTCAACACAGTAGGTCAGCCAGCAACCTCAGATCTTTATCCCATGTCACAAACAACTTTTTGTGACCAAGCTGCCAACAACAACAGGCCAGCTAATCTGCCAAAAAACGAGAGGAACAACATAGCACCTGCTTCATGTCAGATTTGCGGACGATCAAATCATACGGCCCCAACTTGCTATTATAGATGGGACTAGGGGTGGCCGTGGACCGGGCCTGGGCAGGCCTGGTCGGGCTCGGGCCGGGCTTGAAAAATTAAGTGTTATCCCAAGCCCGCTCGGGCCTAGATCGGGCCTTATTATGTAATCCCAAGCCCGCCCAGATTTGAAAGCTCTTTACCCAGGCCCGCCCGATCGGGCCCTATTATGTTAATTAAAAGACTTTTTTTAAAAATTAAAATACCTATTTTTTTATTTAAAGACCAATTTTTTTAATTAAAAATCTGTTTTAAACTCCATATATTATAAAATCCATATATAAAGTTTCTCACTTTACATGAAAAGACTTGGTATACATTTTTATATTTATAGAAGTCCCCCCCCCCCACATATATATATTTCGGGCTTCGGGCCGGGCCGGGCCTCAACGGGCTTAAGAACTCATGCCCAAGCCCGCCCGAAAAAAAATCGGGCCTATAAAATTTTGCCAAGCCCGCTTTGCGGGCCTATTTACCTTACCCAAGCCCTATTTTTTTATTGGGCGGGTTGGGCGGGCTTGGCGGGCCTCGGGCCTATGGCCACCCCTAGATGGGACTACTCATACCAGGCCCATAATCAACCTCCTATAGCTATGACTGCACTGAATTATGAGTCATTAAATGATAATGCGCTGTATGTTGATTATGGGGCCACATCTCACATGACCAATTCCACAGGTAATTTCTCACACCTTATACCTTATAATGGAAATGATAAAGTTGTCATCGGAGATGGATCAAAACTCAATATTACACATATTGGTGACAAACAATTAAACTCAGATCTTATTTTAAAAAATGTTCTTGTTGTGCCAAATATTAAAAAGAATCTCATCTCTGTGAGTCAATTGCTAAAAGACAATGAATGTCTACTGGAATTTTCTAATACTGAGTTTATTGTCAAGGACAAATGGACACATCAAGTACTAGCCAAGGGAACTAGAAGAGGATCACTCTACACATTTGTGGAAGAAAATCATGAAGCATTAAGTGTCATTCAAGAAGGAAAAACAAGTGATCAATTATGGCATCAAAGATTGGGTCATCCTCAGGCCAAGTCTTCAAATTTTTTAAATAAAAGTCATGTACTGCATGTTGATCATTGGAATAAACCACGCACAATTTGTGCTAGTTGTCAACTTGGAAAGAGTTGTAGACTTTCATTTAGTCGAAATGATAAAATTTCTCATGTTCCATTTGAAAAGATCCACTGTGATTTATGGGGACCGACTCCAATCCTTTCATCTCAAGGTTTTAAATTTTATGTGATATTTGTTGATGATTGCACTCGCTATACTTGGTTGTATCCGCTGAAGAAGAAGTCAGATTTTCATCACACTTTTCTCACCTTTCACAAAATGATTGAGACACAATTTGAACGAAAAATTAAAATTTTTCAATGTGATGGTGGTGGTGAATTTGCCAGTACTGACTTTATTGATTATCTGGAAAAACTTGGTATTGTGCGGCACATCTCTTGCCCTAAAACACCCGAACAAAATGGTGTGGCGGAAAGAAAACACCGTCATGTTGTGGAAACTGGGTTAACTTTATTATTTCATGCTAATCTTCCACTTTTTCTTTGGGTTGAAGCATTCTTGACCGCCACTTATCTTATTAACCGTCTACCGTCCTCTACTTTAAAACAATCAACTCCATTTTTTAAACTACACAATGTTCATCCGAACTACTCTACTTTAAGATTTTTTGGATGTCAATGTTTTCCCTACCTTCGCAGCAAAACTCAAAATAAATTTCAACCAAAATCATACCAGTGTGTTTTTGTCGGCTATAGCTCACTTCATAAAGGATATAGGTGTTATCAACCTAAAACTAAAAGAATTTTCATCTCCAGACATGTAATCTTTGATGAAAACACCTTACCCTATGTCCCACCCTCTTCTTCTCCCTCACAATCCCATCCTATTGACTTTGTGACCTATCAAGAATTTTTTAACAAGCCTTCTTTTCAGTCCCATTCTACAACTGATACCCCACCCATTACTGTCACAGCAGTCCCCTTCTCTAATGTAGTACCTTCCTATGAACCTACTATACCACCAAGTCCCCCTCACTCTCCTATCTCTCTAACACTGCCTTTCACACCCGCCACTGACTCAGACTTGTCCGTGTCCCCTCCTGCCCATACTACTTCTACCTCTACTGCTTCTCCCTTACATATTACGCCCACCCCTCTTCCTAATCCTATTCAGCCCTCTTCCCCATCTCGCCTTACACCCACTTCGTCTCCCACTGTCTTGGCTTCTCCTCTCGCCATTCAACACTCACTAGGTAATCCACTGGTCGTTGATCTCTCCACCCGTCCATCTACTTCTTGCCAACTTTCCTCAGTTCGGCCTTCTATTTCGTCCACCACGAATCGTCATCCTATGATAACACGCTCCAAAGCGTCTTCTCACGACTCTACTGCCTTACTTACATCTACTATCCTTTCAGAACCTCTATCCCTCACCTCTGCTCTTCAACACGCTGAATGGGTGGAAGCTATGCATGAAGAAATTCAGGCCCTCCACCAAAATAATACATGGTCTTTAGTTCCTCCTCATCCTCATATGCATATCATAGGTTCAAAATGGGTATTTCGCACCAAGCTCAAGTCTAATGGTAACTTAGACAAATACAAGGCACATTTAGTCGCCAAGGGGTTCAATCAAATCTCTGGGGTGGATTTTGGTGAAACCTTTAGTCCGGTCATTAAATCGGCTACCATTCGTGTTGTTCTCTCCTTAGCTCTCAAAAATCAGTGGCCCCTTAAACAGCTTGACATTAAAAATGCGTTTCTGCATGGGTTTTTAACTGAAGAGGTTTTTATGCGATAACCACCTGGGTTTGAAGATGTTACTTTTCCTCATCATGTTTGCAAGCTAAATAAAGCCATTTATGGTCTCAAGCAAGCGCCGCGTGCATGGTATGATCGTTTCAGTTTGTTTCTTCTTAAGATGGGATTTTTTTGTAGTAAAGCAGATTCTTCCTTATTTGTGTTGCATAGTCCTCTTGGTACTATTCTTCTGTTCTTGTATGTTGACGATATAATTCTCACCAGCAGCAATTCACGTCTCCTGACAGCTCTCACCACCAAGTTATCCTCTGAATTTGCTCTCAAGGATTTGGGACCTCTTCATTATTTTTTGGGGATTGAAGTCTTACCTTTTTCCGGCGGCTTATTTCTTTCTCAACATAAGTATGTTCTCTCACTGTTGGACAAAGCTAATATGTTGCAGTGCTCTCCTATCCAGACTCCTCTCTCCACAAAACCATGTTCTACGTCCAGTGCACTGTTCTCTCAACCCATTGCCTTCCGCTCTATTGTTGGTGCGCTTCAATATCTCACTCTCACACGTCCAGATATCACTCATGCTGTTAATATCGTTTGTCAGTCCATGCATCCCCCTACTGATGATGATTTTCTTCAAGTTACTCGCCTTCTTCGGTATCTACAGGGTACACCTACTGTTGGTTTACGCTTATTGGCTCAGTCTTCACTTAATTTATATGGGTTTTCTGATGCTGACTAGGCCGGTTGCCCTCTCACCCGACGTTCTACATCTGGGTATTGCATGTTTCTTGGTGCCAACTGCATCTCTTGGTCTTCTAAAAAGCAACCTACTGTTGCTCGCTCTAGTTGTGAAGCTGAATACCGTGCTCTTGTTTCCGCCACGGCTGAACTCATGTGGCTCACTTATCTACTTGCTGACATTGGCATCCGATCACCATCTCCAACCTTATTTTGTGATAATTTGAGTTCTCTTTACATGACTGTCAATCCGGTTCTTCATGCACGCACCAAACATGTTGAACTTGATTATCATTTTGTTCGAGAAAAAGTTGCCCAGGGTCGTCTCATCACTCAGTTTGTTCCATCCTCGGCTCAACTTGCTGATATTTTCACCAAGCCGCTATGTACTCCGCAATTTCAATTTTTTCGGTCCAAGCTCGGTGTGTCCAATGCCCCCCACCTTCACTTGCAGGGGAGTATTGAGAATAACGTTCCTGAGTATTCTTCTCAACCATAAGTCAACAGCACATGTTTATTATTTATTCAAATCTCCTCCTACAAATATGGAGCTGTAACAACCAGAGTCGCTAGTCTCTAGCTTTTTCTGTTTTACGTAACTGATGTATTTGTATATAAGGAACTCGCGTGCTTCAAATTATTTATGAAATACAAAACTAAATATTTCATCCATTTCTTTAACCTCTTTATACACCAATTTTATGCATCGAATGCACAAAATCGTTGTATATTTGACTAAAACAATACATATTTAATTGTGTTAATCAAATATATAACGTTTTTGTGCACCCATGCACAAAAGCTGTGCACGAAACTGGTGTAAGTATCATTTTTCATTTATCATCCCTCATCACCCACCACTCACCAAAGACCCAACCTACTCCTACTTCACTCCCACACCACTCTTGCCCCACAGATGCTCAACCCACAACCCACAAGTCATGAACTAAACCCACACACCTCTGTGTGTGTGTTGTGCATCACATGAATATTTTTAATCACATTTAATTCTTAAAATTAATAAAAGGGCTTTGCTATGTCTATTTCTATTGTTTGAGTACTTAATTGATACTTTAATATGACATTGATTATTTAAAAATAATTGTAATAGTTTAAAGACCAAATGAGTAATTTACTCTTTCCATTATTTGCCACAGTTGGAAGGAGTTCACATGACCATATCCAATTTTATTTACTCACTACGAGGAGAGACCGCGGTATTGTTTCTAGCTGACAATTTTTGACACGATAACCCGTTTATGGTAATAACCCGAAATGACCCGAACTTGACACGATTAGCTCGTATAGATTTAAAAGTACCAAAAACTTATACTCAAATAAAAATCAAAGCGACCCGAAAATGACACGACTAACCCGAATTGCCACTCTTGCCTTTGAATAAGGGTTGTTTTTAACAAAGTGTTTCTAGAATTCATGCTTATTCATTTATGTTATTTATTAATTGCATTTGAAAATTAAAATTATCAAAAAGAGAACAACTAGAAATAAAAAAGGATAAAAAAAGGAAAAACTGAACTAAAGATACCAGGAAAATAAAATTATCAAAAGTAAACGTTAACAAATTTAGAAAAAAATGATGTATCGCACATTTCGATATTAATAAGTATTTTTCAAATATAAAAAATAAAATTATTAAGAATGAACATATTAAAAAAATTTGATCTGAAATTAATATATATCTATGTTCCACCTGCCTATTTCCCTCTATACTCTATCCCGAGTGGCCTCTTCTCCGCCCTTCATATCTTCTTAAGTTTCAGTTTTGGCCTATAGACTTAACTGAGGCCTTTGTCATTTCTCCAACTTCTTAGACAAGCAATTTAAGTGGATGGGAACAAAATAAATGTGAATAAAGAATTAATTTATAAAATTTAGTATAAATAAAAAGTAATGGAGAAAAAATAATCGTTTAACATAAAAAGAGAGGTAAAGAAAAAAAAGAGATAAATGAAAGGAAAATTATAATTGAAAATAATAAAATTGGAGATATATTAATGATGGGAGAAAAATAAATATATAAATTAAGGGAGAGAGATTTGTAATAGTATGGAGGATTGAAATGTTGACACGTGACTTGGTAAGAGAGTCCAAAAATACTCTGTTTTGACCTTTAGATTTGCTCGTGTGAGGCAATGCTAGATGGATGTTGAGTAATAAAATAGTATCTGTAATTCATTTTTTTTTACTAAATTCAAATAATGACCTAAATGATTTATAAACTCAACTATTATTTTTAAAGTAGAGACTTTGTTTCCCAACTTATCTAACTTCTTCATTTCATTCCCAAACTTCATCAAACTTTAGAGACACCTCAAGAGAATAAAAACAGACCAATATAAATAATATTTTAGATCCTAGAAAAATACTAAAATGAAAAATTATAATTTTTTTTCCTTTATTTTTTCGTCTTTCTCATTTTTCTGGGCACATTTTCACTCAACTCTCCAAGGCATCTATAAATTAAAAAATTCACTAAATATTTCACAACCATTTAGTCCCATGGATAATGATCCCTACCATTAATTATGCCCTTCATATCCTTTTAACTCTTAAACAATAGGAGAAATAAGTTGAGTTAAATATCCAAAAGTCCCTCAAACATTTTTTAATACACATTTAGTCAAAGCCTTTTATTTTGTACCAAAAAGTACCTCAAACACCCATTTTTAAAGGTCCGCGCCAGCGGCATGATGAAGGACTTTTTGGATCAAAATAAAAAGACTTGGATTAAACGTGTATTAAAAAATATTCGAGAAACTATATGGTATATACCCTAAATAAGTTTATGAAAATTAAAACTGTCATATAGTAGATGGTCAAAATTTTCATTTGCTTTTCAAATGTTGAAAGATTAGTTTTTAATATGCCCTTTGGACTTTATAAATAACTAAGCATACGTGCATTGTGCATGTAATATTTTCAGAATAGTTTTAATTGGAAGCCTTTATTAAATGATTAATCATTTTTTATTCTTGAAACAATGAAAAATAAATGACCTGGAAATATGCAGTTATACATTCAATCGACCCAGAAGTGGAATAGATGACCGAATGTGTAGCATGTGTGGAGAATGTAACATATTACAATTTGAAGTTTTTTTAATTAAATAAATCACGTGAAGATATTATCTTGAAATAATCCACTATTGAACTGTCATGGAAATATGTATATATAAAGTCAAATTGAACAATTTAATATTATAATATTAAAATGTGATAAGAGTTTAAATGTAAGTCCAAATGCAATGATAGTGTATTCAACTATATTTTATTTATGAATCATTTAGTACTTTGGGACTCATAATTTTTAAATTCCTCCACTTTGTGTGCTACTAACCTTGCATCCTTGCAATATCCATTTGTTAGGTTTCTACATGTGGTTACAATATTACATGCACTAAGAAAATTAAATCATACACCTAAAACAAATTATACATGCTTATTCTCCACCTGTGCTTAGCTTAAATTACTTTGGATGACCAGACTTGTGTATGAGACACAACACGCCCATGGTAAATTACTTGTGTCTAAATAAATATTTAAATTCAATCCTATAATAAATTACTCATACATGTCCCCACGAATTCTTGACATCAACACATTCTAACCCCACATGCATCCACTTGTTTCAATTCTAATGAATTTCAACAATATTTATAGTATCTAAGAAAAATGAAATTAGGAGTTATTTCCAAACATGTAACAATACTTTTGTCTAAATAGTCATCCCCAACTGGGAATTGCCTACCAAAAACAAATATTTAATTATAATCTATAATACTTTCGTCTAAATTCTCATCCCCAACTGCGAATCAAATACCTTTTTTTATTGGTTGGGCACAGCGCTGGTCTCGATAGGGGGAGAGGATTTATTGAGGTGGACCTCGAGTAAGGCGGGTGTATTCACGGTGAAGAATTATTACTATGTATCGAGAGGGGGCTAGTACTTCCTTCCCTTGGAAAGAAGTATGGAAATTGATGGTGCCCTCCATTGTTATTTTCTTCATGTGGACAATTGTGAGACCCGCTATCTATTGGCAGAAGGGTTGCAGAAGAGGGGAAGGAGGATGTCTAGTAGGTGCTGACTGTGCAAGGAGGAGGAGGAGACAAATAACTATTTTCGTTTAAACTATTAGGTGATGAGTAGCTTATGGGATGTATTTTTATCCACTTGCTAAATACAGTGGGTTATGTACAAGTTGGTGAGTGATATGTTATCATCTTAGAAAGACCGAAGGTTTAGAAAGGAGAGAGAAAAATTTGGAAGATGGTACCACATTGCATTTTTTGGACGGTTTCGAAGGAGAGGAATTCGAGATTCTTTGAAGGGAAGGAACTAGCTCATGCTAGTCTCCATTTCATATTCCTAAGCTCTTTGCTAGTTTGGTATAAGGGTTTTATCTACCATCCATTGCTTTCTTCATGGACTTCATGGATGAAATGTAGAGGATTAACTAGATTTTCTCTTCTGGTGTTGCCCCTTGGGTGGATGTTTGTTTCCACCCTTGTTAGGGTGGTTTTCTTGTAATCGACTTTCGCCCCCATTAGGAAAATTTTGTTTAATATGATTCATTTACCTATATGTTTTCAAAATACCTTTAAACACACTGTGTGTATATTTATATGTATGCTCGAGCACATTTATGTATTTGTGCATATATGATATTAAAGGACCAGTTTGCAAGACGTTTAATAATGCCTATCAATGGGTACTTTATGTGGTTCATATTGGGGAACTAATGGTTCAAACATTGAGCCCTTATAAATAGTTTACATATTGTACTTTTGCAACATTCATGTACAAATTGAGCTTTTTAAACCCAAAATTTAAAATTTGGCAAGCACGTTATATAATTTGGATAGACTTAAACACTACTCATATTTTAAGCACAACAACCTTTGTATATGAGAAGTTATTTTATCCAGTAATAATCAATGAAAGTATATTAATGGACATAGAAGTCAAATAAAAACTTGAATGCAAACCACAAAATACTATGGATTTATTATCTTCTTAATATGTAAGGGACCATTTGATACAAAAGATGGACATTTTAATATGTAAGAGGCCATTTGATACAAATATTACCCTCGGAAATTTTAATTGGTGCCGTTTACTAGGATTATTTTCTCGTTGAAAAGTCATGTTTTAGCCAACTTTTTGTGTTTGAAAACCTTGTTTTGCTAGATAAAAACCCTAAATTTTCTAACTATTGTGGTTTGATATACATAGTTTGGCAAGGTAAAAATTATTGCGTTTGTTATTTGGTAACTTTTGAAGTTTTAAATATCAAACAATTTAAAATATTCTTAATTTTAATAATTACACGGGATGGGATAATAATAATTTTTACATAGTCTTCTTTTATTTAAAAAAATCCCCTCGTACAAACCTTGCATCATGAAATTTTGAAATTCAAATACAAAATAAGACTTTATGTGTTCTTTCGTGATCGATGGTTGTCTAGTCAACACTCTAGCAAAGAGAATTACTCTATTACATTTGACGACTCTGTTGGGGAGGTATTCTCTTATAAATGGTGAATGATAATATAAATCGTACTCTTACCTTTGATGATATTCAACATGAGGAGGAGCAAAATATTACTCCCGATGTTAAGGTTCCCACGGTTACTGCTGTCACAAGAGACACTCAAGTGGGACTATAAGGACATAAATTTCCAATTGAGTCCCTGTACTATTTTGACTACTTTCGTGAACAAAACTGTGTTTGTAATATGTCATAGGGAGATTTTGTTTTGTCACGATCCCACTTGGTGTATGATGTATTGAAGAAATTGAAAACGTTGTGGCAAAGCTTCAAAGAATCAATCATGCCAAAGTTTAAATTGTTACAAGTTTATTCGTCTTCAAGTTAATTGTATTCCGATATCACACAAGTATGAATGCATCTAATTAATGGTGCTCGGAATTGTTTTTCTGAAAAGATAAGGATGTAATTTTTATAAGACAAATATTTTAAAAACTGTTTTACATGGTTTACACTACGTTTTTATTCTGATAAGCTCGAAAAAGAGTTTGACTTATTTGGATCTCTTTTGGAAGAGATGTTTTTTAACAAAAAGTCAAAAAGTCAATCTGACACGCGGGCTCATTCAAACGACAACCAGTCTCGTTCAAACGAGATGGCTATGTTGCCCGAACGACAGTCCTATGTCGTTCAAGCGACACTATTTTCGAGGCGGTCAACTTTTCGTATTTAAAGCATTGTTTCGTCAGAGTTTTAAAGTGTACATTCTGAAAAAACAGTATACGATCCAGAAACCTGTTTGCACATGTTTTCTAAGGTTTACAAAGCTTTAACACATCCTTAGAGTTTGCAAAGATCCGAGTTATCATTCTTATATGATTACGTGATCTTGCATCACCAAGAAGGTTTGTTTTACCATTGAACATCAGGGTTTTGCTTTGAAGAAAAGAGAAGGACTTGTTGTTCGACATCGTAGACGTATCAAAGCCTTTTGGTGGACACCGAGACATACGTGGACGCGTGTATTGTGGACAGGTATCGTGAAAGACGGAATTTCTGCGTGGGCATTATTGAAGAACGGTAGAAGATCAAAAGGAGAGTCAAGAACCGTGGGGATCGAATCATTAAGTAAGGCTAATCTGTCTTTGTAAAACCATTGTTCATAGTGATTGTCTGGATTGGGCCGTTCGAGGTTATTTTCCCGTTTTGGGTTTTTTCCTTGTACATCAGGCGTTGTGAGTATCTTATCTTTACTTTAATTACTTTAATCACTAGATGCATGTTTAGGATTAATCAAGATAAAATTGGTTTAAAGTAAAAATTATTTTTCACAACTTGGTTTGGTGCTAATTAAAAGTTGGATAATTTTTGGTGAAGATTGGTTTGATTTGAACACACACAAGGGATCACCCCATTTCTCAAATTGGTATCAGAGCTAAAATTAATATTTTATTGTGTTCGATCCGTATGTTTGTGTTTCCTTGTGATTTTATGTTTTTACTCCTGATTTGTTTCTTTCTCGATGGATTCTCTAAGCTTTGATGAGTTACATCTCTCGAATTTAAAATTTGCAAAACGTATTGAAGTTTTGGAGGAAGAAAATTCCCGTTTTAAAAATATGATTGAATATTTGCAAAATTTTCAAATCCAAAGAGATATTTATCGTGAGAAGTTTGGAACTCTATTTAATAACTTTGAATATGTTAGAGTTTCCAAAAAGAGAGTCATGATAGAGTCCTCGTTTTAGAGAAATAGTTAGAGAATTTGATAACTTCTAGGGTTTGTGTCGTTGAGGAAAATAATTCAATTAATGATCTTGTGGCATGAGAAAAGGCTCTTAGGGATAAGTTTGCGCACATTGAGGGGGAGCGAACTAACCTTCTAGGGGTAATTGATAATTTAAAGAAGGAGTCCCTAAAGTTTGAGGAGCTTAATTTTTTGCTTGAGTCCCAAGTTTTGAAGTTTAAAGATAATTTAACCGACTCAAGTAGTTTGTGTAGTAATGGTAATGGCTCGTCTTGTTCTAATACTTCTGTAGCTAAATCCAATACCATAAGGTGTTTTAGAGCATCAACCACATCCGAGGATGTTAGAAAAGGTCAACCTAAAGGTCCCGTTCCTTGTATGGTTTACACATGTTCGCATTGTGGTAGGAAAATTCACCTGAGGAGTTTTTGCTATGATCTTAGAAAAGACTCTAGGAAATTTAAACGTTGTGTCCTGATGATTCCCAAAACCCATTTTTCTAGGTATACACCTGTTTGGGTTAGGAAATCCACTTTGGCGATGCTAAATGCTAGGTTGGTTGGTTCTCACATGCTTGCACATGATTCGTCACATGCTATTTCTTACGGATAGTTGCTTGCATGATATTGTTTGTCATATGCTAGTTTTTCTTCATGTTATATTCTTGCTAGTATTATGACATGTTTATCTCTTTGTATTATATTTTTCACTTGTTTGAGTCTTATTTGAAAAATACAAAAAGATTTTCTTTTTGAGATTTTTTTTGAAAAACCGAAAATAGTTTTTCTTTCTTATTTGGTTGTTTTTGTTTTTTAGTTTACATGTTTGATGTGGCATATTGGTGTGCTTGAACCCCCCCAATCATTTCATTATACATGTGGCTAGGACATTTGGTCATTATTATCGATGCTTAGAATGATCGTTTATATGGGGTTGTTTCGAAGTTGATATGCATTTTGATTCGACTTTGTATATATGCCAACATTGCACACCTGCACGAGTTTATATGGATTTAGGCCTGCTGGGTTTAATAACTTTATGTCCAACTCATATCATAGCTTCCCTCAAATGGGACAAAGTCATCAGGCTTTGCCATCCTCTACAGTTAGATTCAACGCACCTACTGTCAACACAGTAGGTCAGCCAGCAACCTCAGATCTTTATCCCATGTCACAAACAACTTTTTGTGACCAAGCTGCCAACAACAACAGGCCAGCTAATCTGCCAAAAAACGAGAGGAACAACATAGCACCTGCTTCATGTCAGATTTGCGGACGATCAAATCATACGGCCCCAACTTGCTATTATAGATGGGACTACTCATACCAGGCCCATAATCAACCTCCTACAGCTATGACTGCACTGAATTATGAGTCATTAAATGATAATGCGCTGTATGTTGATTATGGGGCCACATCTCACATGACCAATTCCACAGGTAATTTCTCACACCTTATACCTTATAATGGAAATGATAAAGTTGTCATCGAAGATGGATCAAAACTCAATATTACACATATTGGTGACAAACAATTAAACTCAGATCTTATTTTAAAAAATGTTCTTGTTGTGCCAAATATTAAAAAGAATCTCATCTCTATGAGTCAATTGCTAAAAGACAATGAATGTCTACTGGAATTTTCTAATACTGAGTTTATTGTCAAGGACAAATGGACACATCAAGTACTAGCCAAGGGAACTAGAAGAGGATCACTCTACACATTTGCGGAAGAAAATCATGAAGCATTAAGTGTCATTCAAGAAGGAAAAACAAGTGATCAATTATGGCATCAAAGATTGGGTCATCCTCAGGCCAAGTCTTCAAATTTTTTAAATAAAAGTCATGTACTGCATGTTGATCATTGGAATAAACCACGCACAATTTGTGCTAGTTGTCAACTTGGAAAGAGTTGTAGACTTTCATTTAGTCGAAATGATAAAATTTCTCATGTTCCATTTGAAAAGATCCACTGTGATTTATGGGGACCGACTCCAATCCCTTCATCTCAAGGTTTTAAATTTTATGTGATATTTGTTGATGATTGCACTCGCTATACTTGGTTGTATCCGCTAAAGAAGAAGTCAAATTTTCATCACACTTTTCTCACCTTTCACAAAATGATTGAGACACAATTTGAACGAAAAATTAAAATTTTTCAATGTGATGGTGGTGGTGAATTTGCCAGTACTGACTTTATTGATTATCTGGAAAAACTTGGTATTGTGCGGCACATCTCTTGCCCTAAAACACCCGAACAAAATGGTGTGGCGGAAAGAAATATTTCATGCTAATCTTCCACTTTTTCTTTGGGTTGAAGCATTCTTGACCGCCACTTATCTTATTAACCGTCTACCGTCCTCTACTTTAAAACAATCAACTCCATTTTTTAAACTACACAATGTTCATCCGAACTACTTTACTTTAAGAGTTTTTGGATGTCAATGTTTTCCCTACCTTCGCAGCAAAACTGAAAATAAATTTCAACCAAAATCATACCAGTGTGTTTTTGTCGGCTATAGCTCACTTCATAAAGGATATAGGTGTTATCAACCTAAAACTAAAAGAATTTTCATCTCCAGACATGTAATCTTTGATGAAAACACCTTACCCTATGTCCCACCCTCTTCTTCTCCCTCACAATCCCATCCTATTGACTTTGTGACCTATCAAGAATTTTTTAACAAGCCTTCTTTTCAGTCCCATTCTACAACTGATACCCCACCCATTACTGTCACAGCAGTCCCCTTCTCTAATGTAGTACCTTCCTATGAACCTACTATACCACCAAGTCCCCCTCACTCTCCTATCTCTCTTACACTGCCTGTCACACCCGCCACTGACTCTGACTTGTCCGTGTCCCCTCCTGCCCATACTACTTCTACCTCTACTGCTTCTCCCTTACATATTATGCCCACCCCTCCTCCTAATCCTATTCAGCCCTCTTCCCCATCTCGCCTTACACCCACTTCGTCTCCCACTGTCTTGGCTTCTCCTCTCGCCATTCAACACTCACTAGGTAATCCACTGGTCGTTGATCTCTCCACCCGTCCATCTACTTTTCGCCAACATTCCTCAGTTCGGCCTTCTATTTCGTCCACCACGAATCGTCATCCTATGATAACACGCTCCAAAGAGTCTTCTCACGACTCTACTGCCTTACTTACATCTACTATCCTTTCAGAACCTCTATCCCTCACCTCTGCTCTTCAACACGCTGAATGGGTGGAAGCTATGCATGAAGAAATTCAGGCCCTCCACCACAACAATACATGGTCTTTAGTTCCTTCTCATCCTCATATGCATATCATAGGTTCAAAATGGGTATTTCGCACCAACCTCAAGTCTGATGGTACCTTAGACAAATACAAGGCACAGTTAGTCGCCAAGGGGTTCAATCAAATCTCTAGGGTGTATTTTGGTGAAACCTTTAGTCCAGTCATTAAATCAGCTACCATTCGTGTTGTTCTCTCCTTAGCTCTCAAAAATCAGTAGCCCCTTAAACAACTTGACATTAAAAATGCATTTCTGCATGGGTTTTTAACTGAAGAGGTTTTTATGCGACAACCACCTGGGTTTGAAGATGTTACTTTTCCTCATCATGTTTGCAAGCTAAATAAAGCCATTTATGGTCTCAAGCAAGCGCCGCGTGCATGGTATGATCGTTTCAGTTTGTTTCTTCTTAAGATGGGATTTTTTTGTAGTAAAGCAGATTCTTCCTTATTTGTGTTGCATAGTCCTCTTGGTACTATTCTTCTGTTCTTGTATGTTGACGATATAATTCTCACCAGCAGCAATTCGCGTCTCCTGACAGCTCTCACCACCAAGTTATCCTCTGAATTTGCTCTCAAGGATTTGGGACCTCTTCATTATTTTTTGGGGATTGAAGTCTTACCTTTTTCCGGCGGCTTATTTCTTTCTCAACATAAGTATGTTCTCTCACTGTTGGACAAAGCTAATATGTTGCAGTGCTATCCTATCCAGACTCCTCTCTCCACAAAACCATGTTCTACGTCCAGTGCGCTGTTCTCTCAACCCATTGCCTTCCGCTCTATTGTTGGTGCGCTTCAATATCTCACTCTCACACGTCCAGATATCACTCATGCTGTTAATACCGTTTGTCAGTCCATGCATTCCCCTACTGATGATGATTTTCTTCAAGTTACTCGCCTTCTTCGGTATCTACAGGGTACACCTACTGTTGGTTTACGCTTATTGGCTCAGTCTTCACTTAATTTATATGGGTTTTCTGATGCTGACTAGGCCGGTTGCCCTCTCACCCGACGTTCTACATCTGGGTATTGCATGTTTCTTGGTGCCAACTGCATCTCTTGGTCTTCTAAAAAGCAACCTACTGTTGCTCGCTCTAGTTGTGAAGCTGAATACCGTGATCTTGTTTCCGCCACGGCTGAACTCATGTGGCTCACTTATCTACTTGCTGACATTGGCATCCCGTCACCATCTCCAACCTTATTTTGTGATAATTTGAGTGCTCTTTACATGAGTGTCAATCCGGTTCTTCATGCACGCACCAAACATGTTGAACTTGATTATCATTTTGTTCGAGAAAAAGTTGCCCAGGGTCGTCTCATCACTCAGTTTGTTCCATCCTCGGCTCAACTTGCTGATATTTTCACCAAGCCACTATGTACTCCGCAATTTCAATTTCTTCGGTCCAAGCTCGGTGTGTCCAATGCCCCCCACCTTCACTTGCGGGGGAGTATTGAGAATAACGTTCCTGAGTATTCCTCTCAACCATAAGTCAACAGCACATGTTTATTATTTATTCAAATCTCCTCCTACAAATATGGAGCTGTAACAACCAGAGTCGCTAGTCTCTAGCTTTTTCTGTTTTACGTAACCGATGTATTTGTATATAAGGAACTCGTGTGCTTCAAATTATTTATGAAATACAAAACTAAATATTTCATCCATTTCTTTAACCTCTTTATACACCAATTTTATGCATCCAATGCACAAAATCGTTGTATATTTGACTAAAACAATACATATTTAATTGTGTTAATCAAATATATAACGTTTTTGTGCACCCATGCACAAAAGCTGTGCACGAAACTGGTGTAAGTATCATTTTTCATTTATCATCCCTCATCACCCACCACTCACCAAAGACCCAACCTACTCCTACTTCACTCCCACACCACTCTTGCCCCACAGATGCTCAACCCACAACCCACAAGTCATGAACTAAACCCACACACCTCTGTGTGTGTGTTGTGCATCACATGAATATTTTTCATCACATTTAATTGTTAAAATTAATAAAAGGGCTTTGCTATGTCTATTTCTATTGTTTGAGTACTTAATTGATACTTTAATATGACATTGATTATTTAAAAATAATTGTAATAGTTTAAAGACCAAATGAGTAATTTACTCTTTCCATTATTTGCCACAGTTGGAAGGAGTTCACATGACCATATCCAATTTTATTTACTCACTACGAGGAGAGACCGCGGTATTGTTTCTAGCTGACAATTTTTGACACGATAACCCGTTTATGGTAATAACCCGAAATGACCCGAACTTGACACGATTAGCTCGTATAGATTTAAAAGTACCAAAAACTTATACTCAAATAAAAATCAAAACGACCCGAAAATGACACGACTAACCCGAATTGCCACTCTTGCCTTTGAATAAGGGTTGTTTTTAACAAAGTGTTTCTAGAATTCATGCTTATTCATTCATGTTATTTATTAATTGCATTTGAAAATTAAAATTATAAAAAAGAGAACAACTAGAAATAAAAAAGGAAAAAAAAAGGAAAAACTGAACTAAAGATACCAGGAAAATAAAATTATCAAAAGTAAACGTTAACAAATTTAGAAAAAAAGATGTATCGCACATTTCGATATTAATAAGTATTTTGCAAATATAAAAAAAATAAAACTATTAAGAATGAACATATTAAAAAAATTTGATATGAAATTAATATATATCTATGTTCCACCTGCCTATTTCCCTCTATACTCTATCCCGAGTGGCCTCTTCTCCGCCCTTCATATCTTCTTAAGTTTCAGTTTTGGCCTATAGACTTAACTGAGGCCTTTGTCATTTCTCCAACTTCTTAGACAAGCAATTTAAGTGGATGGGAACAAAATAAATGTGAATAAAGAATTAATTTATAAAATTTAGTATAAATAAAAAGTAATGGAGAAAAAATAATCGTTTAACATAAAAAGAGAGGTAAAGAAAAAAAAGAGATAAATGAAAGGAAAATTATAATTGAAAATAATAAAATTGGAGATATATTAATGATGGGAGAAAAATAAATATATAAATTAAGGGAGAGAGATTTGTAATAGTATGGAGGATTGAAATGTTGACACGTGACTTGGTAAGAGAGTCCAAAAATACTCTGTTTTGACCTTTAGATTTGCTCGTGTGAGGCAATGCTAGATGGCTGTTGAGTAATAAAATAGTATCTGTAATTCATTTTTCTTTACTAAATTCAAATAATGACCTAGATGATTTATAAACTCAACTATTATTTTTAAAGTAGAGACTTTGTTTCCCAACTTATCTAACTTCTTCATTTCATTCCCAAACTTCATCAAACTTTAGAGACACCTCCAGAGAATAAAAACAGACCAATATAAATAATATTTTAGATCCTAGAAAAATACTAAAATAAAAAATTATATTTTTTTTTCCTTGATTTTTTCGTCTTTCTCATTTTTTTGGGCACATTTTCACTCAATTCTCCAAGGCATCTATAAATTAAAAAATGCACTACATATTTCACAACCATTTAGTCCCACGAATAATGATCCCTACCAATAATTATGCCCTTCATATCCTTTTAACTCTTAAACAATAGGAACAAATAAGTTGAGTCAAATACCCAAAAACCTCTCAAACATTTTTTAATACATATTTAGTTCAAGACTTTTATTTTATACTAAAAAGTCCCTCAAATACCCATTTAATTAATATTCTCTTGTTTTTAAAGGTCCGCGCCAGCCGCATGGTGAAAGAATTTTTGGAGCAAAATAAAAAGGCTTACATTAAATGTGTATTAAAAAATGCTCGAGGGACTATTTGATATATGCCCCAAATAAGTTTATGAAAATTAAAATTGTCATATAATAGGTGGTCAAAATTTTCATTTGCTTTTCAAATGTTGAAAGATTAGTTTTTAATATGCCATTTGGACTTTATAAATAACTAAGCATACGTGCATTGTGCATGTAATATTTTCAGAATAGTTTTAATTGGAAGCCATTATCAAATGATTAATCATTTTTTATTCTTGAAACAATGAAAAATGAACGACCTTGAAATATGTAGTTATACATTGAATCGACCCAGAAGTTGAATAGATGACCGAATGTGTAGCATGTGTGGAGAATGTAACATATTACAATTTGAGGTGTTTTTTAATTAAATAAATCATGTGAAGATATTATCTTGAAATAATCCACTATTGAACTGTTGTGGAAATATGTATATATAAAGTCAAATTGAACAATTTAATATTATAATATTAAAATGTGATAAGAGTTTAAATGTAAATCCAACTGCAATGATAGTGTATTCAACTATATTTTATTTATGAATCATTTAGTACTTTGGGACTCATCATTTTTAAATTCCTCTACTTTGTGTGCTACTAACCTTGCATCCTTGCAATATCTATTTGTTAGGTTTCTACATGTGGTTATAATATTACATGCACTAAGAAAATTAAATCATACACCTAAAACAAAGTATACATTCTTATGCTTCACCTGTGCTTAGCTTAAATTACTTTTATCTATGACCTAGACTTGGGTATGAGACACAATACGCCCATGGTAAATTACTTGTGCCTAAATAAATATTTAAATTTAAACCTATAATAAATTACTCACACATGTCCCCACGAATTCTTGACATCAACACATTCTAACCCCACATGCATCCACTTGTTTCAATTATAAGGAATTTCAACAATATTTATAGTATCTAAGAAAAATGAAATTAAGAGTTATTTCCAAACATGTAGCAATAATTTTGTCTAAATAGTCATCCCCAACTGGGAATTGCCTATCAATAACAAATATTTAATTATAATCTATAATACTTTTGTCTAAATTGTCATCCCCAACTGCGAATCAAATACCTTTTTTTTTATTGGTTGGGCACGCCCCTGGTCTCGATAGGGGGAGAGGATTTATTGAGGTGGACCTCGGGTAAGGAGGGTGTATTCACGGTGAGGAATTATTACTATGTATCGAGAGGGGGCTAGTACTTCCTTCCAATGGAAAGAAGTAGGGAAATCAATGGTGCTCTCCAATGTTATTTTCTTCATGTGGACAATTGTGAGACGCACTATCTATTGGCAGAAGGGTTGCAGAAGAGGGGAAGGAGGATGGCTAGGAGGTGTTGGCTGTGCAATGAGGAGGAGGAGACGAATAACCACTTGCTTTTAAACTATTGGGTGATGAGGAGTTTATGGGATGTGTTTTTATCCATTTGCTAAATACAGTGGGTTATGTACAATTCGGTGAGTGAGATGTTATCAGCTTAGTAGGCTCGAAGGTTTAGAAAGGAGAGAGAAAAATTTGAAAGACGGTACCACATTGCATTTGTTGGACGGCTTGGAAGGAGAGGAATTCGAGATTATTTGAAGGGAAGGAACTAGCTCCTGCTAGTATCCATTTCATATTCCTAAGCTCTTTGCTAGTTTGGTATAAGGGTTGTTATCTACCATCCATTACTTTCTTCATGGACTTCATGGATGAAATGTAGAGGATTAACTAGATTTTGTCTTCTGGTGTTGCCCCTTGGGTGGATGTTTGTTTCCACCCTTGTTAGGGTGGTTTTCTTGTAATCGGCTTTCGCCCCCATTAGGAAAATTTTGTTTAATATGATTCATTTACCTATAAATAAATATGTTTTCAAAATACCTTTAAACACACTGTGTGTATATTTATATGTATTCTCAAGAACATTTATGTATTTGTGCATGTATGATATTAAAGGACCACTTTGCAAGGAGTTTAACAATGCCTATCAATGGGTAGTTTATATGGTTCGTATTGGGGCACTAATGATTCAAACATTGAGCCCTTATAAATAGTTTACATATTGTACTTTTGCAACATTCATGTACAAATTGAGCTTTTTAAACTCAAAATTTAAAAATTGGCAAGCACGTCATATAATTTGGATAGACTTAAACACTACTCATATTTTAAGCACAACAACCTTTGTATATGAGAAATTATTTTATCCAGTAATAATGAATGAAAGTATATTAATGGACAAAGAAGTCAAATAAAAATTTGAAAGCAAACAACGTAATACTATGGATTTATTATCTTCTTAATATGTAAGGGGCCATTAGATACAAAAGATGGAAATTTTAATATGTAAGGGGCCATTTGATACAAATATTACCCTCAGAAATTTTAATTGGTGCGGTTTACTAGGATTATTTTCTTGCTGAAAAGTCATGTTTTATCCAACTTTTTGTGTTTGAAAACCTTGTTTTGCTAAATAAAAACCCTAAATTTTCTAACTATTATGGTTTGATAGACATAGTTTGTCAAGGTAAAAATTATTGCATTTGTTATTTAGTAACTTTTGAAGTTTTAAATATCAAACAATTTAAAATATTCTTAATTTTAATAATCACCTGGGATGGGATAATAATAATCTTTACATAGTCTTCTTTTATTTAAAAAAAATCCCCTCATACAAACATTGCATCATGAAATTTTGAAATTCAAATACAAAATAAGACTTTACGTGTTCTTTCATGATCGATGGTTGTCTAGTCATCGTCGATCATATAGGAGGGCTTACAGATAAACTTTCTTTACATAGAGATAAACCTCATTATTAATAAACTACTGTTTAATCAAGACAAAGTGGAAATTAATCGTAGATTGAAGAAGACTTCCTGAAGAATTTAGTTGATATATCATGTATTTTATTTATTTTATGTAATCATGAGCTATGTTGTAATATTGATGACGTTACATGGTACCAGTAATGGACAAGTCTAACAGGACCTTGGAGAGCTTTTATACTCTATCAAATAACCTCACTTAGGAACCATTGAGGGAACTAGTTTCGAGGATATAAAGTCATGAAACGTTAAGGAATGAATTAATCATTTTAGATACACTAGGTAAAAAACCCAGCTTTTCTCGATTGAGCATTACTCGAGCAGCCTTGAGCTAACAACTATGGGCTTACTTAACCATAGAGTTTTGGCGCCAAAAATAGTATCTTTCCATAAAGGATATGAATGATGTCATATTATTCCCAACAAATGTCAAATCAAACCTATCTAACATAGGGTTGTGTTGGTGAGCTATTAGCTGAAAAGGTACTAACACACCTGTTGTACCACCTAACACAATCGTTGGTCACTCGATAATTTCAATCAACATTTATTGCTAATGACACATTGGGTATGGTAGTTTTAACCAAAATTTAATGTGCATGGGGTTTCACGCTTGTGACCTGAGCCTTAGTATAACCATTTATCATTTGATAAACCACGAGATCTTTGAGCCAAAAGACCACTTTGAGATATTTATTGCAAACCAGAGTTCTCCTCCATTAATATGCTTGTCCAGTTCTTACCAAGAACAAAAGCATTTATTTATCTTTAAACACCATTCCTATTATAATTTGATGTTTACCTTCTTACCTTGGGTGTATTTAGAATGCTTCATTCTCTCTCCCTCTAAATAACTTCCAACAGAGGTTCATTTATTGTCAAAATAATTGTATTTATTACACCTTTTTTTTAACATATACCTGATTTGATCCCTTATCATTAGTTATCACCATTAATACAAGTTATGCCTCAGTTTATCTATAAACACTCTAGCAAAGAGAATTACTCTATTACATTTGACGACTCTGTTGGGGAGGTATTCTATTATAAATGGTGAATGATAATATAAATCATACTCTTACCTTTGATGATATTCAACATGAGGAGGAGCGAAATATTACTCCCGATGTTAAGATTCCCATGGTTATTGCTGTCACAAGAGACACTCAAGTGGGACCACTTTCCATGAGTGTTGTGACGGGGCCCAATGAAATGACTAACCTCATGGTCAAGTTTATGGAGTATTTAAAACTCGGTCTGGAATGGTGATGTTTGGTTCAATGATGGACCCAATCTCTATCGCTATTTCAGTAGCACCACTTGTTGTTCCTTTGATTGGAGTGCCTGTTCCACCTGCAAGACCTGTTGGTCCCTCTGTGATAAATCCTGATCCTTCCGCTACACCCATTGTTGAAACACCTCACCTAAGGTTGCTCTACCAAAAGACAAGGTAGTGGAGTCAACTTCCTCCTCATCCTTGATCATTAAAGAGCTCAAGAAAGAGATGATGAAAGTTATGGCGTTGTCCTCACAACCTCATAGTGGGACAACATCCATTTGTGATGATTTATTCACTCCTTATTGTAACACCCCGTATTTATGAGTATTTATAAGTTAATTAATTTGGGTATTTTTAAATTACACATGTTCGTAATTTAATTGAATTAATTATTATGTATTTATTAAAATATTAATCGTGAGAGATAATGGCTAATATTTATGGAATATAATTACTTAGTGAATAGTAATGATTATTTTACGTCTTAACGAGTGATAGTGACATGAAAGTGTTTTATCTCAATAAAGACTATAAGTAGTCGAGATAGAAAATTATTGTAGAGTGACTCGCATGGAAATTTCAAGGTCATGGTTGTTTTCGAAAGGGTTGAGATGCTCAGAATAGTGTACTCAGGGGTAGTAATTAGGTCTCGGGGCCTTTTTAATCATAACCGAGCCCACACGGGGGTGTGCCCATTAGCCTAATTTCGAGATTAGGAGCTTTAAACCTAAGTTATAGAATTTGAGCCAGCCATAACTCATATTGAAAACCCTAGAAATTAAGAGAAAAGAGAAGGAAGAAAAAGAGGGGCTCTATAGACCAAATTTAAGGAGGAATTGGGACGGATGTGTCAGATTCGTCATCTACAACGTGAAATCAGACCCTACGAATTCATAAGGCAAGTGATTATCTTTCTTCTAATTTTTATTGCAAAAAAAAAACTCATATTCATATCAAGGTAGGTGTAGACAAATTCATTTTTGGGAGGGTTGTCACATGCTAAAAATGTTTTTTTTGGGGATTTGAGCATTAGTAATGAAATTGATGATGAGATAACATCACATATTGTTGAAATCTAATTTAGAGTTGAACTCAGTAGCTAATATCCTTTAATTTGGATTTTTGAATTGAATTGCATATGAGATTGAATAAAATTGGAGAAAAACCCAATTCATGAAATATTAAAGTTTGATGAGAATCAGTGATGGTTGATGGTTTCAAATTGTGTTAGAACCTGTTTTTTAAGTGTAATAAACATTAGGTATTGATTGGTTGAAGTCTGGGTTGAAATTGGGAGCTTTGAAGTTCATTAATGGAGGAAAAATAACAAATGGGACGAAGCTGGAATTTGCAAGTGTCGATCGATAGATCAAGCCTGATTTTTGACAATTTTGCTTATTTAAAATCATAACCCTTAATTCTAAATGGAAGCTGTTCGAGGCTTATTTAATTAGTGTAAATTAAATAGAATCTCATAATTAGGGATGTATGGGGATATTTATGGTCAATTAAAAGGGTAAGTAAGGGTGAGAAAGGTACGAGATGAATTAAGTGCGATAACACTACACCAAAATGGGAGATTTGTGAGTGCCGTTAGCACTCACAAATGACCTTTATAGCTGCTATTTACTATCATAGTTTAGGGGGTGACAAAAGAAAATTTATAAGTCCTAACAGCAGTCACAATTTTTTATAACCCCTATGGAGTTATGACTGGTGACCCCAATTTGTAACTGCTATTAGTAACTGCTATCAGCAATCACAAATATAACATTCGTAACTGCTCACAGTAGTTACGAATGTTATATTTGTGACTGCTGCCAGCAGTTACGAATCATATATTTGTGACTGCTGTTAGCAGTTACCAAATTGATAGTAGTGACAAATTTGTGACTCCTATTAGCAGTTACAAAATTGAATTTGTTAATAGTTGTAAAAGCTATTACAAATATCTTTATATTTTCACAAAATGATGAAATAATGAAAGTAAAATAAATATCATAATAACAAGTCTAAAAATTTTGACAATATTTCATTTATATTTCTCATATTCCAAATATCCAGTACACATAAAACTTGTTTAAACTTAATTTAACATCAAACAACCCCTAAGTGGGCGCCAAGTACAAAATGAACATAGAATAAAAAATAAACTAAAAAAAATAACGACACAACACTTCGATGACATGGAATGCCATGAACATGTAACAAATCATTCTAAATCTAGACCAGGAGTCACCACGCAGTGGATACGATTCGTGAAGTCTAGGTATATCAGCCGTGGGGGGTATTGATGCAGTGACATCCTCCCTCGTGTACTCGGAGTATGCCGGTTGATCAAGTTCAATGGACTCAAATTTTTTGAATACGGTGCCTCGGTATCAATTAACTTGTGCTTGTGTTGCTGGCCACGAAGTGTAAACACATGGATTTAGGCCTTTGAATACTACGTATGCTGGGTATGCCATATGTATGCCTGCAAATAATAAAATGTGATTAATATTAAGATTCTTGCATATTTGAAGAACTTTAAGAATATAAAGACATTCACAATTCAGCTTAAAGAGGAAGTTTTTTGGAGGAGTTCATTTAACTATAGAGAAGGATAAATTATTTCTAGAATATTTCAGTCTAAATAGGCTGCATCTATTTAATGGACTAAGAGGATTTAAAATTATGCTGAGAAGAATAGTTGTTAATGAGGTTTATAACACTGGCAACGATCTTCTTGCTATCCATTTTGCCATCTTTAAAAACAAATTTATTTCTACTCACCCAAATCTCTTAACAGATTGCACTAGGAACTAAAATCAGCAAGTATCTAATGAAATTTTTGCTTGAGTTTTTGAGCCACCAAGACATAAGGAGCTGATAAAAAGATACCAAGCGTAGATGAAAAGTATGACCAAACATTCCTAGCTATAAGACCATCTAGGAACAAGTGATGGATATTCCAACCGTAACCAGGACAAACTTCTTTTATCTGGCTCAAGAAGGGCATCCAAAGGGGACTTATAAGGCTTAGTTTCTATAGTTGAACAGTAATACTGAAATTTATATCAAGAGTGTGTGTTGCCCTTTGAAATAGGAAAAGTGGGGAGATTCTATACATTCATTTTTTGTGATAAAGAAACTACCATAGCTTATATATATATATATGTATATGTATGTATGTATCTTGATGATGTACCCTCGTTTTTAGCGAATTTATGGTCCATATCATATACTTGTAATGATATTCAATAATTAGTTTTCTGCACTTAATTTGTTGTAATTTGATTACTTGTTCAGAAGCATCCATGCATGTGTTTTGTCCCAGCAAACCCCATTATCTTAAATTTCAATCATTTTCACAGCTTTTCAGGTCCTAGAGAGAGGAGTGGTGACAGTAATGACTACTGACTATGTGTGGCTTGCAACAGATTGGCTTTGTTCTACTTTAGATTCCGTCCCTCGGGCTCCTCTAAAAATCCTAGAAGGCGTTGTTGGGCTCTGTCAACATATCCCACTAACGGACAATAAGAAGGCCTTCAAATCTCATTGGAGAGAGATGCAGTAGAAGGGGTTAATATATACAGAGTTAAATGCATATGGACTCTATGTTTACGAAATAGTTTGGGCTGTTGCATTTTCAATTGATAAATATTTAAACGTGGGGAATAATATAACATTTTCTTTCAATGAAAAGTTACAAGATATGAAAGGAAGTGCAATACAGCTTGAGAAGCTTAAAGTTTTTAATGGTGGAAAATTCCTACTCAACCTATTATCACAAACGAATTTCACTGGTCTGACGGGTCGGGTTCAATTTAATGCAGATAGGAACCTGGTGCCCCGTGGATATGATGTTACCAATATTGTGCAAAGGGCAGTTCACAGGGTCGGCTATTGGTCTAATTCTTCATGTCTCTCAGTTTTACCCCCAGAAACTCTTGAGAAGGAAAATATTAGCTATTCCCGTCTAGAACAGAAGCTGGACTATGTTACATGGCCTGGTGGAAAGACAAACATGCCACGTGGGTGGGTGATTGGCGATTATGAAAGGCCGTTGAGAATTGGAGTACCAAACAGAGCCAATTTTACTGAATTTGCGACAAAAGGGAGCAGCAACAAAGTACAAGGATATTGTATCTCGTGATCCCACCCCACATGCATTATCGCACAGAGGACACTGGATTTATCCCTGCTGTAACTGAGGTGGTCGACAAAATATCTGATTCTTCCTGGAACCAATTTACCACGGTTCTCATACACCCCAAAAACCTCCTGAGGTTGCTCCTATTGGTTCCTAACTCTGTTCAGCGCAACCGTTCTAAATCTCATAAGAGCTTGGTCTTGGGGTTTTGGGGATATAAGCAAATGAATTAAAAGAGTCGGGGTTTTGGGGATATAAGCAAATGAATTTTGAAAATTTCAGAGGCTATGTCTTCAAATATGGTAATGAAGAATTAAAAGAGGTTCCAATTATTAATGGTAATATAATTGGAGACTTTAATAATTATAAAAGTCATATTTATCTCAATGTTCAGTTATTGCAGAATAGAAGAACCCAACCAATTATATGTCCAAAACTAGATACTTTCCCCATCACCCACTTTTCAGTGAGCATTAAGATACGACAAGCTTGAAACCCAACCATATAGAATATAATTTATAAAAAGCATAATGTCCCCAAGGTATTTCATATTAGAAGTTTGGTTATAGATCTTCAAATTGGTTATATCAAGACCTCCTTTTTCATGAGTTGCACAACTGTTAACCCAAGAAATAGTTGTAGCAGCCCACTTATTTGTATTTCCTGTACATAAAAAATTTATAACCCAAGATTGAAGCCTATCTAATGGTCCAATATACCATTTGTATATATAGAAGTTGTATACCAGAATATGAAGAATCACTGACTTTATCAATTGATCCCTACCAGCTACGGAGAGAAAATGATATCAATATTCAATCCAACATCAAACACTAGTAATATTCAAAATAGATAGACACTGGATACATTCAAAACAAATTACTAATTGATTCAAAACAGATTACTAATATTCAAAATAGAGTTCAAACACTAATTGTTCACTTTGACAATTTATTCAAATTTCTCAAGATAAATTACTCTGGATCACTTAAGGATAAGACAAAGCAACGACCAAACCACCCAAGATTTCTCGACATCCTTAATAGTGTCCGCCCCATGACTTCGACGATACAACGTATGATTCTCTTCTCCTGGCTCAACACTACTAACGTAAACCTTACGTTAAAATATCAGCAATTGATGTGGGACAGGAGTATAATTGCGAGGACTTGGATGTGGGACAGGAGTATAATTGCGAGGACTTGGATGCGAGACATGAGTGTAATTGTGAGGACTTGGATTTGGTATTTTCAATCCATTCGATTCAAAAGCACTTAAAATTATGGTAACAAATGATTTGAGAAATGCCATATCCTCATAATGTTTTTCTTCTCGTGTCTTTGCTCTAGTCAACTGTGATACTATAGGAGCAATTGCCTTAAGTTTACTTTTGGACACGGGTCCAACACGACGAGTCGACCCCTAGTATCTTTTCCTCTAAAGGCAGTCAATGCATCTGTATCAATACTGTTTTGGCTTGAAGAACCTTGACTACTTCTCAGCTCACTCAATTTTTGCTGCAAAATTATTTATGAATCGATTAAAACCATTGAACGACAAAACTTGAAGGAATTTAATTATTACAACTTAGATTACGAAACTCACCATATCATCATCTACCTTTGGGTGAAACTCCCCAGTTTTTCGCCTACGACTTTCGAGATACACTTCTGAACGATCAACAGGTCGTTTATTGTTAAGCATCTATAAATTAATTTTCCATTAACTATTTGAGCAAGACATATAATATATATACACATTAAAATAAGAAAGGGTGTATACCATCTCTTCGGTTTTCTTAGCATATGACATCCGACCAAGACAATGGATGTCAGTCTTTTTAGCCCTGTTCACCCGGCCTTGGTGTCGTTGTTTCAATTTTTCCTCAGATGCTTCGCACGAGACGAATTCATTCCACTCACGAACAAGGATATGCTCTTTCTCCGGTACTTTCAGGGCCTTTATCCCATCACTATCCAATTCCTTAAAATAAGTCGAGCGGAGGTTACTTCTAAAAGTCTTAAATTGAATACCAATGGCTTTAATGGACCCCTCCTTCTGGTCGACCGAAAGATTGAACTCTTTCATGAGCGTATCCCACAAGTCGTCCTTTTTTACTTGCTCAACCGTATCCCAACTCTCATATTTTAAGCCAATACAAGATTTTAACAAAGACAAGGCTCGAGCTTTAAAAGGATTCTTGCCACCTATTGGCAAACCAAATAGGTTAAGGGAAACGTCAGCACGAGAATCAATGGCAGAATGTTTATCATGACTTGAACTTTCTGGCCTGGATGATGGAATTGTATTCTCGGACGCCATTTTCTGCATTTTTATATTTATGCATTAGTTCATATATTAATACAAGAGTAAGGAAATAATATAAAAAAATATAGTATAAGTTATACCTTTTTAACATATTCTAAAAGTTTTGATATTCAACCATGTCATAAGTTTCATACTTCATCATTTCATGTAAAGTTTTTATTGGCCATGTCTGCGAAAGTGTGTTGATAATTGTATTTCTGACACTAAACATATTAGGACGTATGCCTTCTCTCCTAAGCCGATAATAGATGTTAACTTTGTTATGCATATGTTTTCTCACAGTAGAGTCTGAATGCATCCTTATCCTCTTTAGTTCTATCCACAAAGGATGAATTTTTCTTTCTTCGAGTTCTAAAAACTCTACTAACTGTATCGCATTACTTGGATTGTGTTTTATGAAAACCATTTCAACTGCTTCATCCCAACTTTGAGGTAGTGTGCGTAGAATTGATTGAAATAAATATGCTTTAGGTATGTTCCACCCATGATCTCGCAAGTAATTGCATTGTTTGATTGTTCGATAGCCATGCCGATAAATTGACATGTTCTCTATAAAAGACCTATTTTGAAAATCGTTGCATGTATATACAATATATGACATCCTGGAAAAAGTAATAATAAACTTGTGAACAAATGTCACTATGAATACATGCTTCGAAATAATTAAAACATGCTATTATACATAATTTTCAAGTTAACATTTAAAACAACATAACATGCCACAATTAAACATCTACTCCTCTAATGTGTTTAATAATTTCTTTAATTCTGGGTTGTCATCCAGAATAGAATGAATCTCGATAGGTGCCTCTATATCGTCTACCGATGTATTCAAGCACTGAGGAGAATGTAAAACAACACACCATGGATCATTGTTGGGGCTCTTTGCATAAAACACTTGCTTTAAGTTTTGGAATGCACAAACAAATGGCTCATCATTAACATTGTCTTTACTCTTCAACTTGGCCAAATCAACCTTAACCATGTGGGTGTCAGGATCGACCATACATGCATTCTTGTCCTCCACTCTCACCCAATCACAGTAAAATACAAGTATGCTAAAAGATATATAATCTAATAGGATAATTTGTTTTATAATCCCATAATACGTCATCTCAGCTTCTATCAAGTTTTTATCTTTCGCGCTTGCCCTGAAATGAGTTAATGCTTTATATGAAATGCCGATGTTTTGTTCCCCAATGAGTTTTAACTCATGTGTGCTTGAAGAGAACACAAAACCATTGACACGATATTGTCCAAACTTCTTGGCTACAAAACTAGGCCCATTTGCTAGACGTGCAAGCCTCGTCGATACTTCACCAGCTTTCAATAACTGAAACCAAGAAAGTATTTGCATTGTGAATATGTTGCGAAGACAGTAAATAAAAGTGAGGTATTACTGTAGTCACCTCGGAATCTACCCAATGCCTAAAGTCATTGTCTGCGCTCGCGCCTCCCTTCCTCCTCTTGGCATGCCCGCACTCATTATATTGCCTAGGCTAAAACACTAAAAATATTAATTTCTAAGGAATATAACATCGAACATATTACATTTTTGTACAAAACCCTTTAAATAAACTCACATTTTCCATTTATCTATGTCTTCATGCGTCTCGAATACATATCGAGCCACCTAGTTATATTGTGTACTTGTTAGCTTCACTACCTTACCTTTCCCCAGGGCCTCCTCATCAGCAAACTCTTCTAATTCATCAATAAAGCGTTCACGACCTCCAACGTTTGGGTTAGGCATATATTCCTTTTCATACAAGGAAGCCTCTTCCATAATGTACTCCTCAGCAATGGACCCCTCAACGTACCGTGTATTCTTAACGTAATCTTTAAAAGTTTTCATTAATCGTTCGAATGGATACATCCATCGGTACCTTACTGGTCCACATAAAAGTGCTTCATCGCACAAATGCACTAAAAGGTGGATGCTCATGTCAAAGAATGAGGGAGTAAAGTGCTTCTCCAAAACACATATAGCCTCGGCCAAAGTTTCTTTCGCTGCCATTATGTGCGTCCTGTTGACAAATTTCTCACACAATAGGGAGAAACATAAGCTAATTTGTAGAATAACCCTTCGAAGATCCTTGTGTTCCAAAAAACAATGTCCGAACAACAGAGGGATTAGTTGCATTATCACATGCCAATCATGGGACTTGCACTTTTTCAAATCTTTTGTTGCGTCGCAGATAATCCTGCGTAAGTTGGATGAGAAATTAGAAGGAACCTTTAAGCCCTATAATGTTTCTAAGAACATATTTCTTCCGTTAATGCTCAAAGTATAAGATGCAACTGGCATATGCTTTTTTCCAGTGTTTGTATCTTCTTTCAACCATAATGATCTTTTAATCTTCAAATCACGAAGATCTTCACGGGATTTTTCTCCATCCTTGGAATGAGAACCACAAATGCATGTGCTTACGAGATGATCAATGATATTTTTCTCAGCGTGCATTATGTCTATCACATGTCGCACATGATGTTCCTTCCAGTATGGAAAATCAAACATTATTGATCTCCTCGACCACGCCGTTTTCACATCAACATCATTTCTTTTACGCTTTTGGGCCAAAATTATGGGGTGTTTTCCCCTCAACTTTTGATCAGCCTTTAATGACCTTTCTTCAATTTCCAAACCAGAAAGTCTTGGTGGAGGTGGTCGCATCTCGGTGCCTTCTGGGAGAAAATTACTTTATATTGACCTGAATTTGTGACTTTGGGGAAGAAATCTCCGATGAATATGATAAAAAAGTTTACCACTTTTCTTAAGCCAGCTGGCTTCAGTCTCCTCTCCACATATAGGACAACCTAGGTAACCATGTACATTGCACCCAGATAAGGTCCCATAAGCAGGAAAATCATGAATTTCCCATATCAACATAGCTCTCAAAATGAATTCCTCCTTTTTGTATGAGTCGAATGCTCTCACACCTTCAACCCATAACTCATTCAATTCATCTATTAGTGGCGCTAAGAAAACATCAATGTCACTACCCGGTGCTTTTGGACCTGGTATCAACAATGACAAAATTGAAAACTCCTTTCTCATGCACAACGACGGGGGAAAATTTAAAGGTGTCGTAAACACAGGCCATATACTCTTATCTGTGCTCAATTTGCCAAACGGGCTAAACCCATCGGTTGAGATTCCAAGGCGAACGTTGCGTATTTCTATAGCAAAGTTCGGGTATCACTGATTTGTAGATTTCCACACAGATGAATCAATCGGATGTCACATGAGATTCTCACCCACCTCCGCTCGACCATGCCAAGTCATTGCCTCTGCTATCCAAGGTATAGTGTAAAGTCTCTTCAATCGAGGATCTAAAGGGAAATACTTTAACACCTTGTTAGGTATTTGCGTATCTACTTTCAACAAACGTTTAGTATGTACTATCATCTTTTGTTCATATCTAGGTTCCTTACATACGGGACAAGCCCGTTTGTCCTTGTGCTCCTTATAGTATAAAATGCATTCATACTTGCAGCAATGAATTGATTTGTATTTCATACCCAAACCTTTCAAATTATCCTTCATGATCGGATAATTGACTGGCAGTGTATTTTCTTTGGGGAGCAAATCTTTCGCCCAGAGGAGTATTGCCGTCACACTTTTTCCCGACAAGCCAAATTTGCTCTTTAAGTTGTGCAACCCAACCATGGCATATAACTTTGTGTGGTCGGGGTTGGAGTTATGGTATAATGGTGTTGCGGCTGCTACTTTTAACCGTATATAATCCTTAACTTGGTCCGTATCATTGCCAACATGATCCTCACATCCTAAAGCATTCCCTTTACTATCTTGCTTTTCTTGTGCTACGTGCACTTCATACGTATCATTTATGAGATCGTTTAACCTAGCATGTACTAACGGGTCACCATTTGTGTGAACGGTTTCATTGACAAGTATTTCTTCTGGAATATACTTAAATTCCCTCTCCCCATGGAAATGCTAAAACGTGTAGTCAGCTTGCATACCCCAATGAAACAAATGTACTTTTACATCTACCCCTTTCAAGCGTTTCCCATTTTTACAACGATTGCACGGGCATGGGATAATATCAGTTTCGAGATTCTTCATTGCATAATTCACAAAGTCTTTAACCCCATTAACGTATAGTTTCCCCACTCTACAACTTTCACCCATCCACTCTTTATATTATGGAAACCCCATTAATTCTACAATACAAACAAATAGAAACTCAGTAAATTATAAAACTAAATGAAGTTTGAGCTGATATTTAGAACATAATCTATGGCTTATCATTGCATTAATACTATCATTGCATTAAAACTCACAGGAAAACCCGACCAAGCACAAAACGTCAAAACTTCAACGAGCACAAAACAATGGTTATTTAATTAATTTTTAGATAAAATAAATATGAATAGTATAAAATGATTATTGAAAAAAATCTAACATATTCCCAAACAAGATAATATTCAAAAAACGAAAGAGGTTAAACGATGTGTAGATATACTCACAACAAAACAATTAGATTTGATTATATTTTGTCTAGAGAACGCTGATCATAAAGCTCGGGTAAAACTCGTAATATTAAAAATCCATTTGATTATATTTTGTCAAAAAAATATAATGTCTAGAGGTTTTGAATAATATTTTGTCAAAAAAATAACCTCAATACAATTTCTAGGGCTTATTAACATAAAATACAATTTGCATATAGATACACTCATAAACACTTATAAACAAAAATCTATACATACACATACATACACACACATGTAAACATAAATCTATATATACACATACATACACACACATATAAACAGAAATCTCTACATACACACAAATATACACACATACCCACACATAATATGAATCGAAATGCGCACACACACAATGAGAATTAAAATTAGGGCTTTAGACAGAAATTAGGGCTTTAGACAACAAAAATACCCAAAAATATACCTTCACAGTTAAGAAAAAGTCTTTAATTCTGAAAATGCGCACACACCCAACAGCAAATAAATTATGATGCCCCTTTTATCTAAATCTAACCGAAAGGATCCTTTAACATAACCAATTCATTTTGTGTTAAGAAGTCAACACTATAAACCCTAACATTCTCCAAACTCATATTTCTCCTTTTGTACAATACAGCAAACAATTTGATTGGCTAAAAACAAAATTATTAACATCATAAGTAATCAAAAGCATAACAAGACGTTACCTTTTAACGTTATTGATGAAGAACAGAGCTTCAGTTTCAAAAGAACACACACATAGAGCTCTCACCAAGACCTGAAACCCAAACGATTCCAAGATTCAATTTTTAATCAACAACTGAAACTTTAAGCATTTTAGGGTTTGCTTTCAAGATTCGGAGAGGGAGAGAGAGATCTCTGAAAATATTAAGAAAGAATAAAGACATAAATGCGCGCACACCCAATGACTTCTTCACAGATCGAAATGCGCCCACACCCAAAGTCTTTAATTCTGGCTTCACGTACTAATAGAGGTTTTGGCAAATGAAAGAGAGAGAAGAGGGCGGGAGCTCTTCACGTACAGATAGAGGGAAATTAAAGTAGGTGAAAAATTTTGTGACCGCTAATAGCAGTCACAAATTTGTGACCGCTAATAGCAGTCACAAATTGAGCATAAGATCAAAATTTGTGACTGCTGGTAGCGGTTACAAATTTATGACTGCCAATAGCAATTACAAATTAAGTCTTAGACTAAAATTTATGACCGCTAATAGCGGTCGTAAATTAAGTCTAAGACTGAAATTTGTGACTCCTCATAGCAGTTATAATTTCGTGACTGCTCATAAGAGTCATAACTTATGTATACTAATAAACTTTTGAGTGCTTGTGACAGTTATAAATTTGTGACTTCTTATAGGAGTCACAAATTAATTATATGGTAACATTTGTGACTCCCATTAGCGGTAACAAACTAATTGACTCAAATTTTTTTTAACCAATTAATTTTATCACCCCAAATGGCAGTCACAAATAATTTTGTGACTGCTCCCGGGAGTGACTAGTTTGTCACCCCTATTAGCAGTCACAAAATTAACATTTTGGTGTAGTGTAAATTCATAATTGTGTAAATAAGGTCCAGTTGATTGAGTCGGGTATTGTAGTAGGGTGAGACTACGGTAACTATATGGTGGATTATAAAGATGAGAGTTGGTGAGAAATTTAAAAAATTAATTAAGTGAAATAAATTCGTAAATCTTAAGTAGGGGCCGATTGGATGAGTCTGTGTATTTTAGCAAGTGAAGCTATGTAAATTATTTAAAGGATGTAAAATTAAATAAAATTAGAGTGAGGAAATAAACTTGTATATTATGGACTAGTGCTACAGAAGATAGGCGCGGGTTAGCCAGATTTAATTAAATTATATATATACGGTATGTGTGATAGTATATATATATACTTGTGTGCTTTAGAAATATCGGTGTTAGATATTTATGTGAATACATACCCCTCTAGTGCTATCATAGGAGGTTGCACGATTTGGGTGAATCCCCCAGCTAGTGAATGCAAGGAGAGTATAGTCCTCAGGTCATAGCGGCCGGTATTTATTTGTGTGATTTCTTTTCAAGGTGAGACGATTTGGGTATGAGTCGGTTTCACTCTCGGGGAACTATGACCGCCTCCACTACGCTTACGATTTTATTACATAATTCGGTGAGTTAACCGTCTTATGGTATGCGGATAGGATGAGTATACCTGCGGTGATAGCATTTTAGAGAAAGCATCCGATGAGTTATTACTCGGGAATGATGGTTATTATACGCGACATGTGTGTGAATGTTGTAGTATACTAGTACGTATATAATATGAGGGGTTAATCATATACGGGATAAATACATAGAGTGTGATTGTATTTTAGATATAACTACTGTGAAAGCTATATGATTAAACTGTACTTCAAATATAACTAGCGTGAACGTTATATGATTAAGTATTCTTTCAGATATAACTAGTGTGAACGTTATATGATTAAGTATTCTTTCAGATATAACTAGTGTGAACGTTATATGATTAATTAGTATTTCATATATAACGAGCGTGAATGTTATATAAATACTTAAAGTTGAAGTTTTTAAATAAGTCATCGAGTAGAACAACATATAAATCAAAGTAAGGAATACCCGGGTTAGAGTAGCAAGATGGAAAAAGGTGTACCAAGGCTAGTTAGGTGGGGTAGCATAACCAGTGGGGTTAAAAGGCAAGTAATATGTGTGCACATTAGTTGAGGGGTGAGCTATAGCTCAAGGGAGTGCGACATCGGCTTAAATATGGAAAGTGTTTTTGCATATTTTAATTTGTTTCATTTTAATTGATTGCTAAATATTTTTAAAAGGTTTTCTTGGGCTTTGACCCATGTCAAAAAATATTTCCAAAACCATTTTAGGTGTCCACTCACAAGGATGCCAAGCATAAGGATTCTGTTCTGGGATGCGTATCTGCAGTACGTGTGGAGGCTTATAGGATTCTGCTATAAACGCTTCATTCATTCATTCCTAGTGTAGGAATTTTATTCAGTATTCATTTGGGCATGTCGCCGTTCAGACTATTTCAGTACGCCAGTTTACTTGAGTTGGTGGATTCAGTTTATTGTTTTGGATTTTATTATTTGAGAACCGATGGTTTATTCGGTATCAATCATTTATATATCTGATGTGTGATTGTTTAGTATATTATTGTGGGGATGGTTTGGTTGATTAAATTTTATCTCGCATGTTGTTGAGATAAAATTGACTCCAGCTTAATTTAACATAGGTGATTAGTAATTAATAACATTTTCGATAGTGCTACTAAAAATGAACCAAATGATACCAACGTGTATTTTGATTAAGGATTTGTCACCTGTGATTAAAATAGGCGGGGTGTCAGAGATGGTATCAGAGCATCAGGTCCAAGTGTCTATAGGATATGTACGGATTTTATGTTGCATCATGGCATTCTTTGATATATAACCCTATTATTTAGACTGCTGCATTCATGTTACGTACTTGAAGATTACATTCTCCTGCTGTTGAGTATAATTGATGCGATTCATAGACGAGTTCGGTTGGGCTTCATACACTGAAAAATATAGTAAGATCAACGAGGGCCGTTAGAAGGACTGCAGGAGGAGAGGCTCAGCAGAAGCCATAAAATATTCCAGGAATGGTAACCGCAATAGAAGTCACCAAGATTATGGCCAGGTAGATGACGATAGGATAATCATTAGGGCATAGTAGCATCCCCAAGCACCGTCATAGAGGATGGTGGTGAAAATTAAGACTCACCTCGAGTAGTCGGTGAAGGGGGGGGGGGGTCAGAAAGACTCTTTTGAAGAGTCATATGTAAGAGTTTGGGGAAGAGAGGGAGTGTGATGGGCCAATGGAATGATATAATCCAAAGGCAATTTTGTAGGGGGTGTGCAGTGAAACCCATAATTAAATTTTGAGCAAAAACTATTATGCTCATAGGAGCAGCATTGTAGTGGTTGGAGTCAGTTACAAGAACCATGTAGAGATACCATTAATAACGAGGGTTTTTGGTACGGTTTGACCCCAAGTCATCTCATTAGTTGTTGATACTAGAAGGAGAAGGAGATTTCAGTAATCATTTCAGAATGGATGGACAGTAACGAGACATGAAGGAAAGTTGACTTGCTTAGAAAACTTTATATCCGACGAGGTGGATACAAAGAGTGAAAAGGGTCCGTAATTTGATAATGGATTCATGGTAGATAACAAGCGTGGATGGGGAAATCTGGCTAGGACGACTGGTGCCTATGTCATCACAGTTTTACATTTATAAGTTTATATCAACGCTTCCATGACAAGGGAGCCAAGAGAGTTGGAGAATCCAGTCGAAGGGCAAGATTGGATTTAACGGTGCTAGTAAGGCACCATAGGGGGATACCCAGTAGGGGACCCGTTTAAATAGTTTCAATTAAGGAAATTCCAACCAATTATCGGTGTTTCTAGTCGGGACAGTCATGACCAACAGTATCTTCCACAAGGTCGACAGAGCCGAGGGAACAATGCGGGTAGAAATCAGAGCTGAGACTACCAGATTCGAGATAAGGGCTACCCTGACATGGCCAGTGAGGACAGATAAAGGGGAGTGATACAGAGATGTGTCTTATGTGTGAAGAGTAGGACCACATGTATTAGTCTTATTCGCAGTGAGTTAGAGGACAGGAATGGGATGCCTAGTAGAGGCAACAGTTATAAGAAGTTTCTGGTTCGGTTGGGATAAGAATGTTATATCTAAGAACCATTTGAACCATGAGTGCTATTGGAAATTGAAAGTATGAGTTTTATCCAAAGATGAATGGGGTCTATTTTGTGTGACACGATCGAGTCACAGTAGTTCATTAAGATTAGATTCACGCGTGAAATGAGTTTAGTAGAGGTATCATTAATAGTACTATAGTTTATGTATAATTATCGTTGAGTAGCGGGGCTCTTTTTAGTTCCATTTGCAGTGAAGCGGGTGTGGACACTGAGAGGGTATACTTTAGTAGATTATCTCGTTTTGAGAGATAATATTCAACTACGATGTTATCCTAAGTATGGACTGGTTAGTATGGTTAAACAATGGTAGGAGGTTACAACAAAGCTATCTTGTTTGCTGTTCCAAGGCAGGATGTGTTATTTTTGAGATGTCTCACCTAAAAGAGGGTCGAGCTCGCGTTTATGGTATTTTTTGAAGGAGACTTTGGGGACCATAATTGTCTCGTTACATTTTATCCCAATGCGTAGGGACTTTTACTGATGTGATTCAGGGTATATCGGCTTGACCGTTAAGCAAGAAGATTTAACTCATATTTGATTAAGCATTGAGAACTTAGTGATAGTTAGATCTCTAGATCGCATGACGCCTTGAGAGACATGGGTGTGGAAAACTTGACTTATGTATCGGGGGATAGGATTTGAGGTATCTTAGTTATGTTCTTTGGACGTATGAAACTTGATGACCGATAATACTAGGAAGTAGTGTATCGGGGGGGTTCTTTATTTGAATTTCGCTTGCGAGACCGGTCACGCCTGAACCCCAGCGGATGTCGAGAGTTGAGATATGCGTTGGTCCCTAAAGCACAAGTATAGCATTTTAGTTACTACACGTATGTGCAGATAAAATCATGCACTGAGAGCTAGTATATGATAAAAGACATGTAGGGTCGAGTAGTGCTATGTAGGGAGCACTGTGGAAACTCTTACAGCACTAGCTGATGAGTGGGGCAATCTCGAGGAGAATTATATCATTTTAGTAGGGTAACTGAGGATAACCTTATTGTATAGCCACACAGGGAATGTGGGGCTGAGCTTGAGATAAGTATGTTACGTGTGAGACATGAGTGATAACTATGCTGTAGTGTGTAGGATATAGTGCGTATGGGCGCCCTAGTTAGTGTGATTTTTTGAATCATTCAGGATGAAGGAATGTGGAAATAAATGTGTTGAATGTTTGCATTTGGAGCAATTAGAACTGTAAGTTGAATGGTATGATGGACTGAAATCTGTTTACGAAAGGAGATAGTCCTACTATGTGTATATTAAGGAGAATTATCACAACCATGGTAAGTTGAAAGGTGGTCAAAGCACATGATATGTTGAGCATATGGATTGGTGTTGAGTGAGACATAGTGAAGTTATCTACAGGTGCACCATTCGAGGAAGTAAAAGGTTGGTCCGAGGTTATCAACCTGGATTTTTTTAATAGATTACTGGTTCCGGTGATGGGATGGATACGCATAGAGGTCTACAATTATATTGGGTTTGTGGAATGGATTGACCAAAACGAAATAATTGTTATTAAATTGGGGTGGCTTGTGCTATCGGGATGTATGCCCAAAATTTCATTGGAGAGAAGAAATGAATCGGAACAAGGTGTTGCCCAATATTGTTGTGATTTAGGATGAGACCCATCCGTTCCACCTCCGATAGAACGTGACAAAAGGCGATGGGGATGGAGTTACATTCTATGGTAGACATGCCAACCGTACCCGATAGGTAGACGGAAGGTGACTAGGATGTTGGAAAATATGAGAAATGCATATTCTGGACTTTTGGTAATTGAGAATATTAATTATCATTGGTAGAGATACGCGTGATATATTGTAGCAGTTTACTATCTGCATGATGCCTTATGTACAGAAATCTTGTCATCCACCCTTCGATTAGTTAAGAGCGGGGAATAACAAGCTTCTCAGACCCGAATCGATTTATGGTCCGTCGGTAAGGATTGAGTGGATCTACATCATTTTTGTGAAGTTCAGGAACGTAGTGAGAGTTACATCACCGTGAATTGAAGTTTCGAAGTATGATATGAGTGGTTAGGGATTTTTGTGGGTATCTACCTGTAAAGGGAGTCATGAGGTTCGATAAGAAAGGGAAGCTATCACCGAGGTATGTGGGACCCTTTATGGTCATTGAGAGGGTGGGACCAGTTGCATATAGACTAGGCTTACCGGAACACTTACAGATGATTCACGATGTGTTCCATGTGTCATCGCTAAAAAGGTACCAGAGGAGCTAGAGATCTTTTTGGCATGATCCGTTAGAGGGGATCGACTTACAGTCAGATACCTCATCTTAGGAGAGACTAGTGGCTATACTGGATTATAGTGAGCGTAAGCTACGGTCTAAGGTGGTACCTTTGGTTCGAGTCCAGTGGGAGCACAACAATGTTGACGAGTCGACGTGGGAGCGGGAGGAGGATATGTTAGAATGGTAACTAGAGTTATTCACCGCAGGTACATCCTAATTTTGAGGGCGAATTTCCTTTATAAGGGGGAAAGTATGAAACACCCCGTGTTTTTGAGTATTTATAATTTAATTAATTCGGGTATTTTTAAATTACACGTGTCCGTAATTTAATTGAATTAATTTTTATGAATTTATTAAAATATTAATTGAGAGAGATAATGGTTAATATTATGGAATGTAATTACAAAGTGAATAGTAATGATTATTTTACGTCTTAACGAGTGATAGTGACATGGCAGTATTTTATCTCAATCGGGAGTCGATATAGACTATATGAGGTCGAGATAGGAAATTGTTGTAGAGTGACTCGGATGGAAATTTTGAGGTCACGGTTAATTCCGAAAGGGTTGAGATACTTGGAATAGTGTACCCGAGGGTAGTAATTGGGTCCCGGGGCCTTTTAAATCATAACTGAGCCCACACGGGGGGGGGGGGGGGGGGTGGGTGTTCGGGTCATTTGGGTTTGGCCCATTAGTCTAATTATGGGATTAGGAGCTTTAAAGCTAAGTTATTGTAAATGCGATTGTGATACCAATCAAATTAATTCGCAAATTTTCAATGAAATTCAAACACACTTGTTTAATTAGGTGTCTAAATTTTAACAAACCAAATTCAATTTTATTCAGCCCCTATGCATCTACGTGTCTAAAAAAATCAATCCATCATAAAATTAAATCATGCCGTATAAATATGCTGACACACAGAAATCAGGAAAAATCCTTGAAGGGCAAAACCTTTATTTTACTATAATTGTAAATCACAGTTTACACTCTTATAATGAAATCTGCAGTAAAATTACCTTAGCAACCCTACATACACACGCAGTCTAGAATCAACAATGGTTCACACGCAGCGACACCACATCGACACGCATCATAATCTTCAGTAATGAATCCACACGCAGCGAATCAGCACGAACAACAGCTCGAAATCAACAAGATAACACCCTCAAGCACTCCCCAAAGACACATAGTCTTAAACCGTAGAGATCTCCTCCACAAAGATGAACTTGAACAAAGTTTTGATCTAGGGCTCCAAAATGTTTCACAAAAGTAATTGGAATTTTTTGTTTGAATCAAACATGATTTTAGAACTCAAAAAATATGAAGACTTGATGTATTTGGTCTCTCAAAAACGTTTCTCAAAGTCTTAGAAAAATACACCACCGAAATTCCCTTTTATAAGACATTTAAGAAAACTGAGTCGGTGGAAAAATCTGCAGCAAACTGATCAGGGAAGACAACATCGGATCGGTCCGGTCAAATCGGATCAGTTCGTTTTATCTTGAAATTGGATCGGTGAGGTAGTTAAAACTTGGCAGAGACTTTGGTCATACCAGATCGGTTCGTTTTTGAAAATAATTGGTCCGATCCAGTTAAATTAAAATTTTATCTTTGATTCCCTTTTCAAAAAAAACTCGCCCCGAGTTTATAAAAACATTTTAGAAAATATCCCAATACTTAAAATGAAATATTAAAGAACTTAAACTCAAACTTTACCAAAGTTAATCTCGTCGAGGCTTGACGTGAATGTTGAAGAACCTAAATTATTCGGATCTATCTTGACGTGAATGTGAGCTTGAACTTCAATGGCGGTGTAGCGGTATACGGCATACTAAATGGTAATGGACAAAAATGTCCTTACAAATCTCCCCATGTCTATGCCGATAAAAAATAAAAACTTCCGAATTATCAATATTACCCTCCCATGAACCCAAAAGTGAAAAGGTAAAATGTGTAAGTCTTCAACTTTTCGCTTCAAATCTTCAACAACACATCTCAAAGCTTTTTTCATTAGGGTGTGCCATATGATCATCAATCTTCGTACTTACACACATGAGACAAAGCAAAATACCTTCGTGAAACATTGAGTTTGAAATGAGATATAAGCATGAATATCAATTAAGACAAAATTCAAATCTCCATAAAGCAAGAAACTCCCCCATAAAATGATAATTCTTTCTCCCTCACTAAAAAATGTTCACCTTCTTTTTTTTTTCAAAATTTTTCAATTTTGCAAAGCAAAAACAATATACAATAAAACACACCATGTATTTTCACTAAGATAACCAAATCGTGGATATGGAATGCATGGGTGTGAACATATCCGATAAGAAAATCAACTAAATCATGCCACGTGTGCACGATGCATATGTGTACTCCTAACGAACAAAATAGTGTAAAAATTATTGAATTTAGATGACATTGTCTTAATCATATCAACGAATCAAATTCAAAGTGATTTCCACACCAATAACGTCCAAAATAATGTAATGCTTTTTCAAGACTTTTTTAAGGACGTGCAAACTCGTTTAAAGGATCCAACCAAACTCCCTCAAAAATAACATATCATTTTGTTGTTCTTTTGATGATATCAAACTAAATGCTAAATGACCCATATTTGGCATATGTATCTTTTTATTGCCTTTAAATTTTCCTTTTGGGGCTCTTTCAAACCTCTTTGGACCCTGGATAATTTTCAAATCCTCACTTTTCTAGGTCCAATTTAAACGGTGGCTTAATCGCAAAGGATAAATGAGTACCTTTCGTATCCCTTCACCGTTTTTAAAAATAAAACACACAAATCCTCAAAAAAATTTCTAAATGCACACCTTTTATTTTCTTGTTTTATCGCATTTGGTTCGTTTTATAGACACAATTGAGATGAAAACACATAACCAACCTGTGATTTGACAAGAACGATATTCAAACAAATTCGTGCTCGTGTGCATCAAAGGACAAAGTGAGTCAACAATGTAGGTAATAACGCTTAATTACATCTTAATAACTCCAAACATTATAAAGCACGTGAATGGCATGACTTATTGTCTCAAAAAACTATCAAAATGTCACATGAATATGGAATGAAATTGTGATTTGGCCATCCTAAATTTCCATTCATATACGGTGCAAACAAAATACAAAAATCTTTTTGGATTTTTCAAAAATTTATCAAAATACAATCTTTTTGTATCTTTCAATTTTTTTTCTAAAACAAAAATCTTTTTGTTTTTTCAAAAAATAAATACACAAATGATTCAAACTAGAAATAAGCACAGTATATCATCATGAAAATCATCCTATGCTATCAAACAAGTCAAACCTCATCCATTAGGTGCGGAGGAGTTCTTCAAAGATGATGACATCTTTTGAAACAACTCCATCAAGTCATGACAAGTTTTGACTAAAAACTTTTCTTGCTCTCGAATATGTGAAAACTCTCAATCATCATGTGCAAGCAAAGTATCATGGGTGGGTGCATGTGCGCGGACATGTGTAGTGGCATAACGTGACACGTAACCCAATTTAAAGCAAAATTCCCTAAGGTGTCCTCTATTTTTGAAATGGGAGAAAACATAAACCAGTCTAGGGACACCTCTCTCAAAAACTCTAGGACGTGTTCTCCTAACGGGACGCCTAGGTGAGTTGGGTTGAGGACCATGTGAATCTCTCACTAAAGTGGGAACCGGCTCAGGTTCAACAAAAGAAGTGGATGCACCGTCATGACCTTTTCCTAAACTCTTACCACCACCTACAGTGGGATTGAGAACCATCTTTTCAACTTTCTTAGATGCGTTCTCTAAAGGGACTTTGACCTCCCGGGCACATTCGAGATCACTCTCGAGTTGGGATACACGTGTCATCAGACTAGACACCGTGTCGGTCAAGTCACACTTTTCCCTCCTTAAAACTTCCTTCTCTCTTTCCAAATCTTAAACCCGACAACCTAAGTCTCTATTATACCTCTTCGTTTCTAGGGTCTCGGTGTACAAATCCCTATAAATTTTTTGGAGCTCACTTTCATCTCCACTTTCACACTCGCTCTCACTTGAAACACTCAAATCATCCTCGGGGGTCTCAACCTCATCGCTCACACGACTAGATAAAAATGCAACAAACTTACCATTTGATGATCCATCCCTTGACTCATCTTCCTCACTATCACTAAGAGTGGTAGGCATGGTTACTTTCTTCCCTTTTCTCTTAAGTCAAGTGAGACACTCAAACGGCTTATGCCCTTTACCTTTACAATAAAAACAAGTCACATTTTTCAAATCTTCCTCACTCTCTTTCTCTTTCCTATCACTCTCTTTGGTCTTTTAATTCTTTTTTTGAAAATATCTCTTTTTGTTGGAAGAATTTTCTTTAGACATTTTGAGAAACTTTTTAAAAATTTTCGCAAAGAGGGCCATATCATCAAAATAAAAACTCCTTCAGAATCGGAGTCACATGCACTCTCTTTCTTTTTCTTCTCTCTCCTTCTAGAAGCATCCTCACTCGATCTCGACTGCGTCCTAAGTGCAATCCCCTTATCCTTAGGCTTAACTGTTTGGGGAAACATATCTAACTCGTAAGCCCCTACTAATTCTTGCAACTTAAGTGTGATCAAATTCCCCATCGAGTTTAGACACTAACTTTTGGAATAAAACACTTTGGGAGTAATCTTAAAATCTTTTTAACGACACGCGTGTTATCAATCACCTCACCCAAATTAAAACAGGTGTTAACATTGTTCGACAAACGTGCATAAAAATCATCAAAGTATTCAGACTCAGACATCGTGATGGTCTCAAATTGGGTAGCCAGATTTTATAATTTTGACTCTTTAACCGCGTTCGTACCCTCGTGTGTCAATTATAAAACATCCCAAGCCTCTTTAGACGTGATGCACGTCATAATTCGGCAAAACTCGTCGGGAGTGACGGTTTCAGAAATAGCACTCAAACCACGGGAATTAAAGGTAGACAATTCAAAATCATCCTCAGTCCAGTTCGACACATGTTTTAAAGCGGTAACATTATTAGCAGTGACGGTGGGGGGAGTCCAACCATTTTCAACCAATAACAAAACACGCTCATCAATTGCTTTAAGTGCGGATTTCATACGGCCTTTCCAGTAGGCATAATTATTTTCTTCAAATATGAGCACCTTATTAAATGAGCATTCCATTGAAAAAATTACGAGTTTTTCAAAAACTAAATTTTAAAAAATCAATATCACAAAATTTTGCGAAAAACTAGGAATACTCAATAAATTAGAGTAACCTGCTCTGATACCAATTTGTAAATGCGGTTGTGATACCAATCAAATTAATTCGTAAATTTTCAATGAAATTCAAACACACTTATTTAATTAGGTGTCTAAATTTTAACAAACCAAATTCAATTTTATTCAGCCCCTATGCATCTACGTGTCCAAACAAATCAGTCCATCATAAAATTAAATCATGCGATATAACTATAATTATAAATCACTGTTTACTATAAGTATAATTATAAATCACTATAAGTATAATTGTAAATCACTATAACTGTAAATCACTATAAGTATAATTGTAAATCATTGTTTACTATAAGTATAATTGTAAATCATTGTAAATAACAATAAGTATTTCACTATAATTGTAAATCACAGTTTACACTCTTACAATGAAATTTGCAGTAAGACTACCTCAGCGACCCTACATAGACATGCTGTCTAGAATCAACAATGGTTCACATGTAGTGACACCATATGGACACACAACCCAATCTTCAACAATGAATCCACACGCAACGAATTAACACGAACCGCAGCTCGAAATCAGCAAGAGAACACCCTCAATCACTCCCCAAAGACCCGCAGCCTTAAACTGTAGGGATCTCTGATCAAGCGTGAAAAGTAGCGCGTGTCAAACAATGATCGTTGTTTTCTATTCACCGCCTTAATACAAAAACGTAAACTTATGACTACACTCAACAGGTGAGTATAGCGACCAAGTCCGGGTATCGAAAATCCACAGAGACGAGTTGTTAGAATTTAATTGGTTTATTATTCCTAAAATAAAAGTGTAAAAGACAATTGTTAACAAAATAAGAGATAAATAAATGAACAGATTATACTAGGCGAGTGTATTTAAACTAAAATTAACAAAGCGAATAAAAACTATAGGTTGTGTAAAAAATCCCTCATCCCGATTTAATTAGTATAAAATGGTTACAAGGGTTCATGAATTATTAAGACCGCGTCTCATTTCGCTAATTAATTAAATCAAGAGTTGTCACACCCCTAAATTCGCATAAAAGATTAATAAGATTTTGGGGTCAATAAATACCCTGAAAATTACGCACGTAAGGTCATAAATATGGAGCATACATGATATACCCCGTTAAATCTCCTAGGCATAATAACTAGGACAACACACTCGAAATAAATATATAAACTCCATCACCAAAGCAAAGCAACACGTCAACCCTAGGTGAGTTCATTCCGACACAACCTAATTTAAATTAGCCGTTAAATATATTAAATGACATTAAATAAATTAACTAATTAATTAAAGCACACTAATTAAATTGAACTAGGCTAGAATAAATGACAAAGCATGAAAAATAAGGAACAAAGCTTAAATAAGGGAAGAAGAAGATGAATAGTGTCCACTTACATAAATGGGTGTCAAACTACCAAGAAATGGAGGATAGGGGTTTATCTCCTTAAAATCCCCCCAAAAGTCTAAACCCTAGAACTAAAATGAAAATGGGACTAAAACTAAGAATTTACATGATATCTTCAAAAATAAACCAAGTCTCCTATTTATACTAAGTTACAATAAGGAATAAAGAGAAAAAGAAAAAGAAAAAGAAAAAGAAAAAGAAAAAGAAAAAGAAAAAGAAAAAGAAAAAGAAATAAAAAAAAGGAAAAGTCTCTTAATTAGGAGAGGAAAGAAAAAGAAAAAATAAATAAATAAGAGAAAAGGGAAAAGCTGGCAAAAAAATAGGAGGAAATAGAACACTGGTCGACCGGGGGTGGTGACCGGTCGACCACGCCAAAGGGGAGGCAGCACTGGAAAATTCTCACGGCAAAAACACATTCAGTGGTCGACTGCCGGAACGTGGCCGATCGACCGCGTACAACAGCTCCAACCATGCATTTCCGACATCAAACCGAGACCAAGAGAAAGTGACCCAAAACCTCCATACCCATGGAGTTGCAAACCAAAACAAAAATCAAAACCTCCAATAATGGTGATCCAAGCCCCAATCCACATGCGATTTCAAAGCTCCAGAATCGTGTGTGGCCAAGGAAATAAAAAACTCCTCCATAAAATGCAAAGACCCATTTCCACCATTAATGGCCAAACCCTAAGCTTCAAACATGGACAAAGAGACCCATTTACGCGTGTGAACCAAAATCGAGCTCTAATTTCGAACCAAAGTCATCAATTTGGGACGAACCCAAAACCCGAGCAAAACCCAAATCGCTATCTTCATTTGCTGTAAAAAAACGTTTTGGGGACATAGATGGAATTATAGGATTTGTTATTAAAGTAGAAAAGGGACACGAGGGTAATTAATTAAATTATTAATGAATCTCTTATAATTCTTTCCGATTAAAGGTCCGTGTTTCCTTCGTTCGGACTCCGATTCGAGCACCATTCATGGCCAAGTGAAGCTTAGCCCAAGAGCTACAACTTCCGTGGAGACTTCGGGAAAAAATCCCGAAGTGTGAAATTACCAAAATGCCGCCAAACGTTCGAATCGCGACGAAACTTAATCAGAACGCGCTCAAACTTTATACTAAGCACCGTAACACCTATAAAAGCTCAATAATACCTCAAATAACATGTTAGCATATAAAACGGAGGTTTTCTAGTTATCAAGCATAATTATAGCAATTACGGTACCCGAGGAGGCTAAAATGCCTAAGTTCGAGGGTAATTAAATGCATAATTCGATACGAATCACACCCCCTAACTTACACATTGCTAGTCCCTAGTAATGAAATTTAAAGCAAGAAGAACTATAAGAAAAACACAACATGTGTATATACATCAAAATATAAATTCCACTTTCGTAGGGAACACGATTGCATTTAGCATATGTAATAAGTTGTTAAATCCCTAGGTTACCCTAGTGGACGAGTGTCGTCTCGTGAGGGTTTTCAGGGATGAAACCCACAAACATCTCATGGTTTCCTCAAAATATGCCCAATCACAACATGCGACAAGCCCAACAACAGCGAACAAGATTTCATACGCATTATTAGCAAAGTGAATGAATTCAAACAAAAGTCCAAATCATTAACATTATAGAATGCACTTCATAGAATTGAAACCTTAAAATGTGGGAGGGGAGCGAGCACATGCGAAGTGTGATTTGGCAAAAACTTATATAAGCCGGATACTAAATAATGCAAGCATACATTCAATCCTCACGGGCATTACACTCATCAAGTGAATTCACTCAAAACAGGGAGTTAACATGTAGAACATGCAGGCATACAGAGTAAATGTAAATGGAAACTAGGTCGCACACATGTCACAAATGAAGAACTCTATATATAAAATGAAAAATTGTAATCTCAATGAAGGATACCGCTCATTAAAGGAGGTGAAATGTATTTTCATAGATTATCAAAACTATTATGACTTTTAAATTAAACACTTTAAGATCACATAGGACTTGTATAGGGTTGTAATGTAGGCTAGGCTAGGGTACGAAATGAAGGATATATATATGTACGGATTCAAAGTGTTCGGAAATGAAAACTCGAAATAATGGAAAAATGTGGGAAATTCCAAAATTGGAAAACAAGTTCCATAAAAGGCGTTGAATATATCATCGGGGAGAGTAATCAAAGCTTATTGAACACTATACACAACATTTACAACTTTCTCTTTCTTTTCTTTTGTTTTTTTTCTCATGTTTTTCTTTTTCTTTCTCTTTTTTCTTCACTTTTTTTTTCACATCTCTTTTTCTTTACTTTTCAAACTCTCATATGCCTAAATTGCAACTGCAACACAACCACAACATTCAATCCCAAGTAACATTCCAAACAAAAGTATGGAAAGTGTATAAATGGTTTAAAACTCTAATTCGGAGTTGGTTATAGGATTGGGGTTATGAAACGAAAGGCTATTATGTAGGCTCAAAGGGATTAATGAGGGAAAATATTTAAGGGTGAGGTCAAGGCTAATATGGGTGATATAACAAAGAATGCCTATGATCATTTCCAAAAGTTTACGCAATTCTCGGGTCAAAAAAATATATGAAAATCATTATCAAGTAACACATTTCAAGTATGAACTCAATTAATGAACGATCAAATGAAAGAATAGAGAGATTACCAACGAATTCAACGTTTTCAAAGAGGAAAGAATAGTGTATACACTCACAAACGACGAAAGGTACAAAGCTTACTCGGTGTAAGTATATACAATGCAACAAAAGATTATCGAGTCATAAAAATCTTAAACCAAATCAATAAAACAAGAAAAACACATGTGCCCATGGGATTAAAGTTTAATTCATGAAGTTATTCATAATATCAATAATTGGAGGACTAAAGTCTAATAACTTCTAAAATCGAGAACATGCATCATTGGGTTGTCTATTGGATCGGGCAATTATTGAAATTTATCATCGGAAACAAAGGCAAAATGACCAAAAAAGGAGAAAGAGGAAAGAAAATCTTTTTGAAATTTTCAATTTTTCTAAGAAAAGCATATTAAGTAACTAACATGTGAGCAAAAACATGGACTAAACAAAGAAATGGATAGAATATCTCACACCCCCTAACTTAAAACCTGACATTGTCCTCAATGTGAATTAAGAACCAAGTTAAAGAGAGGAAAAGTGCGATATTATCAAAAATTGGAGCGATCCGCATAAGAACAAGTCCAAAGAATCTACAAACAAGTTAGTACCGAGCATAGCGAAAACAAATAACAAAAAGTTAACTAATTACACTAGACTAAATTAAAAAGGAAAGAAAAAATAAAAAAAAGAATAAAAAGCTAACTATATACAACCTAATATTTAGGCTTCACACTAACTATACACTAGAAGTCTAAATAGTTGAGGGTCCACTGTAAAAACGATTTGACTTTGGAGCCCTCACTCTCAAGCATACTTTCCAAAAAATATGAATTTCGTTTGAAAAACGGAAGGCATGTGTAAGGCGAAAGAAATGAACCATCGCCAATTAAAAGTTTTGGAGGGATGATGGGAGATTTGGATTGAACGGGTGAAAAAAACATGTGGGGACCGAGAAAAGCAGAATATCCTCCCAAAGATTTAGCAAGTGTAATAGGAGGTGGCACACATGAGGGCAAAGATGCCATCGTGGAAATCAACTCGAGCAAGTACTCCTCGTCGGTGAAAGGGTTGCACGTTTTAAAGTTCGGTACCGATTCATAGGGTACTTCTGAAGGTGTGATAATAGAGAAAGAAAAGGGGGAGGAAAGAAATTCAAACTCAAGAGATGAGTTATCATCACTCAAAGTTGGAATTTCAAAAGAGATAGGATCATTTTAAATGAAACTTTCTTCTTTGCGATCCAAAGAAGAAATCATCTCATTGCAAATGGATACTACATCCGTTTCATCCTCGCTTTCAATATCTATTAAGCGATGGGCCAAGTGAAGAATGGTTTATTCCAAAGTAGGCACAAAATCCTCATTTGGTTCAAAACATTCCTCGACTTCAAAAGTCTCGAAAGAGAAATCATCGTCGGATTCGAATAATAAATCCAAGTCTTGCTCCCAACAACAATTTTCGTCCCGATGACGTTTTTCATACCTCTCGTTCTCAAGCATGAGCAAACCCTCGCCGGAAGTCATAGGCCGAGGTGCGGATTCTTGAAAATGAGGAGTTTGAAAATCATTATCGACACTAAAGTTAAACTCATTATTATAGGAATTTTGAAAACTATTGCAATTCATTTCAAAATTCCTATTATAAGGAATTAGAGGCCCAAAATCATTATCATACTCCTCAAAATACACGCACTCCAAAGCTTGACTTTTGTAATACTCACCTAAAGTCATTTTAGATGTTGCAATTTTTTGGGACTCTAAGTATTGACAAAAAGTCAAAGGTTTGCGAGAATTATCATAATGATTACCGAAAGAATTGGAATAAGACATGCTTACCCCAAAAATGGCTCGAAGTGGCGAATTCCACAAAGTAGATGCGCGCGCGATGAATTCAAGCGTTTCTTAGCGCTCAAATGAAGAAGTCCTACAAAAATATTAGGCAAAGAATACAGATAGAAAGAAAATACTATGAAATACTAAATCAAATAAAGTCTAAAATAAACTCATCTCCGGCAACGACGCCATTTTGATCAAGCGTGAAAAGTTGCGCGTGTCAAACGATGATCGTTGTTTTCTATTCACCGCCTTAATACAAAAACTTAAACTTATGACTACACTCAACAGGTGAGTATAGAGACCAAGTCCGGGTATCGAAAATCCACAGAGATGAGTTGTTAGAATTTAATTGGTTTATTATTCCTAAAGTAAAAGTGTAAAAGATAATTGCTAACAAAATAAAAGATAAATAAAGGAACAGATTATACTAGGCGAGTGTATTTAAACTAAAATTAACAAAGTGAATAAAAACTATAGGTTGCGTCAAAAATCCCTCACCCCGAGTTAATTAGTATAAAATGGTTACAAGGGATTACAAATTATTAAGATCGTGTCTCGTTTCGTCAATTAATTAAATCAAGAGTTGTCACACCCCTAAATTCGCATAAAAGATTAATAAGATTTTGGCGTCAATAAATACCCCGAAAATTACGCACGCTAGGTCGTAAATACAGAGCATACATGATATACCCCGTTAAATCTCCTAGGCTTAATAACTAGGACAACACACTCGAAATAAATATGTAAACTTCATCACCAAAGCAGAGCAACACGTTAACCCTAGGTGAGGAAGCTTTCATCTACAATCGACAATCCGAATTCCAAGATGGCTTCAACAATCATGCGCAACAAGGACAAATTTAGTAAATGTGTTTTAGTACCAATTACATTTTGCATAAAAAGTGTTGGGATATTTTTGTGAAAGGTAAAATATTTTTACATTTATGAAAAATAATTTTTGAAAAGAATTTTAAATGATTTTAATCATAAAAGTTTTGGATAAAGGTTTCTGATCTCGAAAACAGTCTTAAGTTTCGAAGTGTCCAAGATTTGTAAAAGACTGAAGCTTTTTGGGAAATGTGTATGATGCCGTTCGAATGACATCATATCTCGTTCAAACGAGATCAGATCTCGCTCCAACGACGTCGTTTCTCGTTCAAACGAGATGTTTAATTCTGACACGTCACCACCTTAAATGTTATTCTATATAGGGTGTCAGGCTTCTGAATTTCGAGTGGAGAAAACATTGGTTTTAATAGAATACGATTTTAGTGTTTTTGGTTTATTCTCCATCTTTTTGAGGGTTCAAAACTTTGTTTTTACAATTCACAAATCCCAAACTTTTTGTGTGAGTTGTTTGTGGAACCCAAAGCATATTTTTGCTGGGAGTTTTGCTGCTGAATCATAGATGCCTTGGGAAGGTATTGGGCTGACTATAGGTGCCACTTGCGGGAGGTACTGGGTTGATTGACTGCGTGTCACAGGGAGTGTTGGGTGTTCCTGAGATGACGACTACGAACCAACACCTGCGGGTATTTCGTAAGTCAAATTTATTTTCGCTGTAATCCGATTGTAAACCGCCCCTTTACAAATTATAGTTGAAATAAAAGGTTTTTACCCTACGGGGATTTTTTCCTGAAATCTGTTTTTGTCCGCTTATTCATTGCTTGATATAATATGAGATTTGAATTGACACGTAGATGCATGATTAGGGGTTGATTTAATTGGTGTTTGGTTTGAGCAATTTTAGACATCCAATTAAATAAGTTTAAGTTGAAAATTGCGTATATATTTGAATCATTATCGCACACGACATTTTTAGATGATTTGAATTTTTTGGTTGTCTTCCATCATACTACAAAGGTTCATTAAAATATGAAATAATTTTTTTCTCAATGCCTATCAGCGTTTATTAGGGGCATAAGAAATTGTCGCCAGAAACATTTCAAAATTTAAGGTTTACAACTTTAAAGAACGAGCAATTTTAGCAACGAAAAAAACGTAATAAATACATGAATATAAGAAGACATAAACAAATTCAAAGGCATAATAAAAATGTCAAATAAACTTTTATACACAAAACGATATCATATTCATCGACATATAATAAAAAAATGTCGTAAAACATTACTTAATGTCCCAAATATAATTTAATTTATTCAACTTACATGTGTTGAAACATATATAAATGATAATTTTATGATCCAAATGCATCCTACAATACCCCGTGTTAATAAAGAAATTTAGATGACCTAATTAACAATTTTTCATGAAGACTTTAATCTCATACATGAATTGTCAATTATACATCTAATTTTTCCTTTGAGCAGAAAAGTTGTTATCTGATATAGATCTTCTAACTTTAGGATCTTTGAACTATATGATCTTCGCAAATTAAATTAAGGATAAGATCAGGAAACATACCTTGATCCAATTTTTTGTGAAAAGAAACTGTAATACCCCATACTTTTATAGATATTTGAATTACATATGTGGGTGTAATTTGGTAATTGGAGGAAATTACTGTGAATACTAATTTTGAAATTTATGAATATAATTTGATGAATTTGAGAATTTAAAGTGAGTAGTAAATATTATTTTGCAAGTGTCGAATTAAAATTTACATGGGTTATATTTTCTTACGGGACTAAGTAAATGAGTTGGATTATTTTTTTATGTCGGAGTTGGGTAAAGTGACAAAGGATATTATTTTAATTGGAGAATACGCGTGTTGAGAAGTGTTAGGTCTGATTAGTGATTTTTAATTAAGTAACTCGGATGGAGATTTTGAGCGTACGGTTGGTTTCAGAATGGTCGAGATAGTCAAAATAGAGTATCCGGGGGCAATATTTAGTTTCCAGAGATTTTTGGACTAGTAGGGACTCACAATTGAGTAAACGAGTCATTTTTGGGTTTATAAGGGACAAGCTTTTATTTCTCTATTATAAGTCGCGAGAGAGAGGAAGAGAAAGAAATAAATAGATAGAAAAGAAGAAGGAAAGAAAGGAAGAGGAGAAAGGAAGAGAGAAAAGGGGATTCCGGGCCAAACTCCGCAGGATTCGACTCGAGGTCGTCGGATTTTATCCACGAGGCAAGTGTTTACTTGCTTTATTCATTTGTGTGTATCTCATATCATAGTTGATAATGAAAATTATGATTTTGGGTTGGGATTCTTGAATAAAAATGGGGTTTTATGAAATGAACTAATAGAAATTGATGTGGTAATTGCCCCACAAGAAATCTAAGCTTGAATGGATGAAAATGGTGTAGTTTTTGTGAGAAATGAATTTAATGGAGTTAGGGTTATATTCTTGAGTGGTTTGATTAATTCCATCAAATTAATGTTGTGTTGGTTAAAATTATATGTGTATATGATAATATTGTTGGTTGGTGAAGTGAAAAACCATAAATCTTAGATTGATTGGGTATTGGTTTGATTTGGAGTTGGAGAAGATGAAGAATAGTAACTAAGCGTCCTTTCCAAATCTATTCGGCCAGGAAGTGAATCGATTTGGCTCTTGGTCAAAAAATGAAATTTATAGATCTTTTCAATACGGTCGCATGGACGCCAACCGCGTATTTTTCTGATTTTTTTGAATTGGTAATGATTTTTCTACGGAAGGGTGTCCGAGGTCAAAATCGTTAATCAGAAATCAAACCTGACATTGGGAGAAAACAATTGACGTATTGTTAACTCGAGATGACTTCTAGTGTTAAACCCATGTTAATGGTGTGTAGAAAGGATGAGAAATGGGAAGAAATGAAAAACTAGGGTTTAAATCTAAGAGAAATGGTTTAATACCATAAATTAATTGATGTGTTAGTTATAAATCAGTGTTAGGATGATTATAGTGTTGTTGGTTGAGATTAGAAATCACAAAATTGAGAACGGTTGATATTTGTGTATTTTGGAGAAGATGAAATCGCCCAAACAATTAGCTCCGAACAGGTCGAATCGATTTGGGTCTAGATCGAATCAATTCGCATAAGGGGACCGATAAGGCTGTCTAAGGCCAAATCGATTCGGATTGAGACCGAATCGATTCACCTTTGAGAACCTGCTTGCAGAACACTTTTCGAATTGTTTCGGATTGAGACCGAATCGATTCGCTATTCCGAATCGATTCGCATTAGGGGAGAATCGATTCGCCCTTGCTGAATTTGACAGTTTTCTTCCCTCAAGCGCATGGGGAGTTAAATTATAACTTGGAGATTATTATAGGGGATTCTAGATGTGATATTAGGACTCCCAGATGACAGAATTAATATGGGATATATATTATATATACGGAAGTTCTTACAGTATATATATGATATGATATGAATATAAATATATCTGTATGTGACTGGTATATTTGTACTTTAGAGGTTGGTTCTACAGGCTTCCCCGGGCATAGGGATTAACCGCCAGATGATATATTTTCTCTAGTGCTATCCAGGGAGGTTGTACGATGTGGGTGAATCCCATGGCTTGAGGAGCAGGGAGAGTATATCCCAAGTCATATCATCCCGCATACGAATGCGATATTTTTATTACACTTTCAGGAGGGAATGTGACCGCCTCCACCGTTTAGATTTCTACCATGACCATTAGTGAGTCTGGCTTGGTATCGTGGTTGATTGAGTAAACCCGGATGTGGATTGGCACTTGAGTCTGCATCCTCAAGTTATAGCTCAGTGGGATGGTTATTATACTTATGATTGTAATAGGTATAATTATACTTGTTATGTATAGTATATTGCTTGTATATGAAGACGAGATATCGTATAGCTTTGACTTGTGTAAACAACAAAATGAATAAGGGTTTATTGTTCTTCCGAGTGACTTATATCCTAATTAATACACTGTAAATCGTATATTAAAATGAGAATTATATATATACGACACTTTATATACTAAAGTGAATAGGGTAATTTAAACTAGTGAAAGTTACAGATTATGAATGATATAATTGTATATATATAGAAACGAGAACTATATATATAGCACATGGATGATGATAGCAACTAAAAGCTTATGTAATAACTTACAGTATAACCTATATTATATCATGCAAGGTAGGTAATAGTTAGGAGGATTTAGAAGATGGGTGGAAGAGATTAGTTAGGTAGGGTAGCTTAAGTAGGTTGTTAAATGTATGGGATAGGTGTGCACTATTAGAAGAGGGGTGAGGTGTATCTCATGAGTGTGCGATACCAGTTTAAATATGAGAGATCTCATATTTTAAAATATAGATTTTAATCACTTGCTAAACATTTTCAAAACTCGGGTTCTGACCCGTTTCTCTATTTTCCCCTCTCTTGCTATATATGTATATATATTAGGTGTCCTGACACAGGGACGCCTGCATGATGATTCTTTCGAGTCGGACGTTTGCTGCAGCAGCTGTGGATGCAAGCAGGTTTATTGTAGAAGCTTTTATCCTTGAGATATAGATAGGAGGTATTGTAGCAACATTCGGGCCGATAGCCCAATTGTACTAATTTATGCTTTTATCGCCTTTTAGTGCGACATTTGATTTGGTTCTACTATGTTGTTCCGAGTGTTCGGTTATTTTATTTCATTTCAGTTTTGTGTATATAAACTGTTGTGATTTTTTTACTTGGTTGGTTTGATTAAAAAGATTATTTAAATAAAATTTTAATGCCAGCTTAATAAGTTATTAGTAATTAAATTGGTTTTCGACAGTGATGGTGAAGATGAATCATATGAGACTCCTATTTTAATTTGGTATATGATTGATCACCCGGTATTTTATTAGGCGGGGTGTCACAAAAACTAGCAAAATGGCCCTCCAATTGAATTAAAAAATAACCTCAACTTGAAACCAAAAATTGCCTCCACTTACTTTCGAAAATTGCACTAGTTGAATCTAAAGTTGTCTTTAGGGAATTGGTGTTTATCTCCCTTAGCCAAATTTATTTATATTGCATTTTGGCTATTAAAGCGTGGAAATCAAGCACTTATTTATGGCAGGTAGATGACTCAATCTCCAACAATCATTCATTGTTAACCCTCCATCCAGTAACTAATCAAAAGTTATATTAATTTAGAATTTAAAATAAAATGGTAATTTTAATGGACCAAAAAATGAAATTAATTCTTTCTATTCAGAAGAAACCATTAATAAACCAAAATCATCTAAAATTTATAGATTTATAATTAATTAGAATTTTTATTTCTAATGGGGATTGCTCCTTTGGAATAAAATTATCTTTTTTTTTATCATTTAAAATACATAAAAAAAGGGAGGATGTGATGTGTACCTAGGAAAAGTGGGTGAATTTAAAGAAAGAAAAAGGGAAAAGCAAGCATACTCCTTATGATATCTAAAATTCAGAACAATGAGTTCAATCCTCTGTGCTCACACAAAGTTTTTAGTTTGGACATTCGTACTTCCTTTTCCATGAACCGCAATTATTAGTTTGGATTAATATATGAAACTATTATGAAATGTGTATTTTTACATGACAGTTTAAAAAAAGTAATGTAAAAGAGTGCTAATTAATATTTAATGATAGTTTTTAAGAAAATTTTCATGATAGTAATAGCACCATAATTTTATTGACATTTTTGTGTAAATAGTCATAAAGAAAATTTTAATAACAATTATGTAAGGGTCATTTTCTTGTAGTGCCCAATGCCTAAATGGTAAGAACTATTGTACCCAACTCCTAAACGACCCTTTACTATTTTAAAAAAATTACATAACATACCTTTCTCTCTTTACTCTTTACTTTTGTGGTACATATTTTCATGATATTGGAGTGATCCCCACGATGGATAGGATTGATAATTTCCCCTTTGGGACTTGTATTTACACAACAAGCCTTGGAGGAAGAGTCATTTCTTAAACATTGTGAAGTATGGGTTTAATCAATTTTTTTAAATTTATAATCAACTAATTGTACGTGGAGTATAAGTTTGTTTGAGCATGTTTTTATGTTAGAATAAGAATGATTTATATATATACCATAATACTTGATTCCCATCCAAACCCAACCACGTATGATATCCAATCCACTAAATTACTCTAATCTGTAAATAACTTTCCATATGGGATCAGTCCATACCCTCGTGAATGTGTTGTTAATATTTTACGTAGACCCTCATGAATTTGATGTTTAGTAGGTGTACAGTGTATTCATGTTGTAATATCCTCAACAACTAATATGGTTAACCTTAACAACCATTAATTAAAAGTTAGAGTCCCTATTTAATTCCTACTTGTCAACCGAAACTGTGTGTACGTGGCATCTTTTGCACTTATGGATTCTTCTTCTTTTCTAGATTTTATCTCTCATACTAAAAAGATATCTATAATATCATAGTGTATAAAAGAGATAATATTAGAGGAGAGAATAGTGTAGGGGTCGAATGGACAAGCGACACTGCCTTTGTGATTAGTAAAAGTGGCATAATGATTAGTAATGCACATTATTTGACAAATAATCTTGCTGAGTTACATGAAGTATGTAATAATATTATTTGTTTACTAACTAAATTTGCTTATTTCATTAGCCAAATAATGTAAAGTTAATATATCTAATATCTAAGTAATGTTACATTATAGATAGAGTTTAAGAGAGAAATTGTCGAATCATCTTTCGAAGTACCTCAAAACCATAAGGTGTTATCTGTCAAGGATTCCCCATAAGGGAACATGAAAACTTAAAAGTTTAAAAACATGACTTGAAAGACCTTGCCATCCTTAATCTAGGATTATTGGAATAACAATCATATTTACAACTCGGTGATGCAAGAAACCTGCAGGAACTGGACATATTGATGTTAGCTAAATTTTCAAATGGACTCCTTCATTACTGAAAGGGGCACTTGTCAATAAAGAATAAAATTGAAACTAATACAACGGAAGGCTTAATTATATATGGTTTCAAAACTTAATTGTTAGTAATGCTAGACAGTCAGGTGGTCCAATCTTTAAGAAAGAGGTTGTTGTTGGAGTGTATACTATTAAAATTCTTACCAGAATAGAACAGCCAAATCGGTCTTCGTCGGGAGAAATGATATAATCTCCATAAAAACTATCACAAAAAAGAATAACCTCTATCTAGAAAAGGAATAACCTCTTTTGTTGGGATAAAGAGGCCATTCCTTTCCGTGGTAGTTTTTTGTGGAAATTATATCATTTCGTCCTACTAAAAAAAACATATTTAGTTGTTCTATTATTTTAAAATAATTAACAGTATACACACCCACAACCACCTCTTTTCTTAAGGATTCGCCCACCTGACTTGTCCAACATTACCAACAATTGAGGTTTGATACCTATATATATATATATATATATAATCTTCCCCATTTAGTAGTTTCAAATTTATTCTTTATTGACAAATGCCCCTCTTAGTGATGGAGAAGTCCATTTGGAAATCCAACTAACTTCATATCCAGTTCCTGCAGGTTCCTTATATCACAAATTCTAAATATGATTATTCTTCCAATAATCCTCCATCGAATAGGGCTAGGTTACCCTTTGGTTTTGAGGTACTTCGGAAGATGACCATACAATTTATCTCTTAAACTCTATTTATAATTTAACATATATGATATAATAGCCATAACAACCTTACATTAAGAAGCATAACTAATGAAATAAACAAATTTAGTCGGTAAACAAACAACTATTATTACTTTATGTAACTAAACAAGATTCTTTGGAAAACCATGTGTATTAAGGATTATATGTCACTTTTACTACTCACAAAGATAGTGACGCTTGCCTATTCGACCTCCCACTATTATCTCCTCCACTATTATCTCTTTTATACACTATGATGTTGTAGATATCTATTTTAATATGAGAGATAAAATCTAGAGAAGAAGACGAAGGATCCATAAGTGCAAAAGATGCAACTTACACACTCTTCCGATCGACAACTAGGAATGAGATAGGGTCTTCAATTTTTAATTGATGGTTGTTGAGGTTAACTATGTTGGCTGTTGATCATAGTACAACAACAATACACTATACACCAGATTTGTAATAAACATCGAATTCATGAGGGTCTGCGTAAAATATTAACATCACATTTGATGGGAATTAAGAAGCTTATATGCTATTTATAGTATTTTAGGATTTTATGTAATTTTTGTTATTTTCTTTATTTGGTTGCATTTTTCTTTTAGTAATTGTTTACTTGGTATTATAAGAAGAAGAAGTAAAGTCTATTAAGGGTATATTTGTAATTAAAATCATCGCTTGGAGCCTAAGCTACCTTACCCCCTATTAATACTCATATTGTAGTTTCATTAAAGGTATTCTATCATTTGAGATTTTAATAGAGAGAGTTGAGATAAAAGATTCATTTTCTTACTTCTCATTTGACGCTCATCCATGTCAATTCTCAATTGGTATCAGAGCCTCGTTAGCTCCACACGTTATTGTCTTTGTTATTGTTGTTGTAAGAAAAACACAAAAAATCATAGACGACAACAAATGAGTTTTAAGAGGAGATATTCTCCCGTGGATCCTCGCATTCAAGAGGGTTTTGAACCACCTCTCAGCGCAACTTGACGATTTTTAAGCTCGCTTCCCTCCCACCACTACCCAAAATCCTAACCTTAGCCGCCAAAATGTGTCAATCGACGCTTCCGTCACTATATCTACCCCAAAGACATCATCACTACCCATGGTCACCACAAAAATCTTGAAAACAATCCCAACCATGGTTGGAACAAACCAGCCCACTTTCGTCTGAATATTTGGTATCCTTCACGAATAGTTTTAGTTGATGGTGTCTAGCCATTTACTAAGGTAACCCAAACGTCATCTTCCAACGTCCCTTGAATGAACGCAAGCATTCTTACTTTCCAATAATATAACTTATTTCTACTGAACATTGGGAAACCGGTAAGATTACCAACTCTATCATTCATTTTATCAAGATAAATAAAGAGGGCATGATTAAAAAAAATATTATGAAGGTTTTGAAACCAATTGAAAAAGCCTCTTTGAGATAAAAAAAAAAGATTTTTATCCGATGTTCCTTAGTGGAGTATCTCTCTTGACAAAAATGAATGTCAAAGATTATTTTCTAAAATAACCTACGTTATTTATTAAACTTGAAATCGTTATTAAATATTCTTCAAAACTGTTTTAACTAACAATTTATTTGTAGATAATTAGACTATTAGGAAATAAAACAAGAAACCAATACGCCAAATTTTCTAGGTGGTAAAACCCCAAACATAGTGGAAAAATAACCACGGTGATCTCTACGCCATAAATAAAATTCCACTAAAATCTAACAGAGTACAAGTTATAACAGTAGGAAGAAAATAAGAAAAATATACCTAAAGTGCAAGAACAACTCAAGTTAGGCTTCCTATTCGATTCTTCTGTTGCAATCCCTTGCGCTTTTTTCACACAGTCCACTTGAATATAAATTTTAAAAATAATAATCAGAGTGGGTTGTGCAAAGTGTTGTATTCTCGTGTGAACAAATGAATGGTTATAATGCACTTAAATTATAAATATGAATGTCTAAAGAATCAAATATAAAAAATCAAATATGAATCAAATATGAGTCTCTAAAAAATAAAGTTTATACTCTCATAAACTTTTTTGGGATAAATTTCATAATAACATTTTTAAATCTTGATTTTTATTTTCAGATCCATAAAATATCTCAAATAAAATTAGATTCGATTTTTTCTTTTAAGATTTAAAAAGATATTGAGTTGAAAAACTCACATCTAAACAAATATTTACAAATCATTATTTTCAAGTCTGAAATCAAAATATTAACTCAAGAAAAATCAAACATGCAATTTATAAAACATTTAAAGTAAAGACATGTTTTTTATTTTAACTCTTAGAGACATAAAACTATATTTCGTGATTATGCAAAGTGAGATATTTAAAATTAAGCTTTTTCAATATTTATTGACATAATGTCAAGATTAACACATTTCATTTCAAGGTTGTTAAATCTGGATGAAATACCTAAGAAGGTTGCAGACAAAACTAATACTCTCAAAAACTACTTCTACTCCTCCACACTCTCACTCTTTCTCTATTTTAATTCGGGCAAAAATTTTCTCTGTCCACACCCTCTTCTCTCTCTGAATTGAACTGCCTTATAAATATTTTCTCTCTAAAATTATGAATGATCAATTCTAGAAAATGTTATAATATGATTTATATATGAAGGGATAGAAGAGTCTAAAATCTCTTAAGGAATAAAGGGTTGAGATCTATTTTACCATAAGGTATTTGATCTAAGGGTTGATATTGCTGCTTACATTTTAAGCTACCAAAAGTTAATTGTTGGTATCTGGTTTAAAAAATGTGTACAAATTAAGCTAAAGCTTAAGGGCTCGTTTGGGAGTTTTGAAGAGAAAAGAAAGGAAGGAAAAATTTTATTCGGAGAGAAAAGAAAAGAAGGGAAAGTTAATAAGAGAGAAAAGAAAAGAAGAGAAGAGAAAGTAGTTTGGGAGAGAAAAGAAAACAACTTTCTTTCTTGTGTTTGAGAGTTTGGAAGGAAAATGATTTTTTTAAGGGGAAGAAGGAACAATTTATTAAAAAACATTCTTTTCTCTTCATATCTTTCCGATTTGGAAAGAAATTTTTGGAGAGAAATGACGGAAAAGTTTTTTAAAAATTTTCCTTTATTTTCTCTCCTTTTAAACTCTCAAACGAGAGAAAGTCACTTTCCTTCCTACTTAAACTCTCAAACGAAGGAAAAGAAACACACTTTTCCTTCCTTTCGCTTCTTTTCTCTCCAAAATAGAACTCGCAAACAAGGCCTAAAAGATATAAAGGTCATAATAGAAAAGCTAACTCATACACTTGTACACTAACGGTTCTCTCTTAAATCTAACGGGACTAAATTAAAAGCATTAAATATATATTTTTTTTGTTATGAAGGGTAATCCCGGGCCAACTTACGCGCACCTCAGACTAATCCCTCCACCCCGAACAAAGCTTTCGAAACAGGCGTTTAATTCTTACGATCCGTGACCCCAAGACGCAGCTGCCAAGGTTCGAACCTGAGTGCATGAGTTTATAGCTACACCCGATTACCACCTTGGACAGCCATTGGGATTACATTAAATATTTTATTAAAATAACGAAAAGCTAGAGCTGGGAAAACCTATGGCTAGGTTGATTCTCAACTTTAGTCTCTGTCAAAAAAATTATTTTGGAATATACAAAAATATTATGGAATATAAAACAGCTATAATTTTATAAAAAAATATTTTGAAATATAAAAAAAGCTTAAAAAATTATTTAATATTCCAGAATATTGTTTTGATGTCTATAAAAAAATATTCTAGAATATAAATAATTTATACCTGTCAAAAACTATATAGAGGGATCAAAAAGTATTTTCCTGACTTTTTATAGTTTTTAACAGATATAAATTATTTTATATTCCAAAATAGTTTTTGATAGATATGATATATTTAATATGCCAGAATATTGTTTTCATAAACAGTCAGCTTTTTATTTATTAAAAAAATCTTTTATTATAGACACTATTAAAAAAATTTAGAAAGTTTCAAAAAATCTATTTTGTAAAAAAGTTATAAAATAACTGTTTAAGAGTATTATAATTTTCAGAAAATTATGTTTTATATGCCAAAATATTACATTTTTTAATTATACAAAAAGCTATTTTTTTTGAATTAAGCCAAGTTTCCAGTTTTTAGACAATTTTTTTGTAACATTTTTTTTTGCATTTTTATAAATAAAGGCTATTTTTTAAAAATAAAAAGATGACTTTTTATAAAACATTTTTTATAGCTGTTTTAAAAAAATAGTTTTTATAACTTTTTTAGAATTTTTTTTTTTGTTAATATTTCAAATATTATGTTTTTTTTAAAATAAACTTACGTAGCAGCACATTTATCAATTTTTTATCCATATTAATTATATATATAGTTACTTGAATAGGTATTAATAATAGAGAGATCATGTTCTAGTAAGTGTCATTTAACTAATCAAAAAATAATATTTTAGAGCCATAAAAAAAGTCATATGGCAACCTAAAGGACCTACTAGTTAAGAGTGTATTTACATTATAGTATATAACTAAAGTTTTCTGACATTTTTCGTTTCTACAAAAAGACGCACTTACAATTTTAATGTCTCTTATTAATTAACAAATTAACTTAAATCCTCAAATCCTTTTAATTACAATGCCTTAATTATATGCATTTTTTCAACAAACAGTAATTTAATTCAACTTCTTTAAAATCACCGGATGGATCTGACTGCGGGGGTGTCTTGGGCAATTAAGCGGAGACTTGGATGTAACTGATTGCTAAAAGATGGATCAAGATCTAAGTTTTCAATTTGGTTTGTGGTTGGAGAAGTATGTAGAACATAATTACATATAGGGTCCGTTTGACAACTCAATTTTAAGTTATGAAAATAGAATTGGAAGACCAATTTTAATTCTACGAAATTGAAATTGGTCTTTCAATTCCAATTTCAAGTCTTGAAATTAGAATGTCAAACGGCCCCATAGTGTTATTATGTTATGTTATATCTTTTTAAGATTAAAAATTTCACTGTTAAGTTATTTTGAATGAATTACAAAGGGAAGATTTACTAATTATGTTTTTTCTACACAGGAAAAAAATACATTTCCAACCTCGTAGTTTGGGTAGGTGGATTTATTTTTTAAATTTTAAAGTTGTTTTTTCAATTGGTCATATTTTGACCTCATTTATTGTTTAGGGTTATGTTCGAAAAATTTCTTTGCGTATGAATCTATTTTTCACTAAATAAAAGTTTTTTTTTTATAATTTCATTAACATTTTTTTAGTATTTTTAATATATATGTTAACAATTTCGTTAAGAACGATCATGCATCGCAGAGTATGCATGCTAGTCGATATAGAAATTTGACACAATTAGTGCGATATAGTGACGTACCGTATTAATATGGACTCGTGTTCAGGCTCCTCAGAAACAGACCTTACGATAGTGAAGTTCGGAACGAGTCAATACGAGTGCGATTACTGTGTCAACCAAGAATTAATGAGTTGTTAACTCTAATCAGTCAAGAGATTAACCTATTAAAGTCTAAACTAACCTATACTATAAATGAACCAAACCGCAAACCCATTATATAATCTCGTCAGGGGTTCCTATTGGGTGGTCAAAGGGGCACTAGGATCAATGATATACATCACTAGATATAATTCTTCTATTGACAAAAATGAATGTTAAAAATTATTTTTCAAATAATTTACTTTATTTATTAAATTTGAAATAGTAACTAAATATGTTTCAAAACTATTTTAACTAACGATTTAGTTGCAAATAATCAAACTAGTAGGAGAAAAAAATCAATACGCGAATTTTTTTTACGTGTAAAACCCCACATTGACCTCTATGACACAAACAAAAATTCAGTAAATCCAAGACCATACAAGTTACAACAATAGGATGAAAATATTCTAGAAAAATGCAAAAAAATATACCTAAAATTCGAGAATAACTCAAGTTAGGCTTCCTCTTCGAATCTTGAATTGCAATCCATTGCACTTTCATTCACACGGTCGATCTACTAGAATATAAATTCCAAAAATAACAATCAAATTGGATTGTGCAAAGTGTTGTGTTTTCGTGTGAACAAGTGAATGGCTAGAATGCACTTAAATTGTAATTACACACCAACACACACTTACTATAACAAATTTTCTTTTTATTACAGAAACTCTATATGCAAAATTACATATACAAGATTCCTCTCAGATTCAACAACTCTAAGGAATCAAATATGAATGCTTAAAAAATAAAGTTTATACTCTCATAAACTCATTTGGGACAAATTTCACAATAACGTTTTTAGATCTTGATTTTTATTTTCAAATCCATAAAATTTCAAGCAAAATTAGATCCGAAAATTTCTCTTTAAATTTAAAAATAATCAGTTCAAAAACTGAAATCTAAACAAATATAAACAAATCACTATTTCTAAGTCTGAAATCAAAATATTAATTCAAGTAAAATCAAACATTTAATTTATAAAACATTTAAAACAAAGACATGTTTCTGATTTTAACTCTTAGAGACATAAAATTATATTTCGTGATTGTGCAAAGTGAGAGATAGTTGAAATTAAGTTTTTCTCAATATTTATTGATAAAATGTCAAGATTAACTCATTTCAAGATTGTTAAATCTGAAATAAATAACTAGGAAGGTTGAAAACAAAATTAATACTTTTGAAAACTTCTTCTACTCATCCATACTCTCACTGTTTCTCAACTTAAGCCTAGAAAATGATATAATATGATTTATATATATAAGGGGATAGAAGAGTCTAGAATCCTTTAAAGAAATAAAGGGTGAAGATCTATTTTAGCTAAAGATATTTTATCTAAGGGTTGATATTGGAGCTCACATTTTAAACTAAATGACTACCCTAAGCCTCGGTAAAAAAGATTATTCTAGAATGTAACAAACATTTATAATAGATAAATAATCTTCTGGAATATACAAAAATATTCTGGACTACCAAAAATTCTGGAATATAAAAGAGCAATAATTTTATAAAAAAAAACAATATTCTGGAATATAAAACAGCTACAATTTTTTTTTTATATTCCAGAATATTGTATCGATGTCTCTAAAAAGAATATTGTGGAATATAAATAATTTATACCTGTCAACAACTATATAGAGGCATCACTTTTTATAGTTTTTGACATATATAAATTATTTTATATTCCAGAATATTTTTGGACAGAAATAAATTATTTTATATTCCAGAATATTATTTTTATAAAAAGTCAGTTTTTTACTTTTAAAAATACTGTCTTTTATTGTAAAAACTATTAAAAAAAGATTTTAAAATTTTTCAAAAGATCTAAGTCGTAAAAAAGTTATAAAATAACTGTTTAAGAGTATTTAGTTTCCAGAAAATAGTGTTTTATATGCCAAAATATTACCTTTTTTAATTTTACAAAAAATTACTTTTTTGCATTACGTCCAATTTCCAAGTTTTATTAACTTTTTTAGACAAAAGATTTTTTGTAACATTTTATAAAAAGTTTTTTTTTCATCTTTTCATAAATAAAAGCTATTTTAAAAAAATAAAAAAACTGACTTTTTATAAAATAGTTTTTTTAACTTTTATAGAAAAACCTTTTTTGTTAATATTCCAAATATTATATATTTTTTTAATTCTTTAAAATATTATGTTTTTATACTTTTTCATGAACTTACAAGGCAACACATTTATCAATTTTTTATTCATAATTATATATATAATTAGTTGAATAGATAGTAATAATAGCGAGATAATGTTCTCCTAAGCAGTGGTGGATTCACTATACGCCCCATGTGCAGAAACTACATTGTGTTTTTCATTAATGATCCCAGACTAGCTGGTAGAAATATATACAGTTCCTTTTGTGAGTTTGTTACGGAAGTACAGATAATTAATTGAAATGTTCAACAGCCCATGATCACTGGTAGTGCCTATGAATGTGGAGGTAGAGTTGCACATGATTGTTGGTGATTCCTATAAATGTGGAGGTAGAGTTGGCTTGGTCAATATGCCCCCGCAAGTTGATGGTGAAGGAGTTTGAAGTATCAACTTGTCACGTAGGAACCTGAACTTGGAGGAGAAAAATAAAATAAAATATACTGGTGAGGGAGGCTATAAGGTCCTTGAAGTCCAACCAGAGGCCTTTGAAGAAGTGCATGTTGAATTCCGCTGAGAAGAGCGGGTAGTACGCGGCACTGAGTTTATCTGAAATAACCTTGACTTTATGAGAGAAAATGAGCATGCTCTCCATTACTTTATCTTGTTGGATCCAGGTAGCAGCTAATGAGGGATCTGTAGGGTAGGAATAACTGCCATTAACATATTGAAAGGGGTTTTGGCCATATAAAATTGGCTCCATCTGTTTTGCAACATACTTTTTGTTGTCCAGGTTGAGAGAGACAACATGAGTTGAGTTTAGGAGATTGATAAGTGGTGGGGGGAAGAAAATTCAGTGTTTGGATTTGGAGAGAGAGTGGACCCGACATTTGCCACGTATGTCTCTGATTAAAGGCCAATTGTGAAGATAACAAAAGCGATGAAGTTGAGAATAGCTTTTGAGTGAAACGAGAAAAGGGTCTTATGTTTGTGCATTTGAAGATATAAAAAAAAAGAGGTAGATTGGTACAAGGAGCATTGTACCCAGGTTGAGACCCATCTGCTAGAGCCTATGTGGTTGAAGTAAAACTCTTAGAGCACCGGTTTTAAAAATAAATAAATAAATAAATGCAAATACTGGTGAGACAACGGCTGGGTGGATGATTAGCACAAAGAGAGCTAAGAGGAGTACTACTGTCCCAGCCTTAACTGCCTTTTGTTTATGAGATAATGGTTGTAGAGTTTGTTTGAGAAAATGGGATTTAGGTAGCGACCCATCTGGTAAATCAACCGGGGAAGATGAGAGATGAGATGGGCTGTGGGAGTTTTTATGAGAAGAAAAAAAAAAGGTGATGGGAATTGGAGTTTGCAGGAGACCCGCCTAGACTCGGTGAAGTTGAGAGGAAAAAAAAAAATTAAAACTTATCAATCCGTTGGAGAGAGAGATAAGGAAAGAAAAAAATAAAAATAAAATAAACCCTCTAGAGAACGACAAAGGAGAGAGCGACAAAGGAGAGAGAGAGAGAGAGAAGGGGTGTTAATGGACTTCTTACTTGGAGATGCTACTTCGTTAGAAGAGAGGATGGTAGACAAGGTGCAAATCTCTGAAGATGTTACAGATAAGGAAGTGTTAACTGGGGTTAAATGTCAAAAGACTGGAGAAAAGCATTTGGCCAATGAGAAAGGGCTCCATTTGGGTCTTCCAGTAGAGATTGTTTTATGGTGACATTATAAGAAGAAAGACAGATATTGTTGGTGGGGAGAGGAAGAGAAAGGGAACTGTTTATATGAAGAGAGATGCCAGAATAATAGATATATATAAGAGATTATAACTACAGGTATAGAAAGGATAATAACTAAGACTTGTTTTTTTTTTTTTGAAGAAAGAAAGGAGACAGATGGCGTAGAAAAAAAAAAGGTATGGTGTTGTTTGGAGAACTTAGAAAAAAAATAATAATTCCGTGGTGGGTGAAGCAATGAACTTAAAAATGAGCCTGAGAAGATGAATAAGAGAGAAGATCACAGGGGTGCGTGGCAGCAGGGGTAAGCTGGGCACATGGTTGTACAACATGTATACGATAGATAACTAGAAGTTGGGGGAAATAGGCTATGCGTGGCATTCTAATTTAGCAGGAGCGTTGGGTTTATATAACTGGTAGGTACAACCGGAGTGTGGGATAAAGAGAGAATGGAATAAAATGACTTCAAATTTGGAGGTGGCGTTGGCCATTGGCTCTGATACCATGTGCAGAAACTACATTGTGTTTTTCATTAATGATCCCAGACTAGCTGGTAGAAATATATACAGTTCCTTTTGTGAGTTTGTTACGGAAGTACAGATAATTAATTGAAATGTTCAACATCCCATGATCACTGGTAGTGCCTATGAATGTGGAGGTAGAGTTGCACATGATTGTTGGTGATTCCTATAAATGTGGAGGTAGAGTTGGCTTGGTCAATACCCCAAGTGGAGCGGTCTCCCACTTGAGATTTGAAAAGAAAAAATAAGAAAATTTAGGGTTAGTCCAATCGATCATATTCAAAGTTCAGGTAGGTTTTGGAAATGAGATATTCATCAAGTTGTTTCTGTTTCATCAGGTGTGCTTGGATTGAGCCTTAATGGTGCTATGTGAGTTAACTCATTTTTGTACTTCATATTAAGCAAAATTCAATTGTTATCACTACTAAAATTTGGATATTGTGAATATTTATTAATCGTTGTTTATTTCTTGAAATTAATTAAGTATTGTTAATAATGATTAAGAGTAGTTGTTTGGGCATTATAAAACTATACTTTGTATAAAACTCGAAATAACAAAAAAAAAAAACCCGCCTCAGGAGCTCTCGCCTCCGAACCCCCGGTACCACTCGTAACTTTCACCTCACTTTACTTAAATTCTTGAATCCGTCACTACTCTTAAGTGTCATTTAACTAATGAAAAATGTTAACATGTATTTTAAAGATGCATATTTTGAATTTTAAAATAATAAATATGAAAACGTCATATAAATATATGTACTTTATTAATTATAAATGATATTCTTAGAACAGTTACTATCAAAATTCATCAAAATTAATGTTTTAGAGACATCCAAAAAAAAATTCCCAGATGTGAATCTAAAGCACCTAGTGGTTAACTCTAACCAAACTGCAATCCCATAAAATATTATCAGGGTTCCTATTGGGCGGTCAAAGGGGACTAGGATCAATGCTATACACCACCAAATATAATTCTTATCTATGGATAGAAATGTACCAGAATATATGTGTGTGAAAACACACTTTGTGTTTGTTTTAAGTCATGCGCACACACAAAAAAAAATTAATTGACAAGTGTATAACAAATATTTTCTTAAAATTAAAATTAGATTAATTTTTGTTTAGAATTAATTTTTTGTTTAAAATATATTTTATTCTAATTATAAATGATTTTTCAAAACGTTTTTTTAATGAAATTATTTTTTGGGACAAATACCAAATAGTCCCTCGAACATTTTTTAATACCCATTTAGTCTAAGCTTTTTTATTTTGCTTCAAAAAGTCATTTGCCACATATTTTGGAGAGGGAGTACCACTGGCACTGACCTCTAAAAATAAGAGAATATTAAGTGCTTGTGTAACTAAATTAATTAAACTAAAAATATATCATTTTTAAAGAATACATATTTATAATAGGAACTATTCAATACTTGACCGTTTCCACATAATATGCATTTGTGCCTACAATGCGTACAAGTGCAAAAAATATACAGTACGCTATATGTGTATTCACTTGGTGTTATTTTTACCTTTTAACCTTTACTCGATTCGAACATTAACCGATTCTTGAGTAATCATGGGTTTCGAGGCAAAAATAGACTTGAAATTCATAAGCAAAATTTCTAGCTACATGAAAGCAGGGAATGATATAGGATTCAAAAACAAGGATATGCCACATAAGATGTATAAAACTAAAATATAAAAAAATGAGTTTTCTAATTTTTAAAAGAAAATTTAACACAAAGATGACTCAATGGACAAACACGAACCTTTTTGTATTTTTCAATAAGACTCAATAGATGCAAAAATAAAATACAGAATATACAGTTGTCATGATTTTAACTAGACATATATGATGAAGCATCGACTAGAATATGACTAACCAACATACAACTAGCAGGAATATATAATGAAGTAAAACTAGTGTATGTAAACAAAGGTAACACATTCAACCTTTAGATCTAGCATAGGAAGTGTCATGTGCAAGTAAATGAGAATCATAATATCTATCATGTAAAGCCTCCAAATCGGATCTCCTAACCCTCATAGGCGTAACGTGATGCTCTCGGGTTTTAATGACCTTGGTGTCTCTACCCTTGGACTTTCTAGGATCGTTTCAAATATCAAAATAAAACCTCCTAAGGTGACCCTTCCTAACATAATGTGTGCAAGTGTAAACGTTGTGAGAAGTATTGCCTAAAGGTTGAACTTTTCTAGCATTCTTAGTTGATTCTCTCAAAATTATGGTTTTCGATTTATTAGCAAAAGTATTTTAAGTCGAAGCTAATACCAAACCTGTCATCTTTTATTTGGATGGTGCCTAAAATTTTATCCAACTACTTTGACCTATATTCCAACTCAAATTTGACCCGACTTGAGTCTCTCAATTTCTCTTTAAGATCCACTATCCTAGACTCAAGTAAACTCCTAGTCTCTTCAAACTCAAGAAGATCTTTCTTTTTAGCCTCCATTACACCTCGAAGACTAGCTCCCTCACATTTAATATACTCTAACTTCTCTAAAAGATTCCTCTCATGTGCTCTTTAATTAAAACACTCTCATTATCTCCTATGACACGTTTTTACCTCCTAGCTTCCAACTTTAGGTTTTCCTTTTTCAATTTCAAAGGTTTCACATACAACTCATGGAAGGCAACTTGGAGTTCCCTCTCCTCCTCATCTTCTTCATTCTAACTCTCTTCTCCGTTCTCTCTACTATCAAACACTTATGATTTACAAATAATGGCCGCGTAAGTGTCCTACAAAGAAATATCTTTATGGGAAGATTCGTTATCAATTCTCACATAAGTAGCCATGAAAGAGGTGACGTTGCGCTCAATTGGAAAATCGGCCCCCTCTTCTACTTCACTATCACTAAGGATGGCATTGTATGCAATAGGTTTCTTGCCCTCCTTCCTTAGTTTAGTGGGACACTCGATCGCCTTATGGCCATAACCCTCATAAACCAAAACATATATTTGACTCATTCCTCTTAAGATCACCATTACAATTTTTAAAGGGTTTCTCGGCTTTGTTATACTTAGACTTCTCAAATTTCATATAATTAATTTTAAATTATTAAACTTAAAAAAATTTCTAAACTTCTTAGCAAATATAGCCATGTCATCCGATTCGATGTCAAACTCATCATTCGAAACAAGTGTTTCCTCCTTTCGGTCTTTCAAAGTTATGCCCTTGTCCTTCTTCGTCACATCCTTGGAGGTAAACATGTCAAGTTCATAGGTTTGTAAGTTACCTACAAACTCTTTAAGTTTCGTAGAGTTTAAAGTGCCAAAAGAATTCAAAACGGTCACTTGATTAAACCTATCAAGTAATGACCTCAAAATTTTCTTTATTATGACACGTTTATTGGATATCTTCTCTCCTAATTTAAAAGATGAGTTAATGATATCGAAGAATCAAGCATAGAACTCATCGAAAGATTCACTCTCATCCATTTTAATGGTTTCAAATTGAGTGGTTAGGTTTTGGAATCTGTCCCACGCCTCTTAAGACGCTTCACACGTCATAATGTGGTAAAACTATTCCGGTGTGACCGCACTAAAAAAAGCATTTATACCACGAGAATTGAAATTTTCTAGCTTTAGCTCATACTCATTCCATATTTCTACGGGTGTAGGAACTCGAATTTCCCCTACTAAACCCGTTAGAGGGGACCACCCTTTAACAATCGTCATTTTCTAATAGCGTAATTAGAACCATAAAAAATAGGAACCTCAAAATGAAAAAAATTCCCATATTCAAACCTAAAACGGATCTAACATGACAAGTTAGTGTTCATGCTCTGATACCACTTGTAAGTGCATAATTTCCTTAAAATCTCTGATACCACTTGAAAAGGTATGGTTTCCTAAAATTGCTAAATTTTAAATTTCATTCAAATTAATTTTCACTTCTAAATTAAAACTTCAATTCAAGTTCAAATTCAAATTTATACAAACCAAACTAAACATGAATTTTGCCAAATTAACCTTTTTCTTGAACTTACACAACCCAAATTAATTAAGCACCGATTACACTATTTTTCTGATTAAACCGATTTTATCATGTTAAACCTAAGCATATGCATCTAGGTGAGAGGTGAGAATTTGCAAGATAAGACACAGAATCACTACACTGCGATATATGAGGAAAATCCACAACAACAAAAAATCTCGAACGATCCAGCCATAAGCCCACTAAGTACGAATTTACTACAAGGACATGGCAGAAGACTTACTAAACGACTCAACACCCTCCCAAGCCTTTACGCTCTTCATTACTTCAACCTCTGCCTAGTGATAATACACGAGTCCACCTATGTCTCAGAGTCCATTGATGGGGCACTAAGTGGAGTTTTTATTTTGGAAAAGTAATCATCAAAGATGAACAAAACTCAAGGGACTTTTTGGAAGAATGTGTTCTCTCTAATGATTGGAAAAAGTCCCCTTGAAAACTGCAATCCCCGACTACATAAATGGTTGGGAAAAAGTAGTATGAAGTTATGGAGAAAACTGGTTGAAAAAACTGTCCAATTTCAAGCTCCGATCGTTCGAATGAAAACCAATCTTGTTCAAACAATCTGGGAAAGTCGTTTTAATGACCTGGAAAAATTTAATTTATTTTTGTTCAAAAAATAAAAAGTCATTTAAAAATAATTGAACAAAAATTTTAGCACCCAATAATAAATTTCCAATGCCCAACATAATATAAGAATTAATACCTAAGAGATCCTTGGACTGTTGATGATGAAAACAAGGCATGAAACACGACATATGATGAGATAACTTCGACTTGGCGACTACGTCTTCCACGAAAATATCATATGCTTGAAAAGTCACAAATACAACTTCTATCCTATGACTCAAATAGTTTTGTCCGAAATTAAGTCGACACATAAAAATTGACTCAATTGGAAATTTATTCTTACGGGTTTCTCCAAAAGCATTGAGATTGCTCAATGATAAAATTGAATCTTGGTTTTTAAGAGAGGGTTAATTTTATGAATGGATAGATTAAACATTAAGGGGTTATTCATCCTTTTTTGGGAGAAAGAGGTGCATCATTTCTTTTAAAAAATAATTATTATCTATTAAGTTATCCCCAAGTTATTAATTTTATTTTAAATTCCTTATTAAAGTTATTACTTATCCATGATATCTATTATTTATGCCTATATTTATGTCTCTAGATACTTTGGTAGATTATCATAATTAATCAATTTCAAAAAGATTTTAGTGATGCATGTGTTTTCTCATAAAATTGATATTAGAGTAATGTCGATCATCGTCTCGACTAGTGAATAAGATGCCAAAAAGTCCAATCATGAGGAGGCGGCCTTCAACCATTTATTGACATGGATCCAAATCCTAGTGGCATCCCTTACTCCACATTTTCTTACATCCTTGGATGCCACTTAAAGAAACCTAGTTGCATTTCCTACTTCATGCACCCCAAAGAAGTTCTGTAACACTCGGCTTTGTAAAATAATAAAGAATTAAAATTTCTAAAAAAAATCGCATTACATAAAGTTTTCATGATTGTAAACTTAAGTTAAGACAAAATAAAAACTATATTGATAATTATTGGTGTGTATCCAATACTTAAATAACTCAACGAATTTCAGATCGATCCGAAATGATTCTGGATTGATTCAGACGACTTGACAACAGCAGATTAGTTTGATTGTGGTCTGTTGAGATTGTATCAAATAGTATGTTCAATACGACAATTTCCTCGATTTTGGACCACATTTATCTAAGACTTTAACCACTCTCGGCATAGGGGAAGAGTTCCCATAAGGTCAAGGACATTTATGATTGGCTATAGGGTCTTTAAGAGGGCGTAAAGAAGGCCACCAACCACATCTCTTCTATTTATGCAAAGTGGAATTCTGCACTAAGGCTAAATCTTAATGTGTTATTCTCTCTACATTATTTACTCAGACAAAATATTCATTATTATCCCTCTACTCACACAAACTAGAATACATTCCCATCTTCCATTTTTAATGTTTCTAGATGTTGTAGATGGCATTCTTGGGTGTAGAAGGGAGTGTTTTAGAAGAACGTATTTTCAGAAAATTTGGAGCTTCTTGGGAGTTTGTTCATCATCTTCTTCAAAGTTATTTATCGTCTTAAGAGGTAGGGGTTCTACACTCTATTTTCAAGTTTAAAGACTATATATATATATATATTCACATGATTATTTATGCTTCTTATCACTACCTATGAATATATGTTGAAGAAAATGTGATAAAAATGGATGAATGCTAAAGATTGAAAGAAAGTTAAATTTCAAAATGTTTAAGATAATTAATGCTCGAACTAATCATGTAGAACTTGTGGGGTTCATGATAAATATTATATTGAACTTGTTGAAGAAGTAGTAGGATTTACATATAGATTTAATGGATATAAAACCTTACATTCTCAATATAAACTTATTTAGTTGGGAAAATGGGCTAACTATGTTGAAATTATGTTCAATTGATTTTTGAAAAATTAAAAAATATACATTGAAATTTCTAAAATACTAACCAAATGAAATGGTACAAACATATGTGAAGAAAGTCCAAAAATTTTATGACATAAAGGACTAATTGTGAAACTAGAAAAATATTTAGGGTAATGATATGAAATAATATAATGTTAACACATATAAAGATAAGAAAACAAGGAAGAAAGTGTAAGTTAAATAAGTTGAATTACAAGTCTTGAAATTACATAAGTAATGATTTAGTACAAAAGTATCATACATGTAATAGTTGGACTTAAAAGCGGATTCACTAAAGTAAGGGGACTCTAGTTAAAGAGTTGGATTTAATGTGGCGAAAAGTCATGTTTTTCAATTTAAAGGAGAAACGAAGAATTTTTGAAAAATGAATAAAACGTGAATTTACTAGTGTCTTTGAATAGTGAAAAGTAGGCAAAAATGTCAGAAATGGGTATTTGACTCAAAAGATTGAGTTTTATAAGAAATTATAAATGAATTTAGTTTTAAAAGTAGAAACACCAAGTTTTAAAGTTAAATGAAAATGAACTTTTGATAATGTGTGAAACTTGGAAATAAAGTGCGTCGGGACTAGTTTTGTCCCGAGTATTTTGCCTTATCGTCCAGAGAAAGAAATAAAGGAAAAGGCTCAAAAATGGATAATAAAGAAAGAAAAAAAAAAGGTTAGAATGACGAAAAAAGTAAGAGACACTAGTAGTTAATCGAGAAATTTAAGGAGTACTCAAAGCTCTAAGGTGCGGCTTAATGCTTAGACCCAAGACTCATGGTTTGGTACCCTGATTAATCAAGTCAAGAGATAACTTTGAGCAACACGCTCATTAATCCAAAGGGAACTTAATGTGTCAACTTGGAAAAATGTAAAAGTATGATAATGGTTCAATTAACGAGATACATGTAATATTTAAATAAAGATTAAGTGAGAGTGGGCCCATCGCCCGTGTTACATGGTTATAATGACAATTGCATGGTTATGATACAACTTGCATGACAACATGGAATCAAATAAAGGATGATTTCATAATTGCTAAAATATTATATATATATATAGGAATCAAATAAAGGATGATTTCATAATTGCAAAAATATTATATATATATATATATATATATATATAAAGAGAGAGAGAGAGAGAGACTCTTCAACATACCTATGAACATACCTATTTTTTTAAAATAGTACAAAATTAATTTTGATTTGATATTTTTATATGGGTTCATGATATTTTAATGCGCCTCTATTAAAATATTTAGATAAAAATAATATTTTTGTTATTTTTAAAATTAGGTTAAAATTCTGACAGCTATATAGGGTAAAAACTGTCATTTTTTACCTATTTTTTAAAAATAACAAAAAAATTATTTTCAGTTGATTTTTTTTATAGAGGCACATTGAAATATCACGAACCCATATAAAAAATATCATCTCAAAATTATTTTTTTACGATTTTAAAAAATGAGTATGTTGCTAGGAGGTATGTTGGAGAGCCCGACTCTCTCTCTCTCTCTCTCTCTCTCTCTCTCTCTCTCTATATATATATATATATTCCTATTGGGCGCACGCTTATACCCCCCCTCCCCCCCCCCCCCCCCCCAAGTACTTCAGGTAGAGGCAATGCCAAGAATACCGAAAAAGGAAAGGAAAGTTATTCACTATAGTAGAGATCTAACTATATTTTTTTAATACGTAATCTATTTCAGACTATGGTTTTGATATTTCGAACTTTAATGCAAGGACTTTAAGTTTGTTTATAATAATACAAGGCAAACACATATTTTCCTTTAATGGCTATTTATTCAGGAAACTGTAAAACTCTTTTATTTCAAGCGTTCCTATGAATTTCATAAGTTGGACATCATTTCATTAATTAAATTAAATACATTTTGAGACAAAAATCAATAAGCAAGTTCTTACTTAAAAATATAATTTTCTTAAATGAAATTAAAGTATAAAAAGCTTTTTCGCATTAACACCTGGTAACGGGGCGTCACAATTTTTGTCGCCATGAGCTAACTAATACACACCATGGCCCATGTTGATCCATCGCCTACTGCTAGTCCCACAAAGGTGGCCTACTACATGGGCTTATGCCTATCCCATCTTCCTCCCTTAGATTATAGCCACCAACCTCATGATGCATACTAGTTGTTTCTCCGTTCACTCTTAGGAATCAATACCACCGACCACGTATATACAAGACCTTTACCTCTGCCATTATCTCTATTACTCCAAATCACACCACCACACAGCCATCGCGAGTATATGGAATCCATTTAAACTAGAATTATCTTTGTCTCTCGCCATCGTTAACCCAACCAAATTTTGACGGAGCCGACCCCTATCACCTCTCACTAACGCCACCCCGATACCCTAGGGCCTCAAGAATTAGCGTCAATCCCGTTCCCACCCACCGTTGTCATTACTACCCCAAGGGTACACTGAGACACTACCAATCAAAACTCTCAATATTATATCCAATTAGTTTTCCCCTCAACTTTTAAAAATTGCAATTCAGCCCCACCAACTTTTTAAAATTATGAAAAAAGACCATTTCCTTTCCTTAACCTCCTCCAAGCAGCCCAACGATTACCGGATATCCGATTCAAGGATAAGATTAGCAATTTCAACTACAATGTTAAATTTAAGGATGAGTATGGAGACTTTGAGGAGTATTATCGCTAGGGTCTTGGGGAAATTTTGAATAAGGATGACAATGACAAATTGAGCACTCCTATTTGTATGCTAGGATAATAAAGTACCGATACGAATTCATCACACTGGACATATATCAGGAATTCTGTTGGAAGGTTTATGAATGAGATAAGGATGCACTTTAATAGAAATCCAAGTATGAGGAGATTAAGCTCGAGGGTAAGTCACATTTATTTGAGATTTTTATATCCACATATGTTGTCGATAGTCATGTTCCCTTAGGTGAGTCATTACATGTGACACCATCACGTGCTTCTAAAGACATCATTAGTTGCTACTAATGATCGCGTCCTCCCATATTTTATTGCTCTGGCTAACATACTGGGTGTGTGGCAATTACTAGTTGATAACTTAGGGAGTTTATTTAACATCATTGATAATGATTGTTAGGTAACTCGTACTAGGTTATTCTAAAAGCTAAAGTCTAACATTATTAGTGACTTCGTCCACTCTCTATTACATTAGATGATAGTTCAATGCTCATTTCTTTGGAGGATTCATTAGTTAATGTGGGATTGTGTTTATATGGACAAGATTTAGGCAATGCTTGAATCATGTACTAAGTTATACATTTGAAGAAATGAGTTGAAGTTTTGGGTTTAGAATGTTGCATTATGTGGTTTTATGGGCCCCGGGTGGTACTTGTGGGAAGCAAAATGCTGCACCGGGAAATGCCTCGTGTTTTTTTCCCCTTTGGGGACATGAGACTGTATGTCTCTCGATCCTCCATTTCTCCCTGAGGTCGGGTTATCAGCTCAGTGATTGATGATTTCTAATGGAAATTATTCGACACCATATCTAGTTTTTACTGAACGCCTTTGTTTAGTACAATGACTAATTTTTTTATGGGAGGGGTTGTTGGTTGTTCAGAGTCGCTAGTTTATTTTATATAAAAAATAAAACTATTCAGGTTATCCCTTTCGGGTTTATCCTAAGGCAAGTTTAGGTCCGCAGATGATCGAAAGACTTTAGTTAGGGTTCGGGAATTGGATTAGTGGTGAAGGTATTAAGCACCCCACTTGTTCTTTATGATTACTTATTTATATCCTTATGATCTATATTTAGATAATGTGATTAATTTTTAGTTGTTTTAAGAACATGTCGAGAAACCTTAGTTTGAGATTCCCATAAAATGTACATAGGTGCATAGGTATAAAAGGGTATTAGTGAGAGTTGTATGAATGTCACATAGAATGATGTGGATATATAAGAGTGCTTGTGTGTAAATGTGTATTCGGATAATAGACAACCGTTAAAGTGTATTTAGGTATGGGAGGAAGCTCGTTTTGTAAAATGGGAGACAGTTAAAAGTATGTGTGTGTGTGTGTGTGTGTGTGTGTGTGTGTGTGTGTGTGTATTATGTAGATATGCTGGAAGAGTCGCGATTTGAGATAGTTTGATATCTTGTTTGAGATGTGCGAGGGAGGTTTAAAAGGAATTATGAGATATGGGTGCATTTTTAGGGGACAAAATATCATGAGATGTATTGTTAAGGCTTGTGCTGATAAAAAGGACTCGGTATTGTTCCTACATACTTCTGTAGCCACGAGATCAAAGCCTACTTAGTTCAGTTTTTTTCGGTGAGCCACATAGAAGGGTTTTGACGTGATGTGTGTAGAAGTGTGAGGACTTGGCATGAGAGAGGGAGAATCTATTTGTGGGCAAAATGTTATATTCGACGAAGGCTCATAATATGGACCTGAAATCACCGATAAAGATATTCATCTTTGTTGAGCGATCACTAACTCGAAGGTCTTGTTGAACCTTCAGACTAGTTTCCAGGTGTAACGTGAATAATGTCATTATATAGACATCCTTCACTACCTATGGGTGCATAAAGTGGAGGGGTGTATTTGTTGTTGGAGTGGACCCGAAGTCATCGACAGAGATCTATATATCTCTATTCGAGATGGTTAAAATCTGAGAGGTTTCATAGATCTCGAGTTGATCTGAAGTGATATTGAGGATCACTTCGTATGTCAGAGGGGGTTTGGAATAGATATGGAGGCATCCCTAATAGATAATACATCACGAGACGTATTATTAGGCTTGGGCTCATGAATACTTCTCAGTATTACGCCTACGTACTCAAGAGGGATTGGGATAAAAAACAACATAGGTCCAACAAATGGGACATTGTTACGAGTGTAGGTGATGGGATAATAAGGATAAAAGATACGCAATTACGGTATTTGTGGAGCCTTGTCTTTAATATAACATTTTCATTACAACTTGAAGTATCTTATTCATATCTTAAAAATATGTTAATCAAAGACAGGGTTTGATAAGTATTCAAGGAAAATACATATTAAAAGGTTCCACTATTGGGATGGGCTTTGTTCACTCGGAGAAATGGTGAAGAGTGTCCTGATTTTAAATTTTCTTTCTAGAAAAGTTTCGTGGTAATTTAGGTCATGGACACTTTCCTAAGAACGGTTTCAAAAAGTATGTTTTTGGGTTATATTAGTTATACCAGTTAATTAAGTTTTATTTAACATTTGAGTATGTCATTTCAGCTCACCAAATAGAGGTTCTAGATAAAAAAAACTAGACTTTAAAATATAAACTTTGTAAATTGCATGCATGGTCCCCTAACGAGGACCGAGTTAAGTAATTCAAACAAATATGGACGGTTTCTATCACATTACATATTTAGGCCATAAACCTAAGGATTTTGCAGAGTTTTTCTTACCCTTGCTGTGTAAGCTGAATTTTCCTTGAGGGAGTGTCCCTTATGAGGTGGAACCGTTGGGAAAAGCATCATTTGGAATAACTAACTTTTGCGGGGTACGCATAGAGGTTTACCCATGTTTCTCAGAGAAAATAACTATTTAGAAGTCTAAATTTCTCTTGGGATTTCTGTAAGCCCGAGTTTCTCAAATATTTAGCGTTGAAGAAAGATAGAAAACCGAATCAATGTTGGGTAATGGGGTACTTTTTTTAAGGCTGATGGAGGTGTTGATAAGGATCCATTAACCGTATGGTTAAAGGATTAATTAAGTGAATGGTTAATCATGGGGCCACGTGTAAGATGGATCTCATTTAATCATGGTGACATGTGTAGGACAGATCAGGGGCATAAGGACAAACGTATGGTTGATCAAATCAAGTAGGGACAAGTGTCCCCATCCATTACTCATTTAGTTAAAGGAGGGAATTTAGTAATTATTGTCGAGGATCTATTACCGCTCGATTAAAGGACTTTAACCATTTGGCTAAAGGACCTAGCCGAGAAAATTCTTATCTTTTTATCGATATTTAGAGAAGTTTCTAAAGGGATTATTTCTTAGAGTATATGCTTTGATACCCCAATTTTAAAATCCAAAATACGAGATGGTTCACACAATATACCAAACTTAAAATTTCTTCCAAATTCAACAATTAAGTTTCTCAAAATTTTAATTTCCATAAAATTAAAATTAAATTAACTAAACAAATATTTAATTTCCTTTAAAACAAAAATTAAATAAACTCAACTAAAGTTCTTCATGTGCCCAATAAACTAAGCATGAATATTTTCCAATTAAAATTCTTGACTTGAATGAAACTAAAATTACCCAAACATAAGTGGCACCAAAATTACACCATTATTGTGAATCAACCAATCTTTATCTCTCTAAACTGACACATGCATCTATGTGATTTTATCAAGATAAAAATAGAAACAAACACACAACGTCACGATGTACAAGGAAAACCCACAACGAAAAAAACCTCGGACGGCCCAACCAACAAATTCACTAGGTATGATTTTACAAAAACAAGATAAAGACTTACTTCCTCGAATTGAATCCCTCTTAAGCCTTGACGCTTATTCTTGCTTCCACCTCCGCCTAGTTGATAACTCCAGAATCCATTACAGTCTCGAAATCCACCGATGGGGCTCACTTACCGTCAAACTTACGAACGCCTCTCCTATTTATCCTCACCACAAATCACAACAAACACATACTCCCCAGTAGGAAATCTTCTCTTTTGGGACGAGAATAAAATTCGGTGCCGATTTGATGATCTCAAAACATAATATATTAAGAAACTTGGATCATACTAAACTCTGGGTGTAACTTTGTGTTCTGATGATAATTAAACCATAAAATTCAAGAACACAAAATGGGACTTTTTGGTGAAAAGATATTGCTCTAAAAGAACTTGAAAAGTATGAAAAAGTGTCTCTAAAAATTATATACCTGCACATATTAAATCTCGTAGAAAGTTAGTGGGGGAAATGGGAAGTTAAAATTTGAAAACTATAAAAAAAAACTGCTCAGGTCATTCGAACGACTTTTGAATATCATTCGAGTGACTTGGTTCAAATGAGTTACTAACGAGAGAACATGCACAAATTGTTGAATCTCATTTGATATCTCATTTGAACGATTTCGTTCGAATGAGATTTCTAGCAAAAAAATAGAACAAAATGGCACAACGTCGTAGAAGCTCGTTTGATATCTCGTTCGAACAACCTCGTTTGAACGAGATGAAACGTCGTTCGAATGACTTTTCAAAAAAAAAATCTTTAAAAATAAAAAATCATTTTAAACATAATTTTAATTAAAAGAAAACACCCAAAATAAATTCCAAGTACCTATATATATTAAATCATTCACAACTTTAGAGACCTTGGGATTCAAATGTTGATGACGTATAAACTTGGTATGAAAACTGGCACTGATGATATCTTCACTTTAGACTTGGCTGCTACGTCTTCAACTCAATTGTCATAGGTTTGAAAGGATATAACAAAATACTATCCTGTGGTGACAATTATTATGCAACACAAATAAATATGAGAGAAGCAATTACCAAGGAGGAAGAAGGAATATAAAATGCCAATCACACAACAAAGGATGTACGTGGTTCAACAAAGATGTGCCTACGTCCACGGTGGTGCAGTCAATATTATTTCTATATACTCCGGAGAGTAATTACAGAGAATACAACTTGTCCATTTGCCCCGGACCTAGGGTTTAATATATACATGTACATGTAGGTAAGTGGAGGTGATGGGTTCCTCCATATTTTCCATGTCCCCTATAACTTCCCTTCATGGGATCGTGGGGGGAGACTGGATCAATATAAAAGATGAGGGGCCTGGACTTTGGGCCGCCAGGACTGGGATACTCGTCCAGGTCCATAGTTTAAATTTCCGGGTACCCACAATTACCCCTAAATTTGTTGTGCCATGTTTATAGGCTCAATAGATTTAAATGATTAGCCATAATGGTTGTGTTGTGATTCCTCGATAGCTGTGAAGTTAATTTTGGCGGCAGCCGCTTCGCTTACTGTGCACTATGATTAGACTTTGAAGGCTTGTTGGAATAGCCACATTTTCTTCCGTCGCTTCAGCCCTTCCAGTATTCTTCTATCTTCTGAGAACTCTAGTGCCTCGTACCCTCTCCTCTCAATCTCCATTCCCATTGCTTCTTAGTCATCTTGAGCTCGTGCTTCTTCATCACTTGAACCGCTCTTCTGTTTTGTAAGTTTCTTGTGCCCTTTCTTTGTACTTTCTCTTTGGTTTGTTCTTCTTTTGAGTTTTCCAATGGTGAAGATTGGAAATAGGTCAATCTCTGAATTTAGGAAGTTCTACAACATCCCTGAGTGGGTAGATATTGAGTGTTGTGCTTCCCCACCTAGGAACATTAGGGATATAGAGGATGCCCACTGGATCCATGTTTTGTTGCTTTCCCACGGGGGACTTACTTTTCCCCCTAATGATCTATTTTTGCACTTTTTTGGCTATTTTAATATTGTTCCCGCACAATGCTCGCCCAATGTATGGAAAATAGTGAATGGCGTGCATAGGATAAATCAATTGTATGGCACTAGGTTAGGACTTGCCGAGGTCTGCTTTTGTTACTCCTTTTCTCGAACTAGTTCAGGTGACCTGTACCTCAAAGCTAGGAGCCCTGATAGGGTATTGGTAGTAAATCTACCTGATTCCCATAAGGACTACTAGCAAGAAGGTTTCCTTGTTAGAAATTGGTAGTTCTCATCCCAATGAGAAGGGTCGAGGTCTGAGAGGTTCACTGTTCCTTTTTACAGGGAAGAATATATAGGTAGACATTGTACTGTTGTTTCGACCTTTGCTGATTTGTGACTTTTCTAACCCCTCTTTGCTTTTTCTTCCACAGCAAGGTGAAAGAATTTGGAGCCTTCTCTCAGCGAGGTTCGTATCTCGGAGTTGGTAAAAGCTTGGAATATCAGGGAGCCTCTGGGTGACGACGAGCATCCCAGGTCTGCTGCCTTTTTGCTCGAGTATAAGAACGTTGGCTCCAACTTCATAGCACGGCCTGTGAAGAGTGTACCAGAGTTTGATTCCTTCGAAGAGACTACTGCTGAGCCTATCCAATTGGACGAAGAGGAGAGCAGTTCTGAAAGTGAGCCTGCAGGAGCTGTGAGTAATTTAAGTGAAGAGAGTTTTGACAGTAGCAGTTCCTCTGATCGTGAGGAGGATTTTGAAGCCCGAGGTTCGTCAAGCACTTCCAGCAGTTCAAGTGTAGAGATGCCTCCAAGGAAGAACTTGATTAGAGATGATGATGATGAGGACCACATGCTTCTTGCACAGAGGTCAAAGAAATACAAGTCTACTTTTGGGGTCGTGTCTACTGGTCCCCGGTCCTCTGCTCAGGAGAAGGAGAGGAGAAAGAAGGAAGAGGAGCAGGTGAGGGAGAGAGAGAGAGAAGAAATGAAGAAGAGAAAAAGAAGGTGGAGGAAAAGAAAAGGGTCGAGGAGAGGAGGAAAAGAGAGAGCGAGAAGGAAGAGGAGAAGATGAGAGCTGAGGCTAGGCGAGGCGAGGACGAAGGCCGGGAAGGCCTTAGTCCCAGTATCTGCTCTGCCAGAGGGGGCCTCCGTGGCAATCTCTCCTCATCTAGCCCCAACCCTGCTCGAGAGAGCTATCCTCCCGGATGATCGCCAACGAGAAGTTGGTTCAGAGCACTTGGCCCTTCAGGCGAGTCAGAGGCTCGCCCTGGTAAGATTTTCTCTTATGTTTCTCTGATTTCCTTCATTTTCCTTTTCTAATGCTTTTTCTTTTTTGCAGTTCGTTACTGGATTTGCCGTGCTGTTTCGTTCACGCGACGAGCTAGTGCAGAAGAACAACGAGCTAGAGCGAGAGAATTCTTCCTTGAAGTTGAAGGGAAAGGAGCTTGAGGCCAATTTTAAGGCTGTCGATGCTACTCGAATTTCATACGACTTGGCTCTTACCACCGCAAACAAGGAGAAGGATGCGGTGGTCAATGATCTGAAGGAGCCGAGGTAAGCCTATAACCTGGTTTGCTCGAGCAAACTCGCCGTTGAAGAGGAGAGGAGGGTGCTCTCCGAAGAGCTGAAGAAAAAGGAGTCCGAGGTTGCCACTGCCAAGGAGGAGTCCTATAATTCCGACTGGGCTGCAGTATATGAAGATGCTGAAGTTCAGATAGGCTATATTAGCCATTTGAACTTCAAGAAAGGATGGAATAAGGCCCTCGTAGCTGCTGGGGTGGATGTTGCACCCCCACTCTTTGACGAGTACGACATAGGGCTGAGGCCAGTTGTGGACGAGGACCATGCCCCAGCTGTTGGAGGCTCTGTTCCTGTCTCTCAGGCAACTCCAGCTGGCGTTTCACTTGTTGAGGGGACAGAGGGCACCCCTGCCGAGGACAGCACTCCTGCTGGTGCTGATAAGGACAGTGCTCCTGCCGGGCCAACCGAGGTTGCTAATTAATAGGGCTGCTTTGTATTTTTTCTTTTTCTAGTCTGTAAATTTTCTTTCTTCAATCTGATGTAACCTCAATCCTTATTAATGAAAAGGCTCCATTTTTGCTTGTGCTGATCTCTTTCTCTCCTCTATCTTTCTTTTACTTGTAGTTAGTCGATGTGGATGATTACATTCCTGCTACTTCCCAATTGGGTAGGACCCTCGGTCCCAATGCGAGCCCTGAACTTCGCCAGGCCTTTGTCAAACTTTGCAAGTCTCTTAGGTCTATAAATCAAAAATATAAGGAGAAGTCCGAGCTAGTGGCTAAGCTGAAGGACAGGCTCCAGGAGATGGAAGACATTGGTGCCTCAGTGCAAGAGGAAGTCAATGTACTAAGAGCAAGGTTACTCGAGGCCACCGAGATCAACCAAGTTGGGGAGTTCCTGCAGCAAGAGAATGAAGACCCGAGGAGGGAAGTCTTAAAACTTAGGGAGCATGCGCCGAGCACTGTTTCAGCAGTTCTGCAAGTCTCCTCATCATCGCGAGCTGGATATACTCCTCCTATGCCGCGAGGTTCCACTCGTCCTCCCCTTCCACGAGCTGGTAGGAGCACCAGGGGTAGGAAGAGGGAAGCAGAAGAACATTGTGATAAGGAGATGGAAGAGCTCCGCGATGATGTCCGACGAGCATATGTAATTGCTGTTGGGCTTCAAAGGGACGTTACCCGATTACGGCACTTATTCAATAAAGGTCCTCTGCAAGCGTGGGCTGACGGTTATGATCAAGGCTGGCTAGATGCTCCAACAAGACTATCTGAGTTCGAGGAACTTTCTTTCATTAAAGGGTGGTTAAGTGCCTTGAAAGAGCTGAAGGTCCCGAGGAACTCGGTGTTATGGTATCGTCACGAGATGTCTTCCTCCACTCTGATGCCCAACCCATTCAGGAGGGATGATCGATGGATCCCCATCGATGCTATTCCTCGACAACTATTGGAGTTGGATGCAAATGAGGTTGTGGAAGAGCTAGCCCCCGCTCCTGATGACGGACGAAGAGCTAGAGTGGCAGATTATCTTGTTCGGAGGCTTCCACCTCCTTGAGATTTTACAAGTTGTTATTCTTTTGTATTTTTGATAATGTAAATGCTTTGGGCAAGCTTCGTCGACTAAACATGTATTATCATTGTTGTAAATATAAGAGATTAATGAAAAGTTCGTATTTTGGGCAATTTTGCCGACTAAACGTGTTCATCCAATCTTTTTATATTCTTGCTGCTTCATAATATTTTTTTGTTTTGTCATGCAAGTGTCCCCCCAGTCCAGTATAATACCAAAGTACCATTGTGCCCCACTTTACCTTTTAGGTTGTGTCGTCACACTCCCTTAGGCCTAAGTAGGGCAATTGGCGAGGACATACCTGGTATTGGATGTCTTCATCCGATCAGGATTTTGCTCAACCGAAGTAGGTTTGATGACCAGTATAAAATCTGATCGCATTACCTAAGAATCCTCTGTAGGGCTTTATATAATGCCAGGGGCAATGCTAAGAGGTCTCTCATGTTTCATGACGATGACCTGAGGAGGGGTATTCCCCTTCTATATCGACCGCCGTGCCTATGATTTGGAAAAGATGTGCGATAAATGCATATGTTACTGATCAGAGTGTAATCAATTAAGTAACTTTCATTAGTAATAAGGGAAATGAACTGCCCTTTCACATAACAAATACAAGAAAAAGATTCAAAAATAGAATTCCTTGAGAATATAAAAATAGAAGTTCTTGAGATTAGCTGCATTCCATGCTCGTGGTATCTATCTTCCCTCCATCGTTTCCAAATGATAGGCACCTTGCAGGTCATCTTTAGTTATTTTAAAGGGTCCTTCCCAGTTTGGGCCTAGCTTGTCGTATGATGACTTCACCGCGTTGCCCAGGACTTTCCTTAGAACATAGTCCCCAACTTGGAATCTTCTCGGGTTAACCCTTTTGTGGTAGTGCTTTGCGAGCTGTTGCTGATAGCTAGAACGCTTCACTAGGGAAAGTTCTCTACGCTCATCGGCGAGGTCGAGTTCAACGAGAAATGCCTCATCATTCTGGCCTTGGTCGACAAGGTCGGATATCATTATTGGTAAACCCGCTTCTAGTGGGATGACTGCTTCCATGCCATATGTTAGCGAAAATGGGGTTTCTCCTGTTGCTCGCCTAGGAGTTGTTCGGTATGCCCATAGGATATGGGGTAGCTCGGTTGCCCATGCGCTTTTGGTTCGCTCTAATCGCTTCTTCAATCCATCGATCACAGTTTTATTGGAAGCTTCTGCTTATCCATTGCTCTGAGGGTAGGCCACCGAACTGAAGTGGTGCCTGATCCCGTGTTCGTTACAGAAGTCCTAAAAGGGGCCACTCTCAAATTGTGTCCCATTATCAGTGATGATGGTTCTGGGGATTCCGAATCGAGTGATTATATTCCTCCATATAAACCTTATCATATTAGCATCTCGGATGTTCGCTAATGGTTCTGCCTCGATCCATTTGGTGAAGTAGTCAGTTGCAACGAATAGGTATTTGTGATTGCCGGCAACGGTGGGCAGTGGTCCCATGATGTCCATTCCCCATTGGGCTAAGGGCCATGGGCTGGTCAGGGATTTTAGGTCGCTGGTGGGTTGGTGTACCATAGGAGCATGAAGTTGGCATTTCAGGCATTTGCGGACATATACTGCGGAGTCCTTTGGCATATATGGCCACCAATAGCCTTCCTTCATTGCTCGAAAGGCTAGAGACCTTCCTCCGACATGACTTCCACAGATTCCTTTGTGAAGCTCGCACAGAACTTGGTCGACATCGCCTGGGTGGACGCATTTAAGGTAGGGACCAGAGAAGGACTTCTTATACAAGTCGCCTCCTATGGATAAGTGAAAGCGAGCAGCTTTGACTCTTATCTGGTCGGAAGTTTTCATGTCCTCTGGGAGCGTTCCCTCCTCTAAATAGTCCTTCAAGGGGTCTATCCAGCTGGGGGCTGATCCCACCTGGAGTATTTGTTCTACGTTTAGCAGCTTGCTGTTGTGGTTAATGCTCGGACCAATGAGGAAATCGATGGGGATGACCCTTTTATGGATAGAATCAACTGTCGAACTCAGGGCTGCTAAGGCGTCAACATGACTATTTTGCCCTCTGAGAAACTGCTGGATGTTGATCTCTTCAAAGCTCGTCATTAGTTTTCTCACCAGGGCGAGGTAGGCTGGCATTCTTTCATCCTTCGCATTATAATCTCCACTTATCTGATTGGAGACTAGTTGAGAATCGTCGAACACCTGCAAATGTTTTGCTCCCAGAGTTTGCGCCTTTTAGAGATCGACTATTAGGGCTTCATACTCTGCTTCGTTGTTGGAGGATGCAAATACAAGCCTAATTCGTTGTTGGGGTGATGAGAACAATGCCTACGCCTGCCCCCTTTGAGTTGAAGGCTCCGTCAACGAATAGTTTCCAGGTTTCCACTGTTGCTTGGTTCTTCTTTTGCCTTGTTGGTTGAGGTTGGTCGGAGAGTTCTGCGCCCGTGAATTCGACTATGAAATTAGCAAGGATCTGACCCTTAATAGCTGTCCTTGGTTGAAATTGGATGTCAAACCGGCCGAGCTCGACTGACCACTTAGACAATTTGCCCGACAAATCCACTTTCCTTAGGATCGCCTTAAGGGGTTGCGATGTAAGGAAGATGATTGTATGAGCTTCAAAATAATGCTTCAGCTTTCTCGAGGCTATTACTAGGGCAAAGGCGAGCTTCTCCAATGGTAGGTACCTTTGCTCGGCATCTAATAAGGTCTTGCTCGCATAATAAATGGGGTATTTTATCCCTGCAACCTCGCATATTAGCACCGAGCTGACAGTGTGATTGGATACAGAGAGGTACAGGTACAAAGAATCCGTTTGCTGTGGTATGACAAGCAATAGTGGAGTGCTTAGGTAGGATTTGAGCTCGTCCAATGCTCGCGAGCAATCTGGGCTCCATTCTATCGGTTTACTCCCCTTTAGAAGCTGGAAAAAAGGCTTGCACTTCTCGAAGGATTTGGAAATGAAGCGATTTAAGGCAGCGAGCATTCCAGTGAGCTTCTGCACGTCCCGGACTGTGCGAGGAGGTTGCACCCTGCTAATTGCATCGATCTGGTATGGATTAGCTTCTATGCCTCGCTTACTGACCAAATACCCAAGAAACTTTCCTGACTGGACACAGAAGGAACACTTGCTCGCATTAAGTTTCATCCGGTACTTCCTGAGGGTTTCGAAGGTACTTGACAGGTCCGAGAGGTGATTTTCTTTCTTCTTGCTCTTAACGAGCATGTCATCGATGTAGACCTCCATTGTGTCTCCCATTTGATCCTTGAACATTTTAGTAACCAGCCGCTGATAGGTTGCCCCAGCATTCTTGAGCCCAAAAGGCATGACCTTGTAGCAATATAACCCAACTGTCGTGATGAACGTCATTTTGTCCTGGTCTGGGGCATACAAGGGGATCTGGTGATATCCCGAGTACGCGTCCAGGAAACTCATTCGCTCGTGAGCTGCAGTGGCGTCTACTAGTTGGTCTATCTTTGGGAGAAGGAAACTATCCTTAGGGCATGCTTTGTTGAGGTCAGTAAAGTCGAAGCAAACTCTGCACTTCCCATTATTCTTTGGAACTACTACTGGGTTGGACAACCACTTGGGGAATTGCACTTCCCGTATGGATCCTGCATCCAATAGTTTTTTGACTTCCTTTTCTATCGCTTTAGCCTTCTTGGGTGCAGTTTGCCATGCCTTCTGCGTGATTGGCTTGAATGTGGGGTCAACGTGCAGCTGATGGCATACCATACTAGGATCGATTCGAGGCAACTCGTATCGTTCCCATGCAAAAAAATCTACGTTGTGCCTCAGCAAGGTTATCAACTCCTTCTGCTCTTCGTCGGTGAGAGATGCTCCTATCAAGAAAACTCTGCTACTGTCACCATCTTCAGCCATAACTTCTACTAGGTCCTCGACGACGTGCTCGGAGGGGAGGAGCCTGGTCTCCTCTACTCCAGGTCTTCCGTACTTTAATTATTATTTGGAAGGTGTCTCACCTTCTTCATCTTTCTCGCTGGATTGACTGACCTTTTTCTCTGGCTTTGGTCGGATAGCTGCTATGAAGCACCTCCTCACCATTGCTTGGTCGCCGTGGATCTCCATTACTCCTTGCTCGGTTACATACTTAAGCTTCTGATGGTAGGTTAAGGAGACTGCCTTCATCTCATGAATCCATCCCCTGCCGAGGATGGCCTAATAAGGTGAGTCGATGTCAACTACCAAAAACTCAATCATCTTAGAGATGTTTCCAGCACGTACTGGTAGTACTATCTTGCCCAGGGGCATGGTCATTTTTCCAGCGAAGCCGACCAAAGGAACAATAGCTTTCTTCAGGTCGGCGACACTCAACTTCAATTTCCTGAATAGGTCGAGGTACATTATTTCGGATGAGCTTCCTTGATCGACGAGCAACTTGTCAATGTCAAAGTTGGCTATCCTGAGTGTAATGACCAGAGCATCATGATGTGGGGTCCTTACTCCCACCAGATCTTCATCCGTGAAAAAAATATGCTTGTTATAGTTGACGTCCTCCGCTCGTCGACGCTTTCCTGACTGGGACTTTACTGGATCGATTTGAAAGGCCTGCATTACCGCCGTAAGTTTTTTCACTTCCATTCGAGCCGAGTTCCCTTGTATCTGCTTGATGTCAGATGCTCCTTGGATTACTGCGAACTCATGTCCAGCATCGTCCTCCAGCACGTTGTCGGGTCTCGCCTCTCTGTTGGCAGCAACTTTCTCTGCCCTCTTTTCCACAAAGTCGTTCAAGTGCCCAGACTGGGCCAACTCCTCGAGGTGAGACTTAAGAGATTTATAGTGCTCGGTCTTATGTCCTCCCTCTTTGTGAAAAGCGCATCTTAATGCGTTGTTCCTCTTTGATGGATCTCCTCCCATTTTCCGGGGCCACTTGATGAACGGTTCATCTTTAATCTTCGCGAGAATTTTGTAAATTGGTTCTTTGAAGTCGGTGTTGACCGCCTGGAATGCTTTGGACATGTCATGGTTTCCTCCGTTCTTGGAGCCATTTTTGCCCCCATTCTTTCCTCCTTTCTTCTGGTTCTCAGTTTTCTCACTTCCCTTGGTAGTGAGTTTAGCTCGACCGTTTTCTCCTGCATTAAGGCGGGTGACATCTTCCACCTTTGCGTATTTCTCGATTCGGGCCATTAGGTCATCAGTATTCATAGTTTCCTTCTTCATCAGGGACTGGTAGAGGAGGGAAGAACTAGGGAGCCTAATTTTGAAGGAAGCCACTACCACTTCCTTCGCGTAGTCCTCGATCTCATTGAATAACTCCCAATATCTTTTCGCGTAGTCTCGTAGGATCTCTTGAGGCATTTTCTTCATTGTTATCAGAGCACCCATCCTTTTGGGATGGGAGCTACTGGTGATGAATCAGGCCGTAAAAAGTTCGATTAGGGATTTGAAATTCTTGATCGACCGGTGGGGGAGCCTTTCGAACCACTTTTGTGCCACATCATGCAGGCTCGAGGGGAAAATGAGGCACATCAGGGCATCTCGATGATTCCAGAGGGTCATGGCCTGTCTATATTGCCTGAGGTGATTGATGGGATCAGTTTTTCTGTCGTAAATCTTGAACCTCGGAATGGCAAATTTCTTGGGGGCCTCTTCCTCTTCGATTTCCCTCATGAAGGGTGACTTCATCTGGGTTTTGAGAGCTCTCCTCACGAGCTCTCTGGTTGATCTTGTTCCGTGGTGAGTAGGATGTTGGTCCATCTCTCTGCGAACTAGGTTTCGTATGTTCTCGTCGCTGCGAGTAGGGCTCTGGTAGCGGCGAGCTCTACGCAGCTGTTCGCAGAGGTCGTCGTCTGATTCGCTACCTTTGACCTTTTGAGATTCCCGCCTAGGGCTCCTTCCTCGGCTGCGAGACTTGCTCTCCTGAGGGCTAGGAGTGCGATATGGGCATCTCCTGGTATCAAGACGAAGCTCCCTCTCCAGTCTTTCCAGTCTTCTTTTTAAGCGAGCATTTTCAGCCTCGTATCTACGAGAAGACTCCCTCTGCTCGTGGAGCCTTGCCTCGTATGCATCAATCAATCTGGATATCTGTGTGGACCTCGTTGGTTCCTGACTTTCTTGTGAGGCTGGTCTTTCCAGGAGAGCTCTCTGATCTGAACGTCGGACTTCAGACCTAATCCTGCGAGGAGCGGGTGGCTCTTGAATATCTCCTGCTTGAAGGGCATTGCTGCTGTGACCAGACATCTTAAACTCCTTTCTTGGCGTGGGCTCTTCTCGGGGAAAGATGAACGTTTCCCATAGACGGCGCTAATTGTGGTGACAATTATTATGCAACACAAATAAATACGAGAGAAGCAATTACCAAGGAGGAAGAAGGAATATAAAATGCCAATCACACAACAAAAGATGTACGTGGTTCGGTAAAGATGTGCCTACGTCCACGGTGGTGCAGTCAATATTATTTCTATATACTCCGGAGAGTAATTACAGAGAATACAACTTGTCAATTTGTCCCGGACCTAGGGTTTAATATATACATGTACATGTAGGTACGTGGAGGTGATGGGTTCCTCCATATTTTCCATCTCCCCTATAACTTCCCTTCATGGGATCGTGGGGGGAGACCGGATCAATATAAAATATGAGGGGCCTGGACTTTGGGCCGCCAGGACTGGGCTACTCATCCAGGCCCATAGTTCTAATTTCCGGGTACCCACATATCTTATGACTCAATTAGTTTTGTCCAGAATTAAGCTAACACTACAAATAGACTCAACTGGAAATTTTCTCTTACAAATCTCCCCTTTTGGCTATTCCAAAACAAAACCCAAAATAAAAAATCCTATGGGCCTTCAAGCTCTTATAAAAAGACACAACCCTCCCCAAATAAAAAATACATACGCTTTACTAGACACATGGGATGGAAAGCTTTGTCGATTTAAAAGGTTGCCATTAAGAATTAAAGCCTACACACTTAAGCATGTCATCTAATTCATAGGGAATATATCAATTTAAAGAGCATAAATAAGATCTCCCATTTTGTCTAACATGACTCAATTAAGAAAGCGACGTCTCCCCCTAAGATAGATCTCTCAAATTAAAAGGTTTAGATACCACTTCTCCATTTTTTGTTCAGGAATAGACAAAGATTAAAATTCATATATTAACTCATTTCTCCCCAATTAAAATCAAATACTTCCCCTAAATGAAACAAGGGATATAAACAATGGAAAACCAAGTATGTCATGCAATGGTGAAAAAGGTTACAATAATAATAAAGCACATGGCATGAAATGTAACTAATCCAACACAAAGATTAATAAATACCAACTATGATGCGATAGAAAAACTATATCAAATAGAATAAACTAATATAAGCATGAGATATCAATCATAACAAGATGAATATTTATTTTAACACGAATCATACATGGACTAGATAGCATGGCAAAGACTCAACCGTATATATATATATATATATATATAGAACAGATACCAATAGCGCAAATGCACATATACATAGGTATAAACACCACACACGACACAAAATATATTAAGCTTTCCATAATCGTATGTAAAAATTGTATCTAAATAACATGTGATGAATGGTAGTGAAGGGATTTGAACTAGATACTTAAGAATTATGATCCAATCACTTAAACATGTTCACTAAGTTCTTATTTGATTGTAAAAATTTACTAAGCTTAAATATAGTCTCATATGACAAGATAAAGTGAACTCAAGGAACAAACAAGCACAATGCACACAAGCCTAAAATATTGATGATTCTACAAACCAATAGAGTCATGATAAAATAAGCATAACTAGGATACATTACCATTGTGCAAACCCGTTGATATAGCCATCCAAACTTCCTTGATAATAATGATTATTTTCTTTTCTTTTGAATGTCCATATCAAACACAACTACTTCGGCCTTGGCTAAGTTTAACAATTCCACTTTTTTAGCCACATTTCAGCGGTGGCTATTCACGCAAAGTAATTTTGTCTTTCGAAGCCTGATTCCATTAATAAACAACCACATGAGATAAATATTTTTCTATTTTTTTAAATTCGGGCAACCGTTCTTACATGCACAAATCCTCCATGGTAATAGCAACATGTAGATCACTAAATTGATAGGAGAACATTTCAATTAACTCAAATATATGTGTGAAGTTAAAGATCACAAGAGATTGTGCATGGATGAACTGAGGCATATAAAAAGAGAATCTTTTACGCACGTCAAAATCAAACTACTCCACGCAAGCATGATAAAGAACACTTTAAGTATTGAAAATCTTAACCAAAAGTTCTCTCCACATGGAAGCGGGGATGATATTGGATTCAAACACAAATGTATGCCACATAAAATGTGTAAAACTAAAATACACAAAAATAAAAAATCTTTTTGAATTTTTCAAAGTTTTATACAAACACAAAGAAAACACAAAAGACAAACAAAAATCTTTTTGTATTTCTCAACAAGAAATAATAAATAAAAATTAAATACAAAAGATACACAAGTCATAATTCTAGAACAAATTATATAATGAAGCATAACTAGAATATTACAAACAAACATACAACTAGCAAAAATCTATCATGAAGCACAAAAAGTTAGTGTATGTAAACAAAACTAACACAATTAACCTTTGGATTTAGCAAGTTAGATTTCATGTGAAAGTAAATGAGAATCATAAACTCTGTCACGTAAAGTCTCCAAATCGGATCTCCTAACCCACATAAGTGAAACTCAACGCTCTCGAGATTCAATGACCTTGGAGACTCTACCCTTTGACTTTCTAGGACTATTTTTAAGTTCAAAATAAAAATTCCTAAGGTGCCCTTTCCGACCACAATGTGTGCAAGTAAAAACACGACGCGAAGTATGGCCTAAGGATTGATCTTTTAAAGTGTTCCTAGACAATTCCCTCAAAACTGTGGTTTTGGCTTTATTAACGAAAGTATCTTGAGTATCGAAGACAATACCACATTTGCCATGTTTGATTTGGACGGTCCCTTAGATTTGATCTAATTTCTCTGACCTACACTCCAAATTAAATTTGACCCGACTTGAGCCTTTTAATTTTTATTCACGTTCCACTATTCTAGAATCAAGTAAACACATACTCTCTTCAAACTAGACAAGCTCTTTCTTCATAGCCTCCATCAAACCTCTAAGCTATCTCTTTCACCTTCTACGTACTCTAGCTTCTCACCAAGAGTTCTCTCACGTGACTTACGATCTCCAACTAAAACACTCTCATCATTAGCCACGACACGTTCTCTCATTTTATCTTCTAACTTCAAGTTTGCCCTTTTTAATTTCAACGACTTCGCATACAAGTCATGAAAGGCTACTTGAAGTTCACTCTTCTCTACCTCTTGTTCATTATCACTCCCTTCTCCACTCTCTTTATAATCAATCTCGTAGGATTTATAAATAATGGCCTCGGGAGCGTCATGCTTTGAGTTATCTTCATCAAAACATTTTTCATTATCGCTCACATGATGTGCCATGAACGCGACATCATTGCGCTTAATGGGGAATGGGTCCCTATTTCGGTTCACCATCACTAAGGGTCGCATTATATGCAATTGGTTTCTTTCCCTCCTTCCTTAGTCTAGTTGGAAAATCGAATTCCCTATGGCCATAACCCTCACAACCATAACACCTATTTGACTCGGCCCTATTAAGATCCTGATCATAATTTTTGGGGAATTTCTCGACTTTAATATGCTTAGACTTCTCAAACTTCTTATAATCATTTTAAAGTTTCTCTTTATTAAACATGAGAAAGTTTCAGGGAACCTCTCCTTATAAACATGTTGGTGGGGTCCACAAAATTAAAATTAAACTTAACTAAAAAAATATTTAATTTCCTTTCAAAAAAAATTAAATAAACTCAATTCAAGTTTTTCATATGCCAAACAAACTAAGCATGAATAATTTTCAATTAAATTTATGGACTTGAATTAAACTAAAATAACCCGAACACAATTAGCACCAAAATTACACCATTGTTGTGAATAAACCAATTTTTATCTTTTTAAACTTTCACATGCATCTATGTGATTTTATCATGATAAAAACAAAAACAAACACACAACGCTGTGATGTACGAGGAAAATTTACAACGGAAAAAAAACCTCGGATGGCCCAGCCAACAAATCCACTAGGTATGGTTTTACAAAAATAAGATAAAAGACTTACTTCCTCAACTCGACTCCCTCCCATGTCTTGATGCTTCTTCTTGCTTCCACCTCTGCCTAATTGATAACTCCGAAATCCACCACAGTCTTGGAATCCACCGATGAGGATCAGCTACCGTTAGACATACGAAAGCCTCTCCTCCGTATGCACACCACGAATCTCAACAAACAGAGACTCCTCTGTATGAAACCTTATGTTTTAGGATGAGTATAAAACTCGGTGCCAATTTGATGATCTCAAAGCATAATATATCAAGAGACTTGGATCATACTAAACTATGGGTGTAAATTTGTGTTTTGATGAGAATTAAACCATAAAAATCAAGAACACAAAATGGGACATTTTGTTGAAAAGATATTGCTTTAAAAGAACTTATAAAGCATGAAGAAGTCTCTCTAAAAATTATGTTCCCGCACATATTAAATCGCGTAGAAAGTTAGTGGGGAAATGGGAAGTTGGAAATTAGTTTTTTTTGAAAAGTGTCAAAAATCGCCCAAGTCATTTGAATGACTTTTGAATGTTGTTCAGGCGAATTGGTTTGAAAATGTTATTAATGAGAAAATAGGGACAAATCAACAAATCTCATTTGATATCTCATTTGAACGAGTCGTTCGAACGAGATTTCTAACGAAAATACATAAAAAAAATGGCAGGATGTCGTTTAAAACTCGTTTGATATCTCGTTCGAAGGACCTCGTTGGAACGAGATGAAATGTCGTTCGAATGACTTTTCAGAAAATTTTACTTTTCTTTAAAAATAAAAAATTATTTTAAACATAATTTTAGTAAAAATAAAACACCCCAAATAAATTCTAAGTCTCTATATATATTAATGCATTCATACCTTTAGAGACCTTAGAATTCAAATGTTGATGACGTATAAACTTAGCACGAAAACTCGCACTGGTGATATCTTCACTTTAGACTTGTTCACTATGTCTTCAACTCAATTGTCATAGATTTGAAAGGATATATCAAACTACTATCCTATGACTCAATTAGTCTTTTATGGAATTAAGCCAATAATAAAAATAGACTTAGTTGAAAATTTACTCTTACAAGTTCCATTTATGTCCCTAAACCTTTATAATGATTAGTTTTGAAACGTGATTTTTGACCCTCTTATTTTGCCGATGTCTTATTTACACCCCCTTTGGATTACAGGGTTGTCAATGGGTGGACTCAAGCCCCGATTATGAATCTGGGTGTCCACAGAGGTGGTCAACTAAGAGGGTGCGCGTGCGGACACCCTTCTCCGAAATTAGGGTAAAAATAAGTTTCCTTAATAGGTATGGATATATATGTGGACTAAAAGGGAAGTGTGTAGAGAACCCATGGGGAAAGTTTAATTTTTTCTATAAAAAAACTAGGGCCTTTAACCATTCAGTTACAGGAGTTGATTATGACAAAATTTTGAACGCTTTTAATCGTTCGGTTAAAGGATCTAAGGCATTGAACCATTATTCTTAGTGATTAAAATTGTTTAACAATATGGTTAACAATTAGATTCATTTAAACGTTCAGTTAATTGATTTGGGATCCCAAACATATAAGAGGTGGAATCCGAAACATATAAGAGGGATGCCTATGGGTGTTTTCTCATTCTTATCAACTCTCTCTTATTTTCCCTCGTTCTTTTTTTTTGTAGTTTTCCAAGTTTTTAGACAATATGGACCATCAGGGCCATATTTCGGGTGGTGATATCGACGTTCACAACATAATCCTAAATCAGAATGGAGGGACCGCACAGAGAGTGGTGCGGGTCAAGAAGGGAAAGCTAGACTAGCGGGGGTCAGTGTAGTGGCCGACCCTAAGTGTTTGCCATGGGATCCATAGGGCACCAGGGTGGGGTGTTGCATGTTGATGGGTGGGGCTGCCCTGGAAAGTCAATCTTTGGGTGCTGGTTAGTAACCTTCATTGCTTATTTTCCATCATACGAGGAGGATAGTGAGGTTTTGTTACAAGAGTACGACCACCATGGCGGGCTAGGGCACACCCACACGACATTAACGTGTATGTTTTAATTTTTTGTATTTATGCTTATTGCACGTTTGTGTTGGAGTATTTTGTATATTAAAAATAATCTCCCTATCACCAAAATGTTTAATACTTTGTGACATAAATATGGACTATGACGGGATGAAGATGGACACGGTGAATTCACACTAAGTATTCCCTGTAAAAAAAAGGGAAAAGAAAGTATGACAATGAATAATAATACGAGTTGAGGAATTGATAGAAATGCTAATAATAATAATAATAATAATAATAATAATAATAATAATAATAATAATAATAATAATTGTAATAGTAATAATAATAATAATAGTAATAATAATAGTAATAATAATAATAATAATAATAGTAATAATAATAAAAACAATAATAATAATAATAATAATTATTGTAAATCAAAATACAAAAATAACTAAGGAAATAAACAAGATAAAGATCATGAGAGATAGAGATAAAACAAAATACAATAGAATAAAATAAAATAAGATAAGAAAATAAAAATAATAGTAAATAATAAAAAAATGGAAACACCTTGTAATAAGGGTAAAATGATGACAGACTAGCCAAACCACCTGTATGTCAAGTGTGTACTATTTAGATGATACTAATAACATTATGGGAGAAAACTCGGGGGGATTGGGATTACCTCACGACTGATTAACCTTCTTAGTTAGAAGGAATTGAAGAGAGGTAGATTAATTGTGAACGTATGGTAGTTAAAACGAAGAAAGGGAGAAAGTTTCGTGGGTTAGCTCGTGATTGATTAACCTTCTTAGTTAGTGGTAACCAAATATAATTATCTTAAGTATAAACGTATGATTATTAAAAAATCGAGAGAGAGAGAGAGAAAGCTTTGGGGGGTTTAGTATTACCTCACAACTGCTTTACATTCTTAGTTAGCAGGAACTGAAGATATGTAGCCTAAGTTTGAATATACGGTAATTAAAATACTGAGAGGGAGCTCCAGAAGGTTTAGAATTACCTCACGACTGTGTAATCTTCTTGGTTAGCGAGAACCAAAGATCGTTAGCTTATACTTGAATATACGATAATTGAAACACATAGAGGGAGAAAACTCTGGGGGGTTTAGGATTACCTCATGACTGATTAACCTTTTTAATTTGTGGGAACTGAAAATAGGTGGCTTAACTGTGAACGTTCGTAAAACACCGAGAGGGATAAAGCTCTAGGAGCATATGGTGTTTTTACGTATGAACTTGGCCACGTTTTTCGCATTGATAACCTAATAAGACTCGGCTTTGACCCACTTTGTGAAGTAGTCGATGCGACTAAAATGAACTCATGCCCGGTGGAGGCTTCAGAGGTTAATGTACCTATCATGTCTATCCCCCAGGTAGAGAAAGGTTATGGTAAAGTCATGCAATAAACCTCTCGGGGAGGTACATATTGTCGCGAGGCGTAAAGTTGACATTTGAGGCACCTCCTAACGTAATCCTTGTTGTACAAGTGATGAATAAATAAAAAAAATTATTTTTTAAATATGCATTTGATTGTAATGAGATTTTGTGAAAGAGGAGAAGAAGATATTATCGAATTGATGAAATTTTCTTTATTTGACAATTTTACATGAAATTTAATTATGAGGTTGGGTTACAATTAAATGCTATAAAAAAAATGTAAGAGAATCTCTCACCAAGATTGGGAAATTATTGTATATAAAAGGTTTAATTAAAATCTCTCACGAGGAGCTTAGAGGCCACTAGGCCAACCATACACAAATTTTATTAGAATTAACACAAGTTACTATCCTCTTAAGCGTCTTTGTTGAGAGATAAACATTCCCATTGGATTTTTCGTCATATTTTTTTCATTTTGAGACTCATTTAGGGTCCGGTTGATTGCAAAGTGGGCAAATATCCGGATGGCAATTTTTTTTTCATGGTATGGCAATAGAATTTATGGCAAATCCGATGACAAAAATGTTGGACGTGTTTGATAACTTCAATTTTTCAGGGGACAAAAGTGAGATGTTTGACAGAGTTAATGGTAAAAGTTGAAAATATAAACAAACTAATACGCACACACACACACACACACACTCACACACACACACACACACAGAGAGAGAGAGAGAGAGAGAGAGAGAGAGAGAGAGAGCAAGGCTATTATATATCATGCTTCCTACATCACACCTAGTTTAAGGCCCTAAATTTTTTTTCAAATTTTTTATTTTACCCATGGAGTTAATTTTCCAACCAACACATGCTCAAAGAATTAGGTCAAAATATAATTTTTAGCTATTTTTTAAAATTTAATAAAAAACTGTCGAAAATACGTTATTTATAAGGGTCAATGCCAATTGATTTTTGTGAATTTTTTAAAAATAGATAGAAAATGTATTTTTAACTAATTTTTTGAACATGGGTTTATTGTAAGGTTAATTTCAAGATAAAAATAAGAATTTTGAAAAAAACATTTCTTAGGGTCTAGAACTAGGTGTAATATATAGTTTGATGCATAGAGTGTAATGTAAGAGTGTCCCTCTCTCTCTCTCTCTCTCTCTCTCTCTCTCTCTCTATATATATATATATATATATATATATATATATATATATATATATATATATATATATATGTGTGTGTGTGTGTGTGTGTGTGTGTGTGTGTGTGTGTGATTGTTTTAACCAATAAAAATAATTTTTAACAAAAAACATTTTCTAGCAAAACAATTAACTTTCAACAAAAAAAAAACAGCTGTTAAAAATAGTTTTGAACAGTAAAAATAATTTATAATGAGGAAAAAAATATTTTTTCAAGAAGATTAACTTGTTACAAAAAAGAATTTTTTAAAAAGAATTTTTAGCACAAAAGTGAAACAATTATAACACACACAAAAAAATACTTTAAAAAAAAATACAATTTTAACAAAAAGAAATAATTTCCAACCCCAAAGTAAAGCAATTTTAATGAAAAAACAGTTTTTAATGAAAAAAAAATTTAATTTTTTTTTTTGACAAAAATAAAATAGTTTTTAACAAAAACCAGTTTTTAATGGAAAACTATTTTTTTTAGAAAAACAATTTTAACACAAAAAATAGTTTTTAGTGAGAAAACTTTACCATCCTGTATATGTAAGCAAATTTTGCCTACAAATTTGTCAAAAGAATGGCAAAACATGTATGTGGACACGGTATCCGTGCAATATTTTCCTTGAAATATAAGGGTTGGAAAAACCTTCGTTTACCACCATTTACCATAAAAATGTGACCTATCAAACGGACCCTTGATACAAATGGGCCAAAATTTCATTTGCACATTTAGTGCGTGTTTGGTTCGAGTTTTTGTACATTCCGTGAAATCATTCGTCCAAAATTAAATTCGAATCATTAATTTAGATATTAGGAAAGGAATTGTCATAACATGCCTTTGTTGCCAAAGTAGAAATTTATTTAAAACTATGGTATTTTACAAGCGATGTTTCGAGCTATAGACCTAACAGACAAACCACGACTTTAATCAAAACTTAAAAAAGCAACTAACAACTGAGGTACGAACGTAAAAATAGTAAAACAAAATGGACTTTAAACAGACATAGTAGCTAGAGAATCAGTACAAGTGTTGGCATCTCGAAAACAGAGGCTGAAAGTAACATGGCGGAACCTAGGAAGGGTTGAATGTATGGTGCAAGTCAAATCCACGTGATCTTAGGCCATGGTTGACTTCCTCATAATCATATAGAATGATGTTTGGCAATTGTTTTCTATTTCAACACATTTTATTCTCGCATGAAAAGCTAGGTTTACTCCTATTTTTATAGCCCAAAGCTCAGTCGTCAATGATGACGCATAACCAATATTACGAGTAAAGCCGAATATGAACTGGCCCTGGAAATTTCTGATAAGTCCACCTATAGATGCAAGACCCGTGGCATAAGATTTGGCCTCATCGGTGTTGAACTTAAATAAAGGTGGTATGGGCGCAGTCCAATCAGTAATGAATTGTCTACTCGCAGCCTCGAAGTTGGATATTTGACTAGCATAGGTACGGAGGAATTGGACAAGCTGGTCCGAGACTATATGATGAACAACAGATTTGACTATTGTCTTATGATGGAAGAGAGATTCAAAAATATTATGTGTTATCATAAAATTCTTAGGAGTTTTTTTCCGGGTTGGGAGGAAAGTCTAACCTCCTAACTTTTCATGCCGTCCTAAAATATTTTTAAAATCCCAGAGAAGAGCCCAAGGATTAGTGATAGTTGTGGATAAATGATGTAAGTCTTTCCATGCCTGGGATTGAGCTGGGGGCATATAAACAGCCGTGAACTCCATGGGACCAACATCTGGATTGTGATGAACCATTACATGAATGAACCTCGGAGAGACCGCCATTTCATTAACTATAACCTGACCTTCCATCCATAATACCCAGATGCCACCAGACTAATCTAAAGCAGGTGAGACAATATGATTTTTTAACAGGAGATGACCAATTTCCATGACACATCTTCTAGCATCCAAGCGCTTGTCCAATATGACTAACAGGTGAGGCCTGTGACGAGCTACAAAATTCATGAGCTCAGGTACGATTTTCAGGTGTCCCATGGCCCTATCATTCCATAATAGGCATCTCATTAAATGAAGTATCACATGTGACATCATCAAACTTCTCTTCGAGAGAATATAAATATATTTGTTTGGGAAAAGTGGGTTGATCAGTAGCTGGGCCTCGTTTGGCACCGGATGTGTGTGGAAGGTGAAAATTGAGGTTGGAACTGTGCAATCCATATCGCAATGTTGTCCTATTTTGATATGAACGTCATGGAGTTGGAGTTGATAATAGAAGAAGAGAGGAGTTTTGTAGTTGTCTTGAATGATGAGGTCGTTGGGCCCTCGTTGAATTATTTTGTGCGTGTCTAAATGCAGTCTGAGGTTGGGGTGGTGATGATTTTCTATATAGATGTGGGTAGATATCGTTGGTTGGAGTGGAGGTGGCAAGTTTCGTGGTGGTAAATTCAAAGTCTGGTGGTAGGGCTGGTTCAAGAAAATTGGGGGTGGTATTATAGGTCGAGGTGGTGGATGGAGAAAAGGGTCGAATAAGGGGGACTCCGGTGGAGTTAATGTGATTCGAAAAAAGAGAAAATGTGATTTGTAAAAAGGGGGATTTTCGCAGCAAGTATGTGGGGCCATTTCTCACCATTGAGAGGATTAGAGCGGTAGCATATAAACTGGAATTACCGGAACACTTGCATCGTATACATGATTTGTTCCATATTTCTTCGCTTAGACGATATCTCTGGGGTAAGTTGACTCACAATCACATTTCGCTGGAGCAGATTGATTTACAGCCTGATAGTTTATATGAGGCGAGAGACTGATGTCTATTCTAGACTATAGCGATAGGACATTGAGGTCGAAGTTAGTTCCACTTGTGCGTGTTCAGTGGGAGAACCATAACGTCGAGGAGTCTACTTGAGAATGCGAGGATGAGATGCGCGGGAAATATCCAGGGTTAGTTTTACCAGGGATACTTTTATTTTCCGAATTTCGGGATAAAATTCCATTGTAAGGGGAGAAGTATATAACACCCTGTATTTTTTTAATAATTTTTAATATTGGATTAATTAAATTTAATATGGGAAAATAATTGATAATTAATCTGGATTAAAATAAATATTAACTAGCGAGATAAGAAGGGTTGGTATTTATTAATGAGAATTATATTGAATATTACTTAGTGAATAAAGTAGTATATGAATGTGAATATGATTGAAAATTTATGAAAATTGTCATGAGTGAGAAATATGATAATTACGGTAATTAAGTCGGGACGCGCGTGTCAGTCGTGTCGAGACTAAATTAATGGAATAAAAAGTAAAATATTTATAAGTAGCCCATATGGTCATTTCAAGTGTGCCAATCTGTTCGAAAGGGTCGAGATAGTCATAAAAGTCAACCGAGGGGTTTAATTTGGGTCTCGGGATAGTTTTAGGCCAAATCGGCATCTGGGAGGGTGTTTTGGTAATTGGTATTTTTAGAGTATAATTAATGATGAAAATTAAAGGGTTAATATATCATATACATGGGCTAGATGAGGTGTATCAGTGTTAGACATAGAGAGGCCAAAAGGAGGAAGGAGGATGAGAGGTTTCTAGGGACAAAACCACCACCAGTGCACCTTTTACTCCCTCAAGACCACTATTGCATAGATCGGAGAATGAGGATCGCAACCATACTAAAGACATCAACGGATCAGAACTTCTTTCGTGAGGAAAGTGTTTAATCCTTGTTGCCTTTTAGCAATAATCATGTTCATGTTAGTATAGGTAATAAACACCCTTGATTTATATGTGAAATTGATGAACATATGAGGATTTCGTGCATAACTTCGCACTGAATTTATATGGAATTGATTAGTTTATGTAGTTAGAGGAATAACCAAGAATTTATCATGAATATTGATTCTTAAATCTGGGTGTAGAATGCTTGAACTGAAGATGGATGAACTAGGGTTCCAATTTATATGAATTTGGGGATTTTGGATTTAAGGGTTGTTTATCAAGGATTGAATGATTAGAGGTTGTTAGAAATCATATATGCATGTTAGAATATCGATGAGAACTGATTAATCGGTGTTGGGACTGATCTATAGAGGTTTTTTGGTAGAAAACTTGTGGAAAAACATAGCAGGTAGAGGATGGGGTTAATACAGCATAGTCTCGTTCGAACGAAATTGGATCTCGTTCTAACGAGATGACATATCACTCGACGACATCGTTCTAATGACGTGCTATCTCGTTCAAACAAGATAGCTTCTGGTTCGAATGACATTCTCAGTTTCTGGGAATTTTCTTCTGCTTCAAATCGGGGTAGAATGTTTTTCTACAATGATGATTAGCAGTATGAACTAAATTTTAGGTTAGTTCATGATTATTGGGAAATAAAATGGGAATAATACTTTATAATAATTGGAGCGATGAGCTATCCCTGGAAATTACGAGAGAGAGTATTCGTAATTATATAAATATATTGTAAGTAGTAATTGGAGTAATACTACGTATAAAATAAATATTTGAGTTGTGTGTATACCTAATGAACTTGATATGTTGCGTGAATGCCTATAGTGATATTTATTATGTGTATGGAATACCTACCATACTTTACAATCATGTGAGGTTTTTTAAAGGGGACAGTCCATTCTTGGGGAGCCTTCGTGGGGATATTTGACTTGTGCGTCAGAGCATGGAACCTAGGTACGAGGTATCTGTAAGAATGATAATGTGATGATGGTCATATGGGTGTGTAGGCATGTGCGTTGCCCATAGGCTTGGAACTACATTTGCCTCCAATATGTGTGATTTGTAATTTATGTTTCATGGGAGATTCTGAACCCATTGTCCTTATTAGTACGAGATGTACCGAGACTTGATAGCAGAGCATGTGCGCACCGCAATGTAACGACCCGTACTTTTGGGGATAATTAAATTCCATAATGAGGTGTAAATGGGAAAAGTGAGGAATTTCTCGGAATAGTAATATGTCGGAGTATTTTAATTATATGTCGCAGTTGAGTAAAGCGACAAAAGGTAAGATTTTAATTGGAAAACCCGCATTGAGAGATATTGGGTTAAATTAGTGGGTTGTGGTCAAGTACCTCAGATGGAAATTTTGACTGCGCAGTGAGTCTCGAAATGGCCGAGATAGTTAGAATAAAGTATCTGGGGGTAGTGTTTAGGCTCTGGGAATTTTTAAACGAATAGGGACTCGCAATTGAGTAAACGAGTCATTCTTGGGTTTTAAAGGGGTAAACCCTTATTTCTCCCTATATAAGGAAAGGCAGAGGGAAAGAAAATAAAGAAAAGAGAGAAAAGAAAGAGGAGAAGAGAGAGAGGAAGAAAGGGGGAATAAAAAGGGAGATTCCGACCAACCTCCGCGGGATTTGACTCGGGGTCGTCGGATTTTATCCAAGAGGCAAGTGTTTACTTGCTTTATTTACTTTTGAGCATAAATATCATATCACAGTTTGGTAATAACAAACCCTAAAGATTTTGGGTTGGGGTTTCGTGGATAAAACGGGCTTTCGGGAATTAAAATGAGTAAACCCCGAATAATTTCTAATTTGAGAAACTTAGAAATTCGTAGAAATTAATGGTTAATTTTGGGTTCTAGGAGGTTTAGAACTTATTCCCTTGGTGTATATATAGTTGGGTGTTGTTATATGTTAGTAGAATAACGAATAAAAAGCTTGGGGGTTTGTTAATGGCCGAAACAGGGACCGGAGAAGAACCTGTCCGGCACGATCGATCGATCGACTGCCAAGGGTCGATCGATCGACCCTTCAGGAATTTTGGCAATTTTTTTTAGGGATAATTGGATGGGATGAACTCCAATTTTAATTGATTCTAGATTATTTAAGTGAGGTAATAAGAAATCTTTTAGGAGTGAATAGTCATCCAATTGAGGAAGTTTATGGAGGCTAAGTGAGTGTTTTAAGTGTGTGACACTAAAATTATATTTTCGAGGAAAATAGAGAAATTGTGGAATTTGAAGGTTTGGGGTTCCTAAAATAGGGTGGGGACCTCTAAGTGATTATTTGGACAAGATATAGTCCTTGGGTTCATGGAAATGGAATCCACAACCTATTTAATTTAAGGGTGTTCGGGGACGAATATCAATTGGGATAGTTTCAGTGGCCATTTGGGCCAATATAGTTATACGCGTGATAAAACATAATTATATCGATTATGGTTGAGTAAGTCCTATGAGATTATTAGGATTAATTTGGATAAAGCAGTGTGTGGCTCCTATGTCAAATAAAGTGCGCCCAAAAGTCCCCTGGATAGAAAACATACCCTCAATTGCTGGTGGGTCCTGCGGGACTGCGGCCTGGTGCAGATTGTAAACTCATCCGTACTGAAGTTTCCCTTACTGAACTGGGGTGACTATAATGGGTGGCAATGCTGCCATCTACGGAGGTGTTGGGAGGGTTGCAGGAAATAACGGTCTCTAGGATTCCTGACGGACACCCTTTTACTGCTGCTGGCCCCTACCCTTCTGAGGGCAGTCCTGGCGTTTGTGGCCAGTGTTGCCACACGTGAAACATATCCTTGGGAAAGGTCCTCCCCTCTGTCGCTGCTACTGTCCCCGACCCTAATGGCCGTTACGACCACTCCCTTGGCCATTTTGGCCCTGCTGCTGCCCTGATGGCCGTGTTGGCCCTGATGGCCATGTCGAAAGCCTCTCTGCCCATGTCTAAAACCTCCTGGATTGAACCTCTTAGGATCCCCTTGTTGGGAACCCTGATCACTGTGCCTATGCTGGCCCTGAACAGTCTATGCCCCACCGGCACCATTTCCTCCTGCCCTACCCGGCTCGCCGGGCTCTCCCACCTTCTTAACCTCGGATAAGTGGAAGCGATGGTCCTAGAAGTGGAGTAGTGATGCGTTAACCACATCTGAATAGGTGGCCAGGGAGAGATTTCCTATTAAATGCTGGCGAATCCTCCATGTCAACCCATCCATGAAGCGCTGAATCTTCTTCTCTTCGGTCGAAATCTCACTCGAAACAATGTTAAGAAGATTAGTAAACTCTGCCTCGTATTCTGCCACGGTCCTTCCCTCCTCCTTCAGATTTGCTAACTTTTGGCTCATCTCTTTCTGGACAGCCGAAGGAAAATACTTGCGGTCAAACCGCACCCAAAAGTCTCGAATACTGAGTGTGTCTCTCTCCTTAGCGGTGGTGATGGACTTCCACAACTGCAGTGCTGCCCCCACTAGTTTCAATGTGGCCAAAATCCGTGCACTCGTGCATCCTCAAATGCCTCTGGATGTCCTTTTTCCATTGACTTGCTACGACTACATCGGAGCTCCTTGAAAACTCCGGAGGATGCACCTTCTGGAAAGCATCCCTAACACGTTCCCAAGCAGACGGGAAAACCTGGGTCTGAACTGGAGCCACCACAGGTGCCTGAGGTGGTGCCTGTTGCACTACGGCCAAGGCAGCATTAATCGCCTAAGCTACAATTGCTGCCACTTCAGCGACATTCATCATACCCTGAGCAGGTGCAGGCTGAGCCTCTGGCTGGGCTTCCCTGGGAACTCTCTGTGCACGTTTATGAGGCATCTGAAAAGAGAGAAAAGTTTCATAAGTCTACAGTTATATTCGCAATTTAACAGAAGAACGTAAAACGTAATAAGGGTACAAAAATCCTAAAATATAGGGCTTTATATCAAAGGATGCTACGCGGAAACATAATAAGCCGTACAGATCCTACGGACACTAGAACCTGATGCTCTGATACCACTTGAGATACCCCACCTAATTATTTACCGGGTGATCAGTCCTTAATTAATTAATTTCAGAATATCAAGTTGGTTCAGATAATGCATCACTGTCGAAATCTCAAATTTTTATTTAATTAAGCTAACCACCTAGTATTTAAAAATGGATGTCTAAATTATATCTTGCTGTTAACCAATCAAAAAGAATACTAACAATTGGCATGCATCACGATAGTATAAGTAAAGTCTGACTGAAGTAAAATAAATGGCTAGAGAAAACATCTCCAAATACAATCCCATACAATAAATCAAATAGAAGGGAGCAAATCCAAAAGAGATTTTAATACGACTAAATCTCTGAAAGTAAGAATGAGTGAGGACGACATATCCAAGTAAGATGAATAACTGAAAAAGGAGGAATAAACTGAATCGTCTACTGGCAATAATCCTGCAGCTTCCACCACAGGTACAACACGACAACGGAATAGAGTCTCTTAAGGTTGGTGTCCCTGTGGCTGGGCACCTAAAATAATGAAGCAATAGAAAGATAGACGTAAAAACGGGTCAGAGCTCGAGTTGAAAACATTTTCAAATAGAAAGTGCTTAAATTGATTAAATTAGCACAATTATTAATCAAGTTAACTTAGCGTACTCACTTGAAATAGTCACCCCTCAATTTAGTGTGCACGTCTAATGAGCCTAACTACACGTACTAGTCATGATACCCTGACTGAATACTAAGTGTGTAATATGAAGGTTGAAAGTCTCTCTAAATGACGTAAAAATCGACGTACTTATGATTTAAATATAGAATTAGGATTTCTTTAGGTTATTCTCATATTCTTCTTAAATGCCCAACTAATAATACCATAAGTATGCAAATAACAATATTGACAACAGCAAAAATGAACAAACATGATTTCCGGTATACACATTTTATTTGCCTTATGTATACATATCAAATTATATAAGTATAGCAATATTACACCCTTGGTTAAGAACGCATTAGTACTACGCATACTCGTCTATCTAGTCCATTTGCAAAGCTCACGCATAGAGGACAACAGGTTCAATCTCTCGAGAACCAATAGAAACATAAACACATATTGGAGGCGAACATAGTCCCAAGCCGATGGGCTATGCACATACCTACGCACCCAAACGACCGTCATCACTATCGTTCTTACGGATAGTCCGTACCTAGGTTCCATGCTCTAGTGGTACGACTCTAAATCCCCCGAAGGCACACAAGATCCGGTCGTCCACAACGCGTTAACCTCCGTTCGATAGCCAGTAGCTAGGTATGTCATACACATAATACTTTTAACAATAAGCATGCACACAACTTATATAAAATTCATTAGCTTTCCCACAGTCTAGTATTTTCAGTATGTATATTATATCTCTTATTATAACCCATACCTTATTCGTTTATACTCTCCCTTGTATTTTTGCACTCCCTTAATTCCAAGGATTTTTATACCTTTCGAGGGTCGACATATTCTCCGTTAACTATTAACTATTAATATAAGTCACTCAATGATTAGACTGGTTTAACTCTCACTTGAATAAGCTCACGGAAAGTCCGAAACAAGATTTGGGCTTAAAAAGCCCATTTTGGAATCTCGTTAGAAGAACTAGAAATCTCGTTCGAACGACGTCGTTCGAACGAGGGTCGTTCGAATGAAGGTCTTCGAACGAACCACCAATCTCGTTAGAAGGGCTTCTGGAATCTCATTGAAAGACTTATTCGAACGAGGTCATTCGAACGACCTCGGCAGGACTTCTAACGAAAATTATGAAGTCAACCAGTTCATCTTCGAAGTCCATTTTTCCAGATTTTCTCTTCTAAAATCTAAACTTAAACCCATTCCAACTCAATTGCAAGGTTACCAAACTACCCTACATCACCCTAGAACACTTTTTAACAAAGTTTTGGGGTCAAATCCTCTTAGTCATCATGTAATTACTATAAATTCCCAATTGTTTTTACCACAAACCCTATTAACATGAACCTAGAATTTATTTGTTCATAAAAAATCCATTTAATTCATGATATACATCTAGTTCGTTAACTTTCACAATTCTACTGAGGGGAAAATCCTCTACATGTAAAACCCCATAAGATTTTCTAAATATTCTATACGATTTCATCATTGGAAAACCCAAATTGGTATTTGTTGTTATAAAACCTCGATATATGTTAACAAGAGTAATAATTGCTAAGAGAAGAGTAAGATAATCAATTGTCTTAAAAATGAACTTTTGATTTGCAAGTTGAAATTGGTATAGGAACGATCCTCATGACATGATCTATGCGTTGGTGTACTTTTTATTGTGAAAGGTTGGATTCTTGGCTAAGGCTCCAATGGAGTCTCATTCTTCTTCCTTGGTTCTCTCTCTATTTTCCTCTCTTATCATGTAGGTTGAAACTGACAGCCACTAAGCCTTAATGCCTTTTTAATTAACCCAATTTTCGTCCGTTTAATTACCTTAAAATCCCTAAAGACCAAAATACCCCTCCGGGGTGCCGTTTTGGGTTAAAAATCCCGGACTCCAAATAACATACCCGAATAGTGTTTTCTGACTGTTTCGACCCTTCCGGACACTCTGGCGCACTCAAAATAGTCGTCCAAGTTATACAAAAATAAATTATCTTTTAACCTCCCCAATATATACAATTAACGCGCCTCATATGCATCCCACATATTTATAACATAACTTTCGTGTATCTCATTCCCGGCCATACTATTATTTCAATAATTACTAACTCTCGTCCCGTTTGTGATTATTATCATAAAATCGGATTAATTTCAATTTAAATTTTCTCCCCTTTAATTTAATTAATCCCCCTATTTAATAAAAATAGTTATGCGTAAAAATACGGGGTATTACATACTTCCCCCTAATAACCGAATTTCGTCTCGAAATTCGGAAAAGGGAATATAAATACCTGAAAATAATAACTCTAAATAACGTTCATGCATGCCATCCTCGCGCTCCCAAGTTGATTCCTCAACATTATGGTGCCACCACTGAACACGTACTAGTGGTACCACTTTCGACCTCAACTTTCTTTTACTACGATCCAGGATAGCAACCGGTCCCTCCTCGTATGAGATATTAGGCTGTAAGTCTCTTTCCTCCAACGCAATATGAGTATGGGCAAAATCATCTCGAAAAATTCTCCTCAGCGAGGAGATATGAAACACGTCATGGACTCTATGAAAGTGCTCCGGTAGTCCAAGCCTATACGCAACTGGCCGAATCCTCTCGATGATGGGAAATGGCCCTACATACCTAGGCGCCAACTTTCCCTTCTTCCCAAAGTGCATAACTCCCTTCATAGGAGACACCCGAAGTAATACCTGATCCCCAATGTTGAACTCCCCAAAATAACATTTCGCATCAACATAACTCTTCTACCGATCTTGAGCAACTCGAATACGGCTCTGTATCAACTCTATCTTTGCTGTAGTATTCTGAATTATCTCCGGACCCATTAACTTGTTATCCCCCACCTCAAGACAATATGCTGGGGAGCGACAAGGTCTGCCGTATGGGGATTCGAAAGGAGACATACCGATAGTAAACTAGTAGGAGTTGTTATAGGCAAACTCCACTAGTGGAAGGTACTGCTCCCAACTTCCGAAAAAATCAATGATGCACATCCGTAACATGTCGTCCAACATATGATTCGTCCGCTCTGTCTGACAATCCGTCTGTGGGTGATAGGTTGTGCTCAGCCATAACTCCATACCCAATGCCTCTTGAAAGTACTCCCAAAATCGAGAAACGAACACCTTGTCTCTGTCAGATATGATATTGAGAGGCACTCCATGGAGTCTAACTATCTCTGCTATGAATAGTTGGGCATATTGTGTCGTAGTGTAGTCTGTCTTGACTGGTAAAACGTGGGCTACTTTGATCAACCGATCCACTATCACCCATATCGAATCGTGACCCCTCTGCGATGTAGGTAATCTTGTGATGAAATCCATGGAAATTCTCTCCTCTTTCCACATAGGAACCTCTAATAGCTGTAGAAGTCCCGCTGGTCTCCGGTGGTCCACCTTTACCAACTGACAAGTGGCACATTTCGAGATGAACTCGGTAATATCCTTCTTCATTCCGCTCCACCAGTACTGTCTACGCATGTCCTGGTACATCTTATCCCCACCGGGGTGCACTGCAAACCGAGAACCGTGGGACTCTGTCATCACCTTGTGTTGCAGATCTTCACTCTCGAGAACAACCAATATACCATTAAAATGTAGGCCCCCATCTTCACTATCTGGCTTTGGCAAAACAGATCATCTGCCTGAGCCTGCACTACTCCTGTAATAATCTGTGGTGTGACCGTCATTACAGACATAAATGATCGAGCCACTACATTCGGGTTCCCTAACTCCTTCCATTTTTCTTTCCACACCTCGGTCACCTCACCAACTGGCCTACGGCTCAACGCGTCTACCACCACATTAGCCTTCCTTGGGTGGTATTGGATATCAAATTGGTAATCCTTTACGAACTCAAGCCATTGACGTTGACGCATATTTAACTCTTTCTGTGTGAAGAGGTACGGTAGTGATTTGTGGTCCATGAATAAGAGAAATTTCTCCTCTAAGAGGTAGTGTCTCCAAATCCGAAGTGCGAACACGACTCCTGCTAACTCCAAGTCGTTGGTGGGGTAATTCCTCTCGTGGGGCTTAAGCTTACGGTAAGCATAAGCTATAGACAGATCTTCATGCTGAAGTACACATCCAAGTCCTAATAAGGACGCATCAGTGTAGACTAAATATTCTACTCCCGGCCTGGGTAATGATAACACTAGTGCTGAGGTTAACTTATCTTTCAACTCATCGAAGGCTAACTGACAGGCGTCACTCCAGATGAATGGCACACTTTTACGAGTCAAGTGCGTCAATGGACCCGCTATCTTTGAAAACCCTCGAATGAACCTCCTGTAGTATCCGTCTAAACCCAAGAAACTGCGTATCTCAATCGGTGTCGTGGGTTTTCCCCACTCCCTCACCGCTGACACCTTCCCCGGATCCACTGATATCCCTCTATCGGAGATGATATGTCCCAAGAACTGTACTTTCTTCAGCCGAAATCCACATTTCTCATATTTTGCCTACAACTGATGTTGGCGCAGTGTTTGCAAAACTTGCCTCAAGTTCTTGGCATGGTCCTCTTCAGTCTGTGAGTAAACCAGAATGTCATCTATGAATATGATGACGAATTGGTCCAGGAATTCCCTGAACACTCTGTTCATCAGGTCCATGAACATGGCTGGGGCGTTGTTTAGCTCGAAGGGCATAACCCTGAATTCATAGGAACCATATCTCATCAGGAAAGCAATCTTCGACACGTCCTGTTCCCCGATACATAGCTTATGGTACCCCGATCTCACATCAATCTTTGAGAAGAAAGCCGCTACTCTCAACTGGTCAAATAAGTCATCAATTCGAGGTAACATATATTTGTTCCGTATCGTGACTTTATTCAACTCCTGGTAATCAACACATAACCCTATCGATCCATCCCTCTTCTTAACGAACAATACGGGAGCACCCTATAGTGAAGTACTCCAACGAATAAACCCCTGCCCCAATAACTGCTCAATCTGGTCACGTAACTCCCTCATCTCTGCTGGAGCCATACGGTACGGTGCGCGAGCTATCGATTGAGTATCTGGTGCTAAATCAATGACGAAATCTATTTCTCTACTCGGTGGTAATCCCAGAATCTCCTAAAACACATCGAAGAACTCTCGAACTACAGTAATCGAATCAAGTGGTACCACAACCTCCGTAGAGGTATCCTCCTCTATAGAGTATAAATGAGTGGACGATCCTCCCTCAGAGCGAGGCATCGCCACCAGAAACATCTCCTGCCCGGGTATGGAAAAAACTATACTCTTACTATAACAGTCAATCATGGCCCTATACCTGATAAGCCAACCCATACCCACAATCGCATCGTACTCGGACATGTCTAATACGAGCATGTCCACGGGTAAAATAAACCTCCCAATATCTATACTTACCCCTCGACAAATAAAAGAAATAACGGAACCCCGACTCAATGGTGAATCCACACAAGTGGTCGTACCCTCTGCTGTATCAAATAATCCCGTAGTACGCACAAATCCCGTGGTAATAAAGCAGTGTGTGGCTCCTGTGTCAAATAAAATGCGCCCCAAAGTCTCTTCGAATAGAAAACATACCCTCAATCGCTGGTGGGTCCAGCGGGACTGCGGCCTGGTACAGATTGTAAACTCATCCATACTGAAGCTTCCCTTGCTGAACTAGGGCAGCTGGAATGGGTGGCAGTGCTGCCATCTGCGGAGGTGCTGGGAGGGCTGCGGGAAATAATGGTCACTGGGGTTCCTGACGGACACCCTGCTGCTGGCTCCTACCCTTCTGAGGGCAGTCCTGGCGTTTGTGGCCAGTGTTGCCACACGTGAAACATCTCATTGGGAAAGGTCCTCCCATCTGTCCATATTGTCGTCCCTGACACTGATGGCCGTTACCACCCCTCCCTTGGCCATTTTGGCCCTGCTGAAACTGTTGATGGCCGTGTTGGCCATGAAGGCCATGTCGCAAGCCTCCCTGCCCATGTCTAAAACCTCCTGACCTGAACCTCTTAGGATCCCCTTGTTGGGAACCCTGATCACTGTGCCTATACTAGCCCTGAACTCTCTGTACCCCACCGGCACCATTTCCTCCTGCCCTACCCTACTGGCTGGGCTCTTCCACCTTCTTAACTTCGGATAGGTGGAAGTGGTGGTCCTGGCAGTGGAGCAGTGTTACGTTAACCACATCTGAATAGGTGGCCAGGGAGAGATTGCCTATTAAATGCTGGTAGATCCTCCATGTCAACCCATCCATGAAGCGCTGAATCTTCTTCTCTTCGGTCGAAATCTCACTCGGCACAATGTGAAGCAGATTAGTAAACTCAGCCTCGTATTCTGCCACTGTCCTTCCCCCTGCTTCAGATTTGCTAAATTTGGACTCATCTCTGTCTAGACAGTCAAAAGAAGATACTTGCGGTCGAACCGCACCCAAAAGTCTTAAATACTGAGTATGTGTCTCTCCTCAGCGGTGGTGATGGACTCCCACCACTACAGTGCTGCCCCCACTAGTTTGAATGTGGCCAAAATCTGACTCTGTACTTCCGTGCACTCGTGCATCCTCAAATGCCTCTGGATGTCCTTTTTCCATTGGCTTGCTATGACTACATCAGAGCTCCCTGAAAACTCCAGAGGATGCGCCTTCTGGAAAGCATCCCTAACACATTCCCAAGAAGACGGGAAAACCTGGGCTTGAACTGGAGCCACCACCGGTGCCTGAGGTGGAGCCTCTTGCACTACGGCTAAGGGAGCATTTAGAGATGAACTCGGTAATATCATTCTTCATTCTACTCCACCAGTACTGTCTACGCATATTCTGGTACATCTTATCCCCATCGGGGTGCACTGCAAACCGAGAACCGTGGGACTCTGTCATCACCTTGTGTTGCAGATCTTCACTCTCAGGAATAACCAATATACCATTAAAATGTAGGCCCCCGTCTGAACCCACGGTGTAAGACTCAACCCCCTTGGCAAGCATCTTCACTATCTGGCTTTGGCAGAATAGATCATCTGCCTGAGCCTGCACTACTCCCGTAATAATCTGTCGTGTGACCATCATTACAAACATAAATGATCGAGCCACTACATCCTGGTTCCTGAACTCCTTCCATTTTTCTTTCCACACCTCGGTCACCTTACCAACTGGCCTATGGCTCAACGCGTCTGCCACCACATTTGCCTTCCTTGGGTGGTATTGGATATTAAATTGATAATCCTTCACGAACTCAAGCCATTGACGTTGACGCATATTTAACTCTTTCTGTGTGAAGAGGTACTGTAGTGATTTGTGATCCGTGAATAAGAGAAATTTCTCCCCTAGGAGGTAGTGTCTCCAAATCCAAAGTGCGAACATGACTCCTGCTAACTCCAAGTCGTGGGTGGGGTAATTCCTCTCGTGGGGCTTAAGCTTACGGTAGGCATAAGATATAGCATGATCTTCCTGCTGAAGTACACCTCCAAGTCCTAATAAGGACGCAGCAGTGTAGACTAAATATTCTACTCCCGGCCTGGGTAATGATAACACTAGTGCTGAGGTTAACTTATCTTTCAACTCATCGAAGGCTAACTGACAGGCGTCACTCCAGATGAATGGCACCCCTTTGCGAGTCAAGTGCGTCAATGGACCCTCTATCTTTGAAAACCCTCAAATGAACCTCCTGTAGTATCCGGCTAAACCCAAGAAACTGCGTATCTCGATCGGTGTCGTGGGTTTTCCCCACTCCCTCACCGCTGAAACCTTCCCCGAATCCACTAATATCCCTCTATCGGAGATGATATGTCCCAAGAACTGTACTTTCTTCAGTCAAAATCCACATTTCTCATATTTTGCATACAACTAATGTTGGCGCAGTGTTTGCAAAACTTGCCTCAAGTGCTCGGCATGGTCCTTTTCGGTCCGTGAGTAAACCAGAATGTCATTTATGAATACGATGACGAATTGTTCCAGGAATTCCCTGAACACTCTGTTCATCAGGTTCATGAACATGGCTAGGGCGTTGGTTATCCCGAAGGGTATAACCCTGAATTCATAGGAACCATATCTCGTTAGGAAAGAAATCTTTGACACGTCCTGTTCCCTGATACATAGCTTATGGTACCCCGATCTCACATCAATCTTTGAGAAGAAAGCCGCTCCTCTCAACTGGTCAAATAAGTCATCGATTCGAGGTAACAGATATTTGTTCTGTATCGTGACTTTATTCAACTCCCGATAATCAACACATAACCGTAACGATCCATTCCTCTTCTTAACAAATAATACGGGAGCACCCAGTAGTGAAGTACTCCGACGAATAAACCCCTGCCCTAATAATTGCTCAATCTAGTCACGTAACTCCCTCATCTCTGTTGGAGCCATACGGTACTATGCACGAGCTATCTATTGAGTATCTGGCACTATATCAACGACGAAATCTATTTCTCTACTCGGTGGTAATCCCAGAATCTCCTGAAACACATCGGAGAACTCTTGAACTACAGGAATCGAATCAAGTGGTACCACAACCTCCGTAGAGGTCTCCTCCTCTATAGAGTATAGATGAGTGGACGATCCTCCCTCAGAACGAGGCATCGCCACCAGAAACATCTCCTGCCCGGGTATGGAAAAAACTATACTCTTACTATAACAGTCAATCATGGCCCTATACCTGATAAGCCAACCCATACCCACAATCGCATCGTACTCGGACATGTCTAATACGAGTATGTCCATGGGTAAAATAAACCTCCCAATATCTATACTTACCCCTCGACAATTAAAAGAAATAATGGACCCCCTACTCAACGGTGAAACCACACAAGTGGTCGTACCTTCTACTGTATCAAATAATCCCGTAGTATGCACAAATCCCGTGGCAATAAAGCAATGTGTGGCTCCTGTGTCAAATAAAATGCACCCCAAAGTCTCTTGGATAGAAAACATACCCTCAATCGCTGGTGGGTCTAGCGGGACTGCGGCCATGTGCAGATTGTAAACTCGTCCGTACTGAAGCTGCCCTTGCTGAACTGGGGCAGCTGGAATGGGTGGCAGTGCTACCATCTGTGGAGGTGTTGGGAGGGCTGCGGGAAATAATGGCCTCTGGGGTTCCTAACGGACACCCTGCTGCTCTTGCTGGCTCCTACCCTTCTGAGGGCAGTCCTGGCGTTTGTGGCCAGTGTTGCCACACGTGAAACATCTCCTTGGGGAAGGTCCTCCCCTCTGTCCCTGTTGTTGTCCCCGACACTGATGGTTGTTACCACCCCTCCCTGGGCCATTTTGTCCCTGTAGAAACCGCTGATGGCCCTGTTGGCCCTGATGGTCGTGTTGGCCCTGATGGCCATGTCGCAAGCCTCCCTGCCCATGTCTAAAACCTCCTGACCTGAACCTCTTAGGATCACCTTATTGGGAACCCTGATCACTGTGCCTCTACTAGCCCTGAACTGTCTGTACCCCACCGGCACCATTTCCTCCTGCCCTATCCTACTGGCTGGGCTCTCCCACCTTCTTAACCTCGGATAGGTGGAAGTGGTGGTCCTGGAAGTGGAGCAGTGTTGCGTTAACCACATCTGAATAGGTGGCCAGGAAGAGATTGCCTATTAAATGCTGGAAGATCCTCCATGTCAACTCATCCATGAAGCGCTGAATCTTCTTCTCTTCGGTCGAAATCTCACTCGGCACAATGTGAAGCAGATTAGTAAACTCTGCCTCGTATTCTGCCACGGTCCTTCCCTCCTGCTTCAGATTTGCTAAATTTGGACTCATCTCTGTCTAGACAGTCGAAAGAAGATACTTGCGGTCGAACCGCACCCAAAAGTCTCGAATACTGAGTGTGTCTCTCTCCTCAGCGGTGGTGATGGACTCCCACCACTACAGTGCTGCCCCCACTAGTTTGAATGTGGCCAAAATCTGACTCTGTACTTTCGTGCACTCGTGCATCCTCAAATGCCTCTGGATGTCCTTTTTCCATTGGCTTGCTACGACTACATCAGAGCTCCCTAAAAACTCCGGAGGATGCGCCTTCTGGAAAGCATCCCTAACACATTCCCAAGCAGACGGGAAAACCTGGGCTTAAACTGGAGCCACCACCGGTGCCTGAGGTGGTGCCTTTTGCACTATGGCCAAGGCAGCATAGATCGCCTGAGCAACAATGGCTACCACTTCAGCGGCATTCATCATACCCTGAGCGGGTGCAAGTTGAGCCTCTGGCTGGGCTTCCCTGGGAACTCTCTGTGCACGTTTAGGAGGCATCTGAAAAGAGAGAAAAGTTTCGTAAGTCTACAGTTATATTTGCAATATAACAGAAGAACGTAAAACGTAATAAGGGTACAATAATCCTAAAATATAGGGCTTTATGTCAAAGGACTCTACGCCGAAACATAATAAGTCGTATAGATCCTAAGGACACTAGAACCTCATGCTCTGATACCACCTGAGACACCATGCCTAATTAATTACCGGGTGATCAATCCTTAATTAATTAATTTCAGAATATCAAGGGGTTCAGATAATGCATCACTGTCAAAATCTTAATTTTTAATTTAATAAAGCTAACCACCTAGTATTGAAAAAATGATGTCTAAATTATATCTTGTTGTTAACCAATCAAAAAGAATACTAACAATTGCCATGCATCACGGTAGTATAAGTAAAGTGTGACTGAAGTAAAATAAATGGATGGAGAAAACATCTCCAAATACAATCCCATACAATAAATCAAATGGAAGGGAACAAATCCAAAAGAGAGTTTAAAACGACTAAATCTTTGAAAGTAAGCATGAGTGAGGACGACATGTCCAAGCAAGATGAATAACTGAAAAAGGAGGAATAAACTGAATCGTCTACTGGAAATAATCCTGCACCTTCCACATCAGCTAGAACACGACAACTTAATAGAGTCTCCTAAGGTTGGTGTCCCTGTGGCTGGGCACCTAAAATAATGAAGCAATAGAAAGATAGACAGAAAAACGGGTCAGAACCCGAGTTGAAAACAGTTTAAATTAGCAAGTGCTTAAATTGATTCAATTATCACAATTATTAATCAAGTTAACTTAGCGTACTCACTTGAGGTAGTCACCCTTCAATCTAGTGTGCATGTCTAACGAGCCTAATTACCCGTACTAGTCATGATACCCTGACTGAATACTAAGTGTGTAATATGAAGGTTGAAAGTCTCTCTAAATAACGTAAAAACCGATGCACTTATGATTTCAATATAGAATTAGGATTTCTTTAGGTTATTCTCATATTCTTCTTAAATGCCCAACTAATAATACCATAAGTATGCAAATAACTCTATTGACAACAGCAAAAAGCAACAAACATGATTTTTGGTATACACATCTTATTCGCCTTATGTATACATATCAAATTATATAAGTATAGCAATATTACACCCATGGTTAAGAACCCATTAGTACTACGCATACTCGGCTATCTAGTCCATTTGCAAAGCTCACGCATAGAGGACAACATGTTCAATCTCTCGAGAACCAATAGAAACATAAACCCACATTGGAGGCGAACATAGTCCCAAGTCGATGGGCTAGGCACATACCTACGCACCCGTACGACCGTCATCACTATCATTCTCGGGGATAGTCCGTATCTAGGTTTCATGCTCTAGTGGTACGACTCTAAATCCCCCAAAGGCACACATGATCCGGTCATCCACAACGCGTTAACCTCCGTTCGATAGCCAGTAGCTAATTATGTTATACACATAATACTTTTAACAATAAGCCTGCACACAACTTCTATAAAATACATTAGCTTTCCCACAATCTGGTATTTTCAGTACGTATATTTTATCTCTTATTATAACTCGTACCTTATTCGTTTATACTCTCCCTTGTATTTTCGCACCACCTTAATTCCATGGATTTTTATACCTTTCAAGGGTCGACATATTCTCCGTTCACTATTAATTATTAATATAAGTCACTCAACGATCATACTGGTTTAACTCTCACTTGAATAAACTCACGGGAAGTCTGAAATAAGATTTGGGCTTAAAAAGCCCATTCTGGAATCTCGTTAGAAGACCCAGAAATCTCGTTCAAACGAACCACCAATCTTGTTAGAAGGGATTCTGGAATCTCGTAAGAAATCTTGTTCGAACGAGGACTTTCGAACGACCTAGGCAGGACTTCTAACGAAAATTCCGAAGTCACCCAGTTCATCTCCAAAGTCCGTTTTTCCAGATTTTCTCTTCTAAAATCGCAACTTAAATTCATTCCAACTCAATTGCAAGGTTACCAAACTACCCTACATCACCCTAGAACACATTTTAACAGAGTTTTGGGGTCAAATCCTCTTAGTCATCATGTAATTACTATAAATTCCCAATTTTGTTTTTACCACAAACCTTATTAACATGAACCCAAAATTTATTTGTTCATAAAAACTCCATTTTAATTCGTGATTTACATATATTTCGTCAACTTTCACAATTCTACTAAGGGGAAAATCCTCTACATGCAAACCCCCATCATATTTTCTAAATATTCTACACGATTTCATCATAGTAAAACCCAAATTGGTATTTGTTGTTATAAAACCTCGATATATGGTAACAAGAGTAATAATTGCTAAGAGGAGAGAAAGATAATCACTTGCCTTAAAAATGATCTTTTGATTTGCGGGTTGAAATTGGTATAGGAACGATCCTCCTGACACGATCTATGCGTTGGTGTACTTTTTGTTATGAAAGGTTGGATTCTTGGCTAAGGCTCTAATGGAGTCTCCTTCTTCTTCCTTGGTTCTCTCTCTCTTTCCCTTTCTTCTCTCGTAGGTTGAAACTGACAGCCACTAACCCTTAATGCCCTTTTATTTAACCCAATTTTCGTCCATTTAATTACCTTAAAATTCCTAAAGACCAAAATACCCCTCGGGGGTGCCGTTTTGGGTTAAAAAGTCCCGGACTCCAAATAACATACCCGAATAGTGTTTTCTGACTATTTCGACCCTTCTGGACACTCTGGCACACTCAAAGCAGTCGTCCGAGTTATACAAAAATAAATTATCTTTTAACCTCCCGAATATATACAATTAACGCGACTCATACGTGTCCCACATATTTATAACATAACTGCTGTGTATCTCATTCCTGACCATACTATTATTTTAATAATTACTAACTCTCATCCCGTTATTGATTATTATCATAAAATTGGATTAATTTCAATTTAAATTTTCTCCCCTTTAATTTAATTAATCCCCCTATTTCATTAAAATAGTTATGCATAAAAATACGGGGTATTACAATATATCTCTATTAGAGTAATGAGATAAAATGAATAAGGATTGATTCTCATTCCGGGAGATAATATCCGAATGTGATTAGAAAAAGGTATATGAAAGTAAGTATGATAATGTATATAAAAGTGAGTAAGGTAAGGTATATAATAATGTGGCTATATATATGTATGTATATACTTTATGTACTGAGGGTCTAATGGATCTCGACGATCGACCATGCCACGTAGTAGTGTATCGGGGGGGTTCCTTATTTAGATTTTGCTCTGCGAGACACCCCACACACGAACATGGCATAGTATTGAGACTGGGGAGAAGTTTAGCCTTTAGTACTTAGGATAACTAGAAGATGGGTAACAGACTAGTTAGGCAGGATAGCTTGACTAGGGTATTTGTTAGGATGCGATAGGTGTGCGCGACTAGAAGAGAGGAGATGGGTATCTCATGAGAGTGCAATACCAAACTTAAATATGGGATAAAACTTATTTTTTAAACAATAAAGCATTTATGCTCTTGCAAAATATTTTCACAACTCGGGCTCTGACTCGTTTATCTACTTTTCCTCTCTTTTGCTATATATATATATATATATATATATATATATATATATTATAGGTGTCCAGACACAGGGAGGCCTGGATGAAAATTCCTTCGAGTCAGACGTCTGCTACAGCAGCTGTGGATGAATGCAGGTTTACCGTAGACGCTTCTATCCTTGTAATCTAGATAAGAGGTGCTGTATAAATATTCGGGCTAATAACCCAATTGCATTTATTTATTCTTTCTCTGTCTTTTAGTGAGGCATTCGATTGGTTTTTATTATTGTTGCCGAGTGTTCGGCTATTTTATTTCTTTTTAGTTCCATTTATATAAACTGTGTGAATGATTTAATTGTATAGTTTGTTTAAAAAGATTAGTTAAATAAAATTTTGACGTCAGCCTAATAGGTTATTAGTAATTAAATTGGTTTTCGACAGTGATGATAAGAATGATCTATATGAAACTCCGATTTTAATTTGGTATAGAAGTGATCTCCCGGTATTTTATTAGGCGGATTGACACACGGAACTGAGTCTAGGGGTGTTGTATTATTATTTATTCATAAATGTGAAATGGAAAAATAAATAATTGTGATATAATATGTTGTGTAATATGTAGATGATATTGTTACTCAAATTGAATCTATTATTGTAAACACATCATCTTAATGTGAAATTTTACTTGGGATAGTAAATGCAGAAATGTGTAGTAATAATTCTATCTAGGGAACACGGGTTGTTACTATGGGTTATGGTTAGAATGTTTATGGTTACGGCCTACTTAGGTGTGATAAAATAATTATAATGGGTTTAGGGGTGCGTTAGGAGTGCACATTAGTTGAGAGGTGAAAATCTCAAGTGAGTTCTCGAAAAGCTAACATGCACTTAATATTTTCTTTATTGCAATTTTAAATACTTGCCAAATTATTTTAAAATGTTTTACACTCTTACTCTGACCCGTCTTTTGCAAAAATCTCTTTTTTCTTATTGTATTTTATTTTAGGTGTCCAGCCACAGGGACGCCAAGTTTAGACTTTCGGAACATTCGACGTGCTGCAGCTATTGTGAGAGTTGCAGGTCCTCATATTTACACACTTCCACTTCTATCATCTAAGTTCGATTGTTAGTCTTTCCAGTCAGGGCAGGTGTTGCCCATTCTCATTATTGTATGTCAGTGAGACATTGTACACATTTCATTTACATATTCAATATTAAGTCGAATTTAGTATAACTACATTTTTATGGTTTGGATTTTTATGCAACTCGGACAATTATTCCAGTTTCTTTACTTTAAGTCAGATAGTGTTTGATTCATTATTTATTTGTTCGTGAATTGTTGGATATGTTTAATTATTTAAATTAAATATTTTTTTAATGGGAAAATATATTTACACTAGCTTAATTCATTATTAGGTGGTTAATATGATAGTGGTTTTTCGACAGTATGCTAAGAATGAACCAATCGGATACTCTGTTTTAAATTTTGTAGAGGACTGGCCACTCGGTATTTAATTGGGCGGGGTGTCACAGGTGGTATGAGAGCATCAAGTTGTAGAGTCTTTTAGGATTTGTGCGGCTTTTCACGTTTCAGCATAGCTTTCTTTGATGTAGATCCTTATCATAGGATTGTTGTACTCCTCTACGAATGCGAGTTACGTTCTCCTACGATTAAGCATAGTTGATACAATTCATATACAAGTTCAGATGGGCATTGTACACCGGATAACATGGGACGACCAGTAAAGGGCCGTTAGAAGGACTGCGAGCGAAAACGTACAGTAAGAAATATGGAGTATTCAAAGAATGGTGATAGTTATAGGAGTCATCGAAATCATTATCCAGAAAGATGATAAAAAGGGACAAGCACACGAAATAAATGACTTCCCAAGCACTGTTGTAGATAACAGTAGGGCAAATTCAGACTCACCCATCATAGACAACTAAGAGGAGAGTCAGAGGAACTCCTTTTAAGAATCGCCTATAAGTACTTGAAGAAAAGAGGGAGTGTGATGGGCCAATGGAAGGGGATAATCCAAAGGCAAAGATGTAGAGTGTAGTATAAATACACTCAGAATTAAATTTGGGCAATTTTTTTAGCTCATTGGAGCAGCATAAAGCGGATAGTCAGTCACCACTCATGAAGTAGTATATATATGGAGCTAAACAAAAGGTTGGGTGTAGTTTGACCGTAAGACCTTCCATCCACTGTGCAGACAGGATTGCGAATGGAATTATGAACTTATCACAAGTAAATCAGGTAGAGACCGACCTTGAGAGATAAGTTAATTTATTTGACTAATTCATAACTGAAGAAAAGGGATACAGAGAATAAAAATGGTCCGTAAGTAGAAAATTGACTCGTGGGTAAAACTCCCAAGCATTAAGGGGAGATGCGACTAAGGTGACTAGGGTCGGTGTCATCAACGTCATTCGTTTACAAGAGTACATCAACGCTTATAGGAAGAGGAATCCAAGTGGATTGCTGAATATAAACAAAGAGCAACACTGAATTTAATGGTTCCAGTGAGGCACCACAAGAGGGTATACCCAGTAAGGTACCCATGTAAATGCTTTAGATCGTTTGAAATCTTACCGAGTGATGATAGATTCAGTCGGGGTTGTCAAGACTAGCAACAAGTTCCATAGGGGCAGTGGAGCCAAAGGGACAATATGAGTAGCAATCGGGGCTAAGACTGTCAGGTTTGAGAGAACGACACACCGACATGACTCGTGGGCCTGAAAGAGAGAATGGACACATGAACGTGTCCTATAGGTGGTGAGTAGGACCACCGGTAAAATTAACCTACAATAGGAAAGTGAAAGCAGTTGGAATGGGAAAATTATGGAAAATGATGCTAGTGGGGCATAATAGCAGCATGATAGAGATTCCCAGCAAGATAATCGAGCTAAGAGATTTAGGCCCAGGGGTTATCAACTTGAGGAATCATTGGGTTCAAGTAGGACCAGCAATGTCCTCAACGGTAATAACAACATCTTCATTCCTCAAAATCATTAGGGCTGAGGAGATGGTGAGGGAGGCCAGTAAGGCCAGGGCCAGAAATGAGAGAGTTCTGTGGAAAAAAATTACGGTTATGGAGTGACGAACCGCATAACGAATGTTTTCCCAAAGAAGGATATAGGTCAACCATAGGATGAGATCTTGGATAGACGACCGTTATAGCCGAACAATGGGTTAGTTCCAACACGAGAGTTAAGCTCAGGGACCCGTTAACCATGCAAGGTAGACGAAAAATGGAGATGGAATGATTTACTTACCCTTATAAGTAAGTGATGACGCTTCAAGTGACATAGAGAAGTCACAATAATTAACTAGTAACACTAGAATTCGAGTGTGGATCGAATTAGTGGGCGTGCTGACGATATTAGCCTTATTATGTACATGACTACCACTGGGTAGCGGGATTTTTGTGTCAATCGCAGGGAGGAGCAGGTGTGCACACTAAGAGAATTTATGTGTGTGTGTGTGTGTGTGTATATATATATATTACATATCAATTTTTACTCCTTTTTAGGTGTGATAATATTAGAGCATGTTATTATTATATTGTGTAATGACTGATAGTAAATTGTATGCTAAAACTATTGTACTCGTTATTTCAGGGTAATATATTTTGCTTTGCGAGGCATCACCTAAAAGAGGGTTGAGACTGCATATATATTGTATTGTATTGCAGACTTCTGTGAGTATGTTCTCTTGTTATATTCGATCCCAATGAGTAGGGAATTTTACTGATGTGATTCATGGCATATTGATATATTTTTGAGTGGAGGGATATAGCTCATTAAATTATTTAGCACTGAGAACTTACTGATAGTGAGAGCACTGTGTAAAGGTCACCTTAAAGACATGAGAGTGGATGAGTAGACTTTTATGTCCGCAGACTGAAATTTAGGGGTACATGTTATGGACTAAGGTCTTAACATATCTAGACGACCAACAATGTTAGATAGTAGTGTATCGGGGGGTTCCGTGTTTGGATTCCGCTTGCGAGACATCCCACGCATGAAACTTAACGAACGTTAGGAGTTGGGAGATGTTTTATCTGTAATACATGGGTTTTGTACCATTGTTATTACACGTATATGTAGTTATAATTGTGAGATAATAGTTATATTAGAAATTAGGGTCGGTAGAGCCGTATAATGTTAAAATGCAAAAATGTTATTAATCGTGGACACTACAAGTAGTCTGGTGGGACAACCTTTGTTATAATTAAGTAGAAAATGTAAGGTGGTTGAGTATGACCTCACTATGTATCCATGCCATGTATGTGAGGCATAATTATAGATAAAGGTATCACGTTTAGTATGGTTGTGCAGAAATGCACAGGATATAGGGTGTACAGGCGCCCTAGTTAATCGTGCCTTTGAAAACAATTGCGGGAAGAAGAAATGCAAACACAGGAATACACGTAGATGTATGAATAGAATTGTGGTAGAACTAGAACGAGACAAATAGGTAACGAAATTTCTTAAGTGAGCAAGGGGATCACCAGAAACCGAAGAGTAGTAGAATAAGGAATGTTATAGTAAGTACGGGGAATGTACAATTTAAATTCTTGAGAAAAATCAACAATCGCTCGGTACATAGGAGTAATATGACGAGGGCAATGTCATAACAAATTTAGAAGATCTTGAAATCTATCATGAGTAGATGAGTATTATTGCAAATATCTCCCACGAGTTGATGGATCACTAGTTCGATTGGTAGTGTATAAACTGTCAGACTAAAGCGTACCATTAATGAAAGGGACACGGGGAACAACGTAATGTTCCAAAAATATTAAAGAGGTGGAAATGTATGTGTGAGTAAAACGAATGATTATAAGAATTAACACATGGGGTAATGTTAGAAAAAAATTATAGTAGAGGGAATATTTTAGCCGTGCATAGGAAGGATCAAATTAGTGATAAAACGGAAACAAATTTTCAATGTATCGTGGAAGTACCAAGGTGAATTGTTAGATTAAACGATAGAATATATTCATAGGTGGTGGCGAGAGCGAATTAGTCACTAGAATGGAGCGATAAGGTAAGATCGTGCAACTTCAAGATGTCATTAGTAGAGATAAAGTAATAATAACAAAATGACACTGAGATAGTGAAATTTCATGGGGTACCAGTTGATATTGTGTCTGATCGAGACCAGGTTTCATACATCAAGTTTTGGGAGAGTTTCCAAGAGGCTATGGGTGTTGAGTTGTGGTTGAGTATTTGCATCACCAGCAGAATGATGGGCAGACTAAGCGGATTAATCATATATTAGATGATATGTTGCGTATGTGTGTCCTTGAATTTAAGGGAAGTTGTAGTAGTACCTTCCACTAGTGGAGAGTGATTATGATTACTCCTATCAGTTTATAATTGGTATTACCCCATTTGAAACGTTATATCATAGACCTTGTCATTCTCCTTCATGTCCGTTAATGGTGGAGGAAAATAAGTTACTAGGGACAGAGTTGATATGAGACACCACGACCAGGATTGAGATGATTAGGAGTCATATATGGGTTGCTCAGGATAGACAAAAGAGATACGACAATGCCAAACGGTTCTTTCGTGAGTATACCATGGGGGAATCATGTTTTACTACGAGTATCTCAAGGGATAATGTGATTTGGAAAAAGGGGATTTTGGCACAAAGTATGTGGGGCCATTTCTCACCATCGAGAGGATTGGAACGGTAGCATATAAACTGTAATTATCGGAACACTTGCATCTTATACATGATTTGTTCCATATTTCTTCGCTTAGACGGTATCTCCGGGGTAAGTTGACTCACAATCACATTGTGCTGGAGGAGATTGATTTACAACCTGATAGTTTATATGAGGAGAGAGACCAATGGCTATCCTAGACTATAATGAGAGGAGATTGAGGTCGAAGGTAGTTCTACTTGTGTGTGTTCAGTGGGAGAACCATAATGTTGTGGAGTCTACTTGGGAACGCGAGGATGAGATGCGCGAGAAATGTCCTGGGTTAGTTTTACCAGGGATACTCTTATATTCCGAATTTCGGGATGACATTCTGTTGTAAGGGGGAAGTATGTAACACCCCGTATTTTTTAATAATTTTTAATATTGGATTAATTAAATTAAATATGAGAAATTAATTGATAATTAATAAATAAAAATTAACTAGCGAGATAAGGGTTGGTATTTATTATTTAGAATTATATTGTATATTACTGAGTAAATAAAGTAATATATGAATGTGAATATGATGGACAATTTATGAAAATTGTCACGAGTGAGAAAAATGATAATTATGGTAATTAAATCGGGACACGCGTGTCAGTCGTGTCGGGACTAAATTAATGGAATAAAAGGTAAAATATTTATAAGTCACCCATATGGCCGTTTCGAGTGCGACAATGTGTTCGTAAGGGTCGAGATAGTCATAAAAGTCTACTCGTGAGTTTAATTTGGGTCCCGGGACAATTTTAGGCCAAATCGGCATCCCGGGAGGGTGTTTGGGTAAGTTGTATTTTTGGAGTATAATATATCATATACATGGGTTAGATTAGGGCTATGAGTGTTAGACACAGAGAGGCCGAAAGGAATAAGGAGGAGGATAGGTTTCTAGGGCCAAAACAACCACGAGTGCACATTTTACACCAACAAGACCACTACTGTGTAAATCGAAGAACGAGGATCGTAACCATATCAATGACATCAATGGATCATAACTTCTTTCATGAGGCAAATGTCTAATCCTCGATGTATTTTAGCAATAATCGTGTTCATGTTAGTGTAGGTAATAAACACCCTTGATTTAGATGTGAAATTGATGAACGGTTGAGGATTTCATGCATAACTTTAGACTGAATTTATATGGAATTGATTCGTTTATGTAGTTAGAGGAATAACCACGAATTTATGATGAAAATTGATGCTTAAATCTGGGTTTAGAATGCTTGAACTGACTATGGATGAACTAGGGTTCCAATTTATATGAATTTAAGGATTTCAGATGTAAGGGTTATTTATCAAAGATTTAATGATTCTAGGTTGTTATAAATCATATATGCATGTTAGAATATCAATGAAGACTGATTTATTGGTGTTGGGACTGATCTGTAGAGGTTTTTAGGTTAAAAACTTGGGGAAAAACTTAGGAGGTAGAGGATGGGGTTAATACAACGTAATCTCATTCGAACAAGATTGGATCTCATTCTAACGAGATGGCCTATCGTGAGACGACGTAGTTCTAACGAAGTGCTATCTCGTTCAAACGAGATAGCTTCTAGTTCGAATGACATTCTGAGTTTCTTGGAAGTTTTTCTAGGATGATGATTAGCAGTACGAACTGAATTTTAGGTTAGTGCAGGATTATTGGGAATTAAAATGGGAATAATACTTAATGATAATTAGAGTGATGAACTATCCCTGTAAATTATGAGAGAGTATTCTTAATTATATAAATATATCGTAAGTAGTAATGAGAGTAATACTACTGATATACAGGGTTTTGCCGGTCGTTTTATATTCCACTCACCTGAACTATACAAAAACCTAAACTTATGACTACACTCAATGGGTGAGTATAGCGGCCAAGTCCGGGTATCGAAATATCCACAGAGACGAGTTGCTATAATTTATAGGATTTAATACTCCTAAATAAAAGTGTAAAAGATAGATATGAACAAAAAGAAAAAGATGCACAAAAGGGAAACGATTAATCTAGGCGAGTGTATTGAAACTAGATTAACAAAGCGGTAAAAACTATAGGTTGCGTCGAATATCCCTCACCCGAGTTAATTAGTATAAAATGGTTACATGGGTCGACGATTTATTACGATTGCGTCTCGTTTTGACAGTTAATTAAATCAAGGGTTGTCACCCCTCTAAATTTACATAAAAAGCCTAATACGATTTTGACGTCAACAAATACCCCGAAAATTATGCACGTAAGGTCGTAAGCACGGAAGATACATGATATTCACCGTCAAATATCCTAGGCATAATAACTAGGTTAATGAACTTCAAATAGACCCGTAAACTCCATAACCAAAGCATAGCAACATATCAACCCGAAATAAGTTCCATTCAAACACAACCCAGACTAATTTATCTAGAAAGTATGATAAAAATGCGGTAAAGGAAAGCAGTAAATAAACGCGATAAATCTAAACTAGAAGGCAACTAAATGAATGCATGTAAACTACATTAAAAAGAAAGAATCAAAGGAAATACAATCTATATTAATGAAAAGAAATGAAGATGAAAGTACCAATTACACACCCAATTGGGTGTCAAATCAAGAGAGAAATGAAGATTGAGCTCTCAAACCCCAAACCCTAAGCTAAACTAACCTAAAATCTAATTATATCTCATATTTACAACAAAATTCATTTATATAGTAAGTGGGAATAAAAATAGAAAATAAAAGAAAAGAAAAGGAGCAAAGCAACAAATATCTGGTATACGCAGTCGATCGGGCCTCAAATCGCGATCGACCGTGCCTTCTTGTAAAAGTGCACTGCCTTAGATCCTAGGCAAAATGCCAAATCACGGTTGACCGGGCCTCAAATCGCGGTCGATTGGTACTCTGTTTTCCAGCCATGCTTGGTCCATAAATGGGGGAAGGTCCATCATGGGAAACGACCATATCTTCTTCATCCGAACTCCAAACGACGCACCGTTTACGGCCACGCGATGCTAACTCAACGAAATACGCATCCATAGAATTTCCATGAGCTAGAGAAGAAATATGAATTGACTAAAATGCCCTTGAAGTAGCATCTAATGATGGAACTTCTCTGAAATGCAACGGATCCTCACTTTTAGCGTTCCAATACCTACAAAAGCACAATTAACCCCTATAAAGCATGTATATGTCCAAATCCAAGGTTGTATGGTTAATGCGCATAAATATAGGCATTTAGGATCGTAAAAGCAGATAAAGGGCGAAAATATGCAATATTCGATACAAATCACACCCCCTAACTTAAACATTACTAGTCCCTAGTAATTAAGCAAATAAAACCAGTCCACAGAGGGCAGTACAAGACGTATATATGCATCGAAATATAAATTCCACTTTCGCAGGGAGCACGATTGCATTTAGCATATGTAATAAGCCGTTAAACCCCTAGGTCACCCTAGTGGATGAGTGTCGTCTCGTGAGAGTTTTGAGGGATGATACCCACAAACATCATATGATTTCCTCAAAATATGCTCAAACCAACATGCAACAAGCCCAACAAAAGAGAAAAAGATTTCATACCCATTATTAGCAAAGTGAATGAATTCACACAAAAGTCTGAATCATTAACATTATAGAATGCACCTCATAGAGTTGAAACTTAAAATGTGGGAGGGGAGCGAGCACATGCAAAGTGTGATTTGGAAAAAACATAAATAAATTGGAAAAATGTTAAAGCAAGCATACATTCAATCCTCACGGGCATTACACTCATCAAGCGAATTCACTCAAAACCGGGAGGTAACACACGAAATATGTAGGCATAAAGAGTAAATGTATATGGAAACTAGGATGCACACATGTCACAAATGAAGAACGCTATATATAAAATGAAAAATGTAAGCTCAATGAAAGGATACTGCTTATTAAAGGAGGCAAAATGTATATTCACAGATTATCAAAACTATTTCAACTTTTGAATTAAATCTACTTAAGATCACATAGGACTTTAATGGGGTTGTAATGTAGGTTAGGTAGGGTACGAAATGAAAGTAATGTATGTACGAATTCAAAGTGTTCGGGATGAAAACTCGGGATAATGGTAAAATGCGGGAAATATCAAAACTTGGAAAATAAGTTCCAAAAAGGCATTGAATATATCATTGGGGAGAGTAATCAAAGCTTATTAAATTATATACAACATTTACAACTTTCTCTTTCTCTTTCTCTTTCTTTTCTTTTCTTCTTTTTCTCATTTTACTCTTTTTGTTTTCTTTTGCTTTTTGCTCTCTTTTTTTAACTCTTTTTTTTCTTTCTTTTCTTTACTTTCTCACTCTCACATGCCTAAATTTCAACCGCAAGACAATAACATCATTCAATCCCAAGTAACATTCCAAAAAAAGGTAGTGAAGGTGTATGTATGGTGTATAACTCCAATTCAGAATTGGTTATAGGATTTTTGGGTTATGAAACGAAAGGTTATATTTAGGCTCAAAGGGGTTAAGGAAGGGAAACATATAAGGTGAGGTGAAGGTCAATATGGGTGATACAACAAAGATTACCGATGATCATTTCCGAAAGTTTATGAAATTCTCGAGTCAAAACAATAAATGAAAATCATGATCAAGTAATACATTTCATATATGAACTCAATTAATGAACGATCAAATGAAAGAATATAAAGATTAATGATGAATTCAACATTTTCAAAGAGGAAATAATAGTGTATAACACTCACAAACGATGAAAGGTACAAAGCTTACTCGGTGTAAGTATATATAATGCAGCAAAAGATTACCGAGTTATAAAAATATTAAACCAAATCAATAAGGAAAGAAACGTGCATGTGCTCATGGGATTAAAGTTTAATTCATGAAGTATTCATAATATCAATGATATGAGGACTAAAGTCTAATAACTTCGAAAATCGAGAACATGCATCATTGAGTTGTCAATTGGATCGGGCAATTATTAAAATTTATCGTCCGAAACAAAGGCAAAAATGCCCAAAAAGGGAGAAAAAAGAAAGAAAATCTTTTTAAAATTTTTAATTTTTCGAAGAAAAGCATACTAAGTAACTAACATGTGAGCAAAAACATGGACTAAATAAAGAAATTGATAGAATATCCCACACCCCTAACTTAAAACCTGACATTGTACTCAATGTGAATTAAGAACCAAATTAAAGAAAGGAAAAGAGCGATATTACCCAAAATTGGAGCGATCTCCATAAGAACAAGTCCAAAGAATCTACAAAACAAGTTAGTACCGAGTATAGCAAAAATAAATAATAAAATGTTAACTAATTACAAGAGACTAAATAAAAAGAAAGAAAAGATCAAAAGAAAGAAAGAATAAAAAGCTAACTATAAACAACCTACTATTTAGGATTCACACTAACTGTACACTAGAAGTCTAAATAGCTGAGGGTCCACCGCAAAAATGATTTGACTTTGGAGGATAATCGGTGTACCTTCACTATCAAGCATGCCTTCCAAAAAATATGAATTATGTTTGAAAAACGGAAGGCATGTGTAAGGCGTAAGAAAGGAACCATCGCCAATTAAAAGTTTTGGAGGGACGATGGGTGATTTGGATTGAACAGGTGACAAAAACCTATGGGGACTGAGAAAAGAAGAATATCCTCCCAAAGATTTAGAAAGTGGAATGGGAGGCGGCGCACATGAGGGCAAATATGCCTTCATGGAAAGCAACTCGAGCAAGTACTCCTCATTGGTGAAAGGATTGAACGTTTTAAAGTTTGGCACCGATTCATTGGGTACTTGTGAAGGTGTGATAATAGAGAAAGAAAAGGGGGAGGAAATAAATTCAAACTCAAGAGATGAGTTATCATCACTCAAAGTTGGAATTTCAAAGGGGATAGGATCATTTTCAATGAAACTTTCTTCTTTGGGATCCAAAGAAGAAATAAACTCATTACAAATGGGTACTACATCCGTTTCATCCTCACTATCAATATCTATTAGGCGATGGGCCAAGTGAATAATGGTTATTCCAAAGTAGGCAAAAAGTCCTCATTTGGTTCAAAACATTCCTCGACTTCAAAAGTGTCAAAGAGGAATCGTCGTCGGATTCCATTATTAAATCTAAGTCTTGCTCCCAATAATGATTTTCTTCCCGATAACGTTCTTCAAACCTCTCATTCTCAAGAATGAGCAAACCCTCATCGAAAGTCATAGGCCGAGGTGTGGATTCTTGAAAATGAGGAGTTTGAAAATCATTATCGGCACTAAAGTTAAACTCATTATTATAGGTATTTTGAAAACTATTGCAATTCGTTTCAAAATTCCTATTATAAGGAATTAGAGGTCCAAAATCATTATCATCATCCTCAAAATACACGTATTCCAAAGCTTGAATTTTGTAATACTCGCCTAAAGTCATTTTAGATGTTGCAATTTTTTGGGATTCTAAGTATTGACCAGAAGTTAAAGGTTTGCGAGAATTTTGAGAATTATCATAATGATTACCGAAAGAATTGGAATAAGACATGCTTACCCCAAAACTGGCTCGAAGTGGCGAATTCCACAAAGTAGATGCGTGCGCAAGAAATTTGAGCATTTCTAGATGCTCAAATGTAGAAGTCCTACAAAAGTGTTAGGAAAAAATACAAATAGAAAGAAAATACTACGAAATACTAAATCAAATAAATTCTAAAACAAACATGTCCCCGGCAACGGAGCCATTTGATAGACACAGTTTTTCCGCGGCGCGAGAGTCACCTGCATGCCGGTCGTGTTATATTAGTCTCACCTAAACTATACAAAAACCTAAACTTATGACTAAACTCAATGAGTGAGTATAGCGGCCATGTCCGGGTATCGAAATATCCATAGAGACTAGTTGCTAGAATTTATAGGATTTAATACTCCTAAATAAAAGTGTAAAAGATAGATATCAATAAAAAGGAAAAGATGGACAGAAGGGAAATGATTAATCTAGGCGAGTGTATTGAAACTAGATTAACAAAGCAATAAAAACTATAGGTTGCGTCGAATATCCCTCTCCTGAGTTAATTAGTATAAAATGGTTACATGGGTCGACGAGTTATTACGATTGCGTCTCGTTTCGACTGTTAATTAAATCAAGGGTTGTCGCCCCCGTAAATTTTCATAAAAGCCTAATACGATTTTGGCGTCAACAAATACCTCGAAAATTACGCATGCAAGGTCGTAAGTACGGAACATACATGATATGCCCCATTAAATCTCCTAGGCATAATAACTAGGTCAACGCACTCAAAATAGACCCGTAAACTCCATCACCAAAGCAAAGCAACATGTCAACCTGAAATAAGTTCCATTCAAACACAACCTAGACTAATTTAGCTAGAAAGCATGATAAAAAATGGTAAATAAACACGATAAATCTTCACTAGAAGGCAACTAAATGAAAGCATGTAAACTATATTAGAAAGCAAGAATAAATGAAAGCATGTAAACTATATTAGAAAGAAAGAATCAAAGGAAATACAAGTTATATTAATGGAGAGGGAAGATGAAAGTACTAATTACAAACCCAATTGGGTGTCAAACCAAGAGAGAAATGAAGATTGAGCTCTGAAACCTCAAACCCTAAGCTAAACTAACCTAAAATCTAATTATATCTGATATTTACAACAAAATTCATTTATATAGTAAGTGGGAATAAAAATAGAAAAGAAAAGGAAAAAGAAAAGAAAAGGATTGAAACAACAAATATCTGGTATACGCGGTCGACTGTGCCTTCCTGTAAAAGTGCACTGTCTTCAATCCTAGGAAAAATGCCAAATCGCGGTCGATCGAGCCTTAAAATGCGATCGACTGGTACTCTATTTTCCTGCCATGCTTGGTCCATAAATAGGGGGAAAGCTCCATCAACGGAAACGACCATATCTTCTTCATTCGAACTCCAAACGACGCACCGTTTATGGCCACGCGATGCTAACTCAACGAACTATGCATCCGTGGAATTTCCATGCACTTGAGAAGAAATATGAATTGACTAAAATGCCCTTGAAGTAGAGTCCGGTGATGAAACTTCTCTAAAATGCAACGGATCCTCACTTTTAGCATTTCAATACCTACAAAAGCACAATTAACCCCTAAAAAGCATGTATATATTCATATCCAAGGTTTCTGGTTAATGAGATAAATATACGCATTTAGGACCGTAAAAGCTCTAGAATTCATAAAGATACAGGGCAAAAGTATGCAATATTCGATACGAATCAACTACGTATAAATTAAATATTTGAGTTGTGTGTATACCTAATGAACTTGATAGGTTGTGTGAATGCCTATAGTGATATTTATTATGTGTATGAAATAACTAGCATACTTTCTATCACGTGAGGTTTTAAAAAGGGGGCAATCCTATCTTGAGGAGACTTCATGGGTATATTTGACTTGTGCCTCAAAGCATGGAACCTAGGTATGGGCTATCTGTGAGAATGATAGTGATGACGGTTATATGGATGCATAGGTATGTTTGTAGTCCATAGGGATGAAACTCTGTTTGCCTTCAATATATGTAATTTGTAATTTATGGTTGGTGGAAGATTCTGAATTCGTCGTTCTTATTCAGTACGAGATGTACCGGGACTTGATAGCAGAGTATGTGCGCACCACAGCTGAGTCTAGGGGTGCTGTATTAGTATTTATTCATAATAGTGAAATGGAAAAATAAATACTTGTGATATAATCTACCGTGTGAATATGTAAATGATATAGTTACTGGAATTGAATCTATTATTGTAGACACATCATCTTAATGTGAAATTTTACTTGGGATAGTAAATGCAGAAATGTTTAATAATAATAGTATCGAGGGAACACGGGTTATTCCAACGGGTGAGGGTTATAAGGTTTATGGTTATGACCTAGTTAGGTGTGATAAAATAATTAGAATGGGTTTAGAGGTGCGTTAGGTGTGCACATTAGTTGAGAGGTGAGAATCTCAAATGAGTGCTCGAAAAGCTAACATGCACATAATATTTGCTTTATTGCAATTTTTAAATACTTGCTAAATTGTTTTAAATTGTTTTACACTCGGACTCTGACCCGTAATTTGCAAAAATATCTTTGCTCTTGTTGTATTTTATTTTAGGTGTCCAGCCACAGCGACGCCAAGTTTAGACTTTCAGACTATTTGACGTGCTGCAGCTATTGTGGGAGTTGCAGGTTCTCATATTTAGATGCTTCCACTTTTATTATCTAAATTCCATTGCTTAGGATTTCCAGTCAGGGCAGGTGTTGCCCATTTTCATTATTGTATGTCAGAGAGACATTGTACACATTTTATTTTCATATTCAGTATTCAGTCAAATTTAGTATTATTACATTTTATGGTTTGGATTTTTATGTAACTGGGACGATTATTACAGTTTCTTTACTTTCATTCAGATAGTGTTTGTTTCATCATTTATTTATTCGTGAATTGTTGGATGTGTTTAATTATTTAAATTAAATATTTTTTTTAAATGGGAAAATATTTTGATAATAGCTTAATTAATTACTAGATGGTTAATAAGATAATTATTTTTCGATAGTGATTCTAAGAATGAACCAACCGTATACTCTGTTTTACATTTTATAAAGGACTAGTCACCCTATATTTAATTGGGCGGGGTGTCACAAGCTGTTGAGGTAAATTCTTCGTTGCCACGTAACTGAATAGCTCGCTTAGCACCCAATGAAGTTATTTGATTTGCCTCATCCCGAGTTACCGTTTACTGACCTGGAGAACTCTAGTTGGACAGGAAAATTATAGGAATTTTATTCGAAGGTGTTACCTCCTTATGCCTGAGTTCGTTTTCTCCTTTAAGGTCCACTGGTTTGACAGGCCATCGAGTTTTCTTGGGGGATGTGGGTTCAGTTGAGGAATGACCAGACTGCCCCTCTTTGTCCCTTGTAGCAAGTTGCTCATGCAACCCTACTGCTGAGTTGACGGCGAGGCCGTAGTTCGTCGGTGCGTCATATGTAAGAGGGTTACCTTCATTTTTTTCGATAGTTTGTTCTAATTTTTGTCGAGGATGACATTTGACCACTTGCCATTCTTCAAGATGGCTATTTTTTCAATTCCATTCAGAGTTTTGTCCAAAATTATGGGGCTTTCTTTTGCATCTATATTTGGTGTGTCTGATAATGCCGCATTGGAAACAAATATCGGATTTGAGTTAAATAAACAATGCTATGTAATATGCAACCAATTTTGATTTTTTAAGATAGTTTATTCTCAATATTAAATTCAACACAAATACTAGCATACCTTGCACGACCTAAGGATTCCGTGTGCAAGTCTATCTTTAATGGTTTACCAAGCATTGATGCAATGCGTAAGAGAATTTCATGGTTATAATATTCAATAGGAAGTTTATGGATTTGAAGCCATAAAATCGTGTTTTTTATACTCGAGGTGGATGGTCAAAATTTAATCCTCCTCCTTTGCACGGAGAAGTAGTGGTCTTTTAAGAACCAGGGGCCTCCCATAAGAATCCTGACATAATCATCAAATGAAGATAAGTTTACCAAATAAAAATGATAACCCAAATCCATGATGAAAATACCTGCCTTCAGTTTCCAAAGCCTCATTAAACTAAGTGGAAATCGTTCAAATGACAAGAATTTTTCAAGGAGTTTAATGATGATTGAGTGATTTCAGTTTTGGCGGGCATGGAATAGTTCTTGTGCTTTAATATCAATGGTCAACATGTTGATAGGGAGGTTATCGCATTCCTTAGTTTCATCTTATGAATCATAATCGCCTTGATAGGGATCCTTGTCCCAAGATTCAAAGAACGTATGCTTAGTTGATGCGTTTTGAATTTTTTTATTGAAAAGTGTCTCTTTGAGTATTAGATGGATATAAATATCATATTATGTGCACCTTCTCCATATAAGAAACAGATGAAGTCGTGATTGACGTGGTTTGTCGTGGGTTGTGGACAATCATGTCAGTGTCAGTTTCAACAAGTGAAGGGTGGCTATGGTTTGGGGGTTCAGAAGGAGCGAGTTGGTCAAGTAGGGTTTGTCATAATATGCCTTTCAAACTCTCAATGTGAATAAGGAAGACTTAAGTGTGAATTACCATCATCTAATAATGGGAAAGAATGAAAAGTCAAACCAACTATCATTGAATTATACATATTAAGTGATAGTTTTTTTTCCAGACCGCTTTAAGATCAAGTTTTTTATTATGTGCTTCATCAAATTTAACGTTACATATATGACATATATGTACTTGCCAAGCTCTAAATTTAGTTTGCAGGTACTTCGAGCATGGTCAAGTTTATGTTTTAATTTAGAGTTTGACACTACTACAAAATTACTCTTTCATGACGAAAAAATTGCGCAAAAAGTCTCAAATTCAACTCATAATTGAAATCTACAATTTTTGTCATCTCAGTGGCACCCCAAGCTAGAATTTTAATGTCCTTTCCCTATAAAGTTGATTGAGTTCTTGAATTTATGATAAAATAAAATCACAATTTGTTTACAATAGGGAAATATGTTACTAACATTTGGCACTATGTCCTTTTGTCCACATGGATGGTAATTTGCAACACGATCCTTTAATATGACATAAAATCGACACAAGCTTACCAATAACTGGTGTAGGTTTACCATTTTCTAGTTATAATTGGGTGAATCCATTAAAGCCACAAAGGAATCACGAAAATTGTTAACAACCTATCAGACTTACGAATCGCATAACCCATCAACAATTTACCATGTGTCCCTCATTTACAAACCCGTCAACCACATTGCAAATACAATCATATTTACTTGTTAAATTCGACATTAGCTAATGAAGAACCTTATCCATTCTTAGTTTTGTATAAATAGGTTTCCTCTCCATTATTACAAAATATTCAATTAAATTGGTAGATTTATTAAACTACTTGAATTTGCATAAGAATCGAAACCATCAGTTTATTTAACGCGTGTAAATGGTAAAAAATTATAAACTCGAGAAATCATATTGGAGTTCGATGTCATATATGATAAAAATGTAGCAACTTAATTTATCACAAATCCGTGTACAAGTACATATGCATCCGGTCATGCGTATTACCATTATGTGTTAAAATAACAAGAGGTTTGCAGTCAGACCCACCTATAACACATCAGAAGAAATCACTAACTACTTTATTTACTTATGCTCCACTGAATATAAAATGTCACAAAATGTGAGAAAATATAGAGAGAATTTGAATCACCACTAATTTTAGAGGAATTAAACACAGCCACTAATTAAAAGTATCTCTGACAAAAGGTTCAAATAATAAATTGTAATACCCCTTAATTTTAATGATTTTTATATTGGTTTAATAAAATTAAAATGGAAAATGATTCCGCATTAAAATAAATATTAATTAGCAATACAAGGCTTAATATTTATTTGTATGAATTATATTGAGTATTACATAGTGAACGAGTAATAAATTAATAAGAATGTATTATGGTTGTCCTGACTGAAAAACACAATAATTATGGTAATTTAGTCAAGACGCGCGTGTCAGTCGTGTCAGGACTTAAATTTATGAGATAAAATAAAATTTATTTATGGGTCATCCAAATGGTCATTTCAAGCGCGCTAGTTTATCCCGAATGGTTAAAATTGTCAGAAAAGTGTACTTGGGGGTTCGAATTTGGTCCCGGGGCATTTTTAGGCCAAACTGGCACCCCGGGGGGTATTTGAGACATTTGGCTTTTTAGAGTAAAGGGACCAACAAAATTACTAAGGTTATATCTGTCACACCCCAAACCCAATATCTATACTAATCATTTATTATTAGAATAATTATATCATAATCTTGAGCCCATTGGAAATATAATTCATTTATCAATATTTCACTGCATAATGTGCATAATGAACATAATATTATTCTTGTACCATAATGAAATCGATATCAAAGTTTTAATTAAGCGGGCATACAATACTATGATTAACTATGAATAAACATTACGACCATCAACTCAATCAATGCTAACTCAATATATACAATGTGTGAGTATATTAAATCGCCAGTGTGACAATGATAAAATCCCCATATTTAAACCCCAGCTCTTTTCAGTGGTGCAACTCTCTAAGTTACCGGTCATATGGTATCCTAGCTGGCAGTGTACATACCTGAAATTGTTAAAATACAAACCGTAAGCATTAAGCTTAGTGAGGTACTCCTTCCCTACAGTGAAATAACAATTCCATATCGAATTTGTGGACATAAAATCCCAACAATCTTGTCCATTGGCATTAACAAATCCTGGATCATAAGATCCAAATAATTCTGCCCATTGGCAATAAAAAATCTTGGATCATAAGACCCAAATAATTCTGTCCATTGGCAATAATAAATCCTGGAACATGAGTTCCAATGAATCTCTGTCATAAGATAAATCAAATCATTGGATCTTTGTCTAATTCCAATCCTTGATCATAAGACCCAAACAAATCCTGGATATTTGAATATCCAAAAAAATCCTAAATACAAAAGTATTCAAACCAATTTTCTCTTAGTGCTATATTCACATCCTCATATTGTTCATATATCTGTGTATATGAAAAAATCATAAGTACACTCACCTTGATAGTTTAACTGACTTTTCCCTTGCCTTTATTCGGTACTTGTTCAATCAATTATTCTTCCCTTCCTATCATTATTATAATATTAGTATCATCATAAAAATATTAAAAATCAAAAGAAAAAGTTAAACATAACTCAATTCATAAGCATCATATGCTTCCATTCAAATCATTTATCACAAGTGAAGTTTCATCCAAATTCATGTTAATATATTTGACATATCAAAATCATAGGCCAAACACATATTCATTTATTATTGGTAATTAAATCCTTATCATATTATAATTCCAATACAAAATACGACGCATCATTTCAAGTTTCCTAGAGCAAGATAGGCCCATTTCTTTACTACATCGCAAATCTGCCCTATAGGCTCGTCTATCGTTCAATCAAATTTCAGGAATTTTCATAATTTTTACCCATAATAAATTTCTCTGATATTCTTCCCAATATCAGTAAACATAGTGAATAATATAAAATTAAAGTTTCCTAATTTTTTGAATTCATTTTCTATGTCAAGCAAAACATCAAACATATGGTGTGCATATTTACTCTTTTAGGGCACATTCCATACCGAAACTTCAAACCATCACCCAAGATTCATTTCTTCATATTTTTACATGATTTTCGGATATGATATACATATATGCGTCTATTTTAATATCCAATTGTAATCAACCAATTCCATTAAGCATACAAAAATATATGGAAGTTTTAATACAAGGTTTCTAAACAAAGCAATTGTAAGGGATTACACATTCAATCTTTGTGTAAACTTGCATCTATTCATATATATAAACAAAGGAATGAAAGTTCTATAAACAATATATGATTATACTAATTTAGTTAGTAACACAAGAAAAATAACAAGATTTACATATAGAATTACCTTAAGGACTTTTCCGTAATCTCCAACAATTTTTCTCCATTGTTTCTCTTCAATTTCTCCTCCTAAACTTATAATTCTCTTCCTCTCAAGATAAACTCTTTAATGGCTGAAAATGACGAAGAAGAATCTTATCTCTAGCCTTTAAAGTAGTACTAACCCTCTTCCTTCTTTAACCAATCAAAATGCACTATTTGTTAGCCTAATAAGACGAAATATCATTTAGCGAATGGATAAATTTGTCCCTATTTCGTAATTCCAGCATAACTTCTTGCTCGGACCTCTGTTTTACATACCATTTGTTGTGTTACAAACTTAACTAATATATATACAACTATTTATTTTTTACCTCCATTCAATTATTATATTACAGTTGCCAAAATGAGTCCCAAACTGGAACATTCCTACCGAAGACTTTACAAATTTGTGTTTGCGATTAATTCAACATTTCATGATTTATGAAGGTAGGATTAGACTAAACATAATAACTTAACAATATATATACTAATAACATATTATCCATATCACATAATCTAATCATGATTTAAACATAATTTTTCATAATTATATTCGGGCTGTCACAATTATCCCCCGTTAGGAAATTTCGTCCCCAAAATTAACATACCTTCATTGTTCGAATCAAACAAATATACATAACACATCTTCATGATATCCTATCTCTCACATGTAGCCTCATCCATGGAATGTCTTCTCCACACAACTTTCACAAGTGGGATCACTTTGGATCTCAATATTTGTTCCTTCCTATCCACGATAGCAAGTGGTTCTTCCACATTGCTCAAGTCTTCCTTCAACTCAATAGGTTGTTCCACCAATACATGTGAAGGGTCCGCTACATACTTTCTCAACATAGAAACATGGAAAACATCATGCAATCAGGCTAACTCCAGTGGTAATGCTAACTTGTAGGCAATCATCCCGACTTTCTCGAGGATTTTATAAGGTCCAATGTAGCGTGGACTCAATTTCCCTTTCTTTTCAAATCTCATAACTCCTTTCCATGGCAATATCCGAAGAAACACATAATCCCCATTCTGGAATTCCAAATCTTTTTGTCGTTTATCTGCATAACTTTTCGTATTCTTTGAGTCGTTCTCATTCTATCTTGAATAATCTTCACTTTTTCAGTAGTGACTTCAATCAACTCTGGACCCTCTATCTTCCTATCATCAACTTCACCCCAACATACTGGTGTACGACATCGTCTACCGTACAATGCTTCATATGGAGCCATACCAATAGTAGATTGAAAACTATTATTATATGAGAATTCTATCAAAGGTAAATATTCATCCCAATTACCTTTGAAATCAAGCACACAAGCTCTAAGCATATCTTCCAAAATTTGTATTATCCTTTCAGACTGCCCATCTATTTAGGGATGAAAAGTCGTGCTAAACTTTAAGTTAGTACCCATAGCATACTGCAAACTATCCCAAAATCTAGATGTAAAAGTAGGGTCCCTATTTGAAACAATAGAAACAGGTGCTCCATGCAATCGAATAATTTCATTAACATATAATCTAGCATACCTATCAACTATATATGTAGTCTTAACTGCTAGAAAATGAGAAAACTTGGTCAATCTGTCCACCACTACCCAAATCAAATCTATCCCCTTCTAAGATCGAGGAAGCCCAACTAGAAAATCCATCGTTATATGATCCCATTTCCATTCCGATATTGGTAATGGTTGATGCAAACCTGAAGGTTTCTGATGCTCCACTTTCACTTGTTGACATATAAAGCACCTAGCAATAAAATCAGCTACTTCCCTCTTCATGTTATTCCACCAATAATGCTCCTTCAAATACCTATACATTTTAGTACCACCGGGATGCATAGCATTAATAGAATTATGAGCCTCATCTAAAATTTTTACTTTCAATCCTTCCACATTAGGCACACATAATCTCTTCTTATACAATAAAGTTCCATCATTAACAATATGAAAATCATCAGACTTACCATCTCGGACATCTTACCATTTCTTCTCAAGAAAAGGATCCTGACTTTACAAATCACTAATACGGGTAGCTAACAAAGGCCTCACCCTTACATGAGCAAATAATTTGTCCCCATCTGCTAGTTGTAATTCCACTCCCATCTATCTCAACTTTGTAATATGAGAAACTCTAGCACATTGGATTTAAGATAATCTGCCTGAAGCCTTTCTACTCAAAGTATTAACAACTACATTCGCCTTCTCCAGATGGTAGTGAATTATACAATCATAATCTTTAATTAACTCCATCCACCGCCTCTGACTCAAATTCAATTCCTTTTGAGTAAACAAATACTTAAGACTCTGATGGAAAGTAAAAATTTCACATAATTCCCCATATAAATAATGACGCCATAATTTTAAAACAAACACAATAGCAATAAGTTCTAAATCATGTGTAGGATAATTACATTCATGTGTACGCAATTGTCTAGAAGCATAAGCGAAAACCTTACCATGCTGCATAAGAACCCAACCCAACCCCTGATGTGAAGCATCGGTATAAATAACAAAACCATCTCCACCATGTGGAATAGTAAGAATAGGTGCGGTTACCAACTTCTTCTTCAGTTCTTCAAAACTATTTTCACAATCAGAATTCCATTCGAACCTAATATCTTTCCTGGTCAATTTAGTCATTGGCAAGGTAATTGAAGAAAATCCTTTAATAAACCTTCTATAATACCCAGCTAAACCCAGAAAACTACTCACCTCAGTTACATTATTGGGCATCTCCTACTTTATAATAGCTTATACTTTCTTGGGATGAAAACATATACCATCTCCAGAAATAACATGGCCTAAAAATACAACTTGTGATAGCCAAAATTCACATTTGCTAAACTTGGCATACAACTTCTTATCCTTCAACACATTCAAAATAGTTCGGAGATGCTTTTCATGTTCAACCATATCACGTGAGTAAATCGGAATATCGTCAATAAAAATTATCACAAATGAATCAATAACAGTATGTAGTACCCGATTCATGAGATTCATAAATATAGATAGAGCATTAGTCACTCCAAAAAGCATCACCAGAAATTCAAAATGACCATACCGAGTACGAAAAACAGTTTTAGAAATATCACTCTCCTTGACCCTCAACTGATGATAACCCGATCGCAAGTCTATTTTTTAAAACACTTTAGCACCCTGTAACTGATCAAATAAATCATATATATGAGGTAAAGGGCACTTGTTCTTAATTGTAGCTTTATTTAGTTGCCTATAATCAATACACAAACGCATAGTACCATCTTTCTTCCTTACAAAAAAAACTGGTGCACCCCATGGAGACACACTAGGCTGTATGAACCCCCTATCAAGTAAATCCTGCAACTGAATCTTGAGTTCTTTCAACTCAGCAGGTGCCATTTTATATAGTGCCATAGAAATAGGGGTTGTCCCCGGTGCCAATTCAACACTAAATTCAACTTCTCTCTCGGGTTGTAACCCCTGCAACTCATTAGGAAACACTTCTGGAAAATCTCGTACAATAGGAACATCGACTAATTGTAAATCCCCCATTCCTAGTATCACGAACATATGCAATAAAACCTTCATAACCCCTACTCAATAATTTCCTCGTCCGAATAACAGAAATGATGCAACTAGGAACAATTTTCCTTTTCGCCACAAATTTAAATTGAGGCTCACCATGCATATTAAAAAAAACTTCCTTACAGAAACAATCCACAGATGCATGATATTTAGATAACCAATCCATTCCTAGAATTATATCAAAATCATAAATATCCAATGGAAGTAGATCTATAAATGTATCTCAAACCCCCACAGTCAAAACACAGTCACGAAAAACATATTTATCTACAATCATATCCCCCGTAGGAATATAAATACCCAACACCGCATCTAAATGAGTACATAGTCTATTCATGTATACAACAAAAGCATAGGACACAAAAGATTAGTGGAACCAGGATCAATAAAAACATAAGCACTTCTACCAGTAACAAAAAGTGTACTTGTCACCACACCTGGAGTAATCTGAGCTTCTTTCATCGTTAAGACTCGTCCGCGTGGCCTAGAACCACTAGCTTGTCCTCTTCCCATACTTTTCACTGCACTTCCTAGAGAAAACACTCTGCTTTCTGCCTCACTAGGTGCTGCTGGAGTCTCTGCCAACTGTGGACAATTCTTCTTAATATGCCCCACTTGATGACAATGGGAACATTCCAATCCCTTAAGCTTAGGACACTCATATTTATAATGCCCGCCCTCTTTGCAAAAGAAACATGTAACACCTCCTATTGGGGCCTATCCTCTCCCTAACTTTTGAACTGAACCAAAAGATCCTCCACCCCTGGTATCTCTACTAAATCTCCCATGAACTCTACCACTATCTCCACCACCTCTCTGAAATTTATGAGGTTCTATCTTAACATTTCCACCCTCGCCTCCTTTAGACTGAGATGTATCGAATCTACTTTTCTTAAAACTCTCTCTACTCGCCACCCCTTGGTTTATTTGCCTTTCTGCTATCGTGGCTTTGTTTACCAAAGAAGCATAATCTTCTAACTCATAAGTGGCCACTCTATTTTGAATAGGCCAAATAAATCCATCTTGAAACTTATTACATTTATCTTTTTCATCCTCCACATACTTAGTAGCAAATATAGATAAAGATGTAAATTTAGCCTCATACTCTCTCACAGATATTTTCCCTTGGGTCAAATTTATAAATTCCCTCGCCTTCTCCCTCCTATAAACTTGAGGGAAATACTTAACATACAAAGCTTTAATAAATTCAACCCAAGTAATAACATCAGTACCTTCCATCCTGGACACCAAATGGTTGTTGGCTTCCAACCAATATTTGGCCTCTCCTTTTAGCCTAAATACAACTAGATTCACTTTCTGGTTATCTGGAACTTTCATAACTGCAAAGATAGTTTCTAGATCCCTGACCCATAACTCAATTTCTGTAGGTTCAACTGACCCTGAATATTCTGGAGGATTCAGCTTCAAAAACTTTTCAGGCATGGAATCTTTCATTTCCGTCCTCGCTTCTCTCTCAATCCTAGCCATAGTCTTTGATTCCAGATATCTAGTCTGTTGTTCTGCCATTAATTCCATATTCCTTTCTTATTGTTCTTCCATCCTCATCATTACCCATGCCATTATCTGCATCTCTGTAGGTTGATCATGCTCTCTGGCCCTTCATGCAATACTTTTCTCTATTTTTGTATCATTTGTATGAGAAGTTACTCCCTCTTCTCTATGTTATTCATTCCCAGGTTCCATCTGTAATTATCTGTAATACAACAAAGTTCTAAAAAACAACATAAACACTATCTAATATTAAATTATTGGTTAGTACATAAATAATTCATAAATATCAAATCAACTCAATAATATCCATCTAACTACCACACACGTCCAGAATTAATAACCTGGCTCTGATACCACTAATTGTCACACCCCAAACCCAATATCTATACTAATTATTTATTATTGGAATAATTATATGATAATCTTGAGCCCATTGGAAATATAATTCATTTATTAATATTTCACTGCATAATGAACATAATATTATTCTTGTACCATAACGAAATCGATATCAAAGTTATAATTAAGAGGACATACAATACTATGATTAACTATGATTAAACATTACGACCATCAACTCAATCCATGCTAACTCAATATATACAATGTGTGAGTATATTAAATCTCCAATGTGACAATGATAAAATCCCCATATTCAAACCCCAACTATTTCCAGCGGTGCAACTCTCAAAGTTACCAGTCATATGGTATCCTAGGTGGCAGTGTACAAACTTGAAATTGTTAAAATATAAACTGTAAGCATTAAGCTTAGTGAGGTACTCCTTCCCTACAATGAAATAACAATTCCATATAATATTTTTGGATATAAAATCCCAACAATCCTGGCCATTGGCATTAAAAAATCCTAGATCATAAGACCCAAATAATTCTGCCCATGGGCAATAACAAATCCTAGATCATAATACCCAAATAATTCTGCTCATTGGCAATAACCAATCCTGGAACATGAGTTGCAACAAACCTTTGTCATAAGACAAATCAAATCATTGGATCTTTGTCCAATTCCAATCCTTGATCATAAGACCCAAACAAATCCTGGATATTTGAATATTCAAACAAATCCTGAATACCAAAGTATTTAAACCAATCTTTCTCTTAGAGCTATATTAACATCCTCATATCGTTCATATATCTGTGTATATGAAATAATCATAAGTACACTCACCTTGATAGTTTAACTGGTTTTTCCCTTGCCTTTATTCGGTACTTGTTCAATCAATTCTTATTCCCTTCCTATCACTGTTACAATATTAGTACCATCATAAGAATATTAAAAATCCAAAGAATAACTTAAACATAACTGAATTCATAAGCATCATATGATTCCATTCAAATCATTTATCACAAGTGAAGTTTCATCCAAATTCATGTTAATATATTTGACATATCCAAATCATAGGCTAAACACATATTCATTTCTTCTTGGTAATTAAATCCTTATCATATTATAATTCCAATACAAAAGACAGCGCGTCATTTCAAGTTTCCTAGAGCAAGATTGGCCCATTTTTTTACTACATCGCAAATCTTCCCTATAGGCTCCTTTATCGTTCAATCAAATTTTAGGAATTTTCATAATTTTTACCCATTATAAATTTTTATGATATTCTGCCCAATATCAGTAAAAATAGTGAATAATACAAAATTAAAGTTTCCTAATTTTTTGAATTCATTTGCTATGTCAAGCAAAACATCAAACATATGGTGTGCATATTTACTCTTTTGGGGAAGATTCCATACCCGAACTTCAAACCATCACCCAAGATTCTTTCTTCATATTTTTATATGATTTTCGGATATGATATACATATATGAGTCTATTTTAATATCCAATTAGAATCAATCAATTCCAGTAAGTATACAAAAAGATATGGAAGTTTTAATAAACAAGGTTTCTAAACAATGCATTCCTAAGGGTTTACGCGTTCAATTTTTACGTAAACTTGCATCTATTCATACATATAAACAAAGGCATGAAAGTTCTATAATCAATATATGATTTATAATAATTTAATCAGTAACACAGGAAAAATAACAAGATTTACATATAGAATTACCTTAAGGACTTTTCTATAATTTCCCACAATTTTTTTCCAATTGTTCTCCTCAATTTCTCTTCCTAAACTTCTAATTCTCTTCCTCTCAAGATAAAATCTTTAATGGATGAAAAATGATGAAGAAGAATCTTATCTCCAACCTTTAAAGTCTGCCTAACCCACTTCCTTCTTTAACCAATCAAAATTCACCATTTGGTAGCCTAATACGATGAAATATCATTTAACGAATGGACAAATTTGTCCATGATTCGTAATTCCATCATAACTTCTTGCTCGGACCTCTGTTTTACACACCGTTTGTTGTGTTACAAACTTAACTCATATATATACAACTATCTAGTTTTCACCTCCAGTCAATTATCATATTATAGTTGCCAAAACGAGTACCGAACTGGAACATTCCTACCGAAGACTTCACAAATTTGTGTTTGCGATTAATTTAATATTTCATGACTTATGAAGGTAGGATTAGACTAAGAATAATAAATTAACAATATATATACTAATAACATATTATCCATATCACATAATCTAATCATGATTTAAACATATTTTTCATAATTATATTCGAGTTGTCACAATATGAGCGTATATGTTGAGAATGCAAGGGTTAGCAATTAGAAAAATGACAGAGAGGCCATTAGAGGAGGAAGGTGAAGGATTCCATGACTCCCCACACCACTTTTGCATCACCACCACCGCCGGAGTTTAGATCAAAAGGAGAGGAAAACATATCCTCCACTCTTATACCCAAATCAGACCAATAAACTCGGGACAAGTGTTTATCTTGAAAATTTTTGAGTACATATATTATCCATGTTAGTGTAGGATTGAATACGTTTATGAATAAATAATTTTTGGTGTTAAATTGGAGATTGAATTTATAATTCTTGGGTAGAAATCATAACTAATATAATTCACTCATGTATGTAGTACGAATCTAAGAAATCAATAACATGAGAATGGGAAGAAACCTGGGTTTGTTGATGTTATTGAACAAATAAAGAATAATCTAGGGTTTGGGGATTAAAGTACAGAATTAAAAGGGTTTAAATGATTCCCCTTGATGATTTAATGAAGTGGATATGTTAGAAATCATTTATATATTTTATTATATGGTTTGGTAAACTTGGTTAGGAGTTTGGGACTGTATAATGGAGGTTTGAAGGGTTAAAAATGGTGGAAAATGCAAAATCTAAATGATGGAGACAACTGCTACGTTTAGAATCGATTCGGCCCAAGGGCGAATCGATCCAGTTTGCCAAAATTTGAAAATTTCCCCTATTTAAGCCTAGAACTTGTGAATAAATTATAGGGAGACTTTTGAGAAATTATTAATCTTCATTGAAGAGTTTTGTACTTTCAGTAAGCATGCAGTATGGTTGAGGTTTCCCCAATTAAGGATAATTAAGGCTAGGAATTATTGGGCATGTTTTAATGTATAATGAATTCACGAGAATTGGCACGGGTCATGGTTAGCATGAGTAAATTTAAGTACAAACCAGTAGTAGATACGTTCTGACTACTAGAATAATTTAAGGGGTAATTGGGACCCTTCAAGTAGTGGAAAACACTCCGGAATATACGAGGAGAAGTATATTGGTAAATTGATAATACGTAGAATATTCTAGAGTTATATACTACGTACGGGATATATTATGGGTTGCACGTATATATATATATATATATATATATATTGTGTGAATCATATTGTGTGACTTCTTATGTGTGTGAACATACCTATGCTACCTGCTATCACGGGAGGTTCCGTGTCATGGGCACTCTTATCCTGATAAGCTCATTAGGGGGGCGATTTGACTTGTGCCTCAGAATATATAACTTAGGATTTATCACTAGTTGTGTGTATGATAGTGCGACCAGTCATTTGGGTGCGTTACATGTGCGCGTAGCCCAAAGTCTTAGAACTATGCTCGCCTCCAAATTGTGTGAATTGTGAATGTATGGTTCGAGAGTGATTCTCAATTGAAAGTCCTTTACTTAGTATGTGATGTACCAGGACTCAATGACAGAGTATGCATGTATCACGGGTCTCCACCCAGGGATGTCGTAGTCGTATATATTACAAGGGTTGTGTGTGTGTGTGTGTATGTATATACACACACACACACACATTTTGTTTATTCTACTATGTGTGTATTAGTAGATAAGGCAGATAATGATATTTAAAGTAATCTAAGTGTATGGAAACCTAATACTTACTTGGTGATTATTTCTAAAGGGATTGGAAATTCGGTAATGTATTGTATACGCAATATAGGTGGACACAACGAGTTAGTATGCAGGGAGAGAATTATATCAAACTAGTTAGGCGGGGTAGTGTAACTATGTTGGTTTAGGAGAATACGTTAGGCGTGTACATTAGTTGAGAGTTGAGGATCTAAAGTGAGGGCACGTGAAGCTAACATATATACAATATATGCTCTTATTGCATTTTAAATACTTGCAAAATATTTTCAAACTGTTTTCTTGGGTTATAACCCATTCTAAATCTATTTTTGCAAAAAAACATTTTAGGCACCAAGCCATAGGGATGCCAAGCTTAGGTGTCCATTCATATTTGACGTGATGCAACTGTTGTGGACATTGTTGGACCTTGGTAGTAGATTCTTCCACTTTTATAATTTTCTTTTCGTCATTTAGTTATCTCAGCCAGACAGGTTTCCCATCTTTAGTTAGTGGATATTTTAGAGTTACTGCATTTCCATGTTTATTTCTAGTTGTTGGATTTGGTTTCATTTATGGACTATTGTATGTGGACTTCAATTTGGAGTGTTTCTTCTAGACATGTTTATTTATTTAGTTGTCTTATAATTTATTACGTTGTTTACTAGAATAGTGAGTGTGGTTTAGTAGTTGAAATTATTGCATGTTAATAAAAAGATTAAAATTCTAACACCGACCCATTAGGGTATTATTATTATAATTATGTTTTGACAGTGATGTTAAGAATGAAACCATTAATGATTTTTATTTAATATAATAATGGACTGATCACCGAGGATTAGAATAAGCGGTGTGTCACAGATGGTATCAGAGCATCAGGTTCTATTGTCCTTAGGATCCGTATGGACTTGTCACGTTTCCAGCGTAGCGTTCTTTGATATAGATCCCTACTATTAGGATTGTTACATTCATGATTACGTATTTATGCTTCAAATATTGTAAAATATATTGAACGGTGGTCTTATAAAAATTTCTTTCATTTCAGATGCCACCCAGACGTGCACCATGAGCCCCCTGAGATGTACAACCCGGGCCGTAGCCAGCTCAGGCACAAAGGACTATGAACTCTGCTGAGGTCGTCGCTACTGTTGCACATGAGGTTAACGTAGCTTTGACTAATTTTCTCAGTAGGCACCACAGTTGATACCTTAGCCGCAGGTTGTGGCACCAAACCAGACACACTTATTTCCTTGTATCTGGAATCGAGTTCGAGACGCCTTCAGAAGGCTCGTCCTCCCGACTTTCAGGGAAGCTCACATGTCATTGTTGCTTGCCAATAGAAGAAGGACATTCAACGGAATTTACGGATGTACGAGTTCCTTAATATGCAGAGACATATACTGTGACACCCCGCCTAATTAAATATCGGGTGATCAGTCCTTTATTAAATTAAAATAGGTTTCTCATCTGGTTCATTCTTAGGATCACTGTCGAAAAACTTTTAAATTACTAATCACCTATTAGTTAATCAAGTCGGCGCCAAAATTTTATCTTTTTAATAACCATTATAAAATATAAAGAGAAACTAAAATAGAAACATCACATAATAATAGAGTCAACACATCCCATCAAATAAATAAATCAAAGCCTTGCCAAATAAACAATTGGCTAAAATCCAAACCAAATAATTAACAGATGGTAAAAAATCCCATACAATCTGAAATGAAGTAATCTAAAATAAATTTTGTGAGCAACATGCTTCAAATAAAACTGAGATAGAATTCATAATCTAGGAATAAATGAAATAAGCGTCTATCCAACTCCTGCAACATCCACATATGTTGCAACTGTAAATCTCTGGAATAGAATAAAGTCTGGCGTACCTGTGGCTGGACACCTAAATAGTTTATTAAATATTTGACAGCAAGGGTTAGAACCCAAAGAGTTTTGAAAATATTGAGCAAGTGATTAAATTGCAGTAATTTAAAATGCATGAATGCTCTTCATATTTATGCTAGTGTCGCACTCTCTTGAGGACATACTCACCCTTCAACTAATATGCACACCTAACGCTTTCTTTATATCCCACCTAGTCATTAACCCATAACTAGTTCTCGTTATAACTCTTTCCTATCACACTACTCTAAGCCAAGTATGTTTAATATATGATTTATAAGTTATTTAACACATTAACTTAATTAATCCTTTTTCCATTTAAAACCATATAACATTCTCGCTAGTTATATATAATTAATACAATTCACTTCATGTATTTTTACCTGTATATAATTATTCATGCCATTATATACGTAGAACTATATTACAACATTCCCACATATGTCGTATATAACTTTAATACATCCTCCCGAGTAACACCTCACCAGATGTTTCTCTAAAATGCTATCATCCCAGGTCAACTCAACCCCACCTGGATTCTCGAAATAGCTCAATACCGCCTAATCGGAACATAAAAATATAAGCATAATGGAGGCGGCCATATTTCCACGAGTGTAAAGACAATCATCTCAATATTTCGTCTCTATTTGGATGCTATGACCTCGGGATTATACTCTCTCTACTCCTCAGGCTAGGGGATTCACCCACATCGCACAACCTCCCACGATAGCACTAGAGTGTATAAATTTAATAAATACCTAGTCACCAACATTTATGTGTGCACACACACACACATACACACACACACTATATATATATATATATATATATATATATACACTATTACACTACCGTATATATAAAATTCAAAAAAATTTCGGCTATACCATGCATAAAACTCGTAGCACTAGCCTAAAATATACCCGAGTCTATATTTCGACTCTAAATTTAATTAATTACCCATTAATTAATTTACTACCTTGGTGTCGCTCAACCAATATATCCAGACTCGCTCACTTGGCCCGAAATTTAATATTCGGAATTTATTATCCAAAATTATCCTTAAGAAGTTTAACACACTTATTAATTTAATTTACTTTAATATCCCTCTTTCACCATCATTAAGTCATATATATTCCTATACTGTTTGCCCCCTTAAATCCTCAAACAACCAGGCAACAATTATAAGAACCTACTGTAACGAAATGGCTCTTTAATTAATTCTCAGCCCAAACAGTAAAAGCAACCAAAATTCGCCGAAATCAACACACGTTGTTCGAACAACTTGTCATGTCGTTTGAACGACCAAGAGAGTCGCTCCAACGAAAACCAGGTCGTTCGAACGACCTCCTAGTTTTCTCTCTCTTCTTTCTGGTTCAGAACGAGGCGCCATTAATGACCTTCAATCTTAGTTTACCCAGATTTTTTCTGTTGCAACCCTTTCAAAACCTACACCAACTTAAAGATCTTAAGTCCCAAATTTAATACAATCATCAACCTAGATACGAAATTAAACATGGTTTTTTCCAATTTTTTTTACAATTCATAAATCGTTCCCAATTTATCAGTTAGTTCATCAACAGTACATATGAAATAATAATCATTCTCAATCCAAACCTTATTCATATTATTCCACAAATGAAAAATCCAATTTGTGTGTCAACCCAATCCAAAATCATTTGTTTATAACACCCACTATGATATGAATTGAAGACTCCATCTTTTTTAAAAGTAATTTTAACCACTTGCCTTACAATTCGTAGGGTCTGAATTCCTTTGGTGTAGATGAGTATTTGATGAAGAACACCCCACTTATTCTTGCTTTTGGCTCCCAAGAGTTCTCCAAATTCTCCCTCTTTTCTTCTCTATTTAATTATGTTTTCTTAAATGAATTATGGCTGCCACACCCTCTCACTTTTAGGTTTTATTAAGCCAATCGCATTTTTAATCTTGTGGGCTTTATTAAAATGACCCAAACACTTCCATGTGAGCCTGGTTATGCCTAAAAATACCCTGGGACCCATTTACTACCCCAAGGTACTCTTTTCTGACTATTTCGACCTATCCGGAATCAACCGTATACTCATAATTGTCATCCAAATTATTTTACTAAAAGTCCTTATCTCGACCCCAATATACTCTATACCCGACTCCCAGTTGAGATAAATTAATGCCACATCACTATCACTTGTTATGACGTAAATAAATCTTTACTATTCACTTTGTAATTTAAATTCCATAAATTTTAATCATTTGCTCTCCAGATTCATATTTAAATAAATACTAATAATAATCAATTCAATTAAATTACGATATACAAGTAATTTAAAATTAGCTGAATTAATTAAATATCGATTGTAAAAAATACGAGGTGTTACAGATACTATCTACTTTTAAGCTAGTAGGTGCAGCCTTGTTGTGGTGGGAGTCTGTTACCACCGCACGGGGGAAGGATAATAATAGGGAGGTGTAATTAATTAATCAATGTTGTGAGTAATTCGGCTCATTATTATTTATAATATTTAGAGTTGGAATTTAATGGTTTGAATAAATTTAAATCTGATTTTTAATTTGAATAAAAAGTATTTACTAATGTCCCATCACAATTAAAATATATTTGTGGATAAAAATAGTTTGGACACACTTTGAAAGGTATTATGGGCTCGTTCAAGCATTTTAAACCCTTAGTAATGGTCCCAGAGTGTGTGTATATATATATATATATATATATATATATACACACACTCTGGGACCATTACTAAGGGTTTAAAATGCTTGTGTAGTTACCCGACTAATTAAATTATGTATTTGGGTTCATTTGGGAGTCCAAAGTTGTGGCCTAAGGTCCAACTCGGGATTTAAATATTTATATTGTTTATTAAGAGTTAAAACATCCATTGAAAGTTATATCCGGGAACCCTAGACACACCCACCCAAGAGGAGGAGCAAGAACCACCCTAGGAGGAAGAAAAGAAGAGGTTCTCCATTATCTCCAGGCAAGGATTCTCTTTCCATTCTTATTCAAATTGTACTAATCTTGTATTAATGTCAATTTCATGCTTAGATTAAGATTTAATCATATGTTGGGCTGCACACTTAGATATTCTTTGATTTGTGCATAAATTGATGATAATCGTATGATCCATGCTTAGATCCGTAAACCCTCGTATTAAATTTGTAGTCATGAAGTTTTAATTGAAGATTCATCATATAAAACATGTTGTATAACCCTGTAAACTAATCTGGAAATCACTATCATTGTGTATGATGAAATCTCAAGATTTCACGTTCATGAGTTCTTAAAAGAATCTTCATAAATTGATGACAATCTAGGTTTGAATTTTAATCACGTGTATAATGATCCTATGATGTTTTAGAGACTACATCAATACCATTCTTTAAGTTGTTGAACCATTATAATGATATTTGATGAAGGAAGTTTTGACGAGGAAAATCCCATCTTGGAGAAGACCTGCTCTTGGCTTACAGGGCAAACCGAATCAATTCGGCCTCCTACTGAATCAATTCAAAATACTTGCTTGTAAAAAAATTCATTGTGATCACGTGGGCATTGACCACGTATTTTTCTGATTTTTTTGAATTAGTATGATTTTTCTACGAAAGGGTGTGCGAACCATTTTTGTCCAAGTAAGGGATAGAGATTTATTCCAATATATTAATGATAATATTATGAACTTATATACATTGTTAAACCGGGATGGGTTGATGTTATGGTAGTGCATGTGTGAGGACTTAAAATACAAGTAACTATATAAATGAAATGATTTATGTAGAATTCCTGAATAACATAATACGGATAAATTTATTAAAATGCAGGGATAGGCCTAGATGATTTGAAAATTTTGGTAGCGGCACATAGAGGATGATACCCAAAAAGATACAGTGATAATATCATGAATAATTCGAGGTGAATTAAATTAAAAGGAAATAATTATTTGAGATAATTCGAATTCATGAGGTTATAATTGATAATTAATTTCCTCAAATTATTACCGAATAATGAGGCAAAGTAGTAATGTATCCTAAGCCTAGCGACCTAAGTCTAAATGGTTAACAACGGTTGTGATGGTTGGTCTAATGAGACTACTTATCCATATTAGAGGATTTATTATATATGTATATATAAACCTTATTTAAAATGTAACAAGAAGCGAATAACCATTAATAATCTGAAATGATTTAAGTCTAAGTCGGGTGGTCAACACGCTAAAATCATTAAATGAAGTAGAAGGGTAGTTTGGGGATAATTATACCTATAATTATATTGATAAGGTTAATTTGAGGATAACTATACCTACAATATTTTGGGAAGGTTAATTTAAGAATAATTATACCTACATATTTAAAGGGAAATAAACGATGAAGAAAATGTGATTTTAAGTCTAAAAGGCAATGTGTGGGACTTAGTAATTAACTGGGATGTAGTAATAAGATATTGAGTTAAAAAGAATATGTTATGAAATAACGGGCTCAAATGTCATGGTTAAGCTAGAAGGGATATATTTATATGGATGGGGATTCCTTAAATGAGTAGTTATAGAGTAAAGGCCTATACATATTAGATAATAATATGTAGTATGCTATTTGTGTGAACATACATGGGTTCGTGGACCATCTTATCGGTTTGGGTTTTGTACGTTCGGACTTCATAGCACACATCAGCACAGGTGGGCTAAGCGATGTGTAGGTCATTTAGGTACTACGTAGGAGTGTTATCTACGAGAGGTAGGTGTTGATGGTGGTAGCCTTTGTCACCTCTTGATATGTGCTATGAACTGGAGTGCTGCGTAGGTACCACCCCACTTGCTTATGTTTTATTACCCGTTTAGGATAAGAGACTCCTATAGGCGTTACTGATAGAGCATGAACACACACACACACACACACACACACACACACACACACACACACACACACATATATATATATATATATATATATATATATATATATATATATATATATATATATATATATATATATATGTATGTATGTATGTATGTATATATATATGTATGTATGTATGTATGTAGGTATGTATGTATGTATGTATGTATGTATGTATTTACCAATTTACAGATTGTGGTGTGCCTTGTATGGGAATGTGCCCTTTTAGTCAATAGATCTAAACAATGCTTAATGATAACAAAGTTGGGTTAGTATAATGATGTGGATAATTAAGGACGAAGATGATTCCTAATGAATAAGTTGGTAGATAATTATTAATGAGAATAATAATTGGGCAGTCTAAGAATATAGATATTAATTAAAGAGAATGAATAATGTGGTAGACTACTATTAATGATAATAATAATTTGCTAGTCTAAGAGAATGAAACCTATAATCTAATGGGGTAGAGGACGAGAAGTATGAATTAAATATCAAATTGTCTGAAGAGATAGACCAAAGTTATAGAATATTATATGAAGTAAAAATATGCAATGAGTTTATATCAAATTGAGTAGCCAATATTATGAAATCTATTCGGGGACTGGAGGGTTAAGTATAAATACACACTAATAGTTAGCACATAGCTAAATGTCTCATTCTTTACATGTTAGACTAAATAACGGAATATACAATTGGAATTTTATTTAAAGACACAAGTAGGGTTACTTCTAGACGAGAGGTGAAGTAATCGTTACATGTGAGCATCTATGGAGAGACATGAAGTATGAGCTAATAACATTTTTCATATTTACTGGTGAAGAATCCTTGCAACTCTAGGGCTCTGACCCAAATTATAAATGTTTTCCACCCAGGTGTTCTTAAAGGTAGGGATAGTAGGACTAGCGATGGATCAGACTTCAAGTGCATTGGACCTAGTGGATTTCACTCCATTGATTCTAGTTTAGGTTGTACATCAGTATTTTGTCATTTTATTTCATACTGAGATCAGTATGGACATAAGCCCAAGTGTTTATTTATAGCAATTGTACTTAGCTTTACATTATGGACATTATATGATGATTCAATCTCTATTATTCATACATTAAGTCAATTTTATTCAAACATTTTTTTCATTGTGGATTTTGATATGAAATAAAGAAATTTGTATTCCTTCAGTGCTGAGAATGGTATAAATTGTTGATAATTCCCATCTTCAGCGTATTGAGCCTGGCCAACGTTTATGTGAGAAAATGGGAGTTTTTACAGTCGATAACCAACTTTAATGTTTTATCCTTTTAGTAGATGAACGTGACAAACAAAGGATGATTGACTATACCCTAACCAGGCCTATGTCGTGCCAACTATGAAACAAGAGAAGAGGTACATGTTTTCTAAGCAAATTAAATTCATTAGAGTGGTGGACATTTTTGTTCCTTCTATCAAACTGGTGAACAAAGTCTGATTGAAATGAATATTCATATTTAGAGGTAACCTTAAAAGTCCTTCTCTTGCTATAAGAATCTTTGGGGATAGGTGGGACCTTTAGGGAAACACAAAGTGATTCTTCAATTATTGAGGGCTTACTGCCCCTAGTCTCAAAGTTTGAGTCTGATAGTCCTTACTAATGGGAAATAAGTTATGGTGTCTCCTCTCAATGAAGAAGGTAAAGAAGATGCCCCTAAAATCTCTGACCAGCCCAAGGGATCGATTAAAGGGAGAATGAGGGCTAATGTTCTTCGTGTTGGGGATAGATATACGCGGAATAAAAAAATTACAACCACAAATCTTCGATTAAGAAAAATAGAAAAGAAAAAATACCAATAACTAGGCTTGAAGAACTAACCTAGGGTTTAGAACTCAATACCTTTACAGATCCAATTGTGATCTAATGTGGAGAATGGTATTTTTAATGATAAAATGCTACCTTATTTTGGATCCTCAAAAGCTTACTAGTAAAGAATATCTAATTAAGAGATCGACTTATATCATATGGGCCTCATGGGGTTTGGGAGTAGAACCCCATGATTATTTTAGGTTGTTTGGATGGGTAATTTAAATATTTGAAAATTTACTTAAAATGGGAGTAAGATGCATTATTATTATTATTATTATTATTATTATTATTATTATTATTATTATTATTATTATTATTATTATTATTATTATTATTATTATTATTATTATTATTATTATTATTATTATTATTATTATTATTATTATTATTATTATTATTATTATTATTATTATTATTATTATTATTATTATTATTATTATTATTATTATGGCTTAGCTTTAGTTAAATCATTATTCTTTGTAAACTTATTGTAACATTCCTTGTTGAATTATTTTTACAAGTCTTATGTTGCTATTTCTTCCATAGACTTAGGTACTTTGTTGGAGGAGTATCTCTAGCGACATTCTACTCATCATTTCTTGAATATGGAAGCTGATCACTATAGCTCATTTGCTTCCCTATATTTCTTTACATTTTAGTACTAACAGTTGTTTTATTTTAGTTATCCCCAATCATAAATTGTATATCTTGCACTTATGTTCCAAGCTAGAAATTGTATAGTTACGACATCTATTCCAGAGTTGGAATTGTTTGTGTTGGATGTTGAATGGTATCTAAGATAGTTTTTATGTATTCAGTATTTTTTATCTTATTATATAGCCACTTGTTCAGTTTCATTTATTTCCTTATGGTAATTGTAACAACCCGCCCTTTTGGAGACCATTAAATTCCATAATTGGATATAAATTGGAATTTGGGGAATTTTCCTAAATAGTAATTTTTGGGATTTTCGAGGATTGAATGATTTTCGATGGGTGCTGTAATTATTTTTGGGACTATATAGGTCGAAATATTTTAATTTTATGTCGTCGTTGAGTAAAGCGACACGAGGTAAGATTTTTAATTGGAAAACTCGCATTTATTTATTTTTGGTTGGAATAGGGATTTGCGGTCAAGTACCTCGGATGGGAATTTCGACTACGCCGTGAGTCTCGGAATGTCCGAGATAGTCGGAAAAGAGTGTCCGATTGTCGAAAATGAGTTTCGGGTAATTTTAGAGGTAAAAGTAACTCGTAATTGGGTAAACGAGTCATTTTTGGGTTTTAAGGATTAAAGCCCTTTTCTTCCTATATAAAGAGGGAGAGAGGGAAAGAAAAGAGAAAGTAAGAAAGAAAAGAGAGAGAAGAGAGAGAGGAAGGAGAAAGAGGAGGAGAAATGGAGATTCGGGCCAAACTCCGCCGAATTCGACTCGAGGTCGTCGGATTTTATCCACGAGGCAAGTGTTTACTTGCTTTATTTATCTTTTCGCATAAATATTTCATACCGTAGTTTGGTATAAACAAACCCTAATGGTTTTGGGGTGGGTTATTGTGGATAAAACGGGTTTTTGGGAGTTAAAACAATTAAACCCCAAATAATATTTCAATTTGTGGAACTTAGGTTTTAATCTAAATTAATTGGTGGTTTTGGGTTCTAGGATGTTTAGAACCCTTAATATATGTGTATTTGTAGTTGGTTGAGGTTGTAGGACGTTGAGTGAGGCGACAAAAGCTTGGGAGAAGCTTTAATGACCGAAATCGTCTCGGAGAAGACGATGAATAGTAATCCGTCACTTTAGGGGGCCTTTTTGGCTAGGAAAAGAATTGATTTAGCTTTCGGCCAAAACAAGAAAGTTGTAGATCTTTTTGATACGGTCGCGTGGGCACCGACCCGTATTTTTCTGATTTTTCTACGATTTGATATTATTTTTACAAGATGGAAGCTCCGGGTTGAAATCATCAACTCGGAAATCAAATCGGGAATTGGAAAAATTACGGCTAGGATTAATTGCGTAGATGTTCGGGATAATTTTTGGGGTAGTTTAGAAACCCCGAAAATGAATTTGGGTTGTTGGATAAAAGGATTTAAGGAAAAATAATTTGGGAGACCTGGTGTGACCGGTCGACCGCGCCCCTAAGGCCGGTCGACCGCGTCAAGGAGAAAGGGCCTACTACTTTGTTTCGTAGGCTTATTTACAACCCGCGATCAACCGGGGGTCTAGTACCGGTTGACCGGTGCCCTGTTTTCAGCCCAAGATTTTGGAGATTATAATTATTTCTCCTTTTTGAGTTTAATGTTTAAGGGCCTTCCAAATTAGAGATTATGAAGGGTTATGTCATAAAGGACTTGAGGAATTAGGAGTATATATATGTGTATATTCACTTAGAGTGAATTAGCATCATTGGAGATATCCAAATGAATCCATAGATGGGATTTTGGTATATATTACTTATTAAAGTAAGAAAATATTTTGGGTTTAGTATCATGCATATATGATTGCATGATTATGATTCTTTGAGAGAATCTTTGGGATTATTGGTCATCGATAGATGGTTTGGCAAATATAGCAATTTTTATATATTCAGGTAGGAATATATGGTATATATATATATATATATATACTATGTGATTATGTATATATATGATATGATCTAAATGATTTTGAAAATATATAGATGAATATTTTCAAAATGGGAAAAAGATAAATGATTTTCATAATTGATAAATTATGGTTACGCACCTCCCTAAATCGCTATCATAAGGGAAGTTGCGCGCGTTGTGGTGAAGCCTTCCTGGCTATTGAGCATGTTAGATATAGTCCCTAGGCCATATGGGCAGTTATTTATTTTTCTGCGCTGGTTAGGGGATTCTGGGTGTGGTCCTGACTTTCCCGCAGGCAATATGGCCGCTTCCCGCCGTTGCTAGGTTCCCAGGTTGTCTTGTATAGATAGGCCCTGGAAGATGATAGCCATTTAGGGGCGCGTACAGTGGGGATATGCGGAGGGGCGGTCTTAGATTTATTAAAGCAATTTATGATAATGGATTGGCTTTAATTTACATTTCCTGAGTATAAAAAGGGAAATGGGATAAAGGTTTGGCTTCGATAACACTTCCGGATGGAAGAAGGGATGTGGAAGCATGATTTGATCAAAGCATTTTCATGATAATGGAAATGGCTTTGGGTACATTTTCTGAGTATAAAGGGGAAATGGGATGACATATAAAGGAAAAGCATTTTTATGATAATAAAATTGGCTTGTAAAAGGTATATGATTTGTTAAAGCAATTCATGATAATGAATTGGATTTTATATTTACATTTCCTGAGTATAAAAAGGGAAATGGGAAATTTTGAGAAAATTAAAGGTATTGATAAATACGTGATATATGAATCCTCATTCCGGGAGATAGATCCGGATGGTTATGGTAAAATATGATTATAAATATATGGATGAATCGAGTACCAAGGGTCTAATGTATCCCGACGATCGACCTTGCCGCATAGTAGTGTATCGGGGGAGTTCCTTGTTTGGATTTTGCTTTGCGAGACACCCCACGCACGAATATGGCAATGTGTTGATACTGGGGAAAAGTTTAATCCTTAGTTCTCTAATATTATAAATGCTTAGGATATATATATATATATATATCTTTATGTACTGAGGGACTACCGGATCTCGACTATCGACTGTGCCGCGTAGTAGTGTATCGGGGGTGTTCCTTGTTTGGATTTCGCTTTGCGAGACACCCCACGCACGAACATGGCATAGTATTGAGACTGGGGTGAAGTTTATCCCTCGTACATTAATTGGACTATCTAGGGTTGATAGTGGTTGGGTGATAGACTAGTCTAGCAGGGTAGCTTGACTAGGATGTTTAGAGGGATGCGCTAGGAGTGCACTATTAGCGGAGGGGTGAGGGGTATCTCATGGGAGTGCGATACCAAACTTAAATATGAGATAAAACCTTTTTCAAAATAATAAGGCATTTATGCACTTGCAAAATATTTTCAAAACTCGGGCTGTGACCCGTTTATCTACATTTCCTTTCTTGCTATATTATATATATATAGGTGTCCAGACACAGGGACGCCTGGATGGCACTTCTTTCGAGTCAGACGTCAGCTGCAGCAACTGTGGATGCGTGAAGGTTTTTGATAGCCGCTTCCATCATTGTACTCTAGATAGGAGGTACTGTATAAACATTCGAGCCAATGGCTCAATTGAATTTATTTATTCTTTCAGTGCAGTATTCAATATGGTTGTTTAATTTGAACCGAGTGTTCAGTTATTTTAATTTATTTCAGTTTCATTTACGCATTAACTTGTGGATGTTTTATTTTAATCGTAAAAAGAGTAGTTAAGTAAAAGTTTTTAACGCTCGCCTAATAGGATGTTAGTAATTAAATGGATTTTCGACAGTGATGCTAAGGATGATCCATATGTGACTCCTGTTTTAATTTGATATAGGAGTGATCGACCGGTATCCCATTAGGTGGGTTGTTACAAATGGTATCAGAGCATCTGGTTCTAGTGTCCTTAGGAATCTGTGCGGACGTACTACGCTTTCAGCGTTGCTCTCATTTGTTATAGAGCCTCAGGACTAGGATTGTTGATTTCGTTCTCCTGCCATATTATGAGATTATAGAAATCTTTTGCACGCTCGTTTGAGAATCGTGTGCGGAGCTTGAATGGTAGCAGGAGGTGAGGCTTAGTTGGAGCAGCTGGTAGAAGGTTGGGATGAGGACCTTAGTAGAGGTCACTCTCCTTATGGTAATTGTTAAGGATTTTGGCGGCGACTACTAAATAATGGTAGTTAGGATTATCGCAGTACCGCTGAAGTAGAGAGTGGTACTAAAGTCAAATTCCTCATTGAAATTGAGGGTTCGAAAGGGACCTTACGGATAGTTTTAATCGTGAGTCCCCATGATTTAGCCGGAATGAGAAGGATTTTGTTATGAGTTTTACCTCAATCGAGGAGGTATATTTGGAGTGACTAGATAAAATCGCGATATTAGTTAGCCCTAGAATCGTGTGTGTAATTTGAGTTATGGAGGTATCGATAACATTATATCATGTATCCCTATGTGTTTTCCACAGTAGCGGAGTTTTATTTTCCTTCATTCGCCATAGAGGCGGGTGCTAATATATGGTATATATATACATATTTGGTTAGTGATGCTCGTTTTATATGTCTATACGAGCATGGTGGTATGATGAGTATAATAAATTATGGTGTATTTTCGGAGCGATAGCAGGCTAAGAATGGCAAGTCTACCGTGTCCATGGTTCCTCGAGGGAACAGGTTATTGTTGCGGTGTCTCACCTAGATATAGGTTGAGTTCACCTTATTTGTTATGGGTTAATGGAACTTCGATGATAAGAGGTTTCCTTATCGTGATTTGGATATATGGCGACCTCATATCTATGTTTTAAGGCCGCATGATTTGTGTTGAGCTGTAAGATAAAGCTCATTATTGTTTGCGCAAGGACTTAAAATATAGTGCGAGCGAGGGGTGGTGTGACTCTTAGTTAGAGATAGGAGTTCAGACCACCTTTTTATTGGATTAGGGGATAGGGATATCCTGGTTGCATGTTGAAATAACGGAACTCCATAACCAACGAAGTCATGGGTTAATGAGTGGAGGGGTTCCTTGTTTGGAGTTCGCTTTGCAAGACACTCCACACATGACTCTTAACGGCGTCGGGCGTGGAGAGCTGTTATAGGATGCAAGGATTTGGGTTAGTCTTATAGTGTGGATGAACCACTATAGACTATGAGCCCTGTGATGATGGTATGTTTATAGAGATATGGTGCTATGGAAAAGCACTAAAGTGGTCCCCTCGCCACAGGTGGGTGGGTGAGGTTGGACTTAGCGAAATTGGTTTGAGGATAATAACCAGCCTTAATAAAAAGGCAAATTTTGAGAAGATACATTTTGGGTATTATGTTTGTGACACTTTCTACAGAAAGTGGGCACTTCAATTGACTAGGTTTCCTTCCGTATGGGCGGAAGGATAAGATACTAGAAATGCGTTCATAGGTTAGCGTAGGCAGGATTTAGGACGTCCCGTTGGTGTGCCTTGGGCCGTTACATATCGATGACCGACGACGCGAGGGAGTAGTGTAACGGGAGGGTTCCTTGTTTGGATTTCGCCTTGGCGAGATGTCCCACGCACGAAACCGAGAAAATATTGGGATTCGAGAGAGGCCTTGGGCACTAGGGACATATTTAGGATAATCGTTTCACTTAAGTAGGGTAACACTTAGACCGTAGCATTAGTAGGATGTAGGTTCGCTAGAGTTAATGGCGCCGAGGTTAGGAGGATTGAATTTTCGAGGGTCGGGAGGACCCATAGATGAGTATTACACCGAGGAAAGGAGATCCTTATTGGGAGAGAGTGTTACGTGTCAGACGTTCACTACAGATGTGCAGATATGCACAAGTTAGAAAGGTGTATGGGCACCTTGGTAAGTTGGTTTATATACCACCTGAAATAGAATGGGCGTAGTATATAAGGTTGAAATTCATGCCGATAGGCATTATAGATGATGGGTATTAGGTGACGTATAAGAGTCACTTTGCGATCCTAATAGTCGTGTAGCATATGGTTGGGAACCGTTGGGTTAGCATCGTTTCCCTTGAGGTATTAGGATTTGGAGTGATCCTAAGATTGGTGGTGTAGGTCGTATCTGAATTTCGAGGACGAAATTCCGTTGTAAGGGGGGGTATGTAACAACCCGCACTTTTGGAGACCATTAAATTCCATAATTGGATATAAATTGGAATTTGGGGAATTTTCCTAAATAGTAATTTTTGGGATTTTCGAGGATTGAATGATTTTCGATGGGTGCTGTAATTATTTTTGGAACTATATAGGTCGAAATATTTTAATTGTATGTCGTCGTTGAGTAAAGCGACATGATGTAAGATTTTTAATTGGAAAACCCGCATTTATTTATTTTGGGTTGGAATAGTGATTTGCGGTCAAGTACCTCGGATGGGAATTTCGACTGCCCCGTGAGTCTCGGAATGTTCGAGATAGTCGGAAAAGAGTGTCCGATTGTCGAAAATGAGTTTCGGGTAATTTTAGAGGTAAAAGCAACTCGTAATTGGGTAAACGAGTCGTTTTTGGATTTTAAGGATTAAAACCCTTTTCTTCCTATATAAAGAGGGAGAGAGGGAAAGAAAAGAGAAAGAAAGAAAGAAAAGAGAGAGAAGAGAGAGAGGAAGGAGAAAGAGGAGGAGAAATGGAGATTCGGGCCAAACTCCGCCGAATTTGACTCGACGTCGTCGAATTTTATCCACGAGGCAAGTGTTTACTTGTTTTATTTATCTTTTTGTATAAATTTCTCATACCGTAGTTTGGTATAAACAAACCCTAATGGTTTTGAGGTGGGTTATCGTGGATAAAACGGGTTTTTGGGAGTTAAAACAATTAAACCCCAAATAATATTTCAATTTGTGGAACTTAGGTTTTAATCTAAATTAATTGGTGGTTTTGAGTTCTAGGATGTTTAGAACCCTTAATATATGTGTATTTGTAGTTGGTTGAGGTTGTAAGATGTTGGGTGAGGCGACAAAAGCTTGGGAGAACCTTTAATGGCCGAAATCGTCTCGGAGAAGACGATGAATAGTAACCCGTCACTTTAGGGGGCCTTTTTGTCGAGGAAAAGAATTGATTTAGCTTTCGGCCAAAACACAGAAGTTGTATATCTTTTCGATATGGTCGCGTGGGCGCCGACCGCATATTTTTCTGATTTTTTGACGATTTGATATGATTTTTACAAGATGGCAGCTCCGGGTGTAATACCCCGCATTTTTATCGATATTTATTTATGGGATTAATTAAATTAAATGTGAATAAATTGAGAATTAATCCGGATAAAATACTAACGAGATGTGAGTTGGTATTTGATTATAATGTGTATATATGGCAATATATGAATATTGAAACTATTGAAATTGTCGCGAGATTGAAATACAGCAATTTGGGAAATTTTGTTGGGACACGCGTGACAGTCGCGTCAGGAAAGTAATTATTTAAATTAAAAAGGGAATTTTATTTTCATCAACCGTATGGTCATTTTGAGTGCGCCAACGTGTCCGGAAGGGTCGAAATAGTCAGAAAACACTAGCCGGGGGTTTAGTTTGGGTCCCGGGGCATTTTTAGGCCATACCGGCAACCCAAAAGGGTAGTTTGGTAATTTTGGAATTTTGAGAATAATAACCAAAGAATTTTGGGACTTAATATTAGGTTATTTTGTAACCCACTTGGCCATTACCAGCACTTTACTAATTTGAGGGCTATGGGAGTTATAGGAAGAAGTGGGAGAGAAGTTAGAAGAGTTTCCCAAAGAGAAAACCACCATCTTCAACCTTCGGAGGAAATCCATAGAGAAAGGGGAGAATCAATCCATTCACCAACACCAAATTCAAAGAACTATCTATGGCAAGTGGTTTAATTACGTTAATTTCAAGTGAATGCTTCTTCCATGCTTATAAATTGATATATTTGCATTGTATTGGGAGATTTATAAAAACCCATGAAATTGGAGTTATAAATTCAGATTTGATATAGGTTTGCATGTAGATTTGTTATTGTGTGATTGGACTAAAAGAATTACAAATTTTTATGATAGAAAACGGATTTATTTATGGAAATTGAAGACTTTAAATTTCTAGGGTTCTTGTTTATAAGGTTTGGAAAAAAATCGGGGAGTTGTGATAATTAGATGATGTTTAGGAAGATTTGGCCCTATATAAATGATAAGTTATGACCTATGAATGTTTAGTGTGGATTAGAAACCTTAAAATATTGTTGGGACGATTTTTATATGGGATTATAGGTGAAGAAAATAGAGAAAACCGAGATAGGAAAATTCTGGGCTCGAAACTGGCATCTCGTTAGAAGACCTACCCAGGTCGTTCGAACGAGCTCGTTCGAATGAGCTTCTAACGAGGTGACAGTTTGCCTTCTAACGAGTGGGATGTTCATTCGATGCCTTTCGTTCGAACGAGATCTCGTTAGATGCCCACTTCGTTCGAACGAGACTTCTAACGAGTTGACAGTTTGGCCTTTTTGGCCTGGTTTGATTTCTAGTGTCCCGTAACCTTGTTTAATTGTAGAGATAACATTACCTTGATTACTAATTGATATAGTTGGGATATTCGGGATATATTGAGGAGTAAAATATAGAAGAATGAGTTGAACCAAATGGTAATTATGGGTTAGGACGCGAATAACTAATTACGACGTGAGGATAATGGATGATGTGTATATATAAACCGGGGACACGTGTATTGGTATAAGAATAAGAAGTATACCACTAATAAATTATGGTAATTACTAATATTTTTTCATGCTTAGTATATGTATATGATTTTATGTGTATGACATACCTACCATACTTGCTATCACGGGAGGTTTACGTTCGCTTAGGGCCCTCTAATCCTTGTGTGCCCAGATTTAGATTGGTACCTAGAGGACATAGTTCAGAGAATGACTTATTTGTGAGTTAATAAGTCAGCTGACTGTGGAGCGTAGGTATGTACGTGACCCATGGGTATGTTGAATTATGTTCGCCTCCATTTTTGTGTGTTGTGCTTATTCTAACAATTCCTGAGAGATTCGAAATTTGTAATCCTTATGTACGTGATGTACCGGGATGGATAGCAGAGTATGTGTGCACCGCATGAGAGTGTAGCTACAGCGGAAATATTGCGACTTCTCAAATAAAAACCAATTTTAATTAATCCCAAATTTTAGTTAAACCCTAAGACATGCATCTAGATGATTTATCAAATAAAATATAGCATGCAGGATAAAACAAACAATTTCAGGAAAAATCCCCCAAAGGGGCAAAACCTTTTATTTTCATTATAATATTGTAACATACAATTTCGGATTACAATGAAAATACAGTGACTAAGAATTACCCTCAGGTATCGGATTCTGTAGTCGGCGGCTGGAAATATCCCTTTCTAGGAGGGCTGCAATGAAGAAGAGAAACGGCTTCTCCACAAGTGTGTGACACACAAATACCCGCAGGTGTCGGTTCCTATGTCGGCGGCTGGAATTTTCCCTTTCCAGGAGGGCAGCAGTGAAGAAGAGAACGACTTCTCCACAAGGGTTGAACAATAGCAAAGCTTATGTTCTAGGGTTCCAAAAGATTCACAAAAGTAATTGGGATTTTTTGGTGTGAATCAAAAAGAGTCTTGGGACTCAAAAAGGTGAAGGCTTAGAGTATTTAGGACTCTGAAAATTGTCTTGAAAAGTCTTAAAAAATAACTCCCGGAAGTTGGCTTTAAATAGGAAAACTTTGAGCCTAAAAAATCTGCAGCGAATCTGGCCGAATTTATCCTAGTCGGACCGGTCCAGTTTTGAGGCGGATCGGTCCGGTCAAGCGGATCGGTTCTTTTATTTTGGCCTTCATCGGTTCGCTTGCGGTCCAGGGTATACTGGATCGGTCCGGTTGCGGATCGGTCCGGTTTTCCCAGAAAAATAAAATCCTTTTAAAAGCCTCATTTTTCTTTAAAAAACTTACTTCTTATTTTTATAAAAAACATTTTATAAAAATTTCCCAATACTAAATATGAACTTTAAGGAACGTAAAAACAAAATTTTACCAAGTTCATTCTCGCAGAGGCTATGATGTTGAAGACACTTTGATATTCGGATCCGTTGCTGTAGATGCGATCTTGAGTTTCTTCAACGGTGTAACAGCGTACGACATACAAATTGATAATGGACAAAAAATGTCCTTACAAATCTCCCCCTATGTCTATGCCGGTACATACATAAAAAATATCCGAATTATCAACTTATGACCTATACAAATATACCCTCCCATGAACCCTAAAGATGGAAAGATACAAAGGTATAAATCTTCATCATTTGTTCTTCAATCTTCAACAATCATCAAATCTCAAAACTTTTCTCATCAGGGTGTGCAACATATTGATCTTCAATCTTCATACCTACACACATGAGACAAAGCAAATACCACGTGACATATCGAGTTTGAAATGAGATAACATGGATATCAATATATGATGAAAACATAAGCAACATCTCAAAAACTCCCCCAAAATTCAAACTCACCCATAATATGATCATTCTTTCTCCCCCTTTTTATGATGTCCCCAAATAGACAAATAAGAAGAATGAATCAAACAAGCAAAATCGGAGTGTCACGATATAAAAAAATACACAAACTATTTTTATTTTTCAAATTTTTCATACAAAGATAGGATACCAATATGAACAACTATGATACAAAAATCACACCATGGAATTAGACTCAAACAACCAAGTCATGGAAATGGAATGAATGGGTGTGAACACATTCGATAGGTAAATCAACTCAATCAATCATATGTGCACGATGCATACGTGTACTCCTAACGAATGAACATCAAAGGTATCCTTAGGTGTAAAAAATTGTTGAATTTAGATGACATCGACTTATGCAAATCAATAAATCAAAGTCACAGTGATTTCCACACCAATAACGTCCAAAACTATGTAGCGCATTTTCAAGAATTTCAAGGACGTGCAAACCCGTTTTATATTCTCCAACCAAACTCCCTCATATATATTTTCTTTTAGAGGTAATCTAAATTCTCAAACTTTGGAGAATTGGTGCAAAAACCTAAATGGCCCATATTTTGGCATGAATATCTTTTTATTGCCTTTTAATTTTTTCGGGCTCTTTTAACCTCTTTGGACCTCGAATATTAAAATTCCTCAATTTTTTAGGTCCTTTTTAACGGTGGCTTTTGCGCAAAGGATAGATGATTACCTTTCGCAGCCCCTCCCCGTTATCAAACAAAGCACACAAACTCACAAAACGGTTTTTATATGCACAATTTCCTTATCCAAATTTATCGCGCTTGGTTCGTTTTAAGGACAGGATTGAAGTGAAAACACCCAACCAACATGTGATAAGACAAGCACAATAATCAAACAAATCCGTGCATGTGTGCATTAAAGGAAACATGAGTCAAATATGTAGGAAGTAACACTTAATTACATCTTAATGACTCCAAACATTATAAAGCACATGGATGAATTGACCTATTGTCTCAAAACACTATCAAATAGTCACATGAAAATAATGGAATGATGTTGTGACTCGGTCATCCAAAGTGTTCATCCATAAACGGTGTAAACAAAAAACAAAAATCTTTTTGGATTTTTCAAAAGTTTTATCAAAATAAAATCTTTTTGTATTTTTCAAAAAAAATCAAAAACAAGAATTTATACAAAAAGTACAAGTCATCACACTAGTAAAAATATATCATGAAACTACAACTAGTGTATGACAAACATGCAATCACAATTAACCAAAAGATTTCACATGGGGTGAATTACGTGCAAGCAAAAGGGAATCGTGGACAAATAAACCATAAGCCTCTAAATCCGATTTTCTAACCCAAATAGATTTGTAACGAAGTGTGGGGGTTTTGGGAATCAAATTTATTCTTTCATTAACCTTCATGGGTCCATTTAAAATCTTGTAAAAAAATCGCCTAAGATGACCTTTCCTACCGCAATGTGTGCAAGTGTAAATTGGGCGGTGTGTGTTACCTAAAGGTGGCCCTCTCCTCAAATTTATCGGTTGCTCTCTCCGGATTTGCCTAGGTGGGTCTCTCCTAATGATCCTAGGAGGTTCTCTCACGATGTTCCTATGGGGCACTTTTTTAACAAACTTAGGTGCCTCTTTCTTAACAATCCTAGGAGGCTCTCTCACACGTGTGGGAATGGGTGAAACATATTTTTCAAGACCAATCCCACCCCTATCAGTTTTGATCTCGACTGTGCCTAAAATCTTATCAAGTTTTTCAGACCTAGACTCCAAATCAAATTTCACTTTACTTGAATCTTTCAATTTCACCTCAAGTTCACCTATCCTAGATTCAAGAACTCGTTTAGAATCCTCAAACTCTAAAAGCTCCTTTTTCATAGCCTCCATCAACCCTCTAAGACTATCTCTCTCACCCTCGACGTACTCAAGCTTCTCTTTCAAAATTTTCACATGATCCCTAAGTTCTTTAACTAAAAAATCATTATTTTTTATGGCACACTCTTTCAACTGAGCTTTCAATTTCAAATTTTCTTTCTTTATTTTCAAAGTTTCAGCATAAAGTTCATTGAAAGCAGTTTGCAAGTCATGCTCATCTACACTTTCCTCCTCACTTTCATCCACACTCCCATCACCTTCACTATCATCACTAATCACATGGATGGGAAACTCTCACCTAGAAGCATAAAAAACTTCTTCTTCCAAATCACAATCACTAAGGGTAGAAACATGAGAAATCGGTTTATTCAATTTCTTCTTTAAATTTGTGGTACACTCATGTAACGTGTGACCAACACCCTCACAACAAGGACACCTCTCAGATTCGTTTTCAACGGAAGATTTAAAACAAGAGTTCGTGTGAATTTTCCAATTAATTTTTTCAAAAATTTGACATCGAAGATCATCAAAACCATCAAAAGCCATTTTTGCAAAATCAGGATCAAAACACAATAATTTAGTGCAACCTACTCTGATACCAATTTGACGACATAAGAGGTCAAATTGTATCAAAAAAAATAAATCCTTTAAAAAATAGGATCACGCGATAAATTAGCGTAACCCGCTCTGATACCAATTTGAGAGTGCAGCTACAGCGGAAATATTGCGACTTCTCAAATAAAAACCAATTTTAATTAATCCCAAATTTTAGTTAAACCCTAAGACATGCATCTAGATGATTTATCAAATAAAATATAGCATGCAGGATAAAACAAACAATTTCAGGAAAAATCCCCCAAAGGGGCAAAACCTTTTATTTTCATTATAATATTGTAACATACAATTTTGGATTACAATGAAAATACAGTGACTAAGAATTACCCTCAGGTATCGGATTCTGTAGTCGACGGCTGGAAATATCCCTTTCCAGGAGGGCTGCAATGAAGAAGAGAAACGGCTTCTCCACAAGTGTGTGACACACAAATACCCGCAGGTGTCGGTTCCTATGTCGGCGGCTGGAATTTTCCCTTTCCAGGAGGGCAGCAGTGAAGAAGAGAACGACTTCTCCACAAGGGTTGAACAATAGCAAAGCTTATGTTCTAGGGTTCCAAAAGATTCACAAAAGTAATTGGGATTTTTTGGTGTAAATCAAAAAGAGTCTTGGGACTCAAAAAGGTGAAGACTTAGAGTATTTAGGACTCTGAAAATTGTCTTGAAAAGTCTTAAAAAATAACTCCCGGAAGTTGGCTTTAAATAGGAAAACTTTGAGCCTAAAAAATCTGCAGCGAATCTGGCCGAATTTATCCTAGTCGGACCGGTCCGGTTTTGAGGCGGATCGGTCCGGTCAAGCGGATCGGTTCTTTTATTTTGTCCTTCATCGGTTCGCTTGCGGTCCGGGGTATACTGGATCGGTCCGGTTGCGGATCGGTCCGGTTGAGGGACGGATCGGTCCGGAATGAGGCGGATCGGTCCGGTTTTCCCAAAAGTATAAAATCCTTTTAAAAGCCTCATTTTGCTTTAAAAAACTTACTTCTTATTTTTATAAAAAACATTTTATAAAAATTTCCCAATACTAAATATGAACTTTAAGGAACGTAAAAACAAAATTTTACCAAGTGCATTCTCGCAGAGGCTATGATGTTGAAGACACTTTGATATTCGGATCCGTTGATGTAGATGCGATCTTGAGTTTCTTCAACGGTGTAACGGCGTACGACATACAAATTGATAATGGACAAAAAATGTCCTTACACCGCAGCTTAGCCTCGGGGTGCTTGTATTGTATATTTATGATGTGAATAATATACGGCTAAAAGAAAAGGAATTGTCATGTTTAATTGCGAGTATAATTGTTGTAACGTCTTGATAAAGATAAAAGGGAAAACCTGCTGTAAATGGTAATGCTAATAAATGAGAATCCGAGTTTAAGTAAAGCTATCTATTTAAGTGATAACATTGGGAATTCATATTGTGAATCGAGTAGTTGGGTTAGAACTTATGTTGGTTTAGTGAGATATAAATACCACTTAGATGGGTATGGTACGTTAGGAGTGCACAAGTAGTCGAGAGGTGAGTATTTCATGTGAGTGCACGTCCTAACATGTATTTTGCATTCATTGTTTTAATGTTATTAAAGCACTTGCTGTTTTCAAAATACTCTCCACTTTCGGGCTTTGACCCGTTTGCTTTCAAATCTATTTTTGTAAAAACCTTTTAGGTGCCCAGCCAGAAGGACACCATGCCTAGGATTTTCATTCAGGTGACGAGCTGTAGCTGTTTGTGGAAGTTACAGGGCCTTTCTAGTAGACGCTTCTTTTGTCTTGACTTTATTCAGTATTCATCATTTGTAGGGCATGTCGCCCATTTCTATTAGAGACATGTTATATTTCAGTTATTCTGACTTTGGTTTGTAATTAATTCAGGATGTAGACTTGTTTTATTTATTTCCATATTTGGATTGTTGTGAGGAGTATTTCCTCCAGACTCATTATTTATTGTTGGTTATTGTATTACTTCTTAATGGTGAATGGTTATGTTATTCTTTCTTAAATTCTTTATTTGCATGTTAATCAGATTTAATTTAAAATTTGACAACTTACTTTTTAAATACTAGGTGGTTAGTAATTATTGAATGTTTTCGACAGTGATGCTATTAACTGAACAAACTTGGCATTTTGTATTAATTTAATAAAGGAGTAGCTACCCGGTATTTAATTAGTCGGGGTGTCACAGGTGGTATCAGAGCATCATGTTCTAGTGTCCTTTAGGATCTATACGGCTTATTATGTTTCCGCTGAGCTTTCTTTGATGTAGAGCCCTATATTTTAGGACTGTTGTATTCTTTTATGTATGCTTCGCTCTTCAGCTATTTTGGGTTTATGACTGTGAACTTATAGACCTTACTCTTATTTTAGATGCCTCCACGACGTGCACCACGGGTTCCTAGGAATGCACAACCAGAGCCCCAGCCAACTACAGTACAGGGCTCCATGAATGCCGCTGAGGTTGCAGCCATTGTAGCCCAAGCGGTAAATGCCGCTCTCGCCGTTGTACAGCAGGCACCACCTCAGGCGCCAGTAGCCTCGCCAGTTCAGGAACATGCATTCCCGTCTGCTTGGGAACATGTACGAGATGCTTTCAGAAAGCGCACCCACCGGAGTTCGCAGGTAGCTCCGATGTTGTGGTTTCAAGTCAGTGGAGGAAAGATATTCCGAGTCACTTGAGGATGTATGAGTGCACCGATGTTCAGAGGCAGATACTAGCTACTTTCAAGCTAGTGGGATCGGCATTGCAGTGGTGGGAGTCTATTACCACCGTGGAGGAGAGAGATACTCTCACGATACACGAGTTTTGGGTGCGGTTCGATCGCAAATATTTTCCATCAGCTGTTCACACGGAAATGAGGAGGAAGTTGATGAACCTTAGATAGGAGGGTAAGACTGTGGTCGAGTATGAGGCCAAATTCACAAATCTACTGAATATTGTTCCAGATGAGATACCGACAGAAGAGAAGAAGATCCAGAAGTTCACCGATGGATTGACATGGAGGATTCGTCAGCATTTGTTAGGGAACCTTTCGTTGGCCACTTATTCTGACGTGGTTAACGCTGCACTATTACATTGCCAGGATCACCTCTTTCACATGGCTGAGAGCAAGAGATCAGGAGAGTCCAGCCATCAGGGCAGGACTGGAGGAAATGGTGCCAGTGGGGCACAATCTGTTCAGGGGCAGAGGCAGGGTGATCAGGGTTCCCAGCAGGGGGATCATAAGAGGTTCAGATCGGGGAATTTCAGGCACGGACGGGGAGGTTTTAGGCAGGGCCATCCGGGTCCGAATGGCCATCAGGGCCAGCAGGGGCAGAATGGTCAACAGTAGCAGTTTCACCAGGGCCAGCAAGGCCAGGGCAGAAATGGTAACGGATACCAGGGCCGTGGTCAGCAGGGGCAACGAGGGGGAAACTTCCAGGGGAAGTGTTTCACTTGTGGTAAGATTGGCCATAAACGTCAGGATTGTCCTGATAAGGGCAGGGCCCCACAGCAGCAGCAGCAGGGTACCCGACAGGAGCCGCAAAGGCCTATGTTTCCCGCCGCCCTCCCAGTACCACCACAGATGGCAGCATTACCACCCATTCCAGTGGTCCCAGTTCAGCAGGGATAGCTGCAGTATGGGAGAGTATATCAGCTCCAACAGGCCGCAGCCCAGCAGGATCCACCAGCCATTGAGGGTATGTTCTCTATTCATGAGACTCTGGGGCGTATTTTGTTTGACACGGGGGCCACACACTGTTTCATTACTATGAGATTTGCACGCATCATTGGGTTGTTAGACACTGCCGAGAGTATGGTTACTTATGTAGATTCGCCATTGAGTAGAGGTTCTGTGATTTCCCTTGTATGTAGAGGCATGGGTATAGAGATAGGGAGGTTTACTTTACCCGCGGATATGTTAGTATTAGAGATGACCCAGTATGATGCCATTATTGGTATGGATTGGCTTGTTGCGTACCGAGCCATGAATGACTGCTTTAGTAGGAGTATTATCTTTGCCATTCCTGGGCAGGAGATGTTTTTGGTGGCGATGCCTCATCCTGAGGGAGGATCGTCCACTCACCTGTACTATATAGAGGAGGATACCTTTAAGGAAGTGGTGATACCACTAGATTCGATTCCGGTTGTTCGAGAGTTTGCCGATGTATTTCAGGATATACCTGGATTACCTCCGAGTAGAGAGATAGATTTCGTGATCGATTTGACGCCAGGCACTCGGCCTATTGCCCGCGCACCTTACCGTATGGCTCCAGATGAGATGAGAGAGTTACGGGATCAGATTGAGCAGTTTTTGGGTCAGGGGTTTATACGGAGGAGTACTTCGTCGTGGGGTTCCTCTGTATTGTTCGTGAAGAATAGGGATGGATCGTTGAGGTTGTGTGTAGATTATCGAGAGTTGAATAAGGTCATGATACGGAATAAGTATTCGTTGCCCCGAATCGATGACTTATTCGATCAGCTGAGAGGAGCTTCTTTCTTCTCAAAGATTGATTTACGATCGGGATACCATCAGTTGCGTATCAAGGAAGAGGACGTCTCGAAGAATGCTTTATTAACGAGATATGGTTCCTACGAGTTTCGGGTTATGCCATTTGGATTAACCAATGCTCCAGCCGTGTTTATGGACTTGATGAATAGGGTGTTCAGAGAGTTCCTGGACCAGTTCGTCATTGTTTTCATTGATGACATTCTGGTTTACTCCCAGACAGAGGAGGAGCACGCCGAGCATTTGAGACCCGTTTTGTAGACTCTACGTCAGAACGAGCTGCATGCAAAGTATGAGAAGTGAGGGTTTTGGCTGAAGGAGGTTCAGTTTTTGGGGCATATTATTTCCGACCGGGAGATATCTGTTGATCCGGGGAAGGTATCTGCGGTGAGGCAGTGGGGACAGCCCACGACACCGACTGAGATCCGTAGTTTCTTGGGCCTAGCAGGATACTACAGGAGGTTTATTCGGGGTTTCTCAATGATAGCGGGTCCTTTGACACATCTGACTCGTAAAGGTGTGTCGTTCATTTGGAGTGATGCCTGTCAATTGGCATTCGATGAGTTGAAGGACAAGTTGACCTCAGCACCTATGTTAGCATTGCCGAGACTGAGAGTTGAGCATCTAGTTTACACCGATGCGTCCTTACAAGGACTTGGAGGTGTATTGCAGCAGGAGAGTCAGGCCATAGCTTATGCTTCCCGTAAACGAGAAGAATTACCCCACTCATAACTTGGAGTTAGCGGCAGTTGTATTTGCCCTTCGGATTTAGAGACATTACCTTTTGGGGGAGAAGTTTCGATTATTCACAGACCACAAGTCCCTACAATACCTGTTCACGCAGAAAGAGTTGAATATGCGGCAACGGTGGTGGCTTGAGTTTGTGAAGGACTATCAGTTTGATATCCAATATCACCTGGGGAAGGCTAACGTGGTAGCAGACGCGTTGAGCAATAGGCCAGTAGATGAGGTGGAAAAGGTGTGGAAGGCTAAGTGGAAGGAGTTGGGACACCAGGATGCAGTGGCCCGATCATTCATGTCGGTGATGACTGTTACACCGTAGATTCTCACGAGAGTGGTAAAGGCACAAGCAGATGACTCGTTCTGTCAGGAGCAGATAGTTCGATTATTAGCAGAGGGAGCCAAATCCTATACCGTTAGCTCAGACGGGGGATTACGCTTCAATGGGAGACTCGTAGTTTCGGAAGGGGAGGAATTGCGACACAAGGTGATGGCAGAGTCGCACGGCTCACGGTTCGCGGTACATCCCGGTGGGGATAAAATGTACCAAGACATGAGACGACAGTATTGGTGGAGCGGGATGAAGAAGGATATTGCCGTGTTTTTTTCTAAATGCGCCACTTGTCAGCTGGTAAAAGTGGATCATTAGAGACCGGCAGGACTTCTATAGACATTAGAGGTCCCGATGTGGATGTGGGAGAGCATCTCCATGGACTTTATCACGGGATTGCCTACGTCACAGAGAGGTCACGACTCCATTTGGGTAATTGTGGACAGGTTGACCAAAGTTGCTCATTTTTTACCCGTAAGGACAGACTACACTACGGGACAGTATGCCCAGCTTTTTATTGCAGAAATAGTGAGACTTCACGGTGTGCCCCTAAATATCGTGTTTGACAGAGACAAGATATTTGTTTCACGATTTTGGGAGAGTTTCCAGGAGGCCATGGGCACGGAATTGCGGTTGAGTACGGCATATCACCCGCAAACCGATGGGCAAACCGAGCGTACAAATCAGATGTTAGAGGACATATTGCGAATGTGCATCATTGATTTTGGGGGTGGATGGGAGCAGTATCTTCCACTGGTGGACTTTGCTTACAACAACTCCTACCAGTTCACCATTGGCATGGCTCCATTTGAGGAGTTGTGCGATAGACCTTGTCGTTCCCCAGCATGTTGGTTGGAGGTGGGGGACAACAAACTACTTGGGCCAGAAGTGATTTAGGATACTTCGGCGAGGATGGAATTGATACGGAGTCACATTCGGGTAGCTCGGGATCGGCAGAAGAGCTACGCTGATGCGAAGAGATTCTTCAGGGAGTCCAAGTGGGGGACTAAGTTTTACTCAGAGTATCTCCTATGAAGGGGATTATGCGATTTGGGAAGAAGGGGAAGTTGGCACCGAGATATGTGGGACCATTTCCTATCGTCGTGCGGATTGGGTCTGTTGCTTATAGACTTGGGTTACCGGAGCATTTGCACAGGATTCATGATGTGTTTCATATTTTCTCGCTAAGGAAATATCTTAGAGATGATTTGGCTCATTCTCACATTGCTTTGGAGGACATCGATCTCCAGCCCGATAGCTCCTACGAGGAGGGGCCGATTGTTATTTTGGACCGAAGTGAGCGGAAATTACGGTCAAAGATAGTTCCGTTAGTACGTGTTCAGTGGCGACATCATAATGCCGAGGAGTCCACATGGGAGCGCGCGGATGAGATGCGCGAACGTTATCCAGAGTTCTTCTTACCAGGTACTTTTTAGTTCCGAATTTCGGGATGAAATTCTGTTATTAGGGGGGGAGTATGTAATACCCCGCATTTTTATCTATATTTATTTATGGGATTAATTAAATTAAATGTGAATAAATTGAGAATTAATCCGGATAAAATACTAACGAGATGTGAGTTGGTATTTGATTATAATGTGTATATATGGCAATATATGAATATTGAAACTATTGAAATTGTCGCGAGATTGAAATACGACAATTTGGAAAATTTTGTTGGGACGCGTGTGACAGTCGCGTCAGGAAAGTAATTATTTAAATTAAAAAGTGAATTTTATTTTCATTAATCGTATGTTTATTTTGAGTGCGCCAACGTGTCCGGAAGGGTCGAAATAGTCAGAAAACACTAGCCGGGGGTTTAGTTTGGGTCCCGTGGCATTTTTAGGCCATACCGGCAACCCAAAAGGGTAGTTTGGTAATTTTGGAATTTTGAGAATAATAACCAACGAATTTTGGGACTTAATATTAGGTTATTTTGTACTCCACTAGGCCATTACCAGCACTTAACTAATTTGAGGGCTACGGGAGTTATAGGAAGAAGTGGGAGAGAAGTTAGAAGAGTTTCCCAAAGAGAAAACCACCATCTTCAACCTTGGGAGGAAATCCATAGAGAAATGGGAGAATCAATCCATTCACCAACACCAAATTCAGAGAACTATCTAAGGCAAGTGGTTTAATTACGTTGATTTCAAGAGAATGCTTCTTCCATGCTTAGAAATTAATATATTTACATTGTATTGGGAGATTTATAAAAACCCATGAAATTGGAGTTATAAATTCAGATTTGATATAGGTTTGCATGTAGATTTGTTATTGGGTGATTGGACAAAAAGAATTACAAATTTTTATGTTAAAAAAACGGATTTATTTATGGAAATTTAAGACTTTAAATTTCTAGGGTTCTTGTTCATAAGGTTTGGAAAAAAATCGGGGAGTTGTGATAATTAGATGATGTTTAGGAAGATTTAGCCCTATATAAATGATAAGTTATGACATATGAATATTTAGTGTGGATTAGAAACCTTAAAATACTGTTGGGACGATTTTAATATGGGATTAGAGGTGAAGAAAAAAGAGAAAAATGAGATAGGAAAATTCTGGGCTCGAAACTGGCATCTCGTTAGAAGACCTGCCCAGGTCGTTCGAACGAGCTCGTTCGAACGAGCTTCTAACGAGGTGACAATTTTCCTTCTAACGAGTGGAATGTTCGTTAGATGCCTTTCGTTCGAACGAGATCTTGTTAGATGCCCACTTCGTTTGAACGAGACTTCTAACGAGTTGACAGTTTGGCCTTTTTGGCCTGGTTTGATTTCTAGTGTCCCGTAACCTTGTTTAATTGTAGAGATAACATTACCTTGATTTCTAATTGATATAGTTGGGATATTCGGGATATATTGAGGAGTAAAATATAGAAGAATGAGTTGAACCAAATGGTAATTATGGGTTAGGACGCGAATAACTAATTACGACGTGAGGATAATGGATGATGTGTATATATAAACCGGGGACACGTGTATTGGTATAAGAATGAGAAGTACATGAGTAGTTGGGTTAGAACTTATGTCGATTTAGTGAGATATAAATACCACTTAGATGGGTACGGTACGTTAGGAGTGCACAAGTAGTCGAGATGTGATTATTTCATGTGAGTGCACGTCCTAACATGATTTTTGTATTCATTGTTTTAATGTTATTAAAGCACTTGTTGTTTTCAAAATACTCTCCACTTTCGGGCTCTGACCCGTTTGCTTTCAAATCTATTTTTGTAAAAACCTTTTAGGTGCCCATCCACAAGGACACCATGCCTAGGATTTTCATTCAGGTGACGAGCTGTAGCTGTTTGTGGAAGTTACAGGGCCTTGCTAGTAGACGCTTCTTTTGTCTTGACTCTATTCAGTATTCATCATTTGTAGGGCATGTCGCTCATTTCTATTAGCGACATGTTATATTTCAGTTATTCAGACTTTGGTTTGTAATTAATTCAGGATGTAGACTTGTTTTATTTATTTCCATATTGGGATTGTTGTGAGGAGTATTTCCTCCAGACTCATTATTTATTGTTTGTTATTCTATTACTTCTTAATGGTGAATGGTTATGTTATTCTTACTTAAATTATTTATTTGCATGTTAATCAGATTTATTTTAAAATTTGACAACTTACTTTTTAAATACTAGGTGGTTAGTAATTATTGAATGTTTTCGACAGTGATGCTATTAACTGAACCAACTTGGCATTTTGTATTAATTTAATAAAGAAGTAGCTACCCGGTATTTAATTAGTCGGGGTGTCACACTGGGTTGAAATCATCAACTCGAAAATCAAATCGGGAATTGGAAAAATTACGGCTAGGATTAACTGCGTAGATGTTCGGGATAATTTTTGGGGTAGTTTAGAAACCCCGAAAATGAATTTGGGTTGTTGGATAAAAGGATTTGAGGAAAAATAATTTGGGAGACCTGGTGTGACCGGTCGACCACGCCCCTAAGGCCGGTCGACCGCGTCAAGGAGAAAGGGCCTACTGCTTTGTTTCGTAGGCTTATTTACAACCCGCGATCGATCGGGGGTCTAGTACCGATCGACCGGTGCCCTGTTTTCAGCCCAAGATTTTGGAGATTAGGATTATTTATCCTTTTTTAGTTTAATGTTTAAGGGCCTTCCAAATTAGAGATTATGGAGGGTTATGTCATAAAGGACTTGAGGAATTGGGAGTATATATATGTGTATATTCACTTAGAGTGAATTAGCATAACTGGAGATATCCAAATGAATCCATAGATGGGATTTTGGTATATATTACTTATTAAAGTAAGAAAATATTTTGGGTTTAGTATCATGCATATATGATTGCATGATTATGATTCTTTGAGAGAATCTTTGGGATTATTGGTCATCGATAGATGGTTTGGCACATATAGCTATTTTTATATATTCAGGTAGGAATATATGGTGTATATATATATATATACTATGTGATTATGTATATATATGATATGATCTAAATGATTTTGAAAATATATAGATGAATATTTTCAAAATGGGAAAAAGATAAATGATTTTCATAATTGATAAATTATGGTTTCACACCTCCCTAAATCGTTATCATAAGGGAAGTTGCGCGCGTTGTGGTGAAGCCTTCTTGGCTATTGAGCATGTTAGATATAGTCTCTAGGCCATATGGGCAGTTATTTGTTTTTTTGCGCTGGTTAGGGGATTCTGGGTGTGGTCCTGACTTTCCCGCAGGCAATAGGGCCGCTTCCCGCCGTTGGTAGGTTCCCAGGTTGTCTTGTATAGATAGGCCCTGGAAGATGATAGCCATTTATGGGCGCGTCCAGTGGGGAAACCCGGAGGGGCGGTCTTAGATTTATTAAAGCAATTCATGATAATGGATTGGATTTAATTTACATTTCCTGAGTATAAAAAGGGAAATGGGATAAAGGTTTGGCTTCGGTAACACTCCCGGATGGAAGAAGGGATGTGGAAGCATGATTTGATCAAAGCATTTTCATGATAATGGAAATGGCTTTGGGTACATTTCCTGAGTATAAAAAGGGAAATGGGATGACATATAAAGGAAAAACATTTTTTTGATAATAAAATTGGCTTTTAAAAGGTATATGATTTGTTAAAGAAATTCATGATAATGAATTGGCTTTTATATTTACATTTCCTGAGTATAAAAAGGGAAATGGGAAATTTTGAGAAAAATAAAGGTATTGATAAATACTTGATATATGAATCCTCAGTCCGGGAGATAGATCCGGATGGTTATGGTAAAATATGATTATAAATATATGGATGAATCGAGTACCAAGGGTCTAATGGGTCCCGACGATCGACCTTGCCGCATAGTAGTGTATCGGGGGAGTTCCTTGTTTGGATTTCGCTTTGCGAGACACCCCACGCACGAATATGGCAATGTGTTGAGACTGGGGAAAAGTTTAATCCTTAGTTCTCTAATATTATAAATGCTTAGGATATATATATATATATATATATATATATATATATATGTACTGAGGGACTGCCGGATCTCGACTATCGACCGTGCCGCGTAGTAGTGTATCAGGGGGGTTCCTTGTTTGGATTTCGCTTTGTGAGACACCCCACGCACGAACATGGCATAGCGTTGAGACTGGGGTGAAGTTTAGCCCTCGTACATTTCTTGGACTATCTAGGGTTGATAGTGGTTGGGTGATAGACTAGTCTAGCAGGGTAGCTTGACTAGGATGTTTAGAGGGATGCGCTACGAGTGCACTATTAGCGGAGAGGTGAGGGGTATCTCATGGGAGTGCGATACCAAACTTAAATATGAGATAAAACCTTTTTCAAAATAATAAGGCATTTATGCACTTGCCAAATATTTTCAAAACTCAGGCTCTGACCCGTTTATCTACTTTTCCTTTCTTGCTATATTATATATATATATATATAGGTGTCCAGACACAGGGACGCCTGGATGGCACTTCTTTCGAGTCAGACGTCAGCTGCAGCAACTGTGGATGCGTGCAAGTTTTTGATAGCCGCTTCCATCATTGTACTCTAGATAGGAGGTATTGTATAAACATTCGAGCCAATGGCTGAATTGCATTTATTTATTCTTTCAGTACAGTATTCGATATGGTTGTATAATTTGAACCGAGTGTTGGGTTATTTTAATTTATTTCAGTTTCATTTACGCATTAACTTGTGGATGTTTTATTTTAATCGTAAAAAGAGTAGTTAAGTAAAAGTTTTTGACACTCGCCTAATAGGATATTAGTAATTAAATGGATTTTTGACAGTGATGCTAAGGATGATCCATATGTGACTCCTGTTTTAATTTGATATAGGAGTGATCGCCCGGTATCCCATTAGGCGGGTTGTTACAGTAATAATTTTACCAAACGATTTTTCCTCTCGTGATTTTTATATAATACCTTATTAATCTATTTTTGAATTTTACGGGGTGTTACACATTTTCCCCGATGGAGCCATTTTATCATTGTAGAAACTGATATATAGTTTATGTAAGGAAATTTTTGTCCGTTATTAATTGTGACACCCCGCCTAATAAGATACCGGGCGATCACTCCTATGTCAAATTTTAACGGGAGTCTCGTACGGATCATTCTTAGCATCACTGTCGAAAATCCATTTAATTACTAATAACCTATTAGGCTGGCGTCAAAAACTTTACTTAACTACTCTTTTTAGACAACTAAAATCAAAACATCCACACAACTTGCGTAAATGAAACTGGAATGAAATAAAATAACCGAACACTCGGTCAAAATGTACAATCATATCGAATGCTACTACTAAAAGAATAAATAAATGAAATTGGACCATTGGCCCGAATACTTATACAGTGCCTCCTATATAGATTACAAGAATGGAAGCTTCTACCGAGAATCCTGCACGCATCCACAGCTGCTGTAGCTGACATCTGACTCGAACGAAATGTCATCCAGGCGTCCCTGTGTCTGGACACCTATATAATATATATATATATATATATATATATATATATATATATATATATATATATATATATATATATGCAAGAAAGAAAAAGAAGATAAACGGGTCAGAGCCCGAGTTTGAAAATATTTTGCAAGTGGGTAAATGCTTTATTTTTAGAAATATAGATTTCATACCATACGCTTCCATTTCCCTTCTTCCATCCGGGAAACGTATCCAAAGACAATTCATTTATCCCATTTCCCATCTTCCATCCAGGAAATGTATTTAAAGCCAATTTATTATCATAAATTGCTTTAACAAATCATATAAAGCGTTCTAAGACTGCCCGTTCGGGTTTTCCCACTCCCCTAAATGGCCATCATCTTCCAGGGCCTATCAATTACGACAACTTGGGCACCTATAACGCAAGACATCGGGAAGCGGCCATATGTCTGCGGGAGAGTCATAACCACACCCGAAATTACCTCACCATCGTAGAAAACATAACATAAACGCTCATATGGCCTAGGACTATATCCACCCTGCATTCATTAGCCAGAGGGCTTCACCTCACGCGCGAACTTCCCTTATGATGGCATTTAGAGAGGGTGTGTTTACATAAATTAACATTTATGAAAATCATTTCTTGTTCCATTTTGAAAACATTCGCATTTTATTTTCAAAATCATTTATTCTCAAAACATATAAATTACCTTGTACTCATGCACCAGGAATAATACTGTATAATACACATTTGTATCATATTTCATATATACTTTAATCACATAGTATATATATACCACATATTCCTCGTCGAATATATATATATATATATATATATGGCCATAATTGCCAATCTCATCTAGCGATGGCCAATAACCCCAAAGATTCTCTCAAAGAATCATAATCATGCACTCATATACGCATGATACTAAACCCAAAGTATTTCCTCGCTTTGATAACTAATAAAGACCTTATTCTCATTTAAGGACTTATTGGATATCTCCAATTATACAATTTTACACTACTAAGTAAGTATATTCTCCAATTCATCCTAATAATCTCGTCGGGTTCACTCATCCATAATCAACATAATTATGTTATCTCTTTAGATCATAATCATTTTTAATACTCGAATTTTGAAATCCCGTTTTAAACTCAAAGAGAATAAGGAATAACAATCTCCCAAAATCTTGGGCTGAAAACAGAGTACCGTTCGACCGGTCCTGGACCCCCGGTCGACCGCGGGTTGCAAATAAGCCTACGAAACCAACCAGTAGGCTATTTTTCCTTGACGCGGTCGACCGGTCACACCAGGTCCCCAAAACTAAATTCCTCAAGTCCATTATCCAACAACCCAAATTCATTATCGGGGTTTCTAAACTACACCAAAAATCATCCCAAACATCTACACAATTAATTCTAGCCTTTATTTTTCCAATTTCCGATTTGATTTTCGAGTTGATGATTTCACCCCAGAACTGCCATCTTAAAAAATCATATCAAATCGAGAAAAAATTAGAAAAATACGCGGACAGCGCCCACGCGAAAGTTTCGAAAAGATCTACAATTTTGTGTTTTGGCTGAGAGCTAAATCAATTCTCTTCCTGAACTAAATAACCCCACAAGCTACAGGGTTACTATTCGTCGTCTTCCCCAAAATCCCAAACTCCATTTTTGTCCATTTTTGTTGTTTCTAACCTCAACCAACAACTAAATATAGATTTATATCTAACACATCGATCAATTGGGGGATTAAATCAATTTTTCTTGGATTTAAACCTAAAACCCATTTAAACCCTAGTTTCTCCTTTCCGCCATTTCAATTCAATTTATTTCTCCATTATCATGGTTTTAATACTAGAAATCATTAAGAGTTTACAATACATCAATATGTAAAATCATATTCAAGTTTTCCAAATTTATTTTAAGGGTTCTAACCCAAAAATCATATTTTTACCAACTATGATATGATATATTTGCACAAAATGACATAAAGCAAGTAAACACTTGCCTGGAGGATAAAATACGATGACCTCGAGTTGAATCTGTCGGAGTTTGGCCAGAATCTCCCTTTTTCTTCCTCTTCTCTCTCTTCTCTTTCTTTTCCTTCTCTTTTTCTCCCTCTCTCCCTCTTTATATAGAGAGAAAAGGGTTTAACCGCTTAAAACCCAAAAACGACTCGTTTACACAATTACGAGCCTATTTAACTCCAAAATTCCTCGAAACTCATTTTCGATAATTGAACACTCTTTTCCAACTATCTCGGCCATTCCGAGACTCACGGCGCAGTCAAAATTTCCATCCGAGGTACTTGACCGCAACTCACTATTTCAACCCAACATATCTTACTGCGGGTTTTCCATTTAAATCTCACCTCATGTCTCTTTACTCAACGGCGACATACAATTACAATACTTTGACATATTTACTTAACCCCAAAAGTAAATATATCACCTAGCGATAATCATCAAATCCTCGAAAATCCCAAAAATTACTATTTTGGGAAAATCTCCAAATTGCCAATTTATACTTCAATAATGGAATGTAATTGTCTCCAAAAGGACGGGTTGTTACATCAATTTATATGTCGTATATCGCTACACCGTCAAAGAAGTTCAAGATCACATTCACATCAAGACGGATTCGAATAATCAAGGTTCTTCAACAAATAGTCTCCGTAAGGTTAACTTTGGTAAGGTTACGTTTTAGAGTACCTCAATAATGCACTTAGAGTATTGGGTTTATTTTTCATAAAATATTTTCTAAGTGTTGGAGCGGAGCTTTAAATGTTTTTATTAAATTTTTTTTGAATTCATAATATCTAAAGATTTTGTTCTCGGACACCTTTTCATAGAAAAATCCTAACTAATTAAAAAAAATCAGAAAAATACGAAACCAGCTGCCACACATTCGTATCGAAATTATTTACAAACATGGCTTGAAATCTCCTTTGATAGGTCGTTAGAATGACATCGTTTATCGCTTGAACGAGACATGTTGTTTTGCGATACTTCAAACGAAATCGTCGCTCGTTCGAACGACATCACCGCCTTAAAGTTTTTATAAATTGGAATTTTCAACTCCATTTTTCTCAAGAAGTCTTTTCATTTTTCATTCTGCAAACACTGAAAATCGGCAGAAAGCTTATGGCTTCTTCCTTTAAGGTTTAAACACCTTTTTGTTTTCAATAGACAAAATTCCAATATCTTTATGTGAATTGTTTTGGAACCCAAAGAACATATTTTGCTATTTTTCAACATTTGTGGGTAGATCTCTACAACCAAGAGTTGCGTGTTATTATGGAGCGAGTCTCTACAAAGTTTATGACTAAGTGTCATTGAGGATCTTGTGGGTGTTGATTCTTTACTGAAGACTGCGTGTCTGGACTACGTGTCCTTGTGGTATAGCTGTGTGTGAACCATTGGCGATTTCTAGTCGATGCTTTGAAGGTTTGACGAAGACAACGCGTGTTACACTTGTGAGTGATTATCAGGTTGTATGTAAGTCAATGGTGTTATAAACTTATCAAACTTCTAGAAATAAAGGTTTTTCCCTTCAGGGATTTTCCTGAATTTTGTGTCGCATGCTTACTTGATTTGTTTTGACACGCAGTTGTATATTTTAGGGATGAACTAAAATTAATTTAAAATTAGGGAATTTGTGAAAACCATAGAGGCAATTAATATTTGGCATTCTCAGTTTATCTTAGCTTAACTCATATATAGTTTATTTTAGTTAAGTATACTAATAACTAGAAAATAAACGGGTAAGAGACTCAATTATTGAGATACAAACAGGTAAATGACCAAAAGAGTAAAGATAGACAAAGGAAGAAACCAATTTACGTGGTTCAAGCCAAATTGGTTCCAATGTCCAGAAGTGTTGTTATGGTCATTGACTATTGGGATAATGCCATTGATGAGTACAAATTACAAGCTCTCAAGTTCTCTCTATATTTTGGCAGCATAACAGTAAATTAAAATCTCTTATCTCACATGAGGTTAATATGTGTTATTTATAGGTTGTTTGAAGAGAGAGAGGGAATATAAAAGGACATGTTTCTCAACTTTATAGGTGGGATGTATACACATTCTGTACTAATGATTACAAGTTAGTTATTGGCACATGGGGGAGAATAATTGCATATCTTTCATGCGTGCATATGTATGAACATGCTGACGTCATCCATTCATGAGGCATGCACACGTTCTGACATTGTCAACTAATGAATCCAAACTATTCAGTTAAAATTGGCCGAACGAATCAAAATACGAGTTGACTAGCATGTTAATCAAGGCTCTCCACATGGTCAGCTCTGTTAATATCTCAGCTCCTTTAGTACGAGGAGGTCTGTAGGAAGCTTGTTGGTTGAGCCAAGTGTACCCTCCTTGTTGATCCGCAAATAAATCAATATTTATTGTATAATAATCAATATTAGACCTTATTTATATATCTAATATTAATACAAAAAAATATGTATGAAATGTACAGAATGAACAAAAAAAACAATATTATGAATGTAATGAAAGCCAAACAAGGTTAACCCAATTAATGTGGCCAATAAACTCATAAAATTAGGAAAAATACCAAAAAGTTACAAAAATGGAAAAAATGAGTTATCATAACCGAAAACATCAAGGATTATATAAGAATCACTCTCCTATTTCCATAGTTGAAAAAGTAATGTTTATGTACGAGATAGTAACAATGTTTGCTAAGAGTTGATCATTTGAACTTCTCGATTATTTTCCATCATATTAAAAAGTTTCAATAAAATATGAAGTGATTTTTTTCTCCATTCCTATCAGTTCTTATTAGGGGCATAAGAAACTCTCCCTAAGCACATCTCAAAATTTAAGGTCTACATCTTTAAAGAACAAGAAATTTTAACAATGAAAAAAATGTCACAAATACATGACTATATAAAGACAAATAGATTCAAAGACGTAAAATAAAAATGTCGAATAAACTTTTATACAAAAAATGATATCATATTCAGCGACATATAATAAAAAATGTCACAGTAACATTACGTAATGTCCCAAATACAGTTTAATTTATTCAACTTAGACGTGTTGAAACATATATAAAATATGATTATATGATCCAAATGCATCCTATGATACCAAGTGCTAATAAAGAAATTAAGACGACCTAATTAACAATTTCTCATAAAGCCTTTAATCAAATACATGAATTATCAATTATACATGTAATTTTTTTCTTTGAGCATAAAAGTTGCTATATGTTATATCAATTCTAACATTAGTATCTTTGAACTATATGATCATCATAAATTATATTAAGGATAAGATCAAGAAATATACATTTATCCATTTTTTGTGAAAAGAAACTAGCAAACTGTCCCTCCAATTGAATTCAAAAATAACCTCAACTGGAAACCAAAATTGCCTCCACTTGCTTTCGAAAATTGCACGAGTTGAATCTAAAGTTGTCTTTAAAGAGTTGGTGTTTATCTCCCTTAGCCAAATTTCTTTATATTGCATTTTGGGTGCATCTTAAATGATGGAAATTAGGCAACTATTTATGGCAGGGAGATGACCGAATCTCCCAGAAAATTTTCATGATAATAATAATACCATAACTTTAATGACATTTTTATATAAATTCTCATAAAGAAAATTTTACCGACAGTTATACAAAGGTCATTTTCTTGTGATGCTCAGTGCCTAAATAGTAAGAACTATGGAATCAGCTCATACCTTCATTTTTGTTATTAATATTTTACACGGACCCTCATGAATTTGTTATTTATTAAAAATTTAATGTAAAGTGTATTCATATTGTACTATATTTAACAACCGACATAGTTAGACTCAATAACCATTAATTAAAAATCGAAGCCCAATTTTGTTCCTAGTTCTCCACCGAAACAGTGTGCAGGTTATATCTTTTGCACTTATGGCTTCTTCTTCTTCTTCTTCTTCTTCTTCTTCTTCTTCTTCTTCTTCTTCTTCTTCTTCTCCACATTTTATCTCTCATAATAAAAAAGGGTATCTACAATATCATAGTGTATAAAAGAGATACTATTGGAGGAGAGAATAATGGAGGGGTGAAGTGTGTAAACAACACTACCTTTGTGATTAGTAAAAGTTTCATAATGATTACTAATGCACATTGTTTGCCAAATAATCTGTTTGTATATGATAGTAGTTGTTTATTTACTAACTAAATTTATATACTTCACAATCTGTGTTTCTTAATGTAAAGTTGATGTTTAATATCTAATATATGTTTCATTATAAATAGATTTTAAGTGAGAAATTGTCAAGTTATCTTTCGAAGTATCTCAAAATCGAAGGGTGTTATCCATCGGATATTACCCATATGGAGAAAATGAAAACATGAAGATATACAAACATGAGTTGGAAAACCTGGCCCTCCTCGATCTAGGGTTATTGGAAGAACAATCAAATTTATAACTCAGTGATGCAAGAAACCAATGGCACTGGACATATTGATGTTAGCTGGATTTCCAAATTGTATTCTCCATTGATGAGAGGGGTGCTTGTCAATAAAGAATAAATCTAAAACTAATACAATGATGAGCTTAACTACATATAGGTATCAAACATTAATTATTGGTAATGTTGGATAGCCAGGTGGGTCAATCTTTATGAAAGAGGTTATTTTTGGAGTGTATACTGCTAAAATTCTTACAATAGTTAAACAACCAAATATTTATTCGTTAGTAGGACAAAAGGATATAATCTTCACAAAAACTACCGTAGAAAAGAATAGCCTATATCTAGAAAGAGAATAACCTATTTTGTTTGGATAAAGAAGTTATATATTTATGCGCTAGATTTTTTGGAGATTCACTTCGTCCTACGAAAAAGATAGATTTGGCTATCCTATTATTGTAAGATTTTTAATAGTTTACACTCCAATGACATTTTTCTTAAAGATTCCCTCACTTAACTGTCCTACATTACCAACAACTAAGGTTTGATATATATATATATATATATATATATCCCCTGTAGTGGTTTCGAATTTATTCTTTATTGAAAAGCCCCTCCCTTAGTAATGGAGAAGTCCATTGGAAATCCAGTTAACTTCAATAGATCCAGTTTGTATAGGTATCTTGCATCAATATTGTGCTTTCAATAACACTAAATCCAGGAGGGCAAGGTCTTTCAAGTCATGTTTTCAATATTCAAGTTTATATTTTTCCCCATATGGGTAATAGTTAATTAATATCACCCTTTGAGTTTGAGGTATTTCAGAAAATGACCTGATAATTTCTCTCTTAAACTCTAGAAATAATATAATATATATTGGATATTAAACATATTAACTTTACATTAAGAAGAATAACTAGTGAAATAATCAAGTTTAATTTGTAAATAAATAGCTATTATTACTTACTCCATATAACATAGCAGGATTATTTGGCAAACCATGTGCATTAATGATCATTATGGCACTTTTACTAATCACAAAGGCATTGTCGGTTGCCCACTCGATTCCTCCAATATTTTCACCTCCAATATTATCTCTTTTATATATTATGATATTGTAGATATCTTTTTTAGTATGAGAAACAAAATCTGGAGAAGAAGATGATGATGGTGATGATGAAAAATCCGTAAGTGCAAAAAATGCAACATACACACTATTCTGGTGGATAACTAGGAGTCAAATAAAGGCCCTGATTTTTAATTGATGGTTGTTGAGGTTAACTATATTGGTTGTTGAGGATAATACAGTATCAATACACTGTACACCGGATTTGTAATAAACATCAAATTCATGAGGCTCTGCATAAAATATTAACATCACATTTATGAGCATATGGTTTAATCCCATATAACATCTTATTTGCTGATTGGATTAATTGATTTAATCGGATATCATACGTGGTTAGATTTGGATGGGAAATAGGTATTATTAGGGATGGCAACGTACTACACCAAAAACAAGAATCTAGCACGGTTTAAAACTGTGCCAAATCAAATCTGGCACGATTTTGAACTGTGCCAGAATCAGGTGCTCCAAAATGGCCATTTTTTTCTAGCACGACTCAAAAGTGTGCCAGATTTGACCAAACAGGCAGAATTTGATATTTCTGACACAATTTTGGAACAGTTTCTAACTATGCCAGATTGAGCACAGTTTGAAAAACTTTTGGCACAGTTAAAAACTGTGCCAAAATTTGATACACTTTTGGCACGGTTTTAAACTGTGCCAAATTTTTGATAAAAAGAAAAAAATAATTATTTGAAAACAAGAAAATTCAAAAATTGCAAATCTTGCACGTTGTTGATAAACTAATGTTCATACAAAATTCAAAATATTATAAGTCTTTAGTAGTTCACAGACCCAAAAAAAATTGGGCAGAGTTTCCTCTATTTTTGGGACATTCTAAAACCTGCTAATATAAAACTTGGATAACATAAAGCCCGCACGGCCACAAAATATAAAAAATAACTTACAAAAGCCCGCATGGCTATAAAAGTTTACAATAAAACTACAAAAGCCCGCACGACCATAACAAAAAAAAAATAGAATCATGAAAAACCCCTTGTTGAAAACCATTGAGTTCTCCGTGTGTTCCCCGTGAATAAATGCTAACGATAAAATGTTATCCTGTAAAAAAAAATAGGATACAAAAAAGATAAGATATTAGTAACCAAGTAATTTATAAAAAAAGCGTACTCAAACTAAAAAAATACATATAGGAGTGGAAATTATCGTCATATTCTCGAATCGGGAGACCCGTGTGACACCCCGACTAATTAAATACCGGGTAGCTACTCCTTTATTAAATTAATTCAAAATGCCAAGTTGGCTCAGCTAATAGCATCACTATCGAAAACATTTTTATTATTACTAACCACCTAGTATTTAAAAAGTAAGTTGCCAAATTTTAATTAAAGTCTGATTAACATGCAACAAGTGAAATGAAGAATAATAACACCATTCACCATACCGAAGTAAATAGAATAACCATCACATAATCTAAATAAAGTCTGGAGGAAAACTCCTCACTACAAATCCACAAACTGAAATAATTAAACTGAATACTGAATCAATACATGCCAAAGTCTGAAAAATTGAAATGGAAATGTAACTCTAATAGAACTGGGCAACATGCCCTAAAACTGCGGAATACTGAACATGGAATCCAAATGATAGAAGCGTCTAAAAGCAAATCCCTGTAACTTCCGCAAACAGCTACAGCTCGTCATCTGAATGAGTATCCTATGCATGGTGTCCTTGTGGCTGGGCACCTAAAATGGGTTTACAAGAAAAATAGATTTGAAAGCAAATGGGTCAGAGCCCGAATGTGGAGATATTTTAAAAACCTGCAAGTGCTTTAAAAACATTTAAAACATTAAATGCAAAGTACATGTTAGGACGTGCACTCACATGGAATTCTCACCTCTCGTCTAACTGTGCACTCCTAACGTAAGTACCCATCTAACCACTAGATAAGTGACATCATATCTAGCTAGACTGTCATAGGTTCTACCCTTATTACTCGGTTCCCATTAACATTATAATGTTCGCAATTAAGTAGGGGCTTAACGTAAATTCAGGTTCTCACGTAAAAGTAATACAACTCATTATAGATCATCCCTTTTGTTATTCCATAGTTATACACACAATGCCATATTAAAGTTCTCATTTTACTAAGCGTATATTTTCCACAATATAAATATACAATATAAGCACCCCGAGACTAAGCTGCGGTGCACACATACTCTGCTATCCATCCCGGTACATCACGTACATGAGGATCACATATTCCGAATCTCTCAGGAATAGTTCACAGATAACAACATCACAAATAATGGAGGCGAACACAGTCACATCACATGGGTCACACACATACCTGCGCTCCCACGATTAGCAGACTTATTAACATCCCAATAAGTGCTTCTCTGACCTATGTTCATCGAGCTAACCAGTCTAAATCCGAGCAACACAAGGATTAGAGGGCCCTAAGCGAACGTAAACCTCCCGTGATAGCAAGTATGGTAGGTATGCCATACACACAAATCATACACCAATACTAAGTAAGCACACATCTTAGTAATCCCCGTAGTTTAATTGTAGTACTTATCTCATTCTCGTACCAACTTAATATATATACAAGTTATATAATCCCGGTCCATATTTATACGTGCCGTAATTTATTCTCACATCGTAGTAGGCACTCACATCTCAACTCAAATGCCTATTTGATTTGATCCACACTTATATAATTTACTCCTCATAATATCCCAAATGTCCCAAGTATGCTAATACACCATCAAAGGAATGTTATCTCTATCCTCGAACAAGTTTACGGAACTCCAAAAATCAAAACAGGCCAAAAAGGCCTAAACTGCCAGCTCGTTAGAAGTCTCGTTCGAACGAGGCTGTTCGAACGAGATTTCAGTTCGTTCGAACGAACTGTACCTTCTAACGAGATCTCGTTCGAACGAAGTTATCGAACAAAATTCCCTTTCGTTAGAAGCGACTGTTCAACTCGTTAGAAGCTCATTCGAACGAGCTCGTTCGAACGACCTGGAGAGGTCTTCTAACGAGGGACCAGTTTCGGCCCAGATTTTCTCCAATCTCATTTTTCATCCATTTTAACACCTCAAACCTCTTCCAAAGTTCATCCCAACAACATTTTAGGGTCTCTAATTCATCCTAGACATATTAAAGTCACTTCCTAACATGTTTTAAGGAATTAATTTGTCCTAAACATCATTAAATCACAAGTCTCTACACTTTTCCCCAATTTTTCAAGATCATGAACCCTAAACTTTTTAGATCCATAATTTATCCAATTAAATCCGTTTTTGTGCCTTACAAGATATATGAACATCAGATTAGTCCTCTAAATATGATTCTGCATCCCATCCTTTCATCAAAATTTAGTATTCTACTTCCAAACTCATGGGTTTTTCATTATCTTCCAAGAACAAACATAAATTTGAATTATTTAACATGGAAGGAACATTCTCTGAAATTAAATGGAATTAAGTCACTTGCCTCGAGTGTCTCTGGATTTGGTGTTGATTTGGTAAAGCTTTTTCTGCAGAATTCCTTCTCTCTCTCCCTCTCTAAGCTTTCTTCTCCAATGGTGGCTAGGGTTTTCTTTGGGAAGTTTTGGGAACCTAATTTGATAACTCTCGTAGCTTATTGTGTCATTAAGGGTTGGTTAGTGGGTCTATTCCCAATCAGATAAAGACTCCTAATTTTCGTCATTTTTGATTCCTCAAAATACAAAATTACCAAAATACCCTTTATGTTGCCGGTATGGCCTAAAAATACACCGGGACCCAATTTAAACCCCCGGCTAGTGTTTTCTGACTATCTCGACCCTTCCGGACGCGTTGGCGCACTCAAAACGACCATACGGTTTATAGAAATAAAATTCACTTTTTAATATCATAATTATATACCATGACGCGACTGTCTCACGCGTCCCAATAAAATGACCAAATTGCCGTATATCAATCTCACGACAAATTTCATAATTCAATATTCATATAACATCATATATACTCAATATAGTCAAATACCAACTCACATCACGCTAGTATTTTATCCAGATTAATTCCCAATTAATTCACATTTAATTAATTAATCCCAAAAATAAATATAGCCAAAAACACGGGGTATTACAACCCGAGACTACGCGGTCAGTTCGTACGAGTTACATTGGTCCCGTGTGAGGTGTTTGTGCCTCTTACGGGGCCGTTTGGGGGATGATTTTGGTTTTCTCCCTCAAACAACTTGTTTTCAATCCTAATCTACGTATTTTGAAATTATCGTCATATTCTCAAATCAGGAGTCCCGGGGACTACGCGGTCAGTTCGTACGAGTTACATTGGCCACGTGAGAGGTGTTCGTGCCTCTTACGGGGCCGTTTGAAAGGCTGGTATGGGTTTTCACCCTCAAACAGCTTGTTTTCAAGCCTAATCTACATATTTTCAAATTATCTTCATACTCTTAAATCGAGATACTCGAGACTACGCGGTCAGTTCGTACGAGTTACATTGGTCCCGTGCGAGGTGTTCGTGCCTTTTACGGAGCCGTTTGGGGGCTGGTTTGGGTTTTCACCCTTCAACGGCTTATTTTCAAGACTAATCTACGTATTTTGAAATTATCATCATATTCTCAAATCGGGAGGCCCGCGACTACGTGATCAGTTTGTATGAGTTACATTGGTACCGTGCAAGGTGTTCGTACCTCTTACGGGGTCGTTTGGGGGCTAGTTTGGGTTTTCACCCTTCAATAGCTTGTTTTCAAGCCAAATCCACGTATTTTGAAATTATTGTCATATTCTCAAATCGGGAGGCCCATGACTACGCAGTCAGTTCGTACGAGTAACATTAGTGCCATGCGAGGTGTTCGTACCTCTTATGGGGTTGTTTGGGTTTTCACCCTTCAACGGCTTGTTTTCAAGCCAAATCGACATATTTTGAAATCATTGTCATATTTTCAAACTGGGAGACCCGCCACTACGCGATCAGTTTGTACAAGTTAAATTGGTCCCGTACGAGGTGTTCGTGCCTCTTACGGGGCCGTTTGGGGGCTGGTTTGGGCTTTCACCCTTCAATAGCTTATTTTCAAGCCTAATCTACATATTTTGAAATTATCATCATATTCTCAAAACGGGAGGCCCGCGACTAGATGATCAGCTCGTACCAGTTACATTGGTCACATGCGAGGTGTTCGTACATCTTATGGGGAAGTTTGTGGGCTGGTTTGGGTTTTCACCCTTCAACGACTTGTTTTCAAGCCTAATCTACGTATTTTGAAATTATCATTTGTGACACCCCGCCTAATTAAACACCGGGTGATCAGTCCTTTATTAAATTATAATCAAGGTGAATGGTTGGTTCATTCTTAGCATCACTGTCATAAAAATAACTTTTCCAATTAAACACCCTAACTAATTAAGCTAAGTGTAAAAACCATTTTAGACATTACTTTTCGAATTTTATTTTAAAAACCAACATTTAAAACTTTAAATAATTCATAGTTAAAGAATCACACAACAACTATTTTGGAGCATATAAACCAAACAATTAAACATTCAACTGATAAATTTTAACATTTAAAACTTAAAGGAAAAACGTCCTGACAATAATAAATCCCAAAGTGTAAATACTGGAAATAAATGAATCACAATGTCCAATAAAGCATACAAATAATGGAAAAGGGCGACACATGCCCAACTGGATAAAATAATGCTAGGAGTGGAATAAAAAATGAGATCGTCTAAGCAAGAGGCCTGCAACTCCCACCTAAGCTGCAGCGCGTTCCTTCCAAAGGATCCTATGCAAGGCGCCCCTGTGGTTGGGCACCTGTTATATATACATATGTATACAAGAGAGGAGAGATAACAGTAAACGGGTCCGAGCCCGATATTAAAACAGTTTAAAATTTTAGTTTAACAAGTATTGAAAATGTTTATTGGCTAATGCAACAACGTAATAGTAACGACCCTCTCTTGAGAACATCTCATCTCTCTTCTAGTGTGCACAATTATCGCACTAATCTCCCCAACAGTTTAACTTCTTTTATCTTAAGTTACTCATAAGATTTCAAGTTGACAATTTCCAATGTTAAGGAGGCTAATCTTATTTAACAGTACAATTTTTACATAAGCCTGATATGATAATAAATTTCCTGAGAAATATAACATACTTTTCAAATACTTATTCCCAAGTTGAAGCAATTATTCTTTTCTTACATATCATAATCACAGCAGGTAGTTCCCAATTTCAGATTATATATATATATATATATATATATATATATATATATATATATATATATATATATATATATATATATATATATATATATATTAATACTCATATAATATATATATTCTAAGAGCACCCCACATAAATCTATGGTGCGGGCATACTCTGCTATCCAGTCCCCGTATCACTCGTACTAAGGGAAAAACTAGTTCGAAATCACTCTCGAACTGTATTAACACAAAACACATATAAAATGAGGCGAATCATAGTTCCAAGTCCTAAGAGGATAGCACATACCCTCACATCTCTTAGGACCGTCTGATTATCGATCCGATAGCCTGTACCAAGGATTCCTATCTTCTAGGGTACGAGTCAATATCCCCCATAAAGGTCCCATCGAGATAAGACTGTCCCAGTGCGATAACCTCAGGGATAGCAAGTAGCGCGGGCATGATTTTTGCACACATGTAAAATATATGATCAATCATAGAGTCATATAGTTATATAACTATTCACATTCATAAGTTAGATACGCCCACTGTCCAACATTATATTATTCCGTTCTTAGTACATTTTTATTCGATTATTTCTTATGACGAACTTATTCATTTGTATTTTTGAAATTTAATTTATTTCAGCTCACTTCTCATCTCTCAAAGTATTCTCTTTAGCTAAGTACCAATTCAGTGGGCCCTCTCTTACCTTCTAATCCAACTCCTCGACATTTCGATTATTACATCTACACACATTAAATTTCTTAGGTATGAATCTTTCCCGTTTACCCCTTCATTTTCCCATTTGCATTAAAGTTCCACTAAACGGGGATTACCTTGACCCTACTGGTCCTTTTTATGTTTAATTATGTTCTAATAACATTAGTCAAGAGTTATTACGCATTTAATCAGATTAGGTCAACGTAAGGAAAAATCTAGTTTTTCCCAGGAAGGGTCGATCGATCGATAAATAGGGGTCGATCGATCGAAGCTCTAAGCTCGATCGATCGATCAAGCAGGTATGGCGAAAACTGCAGAATACCAGTTACGGGGATTATCATCCAAAATCATCCAAATCCAAATTTTTAACTCCCAAACTCCCAGATATTTATACCACAATCATTATAAACCCAAATGAACAATATTCTACGTAAGGCATGCGAATTTTCATCAAGTTTCATGGATTAAAAGGGCCAAAATTCATATAATTTTCATGAACCCTAAAAACTTCTTTAACTTAATTCTTCTCATTCTTTTTCTAGAATTTCGTCTTCTAATCCATTGTAAATTCGTGGTTCAACCTCTACATGTGGAGGGAATTTCCAGAATAATGTTTATATCTCTACAACATGCGATTTCTAACCTCAAACATGGGTTTTCTTTCATAATAACTCATCCTAATCAACCCTAAACTAATATGAATGAAGAATTAACTAAATTAAGCAAGATAAATACTTGCCTGGGAATTTTTGTTTCTGATTTGTGGATGAAATCAGTGTGGTGGTGATCCTCGTTGCGCGATCTAACTTTTGGCGGTGACGACAGTGCAAACGGAGGGGTTCTTGGCTTAGAACTCCTTGGTAAGCTCTTCCCTTCCTTCTCCAATAGCCGTCTTATGTTTTTGGTTGTGTTAACCATAGAATACAACCCTAAGCATCTGATATAACCTAGAAAATTCGTAGGTTTCCTAGGCCAAAAATACAAAATGCCTAAAATGCCCTCCCGGGGTGTTAATTAAGCCTAAAAATGCCCCGAGACCCAAAGTAAACACCCGGATACATTATTTTGACTATCTCAACCCTTCCGGACACTTTGGCGCACTCAAAAAGACCATACGGGTGACTTATAATTTATTCACTTTTTATTAATCAAAATTTAGTCCCGACACGAAACGGGCGCATCCCGACTTAAATTTCCACAATTGTCATTTTATTCACTCGTGACATTTAATAGAACCAATTTTTATATATTGCTTTTCTCATTAGTAATATTCAACAAGTTTCCAATAATTACTAACTCTCGTCACGTTAGTAATTAAAAATAATTAATTTCCGAATTTATATTAAATTAATAATTCACATCAAATTTAATAAATCCCCAAATTTATAAAGCATAAAAATACGGGGTATTACATCATCATACTCTCAAACCAGGAGACCCGGGACTACGCGATTAGTTCGTACAAGTTACATTCGTCACGCGCGAGGTATTCGTGACTCTTATGGGGCCATTTGGGGGATAGTTTGGGTTTTCACCCTTCAACGGCTTATTTTCAAGCCTAATCTACATATTTTGAAATTATCATCATACTGTCAAACCGGGAGACCCGGGACTACGCGGTCAGTTCAGACGAGTTACATTGGTCCCGTGCGAGGTGTTCGTGCCTCTTACGGGGCCGTTTGGGGGCTAGTTTGGGTTTTCACCCTTCAACGGCTTGTTTTCAAGCCTAATCTATGTATTTTGAAATTATTGTCATACTCTCAAACCGGGAGATTCGGGACTATGCGGTCAGTTCGTACGAGTTACATTGGTCCCGTGCGAGGTGTTCGTGCCTCTTACTGGACCGTTTGGGGGCTGGTTTGGATTTTCACCCTTCAACGGCTTATTTTCAAGCCTAATCTACTTATTTTGAAATTATCATCATACTCTCAAACTGGGAGACCCGGGGCTACGCGATCAGTTCGTACGAGTTACACTAGTCCCGTGCGAGGTGTTCGTGCCTCTTACGGGCTCATTTGGGGGATGGTTTGGATTTTCACCCTTCAACGACTTATTTTTAAGCCAAATTGACATAATTTGAAATTATCATCATATTCTCAAACCATGAGATCCACGACTACGCGGTTAGTTCGTACAAGTTACATTGGTCCCATGCGAGGTGTTCGTGCCTCTTACGGGATCGTTTAGGGGATGGTTTGGGTTTTCACCCTTCAACGACTTGTTTTCAAGCCTATTTTACATATTTTGAAATTTTCGTCATATTCTCAGGCCTAATAGCATATGGTAATTACTAAAGTAAACAATGATACGATAATATAAAATGCTTGATATCATGATTTTCATATTAAAGATATCATGGAATCCAATGAGTTAGATGCAGTAAAGCAAGTGAATGTGCACATTTGAAGTGTTTAGGAAATGTGAAAGTTGGACATGGATATGTGGATTGAGTAATGGATTCGAGATCATATTGCTGCCCCAATTAATTGTCTTGTTTCTTTTTTTTGGTCTGTCCCAAGTTAAGAGTATTATTTCTAAAAATAGTTCATGCTTTGTGTGATTATGGTGTAATCCTTCAAACGGGAAAGAAAGATTAAGGGGCATCTGAATCAAATCTAATCGTGTTGAAGAATCCAAGTTTTTCACTTTTCTAGGTGAACAAATTAAACAACAATGATATTTATGTGGGAAATCATTAGACATTCAGTAAGTCGAAACAAACTAGAAAGTGAAACGCTAAATTGATATATTTACAGGTAGGAGAGGGGGGATTGCAGGTATCAGGTGGACAGAAACAGAGAATAGCTATAGCGAGGGCAATTATGAAAACCCCCGCAATCCTGCTATTAGATGAGGCAACAAGTGCATTTGACATAGAGTCAGAAAAACTAGTGCAAGAGGCACTAGATCGGTTCATGATTGGGCGAACCACTCTAGTCATTGCACACCGCCTCTCAACCATAAGAAAGGCTGACCTTGTTACCATGCGGCAGCAGGGTAGCATCTCTGAAATTGGGACCCAAGATGATCTAATTGCCAAAGGAGACAATGGTGTTTACACTAAGATCATAAAAATGCAGGAAATCGCTCACGAAACTGCACTCAATAATGCCTGAAAGAGTAGTGCAACTGTTATATATAACATCAGTTATATATAACAACTCTTATATATAACATCAGTTATATATAACAACTGTTATATATAACAGGTGTTATATATAGCAGTTGTTATATATAACTCATAGATGTTATATATAACAGTTATTATATATAACTGTTATGATTCTTAATTTAGATACCCCATATTGAGATTTTGTAGTATGCATATTGTGTAATTTTATCCATCTAAAAAATTCAAATCACCTAAAATATGCCAAACGAGATAGTTGGTGGTGGAGCAGGATTATAGAATTAAAAATTAGGAATATATGTAAAGATTTTGCAGATTTGTACCTTAGAGGGAAGTACTTCGAAGCAAGGTGGTATAGGTGGAAGAGGATCTTGTGGAGAATCCTCGTATCCGCATCTTTCCTAACCGTAAATGTACCTCATAAGAAATAAAATTAAAAATTAATAACTAAATGTTAAATTGGAAAATATAGATGTTAGCATCCAACATAAATTAAACTAACCTTTCTTTAAGTGATCCATAATCGAGTCCTGATTGCTCATTTTACTGAAGCTATAATCATCATCCATGACAAAAATATTTGATGCAAAGAAACAAAGGATGTGATAATAATATTTTATCCCAACACCATAAAAGGAAATATTATATGCAAATAAACAAAAAACAAAGATAGCAGTTATATTGTCAGAAGTGATAGTTACTTTTACACTTGCGACTACAAAAGTGGATGCAATACCTAATTAGCACTAAGACAACTATTTTAACGATGTAAGAGCTCCATGTTCATCAAACACATTACCACAAAAGTTACAAAAGTTGACTCAATTACATCATCGCCACTGTCACCAATGGGAGGACAAAGGTCATCGAGCCAATACATAATTCCATTTTTACCAACATCTTCCAAGTTTTCGCAATGAGCTTGTTTTCCACCCCAAACTGGATACTCGGGCACTTTGATGTCATCGAGTAAAAATCGTACTTCATTCTTTCTCAACGTATGGAAGTGAACGGTCGAGACGGCTCCTGGTTGCATTTTCCTCCCATAAACAACAGGTTCACGTATATGGGATGGTATTTTGCATTTAATTAGAGAGGTGAAATTTGGAACCTCGAATGCAGGTGAGGAAAGAGAATACGAAGGAGCTGAAGTGCCTAAAGTAGGTAACTCCTGAATGTTGTGTCCAACACATGAAAATTTCTCGATTTTGAAGTTAGTAAGGAATTCTGATAATGAGGACTTTATCCCCTCTATGTCACTCCTTAGGTGATCAACATGATCCTTCCAATTTTTGATGTCCTCTTTCACCTCTTTAAGTATTTCTCTAGAAAATGCCGACCCTAATATAGCGGTTCTCGAAATTATGGACCCAACACAACGAACACTTCCTCGCGTATCTTTTTCGAAAACCTGAAAAATAGGCTCGGCATCCAAGGTCTCCTCCTGACCACTCGCTTTGTATACATCCAGAAGCAATTGAATTTGGTCTTGTACAAAAATATATTAACATTAGGTTTGATGATACGATACTTTTTTTAGACAAAACGAACAATAAAAAATTTAAATTACTGCAAATATTTTATCATGAGGGGCATAACCACCTCCTTGGACTATATGAGTTGCCAACCACAATTCAACACGAGTGGGTGCACGCTCATGCTTCTTTCTCAAATTCTCTGAAGCTCGGGCATAACCATGATGAGTTGTATTATGAGTTGTCTTTCTCACACAATTTTGTTTAGTCTCTTTATTCTTTCTTCACACAGCTTTTTGAACCTCTAAAGCTTCATTATTGCAAAACACCTCCCAATCCTCAGATTTGACATTTCATGGAACTTTCTCCTTCCACTTTCTAACATAACCATCCTTCAAACTAACCCTTAGCTTTGACTTGAATTTTTTCCAAGCATCGTTCGCTTTTTTCATAAAAAATTGCTTCTGACTTTCGTGCACATCTGGAAACTCTTTCTACAATATATGAAGAAATAAAATTAAAACATCACATAATTGAATTTACTAACTATTACATTATTTGGAATATAAAGGAATAGTATACCATTAATGATAATTAAAATGAGTTCTTATATCGCACATCCACTTGTTTCCAACTTGTATAAGAAATGGGAACAAGTGTCCTTGCTAAGTCTCCCAACTTGGTTGAGAGTGTATATGAATCTTCACCGACTAGAAGGCCTTGATCATTAAATTTTAATTTCTTAGCGGAAGAGTCATCACCTACTCTTGAAGCACCCTAAGCAACCTTAGAATGGGAGGTTGATATAGGTGTCACCCCATTTATTGACGGTTGCAAAGTATCACCAATATGATACATTTATCTGGAAAAAAATGACTATTGGACACCAAAATAATCATAATAAACATTACAAGAATATATGTTCAAACAGACACCAGTATATTACATGTTCAAACATCAGTAAACATAGAATTACAAGTTTAAATAGCCATACATGTATTAAATGTTCAAACAACAATAAATTATTAAATGTTTACAACAACAACAAACGGAATAAATAGAACATTACCCATTCAAAATAACAAAAATTATAATATTGCATATTCAAAAACAAGTTCAGAACTAAATCATTGCACTAGAAATCCGTGTCTAAAAGCTCCAGCAATTTATCATTTTCCTCGAGAATGGAGTCAAACATCGTACAGTCAATATCAATTGCATCTATTTCTTTTGTCAGTCTCTTGGGAGAGTGTAAAATCACTAACCACCCATTCACCTTTACATCTTGACAATAAAATACTTGGCTGGCTTGAGATGCAAGGATGAACGGATCATCGTGAATGGTATTTTTACTCACGAGCTTACTAAGATTCATCATCACCAATTTTGAGGTGGGTTCAACTTTGTAAGCATTCTTATCATCAACATCCACCCGATCACAATAAAAGACAGTATGTGTGAACTCAATGTAATTGAGGTCGAGTATATATCTAATAACTCCATAAAAGGTTGTCATAATCCCCTTCTTATTAAAGGCCTTAGTGGATACACCACTACTCTGAAAGTTATGATTCTCTTCATGTCCCAAAGTACAAAAGGTGTACCCATTGCATTGAAATTTCACATAACTGGTAACCCTATGGAGCGAACCATCAGCATATGGAAAAATTCCCGTATCATTAAATCTTGAGGCCAATAAGGAATTGATAATTTTTTAATGTTTCATTAAAAATAATTACGGTTGATAAAAAACTACATGTATAAATAAAGACTTGCCTCGTTCCTTATCCAAGGGATGAAATCATCAATTCTATGCCTCGATTGAGTCTCAGTTACCACAAATTTTCTACAAGAAATTAGTTTCAAAATTAAGAAATATCACATTACAATCAATTAATATGAATTAATATAGAACTAAGTGTGTACCTTCTCCATTCATCAACACCGTCACATTGAGATAAAACCCATCTTCGCACTTGCTCATATTGTACATTATTTAAGATCAATTCTTTACTTTTACCCAATGGTCGTTGGCATTCCGAGTCATCAAACTCATCATCAAGAAAATCCTCAAGATTCCTCTTATGAGTTCCTTCACCTATTTTCTATATGTACTCCATGGCATACAAAGAAGCTTCATGTAACAAATATGCATTAGCAATGCTCCCTTCAATGTACCTCTTATATCATGACCACTTTTTATATCTTCCCATTTCTCTCTCAAACAACCACATCGCCTGATATCTTGGTGGCCCAGCTGTCAAAGCTTCATCGACTAAATGGTGCATGAGGTGGATCATCACCACAAAAAAGGCAGGTGGAAAATAAAATTCAAAGACACAAAGTGCCTCTACCAATGCGTTTTTAGCCTTCAAAAGATGTTCCCTAAATATCACTTTGGCAAACAACACATTAAAGAATAAGATTATCCGATGTATAGCTTTAAACAATGCCTTATCATCCGGAAATGAATGCATAAGCAACGCATGAAGCAACCGTTGCATAATGACGTGATAATCATGGGACTTGAGATTGGTAAATCCAGGTGGATCGAGGTTAACATTGTTGCTAAAATTTTATGAAAATCCAATAGGTACCTTTAATGTTTTTAGTGTACGAAATAAGGATTCTTTCTCTTCCTTTCCTAATGCGAAAGGTGCCTTTGGCATAAGCCTTTTGTTATTGACTTCAACATCTTTCATCCATAAATTCCTTTTAAGATTCAAATGAACTTTCAAGTCTTCATGGGCTTTGACCGTGTCTTTATATGATGAACCTTTCATCGAGAGTATTGTACCTAAAAGAGTCTCTATGTCATTCTTTTCAACATGCATAACATATAAATTATGTCTAATATCATGATCCTTCTAGTACTCTAAGTCAAAGAAAATTGACCTCTTTGAAAAACCCTCGGTACTCGCTAGATTCTCATCTTCACCCTCACTTGGATAATCACCGTCTTCCATTACGACATCCTTTTTCTCCTTCCCCTTCCCCTTTCCCTTTTCCTTTCCCTTTTTGTTTCCATCTCCCTCTCTTTGAACACCTTCTCGAGTGATAAGTGACACTATCTGCTCAACTTCTACACTTGTTAACTTTCTTGGAGCCATATCATCCTCTATTTTACCATTAAATGTTTTCTTTGATGTGTCAAACCTGTAAGGATGGTCTTTAGGAAGAAACATATGAGATCATTGGTAAGAACATTTCGTTGACTTAGAAAGATATTGAGAAGGTGTGTTTGTAGAAAAAATAGGACACCCATTCTAACCTTGAGTTGAACAACCTGCTAACATCCCATAAGCTGGAAAATCATGTATACCCCACATCAACATGGCTTTTAACTGAAATTTCTCATTTTTGATCAACAAATAATGTCTCACCATGAAAATGCCATAAGGTATAGTTCATGTCCATACCATATGTCATTAAATGAACGAATATATCATCTATAACAACATGTCCTTTCCCATTTCGACAACGTCTACAGGGACATGAATGTTTAGCATTCGAACTATTACTACGCACATAATGTAGAAACTGTAACACCCCATCTCTATATGTATCGGTCTCGATATTTTTCTCATTTACCCACTCTTTGTTGATTTCTAACGACATCCTGATAAGTTTAAAGAACACACGTTATAATATAAACGCTTACTGTAAATATATTTAAGTTTATTCAAGTGTAAATATGTATATATTTGAGCTCCTATATTTCCTCCATCTCCTCTACAGGGTAAGGGTCCTATCCCATTCGAAAATGCATATTTTGTATTGTTCATAATTGTAACACCCCGTATTTTTGTGCATTTAATAATTAATTAATTCGGGATTTTTAATCACTGGTGTGTTGTAATTTTAATTGAATTAATTATGACAATATATTTATTTAAATACTAATCGGGAAGTGAATGGTTAATGTTTGGGAAAATTTATTTACTAAGTGAGTAGTAATAATTTAACTACGTCATTTCGGGTATTAATGACGGGGTATGCACTTACCCCAGTCGGGAGTCGGTATAGACTTAATGGGGTGTGAGATAAGGATTTTTATAAATTAATTCGGATGTCAATTCTGACTGCGCGATTAAGTCCGGATGGGTCGAGATAGTCAGAAAAGAGTACCCGGGGGTAGTAATTGGGTCTCGGGGTATTTTTGGGCATAGCCGGGCCCACACGGGGTGAGTTGGGCCACTTTAATTAAGCCCATTTGGTGAAAAACGGGATTAAGGGTTTTTAACCTAATGGGAGATTAGGAAATCAGCAGCCAACACAACTCCAAACCTAGGGTTTGAGAGGGGATTTGGGGGAAAACAATCAAAAGGCAAATTGGAGGTTATTGGAGCCAAATTGAGGGACGGCAACAACAGATCAGACACTACAAACACTTTGAGGCAAGTGGTTAACTGTTTTGATTCGTATAAGCATGATAATCAATTCATATCATAGTGATGTGTGTATGAAAATCCGTTTTTGGGTGTAAATGGGTACAAATTGGGGTTTTATTTTTTAAACACTTGAATGAGATTCAAAGTAAGATTTAGATGGGTGATTGATATCTGAGTATGTATATATGATTTGAACGAAAATTTCAGAACATAAAAGAGTGGAAATTGAATCCGGAATTTGGGATTTAAAACAGATAACTAAGTTTTATGGTGTAAGACCCATTTCGAAAATTATGAGATAATTAGAGAAGTTGATTGTCTTAATGGTCTCTATGATTGGATAGGATGTGGATTAACCATGTGTAGATGATGGGATGATGTAATTAGAGGTTTAAATTCTGGTTTAGAAACCTTGAGGTTCGTTAATGGTGGAAAACAAGGGGGAGGCAGACCTGTAACGAAGGGGTCGATCGATCGATCGGGGGAATCGATCGATCGATGGTGGCAAATTCTGCCCAGTTCGGCCTGGATGAGATATAAGGGGAAATTAATTTAGAAGTTAAATTTCCATACATTTATTGTGATAAATAATTGTGAAACAAATATTCCTAGCTATTATGGGGGAAAGTAATTGGGACTAGGATGAATTTAGGTGAGGCATTTAATGGATAAAATTGAGAGACTTTATTCCAAAATAGTGAGGTACGGATCAAGTGAGTGAGTCCGGGTATGTTGGTAATTATAGGTAAATATAATTGGGAAATTATGGAAATAAATGTGCGACACATTGTGGGCGAAAAATGTGGGAAAGAAATTATGAGATGTAAAAATGGACCAAGTGAGTGAGTCCGGGTATGTTGGTAATGTGACACCAAAGTATTAAATTAATTATTGAGAGAGAGTAATTAATTTGGAGTCGGAACATAGACTCGGGAAATATCAAGTTACGGGCCAAGCAAGTGAGTCCGGGGACAATGGTTGAGTGACACCAAGTTATTAAATTAATAAGGGTGTTAATTAATTTAAAAAGAGTCGGATTGTAGACTCGGGTAGGATTGAATTAATAAAGATGTTAATTAATTTAATTAAAGTCGGTTTGTAGACTCGGGTATGATTAAATTAATGGGTGGGATAATTAGCTTAATCAGGATCGGATTGTAGACTAGTGAAGGGTACTTATTAATTAATGTGGTAATTAATTATATTAGAGTCGGACCACAGACTCGGAATTTGGGTTGATTAATTAATTTGTTAATTAATTTAATTAGAGTCGGGCGATAGACTCGGGGAGGTATTAAATTAAAATGTGTGTCAATTAATTTAAGGAGAGTCGGACCATAGACTCAGGGAGAGTATTATATTAATTAAGGTGTGAATTAATTATATTAGAGTCAGACCATAGACTCGGGAAGGGGATAAGTTATTAAGTGAGAAAATTAACTACATTGAGTTGGGCCACAGACTCGGGAAATTTCAGGCAGTGTACGGGATTTTGAGTACACGGTAAAGCCGGCGTTTATATTATATATATATACGGTATCGTGATAGTATATATATATATATATATATATATATATACGTGTATTTATTGTGCGTGATACTAAATATCAGTGATTAGATATTTATTTAAATTTATATACTCTAATGCTATCAAGGGAGGTTGCGCGATGTGGGTGAATCCCCTAGCTTGAGGAGTAGGGCGAGTATATCCCCAGGTCATAGCGTCCGGTATATATGGGTGAGAAATTTATCTCACTTTCAGGGAAGGAATATGACCGCCTCCACTTCGTTATTTTTAGTCCAAGTTGGTGAGCGATTCTAACTTGGGGAAACTAGGTTTTGCGAGCACACCTAGTGAGATAGCATTTTAGAGGGAATCATCCGGTGAGGGTAAACTCGGAAGGATGGATATACGTATGATATATGTGTGGTTGTTAGTAAAGGTACGTATAATATGGTAGTAAATATTATATGTAGATGGTAATACAGTGTGTGATGTATTTACTTTATATAACTCAGGTTATAGTTATATGCAGTTAATTAATGGGAGATTAATTAAGTTAATTATTTGTGGAAATAATACAGTGGGTGATGTATTTACTTTATATAACTCGTGATACGATTATATGTTACTATTTGCGGGGAATTAATTAAGTTGGTTGTGAAATAACTTATAATTCAAAGAATCATTATACTCGGGTTAGAGTAGTATGGCAAGGGAAGGTTATTCCAGGACTAGTTGGACGGGGTAGTACAACTAGGTGGGGTTAAGGTAATCGGTAGGTGTGCACAATAGTGGAGGGGTGAGAATGTCCACAAGGGAGTGCGACACTAACTTAAATATGAAGCGCATTCATGCATTTTAAATTACTGCAGTTAATTCACTTGCTAAATTATTTTCAAAATATTTTGGGTTCTAACCCTTGCTATAAAACTATTTTCAAAACCTTTTAGGTGTCCAGCCACAGGCACGCCAGGATTGATATTCTATTCCAGGGATACGGAGTTGCAGCACATGTGGATTCTAGCAGGAGTTTGGATTAGACGTATCATTTATTCATTCCTAGAGTAGGAATCTTGTATCAGTTTCAGTTTTATTTAGGGCTTGTCGCCCAGACTTCTCGGTACAGTTTTCAGGAGTAATTTATTCAGGTGTTGAATATTTGTATTCGGATTATTTCTTTAGTGGCCGGTGATTTATTCGGCATGTTGTGTAATTATGATTCAGTTTATTTTCATTCAGTTGTGTGAATGGTTTATATTTTAAATTCCGCATGTACTGTTTTGGTTTAATTTAAAAAGTTAAAATTGGCACCAGTTTTTGGAATACTAGGTGGTTAGTAAGTTTTAAAAAAAGTTTTCGACAGTGATGCTAAGGATGATCCAACTGGGATTCCTGTTTTAATTTGATATAGGACTGATCACCCGGTATTTTATTAGGCGGGGTGTCACAGATGGTATCAGAGCATCAGGTTCTAGTGTCCTTAGGATCTGTGCGGCTTTTCACGTTTCGGCTTGACAATCTTTGATATAGAGCCCTATTATAGGATTGTTGTATTCTCATACGTATGCGCATATACGTTCTTCCGCGAAATTGATATTTGAGAGTGAACTCATACAAAATTCGATTCTCATTCCAGATGATGCCCAGGAGAGAGAGAGCAGCTAGGGTAGCAGGGGGAGATGAGACGAAGGAGGCTCGTTAGGAGCAAGAGATACCGTAGCAACGATCAGGGATGAATTTGGCGGCATAGGTCACTGAAATAGTGGCACAGGCAGTTGGAGCAACGGTGGTCACAACGGCAGGGTACTTTCCACGGGATCAGCCACAAGTGTTAGTTACGTCGGATGTTCAGACTCACACAGGGTCGTCGGGGTGGAAACAATAAAGAGAGGTTATATTAGCGGGAACCCACCAGAGTTGCGAGGGGGTTCAGGTGTAGTACTAGCGTGTCAAGGAAGAGAGGATCCAGCGTCACCTACGCATAGGAGGTTGCGATGGGGTGCGAAAGTAAATGCTAACCACTTGTAGTTAGTGGGGGCGATGCTACAGTGGTGGGAGTCGATCACCACAGTTGAGGAAAGGGACACACTAGCTACTGCAGAGTTTTGGGTGCGGTTCGACCGCAAGTATTTTTCCTTTAGCAGTTGAGACCGAAATGAGGAGAAAATTTTGTGAGGTGACTCAAAGGGAGACCGTTCAGTGGCCGATTACGAGGAAGAATTCACTCGTTGGCAAAATTTGGTACCGGATGAGGTAAGCGAGGAAAAGAGAAAGAAAGAAAAGTTTATGGATGGGTTAGTCTGGAGAATCAGACAACATTTAATTGATAATTCCCCATTAGTAGGTTATACTAATGTCATTAAAACAACACTACGGCACTGTTGGGAATATCGCTTCCACGCGAAAGGAAATGGGAAGGGAGTGAGGATTAGCCAGTCGGATGAGGCAGAAGTGAACAATACCAGTGGGGTATCCCAGCAGCAGACTGGGGGAGATCAGGGGCAGGATTTTCGACAAGGAAATCATGCCAAACGATCTAGAACTGAAGGCTATCGGCAGGATGGCCAGGAATTCCAACAAGGGTGGCATGGAAGGGATCAGTGGCAGGGTGAACATGTTAGAAAGTGTTTCCTTTGTGGGAAAAACGAGACACATGAAGAGATATTACCTTAAGCGAGGCAGGGGTCAACTATAGGACGAGGTCCTGGATGTACAGCCACTAAAGCAAGACGCGGGTGCATTCGGGCAGGAAGAAACTCCTCCGGAACCCGAGAACCAGCCGTTGCAGCTGGGGTATAGAGGTAAGTATTTTTACCCTAGGGGGATGGGGTATATTTTTGAGTGACAAAGAGAATGTCATAATAAGACTTATTTTACTAGAGTTCGCAGGCGAGTCGAACTTAGTGGGTGCGTTGGCGGTAGCAGCAATAGCATGTGGGTAAACTTTTCGTAGGGTAGCGGAGTTCCTTAATGTTCTTCACGGGAGAGTGGAGGTGTACACTGAGTGATTGGTTGAATTATGCGAAGAATGACTACTTTCGTGAATAATGGGAGTAGGGTTGATAATACTTTTTAAACATCGGCTGGATAACGATGAAATTTAACTATTGTGGACAGTGGAGTTAAATTTTGGTGTCCGTGACACCAGGGTATGGTTGGTACAAGGTATCACCGGAGAGGGCGTATAGCTTATATATATGTGGATATATATGTTGTATTGCATGGTGCGATGGCACATAGTGAGGTTTTGTGTTCTAACATTTTATCCCGGTAAGTGGGGATGTTTAATGAAGTGAATCAGGGTGGTAGAATTGATTTTCGAGCAAAGAGAGAGATTGATCGGGGTTTATTTTGCGCAAGGACTAGTGGTAGTAAGGGCGCGGTATTATGTTGTCTTTGGTAGCATAAGGGTAAGCGTATATTCTTTTGTGTTGAGAGATAAGTATTTATGGGGAGATAGTTGGACGTGGCATGGGTTGAGTACCCGACCAGTAATTATATATGTATATATATATATGTAATATGACTACAGGTTCGAAGTTATATTACGGGTTACGACTAGCATAGTCGGGTAACTTTTGTGCGATTGAGTGCGGGGATAGGGTGTATGGGCACCCGGGGTGATTAAGGCAAAATTTTGTGCGGTTAAGCACGGGTATAGGGTGTATGGGCGCCCTGATAAAGTTAAATGCATACTTGTGTAATGTATGGTTAGAAGCGGATGGGATAGATATAGCGGGCTTGGAGGCACTTGACTAGTGAGTAGTATGTGAATACTGTAACACTAGGTTAATCTTAATTTCGAGGACGAAATTCCTTTGTAAGGGGGGAAGTATGTAACACCCCGTATTTTTGTGCATTTAATAATTAATTAATTCGGGATTTTTAATTACTGGTGTGTTGTAATTTTAATTGAATTAATTATGACAATATATTTATTTAAATACTAATCGGGAAGTGAATGGTTAATGTTTGGGAAAATTTATTTACTAAGTGAATACTAAGAATTTAACTACGTCATTTCGGGTATTAATGACGGGGTATGCACTTACCCCAGCCGGGAGTCGGTATAGACTTAATGGGGTGTGAGATAAGGATTTTTATAAATTAATTCGAATGTCAATTCTGTCTGCGCGGTTGAGTCCGAATGGGTCGAGATAGTCAGAAAAGAGTATCCGGGGGTAGTAATTGGGTCTCGGGGTATTTTTGGGCATAGCCGGGGCCACACGGGGTGAGTTGGGCCACTTTAATTAAGCCCATTTGGTGAAAACGGGATTAAGGGTTTTTAACCTAATGGGAGATTAGGAAATCAGCAGCCAACACAACTCCAAACCTAGGGTTTGAGAGGGGATTTAGGGGAAAACAATCAAAAGGCAAATTGGAGGTTATTGGAGCCAAATTGAGGGACGACAACAACGGATCAGACACTACAAACACTTTGAGGCAAGTGGTTAACTGTTTTGATTCGTATAAGCATGATAATCAATTCATATCATAGTGATGTGTGTATGAAAATCCGTTTTTGGGTGTAAATGGGTACAAATTGGGGTTCTATTTTTTAAACACTTGAATGAGATTCAAAGTAAGATTTAGATGGGTGATTGATATCTGAGTATGTATATATGATTTGAACGAAAATTTCAGAACATTAAAGAGTGGAAATTGAATCCGGAATTTGGGATTTAAAACAGATAACTAAGTTTTATGGTGTAAGACCCATTTCGAAAATTATGAGATAATTAGAGAAGTTGATTGATTATAAATTAGTTGATTATAAATTAAAAAAAAAAATTACTTAAATCCATACTTCACAATGTTTAAAGAAATTTGGCTTTCTCCAATGCTTGTTATGTAAATGCAAGGTTCTTGAGGTGGAATTATCGATCCTCGCCATCATGAGAATCACTCCAATATCATGAAAATATGTACGACGAAAATAAAGAGTAAAGAGAGAAAAGTTTGTTATGTGATTTTTCAAAGAAGTAAAGAGTCATTTAGGACTTGGGTACAATAGTTCTTACTATTAAGACATTGAGCATTACAAGAAAATGACCCTTATATGACTGTTTTTAACATTGACTTTATGACGGTTTATATAAAAATGTCATCAAAATTATGTTATTATTACTATCATGCCAATTTTCTTAAAATATGTCATTAAATATTAATTATCACTATTTTACTTTATTTTTATAAAAAAAAATTGTCATGTAAAAATACACATTTCATGATAGTTTCAAATATTAACCCAAAATAATGACATTTATATGTCGGATTTTTTGTCCCTCGTAAACTTTCTTTGCTACATTTCCATCCAAGTGTGCTGAGGAGAGAAATGAAAAAAAAAATAAAAGAAAATATTTCCTCCATCTCCTAACTTTATCCCAAATTCAAGTACTATCCTAAGGAAGGTATTCCGCATTCCATCTTTAGTCCATTGTTCTCTTTAGTGGGGCCTATTTCCTTCTCTCTGGGTCTCGGTCATAGACATGAATATAGTATTTTTACCATTATTATTGTACTGGGACTGAAGTTTCTTGCCCTTAGTAAATTCGCTAATAGATTTCTTAACTTTCTGAATATTTGGTCCTTACCAATAGTTTTAGTTGGTGGTGTGTAGACATTTACTAAGGTTGCCCAAACGTTATCTCCCAACATCCCTTCGATGAACGAAAGCACTCTTACTTTCCAAGAAGAGAAATTATTTCCATCGAACAGTGGGGGACGATTAAGATTACCAACTCTATCATCCACTTTATCAAGATAAATAAAGAGGACAGGATCTAAAAAAATATTTTGAAGGCGCTGATCCAATTAAAAAAACTTCTTTGAGATAAAAAAAATTATCCGATGTTCATGAGTATAGTATCTCTCTTGACAAAAATGAATCTCAAAGATTATTTTCTAAAATTACCTATGTTATTTATTAAACTTGATATCGTTATTAAATATTCTTCAAAAATATTTTAACTAACGATTTAGTTGCAAATAATTAGACTATTACGAAAAAAAAAATCAATATACGCGAGATTTTTCACGTGATAAATCACCAAAGATGATGGGGAAATATACACATTGACCTCTATGACATAAATAAAATTTACTAAAATCCAAGACCGTACAAGTTATAACAATAGGAAGAAAATATTCTAGAAAAATGCAAAAAATGTACCTAAAGTGCAAGAATAACTCAAGCTGGGCAATGGGCTTTCTCTTCGATTATTCTGTTGCAATTCCTTACGCTTTCTTTCACACGATCGACTAGAATATAAATTTCAGAAATAACAACCAAAGTGAATTTGAAAAGTGCTGTGAACTTGTGTGAATATGTGAATGGATAGAATGCACTTAAATTGTAAATGCGCACGCACGTACACTTATTACAATAATTTTTCTAATTAATTACAGAATTTTTGTATGCAAAATTACATATACTAGATTCCTTTCAAGTATAAGGAATCAAATATGAATCCTTAAAATATAAAGTTATACTCTCATTAAATTTTTTTAGGCCAGATTTTAGAAGAAAAATGTTAAGGAAATCCCTTTTTGTTACTCCTGACTTCAAAGTATTTTACCTACTTGTATGGATCCAGTCAGAGCATAAAAGACAAAGTAAAGTACAACACTTTAAAACTAACAATAATAATAGGGGTAACAAAAAGAAGTCTCCCTATTAAAGCTCATTTCAGAATAACATTTTTAAATCTTCATTTTTATTTTCAGATCCATAAAATTTATTCAACAAAATCAGATCCAAAAATTTCTTTTTAAAATATACTGAGTTGAAAAACTCACACTTATTTAAATATACACAAATCATTATTTTTTAATTCAAAATATTAAGAAAAATCAAACGCACAATTTATAAAACATTTAAAGCAAAGGTATTTTTCTGATTTTTACTCTAAGAGACATAAACCTATATTTCATGATTGTGCAAAGTGAGAGATATTTGAAATTAAGTTTTTCTCAACATTTATTCATAAAATGCCAAGATTAACTCATTTCAAAAATTGTTAAATCTAAAAGAAATAACTAAGAAGGTCGAAGGAAAAATATATTTTCTCGAAAACTTCTTTTACTCTTTCATAATCACTCTTTCTCTCTCTGTCTCTCTATTTTAATTTGGAAAGAATTTTTCCTCTCTACACCCTTTTCTCCTTTAAAATTATGGATGACAGGTATGAGTATCTTACATCGTATAGCAGCGTCCTTGGGAAAACCACTCAAAATTGACATCCACACTGAATTCGTGGGGCGTGGTAGGTATGCTCGGATCTGTGTAGAATTTAACATTGAAAATCCGCTTCCTCGAAGGATCAATATTGGTCGCATCCTCCATCCTTTGGTGTATGAATTAAAAACTGAGATTTGCTTTTCATGTGGGATTGTCGGCCATAATCTTCACCCGTAAGCCATCTAAACCCACCTTTAGTTCTGGCCAACCTCAACTCGATTAATAATGGTGTATTGTTACACGCCAGCCTCCTCATCGTTGGGCTCATGCATCGATGTATAATACCATGCATAACTCCAGACATTCTCCTAATCGAATTGATCCAAATATACTTGGCCCTGAGAATATTCTGCCTGAAGCACAACCCAGTACACTACAAGTTTGGAAACCTAAATATGATGTGATACCTTCAAATTCTCAACAATAACATAATGAGCTCTCTGAACATAAGGAAAGGACGAACCCACTCACTCATCTGGTTCATTCCAGCAATACATGCCAACCTGATAAATGCAGTACACACCATGAGGACAAAAACCCTTCAACTCCCCCAGTTCACTTCCACTCCAACAGTACAAGCATATCAGACCATATCGCCCAGCCCATGGATTCCTCCCCGATCACTACATCCCAAGTGAGTGAAGTCCCCACCATGTGTATCCTAATATGACCTATTAAGGACACCTGCCCAACTATGTGCGAAGGACTTGAGTTCCCTAATTCGTCAGCTTCTCCTTATGGTTCGATTTTACTCCCTACCGTGGTACCTACTTCTCCTCAGATTACAATCCTCCCTTCTTCCTCTCCTCCGACCGACAATGAATTCTCAGATTCCCCTTCTCACCAATTGATCCTCCATCCAACAGCACACCACTCTGGAGTGCTTAACCATCGCGAACAAGCAATACCAACCAACCAGCCTCATGAGCCTGCCCCCTCACCTCCAGAACCATCTCTACCACCAGGATTCAAATTTTTAACCCCTCGGCCTATGACTTCCTCGGCTCACCAGCTTTCGAGGTTCCCTACCCGACAAGGGATAAATTCCATAAAAAAATCAACAGTTCCCATTCGAAAGAGTCAGGATTATTTAACAAGGGCAAGGAGACTGCCTCCTACTTCCTTTATTCATGACACTAATGGGATCCAACCACCTATCCCTAAGACCCCGTGTACTTTTCTCAGTCGAATAGGTCAGGGTTCGGTTGAGCCCAGTCCCATCATTTATGTACAGGCTTGACAATCCTCCCCTCCCAAAAGAAGAGTTTTCACCACCCAACCCCAGCACCCTAAACGCATTTGTATACATTGTTCAGGGGAACAACTTAAGGTGAGCTCACCCATTTCTACACCTCATGAAGATTCTACTTAGGAATGCTAGAGGGGCTGGTAGGCCTAATTTTTTTACAGAACTCATGACATTTGTTAGTTCACACCATCCTCATATATTGGTTATCCTGGACACTCGAATGGATGGTCAAAGATCAATACGCGAGATTTTTCGATTAACTTGCCACACTCATGTCTCTCTCCGGCTCTTGGTCAGTCCGGTGGGATTTGGATTCTTTGGGATGAAAGTCTGATAGTTGCCCCTAACATCATCATTTCCAGTTGATTCATTCATATGCTCATTCAGCATGACCTTGCGGTGGCTCCTACAGAGTTTACTGCTGTCTACATGCCACCCCACCCCACTGAGCAAACCCATGTATGGAACTCCCTTCACCACATCCACACTTTTGTTCACCATTCTTGGCTTCTTTTGGGAGATTTTAATGCCATTTTAGGACAACATGAAAAAAAGGGGGGAGTCCATTTCAAGCTACGTGTGCACGTCATCATAAGAATTTTATGCATGCATGTAATATCCAAGATCTAGGGTTCACTGGACCTTCTTTCACCTGGAAAGCCAATAGTTTTCTCGGACACCATGTTAGAGAGCGTCTTGATCGGGAACTTGGTAATGAGAATTGGATGTCCTTGTACCCAACTACCCAAATTTCTCATCTTCCAAATGCTGGGTCTGACCACTGTCCATTATTGTTAGACATGCACCCTTCCCTCTTGAAACCTCCAGCGCGGTTTATTTACTGCCCTGAGTGGGCATCCTATCTGTCTTTTACTATCCTCTTACAATACCACTGGAATATTTCGATCCCGGGATCGCACACTTTTTCCTTTTCATGTAAGGCGCAGTCTTTTAATGGGGCTGCTCGACATTGGAAAAAAGTTGTTTTGGGTAATATGTCCCATTCAATCGTTGCCTTAAAATAGGAGATACATAACCTTCAAATGTGTATTAACACTAATCTGGATCTTCTGTTGGTCTCCCGGGAGAACCACTTACATTCACACCTTATGCACTGTATGACTTTAGAACGCCAGTACTGGCGCAATAAGCATAAAAATAAGTGGATCCTAGACGGAGACCATAATACTAAATTTTTACACGCTTTTGTCATGCAACACCGGTGTAATAATTCAATTCCTGCTATTTTCAATCCAGACACTGGATGGCACACTACTATCCAGGATATTCAGGGCCAATTCCAACTCTTCTATGAAACCCTTTTACTTCCACTAACCCCCCTCGTCCGCCGACTACAGATAATTTTGTCCAAGTTACATCCGCTGACGTTACTCGGTTACTGGAACCTATAACAGATACAGAAATTTGGCAAAACTTGTGTACTATGGGCAAGAATAAGAGTCCAGGTCCGGATGGGTTGACCTATGAGTTTTTTAAAAACCATTGGGATATTGTGGGACCCTTCCTCCTTAATTTAGTTAAAGAATTTTTCACCTCTAGTCGACTACTCCGAGCCCTTAATAAAACCCTCCTCATCTTCATCCCCAAAATTCCACACCCTACTCAAGTTAAGCACTTTCGTCCCATCAGTTTATGTAATGTTATTTATAAACTGATCTCTACGATCCTCGTATCTCGCATGAGACCCATCCTTCAGTACCTTGTGTCCCCTTATCAAAATGCCTTTATTGCCTCTCGTCATATTCAGGATAATATCTTGATCGCCTACGAGATTTTACATACCATGCGTAAATCCAAATCTACAAAAGGTAGTTGTGCCATTAAAATTGCTCTATCTAAAGCCTACGATAAAATGGAATGGCCTTTTATCCAATGGGTGCTCCACAACCATGGGTTTCTAGATGTTTGGATTGGATAGCTAATGGAATGTATTTCTTCTACGTCGTTTTCCACGCTCATTAATGGACAGATGGGACCCATTTTTTATCCAACTAGAGGACTCCGCCAACGGGATCCCCTCTCACCTTACTTATTCCTCTTGGCGTTAGACGTTGTTCTACGACGTGTGGAGTCAGACTGTCTTTTAAAACATATAACGCCTCCCTGAGCCTCTTGCAGGGTCCTCCTATTCCTGGGCTTGCTTTTCCTGACGACTGTATTTTTTTCCTCCAACCTACGTCAACTTTAGTGGATCACTTCCATCAAGTTTTAACTACTTTTGGTTATTTTTCGACTGTTAATAAGGACAAATATAGAGTTACTTTTGGCCCTTCTACACCGCGTGCCGTTAAACAAGCTACTTTGAGACAATTGGGAATTCATGGGTCTCATGGGCAAGACAAATACCTTGGATTACCTCTTATTAATGGTCGCGTTACGTGCCAAATGTTCTCTGATCTTACGGTAACTCTGGACTGGCGCTTACATGTGTGGTATAATAATTTTTTGTCCTATGCTGGCCGAATAACTTTAATTAGCGCAGTGTGTACTTCCCTTCCATTTTATTACATGTCTGCCTATCCGATTGTTCCTCATATTCTTACTATGTTATCTAAGAAAATTAAATCATTTTTTCTGGAATGCTTCCAAACTTTCCCATAAAACAGCCATCGTCCCTCGGGATACGACTACCCTTCCCAAATAATATGGTGGTTTAGGCATAAAAAACTTACACTCTTTAAATAAAGCGTACATGATTAAATTACTTTGGAATCTTTTTAACGAGCCACACAACCTTTGGACTCAAACTATGAAACATATAAAAAAAATTCACACCAATTTGTTGGAGTCTCATACTAAGGCTATAGACTCGTGGTTTTGGAAAAAAGATTCAACTTTAATCCCTTCCTTAGCCACTGGGATCAAATGGAGAATTATATCCGGCTCTATTTCATTTGGCACATATATTAGGATCGGGAAGGATTCCTTCAATCATCTTTACCCACATATTCCTCCTCATATTTTAGTTGCCCCTACACACGTTCATTTCTAATGGACAATGGGATATACCGACTTTAGCTCAGTGGTTGCTGTTGGATGTTATACACCGGATTCGTGCCATGTATCTTCCTTCTCAAGAATCGTCGGATGTTCCATATTGGTTGCTTAGTTCTACTCGTAATTTTACTCTTAAATCGTCTTGTCATTTTCTTCACATTCAATTATATACCCAACACATTCCTGTACTTCCTTGGAATTTTTTATGTAAAAGTACCTTACCCCATAAGCTTCAGTTCTTTCTGTGGTTTCTCATTCATAGGGCATTACCGACTACAGACTTGCTTTTTCATTACCATAAATTATCGACTCCTCACTGCTCTCTTTGTGAGTTGATTGACTGTAATACACATATATACCATGACTGTCCTGCATTGTTCCAACTCCGACATTCAATGCCTCTGTTGGACCTGAGTCTGACATCCATCTTTACTGCCCTATCCCACATCCAGTCTACAACTCGAGTTGCAGTTGATCAACTTGAACCATTTTTCGTTCTTTGGTTATTTTGGGTCACGCGCAATGAGGTGATCTTTCAACAGATACTCATAAATTTGTCATCCTTCAAGTCCAACTTATCTCAACGCCTTCGTAGCTATTACCAGGCTCATCACTTAATTCAGCACAGTGTACCACCCCCCACTTTTTCTTTCCTTATTGCTTGGTCAAAACCTGCGCCTATATTTTTCAAATGTAATACGGATGGAGCCAAATCACATCTTACGGGTCATGCTGCAGGTGGAGGAATTATCCGCGATGCTCAAGGAAAGTTTGTAAGTATTTTTACCCACCATATTGGCTTTGTATCATCAGTTCTAGCGGAGATTTGGGCCATTAAAATTGGGTTGGATCTGGTTTCTGCTCAGAGTATTACTTGCATTGAAGTGGAAACCGATTATAAAATTGTCTTTAATATGATCCACAGGATCCAATCCCGTAATCCAGAGCACATGAATTTGATCCAGGCCATACGTGACGGCTTCCAGAGATTTCAACATGTTACCTTATGTTTATGCTCCAGGAAAGCTAATGCGTGTGCTGATGTTCTTGCTGCCCACTCGGTTTTACAATTGTTTCGCTCTACTGTGTATGATCAGATTCCGTGCTTTTTACTTCCAGTTTTTCGCCTCGATCTGTGTAATACTGCGACGGTACGTTTTGTAGTTTATAACATTACTTGTAAGATTTCCATAATTTAATTTAAGCATCGTGTTTTTGTAAAAAAAAAAATCTAAAACTGTTATATGGTATATATATGAGAGGATAGAAGAGTCTAGAATCATTTAAAGATATAAAGGTTAAGATCTATTTTACTTAAAGTTATTTGATCTAAGGGTTGATATTGGTGCTTACATTTTAAGCCAACTGACTACTCTAAACAAAGCAAAGCTCGTTTGTATAACTAAAACTACTCAAGAAGACTGGCTGTTGGTGGTACATGGTTTAAAGAATGTGTACAAATTAAGCTAAAAGATACGAAGGTCATAATAGAAAAGCTAACTCAGACACTTGTACACTAATGGTTCTCTCGTAAATCTGACGGAACTAAATTAAAAGCATTAAACATTTTATTAAAATAACAAAAACATACGACTGAGATTAATTCTCAACTTAAGCCTCTGTCAAACAAATTATTCTGGAATACAAAAACATTTATAATTGAGAAATAATGTTCTGAAATATACAAAAATATTCTAGAATGTAAAAAATTCTGGAATATAAACAACTATAGTTTTATTAAAAAACAATATACTGGAATATAGAACAACTACAAAGATATATTTTATAAACTAGAATATCGTTTGATGTCTATAGAAACAATATTCTGGAATATAAAATAATTGATCCCTCCACATAGTTTTTGACATATATAAATTATTTTATATTCCAGAATCCTTTTTGATAGATATTAATTCTTTTATATTACAGATTATTGTTTTTATAAAAAGTCACTTTTTATTTATAAAAAAAAGTCTACTATTATAAAAACTATTTAAATTTTTTTTAAAAGTTTCAAAAATTTATTTCGTAAGTCATAAAATAACTGTTTAACATTATTTTAATTTCCAGAAAATTACGTTTTATATGCCAAAATATTACATTTTTTAATTTTACAGAAAGTTACTTTTTTTTACTTACGTCCAGTTTCCATTTTGTATTAACTTTTTTTAGATAAAAGTTTTTTCTCAACATATTTTAAAAAAAGTATATTTTATAGTTTTATGAATAAAAGCTATTTTTTCAAAAATAAAAAAACTGGCTTTTTATATAACAATTTTTAAAACTTTTATAGAAAAGGCTTTTTTATTAATATTCCAAATATTATATTTTTTTTATTTTTCAAAATATTATGTTTATTTTTTATTTTTTCATGAACTTACAAGACAACACATTCATCAATTTTTTTACCGATATTAATTATGTATATAATTAGTTGAATAAGTACTAATAACAGAGAGATAATATTCTCATAAGTGTCATTTAACTAATCAAAAATTAATGTTTTAGAGACATCAAAAAAATTTCATATGGCAACCTAAAGAACCTAGTGGTTAACTCTAATGGGTCAAGAGATTAACCTATTAAAGTCTAAGCTAACCTATACTAGCTTGCCTAGTCAGTTACAGCTAGGGGTGTAAGCGGTACGGTTTGGTCGGTAAATAGTAGATACCAATACCAAAACCAAACTCTAGATGGTAAAACCAAACCGTACCAGTTTACCACCCGGTACACCAAAATCAATACAAAAACCAAACCGGCTGGTATTTCGGTTTTTTCGGTAATTTCGGTTTTTTTCTGGTTTCGATAAATTCTGGTTTTTTCTGGTTTCTTCTGGGTTTTTTTCTGGTTTCGGTAAATTCTGGTTTTTTCTGGTTTCAGTTTTTTATGTTTCGCTAAACAATACTAAAAGTCCCCCAAAACTAACCAAAATTTTTAAATAATAAAACAAAAACAAAAACAAAAACCAAAACCAACTTTTTCTGGTTTTGGTAAATTCGGTACAGTACGATAATTTTGGTACGGTTTTTTCTAGTTTCGATAAATTCGGTACGGTATGGTAATTTCGGTACGGTTTTTTTGGTTTCAAAAAATTCGGTACGGTAATTTCGGTAAATCAGTTTTTTAAATATTAAAACCAAAACCAACCAACTTTTTTACGGTAATTTCGGTTTTGGTAAGACTGATTTCTGGTATTTTAATATATAAAACCAAAACCATTTTTTTTCGGACCAAAACGGTACGGTACGGTAAAAACCCATACCGCTTCCACCCCTAGTTACAGCTATAAACAGCTCCTTTAAATGAACCAAACAACAAACCCATATAATCTGGTCAGGGTTCCTATTGGGTGGTCAAAGGGGAGTAGGATCAATGCTATACACAACTGGATATCATTCTTATCAATGGATACAAATGTACTGGAATATATGCGTGTGAAAACACACTTTGTGTTTCCTAAAGTCATGAGTAGAAAAACAACAGTTTTATTAAATAAAAATTGTTTTAAATGAAGGATCAAGTAATATGTAATTCCTAACATAAATATATATTTTGTAGAAAAACATTTATTTTAAATTTATCTTATTTAGTTCATCAAACACTCATTATATAATATTCTCTGATTTTTAAAGTTCCGCGATAGCAGGCACCCCCCATCCACCCAGTGCACGTCGGAGCTCCAACAACCCCCATCGAAGTTCCGACAGTCTCATGTCGGAGCTCCGGAGAGAGTTGTCGGAGCTTTGATAGGGGGTGGAGGGAAAGGAAGTTGGGTAAATGAGTTTGTGTGTATTCTTGTTTTGAGTTTTTTTATGTAGTGCGGAAATTTTTGGAACAAAATAAAAAAGATTGGACTAAATGTGATTTTAGAAAAATTAATGAATAAATTTTAAGATTATCTGTTTACTACGCATTTCATTGTAAAGTTACAAATAAAATTGAAAAAATAAATCAATTTTAATGTGTAATTAAGAGTGAAAAAAATATGAGCATGTTTAGGACATTTACTCGTAGTTTTAGCATTTTAAGTGAAGTTTAATTCATTAGGAAGGGTAAGGGTTGGATCCCATAAAAAACAAGAAAAGTAAATAACACCCTCATTAACAAACATATAATTGCGAATATGTTGTAAAGGTTAGGGAGAGCTAGTTATGCGTGAATATTTTGGGAAATGCCTAAATAAATGTAGGCGTTTAATGAATTATACAACATTACTTATATGAGGCCAATTGAAATGTGGATGGATACTTAAACAGTTAACATAGGGGCTTTGTTAGGCCATTCACAGTGTAGTAGGCGGACGAAAGGTAAGTTTACAAAATGAAAAGAAAGTTTTACCTTTTCTCATGGTCAGCTGCTGCACTGGTGAGAATGATGAATATGTACGATCACAAATTTTCTTGGCATATACCTTTTCTCTATAAAATTTTAGAATTAGCACAAATTAGTGCTCTTTTAAGCCTCTCGTTGAAAGTTAGTCCTTTATTTTTATCATTTGGAGGCTCCTTAAATGTTGTCGAGCTAAAATTTCTTGGCATAATTTATAATTAATATATGATGGGAAAGTGACAACTTATCTTGCACGCCCATTTTGAGTTAAATAGGAAGTTTAAGTATATAAGTGTTCATCAAATTTAATGTTACATATAGGCCAGGTTCATGATCAATGGGAAACTACAAGAAAATACGATGATGAAAAAAGTAACTTACAAAAAAGTTGCGATATTTTTCTTCCAACAACTATATGTTATGATAAATTTCACAATATTTTCTAGTGACATAATTGCTAAGAAAATCTAAAACAATTTACATCATTATTACATTTCCAGAGTTAATGGAGGAGTTTTAATGTTGTTATTATTATATTTGGGAGAGAATCAAACCAATATAATAATAATAATAATAATAATAATAATAATAATAATAATAATAATAATAATAATAATACTAATAATAATAATAATAATAATAATAATAATAATAAGAAGAAGAAGAAGAAGAAGAAGAAAAAGAATAATAATAATAATAACAATAATAATAATAATAATAATAATAATAATAATAATAATAATAATAATAATAATAATAATAATAATAATAATAATAATAATAATAATAATAATAATAATAATAATAATAATAATAATAATAATAATAATAATAATAATAATAATAAGAAGAAGAAGAAGAAGAAGAAGAAGAAGAAGAAGAAGAAGAAGAAGAAGAAGAAGAAGAAGAATGAGAGAGAGAGATAATTGGATGAATGAAAGAATACCTCCATTCTAAAAAAATAGGATGGATAAAAGAATGTCTTTGTAACAGTTACTTCCCACAATAATTATTGAAATTGCAGGAATGTCCTAAAAGTATTATAAATGCAGAAAAAGGAAAAGAGATAAGTATTTATATGATTTGGACGTGAGAGTGGCCTACGTCCATGGGGGTAAAGGGCGAGTACTTTTTATTAGATAAGGGGGATAGTAATAACCGCAGTGCTAGTGTTGCTAGCGGAGAGTCCAGACTATTTTGTGCTAGTTACAATTATCCTTTAATGTAAGCAACATCGCCCCTATTATAGATTTAGTGTCCCATGCTTGTAGGCTATTTTGTACTTATCTCTATCCACTACAAAAAAAAATAGCTTTGGAGACGGTGGCCTAACAGTCCTAAAAGATCATTTATCCGTCTCAAATACTTTTTGTGACGCTATTTGGGACGGCTAGGGGGGTCTTTTTGATAGGGGGTTATAAATACTTTTTGTGACGCCATAGCCGTCTCAAAAGAGTTTTTTGAAACAGGAACAGATCCGTCTCAAATGGTCCTCATTTTATATGACCCTTTTGAGACGGCACAAGAGCTGTCACAAAAGATTATTTTTGAAACGGAAATTAATCTGTCTCAAAAGATTACTATTTTAAAAAACCTTTTTGAGATGACAACATAGTCGTCTTTAATATATTTTTGGGACAGTTTTATCCATCCCAAAACAGGTGAAGGGATCTTAAAATTTTTGCACCAATATTTTGTGGAGAATAAAATATATCGCTAAAGTTTAATATAGAATTTAATTACATTTGAAACAACACAAACAACGAATAATCATAAAATGTAATACATAAGATGATTTTCAACCAACAGAACGAATCATTTTCATTCAACAATAAATGAAGCTCTTACAACCATCTCCAAATATTCATCAAAACAAGAATTATAACACTAAGTTCAAATATTTGACTTGACAAAAAAAATACATTAATTTATTAATACCCCAAACACGAAATGCTTTTATCAAACGAATTCCGCAACACTGAAGCGTACGACCTCCAAAACCACTAATTAACATTTGCGTGTTCTACAAAAATTGTCACCTACAAAAAAAAAAATATAGTTTCGATTATGTCAGAATTAATACCCCTCGTCAACAATACAATGTGCAAAATGAATCAATATAGTATATTTTCATCATTAACAATATAAATATTGAACTATTATTATTTTTTTAAAAATTCGACAGAGTCTCCTTCGTTTATTCATGAAAACCACAGGTAGCCAACCTGTTTTAAACATCAAAATTGATTCTAAGAATGATATACACCAACAGCAGAAAATTTTAACCACCACCATAATGAATTCTCACCACCATAACAAATTATCCCCACCGCCATTGAAAATTTAACTTTAAATGAGAGAATTTTCCATTTTATATATATAAGTAATTATATGTATGAATTATATTGTATTACCTAGTCGGACTGAATCGTCGAGGTAGTGGAAGCATACTGAAGGGTAAAACTTTGGAACAAACTTTGCATTTCACTTCGCATATCATTCTTCATCTGTAATAAAGCTTGTTGGTTGCGAATCTCTAACTCTTCAAGCACCTGTAGATATCGAGTCTCTCGATCTTCAGCTTCTTTCTTTAACTGGTTAATTTCTTCCAATAATAACTGAGATGAACATGCTTTTGTCGGCGTTGGCTTAATACCTTCTCCCTTTAGTAAAGCATACCCATTCCCTCCATATCCTACTACATCAGTAAAAATCTTGTTCCACACTTCTGGGTCATTTTGTTGCTCTTCTGGTAGCTCATTTAGTCGTCTTTCAAGCATTTTCTACCAACTGAAGTAATATTATTATTAATGAACATAAAATAATTTTCAAGAACACAATTTATAATAAATATTAAATAAATATTTCAAGCATCTCTTATGAATTAATATTTATACATACCGCTCTATCAAATGATCCATCTTCAACACTGAAAGGTTTATTATTTGGAGCTTGAGTGGCTTTCCACATGCTAATATTGTCGACGGGCTCCCCTATTCTATCCTCTGGAAAAAATAATGTATGAATATTAATACTCTTATATTAAAATCAGAAATATTTATAATAATAAAAATTCCAACCTCCTTGGCTATTTTAGCATGTGGCTTTCGTCTTGTCCTTGAGTAAGCACATTCAACTTCACGGTTCTTAGTGTTTTGATCGGAAATATCCTAAATATTTGAATAAATAAAAATAAAAATTATGATACTGGTGAAGAAGAATGTATGTATAAAATTCTTAATAAAATGTGATATTTATACCTTAATCTTCTTTAGACCCCAGTATTTCACCAATTCAAGCCACTGATCTTTTTCGACTCGTTCAGGCGTATAACTCAACCGCTCTTCATCTGTTTGAAACTTTTTATAGTGATTCGCCTTCACTCGATGCTTCCATTGCTTCCACGCAAGTCCCATCCTTGCAAACCAGATTTGTTTAAAACCTTTCGGTGCATTTGTGTTATTCTAAGAACAAAAAGAATAAATTAGTTAAAACTTTACAAGCTAATGTACAACAGAACAAATAAATAAATCAAACTAATAAGTTACCTTCACTTCCTTCCAAATATTATCAAGTGCTTCGTCGTCCGCCTCACTCCAATCCAACATTGTCAATGGAAAGAAATTTCCACACCTTGCATAATAACCTAAATGTGACATCAATTTACTTTCAAGTTTACAAAATGGTTGACAAAGTTCATTCCATTCCAATATCTTCTTTTTGTTATCATTCCATTCGAGCCAAGCCCTTGCCCCCTTTCTAACCCTTTTTTTACTAGTGAGGGCAGCCATTGTACCTGGAAAAAAAATTAATAAATAATGTTTATACATCTTGTTCAATATGAATATAAACATAATAGTAATACAAATGGAGATATACAAACGGTGCATTGTATAACACAACATACTTGTGATATCCTCGCCATCTAAAGCCATCTCATTAGATGGAGGATTGACATTTCCAACTAAATTATTAATCTGCTCAATATTTGGGGAAAGTTGACCCTTGGGTAGTGTGTGGAGACTTTAATACTGTTGCCTATTCATAAAATAAAGCAGGAGGAAACCAAATTGATTTGGGTTCATCTATATTATTATTGGAGTATATGGAGGTTATTTTTTTAGAGGATTTGGGCTATTCTGGCTCAAACTATACCTGGTTTAACAAGAGGGAAGGTAATAGAAGAATATGGAGTCGATTGGATAGAGTTCTAGCAAACCAAGCCACTGCACTGACTACAGACTTATAAGTCTATGCAATACCTCCAACAAAATCATCTCAACAATCCTATCCAATAGATAGGGGACTTTCCTGGAAAAAATCATCTCACCAAATCAAGTTGGTTTCATTAAAGGGAGGGCAATAATCTAGCATATCCTTTTAGCTTAGCAGATGATGTGAAACTTTAGTAAAAAAAAGAAGGGAGAGAATATTGTTTGCAAGCTATACATGTCTAAGGCTTATAATAGAATGTCATGGCCATTCATCACCCAAGTTCTAAGACACTTTGGATTCAGTTTGGGTATCCACATTATTGGTCCGCTGTTTGGGTATCTTTTCTTTGTACTTGTTGATTCAACGATGGGTCATATAGTTTCTCTACTTCATTACTCAAAGATGTAAATTTGAGCAGAAAAGCTAACTACTTCCACCAAACTGGTTTGAGGAACGGAATTGAGTCAGCTAGCCAAAGACGCATAGATGAGTCTTGAACCAAACTGCGATTATTTTCGAGCCAATAATGTGGATTCTACGAACTAGAGCAAGTTGAAAATCACACAAAATATGATGAAAATCTCCCTGATGACGAGGGAACAGTGCAGAAGGACGTGCTCTACTTTTTAAGAAAATCTCGTTGCTACATAAATACAAAAGATATTTTCACAAGTTTTGCAGACATAAAAGTAACTTGTTGAAAGGACTACCTTGTATATTTATTAATTTTTTTGAAAACCTTTTCTGTTATAAAGGGACAAATACATGTCACATTTGTACTTTCGTGGATATGTAATAAATGACAAGTTAATTTTCTTCACGGGTTTAACTAATGCTGTGTGCGAGGAAGGATGGCATATACATATCTATATATGTATTTTGGATTTTTGTGACAAAGCATCTCGACAGAGGGTACAGCTAGCTGATCCTGATATCTTTTCATTATCAACATGTGTATAATTTTTTAGAAATGTGACTATCTATCTCTAGAACATTATCAATGAGTCTACTAACAATAAGGGACAACTAATATGTACTTGCTGAGTCACGCTTTTTGTGAATTATGTATGGCTAAAAGATTCTTTATCCCTTTTACTTATTTATTCATCATAGTAAAAATAAACCAATGGATAATATACGAACTGAACTTTTCATTATTCTTGACTAAAAGCCGAAAATCATTAACACATAAATGTGATTATTATTATTTTCAAAAGTCAGGTTTCATTTGATAGGTTTTGCAATTTTCCTGGGCAAAAGGCTAAATACTTAACTTTCTGAAAGCTATGGTATAGTGTCAGGTATAATTTGAAGAATGAACCTATTGATTCTTTAACAGTTGTTAAACCATTAAGGTCCGATCTGTCCTACTCGTATTGTAGGAGTGATAAGAAATCCTAAATGAAATGAACAGAAGTTAGAGGGCCTTTATTCGAATAAAACTATCCTATTTGTCATAAAGGAAATAACCTTTAATAACCGGTCAAAGCAACAGTGTTAAATATCTGGATTACAGCAGTAGTTATAATAGGTCTAGAAATTGGAATAGGACACCTTTGGATTATATGTGTGTTGCTGATAATAATTTTAATCCTACAGTTTTTGATAAAACACTAACCTCCTCCCGTAAGATTTTTGAAAATCAAACCCAAACCCGTGTGAAATCGGGCCCTATCGCCTTAAATCAAGGAAGCCTGGCTCAATCTGTTGCTGTCTTTGTTAATGAGCTAGGGACAATTGATGAGATGCCTCCTTTAGAGGACATCCCAACTGAAGATAATGAAGATACAGTCTGAAAAATTATACCTCTCTGCATAAGGATGTTCGAGAAAAACAAGGAAAAGGGATCAATCAACACTCCCAACAGTTGGAGCAATTTTTTAGTGGGCCATCTTCGGCTCCTAATTTTTCTAAGACCGCAAGGAATTAGGTGGAATTATCAGATGACGAAATTTAGGAACAAACTGCACACTTCACTGTATTAAGTGCACAAGCGAAAGAATTCATTCCAACAAGTGTATCCAAAAATACAAATGTCAGGAGCAATTTAAGGAAGTCAATTAATTCTCATGAATCATCCCAAACTTCCTCGGTTAAATGTGGACTCATCCTATGAGGATGAAAAAGACTCTCTATGTACTAGAACATCTTTCACATGACTTGAATCAGACATTAGAACGTCCAAACAACTTCAGTTAGAACAAGACATAACCAATCAAGATCTTGCGGAGATAGCAATTAAAAAGACTAATGAAGAAGCAAAAATAAAAATAAAAATTGGTGCTTCTAAGATAAATATGATGACAATGACGATAAGGATATTGAAGCCACTGTTGTTAGCGGTAATGGAACTGAAACAGGTCAGATAATCGCGACAACAATAGGTGGACAAAATGGAAAACAAAAGCAGACCATGTCGTAATTGGAGGAGCGTGTAGTTGGCACTGGCTCATTTGGTGTCGTCTTTCAGGCCAAGTGCCTGGATACTAGCGAAGCTGTAGCCATAAAGAAGGTTCTGAAGGACAAAAGATACATAAATAAAGAACTTCAGATCATACAATTACATAACCATCCCAATGTTGTTCAACTGAAGCACTATTTCTATTCAACTACTGAAAAAGGCGAAGTGTACCTTAACCTTGCCCTTGAGTTTGTATCTAAAACCATCTACTAAGTTTCAAGGTACTATAGCAGGATGAGCCAGCACTAGCCCATTCTATATGTGCAACTCTACACCTACCAGATTTTTCGTGCTCTTAACTATGTACACGATGTTATTGGTGTGTGTCATCGCGACATTAAATCGGAAAATATATTGGTCAATCCCCACACTCACCAGTTAAAGCTATGCGACTTTGGGAGTGCAAAGATGCTGGTAGATGTCAGTCTCCATGGAAACATCTATACAATTTAAAGTCTATTAAAGATATTATGGACTGCTAGATTTGATGGCATGGGATTGAAATCTTTTATAGTTAGGAAAAATTAATCCGGTAATGTATTGGTAGATGTCTTCGCCTAATCTCCCTTTACTTAGCAAGCCACCGGGAGGGGCTTTTCCTCCCCTGAAAATTTTAATAAAAATATAACTGGAATGTTGTTCCCTTTATTAAATAAATAGCCTATAGAATCTCCTTAAAAATAAAAAAAAATATCTTCTCTTTTTTTAACAAACATCTTCCACTTTCTATATAAATACCTGAGGGGACAACTAAATACATGTCCAAACAATGAATACGCCACTCGATAGTTACTCAAGGTCAGTTAAACTGCAGTTTCGTTAAAATGAGAACATGATTTGATGAGTGTTGATGAGAGCCATAACTACTCAGCATATAATTTCCCTGAAAACCTAAATCTCCTGGGATAAATTAAAAAAAAGGGTAGAATGAAGTTTTTGAATAAACTAAGCTAGTAGATCCAATTCAGCATGCCTCGTTTGAAGTTTATCCACCAAAATGTAATAGAACTAATGTTGGTATGTTATGTTGTTCAAAAACATTGTAAAGGTGGCAATTATTTCTATATTTAGACAAGGTGCCTAGGATATAGGATGAGACTTGGGTTACGACTCCTTTACGCGGGGGGAGGAGGTGGCTGGACCAAATAGGGGGTCTTTTGAGAAGGTTACATTTTCTATTGTGGAGTTCAAGAGGATTATGTTTTAAATCTATTTTTCTTCTTCTCTAAGATTTCGGTATTCCGTCGATCACTTCGGGATGATATGTTGTCATGATAATTTGTTATTCGCTCAGATATGAGATGTTATATAAGTAATCTAAATCCCTTTCAAATGTTTTTTTTTCTCCTTTTTCTCACCTATTTATTCTTTTTTTTTTAATCTCTTGTTCAATAAGTTGCATTAGCCATATGCATTTTGATTGTTATTATTAGTATGGGATTTAGTATCATTGTGATGTTTCATGTGTAGAATGGATTTAATACTCTTAATGCTTATATGTTTAATGTTGTTCTTAGTATGAGATTAGTATTAATTTGATATTTCATATTTTTTTATATATAAAAATAATTATAAAAAATAGTTATTTAATACCGTGTCCCCACTGTGTCGTGTCCTGATTTTTTTAGATTTGTCGTGTCGGTGTGTCTGTGTCGTGTCAGACATGACACTCGTGTCCATGTTCATATCCGTGCTACATAGACGTCGAGTGTTTTTATTTCATCTTATTTCTACTTTCAAATTCAAAGGGTTCCTATACAACTCAAAACCAATTCTAAACATTGAAGATGATCCTTTTGACAGGTAAAATTAAGTTGAAAGAATGTTTTCTTTAACATCAACCTCTTGATTTAGTCGTTAATATAAAATTATAATATATTGTTAGTCCAAATGTCATAATATATTATTAGACATGCATATGAAGAGAAAAATGAAGGGTAGAGAACATCAACATATATCAAAACCACATATAACAACGAATAAATCATCAATTGATAAAAAAAAACACTCACACAAACAAATTGAATGCGAGAGGAATAGATAAAAGATTCAAGTAATTTAACATCATACCTCATCAATGCAAGATGCAACGAGTTCAAATATATAGAAGCACCGAACCAGATGTCTAACCACAAAACACTGGATCACAAAACACAACAGTCAACAAAGGTATAAGAAATTTCTAAAGCAAGAATTCATCTAACAATTTTGACAACAGACACACTTGTTTGATCATATTTTGCTTCATGCACGTACCTAAATAAGAATACGATAAGATCACCATGGAGGAACATGGGTGCGTGTGCATGCATTGCTATTTAACAAAGAAAATGAAACTCAGTTAATAGCAAGAGTTCCTATATGGTGCATATTAGTTTGAATTTAAGAAATGCCTAAATTTTAGAACCAAGAATGGAGGTTATTGACTTATTGGGATGAGAAAAAATTTTTTATAGGATTTTGTATAACAACAAATCAATAACGAATTACTAAAATGGTAATGATGAACACAATTAGCAACCAGAGTCGCATGAAATTGAAAAGTGAGGCAAATAAAAAAGTACAAAATATGGTAGAATACAAGAAGAAGTGCATGACCCAAGGCTATGATGAAATCGAGATTCAAATAAACACCATCTGTCTCAATTTTATCCCCTTCTATACATATTAAATATATTTCTTAGCAAGCATTTATTTGTTTAGTAACCATTTAGTCACACTGTAATAATTTAAAAGTGGAAAACTCTAAAAAAACCAACATGGGGAAGCGATGTTCAATGTAGGACATGGCCACATAGCATTGTTGCACCATAAGTTACGAAATACCGAATCAACGAATCAATAATTATATTTATTCTATCTAACACATGTTCTAACCAAAATTTCCTTTTCCTAGTACAAAAGCAAAAAGGATCAAACAATTACAAATACAACTATGTGAGGAACCGAATCCAATGATTTCAATATATTTCATGGGGGAAAAGAAATTATCATAAATTGTCAATAATACATTCTAACCTTGTCAAAAATTAAAATTATTACAAAAATTAAATTATTACAAAACAATAGTACATTCTAACGTTCTCTCATCTTTTTGTGCTCGTGATCTCACCAAAAAACAATGATGAGCAAATAGAATTGGAATAATTGTCACTAAAACGATGAAATTTCTCACTTATTATTCTAAACGCAATTCGATTTGTTACGATTGCACAAGATGAGCACATAAATTTTAATAATTGTCAATGATTGGAGCTTTGGAGGACTTTAGTGAAACATTCAAAGGTCACTACTCCTTACGAGTGGGTCAATGCAATTCAAAGATAACGAAATAAAACGAAGTGAACAAAGGTCGAATACGTTCGTAACCATTTTGAAAATTCACAGATCACTCATCTCCCTTAGTCCCGACACCCAATTCCTCATCGCCGGCCAACGCATTAGAAATTCTCAAAACCCACAATCGTATACTCTATGCTCGATACGTACCCAAAGCCAATATCCCTCATCTCTGACCCAAATCATACTTTTTGCAATCAATAAGTTATACAGAAAGTCACAATAAAATAATTAATTATCAAAATATTCTCATGATTGAATTTCTGAGTCAGATAAGAAAGAAAAAAATTAAAGGAAGTTTATTCTCATACTATTTGCAATCATTAAGTCACAAATCTTGCAGCAATCGATTATCAAAATAATTGCATATCTGAGCCAAATAAGTAAAAAAACGATTAAATAAAGTTGTTAATAGTACTTTTGAGATAAAAAATGAGTGAGAAATTTCACCTTAGATCGATTGGCTTAGAGTGAAGAAGAAAGAGAATGCCATTTCCAAAAAAAAACTAAAACTCTTCTTCTCAATCAGTTTGTATTCTCAGATCAACAATATAATTATTTATAAAAACGTGAAAGAGTAAAAATCTAGGGAGAAAACTGTGAAGGTTTATTGCCTTTTGAAGGAAAGGTTAAGCCAAGGACAGGTTAGAGAGGATGAAGGGTGCCATCGTGGAAAGCTAGGGTTTTTTTTGGACAGTAGAAGAAACGTAAGGAAATTGCGATTGTGATTTTTTTTTGTTTTTGGATAGAAAGTGTAAAGAGGGTTTGAGACAAAGTGGGAAGTAAAAAGAAAGGAGGGAATAAAAAAAAATTGTCGTCCCAAGAGCTATAGCATTTGATACGGGCTAGTATCAAGCAGTCTCCATTGATAATGTATTTGAGACGGCTAATATCAAACGGTCTTCATTGATGATGTATTTAAGACGGTTAACAATGAGGGTTTTAAAAAGTAATATTTTAAAAGGCAGTTTATTAGATCAGTCTCAAAAAGTGTATTGTTGAGACTAAAATTTTAACAGTCCCAAAAACTTTAGTCTCAAAAGCTAATTTTTTGTAGTGATCTGTAATGATCCTGTGAATTGATCATATCTAAACTACTGCAAGCTGATTACTCCATATCCTTTCCCTCCGTAATTTGTTGCGTGTTTAGCCGCGTAACTCAAGTCACGTGACTTTAATTAATCTCATCCCTTCAATCTCCATTCTCTTATCACATTTTATTTATATTATTGAGTTTCATAAATTATAAAAGTACCCTACATAAATTAAATATAACATAACACGACATTACTACAATATAAAGTACAAATAAGTCCCTGGCAACGCTCCCCCTCAAGATGGTGCAAACATATTTACCTTGTCAAACTTGAAAAACATATTGCGCAACTGTAACAACCTTCATTTTCTCACGTAAAGGTTGGCCAAACACAATATGCCAAAGAGGGGGCTTTTTATCAATTTATATCATACTTAGCATCAAAGCATAAAACAATAATTTAATAGACATAAATGAATTTAACTACAAGTGAATAAATAATCACACATAACTAAACTAATATCTAGAGTATGAATAACTAAATTAATAAAACTCCAACATAGACTAATATCTCAACCGAACTGAAAGGAAATAAATTTTGGCCTTAAGACCTTACAATAATCAAGAATGAAATAATCAAAATTAAAAAAAATCCTAAAATAGTATCAATAACTAAAATCTCTGAAATGGAAGCAATTGCAAGACTGGTCTCTTGACAATCCTGCTATCCTTGCCAAGGCACACTTAGGGGAGAAAACATTTGAATCTTGGGTCAACGCCATAAAATGTGAAAGAATTAACTTACTCATTTTAATGGGGCAAAACTACAACGAATTAATAGTGAGTGTTCCAATCTTCACTCTCATGAATAATATATCTCACCCCTCACCTAAAATTAGTGCTACTCGAATACCCACCCATAAACTGATATGGTTACAGAATAAGTGAAAATGGTAGTGTAAAGATGCATAGTGAGTGTTCCCATCGTCACGCCTTTATCCCACAACTCTTTAAGTTCTTCGATTAATGGTGCTAAGAATATATCAATATCGTCACTGGGAGCCTTCGACCCGAGTATTAACAAAGACAACAATGTGAACTCCTTTATCATATATAGTATCCGAGGGAGACTTAAAGGCGCCAAGAGAACTGGCCAATAACTCTGACTAGTACTTAAATTACCGAAAGGGTTAAATGCATCGATTGAGATTGGAAGACGAACGTTGTGTGGTTCCTTTTCAAATAAATGGTGTTGTGCATTTAAAATTTGTCATATGGGTTAATCAACTAGATGACGCATCATATTCCCACCCACCTCGCATCGAGCGTGTCATGTCATTGCCTCCACTGTCCACTGTACAGTAAAAAAATCATTTTAACCGTGGTCCAAGTGAAAAATACTTCCAAAACTTTTGTGGGACTTGCAAGCACTTGCGATTTTTTTATAGCTTTTTCCTTTCCATTCTCACAAACCACATATCTAGGCTCACTATATATAGGATATTCATCAGTCTCTATGTGCTCCTTGCGATACAATATGTAATCATACTTGTATGCATGAATAGATTTGTATTTCAAACCCAAACCTTTCAAGCTCTTCTTCATGGCAGGATAATTGTCTGGTGACGTGTTCTATTTTAGGAGAATATCTTTAACCCAGTTAAGGATTCCAGCTTCGTTGTTCCCAGACAAACCAAATTTACTCTTCAAATTATGCAAACCAATCATTTCATATAATATCGTGTGATCTTGATCACAATCTTTATACAACATTCTAGCCACATCGTCTTTCAACCATATGTATTCCTGATCTCCAGGAAGTTCAACATCAAAATTTTCATTTAGTTGGCCATAATGCGCATTATCTATATCCATAGGTTGGGGGATTTGACGGTCATGAAGTCTATAAGCATCATCAATTAAGTCGGTCAATGGACGATTTATTGGTGAATCATGTACCACTTCCACTCGTTGGTCTTACATTACGAGGTCGGGTATTGACGATTCTTCTGGAACATAAGGTATATTTTTTTCACCATGGTATGTCCATATTGTATAGTCTTGACAGATTCCCCATTGTATTAAATGCAACTCAACGTATTCCAATGACGTATACTTTTCGTTCATACAACGGGGGCATAGACACGGAATCAATTCACTTTTAATATTTTAAAAGTGTATTTAACAAATTCTTTTACACCATTTACATGATTATTTGAAATTCTATTAGTCTCTCCCATCCACTATTTGTATAGTAGGAAATCCACTATGTCAAATTCTTTGACCAGGTCATGACCAAACTTCGTGGGAACTTTGGCGTGAATTTGGCATCGTGAGGGTCACGACCTGGTCAGGGACTATGTACGTGACCCATGTTGGTCAGAGATTTGATCCGTGACCGTTCCCAAGAGCATTTATGACCACATTGCGTTATGGATATGGTCACGCCAAAAGTTGATGTGGTCACTGATTTGGTCTGTTGTCCCATGGGGGTGACCAATCGCGGGATTTCGTGTAGTGTAATCCTTATAATCGAACCATCCTAAATTTTCTATTCCCTAATTACTCATAAATATCACTTATATCATAAGAATTTTTATATAGATCACAACACACAATGAATAAAGAAGTAATTTGAACTTATAGAAATTAAGCAAGATAATTCTTGCCTTGGATCTTGGATTGTTTCTTGGTTGGTTCTTGGATCCACCATTAAATCTTCCTCTACACTTCTTCCTTCTAGGTGTTCTTACCTCTCTCTCTTGGGATAAGTTCTTAGGGTTATTGGATGTAACTACCAGGGAGTTGCTTTACCCTTAATAAGTGTGATTAGTTTCTAATTCCTGAGTTGGGCATTGGGCCACAACTTCGGACCCCCCAAATGGACCTAAATTCCCAATTAAACTATCCTAATAACCTCCTAACTCAGATATATATACCCCAGAACCATTTCTAAAGGTCTAAAAAGCCCTAACGAGTTCGTAAAACCTCCCAAAGTGCGTACTGGCAATTTTCATTCCGTAAGTATGTTTTTCAATTGTGAAATTACATATGTAATCATTTTTATTCCAAAAATAAAATCCAATTAGAATGTATTAAAACTAGTAAATTCCAATTAACATAATCATAAACAGTAACAAGTTCAATTATTCCTCACCTTAATTAATTCTTTTTTCTGAATTAAATTATTTCCTACTAAATTTTATTTTATTCCAAAAATATGGGGTATTACATTCTCTCCCCCTAATAATGAAATTTCGTCCTAGGAATTTACTGCAACATGAGGTCGTATTTTAATTTGTACCATTTTCTTAAATTATACCTAATTATTCCATACTCATATCCCCTGAGATAAAGAAAAGGCCCATTTATGCCTGCTATAATGTTACTGGGACGCCCATATATTTCACATTACATGCACACACACATGCACCATTATCAAATATTAATGACATGTATACATCCAATCTGTACCATCCACACCAAGTATATATATACAACAAGGTATACCACCACATATGTAAATGTATAAAAAAAATTACCACCTTAGTATCCAACTTCCCTCAACTCCCGACATTTATCAATTTTGTGCGTGGGACGTCTCGCAAGTGAAATCTAAATAAGGAACCCTCCTGATACACTACTAAACGTCTTAGTCAGTTGTTAATATCCGCTGGTCTAAGACTTAGTTTGTACCCATTACCAACAAAAATCTCATCACTCCTAAGGGATACAGTAAATCCCGTTAAATTTACCAGTTCGATAATACCAAGAACATAATGTTCATTTTTACTTATACGATAAGACATCCTCTATCCATTATTAAGTCTGGTAGAGCACTTAATCCTCCAGAAGATCTTAATTCGACACAAACTTATTCATTTATCGGCCTTAGTGCATCAACAAAGCACGCATCTATGATGCACAAGCCACATATACTTGTACAAGTTTTCTAATTTGGTCGTCACCCCTCATATTTCGAAATTACATGGTGACCTTTCTCTTAGGTCGGAACAACTGCACTTGATTTTCACCGAATTCATGAATGATGTAATAAGAAAATAAATCTTTTCCAACCTGAGTACATCACCAATTAATGCTCTCTACTTGAAATTTGTCCGCCTATAACATCTCTCCTAAAAATTCTCACAATCGTATCACTATGCATTTCTCTCTAAAATTTATGAAAATCATCATATTAATTCGAAGTTTTCATCGCTATCCATTTTACTATATAATTATTTCTCGTCACTCATATCCCTAATACAAAAATAAACTCGTCATCAACTAACCTTCCCACATAACCATCCCATAATGTATCCCACCACAAGCATATAGCCGATATCAATACTTCAAACTTGAAAATCTCCCCTCGTAGACAAACTCACATCGTATGCCAAGAATCAAATTTTATCATCATATTCACTATGAGAATCCACCGTAGGGCATCGCAACTACCCAAGAATAATGACTAGAACACCTAAGGAATTTATGGGACCCATCAACCATTAGGCCCTCTCCCAACATAGAAATAAATAATAACAACATAGGGGATGCTCACGTGCCCACCACTATCCAACATCTAGGGGAGAATATCCACATAATCTAGTCGTACATGATAAATCGCAAAGCCACTTCCATATGGAATGAAATATCATGACCAACACCAAATCCTAGTGAACACTAACCCATAATCCACATGGTTGCATCAACAGTTAATCCACTTATAAAGAGATAACTCTCAGCAATACCATCAGGCCCAAACAAGATACATTACCATACAATGTAGAGATACTATTAACATCTTACTTTATTATATCTATACTCCAACATCAACGTCAATAGCCAACCAAACATCATCGCTATCCATATATCTTTGGAGTCCTTGTCGGCTCAACTCGCTATTTCGTAACATCATCTTCCATTTTGCCCTAATTATCTCTAATAGGGGTACTCTTAGCCCTAAATTTATAATGAAAATCCTTAACTGAAACATGCTCTTTCCTTGAATTTCTTGGAACCCACTTGTTTCTAAACCTTTTTTATGACTAATACACGAACAAAACACACGACTATAATAAACATGTAACTCCATCCTCATATAATTATCTAATTCGGTCCTCTCAACTCGAACCAACCAGAAAATTAACGCTCATATTTTCAATTTCCACCCACATAGGTGTATTACAAATGATCTAACTAGTCCCCAATCCCTATTATGTGAGTACACGTTGAACCTACTACTAAGTCCAAACACTCTCATTTTTTCATCATCCTAATCACAAACGGTTTCACCACATAAAATTGCTCCAATCTGAGCATAACACCATTTTAACCATTTAATTATAATTAATCCCCCTTAATGTTTTCATCAAAATACTTATATTCTTCTAAAACACAACAATCCACAGCCTTCTCTCTTATGTGCTCCAAATTTCATAAGGTCATTCTACTAGGCTAAATTTCCATTACACTTCATATTACCATATGTAAAACCCAAAACTCCAATATGCTCCTTAACAACTAAAATCCCTTAATATCTCCAAAAATGGACCCAATCATGAAATATATTTATTAATTTGTACCCCAATGGTCTTTAAGTAGCATCCTTTACCCCCAAACAAGATAATTTCTCATAATAATTTTCACATCTATGATGAACATCCTTGCCCAACCACTCGTTCCACGCCTGACCACTAATTCACAATGGTCCTCATTCTCATGCTTTTCTAATCTTAAATAATCCCGAAGACTTGCTAACACTTAAATAATAGCAAATGATATTAATACACACGTCATCGTGACATCAGATTACAAGATTCTATAATGGGCTCTAGACACATCAAAGAAAGCTCAGCAGAAGACGAAACGGACGCAACACATATCCTAAGGACACTAGAACATGGATGCTTTGATACTAACTATAAGAACCCTCAGTTTCTCACGTAAAGATTGGTCAGACACAATACACCGAACATGAGACTTATTGTCAGTTTATATCATTCTTATCAACAAACCATAAAATAATAATTTAATAGACATAAATGAATTTAACTACAAGTGAATAAATAATCACACACCACTAAATCAACATCCAGAGTATGAATAACTAAATAAATAAAACTGCAATATAGACTTATATCTCAACCCAACTAAAAGGAAATAAACTTCGGGCTTATGCTCTTATAATAATCCATAATGAAATAATCAAAATGAAAAGACAACTTAAGATAGATGTAACACCCCGCGTAATTAAACAAACGAGGTGGCAAGCCACCAAACTACGTCGGGCATCACTAAATAAGTAATCATTCTTAGCATGTGACAGATATGAGATATATTAAATTTCATTCCACAAAATAATAATCAGATTGATCCAATAATAATAACCATTCATGCAATAATAAAATCCATCACCATGTTAATCTCCAAATATAAATCCAAATCCAAATAATATAATCTCAAATAAATGATCCAACTATAAGTATCAGAATAAAAACCATAAACAACTGTGGAATCAATTGAAACACCAAATCTACAATAAAAGTCTCATAATAATGCAACGGAATATAAAATAAATCTTAAAGAACTAAAGCATCTAAAATAAATAAGTCTCCAGATGCACCTAAAAAATATCTCCAATACTTCCGCGCAGCTATTCCAATGTTATATCTGAAATCTTAGTCAATGTAATGGGTCAGAGCCCATGTTATGAATACAAGCTACTCTCCTCAATTAGGGTTCGCGAACCCAAACAGTAACATTATACAGAATAAATATCTTGCATTAAGACTATATCCCTCACTTGGACAAAATGGTCTTGCACACCCTTTCATAGAAAAATCATAAATAATTAAAAAAATCAAAAAAATAAGCGATCATCGCCCACGTGATTGTAACGAAAAAATCTAGCAGAAGGTCTCCCGAACTGGCTCAAAATTGGGTCCAAAGCGGTTTAGTATCCCATTTTTCCCCAAGTGTGCTATTTTCTTATGACGGGATTTTTCTACCCAAAATTTCTCAAACCAAAGATCCTCATAATAAATCAACAACTTAAAACGTGATATGGATAATGTCTCTAAAATATCATAGGGTCATTCTAAATATGTATAAATGTCAAATTCCTTCTAAGATTTGTATAAAATCATCAAGATCTTTCAAGAACCTATGAACTTCAAAGTTTTAGATTTCATCTTACCCTACTCTAATGTTGTTCCAGATTATTTTCAGGGTTCTACAACATATCTTCTACAATTAATCTTCCATTTAAACCACATTAATACGTAGTTAATACAAAGGGTTACGGATCTAAACATGGCTTACACAATTATCATCAATTTCTACACAATTCAAAAGTTCTCTAAATATGAAGTCCCAACACATGATTAAACCTTATTCTAAGCATGGTATCAAAATCAATATAAGATTGGTACAATTTGAATAATAATGACCAAATAATCATTGTCTGAAATTTATAGAGGAGCCTCTTACTCCTCCTCCTAGTGTGGTCCTTCCTCTTCCTCTTGGGTGGTTATGTCTAGGGTTCTTGGATGTAACATCCAATAGGCGGTTTAACTCTAATTAAATAAGGCTAGTTTTCAATTCTCGAGTTGGGCTTTAAGTCCCAACTTTGGACCCCCAAATGAGCCCAAATACATAATCTAATTATCCTGATATCTACCCAACTCGTATATATATATATCGGGATCATTCCTAAGGGTCTAAAATGCCAAAACGAGCCTATAATACCTCTCAAAGTGTATCCCGAATATTTTTATCGAAATAAAAATATATATTTTAATTATGACGTGAATCACTCAAATACTTTTTACTTAAAATAAAATCCCTTCTGATTAGTTCCAAATCATTAAAGTCCAACTCCAAAACTTAAAAATAATAAGGAGTCTAATTAATCACATCCCAAATTAATTAATTTCATCGAATTATTTTAATCATTATTAAATTTTATTTTCTTCCAAAAATACGGGGTATTATAATGCCTTTTGCGAGGCCATTCGAGGGCTGTTCAAGGTGTTTGCCCACAAGCGGCACGTTTTAAAACCTAAGTGTGTTTATTTGTAAATTTTATCCATGTTGTCAAATCGGGATTCCCGCGACTACACAATTAGTTTCTATGAGTTACATTGGTCACGTGTGAGGTGTTCGTGCCCTTACAGGGCCTTTTGCGGGCTGTTCAGGTTTTCGCCCACTAGTGGCACGTTTTACAGCCGAAGTGTTTCCATTTACAAATTTTGATCATGTTCTCGAATCGAGAGTCCCGTGACTATTCAGTATATTTCTATGATTTACGTTAGTCACGTAGCAGGTGTTCATGCATCTTGTGGGGCCATTCGGGGGTCGTTTAAGATTTTCGTCCACTAGTTGCACGTTTTAAAGACTAGGTGTGTCTATTTGTAAATTTGGTCATGTTCTCAAATCGGGAGTTCCATGACTAAGCGGTCGGTTAATACGGGTTACGTTGGTCACGTGCAAGGTGTTTGTACCCCTTGTGGGGCCATTTAAGGCTTGTTTAGGGTTTTTCGCTCACTGGCATCACGTTTTAAAGCCTAAGTGTGCGTATTTCAAATTTTGGCCTTGTTCATAAATTGAGAGTCCCACGACTCCACGGTAAATTGCTACGAGTTACGTTGCTCATGTAGGAGGTATTCATGTCCCTTGCGGCCGATCAAGGTTTTCACCCACTAGCAACGCATTTTAATACCTACGTGTTCCTATTTGCAAATTTTGATCCTATTCTCAAATTGGGAGTCCCGCGACTACACGATTAGTTGCTACGAGTTTTTTTGGTCACATGTGAGGCGTTCGTGCCCCTTGTAGGACAGTTCAGGGGCTATTTAGGGTTTTTGCCCACTTGCGACAAGTTTTAAAGTCTAAGTGTGCCTATTTGCGAATTTTGGTGTTATTTTTTTTTTCGAGAGTCCAGCGACTACACGGTCGGTTGCTACGAGTTATGTTGCTCATGTAGGAGGTTTTCGTGCCCCTTACAGGGCCATTCTAGGGCTGGTCAGGGTTTTCACCCACTAGCGACACGTTTTAAAGCCTAAGTGTTCCTATTTGCAAATTTTGCTCTGATTCTCAAATCGGGAGTCCTGCGACTATACGGTCAGCTGGAACAATTTACGTTGGTTGCGTAGGAGATGTTCATGCCCCTTGCGGGACCGATCAAGGGTTGTTTAATATTTTTCCCACTAGCGTCACATTTTAAAGCCTAAGTGTGCCTATTTAAAAATTTAGGTCCTGTGTCAAACCGGGAGTCCCACAACTACTTAGGCATGTACTACGAATTACGTTGGTAATATGTGAGGTGTTCGTGCCCCTGGCAGGGCCGTTCGGGCCTGTTCAATATTTTCGCCCACTAGCGACACACATTAAAACCTATGTGTGCTTATTTACAAATTTGGGTTCTGTTATCAAATTGGGAGTCATACAATTATGCAGTTGGTTGCAACGACTTACGTTGATCACATTTGAGGTATTCGTGCCCCTTGCAAGGACGTTTGTGGACTGTTCAGGGTTTCGTCGACTAGCGGCACATTTTAAAGCCTAAGTGTGCCTATTTAAATATTTCGTAACCTGTTCTCAAATTGGGTGTTTTGCGACTACGCGGTCAATTGCTATGAGTTATGTTAGTCACATGCGAGGTGTTTATGCCCCTTGGGGGCCGTACGTCGATTGTTCGGGGTTTTTGCCCACTAGCAATACGTTTTAAAGCCTAAGTGTGCCTATTTACAAACTTCAGTCCTGTTCTCAAACCGAGAGTTCTGTGACTACGCGATTGGTTGCTACAAGTTACGTTGGTCATATAGGAGGTGTCTATACCCCTTGAGAGCCGTTCGAGGGTTGTTCAGGGTTTTCGCCCACAAACGGAATATTTTAAAGCCTAAGTGTGCCTATTTGCAAATTTCGGGCATGTTCTCAAATCATGAGTCCCGCGACTATGTGATTGGCTGCTACTAGTTATGTTCATCACGCACGAGGTGTTAGTGTCCCTTTGGGGGACATTCGGGGATTGATCAGGGTTTTTTCCCACTAGAGGCACGTTTTAAAACCTAAGTGCGCCTATTTACAAATTTCGGTCTTGTTCTCAAATAAGGAATGCCGCGACTATACGGCCCGTTGCTAGGGGTTCGTGGTGGTTCAAGCCTAAGTGTACCTATATAGAAATAAAAAATTTAAAAGATAATGCATATCAAGTATATAAAAATGTTAGTTAAAGTAAAGACTACATGGCTCCATCGATACAAATGGGCCATTAAATAGTCTTTTGAGTTAGTGATCGGACCAAATTGACCCTGAAACCCCCCCACATATTCCTATACATGTACATTTATTAATTAGTTTCATTAATAAAATCTTCATAAAATGAAGGAAAATTAATGTACCACATGGGATAAAAATCAACATTACTGATATCCTCAGAATTTGGAAACTCGAAGTTGGTTTTTAGGTTGTTTTGTTCGGAAAATTAAAATTGCCTATCCATTGATGTCCTTGAGTTTGATCAGTGATAATTTTTAGAACAGAACAACCTCTTCACCAACTTAGAGTTTCCAAATTTTGAGGATATCGATATTGTTAATTTTTGTCCCATGTGGGACGTTAATTTTCCTTAATTTTATAAAGATTGTATCATAGAAAATAATCAGTAAATGTACATGTATAGGAACAAGTGGAAATTGAGCCGAGCCAATTTTTTTCCAATCACAAACTTAGGAGACTCTATTCTCAAATCAATCCTCCCATGCAAGGTGTCAATGCCCCTAAACATTCATAAATCAAGTTAAACATCTGCAAATCAAATTAAACATTCGTAAATCAAACTAAACATCCATACATCAAACTGAACATACATAAATCATATTAAACATTCATAAATCAAACTAAACATATATAGATCAAACTAAACATTTATAAATCTAATTAAAGAACTAATGAAGTGTTTATATCATAATAGGATACAAATAAGATTGACAAGAATAAAATAATGTTTTGATACATAATGTTCCTCTAAATCAACTAAAAGATCTTTCAAATTAGAGTTGTCATCAAGAGCTGACTGGAAATTTTTTGGAGCCTTTAATACGTCTTCTTGAGTATTTATACCCTTTGGTGCATGTACAACAAAAGACCAATTGTCATCGTTTATGCATTTTGAGTAAAATACCTTATTACTTTCAAAAAGGCACAATTAAAAGGCTCGTTGACTACGCGATCTTTCCTCTTCATCTTTGATAAGTCTATCATAATAAGTTTGGATTCGGGATAATCACAATAGAATACGTTTTCTGCGAAATCTATGTAATCGAGTTCTAGCATTTGTTGGATTATCCCATAATAGGTTAGCACTGTATCTTTTAGATTTTTACCACTTTTTCTAGTGAAATATGTTGTCAAGGCGGAACTTAAAATTTCATTTTTTTACATCGAAACTTTTCCTTATACGGATATGAAACAAAATCAAAATCGTTGGTGCAAAATTCCTTTAACTCTTTCGCATAAAAATTAGGACCTTTTGCTAGGCGTGCAAGACTTGAAGAGAAGTCGCTATTTTTAAAATCTGTATTTATATAATGAATTTATATTAAGTCATGTTTTTACCACACATGAAGAAATAACTTCACACATAAGCGGTGAAAATTACCTCTTTTGATACTCATGCCCTAAAATCAATTGTATTGAAATTTCTCCTTTGATTTTGGGAAATTTTTTTCTCGTACTTTCTACGGGTACATTTTAGAGTTTAGATAATAATATATAAAATACATATAATCAAACAATAATAATTCAGTAGATACTTACTCTCTCCAATCTTTGACTTCGTCCTGTGATTCAAAAACATAACGAGTTGCTTGCTCGTATTGTAGATTTATGAGTTTCACCTCTTTAGGCTTCCCAAAAGGCAATTCATCCCAAAACTCGCTAGGTTCGTCAATCAATCGTTCTCCATGGAGATTGAACCACCTCACCTTTTGTTCTGGCATATGTTTCCGAGCGTATAACGATGATTCCACAGTGACGTGTTCTTCTGCAATTGACCCTGTAATATATTGTGTATTCTTTACGTAATCTTTAAAGGTTTTCATCAAGTGCTAAAAAGGATACATGACACACCCCAACCCATTTACTTATAATTAAGTTTGAAAGTCAAAGTGAGTCAAACCCGGATTAATTTAACCATACCATAAACATGTGTTTTAATTTCAAAGTCATCCATGTAAATCCATACAACTAAAACTTTTTACAACATTAAGTAGTTATGAATTTGCAAACTTCTTGATGGATAAGTTAGATAAATCACATCATTTACATTTACACAAAATCATTGTTTCACCCATTCTTGGCTAACCCAACCTGACCTCCTAGATTTGGTAGTGACATCGTGTTACCTGAAAAAAATGTGAACATAGGAACCGTGAGCAAAATAACCAAGTGAATGCATCACTACTATACTACTGCATGAATTTAAATGCAATAAATCATGTCCATATAATTATGTATTAACTTATCCAGCCCATTCATAATGAATGACCAACTTTTCTGAATCATGATTCACATTTCACGTCTAAATAGACAATTCTCCCCCATTCCTTGTCGAGGAGTAACCCCTTGTCATTAATAGAAAAATCTCCCCCATTTCGGGTCGGGGAGTAACCTCCTATTTCAGTAAATCGAAATGAATAATTTTATATTCATAACATTATGATCATATTCATAACAGTATACAAATACATCATTCTAGTGAGTACACTCACCTTGGGTTGTCAACTATGTATTTATGTTTCCTTCAAGTGGAGCTGAACTGGGTTGATTAGACCTTACACCTTGGAAACACCTTCAGGATTTTCTTGAAATTTTTTCCTATCTTTTCCTTATAACCCTTTCTTCCTTAACTTCTACTTCTCTTTCCACAAGCTAATAACACTCAAAATTGAACCTAGGGCCTTATTTGTTGAAGAAATAGGTTAGTAAAAGAGTTTTAGGTCGGCAAATGCATGCCTCCTTTCCATCCAATCAAATTAAACCATTTGGCTTACTAAAAGACAATTTACCACCTAAAGGGAATGGACGGATTTGCCCCTTATTCGTAAATTCGGCCTAACTTCTTACTCGGACATTCGTTTGATGCACCGTTTGTTGTGTTACAACCCTAACTCAGATTTTTACAACTATCTAGTTTTCACCTCAAGTCAGTTTTAATGTTATAAGGGTGAAAACTAGTCTTAAACAAGAACATTTCTACCGAAAACTTCAAAATTTTAAATTTGTAACTAATTCAATATTTCATGCTTTATGTAGGTAGGATTAGACTAAACATGATGAATTAACATTATATATACTAATAACATATTATCCATATCACATAAGAGAATCATGATTTAAATATAATATATCATAATTGTATTCGGGTTGTCACAACTCACCCCCCTTAGAAAATTTCGTCCCCAAAATTTAATATAAAGGTCACTTACCAAACAATTGGGGATATTGTTTCTTCATGCTATCCTCCATTTCCCAAGTTTCTTCTTTAACTCCATGGCTCATCCACATAACTTTAAGGGAATAGCTTTATTCCTTAATACTTGATCCTTACGATACATAATTTCCACCGGTTCTTCGATATATGACAAGTCTTCCTTCAGTTCAATAGGTTGTGTTTTCAATTGACGAGATGGATCTGCCAAATACTTACGAAGTATCAATACGTGAAACACATCATGTAAACGGGATAAATCTGAAGGTAAAGCTAATATATATGGTATGGTCCCAATTCTTTCTAGAACTTCATATAGTCCAATGTATCTTGGACTTAGTTTCCCCTTTTTACCAAATCTCATGACGCCTTTCCATGGTGAAATATGTAGGAATACAAAATCTCCCTTCTAAAATTCCAATGGATACTTTCTTTTATCTGCATAAAATTTTTGCCTTCTTTGCGCTATCTTTATCTGTTCCCAAATCATTTTAACCTTTTATGTTGTCATATATATCAATTCAGGACCCAAAAGCTTCATTTCACCTACTTCATCTAAACATAAAGGCATTCTACATCTCCTCCCATATAAAGATTCATACGGAGTCATACCAATGGTGGACTGATAACTATTATTATACGAGAATTCCATTATTGGAGAATAATCATCCCAACTACCTTTGAAGTTAAATACACAAGCTCATAACATGTCTTATAATATTTGAATCGTCCTTTCTGATTGTCCATCGATTTGTGGATGAAATGCAGTGCTGAACTTCAAACTTGTGCCCATGGCATTTTGTAGATGAGGCCAAAACTTAGAAGTGAACGTTGGATCTCTATCTTATATAATTGACACTGGTGCCCCATGTAAACAGGTAATCTCATTAACGCACATACGTGCATACTTTTCAACGGTGTAGGTGGTCTTAACTGGAAGAAAATGGGCTAACTTTGTCAATCCGTCTACAATCACCCAAATAGAATCATGCCCCTTTGGTGAACAGGGTAATCATGTAACAAATTCCATCGTTATATGTTCCCACTTCCATTACAGAATAGGCAGTGACTGTAATAATCCCGCCGACTTTTGATGTTCTACCTTTACTTACTGGCATACTAAACATTTATCTACGAACTCTGCAATCTCACGTTTTATATTGTTCCACCAGTAATACTCTTTCAAATCTCTGTACATTTTGGTACCTCCCAGATGCATAGAGTAAATAGAACTATGTGCCTCTTCTAATATATCCTTCTTTAAGGGTGGATCATTCGGTACACAAATCCTGTTTTTATAACACAACGATTCATCATTCTTAATCTCAAAGTCACTCTCTTTATCATCCAGGACATATCGTTTCTTTTTCTCAAGGAATGGATCATTGATCTGCAAATTTCTTATGTGTTCTGCCAATAAAGGTCTCACTATGATATTTGCTAATAAGCCTACCCTTTTTGAAAACCTTAATTCAATACCCATCGATGCCAAGTCAAGGATATTTCCCACATGTGCACACTATATGCAACCTAGAACCCCCGATGATTTTCGACTCAAAGCATTTGCTACTACATTGTCCTTACCAGGATGATGATGAATGGTATAGTCATAGTCTTTAATTAGCTCTATCCAACGCCTCGGTCTCAAATTCATTTCTTTTGTGTAAACAAGTATTTCAAGCTTTAATGATCCGTATATATCTCACAAGTTTCTCCATACAAGTAATGTCTCCATAACTTCAGAACAAAAACAATAGTTGCTAATCCAAATCATGCGTAGGGTAGTTTCGTTCATGTGTCTTTAATTATCTGGAAGCATATGCTATTACCTATAATACCCCGTATTTTTGTGGCTTTTAAATTTAGGGATGTATTAAATTTAATTGAGATAAATTAATTTAATATTAATTCAGAAAATTGTTTATTATTTACTAGCGTGACGAGAGTTAGTAATTATTGGAAATTGTCGAATATTACTAAATGAGTAAAGTAATGTATAAGATTGATTTTCTAAAAATTATCACGAGTAAATAAAATGGATATTATGAAAATTTAAGTCGGGACGCAACTGTGTCGTGTCAGGACTAAATTATGATTATTAAAAGTGAATAAATTATAAGTCACTCATATGGTCGTATTGAGTACACCAATGTATTCGGAAGGGTTGAGCTGGTCAAAATAATGTACCCGGGGGTTTAGTTTGGGTCTCGGGACGTTTTTAGGCCTAATTAGCATCCCGAAGGGTGTTTTGGACATTTCATATTTTTGGGTAATTAAACCCACGAATTTACCAAGGATATATCAGATGTTAGGGGTTGTAGTCTAGGGTTAACATACGCAAAACCAAAGAACGGCCATTGGAGAAGAAGTGGAAAAGATTTCCAAGGAGTTCTAGGCCAAAAACTCCGCCATTTGCACCGTCGTCACCGCCAAATTGTAGATCGCACGACGAGGAACACAACCACACCACTTTCTTCCACAAATCAGAAACAAAATTTCCAGGAAAGTATCTATCTTGCTGATTTCTAGATAATGTTCCTTCCATGTTAGTCTAGGAATGATAGTCATATGTTTTAATTGAAGAATTATATGTTTTAAAAGAAACCTCTACATTATTCTTCGCCTCTATTTGCATGTGTTTTTTGTTACTACAGTTCGAGAGTGATTCTGAACTAGTATTTCCCTTAGTTTGTGTGATACAGGGACTTGATACCAGAGTATGTGTAATACCCCGTATTTTTATGCTATATTAATTTGGGGATTTATTAAATTTAATGTGAGTGAATTATTTAATAAAAATCCGGAAATTAATTACGCTATAATTATTTACGTGACGAGAGTTAGTAATTATTGGAAATTTGTTGAATATTACTAATGAGAAAAGTAATATATAATATTGGTTATATTAAATGTCATGAGTGAGTTAAATGACAATTTTGGAAATTTGAGTCGGGACGCGCCCGTGTCGCGTCGGGACTAATTATTGATAAATAAAAGTGAATATTTTATAAGTTGTTCGTATGGTCATTTTGAGTGCGCCAACGCATCCGGAAGGGTCGAGATAGTCAAAAAAGTGTACCCGGGGGTTTAGTTTGGGTCTCGGGGCATTTTTAGGCCTAATTGGTACCCCGGGAGGGCATTTTGGACATTTCACAATTATGGGTAATTAAACCCACGAAAATCAGAAACCTATATCAGCCATTTAGGTTAGTCATCTAGAGTTAGAAAACTCAAACACAAGTGACGGCCATAGGAGAGGGAAGAAGAAAGCTTCCAAGGCAATCCAAGGCCCCAAAAGTCATCCGTTTGCACCACAACCACCACCAACGCGTAGATCGCGCAACAGGCTACGCAACCACACCCAAAACATCTGCAGATCAGAACATTGAATTCCCAGGCAAGTGTTTATCTTGCTATTTTCGTTGGTGAAATTTTCATATTAGTTTAGGAATGATTAGGGATGAAATATATGGAAGAAAACCCAAATTTGTGATAGGAATTTGCATGTAGTAAAGACTTGAATCTTATTCTGGAAGTCTCTTGTGATGTAGAAAGATAACCCACGAAATTTTGGTGTAAATAAGAAAGAAACTCTGGGATAAAATAGATTAGAATCAAGAGTTAGAGATTTTTAGGGTTCTTGAGTTTTAAATGAATTATGGCATGATTAATCCATGTTTAGTGATGTAAATTGACATGTTTTACGTTGAAAATACCTGATATGATGATATAAGGTTAGTAGTATCAATTCTGGGATGATTGGGATTAGCAAATATGGATTTGGTGTAAATTTTGTGATGAAACCCGTAACTGCAATTCTGCAGATTTCGCAGACCTGCTTGATCGATCGATCGAGCCCAGAGCTTCGATCGATCGAAGGTTCGATCGATCGAAGGTTCGATCGATCGAGCCCCAGACCTCGATCGATCGACCCCTCCTCGCATACTCCTATTTCCCTTTTAAATGAGTTAAATTCAATTTATTGTGAGATAATTCTTGGGCACCTTAATAAAATGTTTTGGGAGATAGGGGAGACCAGTAGGACATGTGAATAGATTTTGGGACCCTTGATGTCGGGCAAAGATGGTGTTTTGGGATAACTACATAAGGGTCGGTAAATTTATGATTTAAAGAGAGAGACACGTAAGAGAGTTACTTTGGGACAAATGTGTATACCTACTGAATTTTATAATTGGGAGGATAGAATCCATGAAGCGTTATGTAGTAAGTGGAAAAGTTCCTCAAATTAAAGTAAGATATGAATGGTTATACGCGACAACTATATAATGTGAAATAAATGCGAATAACGTAATTATGGGAATTAAGAATTTACCCATTATTGATATGGTAATATTAGTATAGTTATATGATTGTGTATGCATATACTATCTATGTGTGAAAATCATGCCCACCCTACTTGCTATCCCTGAGGTTTCCGCGCTGGGACAGTCTTATCTCGATGGGACCTTTATGGGGGATATTGACTTGTAGCCTAGAAGATAGATATCCTTGGTACAGGCTATTGGAATGACAGTTCAGACGGTCCTAAGAGATGCGGGTATGTACTTTCCTCTTAGAGACTTGGAATCTATGCTTCGCCTCATATTGTTTGTGTATAGGTATCCTTGGTACAGGCTATCGCAGTGATAGTTCAGACGGTCCTAAGAGACTTGGAACCTATACTTCGCCTCAATATTGTTTGAGTATTTGTTAATACAATTCGAGAGTGATTCCGAAATTGTATTCCCCTTAATGTGAGTGATATGGGGTTTGGATAGTAGAGTATGCCCCCACCATAGTTATTATTTGGGGTGCTGTTATGATATATATATTTTCGAGTAGTTAATATATATATATATGAAATTTTGAAATCTGGAACTGCCTACTGTGATTTGATATGTAGGACATGGTTGATGACTCAAATTGTAAACACTGGTTTTGAGAAAGTATAATATGAAATTTGAAAACTTTATTGATTAATAAAGTCAAAAATGAGAACTTTGGTTACTAATTGAAATATTCTTTTCAAACAATGGAATCGTTAAATTTTGAATCTTACGAGTAATCTAAGATAAATTAAATCATTGGGAAGATTAGTGCGATAAATGATAAGACAACCCGTTGGGAAGGTTAGTGCGATAGGTGTGCACATTAGAAGAGAGGTGAGAATTTCTCAAGAGAGTGTCGTACTAATATGTTGTTGCATTGGCCTGTATCAATTTAAATACATGCTAAACGTATTTTAAATCAAACACACTATCGGGCTCTGACCCGTTGCTTTTTCTCTTCTCTCTCTTGTATATATATGTATGTATTACAGGTGCCCAGCCACAGGGGCGTCTTGCTTAGGATCCCTTGAAAAGAACGTGCTGCAGCTTAGGTGGGAGTTGCAGGCCACTTGCTTAGACGACTTCGTTTACTTGATTCCACACCTATCATACTCATTTATTGGGCATGTGTCGCCCTTTCCACTATTTATATGTTTATTTGGGACATTTGTATTTCAGTTATTCCTAGTACTGTTACTATGGGGTTTATTTCAGTATGGATGTTTTACTTTAAGTTTTAAATGTTGGGACTTTGAATGTTGAATGTTTAAAGTATTTGGATTATGTTCCAGGTTAATTGTTGTATGATTATTACTTATTAAAATGTTGTTACTAATTAAATAAAATGATTTTTCCATTAAAAATAAAATTGGTCCGTAATGTTGAAAAACGGTTTTGACACTTAGCTTAATTAATTAGGGTGTTAATTTGGAAAATTTTATTTTCACGACAATGATGCTAAGAATGAACCAACTGTTCACCTTGATTTTAATTTAATAAAGGAGTGATCGCCCGGTATTTAATTAGGCGGGGTGTCACAGTATGCCAGCCCCATAGATCTTTTTGTGGGGTGCCGTTAGTATATATATTATATGTGTGACTAATATATAGACGTATATTTATATAGGATCTTTCTATTGTGCGTATAAGTAGATAAGTAATGAATAAATGCTTCAACTTTATTATAAGTGTTCGGGAACTTTATAACGGTAATGAGTTGTTTTAAATAACGTAAGAAATCTTGAAGAGAATGATTTCCTAAAGTAAATATCATAACCTCGTTTTTCACATGACAAAACCTTATGGAGAATAAGATAGAGAAATTGATGAGATTTATTATTACAGTAGGCGTGCACACTAGATGAGAGGTAAGAATTCTCAAGAGAGTGTCGCATACTAACATGGTTGTTGCATTAGCAGGTAAGCATTTTAAATACTTGTTAAACTAATTTTGAACTGTTTTACACTCGGGCTCTGACCCGTTTCATGTTATCTCTTTTCTCTTATGTGTGTGTGTGTGTGTGTGTGTGTGTGTGCGTATATATATATATATATATTTCAGGTGCCCAGCCACAGGGGCGTCTTGCGTAGATTCTTTGGACCGGACGCGCTGCAGCTTATGTGGGAGTTGCAGGACATTGCTTAGACGACCTCGATGTTTGAATCTACTCTCATTCTAGTTCTGATTAGTTAGGGCATGTGTCGCCCGTTTCTTTTTTCTGTTGGATTTGTCAGAGATTATGTTCGTTTATCTTTAGCATTTTTACTCTTTGAGATTTAATTACTGTCAGGATGGTTTTCCTTTATAGTTTTAAAGTTGGTATTGGATTATCTGAATGATTAAATTCACGGGTGTTTATTTTCAGCCTTAATAATTGTGTGAATCTTAAACTGTTACTTATTAAACAATTTCATAATTAGATTTAATAAATGGAAATAATTTTTTAAATGGTTTTGACACTTAGCTTAATTATTTAGGGTGTTTAAATTGGAAAGTTTATTTTGCGACAGTGATGCTAAGAATGAACCAACCGTTCACCTTGATTATAATATAATAAAGGACTAATCACCCGGTATTTAATTAGGCGGGGTGTTACAGGTGGTATCAGAACATCCGGTTCTAGTGTCCTTTAGGATCTATGCGGCTTCTTATGCTTCCAGCGTTACTTTGTTTGATTTAGAGCCCTAATATTAGGAATATTGTATTCATCTTTATGCGTTGGGAATTCGTGCTTCTGCGATTTGTTTATGTGAATGATGAACTCGTCCAGATTATTTAAAATTTTAGATGGATCGTCAAGAAGAACAATCTAATGTTGTTGGAAGAGTCAATGAGCAAAGTCATCTCACACCTCAGGTGTCTCCATGGAGATTATCAACAGCCGAGTTAACAGGTATTGTGGCCCAGGAAATTACCACCGCGGTCTTACAGTATCAAGAATGCAGCACACAACTTATAGGAAGCAAAAGAACTAGAGTGTATTCTCAATCTATCATGACTAGAAATAACAAATGTGCGAAGACACTAAAATCGCAAAAATGAGCTCATCAAGACTGTACAAGCCACGAAGGTAACAAATTTTACAGGGAAACTCAAAGGCGTCAGGGCCAACAAAGTCAGGATCAGAGTGAAGTCACAAAGAGGTGTTTTAAATGTGGAATGGACGGTCATGAACATCAAACTTGTCAGAATCAGACTGGAAAGGAACTCCGACTCGACCAACGAGAACTTTCAGGACTTTGCTATAAATGTGAACAAACAGGTCACAAGTGGAGGGACTGCCCTCAACTAGATGTCGTTTTTCATCAGGACACTCAAGAAGGCCAATAAGGCCAAGTAAAATGTGGAACCGGACAACTAGACCAAAATCAACAGAGTAGTAAAATGAAACAGTTTAGAGGTAGATACTTCAATTGCAACAGGGTGGGTCACCGGAGGCAGGGTTGCCCAGATAAGGGTAAGATACCCCAGCAGCAAGGGCAAAAACAATACGAATGTGTGTACGACGTACAGCATACTGATATTCGACAACCATCTTCGGCCATTGATGGTACGTTCCTTTCTTCTAATATTATGGGACACATTTTATTCAATACTGGGGCGTCACACTGTTTCATAAATACCCACATTACACGGACCTTAGGATTTTTAGACTTTAATGAGAGTATGGTGTCGTTCGTAGGCTCATCATTTATAATGAGTCTTTAAGTCTCTTTATACGTTGGGGTGTAAGTATATAGTTTGGTAGATTGATTTTTACCTGCAATTAAACTAGTTTAGTGTTACATGAGCAAGGTGTCGTTATTGGCATGGATTGGCTCGCTGCGTACAGAGCCATGATAAATTGTTTCGATAGGAGTAATATCTTTGCCATTGCAGGACAGGAGATGTTTTAGTAGCGATGCCTCGCCCAGAGGGAGGGTCTTCCACCTATTTGTATTACATAGGAGAGGATACCTCTAAGGATATTGTGATTATCCTGTATTTGATTCTAGTCGTTCGTGAGATTCGAAATACATTTGGCAAAGTAGAATTATGAGTTTTATCCTCAGAGGATGAAGTGTGTTTTATGGGACACGAACGAGTCACCATATTTTGTTCATTGTTAGATTAGCATGTGAGACGAGTCTAGCGAGTATAACTATAAACTTCATTATTCTGAGAACACTTTTCTAGTGTAGCGGGATTATCTTTATGGAAGTTAATTGTGTTAGTGATGTGATATACGAGTAAGATATTACATTGGTTACAATTTTATAGAAATGGCTAGTATGATAGCAGGCAGTTATTGCAAAGCTATCGGAGTAGTTACCTTAGTGCCGCATGTTTTGTCTAGCGAGACCTCACCTGCGAGAGGGTCGAACTCACACTTATATTATCTATTTTAGAGACTTCGGAATGAATTGTGGACTCGAGATACTCGATCCCGGTATGTGTAGGGACTTTGTTGTTATGATTCAGTATATATTAGATTTACAGATGAGTGAAAATATTTAACTCATTATTATGTTTGGCTCTCAAGACTTGGTGCTAGGAAGAGTGTATTGTTATATCTATCCTTTAAAATGTGGGAGTTAATAGTTAGACTCGTGTTTGGGGATAGAATTTTAAGAGTCCTGATTGTATGTATTCGAGATTTATGGAATGTGATTACCACCAATACTGAAAAATAGTGCAATCGGCGAAATGTTCATTGTTAATTGTAATTACTGGAGGAGATATACCTTTTCTGTCAAGAGACGGAATAAAGGGGTACATGCTATGGACGTACGGCCTAACGGATTTTGATAACTGACAATGCTAGGTAGTAGTGTATCGGGGGGTTCCTTGTTTGGATTTCACTTTGCGAGACATCCCACGCATGAAACTTAGCGTAATGTTGGAAATAGGGAGATGTTTGGTCATTAGTCCATAAGTTCGGTACCTCAATCGTACTAGGAGCAGGTAATTATTTCTGTAAGTTGGAAGTTAAATTATGATTTAAGGCCAGTGGAGCCGGTTGTGTGGTGAGAAAGCATTGAAAGTTTTGTTTTATCACCACGAGTTTAGGGGTGGAACAATGATAAGGAGGATTTAAAATTTCAACTTCTAGTGTGATTGAGAGTACCCACGTGTTGTAATCGCGTTCAGAACACAAGGGAAATAAAGATTTGGGATGACTTTTGTGTGGATTATTTGGGAAGAATTTTTAATACAAGATAGAAGATTTGTATTTATTTTGATGTATAGAGCATTAATGAGTTATTTTAGTTATTGTATTCATTCGAGAGAATTGTTTTACTTATCTGAAGAGATTTGAGATTAGCGGTTCCTCCTTTAATTGTTATGAGATTTAAACACTCTATTCCTTTTATTTTTATTGGATTTGGGTAATTTTATCGACGAGTAGCGCGCCGTTAGCTCTCCCCGTGCAGTTTGGGTGTTACAAAATGTGGTTATCCTGGTTAGTTGAAGTTAGAATCGTTCGAGTTGAAGGGACTTGGAAATAGACGTGTGGAATTTATGTTTATGGGACTAGCATAATAAGGTGGAAGTGGTAAAGTGGATTAAGTATCGCATGAATAACGATAATCCATATATACGTGTGCGACTAGAGTAGCACACCCGAACTTGGTTAGGAGGCTGTGGGAAGCCATTTAAAAAGGGGTATTCCTTGATAAGGGTAGAATTTAATTATTATGGAGAACACTCGGAGGAGAGTTGTAATTGTTCAAATGTGAGAATGACTAGCGCATACAAACAGTAATGATGTTAGTATGGTATAAAGAGTCCCAAAGTGACATCGTGGAGAAAAGTGCACGGGTCGTAACTTTCGGTATACGCCAAGGAAAGAAGGGGAGTATTAAGTGCCACTTAATGTGAGACATTTCAAGTAAAAGTCGATGTTTAGTAGGACATAGTGAGTAGTCTCTGCATGCACCACTCATAGATAGAGATCGGTTGGAATAAGAGGATCAACCAGAGAAATTGTGGGGCTATCGACAATTTCTGTAATGGAGGAGGTCGGTAAAGTCAGTAAAGTTTATTGGATGGGTTGCCATCCTCAAGATGAAATCAAGGGTCCGTTCGAACATGTGGGACAAGTCTCCCAAGAGGGAAGTGATTGATATTCCTTTGGGGTGATTTACAGTATTAACTAGTGTGCCCTGGTTTTCCTTTGAAAGGAGGGATCGCCTCAGGTACGTGGTCATACACGATAGTATTTTCTGGATCGGGATGAGATTTTTTTTTAAATCTTACCTTCAATATGGGATTTCAGGAAGCAGCGGGGGTAACATTTCGATTTGAGTAGGATGTATCACCCATAGCCGGGGAATAGGCGCACGATGATTAACGATTAGTGGAGCCGCGTGAAAGAAATTTTGGATTCATTGTGATCGTTTCACTTCCGTAACGGTTATAACTTGCAAGTGGAGTATAGTACGGTAATTGGGGGATGATATTACCTAATGGTAGGGTTCCGTGGGAGCACGCGTACCTATTTATTGTGAGCAGGATGCTTATTGAGGTTTTGATGGGGGAAAAACGTTAGCTTTCTCACTCTGAATGTTAAGAGATGGGCGGATAATCAAAATTTTGGATTGGTTCAGTTAGAGTCTGATGACTATGGTAAAATTCCACGATTGTTTTAGGCGAATAAGAATGGTCAGATGTTTGTATGGTTTCTCTCATAATGGGAGTTTTGTGTTTAGAAATCCGAGTAGTTGTCAAGTAGTGAGGTGCGGCCTCCCAATGATATTGAAATCATGGGAATTAATAATATATAGGCATGTCTTATGAGAATGATGTCGGATAGGAGCACTATGTGAAGTGTTTTTAATGAGAATGTTAAACAAGCTTGTTGTGAGGAGGGGGCTATAGTAATTGAACGCCTTGCTATGTAGATAGTTTGCGTACTGATAAGGTATCCAGATTTATTTTACAAGGTAGGCCTTATTTTCTGAATTTCGGGACGAAATTTCATTATTAGGGGGGGGAAGTATGTAATACCTCGTATTTTTGTGGCTTTTAAATTTAGGGATGTATTAAATTTAATTGAGATAAATTAATTTAATATTAATTCGGAAAATTGTTTATTATTTACTAGCGTGATGAGAGTTAGTAATTATTGGAAATTGTTGAATATTACTAAATGAGTAAAGTAATGTATAAGATTGATTTTATAAAAATTGTCACGAGTGAATAAAATGACAATATGGAAATTTAAGTCGGGACGTGCATGTGTCCTATCAGGACTAAATTATGATTATTAAAAGTGAATAAATTATAAGTCACTCGTATGGTCATTTTGAGTGCTCCAATGTGTCCGAAAGGGTTGAGATAGTCAAAATAATGTACTCGGGGGTTTAGTTTGGGTCTCGGGATGTTTTTAGGCCTAATTAGCATCCCGGGAGGGTATTTTGGGGATTTCATATTTTTGGGTAATTAAACCCATGAATTTACCAAGGATACATCAGATGTTAGGGGCTGTCATCTAGGGTTAACATAAGAAAAACCAAAGAACGACCATTGGAGAAGAAGTGGAGAATCTTTCCAAGGAGTTCTAGGCCAAAAACTCCGCCGTTTGCACTGCCGTCACCATCAAATTGTAAATCACGCGACGAGGAACACAACCACACAACTTTCTTCCACAAATCAGAAACAAAATTTCCAGGCAAGTATATATCTTTCTGATTTCTAGATAATGTTCCTTCCATGTTAGTTTAGGAATGAAAATCATATGTTTTAATTGAAGAATTATACGTTTTAAAAGAAAACTCGTATGTATTGTAGGGAGAATCTATGTAGCCTGAATTTTTATCATATGTAGAGATTTTATCATGAAACTGGAAATAATATTGATGAACGAATTGGGGTTGGTTAGGTTCTTTAATTGAAAATTTGGAAACTAGGGTTCTTATGAATTAATTTGGGGATTTCATGTAATCTTAATGATTCTGGACGAATTAATGATTCTAGGAGGTTATGAATGATATATAACCTTGTTATTATCGATTGGGATTGAAGATGAGATGTTGGGGATTAAACTGTAGATGTTTTTAAGCTTAAAAATGGTGAAGAATGAGGTTGCCAAAGGTTGAAGACGAAATAGTCCAGTTCGCGCGTAGTCGCTCGAAGTCATTCGAGCGAGATGCCAATGTCGCACAAAGTCATTCAAGCGAGGTGCTAATGTCGCGCGAAGTCGTTCGAGCGAGATCCATTCTGGTTCGGGCTAAATTTCTAATTTTTAGGGAATTTCCTATTTTACCCTATTTTAGTAAACGGTTAATTTGAGTGAGGAAAACTAGTATCCGAGGAACCCAGAAGAGTGAAAAATTATTGGAAGTTGTTTAGGTGTAATGATTCAAACATTGGGGACGGTGAATTTACCCAGAAGATCACGAGCGTGTGATAATCGTAATTAGGATTTATACCATAAGGTAAGCGAGAGTATACCTACTGAGACGATACTTAATGAGATGGAATACTTCGAGATGAGAAGTAAGTATAAAATAAATTATACATGAGAATAAAAAGGGACGAGTTCGTTATGCGAGATACTCAAGTAAAATGTGATAATTATAATTATGGGTCATGGGTGAACCTAATTTGGAAAATGTGAATAATTATATATATGACCGTGCGACTGTGCATATATTATGTATCTGTGTAAAAATCATACCCGGGCTACTTTCTATCACGAGGGGGTTTCGCGCCGGGACAGTGTTATCTCGATTGGGCCATTATGAGGGATATTGACTCGTACCCTAGAAGATAGTATTCCTCAATACAGACTATTTGAAAATGATAGTCAGATGTTCTATGAGACGTGAGGGTATGTGCTGACCTCTTAGAACCTGGAACTATTCTTCACCTCCATTTGTATGTGTTTTGTGTTAATACAGTTTGAGAGTGATTGTGAACTAGTATTTCCCTTAGTTTGTGTGATACGGGGACTTGATAGCAGAGTATGCCAGCACCATAGATCTTATGTGGGGTTCCGTTAGTATATATATTATATGTGCGACTAATATATATACGTATATTTATATGGGAACTTTCTACTGTGTGTATAAGTAGATAAGTAATGAATAAATGCTTCAACTTTATTATAAGTGTTCGGGAACTTTATAACGGTAATGAGTTGTTTTAAATAACGTAAGAAATCGTGAAGAGAATGATTTCCAAAAGTAAATATCATAACCTCGCTTTTCATATTATAAAACCTTATGGAGAATAAGATAGAGAAATCGATGAGATTTATTAGTACGGTAGGCGTGCACACTAGATGAGAGGTGAAAATTCTCAAGAGAGTGTCGCATACTAGCATGGTTGTTGCATTAGCAGGTAAGCATTTTGAATACATGCTAAACTAATTTTAAAATCTTTTACACTCGGGCTCTGACCCGTTTCCTGTTATCTCTTTTCTCTTGTGTATATATATATATATATATATATATATATATATATATATATATATATATATATATATATATATATATATATATATATATATGTATGTATATATTTCAGGTGCCCAACCACAGGGGTGTCTTGCGTAGATTCTTTAGACCGGACGCACTGCAGCTTATTTGGGAGTTACAGGAGATTACTTAGACGACTTCGATGTTGAATCTACTCTCATTCTATTTCTGATTAGTTAGGGAATGTGTCGCCCGTTTCCTTATTCAGTTGGATTTGTCAGAGATTATATTCATTTATGTTTAGAAATTTTACTCTTTGAGATTTAATTACTGTCAGGATGGTTTTCCTTTGTAGTTTTAAAGTTGGTATTGGATTATCTGAATGATTAAATTCATGGGTGTTTATTTCCAGCCTTAATAATTTTGTGAATCTTAAACAGTTACTTATTAAAGAATTTCATAATTGGATTTAATAAATGGAAATAATGTTTAAATGGTTTTGACACTTAGCTTAATTATTTAGGGTGTTTAGATTGGAAGGTTTATTTTGCGGCAGTGATGCTAAGAATGAACCAACCGTTCACCTTGATTATAATATAATAAAGGACTGATCACCTGGTATTTAATTAGACGGGGTGTTACATTGCCTTCCTATTCTGCATAAGAACACATCCTAACCCCTCAAATGAAGAATCTGTATAAATTACGAAAGACTCATTCCCACATGGAATAGTAAGTATAGGAGTTGAAACTAACCGCTTCTTTAATTCTTTAAAACTCCTTTCGCATTCTTCATCCCACACAAACTTCACTTCTTCACGGGTCAACTTTATCAATGGTAACGCTATTGCTGATAATCCCTTAATGAATCTGCGATAGTAACCTGCCAATCCGAGGAAATTCCTAATTTCTGTCACATTCTTAGGACTCTCCCATTCATAAATTACTTCCACCTTCTTTGGATCAACATATATCCCATTTTTAGAGACAACATGCCCTAAAAACACAATTTCCTTCAACCAAGACTCGCACTTGCAGAATTTAGCAAATAATTTCTTCTCCCTCAAAATCTGCAATACAAGTCTTAAATGTTTCTCATGTTCCTCCATGATACACGAGTAAATCAACACATCGTCTATGAATACAATCATAAATGAATCAATGAAAGGGTGGAATACCCGGTTCATCAAGTTCATAAAAACTGCTAGAGGATTAGTCAATCTAATGGCATCACCAAAAAATCATAGTGCCCATATCGAATCCAAAAAGTTGTTTTGGAAATATCACTATCCTTCACTTTCAGTTGGTGGTAACCCGATCTCAAATCAATCTTAAAAAATACTGTGTCCCCTTGTAATTGATCAAACAAATCATCGATATGAGGTAGAGGGTACTTGTTTATAATGGTCACCTTATTCAATTGTCAATAATCAATACATAATCGCATTGTCCCGTCTTTCTTTTTCACATATAACACTGGGGCTCCCCATGGTGAAACACTAGGCCTAATGAAACCTCTACTTATCAGATCTTGTAATCGCACTTTCAATTCTTTCAGCTCTATCGGTGACATTCTATATGAAGCAAGGGAAATTGGACCAGTACCTAGAATTAATTCAATGGAAAACTCTACTTCCCTATCGGGTGGCAATCCTGGCAATTCCTCTAGGAAGACATCAGAAAATTCTCTAACCATTGGTATATCTTGAATTTTAAATGTCTCTTTACTAGTATCAACAACATAAGATAAATACCTTATACAACCTTTATTCAACAATATCCTGCTCTTAATTGCTGATATAAGACAATTAGGAACAACGTTCCTTTCCCCTGTAAACTGGAACTCAGGTTTACCAAGCAGATGAAATGTAACTTCTTTTCGAAAATAATCAATGGAAGCATGATATGATGATAACCATTCCATCCCCAATATAATATCAAAATCCCGAATGGCCAACGGTATCGAATCAACATATAAATCTTATTCCCCTATTCGTAAGACACAATCTTTATAAACATGCTCAGCCAGAATTACACTTTCTACTGGGGTAGAATTATATAAGGCACAATTGAGAAATGAATATTGACTACCCAAATATGAAACAATATGTAATGCCATAAATTAATGCGTACATCTAGGATCAATGAGTGCGTATAAATCTTTGATTGTAATAGAAAGTTTACCTGTAACCACTTCCGGTGTAGCACGGACATCCTGTAGCGTCATCGCAAACACTCTTCCTCCTGCTCTCAATCCAGTTACCTGTTTTGTACCTCTTCCCCTAGTTTCACTGCTTGGAGAGGATCCTTTATGAGTCCCCACACTACTAGCTGAAACTGCTATTGATAACATAGGGCAATTCTCTCTCAGATGGCCCTTCTGATGACAGTTAAAACATTTTATATTCAGTAACTTTGGGTAATTTCTCTTTATATGACCCGATGTCCCATAAAAGAAACAAACATTTGGATCTCCTTGTGCTGAAACTCCCGAACCTCTCCCACCACTAGCTTCATCCTTTTGCAAACTTCTTCCACATCTACCATGTTGGAATTTTTGCCCTCCAAACCTTAAATATTCGGTATCGCTACCCTTTTGATAGTTTGGATCGCATCTACTTTTCTTTGCGCTTCGTTCTCATTTTCCTCTTGCTTCATTCACATCCTTTTCTACCAACATGCCTTTGTTCACCAAGGCTGAATAATTAACGGTCTCTAAAGCCGACAATCATGATTTAATAACTAACTTTAGTCCATCGAGAAATCGATTGCACATATCTTCCTCATTCCGTATAAACCTCGAAGCAAACCGAGATAAGCCTGTAAGCTTAGCATCGTATTCTCTAATTGTCATGCTTCCCTGATTCAACATGAAATGTTCTTTCTCCTTTTGTTTTCGATACATTGGGGGAAAATACTTATCATACAAAGTTTTGACAAAAGCATCCCATGAGATCACATTCCCACCTCTTGGAGTAAGCAACAAATGTTTTGTGGCATCCCACCAATACTTAGCTTCTCCTTTTAGCATATACGTCGCTAGGGTCACTCGTTGATTTTCAGGCATTCTCATTACCCCAAAAATAAGTTCAATCTCTTTAACCCATACTTTTGCCTCTTCTGGATCAACTGCTCCTTCAAATGAGGGTGGATTCATTTTAATAAATTTCTCGTGTGAAGTACTCCTTTCCTCCCGGTGTATCACCTCCTTAGCCCTGGCCAATGCTTGTGCCTCCAGTTGCCTGGTCTGTTGTTCTTCCATCTGAGCCATAAATCTAGCTTGCTTCTCTTCCATTAAAGTCATAGCACGTGTAATTTTTTTACATGTCTATCAGTTGATCCGAGCCAGGTTCTACATTTCCATGAAGAGGTTGCTCAACCACCACCATTTGAAGCTTTATCTTTTATTCCCACATTCTCATTCCCTCCTTCCATTCTTTTATATCAGAAATGGATCAAAGATATAACAACATACATATATACATATATTTACTAACATAATCGTTAGTATCAAACAAAACACATTTTTAACATTCACTGTCAAATTTAGACTCGTATCCCTTCAGAACCTCTAAAACCTAGGCTCTGATACCAAAAGCTGACACACCCCAACACAGTTACTTAAAATTAAGTTAGAAAGTCAAAGTGAGTCAAACCTTGATTAATTTAACCAAACCATAAACATGTGTTTTAATTTCAAAGTCACCAACGTAAATCCATACAACTAAAAACTTTTTACAACATCAAGTAGTTATGCATTTGCAAACTTCTTGATGGGTAACTTAGATTAATTACATCATTTACATTTACACAAAATCATTTTTTCACCCATTCCTGGCTAACCCAACTTGACCTCCTAGATTTGGCAGTGACATCGCGTTACTTGAAAAAAATGTGAACATAGGAACCATGAGCAAAATAGCACAGTGAATGCATCACTACTATACTACTTCATGAATTTAAATGCAATAAATCATGTCCATATAATTATGTATTAACTTATCCTGCTCATTCATAATTAATGACCAACTTTTCTGAATCATGATTCACATATCACGTCTAAATAGACAATTATCCCCCATTCCTGGTCGAGAAGTAACCCCTTTGTCATTAATAGACAAATCTCCCCCATTCCGGGTCGGGGAGTAAACTCCCATTTCGGTAAACCGAAATTAACAATTTTACATTCATAACATTATGATCATATGTGTAACAGTGTACAAATACATCATTCTAGTGAGTACACTCACCTTGGGTTGTTAGCTATGTATTTATGTTTCCTTCGGGTGGAGCTGAACTTGGTTTATTAGACCTTACACCTTGGAAACACCTTAAGGATTTTCTTGGAAATTTTTTCCTAGATTTTCCTTGTAACCCTTTCTTCCTTAACTTCTACTTCTCTTTCCTCAAGCTAATAACACTTAAAACTGAACCTAGGGACTTATTTACTGAAGAAATTGGTTAGAAGAAGAGTTTTAGGTCGGCAAAGGAATGCCTCCTTTCCATCCAATTAAATTAAACCATTTGGCTTACTAAAAGATATTTTACCACTTAAAGGGAATGGATAGATTTTCCCCTTGTTCGTAAATTCGGCCTAACTTCTTACTCGAACATCCGTTTGATGCACTGTTTATTGTGTTACAACCCTAACTCACATGTCTACAACTATTTAGTGTTCACCTCAAATCAGTTATATTGTTATAAGGGTAAAAAATAGTCTTAAATAGGAATATTTCTTTCGAATACTTTAAAATTTTATATTTGTAACTAATTCAATATTTCATGCTTTATGAAGGTAGGATTAGACTAAACAAGATGACTTAACATTATATATACTAATAACATATTATCCATATCACATAAGCTAATCATGATTTAGACATAATTTATCATAATTATATTCGGGTTGTCACAATACATCTAGCGATACCTAACGGGACCACATAACAAAGCCTCATCGCATAAATGCACAAGTAAGTGGATTCTAATATCGAAGAACGACGGAGGAAAGTATTTCTCTAATACACAAACTGCCTCGGCTAAAGTTGATTTTGCATATTTAATGTGCCTTATGTTTACCACTTTTCACAAGGTATGGTAAACACAAACTGATTTGCATAATTACCCGATGGAGAGCTTTGTGTTCAGAGAATCAATGCCCAAATAACAGAGGGATTAATTGGATGATTACGTGAAAATCGTGAGACTTTCACTCTTTTAAGTAATTTGTTTGGTAGCTTACCATCCTACGTAATTAACCTGAATAACCAGTTGGATTCTTCAAGTTGAATAATGTGTCTAAGAGGATCTTCTTCTCACTAGTAGTCAAAGCGAAAGCAGTCGCGGGGATAGAAATTCTTCCTATTATAGGATCGTTTTCAACCATAATTTTTTCTTTATTTTCATATCTTGTAGATCGCGGGGGCCCACTCTCCATCTTTTTATTGAGATCCACCTAGACATGTTCCTATCAGATGTTTCGTAACATTCTTCTCTGCATTACATGCCTTACATGATGATCTTTCCAATATGACACGTCAAAAACATTGATCTTCTAACCATGGTTTCTCTTTACTAGGGTCGTTCGGATCCTCCCTAGCTTTGCACTTCATGTTTACAAACTGAGAGTATTTTACTACGTACCTATTCCCTACAATCACAACTTTTTCCTTCTCTTTAATCTGTTGACCAGAAAGCCGACCAAGTTCTGTCCTGCAGTTGTGACCAACAGGCAAAAAGTTAGACTTGTCATTTCTGAAAAGATTACTGGTCGACAGAAATCTACGCTGACCCTTGTAACTCATCTTACCATTATGGTATAGCCAACTAGCTTCAGTTTCCTCCCAACGTATGAGACATCCATAATAACCATAAACATTACAACTAGACAAGATCCCATAAGCAGGAAGGTCGTGGATCTCCCACACCACTATTGCTTTAAGTGCAAACTCTTTACCCTTATGAGAGTCAAACGCTGCAATCCTTTATCCCACAACTCTTTAAGTTCTTTAATTAATGGAGCTAAAAATATTTCAATATCATCGTCGAAAGCCTTTGGTCCGGGTATCAATAAAGATAACAATGTGAACTCCTTTATCATATATAGTTTAGGAGGGAGACTTAAAGGCGCCATGAGAACTATGATTAGTACTTAAATTACCTAAATGGTTAAACCTATCGATTGATATTACAAGACAAACATTGCATCATTCCTTTACAAAATCAAGGTGTCGTGCGTTTAAAATTTGCCAGATGAGTGAATCAACCGGATGACGAATCATATTCCCACCCACCTTGCATCGTGCGTGGTATCTCATGGCCTCCACTATCCATGTTACAATGAAAAACCGTTTGAACCGTATCCCAAATGGAAAATAATTCAAAACCTTTAGTGGGACTTGCGAGAATTTGGGATATTTTGTTGCCTTATCCTTTCCATTTTCACAAGCCACATATCTAGGATCATTGTCTACAAGACACTCATCCTTGTCTTTGTACTCGTTGCGGTATGTAATACCCCATATTTTTTAATGTATTTTATTTTAATAATGGGATTGGGATTAGTTAATTTAAATGGAGAAAATTTATTTATAATTAATCCATATTTAATTAAATAATTACTAGCGTGATGAGAGCTAGTATTTATCGGTGATAATTATATTGAATATTACTTAGTGACTAAAGTAATATATGATAATAAAATATTAAAGTTGTCGTGAGTGAAAAATACGACAGTTATGGAAATTAAGTCGGGACGCGCGTGTTAGTCGTGTCGGGAGTAATTTAATGAAATAAAAAGTGAATTAATTCTAAGTCTCCTATATGGTCATTTTTAGTGCGCTAATGTGTCCAAAAGGGTCGAGATAGTCAGAAAAGTGTACCCGGGGGTTTAGTTTGGGTCTCATGACGTTTTTAGGCCTAATCGGCAACTCGAGAGGGCATTTTGGTAATTTCTAATTTTGGGCCTTAATTAATGATGAAAATTAAAGGGTTATATCTGATGGAAGTTGGAGTCTTCGAGGGTTAGAAACACTTGAGTTGAAGATAGGTTAAGGAAGAGAAAAGAAAGGAGGTTTCCAAGGGGGCGAACCATCAATCCTACACCATTCCCACCAATTCCACCACCAACGCGTAGATCGGAGAACGAGGAACGTAAATATACCTATCATCTTCTACAACTCAAACCTTCGATTTCCAGGAAAGTATCAAACATGATGTTCTTGATTTGATAACACATCCATGCTAGTGTAGGAGATATGATTTCATGTTCTCATGTAAATAAAATGTTACTTGGGAGATTTATATTGCAATTTTGAGTAGAAACCATGTTAGGACAATTATATTGATGTATGTAGAAGATTAACTACAAAATTGATGCCCAATAGAGGCTGAAATATGGAACAATTATGAGGACATTGAATATGGTGATAAAAATGGGGTTCTTAATGAATTAGCTTGAATTAATCCCTTTAATTGATGGCCCTTGATAAATTTTTATTTATTTTACATTAGAAATCATGTACTTAGGTTAGTACAACTTTTGGTTTGATTTCTTGGGAGTTTGGACGAATTAATGGAGGATCTGAGGGTGGAAATTGATGAAACCCGTTGGTTGAAATTATTTAGAAACTCACCAATAACTGATTGATCGATTGACTAGGCCGATCGATCAACCCTTCCCTTCGATCGACCGACTCCTGCTGGAATTTCAATCTTCTTTCCTTTTTAAAGATAATCCAACCCCAATGTGTAAGGACCTTTAGGCATAACTTAAGTACCATGATGGGACTTGACGAGGAACAGTAGGGTGGTAGTCAAGGTTCGGGTAGTACAATTTTTATATAAGATTTAACCGTGAGGTCACGAGGGTATAAAATGGGGTGATAATCATGTGTATATTAAATTAGGTCTTGTGAGAATTAAGGATGACTTAGACCAGTAGGGTAGAGTGAGTACACCTATTGATACTATCAGTATCAAAATGATACACTTCGAGGGTCGAGAAGTACTTGGGAACTTGTGATGAAAAGGGAATATAAAAGAATGAACTAATTATACATAACTTCAGGTATTACGTGACGTGTATGGGTGGAACATGTTATGGCTCGTGGATGTACCTATCTGAATAATGTAATATATATATATATATATATATATATATATATATATATATATGAGTGCATGTATATATATATTATATGAATATTTGTGTTTAATCATACCCGCGCTACGTGCTATCACAGAGGTTTCGGTGCCGGGACAGTCTTATTCTGATGTGACCTTTATGGGGAATATTGACTCGTACCCGAACATAGGATCCTTTGTACAGGCTATCTAAGAATGATAGTCAGACGGTCCTAAAAGACATGAGGGTATGTGATGATCGCTTAGTGAGTTGGACCTATGCTTCGCCTCCAATATGTGTATTTTGTGTTAATACAGTTCGAGAGTGTATCCGAACTAGTATTTCCCTCATTTGTACGAGAGATACATGGACTTGATAGCAGAGTATTCCAGCACCATAGATTTTATGTGGGGTGCCCTATTAGTATATATATTATGAGTGATAAATATATGTACCGGTGATTCATCTACTATGCTTGTAAGTAGATAAAATTGAATAATTGATATTAAATAAATTAAGTGTTTGAGAACGTAAAGCTGTATTGAGATATACATAGTTGGCTTGATAAATTCCCAAGAGAATAAAGTTATCGTGTATAAATTATAGTTATGAGATCACGTGAATCAGGATTAATGAGAGGAGATTGGGTTAGACCAGTTAACTGGTTTATCATTAACTAGGATGGTTTAGTGGTACATTAGGCGTGCACACTAGTTGAGGGGTGAGAATTCCCAAGTGAGTGTCGAAATACTAACATGTATGTAATATCAATTGGTGAGCATTTTATGTACTTATTAAACTGTTTTAAAAGATATTTTATACTCGGCCTCTGACCCGTTTCTTATCATCTCCTTTTTCTCTTGTATATATATATATATATATATATATATATATACGTGTGTGTGTGTGTGTGTTTGTGTGTGTGTGTATTATAGGTGTGGCATCAGACTTAGATCTCTGGACTATTGACGTGCTGTAGCTAGTGTGAGAGTTACGGGATCTTGCATTTAGACGACTTCATCCTTGTCATCTCAGTTCTTCACTTAGTCATTTTAAATAGGGAATGAGTCGCCCATTTTCATTTTTTATTTACTTAAGTGGGACTTTGTACTCTTTATTTATTTCAGTATTGAGTTTTAGTTGAGATTGTTTTAATTCTTACATTGCCCTTCAATTTGGGATATTTATTTGGAATGATTATTCTAGCCTGTTTATTCCACTTGGATGATTTGGTATTCAATATTATTATCCGTGTTCATAAAAATGGTTTCGTATATTAACTCATAACTATGGGACTTAATTTATAAAATTAAATGTTTTGGCACTTAGCTTAATTATTTATTAGGTGATAAATAAAGAAATTTATTTTCGATAATGATGCTAAAAAATGAACCAACCGGATGCTTTGATTTAATTTTATAAAGGACTGATCACCCATTATTTAATTAGGTGGGGTGTTACACGGTAGAATATGCAATCTTACTTGAATGCATGAATAGATTTGTACTTAAAACCCAAACACTTCAAGCTCTTCTTCATGCTAGGATAATTGTCCGGTAACATGTTCTCTTTTGAGAGAATTTCTTTAACCCACTTAAGAATTCTGGTTACGTTGATGCCAGACAAACCAAATTAACTCTTCAAATTATGCAAACCAATCATTGCATACAATATCAAGTGATTTTCATCGCAATCTTTATACAACGGTCTAGCTACATCGAATTTCAACCGTATGTAATCTCAATCTCCAGGTAATTTAGCATCAAATTGTTCATTTACTTTGTCATAATGCTCATTATTTGTATCCATAGATTTGTGGTTTTGATGGTGGTGGACTCCGTAAACATCATCCATTAGGTCGGTCAAAGGACGATGTTTTGGCGAATCATATACCACTTCCACTCATTAGGGTTTTGTTACATAGTCGGGTACCGATACATATTTCGAAACATAAGCTATAGATTTTTCAACATGGTATGTATATACCTTATGATCTTAACAAATTCCAACTTCAGTAAATGCAACTTAACATCTTCTAAAGACTTATATTTTTCATTCATATAACGGGTGCACGAACACGGAATCTTGTCACTTTTAAAATTCTTATATGTGTATTTGATAAATTCTTGAACGCCATTTACATGTTTGTTTATTATTCGATTAGTCTCCCCCATTCACTCTTTGTTTTGTTGGAAATACGTTTAATAATCTACAAATTTCAGTCCTGTGTTAATAGGTTACAACAAATGTCATGTTGCATGTAAGAAATTAAAAAAATTATGAAAATATCACAACTTAATCTCAAATTAAATAAATTTTCCAAGTGATATTATTACAAATGAAATAGAAAAAATATTATTTCTACCGAAACAAAAAAAATAATTATACAACTTGAACAACAAAAAAACTGACCAAGTGATAAAAGAATTTTCATAATACTTCAATTATTTACTTTCTCTGCTATCAACGTGCACAGGTATATCTTCGTAACTGGTGTATATTTCTTCAATCATCACCTAAGCCACACCCTTCTGCGAAGGTCGGTTATGTACTTTAGTTCCAACCACTATGGGTATGAGTGTGCACATGCCAGGAATCCTACTGTTGGTCAGGTCCTTGAAATATAATTGGTCGCTATAATCCCCGTGAGAGATCGACAATGATCCAAGACCCGTGACAGGTGGAGGCAATGGGAATGGGAATGTTTAAGGAGGCGGGATTTGTGATGGGAATGTTGAAGGAAGAGACATTTGTGAGGGAAAAATTGCAGTGGGAGGAAAGGGGAAACCTTAAGGAAGGTTAGAGAAACCTTGAGGAGGCATTAGGGGCCGAAAACTTTGAGTAAAAAAGGACAGAAGTTTCTAAATTTCACTCGTCAAGACTCCCAGGTTAGTTTTAATCTCTAAGACATACCCATCGGTCTTGGACTGATCCACTTGGGGAGAGATACGATTCTTGACCGAAGAAATCCCCTCCACGAGAGGTGTATTGTGTTTTACTTTTGTTTTTGGCATATATGATCCAACACCTTTCGTCCTCCCTCTTTTGTCCTTTCCAAAGGTCTGGGCCAGGGCATTATTTTCAATATCATCATAAGGGCTTAAACTTTACTGACTGCTAATAGCCTCTATTGATTCCAAAGTCTCAGTCAAATGAGGAGAGAATTTATTATCTTTGTCCTGTCAGGCATGCACGTACAAGTTGGCCCAATTTGTTAGTTTGTCGGCATATGGACCTTATTTTGTCCTATTCGACCATTCATTCTTCAAATCTTCATACGATTTGGATCCCATTCCGTGGACATTAGTTTTTTTGCCCTGTTTTGTTTATTTTTCTCCCTTTCGACATGCTTCTTGGTTTTCACCTCATTTTTCAAAAAATCATGCAACTGATCAACCAGCATTTCAACATTCTGAGGCACTCTGTCTCTTAGTGCCAAAATTTCGTGGCTTGATGCCCTATTTGGGAAATGTCTCTGCCGAAGGTGTCTCCGGTATGTTCTCACTTGTTCAGCAACCAGGAAAAGAACATTTTTCTTTGAAGGGTCAGGAAATGAAAACCTCTTGCAGAGTTGGTCGTGGATGTAATCTTTGATAACTTGATCAACTAGGTTTCAGTTACCTGTTCCCCCGATTCCCGTATTCATTTTCTTAAGAGACATAGAGGTAATTTTTATCACCAGTAAGGTTATTACTTAGAAGGAAGAATCCAATTGGCTTCTTCTCTTTTGAGCGGGAGGTGTTGAGAGCACTGGGTGGGGGTGTTGGAGCAACAGTTTTTTTTTTTGCATACTCGTAGTTGGAGTATTGGACTAAACCAATGGTGGAGTTGAGAATTTCTCAGTAATTGGTGATGAGAATTCTCGTTGGTGTGCATGAGATGAGGATCCTCATTAGGGGTACATTTTGTCCATTGGCACCTAGCATTATCTTCAAAATTAAAAATTAATAAGCGACTGAATAATTATAATAATATGAAATTATAACTTACTAATCAAGTTTATGATAATATATATATATATATATATATATATATATATATATATATATATATATATATATATATATATATATATATATATATACACCATTTTATAGTAAGACTTTAAAATATGTTCAATGTGTCTCATCTCCATCCATTCGAGCTTTATGAAATTTATAATAACTCTAAAAATAAAAGAGTTTTGCTCACTTCATAGGATAAATAACATTTTAAGAACCCATGCCATCCTGTCTTATTACAAAGAGAATTTAAAATACTTCCAAATAGTTCTAAACAATAGTTTCATTTAAGTCACATACTAAAATAAATAGTATATAAAGGTCTACTGACGTGTAATTCCTTCCTTACCTCACACGGTTTCCATGCCTTTAGATGTTCCTGAAGTGCCGAGGGTGGCAAATGGTGAGTAATTAGCACGGGCCCAGTAGGAGAAATACTAGCAGAATAATATGTACAAAGAATATTTATATATATAACGTATTTTTTTAGCAATTATAAAACATCCATCATTTGATTTAGTGTTCTCATGCAAAATGCAACATGACATGCAATTGACGGGTTGACCAGGTAATCCAGGTGATAAGTCCACACGCACTTAATCCTTTGTTTTAAGAATACTCATATCCCGTTAATTTAACCATTAATCTACTTTCACATTTTTTCAAGTTGTTTCATAAACTTACATTTACATTAATGAGCATCGTGCTCAAAATCATCTTTTCATTTTATTAGTCAGGGTACCAATCCATGAGTGTTGTTCGGCCTTTCACACAGATTCCCACCATGTCGAAATATGCTACTAACCATTTGTTTAGGATCTAAGTATTAAGCCTCATCCTAGGGCTCCGAGCCTTCTTAAATTTCCCTGTTACCTCTAAGGGGTCTTTTACTTGTTACATCTTCATATCTCATTTTCCTTTCTTTTTTTCTTATTCACTTTTAAACCTTTTTTCATTTCATTTTTACGAACCAATGACTCCAAATACTCGGGATGAGACAAATTCGGACACACTTTATTTATAAGTTTCACACTTTATTACAATTTTTACCATTCAAGCACACACGTAAATTTGCGTTTTATACCTTTTACCAAAAATGCTTCTTTTCACTTTTACTTTACAAAATATAAATTTTCACCACATAAATTATAACTCTTTCAAGAAAAGTCCTTTAGTTTAAAAAATTTACTCATAAATCTGACTTTTCGTAAATGACACTTTTTGTACTAAAATATCACTTTTATCATTCCATGACTTACACTCCTAATTTATTAACTTTGCATCTTCTATAATTTGTATTGTTATTTTATGTATTAATATTATGTCATTTAGAACTAACTTTCCAAAACAATGTTCAAGTTTGCAAATATTATTACTAAATTCATGATTTTCATAATATGACATTTTTTGCCCAAAACTACACTTTTGTCATTTCAAGACTTATTTTCACAAATTGATAATCTTTAATATTAGGCTTTCTATCCTTGTAATTTTATTTATAAATATCGTTATATTTTTTAATTTAATCCCAATATTTTAGTATTTTCACTTTAGTCCCTTAAACTTTAAACTTCTTAACTTTCTTCACATAAAGTAGCATAATTTTATATGATTAATACCCTGATCTTTTCAATCTTATTATTTCATATTCTGAGGTTTGTTTAAATGTACTTTCAACATGCTAAACCCATTTTCTATAACCATATGTGATTTTGTCCATGAATGAAGGGATTTATACCCATAAAATCCATATATGCATTATAATATTTCTCATCAAGTTCAACTTACCATTTGACATGAAATAACTAGTTTGACTTGATTTTCATAAAGAATAACTTCCTTAAATATTCTAATTCCAACTTCACTTTTAACCATTTTTACCTTATCCTTATCAACGTGTATTCATATATAGTGATAAAAAGTATAATTAGTCATGTAAATCATACATATGTATACATATGACCAGCGCGCTTGATTTTAAACTTGAAAATAGTGTAGAACCCCTACCAAATAAATTTCAAGATACCCCTTGAAGATATAAATTCTTTTGATGAAGATGTTGAAAGAAAACTCAAATAACCTTCCTACTTCCAAACTGCTTGCAAGCTTTCTTCTTCTTCAAAGAAACACCCTTAATACCATCCTTAAACCTTATTAATTGAATGGTGCAATGGTTGTCTCATAAGCTTGATATATGGAGAGTGTATAGAGGACTTTGGCCATTGATTTTATGCAAGGAGAGAAGAGCTAAAATAATGCCTGAGGGTTGTCAAACTCAAAAGGATTTGAAGAGGATTTGTGAGGACTACGTCTCACATCCCCCCCTCCCCTATAAAGTCTCCAAACCAGGGCCGTGTTTCAACCGGATCGGATCGAAAAATGACCTTTCGAAAAAAATTCCAATTTTTTCGGAAATAAAATATTTGTTCCAATTTCATCCAATTTTTTCGGAAAATCAAAAAAGTTTCCGAATTCGAAAAAATCGGAAAAATTCATAAATTCAAAAAAATACTAAAAATTCAGAACTTTTGGAAATTCCAAAATTTCAAAAAAAATAATACAGGATTTTCGGTTACTTGAAATCCTCATTTTAATGAAATCGAAAAAAAGATTTAACCCAAGATGTAAATATGTAAGGATTTAACCATTTTTTTCATTTGTGTAGAGGATATAGAGGGATATTTTCCTTTTATATAGAACTTTTTTGGGCCTCTCCTAGCGGATGTGAGACACATGAGAATGTTTAAAAAATTAGAAAAATTGGAAATCGGAAGATATTTCTGAAAAAATCGGAAATAATTTGAAAAATCGGATTGGCATAGTTTCGAAAAAATCGGATCCGAAAAATTGGAAAATCGAAAATTCAGAATTATTTCCAATTTTCGATCCGATTTTTTTCGGAAAAATCGAAAATCGGAAAATCGGAAAATCGGAAATCGGAAACCTTATATACGATCCAAAATCGGAAAATATCGGATCGGATATAAGAAAAATCGGAATGTTCGGAAAAAAAACACAACCCTACTCCAAACCCATCCTAATGATCCCCCCCCCCCCCTCCCCCCCCTCCCAAAAAAAAAGATACCACCCGGACGCACACTAATTTAAGTATAGTGGGGTAGGAGGCTACATAACAAGGACAAAATTTAGATGAGTGTTGGCTCCTTCATCCCTCAATTATGCCAAAAAGTTGACAACTCAAAAGAAGTCAAATTATGTGATAATTTCATACTAAAAAATACCTGTCAAGAGAAAAATTTAATTTTATATTTACTGAATTTTTTTTTAATTTTTTCTGAGCATTTTTATTTTTTAACAAAAAAACCATTTATTTATTTATTATTAATTTTCATTGAATTTCCTTTTTTTATTCTTATGATATTATAATATATAAATAATTATAAATATTTAAATTATTTCAATTAATTTATTTAATCCTCATTAAAATCTGTAACTTAATTTAACACGTGTAATGCGGTCCGTGACATTTTTTATTTTTCTTCTTAATTTTAATTACAAGATTATTCTAATACGATTAAGCCCTTCTCATAATGCGATTTTTCATTAATTTACAAAAAAATCAGGCGTTACACCACCCATGCTCAACCAAATGTTTTCATCAAGATATTTTACGAAAAATCTCATATGCACCTTTTAATATGGATAGTTTGACCCATCACACATAGGAAGCTGGGTAATGAAACTCCCCTCCGGATTAGAATACATCTAAAACCCTAAACGAATAAAAACAGGGATCAACGGGATAATTTAGTGTACCCGTTCTGATACTAATTTCAAAAAAACGTGTAGGGTTCAAGGATATATGGGTTGTCAATTTTTTTTTTTAAATTTCCAATTAAATTAATGATTTTTTTTAATCCAATTTTAACAAGAACCTTTTAAACAATAATTGTGGAAACTAATTACCAAATTTATCTTGCCCTATGGATGCATCTACGTGATATGTGCAATAATAAAATAAAACACCCAAGTAACAGTCACAAATGGAGTCACCATCATCACCTTACCGCTACATTAGACCTCATTGGACAATCACATCCCTCAACGTAACCAGACCCCTGAGCATAAATTGTACAGGGCTCCCCACTGGTCTATTTGTATTTACTTAGATTTTGAGGATCCATTTTTTATATCAATACACAATAAAGGGGTTTATTTTATAATTTTTATACAGAGCCTTATCAATTTTTATCAATTTCAAGACCGACCATGCCCTCACGACCCCACATAGTGCCATCACCCCACCTCGCTACATAGCTTGTAACCAAATGGTGGGTATGTCCACTTGCCATAATTGAGGCAATAATTTTATTTGATCCAATTGCTATTTATATTATATTATTAGCACTATATTATAATTCCAAACTTTCAGTTCCCAAATTTCAACTCTTGGATATCCATTTGTATTAAATAGATATTTCGGGCAAAACCATGTATATAGATGTAAGGTTTCTAGGCACATTTTACAATCCTAACAAAATGTTAGGATACAAATAAATGTTGTCTCGCTACATTTGACATGCAACGATGTTTTTTATCACAAGCTTCACACATGGCCAGTGGTCACGAATAGTTTTAAAAAAATTCTCCTCTGACGAACCAACTTTTGCTTTCATGAGATATACAGCAGGTATTGTATATTTAGATCAAGTATGAAGTTGAATTCTATTAGAAAGGAACGTCCTTTTATTATATCAAATAAACGTATGAATAGATGGTGTCAATTCGTGTTTGTACCGTTTTTTATTGTGTTTGGATCTTATTTGATTTATTTAAATGGGTGATTTTTTTATTGTGTAAAAAATCATATCTAAATCCGATCCATTATGTTAACGTGTTATGTCGTGTTCACTCGTTAATACCTATTAAGATAATGAATTATTTTGAATTGTATACAAGTGGACATATTATCTCATTTTTGAACCCAAGTAGACCTATTAATTCATTGACATTACTAAATCTATCATTTAGTAAAATTCATTAGGATTAAATTAACATTATGCTACATAAATTATTTACAAGTTCCAAGAGTATATCTTATGTACTTAAATTAATGAGTCATAACGGGTCTTATTAGGGAATAACGGATAAAGGGGGTCAATACTAACCCAACCCGTTAACTATAGTGTATTATTTGGTTGACACTGATATGATCCGAACTCATTAAGGGTCTGCTCATTGACTTATAACTTCATGTCGGTTCATGTCGTGTTATCATGTCGTGTCTCATTTTGTCAGGTCTAAGATCAAATTCATAGTTATTTATATTTTCTTTGTATTGTTATAGTTTATCCAATGTTAATAAATTCTTATATTAAAGATAAATGCTTTGAGTTTCAAAAAAAATCTCTCAGATCATTTTCCAAATAGCATTAAATGATCTACCTTGTGGTATGAGTCTGTCATTTTCCAAATAGAATTAAACGTCATACCTTGTGGTATGAGTCCGTCAGGACATAGCACTATTTGAGAATGATTTGGGAAATTTTTTGAGAACTTATAGCACTGCTCTATATTAAATAATTACACATTACTGACTTTATAAATTCATCTTGACGTTTTTGTCGTTTTATTATAGCTGAAATTCTATGATCGTGTATATATGTTTCGATCGATTTCCTTTTTTGACTAATATTTTTTTTGTCAACAAAATGGGATGGGGGATCTCTTTGATTTATTGATTATAAGTGAAATAAGCCTCTCTTAGGTGGTGGTTAAAAAACTAGAGATAACTTAACAAAATGAGTAACATTTGATCAAATTCACATGTTTGACACCATTGCCTTCAAATGCATGCATGATATCCACAAACTTGGCTGCACATGTGACTATTATGCTCTCAATGTGTTTTACCATCTCTTGCCCAGCAATTTTGGGGATTTATTTTTACCTTCAAATTATATATAAACATAACATTGATCTACAGTAGTTAAGACTTGTTTTCCTTTATTTGTGGAAAGGTATAAAAAAATTAATTTCGTATATTCCTGATATTATAAATATAGAGAACTTGACAAAATGTTCTAGGCATTATATTACGTGGGCCCTTTTGTTTAGTATTCACTTGTGTATTTTGATTATTGCATTTATATGTATTGTAGTCGATATATCTTGTATTGTGATCTAACATGGTAATGGAAAGAAATTTTTTCATAAAACGTAAATATTTCTAATATAATAGAAAATTATAATACGACAAAAAATTTATAATATAACGATGTCATAACTTAACACCTCCTAACTCACACACTGTTATATTGTATTTTTAGGGTCACGTACAAATATTGTTATATGTTTTGGGCTTAAGACTAAAGGGTCGAAATAGAACATAAGGGTGATTTCCGGGGGTTTGGAGACGGGAACCCCTGAGCCGAATTTTTTTGAGGTTATTTAAATTATTTTGAGAAAAATTACCAAAAGTCCTATCTTGGGTGGGCTGAATTTATATTTTAACACTGTTTTTTTTTTAATTAAGACTACTATTTTTTATTTTTTTTTTGGGGGGGGGGGGGGGGGGGGGGCTGGAACCTCCCCAAGCCACCCCTGATTTTAACATACACCCCATTCCCCTCCCCCCCCCCACCCCCACCCACCCTACAGACACACCCCAAAATCGTGTTTTTTTTTCAATCCAAAATTTCTTTTTATAACATCTATTTGTTTCAAATTTGTAAAAGTTGTTTGGGGTGTCTATATAGATAAGTTTAGTGGAAATAAAAACACTAGAAAAGGCCAATAAAATAAAATAAATGACGGTTTCAAAAAATAGAATATAAAATTAAATGTTCAAAAAATAAAAGATTATCCCTAGTAGACAATCTAATTTATTCTAAATAAGTTTATTTGAGGTTAGGACTTTTATTCTAAGAAAGTTAAAAATGTTAATTACGGTAGTAGTTGAGGACTAATAGATGGCTTGTTCTGACATAAAACATATTTGGATGAACTGGTTGACAGTCAATTAATGGAAAATGTAAAATTGTGAGAACTGAGAGTGTGATTCAATAAGATGAAATTAAATGCTATACACAATATCTTTAAAAAGTCATAAATTAAGATTTAAATTAAGATTTGGGACAATTTGATGTTACATCTGCGCGATGCGCGGACGCGCTTGTTTAAATATTAAATGTATCACTGTACCAACAAATTCCTTCTCTTTATATGTTCAATAGTAGAAATGAAAAACTAAAATATATTAATATGTCTGGTAAAATGTCTGGTAAAATATATGAATGTATCACTGTGCAAACAATTATTTTCCCTTATGAACATCCAAAAATCTGGTAAAATATATGTTCACATAAGCTTATTTTCGTCGAGTAATTCATGCATTCTAGCATTGCTTTCTCCAGTTCGAATGTTGTTGTTGTAGTATGAATATGTGAACCTTCTTTCTCCTTCATCATGTATGGCCTCTCATCAGATGTTTTTCATCGTTCTTCTTCGTCTATGCCAAGCGAAAACCGAACAAACTGTTAATAACAAATTCAACAAAATAATATATTAAATAAACAAAGTCTTGCTGACAATTATCAGATGTGATGAGCAAACATTGAGTAGTGCTGAGTCTATAAGCATGGTCAGGCCCAAGAGTGTCATTTGGGCGGAGTATTAACACCTGCTCATACCAGTCCACTTAGTTCATGCTAACAGTTACCATCCATGGTCGTGGGATCCATAGCAGGAGAATCAGTTATGTAACTGCATAGCAGTTGATGTACGTGGAAGTTTTTAATGTAGTTATGTAGTGGAATTTCAGCACTTCTACACGTTGTAATAGCAGTTGTAAACTTCATGTATAAATAGCATGTATAGTGCAGGATATTAAAGTTCGTTCAACAAAAACTATCAATAGAAAAACAGAAACTTGTTGTTCTCTTTGTCCACATATTGCAGCACTGTTATTATGGTATCAAGAGCCACTGCTCTACAGCTCTTTCTCTCTATCTAACCAAACTCTCCATCATTCATTTTTTTTTCTCTACAAAACACTCTTTGTCTCAATGTCTCAATCCTCTACAAGTAATATTACTGCTCCTCTCCCCCCCCACCAATTTAAGCCTCTCCTCTCACAATGTCACCATCAAATTATGTGACACTAATTATCTCCATTGGATCACCCAAATGGAACCTTTTTTGAGTGGTCAAAACCTTCTCCGATTTGTTGACGGCAGTTATCCTTGCCCAACTGATGAACCTGCTGCCACCTTGTGGAAACAACAAGACAAACTCATCATCAGCATTCTTGTGTCCTCAATGACTAATGACACAATCTCTCTCATTGTCGGCTTACGCACTTCTCGAGACATTTGGTCGACTCTTGCTGAGGCTCTTGCTTCAGCCTTTGAAACCCGAATTCTCAATCTCCAGCTTCACCTACATCGCCTACAACAAGGTGATGCCTCTGCTACCACGTTTCTCCATAAAGCCAAGGCTCTCTCAGACGAACTCACTGCAGCAGGTCGTCCTCTTTCACGAACAGAATTTAATATCCATATTTTTAAGGGCCTTCGTCCCGAATTCAAGGACCTCGTTACCACCCTCACCACCCGTCCCACCCGGTGACATTCTCTGAACTACACTCCCTCCTCCTTAGTCATGAATTCATTCATGATGACCATCTATCCACCCTCAATATCACCCCAACTAGTAACCCGACTGCTCATCACACCACCAGTGGGTATACCCCATCCCATAACCCCCCACCCCCACCCTCCTCTCCCTCCTCTTACCACTGTCCCGACATCTCCAACTCCTCCCGTGGTCGTGGTCGTGGTCGTGGTCGCGGTCGCGGTCGTGGACGTTATCCCTCCCACCACTCCTCTTACCAACTACGTTGCCAAATTTGCACTGGTTTCTACCACACTGCGAAATCCTGCCCCCACCGCTTCACGGTATCTCACCCTACCCCACCTACTGCTCACTTCACCCACACAAACTTCTCCCCACCTGCCCTCCTTCCCACACCCTCACCTTATCTTCCTAATTGGCTACCTGACACTGGCGCCTCTCATCATGTCACCCCAGATCTCACCACTCTGCAACATCCTTATGCATATAATGGCTCGGAATCACTTCACATTGGAAATGGTAAGGGCCTCCCAATCTCTCATATTGGAACTTCGTCTATTCCTACTTCTTCTTCTACTCTTACACTCAATGATATTTTACATGTTCCTAACATATCTCAATCTCTTCTATCTGTCCAAAAATTTACTCAAGATAATGATGTTTTCTTTGAATTCCGTCCTTCCTTTTGTGTTGTTAAGGATCGCAGAACCAAGACGCCACTCCTCCACGGTCTGAGTAACAATGGTCTTTACACCCTCTCCACTGCTTCATCACCGCAATCTCCATATGCGTTCCATACTGCCAAAACTTCCTCAACATGTTGGCATCACCGCTTGGGTCATCCTCACTCTCAAGTCCTGCAACAAATTCTTCATCAACACAATTTACCGTTTACTTCTTCAAGTCAACATAATGTTTGTGTCGCATGTCAAATGGGCAAATCGTCCCGAAAACATTTGCCCAGTCGTGTCAAGTCTTCTCCATCTCTTTTGCATTTAATTTTCAGTGATGTATGGGGCCCTGCTCCAACTATGTCAAGTAATGGACACAAATATTTTCTTATCTTTATTGATCATTTTTCCAGTTTTATTTGGTTTTATCCTCTAATGCGTAAATCTGATGTGTATTCCACTTTTATTCAATTTCAAAAATTAGTTGAGCGGCAATTTAACACTAAAATAAAAAATATACAAACTGACTGGGGTGGTGAATTTCGCAAACTTGACACCTTTTTCAAATCATGTGGCATTCACCATCGTTACTCATGCCCTCATACTCACGAACAAGTTGGTTTTGTAGAACGCCGTCATCGTCACATTGTTGAAACGGGACTCACACTCATGGCACATGCCTCCGTTCCTCAAAAATTTTGGCATTTTGCCTTTGAAAGTGCTGTTTTTCTCATTAATTATATGCCCACACGAACCCTCTCTAATATTTCTCCTTCTCAAAAAATCTACTCTCAAATCCCGGACTACTCCTTTTTAAAAATTTTTGGGTGCCTTTGTCTCCCATATTTGCGCCCTTACTCCACTCACAAAATGGATTATCGATCATACCCCTGCGTGTTCCTAGGTTATAGCACTCACCAACGTGGTTATCGGTGTCTACATGTTCCCTCTGGGCGTATCTACTATGCTCGACACGTTCGTTTTGATGAAACCACTTTTCCTTTCACCACTGTCATCCCCCCACATCAAGCTACAACTATTCCCCACCAACCTTGGGGCAGTGCTCCTAATGTTCTACCACCACCAATCACTCTAACTCACCTTCCACTTCCTTCACACATACCTCGTCCCAACCCTGTTGCTCCTGTCCATGCCATACCTGATACTCACGCATATCAGATCCCACCTCCAACCACTTCTCCTGTCGTACCCACTTCTGCCTCGATGACCCGCCTAACTCACAATTCACCTTCACCTCCCCATCCACCTACGTTCAACACACTAACTCCTCCCTATCCAAATCCAATGGCACACCCTTACCTGACCCCACCCCATATCGCCAAATTGTTGGAGCTCTTCAGTACGCCACTCTTACTCGCCCGGATATCACCTTCGCCGTCAACTAAGCTTGCCAATTTATGCACCAACCCACAAACATTCATTGGACTCTTGTCAAAAGAATTCTTCGGTACCTCAATGCTACACCTGCTCATGGTCTTCAACTCACTAAAGAATTGTCCCTCGAACTTCAGGCTTTTACTGACTCAGATTGGGCTGGTTGTATTGATGATAGAAAATCTACCGGGGGGTTCGCAATTTACTTGGGCTCCAATCTCATATCATGGCAATCAAAGAAACAAAAAACGGTTTCCCGCTCCTCCACCGAAGCCGAATACAAATCTATGGCCGATGTCACGGCAGAACTCATTTGGCTAAAATCTCTTCTTCAGGAACTTGGATTCTCCCCTCATAAACCTCCTATCCTCTGGTGTGATAATCTTGGTGCCACATACTTGTCTGCCAACCCGGTCTTTCATGCTCGAACAAAACATGTTGAAATAGACTTTCATTTCGTTCGTGATCAAGTAGCTAGTAAACATCTCCAAGTTCAATTTATATCTACCCATGATAAAATCGCTGACATTTTTACAAAAGGCCTTCCTACGTCTAAATTTCGCTTTCTTCGTGACAAGTTGATGGTTCATTCACCACCACCATCCACTTGCGGGGGCGTATTAACACCTGCTCATACCAGTCCACTTAGTTCATGCTAACAGTTACCATCCATGGTCGTGGGATCCATAGCAGGAGAATCAGTTATGTAACTGCATAGCAGTTGATGTACGTGGAAGTTTTTAATGTAGTTATGTAGTGGAATTTCAGCACTTCTACACGTTGTAATAGCAGTTGTAAACTTCATGTATAAATAGCATGTATAGTGCAGGATATTAAAGTTCGTTCAACAAAAACTATCAATAGAAAAACAGAAACTTGTTGTTCTCTTTGTCCACATATTGCAGCACTGTTATTACGGAGAAGGTTTATATGTGCAAGGAGGATCGAGTTGTCTTAACTATATAATCTTTTTTAAAAATACTGGATATGATGGAAATAACGTTAAACATAATTATGATTATGAAATGAAATATTAGATTTGGCTAAGCCCAAGTCGAGCCGAACAGCGCGCGCGTGTGGATTTTTGGCTACGCCCAACACATGCATAGTGTAGGTCATCTCCCCTTCAATGAGTGTGGATACCCCAAGGCATTCAAGCCTTAGTCCATCATTTGGGTTTTATTAACTCATCATTTTTTCACTACTCTTCTGTTGTGGGACAAGAGTTAAAACATACTCAATACATTATTTTTTATTTCTTTACGAGTCACTTTGGGGACATATGTATCATTCATAATTTAATGGAATTGGACATGTGAATATATTACGTTAGTGTCCTTTCGAAGAAGAACGCGTTCGTATGTGCACCCACAATTATCGTGGTGTGGGCTTACCTAAATTTTAACTCAAAATTGCTTAAAAATTCTGTCTGGACAGCATATGTCCAATTTTTTCCAACAGAAGTTCATGAAGACATCAAACATGATGATGACCATTGTAGTTGATTATTGAGTTGTATCAATATTTATTTAAGTAAGATATACTCTTTAAACAAAGCATTATGTTGGAATTTTAGACCAAATTATCTATATTGTAAAAGCCTACACTTTATAACTTAACAGGTAAATTTATGAAATGAATTTAGAGGATCAAACAGACTAATGACCAATGTAGATCATTATTGAGTCGTATCAAAATTTATTTTAAGTTATAAAGTGTGTAAACAAAGTATTATGTTGGAATTTTAACCCAAGTTATTTATAATGTAAAAACCTTGTTTCAGTTAGGCTGGAACCGTCTTATTTGCAGGACTGGCAAAGGTTTTTCCATCAAATACATTTATAGTGGAATTAAAAATCAAAGGTGTCAGCACATCCAACTTAGTAACCAGTCAAAGAGATTAATTGCCATCTTTATTCAGATAGGGTGAAGTGCAATAAATCACCTTGAACTGTGCAAGTTTTGCAATAACCTTATTTTGTAAGAGTACTTCTAAATCGACACAGTTTTGCGATATATTTTGTGCGACATAGTGACGTGTCGTACAGATATTGGCTAGTGCCGCTAGCGCGGACCCACATTCATAAGGCAATAGTCAATCCCGGTGCGACACGTTTACTGTGTCACACCATTCTGTGTCAAAACTCTATGTCCGCCTAGCATTTCTGATTTTGTAATACAAAAAATCCTCTTTTAAAATGAAGTTCTTCCTGAGCTTTTCACAAACACCCAATGCACAAAAATACAATTTGGAAATTGGAAATCTAACTATACATTAAATAGCAAAACAATTATCCTTTTCCACTTTAAAATACCTTCACAATACATTTTTTTAAATAGATTATGTAATTTTATGACTTAAAATAATATTGATTATGGATATAGGACAATAAATATTTTGTTTTCATTTTTAGTCCCTATTTTCAAATTAAAGGGATAAATGGTATGTTATGATTGGTTGACGTTTTATGAATATGGGTCCGTCCCAACGGCTTTATTAAAAAATAGGGACTAAAACCATAAATAAAATGTTTATTGTCCTATTTCTAAAATACATATTATATTAGGTCCTAAATTTACAAAACCCCTTTTTAAAACTGAAAAAATTCTTCCTCCACCTTGTTTACTTTGCTTAACAATACAACTTACAAATATAATATGCAACAATTAAAAGAATTTTTGGACATAGATTTCAGGAACCAGACACCAATTAATCATCTACGCTAAAAGTATTTTAAATTACATCATCGTAAATGTGGGTGAGAGATTAGATAACATTATTTAATTCTTCTCTTTTTTCCTTTGGACATAGTTCCATGTCCGTGTTCTTTTACTACCAGCTAGTATACTAACAATATAGTAAGCATCATATTATTTCTCATACAGAAGTTTAATTGTAAAAGAATTCTCAAATATAAGGATGGACAAATAGACAAAAAAAACTAATAGCAAAATAAGATTTTACTCTTTTTTTTACCCTCCACTATTACAATATTGTTTTGTAAAACTACCCTGCAATATATATATAGCCAAAATTTAATTTGTTACCATGACTAAACAAGGAGTCAAATTTAATATGGAAATATGATATCATTGACTCTGAGACATTGTTATTTTCTCTTATTTTTCCCCAAGCAATGACTATTATTTGGTGAAACGCTCTTTTCTTTCACCATTTCCCTTTTTTCTAGTTTTTGATTTACTCAATTTTGTAAGAATTCATGCAAAATGGACCACAATCTAAGCGCGTGTGTGTAAGAGAAGAGAAAAAATTTCACTCTAATTTTCCCATCGTGCGAGAATGGATGGCTAGAACACATCCTTCACTTATAAAATAGTTATTTCAACCATTCTCTCATTTCTGTAGTCACAAATTGAATTTTTTATGAAAAATTATATAATTATTAATGATTATTTATAAAGCTTACTAACATACATGTGTGCTAAGAAATAACACGTATGCAAAAAATCATATTTTTTCTTCGAACGTGCTCAATTTATTAGTTTTCACATGTCACCCAATGAATGTTTTACGGGGCCCAATCTTTATATAGCATTTTTGTTATGAGTTGGAGTTCAACTTTGCATGTTAAAAATACATAATCAAAGACAGGTGCTTGATAAGTATTCCAGGAAAATACAAATTCGTGAGTGCTTTCGTTGAGGCAAAAATGTTCGCTTGGATAAGTGGTGAAGAATATTCCCATTTTAGACTTTTATTTTAGCAAAGTTTTGGAGTAACTCGGTTCACGAACAATTGCATTAGAACAGTTTTGAAAAGTATGCTTTAATGTCGTACTTAGTTGTACCAGATTAGCATTAATTAAAAATGCGAGTAAGTTTATCTATCTCAAAGGACATAAGTGTCGGGTAAAATCAGGATTTAAAGTATAAACATTATAAAGAGCATACATGGTCCCTCAACAGGGGTTAGGTTAAGAGATTTAGGCAGATAAGTACAGTTTTATATCAAAGTTTGTATCTATGGTATTGATCCAATTTTTTTTGCAGAGATTCTTTACCCTGGTAGCGTGAGCCGAAATTTTCCCCGAGAAGTGTCCCAATGAGGCGCACTATTTGGGCAGAGCTTCGTTTGAAATAATTGACTTTTGCAAGGTGCGGGCAAAGTTTATCTGTATTTAAGAGGAAGCAAATTTTCAAAAAAGTTGAGACTTCTTGCAGGATTTATAACATAACTCAGGATTCAGAGATACTCATAGTTTAAGAATGTTAGAAAACTGAATAAATATTGGGGTTTTTAGTGCTTTTTTAAGTTGACGGGGACTTCCTTTTATAGTTGTTGGGTCGGGGTCATCAACCGTGTGGGAATGGACTTGGGATGGAATGCCTTTTGGAGGGACAAATATCTCAAATGATCATCTGGAATTGATTACCTAAGGCCCAGTTTGGTTGCGCCAATTATTTGATTATGTAAATTGGTTCATTGTGAATTAGTGAATTATAAATGAGTGAATTTGAAATGAGTTAAATCCAATTTTACACAATGTTTGGTAATTTAAAATTGATGTAGTTCTATTAAAAAAAGATAAAAACAAATCAACAGAGAGAGGGGGAGGGAAAGAGAGAGGGAGAGGGAGAGGGGGAGGGGAAGAGGGAGAGGGAACATGCACTTAATGTGACTCCTATTTCAAATGGATTCATTTCACATTTTTTGTGAAATGATCCAATTTCACATTTTACACATGAGCTAAAATCGGGCAATTAATGAATCCTTTCATTAATGAAACCAAACACAATTAATGAGTCAATTTGTAAATGGGGCAATTTGTTAATGATCCAATTTACAATTTTGGGACAACCAAACAAGGCCTAAGATTTTGAACTGTGCAGTTTGATCAGGACCATCAACCATATGGTTGATGACTTCAATTATGTAGTTATGGATATTTGCATTGATATTAGGGAATTTCCCTTTTTTCACCCCAAACATTTTGGTCAAATGCTTGCATATGTATTTTTACCCCTTTACTTTGGGCGATATTTGATTGTAGTTCTTTTTGTCTTCATGTGGTTATGATGGATGGTGGAGGCAAGCCTCAATTATAAATCAAAGTGTCCACAGCCCTGCACCCCTTGGTTTTAGGTCCTTATGTTTCTCTGCCTCCAAACAAGGAACAAGAGGCTTAAACTTCAGCCCATCTTCACATATAGACCATTCCTTCGAGTTATCTAGTGATTAATTACTCGGGGCTAAATGATGTAATACCTTGTACTTTTATTATTAATTAATTTTCGTGTGCTTAATATTATTAATTTAATTAGGGAAATTAAGTCGAATTTTAGTAAATACTAATTAGCGAGAAAAAGTAATTGATTAATTTTCGCGTGCTTAATATAATTGATTTAATTATGTGATTTATTATATGTCGCATATGAGTAAAAATGACAATTTATTATTATATATCGATAGAGTGTTACATCGGCGAATCAATATAATTCATGGCAATGCATAGGGTACGCGCATGTCGGGTGTAGTTAATGAGATGCTAGCATATTTGTAGTTGGGTGACTCGGATGACCTTTTCAAGTACACCGGTGATCCGAGAAGGGTCAAAATAGTACATAATAAGTACTCGGGTGTTATGATTGAGTTCCGATGGTTTTTTAGACATAACAAGACCCGTAAAAGGGTATGAGTGTCATTTTATACTGAAGGTTAAGTGAAAAACATAATTAGGTTATTTAAAAGGGTATTTAAGAGGCTGGGAAGGCGGATGGCATCCCACCTTTCATGTTCCGCACAAGAGACTGAGAGAGAGAGTCCTAGAGAAGAGAAAAAGAAGAAGAAATACGAGAAAGCCTAGAGAGGAGAAGAGAGAGGACTCAACCCATCATCAAACTCTTAGAGAACATCGGATTCTAATCCACCAAGATAATTAGTTACTTGCTTTATGTTGCAAATTAAGTGTAGTTAATTACTTTCTTGATTAGAAATAAAAATCTGAGATTTAAGGCATGAAAGATTGAAAGTTGATTAATTGATGTAGAAATCCAATTGACAAGGGATTATGAATTTTAAACTGATGATTAATTGAGATTAATCACACGTCTATTTGAAAATTAGTTACGGGATTTAAAAGACAAACATGTAGAACTTGGATAGAAAGATTGAATCTTTAAAAATCAATTAGATAAAAATTATAATCTTTAATTTATATTCGATTTTTTGAATCTATGAGTGATTACCATGTGGGGATTGAGTAGACAAGGGGTTAATCATGTTTGTGTGACTATAATAGGGTTAACGTTCTTGGAATTTAAGTGAGAAGAACCTTATAATTGAATTAGATTTTTAGGATTGAAATTCGTGTAGAAAAAAACAAGCAGATCCGGGTTTTTGTCGTATTTCGAATTGATTTGGACCCGGCGAGGTGAATCTATTCGTGTTGGACGAATCTATTCAATCCCTGGGCTAGATTAAGGTTGGATTGTTAAAATGTTCAGGGAATTTTTATGAACTTAAGTGAGTATGTGGGAAATTATCCATGTTAGCTAATATTTAATTAGAAATAGTTTTTGTGTCGTTATTAATTATTTGGGAAATTTAATAATTAACCAAGGTGTTAATTCTTGAGACAAGGGTGAGAACCGAGGATACAATTAAGTGATTAATTGATAAATTAATCAGGAAGTTGGGTTGAACTTCAGATTGGGTGAACCATGCGATGTGGGATATGCACACGAGTTCGGTACTTATTATATATACATATTAGAGTGATATGTATATATATGTATGTGTATATGTTATTTATTTTGTTAAACATACCTACTCAAGAGTGTTATCGTAGGAGGTTGCGCGTAGTGGGCAATCCACCCTGGCGTTGACCACTAGGTGTTGGATTGATTCCCCGCATCATAGGATTGTTACATGGCCACTCTCCATGAGTGAGGATACCTATTGGTTTGGAGACCGGGTGGTCGCAATATGGTATGGTTGCGACCCTCGGACATATGTTTATGAGCACCTTCATTGTATGTATTTACGTTTGGGATCGGTGGTCAGATTTTGACCCAGTGGCTCAGTGTGATGCGTGATGCCTGGAGTTGGATAACATATGAGGGACGTATCCACGAGGTTCTTGTTCTAGGGATACGGTTATAAATAAACAGCGAGTGATATATATGTATGTTTATAAGATATCATGTAGGTATCTATTAATAGCATGAGTGTAGCTATGTTATGTTCATTAAGTGAATATGTACTTTTAACAAGTGTGTCACTACAATATTGTTTGCGAACATATACCTTGTTAAGGTAGTTATACTTAGCTAATAGAGGATGTGAGAAAGATTGGGTTTGGTTAGCAGTTATGTGTCCTAATTAGACCGGGTAGTTTAATTAGGATAACGAAATGAACACGTTAGGTGCGCACTATAGTTGAGATGTGAGGTTTATCCCATGTGAGTCCGACCGATTAATTATGAAAGTAATATACTACTGCTTTAATCGATTTAAAATAATTATCTACTTGCAAAATATTTTCTACTTTTCAGGCTTTGACCCGTAGACTTTTATTTTTCCTTGTTTTCCTTTTCATACCCCTATGTGTGCAGCAACAGCAGCCGAAACCACTTATATAAACCCATTCTTATTATGCAGGAGCTGTGAACGCTACATCTTTGTTCAGATGTTGCAGCTTATTTTATCTAGATAGGATCAGACATTTCAGTTTAAATTTTAGGTGTATTGTTCGTAGATGAATATTCTTTTATGTTACTGTTAACTATTTATATTTCAGTACTAAATTTTATTATTCAGTTATATACTATGAATGTTCTATTTGGTGACTTATGGTTTATTCGGTTCACATTTATTATTTATCTATGCATGAGGATTATTTATTCATAGTATAGTTTCGCTTTATTTGTATTGTTTATGTTATATTATTTTTTCAATAATGATGCTGAGAATGAACCATACTGAGATTATTGTTTTATTTTAGTAGAGGATTGGGCACTTGATATTAGAATAGGCAGGTTTTCACAAATGACCTCAATTTCTCTGATGGAGTCCAGGTGGCTTCGCAAGACAATAAGAAGGTTCTATTGGGGATCTCTCAGGGCCACAAAGCCCAAAGAAATAGCATGCACTCTGATCTTGAAGGACATCTACTTCAATGATTGTTTCTTGCTCTACGGAGCCACGTTTCTAGTACATTACCGGTCGTGGAAATTTTCAAAGAAATAGGGGAAGCTCCTTGTTAATTGGTGGAAAACATTTAGATGTCTCTTATGGCCACATTTTTATCCTTTTGGGACTCTAATGGGGAAAAATATGATGTCACCCCATCCCAGTTATTCAAACACTACAGGGTTCAAGAGAAAATTGAACCCAAGTACTAAGGCTAAAGTAGTTTGCTCCTAAGGCTCTGATGGTCTTTGTTAAGGACAAGCACAATTCCCCTAAGCTCGAAGACGATATTCTTCTTCATTGAGGGAGTTTGGTCCACCCCCTGACCCCGTGGAGAAGATTTTTTTCCCAACCTTTTATTATTGTCCTAAGGCAGTGGTTAAGTTTGTTTTTATCTTTGCACTTATATTTTAACCTCCGAGTCAAATTTTAGTGATGTTTTACCAAATGTAGTGTCGTTTGACCTCAGCAAAAAGGAGGAATATCGAATGGATGAGACCTTAAGTTGGTACCATTCCCCTCGAGAGGCCCCAACCTACTTTCAAGAATGGCCTTGGGCCTTAAACAAAGGTTATAACATTTGGAAGGGTGAGTGAGGCCCTTAATTATGGTTGGGGAGTCTGTGGGGGATAAACCCTTCGCCTTTGTACCCAAGAAGTGGAAGGATGTTGCACCTGGCACCTCTGAAGTTCCTAAGGACTCTGAGAGTTATGAGGACAACGCTAAATTAGGAGTTGATCTTGCTCCTAGTATTGAGGAGGTCCTACCTATAACTGAGGATGTAGTTTTAGTGAACTCCGACTTCTCTCCATATAAGTTTCTCGGCCTAATTTTTATAATTTGATTTGTTACTTAAGCGTCGATAACTGACTTGGATCTTTTATCCTTTTAATAGATAAACGTTAGAAATTGATGATGACACGACTATACTCCAAGCAGACATATGTCGTGCCAACTATGAGAAAGGAGAAGAGGTCCAAGTTTGCTAAGCGAATTAAATTCATCAGAGTGGTGGACATTCATGTTCCTTCTATCAAACTACTTGAAGATCCTGAGCCAAAGACTGATTAAAACGAATGTTCATAATTGGAGGCAACCTTAAAAGTCCTGTTCTTGCTGTAAGAAACCTTAAGGACATGCAGGATCTTTTGGGAAACCCAAAGTGGTTCTTCTATTCTAAAGGGATTGATACCTTGGTCTCAAAGTTTAAGTCAGATAGTCCCTACTAATGGGAAATAAGTTATGTTGTCTCCTCTCAATGAAGAGGGCAAATAAGATACCCCTAAAATCTCTAATCAGCCCAAGGGATCGATTGGAGGGAGAATGAGGGCTAATGTTCATCGTGTTGGTGATAAATATACGCGGAATAAAAAATTACAGCCACGGATCTTCGATTAATCAAAATAGAAAAGAAAAAATACCAATAACTAGGTTTGAAGAACTAACCTAAGGTTTAGAACTCCATACCTTTACAGATCCGATTGTGATCTAAGGTGGAGAATGGTATTTATTAATGATAAAAGGGCTACCTTATTTTGGATCTTCAAAAGCTTGTTAGTAAAGAATATCAAATTAAGAGATTAACTTATATCATATGGGCCTCATGGGGTTTGGGAGTAAAATCGCATGATTATTTTAGGTTGTTTGGATGGGTAACTTAAATAATTGAAAATTCACTTAAAGTGGGAGGAAGATGCATTATTATTATTATTATTATTATTATTATTATTATTATTATTATTATTATTATTATTATTATTATTATTATTATTATTATTATTATTATTATTATTATTATTCACTACACCAAAATGGGTAAATTGTCACCCTTTCAGCGCTTAGCATTGTCACGGTCAATGACCGTGACAACAAACACGCATTTTGTGTCACGGTCATTGACCGTGACTAGTCCGTGACAAAGTATTGCACGGTCATTGACCGTGACAATACTTATAATGTTGTCACAGTCAATGACCATGACACGCCCGTGACAAATGTCGCAGCAAAAAAACCCTTTCCCCTTCTTTTTTTCCTCGCCGTTTCTTCCCTCCTTTTTTTTCTTTCTCTCTACGCTGCTCTCTCTCTCTCTACTCTTAGGTACTCTCTCTCTCTCTCTCTCTCTCTCTCTCTCTCTCTTCCATTTATATATATATATATATGTGTGTGTGTGTATATATATTTGTGTGTGTGTGTATATATGTCCATGTGTGTGTGTGTGTACGTGTGTGTGTGTATGTGTGGTGGGTTGGGGGTGGGGCAGGGTGGGGGTAGGGGGTTGTGCGCATGTGTGTGTGTGTGTGTGTGTGCACGTGTGTGGTGGGGTGGGGTGGGGTGGGGAAATGTGGGGGTAGGGGTGGGGCAGGGTTGGGGGTGGGTGGTGGCAAGTGTGTACTAATGGAGATCATGGGGGAGAGATAGAAAATTATCTTAATTAATTTAAGAATTTTATCTTAATTAATTCATTAGTAATGCAATAAATTAGGTTTAACATTGTAACTTTTAGGGTTAACATTGTAACATTGTAACTTTTAGAATTAATAAGTAATTTAGGGTTAACATTGTAAGTTTTGAAATGTCGAGTCTAAATTGAAATTAACCACAAACTTCAAGGTTTAATTTGCATGTTTTCATCATCATCATCATCATCATCATCATCATCATCATCATCATCATCATAATAATAATAATAATAATAATAAGAAGAAGAATAAGAATAAGAATAAGAATAAGAATAATATAAGTGGTGGTGGAGATGGTCGCATGTGATAAGGTGGATATAGTATGTGTTGAAAGTAGTTGTGTGGTGGGGGTATTAGAGTCGAAGAAAGAGTTATATTAAAATTTATTATAATGTAATTATTATATATGTGTGTCTGTATGTGTGTGTGGGTGCGTGTGTGGTGGGTGGGGGTGGGGCGTGGGTGTAACTTTTGAAATGTCGAGTCTAAATTGAAATTAACCCCAAACTTCAAGGTTTAATTTGCATGTTTTCATAATAATAATAATAATAATAATAATAATAATAATAATAATAAGAAGAAGAAGAAGAAGAAGAAGAAGAAGAAGAAGAAGAAGAAGAAGAAGAAGAAGAAGAAGAAGAATAAGAACAAGAACAAGAATAAGAATAATAATTTTAAAAGTGGCATGACCACTGGATTATTTTTCAACTTTTTTTTGAAAATTACTTTGTTTATACGCTTCGTACCTTCAAAAGTGGTATGACCACTGGATTATTGTGCATTAAGGTGTTTAACAGTAACAATCCATTTTTATTTGCAGTAATTGTACATATTTGCATGTCTTCTTTTAATTCATTTTGATATGTACTAATAACATTTTTTTTACAGCAAATGTCTCCTTCAGGTATTAAGGCGAGGATGATGATGTCATCTGGGCTCGGTGGTAGCGGAGACGACGAGGGCTCCTCGGCCCCTAGTCTCCCCAAATATGGCAAAATTAGGGATGCCCATCGAGAACAAGTCGGGGCTATTAGTGAGATCCCTCGAGCTGGTAAAGACGATCATCGGCCCGGGGTACATTAGTTGGAAGGAGGTGCCATATGAGCTCAAGTTAGCTGTTTGAGTGGCACTACAGGTAATATATTTATATTTATATTTATATGAATATTTCAATTTCAATTTCGATTTCAATTTTATTTTATATTTATATTTATTTGCAACTATTATTGTATTTGTTGGACAGGAACAATTCAACCTATATCCAAAGCTACGCGATTCCGTCTTGGAGCAGTTGAGGGAGCAACACAAGACGTGGAAGAAAAATATGCGGACCTGGCACTATGGGAAGACACAAGAGTCCATTATCCAATGACGTGAATCCGTCCCGCCGAAGGAGCCCATCTCATTGGCACAATGGCAAAGATTCATTGACAATGAGATCGGGGAGCGACAATTGGCATCTCGCCAATCGGGAAGAGAAAACCGGGCAAAAAAGACGGACGTGCACTACTCCGGCCAGACGTCTTACACCGAGGTGGAGCATAGGATGATGATAAGATATAATTTTTCTATAACTACGTAAAATATATTATTCTACATTATTTTACTTTGCGGGGCCGATACTAATTTTACTTTATTTTATTTCAGGCGATAGGGAGTGGCCCTGGGGGTAGGCCACATAGGCTCAATACTTATGTGGCTCTTCGGACGAAGAAGGGGAAGGACAAGGAGGTGTCCCCAATCATCACGACCACGATTGTAAGTAATCCGACAGTTTACTTTTTGTTAATTACGTTATAATTTTTTAATTTACTTATTTTACTAATCATGTGCTTTTTGTCATTTCAGGCAAAGCTTAAGGAAGTGCATGAGTCGTAGTCTGATGCTGATAAGGCATCTTTGTTTACAAACGCACTCAGCCAATTGCTTGGCTCTGATCGGAAGGGGAGGACAAGGGGGGTGAGCTCGCGGGTGGCTAAATCTAGGATCATCAGATTGGAGATGAGTGACACCGGGTTGGCTCGAACGGTGGATTCACATGACGCGAAGCTATCCCGTTAGGAGGCGACGGTCCATGATATGTACTCATTCGTAAAGCGTTCGTTGGACGAAAACCGTAAGGGTAAAGGGAAGGAGAAAGATGTGCTGGAGGAGGAGGTGTGGGAGGATGAGGACGAGGATGTGGACCTTGCTGTTGCATCGCCGACACGTGCACACTTTGATGATCCACTTCCCTATTTGGCTCCCTTCAACAGACCGATGTCGACACTTGGTTTCCCGAGCGTGTTTATAATGGACATATTTAATGGCCAGCGGATAGGGCGGGGATTGAGGGACCCGAATATCGTCCAGGTGCACTAGTTCATGGACGTGAGCTTCAAGACATCGAGTCCAGGGTGCTTGTCACGCATGTGATGCACAGGAAGGAGAACTCCCAATTGTGGTTGCGCGAACAATGCGACTCGGCGTATATTAGTGGATGTGTTAATTCGTATATCGTGTGGCCTACTCACCTCCTTAGCGTTAACCATACCCTAGACATTTAGTGACATTGATTTAAGTTTGAATTGAATTGTTTTAAATTATTACATTTGAATTATATTTGGATTATATGGTAATGCATATTCTCTCTATTTTGAATGTATATTTGCACTATCTCTATTTTATCTGGATATATAATATTTGAACAGATACAACGTTGCTATAACAGGTACATATATACTGCTGGGCAGTGGCAGTGGCCAAACTGGCCAGTAGATTTTTTTTCAATTCTGCCCAGAATTGTCACGGCCAATGACCGTGATAAGTCCTTGACAAAGGAAGTTGTCACGAACTTGTCACGGTCACTAACCGTGACAATTTTGTAAACATTGTCACAGTTTTGTCACGGTCCTTAACCATGACAAAACTTATCGCGGTCAAGGGTCGTGGCACGACCGTGACAATTCTAATGAATTTGTTACGGTCAATGACCGTGACAAGTCCGTGACAAAAAAATTTGTCACCCCCAGAATTGTCACGGTCATTGACCAATGACCGTGACAATTCGGCATATTTGGTGTAGTGATTATTATTATTATTATTATTATTATTATTATGGCTTAGCTTCTGCTAAATCTTTATTTTTTGTAAACTTGTTGTAACATTCCTGGTTGAATTGTTTTTACAAGTCTTAGGTCGTTGTTTCTTACATGGACTTGGTTTATTCGTTGGAGTAGTACCTCTAGAGACATTCTACTCATCATTTCTTGGATATAGAAGTTGAGCAGTGTAGCCCATTCACTTCCTTATATTTCAGTATTTTTTTATATATTTCGGATTTTTTTCATCTCATATTATAGCCACGTGTCCAATTTTATTTATTTCCTTATGGTAATAATTTTACCAAATGTTTTTCTCCCGTGACTTTTATATTAGACCTTGTTAATCAATTTATGAAATTTACGAGGTGTTACACATTTCTCGAGATGGCGCCATTTTGTCATCGTTAGAAACTGATATATAGTTTATCTTAGCTAAGTATAGCAAATAAACGGGTAAGAGACTCAATTATTGAGATACAAAAAGATAAATGACCTAAAGAGTAAAGAGAGACAAAGAAAGAACCCAATTTACATGGTTCGGCCCAAATTGGTGCCAACGTCCACAAGTGTCGTTCTTGTTATTGATTACCAGGATAATGTCATTGACGAGTACAAATTACAAGAGTTCTCTCTATACTTTGGTAACATAATAATAAAGTAGAGTTTCTTGTCTCAAATGAGGTTGCGTGTGCTATTGATAGGTTGTTAGAAGGAGAGATAATCGAAAATGACGCGTTTCTCACCTTTATAGGTGGGATGTGTTCACAGTTTACAATAATGATTACCAGTTAGTTATTGGCACATGGGCGAGAATAATTGCATATCTTTCATGCGTGCATATATATGAACATGTTGATGTCATCCATTCACAAAGCATGCGCCCATTCTAACAGTGTCAACTAACAAAGCCAAACTATTCAGTTAAAATTGACCGAGCCGATCATAATACGAGTCGACTAGCATGTTAATCAAGGCTCCCCACATTGTCAACTCTGGTAATATCTCGGCTCCTTCAGTACGAGGAGGTTTATAGGCAGCTTGTTGGTTGAGCCAAGTGTCCCCTTCTTGTTGATCCGTGAATAAATCAATATTTATGGTATAACAATCAATATTAGACCTTAGTTAGATATCCAATAGTAATAAAAAAATATCAAAGTACTCTTAGATACCTCGCAAACAAATTTTAAGCACTGAAGGAATTTTGAAAAATTTTAAACACTTAGGTCCACTAATTCTCTTCTTGTAGAAATCCACGTTAATGGCATAACAAGTGAACCTAATAGTAAATTATTCTTAAATGTTTAAAAATTGTCAATAAGGGACCTAATTGTAAATTGCTCAAAAAAAATATATATGAAATGTACGGAATGAACCAAAAAAAAATATTATGAAAGCCAAACAAGGTTAACCCAATTAATGTGGCCAATAAACTATAAATTATGAAAAATACCCAAAAGTTACAAAAATGGAAAAAATGAGTTATCACAACCAAAATATGAAGGATTATTATAAGAATCACTTTCAAATTTCCATAATTGAAAAAATAATGTTTGTGTACGAGATAGTAACAATGTTTGCTAAGATGTGATGATTTGAACTTTTTGGTTATATTCCATCATACTATAAAGTTTCAATAAAATATGAAATTATTTTTTTCTCAATTCCTATCAGTGCTTATTAGGGGCATAAGAAACTCTCGCTAGAAATGACTCAAAATTTAAGGTCTACAACTTTAAATAAAAATTAATTTTAACAACAAAAAAAGGTCACAGATACATGATTATAAAAAGACAAACAAATTCAAAGACATACAATAAAAATGTCGAATAAACTTTTATACAAAAAAAATATCATATTCAGCGACATATAATAAAAAACGTCACAATAACATTACATAATGTCCCAAATACAGTTTAATTTATTCAACTTAGACGTGTTGAAGTGTATATAAATAATGATTATATGATCCAAACGCATCCTATGATACCACGTGCTAAAAAAGAAACTAAGATGACCTACTTAATAATTTGTTCATGAAGCTTTTAATCTAATACATGAATAATCAATTATACATGTAATTTTTTCGTTGAGCATAAAAGTTGTTATATGCTATAGATCTTCTAACTTTCGGATCTTTAAACTATATGATCATCACAAATTATATTAAGGATAAGCTCAAGAAACATACCTTCATCTATTTTTTGTGAAAAGAAACTAGCAAAATGACCCTTAAATTGAATTCGAAAATAACCTCAACTTGAAACCAAAAATAGCCTCCACTTGCTTTCGAAAATTGTACTAGTTGAATGTAAACTCGTCTTTAGAAAGTTGATGTTTATCTCCCTTAGCCAAATTTCTTTTTGCATTTTGGGTGCGTCTTAAATGATGGAAATCAGGCTCCTATTTATGGCTGGGCAATGACCGAATCTCCAAAATCATTCAATGTTAACACTCCATCAAGTAGTTAATCAATAGTCATATTAATTTCGAATTTAAAATAAAATGGTTATTTTAATACACCAAAAAATGAAATTAACTCTTGATATTTAAGAGAAATCGCTAATATCATCTTTAATTTACTTAATTATGGATAAGATTTATGGATTTACAATTAATTGGAATTATTAATTCCAATGGGGGTCACTCCTTTGAACAAAATTATCTTCTTTTTTCTTCATTTAAACTACATAAAAAGGGGGGATGGGGTTTGTACCTGGGAAAAGTAGGTCAAATTTAAAACTCCCATTGATATGTGAAAATACACGATTATAGCTAAGTTAAAAGGGGTCTCTAGTTGAAAATTAGTCACACGGTTGAGAATAATCAAATATAAAAGATTTCATACTTACTATCAGAACATATACAACTGTGCATAATAAGTTGAAACTTGGAAATAACTAGGACATAGGATGAAGGGATGGACTTAAAAAAGAAAAAAACAATGGCAAGCAAATTCCTTATTATATCTAAAATTGAGAACAATGAGTTGAATCCTTTATGGTGGTCCAAAGTTTTTAGTTTGATAAGAACAATGAGTCTAATCCTTTGTGTCTGGAAAAAGTTTTAGTTTAGACAATTGTATTTCCACGCAACGCAAAAATTAGTTTGGGTTAATATATGAAATGGTTAGAAAATGTGTATTTTTACATGACAGCTTAAAAAAAAACTAATGTAAAATAGTGCTAATTAGTATTTAATGACAGTTTTTAAGAAAATGGTCATGATAATAATAGTATCATAACTTTAATGACATTTTTGTATAAATTGTCATAAAGACAATTTTATAAATAGTTATATACATGTCATTTTCTTATAATGCTCAGTGCCTTAACAGTAAGAACTATGGGATCAGCCCATACACTCATTTTTGTTATTAATAATTTACACGGCCCCTCATGAATTTGTTGTTAATTAAAGATTTGATGGACAATGTGTTCGTATTGTACTTTCTTCAACAACCAACATAGTTGGCCTCAACAACCATTAATTAAAAATTGGAGCCCCTATTTAGTTCCTAGTTTTCCACCAGAACAGTGTGCAGGTTATATCTTTTGCACTTATAGCTTTTTTTTCTTCTTCTTGTTTAGATTTTATCTCTGATACTAAAAAAGGTATTTATAATATCATAGTGTATAAAAGAGATACTGTTTGAGGAGAGAATATTGGAGGGGTGAAATGAGCACGCTACACTACTTTAGTGAATAGTAAAAGTGGCATAATGATTACTAATGCACATTGTTTGGAAAATAATCTTACTGAGTTACATGGAGTATATAATAATAGTTGTTTGTTTACTGACTAAATTTTCTTACTTCACTTTTATGTGTCTTAATGTAAAGTTGATATGTCTAATATCTAATATATGTTACATTACAGATAGATTTTAAGACAGAAATTATCGAGTTATCTTTCGAAGTATCTCAAAACTGAAGGGTGCTATCCATCGGGTATTACCTATATAGAGAAAATGAAAACTTGAAGATCTACAAACATGATTTGGAAAACCTTACCCTCCTCGATCTATGATTAATGTAAGAACAATCAAATTTAGAACTCAGTGATGCAAAAAACCCGCGAGAACGGGACATATTGATGTTAGCTGGATTTCCAAATGGTATTCTCCATTACTAAGAAGAGTGCTTATCAATACAAAAAATATTCGAAACTAATACACCGGAAAGCTTAAATATATATAGGAATCAAACATTAATTGTTGGTAATGCTGGACAGTTAGTGGGCCAATCTTTAAGAAAGAGGTTATTATTGGAGTGTATACTGCTAAAATTCTTAAAATAGTAGAACAACCCAATCTTTTTTATTTTGTAGGGAGAAATGATATAATCTTCCCAAAAACTATTGGAAAAAAAAAAAATATCCTATATCTAGAAAGAGAATAACATCTTTTATTAGGATAAAGAAGCTATATATTTCTGTGGTAGATTTTGTGGAGATTATGTCACTGCATCCTATTAAAAGGAGATATAAAGTCATTCTATTGTTGTAAGATTTTTAATAATTTACACTCCAACAATGACCTTTTTCTTAAAGATTCGCCCACTTAACTGTCCAACTTTACTAGCAACTGAGGTTTGATACCTATTTATATATTTAAGCATCCCTATGTAGTGGTTCGAACTTATTCTTTATTGATAAGTTCCCTTTTTAGTAATGGAGAAGTCAATTTAGAAATCCAGTTAACTTCAATATATTCAGTTTCTATAGGTGTCTTGTATCAAGAGTTCTAAATATGATTATTTTTCAATAACCCTAGATCGAGGAGGGCAATGTCTTTCAAGTCATGTTTGTAAATCTTCAAGTTTTTATTTTTCCCCATATGGGTAACACCCAATTAATAGCACCTTTTGGTTTTGAGGTACTTCGAAAAATAACCCGATAATTTATCTCTTAAACTCTATATATAATGTAACATATATTGGATATTAGAAATATTAACTTTACATTAAGCAAATTTAATCAGTAACCAAATAATTATTATTAGTTACTCCATGTAACTCAACAAGGTTATTTGGCAAACAATGTGCATTAGTGATCATTGTGCCACTTTTACTAATCATAAAGGCAACATCGCTTGCCCACTCGACTCCTCCACTATTTTCTCCTCCAATATTCTCTCTTTGATATTTGTAGATACCTTTTGTAGTATGAGAAACAAAATATGGAGAAGAAGAAGACGATGACGAAAAAGTCATATGTGCAAAAAATCAACATACGCAATGTTTCGGTGGACAACTAGGAATTAAATAAGGCCCCGAGTTTTAATTGATGCTTGTTGAGGTTAACTATGTTCGTTGTTGAGGATAATACAAGATCAATACATTGTACACCGGATTTGTAATAAACATCAAATTCATGAGGGTCTGCATAAAATATTAACATCACATTCATGGGCATATGGCCCCATATGGCATCTTATTTACAGATTGGATTAGTTGAATGAATTGGATATCATATGTGGTTGGGTTGGGATGGGAAATAAGTGTTATTAGGGATAGAAACGGGGCGGGTTTAGGACAGGTTTGACCGACCCCGACCCTGTGTTTACCCTGCCCCCGCCTCGTTTAAAAACCCCATGGGGGGCCCGAACCCGCCCCAGACCCATTCAAAACATATTTTATGATATTTTTCTAAATTATTTTATATAAAACATACTTCAATTTTTTAAGTTTTCTAATACTCTTAATAATTAGGTATTAAGAGATTAAAAAAATATGCATAAACAAATTATGAGATTAAAAAACAAAAGTACATATTTAAAAAAATACAAAATATATATATATAAGAGCATATTAGTAAACATACACTTAAACGGGGATAGTTGGGAATTTTTATACACTAAACTCGAACCCGACCCGACCCCGATGGAGTTTTTTTTAAACCAAACTTGATCAGTTTATTACCCCAAAATTCACCCCATTAGGGTCGAGAACGGGGTGAGTCCCAGATAAAACTCGTCTCATTCTCATCCATAGGTATTATGGTATTTATCTAAACCATGCTTGCTCAAACACAAAAACATGCTCACACAAACTTATCAAACAAGCTTATCAAACTTCAATATACTCTATATACTATTAGTTGATTATAAATTTAAATTTTTTTGCTTAAATCCGTACTTCACAATGTTCAAAGAAATTTAGCTTCCTCCAAGGCTTGTTGTGTAAATTCAAGGTCCTAAATGTGACATTATCAATCCTCGCCATCGTGAGGATCACTCCAATATCATGAAAATATGTACGGTGAAGATAAAGATTAAAGAGAGAAAAGTATGTTATGTGATTTTCAAAGAAGTAAAGAGTCATTTAGGATTTGGGTACAATAGTTCTTACTATTAAGGCATTGGGCATTACAAGAAAAATACCGTTATATGACTGTTTTTAACATTGACTTTATGACGATTTACATAAAAATGTCATCAAAATTAAAAATACTATTACTATCACGACAATATTCTTAAAAGTTTTCACGAAATATTAATTAGCACTATTTTACATTACTTTTTTTAAAATTTCCATATAAAAATATATATTAGCCCAAAAAAATGACATTTATATGTCGGATTTTTTGTCCCTCGTAAACTTTTCCTGCTATATTTCCATCCAAACGTGCTGAGGACAGAAATGAAAAAAAAAACGAAAGAACAAATTTCCTCCATCTCCTAACTCTATCCCAAATTCAAGCACTATCTCCTAAAAGGAAGGTATTTCGCAGTTCATCTTTAGTCGCTTGTTCTCTTTGGTGAGGCCTCTCTCCCTCTCTCTCAGTATCGGTCATGGACATGAATATAGTATTTTTACCTTTATTATTGTACTGGGACTTAAGTTTATTGTCCTTAGTAAATTCGCTAATAGATTTTTTAATTGTGTGAATATTTGGTCATTCACTAATAGTTTTAGTTGGTGGTGTGTAGCCATCTACTAAGGTTGCCCAAATGTCATCTCCCAACGTCCGAACGCAAGCACTCCGACTTTTCAATAAGAGAAATTGTTTCCATCGAACAGTGGGGGACGATTAAGATTACCAACTCTATCATCCATTTTATCAAGATAAATAAAGAGGATAGGATCTAAAAAAAGTATTTTGAAGGCTCTGATCCAATTGAAAATCTTCTTTTAGATATAAAAAAGTTTTATCAGATGTTACTCAGTATAGTATCTCTATTGACAAAATTGAATGTCAAAGATTGTTTTCTAAAATAACCTACGTTATTTATTAAACTTGAAATCATTATTAAAAATTCTTCAAAACTATTTTAACTACCGATTTAGGTGCAAATAATTAGACTATTAGGAAAAAAAAAGAAATCAATATGCGAGATTTTTTACGTGGTAAAACCCCCCAAAGATAATGGGAAAATTCACGTTGACCTTTACGCCACAAACAAAAATTCACTAAAATCGAAGATCGTACAAGTTACAACAATATGAAGAAAATATTCTAGAAAAATGCGAAAAATATACCTAAAGTGCGCAAATAACTCAAGCTAGGGTTCCTCTTCGACTCTTCTGTTGCAATCCCTTGCGCTTTCTTTCACACGATCGACTAGAATATAAATTCCAAAAATAATGACCAAAGTGGACTGTGGAAAGTGTTATGCTCTCGTGTGAATAAGTGAATGGCTAGAATGCACTTAAATTATAAATGCACACACACAAACGTATTAAAACTAAATTTCTAATTATTTACACAAATTTCATATTCAAAATACATATACTAGATTCCGATCGGATTCAATAAAAAGTATAAGGAATCAAATGTGAATGCTTAAAAATAAATTTTATACTCTCATAAACTCTTTTATAGGACAAATTTCAGAATAACGTTTTTAGATCTTAATTTCTATTTTTAGATCCATAAAATATTTCAAATAAAATGAGATTCAAAAAATTCTTTTTAAATGATTTAAAAAGATATTCAGTTGAAAAACTCACATCTAAACAAATATACAACAATCATTATTTTCAAGTCTGAAATCAAAATATTAACTCAAGTAAAATCAAACAAGCAATTTATAAAACATTTAAAGCAAAGACATATTTATTATTTGAACTCTTGGAGACATAAAACTATATCTTCTGATTGTGCAAAGTGAGAGATATTTGAAATTAAGTTTTTCTCAACATTTATTGACAAAATGTCAAGATCAACTCATTTCAAGATTATTAAATCTGGGATAAATAACTAGGAAGGTTGAAAACAAAATTAGTACTCGAAAACTTATTCTACTCTTCCATACTCTCACTGTTATTTTAATTTTTCTCTCTCTAAAATTTTGAATGATCAATCCTAGAAAATGTTATAATATGATTTATATATAAGCGGATAGAAGAGTTTAGAATCCTTTAAAGAAATAAAGGGTGGAGATCTATTTTACCTAATGGTATTTGATTCAAGGATTGATAATTGTGCTTACATTTTAAGCTAACTGACTACCCTAGTAACAAACCAGAGGTCGTTTATATAACTAAAACTACTCAAGAAGACTGACTGTTGGTACATGGTTTAACATTGACTTTATGACGATTTACATAAAAATGTCATCAAAATTATGTTATTATTACTATCATGACAATTTTCTTAAAATTTGTCATTAAATATTAATAAGCACTATTTTACATTACGTTTTTAAAGAAATGTCATGTAAAAATACACATTTCATGATAGTTTCAAATATTAACCCAAAATAATGACATTTATATGTCGGATTTTTTTGTCCCTCGTAAACTTTCCCTGCTACATTTCCATCCAAGCGTGCTGAGGAGAGAAATGAAAAAAAAAACATATTTTCTCCATCTCCAACTTTATCCCAAACTCAAGCACTATCCTAAAAGGAAGGTATTCCGCAGTCCATTTTTAGTCAATTGTTCTCTTTGGTGACGCCTATTTCCCTCTCTCTCGGTCTCGATCATGGACATGAATATAGTATTTTTACCATTATTATTGTACTGGAACTGAAGTTTCTTATCCTTAGTAAATTCGCTAATAGATTTCCTAATTGTCTCAATAATTTGGTCCTTCTCACCAATAGTTCTAGTTGGTGGTGTGTAGACATTTACTAAGGTTGCTCAAACGTCGTCTCCCAACGTCCCTTGGATGAACGCAAGCACTCTTACTTTCCAATAAGAGAAATTTTTTCCATCGAACAATGGGGGACGATTAAGATTACCAAGTCTATCATCCATTTTATCGAGACAAATAAAGAGGACAGGATCTAAAAAAAATATTTTGAAGGCTCTGATCCAATTGATAAAACTTCTTTGAGATAAAAAAAAAGTTTTTATCCGATGTTCGTCAGTATAGTATCTCTCTTGACAAAAATGAATCTCAAATATTATTTTCTAAAATAACCTATGTTATTTATTAAACTTGAAATCGTTATTAAATATTCTTCAAAACTATTTTAACTAACAATTTAGTTGCAAATAATTAGACTATTACGAGAAAAAAAAATCAATATTACGTGATAAAACCCCAAAGATGATGGGGAAATATCCACATTGACCTCTACGTCATAAATAAAAATTTACTAAAATCCAAGACCGTACAAGTTATAACAATATGAAGAAAATATTCTAGAAAAATGCAAAAAATGTACCTAAAGTGCAAGAATAACTCAAGCTGGGCTTCCTCTTCGATTCTTCTGTTGCAATCCCTTGCAAGAATAACTCAAGTTGGGCTTCCTCTTCGATTCTTTTGCTGCAATCCCTTGCGCTTTCTTTCACACAATCGACTAGAATATAAATTTCAGAAATAACAATCAAAGTGAATTTTGAAAAGCGGTGTGCACTCGTGTGAATATGTGAATGGCTAGAATGTACTTAAATTGTAATTGCACACACACATACACTTATTACAATAAATTTTCTAATTAATTACAAAAAATTTGTATGCAAAAGTACATAAACAAGATTCCTTTTAAGTATAAGGAATCAAATATGAATCCTTCAAAAATAAAGTTTATACTCTCATTTATTTCTTTTAGGGGAGATTTTAGAAGAAAAATGTAAAGGAGTAACAAAAAGGAGTCTCCCTATCAAAGCTCATTTCAAAATAACATTTTTAAATCTTCATTTTCATTTTCAAATCCATAAAATATTTCCATTCAAAAATTTCTTTTTAAAAGACATTGAGTTGAAAAACTCACATCTAAACAAATATACACAAATCATTATATTTGAAATCAAAATATTAACTCAAGTAAAATTAAACCTAAAATTTATAAAACATTTAAAGAAAAGATATTTTTCTGATTTTAACTCTTAGAGACATAAAGCTATATTTCGTGATTGTGCAAAGTGAGAGATATTTGAAATTAAGTTTTTCTCAACATTTATTCATAAAATGTCAAGATTAACTCATTTAAAAAATTATTAAATCTAAAAGAAATAGCTAAGAAGGTTGGAGGCAAAATATATACTGACAAAAACTTCTTTTACTCTTTCATAATCTCACTCACTCTCTATACACTTTTCTCCTTTAAAATTATGGATGACTAACTCTAAAAAAATGTTATAATATGGTATATATATGAGAGGATAGAAGAGTCAATCATTTAAAGAAATAAAGGGTTACGATCTACTTTACCTAAAGGTATTTGATCTAAGGGTTGATATTGGTGCTTACATTTTAAGCCAAGTGATCAAAGCTCGTTTATATAACTAAAACTACTCAAGAAGACTGACTGTTGGTGGTACATGGTTTAAAGAATGTGTACAAATCAGGCTAAAAGATATAAAGGTCACAATGGAAAAGCTAACTCACCCACTTGTACACTAATGGTTCTGTCGTAAATCTGACGGAACTAAATTAAAGCATTAAATATTTTATTAAAATAATAGAAACATACGGCTGGGATTGATTCTCAACTTAAGCCTGTGTCAAACAAAATATTCTGGAATATAAAAAACATTTATAATTGAGAAATAATGTTCTGAAATATACAAAAATATTCTGGAATGTAAAAAGTTCGGGAATATAAACAGCTATAATTTTATTAAATAAACAATATTCTGGAATATAAAACAACTACGAAAAAATATTTTATATTCTAGAATATTGTTTTGATGTCTCTAGAAACAATATTCTACAATATAAAAGTTCTGGAATATAAAATAATCTATATCTTTCAAAAGCTTTCTGGAATATAAATATAAATTCTTTTATATTCCAGAATATTGTTTTTATAAAAAGTCAGTTTTTATTTATAAAAAAAAGACTTTTATTATTAAAAACTATTTTAATTTTTTTTTTAAATCTTCAAAAAATTATTTCGTAAATAAGTTATAAAATAACTGTTTAAGAGTATTTTAATTTCCCGAAAATTACGTTTTATATGCCAAAATATTAAATTTTTTAATTTTTCAAAAATTTACTTTTTTTTTAATTACGTCCAGTTTCTGTTTTTTATTAAATTTTTTTAGACAAAAGTTTTTTTGTAACATATTTAAGAAAAAATTATTTTATATTTTTATAAATAAAAGCTATTTTTTAAAAATAAAAAATTTACTTTCTATATAACAATTTATATAACTTTTATAGAAAAAGCTTTGTTTGTTAATATTCCAAATATTTTTTTTTTATTTTTCAAAATATTTTTTTTTCATGAACTTACAAGGCAACACATTCATCAATTTTTTTATCCATATTAATTATGTATATAATTAGTTGAATAAGTATTAATGATGGAGAGATAATATTCTTATAACTGTCATTTAACTAATCAAAAATTAATTATAAAAAAAAAACTAATTAAAAATTTATATTTTAGAGACATCAAAAAAAAATTTGTATGACAACCTAAGGGTGTGTTTCGGCCGGATCAGATCGGAATAGGGGTGTTCGGAAATTTTTCCGAAATTTTTGGAATTTTTAAATCCTTTCCAAAATCGGAAAAATAAATTTTGAAATTTTTTTTTTCCAAGTTGGCTGATCCAGAATATTCGGAATTTTTTGAATTTTTATCATTCGGAAAAGTTAGAATTATAGTTTTATCTTTTTCGGAAAACATTGGAACTATTATTTGACTTATATATGCATTAATACCACAATAAATAACAAACAAACAGAGGTAACATATTGGAAAACAAATATATTCTACACCTTAGATATAAACTTGGTTTATAAACAGAGGTAAGGTAATATATTCCATATACTAATCTCATTTTAAAAAATCCAAAACCTATAAACTAATGTCACTAAGAGAATATCCAAAACCAAACATTTCAAGGTTAATAAAAACCCAAACCAGAGGATGTAAAAAAAACTCATTGGAAAAATCATGGAACACCATAAACTAATCGTAACCAACCTGAAGTGCGAGCCGCCTGAATGGTGAGACCGTGAACCGCCTGAGGTGCGATGGCCGTCTGAGGGGTGAGACCGTGAGAGAGTTTAGGTTTAGTTAGACATAGTAACGAGGGGCGAGAGAGAGAGAAGTGGTTTAGAGGGTATGGATGCGACTGAATTTTTTTTAGGGTTAGAGCAAACCTTATGGGTATGCTAAATTTGCACATTTGTAGTATAAAAATAAACAGGTAAAAGCAATGAAATTGTTATGGGTGTGCGTAAATATACCCTTTACACACTTTAAACGATGTCGAAATGAAAACTATTGCTTAAGCGGAACAACGTTTTTCGCCAAAGGTGGGGACCACTTTTCCCCTAAAACGGAACATCATTTCCTGATTTAGCACTTTAGCTAATTACCCCATCCACCCATAACTTCTACTTACTTAAAAAATTACCCCTATTTAATATTTCCCAACTAACTTACCAACCACCAAAACTCACTGATATTTTTTCATCTGTGTTAACATCTTTTATAATGTTTTCAGACCATTTTTTTTTTGAAATATATAATATTTATATTGGAGCTAAAAACAAAGGATTTGAGAATTTTTTTAAACTAGATACTGAAAACTATATTCAATATAATATTAAAATGGGAGTAAGATATTTGGTTAACCCAGTTCAACTTCTACTTATAAAAAAAATAGCTGTTGCAAATAAAAATAAAAAATAAAAAAGAGCCGTTGGGATTAGAAACAAAAAATAAAAAAGCCGTTGCAAATTCAGGGGGGGTGAAAATAGAAATAAGGAAAAGGGGCATAGGCTTGAGCGGAACAAGATGTTCTGCTTAAGTTATTTATTTATTTATTTTCATTTCTTGCACGGAACAACATTGTCCATTTAGTTTGGTCCCACAAAAAATCATACTAGTGCAATTCTATATTTGTTATTTTTTAACCTAACAATGTTTAAATTTGCCCTTTTACCCTGCCCATAGCATACATATCTACCGCATATATACTGATTTACACTATCCATAAGGGTTGCTCTTAGAGTAATGTTGTTGTGTTTGTTAGTGTAGTATATATATGTTTTAAATTGAGGGTTTGAGATTGTTTTAAACGGAGGGTTGTGATTACTCTAATAATAAATAAATTTTTAAATATATAAATATTAGTAAAAATGATATGATCAAATATTATAAAGTCTCTCAAATATTTTTTAATACATACTTAGTCCATGTTTTTTTATTTTGTACCAAAAAGTCCTTCATTCTCTTATCTTTAAAGCTCTGCGCCAGCGGCATAGTAAATGACTTTTTGGTGCAAAATAATAAGGCATGGACTAAATGTGTATTAAAAAAAATTCGAACGACTATTTGGTATATACCCCAAAATGATAACTAAGAATTTATTAAAATAAATATAGATATTATGATTTCGGAATATATTTTGGATAATCCGAATTTTTGGATCGAAAAGTTTGGAAATTCGAAAAATTAAATTTGGTTTCCAATTCTATTTCAATTTATTTCGGATGATTCGAAAAATGAAAAATTCGGAAATTGAAAAAATCGGAAATCGAAAATTTAAAAATTATGCCAAAATAAAAAAATCACGCATCGGAAATCGTAAAAATTGAAAGTTCGAAAATAATTGACATGGGGTTGAACCTAGTGGCTAACTCTAATCGGTTAAGAGATAAACCTATTAAGTCTGAACTAACCTATAATAGCAGGCCCAGTCAGTTATAGCTATAAACAGCTCCTTTAAATGAACCAAACAGCAAACCCATATAATCTGGTCAGGGTTCCTATTGGGTGGTCAAAGGGGAGTAGGATCAACGCTATACACCACTCGATAAAATTCCTATCTACGGATAGAAAAGTACTAGAATATATGCGTGTGAAAACACACTTTGTGTTTCCTAAAGTCATGAGCAGAAAAACAACAATTTCATTAATAAAAATTATTTTTAAAGAAGGATCAATTAATATATAATTTCTAACATAAATATATATTTGTAGAAAAACATTTATTTTCAAGTTATGTTATTTAGTTAATCAAGCACTCGATATCCAATATTTTTTTATTTTTAAAAATCCACGATAGCGACACCCCCATCCACTCAGCGCGCGTCAGAACTCCAACAGACCCTGTCAAAGCTCCAACAACCTCCATCGGAGTTCCGACAATCTCATGTCGGAGGTCCGGCGAGAGCTGTCGGAACTCTGACAGGGGTGGAGAGAGGGAAAAGTGGGTAAATGAGTTTGTGCGTATCCTTGTTTTAAGTTTTTTATGTAGTGATGAACTTTTTAAAACAAAATAAAAATATTGGACTAAATGTGATTTCAGGAAAAATAATGAATACATTTTAAGATTATCTTTTTACTATGCATTTCATTGTAGAGTTACAAATAAAATTGAAAAAAGAGTGGAAAAAAGATGAGCAGGTTAAGGACATTTAGTCTTAGTTTTACCATTTTAAGTGAAGTTTAATTCTTTACGAGAGTTAAGGGTTAGATCCCATAAAAAACAAGAAAAGTAAAGAACACCCTCATTAACAGAGAGAGAGAAATGCAAATGTTTTTGGAAAGAGTGGTGCTATGGGTACCAAACAAATTCTTCAAATCTCCTTCAAATAGTATTAATGAGTTGTGTCCTGGCGGGACCCATACCACAAGATATAACACTTAATGCTATTTGGGGGAAGATTCGGGGGAGTTGTTTGGGACACAACATTTTTCTTTGGGAAAGAGTGGTGCTATGGGTACCAAACAAATCCCCCAAATCTTCTCCAAATAGCATTAATGAGTTGTGCCCTGGCGGGACCCATACCATAAGGTATAACACTTAATGCTATTTGGGGGAGTTGTTTGGGACACAAAGCATTTTCCTTTGGGAAAGAGTGGACGGATACTTAAAACAGCTAATATAGGGGCTTTGTTAGAGGCTAATGTGCCTACCATAAAAAAACTCTATAAAATTTTAGAATTAGCACAAATTAGTGCTTTTTAAGTCTCTCGTAGAAAGTTAGTCCTTTACTTTTATCATTTGGAAGCTGCTTAAATGTTGTTGAGATAATACTTTCTTGGCATAATTTATAATTAATATATGATGGGAAAGTGACAACTTATCTTGCACGCTCATTTTAGTTAAATAGGAAGTTTAAGTGTACAAGTGTTCATCAAATTTAATGTTACATATAGGCCAGGTTCATGATTAAGGAGAAACTACAAGAAAATGCGACGATGAAAAAAGTAACTTACAAAAGAGTTGCGATATTTTTCTTCCAGCAACTATATGTCATAATAATTTTGACAATATTTTTTAGTGACATAATTGCTAAGAAAATTTAAAACAATTTACATCATTATTACATTTTCAGAGTTGATGGAGAAATTTTAGTGTTGTTATTATTAGACTTGGGAGAGAATCAAACCAATATAAGAAGAAGAAGAAGAAGAAGAAGAAGAAGAAGAAGAAGAAGAAGAAGAAGAAGAAGAAGAAGAGAAGAGAGAGAGAGAGAGAGAGAGAGAATTGGATGAATGAAAGAATACCTCCATTCTTAAAAAATAGGATAGATAAAAGAATGTTTGTGTAACAGTTACTTCCCACAATAATTATTGAAATTGCAGGAATGTCCTAAAAGTATTACAAATGCAGAAAAAGGAAAAGAGAGAAGTATTTATACGGTTCGGACGTGAGATTGGCCCACGTCCATGGGGGTAAAGGGCGAGTATATTTTATTAGAGAAGGGGGATAGCAATAACCAGAGTGCTAGTGTTGCTAGTTAAAAGTTCAAACTATTTCGTGCTAGTTACAATTATCCTTTAATGTAAGCTACATCACCTCTATTATACACTTAGTGTTCCATGCTTGTAGGCTATTTCGTACTTATCTCTATCTGCAATGATCCTGTTAGAATTGATCATATCTAAACTACTACAAGCTGATTACTCCATATTCCTTCCCTCCGTAATTCGCTGCATGTTTAGCCGCGTAACTCAGGTCACGTGACTTTAATTAATCTTATCCCTTTAATCTCCATTCTCTTATCACATTTTATTTATATTACTAAGTTTCAAAATTATAAAAGTACCCTATCTAAATTAAATATAACATAACACGACATTACTACAACATAAAGTACAAATAAGTCCCTGGCAACACTCCCCCTCAAGATGCTGCAAGCATATTTACATTGCCAAACTTGAAAAACATATTTTGCAACTGTAACAACCCACATTTTCTCACGTACAGGTTGGCCAGACATAATACGCCAAAGATGGGGCTTGTTGTCAATTTATATCGTACTTAGCATCAAACCATAAAACAATAATTTCATAGACATAAATGAATTTGATTGCAAGTGAATAAATAATTACACACCACTAAACAAATATCCAGAGTATGAATAACTAAATGAATAAAACTCCAACATAGATTAATATCCCAACTGAGAGAAAATTAACTTCGGGCTTATGCCCTTACAATAATCCAGAATGAAATAATCAAGATGAAAAGACAACCTATTCTCTGAAATGGAAGCAATGGCAAGACTGGTCTCTTGACAAACCTGCTATCCTTGCCAAGGCACACTTGGGGGGAGAAAACATTTGAATTTTGGGTCAACGCCCTAAAGTGTACAAGAATTAACTTACTCATTTTAATGGGGCAAAACTACAACGAATTCATAGTGAGTGTTCCAATCTTCACTCATGTTAATAATATATCTCACCCCTCACCTAAAATTAGTGTTACTCGAATACCCACCCATAACCTGATATGGTTACAAAATAAGTGAAAATGGTAGTATAAAGATGCATAGTGAGTGTTCCCATCATCACGCCTTCATCCCACAACTCTTTAAGCTCTTCGATTAATGGTGCTAAGAATATATCAATATCATCACTGGGAGCCTTCGGCCCGAGTATTAACAAAGAAAACAATGTGAACTCCTTTCTCATGCATAGGATCAGAAGGAGACTTAAAGGCACCAAGAGAACTAGCCAATAACTCTGACTAGTACTTAAATATTCGAAAAGGTTAAACCCATCGATTGAGATTGCAAGACGAACGTTGCGTGGTTCCTTTTCAAATACATGGTGTTGTGCATTTAAAATTTGTCAGATGGGTGAATCAACTGGATGACCCATCAAATTCCCTCCCACCTCGCATCGAGCGTGTCATGTCATTGCCCCAGCTATCCACTGTACAGTAAAAAACAGTTTAAACCGTGGCCCAAGTGGAAAATACTTCAAAACCTTTTGTGGGACTTGCGAGCACTTGCGATTTTTTACAGCTTTGTCCTTTCCATTCTCACAAAACACATCTTCATGCTCCTAGCGATACAATATATAATCATACTTGTATGCATGAATAGATTTGTATTTCAAACTGAAACCCTTCAAGCTCTTCTTCATGGAAGGATAATTTCCTGGTAACGGGTTCTCTTTTGGGAGAATATCTTTAACCCACTTAAGGATTTCGGTTACGCTGTTCCCAGACAAACCAAATTGACTCTTCAAATTATACAAATCAATCATAGCATATAATACCGAGTGATCTTCATCACAATCTTTATACAACGTTCTAGCCGCATCGAGTTTCAACCGGATGTATTCCTAATCTCCTGGAAGTTCAACATCAAAACTTTCATTTAGTTGACCATAATGCCCATTATTTATATCCATAGGTTAGGGGTTTTGAGGGTTGTGGAGTTCGTAAGCATTATCAATTAAGTCGGTCAATGGACGATGTGTTGGTGAATCATGTACCACTTCCACTCGTTTGGCTTCCGTTACGTAGTCGGGTATTGACGAATCTTCCGAAAGATAAGGTATATTTTTTTCACCATGGTAGTCCTTATTATATAGTCTTAATAGATTCTCCATTGTATTAAATGCAACTCATTGTATTCTAATGACTTATATTTTTCGTTCATACAACAGGGGCATGGGCACGAAATCAATTCACTTTTAAGATTTTTAAAAGTGTATTTAACAAATTCTTGAACACCATTTACATGATTATTTGAAATTTGGTTAGTCTCTCCCATCCACTCTTTGTATAGTAGGAAATCCACTATTTCAAATTCTTTGACCAGGTCGTGACCATACTTGGTGGGAACTTTGGCACGAATTTGGTGCCGTGAGGGTCACGACCTGGTCACGAACTATATCCGTGACCTATGTTGGTAAGGGACCGTACCCAAGAGCATATATGACCGCACTGTGTTGTGGATATGGTCACACCAAAAGTTGACTTGGTCACGAATTTTGTCTGTGACCCCATGGGGGTGACCAATCGTGGGATTTAGTGTAGTGTAATCCTTATAATCGAACCATATTAAATTCTCGATTCCCTAATTACTCGTAAATGTCACTTATATCATAATTATATTCAACCTTCATTATCAAATCACCAAGATACCTAAATTTAGAATTTCTATATAGATCACAACACACAATTAATAAAGAAGTAATTTGAACTTATATAAATTAAGAAAGATAATTCTTTCTTTGGATCTCGAATTGTTTCTTGGTTAGTTCTTAGATCCACTCTTGAATCTTCCTCTACACTTCCTTCTTCTAGGTGTTCTTTCCTCTCTATCTCTCTTGGGATAGGTTCTAAGGGTTATTGGATGTAACTCCTAAGGAGTTGTTTAACCCTTAATAAGTGTGATTAGTTTATAATTCCTGAGTTAGGCACCAGGACACAAATTTGGACCCCCAAATGGACCCAAATACCCAATTCAACTAGCCTAATAACCTCCTAACTAAGATTTATATACCCCGGGACCATTTCTAAAGGTTTAAAATGCCCTAACGAGTTTGTAAAACCTCCCAAAGTACATCCTGACGATTTTCATTCCATATGTATGTTTTTCAATTATGACGTGACATATGTAATCATTTTTATTCCAAAAATAAAATCCAATTAGAATTTATTCAAACTAGTAAAGTCCAATTCACATAATCATAAATATTAACAAATTCAATTATTCATGACCTTAATTAATTATTTTCGCCAAATTAAATTATTTCCTACTAAATTTTATTTTATTCCAAAAATACGAGGTATGACATTCTCTCCCCCTAATAATGAAATTCCGTCCTCGTAATTTACTGTAGCATGAGGTCATATTTTAATTTGTATCATCTTCTTAAATTATACCCAATTATTCCATACTCATATCCCCTAAGATAAAGAAAAGGCCCATTTATGTCTGCTATAATGTTACTGGGGCGCCCATATATTTCACATTACATGCACACACACATGTACCATTATCAAATATGAATGACATGTATACATCCAATCTGTACCATTAACACCAAGTATATATATACAACAAGGTATACCACCACATATGTAAACGTAAAAAAAAAAATTAACCACCTTAGTATCCAACTTCCCTCAACTCCCGACATTTACCAATTTTGTGCGTGGGACGTCTCGCAAGCGAAATCCAAACAAGGAACCCTCCCGATACACTACTAAACGGCTTAGTCAGTTGTTGATATCCGTTGGTCCAAGGCTTAAAAGAAAATAAAAAATAAAACGTTTACGCTAATCATGTAAATTTCAGTTTGTACCCATTACCAACAGAAATCTCATAATTCCTAAGCGATACAGTAAATCCCGTCAAATTTACCAGTTTGATCATACCAAGAACATCATGTTCATTTTTATTCATACGATAAGACATCCTATATCCATTATTAACTCTGGTAGAGCATTTAATCCCTCTTAATCCTCCAGAAGATCATCATTCGACACCAACTTATTCACTTATCAACCTTAGTGCATCAACAAAACACACATCTATGATGCATAAGCCACATATACTTGTACAAGTTTTCTAATTGGGTCGTCGCCCCTCATATTTCGAAATTACATGGTGCACTTGATTTTCACTGAAATCATGAATGATGTAACAACACAATAAATCTTGCTCAACCTAAGTACATCACCAATTAATGCTCTCTACTTGGAATTTGTCCGCCTATAACATCTCTACTAAAAATTCTCACAATCGTATCACTATGCATATCTCTCTAAAATTTATAAAAATCATTGTATTAATTCGAAGTTTTCATTTCCATCCATTTTACCATATAATTACTTCTCGTCACTCATGTCCCTAATACAAAAACAAACTCGTCATCAATTAACCATCCCACATAGCCATCCCATAATGTATGCCACCACAGGCATATAACCCATATCAATACTTCGAACTCAAAAATTTCCCCCCGTAGACAAACTCATGTCGTATGTCGAGAATCAAATTTTATCATCACAATCACTATGAGAATCCACCGTAGGGCATCGCAACTGCCGAAGAATAACGACTAGAACACCTAAGGCATTTATGGGACCCATCAACCATTAGGCTATGACACCCCGACTAAATAAATACCGGGTAGCTACTCCTTTATTCAAATTAATACAAAATGTCAAGTTGGTTCAGTTCATAGCATCACTGTCAAAAACGTTTTAAACAATTACTAGCCACCTAATATTTAAAAAGTGAGCTACCAAATTTTATTAAATTAAATTAACATGCAACTAATTAAATTATAAGTTAACTATGCCACATCCACATCACAATCACAATAGAATAATAATGGAATAAATAAAATGAGTTTGGAGTAACACTCCCCTGAATAGTCCAAATACTGAATAAATCACAATACAAAGTCTAAATAAAATAAATAAATCCAAAACTGAAATGAAACTGAAAGTCTGAGAGTGCTATCTCTAAATGAAAAGGGGCGACATGCCCTAACTGATGAATAATCCAGAATAGAATCAAATGCAGAATGTGGAGGCGTCTAATATTGAGATCCTGTAACTTCAACAACAGCTACAGCTACAACACGTCAGTGTCATGGAACTCTTATGCTTGGCGTCCCTGTGGCTGGGCACCTAAAAAGGTTTTACAAGAAAAATAGATTTGAAAGAAAACGGGTCAGAGCCCGAGGTGAAAACTGTTTAAAAATATAGCAAGTTTTTAATTGCATTAAACAGTGAATATTATATACATGTTAGTTATGTGCTCTCACATGAGTTCCTCACCCCTCAACTAATGTGCACGCCTAACGTATATACTTAACCCGTCCTAGTTATGTTGTTACTAACTAGTAAGTACTATTTCCTATTTTCACATTATAATATAGGGGTCTTCATATCATTTTAATATATCCTGTGAGTAACTCACCTTTTCATTGATGAGATTAATTTATAATAATTACGATAGGAAATTCTCATTTTTAATGCCATTCATGATGTCTCAATTATTTATATTCACACTTTAACAAAGAGTCCGTTATAATCACAAGTATATTATTCTCAACACAAATATACAAATAGGGAACCCCTAGGCTAAGCTGCGGTGCACACATACTCTGCTATCGAATCTCGGTACATCACGTACATAAGGACTACGTGTTTCGAATCTCTCAGGAACCATTTCAATAAGCAAATCATACATATTGGAGGCGAACATAGTTCACATACCCATGGGTCACGTATATACCTATGCTCCCATGGTCAGCTGACTTATTAACTCACAAATAAGCCATTCACAGCCCTATGTCCTTAAGGTACCAATCTAAATCCCCCCGTAGGCACACAAATATTAGATGGTCCTATTCCGAAAGTCGACCTCCCGTGATAGCCAGTATGGTAGGTATGTCATACACATAATAATCCATATACTAAGCATTCACACAACTTAGATAACTTGTTATATTATTAAAGGTACGTTCTCAACCCTATACTATTATTCTAATTCGTACACCATTGTAATTCTGGATTATATATAATATATTTCACTGATACGTCTCACGTCGTATATTTTCGGGTACTTAAAACCTAACCGAAGAGGTTACTAAGTCTCCTACTTTTCCCACATATTAATTCAGTACTCTTAAGTCCTTATTTATGTCCCAAATCTTAACTTATCACTCCTAAGAATTTATATTATGTTGTCGCATCATAAAATAGGAAATTACTCGTCGAACCCTCATAAATTCAACACTACATTCCAACCAAATTCTAATATGTTCCAGGCTTCAAATATATCCCTACTGATCTCCTTCAAGTCCTAATGTATTCACATAATCCACAACTACAACATTCGATGGCCGGAAACACTTAAAATAAAAAAAGGGGGAAAAGGTCATAGTTTCTGGGGAGATTAATCGATCGATCTTGAGCATCGATCGATCGATCGACCTATGAATGTCGATCTATCGATCAAGCAGGTGCAGACTACGGGTTTCTTCATTTTTTAGTCCCAATTTTGTCTTAAATTTTCATTACATGATGTCAAATCCTAAAGTAAACATATTGGGTCATTATACTACCTAATTACATGATTCTTAACATTCCATAACTCTCAAATCATTTTCAATTAGACTTTTCTTGGATCAAATCATCATATTATCATAAAAATCCTATTTTTCTATTTTCTTCAAGAACCATCATATTTCTCTTCCTAAATCCATTTTTAATTCATCTAGGGTTATGATTTTGTTACTGAAATACTTCCAGAATTAAACTACATGCAAATCCTATAAAAAATTTAGGCTTCTTCTCCAAATTTCATGAGTTTCAATTGTTGTTCATGGCTATCATCAAATCCTAAACTATCATGGATAAACTATTTACTGAATTTTAATGAAATCAAATAACTTGCCTGGAAATTTGATGTTCTGATCTATTGATGATGTTAAGGGATGGTTCCTTCCTCTCTCCGGTCACAAATTCCGGTGAAAAGTGGTGGTGTGTGGTGGTTATGGCCTTCTTGTAACTTCTCCTCTTTCTCACGTTGCCCACTCCTTGTTTTTTAACAGATAATGGCCCTAATAATGGCTGATAAATAAAGCCTAAAATTTGTGGGTCAAAATCCCTTAAAAATTAAAATGACAGAAATACCCTTCCAAGGTGCCTGTTTGGCCTAAAAATGCCTCGGGACCCAAACAAAACCCCCGGCTAGTGTTTTCTGACTATTTCGACCCCTCCAGACACGTTGGCGCACTCAAAATGACCATACGGATGATAAAATTATAATTTACTTTTAAATCCAATTAAATTAGTTCCTGACGTGATTGACACCGTAAGCCCCTGTCTGAACTAACTAACCTTCCATTAAAGCGTAAGCCCCTGTCTGAACTAACTGTATAAGACTCGTCCCCCTCTGCTAGAAATCGTATGATCTGCTCTTGATAGAACGAGTCTTATGCCTGGGCTAGTATCACCTTCGTAACAATCTGGGGCCTAACTGTCATCACAGACATGAATGATCGGGCCACTGCATCCTGGTGTCCCAACTCCTTTCTCTTTGCTTTCCACACCTCATACACCTCGCCTACTGGTCTACGGCTCAATGCATCTGCTACCACATTAGCCTTATCTAGGTGGTATTGAATATCGAAATGATAATCCTTCACATACTTGAGCCACCGGCATTGACGCATATTCATCTCCTTCTGCATGAAGAGGTACTGTAGGGACTAGTGTTTGTGAATAAACGGAATTTTTCCCCAGGAGATAATGTCTCCAAATCCGTAGTGCAAATATGACTGCCTCTAACTCCAAGTCGTGGGTGGGGTAATTCTTCTCATGAGGCTTAAGCTTATGGGAAGCATAAGCTATAGCCTGACTCTCCTACTGCAGTACACCCCCAAGTCCTAGTAAAGACGCATCAATATAGACTAAATACTCCACTCTCGGCCTGGGCAATGTTAACACTGGTGTTGAGGTCAACTTGTCCTTCAACTCGTCGAAAGCCAACTGGCAGGCATCGCTCCAGATAAATGGCACACCCTTGCGAGTAAGATGTGTCAAAGGACCCGCTATCTTCGAGAACCCACGAATAAACCTCATGTAGTATCCCACTAAGACCAAGAAACTACGTATTTCTATCGGTGTCATGGGTTGTTCCCACTCCCTCACCGCTGATACCTTCCCCAGATCAACAGATATCCCCCTGTCTGAAATGATATGCCCCAAGAACTGAACCTCCTTCAGATAAAACCCACACTTCTCATATTTTCCATATAACTCGTTGTGACGCAACATCTGTAAAACCTGTCTCAAGTGGTCGACGTGATCCTCCTCTGTCCGGGAGTAAACTAGAATGTCATCAATGAAGATAATGATGAAGTGGTCTAGGAACTCCCTTAAGACCCTATTCATCAAGTCCATGAACACGACTGGGGAGTTGGTTAGGCCAAAAGGCATAACCCTAAACTTGTAGGAACCATATCTCGTCAAGAAGGTAGTCTTTGAGATGTCCTGCTTCCAGATACGCAACTGATGGTATCCCGATGTCAAGTCAATCTTTGAGAAGAAAGCATCTCCTCTCAACTGGTCGAATAAGTCATCGATTGGGGGCAACGGATATTTATTCCGTATCGTGACTTTATTCAGCTCCCGGTAATCAGCACACAATCGTAAAGGTCTACCCCTTTTTTTCCTCACAAACAACACGGGAGCTCCCCAAGGCGAGGTACTCCTTCTGTTAGAGCTTTGACCCAACAGCTGCTCAGTCTGGTCTTATAACTTTGAAGGTTCAATAGGGTTAGGCTCAATCAGCCTAATAATTATAGCCATATTATCCTCCTTGTCGCTCCGATTTATTCACGAGGTAAGACTTTTGACAATGCCTAAGTTACCATTCCCTTTACGGATGACAATTAGGGTACTAATCCGTGTACTTAAGGCCAAATATTCCCAGATCCCGACGTTCACTAGGTTTCATGCGTGGGATGTCTTGTAAAATGAAATCCAAATAAGGACCCAACCCCCATACACTACTAACTAGCATTGTTGGTCAATAAGATTTGGGGCCATCGGTATCTGACAAGTACCCCTTACCTTTACTTCTTGCTAAGAAGTTAACTTACATACTCTCATCATACGTGAGGCTACACTCAACACATTCCTCCTACTACCTTAGCGTTAGATTATAATATATATTACGGGAAAGTCCCCACACTAAGAAATAGTTTATCACATCTTAAATTTCTTTAATAGACATCCCTACCCACCGGGATTAGATATAACCAGATGACGTACTTTACGAAGTCTTTATATTCTACCATATAAAATATATAATAAATATATATAAAGCCCTGCCTCTTCTCAAGTGACACTTAGTGCAGTTTCTAACGAACACAAAAATACTACTGTAATGGTATATTATCACTCAAAGCGTCGTTAGCTAATTCAAAAATCAGGATAAGGATGCGTTATACGTTCACGTTTCTCAGAGTATTAGTAATAAACTGTAATGCATCTAAGTTATTCGATACTATCCAATTATCATAAAGGACACTATAAATAATGAAGTATTGTACCTTTAAATGCAGGTGATAGTTGCGGTATCAATGGCATAACCGCATATCGGGCATTATAGATACATCCATATTGTACTCTTTGATGTTGTTGTGATGTCTGCGATGTTGGGGTAACTATTCAAGATTCCTCATCTTGGGTATCCTGTCCTGGTACTTTATCTGGTTGCGGGAAATCCCTCCACCCGTGACCCTATTATTCGCACTTATGACATTGACCCTAAAACCCTTTCCTTCTTATGCCTTGTTGTCCTTACCGATTGGGACGAGGTTCCTCACCAATCGAATCTGGGCAGTCTCGACGGGTATGGCTAATTCTCCCACATTTAAGACACCTCTTGGTGGTAGGCCTCTTCTCCTGGCTTTGTTGGCTCTGTAGGGTTTGTTTCTTCCTGCCATTTCTATTGTCCTCCTGTCCTTGACAACTCTGAGGCACTTGTCGCTGTTGCGACGGTATTTTCCCTTTGTTGCTAACTTTAGCAATGTCATATTGATCAACTTCTCTCGTTCTTTTGCCACTGCAAGCTGCACGTTGCTATTTTGGTACTGCAATATTGCGGTAGTAACTTCTTATGCCACGATATTCGCTATCTCAGCGATTTTTGCTCTTTCTTTGTGTACCTGAGGTACTTGCTGGTCTTTTCCCGCATTTGCTCCTTCAGCAGTGTTAGTTTGTACCTCCCTCATGAGCGACATCTAAAATTCAAATGAATTATATAAGTCCATCGACTATACATACCATTCTAACAGAAGAATGTAGTCTACAAAACGTAATCAAGAAGTACAACGGTCCTAATAATAGGGCTCTATATCAAAGGGTGCTACACGGAAAGCATAACAAGCCATAAAGATCCTAAGGAATCTAGAACCTCATGCTCTGATACCACCAGTGACACCCTAACTAATTAAATACCGGGTAACTACTCCTTTATTCAAATTAATACAAAATGTCAAGTTGGTTCTGTTCATAGCATCACTGTTGAAAACGTTTTAAACAATTACTAGCCTCCTAATATTTAAAAACTGAGTTGCCAAATTTTATTAAATTAAATTAACATGCAACCAATTAAATTATAAGCTAACCATGCCACATCCACATCACAATCACAATTGAATATTAATAGAACAAATAAGATGAGTTTTGAGTAACACTCCCCTGAATAATCCAAATACTGAATAAATCCCAATACAAAGTCTGAATAAAATAAATAAATCTGAAACTGAAATGAAACTAAAAGTCTGAGAGTGCTATATCTAAATGAAAAGGGGAGACATGCCCTAACTGATGAATAATTCAGAATAGAATCAAATGCAGAATAATATCGAGATCATGTAACTTCCACAACAACTACATCACGTCAATGTAATGGAACTCCTATGCTTGGCGTCCCTATGGCTGGGCACCTAAAAAGGTTTTACAAGAAAAATATATTTGAAAGAAAATGGGTCGGAGCCCGAGGTGCAAACAGTTTAAAAATATAGCAAGTGTTTAATTGTATTAAATAGTGAATATTATATACGTGTTAGTTACGTGCTCTCACATGAGTGCCTCATCCCTCAACTGTTGTGCACACCTAATGTGTATACTTAACCCATCCTAGTTATGCCATTACTAACTAGTCTGTACTACTTCCTATTCTTACATTATAATATAGGGGTCTATTCATATCATTCTAATATATCCAATGAGTAACTCATCCTTTCATTGATCAGATTAATTTATAACAATTACGATAGGAAATTCTCATTTTTAATCCCATTCAAGATGTCTTAATTATTTATATTCACACTTTAACAAAGAGTCGGTTATAATCATAAGTATATTATTCTCAGCACAAATATACAAATAGGGAACCCCTAGGCTAAGCTGCAGTGCACACATACTCTGCTATCGAATCTCGGTACATCACGTACATAAGGACTACATGTTCCAAATCTCTCAGGAATCATTTCAATAAGAAAAATCACATATATTGGAGGCGAACATAGTCCACATACCTATGGGTCACGCACATACCTATACTCCCATGGTCAACTGAGTTATTAACTCATAAATAATCCATTCATAACCCTATGTCCTTAAGGTACCAATTTAAATCACCCCAGTAGGCACACAAATATTAAATGGCCCTGTTTCGAAAGCCGACCTCCCGTGATATCATGTATGGTAGGTGATTCGTATCGAATATTGCATTTTTTCGCCCATTATCTTTATGTATTCTAGCTCTTTTACGGTCCTAAATGTCTATAATTATGCTCATTAACTAGACAACCTTGTATTTGGATATATACATGCTTTGTAGGGGTTATTTATGCTTTTGTAGGTATTAAAACGCTAGAAGTGAGGTTCGATTGCATTTCAGAGAAGTTCCGTCGTCGAATGCTACTTCGAGGTAAATTTGGTCTTTCCAAACTCACTATTATTTATGTAATGAAGTTACCAACATGTAGATCATCAAATTATCTTTCTGTGGCCACTAACCGTGCATCATTTTGACTCCGCATGTGGAAGTTATGCTCATTTTCAGAAGGTTTTGGTATTTTCTTCTACTTCAAGGGCATTTTTGTAATTTCGTACTGCATAATTTGCAGGGTTTCAAAATAGAATCATGTAGATAATTGAATTAGCTTCTCGTCGGTTCAGACCACGCCTCATTTCTATTTCGTATGAGGGAGTTATAACCTTTTTCATGCAACGCGTCAAAATTGGTTCAAAGTGGAAAGGGGGGCTGTCTCCGGCCCAAGGCAAATTCCAAAAGTGCGGTCGACCGGTCCCAAAACAGAGGTCGACCGGTCCCATTAGATATGGACGAAAATTGACTTTTTTGGGTTTTTTGGCTTGGTTTTGTTTGGGGTTTATTTTGGGGTACTAATAGAATGTTGTTAGCTATTATTTGATAGATATTATTCATTTTAGATAGTTGAGATTAGGTTTTTGAGAGCTTCTCTCTCCTACATATTCCTTCCTATTTTGGGTTTGTAAGTTTACTATTCCTTCTTCTTCTCCATTAATGTAAGTTCCATTATTGTTCTTATGCTTTGTAACCTAGATTTCCATGCTTTCCATTTATTTCTTACTTAGATAAATTGTAGTGTAATTAAATTAGTTTAGTTTATTTATTTCTTGTTTTGTTTATTAATTAGTTATTTAATTAGATTAATCATGTGTAGTGAGTAGTTACATAGAGTTTGGATTGTGTGTTCGCCATTGATGGGCGTTGAGCTCCGAAAATTAGGTTTTGTATAAAATTGCATTTAATTGAGACATCGCGTATTAAAGTCGGATTATTATGCGTTTAACTTTCTTTGTCACGCAACGTTAGTGTTTATAGAGGTAATCCGAATCTAAGATGCGTGTGACCATTTTCTGTTAAATGTTTAATCTCGCAACTTTGGGTTAAATTCCTTATTGTGTGATGTTTGTACTTAATTGAAAATGCTCGATTAAATGTTTCCTAACCGCAATTTTAATTATTAGTTGTTTAGCCCATGGTGGGGACACGATCCTGACTCTCGTTTTATTAATTCTAGTTTAGACTTAACTTCTTATTTTTTCCCTTTTCTTTATTTCCAACCTATCACCTTTTACACTTTTATTTTAGGAGTATTAAATTCTATAAATTCTAGCAACTCGTCTCTGTGGATTTTCGATACCCGACTTACCGCTATACTTGTATCGCAAGTGCAGTCGTAATTTAGGTTTTTGTATTAAGGCGGTGAACAAAAAATAACGATTAGCGTTTTGACACGCGCTACTTTTCACCCTTGATCAGTAGGTATGTCATACACATAATAATCCATATACTAAGCATTCACACAACTTAGATAACTTGTTATATTATTAAAGGTATGTTCTCATCCCTATACCATTAGTCCAATTCGTACACCATTATAATTCTGGATGATATATAATATATTTCGCCGATACGTCTCACGTCGAATAGTATCAGGTACTTAAAACCTAACCGAAGAGTTTACTAAGTCTCCTACTTTTCCCACATATTAATTCGGTACTCTTAAGTCCTTATTTATGTCCCAAATCTGAACTTATCACTCCTAAGAATTTATATTATGTTATCGCATCATAAAATAGGAAATTACTCGTCGAACCCTCGTAAATTCAACACTACATTCCAACCAAATTCTAATATGTTTCGGGCTTCAAATATATCCCTACTGGTCTCCCTCAAGTCCCAATCTATTCACATAATCCCCAACTACAACGTTCGATGGCCGAAAACACTTAAAATCAAAAAGGGGAAAAAGGTCACACTTTCTGGGGAGATCGATTGATCGATGGTTGATCGATTGACCTATGAATGTCAATCGATCGATCGAGCAGGTGCAGGCTACGGGTTTCTTCATTTTTCAGTCCTAGTTTTGTCTTAAATCTTCATTACATGATGTCAAATCCTAAAGTGAACGTATTGGGTCATTATACTACCTAATTACATGATTTTTAACATTCCATAACTCTCAAATCATTATCAAATAGACTTTTCCTAGATCAAATCATCATATTATCATAAAAACCCTATTTTTCTATTTTCTTCAAGAACCATCATATTTCTCTTCCTAAATTCATTTTTAATTCATCTAGGGTTATGATTTTGTTACTGAAATACTTCTTGAATTAAACTACATGCAAATCCTATCCAAAATTTAGGCTTCTTCTCCAAATTTCATGAGTTTCAATTGTTGTTCGTGGCTATCATCAAATCCTAAACTATCATTGATAAACTATTTACTGAATCTTAATGAAATCAAATCACTTGCCTGGGAATTTGATGTTCTGATCCGTTGATGATGTTAAGGGATGGTTCTCTTCCTCTCTCCGGTCACAAATTCCGGCGAAAAGTGGTGGTGTGTGGTGGTTATGGCCTTCTTGTAACTTCTCCTCTTTCTCACGTTGCCCACTCCTTGTTTTTTAACAGATAATGGCCCTAATAATGGCTGATAAATAAAGCCTAAAATTCGTGGGTCAAAATCCCTTAAAAATTAAAATGACTAAAATACCCTTCCAAGGTGCCCGTTTGGCCTAAAAATGCCTCGGGGCCCCCAGCTAGTGTTTTCTGACTATTTCGACCCCTCCAGACACGTTGGCGCACTCAAAATGACCATACGGATGATAAAATTATAATTTACTTTTAAATCCAATTAAAATAGTTCCTGGCGTGATTGACACGCGCGTCCCAACTTAGTTTCCCAAATTATCGTATTTATGATTTGCAACAATTTTAATAAATTCAATAATCATATATTACCATATTCACCCAATAATATTCAACACTATTATCATAATTGAATACCAACTCTCGTCTCGCTAGTATTTAAATTTGGATTAATTTCCAATTAATTCCCATATAATTTAATCAATCCCATTAAATAAAATCAATAAAATTACGGGGTATTACATACTTCCCCCTAATAACAGAATTTGGCCCCGAAATTCGAAAATAAAATATACCTGGCAAAAATAACTCTGGATAACGCTCGCGCATCTCATCCTCGCACTCCGAGATAAACTCATCAGCATTATGATGCCGCCACTGAATACGTACCAACGGTACTATCTTCGAACTCAAATTCCTCTCGCTATGGTCTAGGATAGCAACCGGCCCCTCCTTATAGGAACTATAAGGCTGGAGATCGATATCCTCTAAAGCAATGTGAGTATGGGCCAAATCATCTCGAAAATAACTCCTCAGTGAGGAAATTAGGAAAACGTCATGGACCCTATACAAGTGTTCCGGTAACCCAAGTCTATACGCAACTGGACCAATTCACTCAATTATAGGGAATGATCCCACATATCTAGGCGCCAAAATCCCCTTCTTCCCGAAACGCATAATCCCCTTCATAGGAGACACTCTGAGAAGCCCCTGGTCCCTCACATTGAACTCTCGAAAGGACCTCTTGGTATCAGCATAACTCTTCTGTCAGCCCCTAGCTACCAGAATACGGCTCCGTATCATCTCTATCTTCTTCGAAGTATCCTGAATTACCTCCGTCTCAAGGAGTTTGTTATCCCCCACCTCTAGCCAACATGCTGGGGAATGACAAGGTCTACTGTACAATGCCTCGAATGGAGCCATACCAATAGTGAACTGGTAGGAGTTATTATAGGCAAACTCTACCAGTGGAAGATACTTCTCCCAACCACCTTTAAAGTCTAGGATGCACATACGCAACATGTCTTCCAACATCTGATTCATTCGCTCGGTCTGCCCATTTGTCTGTGGGTGATAGGCTGTAGTCAATCATAACTCCGTTCCCATGGCTTCCTGGAAACTCTCCCAAAATCGTGACAGAAATATTTTGTCTCTGTCGAATACGCTATTGAGAGGCACCGAGTGGAGTCTCACTATCTCAGCTATGAAGATCTAGGCATACTGTCCCATAGTGTAGTCTATCCGGGCTGGCAGAAAGTGAGCAACCTTTGTCAATCGATCCACAATCACCCACATGGAGTCATGACCTCTCGATGATGTAGGTAATACCGTGATGAAGTCCATGGAAATGCTCTCCCATTTCCACATAAGAATCTTTAATGGCTGTAAAAGTACTGCCGGCCTCTGATGGTCCACTTTTATTAGCTGACACGTGGCACATTTCAAAACGAACTCGACAATATCTCTCTTCATTTCACTTCACCAGTACTGTCGCCTTATATCGTAATACATCTTATCCCTACCAGGATGTACCGCGAATCGTGAACCGTGCGACTCTGACATTACTTCTTATAGCATTTCCTCCCCCTCAGGAACAACTAACCTTCCATTAAAGCGTAAGCCCCTGTCTGAACTAACTGTATAAGACTCGTCCCCCTCTGCTAGAAATCGTATGATCTGCTCTTGACAGAACGAGTCTTATGCCTGGGCTTGTATCACCTTCGTAACAATCTGGGGCCTAACTGTCATCACAGACATGAATGATCGGGCCATTGCATCCTGGTGTCCCAACTCCTTTCTCTTTGCTTTCCATACCCCATACACCTCACCTACTGGTCTACGGCTCAATGCATCTACTACCACATTAGCCTTATCTAGGTGGTATTGAATATCGAAATGATAATCCTTCACATACTCGAGCCACCGGCATTGACGTATATTCAGCTCCTTCTGCATGAAGAGGTACTGTAGGGACTGGTGTTTGTGAATAAACGGAATTTTTCCCCAGGATATAATGTCTCCAAATCCGTAGTGCAAATATGACTGCCTCTAACTCCAAGTCGTGGGTGGCGTAATTCTTCTCATGAGGCTTAAGCTTACGGGAAGCATAAGCTATAGCCTGACTCTCCTACTGCAGTACACCCCCAAGTCCTAGTAAAGACGCATCAATATAGAATAAATACTCCACTCTCGACCTGGGCAATGTTAACACTGGTGTTGAGGTCAACTTGTCCTTCAACTCGTCAAAAGCCAACTGGCAGGCATCGCTCTAGATAAATGGCACACCCTTGCGAGTAAGATGTGTCAAAGGACCCGTTATCTTCGAGAACCCACGAATAAATCTCATGTAGTATCCCACTAAGCCCAAGAAGCTAGGTATTTCTGTCGGTGTCATGGGCTGTTCCCACTCCCTCACCGCTGATACCTTCCCCAGATCAACAAATATCCCCCTGTCTGAAATGATATGCCCCAAGAACTGAACCTCCTTCAGATAAAACCCACACTTCTCATATTTTTCATATAACTCGTTGTGACGCAACATCTATAAAACCTGTCTCAAGTGGTCGACATGATCCTCCTCTATCCGGGAGTAAACTAGAATGTCATCAATGAAGATAATAACGAAGTGGCCTAGGAACTCTCTTAACACCCTATTCATCAAGTCCATGAACACGGCTAGGGCGTTGGTTAGGCCAAAAGGCATAACCCTAAACTTGTAGGAGCCATATCTCGTCAAGAAGGTAGTCTTTGAGACGTCCTGCTTCCAGATACGCAACTGATGGTATCCCGATGTCAAGTCAATCTTTGAGAAGAAAGCATCTCCTCTCAACTGGTCGAATAAGTCATCGATTGAGGGCAACGGATACTTATTCCGTATCGTGACTTTATTCAGCTCCCGGTAATCAGCACACAATCGTAAAGGTCTACCCCTTTTTTTCCTTACAAACAACACGGGAGCTCCCCAAGGCGAGGTACTCCTTCTGTTAGAGCTTTGACCCAACAGCTGCTCCGTCTGGTCTTATAACTTTGAAGGTTCAATAGGGTTAGGCTCAATCAGCCTAATAATTGTAGCCATATTATCCTCCTTGTCGCTCCCATTTATTCACGAGGTAAGACTTTTGACAATGCTTAAGTTATCATTCCCTTTACGGATGACAATTAGGGTACTAATCCGTGTACTTAAGGCCAAATACTCCCAGATCCCGACGTTCACTAGGTTTCATGCGTGGGATGTCTTGTAAAACGAAATCCAAATAAGGACCCACCCCCCGATACACATTGTTGGTCAATGAGATTTGGGGCCATCGGTATCTGACAAGTACCCCTTACCTTTACTTCTTGCTAAGAAGTTAACTTACATACTCTCATCATACGTGAGGCTACACTCAACACATTCCTCCTACTACCTTAGCGTTAGATTATAATATATATTATGGGATAGTCCCCACACTAAGAAACATTTTATCACATCTTAAATTTCTTTAATAGACATCCCTACCCACCGGGATTAGATATAACCAGATGACGTACTTTACGAAGTCTTTATATTCTACCATATAAAATATATAATAAATATATATAAAGCCCTGCCTCTTCTCAAGTGACACTTAGTGCAGTTTCTAACGAACACAAAAATACTACTGTAATGGTATATTATCACTCAAAGCGTCGTTAGCTAATTCAAAAATCAGGATAAGGATGCGTTATACGTTCACGTTTCTCAGAGTATTAGTAATAAACTGTAATGCATCTAAGTTATTCGATACTATCCAATTATCATAAAGGACACTATAAATAATGAAGTATTGTACCTTTAAATGCAGGTGATAGTTGCGGTATCAATGGCATAACCGCATATCGGACATTATAGATACATCCATATTGTACTCTTTGATGTTGCTGTGGTGTCTGCGATGTTGGGGTAACTATTCAGGATTCCTCATCTTGGGTATCCTGTCCTGGAACTTTATCTGGTTGCGGGCAATCCCTCCACCTGTGACCCTATTGTTCGCACTTATGACATTGACCCTGAAACCCTTTCCTTCTTATGCCATGTTGTCCTTACCGATTGGGACGAGGTTCCTCACCAATCGAATCTGGGCAGTCTCGACGGGTATGACCAATTCTCCCACATTTAAGACACCTCTTGGTGGTAGCCCTCTTCTCCTGGATTTGTTGGCTCTAGAGGGTTTGTTTCGTCCTGCCATTTCTATTGTCCTCCTGTCCTTGACAACTCTGAGACACTTGTCGCTGTTGCGACGGTATTTTCCCTTTGTTGCTAACTTTAACAATGTCATATTGATCAACTTCTCTCGTTCTTTTGCCACTGCAAGCTGCACGTTGCTATTTTGGTACTGCAATATTGTGGTAGTAACTTCTTATGCCACGATATTCGCTATCTCAGCGATTTTTGCTCTTTCTTTGTGTACCTGAGGTACCTGCTGGTCTTTTCCCGCATTTGCTCCTTCAGCAGTGTTAGTTTGTACCTCCCTCATGAGCGACATCTAAAATTCAAATGAATTATATAAGTCCATCGACTATACATACCATTCTAACAGAAGAACGTAGTCTACAAAACCTAATCAAGGAGTACAACGGTCCTAATAATAGGGCTCTATATCAAAGGACGCTACACGGAAAGCATAACAAGCCATAAAGATCCTAAGGACTCTAGAACCTCATGCTCTGATACCACCAGTGACACCCTGACTAATTAAATACCGGGTAGCTACTCCTTTATTCAAATTAATTCAAAATGTTAAGTTGGTTCTATTCATAGCATCACTGTTGAAAACGTTTTAAACAATTACTAGCCTCCTAATATTTAAAAACTGAGTTGCCAAATTTTATTAAATTAAATTAACATGCAACCAATTAAATTATAAGCTAACTATGCCACATCCACATCACAATCACAATAGAATAATAATAGAACAAATAAGATGAGTTTTGAGTAGCACTCCCCTGAATAATCCAAATACTGTATAAATCCCAATACAAAGTCTGAATAAAATAAATAAATCCGAAACTGAAATGAAACTGAAAGTCTGAGAGTGCTATCTCTAAATGGAAAGGGGAGACATGCCCTAACTGATGAATAATTCAGAATAGAATCAAATGCAGAATGTCGAGGCGTTGTGACACCCCGACTAATTAAATACCGGGTAGCTACTCCTTTATTAAATTAAATCAAAATGCCAAGTTGGCTCAGTTAATAGCATCACTGTCGAAAACATTTTTATTATTACTAACCACCTAGTATTTAAAAAGTAAGTTGCCAAATTTTAATTAAAGCCTGATTAACATGCAGAAAAAAATTTAAAGCAAGAATAATATCACCATTCACCATAACGAAATAATAGAATAATCACCACATGATATAAATAAATCTGGAGGAAAAACTCCTCATAACAAAATCCCGCAACTGAAGTAAGTAACGAAATACTGAATACTGAATCAATACATGCCAAAGTCTGAAAAACTGAAATGGAAATGTCTAATAGAAATTGGTCAACATGCCCTACAACTGAGGAATACTGAGTATGGAATCCAAATGATATAAGCGTCTAAAAGAAAATCCCTGTAGCTTCCACAAGCAGCTACAGCTCGTCATCTGAGTGAGAATCCTATGCATGGTGTCCTTGTGGCTGGGCACCTAAAAATGGTTCTACAAAAAAAAAATAGATTTGAAAGCAAACGGGTCAGAGCCCGAATGTGGAGATATTTTAAAAACCTGCAAGTGCTTTAAAAACATTTAAAACAGTATATGCAAAATACATGTTAGGACGTGCTCTCACATGAGATACTCACCTCTCGTTTAACTGTGCACTCCTAACGTTCCTGTACCCATTCATGTGTTATCTCATAACTATCTAATTCTGAAGATTTCTAACACTGCTACTCGGTTCACGTTTAATTTCCAACCTTAACAATTAAATAGAGAGTTCTACTTTAATTCTCGGATTCCCAATTATTAACAAAACCATTTATAGATATAAGTTCCCTTTTTATCTACATAACATTACCATAACTATACTCACAATTTAACATAGTAAATTCCTTCTTGTTTAACCGTATATTTTCACATCATAAATATACAATACAAGCGCCCAAAGGCTAAGCTGCAGTGCACACATACTCTGCTATCCATCCCGGTACATCACGTACATAAGGATCACGCATTCTGAATCTCTCAGGAATCGTTCAGATAACAACATCACAAATAGTGGAGGCGAACACAGTCACATCACATGGGTCACGCACATACCTACGCTCCCACGATCAGCAAACTTATTAATATCCCAATAAGTCCTTCTATGACCTATGTTCATCGAGGTAACCAATCTAAATCCGGGCAACACAAGGATAAGAAGGCCCTAAGCGAACGTAAACCTCCCGTGATAGCAAGTATGGTAGGTATGTCATACACATACAATTATATACTAAGCATTCACACATCTTAGATATCTCAATATTAATAAAGGTATACTCTACATCTTTATACCATTATTCCAAATTCATATATTTCAAGTATCCCGATAATATAGAAATTAAATTGTCGACACGTTTCACGTCGTAGTTTCTTAAACTGAAAAGCTATCTCGAATAGTCTATTAAGTTCCTCTTATTCCCCCATATAACATCTTTACACCTAAGGTCTTTACTTCTGCCCCAAACCTTATTTCATCAAATTATTCAAATTTACCCTATTAACCCAACTATTATCTCAATTATCGAATTTCATTAATTTAGAATAATTCCTCAAATTGAATTCCAATTAAGGTCCAATCTCATAATCATGCCTACTGGTCTTCCTTAAGGTTAAGGGTATTCATAAGGTCTCCAATAATATCATTCAAGGATTAACACCATTAAAATTTAATTAGGGAAAAACTTTACTCATTCTGGGAAGGTCGATCGATCGACCTTTACCTTCGATCGATCGATGGCGGTCGATCGATCGACTGAAGAACATCGATCGATCGAACGCACCAGGTATGGTTACGGACTGCTTCGTTTTGCAGTTACCAATTCGTCCCAAAAAACCATTTTCAAGCATGAAACTCTAAGACAAGGTTACAATATCATCATACTATCATTCTACAACAGTATTAACATTCTAAAACCCATAATTCATCATTCAAAGGCTTTGTTTAAATAAAACTACATCAAAAATTTCCAGATTTCTTCCCCATTCAAGAACATCAATAAACTACTTCTAAACTCCATTTTTAGATCATCAATGGTTCTGTTTAGAACATATAATTTGTCCAAAATATTACTACATGCAATCCCTAACATAATTCATAACTTTTAACTTCCAATATATGGGTCTAAATCATCTTCCAAGATCAATTTCGAAAATTCCTAAACATGGAAAAGCATAGCTTGAATCAAATGAATTTAAACCACTTGCCTTAATCTTTCTCTGAATTTGATGTTGAATTTGAAGGTTGAATCTGTCCTCTATCTCTCTTTCTGCATAATTCTTTCCTTTCTCTCTCTCTCTACAAGTTCTTCCCAAGGATGATGATAATGGAGGTGTGTTTGGTTTTTGGTAAGTTGGGACTATATTTCAACTTCTCCCGTAGCCCATTAAGTGTCTTAGTGTAGTTAGTGGGTTTAGTGGGTTAAAGAAGAAGTCAGATTTCTATTCTAATTTTCGTCACTTTTAATTCCCAAAAATACAAAATTACCAAAATACCCTTTATGATGCCGATATGGCCTAAAAATACCCCGGGACCCAAACTAAACTCCCGGCTAGTGTTTTCTGACTATCTCGACCCTTCCGGACGCGTTGGCGCACTCAAAATGAACATACGGGTGATAAAAATAAAATTCACTTTTTAATTCAAATAATTATATTCCTGACGCGACTGTCACGTGCGTCCCAACAAAGTTTCCCAAATTGTCGTATTTCAATCTCGTGACAATTTTAATATTTTACAATATTCATATAATGCCAAGTATACACATTATAATAAAATACTAACTCACATCTCGTTAATATTATTATCCGGATTAATTTCCAATTAATAAACATTTAATTCAATTAATCCCCAAAAATAAATATCATAGAAAATACGGGGTATTACATACTTCCCCCCTAATAACTGAATTTCGTCCCGAAATTCGGAACTAGAAAGTACCTCGTAAGAATAACTCTGGATAACGTTCGCGCATCTCATCCTCGCGCTCCCATGTGTACTCCTCGACATTATGATGTCGCCACTGAACACGCACTAACGGAACTATCTTTGACCGCAGCTTCCGCTCACTTCGGTCCAGAATAGCAATCGGCCCCTCCTCGTAGGAGCTATCTGGCTGGAGATCAATGTCCTCCACAGCAATGAGAGAATGAGCCAAATTATCTCTAAGGTATTTCCTAAGCGAGGAAATATGAAATACATCGTGAATCCGATGTAAATGCTCCGGTAATCCAAGCCTATACGCAACCGGTCCAATCCGCTCAATAATAGGAAATGGTCCCACATATCTCGGTGCCAACTTCCCTTTCTTCCCGAAATGCATAATTCCCTTCATAGGAGATACTCTGAGCAAAACCTGGTCCCCCACTTCTCGAATCAATTCTATCCTTGCCGAAGTATCCTGAATCACTTCCGGCCCAAGTAGTTTGTTGTCCCCCACCTCCAACCAACATGCTGGGGAACGACAAGGTCTACCGTACAACGCCTCAAATGGAGCCATGCCAATGGTGAACTGGTAGGAGTTGTTGTAAGCAAACTCCACCAGTGGAAGGTACTTCTCCCATCCACCCTCAAAATCAATGGTGCACATACGTAGCATGTCCTCCAACATCTGATTTGTGTGCTCGGTCTGCCCATCGGTCTGCGGGTGGTACGCCGTACTCAAGCGTAACTCCGTGCCCATGGCCTGCTGAAAACTCTCCCCAAACCGTGAAACAAATATCTTGTCTCGGTCAGACACGATATTTAGGGGCACACCGTGAAGTCTTACTATCTCAGAAATAAAGAGCTGGGCATACTTTCCTGCAGTGTAGTCTGTCCTCACGGGTAGAAAATGAGCGACTTTGGTCAACCTATCCACTATTACCCAAATGGAGTCGTGACCTCTCTGTGACGTAGGCAACCCCGTGATAAAGTCCATGGATATGCTCTCCCACATCCACATCGGGACCTCCAACGGCTGTAGTAGTCCTGCCGGTCTCTGATGATCCACTTTTACTAGCTGACAAGTGGCGCATTTAGAAACAAACTCGACAATATCTCTCTTCATACCGCTCCACCAATACTGACGTCTCATGTCTTGGTACATTTTGTCCCCTCCGGGATGTACCGCGAACCGTGAGCCGTGCGACTCTGCCATCACCTCATGCCGCAATTCCTCCCCTTCCGAAACCACCAATCTCCCATTGATGCGTAATCTCCCGTCTGAGCTAACGGTATAGGATTCGGCTCCCTCTGCCAATAATCGAACTATCTGCTCCTGACAGAACGAGTCGTTTGCCTGTGCCCTCACTACCTTCATGACAATCAACGGTGTAACAGTCATCACAGACATGAATGATCGAGCCACTGCATCCTGGTGTCCCAATTCCTTACACTTTGCCTTCCACACTTCTGCCACCTCATCTACAGGTCTACGGCTCAACGCGTCTGCTACTACGTTAGCCTTCCCCGGGTGATACTGGATATCGAACTGATAATCTTTCACGAATGAAGCCACCTCCGTTGCCGCATATTCAACTCCTTCTGCGTGAATAGGTACTGTAGGGACTTTTGATCCGTGAACAATCGAAACTTCTCCCCCAAAAGGTAATGTCTCCAAATACGAAGGGTAAATACCACTGCCGCTAACTCCAAGTCATGGGTAGGGTAATTCTTCTCGTGAGGCTTAAGCTTACGGGAAGCATAAGCTATGGCCTGACTCTCCTGCTGCAGTACACTTCCAAGTCCTTATAAGGACGCATCGGTGTAAACAAGATACTCAACTCCCGATCTCGACAATGCTAACAAAGGTGCTGAGGTTAACTTGTTCTTCAACTCATCAAATGCCAACTGACAGGCATCAATCCAAATGAACGTCACACCTTTACGAGTTAGATGTGTCATGGGACCCGCTATCGTGGAGAAATCCCGAATAAACCTCCTGTAGTATCCTGCTAGGCCCAAGAAACTATGGATCTCCGTCGGTGTCGTGGGTTGTCCCCACTCCCTCACCGCGGATACCTTCCCCGGATCAACCGATATTCCCCAATCGGAAATAATATGCCCCAAAAACTGAACCTCCTTCAGCCAGAACCCGCACTTCTCATATTTTGCATACAACTCATTCTGGCGCAGTGTCTGCAAAACTTGCCTCAAGTGCTCGGCGTGCTCCTCCTCCGTCTGGGAGTAAACCAAAATATCATCGATGAATATAATGACAAACTGATCTAGGAAATCCCTGAACACCCTATTCATCAAGTCCATAAATGCTGCTGGAGCGTTGGTCAAACCAAATGGCATAACCCGAAACTCGTAAGAACCATATCTCGATAAGAACGCAGTCTTCGAGACGTCCTCCTCCCTGATGCGCAACTGATGGTAACCAGATCGCAAATCAATCTTTGAGAAGCAAGAAGCTCCTCTCAACTTGTCGAATAGGTCATCGATTCGAGGCAACGGATACTTATTCCATATCGTGACCTTGTTTAACTCCCGGTAGTCCACACACAATCTCAGTGAACCATCTCTCTTCTTCACGAACAACACAGGGGCACCCCACGGTGAAGTACTTCTCCGAATAAACCCCTGACCCAACAACTGCTCAATCTGATCCCGTAACTCCCTCATCTCAGCTGGAGCCATACGGTACGGTGCGCGTGCTATAGGTATCGTATCTGGTAATAAGTCTATAACAAAGTCTATCTCTCGACTCGGGGGTAGGCCTAGTATCTCCTGAAACACATCAGAATACTCCCTGACAACTGGGATCGAATCTAAAGGAATCACAACCTCCTTAGAGGTATCCTCCTCTAGGTAATACTAATGAGCGGTCGAACCTCCCTCTGGGCGAGGCATCGCCACTACAAACATCTCTTGCCCCGGAATGGCAAAAATAATGCTTCCACCGAAACAATCAATCATGGCTTTATAATCAGCGAGCCAATCCATACCGATAATCATATCGTGAACATGCATATCTAATACCAACATATCTGCAGGTAATACCAGACTACCAATCTCTACCCCTACTCCCCGGCATATAAAGAAAATAAGTGACCCATTCCCCAATGGTGAGTCGACACACGTCACTGTGCTCTCCGCTGTGGCTAATAACCCTAAAGCCTTCGCGAAATGTGTAGCTATAAAACCATATGTAGCCCCCGTATCAAACAGTACCTGACCCATAGTGCCATGGATAGAAAACGTACCCTCAATCGCGGGCGGTGCCTGTGGGACTGCTGCCTGGTGGACGTTATAGACACGTTCATACTGTAGATGCCCCTGCTGAGCCGGGACTGCTGGAATGGGTGGCAATACTGCCATCTGTGGCGGTGCGGGGAGAGCGGCGGGAAACATAGGCCTCTGCGGCTCCTGGCGAGCTCCCTGATGCTGCTGCTGTGGGGCCCTGCCCCTATCAGGACAGTCTTGGCGTTTATGGCCAGTCTTTCCATAAACGAAACACTTCCCTAGGAAGTTTCCTCCTCTCTGCCCTTGTTGTCCTCGGCCCTGGTGGCCGTTACCGTTCCTCCCTTGGCCCTGCTGGCCCTGCTAAAACTGCTGATGTTGACCATTTTGACCCTACTGGCCCTGATGGTCGTTATGACCCTGCTGGCCATTCCGGAATCCTCCCTGACCGTTCCTGAAACCCCCTGATCGAAACCTCTTATGATCCCCCTGCTGGAAACCCTGATCACTCAGCCTCTGCCCCTGAACAGATTGTGCCCCACCGACACCATGTCCTCCAGTCATGCCCTGATGGCTAGACTCTCCCGATCTCTTGCCCTCAGCCATATGAAAGCGGTGATCCTGGAAGTGTAACAAAGCAGCGTTAACCACATCAGAATAAGTGGCCAACGAAAGGTTCCCTAACAGATGCTGACGGATCCTCCAAGTCAACCCGTCGGTGAATTTCTCAATCTTCTTCTTTTCTGTCGGTATCTCATTCGGAACGATATTCAACAGATTAGTGAACTCGGCCTCATACTCGGCCACGGTCTTACCCTCCTGCTTCAGACTCATCAATCTCCTCCTCATTTCCGTATGAACAGCTGTCGGAAAGTACTTGCGGTCGAACCGCACCCAGAACTCCTGAATAGTGAGAGTATCCCTCTCCTCTACGGTGGTTATAGACTCCCACCACTGCAATGCAGACCCAACTAGCTTGAAAGTAGCTAGCACCTGCTTCTGAACATCCGTGCACTCATACATCCTCAAGTGCCACTGTATATCCTTCCTCCACTGGCTCGAGACTACCACATCTGAGCTACCTACAAACTCTGGCGGATGCGCTTTCTGAAAAGCGTCACGTACACGTTCCCAAGCAGACGAGAATACATTTGCCTGTACTGGCGCGGCAACCGGTGCCTTAGGTGGTGCCTGTTGAACTACGGCAAGTGCGGCATTTACCGCTTGGGCTACTATGGCTGCAACCTCAGCGGCGTTCAACGTGCCCTGAATTGGTGCGGGCTGTAGTTCTGGCATTGCATTCCTGGGAACTCGTGGTGCACGTCGTGGAGGCATTCTGAAATAAGAATAAGGTCTATAAATTCGCAGTTATAAACTTAAAATAGCTGAAGAACGTAGCATATACAAAAGAATACAACAATCCTAAAATATAGGGCTCTACATCAAAGAAAGCTCAGCGGAAACATAATAAGCCGTTCAGATCCTAAAGGACACTAGAACCTGATGCTCTGATACCACCTGTGACACCCCGACTAATTAAATACCGGGTAGCTACTCCTTTATTAAATTAAATCAAAATGCCAAGTTGGCTCAGTTAATAGCATCACTGTCGAAAACATTTTTATTATTACTAACCACCTAGTATTTAAAAAGTAAGTTGCCAAATTTTAATTAAAGCCTGATTAACATGAAGAAAAAAATTTAAAGCAAGAATAATATCACCATTCACCATAACGAAATAATAGAATAATCACCACATGATATAAATAAATCTGGAGGAAAAACTCCTCACAACAAAATCCCGCAACTGAAGTAAGTAACGAAATACTGAATACTGAATCAATACATGCCAAAGTCTGAAAAACTGAAATTGAAATGTCTAATAGAAATTGGTCAACATGCCCTACAACTGAGGAATACTGAGTATGGAATCCAAATGATATAAGCGTCTAAAAGAAAATCCCTGTAGCTTCCACAAGCAGCTACAGCTCGTCATCTGAGTGAGAATCCTATGCATGGTGTCCTTGTGGCTGGGCACCTAAAAATGGTTTTACAAAAAAAAAATAGATTTGAAAGAAAACGGGTCAGAGCCCGAATGTGGAGATATTTTAAAAACCTGCAAGTGCTTTAAAAACATTTAAAACAGTATATGCAAAATACATGTTAGGACGTGCTCTCACATGAGATACTCACCTCTCGTCTAACTGTGCACTCCTAACGTTCCTGTACCCATTCATGTGTTATCTCATAACTATCTAATTCTGAAGAGTTTCTAGCACTGCTACTCGGTTCACGTTTAATTTCCAACCTTAACAATTAAATAGAGAGTTCTACTTTAATTCTCGGATTCCCAATTATTAACAAAACCATTTATAGATATAAGTTCGCTTTTTATCTACATAACATTACCATAACTATACTCATAATTTAACATAGTAAATTCCTTCTCGTTTAACCGTATATTTTCACATCATAAATATACAATACAAGCGCCCAAAGGCTAAGCTGCGGTGCACACATACTCTGCTATCCATCCCGGTACATCACGTACATAAGGATCACGCATTCCGAATCTCTCAGGAATCGTTCAGATAACAACATCACAAATAGTGGAGGCAAACACAGTCACATCACATGGGTCACGCACATACCTACGCTCCCACGATCAGTAAACTTATTAATATCCCAATAAGTCCTTCTATGACCTATGTTCATCGAGGTAACCAATCTAAATCCGGGCAACACAAGGATAAGAAGGCCCTAAGCGAACGTAAACCTCCCGTGATAGCAAGTATGGTAGGTATGTCATACACATACAATTATATACTAAGCATTCACACATCTTAGATATCTCAATATTAATAAAGATATACTCTACATCTTTATACCATTATTCCAAATTCATATATTTCAAGTATCCCGATAATATAGAAATTAAATTGTCGACACGTCTCACGTCGTAGTTTCTTAAACTTAAAACCTATCTCGAATAGACTATTAAGTTCATCTTATTCCCCCATATAACATCTTTACACCTAAGGTCTTTACTTCTGCCCCAAACCTTATTTCATCAAATTATTAAAATTTACCCTATTAACCCAAATATTATCTCAATTATCGAATTTCATTAATTTAGAATAATTCCTCAAATTGAATTCCAATTAAGGTCCAATCTCATAATCATGCCTACTGGTCTTCCTTAAGGTTAAGGGTATTCATAAGGTCTCCAATAATATCATTCAAGGATTAAAACCATTAAAATTTAATTAGGAAAAAACTTTACTCATTCTGGGAAGGTCGATCGATCGACCTTTACCTTCGATCGATCGATGGCGGTCGATCGATCGACTGAAGAACATCGATCGATCGAACGCACCAGGTATGGTTACGGACTGCTTCGTTTTGCAGTTACCAATTCGTCCAAAAACACCATTTTCAAGCATGAAACTCTAAGACAAGGTTACAATATCATCATACTATCATTCTACAACAGTATTAACATTCTAAAACCCATAATTCATCATTCAAAGGCTTTGTTTAGATCAAAACTACATCAAAAATTTCCAGATTTCTTCCCCATTCAAGAACATCAATAAACTACTTCTAAGCTCCATTTTTAGATCATCAATGGTTCTGTTTAGAACATATAATTCGTCCAGAATATTACTACATGCAATCCCTAACATAATTCATAACTTTTAACTTCCAATATATGGGTCTAAATCATCTTCCAAGATAAATTTCAAAAATTCCTAAACATGGAAAAGCATAGCTTGAATCAAATGAATTTAAACCACTTGCCTTAATCTTTCTATGAATTTGATGTTGAATTTGAAGGTTGAATCTGTCCTCTATCTCTCTTTCTGCAGAATTCTTTCCTTTCTCTCTCTCTCTACAAGTTCTTCCCAAGGATGATGATAATGGAGGTGTGTTTGGTTTTTGGTAAGTTGGGACTATATTTCAACTTCTCCCGTAGCCCATTAAGTGTCTTAGTGTAGTTAGTGGGTTTAGTGGGTTAAAGAAGAAGTCAGATTTCTATTCTAATTTTCGTCACTTTTAATTCCAAAAAATACAAAATTACCAAAATACCCTTTATGATGCCGGTATGGCCTAAAAATACCCCGGGACCCAAACTAAACTCCCGGCCAGTGTTTTCTGACTATCTCGACCCTTCCGGACGCGTTGGCGCACTCAAAATGAACATACGGGTGATAAAAATAAAATTTACTTTTTAATTCAAATAATTATATTCCTGACGCGACTGTCACGCGCGTCCCAACAAAGTTTCCCAAATTGCCGTATTTCAATCTCGTGACAATTTCAATATTTTCCAATATTCATATAATGCCAAGTATACACATTATAATAAAATACTAACTCACATCTCGTTAATATTATTATGCGGATTAATTTCCAATTAATAAACATTTAATTCAATTAATCCCCAAAAATAAATATCATAGAAAATACGGGGTATTACAGGTGTCTAATATCGAGATCATGTAACTTCCACAACAACAACATCACGTCAATGTAATGGAACTCCTATGCTTTGCGTCCCTGTGGCTAGGCACCTAAAAAGGTTTTACAAGAAAAATATATTTGAAAGAAAACGGGTTGGAGCCCGAAGTGAAAACAGTTTAAAAATATAGCAAGTGTTTAATTGTAATAAACAGTGAATATTATATACGTGTTAGTTACGTGCTCTCACATGAGTGCCTCACCCCTCAACTGTTGTGCACACCTAACGTGTATACTTAACCCATCCTAGTTATGCCGTTACTAACTAGTCTGTACTACTTCCTATTCTTACATTATAATATAGGGGTCTATTCACATCATTCTAATATATCCTGTGAGTAACTCATCCTTTCATTGATCAGATTAATTTATAACAATTACGATAGGAAATTCTCATTTTTAATCACATTCAAGATGTCTTAATTATTTATATTCACACTTTAACAAAGGGTCCGTTATAATCACAAGTATATTATTCTCAGCACAAATATACAAATAGGGAACTCCTAGGCTAAGCTGCAGTGCACACATACTCTGCTATCGAATCTCGGTACATCACGTACATAAGGACTACGTGTTCCAAATCTCTCAGGAATCATTTCAATAAGCAAAATCACATATATTGGAGGCGAACATAGTTCACATACCTATGGGTCACGCACATACCTACGCTCCCATGGTCAACTGAGTTATTAACTCATAAATAAGCCATTCACAACCCTATGTCCTTAAGGTACCAATTTAAATCACCCTAGTAGGCACACAAATATTAAATGGCATTGTTTCGAAAGCCGATCTCCCGTGATAGCAAGTATGGTAGGTGATTCGTATCAAATATTGCATATTTTCGCCCATTATCTTTATGCATTCTAGCACTTTTACGGTCCTAAATGTCTATAATTATGCTCATTAACCAGAAAACCTTGTATTTGGATATATACATGCTTTAAAGGGATTATTTATGCTTTTATAGGTATTAAAACGCTAGAAGTGAGGCTCGGTTGCATTTCAAAGAAGTTCCGTCATCGAATGCTACTTCGAGGGAAATTTGGTCTTTCCAAACTCACTATTATTTATGTAATGAAGTTACCAACATGTAGATCATCAAATTATCTTTCTGTGGCCACTAACCGTGTATCATTCTGACTCCGCATGTGGAAGTTATGCTCATTTTCAGAAGGTTTTAGTATTTTCTTCTACTTCAAGGGAATTTTGGTAATTTCATACTGCATAATTTGGAGTGTTTCAAAACAGAATCATGTAGAGAATTGAATAAGCTTCGCGTCGGTTCAGACCACGCCTCATTTCTATTCCGTATGAGGGAGTTATAACCGTTTTCGTACAACGCGTCAAAATTGGTTCAAAGTGGAAATGGGGACTGTCTCCGGCCCAAGGCAAATTTCAAAAGTGCGGTTGACCTGTCCCAAAATAGAGGTCGACCGGTCCCATTAGATATGGACGAAAATTGACTTTTTTGGGTTTTTTGGCTTGGTTTTGTTTGGGGTTTATTTTGGGGTATTAATAGAATATTGTTGGCTTTTATTTGATAGATATTATTCATTTTAGATAGTTGAGATTAGGTTTTTGAGAGCTTCTCTCTCCTACATATTCCTTCCTATTTTGGGTTTGTAAGTTTACTATTCCTTCTTCTTCTCCATTAATGTAAGTTCCATTATTGTTCTTATGCTTTGTAACCTAGATTTCCATGCTTTCTATTTATTTCTTGCTTAGATAAATTGTAGTGTAATTAAATTAGTTTAGTTTATTTATTTCTTGTTTTGTTTATTAATTAGTTATTTAATTAGATTAATCATGTGTAGTGAGTAGTTACATAGAGTTTGGATCGTGTGTTCGCCATTGATGGGCGTTGAGCTCCGAAAATTAGGTTTTGTATAAAATTGCATTTAATTGAAACACCGCGTATTAAAGTCGGATTATTATGCGTTTAACTTTATTTGTCACGCAACATTAGTGTTTATAGCGGTAATCTGAATCTAAGATGCGTGTGACCATTTTCTGTTAAATGTTTACTTTGGGTTAAATTCCTTATTGTGTGATGTTTGTACTTAATTGAAAATGCTCGATTAAATGTTTTCGAACCGCAATTTTAATTATTCGTTGCTTAGCCCATGGTGGGGACACGATCCCGACTCTCATTTTATTAATTCTAGTTTAGACTTAAGTTCTTATTTTTTCCCTTTTCTTTATTTCCAACCTATCACCTTTTACACTTTATTTTAGGAGTATTAAATCCTATAAATTCTAGCAACTCGTCTCTGGGGATTTTTGATACCCGACTTACCGCTATACTTGTATCGCAAGTGCAGTCGTAATTTAGGTTTTTGTATTAAGGCGGTGAACAGAAAACAACGATTAGAGTTTTGACACGCGCTACTTTTCACCCTTGATCAGTAGGTATGTCATACACATAATAATCCATATACTAAGCATTCACACAACTTAGATAACTTGTTATATTATTAAAGGTATGTTCTCATCCCTATACCATTAGTCCAATTAGTACACCATTATAATTCTGGATGATATATAATATATTTCGCCGATACGTCTCACGTCGTATAGTTTCGGGTACTTAAAACCTAACCGAAGATTTTACTAAGTCTCGTACTTTTCCCACATATTAATTCAGTACTCTTAAGTCCTTATTTATGTCCCAAATCTGAACTTATCACTCCTAAGAATTTATATTATGTTATCGCATCATAAAATAGGAAATTACTCGTCGAACCCTCGTAAATTCAACACTACATTCCAACCAAATTCTAATATGTTCCGGGCTTCAAATATATCCCTACTAGTCTCCCTCAAGTCCTAATCTATTCACATAATCCCCAACTACAACGTTCGATGGCCGAAAACACTTAAAATCAAAAAGGGGGAAAAGGTCACACTTTCTGGGGAGATCGATTGATCGATGGTGGATCGATCGACCTATGAATGTCGATCGATCGATCGAGCAGGTGCAGGCTATGGGTTTCTTCATTTTTCAGTCCTAGTTTTGTCTCAAATCTTCATTACATGACGTCAAATCCTAAAGTGAACGTATTGGGTCATTATACTACCTAATTACATGATTTTTAACGTTCCATAACTCTCAAATCATTATCAAATAGACTTTTCCTAGATCAAATCATCATATTATCATAAAAACCCTATTTTTCTATTTTCTTCAAGAACCATCATATTTCTCTTCCTAAATTCGTTTTTAATTCATCTAGGGTTATGATTTTGTTACTGAAATACTTCTTGAATTAAACTACATGCAAATCCTATCCAAAATTTAGGTTTCTTCCCCAAATTTCATGATTTTCAATTGTTGTTCGTGGCTGTCATCAAATCCTAAACTATCATTGATAAACTATTTACTGAATCTTAATGAAATCAAATCACTTGCCTGGGAATTTGATGTTCTGATCCGTTGATGATGTTAAGGGATGGTTCTCTTCCTCTCTCCGGTCACAAATTTCGACGAAAAGTGGTTGTGTGTGGTGGTTATGGCCTTGCAACGTTCTTATAACTTCTCCTCTTTCTCACATTACCCACTCCTTGCTTTTTGACAGATAATGGCCCTAATAAATCCTAAAATTCGTGGGTCAAAATACCTTAAAAATTAAAATGACTAAAATACCCTCCCAAGTTGCCCGTTTGGCCAGAAAATGCCTCGGGACCCAAACAAAACCCCCTGCTAGTGTTTTTTGACTATTTTGACCTATCCGTACACATTAGCGCACTCAAAATGACCATACAGATGATGAAATTATAATTTACTTTTAAATCCAATTAAATTGGTTCCTGACGCGACTGACACTCCTGACCCAACTTAGTTTCCCGAATTGTCGTATTTATGACTCGCGACAATTTTAATAAATTTAATAATCATATATTACCATATTCACCCTGTAATATTCAACATTATTATCATAATCAAATACCAACTCTCGTCTCGCTAGTATTTAAATTCAGATTAATTTCCAATTAATTCCCATATAATTTAATTAATCCCATTAAATAAAATCAATAAAATTACGGGGTATTACATAGGCCCTCTCCCAACATAGAAATAAATAATAACAACATAGGAGATGCTCACGTGCCCACCACTATCCAACATCTAGGGGAGAATATCCACATAATTTACTCGTACATGATAAATCGCATAGCCACTTCCATATGGAATGGAATATCATGACCAACACCAAATCCTAGTGAACACGAACCCATAATCCACATGGTTGCATCAACAGTCAATCCACTTATAAAGAGATAACTCTCAGCAATACCATCATCCCCAAACCACATACATTACCATACAATGCAGAGATACTATTAACATCATACTTTATTATATCTATACTCCAACATCAACGTTAATAGCTAACCCAACATCATCGCTATCCATATATCTTTGGAGTCCTCCCTGTCGGCTCAACTCGCTATTTCGTAACATCATCTTCCGTTTTCCCCTAATTGTCTCTAATAGGGGTACTCTTAGATGTACAATTGTAATTACAATCCTTAACCGAAACATGCTCTTTACTTGAGTTTCTTGGAACCCACTTGTTCCAAAACCTTTTTTATGACTAATACACTAACAAAACACACGTTTATAATGCACATGTAACTCCATCCTCATATAATTATCTAATTCGGTCCTCTCAACTCGAACCAACCAGCAAATCAATGCTCTTATTTCCAATTTCCATCCACATAGGTGTTTTACAAATGATCTAATTAGTCCCCAATCCCTATTTCGTGACCACACGTTGAACCTACTACTAAGTCCAAACACTATCATTTTTTCATCATCCTAATCACAAACGATTTCACCACATAAACGAGAAATTGCTCCAATTTGAGCGCAACACCATTTTAACCCTTTAATTAGAATTAATCCCCCTTAATATTTTCATCAAAATGATTATATTCTTCTAAAACACAACAATCCATTACTTTCTCTCTTATGCAGGGGCGGACCTAGGTGGTCCCGAAGGTGGGTGGCCGCCCACCTAGATTTTCAGAATTTTTTCCCCGGTATAGGCTGAAAAAATAACTTTTTGGACCTTTGTGTAAATTTTCCTAGTGAAAGGGATTGAGTTTTTTGTCATTTCAAAATATTAGGGGAGGAAATGTAAATAAACTAAACCCAAATCATACCCACGCGCGTTTTATTCCTTAAAAAAAAGAACCCTAAGTCTCACTCAGCCGTCTTCTTCCTCACATTCTCATACCTAACCAAAGAAAAAAAATGGCTGTAGCAGCCCCTTCCCTTTGCAGTTCCAATGCCACCCATCCTTTTGCAGTGCCACCAAGTGCAGTGCCCCTTCTCTCTCACTCTCTTGGCACTGCCGATCGCCCCCTCCTCTGCTCCCAGTCCTCTCTTCTCGCTGCTCCAACTTCTCAGGCAACCTCTCCGCCCCCTTTCTCCGGCATATGCAACTCTTCCTTCGCTCCTATCAGAGCCTGTGATTTTCATAGGTAACGATATCCTCTTTATTTAATTTTCTGTTCATTTAAATGGTGGATGTTCTCTTGATTAGATGATTAAATATTATGTTATATTAGTTTAATTAGATTAGTAAATTTTCAAGTTCAATGTTTAAATATTTTTGTTAAATGTTAAGTGTTAAATTAGGTTATTAAAAATATTTAGGTTGTTGGGTTGTTAAAAAAATTTATTGGTTGTTAGAATGATTGAACTAAAATTATTGGTTGTGAGAAATGGTTAAAATAAAAATTTCGGTAAAATTGGTTTAATTTTTCAGTTCAATGTCAAATTTTGGTCAGTTGGGTTGTCAAATTTTGCCGTAATTTTTGTTTTATGATATCTTACCGCTAAAATATAACTTGAATGAGTAATTGTTATAATACAACTTGAATAAGTATGGGTCGCTCAATTAATATATTTTCAAGGCTAAAAAATTGCAAAAAACTATAAATATCCCTAAAAAATTGCCTTGGGGGCTCCCGCCCCCGAACCCCCGGCACTACTCTAAAGTTCCGCACCCCCCGACTAAAAATCTTGGGTCCGCCACTGCTCTTATGTGCACCAAATTTCATAAGGTCATTCTACTAGGCTAAATTTCCATTACAACTCATATTACCACATATAAAGCCCAAAACTCCAATATACTCCTCAACAACTAAAATCCCTTAATATCTCCAAAAATTGACCCAATCATGAAATATATTTATTAATTTGTGCCCCCAAGGGTCTTTAAGTTGCATACTTTACCCCCAAACAAGATAATTTCTCATAATAATTTTCACAACTATGCTGAACATCCTTGTCCAACCACTCATTCCACGCCAGACCACTAATTCCTAACGGTCCTCATTCTCATGCTTTTCTAAGCTTAAATACTCCAGAAGTCTTACTAACACTCAAATAATAGCAAACGATATTAATACACACGTCATCATGACATCGGGTTATAAAATCCTATAATGGGCTCTAGTAACATCAAAGAAATCTCAGCAGAAGACGAAACAGATGCAACACATATCCTAAGGACACTAGAACCTGGATGCTCTGATACTAACTATAACAACCCCCATTTTCTTACATAAAGGTTGGTCAGACACAATACACCGAAGATGAGACTTATTGTCAGTTTATATCATTCTTATCATCAAACCATAAAATAATAATTTAATAGACATAAATGAATTTAACTACAAGTGAATAAATAATCACACACCACTAAATCAACATCCAGAGTATGAATAACTAAATAAATAAAACTCCAATATAAACTAATATCTCAACCCAGCTGAAAGGAAATAAACGTCGGCCTTATGATAGTATAATAATCCAAAATGAAATAATCAAAATGAAAAGACAACCAAAGATAGATGTAACATCTCGCGCAATCTGACAAGCGAGGTGGCAAGCAGCCAAACTACGTCGGGCGTCACTAAATAAGTAATCATTATTAGCATGTGACAGATATGAGATATATAAAACTTCATTCCCCAAAATAATAATCAGATTGATCCAATAATAATCACCATTAATGCAATAATAAAATTCATCACCATGTTAATCTCCAAATTTAAATCCAACTCCGAATAATATAATCTCAAATAAATGATCCAACTATAAGTATCCGAATGAAAACCATAAATAACTGTGGAACAAATTGGAACACCAAATCTATAATAAGAGTCTCATAATAATGCGACGGAATATGAAATAAATCCAAAACAACTAAAGCATCTAAAATAAATAAGTCTCTAGATGCACCTCTAAAATATCTCCAATACTTCTACGCAGCTACTCCAATGCTATATCTGAAATATTAGTCAATGCAATGGGTGAGAGCCCACGTTATGAAGACAAACTACTCTCCCCAATTAGGGTTCGTGAACCCAGACAGTAACATTATACATAATAAATATCATAATAGAATATTTTAAGTTTACGCAATAATTATCAACGTGCGAGTAAAATAAACTGCGAACACCTAAACATGTACTTATGATGCCCCAAGTTATATTTCCAATTAGATTATATCGAAAGTTGTCCATCTAATTTTAATTTGATTCCTCCGATTATTATTTTTATTCGTCATTAATATCCATTACGGGACTCCCGCTTATAGTTTTACACCATTGTGGTCATGGTACTCCCATTAAAGATTTTACACCACACCATTCCCCTCGTAATAGCCAGCCATTCCATATTCTGTCAACCCTACACTTATTGGAGAGGTTCATGCACGACACGTCATAATAGCCAGCTCGCCCGTTTAACTTTCAGCCATGCACTTATTACGCTGCCACACACGCACACACCCACACGTTGCAATATCCAGTCAACCCCTTTAATTGTCAATCCTGCACTTATTAACGAGACCGATTCATTTTAATACCCGTTTATTATCTTAGGAATTAATTCTCAATTTCTCATCATCTCAATTCCTCTTTATTTTATTTTAGCCCCACCCTATTATAGACCATAAACCTCAAACCTACCCCTAGTCCCAAATCTATGTGACACCTTGCCCAATTAAATACTAGGTGGCTAGTCATTTATAAAGTTTAAAACATAGTATCCGGTTGGTTCATTCTTAGCATCACTATCGAAAAACTTTCCTTACGAAATAAGTTATGATCCGTTGATGTCGTTGGTATGGTTGCGATCCTCGTTCTCCGATCTACCCGGTGGTGGTCTTGGTGGTGTAAAAGGTGCACTTGTGGTGGTTTTGGCCTTAGAAACCTCTCCTCCTCCTTCCTCCTTTTGGCCTCTCTATGTCTAACACTGATATCCATAATCTCACCCATGTACATAATATATTAACCCTTTAATTTTCGTCATTAATTATACTCCAAAAATTCAAATTATCAAAACACCCTCCCGGAATGCCGGTTTGGCCTAAAACCGTCCCGAGACCCAAACTAAACTCCCGGGTAGACTTTTCTGACTATCTGGATCCTTTCGGACACATTGGCGCACTCAAAATGACCATATGGGTGACTTATAAATATTTTACCTTTTATTATATTAATTTAGTCTCGACACAACTAACACGCGCGTCCTGACTTAATTGCCATAATTGTCGTATTTTCTCACTCATGACAATTTTCATAAATTCTCAATCATATTGACAATCATATATTACTTTATTCGCTCAGTAATATTCAATATAATTGTCGTCAATAAATACCAACCCTTATCTCGCTAGTTAATTTTTATTTTAATCCGGATTAATTATCAATTAATCCCATTTTTAATTTAATTAATTCAATATTTAAAAATCATTAAAAATATGGGGTGTTACAACCTAGAGGCATCCAAAACATAATCGCGTCCTATACTATTTGGTATGATGAATTTCTATATTAATCTCTCCCTAGTCTTGTGCCTACTCTAACCAAATCGATAGAGCGACACCAACAAATTATCCCCACCCCGGAATAACCCATATGTAAAAATCTACACTAACTAGTCCCATACCTAGAAAGTGTTAATCGCAACTAAGACCTTCCTAATAGTCCCATACCGAACAAGTTATCCTAAAAAATTTGGTGAGAGCATCTATCCAAAAAAACACTGTCCCACCATAAGTCGCGCAATTCAATTTATCAACAAGTATGCAATTTTATTCATACGATCACGATTTACTTTAATTCAAACCGTTTAGTGGATCGTCATATACAACATAATTTATTTTATCCCACAATTATAATTCCAACATCAAGCGTATTTAAGGAGCACACAACAATAATTCATTTTAATCATACCTACATAATTTTATGTGTTTGTACAAATCTAGTTTTCATTTAAATCAACTTGCTATGGTATCTACATGCAAACCTATGCCCATATTACCCAAAATCCAACCTCTTTCCTAAGCGCACAAGGGTTATAAGTATTAAATCAGATTAAGATTTTTAAGAAAAACAGTCCCAAATTATTTTTCACTTTTCCTAATTAGGTTGTTAATTTATTTTAAGAAAATCATATGAATTAAGTTTTAGGCGACACTTAAAAACGCATAATACTAAAGAGAGAAAATATAAGTATTCATCCTCACTGAAATGTCGTTTAGAAAATCTTATTAGATGGTTGTAATCCTCATGAAAAATTAAGAAAGATTTCTTCTTGGACGATCTTGAGAAAACACCGGTTTAGCCTTCAAATCTTGAGTTGAAACTTGATAAATTTGGGGATAGGGTTTGTAGGTGGAAGAAGATGAAAATTATAAGGACTATTGCTCTTGGAGTTTGTGAAAATATATTTCAAAAGTCCTAATTCCCCGAGTTAATTTAATACGGAAAAATATTAGAGAGTTTTAATTACACTAGAACTCTATTAAAACTAAAGAGGTGACGACCTAGGCAAATCGGTTTGACCTACCCCCGGACCAATTAGGGTGCCCTTACACCCGAAAATCTCAAATTTTATTATAAAATTATAATACTTAGAATTTAACTCCGTTTTCAAATTACTAAAAATTACACCAACATTTTAAATTACTTAAAATTATAAAATTATATATAAGAATATTACAAAAATGTTTAAATGTTTTTCAAACTGTTTTATTAAAGATAAACTATTTTTATATGTATAACTATTTTCTATATATAAACTGATTTTTTATATATAAACTGTTTATATATAAAATATTAACGTTTTTAATAAAAAAATGTTTTACAATTGTTTAAAAATATTAAACAAGAGTAAAATATTAAATTATTTAAAAATAATTTACAATTATTTTAAAACAAAATAAAAAATGTTGTCCACCATATAAAATTATTTTCAAGAAACAATATTTTGAAAAACAAATATATTAAGTCCAAAAAATATATTTCAAAAAAAAAAATTTCCAGCCAAAAAATATTAAAATAAAACAAATTTCAATTAAAAAAATATATTTCTAGGAAAAAATAATTTTCAGCAAAACAAATATGAAAATAAAACTGATTTAAAAAACGGATTTTCAGTTAAAAAATGTTTATAGAATTATTTTTTTAAAAATGTTTGAAAAGAATTTTCAGTTAAAAATATTATTTCCAGGAAAAAAAATTTCTACCTCGAAAATATATTCTCAAGAAAAATTATCAAACAAAAGAATTGATTATGAATTCCAGCTATAAAAAAATTGATATTTAACAAAAGAGAATATATTTATTGAAAAATAAACGTTTTCCATAACTAAAAAAAATGATTTTAAACAAAACAAATTTGTTTTTCATCGAAAAAAAGATTTCCAGCTACACAATACCTTTGCACAAAAAAAACCTCCAGATAGAAAAAACCTTCGTTAAAAAAAAAACTCCGGCCAAAATTCTAGTTACAAAATCCTCGAGAAAAAAAAAACAAAAGAAATAAAGCTGATTTTTAGAAGAAAAATACGTTTTTCACTAAATAAAATGATTTTAAAAAAAAGCCCTGGCCAAAAAAAATTCCAGCAATGAAAAACCACCAGCCATCAAACCCATAAATTCCAGCCATGAATCGAACCCAAACCACTGGCCAAAAAAATCATAACTCAAACCTCCCCCAAAAAAGGCCAAACAATTAATAAGGGTCCGACCAACAAAATGTTCGAACAAAATGAAAATGTCAGGCAGGGGCGGACCCACCCCATCCCGAAGGGGTGCGGCCGCACCCATAAGAATCCCAAAATTTTCTGCTGGGTATAGTAGAAAAAAAATTTCTGGACCTATGTGTAAGTTTTGAATATAAGGGGTTAGCAGGAAATAAAGTTTTTGGGGCAAATATATAAATAGACTAAAGAGTAAATAACTTAAAACTAACATAATCTATTCTCTCCCTCTCTCTTTCAACACTCACCAGAGAGAGCAGCCGCCCACCTCTTCTCTCCTCTCCCTCTCCCTCTCCCTCCCTCTCCCTCCCCTGCAAACTGGCGCAGGCTGCGCCGCGCAGCAGCCAAGCACAGCAGCAGGAGCTGCCGCTGCCCCCCTGCCCGGGCCGCTCCTCCTCTCCTCTCCCCTGCAAAAGTTTTGTCAGGTATTGCTGAATTTTTTAGGTGCTGAATTTTTTTTAGTTATTGTTATTGTTGTTAATTTTAAAGTTGAATAATTTTTTTTAGTTGTTATTTGAAATTAGTTTAGTTGTATTTTTTAGTTGCTAAATTTTTTAGTTGATATTAGTTTAGTTGCTGAATTTTTTTAGTTATTGTTATTGTTGCTGATTTTTTTACTTTTTGTTATTATTGTTGAAATTAATATGCTGAAATTAGTTGCTGATTTTTTTTAGTTCTTGTTATTGTTGCTAATTTTTTTATTTTTTGTTATTATTGCTGAAATTAAGTGCTGAATTTTTTTAGTTTTTATTATTGTTCCTAAAATTAGTTTTTATTATTGTTGTTAAAAAAGATACGTGAAGAAAGTTCAAGTCAAGAAAGTTCAGTATTTAATATGTTAGTATGCTGAATTTGTTTTTGAGTATTTAAGTTAGTATGCTGAAATTGTTGCTAAAAAATAATTTTTCCCCAAAATTAGTATACTGAAATTTTATTTTGTCCCCAAAATTAGCTTTTGTTGCTCAAATTTGTATTAAATTTTAATTTTAATTAGTAATTGTTGTTAAAAAATATTTGTTTATTACGTAGGGGCAAAAAATTATATCACATTTTTTGGGGGTTAAAAATTGCAAAACAACTAAAACTAACCCAAAAAAATCGCCTCGGGGGCTCCCGGATTTGATAAAAAATTCCGCACCCACATCCCGAAAATCCTGGGTCCGCCACTGATGTCAGGCCAAGAAAATAACAGCAAAACGTCCAACCAACAAAATGGAAACATCCGAACTCTAAAGCCTCCGAACAAAATGATTTTTTTCAAAAAAAAAAGAAGGAAAACAAACCTTCAAGTTCTAATAACAAACGTCCGGCACACAAACCTTTGGGGAATAAAGTTCCGGCCATGAACAAACCTTCGGGTAACTTTATAATTTTAGATGGCTGTGAGAGAGAGAGAGAGAGAGAGAGAGAGAGAAATAGAGGATTTGAGGGTTGTTGGGTTTAATAGTAAGGGTATTTTGGATAGTTAACAAAAAAAGTGGCGTTGTTTAATGGATGTTAGCGTAAATCGTTAAAATAACAAGGATACGAAAATTAACGTACTTCAAGCACTAATTATTATAAACAAACGCACCACAAACTGTAAATGACCCATGACTAGAAGTGTGGATTACCATTATCAAATAATGAGAAAGCATGAAATCTCAAACCAATGAGCACTGAATTATCTATATTAAGTGACAATTTATCTTTTTAGACCGCTTTAAGATCAAGTTTTTTACTATGTGCTTGGTCAAATTTAACATTACATATAGGAAGTATACAGACTTGTCGGGCTCTAAATTGAATTTACGGGTACGTCAAGCATGGGCCAAGTTCATGTTTTAATTTAGCGCGGAACACTGCTACAAAATTGCTCTTTCAAGAAGAAAAAATAACATAGAAAATCTCAAATTCAACCAATAATTGAACTCTACAGTTTGGTATCATCTAGTGGCACCAATGTCCTTTCCATGTAGAGTTTATTTGAGTTTTTTTAATTTATGATAAAATGAAATCTTAATTTGGAAAAACACTACTAACATTTGGTAATTTGCAATACGACCCTTTTAAATATGACATAAAATCGACATAAACTTACCAAGAATGGGTGTGGGCTTAGCGTTTTCCAGTTCATGAAACACGCTAAGAGCATGTCAGACCCATTCAAGTTAAGAATAGCACAACCCGCCAACTATATGCCATGTGTGACTCATTTACAATCCCATCAACCCCATTACAAATATAGTCATATGTACTTATTAAATCCCATATGGGCTTATGAAGAAACATATGCATTCTTAACTAAGTAGAAATAAATTTCCTCTCCATTGTCTTGAAATATTTAGTGAAATTGGTTGATTGGTTAAACTAGTTGAATTCGAAACCATTAGGTCCCGTCTGGTTGTCCCAAAATTGTAAATTGGATCATTAATAAATTGATCAATTTAAAAATTGACCCATTAATTGTGTTTGGTTTCATTAATGAAATAACTCATTAATTGCCTCATTTTTGTTCATGTGCAAAATCTGAAATTGGATCATTTCACAAAAAAGTTGAAATGAATCCATTTGAAATAGGAGTCACATACAGTGCATGTTCCATCTCCCTCTTTCTCTTCCCCTTCTCCCCCTCTCTCTTTCCCTTCCCCTCTCTCTCTTAATTTGTTTTTATCTTTTTTTCATAGAACCTTGTGTAAAATTGGATTTAACTCATTTCAAATATACTCATTTACAATTCACTAATTCACAATGAATCAATTTACATAATCAAACAATTTGCTCAACCAAACTGGGCCTTAGTTTACGTAACGCGTGTAAATGGTAAAAAGTTAGAAACTCGAGGGATCATCCGATCACGTGTATTACCATTATGAATTCAAATAATAGGAGGTTTGCAAACAGACCCACCTATTACACATCAAAAGAAATCACTAAGGCCCTGTTTGGTTGCGCAAATTGTTTGATTATGAAAACTGATTCATTGGGAATTAGTGAATTGTAAATGAGTGAATTTGAAATGAGTTTAAATCCAATTTACACAATGTTTGGTAATTTAAAATTGATGTTAAGGATCTATGAGAAAAACATTTGTTTTTATATGTTTTTCAGAATTAGGCAATTAATGAATCATTTCATTAATGAAACCAAACACAATTAATGAATCAATTTGTAAATGAATCAATTTATAAATTGGCAAATTTACAATTTTGGTACAACCAAGCGGGGCCTAACTAGTTTCTATGTTTATTCTCCACTGAATATAAAATGTCACAAAATGTGAGAAAACAAAGAGAATTTGAATCACCAATGTTCTTAAGAGGACTTCAACCCATCCACTGATTCAAAGTTTTTGACAAAAGGTCCAAATAACCAAATTAGCCAAAGGTTTCTAGAAAGAGGAGAAAGGGAGGGGCTATTCGCGCTCCATAGAAATATGGAGGCGCTCCACTTTGATTCCAAAATTTTGAAAATGACCAGTGTATCCTTACCTCATCGCTTTATCATTCGTCCATTCTCTTTCTCTCTAAATTAATGCCTCTCCTTTAAATCTAAAACTAACCTACTCATCTTTACTTTTAAATAATAGTTTTAATAAAAAATCTTTTGGATAACTTTTATTTTGTTTTTAGAAAATTATTTATTTATTTAAAATTAAATTAAAATTATAATATTTAATGTTTAATTCACCTTATTTATAAGATTAACAAAAAGCTTAGTGACGTTAGTTCAACATCGTGTTTGGTGAAAAATAAAATTCCGGGGTGTAACATATTTTAATTGGGACGTGTCATGTATTATTGGAAAAATATATTTTGTGTATCACGTATTACATCGCGTCGATTTATATAAAAAAAATATTGTTCTGTCTATAAAAAGTCGTTTTCCTTGGAAAACTGTACTTTATTTAAAAAAACTATACTTTATTTATTAGTGAACAAACAGTTTTTTATTTTTATAAAACAGTTAACCGGTACTTTATTTAAAAATACTGTTCTGTCTATATAAAAATATTTTTTTGTTTAACATTTTTCACAAGTGCTAATGTGACGTGTTTTACCTGTGTCATAATTTTAACACATAAGTCAACATGTCGTTCATAATGTGTTGAAATCACGAGTCAAGATTTGAACACAAACACAAACACGACACGACAAGAGTCATATCATAGTTTTAACGAGTGCACGACACAACACGGGGTTTAATTATAGCACCAACACAAAACGACGCGAGTAATGATTTTAATACAACTAATAATTTTAACAGGAGAACTATATGACATGAAATATATTTTATATTTAAAATAAATATTTAAATATACGTAAATATTTAAAATTTAGTATTATTGTTTAATAAAATATACGGTTTAGTTATAAAAAAAATGCCAATATTTTATCAAATAAAAGTGATACGGGTTTTAATTAGATTTTTTTCGTGTTTTGTAAAAAAATGATACGGGTTTTAATTAGATTTTTTTCGTGTTTTGCAAAAAAATAAGATTTTGTATCGCGTCGTCACTTTTATTTGAGTCATGTTCGTGTTAGGTAAAAATGTGATTTCATGCTGTGTCGTGTTACGTTTTAATTAGATCATGTTAGTTAAAAAAATATAAAAAGATTTCATGTTGTGTCGTGTCACTTTTGGATCTTGTTTGTTAAAAAAATAAAATTTTGCGTCGGGACGTATCGTGTCCCTTTTATTTGGTTGTGTTTGTATTTTGTAAAAAAATAAAATAAGATTTTGTGTCATGCCAAGTCGATTTTACTTGGACACAATACAAGTAAAATCTACCTGTCACGAAATCTTTTTTTTTTTTACAAAAGCCCAAACAGAACCAAATTAAAATGTGGCACAATAAGAAATCTTATTTAATTTTTTTTTACCAAAGACAAATAGGGCCAAGTAAAAGCGACATGACATGAAATTTTATTTTTTAACAAAAAAAAAATTCGACCCAATTAAAATACGATAAAACACAAAACTTTTTTTAACATAACAAGAACACGATCCAAGTAAAGCGACACGACACACAATCTTATTTTATTTTTCTTTTACCAAACACAAACACAATAGTGACACTAATTATTTGTCTAGCTAATGTCACTATAGGACCAAAAATTATTTTTTTAAATGTGTTGGACTAAATATTAAATAAAATATTTTTTAGGAAATAAACATTATTTTTTTTTTATAAATTTATTGAAATGAAAATTATTTGATATATTAATTGCATCTCTTACAACTTCCTATCAACATCAAAATTAAGTAACAAGCCAACCCCCTTTTTCTATGCTTAAATGCCACTGAAATCCCTGAGCTAATTTTTTTTAACATTGGTATTATATAGAAAGGAGCATAATCGGTATTTGGCAAAGAATTGGAGTGCCAACAGATTTTTAGGAGCGGCAATAGCTGCACCCGAGGAGAAAATCATTAATTAGTATGTAACTATATTATCAGAAACATAGAGAAAAAAAGAGTATCAGAGAAGAAACGCACTTGTATTGAATCATATCTTTCCACAACCTAATATACAAGCAGGGAACGTGACATAACATCGACTTTAAGGGTTCACATGGTTTAGGGTAAAATATTTTTAATCGCGGTCGAAAGTAAAATGGTGAAATACTTTCACATATTTAAAATTAATTTTTAGTTGATTTTCAATTGCAAATAAGTTCAACCCCTATAATTATGCAACTTTAAGCAAATATAGTAAAGAAAATTTAATTCTAAATAGGCGAAAATATATTTAATTTCTCAAGTTACTTTTTACAAAGGTGAAAAATATTTTACCACAAAGTGAACGACCCTAAATGTCCATAAATGAAAATCAGATCCCTGATGAATAAGCACGACCAGTGATAGGGTCAAGGCATTAAGAACACTAATATAGTAAAAAACATTTCGGTTCAAAAAAGGCATTAGGGAATCTATTTGCAGCCCACATTGAACCATAATATTACTTCATTAAAAACAATATATAGTAAAAAGTATGTTCGTTCGAAAAAAACTTGTAGAAGCCATATCCTCAACAATCACCTGTGTCTTATATTCGCTTTCTCATTAATATGATGCAATGTAAAAGATATTTGAAACAGAGATTTGGAATAAAACTGAGCATACTACAAAAACAGATTATATAAAACCAAATAATAAGAGGCCTGATCATAAAAGTCAAACACTTGAACAAATCTTAATGTCCAAGTATCACAACCATAAAGAGACGACACTTACATTGTGTGAATAGTTCGTTTAATTATGCATCTCATTTGTCCTTACACCTTCTAAAATCTGCAATGGAGATAAAAGAAACCCACTTACAAGCTATAGGTCACTGAAGAGACCTAATTGGAGCTTTAAAGATACATAGGAATATCGCAAAGGTCGAAAAAAATACAGATTATTCTTGTTGTTTAATGTGATGTGAGTCTAGCATAAAACATGCCATGTTTTATGGTTCATGTTGTGCAGTTTTACTTTCTTTTTATTATTTAATGTTTAGTGCATAATTCCACTCATGTTTTGTGGAGAGTGTTTTATGGAGCGTGTCTCCTTAATTTATGGGAGGTGACCCATCCTATTATTATGTATTATATATGTCTGTTGAATTGTAAGGAAGGCAACGGAAGAAATGAAAAACAAACTTTCATAAATTAAGAGTCTTTCCTCTCTCTCTCCAGAATACAAATTTCTCTTCTTTCTTATTCAACTTGTTCTAAATACAAAATCACCCAACATAAATGGTATCATAGCTTTGTATCAAAAGCGCCTAATTATGTCAAAAAAATTCAAGTTGTTGTCCAAAATTTTTTTCAACAAGTTGCTGTCCAAAAAAAAATAAAAATCAAGTTGCTGTCCAAAAATTTGTATTGTTGTCCAAATTTTTTTTCATAAAGTTGTTGTCGTTGTCCAAAAATTCAAGAAGCTTCTGTTAAAAATTCAAGAAGTTGATGTCAAAAAATTCAGAAAGCCACGGACTAACAGATTTGAAGAAAAATTATCATGGCAAGCTCAAGAAATTCCACTCTAAATATTCAACAACCTTCAATCCCAATATTTGAAGGTGAGAATTATGATTTCTGGTGTATCAAAATGAAGACTCTCTTTATATCCCAAGATGTTTGGGATTTAGTCCAAAATGGGTATGACGAACTCGAATCAACGGCAACGCTGCCAACTGCTCAAAAGGACCAATTGAAAGTTTCAAGGAAGATGGATGCTAAAGCTCTCCTTCACATTCAACGAGGCCTAGGAAACTCCATTTTTACAAGAATCATGGGAGCAACCAAGGCCAAGGAAGCATGGGACATTATTCAAGAGGAGTTTCAAGGAAATACACAAGTAAGAGCTGTTAAACTTCAAGCTCTTAGGAGGGAGTTGGAAAATATGAAAATGAAGGAGAATGAAACTCTAAAAGAGTTCTCTTCCAGATTCACAGAACTTCTTAACAAAATGAAGGCGCATGGTGATCAAATAACCGACGGAAGAGCTGTAGAGAAACTTTTAAATAGCCTACCTCCAAAATTTGATTCTCTGGTGGTTGTTATTGAGCATACTAAGGATACTTCTAATATGACGATCCAAAAATTGTTGGGGTCCTTAAAGTCATTCGAGCAAAGATTGTTATAAAGCTCTGAAAAATCTATTGAGAGCCCGTTTCAATCTAAACTCAGTTTCAAACCCCAAAATAGTGAAAGAGGCTCTTCAAGTCACGATGGAAGAAAGTTTGAAAGAGGTGGTAGACAAGGAAGAGGCCGAGGAAGAGGAGGAAGCAGAGGCAGAGGAAGATTCAATAATTTTAGAAATTTTAGAAATGAAGATTTCTTACGGTCTCAACGATGCAATATATGCAAGAAAAGTAGCCATGCGGAGAAAGATTGTTGGTTCAAAGGAAAGCCTCAATTTCACAATTACAAAGGCTTTGGTCATTTGCAAAAGGATTGTAGATACAAGAATAATCAACAAGAAAGCTGTGCGGAAGAAAAAGAAGGTGAAGGAAATTTATTCTATGCATGTCAAAGTGCCTCTGAGCAAAAGAATGATGTTTGGTTTCTTGATAGTGGTTGTAGCAATCACATGACCGGTGACAAAGATGTATTTATTGACATAGATACAACCATCAACTCTCAAGTGAAAATGGGAAATGGTGCGTTAGTCCATGTAAAGGGCAAAGGAATAATTGGTGTTCAAACCAACAAAGGATCTAAGTTCATTCACTATGTTTTACTTGTTCCGGACTTAGCACAAAATTTGCTAAGTATTGGACAACTAGTAGAACATGGATATGTTGTAAACTTTGAAGAACATGGGTGCACTATTTATGACAAAGGACAAGGAAAACAAGTCCTAAAGAAGATAAAGATGGAGAAGAAGCGTAGGTTTCCACTAATTTTCAAATATGGTGGAAATTTTTCCTTGAAGGCAGAATCTGTTGATGAATCGTGGTTGTGGCACAGAAGACTTGCTCATTTGAATTTTCATGGCCTCAAGTTACTTTGCCAAAAGAATATGGTTCAAGGGCTACCCACTTGCATTGTAGAAAATAATGAAGTATGTGAAGGTTGTGCTCTCGGGAAGCATCACAGAAAGCCGCTTCCAAAAGGAGTTTCATGGAGAGCAAAGGAAGTACTCGAGCTAGTTCACATTGACGTATGTGGTCCAATGACTACCCCTTCTCATGGAGAAAATAAGTACTTCATACTCTTTATTGATGATTCACAAGAATGACATGGGTATTTTTTATGAGGCAAAATTCTGAAGTTTTTACAATTTCAAGAAGTTCAAAAGTTTTGTGGAAAAACAAAGTGGGCTTTTTATCAAAGTTTTGAGAAGTGACAATGGAAAAGAATATACTTCCAATGAATTTGAAAAGTTTTGTGAAGGTGAAGGTATAGAAAGACAGCTCACAGTTAGTTATACTCCACAACAAAATGGAGTATCAGAAAGGAAAAATCAAACTGCGATGGAGATGGTAAAATCAATGCTTTATGAAAAGGGACTGCCTAAAGTATTTTGGGCAGAAGAAGTATACACAGTTGCATATTTGATAAATCGATGTCTATTATAGAATAACGAGTGTAAGTACGGGTCGAACCCACGAGGATTTGTCAATTTTAATTATTAAAAGAATTACAACTGTCCAACTAGATCAAATGGGGTAGAGAATAATTATAAATTATACAAAATAAAAGCAACTACGATAAATGAGAGTAACGCAAGAGATTTGTAAACAATTAGGAAATAATTAGGATTCGGGGTCCATTTATCACGTAACTAATATTGCACACTAATTTAATGTTGCCATTCCCTTTTTATAACTCAAATTAAACCGACTCTCGCCGTGTTTAATTCGGAAAATATGACGGTTATGATCAAAATATTTTTAACGTCTCTAATAGACGGCTAAAATCCCCATTCCCTTAGAAAATACAAGTTTTAAAATTCGCAAATGTATTTAAGCATGGACTATCAAAACAATCAAAGTGCAAGCATAATCCATCAAAAATTACTATTTTTAAATCTCAAAACTTGATTTGACAAAACAATCTTGAAGGTTCTAAAACACACTCTCGTGTCGCTTTAAAATGAATACCGAATCTTTAATAACAATTAAAACAAGTAGGGAATAAATAACGATAAAATTAACGTGACAATATTAGTTAACTATGATAAACTTCACCCTACTCCTAATATAAGAATCAAGCTACCATAATGAAAGAGAAATTGCAAGAATGAGTAGAGATCTTCATTAATAAACCAAACTTACAAATATTTGTCTCACAACAATCTTGAATCCTCTAAAAAAATGATAAAAACTTGGCCCTCAAATTGATTACAATCACTCAAAGTTGCTCCCCGAAATCCTCCACGAAAGTCCTCTCTGATTGTCTACGAAATTATGATCCCAAGGGTCCTTTTTATAGGACAAGTGGTGAGGTATTTGAGTTGTGGTGGGACTCTTTCTGATTGGTCGAATAGTGTTGGTAGCTATCTCTCCACCTCTTTAATCTTTGGATCGTGATAAGGGACGAAATTTCCCCCAACTCGAAAACTCTTATATTTTCTTATTGAACACGCATGCTGAGTTTCGTCCAAATCGGAGAATAAAAATTTCCGACTTTTTTTTACGATTTCACAAGTGTAAAAATAGCATTTTTTCGAACGACCGTAAAAATCACCTTTTTCGCGCCTTTTTTGAATTGATCATCAATTTGCACCAATTTCCATCATTATCTGCAAAAATTTCACTAGGCAACTTTTTTCACAAATTAGCACAAGAATATTATAAAATTATCGAAGTGCCCATTTTTGACTTAAAATTGCCATTTTCAATATGAATTCAATCATTCTCGCATTTTTTCCTCCTTTTAATAAAATAGTCCTAAGAAATTATTAAATACACTAAAATGGGACTAACAAAGTATAAATTTGGGTATAAAATATACAAAATAATGCACTCATCAAATACCCCCAAACCTAAACTTTGCTAGTCCTCGAGCAAAACTAAAAATTTTAAAATTTAACTCACTTTCGTAGGAATCACGATTGCACTTAGCATGTGCAACAAGCCGTTAAACCTCTAGGTTACCCTAGTGGACGAGTTTTGTCTCGTGAGGGTTTGCAGTGAATATACCCACAAAATTCAAAAGCTTGACTCAATACAAATGACTAAAAAGTAATATAACCAAGTTTGAATGCAAACTTCATAAATATAGTAGAACTTCATTTCTCAATCTCAACTTATTGTGTCTGTGTGTGCATAGCCAATATAACCGTCAATTTCAAAAGATTTGATCGTTGCATTTCTTATCCGAAAATTCGTTTTGATTTCAAAATCTCACAGAATGCACTCCCAATCGAACACTCGGAAATGGGTTATTTTCTCTCGGTATATGTGAATAAAAGAGTAAATTTATATGAACAAATTTCACATATACATAATCAAAAATGGATTTTTATACAATGGATGAATATGATCTCATGAACAGAAAATCGATTACTTTTTGAAAACATTGAATCACACCGTAGATCCTATTCATCTTCTCTCCACACTTTAACTAACTTCACTTGAGATCGATTAGGACTTTCTTTGGTTGTATTGTAGGCTCGAATTTTGGCTAGAAAGAATGGCTGTTTTTGGAGTTCAAAATTTCTGAGAATATAGAGGTTTTTCGGTATTTTGACTTTAAGCCCTTTTTCTTCTAACCTCAATTTGTCTTTTCGCTTTTTCTTTTCAAGCTCACATTTTTTTTTCAAACTCACATTCTTGCAACCTCATTTTCTTTTGGTCTTTTTCCTACCGTAATTTTACCCTAGTATTCTCAGAAAATAGGTATGGCTTGTTTTTATAGGCTTTAAACTCCCAGTTGGAGTTGGGTAGGGTAATGGGTTTTCAACAAAAGGCTTATTTTCTTTTTTGGCTCAAATGGGTTTGCAACGGAATATTGTAAAAAGGTTGGAGTTTAAGCTTATTTTTGGGCTTTCAAACGATGGCCTAGTCTCATTTCTCAAGTTTCGTTAATCTGATTTGTGTCTCAAGACGACTTACTAAGACTTCTAGTGCTTAAGATTCACATTTTGACTTTTTGTTTTCAGTAATCGAACAAAACAAAGAATTTGAGATCATCAAAGAATTTAAAAACTTGTTGTCAATTTATAAAATACCGCAAGTGCACGGGCTATTATAGAATAGTGAGTGTAAGTACGGGTCGAACCCACGAGGATTTGTCAATTTTAATTATTAAAAGAATTACAACTGTCCAACTAGATCAAATGGGGTAGAGAATAATTATAAATTATACAAAATAAAAGTAACTACGATAAATGAGAGTAACGCAAGAGATTTGTAAACAATTAGGAAATAATTAGGATTCGGGGTCCATTTATCACGTAACTAATATTGCACACTAATTTAATGTTGCCATTCCCTTTTTATAACTCAAATTAAACCGACTCTCGCCGTGTTTAATTCGGAAAATATGACGGTTATGATCAAAATATTTTTAACGTCTCTAATAGACGGCTAAAATCCCCATTCCCTTAGAAAATACAAGTTTTAAAATTCGCAAATGTATTTAAGCATGGACTATCAAAACAATCAAAGTGCAAGCATAATCCATCAAAAATTACTATTTTTAAATCTCAAAACTTGATTTGACAAAATAATCTTGAAGGTTCTAAATCACACTCTCGTGTCGCTTTAAAATGAATACCGAATCTTTAATAACAATTAAAACAAGTAGGGAATAAATAACGATAAAATTAACGTGACAATATTAGTTAACTATGATAAACTTCACCCTACTCCTAATATAAGAATCAAGCTACCATAATGAAAGAGAAATTGCAAAAATGAGTAGAGATCTTCATTAATAAACCAAACTTACAAATATTTGTCTCACAACAATCTTGAATCCTCTAAAAAATGATAAAAACTTGGCCCTCAAATTGATTACAATCACTCAAAGTTGCTCCCCGAAATCCTCCACGAAAGTCCTCTCTGATTGTCTACGAAATTATGATCCCAAGGGTCCTTTTTATAGGACAAGTGGTGAGGTATTTGAGTTGTGGTGGGACTCTTTCTGATTGGTCGAATAGTGTTGGTAACTATCTCTCCACCTCTTTAATCTTTGGATCGTGATAAGGGACGAAATTTCCCCCAACTCGAAAACTCTTATATTTTCTTGTTGAACACGCATGCTGAGTTTCGTCCAAATCGGAGAATAAAAATTTCTGACTTTTTTTTACGATTTCACAAGTGTAAAAATAGCATTTTTTCGAACGACCGTAAAAATCAGCTTTTTCGCGCCTTTTTTGAATTGATCATCAATTTGCACCAATTTCCATCATTATCTGCAAAAATTTCACTAGGCAACTTTTTTCACAAATTAGCACAAGAATATTATAAAATTATCGAAGTGCCCATTTTTGACTTAAAATTGCCATTTTCAATATGAATTCAATCATTCTCGCATTTTTTCCTCCTTTTAATAAAATAGTCCTAAGAAATTATTAAATACACTAAAATGGGACTAACAAAGTATAAATTTGGGTATAAAATATACAAAATAATGCACTCATCAAATACCCCCAAACCTAAACTTTGCTAGTCCTCGAGAAAAACTAAAAATTTTAAAATTTAACTCACTTTCGTAGGAATCACGATTGCACTTAGCATGTGCAACAAGCCGTTAAACCTCTAGGTTACCCTAGTGGACGAGTTTTGTCTCGTGAGGGTTTGCAGTGAATATACCCACAAAATTCAAAAGCTTGACTCAATACAAATGACTAAAAAGTAATATAACCAAGTTTGAATGCAAACTTCATAAATATAGTAGAACTTCATTTCTCAATCTCAACTTATTGTGTCTGTGTGTGCATAGCCAATATAACCGTCAATTTCAAAAAATTTGATCGTTGCATTTCTTATCCGAAAGTTCGTTTTGATTTCAAAATCTCACAAAATGCACTCCCAATCGAATACTCGGAAATGGGTTATTTTCTCTCGGTATATGTGAATAAAAGAGTAAATTTATATGAACAAATTTCACATATACATAATCAAAAATGGATTTTTATACAATGGATGAATATGATCTCATGAACAGAAAATCGATTACTTTTTGAAAACATTGAATCACACCATAGATCCTATTCATCTTCTCTCCACACTTTAACTAACTTCACTTGAGATCGATTAGGACTTTCTTTGGTTGTATTGTAGGCTCGAATTTTGGCTAGAAAGAATGGCTGTTTTTGGAGTTCAAAATTTCTGAGAATATAGAGGTTTTTCGGTATTTTGACTTTAAGCCCTTTTTCTTCTAACCTCAATTTGTCTTTTCGCTTTTTCTTTTCAAGCTCACATTTTTTTTTCAAACTCACATTCTTGCAACCTCATTTTCTTTTGGTCTTTTTCCTACCGTAATTTTACCCTAGTATTCTCAGAAAATAGGTATGGCTTGTTTTTATAGGCTTTAAACTCCCAGTTGGAGTTGGGTAGGGTAATGGGTTTTCAACAAAAGGCTTATTTTCTTTTTTGGCTCAAATGGGTTTGCAACGGAATATTGTAAAAAGGTTGGAGTTTAAGCTTATTTTTGGGCTTTCAAACGATGGCCTAGTCTCATTTCTCAAGTTTCGTTAATCTGATTTGTGTCTCAAGACGACTTACTAAGACTTCTAGTGCTTAAGATTCACATTTTGACTTTTTGTTTTCAGTAATCGAACAAAACAAAGAATTTGAGATCATCAAAGAATTTAAAAACTTGTTGTCAATTTATAAAATACCGCAAGTGCACGGGTTATTATAGAATAGTGAGTGTAAGTACGGGTCGAACCCACGAGGATTTGTCAATTTTAATTATTAAAAGAATTACAACTGTCCAACTAGATCAAATGGGGTAGAGAATAATTATAAATTATACAAAATAAAAGCAACTACGATAAATGAGAGTAACGCAAGAGATTTGTAAACAATTAGGAAATAATTAGGATTCGGGGTCCATTTATCACGTAACTAATATTGCACACTAATTTAATGTTGCCATTCCCTTTTTATAACTCAAATTAAACCGACTCTCGCCGTGTTTAATTCGGAAAATATGACGGTTATGATCAAAATATTTTTAACGTCTCTAATAGACGGCTAAAATCCCCATTCCCTTAGAAAATACAAGTTTCAAAATTCGCAAATGTATTTAAGCATGGACTATCAAAACAATCAAAGTGCAAGCATAATCCATCAAAAATTACTATTTTTAAATCTCAAAACTTGATTTGACAAAACAATCTTGAAGGTTCTAAAACACACTCTCGTGTCGCTTTAAAATGAATACCGAATCTTTAATAACAATTAAAACAAGTAGGGAATAAATAACGATAAAATTAACGTGACAATATTAGTTAACTATGATAAACTTCACCCTACTCCTAATATAAGAATCAAGCTACCATAATGAAAGAGAAATTGCAAGAATGAGTAGAGATCTTCATTAATAAACCAAACTTACAAATATTTGTCTCACAACAATCTTGAATCCTCTAAAAAAATGATAAAAACTTGGCCCTCAAATTGATTACATGTAATACCCCGTACTTTTGACTATATTTATTTTGGGGATTAATTAATTAAATGCGTATTAATTGGAAATTAATCTGGGTTATAAATACTAATGAGATGCGAGTTGGTATTTGATTATGTGCATATATGATTATATATGTATTTGGTATTATGAAATTTGTCGTGAGATTTATATACGGCAATTTGGAAATTTTGTTGAGACGCGTGGGACCGCCGCGTCACGGTGTAATATTTTGATAATAAAAGTGAATTTAAAATCTATAATCCGTATGGTCGTTTTGAGTGCGCCAACGCTTCCGGAAGGGTCGAGATAGTCAGAAAACACTAGCCGGGGGTATAGTTTGGGTCCCGGGGTATTTTTAGGCCATACCGGTAACTTAAAGGGTACTTTGGTAATTTTACATTTTTAGGAATTAAAAGTGACGAAAATTAGAGATGTAAATCTGATGTGGATTTAACCCACTAAACCCATTAACCAACCCATATTAACCCTTTAAGCTACGGAGGCTAACATTAGGTTTTACAATCTTCCCAAAGAAAACCCTAGCCACCTTAAGCCACCATTGGAGGAAAAGCTTGGAGAGAGAGGAATTTCTGCAGAAAACTTCATCAAACCTACACCAAAATCAGAAATCAAACCAAGGCAAGTGATTTAAATTACATTCCTTAAGCAGTGAATGCTTCTTCCATGTTAGAAACCTTGATAATCGATCTTATTTAAGAGTTTAAAGAAAACCCATGAAATTGGAAGTTATTATTTAATTTTGGGATAGGTTTGCATGTAGAAACATTGTTTGAAGATTTAATTCAGAGATTTCATATCTATGTGATGTATAAACGGATTAAAATCTGGGAAATTATGATGAGAAAAATCTAGGGTTTATGTTCTTGAAGAAAATTTGGGAATAATGTAGAAACTTGCAATTTATTGATGTTTAGAAGGTATTAAACCCTTAAAAGATGTTAGTATATCCCCTTAGCATGATTTAGTATGATTAGAGGACTTAATACATTGCTGGAACGAATTTTCGAAGAGACTTGAGGAGTAAAAATGGTGAAAAACGAATTGGGGAAAAATCTGGGCCGAAGCTGGTAGCTCGTTAGAAGCAGCCCCCAGGTCATTCAAACGAACTCGTTCGAACGAGCTTCTAACGAGTTGACTAGTCGTTGCTAACGAGTAGGGATTTCGTTCGATATCTCGTTCGAACGAGATATCGTTAGAAGGGACAATTCGTTCGAACGAACTGGATCTCGTTCGAAGAGCTTCGTTCGAACGAGACTTCTAACGAGCTGACAGTCCAAACTCGTCCGAACAGTCTCGTTCGAACGAGACTTCTAACGAGTTGACAGTTTGGGCCATTTTGGACTGTTTTGATTTTTGGAGTTCCGTAAACTTATTCGAGGATATAGATATCATTCCGTAGATGTAGTAATGATAGAATTGGGACATTTGGGTATTTACGAGAAGGAATTTACATACGAGAGTTGTATTACATGGATGGTCTGGGTTGAGACGTGAGTGTCTACTACGACATGAGAAAATTATGGCGCGTATGATTACAAACCGGAATAGTACAATTTGTAATAATTATGAGTTAGTATGAGAATGAGAATAGTACTACGATTAAAATACGGTATTACTAAGATGTGTGTTTACTTAGTATTGGTATATGGATTGTGTGTATGACATACCTATCATACTTGCTATCACGGGAGGTTGCGTTCGCTTAGGACCCTCTAATCCTTGTGTGCCTACGGGGGGGATATAGACTGGTACCTCGATGAACATAGGTCATAGAAGGACTTATTGTGATATTAATAAGTCTGCTGATCATGGGAGCGTAGGTATGTGCGTGACCCATGTGATGGTGACTGTGTTCGCCTCCACTATTTGTGATTTGTGTTATCTGAACTATTCCTGAGAGATTCGGAATATGTGATCCTTATGTACGTGATGTACCGGGATGGATAGCAGAGTATGTGTGCACCGCAGCTTAGTTCTCGGGGTGCTTGTATTGTATATTTATGATGTGAATAATATACACTTAATTAATAAGGACCTTCATGTTAATGTTGTGAATATAACTACAGTATTGTTTTGGAGAATAACATAACGGGTTAGTAATATATATATATTGCATATTGAGCATCTGAGTTTACATTAAATCCCTATCTAATTACGAGCGTTATATGTTAAAGGAACCGAATAATATGGGTAGGACCTTTGGCAGTCTAGCTAGTTATGTTGTCACTTAGCTAGTAGTATGGGTCGTTATAGATGGGTACTTACGTTAGGAGTGCACAGTTAGACGAGGGGTGAGAATATCATGCGAGTGTACGTCCTAACATGTACTTTGCATTTAATGTTTTAAATGTTTTTAAAGCACTTGCAGGTTTTTAAAATATAACTCCACATTCGGGCTCTGACCCGTTTGCTTTTCAAATCTATTTTCTTTGTAAAACCATTTTAGGTGCCCAGCCACAAGGACACCAAGCATAGGATACTCATTCAGGTGACGAGCTGTAGCTGCTTGTGGAAGCTACAGGGAATTGCATGTAGACGCTTCTATCTTTTGGATTCCAGAATCACTATCTATCAGTTGTAGGGCATGTTGCCCATTTCTTTAGAGGCATCTTTTACATTTCAGTTTTCAGACTTTAGCATGTATTGTTTCAGTTTATTTATTTCAGTTATGGGATTGTAGTGAGGAGTTTTCCTCCAGACTTTATTTACGTTATGTGATGAATATTCGTTTTACTTCAGTATGGTGAATGGTGTTGTTTATTTCTTCATTACACTTGTTGCATGTTAATCAGACTTTAATTAAAATTTGGCAACTTGCTTTTTAAATACTAGGTGGTTAGTAATAATAAAAAAATGTTTTCGACAGTGATGCTATTAACTGAGCCAACTTGGCATTTTGAATTAATTTAATAAAGGAGTAGCTACCCGGTATTTAATTAGTCGGGGTGTCACAGGTGGTATCAGAGCATCAGGTTCTAGTGTCCTTTAGGATCTGTACGGCTATTATGTTTCCGCTACGTTTCTTTGATATAGAGCCCTATATTTTAGGACTGTTGTACTCTTGTTGTGTATGCTTCGTTCTTCAGCTGTATTAAGTTTATAAACCGTGAACTTATAAACTTTGTTCTTATTTCAGATGCCTCCACGACGTGCACGATGAGTTCCCAGGGATGCAACGCCCGAACCCCAGCCCGCTCCAGTTCAGGGCATGATGAACGCCGTTGAGGTTGCAGCTATAGTAGCCCAAGCGGTAAATGCCGCGATTGCCGTGATTCAGCAGGCACCACCTCAGGCGCCGGTTGCCGCGCCAGTACATGTTAATGCATTCCCGTCTGCTTGGGAGCGTGTACGTGACGCTTTTCAGAAAGCGCATCCGCCAGAGTTTGCAGGTAGCTCAGATGTGGTAGTCTCGAGCCAATGGAGGAAAGACATGCAGCGGCACTTGAGGATGCATGAGTGCACTGATGTTCAGAAACAGGTGCTAGCTACTTTCAAGCTAGTGTGATCTGCACTACAGTGGTGGGAGTCTATTACCACCGCGGAGGAGAGGGATACTCTCACGATTCAGGAGTTCTGGGTGCGGTTCGACCGCAAGTACTTTCCGTCGGCTGTTCATACGGAAATGAGGAGGAAGCTAATGAGTCTGAAACAGGAAGGCAAGACAGTGGCCGAATATGAGGCCGAGTTCACTAATCTGCTGAACATCGTTCCAGACGAGATGCCAACAGAGAAGAAGAAGATTGAGAAGTTCACCGACGGGTTGAATTGGAGGATCCGTCAGCATCTGCTAGGGAACCTATCGTTGGCCACGTATTCTGATGTGGTTAACGCTGCATTGTTACACTGCCAGCACCACCGTTTTCATATGGCCGAGGGCAAGCGGTCGGGGGAGTCTAGCCATCAGGGCAGGACTGGAGGACATGGTGCCAACGGGCACAATCTGGTCAGGGGCAGAGACAGAATGAGCAGGGTACCCAGCAGGGGGATAATAAGAGGTTCCGGTCAGGGAACTACAGGCAGGGACAGGGAGGTTTCCGTCAGGGCCATCAGGGTCCAAACGGCCATCAGGGCCAACAGGGGCAGAATGGGCAGCAGTTTCATCAGGGCCAGCAGGGCCAAGGGAGGAACGGTAACGGCCACCAGGGCCGGGGACAGCAGGGCCAGAGGGGAGGGAATTTCCCAGGGAAGTGCTTTGTTTGTGGCAAGACTGGCCATAAGAAGCAGGATTGTCTTGATAGGGGCAGGACCCCACAGCAGCAGTAGCAGGGTGCTCGCCAGGAGCCACAGAGGCCTATGTTTCCCGCCGCTCTTCCCGCACCTCCACAGATGGCAGAATTGCCACCTATTCCAGCAGTCCCAGTTCAGCAGGGGCAGCTACAGTATGGACGTGTCTACAACGTCCACCAGGCTGCAGTTCCACAGGCACCGCCTGCAATCGAGGGTACGTTTCCTATCCATGGCACTATGGGTCGGGTGTTATTTGATACGGGTGCTACACATTGTTTTATAGCTACACACTTCGCGAAAGCTTTAGGATTGTTAGCTACGGCAGCGAGCACAGTGACGTGTGTCGACTCACCATTGGGGAGTGGGTCACTTATTTTCTTTATATGCCGGGGAGTGGGGGTAGAGATTGGTGGTTTGGTATTACCTGCAGACATGTTAGTGTTAGACATGCATGTTCACGATGTGATCATCGGTATGGATTGGCTTGTAGCATATAGGGCCATGATTGATTGCTTCAGCGGGAGCATTATTTTTGCCATTCCGGGGCAAGAGATGTTTGTAGTGGCGATGCCTCGCCCAGAGGGAGGATCGACCGCTCATCTGTATTACATAGAGGAGGATACCTCTAAGGAGGTTGTTATTCCTTTAGATTCGATCCCGGTTGTCAGGGAGTATTCGGATGTGTTTCAGGAGATACCAGGCTTACCACCCAGTCGAGAGATAGACTTCGTTATAGATTTATTACCGGGTACAAGACCTATAGCACGTGCACCGTACCGTATGGCTCCAGCTGAGATGCGAGAGCTACGGGATCAGATGGAGCAGCTGTTAGGCCAAGGCTTCATTCGCAGGACTACCTCACCTTGGGGCGCTCCAGTTCTGTTTGTGAAGAAGTGGGATGGTTCACTGAGATTGTGTGTGGACTACCGAGAGTTGAATAAGGTCACGATACGGAATAAGTATCCGTTGCCTCGAATCGATGACTTATTCGACCAGTTGAGAGGAGCTTCTTTCTTCTCGAAGATTGACCTGAGGTCGGGATACCATCAGTTGCGTATCAGGGAGGAGGATATCTCAAAGACTGCGTTCTTGTCAAGATATGGTTCTTACGAGTTTCGGGTTATGCCTTTCGGCTTGACCAATGCTCCAGCAGTGTTTATGGACTTGATGAACAGAGTGTTCAGGGATTTCCTAGATCAGTTTGTCATTGTCTTCATTGATGACATTCTGGTTTACTCTCAGACAGAGGAGGAGCACGCCGAGCATTTGAGGCAGGTTTTGTAGACACTTCGTCAGAACGAGCTGTATGCAAAATATGAGAAGTGCGGGTTTTGGCTGAAGGAAGTCCAGTTCTTGGGTCACATTATTTCCGACCAGGGAATATCTGTTGATCCGGGGAAGGTATCAGCGGTGAGGGAGTGGGGACAGCCCACGACACCAACGGAGATTCATAGTTTCTTGGGTCTAGCAGGATACTACAGGAGGTTTATTCGGGGTTTCTCGGAGATAGAAGGTCCTTTGACACATCTTACTCGTAAAGGTGTGCCGTTCATTTGGAGTGATGCCTGTCAGTTGGCATTCGATGAATTGAAGGAAAAGTTGACCTCAGCACCTGTGTTAGCATTGTCGAGACCGGGAGTTGAGTATTTGGTTTACACCGATGCGTCTTTGCAAGGACTGGGAGGTGTATTGCAGCAGGAGAGACAGGCCATAGCTTATGCTTCCCATAAGCTTAAACCTCATGAGAAGAATTACCCCACACATGATTTGGAGTTGGCGGCAGTGGTATTTGCCCTACGGATTTGGAGGCACTATCTTTTGGGGGAGAAGTTTCAGCTGTTCACGGACCACAAGTCACTACAGTACCTGTTCACGCAGAAGGAATTGAATATGCGACAGCGTAGGTGGCTTGAATTTGTGAAAGACTACCAGTTCGACATCCAGTACCACCCGGGTAAGGCTAACGTGGTAGCAGACGCGTTGAGCCGTAGGCCAGCAGATGAGGTGGCAGAGGTGTGGAAGGCAAAGTGCAAGGAATTGGGACACCAGGATGCAGTGGCCCGATCTTTCATGTCGGTGATGACCATTACACCGCAGATTGTCACGAAGGTAGTACGGGCACAGGCTAATGACTCGTTCTGTCAGGAGCAGATAGTTCGATTACTAGCAGAGGGAGCCGAGTCCTATACCGTTAGCTCAGACGGGGGATTGCGCTTCAATGGGAGACTGGTAGTTCCGGAAGGGGAGGAATTACGACATGAGGTGATGGCAGAGTCGCACGGCTCACGGTTCGCGGTACATCCCGGAGGGGACAAAATGTACCAAGACATGAGACGCCAGTATTGGTGGAGCAGTATGAAGAGAGATATCGCTGAGTTTGTTTCGAAATGCGCCACTTGTCAGCTTGTAAAAGTGGATCATCAGAGACCGGCAGGATTGCTACAGCCATTGGAGGTCCCGGTGTGGATGTGGGAGAGCATATCCATGGACTTTATCACGGGGTTGCCTACGTCGCAGAGAGGTTACGACTCCGTTTGGGTAATTGTGGACAGGTTGTCCAAGGTCGCTCACTTTTTACCTGTTAGGACTGATTACACTGCGGGACAGTATGCCCAGCTCTTCATTTCATAGATTGTGAGACTTCACGGTGTGCCCCTAAATATCGTGTCTGACAGAGACAAGATATTTGTTTCGCGGTTTTGGGAGAGTTTCCAGAAGGCCATGGGCACGAAATTGCGGTTGAGTACGGCTTATCATCCGCAGACCGATGGGCAGACAAAGCGCACCAATCAGATGTTGGAGGACATGCTACGCATGTGCATCATCGACTTCGGGGGTGGATGGGAGCAGTACCTTCCACTGGTGGAGTTTGCTTACAACAACTCCTATCAGTTCACTATTGGCATGGCTCCGTTTGAGGCATTGTACGGTAGGCCTTGTCGTTCCCCATCATGTTGGTTAGAAGTGGGGGACAACAAACTACTTGGGCCGAAAGTGATTCAGGATACTTCGGCAATGATTGAGTTGATTCGGAGTCGCATTCGGGTAGCTCAAGACAGGCAGAAGAGTTATGCTGATGCGAAGAGGTTTTTCAGGGAGTTCCAAGTGGGGGACCAGGTTTTTCTCAGGGTATCTCCGATGAAGGGGATTATGCGATTCGGGAAGAAGGGGAAGTTGGCACCGAGGTATGTGGGGCCGTTTCCTATTATTGAGCGGATCGGACCGGTTGCGTATAGACTTGGACTACCGGAGCACTTGCATCGGATTCACGACGTGTTCCATATTTCCTCGCTGGGGAAATACCTTAGAGATAATTTGGCTCATTCTCACATTGCTGTGGAGGACATCGATCTCCAGCCGGATAGCTCCTACGAGGAGGGGCCAATTGCTATTTTGGACCGAAGCGAGAGGAAACTGCGGTCAAAGATAGTCCCGTTAGTGCGTGTTCAGTGGCGACATCACAATGTCGAGGAGTCCACATGGGAGCGCGAGGATGAGATGCGCGAACGTTATCCAGAGCTATTTTTAGCAGGTACTTTCTAGTTTCGAATTTCGGGACGAAATTCAGTTATTAGGGGGGAAGTATGTAATACCCCGTACTTTTGACTATATTTATTTTGGGGATTAATTAATTAAATGCGTATTAATTGGAAATTAATCCGGGTTATAAATACTAATGAGATGCGAGTTGGTATTTGATTATGTGCATATATGATTATATATGTATTTGGTATTATGAAATTTGTCGTGAGATTTATATACGGCAATTTGGAAATTTTGTTGAGACGCGTGGGACCGTCGCATCACGGTGTAATATTTTGATAATAAAAGTGAATTTAAAATCTACAATCCGTATGGTCGTTTTGAGTGCGCCAACGCGTCCGGAAGGGTCGAGATAGTCAGAAAACACTAGCCGGGGGTATAGTTTGGGTCCCGGGGTATTTTTAGGCCATACCGGTAACTTAAAGGGTATTTTGGTAATTTTACATTTTTAGGAATTAAAAGTGACGAAAATTAGAGATGTAAATCTGATGTGGATTTAACCCACTAAACCCATTAACCAACCCATATTAACCCTTTAAGCTACGGAGGCTAACATTAGGTTTTACAATCTTCCCAAAGAAAACCCTAGCCACCTTAAGCCACCATTGGAGGAAAAGCTTGGAGAGAGAGGAATTTCTGCAGAAAACTTCATCAAACCTACACCAAAATCAGAAATCAAACCAAGGCAAGTGATTTAAATTACATTCCTTAAGCAGTGAATGCTTCTTCCATGTTAGAAACCTTGATAATCGATCTTATTTAAGAGTTTAAAGAAAACCCATGAAATTGGAAGTTATTATTTAATTTTGGGATAGGTTTGCATGTAGAAACATTGTTTGAAGATTTAATTCATAGATTTCATATCTATGTGATGTATAAACGGATTAAAATCTGGGAAATTATGATGAGAAAAATCTAGGGTTTATGTTCTTGAAGAAAATTTGGGAATAATGTAGAAACGTGCGATTTATTGATGTTTAGAAGGTATTAAACCCTTAAAAGATGTTAGTATATCCCCTTAGCATGATTTAGTATGATTAGAGGACTTAATACATTGCTGGAACGAATTTTAGAAGAGACTTGAGGAGTAAAAATGGTGAAAAACGAATTGGGGAAAAATCTGGGCCGAAGCTGGTAGCTCGTTAGAAGCAGCCCCCAGGTCGTTCGAACGAACTCGTTCGAACGAGCTTCTAACGAGTTGACCAGTCATTGCTAACGAGTAGGGATTTCGTTCTATATCTCGTTCGAACGAGATATCGTTAGAAGGGACAGTTCGTTCGAACGAACTGGATCTCGTTCGAACAGCTTCGTTCGAACGAGACTTCTAACGAGCTGACAGTCCAAACTCGTTCGAACAGTCTCGTTCGAACGAGACTTCTAACGAGTTGACAGTTTGGGCCATTTTGGACTGTTTTGATTTTTGGAGTTCCGTAAACTTATTCGAGGGTATAGATATCATTTCGAAGATGTAGTAATGACAGAATTGGGACATTTGGGTATTTACGAGAAGGAATTTACATACGAGAGTTGTATTACATGGATGGTCTGGGTTGAGACGTGAGTGTCTACTACGACGTGAGAAAATTATGGCGCGTATGATTACAAACCGGAATAGTACAATTTGTAATAATTATGAGTTAGTACGAGAATGAGAATAGTACTACGATTAAAATACGGTATTACTAAGATGTGTGTTTACTTAGTATTGGTATATTGATTGTGTGTATGACATACCTACCATACTTGCTATCACGGGAGGTTGCGTTCGCTTAGGACCCTATAATCCTTGTGTGCCTACGGGGGGGATATAGACTGGTACCTCGATGAACATAGGTCATAGAAGGACTTATTGTGATATTAATAAGTCTCCTGATCATGGGAGCGTAGGTATGTGCGTGACCCATGTGATGGTGACTGTGTTCGCCTCCACTATTTGTGATTTGTGTTATCTGAACTATTCCTGAGAGATTCAGAATATGTGATCCTTATGTACGTGATGTACCGGGATGGATAGCAGAGTATGTGTGCACCGCAGCTTAGTTCTCGGGGTGCTTGTATTGTATATTTATGATGTGAATAATATACACTTAATTAATAAGGACCTTCATGTTAATGTTGTGAATATAACTACAGTATTGTTTTGGAGAATAACATAACGGGTTAGTAATATATATATATTGCATATTGAGCATCTGAGTTTACATTAAATCTCTATCTAATTACGAGCGTTATATGTTAAAGGAACCGAGTAATATGGGTAGGACCTTTGGCAGTCTAGCTAGTTATGTTGTCACTTAACTAGTAGTATGGGTCGTTATAGATGGGTACTTACGTTAGGAGTGCACAGTTAGACGAGGGATGAGAATATCATGCGAGTGTACGTCCTAACATGTACTTTGCATTTAATGTTTTAAATGTTTTTAAAGCACTTGCAGGTTTTTAAAATATAACTCCACATTCGGGCTCTGACCCGTTTGCTTTTCAAATCTATTTTCTTTGTAAAACCATTTTAGGTGCCCAGCCACAAGGACACCAAGCATAGGATACTCATTCAGGTGACGATCTGTAGCTGCTTGTGGAAGCTACAGGGAATTGCATGTAGACGCTTCTATCTTTTGGATTCCAGAATCACTATCTATCAGTTGTAGGGCATGTTGCCCATTTCTTTAGAGGCATCTTTTACATTTCAGTTTTCAGACTTTAGCATGTATTGTTTCAGTTTATTTATTTCAGTTATGGGATTGTAGTGAGGAGTTTTCCTCCAGACTTTATTTACGTTATGTGATGATTATTCGTTTTACTTCAGTATGGTGAATGGTGTTGTTTATTTCTTCATTACACTTGTTGCATGTTAATCAGACTTTAATTAAAATTTGGCAACTTGCTTTTTAAATACTAGGTGGTTAGTAATAATAAAAAAATGTTTTCGACAGTGATGCTATTAACTGAGCCAACTTGGCATTTTGAATTAATTTAATAAAGGAGTAGCTACCCGGTATTTAATTAGTCGGGGTGTCACATTACAATCACTCAAAGTTGCTCCCCGAAATCCTCCACGAAAGTCCTCTCTGATTGTCTACGAAATTATGATCCCAAGGGTCCTTTTTATAGGACAAGTGGTGAGGTATTTGAGTTGTGGTGGGACTCTTTCTGATTGGTCGAATAGTGTTGGTAGCTATCTCTCCACCTCTTTAATCTTTGGATCGTGATAAGGGACGAAATTTCCCCCAACTCGAAAACTCTTATATTTTCTTGTTGAACACGCATGCCGAGTTTCGTCCAAATCGGAGAATAAAAATTTCCGACTTTTTTTTAAGATTTCACAAGTGTAAAAACAACATTTTTTCGAACGACCGTAAAAATCAGCTTTTTTGCGCCTTTTTTGAATTGATTATCAATTTGCACCAATTTCCATCATTATCTGCAAAAATTTCACTAGGCAACTTTTTTCACAAATTAGCACAAGAATATTATAAAATTATCGAAGTGCCCATTTTTGACTTAAAATTGCCATTTTCAATATGAATTCAATCATTCTCGCATTTTTTCCTCCTTTTAATAAAATAGTCCTAAGAAATTATTAAATACACTAAAATGGGACTAACAAAGTATAAATTTGGGTATAAAATATACAAAATAATGCACTCATCAATGTCCAACAAAAGAGGTTTGGAATCGGACTCCCATTCAAGCCTGGAGTGGGAGAAAGTCATCAATGCGTCATCTCAAAATCTTTGGTTGCGTATGTTATGCTCAGATTCCGAAAGATAAGCGGCGGAAGCTAGATGAAACAAGTGAGAAGTTCATATTTATGGGTTATAGCTCTCAATCCAAGGGCTATAGGCTATTTAGTTTCAAAAGCAACAAAGTGATCACAAATCGTGATGTGCTATTTGACGAAGGTGATATTTGGAACTGGGAAGAAGGCAAACTCAAGGAGAAGACAATTATTGTTGAGGAAGAGCAACAAAAATCAACAATTGTTAATGAGAGCAATGAAGATTCACCTCAAACATCTCCACGATCAAGCTCATCATCACCATCATCAAATGGTTCTCCCAGCTCATCCTCATCATCCCCACTCATAACTCCAAAAAAAAATGAGGAATTTAAGTGATGTATATCAGAGATCCAACTTTTACACCATTAGTCCAGAAAGTTTCGAAGAAACCGCAAAAAGAAGAAACTTGGAGAAAAACGATGGAGGAGGAAATTAATGTTATTGAGAAGAAGAATACACCCCCACAAAGAATTAAATTCGATTGACATGATAGGAAACTAACCATATAAAAGCAAAAGCATCATAATCTACAACATGAGGGAAAATTTTGCAAGTTTGCAAATGAGTGTTGTTTTATTTTCTATTACTAATATAATTTTTTGGTTAATCCTTTGTTCGTATCATTTTTAGAGGATGAATGTAAAGTTAGTAGTCCTCTATGAATTGTAATAAAAACTTAATTGTAAATGATAGATTAAAATTACTATTTGGCTGTTTTAGGGAACTGTCATAATCAATAAGGCCATGATTCAACAATAAACAACAAGAGAAACATCATGAGAAAATAGGGTTGCGTGCCGGTGAACACATACCCTTGTGTGCTACCGCTGCACTGCTTCGTGGATGAAAAGAGGGTTACGTGATGCCACTGCTCTGCTTCTGCAGGGGGCTACATTTGTGAGTGAGGGAGAGAAGAGAGGACTTGGGCGGGGCAGGAGAGCAGAGAGGACAGGGGCGAGAGAGAAGAGAGTACAGGGACTACCGCTGCTCTACTTTGGCAGGGGGCTGCTGTTGCACTAGATACTCGGGCACATGGGTTCCTATATCATGGTGGATCTTATTGATCCATCCATAGTATCTATCGAGTGTCGATATCCCACCTCTTAGATTAGTCCATTCCCGTGTCCATTACATTAAAATGATGTCAGTAAGTTTGTCATAATATTATCACATCAGCCTTCCAAAATGCCAGTGCATTTCATTTTTTTTTGTCATTTCACATAATTTATTTGCAATTTCCCAAATGCATAAAACCATGAAATTTACGTGCAACAAATCACTAAATAAGTGAGGTACGTTGCTTCATAGGTGAGTACGAAGTAAGATATATACTAAATAAACCACGTAATAGGTCACTTTGCAAATTCATTCTCTGTAAAAAAAAATCTTCTAATTTTGAGATTTTTTTGCGTTAAAATGTGTATAGATACATCAATAGCGTATGCTTCGATTGTAAATTCATTAGATATGATACTCGATGTGAATTTTCAGAAGAGAAACCGAAGGAATCCAATACAATACCTTTTCACCATACCAGGGAATTTTCTCTTCATAACTGTGGTGATGCAAGTAGGTCACTAGGTCGATCCACATAATGAAAGTTTGCATTTGAATACAATAGTTTAGATAAGACATCAACAAGAAAATTTTTGCTTGGTAGTATAGAAGAAAACTTGAACCAAGAGGGAAACGAAAAAATCAAGAAACACGGTGACTCTTAATTTTAGCTAGAATGTTTTTAATAATCAAGAAACTGAACTAACCCAGTACGGAATGCCATTGAGTTTACCTATACTAGGGGCGGTGCACGAGCGATGCGCAGCACGAGAGGTCCTCTGTTGTAGGAAATAGGGGTGGCGCGCAGCACGGGAGGAAATTTGAATTTTAAGCTATATTGCAAATTGTGAGAAAGCAATTACACAATTTCTTTCCAAAACACGAGTTATACATTAGATATAGCAACAGTTGGTGACATTTTCTACTAACTAAAACAAGATTTTCAACGACCATTAGCAGCGTGTATTATATATACTGTTGCTACTGCAATTACATTCATATAGCAGCGAGTAATAAATAAATAAATATATATATATATATATATATATCTTCTAGTATATATAGCAGCAACGCTGTTGTTATATATACTAGTGCACATGATAATATGATATAGATATCAAAAACAAAAATCCAATGCAGTCCCACCTCACAAAATACTTGTAAAACTGGAACAATACTTCAAAACTGCGCAATCACTCATGGATCAGACTTGTGCCAAGAAGCATTGATGCCAGAATCATATTCAACATGCTCCAAGTAGTCTGTTTCCTATAGAATATAACAATATAAAAGAGAAATGATCTCAAGTAAATGTCGTTGAAAGCAGATAGAGTGTGGATTCATGAAAGAAAAGGATATCGACTGATACTCACTTTTGAGATGCAAATTCAGCCATGGCAGGACTCTTTGTGTAATGAGGCCTGTTTTTGCTTTAGCCTGTGTAGATACGACTCCATTAGGTCAACAACCATTTTCTGAACTGCAGCCTTTCCTTTTATCCTTCTCCTCTCCCAAGCAGTGTTATCGCTTAATTTGCTCAAAGTTCATGGATTTTTGCTTTCATTTGGGCTGGAAAACATACAATATCTTAACGAATGACAAAATCCAAGGGTATTGAAAGTACATATAAATATATGGGTGGGTGGGTGTTTTTCTTGGTACACACAATGCCATACAAATGCGCATCCAAATCCAAACTAAAAAAGTAGTTGCAATAGCATAGAATTTACAACAAAACAAATTGGCAGTTATGGGATGACATTATTCTTCAAATGCATTGGGTCAGTTACACCGTCAGGCATATCGCAAACGTGCAATGCAAGGGGTTTGAAAATATTCATTCAATGACAATACAAAATTGGAGTTTCTTATAGACTCGTGTAACTTCAGAATAGACATAAAATTAATAGAACTCCATTAAAGGAATTAAGTTTGCTCCCTGTCCTTGCTGCCAACTCATTTTCTTGAATCATAATATGGCAATTCGATATCTGAAGTTCAAACTTCATATCAGAAATTTAGCAACTTAGAATTCCCTAAAAACAAAAAACTGAAATCCCAGAACTATATCTTGGAATCATTGGTACAAAGTTTGCACAATCCATTTTAAACAAGAAAATATCAAGAAATGATATTCAATGTGCAAAACAACCTTGATTGAGAAAAATGCAGTTCAAAGAGGCAAATCAAGTATTAACATGAAACTAAGATGGATAAATGGGAATGTTTGTGCTCTAGTTAATACTTAAAAAAAGAAATAAGAAAGAATCTTCACGTCATTACAAATTTTTCTTCCCGTTTTTATTGCTTTAGATGTCCATATGATTGTCCTTCATTAATTTAATTTATATTTATTACAAGAATGGATTCCGAACTAGGGAACTACAGAAGGAAACCAGGAGATAGGTATAATGATTATTTGATAAAATTGATTTGAAAAGATTAAAGTGGTGGTGTTAAGCCAAATACGTGTGTAGATATAAGAAAATGCCTACTGGAGTTTAACTGATCGCCAATGGAATCTAATTTTGAAGATTCAAGTATATCAATAGCTATTATTCAACAATGAAATCGTGGTCACTCAACTCAAGCCACAAAATTTTACATAAAAGTGTTGTTATAGAGGATTTACGATATAGATTGTGTGATGGTTATTGACTGACACCTCCCCGAATGACATGAACTTTGATATCACGTAATGATTCCCATGCAGTAGATGATAGGACAAGGGGATGGCTTCTCCAAACCCTGAATCTAAACCTCCTGTGCTAGAGCTCTTGCGAATGGGATTAAGAGTGTAGCACCAGTTCTATTGAAACAACATGAGAATATGGTGTTGCAAAATGTATCTACATACAAAGGTGAGATGATGATTCTAGCATCAAGAGTATGGCCTCTCCTTTTGAATATACTTTAATTGGAAAATTTTTGCATGGTAGACCCTCGGTTGATGTGATATGGAAATTCTTCAACACTATTCAATTGAAAGGGGTGTTTCATGTGGGACTGTTGGATCCAAAACATGTTCTTATAAGGCTAGTTATTGAAGAAGATTTTCACAGGCTTTGGCTTAAAGAAACATGGTTTATACAATGTTGTCCTATGAGAACATTCAAGTGGGATAACGAGTTTAATCCGGAGCAAGAATCTTGTTACGTATTTTTAAGCAATGTAATAGCAGTGTAAAAACAGTGTGGTAATTGAAGTAAATTCCATAGACTAGTCGTGTTACCTGTTTTTAAGCAATATCCTACTGCCATTGCATCTTAAATATGGTGAGAGATTCAATTGCTTAATGAATTTCTTACGCTATTATAATATATAAGAGATATATAAATACACCATGGTTCATGTTTTATACTTTTTCACATTATACTGTTTGGATTTTATCAGATGACGTATGGAGGGCCACAGATCCTAAATTCAAAGTGGCAAACTGAAAATGCAGGAACCCCGGTTTTTAATTTTCTCAAATAAGATATAATTTCCTTTTAAATAAACTCGAGATGCGGAAGCGTAAGGGGATGGTTCAACTAAAACAAACAAATAACAAATTTTAATTTCTTGAAAACAAATTAAAATTACACCTAAGTCATAATTAACAATTAACCAAAGTTAGGCGAAACCAATTTTAGCAAAGGACTTGAATAAACCAAATTTAGCCAATATTTAATTTAGCACCAAATTAAATGAGTGTGATGATTTAAACCGAATTTTATCTTGAATTATTCTAAGCATGCGTTCTACGTTATTAAAGAAAGATAAAATAAACCAATCACACTACGCTGCGATGTACGAGGAAAAACCCAAGACGGGAAAAAACCTCGGACAGCCCTAGCCACAAATCCACTAGATACGGAATTACAATTACAAGACAGGTAGACTTACAACGACTGACTCGATCCCTCTCAAGCCTCGACGCTTCTTCTTGTAGACACCTCTTCCTAGCGGATAACCTCGGAACACCACCGCGGTCTCGGAATCCACCGATAGGGCTTTCTATGGTCACCGTCACCCGAGCAAGGAGCCTTTCTCCAAGTGGGTAGAATCACAACAAAATGTCTTCTTCTTTGATGGATGTAGAAGCAAACCAAAACTTCTCTTTAAAATGGAAGAGATAAACCGGTGCCAAACTCCAAGAAATTTGATATGTAAATAAGAACTTGGACTAAACACAATTGGGTGTAAACTAGAGTGTGAAGGATTTTCTCTTTGAAAAATAACACTCAAAACATGAACATTTTCCTAAACCATTTTTGTTCTCAAACACTCTCTAAGAGATGGAAATATTTTGGAAAGGTTATGGAAATGTTAAGTTGGAAAATGTCATTCCCGCACCTATTAAAGTCTGTAAAGGTTGGTTAAAAACCAAGTGGGTAAGTGGGTGCAAAACTGCCAAAAAACTGCCAATAACTGTTCCCGCCTGGCATCTCGTTCGAACGACATTTCGTTCGAACGAAATCTCGTTCGAACGAGTCTTCTAACGACGCTCCAGTATGGACTCGTTAGAAGCTCGTTGGAAATCTCGTTAGAACGACAATCTCGTTCGAACGACATTTCTAACGACGGACCAGTATGTCTTAGTGGGAACTCGTTGGCAAAACTTGTTCGAACGACATCTGGTTCGAACGAAAAAACTCGTTCGAACGACATATCTAACGAACGACCAGAAAGTTTGAAAAATTCATTTTTAGCCCAGAAAACTTTATAAACATTTATTTGAAGTTTTAATAAATCCTTTGTTAAAACCAAACGCAGTTTTTATAAACCTAACACCCAATAAACTTTGTTCCAAGCTCCTATATATATATAATTGCATTCATACCTTGGGAGCATGGAAGTTGTTGATGACGTAGAAACGAGGCACGCAAACCGGCACATTTGATGAAGCTTTATACTCTTTGCCGCTACGTCTTCAATAAACACTTCATAGGCTTGAGAATATTACAATTAAATACTATCCTATGAATAAATGTTTTTGTCCGGAATTGAGCCAAAACTATATATGGACTCAATTGGAAATTTGTGTCCTTACAAATCTCCCCCTTTGGCTATTCCGGGACAAAAACCAAACCAAAATCCTAAAGGGCCGTCAAGCTCACTAGACTCAATACATAACCCACCCAAACTTGACTCAACCCAAGGATCAAACGCTTTGCCGTTTAAACAATGCCGCTTTAGAAGAAATCCTGCACACTTAAGCAAACTCATCAAATGCATAGGGAATATCAAAGTATTAAATGCAATTAATTAATTACTCCCCCTAAATTAATTCTCCCCTTTATCAAACACATGACCTACTTAGAAAGACGTCTCCCCCTAAGATAAATCTCCCCCAAACTAAGATACGATAATAATAGGATTAGATACCATTTCTCCCCCTATCATTTTCTCACCCTTTTTGTTCAGGAATAGGCAAAGGATAAAGAACTAATAAACACGTTGAAGCTTAAAGTGTTAAGACATTAAAGCATATGGGCAATAAAAGCAAGGCAAAGACAAAACACAATATCATATATATATATATATATATATGTATTATAAATATAGCAAAAAAATGCACACATACAGATATATAGATATAAACACACACATGACACACGCAAAATATAATTGGAGTCTTTCACACTCGTATGGAAAAAATGTGTCATATGGAAACGGAAGTGTAGGGGTGTGAACTAGCAACAATTAAATTTAGACCCAAACACTTAAGAAACGTTCATGGAGTTCTCATTTGATTGCAAACTTCATCACAGTTAAATATAACCTCATGTGACAATATGAAGATTGAACTCAATGAACAAACATACAGAATGCATACAAGCCTAGCATGATGATGATTCTACAAACCAAATAGAGTCATGACATTAAAGACAACTAGGATAAACGGACATTGTGCAAACCGTTGATATACCATCCAATTCTCCCTCAATAAGCATATATATTCTTTTGCTTTTGAATGAATATATCAAACAAACATAGGCCTTGGAAATTGTTTTCTTTTTAATGCCAAATATTCTGTTTTTAGGCCTTTGGATCACGTATTTCTTTTAGATCCAATAAACGGTGGCTTACTATCGCAAAGGATTTAATTCATCCTTTCGGAGCCCTTCCCCGTGCACATTAATATTTATCATGTTTTTCATTTTACACACAAATCTCACATGCAACGGATTTTGACATGCACTAGTCCTCCTAGGTCATAGATATGTAGATGACTAGATTGGTAGGAGAACACCTCAAAAAGCTCAAATATAACATGTGACATTAAGATTTCAAAAGAGCTCGTGCATGTATGAAAAGAGGCATATAGAAATAGAATCAATTTAAACAATACAAAATCCAACTACTCCATAAAATATGGTAAAGAACATTTTAAGGATTGACAATCTAAACCAAAAGTTCTAGCCACGTGGGAGCGTTAAAGGAGGGATTCAAACCCAAGTATATGCCACTTAAAGTGTGTCAAACTAAAATACACAAAAAAAATCTTTTTGAGTATTTAACATTTTTCACCAAAAATAAATATATATACTCAAAAGACAAACAAAAATCATTTGTATTTTTCATTAAGCTTAAATGAAATAAATAAAACACAAATGATGAACAGAAATCTTTTTATATTTTTTCAATTAATTCAAACACAAAATATAATACAAAAAGATAAACACGTCATACTTTCTAGCATGTGATATGAAATAAGGCAATGACTAGAAAATGACTACATCAAGCATACATTTAGCATGTGAATATAGCATGAAGTACAAACGCTAAAGTATGCAAACAAAATGAAGGAACTATAATACAAAAGATAAACAAAAATCATAATTCTAGCATGGGATAAGCATGGATCAAAGACTAGAAAAATGATTAAACAAGCATACATTTAGCATGTGAGTATATCATGAAGTACAAACGCTAAAGTATGCAAACACTAACACATTTATCCTTTAGATTTAGCAAGGGAGGAAGCATGTGAAAGTAAATGAGAATCATAAACCCTATTTTGCAAGGCAACCAAGTCGGATCTCCTAACCCAAATTAATGAAGAATGACTATCTTGGGGTGTTGGAGCGTTAACTACCGTGGTTACTTTACAATGGGATTTTCTAGGAATTCGTTTAAGATCAAAACAAAATTTCCTAAGATGAACTTTTCGACCACAATGTGTACAAGCAAAGACATGTCAAAAAGATTTACTTAAGGAGTGATCTTTAAATGCATTCCTAGTAGATTCTACTAAAACATTGGTTTGGGCAATATGAGTAAATTCATTACAAGTATTGAAGCCTAAACCACAAGTGTCATTTTTAATTTGGACCATTCCTAACATTTTATCTAGTTTTTCTGAACGACGCTCCAAATCAAATTTGACATTACTAGAGTCTTTTAATTTATTTTGCAATTCAAAAATGTTAGACTCTAGTAAAACATTTCGCTCTTCAAAAGAAAGAAGCTCCTTTTTCAAGGATTCCATTAAACCCCTAAGGCTATCTCTCTCGCCTTCTACATATTCAAGCTTCTCTTGAAGAGTCCTCTCATGTGTCCTAAGGTCTTCTATTAAAGCATTTTCATCAACGACCTTGACACTCTCTCTTAAACTAGCTTCTAACTTCAAATTAGCTCTTTTTAATTTAATAGATTCTTTATAAAGCTCTTGAAAAGCATTTTGAAGTTCACTCACATTGACCTCTTCTTCATTTTCACTCTCTGTTTCTTCTCCACTCTCACTATCATCAAAAACAAGAGAATCATGTACAATGACCTTGGAAGTGGCATGTGCTATCGTTTCATCAATCGATGAGTTCTCACTATCGCTCACATGACTAGCCATAAAAGCCACAAAATTTTTCTTAGTGGGGGAATCGGGCTTTTCTTCCTTATCACTATCACTAAGGGTCGCATTGTATGAAATGGGTCGCTTACCCTCTTTCCTTAGTTTAGTGGGGCACTCATAAGCCCTATGGCCATAACCTTCACAACCAAAACACTTATTAGACTCGTCCCTATCTAAATTTTCATTACTAGGTTTAGGGATCTTCTCGGCTTTAGAAATCTTCTCGCTTTTATCATGTTTAGAAGTATGAAATTTCTTAAAATCATTTTTAAATTTATCTTTGTTAATTTTAAGAAATTTTCTAAATTTACGAGCAAATAAAGCCATGTCTTCCGAGTCACTATCACTCTCGCTCTCTACTACTGGTTTGACCTCTTTTCGGGCTTTTAAAGCAATGCCCTTTTCGATTTTCTTTTCTGTTTTAGAGGGAAACATATCTAGTTCATAGGTTTGTAAATCACCTACAAGCTCTTCTAATTTCGTAGAGGCTAAAGTGGGTAAAGAATTTAAAACAGTCACCATTGGAATAAATCTATCGGGTAGGGACCTTAAAATTTTCTTTACAACACGGTCGTCAGGTATTTTCTCTCCCAAGTTAAAAGATGAATTAACAATATCAGAAAGTCTAGCATAAAATTCATCAAAAGTTTCTTTTTCATTCATTTTGATAGTTTCAAATTGAGTGGTGAGGTTTTGGAGTTTTGAAGCTTTAACGACACTAGTTCCTTCATGAGTTAATTGTAAAATATCCCAAGCTTCTTTAGCTGTCTCACACGTCATAATACGTCGGAACTCATCCGGTGTGACAGCGCTAAACAAGGCATTTAAACCACGGGAATTGAAATTAGCAAGTTTAAACTCATTTTCAGTCCATCTATCGGCGGGTTTGATGACTCGTTCATTTTCAACTAAATAAGTTGGTGGGGACCACCCGTTAACAACAGACATCCAAACTCTCTCGTCGATAGATTTTAGTGCCGATCTCATATGCGCTTTCCAATACGCGTAGTTTGAACCATCGAAAATAGGAAATTTTGAAAATTGGGAAAAATCCATTTAGGCCAAAAATTATTTAAAAGATCGTTAACGAAATAATTTATCGCTTTGGCTCTGATACCAATTTGAAAATGCAGGAACCCCGGTTTTTAATTTTCTCAAATAAGATATAATTTCCTTTTAAATAAACTCGAGATGCGGAAGCGTAAGGTGATGGTTCAACTAAAACAAACAAATAACAAATTTTAATTTCTTGAAAACAAATTAAAATTACACCTAAGTCATAATTAACAATTAACCAAAGTTAGGCGAAACCAATTTTAGCAAAGGACTTGAATAAACCAAATTTAGCCAATATTTAATTTAGCACCAAATTAAATGAGTGTGATGATTTAAACCGAATTTTATCCTGAATTATTCTAAGCATGCGTTCTACGTTATTAAAGCAAGATAAAATAAACCAATCACACTACGTTGCGATGTACGAGGAAAAACCCAAGACGGGAAATAACCTCGGACGGCCCTAGCCACAAATCCACTAGATACGGAATTACAATTACAAGACAGGTAGACTTACAACGACTGACTTGATCCCTCTCAAGCCTCGACTCTTTTTCTTGTAGACACCTCTTCCTAGCTGATAACCTCGGAACACCACCGCGGTCTCGGAATCCACCGATAGGGCTTTCTATGGTCATCGTCACCCGAGCAAGGAGCCTTTCTCCAAGTGGGTAGAATCACAACAAAATGTCTTCTTCTTTGATGGATGTAGAAGCAAACCAAAACTTCTCTTTAAAACGGAAGAGATAAACCGGTGCCAAACTCCAAGCAATTTGATATGTAAATAAGAACTTGGACTAAACACAATTGGGTGTAAACTAGAGTGTGAAGGATTTTCTCTTTGAAAAATAACACTCAAAACACGAACATTTTCCTAAACCATTTTTGTTCTCAAACACTCTCTAAGAGATGGAAATATTTTGGAAAGGTTATGGAAATGTTAAGTTGGAAAATGTCATTCCCGCACCTATTAAAGTCTGTAAAGGTTGGTTAAAAAAGTGGGGAAGTGGGTGCAAAACTGCCAAAAAACTGCCAATAACTGTTCCTGCCTGGCATCTTGTTCGAACGACATTTCGTTCGAACGAAATCTCGTTCGAACGAGTCTTCTAACGACGCTCCAGTATGGACTCGTTAGAAGCTCGTTGGAAATCTCGTTAGAACGACAATCTCGTTCGAACGACATTTCTAACGACGGACCAGTATGCCTTAGTGGGAACTCGTTGGCAAAACTCGTTCGAACGACATCTGGTTCGAACGAAAAAACTCGTTCGAACGACATATCTAACGAACGGCCAGAAAGTTTGAAAAATTCATTTTTAGCCCAGAAAACTTTATAAACATTTATTTGAAGTTTTAATAAATCCTTTGTTAAAACCAAACGCAGTTTTTATAAACCTAACACCCAATAAACTTTGTTCCAAGCTCCTATATATATATAATTGCATTCATACCTTGGGAGCATGGAAGTTGTTGATGACGTAGAAACGAGGCACGCAAACCGGCACATTTGATGAAGCTTTATACTCTTTGCCGCTACGTCTTCAATAAACACTTCATAGGCTTGAGAATATTACAATTAAATACTATCCTATGAATAAATGTTTTTGTCCGGAATTGAGCCAAAACTATATATGGACTCAATTGGAAATTTGTGTCCTTACACAAACAAATGGGTCGAACTCTATTTTTTGGTAAAAATGAAAGAGTATACTTGATCTGATCTGATCAAACCAAAGATATATGGGTTGAGCTCCAAGATCTGATTCCAAACTTTGTCGATATGAAACACAATCGAAATCAAACACAAAAATCACAAATAATATACTAGTATCGAAATCCAAACAAGGAAATGAAAAATTGTGTCAAGATCGATACAAAAGCTTAGTTCCAAACACAAAGTAAATATTGATTCTCTAAACCCTAGTGTCAAACAAAGGGAGTTACCTCAGGGTTGTTGGGGACTAATTCTGATCGGAAGCCAAAAGAAAGAAATGGAGTTATATAAAAGTAAAGATAATATAATGTGCATTTCATCCGTGTCACAACACCATAAATGCAAATATAATATGCATTCCATCCATAATAATATCTTATCACAACACAACAAATGAAAATATGATATGCAAAAAAGAAAAACAAATATAACAGTTATACTGTCAGAAAAATAGTTACTTTTACACTTAGGACTATAAAAATTGATGCAATACCACAAAAGTTACAAAAGTTATTGCAACACCACTAATTATCACCAAGACAACTATTCATCGGTGTCAACAATGGGAGGACAAAGGTCGTCGAACCAAGAAATAATTCCATTTTTAGCAACATCTCCTAAGTTCTCGCAATGAGCTTGTTTTCCACCCCAAATTGGATACTCGGGCACTTTGATGCCATCGAGTAAAACTCGCACTTCATTCTTTCTCGATGTATACCATTATTAGCATAAATTCAGAAATAAAATAATAATATAGAATATAAATTCTACTGATCGTTATTTAATATAGATAAATATAAATCATCTTAATAATCACCAACTCTAAAAATATTTCATCATTCAACAATTCTAGAACACCCTAACAATCGATACTCAGTGTCGGTGCCAGTAACACATATACACATTATACTGATCACATACAACAACTAGCAGGTAGTATTAAATGTGACAATCGAAATCGCACAACCAGTGGTGACACTAACACGATTAGTAGACTCATAAAAGTTTAATTCCCACTCACAATAGGAGGAGGTCAAGGTAAAAGCACACCGATGACCAAGTCTTCCTCAATCCTCCCTCTCATGTGCTCGATCGGAGGAAGTTTAAGATGATTTATCCCTTTTATGACATACGTCATTATTTTTGGCACATGCATTCGGTATCCCTTCTTCACTAGTCTCCATATGTTATGCTTCAAATGAGTTGTATCTCAGGGTATACTAATAATATAAATACATAAATTAGATTCAATACAAAGTGAGAAAATCCATAACTCACATAAAGAAAAGCGAATATATTGCAAGACAGTAAGCAAAATAATTAAATGAACCATATATGCCCTTTAACATCCACTAACCCTCATTAGTGATACACTAACAAAACAAATGATAGAGATACAATGAGAACGAATCAAATATAATATATCAGTTATAATCTAAAGTGCACTGAACTAAGAAAACATCCTAATTTTATATCAATCATGTCTAGGCCCAAATTTTAACATGAACATTTCATGTAGTTTGCAACAATCAGCTCCGAAAAGTATCCTCCGTGTGCTGATACTTGTAAAGTATTTTAATAAGTGACTGAACATTTGGAGTAACTTTTCCACCAGTCACAATGGCTCCTATAATCACATCCACATGCTCCCGACCAGACACAAGTATACCATACAAATACACAATCAAAAGGATTGTCAAAGTATAGCCCATCTTAAGCTTGGTTTGTAATCTACTAAGGAGATTAGGAACGCGAGAAAAAGGTAAAAAGCACACACACAAGCAACCTGGCAAATGTAAATAAAAAATTAATGGATAGTGGACTCGTAATTCAGGGAGGATGTATATATAGTGCTAAAGGGCAACAAAATTAAAATTAAACTTTCAAATTTTTTGAAATAATCCCTTGACAACATAAAATTGGGCCTATACATTTAATTGAAAATAGTTTTGGGCTTTCTTGCGAAAAAATAAATTTTAGCCCAGGAACAGAGCACTGTTTGTAAAGAGAATTTTCCATAGAGAAAAAAACTGAAGTAACTTATTGTTATACAGTTATATACAAACTGAAGAAAAGCAATCCCTAGGTCGATTGAGCATTCTAGCTTACATAATAACAAGACAAAACGACAGTAGCTTATTGTCATACATTTATATACAAATGGAGCCGTAGATTTGCGATTTATCCAAATATACTTATTTGGAATTGGAGATCCAAACAAAACAAATACCCTAAACCGAGGGTTTCGATTTCATTATGATCCAAGCAAAACAAAACAAAAAGGTTACCTAAATCAAAGGTTACCTGAATCAAAAACATTTCGGTGATCCGTTTGTTGCAAGATGCAGTCGATTGGTGAAAAGAGAGTAGCGAAAATGTTAATTGCAAGAAACTCTTGCTCACCAAGTGAAAAGTGAGCTTTGATTTGCGATTTTGAGAATAGTCGAGGGAGACGATGGAGGGAAACTTTTGGTAGTTGGGCACCAATTGTTTAGTGCGAGATTATTTTTTTAGGTTATTTATATTTTAGGTAGGTGTACTTAATTTTGGCACACTTTTAAACAGTGCCAAAATTTGGCACGGTTTTAAACTGTGCCAGATTGTCATTAAACCGGGCCAAAATTTGGCACAACTATAAAGTGTGCCAGATTTTTAATATCAAGGTATGCCAAATTGCTGTTTTTGGTGTAGTGTATAAATTCATTATTTTCTGGTTGGGAGAAGAAAATCAACTCATCCTTCCATAGTATGAGTCGTGCCGAAAATAAAATTAACTTTCGCAAGTGCATGGGACGAGAGCGGACCATAAGCTTGTTAACCAACATTTTGCATCGAGCCGAGGATAACCCTTTAGTAAACACATCTGCGACTTGATCCGTAGTACAAATATAACAGACCTCAAGTTGTTTGCGAACAACCTTTTCACGAATGTAATGCTAATCCACTTCCAAGTATTCTGTACGAGCATGAAAGACGGGATTGGATGCCAACGAGATTGAACTTCTAGTGAAACACACAAATCTTTAAAAATAGAATGAACACATGATATTTCAGCAGCTGTGTAGGCCAATTGACAATATTCTGCTTTGGTGCTAGAGCGGAATATAGTGTGCTACTTTTTAGCACCCCGTGAGATTGGATTAGGACCAAGATAATGATAATACCCACCAGTGGAATGATGATCATCAAGATTACCACGGAGACAACCAGGTTGGTAGGACAGGCCCTGGTCGTAGGTGGATTGGTGCATAAATTAAAAAACTTGATCCACTGCAAAGGACATATCCGAACGATACCATCAAGTATGGCAGAGCAACAACGACACTCCAATATTCAGTAGGATTGGAAAAGGGGTCACCATCCTACAGGCTTAATTTTTTGCCACATGAAGCAGGAGAAGAAATGGGCTTGGGTCTGAGTCAAATATAAACCTTAAGACCAAGGAAAAAGTGAAGGGGACCCAAATCTTTCATGGAAAATAATCTACCCAGATTCTGAATAAGTTCCGAAATAATATAAATAAGAAAAATGATACTCATGTCACCCTTGTAATAAGTGTAAGGAATAATCAGGTCTGGAACCTTGGAATCTAGGCTCCTCCAAAATCAGAAAATCTTTGAAACCAAGCTCGAGTTTCCTGTTTTAAACCATGCAAAGACTTATGAAGCTTGCAGACATAGTGGGGAATATTTTGAATCACTAAAACCAGAAGGTTGACGCATATACACTTCGTCATATAAAAGACCATGTAAGAAAGCATTTTGAACATCCAACTTCCGAATAGGTCATTTATGATGGACAGCTAAGGTAAGAACGATGCATATAGTGCATTGTTATACCAGTGCATTTAATGTCCCCTAGTGTAGTCCAACCCTTCCTCTTGATGAAAACCATTGGCAACAAGCCTAGCTTTATAGCATTCAATAGATTCATGAGAGTGGTGCTTCATATTGAATGTTCACTTGTTTGACAAGATGTTCGTATCCAGACAAGGAGGCACCAAGGACCATGTACCATAGTTATGTAGAGCACCAAATTCAGACCCAACAGGGTGTCTCCAGACTTCATGCTTAACAGCTTGACTAAAGGTCAAAGTTCTAAAAAACGCGAGGCGTGAAGGCTAAACCTTAGACATCTAGGCAGGCCTTAGGCGTATAAAGGGGTTTAGGCCTTTTTGATATATTTTAATATTTTTTTATCTATGACAAGGCTATTAAAATTACTAAAATCGTATATACCATAAAAATATGTCTAAATATTTGTAAATTAAAATACTATTTTTTTAAAATATTAAAAAAATAAAAAAATCGCATTTTTTCACGCCTTACTTCTAAAAAAACTCGCGTTTTTTCACGCCTTACCCTAAAAAAACATGCGTTTTTTCACGCCTTACCCCAAAAAACCTTGACCATCGTTGACCACACCTTAATTCACGTCTAGGGTCAAAACATGATCTATCTAAAAAGCCTCGCGCCTACGCGGTGCTTAGAACACTGCTAAGGGTAGCATCATATTTGACATCTAAAGTGTATTTGGGATTGGGTACGTAGATTCCACCCTTGCTGTGAGTAACCTTGGGATGAGAGGACGGTGCAGGAAAAGTTGGGTAAGATATGATTGGAGCCTTAGTATGGAAAATATCAGGTTTATGGTGCGAGTAAGGCACACCTAAGGCAGGGTTAGGCATAATAGAAGCTTGGAGAGGCACATCAGCAGGCAACACAGCAGGTTGTGATGTGGGTTGATTGGTGAGAACATGTAGCGGATTAGGAATAACATAAGGCTAAATTGGGCATAACATGTGGTAGGGTCGGTGCAACAGGAGGCAGGATAGGCAATATGGTCATTTCTAGAACAGGAGTCAAAGATTCCAGGGAGGATGAAGTGTTAGTGGTATCTTGAAAGGGAAAAAAAATCTCATCAAACACATGTCCAGATAAATAAACATGACCAGTGAGAGGGTCAAGGCAACGGTAACCTTGATGGTTAAGAGAATACCATAGGTGCAGACAGGGACGTAGCCAGAAATATGAGTCAGTGAGGGCTAAATTCCGAGGGTTCGGGGGCGGGAGGGTCCGAAAAAAAATTTTGAGGTTATTTTTGACTATTTACCAAAAATAATGAAATTTATTTAATCTAATGGAAAGAGAAACAAATATTTAAATGAGCATAACACAAATAGTTTACCCCCAAAAAAATCAATACAAATAGTTTACCCCAAATAAATACCAATACAAATAGTTCACCCCCCAAAAAATACCAAAATAAAAAATTTATACAAATGGTTTACCCCACTGCATTTGAACCCCCAAAAATACTAATACAATACAAATTTATACTAATGGTTTACCCCATAAAAATACCAAAATAAAAAATACCAATACAAATAGTGTACCCCAAAAAAATACCAATACAAATAGTTTATCCCAAAAAATACCAATATTTACCCCCAAAAAAATCAATACAAATAGTTTACTCCAAAAAAAATATCAATACATCTACAAAATATAAATATGCAAGAGTTGTTAACTTTGGAATTAAATTTGTCAAAAAAATCAAAACAAGGTTGGAGATGGTTTCATACCTTTAAGGAGGGAGGGAGGGAGGCGGCAACTTGCTTTTCTCTTAGAATGTGTGTGTTGTTTGGATAAGTTTAGTTAGGTTAAGTTAGAAAAGGTTTCCTAAATTACATCCTTGCCCAATATATTTCTAACTTTATAAATTCACACCCAAAATTATATATATCTAAAAAAAAAAAAACTTTTTTAATACTTCACTGGGGGCTACAGCCCCCACTGGGCCTCACATGCCTCCGTCACTGGGTGCAGATGACGTTTGCAAAGGAATTGAAGTTTATTGGTATTATAAAGACGCAAGTATGGAAAACACGTCAAACCAAAAATGCAAAAGACTCATAATTCAGAGATTGGTGAAACTGTTTCTCACAAGGACTCGTGCAGTTGACCACATGAGTAGGAAGTCTCAACCCAATTAGTAATCGACATATAAGAATTTGCCAGAAGCGCAAGTCCTGTTTGTGGCGGTATTTTCTCATGGCTGCACCATTGTTCGGGGTCCCATGGACAAGAGGACCGGAAAGTAATGCCATTGTTGGCCAAAAATGGTTGAAATTACTGTTTAGTATATCACCTTCCACGTCGGATTAAGAGGCCTTGATTGTTGTGGAGAATAAATTTTCAACCGCGAACACAAATATCAAAGACCTCGTGTTTAAAATTGCATAGGAAACATCCAAGAATAACGAGAAAAGTCATTAACAAATAACTCATTACACTTAAAACCTTTAAAAGAAGATATGGGAGATGCCCAAACAATTGAATGTACTAATTTCATAGGAAATTGAGACATTAAATTTGACAATAAAAAAGCTAATTTAGTAATTTTGCCTAAAGGACAAGAATGACAAAAAGATGAAGACCTAGATGGGGAGACATTAATATGAAATTAGATGCAACAGTGTGTTGGAGGCAGGCTGACTTGAGCGCCGACACCTGTGAAGTACCAATTCTTCTACAAGGTTCGAAATGGGTGAGGGTGCGGCCCAGATTCACCCTGATTTGACTCTGATTCGCACCCATGAAGAATTGAGAAATAAAAATAAATTTAAAATTTGGATTCGGCTCGAATTAGAGATTAAGCTAGGATTCCTTCTTGACTTGTTACATATATATTAGCTTTTTGATGCTGCCAGGCTTGGAGCCGGGATGAAAGAGGAAGGTTGCGTTAGATAGTCGACATCTCGCATAAAACATTGTGAGATCCTTATAAACAAGAATCCTATAACTATACACACTAATACTAGGACATTACACTTAAGCGAAGCGTTGTGATTGCCACCAGGTGTTTCGAAAAATAGGCAAGGAGCATCGCATTGGTGCCAAATTGTTACAAGAAATAGGCAAGGGTTCCTGAAATAATCTGGACATGTGCGGGTAAAGAAGTTGAATTTAGGTTAGCGACTAAAATAACTTGTTTACAAGAAACTAAATAGGTAGGTGATAAAGCTAGAGAAATAGAAAATGTTGGGTCTAAATTATATTATACATGAAAATATAAAAATAGGAACGGAGTCAGAATAATAGTAGATAAGAACGTTAAGGATGATAGCATAACCGTTATTAGGAAATATGATGACTTATACTTGTAAAACCGGTATTAAGTGAAAATATAATTAATATTATTAGTGTTTATACGCCTCAAGTAGGATTAAATGAGCATAATTAAGTAAAATTTTGGATAAAAATGGATGAGCTAATTCAAGAAATACCCGTAGGTGAGAAAATTATATAGGGGGAGATTTTAATATGCATGGATGACATGATTTTAGAGATAAGAACGACAATGGAGAGTCTATTTTAGATTTTGCGATGGCTTATGACTTTGAACTAGTAAATACATGTTTTAAAAAGAGGCTTGAACACTTGATAACTTAATAACTTACGAAAGTAGAATGCATAAGAGTCGAATAAACTTTTTCATTACTAGTAAAAGAGACCGATTAACAAGTAAAGATTGTAAAGTTATCCTATGAGAGAGCTTCTCGAAATATAGGAAAATATGATGTTGGCTACAAGTATTAAAAATCAATTACACGAGTGCGAAAAGAGAAGATAAATCGACGAACTAGGTGGTGGAACTTAAATGAAAAGAGATTAAAACTGTTTAAAGATAAAATATTAAATAAATCGTCATTGAATACAAGAACATTGAGACTGTATAGAAAACAGAACAATGGGAAGAAACAACTTTGATCTTAATCAAAACATGCACATCAGATTGGCTAACTTCGAGGACACAATTTCACAAACATGGCCATGTCAAAACTCGTTCTTATTACAAGTATATAGAGGGCCCTATAAATGTGCATTATGGGACTTCAAAATACAACTTGAAACTAGTAAAATAACAAAAGACATTTTTTACAAACTTTTATAAGTTAATAATTATTCCACCACATTAACACAATCTTCTTAATCGCCAAAAAATATCCACACAACATTTCCTGCCAGAAAGTATTTTACACTAGTTTTTATAGAGTTGTAATATAAACTTCTCCTATAATCAGTAATTCGACAACATGTGATTAATTTGCAAAAAAGGAAAAGTATTTCTACACAAGAATGTACTTTGTTTAGAAATAAAATAAAAAGAAAATAAAGACAATGCATTTAACTACACGTCAAATGTCCAAATCAACAAACCGTAAATTTAAAATGCATATATTCAGAGTATAAAAAATAACCTTATCTCCTTCCTTTTCTCATCTATCCAGTAGTGGTGCCCTGGCTCTGTTTCTGCAATGAAACAACATGTAGCATTACTCGTGGAATTAAATCCCAACTCCATATTAACCAACAGAAAGAAAAGCTAGATTAAGAACAAAAAAAAACCTTATGCCCTTTATCGTGTTATAAAAAAGCTCAAATTGAAATGACCATGACTAATAATAGACATACATTTTCATTTTTTTTCTTTTGTTCTCCAACTTATCACTTGACAGTAATCCTGACTTATTTAGTATCTCAGAAAAAATACGTTCACACAATAATATATTAATTAATAAGTATACTTTACAGTTGAGCCACACAATAATATGTATATAATTATAGCAGAAGTAAGCTAATAATATTATTATACTAGAAAGAAAATATAACAATAAATAAGTATATAAAATAATGTAATAGACACAATCGAAAATTTTCATGTCGGCATGTAGCCATAACATGTGTTACTTTTTATCTGTGTAACTTTTGTTCTTGTGGTCCATCACATGTGTAACTTTTGTTCTTCAATAAGAATTCCTTGTTTATGACTTAGTAAAATATATGAATAAGTTACATAACACCAATGCTTATTTGAAAGCTTACAATTAATGGTCCCAAGTAGTTTCACTGAATGGTAAGAAAGATTGAAGCATTAAATGGTAAAATTATAATTGTAAACATGCATCACATAAAAGGATTTATCTCTAATACTTCTTACATGTAGTTCAATAATAGAAGATAAAAAATAAAATATGAGTTTGAGGTCGCAACTTATTGTTGGTTGGCACGTGCCCTAATTGGGGTAAGGGAAAGATAAACACGACATTTGAAGTCCCTCAACATTTTATTAATAAACATTTAGTCCAATCTTTTATTAATCCAAAAAGTCCCTCACCATAACAAACACTCACTGTTCCTAAGTGCCTATATCCTAAACCCTAAACTATATAATTAAAAAAAACATAACCCTACTAAAAAAAACTAAATTCTAAACTAAAGACCCTAAAACTACATAATAAATAAACCCTAAACCTGGTCCGCCCAAAAAAATTTCCACAAAATAGAAGAGGGACTTTTTACAACGTAAAAAAATAAAGTGAACTAAATGAAAATTTTAAGTTTTGGGACTCACATCATCGAAGAATTGGGTTCTCCTCTCTTTTCACCATTCCCCTTCAGCGCTCCACACAATAATACGGAAGGACTTTACCTTTCCCTATAAAAAATCTCCCACTGTTTTTGGGCAAAGATTTTCTATAAATGGAAAGGAAAAAGGTTTCAATTATGGTACAACCATAAAAAACAAAAATTGGCATTTCTATACCAAGGTCAGACATGCGATTTTTCTCCATACTAATGAAGATAATTAATACATAACACTTTGATACCAAAAATAAACATAGACACACAGACATACATATAGACAGAAATGTCAAACGTACTTTTGCCATTGGCATTCTCTACAAAGGTTAGACATGCCATCTCTTTAAGTACTAATGAAGACAATTAGTACATACCACTTCGATACCAAAACAAATAAATACACACAAACATACAGAGATGTACATCATACGTTCCCGAGGGTCCTGGACTAGGTACGTTGTGTCAATAATGTATTTATCACTGTGTATGGGAACGTAATCACTTAAAGAAGGGGTGGAACTTCCAAAAGTAGTAGACGTGATTATATCGGAAGACTTAGATGAATACACACTCAATAGGGTGGCTCCATTTTTTCATGGAGATCAAAATTAACAACAAAAAATAGTGGGTTAATGCATGTCATTTATGTACCAAAGCGAGATAAAGATGACGCCCAATATACAAAAATAAAACTAGGAAGCATGGATACAGATACGCGTATCGTATCTTATACGATACGATCGTAGGGATACATAAAAACCATAAAAAATTGGATAAAATACCACTGGGATACGGCAATAAAATGATAGTATAATACATTTATATATGCATAAAACTATTTTATATCTCTGAGAAATATGACTAGAATATAAAAATAAAAAATAGGAATTCATATTCATTATAGAAATGTTGTTTTTTGAGTACATGCAAAGGCGCAACGACATTGGGAGAGAGAGGTGTGAACTTACAACTTTCTGTTTTACTGCGTAATTAGACAAATGATTAATTGGGTTTAGCTTATCAAAAAAATAATTTATATAAGAATTTTTTTTATGAAAAATTGCAAAGTATCCCCACCATATCTTCTAAGCATCTCACCATACCACCTCTGGTATCGAAGAGGTATCCCAAAAATAAAAGTAGATCGGCGAACGTGGAGACGTATAGGAAATATGTCGGATATGCTTTGAATACATATCGGGCAAGAATCCGTTTGTCTCCGTGTACCCAATACGTTTCCAATAACGGTACGAGTACTTAATGAAGTATCCCACGTTTAATAGAGCAAAAAAAACTAAGAGAAGTCGAGCACAGCTATGATCCCATGGTAGTTGCATGTATCAACATCACATCCAAATTTTACTTCTATCTCGTCGGATTCCATTTACAACCATGCAATTATTTAAAAAACAAATACTCATATATATATATATATTATATTTATAGTTGTTAAAATCGTACGATTCAGTTCGATTCACCCCCTTTTCGATTTGAACCGATACGAGAATCACATGGATGACCAAATCAGGTCGAATCGTCGATTAATTTGGAAGAATAGTGAATCGGACCGATTCCCGATTCAAAATTAATTTATCTTGTATATAATTCATATTATATATATTAAAAAGAACACAAGAGTGAAAATGATAAGCGGTGCTATTTTGTGATATGTACTACCTCCATTCAAAATTAATTGTTGTTATTAAAACTGAAGGTTTTAAAGGATACACTCAATCAATGGCTAAAATCAAAATTTGTTCACTAGCGTGGATTTTGGTTTGTTGAGTACGACTTAAAACTTGGGATTTACTAAAATTTGTGCCTTTCTCTACTACTTTGAAAGCAACTTATATACAGTAGACACAAGCTATTAAAACAAACACACCATAAATTATAAGTTCACACCCTTAGATTATAAAATTTAACCTCATCTCGTTTCTTTTCTCCTCCAACTAGAAATGGTGCTCTGGTTCTTCAAAGAAACAACAAATAACATCACATTTGGAAGTCGATCCCAATTTTATAGAAACGATTAGAAAGCAAAACAAGGTTAAAAGCAAACAGAATCCTTATGAACATTTCAAATTAGCATAGCCATAACTAATTGACACACAATCTTGTCTTTTTCCCCTTTTCCAAAGAAATTATTAGACACCCCACCCGCTCCCACCCCGTAAAATATAAACAAATAAAGTACAAACTCAAATTGAAATAGCATGTCATAACTAATTGGCACAGGGCCTAAATATGCGCAAGATATAAAATATCAACTACAATATAAAAGGACAGCATAAATCACTCTTAATATAAGCAAATTTGTATATATATATATATATATATATATATATATATATATATATATATATATATATATATATATATATATATATATGTGTGTGTGTGTGTGTGTGTAGAGAGAGAGAGAGAGAGGGTACTTCGTTTGAATTGGATGATCTGTTTCGTCATTTGTACAAATTTTGATTACAAAGAAGTATTTGTAATGGTTTATTGAGTGGAACGCGGGATAAATAAGATAAGCAATTAATCAAAGGTTTTGGATATGGTAAGTCTTCTAAATAGGCGTGAGTTTACACAATAGATGGTGGTCTATTGCGCTACTTAAGCCCTAAGGCCATCTCCAATGGGCAATGAAAATATGTACATTTGCATTGCCATTGGTTCCCAGTGGGTAAAAAATGTTTGTTGCTTAGAGAGAGAAAATGTAACCGATGTGCAAAACTACATTGTTGCTACACAATGTGTAAATGAGGTCCCCACAACTGGGCGGTTAAGTCTTGCTCGCCCAGACTTTGGGCGGTAAACTCTTTTCTGCCTAGCTCCAATTATAAACAAAAACAAAACACAAAAGATGTAGTACGTGAAGGAAGGAATTTAATAATATTATTGGGCACGTAAAAGTTATCCGCCCAGGGTGGGCCCCGCTAGAGTGTCAACCGTCCAACTCACTTTTACATTTTATCCACTTTGTACTCAAATACAAAAATGTAGTAAAAAAATGTAAATTTATATTTTCTTACCCTCTCCCATTGGAAATGGCCTAATCGACCTAAGTGCTAGAAACCTTCAAGTCTTCTTTTTAGGACCAATGTTTAAAAAGACGCGAGGCGAGGCGTTTTGGTTTCAACGAGGCGAGGCATAAGCCCCTAGGTGTATTGAGGCGTAAACCTCACAAAAAAGAGAGAAAAATAATATTAAAAAAACACTAATAATACCATAAAAAATAAAGTAACAAAGAAATATAAAAAAAAACTACAAAAAAACATCTTTGATGACTTTTTCACATAGTTAAACATCTTTTTGTTCTCTCGAGATGACTTTTTTTACATATTGTTAATTTTATAATACGACAATAATCAATGCAAAATCAAATTGACCAAATCATTTTTTTCATTTTCATTCACATTGGTTATTTTATAATATGACAATAAATTAATCAATGCGAAATCAACTTGACAAAATCAGATTTTTATGTTTCATTCACATATTGCTCATTTTTTGAAAATTTCTTTCAAGCTACAATAGTAAACAGTATAAGTTAAGTGCAATTTTAAAACAAAACAACACAACAAGTTAGTAGATTAAAACAACATTTTTTTAAAGTTAAGTGAAATTTTAGAAAAATGAAGAACTATAACCTTTAAAAAACACGCTTCGTGATGGAAGAAGAAAGAAAAGAGTTTTTTCCCCTCGTGCCTCAGCAAAAAGGCGTGAGGAGCATCAAGGCGTAAGCCTCGAGGCGCATTGAGGCATGAGACTCAAATTCAACCCTGAGGCTTAAGCCTCGAGTCATTTTTTGCCCTCCTCAAATGCTTTTTTAAACATTGCCTAGGCCGACCCCAAGGTTGTTAAAACATGTATCGAAGCCATATTGTCTTCTCAAAAACTGTGTGTTGAAACGTAGGATAAACTTATATTCATAATTATCATACAAATAATTATATGCATTGATATAAGTGTTACTAAAAACAAAATGAAGGCAATTAAATACAAATTTCTTGCAAAAAAAGTTATTACAGTGAAGACGCAACACAATATAAAAGTTATAACACTTGTAAATCAATCGAATAAAATTATTAAATTATTTTTCAACAGTAGTATAAAATATAAACATATGATTTCATTCCAACAAAATCGAACTAAAATCATGACTTGAAGACTTTTGTAGTAAAGCCTTAACATCCTTGTTGAAGCGTGTCTTGAGCAGAGAAAGAGCTAGTAATAACTGGAGCTAAGTGGGAAAATGTTTTTGGTTCGGTGATAGGGTTTGCAATGGGGAGATAATCTGTTGTCGCCATTACCCTGTCCCCTAATCAATTTTCTCTACGTGTGCTAATTTGCACAATCAGCAGCCAACCTCACAAAATGTTTTCCAATAAATGAGTGTTGACTGTGAAAATTAACACACGTGGCAAAAATTGACTAGGAACAGGGAAGGGGACAGCGTAATGGGGACAATAGATTATCTCCCTTTGCAATGTGTTATGAAAGATATAATGCAGGCATAGTTAGGAACTGCAATTGTTCACATTTAAATAATGTAGACATTACTAAAAGTATAGTATCCCTCACAATATCCTCCTCCACAACACCCCTTCATCTTTTTTCCATTTTGGACATAAAGTTGTTCAATTTCTTCCCACTAACAATCTTTTAAAAAAGTTAACTATTATCCCACTTTTTCACCCATTTGACTTTGGCCTTTTGCTTGCAGATGTTTCTTCCTGTTTCCACAACCTCCGATTAAGATGGCATGTTTCCTCTCAATTCCTGCTCCAAAATGGTTGTTTCCTCTAGTGTTAAAGAGAAGTATGGGAACACAACAAAATTTATGTTTCATTACGGGCATCCACTCCAGGTACTTTTTGGGGGACTAAGCTTGGATCCATAAATAACAATTGGAGAACACAAATAATTTCTTCTTCTTTCACCCCCGTCACCACTAAAACCACTAAAATTAACGGATAAGACAACTTTACTAGCTGAAGAAGCATGGAAGCATTTGGATTTTATTTGCAAAAACTATCCTTAACAGATTGGAGAATACACTTTATAATGTGTATAGTCCAATCAAAATCGCTAAGTTATTATGGGAGTCTTCATTCACTAGATTTCTCCAGTATAAAATGGTGAATTCATAGACAATTATAAACCAAGTCCAAGAGCTTTAATTATTTTTTCATGAAATAATTGGTGAAAATATGGTCATAAATGAAACATATATAGTTACCGCGGTAATTGAAAATTTACTCCCTTCTTAGAAAGATTTTAAAAGTTATTTGAAGCATAAATGAAAAGAAATGGGACTTGAAGATTTAATTGTTCGGTGAAGGATTAAAGAAGATAACCGTAAATCTGAAAATAAAAATGGCAACCATAAATCTTAAGTATATTTTTCTTGGAATTTTCCATATTTTTTTTTTTGGTAATCTTCAGAATTTTTAAAAAAATTGTAAAACATTTCTAGGATTTTTTATATTTTAAAAATATTTTTTACTATTTTCTTAATTTTGAAATATTTTGCTATTATTTTAACATTTTATTTAAAAAAAAACTATGTTAGAACGAAAATGCTCTCACTTTCACTCATGTGCCACACATGTGCATAACTAATCCCATAAAAAACTAAAGAAGTTGGACGATAGTGGACGACTTGTAGCTAGTTTCAAAGTTTAGAAGGTTAAGTGCAAAAATTGAAAGTTAAAATAGCAAAGTTTAGGGAGGATCAAAGTTCAGGGGATTGAAGTATAATTAACACTATCTTTAATTTAGATATTAGTAAAGGAATTTGCATAACATTCCTTTCAAACTCTCAATATGTATAAGGCTTAAAAGTGTGAATTATCATTATCTAATAATGAGGAAAGCATGAAATCTCAGACAAACGAGTACCGAATTATCAATATTGAGAAACAGTTAACCTTTTCCAAACGTTTTAAGATCAAGTTTTTTAATATGTGTTTCATCAATTTTAGCGTTACATACACCACGTATGCAAGCATTTCAAGCTCTAAATTGAGTTTGCAGGTAAGTTGAGTTCATGTTTTAATTTGAAGTGCGACAACTACAAAATTGCTCTTTCATGACGAAAAAATGACACAAAGGTCTCAAATTCGACCCATAATTGAACTCTACAATTTTATATCATCTTAGTGGCACCCCAAACAAGACTTTGAATGTCCTATCCCAGTAGAGTTGATTGAGTTCTTGAATTTATGATAAAATAAAAGTTTAATTGGTCCATAAGAGGGGAAAAAACTATAACATTTGGCAGCATCCCAATTTGCGAGATCACCCTTTAACATGACCTAAAATAGACACAAACTTACATAACCAAAAACGAGTGTAGGCTTACCATTTTCCAGTTATAATTGGTGAAACCGCCAAAGACATAAAAGAATCGCGAAACATGTTAACAACCAGTCAGACCCATTTAAGCTATCAATCGCATAACCCATCAACTATTTACCACGTCGCTCATTTATAAACCCATCAACCCCATCATAGTATGTACTCGTTAAATCCCATATTGGCTTATGAAATATTTAGTTAAATTCGTTGATTGGTTAAACTAGTTGAATTCGAATAAGAAAAGAAATGGTTAGCTTATTTAACATGTGTAAATGGTAAAAAGTAAGAAACTCAAGGGATCATACTGGTGTTCAATGTTCATATATGGTAAAGATGTCACAAACCCATGTACCAGTGTATATGCATCCGATAATGCGTATTACCATTATGTATTAAAATAACAGGAAGTTTGCAATTGCATAAAAAGAAATCACTAAATATTTTCTATGCTTATTCTCCACTGAATAAAATGTCACAAAATGTGAGAACAGAGAGATTTTGAATCACCACCCATCCACGGATTAAAAGTTTCTAACAAAAGGTCCAAATAACAAATTAGCCCAAGGTTCCTAGAAATAGGAGAAAACCATTAATTAGTATGTAACTGTATTATGTTAATCAAGACTGTTTTGTCAATCATAAATCCAGATATAAACCATAATGTTACATCAAATTAAAAATAGTTTTTCATGAATCCAGGATGTTTAATCTTCCTACAATCACATAATCATAATTTCTTTATAACTATGATCAAAACTAACCTTTGTCCATTGCAATTGATTTGAATAAGGTGACTTGAATGCTCCTATCAAATCTTTCTTTGAACCTCTTCTTGAACAACCTAGAATTGCTTTGTTGTGTGCCCAGAATTTTGCGAGAAAATACGAACAAATGGAATTTTGGATTTTCTCTCCCTCCTTAGAAACAGTGTGTTATGAGATGACTCCAGATGGTGTAGAGGTCTCTATTGATAAGGGGAAGAGGGCCGAAATCCTAGTGAATGTGGGACTCTTTTCAAGCCTCCCACTAATGCCACTAACCATCATGTGACTAATGGATAAGATTTACCCAATCGTTTAATATTTTTATTTATCACATTTTAATTAATTATCTGACATTTATCAAGACCACATAATTTGGAAATTCGGAATTTAATACAATTGAAATTAAATAATTAATTTGGACACTTAACATTAATTTCCAAAAGTCTCCCACTTGGTCTTAATAATTTGTATAATTAGATTAGGTATCATAAGGTGCACAATCATTGATAAATATAATTTGCTAAATCAAATTATTCATGAATGCGAGTCATGGCGGTTCCATGCTATTCAAGATCATGGTTCCTTTCATATACCACAACACCTATGTTTAATTCAACTAAGCCTTTAATATTGGGTATCATAATGGCCTCATAATGTCCTTTTGAATAAGGATTATTTCTGTCAACAATAATTCATAATTATATGCATGCATTTACAAAAGGCAGAAATAATAGAAATCAGAAACACTTTTATTGAATTCAAGTAATACTGTCAAACAACTAAGCCAAATAGTAATCATAATCTAACTAATCGAGACCCATATCTTTGACATGTTCCATAAAGGTCTTTGGAGAGAGTCCTTTCGTAAGAGGATTTGCTATGTTATCACGCGTACTAATGTGATCAATTGACGCTCTTTGTTTCTGAACTTCTTCTTTCACTGATAGGTATTTAATCTCAATATGCTTACCAGCCTTAGTATACCTATCGTTCTTCGATAAGAAGACTGTTGCGATATTATCACAATAAATCTTAAGTGTCTTAGATATTGACCCCATAATTTTAAGTCCTGAAATAAAGTTTTGCAGCCATAATCCATGAATTGTAGCTTCGAAGTAAGCTGCGTATTCAGCCTTCATAGTAGATGATGCAATGACGCTTTACTTAGCACTTTTCCATGAAACAGATGCTCGAGCCATAAGGAAGACATAACCCAAAGTGCTCTTCCTATTGTCAAGGCATCCCCTAAAATCTTCCGATATGTGAGCATGTAATTCTTGGTCCCTTGCTGGTACCTCAGCACTTTCTTTGCATTTTTCCAATGGTAAATCCCCCGATTGCTTTGATATCTGCCTAGTATTCCAACGACAAAATTGATGTCCGGCCTAGTGAAGACTTGTGCATACAACAAGCTCCCTACGAGCGAAGCACAAGGCATTCCTTTCATGTGCTCCCTTTCTAAATCACTTCTAGGGCATTGACTTAAGCTGAACTTATCCCCTTTCTGAAGTGGAACATTAACGGGATTCCAAATTCGCATGATAAATCTTTCTAAAACTTTGTTAATGTAAGCTTTCTGAGATAATTCCAACGTTTATAGTGATCTATCCCGAGATATTTCTATCCCGATCCTGAAGGATGACTCACCTAAATCTTTTATTTTAAATTTTTTAGAAAGGTACTTCTTGGTTTCTGTGGCTGTCCCCTTCGATCCTCGCGATGGGAGAGGAGAAGAAGATGGGGGTGTCCACTTCATCTCGAGAGGATCTTGGTCTCGCGCATCCCCCTCGGGAGCGCTTCGGTTGACGTCGGTGATGAGGTGGAAATGTAGAAAGATGGAGTTGCCAGTCTATTTTACTCAAAACAAACAAAATAAAAAGGGAGCCATCCCAAAACATCTAAAGACATACTTATACATATGAAACCAAAATGATTCAAAAAGGGTTTGGAGGCTAAGTTACGAAATGGGAAGGTGTTAGGAGCCCATTTCTCCCTTACGGTATCTCATGGGTTATTTATATTTTACTTTATTTCCCCATAATATGTGTGCATGTGTATATGTAACGGAGATAGGAATCATCAACTTGTATCATGGAAAAGATAAAGCGAGTAATTCGTAGGAATGTTCCTAAAAGTAATATTAGAAAATAGGATTTACGCGATTATCCTAGCATTAACCGTTATAATGGAACGATAACGCATGCGGGATAATACGCCACTAAGAACAAATATGTATATATAAACATGTAGAATTTAAGAGAGTTAAGAATATAGAAAGATAGAAAAAAATAGGAAAAAAGTAGGAAAATGACTCGAGTCTCGAGTTTTACCCCGAGATGCCTACGTAGCCTATAGAGGCATCAAAGTCCATGTAGTTCGTATGCAAAATGAAGGGTGGGTTTTATCTCATAAATCCAATCGTGGACTTCTCTTATATGTGTGTGTGTGTGTGTGTAAAAAGTGTTTTAGTTGTGAGAATTCCCGTTTGAAATTTATGAGAAAACCCTTTTTTTTCTTATTTTTTGGATTTTATTTATATGAAAATAAGAGATGTGCAATAATACTAAATAAAAAGTATATTAGGATATATGAGATGAGAGAATAAAAGTGCTAAGTAATAAAACAAATTAATGCGAATTTAGGAGAATTTAAAGAGAGTTGAGAAATTTGGACCTTCTTGAAGATCTAGAGCTTGATCTTGGATGTTGGAGAGCAGCCCTTGCACTTGGATGATGATGGAGGGTACTTAATTCACCGAGTTTAATGAAAGGGATGATGAAAAGTGAAGGTTGGAAAGGGATTTGGGTGTGGAAATCATGCTGACTTCAAGAGGGGTTTTCTGAGATCACTGAGAATGATAGGTTTAAGATCTTCCTCTTTCTTTTTGAATGAGGTCAGGCCCTCCTTTTCATAGGCCCAGGGCATTTCCGATCATCATAGCTCTGGTCCTACCAATTGGAAGGTGTGTTTAGCTACACTACCGATAGGTAGGGTTTGGAACCTGCCGTTTCGCAGTCTCTTTCAGGTTCCTTTAGAAAATCGATCGTAGAGCGCAAACTGTTGATCCGAATATCGCACGGGGTGAACCATTAGAAATATACTTCAAAGACCTTCGAAATTATTTGGATTGCTCCCGAGTCCGGGAGATAACTTTGGGTCAAATGTGGCTCAGAAGTGTTCGTCTGTCCTTTGGATGGGGAATCGTCGGACGCAAACGGATCGTTCATTCGCATGATAAGTCAGAATTGTGAACGAGGCAGACCATTGGAAAAGGGTTTCAGTGCCCTTCGAAGATTCATTCAGCCTCAGTTGAGCTGAAGAGTTGACTTTGGTCAAACAGGGCCTAGAAGCGTTCGGTGACCTTTCAGAGTAAAACGGATCGTTCGTCCGTACTGTAAGTCAGAATAGCGCACGGGGTGGACCGTTGGAAAGGGGTTTCAGTGCCCTTCGATAATTCACTCAGTCTCGATTGAGCTGAAGAGTTAACTTTGGTCAAACGGAGCCTGGGAGCGTCCGGTGACCTCCTGATCAAGTTTCGTGGGAAAATGGATTATTCGTCCGTGTCAGAATTGCGCACGGGATAGACCGTTGGAAATGTGTTCCAGTGCCCTTTGAAGATTCATTCAGTATCATTCAAGTTGGAGAGTTTGACTTTTGGTCAAATGGAGCCTAGGAATGTCTGATGGCCTTTAGGTCAGTACCCGGGGTATGACTTAGGTTTGCAATGATGAAGGGAGGTGTTAGGGACCTAAGGAGAGGTTATGTGGTATTACAATGTGGTGTATACAATTTCACTTAATAAACCAAGATCACTACTGGCAATAAGTAAGTCATCAACATATAATACTAAATACTAAACTTACTCCCACTGATCTTCAGGTATATACATCGATCAACAGTGTTTTCCTTAAATCCAAAGTATGTAATGGTATCGTGTAACTTAATGTACCACTGACGAGAAGTTTGCTTTAGACCATATATTGACTTCTTTAAAATACAAACCATATTTTCCTTTCTTTCCTTTATGAAGCCTTGTGGTTGTGTCATGTAGACTTCTTCTTCTAAACTCCCATTTAGAAAGCTATTTTTACGTCCATTTGGTGAAACTCCAAATCATAATGAGCCACCAATGGTAATATGATTCTTAATGAGTCCTTCTTTGAAACTGGAGAGAAGGTTTCATTGTAATCAATCCCTTCTCGTTGATTAAAACCTTTGGCAACAAGTCTAGCTTTATGTCGTTTGAGTCAAGTTTGGTCTTAAAGATCCACTTGCACCCAACATATTTTTGTCCTTCTGGAAATTCGACAAACTCTTAAACTTTATTGTCATTCTTAGATTTTATTTCTTCATTAATGGCATTAATTCGTTTATCGGAATCATCACTATTTACAGCTTTTTCATAAGAAACAGGATCATTAATATTCCCTATGTTAAATTCGGTCTCTTGAAGGTATACCACATAATCATCCAGAATTGACGATCTCCTTTATCTTTGAGATCTTTTTAATGGAACTTCCTATGGTGCTTCAAAAGTTTCATCGGTTATAGTCTCATTATGTGGTTGTTTAGTTGGTTGATCATTCACTTGTTGTTCATTATTATTGATTAGGTCAATGACTGGTTGAACAACTACATTAGGAACAACCGGTATATTATGAACTTTGGGTATAGGAATTTGTACCCTAACTTCTCGAATGATTACATCCCTTTCTTTTATACTCCCACTTACTTCACCTTTTTCAATGAATTTAACATTTCCAGTTTCTATGATTCTAGTTGTATGATTTGGATAGTAGAATCTATATCCCTTTGACTTTTTTGGATATCCGATGAAATGACAAGATAATGTCCTAGGATCCAATTTGATTTCATGAGGGTTATAAATTCTAGCTTCCGCTGGGAAACCCCATACACGTAAATACCTTAAATTGGGTTTCCATCCTTTCCAAAGTTCAAAAGGGGTTTTTGAACCTGACTTACTAGGAACCCTATTTAAGATGTGTACAGTTGTCTTTAATGCATGTATCCACAAAAATGTAGGCAATTGGGTCCTACTTATCATACTTCTAACCATTTCTATAAGGGTACGATTACGCCTTTCAGCTACACCATTCTGCCAAGGTGATCGTGGCATTAATTTAGCAAATGGGCCAAGGCGTAGCCCTGACTCATTATATCTACCATAATATTCACCACCTCTATCAGACCTAATAATTTTCACCTTTTTGCCTAGTTACCTCTCAAACTCATTAATGTATATCTCAACGGCATTCACAGACTGAGATTTATCATGCAATATGTACAAAATGCAGTAACGTGAAAAATAATCAATAAAGGTGATGAAGTATTTCTCTCCACCAATGGATTGAATATCAAAAGGTCCACATATGTCTGTATGTATTATTTCAAGTAGCTGTGTGCTTCTTGTGGCTCATTTCTTTGTATGCTTGGTCTATTTTTCTTTAATATAGTCCACACATACATCATAATTGGCCCAATCCAGGTTATGGAGTATTAAATCTTCAATGAGCCTTTCAATTCTCGGCCTGGATATGTGCCCTAATCTTTTATGCCACAAGTAAGTAGATTTTTCATCATTAAGTGTATGTTTCGTACCAACATTAGGATACAGGGTCACAAAGGGTTTCAGAAAAATTATTTTCAAGATTCAATTGATATAAACTATCTAATAAAAATCCAGAACCAATATTATTAGAATTTTTCATCAAACCAAAACCATTGTACTTAAATTCAATCATAAAATCGTCTAATGCAAGTTTGGAAACATAAATTAAATTCCTGGAAACTGTGGGAACATAAAAAGTTTTATGCAAATCTAAAATAAATCCAGTGCTTAAAATCAGGTGAAAGACTCCAATAGCTTCTATTTTAGACTTCGCTTTATTGCCCATGTAGAGAAATACTCATTTGGATTTGTTTTATGGATCGAAGTGAAGCCATGCATTGAATTAGAAACATGACACATAGAATCAGAATCAATCCACCAAGTGTTAGAATGAGCATTAATAAGGTTTGATTCAAAACAAACATAAATAAAGGGCTTACCCTTTTTCTCGAACCACGAATTTCGTTTATGACAATCCTTCTTGAAATGACCCTTCTTTTTATAGAAGTGACACTTTTCGTTCTTTTCCTTCTTCACAACAGTAGTTGATGGTTGAGTTTGATGAGACAGCCCTGGACCTTTCTTAATGCCCTTGTCGGACTTCTTCTTAAGACCAATTCCTTTGGCTATAAGATTTGCCACCTGTCCCTTAGTCACATGGCCATTCTGCTGCTTAAGTCTTCCTTCCTCCTGTACCAACATGCTTTGCAAATCATTTACATTGCACTTATCTTTTACAGTGTCGTAATTGATTTGGAAAGGCCCATTCTCAGGAGGCAGTGAGTTTAAGATGAATTGGACGAGAAAAGACTCATCCACCGTAATGCCCAAAACTCTAAGTCTAGCATCCAGATTGGTCATCTCTATAATGTGCTCATTCATGGTTCGATTACCATCGAACCTCATAGTGATCAAGTCAGCCATCAGTTTCCCAACAAGGGATTTATCAGCAGTGCGAAAGCGTTCCTTAATGTTGTTCAAATACTCTTTCTCTTTCATAGTTTCAGGTAGGGAGGTATTAATGTTAGCAGCAATGCACATTCGCATAAACATAAGAGCCAGCCTATTGGATCGAGACCATGCTTCATGAACAACAATTTCATCCTCGCTACTAACATCAGTAATAGCAGCGGGTTCATCACACATAATTGCCATGTCCAGGTCAAGAACCCCTAGGCTGAACTCAATTTGCTCATTCCATTCCGAAAAATTAGTTCCATCAAATTTGGAATGGGACTAAGTTTGCGAATACAGATTAAGGGGAACTGCAATTAATAACAATGTTCTCAAATTAAATTTTCACACATAACAAAAATTACAAGGGTCAAATATTAAATTGTTAACTAAAATTTTTGCAGATTTAGTTTACATTTTGAATATCATGAAATCTACGCTAATCATCACATAATGTTTAGATTGTAAAGATATACTACCCTACAATTTATTTATCATGGTCCCATAATTTTCGCATCTGTGTTTGTTTCCTAAACATTTAATTCCATGATTAATGGACTTAATGTCCACTATTCTGTTTTCACAAACCAGTTCTAATGTTGTTTAGTTCAGATATTAGCATGTGTTGTGCCTTAATCCAATTTTATAACTAACATTATAATAAACCTTTAATGAATGTAAGTGTATTATTCGTACATACAGTCTCAGCATATGTTTGGACTTTGACTTAACTCAAATGAATAATTGCTTACATGTTCCAACTTAAATATAGTTAATCATACACTAAATATTAACTATAATACGTAATCTACTACTAATTACAAAAATACAAGTATTAGCTTAAATGCCTCAAAAATAGAATTGCCCAGGTATAGTAAAACACATAATACATGAATTTTGCCAAAAATGGCAAAACTGAGTTCTCATCATAGAGTTGAAGTAAACACGTAACCAAAACCTTTTGCGAAACGTTAGTATCATTTTTCTGTAAAGAGTTATAAGTTTCGAGATTATTTTCTAAAATGGCAAAAATGGGGTTTTGAGGGCCTTAACGGACTCGGATTGCCGAAAAATACATTACATCACAGCCAAAGGTGGTGAAATTTGATCGTCGACACGTTTTCAGTCAACCCACTAAGTTTCAAGTCAATCGGACACCAAAAATTACGAAAAACACTATTCACTGCGCCAAATTTTTTTCTCCCGAACTCTGTTTTGCGTCAAATCAAAATTTTCACTTAATCAATTTTAAAAATAAATTCATTTTCTTATCACACTACACCAAATCTGCCTAATTGTCACGGTCATTTCCCTTGACAAGTTCAACTCGTCAAGGTCAATGACCGTGACAATTCGGGGCAAGACAACTTTTTTTGTCACAGACGTGTCACGGCCATTAACCGTGACAAGTTCGTTAGAATTGTCACGATCGTTTCACGGTCCCTGATCGTGACATGTTTAGTCATGGTCAATAACCGTGACGAAGCCTTGACCCTTTTAAAAAAAATTCTCACGGTCATTGACCGTGACAAGACCGTGACAACTTTTGTCAAGGACTTGTCACGGTCAATGATCATGACAATTCTGGACAGAATTGAAAAAAAATCTGCTGGGCAGTATGGCCACTGCCACTGCTCAGCAATATACTTGTACCTGTTATAGCAACGTTGTACCTGTTCAAACATCATATATCCAAATAAACTAGACATAATGCAAATATACATGCAAAATAGAAACTATTTAAGAAGAAACATCACAATCAATTATCTCAAATCTATAAACTATTTAGCTAGAAAAGAGATTTTGTACCGTGACGCTCGGGGACACCTCCTTATCCTTACCTTCTCATCCGAAGAGTCACATAAGTATCGAGCCTATGTGGCCTACCCCCAGGGCCACTCCCTGTCCCCTGAAATAAAATAAAGTAAAATTAGTATCCGTCCCTCAAATAAATATAAATATAAATATAAATATAAATATAAATATAAATATAAATATAAATCGAAATCGAAATCTAAATCGAAATCGAAATTGAAATTGAAATATTCATATAAATATAAATACATTAGCTGTAGTGCCACCCAAACAGCTAACTTGAGCTCATATGGCACCTCCTTCCAACTAATGTACCTCGGGCAATCGTGTCAAATATAATTCCCTTCATATCTAAACACTAACAAATGCCATAATCCTATGGAGTTATGCTCTGCAAATTCCTTCTAACCGTTGTGTAGCCAAAAATCACCAGTTGAAGTTGTCAATTCCACCTTCCATATTTTCCCATGTTTTGCTAGAGGTTCCAAGTGGTGGGGTATGAAAAGTGAAATTGACAACTTCAACTGGTGATGTTTGGCTACACAACGATTGTGAGGAATTTGTAGAGCATCACTCCATATGATTATGGCATTTCTTATTGCTCGGATAGACGAAGAGATTCAGTCTCCTCTCCACAAATAGGACACCCCAAATAACTATGTACTAATCACCTATTAAAGGTAAGAAGCATATATTCATGGATTAGTATAAATAAAACTTAGATGTAATTGGAATATTTATGTATTAATCTCCTCTCCACACACGCACACTACACAAGAGTGCAAATGATAAAGTGCAAATCAATTAAAAGCATTAAAAATTTATGTTTCGGTACAAATTGGAATATTTATTACAAATTGAAAAATTATTTCAAATTCGGGTTATCATAAAAAATAGATTGATATTCGGTAGGAGCAGCCAAGTCATCCACACTACTATTTAGATGCTTTTGCACGTGTTGGACAAATGACAATGGCTCGTTATTGATATACTCCGAGTAAAACACTTGCTTAACCTTTTGAAATGCACAAACAAACGGCTCATCGCTCACGTGGTCGTTGCTCTTCAACTTGGACAAGTCAACCATGATCAAATTGGTGACAGGACCAAATTTACAAGCATTTTTATCCTCAACTCTTACCCAGTCACAGTAAAATACAACCTCTTTGAAGCTTATATAATCCAATTCAAATATATTTTGGATTACACCATAGTAAGTCATTTCAGCTTCAACGAGGTTTTTATCTTTTGCGCTCGCTCGAAAGAAAGTAAGAGCCTTGTATAAAATTCCCGAGTTTTGTACATTTGTACTTTCCTCGTACACTTTAGTGCCAAAAATGTAACCATTAAATCGATTCTTTTTGTACTCTTGTGCCAGGAACAAAGGGTCCAGTGGCTAGACGAGCAAGCCTTGACGTCGCATCACCCGTCTTTAGGAGCTGAGAATATAAATAAATTAGTTATATTTGTGGTAAAATTTGAGTGTAATGTAACGTTATATAACGACTATTTTCATTATAATTACCTCTTGTGTCAACCACAACTTAAATTCGCTGTCTGATTGTACCATTATTTTGCGTCTTTTATTGTTCTCACAGGCTTCATATTTTCTGCATATTACAAAATTAATCGTGTATAAAATAATCTAAAATAATGTTAAACATTATAATAATCGAAACTTACTTTTTCTATTCTTCGACATCTTCATGTGTGTCAAATAGATAATGAGCTACTTGTTCATGTTGCAAACTCGTTAATTTCACTCATTTTCCCATCACATGACCACCATCATCAACGAAATCATCAGTGTCATCAACGCTGATTGAGTCAAGCATATATTCCCGAGTATATATTGATTACTCCACGTCGCGTATTCTTGACGTAATCTTTAAAAACTTTCATCAATCTTCCAAACGGATACATCCACCTATATCTAACTGGACCACAAAGAAGTGCCTCATCACATAGGTGTACCAACAAGTGAACACTTATGTCAAAGAATGCTGGGGGAAAGTACTTCTCCAATACACAAATCGCTTCAATCACCGCTAATTTTGCGACCACTATGTGTTCACGATTGACTACCATCTCACACAAGAGGGAGAAGGTAATACTAATTTACATAATAGCCCTACGTAAATCCTCGTGCTTGGAGAAACAATAGAGGAACCAATTGCATGATCACATGACAATCGTGGGACTTACACTTATGTAAATCATGAGTAGCATAATTCACAATCCTTTGCAAGTTGGACGAAAAAGTAGATGGGCCCTTCAAATTATATATTGTGTCTAGAAGCACCTTTCTTTCCCCACTCGTCAAAGTAAATGCACCAGGGGGAATTATTTCCCTTCCCCTACTATCTTCTTTGAACCATAGTTGTGGCATAAGTTTTAACGATTTAAGGTCTTTTCGTGCATTTCCTCCATCCTTCGAATGACTCCCCCCAAGGCAAGTGCCCATAATATGTTCAGCGAAGTTCTTCTCTGTATGCATCACATCCAATATATGGCACACCGGGTTATTCTTCCAATAAGGCAAGTCAAATAAAATTGACCTCCGAGACCATGCCTTTCTTGTCTCAGTTTCCTTCCCAGTTGGGGTCTTCTTATGCTTGACGTTCTTAAATTTCTGAACTCGAAAGTTATCTTGGCGGTAGCTTATGTTCAACCCCTCCCAATAAAAAATTGGAACCTTTCTCAGATCTGAAACTATGAGCTGGGGGTAAAAACTTCCTGTGGCAATGGTATACATTTTTTAACCTAGAGGATAGACGAAGAGATTCCGTTTCCTCTCCACAAATAGGACACCCCAAATAACCATGTACCATACAACCGGATAATATCCCATAAGATGGAAAATCATGAATTGAGTGGGGCTAGGATCACTAGCCATACACTCTGATTAGTGCTTAGATTTATAAATGGATTGAAACCATCTATTGATATAGCCAAACGAATGTTGCGTTGTTCTTGAGCAAAATCTGGACACTCAAAATTCATCCTCCTCCAGGCAGTAAAATTAATAGGATGACACATGATATTACCCCCACTTGTTCCCTAGCATGCCAAGTCATTGCCTCTGCAATCCATAGTACTGTGAAAAATTGCTTTAATCTAGGCCCAACGGGAAAATATTTCAATACTTTTTAAGGCATTTTTGAGCTTGTGACTTCCTTACTAGTAGATTGGACATATCTAGGTTCATCACATACATGACAACGATCGAGATTTTTGTACTCCTTTTGAAATAGTATGCAGTCATATACACAAGCATGAATCGATTTATACTTCATTCCCAAACCTTTCAAACTGTTCTTCATAACATGATAGCTATTTGGAAGTGTATTCACCTTGCGTAATAAGCCCTTCACCCATTTCAGAATTCCCGTCACGCTATTCCAGACAAACCGTGCTGCGTCTTCAAACAGTGCAAACCAACCATGGCATGTAAAGTTGTTTGATCTTTCTCACAGTCAGAGTATAACGGTTGGGTCACCTTAAATTTTAAACTTTGGTAGTCATCGTAAAGTTTTATCATGTTATCTTCACGAGCACTTGAATCTTCTATATCATCAGTAACCTCATTCTCCTCTGATTCATAAACTCCATATGCATCATCAACTAAATCCTCTAACATATTATGATCTATGTCATCCCCTTCTACATCTATTCTACTTGTTGAAGGTTGTTGTGAAGGTTGGTCGGGAACAAAAGGAACTTTTAATTCACCGTGAAAACTACAAAATTGATAACTATCTTGCATACCCGATCTTAACAAATGTAGTTCAACTGTTTTCCACTCAAACACCTTACCATTCTTACACCTAGCACATGGACACGGAAACTCTTCATCATTATTACATCTCTTTGCGTATTTCATAAATTCGTTAGCACCTCTGCGAAACACATCCCCCATTCTATATGTCTCACCCATCCATTCTTTGTATTTCGGATATCCCATCGCAACTACCACAACTAATCACCTATTAAAGGTAAACGAAACTTAGATTTATAGTATGTTTTATTTAATTATGTCTTATTTGTATTCAAATTCAATTTATAATAGAAATTTCTATTTCCTCCATCTCCTCTAAAGGGTGAGTGTTCCTACCCCATTCAAGACAATATTTTTCTGTAATATACTTAACAGCTCATGCACATTGTTACAATTTGAAAAAAAATTCGACAGCATATCCACGTAGTTCTCCAAGTACACGACGTAGATTGACAAGTGTGAGTGTTATTTCAATTGATCAATTGAAATAATGTAATACCCCGTATTTTTGGCTATATTTATTTTTGGGATTAATTATTTAAATGAGAATTAATTGGAAATTAATCCGGATAAAATACTAGCGAGATGTGAGTTGGTATTTGACTATATTGAGTATATATGGTGATATATGAATATTGAATTATGAAAATTGTCGTGAGATTGATATACGGCAATTTGGTCATTTTATTGGGACACGTGTGACAGTCGCGTCAGGATATAATTATTTTATTTATAAAAGTGAATTTAATTTCTATTAATCGTATGGTCGTTTTGAGTGCGCCAACGCGTCCGGAAGGGTCGAGATAGTCAGAAAACACTAGCCGGGGGTGTAGTTTGGGTCCCGGGGTATTTTTAGGCCATACCGACAATAAAAAAGGGTATTTTGGTAATTTCATATTTTTAGGGATTTAAAGTGACGAAAATTAGTGAAGTAAATCTGATGTGGGTTTGACCCACTAAGACACTAACCAACCCATGTTAACCCAATAGGTTACGTAGGTTATTAGAATTAGGTTTCTAATTACTTTTCATAAGAAAACCCTAGCCACCATTAGAGAAAAGCTTTGAGAGAGAGAGAGAGATAGAAGGAATTCTGCAGAGAAAGCTCCATCAAATCAACATCAAATTCAGAGACACTCAAGGTAAGTGGTTTATTATCATTTAATTTCAGAGAATCCTCTTTCCATGTGTAGGAATTTAATAAAATTGATTTGTTCTTGGTGAAATATGAAAACCCATGTATTTTGAAGGTTAGAACTTGAAATCTTGAGGAGAATTGCATGTAGAATGGTAGGTAGATGATCATACTGATGATATTAGTTATTGGATGAAATTAAAACGGATTTAATTGGGTTAATTCATCATTTAGAATTTTAGGGTTTATGTTCTTGTAAAAATTGGGAGAAAGTGATGTGATTTAATGATTTAATGATGATTGGGATGAATTAACTCCTCAAAATATGTTAGTATGTGACCTAGGTACGTTTAGGGATGATTAGAGACCTTAAACAATCGATGGTTTGATGTTTAGATGAGTTTTGAGGAAGATAAAAATGGTGAAAAACGAAAGTAGAAGATCTGGGCTCGAAACTGGTCGTTCGTTAGAAGACCTCCCCAGGTCGTTCGAACGATCTCGTTCGAACGAGCTTCTAACGAGTTGACCAGTCGCTTCTAACGAAAGGGAATTTCGTTCGATACCTTCGTTCGAACGAGATCTCGTTAGAAGGTACAGTTCGTTCGAATGAACTGGAATCTCGTTCGAACAGCCTCGTTCGAACGAGACTTCTAACGAGCTGGCAGTTTAGGCCTTTTTGGCCTGTTTTTATTTTGGGAGTTCCGTAAACTTGTTCGAGGATAGAGATAACATTCCTTTAATGGTGTATTAGTATACTTGGGACATTTGGGTTATAATGAGGAGTAAATTATATAAATGTGGATCAAATCAAATAGACATTTGAGTCGAGACGTGAGTGCCTACTATGACGTGAGAATAAATTATGGCACGTATAATTATGGACCGGGATTATATAAGTTGTATATATATTAGGTTGGTACGAGAATGCGATAAGTACTACAATTAAACTACGGGATTACTAAGATGTGTGCTTACTTAGTATTGGTATTTGATTTGTGTGTATGACATACCTACCATACTTGCTATCACAGGAGGTTTGCGTTCGCTTAGGGCCCTCTAATCCTTGTGTTGCCCGGATTTAGACTGGTTACCTCGATGAACATAGGTCAGAGAAGGACTTATTGGGATGTTAATAAGTTTGCTGATCGTGGGAGCGCAGGTATGTGCGTGACCCATGTGATGTGACTGTGTTCGCCTCCACTATTTGTTATTTGTGTTATCTGAACTATTCCTGAGAGATTCGGAATATGTGATCCTTATGTACGTGATGTACCGGGATGGATAGCAGAGTATGTGTGCACCGCAGCTTAGTCTCGGGGTGCTTATATTGTATATTCATGTTGTAGAAAATATACGTTTAATAAACTGGGAACTTTCATATAGTATTATGTGTATAACTATGGAATAACATAGAGGGATAATCTATTACGAGTTGTATTACTTCTGTATGAGAACCTGAATTTACGTTAAGCCCTATTTAACTGAGATCGTTATAATGTTAATGGAACCGAGTAATAAGGGTAGGACCTATGACAATCTAGCTAGATATGATGTCACTTAGCTAGTGGTTTGTGTCGTATTAGATGGGTACTTACGTTAGGAGTGCACAGTTAGACGAGAGGTGAGAATAGCATGTGAGTGCACGTCCTAACATGTACTTTACATTTAATTTTTTAAATGTTTTTAAAGCACTTGCAGGTTTTTAAAATATCTCCACATTCGGGCTCTGACCCATTTGCTTTCAAATCTACTTTTTGTAAAACCATTTTAGGTGCCCAGCCACAAGGACACCATGCATAGGATACTCATTCAGGTGACGAGCTGTAGCTGTTTGTGGAAGCTACAGGGATTTGCTTTTAGACGCATCTATCATTTGGATTCCGTATTCAGTATCCTTCAGTTTTAGGGCATGTTGCCTAGTTCCATTAGAGTTACTTTTCCATTACAGTTTTCAGACTTTGTCATGTATTGATTCAGTATTTCGTTACTTATTTCAGTTGTGGGATTTGTAGTGAGGAGTTTTCCTCCAGACTTTATTTACATTATGTGATGGTTATTCTATTTACTTCGTTATGGTGAATGGTGTTATTATTCTTCATTACACTTGTTGCATGTTAATCAGACTTTAATTAAAATTTGGCAACTTACTTTTTAAATACTAGGTGGTTAGTAGTCATTAAAATGTTTTCGACAGTGATGCTATTAACTGGACCAACTTGGCATGTTGAATTAATTTAATAAAGGAGTAGCTACCCGGTATTTAATTAGTCGGGGTGTCACAAATAACAGTCACACTTGTCAATCTAGTATGTACCCAGATAACTTTAAGATAGGACTGCAGAACTTCCTCCAAAAGTAACAACTTTAAGCCACTAAGAATATTATACCGAAATTATACAGTCTTAAACTGTCCAAATGGGACAATTCGATAGATCTCATTACAGGGGTAATGACTCTCGAACGGGTCTAAGGGCTATTGAATGCGTACGCATAAGAACTAGAAGGCTAGTTTCTATGCGCACCATATTTAATTTGAAGTATGTTTCATTTAATTATCATACTATATATATATATATATATATATATACATATATATATATATATATATTGTTCGATATACAAAGTAATTTTCAAAAAAAGTTGAAAAATCCCACCCCCATATGAACAATAATCTAGTGGTCATGCCACTTTTAAAACTAACCAACCCAACATTTACTAAACAAAATAATCCAATAGCAATATCAACAACAAATGTGTATCCCGTACTCCTTCTAATTCATCTACTCAATTAATTCATTTCATCAATTAAACAAACAATTAAAGTATACAATTATTAATTTACTAATTTACAATAAGGGGCAATCCTACTTTCATATGAAATGGGCACTAATTATTAATTTACTTTCATCTAAAACTATACAATTAAAATTACAATTAAAGATATACAATTTATTAATTAAAGCTATACAATTGTTAAGATTGCCCCACCACACACACACACACCCGCCACCACCACCCCACCCCCTGCCCCCTCCCCCCGCCACACACACACGTACACACCTACACACACACATACACACCCACCCCACCTCACACCCCCACCCCACCCCTGCCCCCTCCCCCCGCCACACCCCCACCCCACCCCACCCCACCCCCACCCCCACCCCCTGCCCCCCACCCTACCTCCTGCCCCCCTCACCCGACCCCACCACACCTGCACACACACACACACACGCGTACGCACACAACCCACCCCACCCCCACCCCCACCCCTCCCTCCCCCACCACACACCACCACACACATATATACACACGCATACACACATATTATACACACATACACACACATATAGAAATGAAAGAGAAAGAGGAAAAAACATACCTTACAGAGAGAGAGAGAGAGAGCTGAAATCACTTAGAGAGAGAGAGAGAGGGAAAAATAAAAAAACGGTGGGAAAAAAAAGCCTAGGGCTTTTTTTACTGAAGCCATTGTCACGGTCGTGTCAAGGTCATTGACCGTGATAATTATTTAAAGAATTGTCATGGTTAATGACCATGACAAAAAATTGTCACGGTCAATGACCGTGACACAAAATGCATGTTTGTTGTCACGGTCAATGATCGTGACAAGGGTCTCCGACTGAAAGGCGATAATTTGTCCATTTTGGTGTAGTGTCATGATTAATAAAAGGGTTTTCCAGAACTCTTACACAACTTGAAACAATAAAAATCATTCTAATGGCATATTAGGGTTCTAATAACACGAAAATGGGTTGAACAATAATGGCACAATTATCATAAGATTAAGGACTATATGCAGCAATTTCGTTCTTAATGTCATACATAAGAAAAATTCGAATTACCGATTCCAGATTCGTGTATGATTACCAGATTGCTTAAAATTCTAGATTTTCAGATTTTTTCAAAACAAGATTTCCAGATTTCCATATTCATAAAAAGGAAAAAAATTCCAGATTTCAAGATTTATTAGAAAAAATCCAGATTTTCAGATGCAAAAGATCAAAGATCAAAACTGTTTTAAGGAAATTTTCATTAAAGGAAAGCATAAGATTATTAATTGAAAGCTCTGATACCACATGTTAAACAAGATTGTTTTGTCAATCATAAATTCGGATATAAACCACAATGTTACATCATAGTAAAAATAGTTTTATCATGAATACAGGATGTTTAATCTTCATCCAATCACAAAACAATAATATCTTTGTAACTATGATCAAAACTAACCTTTGTCCATTGCAATTGATTTGAATAAGATGACTTGAATGCTCCTGTCAAAGCTTTCTTTGAACCTCTTCTTGAACAGCCCAGAATTGCTTTGTTGTGTGCCCATAATTTTGTGAGAAAATACGAACATTGGGAATTTTGAATTTTCTCTCCCTCCCTAGAAACAGTTTGTTATGAGATGACTCTAAATGGTGTAGATGTTTCTATTTATAAGGGGGAGATGACCAAAATCCTAGTGGAGGTGGGACTCTTTTCAAGTCTCTCACTAATGCCACTAATCATCATGTGACTAACAGATAAGATTTGCCCAATCTTTTAATATCTTTATTTATCACATTCCTAATTAATTATCTGACATTTATCAAGACCACATAATTGGGAAATTCAGAATTTAATATAATTGAAATTAAATAATTAATTTCGACACTTAACATTAATTTCCAACATATTATTCAAAACATAAGAGGGGAAACAAAGAGTATCAGAGAAGAAAACATCTTTTCTTATCTACCAGAGGCAAATACTAATATACAAGCATGGAACATCACATATCATCTACTTTAAAGTTAGTATACAACTGCAAACTTATTTTCAAGGTAGTAAACTAAACGACATACCTCACAATAGCAAAGAGGATTTTTAAAACTATTACCGGTTCAAATCGCTCTAAATGTTCATAAATGAAAACCAGGTCCATGATGAATAAACAAGACCAGTTAGGGTCGAGGCATTAAAAATACTATGTAGTAAAAAGTATGGTTGTTTAGAAAAGGCATTAGGAAATCTATTTGCAGGACACGCTGAAACATAATATTACTAAATAAAAAACACTATATAGTAAAAAGTATATTGGTTAAAAAAACACTTATACAAACCCATATCCTCATTAATCACCTGTTATTTATTTGATTTATCATTAATATGATGTAATGTAAAAGATATTTGAATTAGAGAGATTTGGAATTAAACTAAGAAAACTATATAAACAGATTATATAAAAGCAAAGAATCGGAGGCCTAATCATAAAAGTCAAAACACTTGAACAAATCTTAATGTTCAAGTATCACAACTATAAAGAGTACTTACAATAATCTTTTAACTTCATAGAAAATAACATATAAATATATGTATTATAATGATTTGAAAAATAAAACATCATTACAAAATGATAGTAATGTAAGTTCATACAAAAGTAGATAGTTGTCATTACATTCTACAAAAATTTTCTACGATTTTTTATTTTTCGAAAACGATTCACGATCACATCATTGGAAATTACATCAAAAACATCATTTTCAATGTATGTTATGCAAGTATCACTCAACCAAGCACCCCTTAACGAATATAACAACATTTATATAAAAAATATGCATCTAACAATGAATATTTGCTACATAAAATTTCAATAAACCCTAACAAACCCTAAGAATGAATATTTACTAAAAGAAGGGGGAAAAGTAAGAGGAATGATAAATATATAAACCCTAGATAAAACGAAGAGAGGCTGATGAACATACCTTGATTTGGTGCAGAGATTTAAACTTAACTCCACAAAATAGTAAGAGGAAGAGAGAATAGAATGAGAAGAAGAGGAAATAGAAAATGGGTATAAAATTTGGGGATATTGAAAGAAAGAGGGGTTTTTACTATAAAAGAAAGAGGGGTTTATTGTCACTTTTTTTTACTTTAATGCCCTTCCTAAGATGTACATATAAAAAAAAATCAAAATTACCTGGCCTGGGCCCGTGCCCAGGTCAATTGCAGTGTGGTGCCGTCACTGCTTGTGGTTGCCAAACAACATAGTATGGATCAATCTCGGAAGTTTACATATATCTATTATTTGGAGGGAATATGTTTGTACCATCTACAAGTATTTTTATCTTTAAGATTAGGACCCACAAAGCATAGTTGGTGCAATCTAGTTTCATGGACATGAATCCGGAGAGGGTGGGTAGCAAGACATGAGTTATTGAGCTGGAACTTTCGATGATTAAAATAATAAAAAAGAAAAAGAAAAAGAAAAAGAGGAGTCTGAATTTCAAGGCTGTAATACCATGAACTTCATAAAATGAAAATGTACACACTAAAATTTAATTAATATTTCATAAAACAATAGATATATATATATAATTATGAAATGTATTAAAGTAAAAATAAGAAATATGACCGAAAACCTACAAAAGCCAACTAAATTTCATACATATGGTATTATTTAATCACTAACAAAGTCCTACTATGGCTTTAGCAATTAATAAATGAAATGCCCACGATGAGATTAACAATAAAATAACAAAATTAAAAATCGCTTGTAATCTAATGGATTATGACAAATGAAAAAATAGTAAATGAAATAAAACAGTGAAGCCTAATTAAAAAAATCTTTAACATAAATATGTTATGTTATATAAAATTATTTGTTTATTTATATATTCATACTTCGGGATCAATTTGGGCTTGGCAAGGTTTGGCTCAAGCTCAACCCGAAATTCATTTAGGCTTGAAATTTTAGCTCAAGCTCGGCTTGGCTTGGTTAAAACTCAAATAAAGCTCGATCCGAAAACGGCGGACCAAACGATCGGACTTCGGACATGCCCAACTCAAATTTACACGCCTACTATGAAATGATATAGTTAAGAGACAAATTATATTATGTTTTCAAAACCCATAAAACTCCTTGAGTTGTTTCACTATATTTATAGAATATAGATACAACAACATTCCTTTAAATATCGAGATTATTAAACAGAAGATAAAGCCTAACTTTTTAGATACAACAAACTGTAAGATATGCCTTTATGCTCTGCTTTATCCCCCATCTGAATTAGTTGATAATGATGACTGTAACTAACCAGCAGTCAAAACATTACAAAGATGTTCCATAGTCATGAACATGCCAAGTTAGCACCTTTTTTTGAATGAATATTTATCAACCAATAAAATGTGTAAAAGGACCCAGAATTTGGTTCAAAGTCGTGACCAAATTGACTCGGTTTCACCGTCGACCGTTTTGATACCGAGACCTGAACCCAAGAAATGCCCAAAAACCAAGTAACTCGAGCTGACTCGACGAGATATCGATCAACTCGATCTGACTCAAACCAACTCGGGGTGATATCAGTCGAGTTGAAATGGTTTTGAACGAGTCGAACAAATTCTGTAAGAAGCAAACAAAAAAATTTACGTAAGGCAGAGATTTCCCATATATACCTTTTATTTCCTAAACCATCAGAAATTAGGGCTTGTTCATGGATCTGGAATGTGCCAGACATTACTAATACTTAAGCATCAGACATCAATGAAAACCCTTAATGGAACTATATCTAATGTTGCTAGAATCCTATATGTTGTCTTTGAAGTTTGAACGATAAAATGTTGTTCTGAAGTACTCTGATGTACAATCCCTACTCATTTTTTTCTTCAACTTGGAAGTGGGACGAATCCTATCGAGTCTAAAAGCTACATACCAGAGTCCAACAATTTTATTTAAAAACTACATGTGGAATCTAATTGTTTTACACTAGTAAGTAACCCGTGCGATGCGTCGACGCTCTAGTTAAGAATTATAAAAAGCAGTGTCTGCTCTGTCACTCGTGGAATAATGTTCTCCATTATATTTAATAAGAAGTATAACTAAATGATTAAACAATCAAACCATCACTTTGAAAAAATAAAATATACATTAGCATTGTGAAATAATCCTACATACAATAAATTTTCATTTTGTCACGACCACCATGTATAGTAAAATGAGTAGTTTCAACACTTGAAAACATTGTATGTTGAATAAGTCATTTGGGCAAGTTATTCAAACCCCATTAGATAGTAAAAACCCTAATTGCAAATCACATCCAGGTTGATCATATTTTGGGACACTGGTGTTGAAGCCAAGCATAAAACGGATCAGACCCCAACTTATAATTTTTTGACCGGAGCAGTGTAAGAATGTGGTTCCTCAATACTAATGAACTAAGAAATGACGTCATTTCAAATTTACATTATGATTAACCATATTGGCACCACCATTTCAAATGCGATACATGAGAACCATTTTCACGGAACTTCAACAACAGTCATTAACATCTCAAACAATTAAAATTATTTTAGCTCATTTGATTAATAATTTTTAATAAATAAACTTGGACCAAAGTGCAATGAGGGAATAGGGAAACAAACTCACCATTTGATCTGGCTGAGGGTATCAAGGGAGTTGAAATAATAATGAATGAGTGACAAACTAATCTATAACAATTAAAACCATTTTAGCTCACTCCAATTGATTATCTTTAAAAACAATTAAGAAATAAATAAATAAGATAGGGATAGAGTTACGATAATAGAGCCGGGAAGCAACCATATCATTTTATCCAACCAAGTATATGCAGTGGGTTGAAATAAGCAAGGATTGATGGATCACGTTCGTAAAATATAAACTTTCACTCCTTTAACATCATACTATCAAATCCGATTAAATTATTAAAATCAATCAAGTGTTCGATTATGTGGACCATTTATAAATTTGAGATTAACAGTGTGCTACCTCCAAAACTCTATTATTCTAAAATTCAGTCCCAGAAATAAAAGTGAGATTAGCCAGAAGATAGAAGAGCATTAACATCATCTTATAATAAAAGATAAGATGGACACGAAGCCAAATGATTGTTTGAGATGTAGTTTTCCTTGTGAGTTTAATCGACAAATAAATTGCTTACAGAATATTTAATGTGGATTGGTAAATTCCCCAAAATAAGCTCTCCCGGAAAGAGCCTCATCATGAAATAAGCATTGTCTTCAAGACTTCCTTTAAATGTGATGTTCCCTACTCCATTATAACATGCTTCCTTAAAACTACCATTTGCAAATATATATTCAATCGAAGGAATAATGGTAGTTTTTATCTAATAAAAATGTAGCAAAAAAATACTGCAATAAGAAGAATTTTGTGAACAATACTATAGATGTGATGATGCACCAGCCTGATTAGATGTAAAAGCATGAAGTATATAAGTTGTCTCATACTGTTCATAGAGGTGAAAATAGTCATTTCAAATCAGCAGTACCAAGAGACCCTACATTAATGAGAAGAAATAATGAACCATGTAGTTGCCAAACCCAATTGGTAGTTCACTGATAGAAAGGTTTCATGGGTGGACTATCTGTACAATTAAGGTATAAAGAAAATTATATTATTAATCCTAAGCAAGATCAGAGATGTCCTTTCCTGAAAGGATCTTCAGAGGAAGAATATCTAACGTTCCGTCAGGTTATGCACATTTTTTACATTAGGTAGTGTGGGGTGTTTTAAAACTTCTGACATTTTATGTTGAGGATATTATTTTATAGTTCTAAACTGGGTTTTGTGAATTGACAAAAACTCATTTCATTTCTTTCATGGCTATGGTCGGAACACGTTAAGCATGCACCAACACGCCATGACTTTGTGTTTGATTTCGTGTCTTGTCTATTAACCAACTCAACACATACCAAACTGCCTAGAGTCCATACACCCACAATATCGGAAGACTAATTCATCTCCACACCTCCACTCATGCAAGCAGGTAGCCTTGTATATACTTGATTATTATAACAAAGAAATACATGAACAAAAAATATAAAAGAACTGTTCGAATTGTTCTGCTTACTTTTTACCAGTGACTCGATATAGGATTATATTGCAATCTGTCATCCCTGCACCATATATAAGCTGGAGATAGCTTTATAGATTCCATCGTATGCAACGTTTGGAGGGGATAAGGCATATGTAAGGTCTGCTTTGGAAGAGATGTTTGGAGGGGACAAGGAAGACGTAAGGTCTGCTTTGAGGGGATTGCATAAGGGAGATGTAGCGACTGATGCAAGTGTACTAAATAAAAGTTAAATGAAATTCATACATTGAACTTTGTAGGGCCTGAATTTACTATACCAAATGCCCGTTGTAAATTGTGTATCATTAATGTGAATTTATACCTCTAATACTATAGTATTAGAGGTATAATATAAACTAAGTATAAACCCGCGCGATGCGCGGACTAATTATTTTTCACATTGATTTATAACATAATGAAGAACAGCATGTATAATTCTTGAAGTTTGTAGTATCTTTGTAGTCCATTAGGAATTTATTTTTATTAGATTCTATTATATATATACTTTTATTTATTTATTTATTTTAGTTTTATTTTATTAGGATTATATTTTTGTAAGTTTAATAGAGTTTTATTTTATTTTAGTTTGAGGTGTTAGTTTTTTTTAGTTTTATTAGATTTTAATTTTTTATTTTATTTAGTTTTCTTTTATTTTTTTAGTAGGTGTCATTTTTTAGGGGTACGAATTAAACACACACACACACACATAACAACCCTAAACCAACCTATACCCAAACACACCCCTAAACTACTATTCATCATCATCCACCCACACCCACACCCGATTCTCTCACCTCCATTACCAAAAACCCATTTCCCCATCTTCTCCACACAACACACTCTCTCTCTCACCTCCATTAACCCACCTGCCTTCAATCGGACCTAGACCCGCGAACCACCTGCTCCGGCCACTGCCCTTGCTCCGATTGTGACTCCTCCTCGAACCGCCCCAGCCTCCGGCGGAAATTCTTACCTCGCACCTCCACCTCCGGCGTTAACCCGTGTCCGGCCCCGTCCTGCTCAACCCGAAATCCCGATCCACTAACCCCAGAACCAGAACCCAACCGGGTTCAATCTAAACCCGACGGACCCGGCGACGATGCCCTCGCACAAACCCGGTTCCAAACCCGAACGCTCCAACCCGTTTTCCCAAGTCGACCCAGCAGAAATTCAAACCTGAGACCTGTCCGAATCCAGACCAACACACTAATCTCTCTACACCATCACACACCTAACCAATTTCTCACCCATCTTCTTCCTTACACCCACCATCTCTCTCATCAAACCTCCATTACTATACCTATCTCCAACATCCATAGCCAACAACCCTCAACATCTCTCTACCCCCACCTGCCTCGCCGACCTCCTGACCACCGCCGACCGGTCTGAAACCCCTGACCGCTGTTGCCACCACCTGTCCGTCGCCGGCCTACCCCTTTCCGGCGACCACATCGCAAACCCAGCAGCAGTTTTCAGACCTTGAATAAAATAGATACCTTGATCTAACTTTTCAAGCCTTGCAAATGGGAGATATAAAGAGATGAAATAAGGGTCTACATTCAACGACCTTGGATTAGATACAAAACCTTGCAAAGGGTCTACATTCAACTCCTCGAGAAACTAAAAACAAATATTGAATGCATCTACGAAAAAAAGAAAGTAATGGATTTATAGTCCCACGACTCTACGGTGAACTTTAGTAAAAGATAAAGATAGTAAAGTGATGTGCCACGTGGATAGGCTAATTGTAAAGCATAATAAATGCATTGTTTTGCATTTTAGAGTATATAGAGATATAACTTTTAAGTTTTTTAGTTTTGGGTTATTTTGAGTTTTTCTTTTGTTTTTGTGACCAGTTTTGCAATACACCCTCATTTTAAAAAAAAATGCAATACATCCCCATTCTCTAATCTTTCCATCGAAACCGTTAATACTCTTTGCATTTTGTGTTTTCATCCCACTTTTATTACCAGTTTTGCGAAATTACCCCATTTAAAAAAAATGGGAAGAAGTTCAAAAAATAAAATAAAAAATGAAAAAAATTGGGAAGAACTACTAAATTATTTTTTTGAACAATTAAAAAATCATTAAAACCATTTCTTTTTTCTTTTTTTTTAAACAGTTTCTTATAAAAAAAAAGGTTTTTTTTTAACAAAAAATTGTTGTTTTCTTTACAGAAGACTCTATTTTCTTTTCAGAAAAATCTTTTCTTTAGCACAAATTTGTTTTTTAATAAAAAAAGACTAATAATGTAGAGTTGTTTGCAATAAAACCAATTTTTTTATATAAAAACATTTTTTCGAGGAAAACATCTTTTCATAAAAAAAATAGTTTTTTATATGGACAAAACAATATTTTTTAACAAAAAGGTTTAAAAATAGTTTTTATTTAAAAAAATAGCTTTTAATTAGTTTTATTATAAAAAATTTCTTTTGTCTATATAAAATACTGTTTTTAAAATCTAAAAAAAATGTAATGATTTAACGACTTTTTAATTGTTAAAAGATATTTTAATTGGGGTAAACAAATAAAAATATTTTTTAAACAATTAAATAATCGTTAAAACCATTACATTTTTTATTAGATTTTAAAAACAGTTTTTTATATAGACAAAACATAATTTTTTAAAAATTGACCCCCATTTAAAAAAAATGTTTTCCATAATTGACCCCCATTTAAAAGTTGAGCCCCAGTTTTTGAAGAATTTTTTAAAAATTATGTAGACAGTTTTTTACATAATTTTTCGCATAAAACAATTTAAAAGATATTTTCTTAAATAAAAAAATGTTTTATACCTTTTATTGAAAAATTCTCTTTTGTCCATATAAAAAACTTTTTTTTTATAAAGAGTTATTTTCCTTGGAAAACTGTAAAAATGTTTTTATTTTAAACAACTTTACATTATTAGACTTTTTTATTAAAAAATAAATTTGAGCTAAAGAATAGATTTTTCTATAAAGAAAAAACAATTTTTTGTTGAAAAAAACTTTTTTTATAAGAAACTGTGTTTAAAAATTAAAGAAAAATGAAATGATTTTAATGATTTTTTAATTGTTTAAAAAATATTTTAATAGTTTTTCCCAGTTAATGATGTTTTTCCCAAATTTTATTTATTTTTTCCATTTTTTAAATGGGGGTATTTCGCAAAATAGGTCATAAAAGTTAGGGGAAAACACAAAATGCAAATAGTACTATTGGTTTGGATGGAAAGTTAACAGAATGAGGGTGTGTTGCAATTTTTTTAAAAAATGGGGGTGTATTGCAAAACTGGTCACAAAAGCGGGGGAAGAACTCAAAATAACCATTTAATTTATAAAGTTCAATATCACAAATCTGATAACAATATTGATTTTATTTATATTCAAACTGATCATAATTACACTAAAAAAAAATGGAGAAGTGACTAATTTTAAACTTGTGTTTTACATTTATGTTTAAAAGTGCATTTATGAAAAACTCGTACCAACTTTGAAAAAAAAAAGGCATTATTTTTTTAAAAAACTATACGAATATTTACCAAAGTTATTTTAAATAATGACATTATTTTTTCAAAAGCATTAACATTTATTTTTAATGAAATTATTAATAAATTGATACTAAATTTTAAAGGGGGCTTGACAAATAAGTCATGTTTACATAAGACATTTCCTAATTGATCATATCACATGTTTTTCCCGATAGGTCCTATTTGTGCATGTAGTGAATACTCACTAGATGTTTACAAATACGACCTATTGGAAGAAAAATCTTTTTGCATGGTATCTGATGAAGCAAAAAAATTTATGTTAGAAGTTATTGAACTACATACTTAGTAAAGAGGGATAATTGGTAAAAAAACTTTTTTAAAATTATCAAAAATTGGTGATTTTAGAAAAAAAATTGTTACCAATTTATAAAAATGCTACGAATTTATGAAAAAATGCTAATCAAAGTTAAAAAATTTTGAAAAAAAAATGAAATAGTTTTGGATAACAAAAAAAAAAGAATATTAACAGTTATAAAGCACTACTAATGTTTGAAGTAATGTTTAAAAATGGTCCCAACTCACTCAACTTATGTTTTGTACAAAATTCCTAAAACTTGTGAACAAATAATGTTTTATACATATACTGCTCAAATAATGTTTAGTAATTCTAAAAATTCCTAAAAATAACGTTTTTACAAAATTCCTAAAACGTATGTTAAAATAATGTTTTGTACTAATAATATTTAGTAAATATAAAAAATCCAAAAAATAATGCTTTTTACATAACTCCTAAAACTAATGTTCAAATCATTTTTCAAATAGTTTTTAGCAATTCGAAAAATTCCTAAAATAAATGTCTTGTTCAATATTCATAAATCTTATGTACAAATAATGTTTAGGATGCTAAAAAAATAATGTTGTTTTGCAGAATGGCTATAATAATGTTTAGTACGGGTAATAGGAAATTTATGAAACAAATGGTTGTTATTTTTTTTTATCAAGTTCTATGTGTCATTAAACTGTTTTTCAATATTAATAATCATTTATTATGGAATATTGAATGTGACAATTCGTCGCACTTCAGTATAACCAATTATACAATGCAATGCATATTAAAGGATGACTTTGAACGTATCTAATTAATCCACATTGTTAATTCTATTTTTTTCTATATTTGTTTCGAAATTTTTTGCACTCTCTAAATAGTATATCTTTGTGTATTGCCCGATACTAGGACCGAGTTGAAAATCAGGTGTCTGATACGAAAAAAGTGGGCAACCTGATCGGCTACAACTCAACACAAAGCAACTAATTCAATAGCAAGCCCACTTTCTACAAAAGAATTTGACAAGAAGATGCGCGGCTAGCCAGCATTGTGACGACAAAAGTATTAGACATCCCCCCATGCTAGGTTCCCTGCGGTCCAAACCGGGTGCCTTGGGACCTATACCAATACTTTGAAACATGACACAGAAGATGCATGCCCTTTAAACATAATTAGCATGACAATATCAAGAATTAAATATAAATAAGAAAATATAGGCACTCGGTGGTAACCAACAGTTGAAAAATATAAGCTTGCTCAATAAAAATATATACGTAAACTATTTAAAATTGTTATAATCATGAACATGATACGAAACTAAACAAATTTGACCAAAAATTTACACTCTTTTGTGTTTATGTAAGGCCTTAGGACATGAAGACGTGTTGTGTCACGTTCTTGTCAAAATTATGGGTCGTGTTATTCGTACTTTTATGTACACTTGTGTTCCATTGGGTATCTACTTGTATTGGTTGTGTTGTGTTCTAAATGGGTCGTTAGCATGCCAAGTAAAAAAACACGATTTTTCAACGTGTTCATCTCTAAATGTACGCCAAAATACGACCTTAAAACACAAATTTCGACCCCTAAAACCTAATTTACACACGAAACTTTCCACTTTCTAAAATAAGTAATCAAAAAATCAATTAATTGAACAGTTATAAATTTCTTAGTAAAAACATTTTATTAACTAAGCAACTTAACAGGGAAAAAGATCAATAACTTGCCATATTACCTTAAAGAGATATGCAAACTGGAGAGTCAAAAGACAACCAACTAATTTTTTTTTTTAGTTTTAGAATAAAACCCAAAATCAATCAAGCCTAAAACATTACAAAAAAACAAAGTTGGAGTTTCAAATTGAACAAAAAGAGGACATGGGGATTCAAAATCTTAGTCTCGTCCCCATATCGGACGCTCGATTTTCAACAAGGTCACTGTTGATACCAAAATTAGTCCGCTGACGTGGATCAATTATGTGGAGATACGTGTCACTCTACATGGCACCTACAAATATTTTTGAACAATACCCTGACTTCGAGGAACTCAACCTCCCTGAACAACTATAACGCTCCGAGCAAAAGGTATACTCCGAGCAACTCGTACATACCAAGCTACTTAGGCGGTCCGAGATGCACCTCGATCAGAGCATTTATTACCAGACAATTAATAGGATTAAATGGGCATTAAATGCTGATTATTATCATATAGATGTATACGCCTATTGGATAACTATGTATTACCCTTTCACATGTACAGCCTTAGGGCAAGAAATACATTGTATCATCCTCATTGTAAGGGGACTCGAAATTTCTTAGTAAACCAGTTATTGAGAATTCCCAAACAGTCAGCAATAACAAAAACAGTGGACGTAGGCCATTCTTATAAGGCTGAACCACTTTAAAAATCTCTTGTCTTATTTATTTTTATCTGTGATTGATTAATTAGAAATAATCTAATTTTTTACATCAACAGATTGGCGCCGTCTGTGGGAAACGACTGAAATTCTCGTTTTTCACCAAAATAATTTATCACCAATGGCTGATAATCCTGAATCCAGTAATCGAAACGCTGGAAACACCTCGAATCCATCCGCTCCTCCAAATGTCCAAGATCTAGCTGGAATTATGGCCAATTTGGCTCAAGGCCAAACGGCTATACAAGAGACTATGCGACAACTCATGCAAACTATCCAAGGTGGAGCGCCGACCTATTCAGGACAACGAAGTGTTCAAAGAAATACCTGTTTAGTTTCTTCACGTATTAGGCAAAGCGATTCATATTGTACTGAGAAATCTGATGATTTTTCTTATTAACCGGGTCGAACTTCGTCAGTACGAGCCACAGATACTGAACAACACATCACTCTCTCTCCAAAAAGGACTAGTGCATTGGAAAGATTAAGTAGGATCTCTCCTTTTGATCGATTGGGCCCTAAGAAGAATAAAAATCTTCCTAAGGCTGTGTCGAGAAAGTTTCGACGACCATCTGATCTAAGAGAGGGTTCTGGCCAATCGCAACCAGTTGCTTAACAAGATAGAGCCCAGGAAGCGACTTCAACACGATCAATTGCTCGAACCAGTAGGCCCGAGGAGGGAAAGGATGCATGGAAAGGCTCTATTCAAAGGTTGGAGGATAGACTAGGGGAAATGGCTAAGGCCAAGAATCCTCTACAAAGAACTCTTGTCCAAGGGACGCCTTTTATACAGGAAATTATGGATTTTCCCACACCATCGAAGTTCAAAGAACCTTTTGTAACCCCTAAATATGATGGAAAAACTGACCCTGTCCTTCATATAGAACACTACCAAGTTGTTGCCGATATCTATGCCGTGCCAGACGAGATGAGATGCAGGGCATTTTCGGGAACTCTTACCGGATCTGCACAGATATGGTACAATAATCTTCCTCGGGGGAAGATTTCAACTTTCTTTCAACTGGCCGAGCTCTTCATTGGAAATTTCTATTTTGGAGCAAAACCAGTTAAAAGAGTGGCGCATTTGTTAAGTGTTAGACAAAAAATAGGTGAGAGTACCAGGGATTACATAACTCATTTCAATAACGAGAAGCTCGAAGTTATTGATTACGAAGAAAAAATAACAATTACTACTTTGATGAGTGGACTGTTGCCCAATAAATTGTACTATACTTTGGCCAAAGATCCACCCAGAACCATGTCGGAACTAATGGCAAAAGTGGCCAAGATCATGAATGCCGAAGAGGCTATGGCTGCGAAGAAGAAAATGGACACCAAAGAGACCAAGGTGGAGGTTGATAAGGCTAAGAAGAAAGAACATAAGAACAATGGTGGTGACGAGCAGTAAAAAACAAAGCCATCATGGGAAGTATTGAAGAAATTTGAAAATTATACTCCTTTAAAAGTAGTCATAAACCATATCCTGGAGGAAATCAAGAACAGCGAGGAACTAAACTGGCCTGAGAAAATGAAGTCAAATCCTGACAAGAGGAATAAGGCCAAATATTGCGAGTTCCATAAAGACCATGGTCACACGACCAAAAATTGAATAGCTCTCCAGAATGAAATCAAAGCACTCATCAGACGAGGAAAGCTGGCCAAGTATGTTGATCGAAGAAATGAAAGAAAAAGCAATGATCGAACGAGACAGATGTCAAGATCTCCTCGTCGAACAGAAGAAAATAAGAAAAGAGATCATGAAGACGATCCAGAAGGCGACCCCGATCTACCCAAAAGACCAAGACATCCAGAGCGTGAGGTATTTTCAATTCGTTTTGGATCATTTGATTGTAATGTTATTACAGGTGGAGATGCAGGAGGTGGAGACCTTACTGCATAGAGGAAAGCTTACCTCAATGAGGCTCAAGCTTGTTCATACATTCAACGAATAAATCTAGCGAAAGATGATCGACCGAGGAAGGTGAAAAAAGAAAAACTGGTCATCGGTTTCTCCAAGAACGACCTCGCAGGTGTATTATATCCTCATGACGATCCACTGGTAATCAAAATGAGGATGAAGGAAGTAATAATCTCAAGAGTACTAGTGGATAATGGTATCTCGGTGGATATCATGTTCTACTCATTCTTCGATAGTTTGAATCTAAAGTTTTCTCAATTGGAACCTTATCACAGGCCCCTCCTCGGGTTTGCTGGCGAGAAAGTCTTTCCACTAGGGACAATCAAGCTGGATATGTTCATCGGTACATGGCTTGCTTGTCGAACATAAAGATTACGTTTCTTTGTGATGGATAAGAATGTCCAGTCAGCTTACAATATCATCATGGGAAGGGTAGGATTGAAGAAGTTTGAAGTAGTCCCATCTACCGTACATCAATGCCTAAAATTTCCAACCAATTTTGGAGTGGGAGTTATAAAGGGTGACCAAAAAGTAGCTAGGGAATGTTACTACTCATCTGTCGAGCAAGAAGAACTGGAGGAATCTAGGAAAAAGACTACTACCTACCAAGTGGATGAAGGTGCAGAGATTGAAACATTGAATCCTAGAGACGAGTCGCAGCTCGTGAAAGGACAGGTGGTGGAAGCTACTGAAAATATCACTCTGGACGATGAACACCCGGAATGAACAACTCAAATAGGTTCGTCGTTAGATGTCTCGCTAAAACAGGAATTGATAGTTTTCCTAAAAAGCAGAAAATAAACTTTTGCTTGGAGTCATGAGGATATGCCAGGAATAGACCCAAATTTCTTATGTCACGAGCTCAATGTGAATAAGGAGATCAAGCCAGTGAAGCAGAGAAGAAGAGTGTTCAGCCTCGAGAAGAACCAAGCTATACAAGAGGAGGTCGAGAAGCTCCAAAAAGTTTTCTTTTTTGACGATGTCAAATATCCAGACTGGTTGGCAAATGTAGTAATGGTGAAGAAGAAAAACAACAAGTGGAGGATGTGTGTAGACTTTACCGACCTTAACAAGGCATGCCCAAAGGATCATTTACCTTTGTCCCGAATTGATCAATTAGTGGATGCTACCTTTGGGCACGATTTGTTGAGCTTCATGGATGCTTATTCTGGTTGCAACCAGATTAAAATGAAACCTAAAGACAGGGAGAGTACCTCTTTCATTACCCCTAGGGGAACTTATTGTTATAATGTTATGCCTTTTGGTTTGAAAAATGCATGTGCAACATATCAGCGGCTGATGAACAAGGTATTTACAGAACAAATCAGTTGTAATATGGAAGTTTATGTTGATGATATGCTGACGAAAAGCAAGAGAGTTGCTGACCATCTAATTGACTTAGGTCAGACCTTTTATCAACTAGATAAATATCAAATGAAGTTGAATCCCACCAAGTGCATATTCGGAGTACGAGAAGGCATGTTCCTCTGGTATATTGTCAACCAACGAGGTATTGAAGCAAACCCTGAAAAGATCAAGGCTCTATTGGGACTGCGATCTCCAACGACGAAGAAGGAAGTCCAAAGTCTCACAGGGTGAGTTGCAGCACTTAACAGATTTGTATCACGAGCAACTGATAGATGCCTCCAATTCTTCAAAACACTCCGAAAAACGTTTGAATGGAATGAGGAATGCGATAAGGCCTTTCAAGAGTTGAAGAAATACCTGGGAGCGCCTCCAATATTGTCCAGGCCAGTGATGGGAGAAAGATTGTATTTATATTTGGCAGTGTCAGGGAACACAGTTAGCTCGGCATTGATAAGAGTGGAGGATGGAGTGCAAAAACAATCTATTACACTAGAAAGGCCTTCCGAGGAGCAGAGATCAGATACCCAAGACTGGAAAAGTTAGCACTAGCATTGATCGAGGCGAGTAGGAGAATGAGGTCGTATTTCTAAGCTCATACCATAGTTGTGTATACTGATATGCCATTGAGGCAAGCTCTTCATAAACTAAAAAAATCAGTGAGATTGATGTAGTGGGCAGTGGAACTTGGTGAATATGACATAGTTTATGAGACTAGATCGTTGCTAAAAGGGCAAGCAGTAGCAGATTTGATAGCAGAGTTCACCTATCCTGATACCGCCGAGGAGAAAAAGTTGCACACCGACCAACCTGTGAATGTTACAGGATCATCAAATTTAAACCCCGATCAACTTAAGGTGGCCGGCGAGTAAGAGAAGATGGTCGACGAGCAGCAAGAAGTGCTAGATGAGGATAAAAAGAAGCAGCAATTATTCCACCGAGGAACTCTGTCCGATCAGAAATTTGATAACGAGGTACCTATATGGAATCTATATGTAGATGGATCTTCGTGTACTGCAGGTTGTGGAGCACAGATTATTTTGAACATCCCAGACGAGGTCGATATGGAATATGCTTTGTGCTTCCAATTCAAGGACTCTAATAATGAGGCTGAGTATGAAGCTATGATTGCAGGTCTTAGTTTAGAAAAAACTATGGGGGCAGAGCAGGTCGTCATATTCAGTAATTCACAACTAATCGTGAATCAAATATTGGGGGTATACGCAGGGAAAGGAGAATTAATGATCAAGTATCATAAAAAAGCAATGGATATTTTATCAAGTCTGATGGCAGTGCAGATAATTAGAATACCAAGATTTGAGAATGCAAGAGCAGATGCCTTAGCTCGGTTAGCCTCAGCAACACGCACCGAGCTACGAAGAATAATCCCAATAGAAATCTTGGCTAGTCGGAGCATAGATGAAGACCTGATGACGAACTTTATTACCCTTGATTTAGGACCATCTTGGATGGATCCCATCAAGGCATATATTGAAGAAGGGGTTTTGCCAACTGATAAATTCGAAGCCAAGAAACTAAAATTTAAAGTTGCTCGTTATGTACTGACCAATGGCATTTTATATAGACGAGGAATCATAGAAGGTTTGCAGAGCTGTGTCCATCCCTCCGAGGTGAAAGATTTGATTGAAGAGGTACATGAAGGGTCTTGTGGAGCCCATGTTGCTGGTCGGATACTTTTACAAAAAATAATGACACAAGGATACTATTGGCCAACGATAAGGACTGATTGCATAGCCTATGCCAAAAAATGTGACAAATGTCAACGCTTCTCTTCTATCAGAAGAACTCCCCAAGCATTATTGACACCCATTACTTCCCCTTGGCCATTCGCCATATGGGGAATTGACTTGGTCGGGCCACTTCCAACGACTAGAGGAAGATTTAAATATCTCGTCGTCGCAGTGGATTACTTTACTAAGTGGGTGGAAGACGAGCCTCTTGTCGACATGACGTACGAAAAGGTGTACCAATTTATTTGGAAAAATATCATCTGTAGATATGATCTTCCCCATGCATTCATCACCGACCATGGAACATAATTTGACAACGAGGAGTTCGCTGCATATTGTCATCAGTCGAACATATTAAAAACCCACTCTGCACCCGACCATCCCCAGAGCAATGGGCAAACTGAAGTGACGAACAGAACGTTGTTGAATGGTTTGAAGAAAAGATTAAATGATGCAAAGGCAAATTGGATCAACGAGCTACATTCTGTACTGTGGGCTTATCAACTACTCCCCGAGCAGCAACTGGAGAATCTCTATATATGTTGGCATTTGGAAGTGAGGCTGTTATACCTGCCGAGCTGGGCCTCCCAAAACATAGAGTGCTGCATTTCAATTCCCCTGTCAGCGACTTGATGAGAAGGTTAGACTTGGACATGCTTGAAGAAGTTAGAGAAGAAGCAGCAATTAGGAATGCTGCATACCAACAACGGACAGCTCTGTTCTACAACAAAAGAGTAAAGAAATGTGATCTGAAAGCAGGGGACTATGTGCTAAAGAAAGTAATTCAAAAGAACAATAAACCGGAAGCTAACTAGCATGGGCCCTACAGAGTAACAGAGGTTGTTAGACCAGGGACATATAGGATTGAAACTTTTGAAGGGGAGGAGTTTAAGAATGCATGGAACACAGAGCATCTTCGCAAATATTATCAGTAGTGGGGGATTCCTATGTAATGCAGTTTTCTTCAATATAAATAAAAGTTGTGGATGTTTTGCCCAATTCTCTCCTTTTGTTGAAAATTTTTCGGAGTACTAGTGCTACACACTACGCATCAAGCCCAGAAATACCAACTACGGTTGGTTAAAAAGAAAATCCACCAACTAAGGTTGGTCGGGAATAAAAAATTTCCCAGAAATATCAACTAAGGTTGGTTGGAAAGAAAATCCACCAACTAAGGTTGGTCGGGAATAAAAAATTTCCCATAAATATCAACTACGGCTGGTTGGGAAGAAAATCCACCAACTAAGGTTGGTCGGGAATAAAAAATTTTCCAGAAATATCAAATACGGTTGGTTGGGAAGAAAATCCACCAACTAAGGTTGGTTGGTAATAAAAAATTTCCCAGAAATATCAACTACGGATGGTTGGGAAGAAGAAAATCCACCAACTAAGGTTGGTCGGGAATAAAATTTTTTCCCAAAAATACCGACTACGGTTGGTTGGGAAGAAAATCCACCAACTAAGGTTGGTCGGGAATAAAAATTTCCCAGAAATATCAACTACGGTTGGTTGGGAAGAAGAAAATCCACCAGCTAAGGCTGGTCGGAAATAATAAAATCTACCAACTAAGGTTGGTCGGGAACAAAAACCACTAATTTCGGTTAGTCGGAAACAGTTGGTTAAACAAATGAAAGTCATTTCAAGGCTTAAAATTAAAAAGTGGTAAATTTCTTGATACTTATGGAATTTTAAACTACCAATATAGTTGGTCAAAAAAACGAAATATCACCAACTTTGGTTGGTCGTCAGATGATTATCATCAATTCAGGATAGTCTACAATAAGTTTTCACCAACTTTAGTTGGTCGGCAATTTAAAATAACACAAAATATTTCTATCTTTTTAATAGATATACATGCACATTCATTAGTAAATAAAAAGAAATGTTTTACAGAATATTTCCAAGACAATGACAATCGAAATTGCAAGTAAAACTAGAAGTTTTTCATTAAATCCAGAGCACAATACATCGAGAATGAAATACATAAAAAAATTTTACATCAAGATTCCTATTCTATTGGTTTCTTCCCCTCTGCCTTTGAAACAGGTTCTTCGCCAGCAGGAGGATCGTCTAAAGCATAGGGGGAATTTATGAAATTAATATCTTTGAGCATCCTGATGTTCATCACAGATGGCCGATCAAGAAGGTGCTCCGGGCGAGATATCTCGAAGTTGGAATGAAGGCTATAGTCTCCGAGATACTTTGAAATCAGATATTGAGGAATGACCCTAGCAGGAATCCAGCTCATATCCAGTTTGAAAGGTGGCACCGACAACTCGAGAAACCCAGAGTCATAGTAATCCCATAAATAGTGACCCTGTTCCAACTGCAGCACACCCAAGGCATTCAGCCATCCTTGCTTGTAACCCTCATTATTTGCATTTTGGATCCGATCATCTAAATGGTAAAGAGATTCATTATAACCAGCCATCCAGAACTCTCTGGGCTGCTTGTGGAACTGATAGGTTAACCTCTCCAGTTGCTCGAGGAGGTTCTTTGTCAAAAGTTCTTTACTCTCTAAGGCAGACTTCTGTGCAGAGAGCTGCTCGTCCAGATTCAGAATCTTCTTGGACATCTCAGCTAATGCTTGATTCTTTGCCACCAACTGTAATGCTTGATTCTCCAAGGCTACCTGCGTTCTAGCTTCTTCAATAGTAACTCGAGCAGCCCTTTCTCGTCCCCGAGAAGCTCTTGCTCGTCCGCGAGCAGAGGTAGAAGGACCATCTCTCTTCAAGGTTTCCAATTCGTCTCTCAGATTGGAATTTTCAACCTCCAAGAAAGAAAAACCTTCATCGTTGACAGGAACTAAGGCTCCCGAGGTAGAGGCTGCAGATTTCAGCTGAGATATCTCTCCTCACAAATTATTATTTTCCTGCTCTAACAATTTGGCGATCTGCCTATGCTCTTCAACCTCGGTCTTCAAAGTCCTTTCCTTTATATCCTACGCAGCAAACAACTTATCATATCCTTTATCAGCACTTAGTTGCTGATATTTCTTCTCATATCCCTGGTGCAAGAGGGCTGTTTATTCCTTGTATTGTTGTTGAAGCTCCTCGAGAGTGCCCTGGAGGTCTTCAATCATCTTATAATATGCTACATTATTAGCCACTGCCCGGTCGAGCAGACACTTTAAGTACTGGTAGGCTTCAACTGCTCGCTCTGAAGCATCTGGATCGAGAATATTAACGATTTGAGCTTCAATCACATCTGTATGACCGACTTTGAAGTATTCATTGCATTGTCTCAGCAATTTTGTATCATGAGCTGATAACAATTCCATCCTGGCCATAAACTAGTAAAAGGAAGAGATAGCAAGAATCAATAAGAGTGCAAACAAAGCAAGAATAAGAGAATCAACAGTATGAACAATCAAAATCTCAAATTTTATTGCATCATAAAAGAAAAGTACATAGTTCAGAGTTACATTTGACAAAAATAAATAGAGAGAAAAGTACGAACAACTCTACACCTTCTCCTTGTTTCCCAAAACTTTCTCGGGAAGCTGGGACGAGGAGGTAGGTTGCTCGGATGGCATAGAAGGTTGTTCGGTGAGCGCTGAAAGCTACTCGGCTGAAATGTTGGTTGATTGAAGATGCTCATGGGAAGTCTGGACAACTGGGGCATGAGAAATCTGATCTCCAATCACCATGGAGGATTCCTCAGAAGCAGCTTCGTCTTCTTCTTCTTCCCTGGGAGTAGGAGGGGAACCAGGAATGTGTCACTGAAACAGGTCGGAGTTCTCATCGACATTCATCTCTGTCAGAGCAGCCACCCAACCATCCCTGAAATATTTAAGGCTCCCAAACTCCATTTGTGAGACCATGGCAGCCAAACCCTTATTCCAACCTTTGTCCCAACCAGTACTGAAGGATTTTTTCACAGCCAGTTTCCTTTTCACCTTCTCCGAGGAAAGCTTCTCAGATAAAAGTTCCTTGACAACTTTTAATTTTCTTTCTGCCTCTTCCTTCTGACCACCAGCGTCACGAAGTCTACTTAGCTCTTCCTCAACAGATTTGTGCTTATTTTCAAACTCTCCAGCATGTTGGAGCTTCCTCTCGAGCTCTTTGTTTTTCTTCTCCAAGTCCTTTATTTTCTTCTCTAACCCCTTGGAGACTTCAACAGCCTGATCCCTCTCGTTCTCGGTGGAATTAAGCTGCTTCTCCCAAGCAACTTTATCATCGACATACTTCTGACGAGAATCCTTTAAAGACTGCATCAGACCTACAAAAGCCTGCTCTACACCACCCGAGGAGATGGGCGACTTGATGGATTCGTCCTTCTTTAGAATAGTATTAAAGCAGGTTACCAACTGGAAAAAGAAAATAACTGTAAGTCAGTGCAAGGACATAACATTGAAAAATGAAAGTTTAGATTAACAATACTTACTAAGGCAATGTGCTGAGATGCCAAAGTGGTAACCCTATCCCAAGAAAGATTTTCTTCAATACCTTGGATCTCGGGGATGATCCAAGACTTCACCGAGCTCATGGCAGAACTCGGAACAACGAAAGTGGGGACACCACTTCTAGTAGTTAGAGGCTGAGAGATGGATTCAGCCAAATTGATCGAGGAGCTTTTCTTCAACTTCCTCGTGGGAGCAGGAACATTCTCAACTAAGGATGTCGTCTTGGTCGATGATATAACTACAACCTCTCTTGGAGGGGAAACAACTGCAATCTTGCCTGGAGCCACAGGTGGCTTCTCCGCAATCTTCTTAGTAGTAGAAGGAGGATGTGCATCAAGTTGTCTTGTCCCTTCTTTCGGGACATCCTGCTTGCTTTTCTTTGCCTCTTCAGCAATAGAGGTAGATTTCTCGAAGAGGGCAGGAGCTCTTCTTCTCTTCATTCTGTCACTAAGAGGAATATGTGACTCAGGAGAAGAACTTTCAGAAGCTGGTACTGGTTCTATGTGACTTATCATTGGACGAGCAGTAAAAGACGAGGTGTAACTCTTGTACTGCAACAAGTATGAAGCTGATCTGATATGTTCGTCGACAACAGTTTGATGCAAACCCCAGATAAGTTTCAGATGCTTTAAATTAACTTCTGTCTCTTTTGGAGACCATCTTTTGCTGTCAACTGCAAATAAATGAAAATTAAAATATCAGTGACACATTTTATCAAACACATAGAAATCAGAATTTCAAAAATAAAGTAAAAACAACCTATCCCATTACCATAGGGAGGACATCTAGGACCCTGATACACATCATTTCCAATTAGTGGAGCATGTTGCCAATTTTTGATAACTACACCATGCTCGAAGTAATCCCTGTTGGCAACTGGGAGATTGATGACTAAAGCCCTATTTAAAAATCTAGTTTTCAAATAAAAAGTACTATCACTGACAGCCCATCTATAGAAAAACATAATTTCTGGAATTCCTATATGAGTTCCATGAATCTGATTTAACCTATGGACTCCATTAACTATTCTCCATGTATTGGGGGCAATTTTTACAGAAACCACGTCAAAATATTGACAGAATTCCAGACACAAGGGGTTTGGAGGAAAATAAAAGCCATATTCAGCTATAAAGAGACTGGGGAACCAATGTCCGTCAGCCAAACGAAAATAATCTGAAGGTTCAGAAAGTTCTTCCAAAATGACCCATGAAGGAATAGAGAAATCAGAACGAAATTTATCAAGCGACTCAATAAGGTAAACCATGATGAATAAAGGAAATAAAAAAGAAGGAAGGAGATCTTACAGAAAAAGGATGGATCAGTTGATAACGAACGATGGAAGGAATGAACGCACAAGATAGAGAGGAAATGGAGAACTCAAAGATACAAATTTGAAAAAGTAAAGACGATAGGATTTTCTGCAACGCTTAAATACCTCACCTTGGGAATGGGTAAAAATAATGGTTACAAAGAAAGACGTTTGCGCTACCGGCGGCTAAAAAGACAAAAAAGGCATGGAGACCAAAGCAGTTTGAAAAATTCGAAGAGTCTGATTCTATGAATTGGAAAGGAAAAATAAATACAAGATCACATAAACATATAATTCGAAGAGTCTGATTCGAAGAGTCTGATTCAATAGTGCCCACACAGAAATTCCATCTTCCACGATCTCTGTCCATAACACACACGCCCACGTATGTCTCGGTGTCCACCGATATGGCTTTGATACGTCTACGATATCGAACACGATGTCTGTCGCTTCTTCACCGCAAAACCCTTTGTGTTCAATGTGTAGAACAAACAACTTTGGTGCATCAAGATCACATAAACATATAATAATGATAACTCGGATCTTTGCAAACTCTAAGGATGTGTTTATGATTTGTAAACCTTAGAAAACATGTGCAAACAAGGTTCTGGTTCGTAAAGCTTTTTTCCAGAAAGCACACTTATGAAATTATGATGCAAACACTGTTTAAATAGGATTTAAATGCCGCCTCGAAAAATGTGTCATTCGAACAACTTAAGCATGTCATTCGTGTGACATTGTATCTCGTTCGAACGAGATCCAGTGTCGCTCGAGCGACCTTTCGAAAGTTTGACTTTCTTTGACTTTCAGATAAAAACGTCTCTTAACAAAGAGATTCAAATTAGTCAAACTCTATTTCGAGCTTATCATCATAAAACGAAGTTTAAACCATTAAAACACTTTCAAAACATTTAAAATCTATATAAAAATTATATCCTTATCTTTTATAAAATAATTCCGAGCACCATTAATTATACGCATTCATACCTGAGTGATATCGAAATGAAATTAACTTTGAAGACGATTAAACTTGCACCAAATAAACATCGACATGATTAAATCTTTGAAGCTTTGCCGCAACGTCTTCAATTTCTTCAATACTTCATAGACCAAGTGGGATCGTTACAAAATAAAATTCTCCCTATGACATATTACAAACACAGTTTTGTTCACGGAATTAAGTCAAAACAATACATGGACTCAATTGGAAATTTATGTTGTTACAATATAGTTGAGCTACAAAATAATGAAATACTCTTCTTACATAGCCTTTCCACTAATGAGATGGAGCTGAACCTCCCCACCTTTGCATAAATTTATAGCGGAGTTGCTCGAGGTCTAGCCACAAAGGACTGATTTCTCTCAGCCACTATACTCCCAAAACAATATCACAACCACCCAAAGTCAACACCCTCTCTGCCTCAAAATCACTGTTTTGCATAGTTCATTGGAATCTCGGACAGGTTGTAGTACTTTCTATTTAACTTCCATCAGCTGTATCAAAAACCATTTGGGAAGTGGGGCACTCCTTCCTTAACACCATTAAGCTTGGCTCTTATAGTATCCAAAAAAATTGCCAAAACTCCCCAGTTATTGGATGTTTATTAGAAACTTGTTCAATGATTAGGGTCTTTGGAGAACTGGAACCAAACATAGCATGGAGGGATATCTCTATTTCCTCCTTATATGATTCTATGAACCTCAATTTAGTCATCTCATCCTTGTTTGTACCCTTATCTTCACCTTTTGGTTCTTCTTCTTTCACTTCACCATTTTCACAGACTAGCATATGAATGCTCTTTTTTTTTTTTGGTATTTGTGGACAAAGAAATAAAGGTCATCGCAATAATAACACAACCCTTTGTCTCTCCTAGATATGCATATTTGGTGTGATCTTGTTATGAGGTAGGAGGGTTACTTGAAGTCTACGGGCTAAGTTGGTAAGTTGGTCACAAAGAACTTTTAGAAATTCTTGTTTGTGCCGTGGTCTGAGGGGTTGTGATAACTTGTGGTTTTGTTAGTTTGTGATGAATGGAATGAGTTCGAAATAGGTTTTGGATTTGATTTTCTCGCAAGGGATCTGGCTAGAAGAATAACAAGGTGGAGGGATTGGGGCATGATAATCCTTACAATTGATTGAATGCCCTCCTCGAGTCCATTGAAAACTTGACACAAAATAAGACTCTAATGAGGTAGCATTGTGGGCCAACATGAGAGGTTTCTTCTCCTCAAATATAATTACCTTGTGGAAATCTTCAACTATATACTCATAACCTTATTTGGAGAATCTTTCACATATCCAAACTAAGAATTGTGGCATTGGTGCCCCCATATTGAAACCACTTCAAAGCTTTTCCTAAGATGTAAGGATACAAATAACACCTTTTGTTTCTCTTGATGAATAAGGGGGTTATAGATAGAGTAGCTCTAATATATTCTAATCCAAAATTTGGGGTCGTCTCAATTGAATCTAGGGAATTCCACTTTAGGTACCTTGTAGCCATTGAAAACACTGCCATAGCCACTTGCCATTTCTTGCTTGAATCCACCACAAAAGGGTGACGTTATCCACCATTGGGAAGAGATCCCAAGATTCCTCTCCCACCCTTGATGCCTCCTTCTATTTGTTTGTCTTCTTGTTTATCAAACTACCCTTACAACCATTGAAATTGATTGTTTATATTGGTATGAAAAGATTCCAATATGGCTTACACATATTCAACTTTTCCCTCCGAACTATCTTGTCGATGTTTCATCTCATTCATCCTTGTTTCATTTGCTTTCCAACGAGTCTTTGTCATGTTGAACAATTGGAGAATTTGAACCGATTAAGAGATTCTTTACAAAATGAAAGGTGTGAAAATGATGAGAAAAATTTACGGAGGAAGAATTTGGAGTTGATACAAATATGTGTCATTAAACCCTTGACATAAATGATTGTTGAATTAACAACCTGAAGCAAACAACCTTGCCAGCTTCTAACTAACTAATTCTAACAATTAGGATCATTTTTACAATTAATGGCCTGTTTGGTTATGTATTCAGAAAGCTCAATTTAAACATTGTTTTTAAATGCAATTTTTTTATTCAGTTTTTTGTGTTTATAAGTATTGGTGTGCATTTGGTAAACTAGTTTTTAAATACAATTTTCCGAATATTTAACAAAATTGATAAATACATATATATATATATATATATATATATATATATATATATATAAACACATACAAAAAACTTCCATACATATATAATACATGAATGCATACATACATACATACATATAGCATAAATGCATATATATATGTATGTATGTATGTATGTATGTATGTATGTATGTATGCATTCATGTATCATATATGTATGGAAGTTTTTTGTATGTGTATATATATATATATCATGAGTTCTTTATGTATATTGAATGAGGTATGTCGGGAAGTTTGACTATATATACAAAGACTATATATACAAAAACATACATACAAAAACATACATACATATACATACATACATACATATATATATATATATATATATATATATATATATATATATATATATATATATATATATATCTGTGTGTGTGTGTGTGCCTATATTATGCTATTACATGTATAATCCACAATAAAATTATATACATAGATGAATTGATAATATTATTTAATGCATATGTACTGCATGTATATTTTATATTATATCTTGCATTAATAATGCATGTGTAAAACTATATATAAGTATCATGTGTGTATTAATAGTATTATTTAGCACATGGATCTTAGTATAGTATATAATTTAATAAAATATAAATATATAATTGTGCGTAGATGTACATATATATTTTTTATTTTAAGAATTACAGATATATTAATGTATTATGTATGTTTATTATATATTAAGTTATAAATGCATAAAAATATTAAGAAGGAATAATTGTGAGTTGAAAATAAAAACAAAATTTTGAAAACAATATTTTGTTGTTTTCTGAAAAACTTGATTTTAACACATAAATATTATAATTTAGTATTTAAAAGTAGGTGTGCCAAACGCAAATTCTTATCATAATTGTTTTTAAACATAGAAAACAACATTATAATTGCAAACCAAACAGGCTCTAAAGTTCTAATTTGAAAATATCGGTCCTCTTTTTCATTTTTGACAATATATATACACTTGAAGTTCCATAAAGTGAAAAACTTAGATTTTACACAACCTGTAAACCTAATTTTAAACAATACCTGTCATAAAGTATTCAATGAAGCTCTAACATTGATAATACTAACAGGTTGATCACTTGGTGACCCCTTGGGAAGATCACGTTTTGCACCCCTTTAAAGAAAACAAGTTGATCAAATGAGATTGTTAATATATTCGCAAGTAACACATGGACACTAAAATGTATGTCACTTGACAAGAATACAACATGTTTTCACTCATTAATATATTCTACTCCCCTCTTTTATCTCCTATCATATGTTTTCACTCATTTATTCTCCAATCTTTTATCTTCTCTCACGGATTTTTACCCTAAACACGATGTTATTTTACATTTTATGTTGTTTTTAAAGAGTTGCCGCCCTGAAATAAGAACAATAACAATGTAGTTCGGTTCACTAGAGAAATCATCTAAAAATTCGATACAAATGAGGAGCGACCTCAATGGTATGTAATTTCCGTCAATAAAGGAAAGTGTCATTGAATTAAATATTTATTGCGCTAAAAGGAGAGTTTTCAACAAGGAGAATCTATCTCGTGTACCTACCCAAAAGTTAACGCAATGACCACGACCGGATTAACAATCCTTCGAATTGCGATTATTTAGTCATCTTAAATTTTTTAATTTCATCGGTTGTGATTACAATTAAAAAATGAATTTCACAAGAACATTAAATGTTCCTAAGTAATCCAACTATGAAGCTTCTCCCTTTGTGTTATGCCTTTCAACCTTTACCGTAATAACCATGCCCAATATTTTATTATTTTTCCTATGTAAATGGTAATCATATGAAACCCTTGAGATTTGAATCATTAATATGTGGGCTTCTATGTCTATTTGATTATTTTTTGAGCCTTGATGGTAATTGTTGGAAGTTTTTGGGTGAAGTTGGAGATTTAAAGAATCTGGGTAGATCGAATGACCTTGACGGTCATTCGAAGGAGGTCCTTATCTCATTCGAATGAGAATACTAGTGGTTTGAGCGAGAAGCCCACCTCGTTTGAAGTAGACATCTAATGACAATGAAACGACCCACCATTCTATATGTGAGAAACCTCATTAGAAGGTCGCTTGAAAGGAGGATCGAATTAGAATTCAGTCTTATTCAAACGAGGTCCCATTCTCTTTTTTACTTTGGTTGTGTGTTGTCATGTTTTTAGCCATCGAATTTGATGACATGTCGACTTCTCAGCGGCCCAGATCAAGTTTGGGGAAAAATACTAGTTTACCCTTGGTCTAAAGGGTTAAATGTGAGAGCATTTAGATAATTTAACCACTTTGGGTTTTTGAAAGTATTTATATGTGGTCGATATGGGATACCCAAATCAGATTTCTCCTCTCTCTAGCGCTTGAGAGCTCCACCACCCTCTCCCACCACAAACCACCCTACACCACCATGTCTCAACTTTGTGCCACCACATCTTACAAGTGTTCCACCATATATGAGCCTTATACACCCAATTTCTCCATGGTTAATCAAATATACAAATTTTTGGGGATGTTGTTAGGGGTTCTTGAGGATGAAAAAGTAAAAATTAATGGAGTTTGAAGGGGGTTTTGCTTAGAGGTTTTATGGAGGCAAGCTTTGTGGAGCTAGGAAACCTCCTTGAGGCCACCGTAGGAGATGGGGGATTTCCGTCACCTTCTTCATCCAACAATTTTTTTAGCTCCATCTGAGGTGGGAAACTCTACTCTTTAGTTAAAAACTCTATTTTTCCATATGTTGGTCATGTAGTTAGAGTTTGTAAGAGTAGGATGCATTTATGATATAAGGATAATATTTCTTATGATTTGTAAAATGGTTCTACAAATGGTTTCAATGGTTTTGAGTAAAATGATATATTTTAAGAAAACTTGGTATTAAACATTTTATGAAATAAAAATGTTGGAAGAATGTTATTTTGTGAGAGTAATTTATAAATAAATGTTTCAAAGTATTCTTGTGCCTTGAAAATTATGTTTGTGCAAACATTATGAAATTTCTAGAATAAGTTATGTGTTAGACACTTTTAATAAGATTTTTGGACTTAAAATCCATCTTCTCATGCATATAAATTTGTAGTATTTTGATGTTGAACATATAAACAAATTTGGTGAAGATTTATTGGGTTTAAACATGAAATAAAGAAAATAGAAAGTTGAGCTCATAAAGTGTGTGAAAATCTTTTGAAAATGTGACAAGTGTAAGGTTTCAAGACTACATGTATTAATAAAGAAAATAACATTTTTCTTATAAAGTATTCTTTAAATGCTCAATGATCTCTTGGAGAAAGAAGGCAATGAAATACAGAGATTTTCAACTTGAAAATTATGATGCTCCAAAGTGTTAAATAAGTATTAATGAATTAAAAGCAATTAAGAAGTTAGTGTGGGTAACTTAATTGTATTTGGGAAAGAACACTTAAGGAAATTAGAGGGAAAGACAAGTTCGGAAAAAAATGGATAAAATGGTAATTTTACGTAAAGTTGAAACATTTTTATGAAATAAAAATGTTGGAAAGATTGTTACACAAAATAGTCCTAAATGGACATGATTTTCAAGGAAGAATAAGTATTTTCTAAAATGGTGCTAGCGTGTGTTGAAAGGTGATTTTCAATGGAAATACAAACGTGAATTGGTATGAATAAAATGGGTAAATTTGATGACAAAAATGCTTTTCCTTTTTAAGGGGTATTGTTTAAAGTATTAAACCGGGTGTATTAAATCAAGAAATGAATGCAAGTCAAGTAAAAGGAAAATTCTTTTACCAGATTAAGGTGTATTAATCGAGAAAACTAACATTTTTGGAATAAAAACAGTTTCGTGCATTTAAGTATATATAAACGTATATATATATATATATATATATATATATAAGTTTGTTGCATGTGCACGTAGACATAACGTCTTAGAGTCTCCTTTTTGTCGTTCGATATTTTATTGTATCATTGCATTTTCCCTCGTCTTTGTTATGACAGGATGGGTGCGATTTCGTATTTTGAGAGTGTTTTACAGGTAAGTATTCTTTTTATTTTACATTAATATCCCTATATGCTTGGATTCCGGAGACGCTTCCCACGTGTCCCTCACATATCTTGATTTAAATGAAAATTGCATGTTAAACAAGTGAAATGTTAATTAAATAAAACTATACTAGCACTACTATGTAGGTTGTTTCATTGCACTTCACACCTAATGCTCGGTTCGAACCGGGTTGGCCATGGGTAACCCATAAATTCTGGTCCGGGCATTACATCCACATGAACCAGTTGTGTTCACCACCATAGTTTCAGAACAACTTAATCATGACTTGCAGGTCTTGGTATCCATTGTTCTACTTTAGGATGTTCACGTGGAAAACCTCGTTAGAAAGTTTGTGCAAATGAGATAATTCTCATGGGATGTTTTCTTTCGAATGAGGCATCATCCTTCGTACATTTTCACAATATTTTGTTTTCAGAAACTCAAATAATAATTACAAGGTAGAACTTTCCACATAATTAATAATTAATATCAAAACTTGTAATCCTTGAAGAGATGAACAAAACTATGTTTTTCTCGTAACTTATCAAACTTACCATTATCCAAAAATTGTGTACATGTACATGAATGATGAAGTCCTTTAAGGTGAACTATGTACGTAAATATCCACAACATACTCAAAATCTTATGAATCCTAGACCAACATTTTTTCTATCTATAATAGGCCAAATGGTACATGCCTTCTGTTAATACAAATCTCTCCCTTGGGCTATTACAAGGAAAAAAAATTTTAAAAACTCATCTAAGGTTTGTATGAAACATTCCAATACAACATATCTACCGAACCCAAAATCCAATAAGGCTAACCTGATATGTTGAGTATATGGTATGGGTCTCGATGATCCAATGTTTTGTCAATACAAAATCATAAGCCTTATATCTGTAACAACCCTCGCTATTAGGAGGCTAATTTTATATTAATTTACCGCATAAGGTAATTATATAAAACGTTGGAACTGGAGTAAGTATTAATTGAATGAATTGAAAGTTAATATTTAATAGATTGATGCATATTTACTGTATGTGAAAGTAAATGTCATCAGGTTGCATGTTTTATGGTGTCATGTATTTTAAATGACAATATGGTTTAAATGAAATTGGAACTGGAAATAATTTATAAAATTTTCGGATGCCAGTTTAGAGGGTGTAGTTAGTCTCAGAAGGTGCGAGACAGTCAAAATAAGTGCCATATTGTATATTTGGGTTTCAGGCACTTTTACCTAGTTTTAACTTAAACGCGTATTGGGAGTCATTTTAATGTGGTATTAACCACTTAAGTTGGAGACTTTAGACTTAAGCCACGATTTTAAGTCTTGCCCTTATTTCATTTCCTCATTTCATGTCTTAAAACATAGAGAGAGTGAGAGAGGAAGAGAGCTTGAGAGAAAAGCGAAGATTGAGAGAGAGATTGGAGATTGAAGATTTGGGATTGATCCTACCTCAAAGAAATCTGAGATATCAACCGTAAGGCAAGTTTTCTACTTGCTAATATATGATTTAAGATGATTAAATTATGTGATAGTTATGTATTTGCATTTATGGATCAAAAATAGAAATTGTGGTGATTTAACCCTAATCTTGGGTTTTGATGATGAAATTGTGGATAATAGTAGTTAATAACCATGTAGGTTGTTTTGGGGTAGATTAATGTTGTTGGTTGTGGGTAAAAATGGAAGAGATTGGAGTTTGGGGAAAACTAGGGTTTATAACCCTCGAATCCATTCTTGGAAAATTCTCCAGGCCGAATCAATTCACCCCTCTGGGCGAATGGATTCGCTAAGGGGCAGTTCCCAGGTCTGCTTGGACCGAATCGATTCGGTCCTAAGCCGAATCGATTCGGCAGTTGTAGAATCCCAGGTCTTCATGTCCGAACCGATTCGCTTTTTGGGCGAATTGATTCGCCAGGGCGAATCGATTCGGTTTCCTGCTGTTTTTGAGTTAATTTTATAACTCAATTCCAATTCTTTTTCTTTAAATCTAGGGCCTAGGAACCTTCTTGAATGAAGTAAACTTAGAGTCCTGGAGTGTGAGATGAGTTAGTTGTCTACCCTACATTAGGAATGGGTTATGTGGGGACTTTTCCGGGGTTATGCCTATTGATGATAGGGCATTCTTTTCTTCTAGTTAATTACTATAAAACTAGGAGATGTAGTGTTATGTTTGGGAGACTTTAGAAGCTCAATTGAGCTATACTAGTTTTGAGGGTTTATATTATCACCCCAAAAGAATGTTGGGAGATTTTAGAAGCTCAATTGAGCTATGTTAACCTTGATGGTTCTTAATAACACCGTAAAAGAATGTTGTGAGACTAAATTGAAAGTTTCTTCATTCCTTTGAGGTATGATAGTATTGAGGTTTTAAAGTAATATCCCAAAATATTTGGAGATAATTAAGAGTTTATTTACTCCTTTGAGGTGGTGGTAACGATATAATTTATCGTATGGCTCTGGATAATAAGGTGAATTATTTACAATAATGTAAATAAGTATGGTTTCAAATAAAACGAAACATACACATAAATGGAAATGAAATGGTTATGGTAATGATGATGGTAAATGATAATTTACTTAATCATGAATTTGGTAAATGATAATTTACTTGATTTTGAAAATGGTAAATAAAATGGTTGGAACACACCCTCTCTAAATGACATCATAATGGAAGTTCACGCGTGAGGTGAAGCCCCCTGACTAATGAATGCATGGTGGATATATTCCTAGGCCATGTGAGCATTATTATTGTATATTTTTCTGCGATGGGTAGTAATTCCGGGTGTGGTTATGACTACCTCGCAGGCACATGGCCGCTTCCCGACGTTTTGCGTTATAGGTGCCCAGGTTGTCTTATGATAGGCCGTGGAAGATGATGGTCATTTAGGGGCGCGCACAGTGGAGAAACCCGGACGGGCGGTCTTAGAATCGTTATATGTATATAAATATAACTATTCATAATCAAGTGGGACTTGATGAATTATATGCCATAAAGAGCATAAAGAAGTGCCACAAAGAGCACATATAAATGCCACAAAGAGCATTTGAAAATGATTATTTTCCTGATAAGGAAAGGATTTTGACAAAAGGTAAAATTGAGATAAAATTGCCATAAAGAGCAAAAGATTTTGATTATATATATATATATTTCCTATTAAGGAAAAGATATATGAGATAATTGGTACATACGATGAAGATTTTAGTTTAATGTTATTAATTTTATTTTTCTGTTTAGCTTATGTTTTAAATTGTGTAGGTAGATTTTATTTCTCTTTCTTCATGACTTATCATTCATAACTGCCATACTCTTTACTCATCTGGTAATCATATAGAACTGGGCCTTGACTCGTTCATATTTCTTTTTGTGCTTACATCTTGTATCCGCTCAGGTACTCCGCCACAAGGATGCCTGATCTGATTTCCTATCCCGGTATCTTTGGCGAGCCGTGATGCTTTGCGGGTATTGCGGGACATTTTGAAATAGACGCTATCATCCTTGCGCTCAAGTTAAGATCGGGTCTTTTTACTCGGGCGAGAGGCCCAAGCTTTTGTAACTGATTAATTTAATGTAATATGTAAATAATTGAACTTGTTTAATATTGTTGTATGAGTTTGTGGCCGATAGCATATTCGGTCCCTTATTGTATATTTGTGGGTATGTAATATAATTTAATCTGGATTTCCACTTTCTTTTAGTTGGGTTGTTTAAATTCTTTTCTTTAACTTTAAAACCAAAATTTTTGGCAACTCGTTTTTTCTGAAATAAGGAGTGGTTATCCTGTATACTTCTTATTTTGTTGTGATGCCGAGAATGATTCCATCTATGATTCCGTTATTTAGGAGTATCGGGTTGGCCACCCCCTATTTCGGATGGCGAATTGTCACAATATCCTACATACTTTACCACACCCATTAGTACAAAAAATATAGGTGAATATATAAAGAAAATAATGTAAATGATATAAATATCGAGTCATAAACCAAACATTCCCCCTTACTCAAAACTTCCCTCCCAAATACCTCCCTTTTCCATCACGAGTGGGAAAATGGAAGAACATAGCAATGCATATCACAAAATTACATAACATAATAACCAGATAACACGTGCACATGAAAATTCCATAAAAAAACTAAATTACAACACAAGATACCAACAAATCAACACTCATGCTATAATAGAAGTCAATGGAAGGTGAATCACACAAATGGTGGAGATAGAGTAAACATGATAAACAAACAAGATATTTAAAAATACATTAACAACCTAATAGATAGCAACCAAAACATAACAAAACAAATATAAATTATTAATACGAGATAACATTTAAATTGATAACCCCACACTAAATGGAATGGATTTGAAACCCAAAAAACCAAAGTAACCCATAAATGTTTTCATATGAACCCCTATATACAAAACTTGAGCATAAAAGGTGCTCAAACGTATTGGTATAAGGTTGAGATTGCATGGCATCACTATAATGAAGACATAAATAGAACACGCATGCATTAAAATTTCAATAAGGCAAAAAAAAATCACATGCTTAATGAAAATGAGCAACATGTTGGTTGCCAATATATACGCCATCATAACGTTCTTTTTAAGATTTTTAATTTGATACTTGAGAGTACGCACTTCGCCTAATAAATTTTATAATCTTCTCTCATTCTCACATTTATAAAAAAATTATTACCAGTGGTATATTATAATTTACATTGTCACTCTTATCGTTGCTCGCTCATCATTTTTTCAGATATAACTCGTTAGATTTAGTTCTTATATGCACTGCCTAAAAAATTACCAAATGAAAAGATGGAGTGATTGAGTGAATGCACATGTAATGGCATCTTTTCGGACCAAAAAGATGATACACCCTAACACGATATGTCAAAGAAAATAACATAATCAATATAAGTTATTGTCGAAAACTCCAAAGTAATGATTATGCACAAATATATATAAGTTCACAACATTTTCTAATTCAAAGAATATGGATAGTTTATAATTCAAAGAATCTGGATACAAATGGCATGATGTTTTCTGATTTCATAATCCTCTCACACTTCAGATATCTTAGAAAAAGTCACTAAAAGTATATATTTTTATAGTTTTCTTAAAGGATATAAAAACAAAAAAGCATTTGATTTCTTAAAAGACTCGAAAGAAAATAAGAGAATTTTGTATTGTCCGGATTGAAAACAAATGAATAACCCTTTCCTTCAATTCTTCCTTGGGAATCTCAAGAGTCTTGTTCTTATTCCTTTTACTTATCCAAATATTTCTCTTGATTTAACCACTTTGAGGTGCAAATGTCGTTCTTGTAAGCTCACCCACAAAGCTTTATGAATTCTTGACTATATATTTAACATACTCATGAAAATTATCAATTGTACCACTGAGTGAATTAGAAGACGTACCAATATTCCTCTCACACGGAAACTAAAAATCCGTTAATTTCACTATTCCCATGACAAAGGTGAAAACATAAGGTTGTAATGTGTTCACTTTGTTCAGGCTGGGAAACCAGCTTCCTTAGTATGTGGTCCTTACCAATAAGGAAAAAAAATCAAGTCCCATCAAAAGTTGAATACCACTACCACCTCTCATGTGTTAAAGATCATATACATGGATCTTATTGGTCTTACACATATAAAGAGCATTGTTGGTAAGAGATATTCTCTTGATAATCGATCAATTTTTGAAATACTCCATTGTTAGGCTTCTTAGAGAAAAGTGAGAGTTCCTAACAACCAAGTGTCTGTGTCCTCTAAAACCAACACAGTTTCATAATTAATCGGATGCATAGTGATAATGACACTGAATTTAAAAAAGCTGGAGTGGATATATATTATGATGAAGTGGGCATTAAACATGGGTGTTCAGTTGTTCATACTCCTCAACAAAATGGGATTGTTGAGAGGAAGAACCGGACAATTCTTGAGAAGGCTAGATCGATGCTTCTTGGTAAAAACACTACTAGACATTTTGCGGCAGAGGCGATTAATACCACATGTCATATGGTGAATATGGTATATATTCGTCTACACACGCGAGACACGCCTTTTGAGTTATGGATACCGAAGAAACATAGCCTATCGTATTTTAGAATTTTTAGAAGTCCTTACCACATCCTTAAAGATAGAGAGAAATTAGGAAAGTTTGACTCTTGAAGCGATGAAGGACTATTTTTAAGATATTCATCATTGAGTAGGGCTTCTAGGGTGTATAACCTTGCAAGACATAAGGTTATGGAGTCATTTAACATCACGATTAGAGACGAAGAGCCGCCTACGTTTTTTGATCCTAGCCTCGAGTGTGAGAACAGTGCTCCTCGCGATGACAATCTCGTCGTTCTTCATAATACCCCGGTGGACCCCGTGCTTGATTTATAAGATCCATCCCTTTGGGTTTGAAAGAGTCAAGGCCCTTTCGCTATACTTGGTGATCCCACACTTGGTGTTAAAAACTCATGATCAACTTGATAATGTGGTTACCTACTTTTGCTACACTTTCTTAGTAGAGAGACCCCAAGAATGTGAAAAAAAGCACTCAAGGACGAGCAGTGAATATGCACTATGCAAGATGAGTTTCTTCAATTTTGCAAGAATGATGTCTAGGAGCTAGTCCCCTGGCCAAAAGAGACTAATGTGATTGGTACCAAGTGAATATACAAGAATAAAATGGATGATAATGGTACCAGAGTTCACAATAAGGCTAGATTGATCGATCAAGGCTATACACGAATTGAGGGTGTAGACTTTGATGAGACATTCGCTCATGTCGCTAGCCTTGAGTCCGTCCACGTACTACTCGTAAATAGCATGTCATATACGGTTCAAATTATACTAAATGGATGCCAAGAGTTCCTTTCTTAATGGCATTCTACATGAAAAGTTTACATGGCACAACCAAAGGGGTTTGAAGATCCAAAGCACCCCGGACACGTCTTTTATCTTAAGAAGGCCTTGTATGGTTTGAAGCAAGCATTATGTTCTTGGTACGAGAGGCGCACTTCGTATCTCTTAGCTCATAGGTTCAAGAGAGAGTGTAGATAAGATGCTCATGAGGAGAGAGTTGTGCTATCTTGATTGCTAAGTCTACATGGATGACATAGTATTTGCATTGACATGTTCCCAACATGCTCACACGTTTGAGGAGGAGATGGAGAGTGTGTTTAATATGAGCATGGTTGGTGAACTTACATTCTTATTAGGTATCCAAGTGCGCCAAGTTGAGAATGGGACATTTATATCTCAATCCAAATATGTTAAGGTCCTAGTGAAGAAGTTTGGTTTAGACTCCGCTAACCACTCACACACACCCATTAGTACATAGAGAAAGCTTAGTAAAGATACTTTAACCCTTTATAAGAGCATGATAGGTAGTCTTCTTTACTTGGCCTCTAGTTGTCTCGACGTTTCCTTTAGCGATGGAGTATGAGCACGTTACCAAGTGTTATCGAAAGAGTCTCACTTGCTCGCACTTAAATGTATCCTCAAATATGTGAGTGGAACTATTTCCTATGGTACTTGGTATTCCTTTGACATCGATGACTATTTATCCACCTAATCGTATGCCGAATGGGACGAGGATATTGATGGTTGTAGAAGCACCTCGGGTGGATTATTTTACTTTGGGAGTGCTCTTGTCTATTGGTTGAGCGAGAAGCAAAATTCCAGTACTTTATCCACGATGGAAGCCAGGTACATCGTCGTCGAGAGTAGTTATATACAACTCTTATGGATGAAACAAATGTTAGAAGATTATGGGATCACCCAAAGCATAGTGACTATTTTTTATGATAGATAATACGAGTGCAATTCATATATCCTCTAATCCGATCCAAAATTTTCACATGAAGCACATTAGGATAAGTGAGCACTTCATTCGCGATCTTGTTGATGAGAAAATCATGTCCTGATCTTGGTGAGCATTAAACGTTAATTAGCCAATATTTTCATGAAACCTTTAGATGCATTTAGATTTGAGTATCGTAGGAAGTCTTTGGGTATTTTCTCCGTTGATTGAGTTTGGGCATTTTATATAAGGTGATTATTGTGTTTCTATTATTTGTCTTGATTAGTAGATTGTATTTATATGTGTATATTTTTTATAGGGTGATTATACGAGAAATCATCCACTTTTCATTCTCATACCAGCAAATCATGTGTAGAATAAGTAAAGAGAAAATAAAGCAAGTAAAGGGAGAGATAAGACAAGATATAGAGTGGTTCAGCCCCTAAAATAAGCCTACGTCCACTTTGGTGTTCTAATCTCATTAGATGCGTTGCATTGTACAATATAATTGTTCCTAAAGAGGCGTACAAGTATGAGTCTAAAGGAGAATACATGGTAGTAGTGAGTATTCCGGTGTGCCGGAGAGGTGACTGCAATGTAGATGTGTAACCCCCAAGTTGTATGTTGAGGTTGTGTAGAGAGAAATTTAACCAAGGGAGAATCGATCCCTTATTTTGAGATGTGATCTTCTATTTGTAGGAGGTATGTGAGCTGTGTTACGTGCCCTGAGCACGTGACGTATATCAAGTATGGGGTTGTTATAATAGAGAGAGATGCGACCGGTAAGGAAATCATCAAGTACTGCATCCTATATGAGGCTAAATACAAAGGTGCTATACCCTGTACGTGGTATGGCCGCGACCTGTATATAAGGCCAGGTGGCATATGACACGCCATGTACTAAATAGGGCCGCACCCTTCGCTAATTAGGGTCGCGGCCTATAAGTTTCTGTTCATGCCCGAGTAACCTCCGTGGTAGGGTGCTATATTTGTACTATCAATAAGCCCCAAGTCGTAGTGCCAAGAGAATGCGATTGGGGCTGCGGCTAAGTAATTAGTCCTTTTTAGGTGTCGTGGTATTTTCGAGACGACGCTTCAGCTTCCCACGCCCTCTTATAAAAATAGTTCCGATTGTGGTCTTCATTACGTCTTCCAAATCTTTGAGAGCATATCGAGATTTGAACTTTGCTCATCTATCTCCTTACTTTTTTCGGTGACTTTCCAAGGCTGAGTGTGGTGGTTCTACGGCAGTTTGAGGCTGATCATTACTAATTTCTCAATTTCCAAGTAATTTTCCATCCAACATCCTCTTTAATAGCTTTTACAGTTTTGAATTTGTATTTGTTCTTCAAAACTTCTGAATTTGTGTATTGCCCTTCTTGAATTATGTATGTTTCTTTCTGAATTCGTATTATATTTATGTTTATTTCTCAGAAAAAACCCCAACTGTTTGGCAAATATTTAGGGTTTTAATTGAATATTCTGCCAATTCTCGAGAATCGAACACATGTGAATGATAAATAATTGTAGTCGCGGCTGACTAGCTCTTTGGATTAATCTTCATATGACGAAATGACCCTTAATCCTCCATTGCTTAGATCATATGGCTTGTATTTTCTTCGAATCACGTTAGAATCATACGACTCTTCTTGATGTTCTTAATTAAACCCTTCACATTTTGTGTCTTCGATCTTTAAATGAATCAGCATTTAGATACTAAACTGTTTGAGCGCGGCGCCGCGACATGGTAGAATACCCCTATAGTAATTTAGGTGATGGCTGCGAACGGTAGAATCTACTTACTATAGGGGCTTAGGTTTTCTTATTAGAGCCAATGGTGTTTTAGTCCATAGTAGCTACGATATACAAGGAAGTAATACCTATCTAATCAATATGCCGAAGCAATAGTTGTCTTTTTGGGCTCTAAAACCCACACTACTGGCATATTTAGCCAATCTTGTTTATAATTTCACTTTAATCTTCATATAAACAGTCCTGCCGCGACTTCTTAGACATTTTTTAGGACAATATTGGTTGCGGTGCCTAACTGCGGACTCTACTTTTCAGGTACTGCTGCAACCATATGAACTTTGACCCAGATGAATTTCTGAGAGGCATTTGGGCAAAACATATTGGGGCCTCTCCTCCTGAACTCCCTTTCGTGCCCCCTTTGAAGTCAATAGGGCCTTGTCAACTGAAGGATTGCCCCAACTGCGTAGTATTAGACTCAGACTCCGCGGATTCTGATTGTAGGAAGGATTTTGAGACCGCGCCAATGGAAGAGGAAGCCAATTCTAGTAACCATCCATTGGTCATAGAAGATGTTGCCACGCCAAGGGGTGCTACTGATGTTAGGGAAAAACCAGCTGGCCCATTTGGGAGGGCTAAGAGACCTCTTACTGTGCTTGATATTCGTAGCATTATGACCCAAGACTAGGATGATCAGGTAGCTGAGGCCTTAAAGTTTCCTGAGGGTTTGATGTGCTCATCTCCTGCCATGGAACAAAGGCTATGCACGACACTTGACGATGTGATCTGCTTCCCACTACATGCTTTCATTTAAGGGTTGTGGCTACCAGTCCCAGTTCCCATAAGAAGAATTTTCAAAGCGATGAGGTTATCCCCAACCCAATTAGATCCCAATGGCTGGAGGGATATTCTAGCAGTCGTCGTTCTATGGGAGAATCAGTTCAAGAGGGATATTACCCCCGCGGAGCTTTTCCACATTTATCGCCGGAAGGAAAACTATGTGAAGTTTGCTGGCTATTACTACTTGCTCATCCACCGTAGGGATGAGACCCTTTATTCTGGGAGGACGACCAGTGTAAAGAATTGGAAGGGGAAGTATTTTTATATCTCTAGAGAAGGGTGGGAGATTCACCCTCAAGAGAACGAGAGGGAGAGATTGTATAGGATGCCGCAGTAATGGGGTGTCCGTCGAAGCTAGGTATTTTATTTATTGTCGCGTCCCCTATTTATAATTGCTTATTATTCTTTATGTACTAATTATTGAAATGTGTTCTGCAGTTCTTGACAACATGCAATTAAGCAAGAGGAAAGAGGCAAGAGTTGCTGAGGCCGCAGTCGTTCCTGCTGAGCAGAAGAAGTTCAGCACACTTGTTACTTCTTCCTCTGTATTTGAAGCATGCTACTTCCCCAATAAATCCATACCAAAAGAGATGGCCCGAAAGGTAATAACTCTATTAACAGTCCTATTCCGCGGTAACTTATATTCAAAACTAATATTTACTATTGGTTTTCCTATTTCAGGTGAGGAGGTTGATAGGGAACTCTTGGCTGCAAAACTGACATAAATGGATGGGGATGCAACCGTCCTAAATAACGTTGCAAGGCACAGAATAAGGAAGGGGCCCAAGACCAAGGCTCCAGCCGCGGTCCCTTCCAGCGACCCAAATCTTCCTACCACGACCCAAAATCAGGCCGTGGAAAAAACTAACTCTGCTGCACCCCAACCCCAAGTTGAGTTCGACGATGATATTGGAGCCAATTTGGCCGCGAAAGGTTTGATGTCAACATCTGATCCCCCTATCCATTCAGCTTCTTTGTCGCCGCCACCTATTATTGCGATTAATGCCAACTTAGAGCCTCTTTAGGGCCGCGCCGGAGTTGGTCCTGATAGTTGACCGTGGCCACAGCTAAGACAGCCTCACCCTGAATCCTCATGGGACACTAATGCGAGGGCTGCCTGTAGGATGAAGAGGGTTCCCGATGCTGCGGACCTTGACAGGTTGGTGGACGAAGATCATGACGACCTTAAGGATTAAGGCCTCTATAGTCTTTTGAGGGTAAGTGCAAGTGTTTTCTCAATTTTAATTTTGCATTCCATACCTTGCTCTTAACTTTCTCCTTTCATTCCATGGACGTCATGGTAGTTCAGAAGACGAAGTATGACGCTATCTACAAACTAAAAGAGGCTACAAAGAGGGTTCACGTCGCTGACTTGGATAATGCACGAAATTCTTCCTTCGAAGCTGGCAAGATGTCTTCTTCCTCAGCACTTCAGACGGCTCAGATGAACTTTGAATCTGAATTCAAGGACAAAGAAGAAGCGGAGGAAAATTTTAACCAGGTTGAAGAATCTCTTAGGGTCTCTCAGGCATAAGCCGCGGAAGCTACCCAAGTAGCTGAGTTTTCCAATAACGAGTTGAGACTCCTTCAAAAGAGGTAAGAGGAGTTAGAGACCAAGTCTACTCGTGATGCTGAAGCCCATGCCGTGGCAATCAAGAAAATGGTAAGGGATCATATCCAAGCCCTTCAACTGGCCATCGACAGCACTGTGGAGTCGTTCAAGGGCTCTAGAGATTTTTACCTTATAAATAATAGGGACTGCCTCCGTGGTTACCAAGATCTCAGGCACAGAATCATAAAGAATTTCCCTGAGACTAAAGAGACGGTTCTTGCCTGGGGACTTGGTGATGTTGAGCATTAGCAATGCATAGTCGAGCTCAAGTCCACGGCCGAAGAGAAATCCATGTTAAGGAAAGAGACTGAGGTAGCGATCGTGGAGGAAGAGATCGAAATAGCTACGGATGGTGAGGAAGCGGATGTCAACAATGACGCAACCTCATGAGCCTATAGCATGTATAATCCTAATTTTTTGAACTTCTTATTCATATAGGGCTGCATCCCTTCCAATTTTTGAACTTTGCATATATGGTCTATAGTCTCAACATTAATAGTCGTCAAGATTTTCGACTATTGCCACCTTTAATGTTGATCTGCTTCCTTTTCTAGTAGGCTTTTGTTCTTCTATTTTGCTAGCTTCAACACTTGAATGAATGCCTTCTCTACACATCTTTTATTGCTTGAATTATACATTTAATTTTTGAAAAAATGCACTTTAACTAACATATGGGTCATAGGCTGCGGCCATATTTAGAAACCAAAATGGTATTTAGCTTAAGGTCATGTCAATGTAATGTGGATGGTTTCTTTACATGGGCAGCGACCCTTTTCCCTTATACTTGCACTCATGACTGGAAGTAGCTGCTCTTCTTGAACAGTGCCGCGTGAGTTTGATAATCCTACCTTTATCTATCCCATCTTCTTGAATGAATTTACTTAAAGGACACATCCATATTGGCAGGGATGTGTCACTTTTGAATGTTTAAATTCCCTTTGTTGTAGCTTTAATTTGATCTAAATTCCAATGGCCGCAGCTGTATTGATAGGGCTACTGCACTCTTCTAGCCCTTCCATTTGAACATGGGCCTTTGTAGATATACGGGATACTATCAAGCCTCCCCATGTTGGGTTATATTATTAAGACACCCACAGCTAATATACGGGATACTTTCAAGCCTCCCCATGTTGGGTTATGTTATTAAGCCACCCACAACTAATATAAAGGATACTTTCAAGCCTCCCCAGGCTGGGTTATGTTATTAATCCACCCACAGCTAATATACGTGATACTTTCAAGCCTCACTAGGCTGGGTTATGTTATTAAGACACCCACAGCTAATATACGGGATACTTTCAAGCCTCCCCAGGCTGGGTTATGTTATTAAGCCACCCATAGCTATGGATATATATAAATTCATCTCTGGCTAGATATTATAAGTCTCCTGACTTAATGACACATCCTAAAAACTAAGATAAGGCATTGTAAGCCCCTGTGGCTAGATGACTCATCCCGAAAGCTAAGAATGGGCATTGGAAGCCCTCATAAGTGATGTTGCAGACCAATTTAAATAGTCGCTCTCGATGGTTGATTTTTCCATTTTCAATTGTCACTCGCTTTCAGACAATCAGGCATCTTGACGGTGGGCCCATTTAGATATTATCATTCCCGATATAACATACTGTCTCGAATCGAGATCTATTTAAGACGAAAATTGCCTTTATAAGATAACATTTCATGGAAATGAGAATCAAAATATGGCACTATAAAAGTGAACTTGATTTCATATAACTATTCATATGTATACGACTTTGTAAGGATAATACAAAGTTTAGTTTAAAATAGCATAAGACGAGTTTTCACTATAAAGTAGAAACAGATGGAATATAAGACATAAGTATGAAAAATGAGCATGTGGTATATGATACTAGACTTCATCCCCTAAACATCTTTGAGGAACCTCCGCATCAACCCTTGCCCAATCAGCCTTTCAGTTTCATCCTTTAGTGCATATCACTGCTCAGTGTCGTGGCCATGGTCCAGATGGAACTTGTACCACTTGGCTTTATTCCTCTTGTGAGGTGGAGCTTTGAGCTTCTATGGACACATCAGTAGCTTGTCCTCCTTAATGAACTCAAAAATGTCTTTAATTGGGAAGGCCAATGAGGTGTAGTCCTTCGAGCTCACTTCTACCTTCTCTGATTTCCTTTTCTGACTCCTGCAGATTGCCTCCGCGGATGAATCCTCTAGTACTACCGTGACAACGAAGGTTGTTGAAGAAATATTCCTGGGTGCCTCACCCACATTGGATGAGTTCGCGGCCTCTAGTATGAGGACCCTCTGAGTCAAATAGTTAATCCGGGTCTGGAGTGAGGCATGACTGTCATTGAGATGGATGAGGTGATTGTACAGCTGCACAATCTCATCTTTGACTTCTGTGCTCTGGCTGTATTCTCCCTCCATTTCTTCTTTTGTTAGTCTTTACAAAGTATATATAATCTCAGATAAAACTAACAGAAGTGAGTAATCTCAAAAATATTGGAGTAAACAAGTAGGAAATGGGGATGCAGCATTTGCACTGCTACATGGTATTGCTATTGAGGCTGCGGCCAGTATGGCACATAGGTGCACTGTCGTGGCCTTCATATGATATTCACCAAGGTTGATCTGGAGACCCTCTGAGTACGTTCCTCGATATTTAGAAGCTTCAGTAACAAACCTGCACTATTAGAGGCCGCGACCATTAGGCATTTTAACTGCTTGACCGCACCCCCTCCTGGGCAGCAAAGGGAGCAACCACAGAATTTTAAGCCCGGACTGAGTTTTTCTCTCCCAATACGTGGAGATAACACCTACTAGGGTTTGTTAATAAGAGTATAGCCTCACGGTGCACAAAACGGCACAGTTCCAATGTTAAACACTAGATCGTAGGTCAAGAACAACAAAAAATGGGGTTAGTACAATCCTTCCCTAATCGTTCAACTTTTTGAGGCTAAAGCCCATTACGCTTTTCAATATTATATAGATGAAATGATATCATAGGGGTATGTAAGATAGATATAAGGTCCCAAAATAGAGACCATAACAGATCTGAATCTATGAAATACCCATTTAAGGGTGTAAATATAAGACATAGCTCAATAACTAGAATTTACTCGTGAGACGATGATCTAAAGGACCCCCACGAATAAAATATGGCGTTTAGGAACTCGAAACATAGAGAAACAAGATTGGAATATCTCGTTTCCCACAGGCGACGCCAGATTGATGATACGAGAAATCGTCCACTTTTCATTCTCCTACCAGCAAATCATGTGTAGAATAAGTAAAGATCAAATAAAGCAAGTAAAGGGAGAGATAAGACAAGATATAGAGTGGTTCAGCCCTTAAAATAAGTCTACATCGAATTTGGTGTTCTACTCTCATTAGATGCGTTGCATTGTACAATATAATCATGCCCAAATAGGCGTACAAGAATGAGTATAAAGGAGAATACATGGTAGTAGTGAGTATTCCGGTGTGCCGGAGAGGTGACTGCAATGTAGATGTGTAGCCCCCAAGCTGTATGTTGAGGTTGTGTAGAGAGAATTTTGCCCAAGGGAGAATCGATCCCTTATTTTGAGGTGTGATCTTCTATTTATAGGAGGTATGTGAGTTGTGTCATGTGCCCTGAGCATGTGACATATATCAAGTCTGGGGTTATTGTAATAGAGAGGGATGCGACCTGTAAGGAAATCATCAAATACTGCATCCTGCATGAGGATAAAGCAAAAGGCGCCGCACCCTATACGTGGTAGGACCGCGGCCTGTATATAATCCCAGGTGGCATATGCCGCGCCGTGTACTGAATAGGGCCGCACCCTTTGCTAAGTAGGGTCGCGGCCTATAAGTTTCTGTTCATGCCTGAGTAACCTCTGCGGTAGGGTGCTATATTTGTACTATCAATAATGCTTAGGTTTTTTGAGAAATCTTGAAAATCCAAAAAGATTTACCGTTGTAGAATAAGTTTGAAAATTTCCAAAATGATTTTACTTTTGATAAAAAAGAATTGAAAAAACAAAAAGACTTTTATATAATTTTTTTCACCATATATGGATGTGCATTTAAGTTGTTCGAATCACAACTACATTCCATCCATTCATGTGACTTTTTCATGGTGTTTTGATGCATTGCTTCGTTTTGTTAGTGTGATTAATAATGCATGGCTAGCATTTTATTGTTCATTGACGATCATTTTCTTCATGAGGGACTTTTTATCACCTTTATTGCACACAACCATGGACTTTTTGAACATTTTACTTGCTTATCATATGTCAAATATGGTGTTGTCATCTCAATAGTGTTTAATAACAAAGCGAATGTACTAGCGATACGTTGTGCTTGTAAGAACCATTGCCCAGAGTTCTTTTCCTAAGAAATTTGTTTTATTTTAAGCAATGGAAAGGGGCTACTAAAGGGAAAATTCTCTTTACGTTAAACGCCACCATTGGTAAGAGCCTAAAAAGAATATATACGACACACAAAAATAGAAATGCAAAGGCCATTATTTTATTATGTTGATGCTTTTCCATACATGAAGATTATGATATCTTCAAAAATATGAGAATGAATTCTTAAATATGTGAGATTTTGAGGGTGTTATAGAGTAGAAGATCAATAGGTTTGCACAATTGACTTTCTTAAAAATCATTAAATAGTTTGGCGTTCTTAATTTGAGAAGCACTTAAACTCATGGCATGTTGCATCAGTCGAGTCAATTTCATTTTGTTCAACTTTCTTACACCTAAGGTTGAAATTGAATTCTTTCTTTAAAAGTATCTCACTGACTTCGTACAACTTTGTTAAGTATGCCTACATTCGTTTTCCCATGGTACATATTCACGCGATTACATTATGCTTTCATGATTCAGATATTTTTGTGTTATTCCATGGTGTGATGTATTTGTACCTATACATAATCTTTATACATATACTTGTTATAGTAAAAAAAATTCAAAAATTTCTAAAATAGTTGGTTGTTTCTTGGAATTTCATCACATTTTCTTAATTGTTTATTTTTGTGATTCTATTTCATTTCGATTCATGTGATGCTAATATGTCATTCTTAGTTTCTTACCCTTTGTCTATTATGAACAAGGGGGGGGGGGGGAATTGAGAGGGAGTTTTATATTTTCTTTAAACTACTGCATGCGTCATGGTATTACTTTTGCTTCATCTGTATAATTTAATTCCGCCTTGATGATATCAAGGACTACCCATAAAAAGTTTAAGTTGAAGACAAAAGCATTCATGATTTTTACTTTCTTGGTTTCGGACGGCATTAGTTGTGTTTGTCTTAGAGGTTAATTTGACTTCGATTTGTGTTTTGTGCCGAAATAGCCAAAGTGGAAGATTTGTAAAAGAAAAATTTATAATTCTTTTTCTTTATTTTCATTTGGCTTATCTAGTTACACCCCACTTCACCTTCATGACTGTTCTCAAGTCTTGAAGAGAAGAAGAACTAGTGACCGTTATCAAGGATCAAAGATCAATTGTCACTACTTAACTCGAGAAGAGTTATGAGGTGGTTTTGGTAAGGGTTTGCTTGTACAAATTTTTTAAATCGATTTCAAAAATATTTTTGAAAATTTCATATGTTCATTAGAACGATGTCTGATGTCATTCAAATGAGGATCATTGTCATTCGAATGAGCTCTAACGCTTAGCCTTTTGGTCAGCTAGGAATGTTGTGCAATCTTTTGTTAGAAGTTTCTCAAACAAAAGTGGGTACTTCGTTCAACGAGATTTGGTTTCATTCAAACGAGTAAGAATATTTTTTTAATTTTATCCAATATCAAATGCATTCTTCCATGTTCATCCTCAAGTGATATATATCCCTATAAATAGCGATGCAGGGATCCATTTATTTTTAAGCCTTTAAAGAATTCTTTTTGTGATCAAACTGTTCAAAATTTTCATCTAAACCCCTTGGATCTTTCAAGATCACTTTGCTAAAACAGAAAGTGCAAATCTGAGTTCTAAACCCTTGTAAAGATTATTCTTTACTATTGATTTGTGGAGTCAAGGATCTACTACTGAAGAAAGATCGGTGGATACCGAGGCAAAATTTGTTTGCATTGGGCGGTGCTTCACTGCATCATTTTCTATTGAAGATTCGAAGACACGATAGTATTAAACTTAGTGGAGCTCTAAATTGTGTGTAAGTTTATCATGTTCCATTGAGTTTTAAACAATATTGAATATAGGTTTTACCTGAAATGGATTTGTCCTCTGTTTTCTTCATCATCTGATTTGGTTTAGAAATTGGCTTCACTTTATCTTCCATGCTCACTTTAATCTAACCACACTTTGAATGAATATGGTAAAAAGTGAATCATTGTGTGTGACCTAATATATAAGTGAATCCATATAACCACACTTTAAGCCTTAACATCCCAATTTGATAGCTTGCTCAGTAAGATCTCCTTGCGATGTCACAAATACTATCCCAACTCATGTGCCCTTATCATTTCAAGCGTCATCCACGAAGAGCTTCCAAGGCCATTAGTCCTCATCGACCACCTGTTATTCTTGAATGGGATGTGGTTGTTGATCCTTGCCTCTTTGCGATGTTGAAAATTCTGCCATACATTCTTCCAGGACTTGACCCTTGATCATTGTCCAAAGTTCATACTTAATGGAAAATTGGACCAGTTCAAGGGATGACTTGGTCATTCTGAAAAAAAACTAAGGATCGACCTTCTTGAGTGCATCTTATAGAGGATAGGTTTCAGGGGATGATTATGGTATGCGCATCATAGTATTGCCTCGGCTTGCTGCAGTTACCAATGCCAGAACTAACTTCTTAATAGGCATATATCTGGTTTCTGCCTCAATGTGAGTATGGATCACATAGTAGACCGACCTTTGCTCTCCATTATATAGACAAACTAATGCAACACTGGTTGCGTGCCTTAAGACCACAAAGTACAGGTACATATTGTCCCCGTCTTTAAGAGCTGATAATAAGGGAGGAGATACCTAACACTCCTTAGTCAAAACTTGATCCCATAGTAGAACCAATAAGCTTTTTGAATATCTTGGTCAAGGGAACCTAATAGGTTGCTCCTGCGTTATTTAAATTTAAGGGCGTTACTTTGTATCAATAAAGTCCTAAGGTTATGATGAACGAGGTTATAATGAACGAGGTTCTTTCCTGGGTCAAACATAGGTATCTCGTGGTAATTAAAGTATGAATCCATGAATCTCATGCATTGATTTTCTACCGTGGAATCTATGAGTTGGTCTATTTGTGATAATGGGAAGATTTCTTCTGGGCGGTGCTTATTTTGGTCGGTGAAACTCTCCACTTGCCGCTCTTTTTACTGATAACAATGGTGTTAAAGAATGGGAATAAGAATTCTCTCATGGAGTTAACCCGAAGTAGGATGTCCATTTCTATGGCAGCCGGTGGCAAGTGATCTCTGAGTTTATTCTCGGATCTATAATACCCCGTACTTTTATCGATATTTATTTATGGGATTAATTAAATTAAATGTGAATTAATTGAGAATTAATCCGGATATAATACTAACGAGATGTGAGTTGATATTTGATTATAATGTGTATATATGGCAATATATGAATATTGAAAATATTGAAATTGTCACGAGACTGAAATACGACAATTTGGAAATTTAGTCGGGACGCACGTGTCAGTCGCGTCAGGAACGTAATTATTTGAATTAAAAGTGAATTTTATTTTTATCAACCTAATGGTCATTTTGAGTGCGCCAACGAGTCCATAAGGGTCAAAATAGTCAGAAAACACTAGTCGGGGGTTTAGTTTGGGTCCCGGGGCATTTTTAGGAAAAACCGGCAACGAAAAAGGGCATTTTGGTAATTTTGAAATTTTGGAAATTATAACCAACGAATTTTGGGAGTTAATTATAGGGTAATTAATAACCCACTTAACCCATTACCAATAAAAAGTTGAGAGAGTAGTTACGGGAGTTTTGAGAGAAGTGGGAAGAGGAGTTACAAGAGCCAAAACCACCCTCTTCAACCTTGGGAGAAAATTCGTAGAGAAAGGAGAGAATCAACCCATTCAACAACACCAAATTCAGAAGAACAATCTAAGGCAAGTGGTTTAATTACGTTAATTTCAAGCGAATGTTTCTTCCATGCTTAGAATTTAAAATAATTGCATTATATTGGGAGTTTGATAAAAACCCATGAAATTGGAGATAGAAATTCAGGTTATGATATAGGGATTGCATGTAGAAAGTTATTGGGTGATTGTACTAAAAGAAATACAACTTTTTATGATGTAAAAATGGATTTATAAAGGGAAATTGAAGACTTTAAATTTCTGGGTTCATACTCATAGGGTTTGGGGGAAAATTTGGGAGATATGATAATTATATGTTGTTTAGGAAGATTGGACCCCATAAACATGTTAAGATACAACCTAAGAAGGTTTAGTAATGTTTAAGAACCTCAAAACACTGTTGGGATGATTTTTGGATGAGTTTTGAGAAGAGGAAAATTGAGAAAAACGAATTAGAGATTTCTGGGCTCGAAACTGCCATCTCGTTAGAAGCTCTGCCCAGGTCGTTCGAACGAGCTTCTAACGAGGTGACAGTCTACCTTCTAATGAGTTGGTAGTTCGTTCGATACTCCTCGTTCGAACGACCTCTCATTCGAATGAGACTTCTAACGAGTTGACAGAATGTCCGTTTTGGCCTGATTTGATTTCTAGTGTCCCGTAACCTTGTTTAATTGATGAGATAACTTTCCCTTGTTAACTAATAGGTATAGTTGGGAGATTTGGGATATGTTGAGGAGTAAAATATAGAATAGTGGCTCGAACCGAATGATATTTGTGCATTAGGACGCGAGTGACTAATCACGATGTGAGGATAATTGATGACTTAAATATATATAAACCGGGGACATGTGAGTTGTGTAACACTAAAAGTTGGTATAAGAACTAGAAGTATACCACTAATGAAAATATGGTAATAACTAAGATGTGTGCATGCTTAGTATATATGATTTTATGTGTATGACATACCTACCATACTTGCTATCATGGGAGGTTTGCGTTCGTTTAGGGCCATCTAATCTTTGTGTGCCTACGGGGATATAGATTGGTACCTCGAGGACATAGGTCAGAGAAGGACTTATTGAGAAGTTAATAAGTCTGCTGATCATCGGAGCGTAGGTATGTGCGTGACCCATGTGATGTGAACTATGTTCGCCTCCATTGTTTGTGATTGGTATTATCTGAGAACGATTCCTGAGAGATTCGAAATGCGTGATCCTTATGTACGTGATATACCGGGATGGGATAGCAGAGTATGTGTGCACCACAGCTTAGTCTCGGGGTGCTAGTACTGTATATTTATGATGAGAATAATATATGGTCAATTGGAAATAATTGTCATGTTTAATTGTGAGTATAATTATAGTAACGCTTTGAAAAGATATAAAAAGGGATAACCTCTAGTAAATGGTTTTGCGAATAATTGCGAATCCAAGGATTAAAGTAAGAATCTCTATTTAATTGATGGTGTTGGAATTAAAGTGCGAATCGAGTAGAAATGTTAGAATTCATTTTGGTCTAGATAGATATGAGAATCACTTGAATGGGTACGGTACGTTAGGAGTGCACAAATAGTCGAGAGGTGAGTATTTCATGTGAGAGCACGTCCTAACATGTATTTTGCATTCATTGTTTTAATGTCATTAAATCACTTGTTGTTTTTAAACTATTCTCCACAATCGAGCTCTAACCCATTTTCTTTCAAATCTATTTTTGTAAAAACCTTTTAGGTGCCCAGCCACAAGGACACCATGCATAGAAATTCCATTCAGGTGACGAGCTGTAGCTGCTGTGGAAGTTACAGGACCTTGACAGTAGACGCCTCCTTTCCTAGTCTTGACTCCATTTTCAGTTTTATCATTTGTTGGGCATGTCGCCCCATTTCCTTTAGAGACATTTTATATTTCAGTTATTCAGACTTTGGTTTGTAATTAATTTAGAATGCAGACTTGTTTTATTCGTTTCAGTATTGGGATTGTTGTGAGGAGTATTTCCTCCATACTGATTATTATTATTGGTTGGTTATTCTATTGGGACTCTATTGTGAATGGTTATGTTAACTTTTTATAATTTATTTATCGCATGTTAATCAGATTTAATTTAAAATTTGACAACTCACTTTTTAAATACTAGGTGGTTAGTAAATATAAAAAAAATATTTTCGACAGTGATGCTATGAACTGAACCAACTTGGAATTTTATATTAATTCAATAAAGGAGTAGCTACCCGGTATTTTATTAGTCGGGGTGTCACAGGTGGTGTCAGAGCATCAGGTTCTAGTGTCCTTAGGATCTGTACGGCTTATTATGTTTTCGCTGAGCTTTCTTTGATGTAGAGCCCTATATTTTAGGACTGTTGTATTCTTTTGTGTATGCTTCGCTCTTCAGCTATTTCGAGTTAATAACTGCGAACTTATAGACTTTACTCTCATTTCAGATGCCTCCACGATGTGCGCAGCGAGTTCCTAGGGATGCACGGCCAGAGCCACAGCCTGCACCAGTACAGGGCACCATGAATGCCGCTGAGGTTGCAGCTATTGTAGCCCAAGCGATAAATGCCGCCCTAGCCGTTGTACAACAGGCACTGCCCCAGGCGCCAGTAGCCGCGCCAGTTCAGGCACATGCATTCCCGTCTACTTGGGAACGCGTTCGTGATACTTTTCAGAAAGCACACCCTCCGGAGTTTGCAGGTAGCTCCGATGTCGTGGTATCCAGTCAGTGGAGGAAGGATATTCAGAGGCACTTAAGGATGTACGAGTGCACTGATGTTCAGAAGCAGATACTAGCTACTTTTAAGCTAGTAGGATCTGCATTGCAGTGGTGGGAGTCCATTACCACCGCAGAGGAGAGGGATACTCTCACTATACAGGAGTTATGGGTGCAGTTTGATCGCAAGTATTTTCCATCAGTTGTCCACACGGAGATGAGAAGGAAGTTGATGAACCTCAAACAGGAGGGAAAGACTGTGGCCGAGTATGATGCCGAATTCACTAATTTATTGAACATTGTTTCGGATGAGATACCGACTGAGGAGAAGAAGATTCAGAAGTTCACATATGGATTGACTTGGAGGATCCGTCAGCATTTGTTGGGGAATCTCTCGTTGTCCACTTACTCTGACGTGGTTAACGCTGCACTGCTACACTGCCAGGATCACCGCTTTCACATGTCTGAGAGTAAGAGGTCAAGAGAGTCCAGCCATCAGGGTAGGACTGGGGAAAATGGTTCCAGTGGGGCACAATCTGCTCAGGGACAGTACAGGCAGGGTGACCAGGGTTTCCAACAGGGGATCCTAAGAGATTCAGATCTGGAAATTTTAGAAACGGACAGGGAGGTTTCAGGCAGGGCCATCAAGGTCCGAACGGACATCAGGGCCAGCAGGGTCAGAATGGTCAATAATAGCAGTTTTAGCATGGCCAGCATGGCCAGGGGAGAAATGGTAACGGCCACCAGGGCCGAGGACAGCAGGGACAACAAGGGGGAAACTTCCCGGGGAAGTGTTATTTTTGTGGCAAGACTGGCCACAAACGCCAGGATTGTCCTGATAGGGGCAGGGCCCCACAGCAGCAGCAGCAGGGTTGTCGACATGAGCCACAGAGACCTATGTTTCCAGCCGCCCTCCCAGCACCACCACAGATGGCAGCTGTTGCCCAGATTATACTCGAGAGGGGGGGGGGTTGAATTGAGTTTTTACAAACTTTAAGTCAAATTAATATTTTAGAAAAATATTTAATTTATAACACTTAGACAAATTTCAGATTAATTAATCAATGAAGAATAAATCCAATAATATCAAATAAATGCAACTAACTAATTTAAACAACTAGAGATGCAGATTTTAACACACAAGGAATATAAAATTCATTTTCGTATTTAATATTAAATGATATTCTGAAATTAATTATTTAGTTCACAAAATAATTATTTTAATCTCAAAATTAATTATGTCAAATTTCGGAATTAATTTATTTGCAAGATAGTGTGCTGAAAATATTAACTCAAGCAAGCATACGCAAATAAATAAATATAAGTGCGGAAAATAAATGACACCAAAATTTAACGTGGTTCGGCCAAATCCCGGCCTACGTCCATGCGCCTAGAGCCCCCGTCTCCTTTGCGCTTCACTAAACCTGATCCACTTGCGGGTAGGATCAAACCACCGCGTACAACTGTTTGCAAGCTAACTCCGAGCTTCAAACCTCGTGGTCCACTTGCGGGTAGGAACCAATCACCGATACAAACCGAAGCTTCAACAAAGCTTCACAACAAATCTGAATTTTTTTGTAGTACATAATAAAATACTGAAACTTCTTAAAATACAATTTGTAATCTGAGTTTCTCCTTCTTGAATCAGACTTCAATAAATGATGTTGAAGTAGGCACAAGTCTTCTTCTTCAATGATTGAGCAGATGATAAAATTAATTGCTCTTTTGAATGTGTAGATGAGTAGTAAAATAAATGCTCTCAATAAGTCTTTCTTATATTTTCAATGAAGTCTGTTCGTCTCTATTCAATGCAGCTCTTTGAATGCTTTAAATGAGTCTTCAGATATCTAGCCGTTAGACACATCATATTGAGCATTTAATGCTCCTGATATTCTGAGATGAAATTTGCTGAGTGTGGTTTTTTCTTCCAATCTGATATGCACATCTCCAGTTTGATTCTCAATAAAAATATGGCCGTTGTAGAAGATTTGGAATTGGTCTGAGTGTAGCATTAAATGCACTGAATTTTACTGAGATAAAATATTCTGCAAATCTTAATTTTGCTTCTGAATAAAAATATCTGATGACACATGGAAGTGACATCTGAAAATATATGACATATGAAAGTAGCTTCGAGATGACCCATATAAATTCTGCAAAAAGATTGTTAGTCCAAGAGATAAAATACACATCTGATGTATTTATGTGGAACCATTGTGTAAAGAGTACAACTGGTGTGCTAAGAATATTTTTCTGTCAAGAGAGTAAATGGGACAAAGTAAGTATAAGTACTAAGAAAATATTTCCCACACTGATATAAAAACTTTCAGAACAGATATGAAAATAAATTTCTGACAAATATATAAAAAATTATTTGCGATCAGATATATATATATATATATATATATATATATATATATATATATATATATATATATATATATATATATATATATATATATATATATATATATATATATATAAAATTTTCGGACAGAATAAAAATTTCGAACAGATATATACGTAAAACATTTTGGACTGAAATATATCTAAGAAAAAATATTTTTGAACAGATATATGCGTAAAACATTTTGGACTGATAAAAGAGGCAATTTCCTAAGTTTAAGCAGTCCATACTGTCAGTGATGTTATAGCCTTAAGGCTAGTCAAGGTGCAAGAGATCATAACTTGCAATGGTCAAATCGGCTACAACTATTATGAAAGCAAGGGTTTCGGCTTCTCAGTAAATGAGTATGGCCAAAAAGAAGTTTCAGCAAGGATGACAAGGTATTGACCCATTTTCATTCGGTCACATCAGGTACAAGGGGTCAGAATTTCTGACCAAAAAAAAAATTTCTTTATGCATGAATCCGTCTTGATTTTATCGGCCAGCGTTGGCGTGTAAATGAAGTGTTTGTAGCAGGTCCAGTACTATAGCTAAGGCAGCTAATGCATAGGGCTGAACCAGTCACCTTAGGTGATAGCAGGTATATGCAGTTATGTGTATATATATATATATATATATATATATAAACATATAGGCGCACATACAATATTTTTAACTTCAAAAATAATTATTCTGCAACTATTATAAAAGAATATTTAGTGTCAAAACAAATGATGATAAAGTAATGGATTATGGCCGAGAATAAAAAAAAAACAAGCCTAACATATTCTAACTAAATGATATATTAGTAAACAAAAATATTGTTTTAAAAATTCATTTTAGTTTGAAAAATAATTCCGAAAATTATTTTAGAAAAAGAAATTCATTTTAAACAAAGTTGCACCAATTTTACTAAAAAAATTATTTTCCGTAAAAATAATATAATTTTTCTTTTAGAAAAAGTTCAGGCTCATAATTAATTAGTCACACAATAGAAATCATAGATCAAGAAATATGCATGTGTGCCTAATGTGTCAAGTGCAAATGTGCAAAACACGTGAATACCTTTACTTGAATAGGTCGTTGTGTAAAGTCGAGGCAAGATTATACAATAATAAATATCTATAGAATAACCTAATAAAAATATGTTTGGAATCATCAAAATCAATATATTAAGTTAAACTAAAATGTACATTAGTTAAACTAATTTAATTAATTAGGGATAAATAACATTTTCGTTAACAAGCACTACCACCCATTCCAGCGGTCCCAGTCCAGCAGGGACAGCTTCAGTATGGGAGAGTATATCAGCTCCAGCATGCCGTAGCCCCACAGGATCCACCGGCCATTGAGGGTATGTTCTCTATTCAGGGGACTATGGGGCGTATTTTATTTGACATGGGGGCCACACATTGTTTCATTGACATGAGATTTGCACGCACTATGGGTTTGTTAGACACCGCCGAGAGCACGATTAGTTGTGTAAATTCACCGTTGAGTAGGGGTTCCGTGATTTCCCTTATATGTATAGGCGTGCGTATAAAGATCGGGAGGTTTACATTACCCGCTGATATGTTACTGTTAGAGATGACTAAGTACGATGCGATTATTGGTATGGATTGGCTAGTTGCGTACCGAGCCATGATTCACTGTTTTAGTAGGAGTATTATCTTTGCCATTCCTGGGAAGGAGATGTTTTTAGTGGCGATGCCTCGCCCTGAGGGAGGATCTTCCACTAACTTGTATTGTATAGAGGAGGAGACCTCTAAGGAAGTGGTGATACCACTTGATGCAATTCCGATTATTCAAGAGTTTGCCGATGTATTTCAGGATATACCTGGACTACCTCCGAGTAGAGACATAGATTTTGTGATCGATTTGACGCCGGGCACTCGGCCTATTGCCCGCGCACCTTACCGTATGGCTCCAGTTGAGATGAGAGAGCTACGGGATCAGATTGAGTAGTTGTTGGGTCAGGGATTTATCCGGCGGAGTACTTCACCGTGGGGTGCCCCTGTGTTATTCATAAAGAAGAGGGATGGATCGTTGAGGTTGTGTGTAGATTAACGAGAGTTGAATAAGGTCACGATACGGAATAAGTATCCGTTGCCCCGAATCGATGACTTATTCGTCCAGCTGAGAGGATCTTCTTTCTTCTCAAAGATTGATTTGCGATCTGGATACCATCAGTTGCGTATCAGGGAAGAGGGCATCTCGAAGACTGCTTTCTTAATGAGATATGGTTCCTACGAGTTTTGGGTTATTCCTTTTGGCTTGACCAATGCTCCAGCAGTGTTTATGGACTTGATGAATAGGGTGTTCAGAGAGTTCCTAGACCAGTTCGTCATTGTCTTCATTGATGACATTCTGGTTTACTCCCAGACAGAAGAGGAGCACGCCGAGCATTTGAGGCAGGTTTTGCAGACACTACGTCAAAATGAGTTGTATGCAAAGTATGAGAAGTGCGAGTTTTGGCTGAAGGAGGTTCAGTTTTTGGGGCATATCATCTCAGACCGGGGGATATCTGTTGATCCGGGGAAGGTATCCGCGGTGAGGGATTGTGGACAGCCCACGACACCGACTAAGATCCGTAGTTTCTTGGGCCTAGCAGGATACTACATGAGATTTATTCGGGGTTTCTCAAAGATAGCGGGTCCTTTGACACATCTGACTCGTAAGGGTGTGCCATTCATTTGGAGCGATGCCTGTCAGTTGGCATTCGATGAGTGGAAGGACATGTTGACCTCATCACATGTGTTAGCATTGCCGAGACCGGGAGTTGAGTATCTAGTCTACACCGATGCGTCCTTAAAAGGACTTGGAGGTGTATTGCAGCAGGAGAGTCAGGCTATAGCTTATGCTTCCCTAAAGCTTAAGCCTCATGAGAAGAATTACCCCATCCATGACTTGGAGTTAGCGGCAGTTGTATTTGCCCTTCGGATTTGGAGACACTACCTCCCAGGGGAGAAGTTCCGGTTGTTCACGGACCACAAATCTCTATAGTACCTATTCACATAGAAGGAGTTGAATATGCGGCACTGGAGGTGGCTTGAGTTTGTGAAGGATTATCAGTTTGATATCCAATATCACCCGGGGAAGGATAACGTGGTAGCAGACGCGTTGAGCCGTAGGCCAGTAGATGAGGTGGCCGACGTGTGGAAGGCTAAGTGGAAGGAGTTGGGACACCAGGATGCAGTGGCCCGATCGTTCATGTCTGTGATGACAGTTACACCTCAGATTGTCACGAAGGTGGTAAAGGCACAGGCAAATGACTCGTTCTGTCAGGAGCTGATAGTTCGATTACTAGCAGAGGTAGTCGAGTCTTATACCGTTAGCTCAGACGGGGGATTACGCTTTAATGGGAGACTGGTCGTTCCGAAAGGGGAAGACTTGCGACACGAGGTAATGGCAGAGTCGCACGGTTCATGGTTCGCGGTACATCCCGATGGGGATAAAATGTATCAAGACATGAGACCACAGTATTGGTGGAGAGGGATGAAGAGAGATATTGCTGTGTTTGTTTCTAAATGCGCCACTTGTTAGCTGGTAAAAGTGGATCATCAGAGACCGGCAGGACTTCTACAGCCACTAGAGGTCCCGATGTGGATATGGGAGAGCATCTCCATGGACTTTATCACGGGGTTACCTACGTCATAGAGGGGTCACGACTCCATTTGGGTAATTGTAGACAGGTTGACCAAAGTCGATCATTTTCTACCCGTAAAGACAGACTACACTACGGGACAATATGCCTAGATATTTATTGTAGAAATAGTGAGAGTTCACGGTGTGCCCCTATATATCGTGTCTCACCGAGACAAGATATTTGTTTCAATGTTTTGGGAGAGTTTTCAGGAGGCCATGGGCACGAAATTGCGGTTGAGTACGGCTTATCACCCGCAGACCGATGGGCAAATCGAGCATACAAATCAGATGTTGGAGGACATGTTGCGTATGTGCAACATAGACTTTGGGGGTGAATGGGAGCAGTACCTTCCACTGGTGGAGTTTGCTTATAATAACTCCTACAAGTTCACCATTGGCATGGCTCCATTTGAGGCGTTGTATGGTAGACCTTATCGTTCCCCAGCATGTTGGTTAGAGGTGGGGGACAACAAACTACTTGGGCCGGAAGTGATTCAGGATACTTCGACAAGGATAGAATTGATACGGAGTCGCATTCGGGTAGCTCAGGATCGGCATAAGAGCTATGCTGATGCGAAGAGGTTCTTCTGGGAGTTCAAGGTGGGGGACCAGGTTTTACTGAGAGTATCTCCTATGAAGGGGATTATGCATTTTGGGAAGAAGGGGAAACTGGCACCGAGATATGTGGGGCCATTTCCTATCATCGAGAGGATTGGGTCCGTTGCATATAGACTTGGGTTACCGGAGCATTTGCACAGGATTCATGATGTGTTTCATATTTCCTCGCTAAGGAAATATCTTAGGGACGATTTAGCCCATTCTCACATTGCTTTGGAGGACATCGATATCCAAACTGATAGCTCCTACGAGGAGGGAACGATTGCAATTTTGGACCGAAGCGAGCGGAAACTGCGGTCAAAGATAGTACCGTTGGTACATGTTCAGTGGCGGCATCATAATGCTGAAGAGTCCACATGGGAGCGCGAGGATGAGATGCGTGAACATTATCCAGAGCTATTTTTACCAGGTACTTTATAGTTCCGAATTTCGGGATGAAATTCTATTATTAGGGGGGAAGTATGTAATACCCCGTACTTTTATCGATATTTATTTATGGGATTAATTAAATTAAATGTGAATTAATTGAGAATTAATCCGGATATAATACTAACGAGATGTGAGTTGGTATTTGATTATAATGTGTATATATGGCAATATATGAATATTGAAAATATTGAAATTGTCGCGAGACTGAAATACGGCAATTTGGAAATTTAGTCGGGACGCATGTGTCAGTCGCGTCAGGAACGTAATTATTTGAATTAAAATTTTATTTTATTTTTATCAACCGCATGGCCATTTTGAGTGCGTCAACGAGTCCGGAAGGGTCGAAATAGTCAAAAAACACTAGCCGGGGGTTTAGTTTAGGTCCCAAGGCATTTTTAGGCTAAACCGACAACGAAAAAGGGCATTTTGGTAATTTTGAAATTTTGGAAATTATAACCAACGAATTTTGGGAGTTAATTATAGGATAATTAATAACCAACTTAACCCATTACCAGCAAAAAGTTGAGAGAGTAGTTACGGGAGTTTTGAGAGAAGTGGGAAGAGGAGTTACAAGAGCCAAAACCACCGTCTTCAACCTTGGGAGCAAATTCGTAGAGAAAGGAGAGAATCAACCCATTCAACAACACCAAATTCAGAAGAACAATCTAAGGCAAGTGGTTTAATTACGTTAATTTCAAGCGAATGTTTCTTCCATGCTTAGAATTTAAAATAATTGCATTATATTGGGAGTTTGATAAAAACCCATGAAATTGGAGATATAAATTCAGGTTATGATATAGGGATTGCATGTAGAAAGTTATTGGGTGATTGTACTAAAAGAAATACAACTTTTTATGATGTAAAAACGGATTTATAAAGGGAAATTGAAGACTTTAAATTTCTGGGTTCATACTCATAGGGTTTGGGGGAAAATTTGGGAGATATGATAATTATATGTTGTTTAGGAAGATTGGACCCCCATAAACTTGTTAAGATACGACCTAAGAAGGTTTAGTAATGTTTAAGAACCTCAAAACACTATTGGGATGATTTTTGGATGAATTTTGAGAAGAGGAAAATTGAGAAAAACGAATTAGAGATTTCTGGGCTCGAAACTGCCATCTTGTTAGAAGCTCTGCCGAGGTCGTTCGAACGAGCTTCTAACGAGGTGACAGTTTGCCTTCTAATGAGTTGATAGTTCGTTCGATACTCCTCATTCGAACGACCTCTCATTCGAATGAGACTTCTAACGAGTTGACAGAATGGCCGTTTTGGCCTGATTTGATTTCTAGTGTCCCGTAACCTTGTTTAATTGATGAGATAACTTTCCCTTGTTAACTAATAGGTATAGTTGGGAGATTTGGGATATGTTGAGGAGTAAAATATAGAATAGTGGCTCGAACCGAATGATATTTGTGCATTAGGACGCGAGTGACTAATCACGATGTGAGGATAATTGATGACTTAAATATATATAAACCGGGGACATGTGAGTTGTGTAACACTAAAAGTTGGTATAAGAACTAGAAGTATACCACTAATGAAAATATGGTAATAACTAAGATGTGTGCATGCTTAGTATATATGATTTTATGTGTATGACATACCTACCATACTTGCTATCACGGGAGGTTTGCGTTCGTTTAGGGCCATCTAATCTTTGTGTGCCTACGGGGAGGGGGATATAGATTGGTACCTCGAGGACATAGGTCAGAGAAGGACTTATTGAGAAGTTAATAAGTCTGCTGATCATCGGAGCGTAGGTATGTGCGTGACCCATGTGATGTAAACTATGTTCGCCTCCATTGTTTGTGATTGCTATTATCTGAGAATGATTCCTGAGAGATTCGGAATGTGTGATCCTTATGTATGTGATATACCGGGATGGGATAGCAGAGTATGTGTGCACCGCAGCTTAGTCTCGGGGTGCTAGTACTGTATATTTATGATGAGAATAATATATGGTCAATTGGAAATAATTGTCATGTTTAATTGTGAGTATAATTATAGTAACGCTTTGAAAAGATATAAAAACGGATAACCTCTAGTAAATGGTTTCGCGAATAATTGGGAATCCGAGGATTAAAGTAATACTCTCTATTTAATTGATGGTGTTGGAATTAAAGTGCGAATCGAGTAGAAATGTTAGAATTCATTTTGGTCTAGATAGATATGAGAATCACTGGAATGGGTACGGTACGTTAGGAGTGCACAAATAGTCGAGAGGTGAGTATTTCATGTGAGAGCATGTCCTAACATGTATTTTGCATTCATTGTTTTAATGTCATTAAATCACTTGCTATTTTTAAACTATTGTCCACAATCGGGCTCTGACCCGTTTGCTTTCAAATCTATTTTTGTAAAAACCTTTTAGGTGCCCAGCCACAAGGACACCATGCATAGAAATTCCATTCAGGTGATGAGCTGTAGCTACTGTGGAATTTACAGGACCTTGACAGTAGACGCCTCCTTTCCTAGTCTTGACTCCATTTTCAATTTTATCATTTGTTGGGCATGTCGCCCCATTTCCTTTAGAGACATTTTATATTTCAGTTATTCAGACTTTGGTTTGTAATTAATTTAGAATGCAGACTTGTTTTATTCGTTTCAGTATTGGTATTGTTGTGAGGAGTATTTCCTCCATACTGATTATTATTATTGGTTGGTTATTCTATTGGGACTTTATTGTGAATGGTTATGTTAACTTTTTATAATTTATTTATCGCTTGTTAATAAGATTTAATTTAAAATTTGACAACTCACTTTTTAAATACTAGGTGGTTAGTAAATATAAAAAAAATATTTTCGACAGTAATGCTATGAACTGAACCAACTTGGCATTTTGTATTAATTCAATAAAGGAGTAGCTACCCGGTATTTATATAGTCGGGGTGTCACAGGATCATTATAAGGCTGCCATGCAAAAAGTTTGCATTGGTCCTAGGAAAATGAGAGAGTTGATCTGCTTCATCCCTGGGTAGCTTGATCTAATAAGAAAAGTCTTTTCGACTGTGATTAATCCATAGGAACGGAGATGAGTTCCTTCAACACGCTTCAGAAGGAGTCAGTCATGTTTCTTATACTCCTGGTTGAACGCCCTTTGGTTGTAACTTAGGTTGGTCATCCTTCGAGTTGTCATCATCCTGATTCTTCTTAGGTTTATTCTTCATTGCTTTAATGGTTGTGATGAAGCAACTTCGCATTACTACTTGATCTGACCTAATCTCCACCACCCCCTAGCCGGTCAAGAACTTAAGCTTTTGGTGGAAGGAAGAGGGAGCAACCTTCATCTCATTAATCCATCCTCTGCCCACTATAGTGTTGAAGGGTAACTCCGATTGGATAATGTGGAACTCCACATCTTTGGTTGTTTTATCGACCTTGATCGACAACTTGATCTTCCCCGGTGGAGTCTTCACATCTCCATTGAAACCGAACAGTGAACTTGCGTTGGTATCAAGGTCCTTGATATTAAAATTGATCTTATATAGAACTAGCACGTAATGATCTCCTAAGAGCTTCATTGGTCCACCAACACTATCCTAATGTCAATGTTTGCAATTCACAGGGTGAGAACTAGGGCATCCTTGTGAGGCAAATTCACGCAGACTAAGTCATCATCGGTGAATATAATTGTGCGATCAATGTCCAAGTCTTTTCTCTCCCTCCTGGAAAAAAAGGGGCTTGGATAAGTCCATCTGACAAGCCTGTTGGATGTTGGCTACAATTCTCACCTTTTCTCTGACCAGTATGTTAAGTTGAATCGTTGCATATGTGGTTGGTGGTGACCAGTCACACTGGTGGAAGAACCAATTTTTCTTTCTTAACTACAATGATCTTTCTCATATCTTATATTTCATTATGCTAATATGTTCCTTGAGGTGCCCTGCTTCGACGGGCACTTCCAAATTTTTTGAACATTTTGCAATTCTTCGTAAGTGTCCACGATCCTGTGATAAGTTCACCTGAGGTCGGTTTCCCTATCATCTCGATCTCTAGTCATCTTAGGAGGCCTCTTAAAGTAGGACTTATCATTAATCTGTGAAATAATCTTGTAGTGGGTTCTTTGAAGACCGTATCTAGTGTCGTATAAATGTACTCTCTTGTCTGAGATTTGGGGGGACCCTTTGAGGCTTTATTCCTGGAAACCATTCTTAGATAAATAGGGTTGATTTTCCCTTTTAGGGTTCTTCTTAGGTTCATCCTTCTTTTGGGGGCCTACACCCTGTTGAGTTCGTCCTCCACTATGGCATACTTCTCAATATGGGAGATGAGATCGTCCCCATAGAGGTTGACTTCTTCGTCAGTGACTATTAGATGTTGTCCGATCAATTCAAACCGAAATGGAACAAAGAGATCCCTAGCTAATCATTGCAATTGTCAATTTTATTGTATATCTCCTAGTACCTTCGAGCGTACTTCTTGATACTCCCTTCCTTTTCTTAAGAGAGATCGGTGAATCAGCCGATTGGGTTACCACACTACCTGTGATAAATTAGGCCATGAACTACTCGACTAAGTCCCATAAAAAAAGATTAATTTGGGGTAAACTTTCTCAAACCACTTCTGTCCGATCTCTCTTAGATTGGATAAGACCACCTGACACATTAGGGCATCATTATGGCTCCAAAGAGACATGGTCTGTCGATAATGTCTGATGTGATGGAAATGTCTACCTTTCGATCATATGTTATCACCTTTATCACGGATAACTTCTTGGGTGGCTCAAAGGATTCTATCTTCTCAATAAAGGGGTATGAGGATTAGTACCCCAACGTCTTTCTAGCTAGATCCTTGGGAATTCGGGATAGATTTGGTTCAATCTCCTTTCCAACTCTTTCTGGATGAGACCCAACAGTTCATCGCGCCTTATTATGTTTGGCTATACCTTTGGACGGGCATGTTTGATACTTTGTTTAACTCATTGGGCTATAACTTGTAACTGATGGTGGTTGTGGTTGATGGAATTCCTCCCACGGGAATGGTTGTTACGCCATTGGTGGTGGTGCGTTGCGCGAGGACTTCGTGAATGAGAGGCCCTCCCAGGTTGATATGATTCGTGACTTCTTGGAGAGTGAGGTTGTCTCCTGCGATGCGACTGAATACGAGAGTCGAAACTATGATCTTTCGACTATGAGTTACTTGTCTCCTCAAGCGGGCAATATCTTGATCACAATAGCCCAGTCTCTCCTCATAAATACTGGCAAGACAAAAAACAACCCTTTTCTTCTGGTCGATCAGTTAGCGGCGCGCAATATTGCCAACTAAGCCCTGATTTATAGGCAAAGCCTTTTGGACCTAAAATGTTATGAAAACGAAGGGATCCTAACAAGAGTGTGGTCCCACCTTATGACACGTATTTTAGACTGAATGAGGCTTCCGCATGCGTGGGGTGAAATTAATTTTCACTCATGATGAATTTTGGGATGAGTGGCTTTAACAGTGGAGAGAACTTTGTTCTTCCCAGAGACAACGCTAAATTTTAGTGGATATTAACCCACAATAAAAGTAGTAATTGAAGATTTTCCACCCAAATAATTATGAGTGTAAATTAAGAACAGAAGTGACTAGATGTACATGGTTTGACAGTGAGATACGCTTACGTCCATAGGAAAAGGGGGGAGGTCTATTTATTAATAGGGATCTTAATTATTTAGTTCTTTATTTGAATATTCACTTGTGGTCACTCTCATGTCTTTATTTTTTTAGTTGTTTGTCCTATTATAACAAATACGGTACATGTGTCTAGTAAAACGACAGTTATAGGCAGTTTTGAGTGGTTATGAGACCTATTACAATTTTAAAAATACATGAGAGTGGAGCCTCACAAATCTTTGAAGATGGGAGTGAGGCCAAAAAAACTATTATTAATAAGGACGAACAAGGACAATTGGACAGGATGCTAGCTGAGAGTCCAAGTTGCCACGTGCAAGTTTAGGTCAATTTTCTCATTATGAGTGAGGTCGCCCTTATTTATAAGCTTCAGGGTCATATTCCTCTAGGTCTCTTTATGTTTATCTAAACAATAGATCATAGAGTCCTATTAAGACTACTCTTCCAAACTGTTAGTATGATCTCCTAAGATTTGTTTTTATCTCCCTTTAGATTTGTGGTCTCCCTGAATCATGATCTCCGTAAGCCATGGTCTCCCGGCATACGCCATTCACGTGGCATGCCACGTGTCATGGGCTCGACCGTTCTCCCTTTATTTATTTTCATCAATTACATAATGAAATTGGTACATATATCTGTATGTACTCAAAGTTCAAACGGTCTAGATGAAGGGGGGGGGGGTATTAAATCGAGTTGACAAAAATAATCAAAGGTTTACATTAAAATATTAAAGTTTAGTTTATAAAATTTTTAAGTAATAAATGTTTTATAATAACAAGTAGTAAAAGTTTAGTGCAATTGCAATATTAAAACAAAAGAAAAAAGGGGGAAACAAATAAGAGATGGTAACAATATTATAACAGAAAGAAAAGGAAAAAAGATTTGGTTAAAATATTAAACCAAATAAAACAGGGAAAATGACTACAAGTTACTAAAAATTTTAGAACTAAAGAAAAGAGGGAGGGGGACAGTGTTCTAAAAGGCGCACCTAGGTGTGAGGCTTTTTATAAACATCCCGCATAAGGCATAGGCGTGGCAAAGGGCACGGTCAACGGCACACACACACCAAGATGCGATAAGGTATGAAAAGGCGCAGCAAGGTGTGAAAAGATGCCTTTTTTTAAGTTGAAGTCTTTTTTTTCTTATCAAAGGCCTTTAAACAAACAAAACAAAACCCACCAACCAAATTGACATAGTATTGACTCTAATTCATGATGATTTTGCTTATAGTTTTTTCTTATTCTACTTTATGATGTTTCTGCTTACATTTTTTATATAGTTTTTTGGTTCTACTTATGTTTTTTCCTTATTCTGTTAGGAAGGGATGATGTTTCTCTCATTATTTTGGTTCTTTTGAGTTTTTCTTCTTCTTATGATATATTGAAAATATATTGTTTACTAACTTATATTATATTTGATAATATTAAATGATATTATATTAGAAATATATTATATTATATTTTATTGCATTTACATTATTCTTGAAATATATTATTTACTAACTTATATTGAAATATATTGTTTACTAGCTTATATTATATTACAATTGATTATATTATGGAGTATACATATGGGGGAAAGGGGTTACCAAATATACGAATATATTTTTTAATTTAAAGGTATGCAATATTTTATTGTTTTACTAGCCTTAATATAATTAAAAAGTATTTAAAAAGGGAAAACGTCTTTTTACACTTAAGCTTTTCTAAGGCAAGTCTTGACCTCCACGCCTCCACCACAACTCGCGCCTTTTAGAACTTTGGAATAAACAACGAAATAAAGTCGTATTTCCCGAGAAACAAATGAAATAAACAAAGATAAAGATGAAACCAAAAGAGTATCACAACACAAATTGCAAACAAAGGCCATTAGAGATGAAATCGGCCATGAGTCACATAACACAAACAAAGGACTCTACAATGAGATTGCATCCATCGGAGTAAAAATTGGAGGTTTCTTTGTTTTCATCCTTTTATTAATTTTTTCGCGATTAATAAACTTCCTCCCCTCACCCTACTAAGGGTAAGCCTATTCTATAGCACATGAGGCTTAAGCCTCTATGCATTTTTTTCTCTACTTGGCCTTCAGTCGTACGCCTCAGTGTGCATTTTTATACATTGGCATTGGGGATTCATACACACACTTAAGACTACACGAGTGTATGTAGTAGGTATATCCTACCAACCCACTACACTAATCGCCTAGAGAGCTGACCCCACCTGACGACTCAAACAAGTGACCATTATGCTCAAGAACTTAACTAGCTGAGTTAAACCTCAGAGTTCTTCTCATTTAGACATAGTTTTTTCCTTTATTTTCTTGGCAAAACACCATTTTATGGAAAAAGATAGTGACCATTTCATGTACCATAGATTCCATAGGACTGTATAGAAAACAGAATAATGGGAAGAAATAACTTTGATCTTAACTAAAACATGCAAATCAGAATTGCCAACTTCGAGGACACAATTTCACAAAAATGGCCATGTCAACACTCATTCTTCTTCCAAGTATAGAGTGGACCCTATATATGAGCATTGTGGGACATCAAAATACAACCTGAAACTAGTAAAAAACAAAAGACAATTTTTACAAACTTTTATAAGTTAAGAATTATTCAACCACATTAGCACAATCTTCTTGATCGCCAAAATATATCGAGACAATATTTCCTACCGAAAAGTATTTTAGACTAGTTTTTATAGAGATGTAATATAAACTTATTCTATAATCTGTAATTCGACAAGTGATTAATTTTCCAAAAGGAAAACTATTTCTACACAAGAATGTACTTTGTTTATAAATAAAATAAAAAGAAATTAAAGGCAATGCACTTAACTAGACATCAAATGTCCAAATCAACAAACCGTAAATTTTAAATGCATATACTGAGAGTATACAAAATAACCTTATCCCCTTCCTTTTCTCGTCCAACCAGTAGTGGTCCCCTGGCCCTGTTTCTGCAATGATGCAACATGTAACATTACTCATGGAATTAAATCACCACTTCATATTAACCAACAGAAAGAAAAGCAAGATTAAGAACCAACAAAAATCTTATGTCCATTATCATGTTAAAGAAAAGCTCAAATTGAAATGAACATAACTAATAATCGACACATGTTTCCATTTTTCTTTCATTCTCCAACTTAACACTTGACAGTTAACAGAATATAAAAGTTACAATACTTGAAAATTAATAATCCTGGCTTATTTAGTATCTCATAAAAAATACGTCCACGCAATAATATATCAAGTAATTAGGATACTTTACAGCTGTGCCACACAATAATATGTATATAACTACACCAGAAGTAAGCCAATGATATTAATATAGTAGAAAGAAAATGTAACAATAAACAAGTATTTAAAATAATGTACTAGACACAATCGAAATAGCTCATGCCCGCATGTTGCCATAACATGTGTAACTTTTTATCTGTGTAAATTTTGTTCTTCTAGTCCATCACATATGTAACTTTTTATCTTCAATAAAAATTCCTTGTTTATAACTTAATAAAATATATCAATAAGTTACATAACACCAATACTTATTTGAAAGCTTATAATTAATGGTCCGAGGTAGTTTCACTGAAAGGTAAGAAAGATTGAAGTAATAAATGGTAAAATTATAATTGTAAACATGCAACACGGAAAGGGATTTATCTGTAATACTTCTTTCATGTAGTTGAATAACAGAAGATCAATAATAAAATATGTGTTCGACGTCGCAATTTATTGTTGCTTGTCATGTGCCCCAGTCGGGGTAAGGGAAAAATAAATGAAATATTTGAAATCTGTCAACATTTTATTAATTAACATTCAGTCCAAGATTTTATTCATCCAAAAAGTCCCTCATCATAAAAGACCTTAAAACTACAAAATAAATAAACCCTAAAAAAATAAAATCCTAAACCCGTTCACCCCAAAACAATTGCCACAAAATAGAAGAGGGACTTTTTACAACATAAAAAAATAAAGTGAACTAAATGCAAAATTTAAGTTTGGGACTCACATCATCGAAGAATTAGGTTCTCCTCTCTTCTCACCGCCCACCTTCAGCGCTCCACATAATAATACAGAAGGACTTCACCTTTAGTCATACATAATCTCCCACTGTTTTTTGGCAAGGATTTTCTTTAACATGTCCATCCCTATTAAATGGAAAGGAAAAATGTTTCAGTTATGGTACAACCATATAAAACAAAAAATGGCATTTATGTACCAAGGACAGGCATGCCATTTTTCTCTACACTAATGAAGATAATTAATACATACCACTTTGATACCTAAAATTAAACATAGGCACACAGACTAGAAATGTCAAACGTACTTTTCCCATTGTCATTTCTCTACCAAGGTCAGACATGGCATCTCTTTTAGTACTAATGAAGACAATTAGTACATACGACTTAGATACCAAAACAAATAAATACACACACACACACATACAGAGATGTAAAGCATACGTTCCTGAGGGTCGTGGATCAGGTACGCCGAGTCAAGAATGTGTTAATCACTGTGCACGGGCATGTAATCACTTATATAAGGGTTGGAACTTACAAAAGTAGCATATGGGATTATAGCGGAAGATTTAGATCAATAAACACTCAACATGGTGGCTCCATTTTTTCCTAAAGATCAAAGTTGAGAACAAAAAAAAAAATAGTGGGTGAATGCATGTCATTTACATACCAAAGCAAGATAAATATGATGCCTAATATAAAAAAACTAGGAATCACGGATACAGATATACGTATCGTATCTTATACGATACGGTCACAGGGACACGGAAAAACCATAAAAATTGGATACAATACGACTGGGATACAATGATAAAATGATATATTATAATACATTTATATATGCATAAAATTATTTAATACCTCTGAGCAATATGACTAGAATATAAAAATAAAAAATATGATTCATATTCGTTATAGAAATGTTGTTTTTTGAGTACATGCAAAGTGACAACGACGTTGGGAGAGAGAGGTGTTACTTACGAATTTCTGTTTTACTATGTAATTAGACTAATGATTAATTGGGTTTAGTTTGTGAAAAAAAATACTTTATATAAGAAAATTTTTTTATGAAAAATTGCAAAGTATCCCCACTGTATCTCCCAAGCATCTCACCATACCACCTCGGTTATCCAAGATGTGACCCAAAAGTAAAAGTAGAATGGCATACGTGGATACGTATAGGAAACGTGTTGAATATGCTTTGAATCAGTATCGGGTAAGAACCCGTTTGTCTCATACCTTATACATTTCCAACAACGGCACGAGGACCTAAAGAAGTATCCCACATTAGTAGTGGAAAAAAACACAATGAGGGAAGTCCAGTACACCTACGATCCCATGGTAGTTGCATGTATCAGCATCGCTTCCAAATTTTACTCCCATCCCATCGAATTCTATCTACAACCAGGCAATTAATTAAAAAACATATACTCTAACTATATATATATATATATATATATATATATATAAGAGAGATACAAAAAGTTTCCTGCAAGAACTCCTTACGGTGCAGACTCCGGTAGATACCATTTTTTTTAAATAGTAACAAAATGAATATTTTGATGAAACTTTATGGATATGATCACTACAGTGAGAAGATCATCTTGAATTATTTTCTTCAAAAAATTCAATAAAAACCATTGAGAAGAGGTGATACGTAAAAAAATGGTATAAATACGCATTTTCAATCGTTGAAGTGTTGGGTCGGCGCCAACATCTTTATTGATTGAATTTTTTTATGAAACTTCATGGATATGATCTTATCACTATCAAGATCACATCCATGAAGTTTCATCAAAAAATTCAATCAAAAAGTGGGTGAGATGCTCGCCAACATTTGAATGGTCGAAAATGCATATTTATACCATTTTTTTACATATCACGTCATCTGAACGGTTTTTTCATTTTTTTTAAGGAAAAAAATTGGAGATGATCTTCCCACTATGGAGATCATATTCATGAAGTTTCATCTAAAAATTCTTTTTTTTACTATTTAAAAAAAATGGTATGTACCGGGGTCTACCCTATAAGGAGTTCTTACAAGAGAGGGTCTCTCTCTCTCTCTCTCTCTCTCTGTATATATATATATATATATATATCAAAGTGAATACAAGGGTGAAAAGGATAAGTGGTGCTATTTTGTGATATGTATTATCTACATTCAAAATTAGTAGTCGTTATTAATAATGAAGGTTTTAAAGGATATGCTCAATCAATGGCTAAGATCAAAATTTGTTCACTAACGTGGATTTTTGTTTGTTGAGTACAAATTAAAATTTTGGATGTCCTAAAAATTGTGCCATTCTCTACTACTTAGAAAGCAATTTAAACACAACAAACACCGGCTATTAAAACCAACACACCATAGATTGTAAGTTCACATCCTTAGATTATAAAATTTAACCTTATCGTGTTCCTTATCTCCTCCAACAAGCAAGGATGCTCTGGTTTTGCAAAGAAACAACAAATTACATCACATTTGAAAGTCGATCCCAATTTTATAGAAACCATCAGAAAGCAAAAAAGGTTAAAAACAAACAGAATCCTTCTAATTAACATAGCGATAACTAATTGATACACAATCTTGTCTTTTTCCCCCTTTCCAAAGAAATCAGAAGAAGCCCCCCCTCACCCCACCTCGTAAAAAATAAACAAATATAGTAAAAACCCAAATTGAAATAGCATGGCATAACTAATTGGCATAGGAGAATACATGGTATAAATATGCACAAGATGTAAAATATCAACTACAATATAAAAAGACATCATAGATCACTCCTAATATAAGCAAATTTGAATATAGATATATACATAGATGTGTGTGTGTGTGTGTGTGTGTGTGTGTGTGTGTGTGTGTGTGTAGATAGATAGAGAGTACTTTCTTCGAATTGGATGCACTGTTTCGTCATTTGTACAAATATAGATGCAAAGAAGTAGCTGTGATGATTTATTAAGTGGAACACGGGATAAATAAGATAAGCAATGAATCGAAGGTTTTGGATATGGTAAGTATTCTAAATAGGCGTGGATTTACATAATAGGTTGTGGTCTATTGCTTTACCTAGGCCCTAATCGATCTAAGCGCTAAAAGCCTTCAAGACGTCTTCCTAGGACGACCCCAAGGTTGTCAAATCATGTATCAAAACCGTATTGTATTGTCAAAAACCGTATACGAAATCTATGATACACTTAGATTCACAATAATCATACAAACAATTTATATGCATTGATATATGTGTTACTAAAAACAAAATGAAGGTAATTTAATATAAATTTCTTGCAACAAAAGTTATTACAGTGAAGACGCAACACAATATAATAGTTTAAAGTTATAAAACTTGTAAATCAATCGAATAAAATTATTAAATTATATTTCAACAGTAGTATAAAATATAAACATATGAGCTAATTACAACATAGTCGAACTAAAATCAGGATCGAAGACTTTTGTAGTAAAGACTTAACATGCTTGTTAAAGTGTGGCTTGAGAAGAGAAAGAGCTAGTAATAACAAGAGATAAGTGGGAAAATGTTTTTGGTCCAGTGATAGGGCTTTAAATGAGTAATGAAAGATAGAATGCTGGCAAAGCTAGGCACTGTAATTGCTCCTATTTCAATAATATGGACAAACTAAAAGTATACCTCACATTATCCTCCTCCACAACACCCTTTCATCTTTTTGCATTTTGGACATCAAGTTGTTCAATTTATCCCTAGTAACAATCTTTTAAAAAATTTAATTATTATTCCACACTTTCACCCATTTGACTTCGGCCTTTTGATTCTAATATTTTTCTTCCTAATTATAGAACCTCCGGCTAAGATTGCATTTTTTCTCTCAATTCCTGCTCCAAAATGGTGTTTTCTCTCGTGTTAAAGAGAAGTATGGGAACACAACAAATTTTATTTTTCTTTACGGGCATCCACTCCACGAACTTTTTGGGGGACTAACCTTGGATCCATAAACAATACTTGGAGAACACAAATAATTTCTTCTTATTTCACCCCTTCACCACCACAACCACCAAATGAAAAGAATAAGACAACATTTATAGCTGAATAACCACAGAAACATTCAGATTTTATTTTCCAAAACAATATCCATAACGGATTGAAGAGTACACTTTATAATGTGAATAGTCCATTCAAAACTGCTAAATTATTATGGGAGTCTTCGGATAAAAAATACAAAACTGAGGATACCGGTGTGAAAAAAATCGTGGTCAGTAGATTTCTCGAGTATAAAATGGTGAATTCAAAGACTGTCATAAGACAAGTCCAAGAGCTTCAATTAATTTTTCATAAAATAATTGCGGAAAATATAGTCATAAATGAAACATATCAAGTTACTGGGGTAATTGAAAAATTACCACCTTCGTGGAAAGATTTTAAAATTTATTTAAAGCATAAACAAAAAGAAACGAGACTTGAAGATTTAATTGTTCGGTTAAGGATATAAAAAGATAACCGTAAATATAAAAAGAAAAATGCTAACCATGTTGTGTTTGCAAAAGCAAATATTATTGAGGATTGGTACAAATTCAACAAAAAGAGGAAGCACAAAAGTGAAAACACAAGTCAACAAAGCAGTGCTAAGAAGTTTAATGGAGAATGTTTTAATTGTAACAAAGGTCATAGGACCAAGGATTTTCGCAAGCCAAAAAAGCAAGAGAACTTCAACAAGAAAGCACCAAAATCCAACATGACAGAAGTTGATGCATTGTCTGATGATGATTCCAACATGCCACTCTCCGCAGTTGTATCTGAGTAAATTTGGTGGGTAACACCAATGAGTGGTGGGTTGATACCGGGGCTACACGCCATGTGTGTTTTGACAAAAGTATATTCACAACCTACCGACCAATTGGATATGTAGAACAACTATTCATGTGAAACTCCTCCATCGCGAAGGTTGAAGGTCAAGGAAAAGTCGTGTTGAAAATGACTTCAGCAATGCATCTCGTGCTCCACGTTGTATTGCATGTGCATGACATTAGGAAGAATCTTGTCTCCAGTTCCGTGCTAATCAAGAAACGATTTAAGTTTATCCTTGTTGGAGATGTATTTGTGCTAAGTAAGGATGGAATTTATATAGGGAAAGGATATATGTATGATGTGATGTTCAAAATGAATGTCATAACTGTTGTACCTAAAGGTAACTATGATAATAATATGATATCTTCTGCTTATATGATCGAGTCTATGGATTTGTGTCATGGTATACTAGGACATGTTAATTATCATAGTTTGAGTAAATTAACTAATTTATGATTAATTCCAATATTTAACAACTCAAAACATAAATGTGAAACGTATGTGGAAGCTAAATTAAATAAGTCATGGTTTCTTTCTATTGATAGAAACTGTGAAGCACTAGAATTAGTTCACACCAATATATGTGATTTAAAATTTGTTCAAACTACAGGTGGGAAAAAGTACTTAATATTACCTTTGTGGATGATTGCGCTGGATGATGTTATGTCTAAGATGAAGCAATTGAAGATTTTAAGAAATACAAGATAGATGTTGAGAATCAACTTGGTAAAAAGATTAAATAATTAAGAAGCTATAAAGGTGGTGAATACTAGTCTCCTTTTAAGGTAATATGTTTAGGGAATAACATTATTCACTAAACTATCGCTGCTTACTCTCCTCAATCCAATGGGATTGCGGAACGAAAAAATAGAACTTTAAAAGAAATGATGAATACAATGTTAATATGTTCGGGAGGTTTACCCTAAAACATGTGGGGGAAGCATTGCTTTTGGCTAACTACATTATCAACAAGTTGATTCATAATAAAACGAATAAGATACCCTATGAATTGTGAAAAGGGCGCATGCCTTCCTACAAATACTTAAAAGTGTGGGGGTGTCTTGCAAAAGTAGTAGTTCCTGAACCTAAAAAGATGAAAATTAGTCCGAAGACAATTGATTGCATATTCATTGGTTATGCACATAAGAGTAGTGCATATCGGTTCCTTGTGCATAAGTCTGAATTTCTTGAAATTCATAAAAATACAGTTATGAATCTAGGAATGCATCATTCTTTGAAAATATCTTTCCTTGTAATAATTCACAAGAAACAAGTTCTAACAAATGAATGCTTGAAGTTAAAAATGGTGAACTTTAAAATGTTATTGAGCAAGAACCTAGACGTAGCAAAAGAGCTAAGATTTCAAAATATTTTGATCTAGATTTTCTAATGTACATGTTAGAAAGTGAACCTCAAATGGTAAAGGAAGATCTATCCACTCCAGACGCTTCATATTGGAAAGAAGCTATTAATAGTGAAATTGAATTCATTATGAAAAATCATACATGGGAATTGATGGACCTACCACTAGGGACAAAACCATTAGGATGTAAATGGATCTTCAAATGAAAAATTAAAGTTGATGGAATCAATGATAAATATAAGGCTAGACTTTTAGCTAAAGGCTATATGAAAAACAAGATAATAGATTATTTCGACACTTGCATTGCAAGATCCACTATGGAATTTGAATTTATTGCTTTAGATAAAGCTGGGGAAGAAGATGAATGGCTTAGAAACTTCATAAAGGATATTCCAATTTGGCCAAAGCCGGTGTCACGTGTCATAATATATTATGAAAGTCAATCGACAATTGCTAGGGCTGAAAATAGTAACTATAATGGCAAGTCACGACATATACGTTGTCGACACCAAACCGTTAGACAATTGCTCTCAAATGGAATTATTTATGTTGATTATGTAAAGTCAAAGGAAAATATCGCAGATCCACTAACTAAAGGTATACATGGAGAGCAAGTATCAAGGCCATCACATGGAATGGACCTAAAGCCTTTGAAGTTCTAAAGAGTCATCTGAATGGAAACTTAACATAAATGATTGGAGATCTCGAGAAATAGGTTCAAAGGGACAACCTAATTATGATGACTCTACAGCACAAAGAAGGAATAGATTAATTATTTCCTCCCATTCCGAAGATGAGTCGATGCACAAACTGCCGCATGTATTAGGATAAACTATGTTTTATTGATTTTTATATCTTGAATACAATGTTCAAGTTGGGTATTAAAAGAAATCTCTTTATAGAAGTCACCTATGTGAGTGACAAGGGGTTGCATCTGTGCAAATAACGAAGGTTATTTCTCTAGAGCACTCATGAACACAGGAGGTGACCAAGGTCAAAATGAACACAACAATGAGAACGAATAACGTTGGAAAGACATTGTGTGGACACTACTGTCTCAGTTTACACAAACAGTTGATCAATTGAAGCCCTCACATTCATTGATTAGCTAGTAAGCTCCATAGTATCTCACTAGGAAATCTATGTGTGTGCATCTATATTCGTTTGATTCTTCTAAAATTCATTCATGTGGAGGATTGTTGGATATTTTGATATTATATTCATTAAATTGGTCAAACATCGGAGTCAATTTTATATGGGACATATGTTAATAATGATGTCTTAGTACCAATGCATTCCTCGTCGCATGGAGATTAATTTGGTAGACTCATTTGTTCCAAAAAGTGAAGTAATGAATGAGAAATTAAGACTTAAAGTGACTCATTTGAGTTTAAGCTAGTTGGTGTAATTTAGTTAAGTGGTCCCACATTTGAAAAGTGGTCGGATTACTTAAGAGTTGATATACTCAGCTTATGGGACTAAGGCTTGGATGCCTTTGGGGTATCCCAACTCTTTGAAGGGGGAGATGGCTTATATTATACATGTGTTGAGGATGGATCTTAAGCCCACAGGCGCGTGTGCGCCACTGCCATCTTTTGACCCGGGCCCGGGGCGTTGGTCGTGGATCGTTCTTGAGCAAGTATTAATTTTTTTGATAAAATTTTAATTGGCCTTTGAGCTTTAAAATTTATTTTGGACCAATTTTTTTTTTCAACAACGAATTAATTAATTAAGGATTAATTAATTGTTTAAAAACATTGTCATTTTAATTCGTTTTAATTTCCTAATTAAAAACGTTGTTAAAATAAAAAGATGTGACTATTCAAATAGTCACACCCTTTGTTGGGAAAAGACACCATCTTGCATCCCTTAACCAACTATATAATGGACCCTATGCAGTCCATTTTAAACACCAGAAAATCTATTCGAATTCCATATTCTTGTCTTCCCTCCTTTCGCCCTGTTTGAGTGAAATTCACCATTGTTGGTTCGTGGGGCTGTTGTACTGAAGTGAATTGCTTCTTGTAACAGTCGATGACCACTTCAGCCTGGGAGGCAGGTGCCCATTGAATTTGGCGTTAGCACCGTAGCAGGGTGTATTCTGTCTTTAGGAAATATGGTTAAACTTTTGACTCGATCAAATTTCTTCAAGTGATTATTTCAATCACGAACTGTATGTCCCCTGTTTTCTTTCTACTTACTATAATTCTGATTACTTAGTTAATTTTATATATTGTTTATCAACATTTGGGGATGAAATTATAATTGGATCAGAGGGTTTAGTTGGAGAATAATGGCTATTGGGGTTCGTGATAGGGGTAGGATGCTTAGTCGGCATGGGAGGGTTGTCCGTATGGCTGTAAATTGGGGTGGGTAAGCCAGGCTTGGGGTTGCTCAGCCTCGGTCAAACTACCTTACCCATGCTCAAGATCGAGTTCGGCCTGAACTAATTTTTTCCACCTAACCCCAAACTCAGCTCATAAACATTACTGGCTTCGGGCCAAATTCCGGGCAAGCCTGATTTTAATTTTTTTGTTAAAAAAATCTTGAGTTAGTGTCATTTTTTCCTTGTATTTTTATCATGGTAAAAGTGTACACACTAAAATCCAATTGATATTTCATATAATAAAATATATAATTATGAAATGTATTAAATTAAAACAAGGAAAGTAAGAGTGAAAACTTACAAAGGACAATTAAATTTTATACCTATAGAATTAGTTAACATAAATATGTCATATATATAGAATTACTTATTTATTTATTTAAAGTTTGGGCTTCGGGCTCAATTCGAGCTTGGAAAATTTTGGCTCAAGCTCGACCAAAAATTCATTCGCGCTTGAAATTTGGATCCAGGCTCGGCTCAACTCAAACTCAAACTCAAACTCCAACTCAAACTCAAACTCAAATAAAGCTCAGCTTAAAAAAATCAAGCTGAGCGGGTGAGATTTGAGCTTGCTTGACTCAATTCACATGCCTATTTGTCTGACCTATTTTGATATGTGAGGAAAATAATTTGGTGCCCCGGAGGAATTTCGAAGGTTCCTCCGGAGAGGGAATCTTCTCGATTAAAGTGGGATGGGTTTCTAGAATTTTTGTGGAGATCATGGGATTTGGTGACGTCATAGAGGGATTTGGACATCTAGGGTTTCTTATTTCTAGGGTTAGGGTTTCACAGAGATGTTTACGAGGATGTAGAAATTCATTCGGTGGGACCAACCCGAATCCCAATCTTCTATGAACATTTTTTTATCCAAGAGCAGAAGAAGCTCTGATGCCAATTTAATGTAAAAATAAAATGTGGAAGCGTGAAAATTACTCTACACGACAACAACAACAAAAATAAAAAATAAAAGAAGAATTCATGAAGGATCTCAATTTCTCTATTTAGGTTCTCATTATCAAAATGTCAAAAGTGTTACAAAAGGAGCCCCGTAAGCTATTTATGCTAAAGATAAAAAAAGGCTTAAAAACAACTAAGAAAGAATAATAAAAAGGACGATCATGTCCCTATGCTCCTGCATCAAGTGGACTCTAATCTAAGAAGAACCATTGAAGAGGAGTTCCTCACCAATCCCGATATCACCGTCCGTGGTCGCAGAGTAGGTTCTTATTGTGAAAAGAAGTCCCAGATGGATAAACTCAATAATAACTTATTTTATAGATGACATCCTATCGTCTGAAAAGAAGCAAGCCCATCAAGTCATGGTAAAAGTTGCACCGTTTTATTTAGCATCTAGCGCCTGAAGAAAAACTCTATAGAAGATCTTTCATCGGTCCTCATCTCCATTGCGTGCATTTGAGCGACATCGACCAAGTTTTATACAAGCTTTACGATGGAGTTTGAGGGAGATCTCTGAATTTTTGAGGGATCAAAGAAGGGTATTGATGGTCGTATATACAAAGAGACGTGATTTCCTAAGCCAAGAAGTGTAAAATGTGCCAGAAGTTCTCTCCCATACTCCATTATCCAACCAACGATTTGAAGTCACTAACTAGTCTGTGGCCATTCACCCAATGGAGTTTGGATATCGTTAGTCCACTCCCAAAAGCATCACCATGAATTGTAAATACCACTTGATTAGACTACTTCACGAAGTGGATTGAAGCATAACCATTGGCAAATATTAGGGATACTGACATGATTAAATTCATCTGAACATCGTGACTTGCTTTGGTATACCTAGGGTTATCATCACAGATAATGGGACATAATTTGAAAGTGTGTTGTTTCAAAGCTTTTGCAATAGCCATAGCATCAAAGACCACTTCAGTTTTGTGGCATATCCTTAGAAGAACGAGCAAGCCGAGGCCTCCAAAAAAATGATGCTCTATGGCATTAAGAAGATATTGGAGAAGTAAAAAGGAGATTGAGTCGAAGAGCTTAGCCATGTCCTATGGGCATACCATACTACGCATAGAAGGCCAACTAGGGACTCACTTTAGCCTATAAGATGGAATTTATTATACCCTCGGAAGTTAAACTGCCAATCATGAAGACCACCATTGCTAGATAGGGTTTGAATGAAAAAATTACCAAGACAGAGCTCGACATGGATGACGAACGAAGGAAAAAAACCCTAATAAAGTTAGCCTCCTTTTAACTACATTTGGTATACAACAAGGGCTTAACCCAAGGAAATTCCAGGTCGACAACTATGTCCTCAGAAAGGTATTCGGGATCATTAAAAAGCCTTCAAATGGCAAGCTAGGATGAAACTACAACGGACCATTTCGATTATTTGCGATGATTTGCAAGGCGCCTACCACTTAGAGATAATGGATGGAAAAGAGATACCAAGGCCTTAGAATAAAACCAACTTAAGAAAGTTTTATTTTTAATTTGTTTATTTATTTCTCAAAATTTTTGGTAGCCAACTTATGTTGCTCGGAATATTTTAAGATTTGAATTCAATATAGTACAAGCTCAAGTGGCCAAGTTGCTCATTTATCCATTCAATATTATTCCAAAGAGCAGGCTCACACTTTTATGTTTTGATCAGGCATTGACCATTATCACCTTAGTTTGATTATATTTAAGCTGAAAGCCAAGGTTTAACGATTTTCTTCACAAAAAATGCTAAAACCTAGGCACTAGGTTAACCCAACTTTGGTCGGGTAAAAATCATGGGTAATCCCTAGGCACTAATTAAAGCCCAACTTTGGTCGGCTAAAAATCCTGAACGGACTGATGGCCCTTAAACCAAGTGCATTTTTGTCCATAAGTTTTCTCTGGCACTAAGGTAGTGTCACGACACGACCTAAAAGGTAAGACTAAACAATATAAGCATGCTCGACATAAGAAATGAAAAAAATTAAGAATTGCACAGATATTGTAATACAAATCCACATAAGGAAAATTGTACATCAGAAGAAAATGAAAAAGTACATCTATGGAAGACCCAAATGACTTGTACAATTATTATCTCCGACGAAAAATCACCTCAGCCACAGTGGCTCTTCGGCCATCATCAGGGTTTAGTTTGAACACTTCATCACTCTCGTGAGAAGCAAAATAGTATTTGGCTAGTTAAAGAGGAATGATATCAAGGGGGACCCAAATTTCTTCACTTCCAAAAATAGGATAAGTGCAGGCTGGACAGTCAACTTGGTAGCCATACTAGAGTTGAGAATTTTTTGGGACCTTCACAACTCCCAAAACATTCAACCATATTTACTTGTACACTAACTGTTTGGATTCAACCAGTCTGATAGGAGCATTTGTCCACCCCTCATTATAACCATAAGCCCATGTCGCACAAGGACCTTTCTTAAAGTTATAACGGAGCTTAAGTATGTCACGACTCAACTCCATCTTGATCACTCCGTCTCTCTGCAAGTTTTCCTTGGCTTCAATGAGCAGTTTTCTAAAGGAATTATTATCTTCTTTCAGGAGGGCGCCAATGTCACCAATGTTTTTTGCTTCGGCGAGCTGCCTCCTCAAAGAATCCATCTCATCTTGCATACTTACGTGACATCACCAAGATCCTTGACGTCATCATTCAGCTTGACAACCAACGAAGATTGTGCTTTGTAAGCCTTGGTCACTTTAGAAGTGAAAGCACGGTGACCTTGAATACTAGCTCCCTGACCAAGGACAGTCTCCAAGTCGCCAAAAAAAGAATCCCTGCAGATACATGGCCAATCTACAAGAATAAAAGAAAATTATTTAGCAGTGATAAAAGACAAAGGCAAACCTTGGTAAAATCTTTCATTATAACAAAATGGGGCAAGGCCCTTACAAAAAATAAGAACAAATAAAATACAAGTATTCACAAGCTTACTATTCCTAACTTGCTTTGGTATTCCTTTTCTTTGACCTGCTCTTGTGCCTCTAGAGCTTTGCTCTCATCAGTCCTAGAGGATCCTTTTCGGCAGCCTCTGTCTGACCATCTTCTTCTGTCTTTAGTAGGGAACCCCTTTATCCATGAAGCATACTAACCTTTCTTTAAGTTGGATTTTCTAGTAAAATTCAATTGATATTTTGCATAGGCAAAGGCCTCAACATAATCTGCATCCTTAACAATAGCTAGAGTTTCTGTTTGGTCCTTTTTCAGCTGGTTGCGCTCGGCTAACAGTTGGTCGCATTCAACACTCATTTGGTCGCATGTGTCCTTCAACTGGTTGCGATCATTCTTTAACTTGTCCATCGACGAGCTGGCCTCTCTATCTCATAATCCTCCTGAACAACAATATGGGCCTCTTCAGACTTGTTCAAATCCGAGGTCAGATCGTCGATAACCCTGAATTAATCGGAGCATTTTTCCAAGATGGCGACAAAATCGACCACCAACTGCAAAAATAAGCAGGAAGATTATGTCAAAACTCGATAATTTAGGCAATGTAGAGGAGGTAAAAACCAAAAGAAAGTTACTTGTATTTACCAGAGATAACACCTGAGAAACATGTGCAAAAGGATGATCGTGGGTCAACTTGTTAACATGCTTGCGGACCAACGTGAGCACTCCCCCCTTCAACAGGCCAGGTGTAATACCCCGTATTTTTATGTCTTTAAAAATTGGGGATTTATTGAATTTAATTGAGATATTAATTTAATATTAATCCGGTATTTTATTTTAAATATTTACTAGCGTGACGAGAGTTAGTAATTATTGGGAATTTATTGAATATTACTGGATGAGAAGAGTAATATATAAGATTGACTTTATTAAAATTTTCACGCGTGAATAAAATGGAAATTATGGAAATCTAATTCGGGACGCGCCTGTGTCGTGTCAGGACTAAATTATTATTATTAAAGTGAATAAATTATAAGGCATCCGTATAGTCATTTTGAGTGCGCCAAAGTGTCCGGAAGGGTCGAGATAGTCTGAAAAGTGCACTCGGGGGGTTAGTTTGGGTCTCGGGGCATTTTTAGGCCTAATTGACACCCCGAGAGGGTATTTTAGACATTTGGTATTTTTGGGTAATTAAACCCACGAATTTTCTTAGTATTTATTAGCCATTTATATTTGTATCTTGGGGTTAACAAACACAAAGCCTAAGCCAGCCATTAGAGAAGAAGGTGAAGTGATTAGAGAAGAAGGTGAAGAGATTTGAGAAGAAGGTGAAGAGTCTTCAAGCAATCCAAGGCCTAGAGCCCGATTTCATCGCCACTACCACCAAAACGTAGATCGCACGACGAGAAACACAACTATATATTTTTTATCAACAAATCAGACCCTTGAATCTGAGGCAAGTATCTATCTTGCTAAATTCCAAGTTAATATACCTTCCATGTTAGTCTAGGAATGAAAATCATATGTTTTAATGGAAAAATTATATATTTTGGAAGAGAATTTATATGTGTTGTTGGGAGAACCCATGTACTCTAAAATCTTGATCATATGTAGAAGATTAACAACGAATTTATTATCACATTTGGGAAGAAAATCTTGATTAAAATAGAGGGTGGTGATTATTCATACAAAATTTGGTTTTATAAAGAGATTTGAGATTAAACCCCATTTTGATTGATTCGTTGAGGATTTATTGATGTCGCTACGTTAGAACTTGTTTATGTACATTGCTTATAATCTTGGATTACTTTGATGGGAGTTTGGGATGAAATTATAGAGGTTTGGAGGGGTTAAAATGGTTGAACCCGTAGGTTGAATATTGCAGAAAACTGGGCAAGAACTACTTGATCGATCGATCGACCTCCTTTCCTCGATCGATCGACCCCTCTTGGAAAACTGCATATTTTTGGCCTTTTTATTTAATCCGGTTAAGATACGTATGAACCCTTGATTATTATTTGTGGAGTATAATGGGTTATGAAGAGGACCAATAGGGTCTAAGTACACTTCGTTGAGTGAAATTAATATGAGATGAAATTGTGGGCTAACGATGAGTTATTTATGCATTGGGAATTATGCGTACGTTTACTAAAATATTGAGACTCGTGAAAGATTTAGACTAGAAGGTAAGTGAGGGTATACCTACTGAAATTTATACTTATTGAGAGATAATACTTAGAGAGATAAGAAGCAAGTAAGAAGTAAATAATAAATGAGAATAAAAGAGACGAATCCGTTATGAGAAATAATTGAGTGAAATTTGTGATGAGAATGGATAATAACAATTATGGGTCGTGAGCGAACCTAATTTGCAAAATATGAATATTTATATGTATGACTTTGTGAATGTGCATATATTATGTATTTGTGTATGACATACCTAGCTTACTTGTTATCGACGGGAGGTTTGTGCGTGAGTGCAGTCATATCCTGATGAATCCATGGGATTTTTGATTTGTCGCTCGAGAACATGGGACTATGAAAGACTTATCGATAATTTGATAAGTCCACTGACTATGGGAACGTAGGTATGTGCGTGACCCGTGGGTATGAGAACTATGTTCGCCTCCAATTTTTGTGTTGATATTTGTGGTTCGAGGAATCTTTACCGAACCTATAGTCCCCTATACAACGACGTGAAGTATTGGGACAACATAACTGAGTATTACACCACTGCAGTTGTGTCTCGAGGTGCAGTGTAGTATATATATAATATAGTGAATATATATATATATATATACATGTGATGATATCTACTATGTGGCTAAAGTAGAAATGTAAGATAGTTATGTATGAAAACACTTAGTTGAATTGAATTAATAAGGAACTTATCCATATTGAATCTAAATGGATATATATATGTTTATAACATCATTACATGTATTATAAGGTTAATACGTAATTTAGACTATAAAGAATGGATACATGTGGTTAATCTAGTTAGCTCGAGAACTATAACTAGGATTTTCTAGAGGTACGTTAGGGGTGCACACTAGATGAGAGGTGAAGATTATCAAGAGAGTGTCGCATACTAACATGGTTGTGATATTAGTCAGTAAGCATTTTTAATACTTGCTAAACTATTTTTAAAACTGTTTTACACTCGGGCACTGACCCATTTTCTGTCATTTCTTTCTCTCTTGTATATATATATATATATATATATATATATATATATATATATATATATATGTATGTATTATAGGTGCCCAGCCACAGGGGCGTCATGCTTAGGGTCTTTGGATTGGATGAGCTGCAGCTTATGTGGGAGTTGCATGCCCTTGCTTTAGACGAATTCGTCATTGAATCAGTTCCTACTTTAGATCTTCATAGTTAGGGCATGTGTCGCCTGATTTCCTATTACAGTTGGATTTGTCAGAGATTTAGGATATTTCCAGCATTCGGTACTCCTCGGGAGTTAACTCTTGTGAGAATGATTTCATTTATAGTTCATAACTTGGTTTGGTTTATGTAGATGGTTTAAATGGTAGTGTATTTATTGTTATCCTTTTATTTATGTGACTCTCAAACTGTTATTATTAAAAAGGTTTTCATATTGGTATTTAATAAAGGAAAAATGAGGTTTTAAATGGTTTTGACACTTATCTTAATTATTTAGGGTGTTCAAATTGGAAATATTATTTTGCGACAGCGATGCTGAGAATGAAACAACCATTAACCTGGTTTTTAATTTAATAAAGGACTGATCACCCAGTATTTAATTAGGCGCGGTGTTACAGGTGGTATCAGAGCATCAGGTTCTAGTGTCCTTTAGGGTATGTACGGCTTACTATACTTTTAGCTGAGCATTACTTTGTTTGATATAGAGCCCTATGTTTAGGATTGTTGATTTCTATGGTAAGATTCGGTTCTCCTGCTATAACGTATATATTAGTGAATCTTATTTGCATTCGGAGGTGTTCGTACAAGAAGTATGGCAGATGAGGGCCATTGGGCGGATATATAGTGTAGGTCGTACTTAGGAGGTTATGAAGTATGTTTGAGGATGATGACCGTAGTCGAGGTCACCCCTAGTATGGCACGAGAGGCCAGGACTATAAAGACGGTTAGGACGCATCATACAAATTCCAAGTGCTGCTATAGTCAAAGGTGCTGCCAAATTAGACTCACCCAACGTAGTACACTTGGGAGAGGGTCAAATGGAAAATTGAGGAAAGTCATCAGTAGAAGTTCTAGAAATGCGGGAATTCAATGTGTTACCCAATGAAGGCAATTTATTCAAAGGCTTGGACATATAGTGGAGTGTGGTTAACTAAAACTGTAAATTTGGGGTAAAATTTTTCTTCACTCATCGGAGCAAAGTTATAATAGTGGGAGTCAACAATCACCGCCCACGAATGAGGGTACATTTTCTATCTATGAAATTATGGGGCGCATAATGATTGTCATTAGGACCTCACATTCATTTGTAGCTATTAGAATTGCGTGGACCATAGGGTTACTAGACTTGGCCATTGACACTATTATTTATGTAGAGTCACCGATGGATAGTGGGACGTGTATTATTTTCTTGTATATATCAAAATGTGAGTTTAATTTTATCAGAGATTTACTTGTTATAGACATATCCGAGTAAGATGTGATTATCGGCATGGATTGACTTGTTGTATATGAGACCAAGATTGATCGTTATAGCCAGCGTATTGTCTTTGATACGAGAGTGAATAAGTGAACTTTTATAAATAGATAAAACTTGTTGGGATGTTATATACTATAGACTAAGGACCTGAGGAGTTTCGATGACCAACTATTTTAGGTAGTAGTTTATCGGGGGGTTCCTTGTTTGGATTTCGCTCTGCGAGACACTCCACGCATGAAACTAAAGAACGTTGGGAGTCAAAGTAAGTTAGGCCTTTAGAATATGAGTTTATAACCTTTTCCATTATATTTATATATTTATATTAATCAGAGAGTTATGAGTTGTAGCATGATTTGAGGCAAATAAAATCGCCAAATGAGAATGTGGAAATCATATAAATACGGATTATAAACTAGGTAGTCAGCTAATTAAGAGTAACCTTACAGACGAATCACATTCATTTAGGCCTTATAATGGAATGTACACACATTGGGTGTATGGGCGCCCTCGATGGTTTGATTGTAGTATTTTCCATGTTTGTGTCACAGTAAGTGTTCTTGAGGTTAATGAAAGTAGACGTTGTGACTTCCAGATTTAGTTGTTTGATGACTTAGGATCGTTACTCCCCTAACTTTTCCATGAGGATGGTATAGTACGGATTGGGTGAAATTTAACTCAAGATAATCTAAACTAAATAGTAAGGCTTGGAGTATAACATTAGTGGGGGTATTCGATAATGTACTGTATGGGTGGTATGACGAAAATTACATGAGATGTGAGATTAATAACTGGAGTTGTCCTTACCAGTTACGCTTTATTTTTCCGAATTTTAGGACGAAATTCCGTTATTAGGGGGGAAGTATGTAATACCCCGTATTTTTATGGCTTTTAAAATTGGGGATTTATTGAATTTAATTGAGATATTAATTTAATATTAATCCGGCATTTTATTTTAAATATTTACTAGCGTGACGAGAGTTAGTAATTATTGGGAATTTGTTGAATATTACTGGATGAGAAGAGTAATATATGAGATTGACTTTATTAAAATTGTCACGAATGAATAAAATGGAAATTATGAAAATTTAATTCGGGACGCAACTGTGTCGTGTCAGGACTAAATTATTATTATTATTATTAAAGTGAATAAATTATAAGTCACCAGTATAGTCATTTTGAGTGCGCCAAAGTGTTCAGAAGGCCCGAGATAGTCAGAAAAGTTTACTCGGGGTTTAGTTTGGTTCTCGGGGCGTTTTTAGGCCTAATTGACACCCCGAGAGGGTATTTTAAACATTTTGTATTTTTGGGTAATTAAACCCACGAATTTTCTTAGTATTTATTAGCCATTTAGATTTGTCTCTTGGGGTTAACAAACACAAAGCCTAAGCCATCCATTAGAGAAGAAGGTGAAGTGATTGGAGAAGAAGGTGAAGAGATTTGAGAAGAAGGTGAAGAGCCTTTAAGCAATCCAAGGCCTAGAACCCGATTTCATCGCCGCCACCACCACCAAAACGTAGATCGCACGACGAGGAAAAAAACTATATATTTTTCATCAACAAATAAGACCCTTGAATCCGAGGCAAGTATCTATCTTGCTAAATTCCAAGTTAATATACCTTCCATATTAGTCTAGGAATGAAAATCATATGTTTTAATGGAAAAATTATATATTTTGGAAGAGAATTTATATGTATTGTAGGGAGAACCCATGTAGTCTAAAATCTTGATCATATGTAGAGGATTAGCCATGAATTTATTATCATATTTGGGAAGAAAATCTTGATTAAAATAGAGGGTGGTGATTATTCATGCAAAATTTTGTTTTATAAAGAGATTTGAGATTAAACCCCTTTTTGATTGATTCGTTGAGGATTTATTGATGTCGTTACGTTAGAACTTATTTATGTACATTGCTTATACACTTGGATTACTTTGATGGGAGTTTGGGATGAAATTATAGAGGTTTGAGGGGTTAAAATGGTTGAACCCGTAGGTTGAATATTGCAAAAAACTGGGCAAGAACTGCTTGATCGATCGATCGACCCCTCCTGAAAAACTGCATATTTTTCTCCTTTTTGTTTAATCCGGTTAAGATACGTAGGAACCCTTGATTATTATTTATGGAGTATAATGGGTTATGAAGAGGACCAATCGGGTCTAAGTAGACTTCGTTGAGTGAAATTAATATGAGATGAAATTGTGGGTTAACGGGGAGTTATTTATACATTGGGAATTGTGCGTACGTTTACTCAAATATTGAGACTCGTGAAAGATTTAGACTAGAAGGTAAGTTACGGTATACCTACTGAAATTTAGACTTAGTGAGAGAGAATAATTCGAGAGATAAGAAGTAAGTAAGAAGTAAATAATAAATGAGAATAAAAGAGACGAATTCGTTATGAGAAATAATTGAGTAAAATTTTTGATGAGAATGGATAATAACAATTATGGGTCGTAGGCGAACCTAATTTGGAAAATATGAATATTTAAATGTATGACTTTATGAATGTGCATATATTATGTATCCGTGTATGACATACCTAGCTTACTTGCTATCTACGGTAGGTTTGCACGTGAGGGCAGTCATATCCTGATGAATCCATTTGATTTTTGATTTGTTGCTCGAGAACATAGAACTATGAAAGACTTATCGATAATTTGATAAGTTCGCTGACTATGGGAACGTAAGTATGTGCGTGACCCGTGGGTATGAGAACTATGTTCGCCTCCAATTTTTGTGTTGATATTTGTGGTTCGAGGAATCTTTATCGAACCTATAGTCCCCTATACAGCGACGTGAAGTATTGGGACAAGATAGCAGAGTAATGTAGCACCACAGCTGTATCTCGGGGTGCAGTATAGTATATATATAATATAGTGAATATATATATATATATATATATATGTGTGTGTGTGTGTGTGTGTGTGTGTGTGTGTGTGTGTGTGTGTGTGTGTGATGACATCTACTATGTGGCTAAAGTAGAAATGTAAGATAGTTATGTTTTAAAACACTTAGTTGAATTGAATTAATAAGGAACTTATCCATATTGAATCTAAATGGATATACATATGTTTATAACATCATCATATGTATTATAAGGTTAATACATAATTTGGACTATAAAGAATGGATTCATGTGGTTAATCTAGTTAGCGTGGGAACTATAACAAGGATGTCCTAGAGGTACGTTAGGGGTGCACATTAGATGAGACGTGAAGATTCTCAAGAGAGTGTCGCATACTAACGTGGTTGTGATATTATCCAGTAAGCATTTTAAATACTTGCTAAACTATTTTTAAAACTGTTTTACACTTGGGCTCTGACACATTTTCTGTCATTTCTTTCTCTCTTGTATATATATGTATGTATTACAAGTGCCCAGCCACAGGGGCGTCATGCTTAGATTCTTTGGATTGGACGTGCTGCAACTTATGTGGGAGTTGCAGGCCCTTTCTTCAGACGAATTCGTCATTGAATCAGTTCCTACTTTAGATCTTCATAGTTAGTGCATGTGTCACCTGATTTCCTATTACAGTTGGATTTTTCAGAGATTTAGGATATTTCCAGCATTCGGTACTCCTCGGGAGTTAACTCTTGTCAGAATGATTTCATTTATAGTTCATAACTTGGTTTGGTTTATCTAGATGGTTTAAATGGTAGTGTATTTATTGTTATCCTTTTATTTATGTGACTCTCAAACTATTATTATTAAAAAGGTTTTCATATTTGTATTTAATAATGGAAAATGAGGTTTTAAATGGTTTTGACACTTAGCTTAATTATTTAGGGTGTTCGAATTGGAAATATTATTTTGCGACAGTGATGCTGAGAATGAAACAACCATTCACCTGGTTTTTAGTTTAATAAATGACTTATCACCCGGTATTTAATTAGGCGCAGTGTTACACCGGGGGCCAAAGATGCATTTTTGCTACCGACATTACTTGGTGGCCCCGCCCAAAGTTTTAGGAATCTCCTTTTTTGGGAGGATTGATAGAAATGAAAGAAAAATATATAAAGGCTGAAGCTCCGAACCTTGATTTTAATTGAAGCAAAGTGTGTAAATAACGGTACAAACTTTTGAGATCAAACTTGGAGAGAAATCCCAAACGTCTAATCATACGACAACAAAGCTAAAGGCTCATTAAATGCATCCAGTGATTTATTTTCAAAGCATTACCAGAGTACCCATAATAAGAAAAAGTAATTACAAGTGGGTCCTTTCAAGATTCAAAGGTCAAAATATTGTCTAGCCAGTTCGCAGTTTCTTTTTGGAGAGTTGTCTAAGTGGGACACAACCTCTAGCGAACACTAACCACCTAAACCGACCAAACTTTCAAACCTCTCTTCCCCATCCAAGCCAAAAATCTTTAGGGGCAATTATGGAATATTAATCAAGAGGCCCAAGGAAAATGACCCAAATGATCCAAATCCAGACGAGGATCAACCCAATCATTAATGGGTAGAAATTTTTATAGAGAGAACCAAAAGATAACTCCCATATGCAGTATTTCGAAGGAGATTGCTACAATTTATGTAGCGAAATAATCAAGAAGACGAACAAGTCCAAATACAATTATGCATATTCTTCCTCTATAAATGTTACCCTCGACATAGGAAAAGGGGGAAAGTAACTTCTTAATAGAAAAGCATAAAGAAATAACTAAAAAAACTCGTAGACATAGGCCATTATCGAAGCACGTAAAATTTTGTCAAGTGAGATTGTTTATTTCCTGTTCGGGCTTTATTTACTTGGATTTACTATTTATGATTGTTTGCACTCATGACACCATTAATTCTTTATTTTTGATTTTGTTTTGTCACATGACAAAAGTTTTAAGTTTCAATTTTAATATAGCTTTGATTTCTTATGTTTACATAAATTAATCATTTTCGACTTTAATCAATTAACATTCGCGTTTTTTATATGTTGACTAATTTGTTCCTTTACGAATATACATTGCACCAAGTTTCTAGAGTGGTCTATGAGAGGTTTTGAATGTAATCATGGAGAACACTGAAAAGGTTAGCATCAACTTTTTATGTATTTTTTCATGCTTAATGTTCACATTCCTTGCTCAAGTGTAATTGAGACGTCTTTTGATGAGGTTCTCCATGTTGTTTTTCCTATCAATGAAATAAACGAAGATTTTGAGTATCTTGTTGTGCCTTACATTAATTGTTTTGATTCTAATCAAACTGTTGACGATGATGATTTTGTAAATGCACAATTCTTAACTGATCTAAATAAGGTTAATAACAAAAAACATAACCGCATTCAAGTTAATAAAGAAGAGACTGTTGTTGTCAATCTCGGTTCTAGTAGCCAACTGTGCGAGATTAAGATAGGAGCCACCCTCACCGAGCACAAGCGCGCACAACTCGAAAAATTGCTAAAGGAATTTGTGGATGTCTTCGCATGGTCCTATGACGATATGCCCAACATTGATCCTGAAATAGCCCAGCATGAGATCCCCACTCTCCTAGATTACAAGTCGATTAAACAAAGATTGAGAAAGCTCCGCACCAAATGGTCGCTCAAGGTAAAATAAGAGGTGGTAAAACGGTTAAACGTGGGTTTCATTCGTGTGATCGAATATCCCAGACGGCTAGCCAATATAGTGCCCGTGCCGAAATCAGGAGGAAAAGTTCGGATGTGTGTAGACTATCGGGATTTTAATAAAGCTTCTCCAAAGGATGATTATCCGCTACCCAATATCGACATGATCGTGGACAACACAGCCAGTCATGATCTTAAGTCATTCATCGACGGGTTTGTCGGATACAACCAAATCAAGATGCACCCAGATCATCAAGAAAAAAATGCATTCATCACCCCGTGGGGAACCTTTCGCTACACTGTTATGCCGTTTGGTCTCAAGAACGCTAGGGCTACCTACCAGAGGGCTGCCACAACCATCCTCCACTATCTTATTCACAAAGAAGTTGAGGTCTATATGGATGATATGATTATCAAATCCAAAACTAGAGAAGGTCATGATTCTGCTCTTCGAAAGTTCTTCGAACGACTGCGACAGTATCATATGCGACTCAATCCACAGAAATGCATTTTCAGCGTTACAAAGGCAAAACTCTTAGGATTCATGGTCAGTGAGAAGGGGACAAAAGAAGATCTTGCAAAGATGAAAGCCATACTTGAAATGCCACCTCCCTGAACTGAGAAAGAAGTTCGAGGTTTCCTTAGGAAATTGCAATTTATCAATCGGTTCATCAGCCAACTAACCTCCATCTATGAACCGATCTTCAAGCTCCTCCGAACGGATTCAACCAAGGTTTGGAAAGAGGCCTACCAAGAAGATTTTGATCGAATCAAACAATATCTAACCCAACCTCCGGTACTCATGCCACCAAATCCTGGTCTCACCCTGCTCCTATACCTAACCATAAACGACACTGCAGCTGAGGCTTTGCTAGCCCAACACCTTGAACATTCCCGCAAAGAAAGAGTCATTTATTATGCCAGGCACAAATTGGATGGGTACGAGGTCAAATACACTGCTTTGGAAAAGGCATGTGTCGCACTTGTCTGGGCCACCCAAAAGTTACGACATTACATGCTCACCTTCCTCATCAAACTTGTATCTCGAATGGAGCCCATCAAGTATCTGCTCGAGAAACTCGCCTTATCCAGTTGAATGGCCCGATGGTTGATGCTCCTAGCCGAGTTCGATATCATGTATGTCACGCAGAAAGCCATAAAAGGAAGTGCCATCTCTGACTACCTCATTGATTACCCCGTAGAAGAAGCTAATGTCTGGATCTCCGAATTCCCAAATGAAAACATTCTCTGCACTGATCAAGACAACCTTCGGTGGAAAATGTTCTTTGACGAATCTACTAACAAAAAGGGATATGGCGTTATAATACTTCTTATCACCCCAGATGACTCTCACACTCCCATCGCCATCAAATTGGATTTCCCTTGCACCAACAACATGTCTGAATACGAGGCATGCACAGTAAGCAAGAAAGGTATTCATTGCCTAGATGTCTACGAGGATTCCACCCTCATCATCGGTCAAGTGCTCAGAAAGTGGAAAGTCAAGGATGAGAAGCTCCAACCCTTCCATGCCCACTTAGAAGAGTTAGCCTCCCAATTCCGAGATATCACCTTCCATTACCTACCTTGAACCAAGAATAACCTAGCCGATGCCCTTGATACTTTGGCCACCGTGGTCGACATGCCCGAAGGAATAACGATGACCCCTTTTCTAGTTTAAAAGCAAGACAAACCAACCCATTGGTACCATATTGAGCTTGCCTCCATAGAAGATTCCGAGCTAGCCAATTGCTGGTACTATGATATTTGGTGGCTCCTCAAGCATGGTAGGTATCCCGAGGATTCTAATAAGAAAGACCGAGCAACCCTCCGGAGACTGGTCGCCTAGTACATCATCTGTCATAAATCACCGCTAAAAAGAAATTTCGATGGAACTCATCTGCACTGTATCGCAAGGGTTAAAATTGAGAAGATAATGCAGAAGATCCATAACGGGGAATGCGGACCCCACATGAATGGTCACATTCTTACCAAGAAAATTATTCGACAGGGCTAGTACTGGACCACAATGACCTAAGACTGCCCCAACTCTGTTCGAAAATGCCTCAAATCCTAATAATTATCCAGTCTCCAACACCTGCCTCAGCGAGAATTATACAACATGACCTCTCCCTATCCGTTCTCCACCTAGGGTATAGACATCATAGGGAAGGTTACACCAAAGGCTTCAAATGGGCATGAGTTCATCCTAGTTGCCATTGATTACTTCACCAAATGGGTCGAAGCTGAGTCGTACGCAGTGCTGAACGCTAAGAAAGTGGCCAAATTCATTAAGAAAAACATCATCTGCTGATATGGGGTCCCGCACGATCTCGTATCAGATAACGGGTTGCACTTCAAGGCAGAAGTCAGCGAGGTGGTCAACGAATATGGGATTCAGAGACACAAATCTTCTCCCTACCGACCTCAAACCAATGGTGCGATTGAAGCTGCCAATAAGAACCTCAAAGCCATCATCAGTAAGATGATAGAAAGCTGTCGGGATTGGGTCGACCGAATATTGTACGCGATATGGGGCTACCAAACCTCAATTCGAACCTCTATTGGGGCTACCCCTTGCTCTCTAGTCTACGGCATGGAAGCGATCCAACCCGTGGAGATGGAAATACCCTCGTTGCGCGTCATGCTTGAGAGAAAGTCAGCGAAGAAGACTGGTGCCAAAGCCGCCTTGACCAGTTGACCCTCCTGGATGAAAGGAGATTGAAAGCTCTATACCATATACAAGGGTACCATCGCCGAATAGAGCGTTCATTTAGTAAGAGAGTCAAGGATTGCGGTGTCCGAGAAGGGGACCTAGCCCTTAAGGAAATCATAGAACCCATCTGGGACCCTAGAGGGAAATCTAAGCCCAGTTGGAACGGCCCCTACAATGTGAAGAAGATATTATAAGGCGGTGCCTCCATGCTCACCGACCTAGATGGGGAGGTGATGGCTCGTCCAGTCAACCTAGACCGTCTCAAGAAGTTCTACCCCATTTCCGAAATCTCGGCGCACTATGACTCTTATAATATCCATTTTATTCTAAAAAAAATATCTCTTCACCCCCCTCTACCCAGAACTACGTGGGCCCGATCCTCTGCAAAAACCATATTTAAAACAAATGAAAACTTTTCAAAAACCCCGAGAGGTATGTAGGCAGCTCATACACCTTACATGAGCACGATCCTTTCTTTTTCACAAAATACTATTCTTTTCTTATCTCCGAGAACAACAGTTCATTCTAAAATATACTTGAACAAAAGGATTATGTATGCCTTAGCGATCGGTATAGATAATTAAAAAAAATACAAAATTCATCAAAAAGCACGACGGGACGATCAAAAACTTATTTATTTCACTAATAAGAAATTTCGGTACAGATTACATAAGAAAAGGAACGGATAACTCCCTTCCCCCTACTTTCTTAAAAAGCCAAATAATTATCAATAAACTCTCCAGGAATCCTATCCACAGCTACCAGAGGAGCCTTCACCGTCATCATCATTTACATCCCGGGGTCCTCAAGTTTCCCCTGCCTGAACAGAGTGCCGTAAACACTCCATGGACTGACAAGCCCAAACCAGCTTTGAAAAAACCACAACACCCCTTTCCATGGTGTTAAATAAAACAAACGAACTTTGTCCAGTCTCCACTGCCAACATCTTGCTAACTACTCTGCTCAACAACCACTTCATATAATCCCCAGGAAGATGCCAAACTATCCTAATAGACTGAGAAGGACGGTTCAACGGATGCCGACTCTCCCACAGAGAGCCAAGTCGCATGCGCAAACGCTCTTTCAAATCTTCTACCAAAAAAAAATTTGATGTCCGAGATGGAATGACCTGTGCCCAACCAAATTGGTGCAGAAGCTGCCAATGGAATTAAAAAGAGGTCTGTCTGAGACCAACTAGCCACACATATGGGTATTCTCTTAGCTCAAGAACAGGCATCAACTTTCCCCACCAAGGAACTGACCAGTATAGATTCCGAGCCCCATTCTTCATAAACCAGTTCTCCCAGCTCTCAATATCCAAGCCAATGCTAAAGAAGTAACGCAAAAAGCCAACAAAGGATACTCTGGAAGGGACACCAAGCGGAGTCTCTTAGACAACCACATGAACAACATTACGGGGCTACCCCTCAAGAAGTCACAATGTCCTTCTCTCCAGGCAACCAAGCCATTCAGGGTCTCTGCTAGTATCACTGCCATAGGATTACAACGGTATGACATCCATGAAGTAATGGTTGTAAGTTGTGGGCCCACCAGCAGCTCCCCAGTCACCAGCAGCAATTTACAAACTAGGCCTAGAGCAATGGTTCCAGCATAGACAGCATCACCTACTTCCCGCAAATGCACGGACGCAACACCATCGGGAGGGAGATCATTCCTCCAGCAACCAGTGATCTGGCCGCCGAAGGCGAAATACGAAGAAGCCCGATCAACAAATCCCTAGGAGAATGGGAAAATTCGGGCAAAGACATAGTAACACTGGGATTTATACCCAGCATGGCAGAAAATTCCTCATAGGTATGACAAACTTCATTCGACCCAAAGCGGAATACATGGTCTTCGAGGTACCAGAATTGTACCGCCGCCATCAACATGTTCCAATCAATAGGACGATTGTGCCAGAAGGAGACTCGACGCATGTTGAAAGCATCGTAGTCGACATTATAATAGAACATTGCTTCCAGGGCTTCGAGGTAGTTAGCAAACTCAATGCTACCAGGGAAAGCCATCTTGCAAGACTAAGAGATAGTGGGAAAGTAAGTAAGAATGTGAAGGTGTGATGAAAACACCCCACCATTACCCCTTTTTATACTTGATAACCCTCACAAGAGACATAACCTCTACAGAATTCGGAGGGAATCCTACCCCACAAAGTACCAAAGGATGAAGATGGTACCAAACAAAGCTTTATATTGATGGGAATGGACTTAATTGTCGATAGGCAGGGCAAGGGGCTTCCTGATCGGCAACCCCCTTTTTTGGGAATTTCCCTTTTTTTTCCTCTTTTGTCAAAATCAGAAGTTCAATAAAAAATAAATTGATATTCTCAACAGAATTTCAAAATCCTCTTCTAGCCTACGTAATTTCTTATCTTTCAAAAACTTTCCTTCAAAATTCTAAAAATATTCGTTTTTACGATCTCAGCAGCAAAGTAAAAGTGCATGTGCATTCTTTCATTGACCATTAACAAATGATAATAAAAAACTCCATTGCATTGCATATATTTATTTTTCTGTATTACATCAATTTTGCAGGAAATAAAAGAAAAAACAAAAAAAACAACGGGACTCATCCCGAACCCACATTCTCTCTCTCTCTCTCTCTCTCTCTCTCTCTCTCTCTCTCACTCTCTCACCTACCCTTCATATTCTCTCTAAGATCTTCCACCCCTATGACATGCTCTCTTTCCCCTGCGGTGAGACGACGCACCACCACTACCCGAGCTAGAGTTCTCTCCGGATGAGGTAGACGACACCAAGAAAGAAGGAATCGGGACCGCATCCCGAATATGGGAAGTCACCGAAGAAATCAAGTCTCTGATGTCCCTCACCCAAGTGGTCGACACTCGGACTTACTGCAAGAAAAAGGCAAAATCAGTATCAAAGCAGAAAGGATAAAAACAGAAAAGAAAGAAAGAGGAGAACATAAAGGCATACCACAGGTCGAAGAACCTCCTCAGTCAAACCCAACTCCTATGGATCCATTGCATGAGGACGGTGCAATATAGGCACCATCCCTCCGTTATCCCGCCGAATATTGTACGAAGGAGTGTGCAACCGCACGAAGGGAACCTCTGAAGTTATCGCCATAACAGACGTCGCCGGACCACCACCGCTGTGGAAAGACCCCACCACCCGACTCGAACCGGCAGGATGGAAAGGCAAGGCATCATATATACTGGGCGCCATCAACCAGCTAGTCACAAAATCCATGTAGTCATACGGCGTATCCGTGTCAGTGTACAACAAGTAGGACTCGCCGATCATCGCCGCTATCCTCACATCCTCTGACAGCAGTCGCTCCCACCTCATAGACGTAGGAGGTTGCGCAGGTGGCACCACCATCTCCTCCTTAGTAATCTGGCGAACCACCCGCTCCCTAAGATACCAGGAATGGCCAAACTCATGCGCCAGTAAGCGCCTCATCTGCGCATTCACCCTAGTCGCCCCCGTATCCTGAACAGCTGTCCCCCAAGGGTAAAAGATCACCTAAAAATCGCCGAGATACGTCAATAAAAAATTAGAATGTGCAAAAACTAATACTAAAATGGAAAGAGTCTTACCCTACCACTGGTGAGGTCATTTAAGACCTGACGCACTGCCTCCAGAGAGAGAGATCCCTTCGACTGCCGATTGGCCTTACGCCAATGATACAACCGGCAGGAATCCCCAACAGTCTCATCCTTCAGAGCGATCGCTGGAGTATTGCACCCGATCACCTCATAAAACCACGTCTGTCAAAGATAATAATTCATAATAAAAAAGAGGCGCATAACGAAAATGCGAATGCGTGAAAGGAAAATGCATAAAATAAAGAATACCTCAAGAAGATACGTGGCTCCAGTGAAAGTATGTCGGTAGCACCGACTGAATGCATCTAGAGAAGAGTAAAGGGTCGCCAAAGTCAAACATCCCCAATCATAGAAAGGTATGTTCGAAAACATCCTCAAGTACGACAAAAATCACAAATGGACGATGTCGCCGCTCGAAGCCACCATGAAACTCCCAACACCAGCAAGATAAATAATCGGGCCATTGTCCTCACCTGCAGCCCGTCCTCCACATCAACCACCCTACTCAGCAAGACATCCTTCAGTAAGGACATCCGTATGGAATCCCCAAAACTATCCTCCCTACATCACCGAGCGCCGCTCGCACTGCCTCCGACCTCACCCGCAAAGAAAAATCCACCTCTATCTTCTCTCCATCATAGTCCAGCCCCAGCAGCTGCTACACGTCTATGAGAGTCATGGTCATCTCCCCCAAGAAAAAATGGAAGGTGTGGGTAGTATCCCACCACCTCTCCCCCAAAGCGCACAGGACCGTTGTCGAACGAGGCGTCTCATCCAGTGCATACGACAACCTCCCAAAACTCGCTGATGATACCACCGAACGCACCACGGATGGAAGATGCTCCTAAACGTCCTTAAACCCCATCGTCCCACGGGCACGCATGTTCTTCAAAGAGACATTAGACTGCCAAAAAAGGGAAAAACAATGTCAAAATGCAAGAAGAAGAGAAGAAAAATCACCAAAAAGAGAATAAAGCCAAAAGTCAGGTTGCTTACATAACCACCAGGGCTCACCACCTTAGAAGAGTGATGACGCGATGGCTCCCGCAACAAGGTCCGCTCATCCGCAACCGGCTCGAATGAGTCAAATGAGTTCTCACTCCCCAAAGAAAGAGGCGCTATGTCCCTCCACTCCACGTTCGCCCAATCATCAACAGTCAACCACTCCCTGTGGATTGCAGTGCCCACAAAAGCAACCATTTCTTAGAGATCGGAATGCTAGAACAATTTGCAACGAAAATCGTCGAAAGAGAGAAAGCAAGAAGCTGTGAAAAATGAAGGGGATTCACCCCCTTTATATAGGATGCCAAACATCATGCCGATCTCAACTTTAAGCCCGTAGAATTGGCTTCGACCCATTGAATTGGTCATCTCACTTTAAGCTGACAGAATTGGCTTCGACCCATAGAATTGGTCATCTCAACTTTAAGCCCGCATAATTGGCTTCGACACACAGAATTGGTTATCTCACTTTAAGCCCACAAAATTGGCTTCGACCCACATAATTTTTCATCTTAACTTTAAGCCCACAGAATTGGTTTTGACCCATAGAACTGGTCATCTCATCCTTAAGCCCGCAATTAGTTTTGACCCGCAGAATTGGTCATCTCATCTTCAATACCGCAGAATTGGCTTCGATCCGCAGAATTGGTCATCCCCCAACATCGCTTCAGGTCCTCAAAATTGACCAAAACCTTTGATCATCATTCAAACCATCCCCGGTACACCCCTTAGGTCCTCAAGATCGACCTCGACCCTCTGAATCGGTCATACTCCCTCAAAAACATTATGCGGTGTCTATTCAATGGCTATCGTTTTCCAAACTCACCCGTCGAGGGGCTCTGTAGACACCCCATTCTATTACCCCTAACTCTCCTTAGGTACCTAGCACTTCCCTTCATCATTACAAACCCAGGTCATACCCCGAGTACTGACTTAGAAGCCACCGGGCACTCCTAGGCTCCGTTTGACCAAAAAGTCAAACTCTTCAGCTCGATCGAGACTGAATGAATCTTCAAAGGGAACTGAAATCCCTTTCCAACGGTCTATCCCGTGCACAATTTTGACTTATCATGCGAACGAACGACCCATTTCCCCCAAAAACTTGATCAGGAGGCCACGGGTGCTCCCGGGCTCCGTTTGACCTAAGTCAACTCTTCAACTCGACTGAGACTGAATGAATCTTCAAAGGTCTATGAAACCCCTTTTCCAATGGTCCGTCTCGTGCGCGATTCTGACTTACCATGCGGACGAACGATCCGTTTAACTCCAAGAGGTCACTAAATGCTTCCAGGGCCCGGTTGACCATAGTCAAATCCATGAACCGGGTCAAACTCTTTCGAATGTCGAATTACATCTCCTAACCTTTCTAACGGTCCGCCCCATGCACGATTCGAACTTACTGTTGATGTAAAAAACTAGATGCAATATAATTAATTAATCACAGATAAATAAGTAATATGTAAACGAGACCAGAGATTTTTAAAGTGGTTCGGCCTTAAGAAAATGACCTACGTCCACTGTTATTGTATTACCTGAATGTTTATTTCTCTCTCTCTCTCTCATTTTCAAGAGATTCTAAAGTCCCCCCTTATGAAGGGGTTACAATGTATTTATAGCCTTGAGGCTGTACATATGAAAAGGCAATAAGTTGTCATTTAGTAGACATATATACAGCTATATAATAAGAATACGCATTAAATGTAAGGTGCATTGAATGCATAGTTATCTTCTGAATGAAGTACTCTGCACGCTAAGCATCTCGGAGCATTTAAGTTGCTTTGCACGCTAAGTAGCTCTGTACAATTGAGTAGCTCAGTACGCTATGTTATTCGGAACACTTGAGTAGCTCGGTACACTATGTTGCTCGACGCGGTATGTTTTTTGTTTAGAGTACTTGTATTCGCCACATAGATGGACACGTGTCTTCATATGATTGGTTCACATCAGCTGACTAAATTTGGTATCAACACAAGCCCGCAATGTTTCACAGTTGAGTTTGAGGAAGAGAGTGTGGAACATTTTGCTCGAAAGTTTCTCGGATTACTGGTCCTCAGATCTTTAAGAAAATTTTCATTGTATTTAGTTCCTTTTGAGTGCGTGATGCCAAATTTCATAAATATTTTGAATTTTTCACGATCACTTCGATATTTGTGCCTTTTTCCTCTTTTAGCCATCGAAAACACAAACGTCTTCCCTTGTAATTATTGCCTTTCTCTATTCCCGAGGTAAAGTATTTAAGTGCGATAGAAATTCTATTATTTTCTACTTTTCAAATCTGTATTTCTGAACTCTTCATTTTCCCTCTATCTTGTGCCTTCGTTCTTTCCATCATTCATTGTCAACCGATCTCTGTTTCTTCTGTAAGATTTTCTTCCTTCTTCTTTATTTGCTTTATTCACCATGGTTTATCTCGTTGAATCGTTGGATAAATTTTGGTCTAATTTTTCAATCCTTTCGTGGCTTATTTTGGAAGAACCTCATTGTCCTTCTGATTTATTTTATTATCAAAGGGACATTGGATCCCAACTCTTTTTGTAGTTGAATGTGGCTTTTCCTTCCCGCCAAATCCCCTGTGTTTGGAGTTTTGCCAATAATTTGATATTGTTCCTGGAAGAGTAGCTCCAAATACATGGAGGGTCGTTAATGGCGTGTATAGACTAAATAAAATTCATGGAACCTATTTAGGTATTCCAGAAATTATCTATTGTTATAGATGGATCACCAGTGATACAACTTTTTATTTAAAAACTAGGTTGTTGAATAGAGCTTTAGTTTTCAATCTTCTCGATGCCAATAGGGACTATTTTGATCATCGAGTTGTGATGCAAAATTGGCAACACCCCCTGTTAACCGCAGATAATGTATACCAAGGGCCCATATGTCTGCTTTATGGCAATGGGATGGGTTGCTTTTTATTTTTTAAAATCTAGTTTTCTTTGTATTCGATGAAATGTATCACTGACATTAATTTTATTTGTTATAGTTGACAAAAAAAGGAAACCTCCAAGGGAAACTGATATTAATTTAAATGATTTGAAACTTATCTGCAGTTTGCATCAGTCAATCAATGGAGATCATGTGAGGTCCGCTTTATATTTGTTGAGATACATAAGCTCCACCTCATCTTTCATTGCTCGTCCTGTGGTGGTTGATCTTGATCGGATACCATCTTCCGAAACTAGCGTGGAAGGTTCTTCTTCTGCTTTAAATATTCTTATTACTGATCTGATGAAGAAGAGGAGAGCTCCCATATTTTTTGACAAGTCTGCCATTACCACTGAAGGGGCAAAGAAGAATAAATAAGATGCCCCAGTTGAGGGGACAAAGAATGTAGATGTACCCTCATCTACTGCTGCTAAGGAAACTAGCAAGAAGCCCTTGGTACCTCCAAAAGAGGCAACACCTTCGATTGAAACTGTTGCCATTTCATTAGGAGAGGAAGCACCTTTGATTGAAGGTGCTCCTCTGATGAGATTGAAAAGAGGTCCTGCTGACTCTATCTCTCGACCTTCAAATGCTGAGGGTAATGTTCCAGCTCTTATTCCCCTGAGCTCTGCCTTGGGGGTTTGATCAAATCTTGGACTGTCCCAGAATTCCAAGGTGTTGAGGATAATCTTTCTCGTGAGATAGTTACTAATTTGGTTGCTCAATATATTGCATCAGTAAGTACCATTAACCTGACTCCTTCATCTTCTAATGTTATATTCGTATGTTGATTTAAACTTCTTTATTTTTCAGCTTAGATGTGTTTCAATAGTATTTTGAAGAAAGATGAAACCATCAGGGCTTCCACTTCCTCGGGTGGAATAGAAGAATATTTTGCTAGATTAACTCAATCTTTGAGGGAATCTCGTCAGAAGTACAAGGAAGATAAAAATGCTTGGGAGAAAAACCTTCAGTTTGTTGAAACAAGTCGAGATCAAGCTGTGAATGCCTCCAAAGAGTTGGGGAAGAATTTAAAAGATGCTGAACAACGTAAGAAGGAGCTTGAGGGCAAGCTTAAATCTGCCGAGGAAGATGTCGCCAAGCTTTAAGATGCTGAACGACGTAAGAAAGAGGTAGAAGAAAAACTGATATCTAGCGAAGAGCTCCTTAGGGAAAAAATCTCCTCGGAGAGAGCAAAAAGGAAAGTTGGTGTTAAGAAATATTTTAATGATAGTTGGGATAAAGGTTGGAATAAGGGCCTAGCTGCTATGTCTTCTTAGATGGAGTATGATAGTGTTAAGTATTTTATGGATGGATGGGTAGCAGCTTTGAAAAAATTGAAGGTTACTGAAAATTCTGAGTTGTTCCAGGAGCATACTCATGGCCCTCATCCCTCTTCTGGAGAAGAAGATGAAGATGAAGCTACATCAGATGAGTCTTTTATGATGGTAGGAGAGCAAGTCCTGGTTGTTTCTGTTATTCAACCCTCCGAGCAAGTCCAACAAGATAGCACATCTATCGAGCAACTACCATTGCCCTCCGAGCAACCAACCCCTTCATCCAAACCATCCAAAGATGTTATAGGAAATAAGGAGAAGGTGTAAAGTTGTTCGGTTCTTTTATTGCGTTATTTCTTAGTTTTACCCTGGAAATGTATTTTCCTTTGTTGTGATGAATAAAAATGAACTTTTGTTGTTCGTCTTGAATTTTTCTCTAACTTGCTCTGTTCGCACCATTGTTGATTTTTTTTTTTATTATTCTCTCCTTGCTAGTTTGTGGCCAGGATGGAACTCTTATCATCTAATGATACAGAGTTGATGAAGAAATACAATGATTATTTCAAAGTTGGTCATGCAGACTTTACTGAAGCTCAAATAATCGACATTCTTGGGTCCGATGCCTCTGAACGAGCAATTAATGCTTATTATAAAATGATTGAAGATCTTCAAGGAATGATCGAGGAACTTCAACAACAATACAAAGAGTCTAGCAAACTCCTTCATGAGGGTTACGAGAAAAATGCAAACAACTGAGCGCTGATCGGGGTTACGATAAGTATCTCTCTGCTCATAAGAGAAGAGAAAATGTTCTAAGTCATGAGGTTGAAGAACATAGGCACATTGCCAAGCTGTTGAAAGAAGAAAATGTTACGCTGCAGGAGGAGCTAAAACGACTCAAAACTGAGGCCTTTTCTTCCTCGAGAGCCTTAGTTCCGATCAACGATGAGTGTTGTTCCTTTTTAGAGGTTGAAAATGTTGCCTTGAGAGAAGAGCTAGAGACTTTGAAATAAGATAAACCGACATCCTCCTCAAGGGGTAAAGGTAGAGGTAGAGCTGTTTGAAAAGTGTTTAAGAGATAATGACTGGCCAGACTTTAATAAATCAAGCTACTCAGATAAAAGCCAAAACTCAAGCCTTGGTCAAAATGTCTCAGAACCTGCAAGCTCTTACCGACCAACACTCTGTTCAAAGATCTGCATTGGAAAGTAAAGATCTTCTGGTAAAAAATCTCCACGAGCAGCTTGAGAGATTAACCTATCAATTTCATAAGCAACCCAGATAGTTTTGGATGGCGGGGTATAATGAAGCTCTGTATTATCTTGATGCACGTTTGGAGCAGTCGAACAACGAAGGATATAAGCAGGGATGGTTGAACGCCTTTTGTGTTCTGAAACTGGAGCAAGGTCATTTCTTATGGGACTATTATGAACCTAGAGTTCTTGATTTACCTGTGGCTCCCTTCAAACTTAACCTTAGCTGGATTCCTCGAGTTTTGATCTCTAAGTATCTTGGTGATTATAATCTTCATGCCAATTTTGAGATAGCTCATCCTGAGCATTTGTTTGATCAACCATCTATGATCAACGTAAGAATGCTACAAGATCTGAACTTTATGAGTTCCCCTTACGCTTTACATGATCCTCCAGCTGGGGTAGAACCTGTATCAAAGTCAGAAGGAAAGAAACCCATAGAATAAGAAACTTGTAAATGAACAAGATGAATGAAAATTTAGATCATCTCTATGTAATATGATTGCACTTAATGAATGAAAATTTAGTCTTTATTTTCTTGAAAATGATTTTCTTATGATTTGCTGAATAAATATGTGGTCCATTTAAAATGATTTATCACTCTTTAAGCAATGGAATGATTTTCGTTCCATATTCTTGCTCAATTGTAGTACTCTTACTAGGATTACCATGTTACCAACCAACCGGAGTTGGTGGAATTTGATTGACCGACCAATCGTAGTTGGTGGTAATTGATGACCGACCAACCAGAGTTGATAGTAATTGATGACCGACCAACCAAAGTTGGTGTTAATTCATGACTGACCAACCGGAGTTTGTGGTAATTAATGACCGATTAACTGGAGTTGGCAGTAATTGATGACCGACCAACCATAGTTAGTGGTAATTGATGACCGACTAATCATAATTAGTGGTAATTGATGACCGACCAACCGTAGTTAGTGGTAATTCATGATCGACCAACCTTAGTTAGTGGTAATTCGTGACTGACCAACCAGAGTTGGTAGTAATTGATGAGCGACCAACCGTAGTTAGTGGTAATTGATGACTGACTAACCATAGTTAATGGTAATTGATAACCGACCAACCGTAGTTAGTGATTGTTGATGCTTATTTTGTGTAGTGTGTAGCACTAGTACTCCGAAAAAAATTGAACAAAAGAGGAGATATGGGCGAATTGTCACTTTTTTTCATCTTGATATAAAACAGGTTACAAGTGCTTATTGATAATATTTGCGCAAGTTTTTCGCATTCCATGCATTCTTGAATTCTTCCCCTTCCAAGGTTTCTATTCTGTATGTTCCAGGATGAACAACTTTAGTTACTCGGTAAGGCCCATGCCAGTTGGCCTCCAGCTTGTTGTATTTTTATATCACCTTCTTCAGTAAATAGTCTCATTCTTTCAAATCACATTTCTTTACTCTTTTATTGTAGAATAAAGTTGTTCATTATTGGTAGGCTTCATTTCTGATTGCGTCTTCTTCTCTGACTCTTTGAGCATGCCCAAATCTAAACGTCTCATCAAATCGCTTATAGGAGAGTTAAAATCAGCACTCTCTGAGTAGGTAGGCCCAATTCAGCAGGTATGACAGCTTCACTTCCGAAGGCTAACATGTATGGAGATTCCCCAGTTACTGTTCGTTGAGTAGTGCGATAGGCCCAGAGAACAGATGGTAGCTCGTTGATCCAATTTCCCTTTGCTTCATTCAACCTTTTCTTCAAAGCGTTCAGTAAAGTTTTGTTCATCGCTTCTGTTTATCCATTACACTAGGGATGCCTTGGTCCAGAATGGATCTTTTGGACATTTGACTGATGACAATATGCAGCAAACTCCTCGTTGCCAAATTGAGTACCATGATTAGTGATGAATGCATGTGGGAGGCCATATCTGCAAATGATGTTCTTCCATATGAATGGATAAACCCTGTCATATGACATATCGATGAGGGGTTCAGCCTCCACCTATTTAGTGAAATAATCTACCGCGACCACCAGATATTTAAATCTCCCTTTGGTTGTTGGAAGTGGTCCAACTAAATCTATGCCCCACATGGAAAATGGCTAAGGAGAAATTATGGGAATTAGCAATGCTTGGGGAGTTCTTTGGATGGAGGAGAAACGTTTGCATTTATCACACTTCTTTGCGTAAGCTATACAGTCAGCTCTCTTCGTTGGCCAGTAATAACACTGAGTTGTTATCCTTTGTAAGAGTGTCTGACCTATTACATGAGCTCCACAAGACCCTTCGTGAATTTCTTCAATCAAATCTTTCACTTCAGAGGGATGTACACATCTCTGTAAACCTGCTATAATGCCTCTTCTATATAAAATGCCATTAGTCAGTGCATAACGAGCAACTTTGAATTTTAATCTGTTGGCCGTTAATTGATCAGTTGGTACAACTCCTTCGTCAATGTATGCCCTTATGGGGTCCATCCATGATGGTCCCAGGTCTAGGGTAATGAATTTCACCATCAAATCTTCATCTATGCATCGATCAGCCAAAACTTCAATTGGGATTATTCTTCATAGCTTGGTGCGTGTTGCAAAAGCTAACCGAGCCAATGCATTAGCTCTAGCATTCTCCAGTCTAGGTATTTTGATCAATTGAACCACCGTGAAAATTGATACCACTTCAATAGATTTTGTATGATATCTGAGCATCAATTCCCCCTTTGCTGCATACAACCCAAAAAATTTGATTCACAATTAATTTTGAATCACTAAAAATAATAACCTGCTCGGCATTCATGGTTCTGGCTAAATTGAGACCCAAGATCATGGCTTCATATTCAGCTTCATTATTGGAAGCTTTAAATTGAAAGCATAAGTCATATTCAATATCTGCTCCATCCGGGCTGTTAAGAATTACTCCAGCTCCACTGCCTGTAGCACATGAAGACCCATCTACATACAAATTCCATATAGACATATTATTGTCAAACTCTTGGTCTGACAAAGTTCCTCGATAGAATATTTGATATCTCCTTTCATCTTTCTTCATCACGGGGTTGTTTCCTGATGCTTCTTATTGCTCGTTATCCATCATTTTTGGCTGATCTACAAATGGGAGTTGGTCGGGGGTTATTTCTAATGATCTCATAACATCCATGGGTTGCTCAACATTAGCCTCTTGTTGGTCGGGTGCTTCCGGATATGTAAACTTTACGATGAATTCTGCTACCGCCTTCCCTTTAAGTGACGATTTGGGCTCATAGACAATATCATATTCACCTAGTTCAACTGCCCAGTACATCAGTCTTCCAGATTTCTCTGGCTTGTGCAGAGCTTGTCTTAATGGCATATCAGTGTATACCACTATAGTATGGGCTTGGAAGTATGGCCTCATCCTCCTGCTATCTTCAATCAGCTCTAATGCCAACTTCTCTAACCTTGGATACCTAACCTCTGGTCCTCGGAAAGCCTTGCTGGTGTAGTACACCAGTTTTTGCACTCCGTCTTCCAGTCTTATCAACGCCGAGCTCATTGCATTTTTTGAAACCGCTAAATACAAATAAAGTTTTTCTCCTATTACAGGTCTGGATAATAGTGGAGGGTTTCCCATATATTTCTTCAATTCCTGAAAGGCTTCTTCACATTCATCATTCCACTCAAAAGTTTTTCTAAGTGTTTTGAAGAATGGGAGACACCTATCAGTTGCTCGTGACACAAATCTGTTAAGTGCTGCCACAAGTCCTGTAAGGCTTTGCACCTCCTTCTTCGTTGTAGGGGATCGTAACTCCAGTAAAGCTTTAAACTTTTCAGGGTTATCTTCAATGCCTCGTTGATTAACAATGTACCCGAGAAACATGCCTTCTCGTACACCAAATATACATTTGGTGGGGTTCAATTTCATTTGATATTTTTCCAACTGATCGAAAGTTTGGCTCAGTTCAGCTAGATGATTAACAGCCTTCTTGCTCTTTGTTAGCATATCATCAACATAAACCTCCATGTTGTGGCCAATCTTCTCCGCGAACACTTTCTTCATTAGCCGTTGATATATTTCACCTGCATTTATTAGTCCAAACATTATAACAATAAGTTCCCCGTGGGGTTATGAAAGAAGTACTTTCCCTATCTTCCGGTTTCATTTGGTCTGATTGTAAGTAGAGTAAGCATCCATGAAACTCAGTAATTCATGTCGCGAGGTAGAATCCACCAACTAGTCAATTCGGGGCAAAGGAAAATAGTCTTTTGGACAGGCTTTATTAAGATCAGTGAAGTCCACACACATCCTCCACTTATTGTTTTTCTTCTTCACCATCACGACATTGTCTAGCCAATCAGGATACTTGACATCTTCAACGAAAAAGGACTTCTGCAGCTTCTCAACTTCCTCATGTATGTCTTGATTCTTTTCGGGGCTGAACACTCTTCTTCGTTTCTTCACAGGCTTGATCTCCTTATTCACATGAATATCGTGGAATAGGAAAGACGGGTCTATCCCTGGCATGTCTTCATGGCTCCATGCAAAATTATGCTTTCTGTATCTAAAAAATTCCACAAGTTCTTATTTTATTGGTGGATCTAATGAAGCACTAATTTGAGTTGTTCGTTCTGGGTGATCATCATCCAGAACTATATTTTTTGTAGTTTCCACGACTTGACCTTTGACCAATTGAGAATCATCAATATTCTAGGCTTCTGTGTAGTGTGCTTGTTTATTCATAGAGTTTAATTTATCTTATCACATGAGGCTAAATCTTAGTTTGATAAAGTATTGTGGTCAAATATAACTCCTTAAACATATTAGAGTGTTTGAGTCAAAAGTCATTTGTATTTAGTTCACAATCATATATGCTAGTATGTAAAGCTTATGTGTTTTGTGTCGAGTTTTTTAGTTGTCTATACCTATATATATGTGCCGCTATTTCACTGGTATATTTTGAATATTGACATGTATGGTATCGTTTAGTTTTGAGTATTAGTATCTTTATCTTTGAATTTTAATTAGCGTGTTATCAGATCATATTAGTATCTCTCATTTTGTGCTTTAAAATATCACATCTCAAATTGGTAATTTTAAATTGTTATCATACTTCATTACTTATACATATTGGTATCTTTTTTCATCAATATTGATATTCTTTGATCATTGCATAGATTATTTGTGTTTTTCTTGCCATGTTGTGGTTTTTTGCACTCCGTTGCGTGATTTTATTTCTTCCTCCCTATTTCTCTTGATATTATATTTTTACACATTTAGGGGGAGAATGGTTTGTGGGGAAGAAATAGTTTTATGCTTTCTAACTTTGTCTATTCCTCAACAAAAAGTGGGAGAAATGGTATCTTTTCTTTCATGACTAGGATATCTTTATCTAATGGGGAGACGTCTTACCTAAGTTGAGATTGTTGAACATAGTTCAAATTTTAATCATATGAAAATTTTATACTTGTTATATTCTTTTTGCATTTGAAGGTGTGTTTAAGTATGAAGGTTTACAATAGGCGGCAAAGCTTTATGCCTGCTATATTCTCTTTGCATTTAAAGGTGTGTTAAAGGGTGAAGATTCAAAACATGCGAAAAAGTTTTCAAGCGAGCAAAGCTATTCAGAGCGTGTGTCAATCGGGCGTCTGTACTTTTTTATGTTTCGGGTTAAGGATTGAGTCTTTTTAGAAAACTTGACGGCCCATAGAATTTTATTTAAATTTTGTCCCAGAATAGCCAAATGGGGAGATTTGTAAGGATAAATTATTAATCGGGTCAATTTGTAATTGACATCTCTTGGATCCAAAGTTTCAATCTTTGCTTCTTCTGTTTTATCCACTTGATACGTGGTGGTGTTCTTCCTGGCTTCCTCCAGTTCTTCTTGTTTGGCAGATGAATAGTAGCACTCCCGAGCTACTTTTTTATCGCCTTTCACAACTCCCACTCTGAAATTGGTTGGGAACTTCAAGCATTGATGCACCATAGATGGTACTGCCCCGTATTTTTTCAAACCTACTCTCCCCATGATGATGTTGTAATATGATTGAACGTTTTTATCCATTACAAAAAAAATGTACTTTCTCTGTTCTGTAGGTGGGCCACGTACCAATGAGCATGTCCAACTTGATCGTCCCAAGTGGAAAAACTTTTTCGCCACTAAAACCGAGGAGGGGCCTCAGATATAGCTCCAACTGGGCTAGCTTTAAGTTCAAACCGTCAAAGCATGGATAGAACATGATATCTACCAAGCTACCATTATCCACCAATACTCTAGAAATCACCACATCTTTTATTCTCATTTTGATCACCAAAAGATCGTCGTTAGGATATAGTACCCCTGCTAAATCATTTTTGGACAAGACAATGGGTAGCTTATCCTTGTTTACCTTCCTTGGGCGATCACCTTCATCCAAATTAATGCGCTGTATATAAGAGCACGCTTGTGCCTCATTAAGATAATCTTTTCTCTCCGCAGTACGATCTCCACCACCTGCATCCCCCCCCCCTCCCCCCCCCCCCCCCCCGTAATTACATCACATTCAAATGATTCGAAATGGATTGAAAATACCTCACGTTCGGGTTGCCTTGGTTTTTTAAGTAGGTCGAGATCATCTTCTGGATCATCTTCGTGATCTCCCTTCTTGTCATCTCTTGCTCGGTGAGGTGATTTGGACCTTTGCCTTCCTCTGTCATTGGTCCTTCTGCCATTTTGGCGATCAACATACTTGGTCAGTTTTCCTCGCCTAATGAGTGCTTCGATTTCATTCTAAAGGGCTACGCATCGTTTGGTCGTATGCCCATGATCTTTAGGGAATTCATAATATTTTGACTTATCCCTTTTGTCTGGTTCTGTCTTCATTTTCTCGGGCCAGGCTATTCTTGATTTCCTTCAGAATGTGATTTACGTCTATTGTCAAAGGAGTGTAATTTCCATATCTTCTCAGTTGTTCCAGTGTCTTTCCCTTTGACTGCTTGCCGCCACCAATGTTCTTCTGATCTTTCTTCTCAATTTTGCTACCTTCAGCCGTGATCTCTTTGGTATTAGCATTCTTCTTCGCAGCCATGGCTTCCTCGGCGTTCATTATCTTTACTGCTTCTGCCATCAATTCAGCCATAGACCTTGGAGGGTCTTTAGCCAAAGTATAATATAACTTGTTTGGTAATAGACCACTCATCAGAGCAGTCATTGTTGTTTTCTCCTCTTAATCAATTACCTCAAGTTTCTCATTACTAAAATGAGTGATATAATCCCTGGTGCTTTCTCCAGCATTTTGCATTACACTCAATAGATGTGCCACTCTCTTAACTAGTTTTGCTCTAAAACAGAAATTTCCTATAAAGAGTTCTGCCAGTTTATGGAAAGTGATCACTACTGGAGATTTGAATTTTGATGGTGTAGGAAAATTCACAATTGCTTTCACAAAAGGCGACCCTTGGACAAAAGTTCTTTGGAGAGGGTTCTTGGCTTTAGCCATTTCCCCTAACCTGTCTTCCACTCTTTGATTGGACCCCTTCCATGCATCATTACCAGTCTCAGAACGATTAGTTCGTGCAACTGATCGCGTTGAATTTCCTTCTTGAGATTTTTCATTTTGAGTTATTGGGTATGATTGGGCAGAACCTTCCCTTAAATCGATTGGTTATTGAGTGTCCCTCGACGCAACTCTAGGAGGGATTCTATTTCTCCTGGGTCCCAAACGATCAAAAGGAGAGACTCTACTCAACCTTTCCAGAACGCTAGCTCGCTCTGGAGTTAATGAAACATTTCATTGAGAATCAGTAACTCGTACCGAAGAAGTTCGTCCAGGTTGATATGAAGGATCGTCAGATCTCTCAGTATGATAAGAACCAGTACGCCTAGATCGAGAGCCCTCTGCAAATAGCATACCTCTTATCCTTGAAGATGGAATATGGGTGTTTCTCTGAACACTTCTTTGTTCGGACTGGGTAGGTACTTCGTCACAAACAGTTTGTATAAGCTGACGCATGGTTTCTTGCATGGCTGTTTTCCCTTGAGCTAGATTATTCATAATGTTAGACAGATCTTGAATAGTTGGGGGATTAGAAGGGTTTGGAGGGACCCCAGTGGTGTTCTGATTACTGGATTCTGGGATCTCAGCCATAGATGATGAATTTTTGGTGGAAAAATGATAAATATAGATGTTCCCACAGACGGAGCCAATCTGTTGATGTAAAAAACTAAATGCAATCTCATTAATTAATCACAGATAAATAAGTAATAAGTAAACGAGACCAGAGATTTTTAAAGTGGTTCGGCCTTAAGAAAATTACCTACGTCCACTGTTATTATATTTCCTGAATGTTTGTTTCTCTCTCTCTATGGTTTTCAAGAGATTCTGAAGTCCCCCCTTATGATAGGGTTACAATGCATTTATAGCCTTGAGGTTGTACATATGAAAAGGCAATAAGTTGTCATTTAGTAGACATATATACAGATGTATAATAAGAATATGCATTAAATGTAAGGTGCATTAAATGCATAGTTATCTTCTGAATGAAGTGCTCTGCACGCTAAGTAGCTCGGAGCGTTTAAGTTGCTATGCACGCTAAGTAGCTCGGAGCGTTTAAGTTGCTATGCACGCTAAGTAGCTCTGTACAATTGAGTAGCTTGGTACACTATGTTGCTCAGCACTGTATGTTGTTCGTTGAGAGTACTTGTTTTCACCACGTAGATGCACACATGTCTTCATATGATTGGTCCACGTCAGCTGACTAAATTTGGTATCAACACTTACTATGTGGACGAATGATTTGTTTGCGTCCGAACAATTCCCCGTCCAATGGACCGATAAATGCTTCCGAGCCACATTTGACCCAAAGTCAACTCCCAAACATCGGATCAGTCCAAAGGACTTTCAAATGTATCTGAATTACCTTTCCAACGGTCCATCCCATGCGTGATTCTGATCAATGGTTTGCGCTCGGCAGCCGATTTTTTGAAAGGACCTGAAACACACTACCAAATGGCAAGTTCCAGGCCCTACCTATCGGCAGGTTCCGATAGGTAGGATCGGGTTTATGTCGATCGGCAGTGACCTGAGCCTATAAAAGGAGGCCTTTACCTCATTTTCAAATGGAGCCAAAATCAGAAACATACCACTCTCAACAGATCCAGAAAACCTCTCTCGAAGTTAGCATTATTTCTACACACAAATCCCTTTCCAACCTTCACTTTTCATTATCCTTTTCATCAAACTTGGTGAATTCACTACCCTCCATCATCATCCAAGTCTAAGGGCTGCTCTCCAACATTCAAGATCAAGCTCAAGATCTTCAAGAAGGTCCAATTTTCTCAACTTTCTCCTTAAATTCTCATAAATTTGCAATAACTTGTTTTGTTACTCAGTACTTTTATTATCTCATCTCGCACATCCTAATATACTTTTTATTTAGTATTATTGCACATCTTTTATTTTCATATAAATAAAAAATCCAAAAAAAGAAAAGAAAAAGGGGGTTTGCTCATAAATTCCAAACGGGAATTATCACACTTTCCCTCACTTTTCTCAGAACTAAAAACACTTTTTCTACACGCACACATACACAAAAATAAGAGGATCCCCCGATTGGATTTATGGGATAGACCCCACCCCTCGTTTTGCATGCGAACTATGTGGACTTTGATGCCGCTATAGGTTACGTAGGCGTCTCGGGGTAAAACCCGAGACTCGAGTCCTTTTCTCATTTTTTTCCTCATTTTCTTTTTTTCTAAACTCCTCTCTCTTATATTATATTATATTATATTATATGCATATATATATATTTGTTCTTAGTGACGTATTACTCCACATGCGTGATCGTTCCATTATAACGATCAATGTAAGGGTAATCGTGTAAATCTTATTTTCTAATATCATCTTTATACCTTCCTACGGATGGCTAGATTTATCTCCTCCATAATACAAGTTGAGGATTCCTATCTCCACTATATATACACATGCACACATATCACAAGGAAGATAAAAGGGAAAATAACAAACATCCATGAGAGACCGTAAGGGCGGAATGGGTGCCTAACACCTTCCCATTTTGTAACTTAGCCTCCGGACCCTTCTCGAATCATTTTGGTTTTGTATGCACGATTATGTCTTTGGATTCCCTTTTTCTTTTGTTTGTTCTGAGTAAAATAGATCGGCGACTATAAATCTCTCAACATTTTTACACCTCACCATATTGATGCCGGTCTAAGCGCTCCCGAGAGGGATGGACGGGACCTAAGGATCCTCCTTCACGTGCCCGCCCACGGAGAGGATCGGGGATGGCCACAGGTACACCTATGCATCGAGGCACTTTTTTATGTCCTAGTTAGATATCAGCCGATGTATCATTGTGAAATATTAATGAAAGTTTTTAAATATTACATCAAGAATACACAATATATTGAAGGGTCAATTGTTGAGGAATACATCACCGTGGAGTTATCAATCCTAACCCAAGCATCGTGTATAACAATAATGAGTTTGTCGACGAGGGTGGTTAGGTAACGGGCAAGCGAGTGAAATTAAAGAGTTCACAACATGAACAAGTAGCTCGTTATCTATTTGACACACATGAAGATGTCGAAGAATCGAAAAAGTAAGTTTGTATTATTTAACTTTTATAATATTTTAATTTTTAGACATGATCAACTTCATAATATGTTTGTCACGATCAATGCAGGAAATATGATAGGTGTGAGAATAATAAAAGACGAAGAATGATGGGACAATCACATAACGAATTTAGGTTGTGGATGTCATGCAAGGTAATTATAATGAGAATGTCTATTATTAAATGTTATATTACAAGAAAGCTTTAAAACTAACCCAATTAATTTATCTAAAATCTCAGCTCTTAAAGGTGGGTTATGCAGCAACTAGGCTTGCTCATCTAGCCACTGGAACCATATTCATGGCACACGAGTACAAAACGTATCGATTGAACGGTTATGTATTTGGTGCATGGGTCTACGAGAAAAATACAAATGTACATAACTCGAGCCTTTTATACAAGGCTCTTACATATTTTAAAGCGAGCGCAAAAGATAAAAATCTCGTTGAAGTTGAAATGACTTACTATGGTGTCATTCGAAATATATTTGAATTGGACTGTATAAGCTTCAAAGAGGTTGTGTTTTACAGTGATTGGGTAAGATTTGAGGATAAAAATGCTTGTAAAGTTAGTCCTCGTACCAATTTGATCATGGTTGACTTGTTCAAGTTGAAGAGAAACGAGCACGTAAGCAATGAGACATTTGTTTGTTCTTTTCAAAAGGTCAAGCAAGTGTTTTACATAGAGGATATCAACAACGAGCCATGTTCAATCGTCTTTCATGCACCAAAGCCTCTAACCAGTAGTGTGGATGATTTGGCAGCTCCTACCAAATATCAATCCATTTTAGATGATAACCCGAATTTTAAACAGTATTTAGATTTGTAATAAATATTCTAATTATTTGAAACAATTTTTAAATTTGTAATAACCAGTGTCCTATAATCTTCTTGGGCTTTATAATTATCGAACGGTTATTTAATGCTTTTATTTCATTTGGACTTGATCAGTTTATGTGGATTTGAATCAAAATTAGTTTTTTGGTTAGTGAATATGTTAATTTAGATTTTAATCAATTTAAGCATTAATTAAAAGTCTGTGACATGCCCCGAATTTGAAACAATATTTAGATTTGAAGTAAGTATTCCAATTATTTGAAACAGTTCTTAGTTTGGTTTCTGATATGGATTTGTATTCTTATAATGTCGTTAACTTGTGTTCTTCTAGTGATTTGTTATTATCGGATGACAGTTTAATATATTTATTCATTTCAATTTGATCATTTTCTCATATAGATGTTTCTTCTAGTAACAACGATTTTTTGTAGGAAACGGATTAATCAGGACGATAGGGTAGTGGAGGCGTGGAAGACTCGTCTGGAACTAGGCCCCCCAAATGGGAAAAATTAGGGTCCCTCGTCGACAATAAGACGGTCTTACAGACTAGGACCCTGGAGTTATTTAAGGTGATTGTCGGCCCCAGGTACACGGATTGGAGGAAGGTGCCTATTGAACTGAAGATGGCCATATGGAGGGCATTACAGGTAGTTGATCACTTTATTTTTGTTTTGTATTTATATTTATATTTTATTATATTTTATAATTTAAATACAACTAACTCACTTTCCTTTTGTTTTGTATTTGTTTGCGGGAACAATTCATCTTGCCCCCACATATGAGTGACCCCACGTTCGAACAATTGAGAGATCAATACAAAATGTGGAAGAAAAACATGCTCCCATGGTACTTTGGCTAGTATCGTGAGTCCATATCATGGTACCGCCGAATGAGCAAATGTCATTGGCAAGCGAGAAACAGTTTGTCGATAATGAGATGTCAGATAGGCAGTTGTCCTCTTGTCAATTGGGGATGGCAAATTCGGCGAAAAATGCTAACGTGCAGTACCCAGGGAATACGTCTTACGCCGAGGTGGAACATAGGATAGTAAGGTTTTAATTTTCTTTCATTTTAGTTTTACGCTATTATAATTTAGCATTATTTTGCATTACATACTATTTTTCATCATTTTATTTTAGGAGACGGGGAGTGGCCCGGGTAAGACACATAGGCTCGATGCCTATACGACAATTCGAACGAATAAAGGGAAGGACGGGTGGGTTCCCCAGAGCTTGGCAGCCATAATTGTAAGTTATAATTTAAGTTACATTATAAAAATAAAACTTTATAATCAAATACGTTTTTTATTAACATGTGTAATCCTGTACTTTTTTATCGTTGTAGGAAAAGATTAAGGAGGTTAACAACTCCCAGGCTGATGCCGACAATGCATCTTTGGCTACGAAAGCACTAAGGCAAGTGCTCGAGATGGATCGTAAGGGGAGGATAAGGGGTTAGCTCTCGAGTGGGGAAGTCGAGGCTCATCGGGATTGCAACGGGCAAGATCGGGCTGGGTCATAAGGTGGACACGCACGGTGAGAAGTTAGAAAGGTTAGAGAAAACGATACATAATATTGTTGACTATATGAAGCGTCAATTGGGGTCCATCTCATGTAAGGGAAAGGGGAAAGAGGTAGATGAGGGGGTTAATACTCCACCTTTCTCACCACCGATATGCACCCCCTCACCGATACACAGCTACTCATTATCTCCATATGATCCATTCACCACCTTTATCCCCGTTGAACGACCTATGTCAACAATAGGTTGGTTTAATGTGTATATAATAGACACACGAGGTGGCGTATCCATAGCTAGGGGTTGAGGGACCCAGACACACAACCTGGTGCTTTGGTGCATAACCGTCTGTTGCAACCATTTGAGGCAAAGGTTCACATCACGCATATTGTGTCTGTAAGAGATAATGAAACCTTGTGGTTGGACGAACAGTGAGGCGTTCATGCCATTATGAGTTGTCTCAATTCGTTTGTAGTGTGGCCTACATTCCTCCTTCGACTTTTTGAAAACCCATCCCCGTGATAATTAATTGTAATAATTTTATTTGTATTTGTTGGTTATGAATATTTATTTATTTATTATTGTTTGATAAAGATTGAATTTATGTTTATGGCTTTAGACTTTATTGAATGGATGAATGTTACTTGATATATATACCTTCTATTTTCTATAAAAAGTTAAAACATACGGTAGGGAAGTGATAGTGGCCATACTATGGGCAGTTTTTCTAAAATCTACCGAAAATTATCACGAACATTGATCGTGACAAGTCTGTGACAAGATAATAACTGTCAAGGTCAAAGTCTGTGATAATTTTTTCTTTGTCGCAGACTTTGAAAAGTTTTTCTTTGTCATAGACATATCAAGTCAAAGTCCGTGACAAGTTAAAACTTGTCACGATCATAGTCCATGACAAGAACTATTGTCATCCCAAAACTTGTCATGATTGCCGTTGTCATGGTTTTTGACCGTGCAACTAGATAGTTTTGGTGTAGTGTATTAACATCAAAACAGATCCGCGTGACATAGTTCATCATCTTAGGGTAGTTTTTTTACATGAATTAACATCAATTTCATTCCCCAAATCCTAGAAAATAAACCAATTAACTGTCACACCCCGCTGAATTCTTGCGTCGATCGCCTCCAAAACAAAACTGTGAGAGAGTAAATAAAATACCATTCTTAGCATGTAACAGATACGAGACATATTAAAATCAATCCACAAGATAAATAATTTAATCAATCCCGAATGATTAAAACCAACTATGTAATAAAAGATCCATCTCCATGCTAAACTCCAATAATAATCAAATCTCCAATAATATAAAACTGAAACAACTGAAACCATAATGAAATCTGAATAAAACCCATAATAACTTTGGAACCGAATGGCCCCACAAAACCATAAATCGAGTCTCAATGTAAATACAATGGAAAGGAAACTAAACTAAACCATTATACATAAAGTAAAATAACTCTAGCTGCAACTCCAAGATGATCTCCAATAAATCCTATGCAGTTACTCCAATACTTATTCCTGAAAAAGGTTAATCAACACACGAGTTAGAGCCTCGAGCATAAATACACACTATTCCCCTCAAATAGGATCTGTGAATCCAGACAGTAGCATTATACATGATAAATATCACAATAGAATATTTCAATTTAAACGAGATAGTAATTACCGATGCTAATAAATAAACAACATGAGCTAGAATACTCATCTAAGCCATCTCAACATCTAAGTCCAATTATCCCCTCATTTAACTTTAATTCAAACTAATTTAATCATTCATTTTTATCATTATTAATATCACATGTGGGACTCCCACTTGAATCTTTATCTCATTTTATTTGTTTGGTTGCGGTACTCCCGTTGTTCTACGGCACACACATTCCCCTAGCCATATCCAGCCAAACCATTTACACTGTTAGCCCTGCACGTTAGGAATGAAATTCCACGCACGTCACGTCTTCATAGCCATCCAACCCGTTTAAACTGTCATTCCTGCACACTATTCAGATGCCACACATTCACACGTCGCAATAGCCAACCAACCCGTTTAAATTGTTGGTCCTACACGTTATTAACGATGCCCATATCTTTAAATACCTGTTTTATTATCTTCGGTATTAATTTTCAATTTCTCAATGTTTCTCATTATTTTTATTTAACTAACCCCACCCTTATTATTGACGTGAGATACTCAAAAATACCCTTACTCCCATACCCAAGGGTCCTCAGACCACAAATACGTCCTACCCTATGTATAGGATGAATTTCTAACATTTAAGTCATCCTAGACTCATGTCTAGGCTAGCGCAATGATGATATAACATAAGAAAATCAACCCCACCCCGGAATACCCAACCCGTAACAATCTATACTAACTAGTCCTATACCTAGAAAGCGTAAGTCACAAACAAGGCCTACCTACGAGTCCCATACCTAGAAGGCATCCTATAGAAAATGTAAGAACATAATACCCAATAGTCCCGTCGTCCTCACAATGGAAAAATATTAATAATAACCAATCACACAATTCCACAATTCGTATTGACAATATCGCAATTTAATTACAATGACCCAGTTTAATTTGATTCAATTAATAATGCCATCGTCATTCTCAACACAATTATTACTATCTAATAATTTTATATTATTCAACATGCAAATTTATGAAACACATGATAATCTTCCACTTTTATTAACTACATAAATTTATGAGTGTATGTGCGTCCCAATATTATTTATTTATAAACTCTATAAAAATCGACATGCGAACCTACACCCAAAATCATCAAAATCCAAAACTCTAACCTACTCACCCAAGTGTTATGAGTATTAATTCATATTTAAAAACTTTATAAAAATAGTCCCAAAATTAGTGTCCAGTTTCTCTAATTAAGTTGCTAATTTATTTTAACAAAAACACATGATTAAGGGTTTAGGCGACACTTAAGATGCATAAAACTAAAGGAAGATAATATAGTATTCATGCCTGAGTAATAGTTGAAGTAATTCTGATTGCACAGTTGGATTCCTCTTGAAAAATTAGCAACGAGTCATTCTTGAACAATCTTGAGTAAACCTCAATTGATCCTTCAAAACTCATGACACAACTTTGTTTAAGTTGGAGGTCGATGTTTGTGGTTGAGAGAAAAATATTTGGAAGAGTTCTCTACTAAACAACTTGTGAAAAAGTGATTATGAGAAGAACCCCATGAATTATTAATGTTATATAGTAATTAATATTCTTAATCCCACTCAAACCATTACAGGAATATTGATTTTTTTCGGCATAAATTAAATGTCGAGAAAAGCACTAAAAATGCCGGTAACACTTTTGGCCGCACTTTTGACGGCATTTTCACAAGTGCGGTAATAGCCAATGTCGTAAAAGAAAAACGACATTTTAAAAAATTCCGCGAAAAGTTAGAGGCACTTTCGCCGGCATTTCCATAAGTGTGATAGCCAATGTGGCAAAAAACAACGACATTTTATAAAATGCCGAAAAAAATTTAAGGCATTTATATTAATGCTGGTAATATCTTTTTAGCGACATTAAAAAAATGTTGATAATGACCTTTTGCAACACCTATTAAATATTCAACACACTTTTGACGACACTAAAAAAGTGCCGAGAATGATAATAGCGACACTAAACAAAATTTTGATATTATTTTGCAATATATGAGTGGGAACAAGTGTTAAAAAAATCATTTATTATAAGTATCGTATTTATGTACAAATACACTACCATAACATTAAATTAAGAGGGCGTTAATCAAATTAAAACGTCATTAAATTAAAACCAATAGCATTCATCGTAAATAAACATAATTGAGTTTGAAAAAATTATCCATCCAGAAAATAAAATGTACATGTTCAATAAGAAAAATCGGGAAAACATGAAGCAAAACGGAAATTTTTTATAATGTACGATCCTTGTCCATCAAAGTTAAACATCCTCTTCAAACTACAAATAAAAAAAGTCAATCGTTAGTCATTGATACTTATTCTTAGTATTTTAATTAAAATAATAAAATTAAAAATTAGTACATTAGAAATATGCCACGCTACAGTTGAATGATATGCATCTCCAATTGTGGACTTGTTTCCATAAGGTCTGGGCAATGTTTCATATGTTACAAATGCTTTCTCAATATATACTTCCCAAAAGTCTTCACCAAGTAGCGTACCCCCTACTTTGTTGAAGGGCCCTTGCTCACGATGAATCCACGTGCCACAACCACTTTTGGAAGAGTGGAAGTAATAAGGTCTACAATTTTAGGAAGTGCATTATTTGAGACCCTTTGTCGTGGTTGATGGTGCTTCTTTTTCTTCTTTGATGGTTCTTTCTACAAACAAGATGAATATGTCATCAACGATATATTTTTGGAAAAAAATCGATAGAGTTGCATTTATTTTTAAGACATCCCAAAAATTTTAAGACTATATACAACCAAATAAACCAACAACCCAATGTCAAGTATATTTAAACTCACCAAGAAAGCACAGATATATTGTGCCCTTTAAAATCCTTTAAATTAGTAACATACCTGAATTGAAGTAGCATTCGTTTGTTCACTAACACGAGAAACAGTATCGGGGGCAGTCAAGTGATTATAATTTGCAATCTACAAAAAATGAATTATTTTAGTCATGAAAACGTAAAGTCTTAAATTATGATTTTAAAAAGTAATTATCTACTTACCTGTTGAGATGGAGCTAAATGGTGATTTGATTGTGGTACCACTACAGGTTAAAATCGGTTGGTTTCTTCTAATTGTTGATCGGGTTGCAAAATAGACCTATATGATGGTATGTTTTACTCATTGGAGGATTGAGGAACATGTTAGTATCTTGATTTAATATTAGAACATACAGTTATGTATATATACACGATAATTAAGCACAAAGGATAAAAGTGTGTACTTATTACACTGTTTGGATACAACGGAAGGGCAAGTCAGCATGTGTGTGCGTATCAACTCAAACTGAGTCTCTAAATGATCAAATTTATCCTGAAATTCAGATCGAATCTCAGATCGTAGTCGATCATACTCTTTTTCATTAACCTTCGGCCGCTTAGTTCCATGCACATCAGTTGGAGATGGTCCATGCCCATAATCTCGACAATGACCGTGTTTATCAGGTCCCAGGACTTCATAAAATATCTCGTCTTTACGACTGACAGAGTCATTACAATCTGACGAAAGTTGATCAACTTTTGCCTTATTTTTGACTGAAATGAAACAATTCTTATTATATAAAACAAAAATTATAATCATTCATTCACAAAACCAAAACAGAATAAAGATCCTAATATTTCACCACTGCTAATTTTAAATGCTTCACATATTAATTTCATGCATGATTTTAACTTTCATAAATAATAAACTTATTTAATTGTTAATTTAATCCTCATCTGCTAATTTTTGTACCACTACTTCAGCGGAATCCTTATCAAGCTGAGCCATCGCTCCTCTCGTGTGTTTTGTTGTAAACATCAACCAACGAAACTTTTTTCCCTTGATCAGCCTCCATTTGTATAAACCCATTGATTCGTAAGTTGTTACATAAATAAGTTTGATAACATAAAATAATATTCACAATCAAAATCTTTTATAAAACACCTTATGATCAACATTCGCATGACTCTTTCTTCCGGAAGTATGTAGTTTTCTTTGCTTCTTACGAGTTCGACGATTTCTTCGACTCGTTTTCTGTTACAAAAATATATTTAAAATATATGTTTAACTTGAATTAATAAAACTTTAATGCCAGTAATGCATTCATACCCTTGACTTACGAGTTCCCCAATACTTAATAAGTTGCGACCACTCCTCTAGCTTTACTCTAGGTGGACAATGTTTCAATCTCTCTTTGTCGGTATGAAAGGCATGATAATGATTCTTCACCTCCGCTTTCCAATTATTCCATATCTTTCCAACCTTATTCATGCACATTTTTTTGAATTCACCAGGGGCATCAGTGTTCTCTTATATAATTACAATGTATAGAAAAACAAGTCATCTACTACACATGATTTTAGCTTACATAATTATCTTTGTAAAGAATTAAAATTTTCAATTCATTTGCCACAAATCATGGTATCATTTGATTTTACCTTCACCTCTCGCCAAATATGTTCCTTGTATGGGTATAAGTACTTGCATTGCCAATCTTTGAAAGCCAACGACAACCTGTTCAGCATTGATATAATATTAAATTAGTAACCCCGTACATCAATTAAATAATAATCTTTAAATTGTCAAGAGATAACATATTGTATTGCAAAGAGTATTATAATAAGAGTTGTGTTATACGAAAATTTACAAAAGAAAGTTTACATGTTCCCATCACGAACTAAAATGCCTAAATGGGTAGATAGTCTATCTGTGGTATCTCCAACTGGCTGATAGAAATCGTTGAAGTGAAGATCTAAGAATTTTCCCATACCCCATAATTCACCCAACTTCGCAATGCCTCTACGTTTAGTGGCATACTGTGCTGAAGCTGAACCGTAAAAATTGAAAAGATAGGTTAACTTCAATCTACACAGTTAATTAAGCACATATAAATTAAGCACATATAAATCAAATAAATTGAGTACCTTCTTCATGTAAATGGGCGTCTTGGTTATGTAAAGGCTCACTCTCCATCGATCTACTATCCCTTTCACTATCAATTGAGTTTGATCGTTCGGTCGAGCTAGAATTTGAAAGGGAATGAAAACTGTGCTGAGATTGCGGCTAAAATAGTGGTTGGAGATTGGATTGTGAGTGCAAGAGAAGCTTTGAACGGGAATGGGCCCGTGAGAGGGATTTCCTATGCCGTTGTGATGTCATAGCAACCTGTAATATGCTAGAAGATCTTTAACAATATGCTAAAAGAATTGGAAATAATATAAGTTCTTACACGGAGAAGCAAAAGATAGATTACAGAAAGATGAAATCAACTCAAAATTGGGTAAAAATAAGTAATGCAGGTCTGATTGATTCAGGTATTTAATACAATACTTCAAATAGTTCATATCTAATGCAGGTCTGATTGATTCAGGTATACTGATTCCAAATATACATGGCATAACAACAGAGAAGAATGTAAAATGTTGGTAAGGTTAGGTAGAGGTTTGGTATCAATTGAATTGATTAGTACTTTCCCTCACATAAGTTGTTGTTCAAAAAAGTATCCGTGTAACCATTTAGGACTTGATACTTTTTTGAATAACAACTTAGCACGAATTCAATATATATGAATTTTTTTCATTTTTCCCGAAAGTATACTATTCTGATATTCTTTTAGATATACGATCGGTGATTATGAATTTCCAATTTTTATTTCTCTAAGATAATCCTGTTCTTTTTGATTTCGATTTTTTTTAAACTTCTTGATTTTTGTTATGATTTCATCAATTTTCTAGAAATTTTTGATTTGGAAGTAACACATCAGTGCCCTTTGTGAGTTCTTTTTGGCAAAAAGTTCTGGTTCTACAAAAAATTTGGAATAGGTAGAATGGTTTTTGGTCAAAAAGTTCAACAATATGTAGTAAGCTATTTATAAATTCTTTAAAAGCCTTTTTTGCGAAGAGGAATGTACCCCAATTTTTTATTAAAATAGTAGAAAATGGGAAGAAATGTCATGATGACATACAATGGAGGAATCAAGAAAAGACTTGTCTCAAGGCTTTGTAAAAATGACCATATCTAACTCACAAAAAGTGCTAAAAATGTATAGCCTATACAAGTCTAGAAAGTCTATACTTGGGTATACCCCAAATTCATTCAACTACAGATTATAGAGAGCAGTACCACTTGAACATAGGATGTTGGGTGTCCAAGATAGAAAATTTGTCCAAGGCTGAGTTCCCTTTACTGAAAAAATTCATAACGCCAAATGTATACAACGTAATTGATGTTTACAGTTTTGCAATTAATGTGTAATATTAAAATCCATTCAATTTTGTGAAAAAACACAAGTTTAAATCGTTTCCTGAGTTTTATACCAAGATAGGTAGCGATTTTCATGGAATTTTAAAGCGAGGTTCCTTACTCATTGAGGAACTAAACCTTTTTCGTAATATAGTGATGTAAACTGGTTTGTACAGGTCCCCTACTGCTAAAACCATAAAATTTTAGGCTTTGAATATTGTGAATGGCTCAAGGATTGTCTATTTGAGTTAGTCCTGCACTTTCACGTCCTTAAATCCAAAACATAGTGATGAGCGTAGATTATTCCTAAAGAGATGGAGCTAGCATATGTAGAGAATATGATTTCTAATTTGATTTCTCCTATAGCAATATTATATGGATATAGACTTACATATCTGTATCAATTGTAGTAGATATTCTCAACTCCATTGTCATCCGTCAGGGCCGGTCCTGAGATTTGGAGGGCCCTGTGCGAAATAAAAAACGTGTCTCCTTTTAATTGACTTAAATAATACTAACCAAAAATTAACTTATATTAGTGTCATGGTTGCAAAACAATGTATTATATCTCAAGACTATATATTTTGTTTTAACAAAATGTCGTGTTAATTTTTTCTAGATATTTCACAGTGAGAAATTATTTTTTATTCCTCTAATAATACTCCCTTGGTCAATGATCTTAAACGCTTTTATTATTATTTTACATTCATCTATCTATCCTTAGGAGTGATATTGAAATCTCGTGTACATGGTAATTTTCAATTATCACTATAACTGAATATGTTTAACAACAGACTTTCCATGTATCTTAGCATGTTTATTACTTCTGTTAAAAAACTGCTCACATAAAAATGATATAGAAACGAAGTGTTAACAGAGGAAGATTGCGTTAGAAAAAACAATTAATTGTAGTTGTGCAGTGAGGAGTAGACATGTGAGGTTCAATTCTCAAAATTGAAAAATGAAATAAAAGACAGGTATCAAACTATAATGGGCCCCAATCGGTGAGCTAATTGTGGAATTTATGGCCCTGCATCCTACAGCACATCAAAGCATTTGAAATTTGGAAATTTATGCCCAGTGCATTTGCCCATTTGGCACTTGCCCAGGGTCGGCTCTGTCATCCGTGGCTTTTTCTTTATGTAATCAACATTATTGAAGTATTTTTTTATTTTCTTTCTTTTAGACCGCTAAGGTTGCAATGAGACAAAGGGCTAAGTAGGAAGACCTTTATCTTCAGCATAATGTTGTGGTAAGACAAGACAAAGTTTCAGGTGTTGACGTTTTGCTTACCTCCATGTCTTAAATCTATTCTGTGGTCATGTAGAAAATGATTAATGATCATGTCGCGGACCTTCAAATGTAACATCAAATTACCTCTTCACATCCTTATAAGCTAGGAGTATCAGCATTAAGTACTCAACAAACTAAACTGAAAGTATTGAATACCACCCCTGTATATACAATGGTACCTTTGTATCTCTTTAATCACGTGACGAGGGAGATGTGATTGAACTGTATATAAAACTAGATTTACATTAAAAGAAATTCACTTGGACCTTTCCTACATAATTATGTATTGATTTGGTTACTGGCGTTAACGTGTTTAATGTCAATTTCTAACTTCATTGTTTACTGATTACTATTTAAAATCGGTTTAAGGGATCAGCACCGAAGCAGGAGCTGAGTATAGAAAATTAAGTGGTGTGATTTTTATCAAGATGGTGAAATAACATAATAAATGACACCAATAAGATTCAACACTCTTAGTTCTTTCATCAATTCAAAAGATGCAACATCCTTAATGCCATAATTATTTAGCAATAGTAATATTTGGAGGTTTTAAATTTCCAAGCCAATGAGGAGTTGACTTATTTTATTATACACGAGTGAGATGCCAGTGTATCGTTCCCAAGTATCATCCATATATGGCCAATCCTTCAACCCAACATCAGATCTTACAAAATACATATCAGATCCAATTGATATGGCCACATCCTGTAAAACATTGTGCATATTGATGCATCCTTTTTTGTCACTTGTTAATAATAAACAGGAAGACATAAGGTTATTGATTAATTCCTTTCCTCTGCATCTTCCATCTCATATTGTATCAACATTCTTAAATATCCTCAATCCCATTCTACTCCTCACCAATTTTTCTATTAAGATATCATGATCATCGGGAAATAGGGAACACAGTAGGAAGCAAAACTTTTCTTCCTAATATCCCAAGTAGTCATAGCTCAACTTTAGACATCTATACACATCTTAGTCAACCCCTTCAATGTTTCTTGGAACTGCATTTTTAAGTTCTAGGGCTACCTAGTCGCATTCTTTAAGTTTGGCAAGATAGTGCTTTTATTTGTACCTTGTTTGACTATTCTGTTGTAACCCGCTCCATGTTTGGTAACATTTCGTTGATTTAAATTTTTTGAAACAGGTTGGCACAACTGGAGTGCCTGTTGATGAGGTAATGAAGAAAATAAAGACGGCGGACGACTGGACACTCGTGTGGAATGAAGAGTTTATGTTCCCATTTACTATACCCGAGCTAGCTTTTCTAAAAATTGAAGTTCATGAGTTCGACATGTCTATAACAAATCATTTTGCTGGCCATATGCTATATATTGTTTGATGCTTTCAACATTTTCCATGGTGAGTTATGAAGTACCCCACCTTGAAATTGAAATAGATTCCTCGAATCTTTTTTTAACTGCATTTCGCTATGTTTATGGGTGAGTTGTGAAGTATGCAGTTTATTTGAATATTTTTCTGATCGAATCTATAAGAATAGGGATAATGACTAGAAGAGGAGAATGGTCAGAGCAGTGTTTGTTCATGTGAATAATACAAGAGAGGGGGAATGAGTCTAACCGAGGTTAATATATTTTCGCCTGGCCTATCCCAATCCCTTCTGAAATAGATCTTTAGTCCCAGACCAGGTCTCTCGTGTTTTAGCATTATTATATGTTTCATGTAAAACATGTATCTATAAATTGAATTACGTAGAGTGATATTTAATTACATAAAGTTTAAAATTCATTCAAATTTTATCTTACTCGCGAAAAGGCTGCACCGCGGCGGAGTCAAATAACACGTACTGATGTTCTTGTGAAAATGAAGTGTCATCAAGCATAAATGCTACTCCTTTACCTAATGTACGACCTATTGAACTTGCGTTGTCATCAGCTTCATCATTTCGTAAAGGTCGATTTAACTTAATCTCATAATCACCCAGGTACCTCGCACAGAATGTCGTGCATTCCTCTGCTAGGTATCCTTCAGCAATTGAACCTTCTGGACGACTTCAGTTACGAACATATTCTTTTAGTGTGAATAAAAACCTGTTCGTCATTGTAAAAAAATTAAAGTAGCATTCATATGCATTAATTTAGGTGACACAAACATAATGCATACATGAAACGTACCTCTCGATGGGATACATCCTTCGAAACTGTACTGGTCTAGCAATCATTGCCTCCTCAACTAAATGGATTGTCAAATGTTCCATAACATCGAAAATATTGGGGGGAGATTTTCTCAAGATGACACAGTGTAAGAGCAACACGATCTTGCAAATATTCATAGTCTTTGAAGGTCATTGTCTTTAAACAGAGTTGCTGATAGAAATGACATAATTCAATCAAAGACCTTGCAACATTCGTAGGCAATGATTTTTGTACTGCTAGCGGGAGTAGTTGTTGCATTATGATATGATTATCATGGCTCTTAAGTCCAGAAATATTCCTGTCTTTAATGTTTACACGCCGTGAAATATTAGATGCATAACCATCTGGGACTTTGGTATTCTTTAAAACCTTACAAAATATGTCTTTATCACGTTTACTCATTGTGAAGCATGCTGGTGGTAAATATACTTTGCTATGTGACAAGCTTTTAGGGTGCAATGCTTTTCGAATACCCATGTTCTCAAGGTCTCGACGAGCCTTTATATTATCTTTTTATTTTCCATCAACATTTAACAATGTCCAAAGTATGTTATCGCACACATTTTTCTCTACATGCATAACATCAAGATTGGGACGAATCAAGTGATCCTTCCAGTACGACAACTGAAAGAATATGCTTTTTTTCTTCTAATTTAGAGAACTATCATAATTCCCTTCACCGTCGATACTCTTTTTTCTCTTTTTCATCGCCGATGAGTGACTCTTCTCATTATTTCTTTCCATTGCCTCTAATTTCTCCAAGATATCATCCCCGAATACTTGAGTGGGCTTGACTTCTCTTTCAACTTTTGCATCAAAAGCAACAATATCATTTCTGAATTTATGGTTGTGATTCAACCACCGACGATGTCCCATATAGCAAAATTTCTTCGCATTCTTCAACCACTGTGAACGAGTGTTCTTGTTGCAACAAGGACATGCCAATCTACCTTTTCTACTCCAACCTGACAAGTTTGCATACGCAGGAAAGTCACTAGTTGTCCACATTAATGTTGGTCTCATACAAAACATTTTTTCAGTCGATGCATCGTAAGTAAGTATGCCATCATTCCACAATTCCTTCAACTCGCATATGAGAGGCTGCAAGTAAACATCAATTTGATTTCCTAGGCTGCATGGACCATCAATCAACGTAGACAGTATAAGATAAGTTTGTTTCATACACAGCCACAGAGGCAAGTTATATATCATCAGAACAATGGGCCATGTGCTATGATAAATGCTCGTTGTTTTAAAAGGATTGAAGCCATTGGCTGCTAGTCTGAGCCTAATATTGCACGAGTCACTGGAAAAATTTGGATTTTGTTGATCAAAGGTTTTCCATGCTTTAGAATCAGCGGGTTGCCATAATATGCAGTCGTCATCGCGTTCCTCTGCATGCCATCTCATGAGGGAAGATGTTTTCAATGACATAAATAATATTTGAAGCCTTGGTTTCAGTGGAAAGTACCTAACAACTTTTGCTGGAATTTTTCGACTCCTTGCTTCTTCATCATCAGACTCACTCGAAAATTGCTTCCATCTTGCTGTATGATATACTATGCAATCCTCATGATCTTTGTTCTCTTTCCAATACAACATGCAATCATGCATGAATTTTTTGATAATCAAACCCCAGATCATTAACTATCTTTCTTACTTGAGAGTATGAACCTCGCAATTTCACACCCTCCGGAAGTGCCTCTTTTAAGAATTGAAGCAATGTTTTAAATGACGTGTGGCTCCACTTATAAAGTATTTTCATATGAAAGAGACGAACAGTAAATGAAAGTGATGAGAAAGATTTGCAACCAGGGTACAACTCACACTCCCCATCTTTTAACAACTTGAAAATTGTTGATGCATTTTCATCCATCCCATCCTGGTCTTCATACGGGTCGTTACATCGCATACCCTCTTCACTTCGATTTCCGAATATATCATGTAGTAATCCACACATATCATCTCTTGTATTCGAGGCATGCACTTCATTCGCTCCACTAGTTACCATTGTTTATGGAGCACCTTTTACGTGATAAATCCGCCGAGTGTAATTCCTAATAAACCCATGTATGATGAGATGCTCATAAACAACTTCTCTTTTATGGCTAATGGTATTTCGACATTTCTTACACAGTCACTTGATCACTAGCTCAGGGTATTTATTGGCAAATGAAAAATCAAGAAACCCATTAACTCCTTTAATATAAGGCTGAGAAACTCTTGACAATTCCATCCAACTCTTATCGCTATCCATTTGAAAAGATTGTTGATTACCTCACACTATCATAAAATTGTTGTTATATTCATTCGGAAAAATTCATTAAAAAATACAATAAATAAACAAAATGTTAAACCATAAATCATTAATATACTCCTTCAAAACTATGTAAATTTGCAAATAGTAAGACTTTAATTATAACACCATTTGGATATGGCCTAATATGAAAACTACCAATATTTAGTGATATAAAATGAAGAAACTTAGACGTATATAACCCCTATTGTATAGGGTCGCATCGATTTAGATGATTAAAATAATAATAATCAATTAAAACAAGGGTGTAAGAGTTACACAAAGATGATATCATAGGGAGTGATTTAGATTTATGTTTAACTGAACTTTTTTAACCAATTGAAATAAATGAAAGAGTGAAAAAAATTGGTAGTTACCAAAAATAGATGAATAACTAAATATGCTAGGTCGTGGATGAATCATATCTTGTCAATACTTCATTTAATTATATAAATAGAAGCAAACACTAACGACTAGGAACCAAGACCACTGTAAACAATAATATTAATACAACAATGAATTCAATTTTCCTACAAATTTTGTACTTTGACATTCTCAAGATTCAAAGAAATAATTCTAGATATTTGATAAAAACTATAAAATTCCATAAAAGTGGTCATTAAAAATAAGAACAAATTTCACCAACTTGAACCAAAACAGTAGTGAATTGACTAATTTTGATTGATAACAAAAAAATTAAAAAACTGATTGAATGCTATTGAAGCCATTTACCCCAAAACAAATCTAAAATAAGCCACCAAAGGTTCAAACTAGGGGTGAAAATTTTAGAAACAACACGAAAAAACGACACGGAACGACACGAAATTGACTCGAAATTGACACGATGTTTCGTGTTCGTGTCGTATTTTTTTTACATGAAGTCGTGTCGTGTCGTGTTCGTGTCTTAATTATGAGTCGTTTCATGTTTTCGTGTTTTTTAGGCGTGAAATTTAAGAAATTCTGGTTGTCGTGTCGTGTTCGTGTCAACTAAAAAAATACGCATTTGTGTCGTGTCGTATCGTGTTGTCCCAAAACACGACCCATTGACCCGAATTGCCACCCCTAGTTCAAACACAAATACACTCAAACAATAGAAATTATTTATCAGGAAATTATATCTTCACATATGAGATATATAGATTGATGTGAAACTACCCAAATGCAATTATTTACAAATTAAACAAAAAATCAGTAGAAAACTCAGAAAAAAAATCTCTAGCTCACACACATATCAATTAAACAATGGTGTATGAAAAAATCTCAAGATCACACACATATCAATTAATTTGTGTTTTGGATTCATGATATATATATCTGGCATCAATACAGTTTAATGTTTAAATAATAAACAATAACAGTATAATCAAAATCGATTTTAGTGACCAAAATTGGTTAAAAAAAAGAGCATCGATGATCCAAGAACAGGTCCGAGATGGGTTTTGATATACCTATACAAAAAAATATACCGAAAAAAAAGAAAACGCAACTTACCTACCTGAACATGTCCGAGTCTTCAAAGAACAAAGAACAAAGGTAGATACTATTAAGGTTTTAACTTGGAACGTGGGTATTTTTGGGAAGCATTGAGGTTTATTAGGTCAAACTAATTGAGGGGAGAGAGTTTTGAGAAGGAATAGAATTGGTGGAGATTCGTCCGGAGGAAGAGGCGTGATGGGAGAGTGTGTTAGAGGTTTTAGCTTGAACGTGGGTGTGTTTTTTTAAACAAAATACAAACACCCGCCAAAAACTAAAAAGTGGCGTTTTGTTTCCTAATTTTAGTGGCATTTATTATCAAATGTCTAAAAAATACCACATTTATTCCAGCATTAATTAAAAAATGCTCTATTTATGCGGCACATCGATATAAATGCTGTGAATTTTCAATATTTATAAATAAATGCTGGTAAAAATAAAATTCTCAGCATTTTTAAATAATACCGAGAAAAAAATGCCCCAAAAAATAGTTTTCTTATAGTGAACTCTACAAACCAAATGACCGAACTGCCCAACATCTGATCTCATCGATCGAGCAGGTCTCAGCACGATATGTATACAGGCATAATAATTAAAAATCCCTATTAAAGCTTCATTTTAATTCTGATTAAAATCCCACTTTTCATTATAAAAACTCAACAGTTTAAATTACTCAAAATTAATAAATTTCAAAATTTTATTCTTCCCAAATTTCCAAATTAATTTAAATAAAATCCATTAAAAATTACGGGTTGTCACATTAACATATCTATATAAATTTGATTTTCTACTTCTTAATCCCATAAGATTCTAACCATATGCAAGGGTCATAAATATCATAATTTCCAAATCCTAAACATGGATGCTAATCCTCTACATATGAATCCAACTTTCCAATTTATTCAAGAGTCCTAAAGCATGAATTATATCATTCAAATCAAAATTAATCTCATCCTAATTTCTAGATTTAACTACAATTTTTTAGATTTGTATCCTCTAAAATCATGAGATTAAACCATATCTTTCTATAATCAATCTCCTATTAAATTTCATGAAAGAATACTACAATGAATTAAGAAATATTTTAGACATTTAAATTAAGCAAGAAAATTCTTACGTGAATAGAGTGGTGCAATGATCTTTAGTTGAATCCCTTAGCTTCCTCCTTAAGTTCTTCCCTTTGGATCTTTAGCCTCCTCACCCCTTCAACCTTTGGTATCCTCTGACTACTAAGTTTAGGTTTTGTTAAATGTGGGGAATCTCTTAACCTCCCTTCTTAACTTATATTAATCCAAATACTGATTTAGGCTAAAAGTTCCATTTTTGGACCTCCAAATGGACACAAACCTATACCTAAAATAGCCCAATAACCTCCCAACTTATATAGTTATACCTCAGGACCATTTCTGAAGGTGTAAAACATATAAACAAGTTAATAAAACCTTCCGGAATGTGTCCCAATTATTTTTATTCAACATAGACATTTTTATTATGTTCGACCAATACGTAACCAAAAGTAAATTACTATATGATTTATTTTCTACAAGTGAACCCATCATGCCCAATTTATTCAATTAATTATGTAGTCACGAGTAAGTATTTATTCTCAATTTAAATTTTACCCATTTAAATTTAAATCCCTCCAATTTAATTTATTCTCGCTTTTAATACAAACTTATTTAATTAAATTATGTCACAATATTTTATTTCGAAAATACGGTGTTTTATATGAGGCCAACTCAAATGCGGATGGATACTTTAAGGTTTAAATAAAAGATCACAATGAGCTAATATAGGTGCTTTATTAGATGTTAATGTGCCTACCATATAAAAACTCTATAACATTTTAGAATTAACTCAAATTAGTATTATTTTGAGCCTCTCGTAGAAAGTTAGTCCTTCATTTTTGTCATTTGGAGACTACTTATATGTTGTTGAGCTAATTATTTCTTGGCATAATTTATAATTAATATATGATGGGAGAGTGACACCTTATCTTTCCTACACGTTTTAGTTAAGAGAAAGTTTAAATATATATGTTTTCATCAAATTTAATGTTACATACACGCCAGATTCTTGAACACTAGGACACTAGAAGAAAATTGCTCTATTGCGACGATAAAAAAAGTTGCTTAAGATAAAGTTGTGATGCTTTTCTTCCATCATCTAATCGTAAAAATAAAGTTCACAATATTTCTCTAGCGACATGATTGCTAAAAAATGTAAAACAATTTATATCACTACTAGTTGTAAACCCGTGCGATGCGCGAGCTAAATGAATTTGCTAGTCAATACAAACCTAAATTGTATACCGTTTGTCTTTGATATTTTTGCATATTTAGTAATGTATAATAAGAAAGAATAATTTGTACCATTATAAAATACTATAATTTCTACACCTCTTTACTAAAATAAAACAAAACTATAAATACACACAAATCCACAATTTCACAAAATTTTCAATTATGCCCCGCCATACCAATTCATTGATCAACATCATATTACGTATAAAATTTCAATAGCCTTTTGAAACCATATATCATCAAACGGACCTTAGAAATTAGCATGGTGATGTGCAAGCGGGAACGCATCATAAATAGATAAAAAAAAATCACAACACAACATGTAAAAAGAACGATAAAAAATAAACACGGCTTAATAAGACTTTTCGATGATGGTTACAAATTCAAATATTCTTGAAACCTCAATTTTATTCTTAAAATTGATATACTTTTAGCTTTAAATTGTCAAACTTGAAAATAATTTTTAGAATTTTGGGTTCTCTAACACACCCCTAATTTTAGTTAATTATAAAAATCTAAAAAATCTGTAATGAGCATAAACCATATTGCCATTATACTCAAGCCATCATATTACATTACAATCCCAAATCACAAAAAAGAACAATTCCACAAATTCAACCAAACATACTAACAGAAAAATCCTACAAATAAATTTCATCTAAATAAATTTTTTAAAACAAATAGAAATGCACACAAAGCTATCATAGAATTATTGAAATCCCATTAATTGTTAATAGGTAAAGAACTTAAAAGGGGCCATCCCTTTGCTCTACAATTTGTTTACCGATTTCCATTGACGGTGGTGCTACCATGAGTTAATCCATTGATTTGGTGGCCACTGACCATATACCTATCATCGTTTTGACTTCATATCTACCAACCCAAAATTCTACCACTCAATCAAAATACCTTATGTTACTGAAATAATGTACCAAACCAGAATACACTAAAAAAATGGATCACATTCTAAATGCAAAAGTATTATTAAAATAATATTCATAGTGGCATTTGGTATTTGCCACATTATTAGTTGCTTAATATGTTACATGTGATTGAAATTGTTTGGTTGTATAAAGTATAAAGAACAAATAAATTCATAAATTGAGAATTTTATAGAATAAGACAATAAATTAATCATTTAACATAGAATATTCTAATAGGGATTAAAAACCAATGATCTCAAATATTTAACATAAAATTGAATTTCACTACAACCTATGTTATATTAATATAAGGTGAAAATCGGAATATTTTTTCATGAGTAGTGCTATTAGTTCCAAAAATTCCCAAATCATCCTTCAAACAATAATAAAATATTGTGTCCTGACGAATCCGTACCACAAGATATAAAACTTATTACTGTTTGGGAAGGATTTGGGAGATTTTTTTGGAACTCAAAACAACTCGTTTTTTTGCATATAATAAGTGTATATACTTTCCTGGAGCATACGGCAAGAAACATAATTTTTTTTCTTAAGATACGTGGACTACAAAAGAGAGTTAAAAAAACAATTATATCAGTATTTACCAAACTGAATCAAGTGATGAGGTCATCACCATGGGGAAAATTTTCATCCACTTTAGTACCATTGCCAACAACGTTAGTTTGAATCTATATTTAAACCATAACATTGATACCTATATGGTCTAAAGTATATAGTTTTGTGATTAAATATAAGGTCTTTTATTGTTTCGGATAGTAATTTTTAGTATATAGATTTTGGATCCATTTGTTTATATTATAGTTGGATGAGGTTCATAATTGACGGAAACCATTAGTTGACCGGTTTGACCGTCAGTTCACCCACTTTTTCAATAAAAATGACACTTTTACCCCCATATACATTAATATACACTATTATACTTGTACACTATATATATATAAAAGAAACATGTTTTCGAAATAGTCACGTTATATAAAAAAGTTTTAGAAAAAAAAACTGTATTTTAACTATAAATCGTATTGAAAACGTAAAAAAATTAATATATACATATGCAAATTGTTTTTTATAAACTTGTTTAAAACATTTCTAAAATTTCAAAAAAGAAAAAAAAAACGGTTTTACATATATAAAACTTTTTTTCAACATTATTTCAAAAAAATAATTTTTTCAAAAATAAATAGTTTTTTAAAAGGTTTATTTATAAAAAAAAGTTTATATATAGTTTGTTTTTCAAAACAGTCTGTAATTAGAAATTGTTTGATATATAAAAAATATTTTTCATCAAAAAAATGTTTATATATGAAAAAACATTTTGTTAAAAACTGTTAGAAATATAATATTATTCAATAACAATGCAATATATTTATACTCCTTACAAAAGACAAGCGGACATGAGAAAATAAAGGGAACTAACAAACAAAGTAACTGTTACTAAAACTAGCTGTTAGTAACAAAACCTCATAATATGTCTCACACTTTGAATAGGTCTTTGATGACAGTGTGACCTTGATACCTTAGTTATGAGATATATCAGATATTATATTTCTAACATTCCCCCTCAAGCGAAGTGTGGGAAGTGAAGACACACTGAGCTTGGACCGAAGATACTGAAATTGCTGAGTTAATAAAGGTTTGGTTATTAGTGCGATAAAAACGAGTGAGAAGATCTCCTCTATCCCCAACACACCTTTGCGAATAAACATAACCCAAACGATTTTCGTTGCGGTAGACGCAATCGCACAATATTGAGCTAAAAACTATTTAGGTTGGACCAACACCTATAATAAGGTTTCTTAGACTATAATGAGCTTGACCAAAATTGATTCAGAGGCTCTCGGTTTTGGCTGGACCGACACCTATAATGGGTCTCTTGGGACATAATGAGCTTGATTGCAGTGGATTCAGAGGCTCTTTACTTCTTGGGATTGATCACGAGGGATTCAGGGGTCGTTGAGTTGGTCTTGATCACGATAGATTTAGAGGATCAACGCTTGCTGAGCTTGACCACGATGGATTCAGGGTCCCATTAGATTATTGAATAATGCGAACATGGTATAAAATTACGTATTCAATGTGGACTAATTTCCATTCATCTCAATTTGTTTTCTTCTTTGGTGTTCCGTCCATTGCGATCCCGTTAGACTGTCAGTGCCGCTACTCTTGTGGGTATCGAATAGGAGCTTCTCCTATACTTTCTTCATTTTAACATGTCCCATATATGGTTTCATGTTGATAAAATGTCTTCAGCCCATCTGCTGGAATACTCCCCCGCTCCCGGATGCAAAAGTTTATTTTCAAGAATGTTAATAGTTTCAGAAGGTACTGCCAAGCACTTTAACATCAACACACAAGTGTTTGAAAATCAACATTGTGAAAAATTCTTGGTTGCTTTCATAAAGTGAAGAACCAGTTGTGATGTAACAACTTTATCCAAGATCTCCAGCTCAGGCGTCAATGTAGAAAAGATAACGAATGAAACAATTTTTTTTTGTGTGGAGGAGATTGCGGGTATAACATCCGCAAGTGTGAAGGCATTATGAGAATTAATAATTCAAAAATGTCCAGACTGTGGGGTGGAGAAGAGAATAAATGGTCGTGGCTGATTTGAAAGATGATTTTAATGCTCAACGGAGGTTGTTAATGCAGCAGAAAATAGGTGAGAGGAATCTACGTATGAGAGATAAAATCGATAGGAGAAGATGACGAGGCCAAAAACTTTGTATTCGGCGGACGGTACCAACGCATGGTGGCTACCGCCGCCGAAAAAACGAAATACCAAGATCGGGATTACTCGCGAGAGTTTAACCGCTCTGATACCATGAAAGATTTTATAAATTCAAAACTCAAAAGTGAGCTGTAACTGTTGCTTGCTTTATTCAATAACAATGCAATATATTTATACTCCTTACAAAAGACAAGCGGACATGAGAAAATAAAGGGAACTAACAAACAAAGTAACTGTTACTAAAACTAGCTGTTAGTAACAAAACCTCATAATATGTCTCACACTTTGAATAGGTCTTTGATGACAGTGTGACCTTGATACCTTAGTTATGAGATATATCAGATATTATATTTCTAACAAAAACATTCTTTGACATTTATATAGATAAAAATTGTTTAAATATGAAAAAATAGTTTGTTAAAAACTGTTTTAACTCTTTTTTTATATATGAACAATTTATATATATAAAAATGTTAAAGAATATTTAAATTTTTTTACATATAAATTGTTTTATACAAAAGAGCACTCTACTTTTTTATTTATTTATAAAAAACATTTAAAAAAGATTTTTATTATTATTACAAAAAAAAAAAGTTGTTTTGAAAAAAATCTACAGTTTGTTCTTTTCACAAAAAGAAGATAATTGTTTTTTATTATGACTAAACTTTTAAAAAGAACATTTTTACTATATTAAACATTTCTTAATTACAAACTGTTTTGGTAAAAATATACATAAAAACTATTTTTATAAACAAACCATTTAAACGGGTATAAAATTAAATTAGCTTTTTAAAAAAGTAAAAAAATTTGTTTAAACCTGTTGTAAAAACTAATCTATTTTTAAAACTTGTTTTAAAGGTTTATTTATAAAAAAAACACTCTATATATAGTTTTTTACAAAACAGTTTGTAATTAAAAAATATTTAATAAAAAATATATGTTTTTTTTGTTAAAAGAAAAAACTATAGAGTTTTTTTTTTTAAAGAAACTTTTTTTTTGTAATAATAATAAAAAACATTTTAACTATTCTTTATAAGGATCAAATGTCAAAAAGTCCCTTGAATATTTTTTAATACACATTTAGTCCATGCTTTTTTTTTTTGTTTCAAAAAGTCCCTCAAACATTCATTTAACTAATATCCTCTTATTTTTAATGATTCGTGCTAACGGCATGGTGAAGGACTTTTTGGTGAAAAATAAAAAGGCTTGGACTAAACATGCATTAAAAAATGTTCCTAGAACTATTTGATATGTGTCCCTTTTTATAAAACGAAAAAATGTTGATTTTTTTATATAAAACAGTTTATATATTAAAAAAAACAAATTTAAAACATTCTTTAACATTTATATATATATAAACTGTTTATATTTGAGGATTAGTTATATATATAAAAACTGATAAAAAACAATTTTTAAGCTTTTGTTTAAAGAGAATTTATATAAAAATATGTTTTTTTATATAAGATTAAAAAGATATAATATTAAAATCAGCTTTCGTTTAAAGAGAATTTATATAAAATTAAAAAATGTTCATATATGAAACAACTGAACCACATGTTTTTAAGCTAATCGTGAATGTTGAAAAAACAAATCAAGTGTAGGTAATTGTTACCTAAACCCTTGTTACCTAAATTCCCTGATCAATTCTTTAAGCAGTTTATATATAAGTGTAAACAACGATGATATTTATAATGAAAGTAGTAGAGAGTGGCATGTGGGGTTTATGATGATATTACCATGTGGGCTTTGTGAGGAGAAGTAGGCTGTGAATCTGAAACGATTCTTTTATTGGGTCCTCAACCTCAACTAATGTCCCCACCGATGAAGTGTGGTTGTTACAGCTGCTCAATTACCCCACAAATTCAAGTCTCGCAATTAAACCAACTGATGATGCTATTTAAATACGGGTGAGGATGTGATGTGGGAGACAAATAGTTAGAATCTGAAATGATTGAGATGGGTGAAATGGGGGAGGGGGTCATCGCACAACTCGGGATTTTTTTTTTTGTGAGATAAGAGTATTCGTATTCGTATTAGTTAGAGATAGAGTAATGAAAAATGGATGTTCCACGTGGCACTTTGTGAGAGTTGAAGAATTGATTATAAGATTGCAGTTTGTAGAACATTTTATAATAGAGAATAGATTACATCTTCCCAGTTAATGGAGGAGTTTTAGTGTTGTTATGATTAGATTTGTGGGAGAATAAAAAAACAACAACAACAACAAGAAGAAGAAGAAGAAGAAGAAGAAGAAGAAGAAGAAGAAGAAGAGAAGGGGGGGGATATGGGATTAATGTAAGAATGCCTCCATTCTAAAAAAATAGTTTAAAATAACGAAGAAAAACTATACTTGCGGTTAACATCATACGAAATAAAAATGACATAATGACAAAAAATGTAAGCATTAAATTTTTAAAAAATTACTACCGTTAAAAAAACTAATGTTAATGTTTTTAACTTTGTCTGATTGCATATCGTTTTTATCATTGGTTTCAGTTTATTTTACAAAAACTCATATTTTGAGAGGACACCTCCTAATGTTATACTTCACATTTTTTTTTATAAGTGTTCAACTTCACATTATAATTTATATACATAGTAAAATATGAACGAACTAGTTTCATTGTTCAAATCAAAATTACAGTATCTCGTTATGGATCACTTCTACATGGATCATGTACAATTCTAGTTCCATGTATTGTTGGATCTTTAGGGGTTATTTTTTCCCTAAAATTTGTTCACATGAAAAAGCTTCAAATATGGTATGGAGACCTTCTTGAAGAAGTTGAAGTGATAATATTGCATGCTTTTAAACCCTTATGTACCCAAATGAAGGAATTCCAAACAAAAATTTTAAAACAAGTAAATCACCATAGTAGATAACAATGAGATTCCATTATAATAACATTTTGTTTTAGCTGAAATTCTAATTGTGCGTGGAAATTCAAGTAGTTACATAAAGGGGTGGTTTAATTGGACTTATCTTTTTTGTTTAATAAATCTATATCTCAAATTAATTGGGGTTGTTGGATAAAATTAAGCGATTGATATAAAACCTCCTTTCAAGAATGCGTACAAATTAAGCTAAAAGATATAACGGTCATTATAGAAAGGTTAATTCACACAATTTTAGACTAAAGTAAATGCATTAAATATTTTATTAATATAGTTGAAAGGAGGAGTTATGGAAACCTACAAATGGGATTGATTATAAATTTAAGGCTCACAATCTGACGGTTTTAACAGCTGGAAGGAAAAAAAGGAACAAAATGCAATCAAATGGTTAAATCCTGTAAGAGGGTAGTTAGAGAATAGATGGAGGTGTAACCCCTATAGGTATAGTGATAACAACTAAACCAAATGGCTTTGATGATTACATAACAAACAAAAAAATATAATATGACAAATACTTATATTTAACTCACAAACAACTCGTGTATAACTCAAATGATAATAAATGAACTTCAGAAGTAACTCAGTCAAAGGGAGAGAGAAGCAAGCACCCTTGATACACCTTAACGGGCAACCAACACACCAATAATAATCAATGTTCTTCATAAGTGGGAAAATCTTCACAACAAATTTTAATGGTGGATGAGAAAAGACTCTGGTTTTGCAAATAAATCTCTCCAGTCAATAACTCTCTTAATCTAAGAAGAACTCACTCTTCTCAAAAGTGGTTGAGGTCAATAAATAGCACCCCAAACCCTCCTTAGGTGTCTCTGTCCTCATAAATGAGAAAGACATTCCTCTCATACTTTAAGTCACAAGCATTAGATGCATGTTTCCTCATCACACTATACGTCATAATTATTAAATGCCAATCCATACGTTTTGGCTACCATCTGTGCGTTAGAGGACTATCACAACAGTGTCAATTCACCAACTGTCTGACACCCCCAATACCACACTAGTTTACTCAAGTTTGAATTGGACAGGGGAAGGTGGCTAGTGACATCACTCATGGTAGATGTGATAGTTGGTTGATGATTGTTTGGCTCAAGGATCAATGGTCGATGGAACTCAAAGTTACTATATGCAAAATATCTTGTGGCGTTTTACCAGATGTATCTAAAGTGGTTAAGACAAATCTTAACTCTCCTTACTTCTCAATCCTTCAAACCATGTCCCTCTGAAGTTCCCGCAGTGAGGTCCTTTGATAGAGCATGTAAGCTCTCCCAAACCCTGTCAGGCTTGGTCCCTCGCAGATACCATTTGACCTCACTCTCAATAAATCATAATATTTACATCTTACAAATACAATCACAAATAAAATTTGACTAAGTAATGAAATGGAAACAAAGGAGATCTTCCACGATAGGTTTCCTCTCCAGCAGCACTGAGCTTCCTCGCTAATCTTCCTCGTTGAGCTTCCTCACTACGCTTCTTTGCTTCCCTCTTATTTCTTCGTCGACCAATCTCTTAACTTTGTTGTGAGGGAGTTTATCTCTATTCATGATATTACCTTCAAGCCCTTTTACATTTGCCCCATCATGTAGATATTTTTTGTTACTTCAATAAATGTTTGCACGAAACTTCTCAATCCGATGAATCACCTATTATTAGTGAAAACTTCTTTTTGTCACATCTGATTCTTTGCTCTTGCTGTCAGGACTACCCAAGCAATATAAATTATCCTCGTTCAGACTGCTTAAAGTTTAAAATTGTCCGACATGTATAGGAGTCGTGGTCGTAGCCATTTTAACCTGTTCAAAAATAAAATTCTCCCTGATGTACCTAAGTCGAAGTTAGCTCCATTAAGACTTAAGGCGAAGGGACAACGCGAAATTTTTGAATTGTGTTATGATCAAGCTCTATCTCTTTTTTATCCAAAGTTTGAAATTCATCCCGATGCATCTCATCTTATTCTACCATCTTTTGGTCTTATAGTGAGAGGACTTTCTTTAGTTAAGCGTTTGGAGTTCTGAAAGGGTTTAAAAATTTTGGCACCAAAATCATTACTTCTTCTGAAAGCAACACTCTTTTTCACAGTCATCACCTCATTAATGACATGCGATTGTCTATTCAACTGTCAGAGCACTCCTCGAAGCACCACATGTCCATTTGTAATCATTTTAATGGCTAACACGTGACCTAGTTGGAAACTTAATCCTCCATTTTGAATCCCATGCATCTAATATACCAACACTTATCATTTTTTCCTTTACCTTTTCAGTTTCTATTATCGTATTCTGAGTGTTTAGAGAGAGAAAAACTATTTTCACCATTGTTGCTTAAGCTTTCTCTTTATCGAAGTTATTTCTTCCTCCTCCCTTTGCGACCTTCAACCACCTCTACTCTACTTCTTTCTTCTTCCTCTTCCTTCCCTATCACAAACTTTCTTCTCCAAGATTCTCCCATGGCTTCTTCTAGCACACCAATTGTGCTTGTGAGCACTACCCCTCCTTCCACCGCTACTATCCCCGCCCCAATTTTGGACGCCATCGCTCTAGTGGCATCTCGTCAATAGCAACTTGGCTTCCACCATCGCTCTGCCATCCTTGGAAAAGGTGATGACTTATTGGGTGCCTGTAATGATTGCACTTTTATTGCCAGGTATGATCCCTTGATCTTGGGTGAAGAAGATGAAGATCCTTTTATTTGGGGTTTCTTCCCCCTAGAGGGAACTATGGGGTTCCACATTGCCCGAGGTGACTTTCCTCGTTCTCACATAGACTTCGAAGGTCCTGGGGGTTCTCCAACCCATTTCACTTATTGGAACACTTATATGCAATCCATCTACGTTGACACCCTTGCTAAGGTTGGGCTTCACCGTGCCACCTTATTTGGGGAGTTCACTCTATCCAAACATAATGATGCGCTATAGGTCTTGGTGTACCGCTGGAACATCAAAACCCATACTTTCATTGCTTCGTGGGGGAGTTGACCATTACACTTGAGGACATTTGTGAGCTACTTAGGCTTGAGCCCACAAGTACTTCGCCTTATGCTGATGATGCTTTAGTTGCTGAATAAGGCTAACTTCATGTGACACCCCGCCTAATAAGATATCGGGCGATCACTCCAATATTAAATTAAAACAGGAGTCTCATATGGATCATTCTTAGCATTACTGTCGAAAATCCGTTTAATTACTAATAACCTATTAGGCCGGTGTCAAAATTTTAACTTTACTACTCTTTATAACAATAATAAATAAAATAACCACACAGTTTTGCGTAAATGAAACTGAAATGAAATAAAGTAACCGAACACTCGGTCAAAATATACAACCATATCGAATGATGTACTGAAAGAATAACTAAATGGAATTGAGCCATTGGCTCGAATGTTTTTACAGTACCTCCTATCTAGAGTACAATGATGGAAGCAGCTATCAAAAACCTGCACGCATCCACAGCTGCTGCAGCTGACGTCTGACTCGAAAGAATTTCCATCCAGGCGTCCCTGTGTCTGGACACCAATATAAATATAATATATAGAAAGAAAGGAGAGTAGATAAACGGGTCAGAGCCCGAGTTTTGAAAATATTTTGCAAGTGCATAAATGCCTTATTATTTTGAAAAATAGTTTTATCTCATATTTAAATTTGGTATCGCACTCCCATGAGATACCCCTCACATCTCCACTAACAGTTCACTCCTAACGCATCCCTCTAAACATCCTAGTCAAGCTACCCGGCTAAACTAGTCTATCACCCAACCACTATCTACCCTAGATAGTCCAAGACATGTACTAAGGTCTAAACTTCACCATAGTCTCAACGCTATGCCATGTTCGTGCATGGGGTGTCTCGCAAAGTGAAATCCAAACAAGGAACTCCCCCGATACACTACAATGCGGCAAGGTCGATCATCGAGATCCACCAGTCCCTCAGTACAGAATATATATATAAATATATATATACCAAAAACATTTATAACATTAGAGCACTAAGGATTAAACTTCTCCCCAATCTCAACACAATGCCATATTCGTGCGTGGGGTGTCTCGCAAAGCGAAATCCAAATAAGGAACCCCCCCGATACACTACTATGCAACAAGGTCGATCCTCGGGATCCATTAGACCCTCGGCACTCGATTTATCTATTTATATATACATATACATATTTTACCATAACCATCCGGATCTATCTCCCAGAATGAGAATCCATATACAAAGTATTCATCAATACTTATCATTTTTATCTCAAAACTTCCCATTTCCCTTTTTATACTCAGGAAATGTAAATATAAAGCAAATTCATTATCATGAATTTCTTTAACAAATCATATATCTTTTTAAAGCCAGTTTTATTATCATAAAAATGCTTTACCTTTTTAAATCATCCCATTTCCCTTTTTATACTCAGGAAATGTATTCAAAGCCATTTCATTATCATAAAAATTCTTTGATCATATCATATGCTTCCACATCCCTTCTTCCATCCGGGAAGTGTTACCGAAACCAATTTATATAACCCATTTCCCTTCCTATATCCAGGAAATGTAATTAAAGTCAATCCATTATCATGAATTGCTTTAATATAACGCGTTCTAAGACCGCCCGTCCGGATTTCTCCACTGTGCGCGCCCCTAAATGGCTATCATCTTCCAGGGCCTATCATAAGACAACCTGGGATCCTACATCGCAAGACGTCGGGAAGCGGCCATGTGCCTGCAGGATAGTGAAGACCACACCCGGAATCTCCTAACCAGCGCAGAAAAATATATCAACAAACGCTCACATGGCCTATAGGACTATATCCACCCTGCGTTAATTTGTCAGGGGGCTTCACCATACGCACGCAACTTCCCTTATGATAGCGATTTAGAGAGGTGTGTAATCCATATTTTATTTATTATGAAAAACATTTCTCTTTCCATTTTGAAAATATTTATTTTTATATTTTCAAAATCATTTCCATCATAACATATATATATACCTAAATGACACAGTATATACATATCCTATATATTCTTCCTAGAATATATATAAACGGCCATAGTGGCCTATAGCATCTAGCGATGACCAAAAATCCCAAAGATTCCCTCCAGGAGTCATAATCATGCATTCATATTAGCATGATTCTAAACCCAAAGTATTTCTTACTTTGTTCAATACTAATTACCTCAATCATCTCTTAAAGGTTTATTTATCCTCAAAGCCCTTATTTAGGAATCCCCATAAAAATCCCAAATGGTAATTCAACTCCCCATACTCTTAAAGGGAGAAAACTAGAAATTCTTACCTAAGCTAATCAATTCGCCCCTTTAGCGAATCGATTCGGGTGGGCGAATCGATTCGGTTCCCAATCCGAATCGATTCGGAAAGTATTCTGCAAACAGGTCTGTAAATGGAGAATTGATTCGGTCTGTACCCGAATCGATTCGGCCCATTGCAGAAACCCAATTTCCTTTAGACGAATCGATTCGGCCTGTACCCGAATCGATTCGGCCAGTTCGAGGGCTACAGCTTGGGCAATTTTTCAATCTCCAAAATACCCAAAATTCAATCCAATATCCATTTAAATCCTAACTTGGTTTTATTACTAAAAACCCAAAGGTTTTTTGATATCTCCTCAAATTCTTTAGAGGTCCTAACAATTCTTTTGAGAAACCCTAATATCTATCTCCAATAAGTTCTAACTAATGATTTCAATCTCCGACAGCTTTCCGTAGAAAAATAACTATAAATAAATAAAAAATCATAAAAATATGCGGTTGGCGCCCACGCGACCGCGTAGAAAAGATATACAATTTTTATTTTTTGACCAAGAGCCGAATCGATTCGTCTCTAGGCCGAATCGATTCGGCAAGCATGCTGCCTCTACTATTCATCGTCTTCTTCGAGACGGTTTCGGCCATTAAAGCTTCTCCCAAGCTTTTGTCTTCTAACCCAACGTACTACAACCTCAACCAACTACAAATACACATATATTAAGGGTTCTAAACATCCTAGAACCCTAAACCACCAATTAATTTGGGTTAAAACCTAAGTTTCTCCAATTAACAAATTTTAGGGGTTTATTCGTTTTATCTCCCGAAAACCAGTTTTATCCACGAAAACCCGACCCAAAATCTTTAGGGTTTGTTTATACCAAACTACGGTATGAGATATTTATGCAAAAAGGAAATAAAGAAAGTAAACACTTGCCTCGTGGATATAATCCGACGACCTCGAGTCGAATCCGACGGAGTTTGGCCCAAATCTTCCTTTTTCTCCTCCTTTCTTCCTCCTCTCTCTCTTCTCTCTCTTTTCTTTCTTTTATTTCTATTCTCTTCCCCTCTCCCTCTTTAAATAGGAAGAAAAGGGTTTTAACCCTTAAAACCCAAAAACGACTCATTTACCCAATTACGAGTTACTTTTACCTCTAAAATTATCCGAAACTCAATTTCGACAATCGGACACTCTTTTCCGACTATCTCGGACATTCCGAGACTCATGGCGCAGTCGAAATTTCCATCCGAGGTACTTGACTGCAAATCACTATTCTAACCCATAAAAGTAAATGCAGGTTTTCCAATTTAAAATCTGACCTTTTTGTCAATTTTCTCCACGGCGACATAAATTAAATTATTGCGACCTATATAGTCCCAAATATAATCACAACATCCTTAGAAAATCATTTAATCCTCGAAAATCTCAAAAATTACTATTTAAGAAAATTCTCCAAATTCCAATTTATTTTTAATTATGGAATTTAATCATCTCCAAAAGGGCGGGTTGTTACACTTCACCCCACCTATTAGCTACTTTTTCCGTGCATCCTCTACCAAAATTAAACTCTTCTTAGATTAAAAAAACTCTCTAAGGTGACATCTTTGTTTGCTCGAACATTGATTGGTTTGGGTCAACCTTGGTTAAAATACTTAGGATGAGTTATTTTTAGAGGGTTAGGTTGAGGTCCATACAGATCCCTAACAAACATGAATACCAATTTGGGTGTGGTATTGGAAGTGGATGCACCATCATAAACTATGCATTTCCTCTCTTGAAAACCTTACGCGGTAATAAGGAACTTCTTTTCAACCTTTATAGATGTCTCCTGTAAAGTGACCTTAACCTTCTAGGCACATTAATCTTTCTTGAGTTGGAAAATATGGGCTTCAAACTTATCATAAGTCTCTAATGATTCTTGAAGATCTCTCATATGACTAGCCACTTTGTTGGTGAAAAAAACTTTCTCCATACCTACCACAATAGTTTGCTTTCGAGTTGACTCACAGAGGCCTCATACTCTCTCGAAATTGTCAACTCCTTTTCTATAACTAACACCCTAAGAGTCAAATTTTTATTTTTCTTTTTGTTTTTTAAAGACTAAATGTAAGGTATGAAAGCTTGTTGTAGTCCACGTTCTCCCTCGATGAAATTTTCTTCATCACCCTCACTCTCTCCAAATTTTTTGGATATATTGTCGAGGCTATCATGTGTAGAAATGTCCTCACTGGCGTGGTATGTACTTGAAGTACTAACTTGACTTGCCATTAATGTGTTGAAGTTAGGTTCATATGGTGATTTATCCCCTAAATTTGTCGACTTGACATCATTATCGCTTAAAGTGGCATTATAGGTGGTTTTGGGTTTGCTTCACCTCTTAAGCTGAGTGGGACACTCATGGACTTTATGACCTTTCCCCTCGCACTCACAATATCTTTCCGATTTAACTTTTCTAGGTTATGAAACTCTAACTCTTTGTTGATCATTCTGAAACACATTATTGTTCGCTTTGAAATTTTTGCCTTTCTCAAAACTATTATTTTCTAGTTTGGAAGAATTTTGTTTATTGAATTTGAGAAAACTATTAAAATCTTTTGCAAATAGGGCAAGATCATCTAGATCAATTTATGGAATCGGAGTAAAAAACCTTCCCTTTTGATTTAGCTTTTAAATTTATTCCTTTATTTTCCTTTTGGTTTTAGGGAACGTGTCTATTTTATAAGTTTGAACATCACCTGCAAGCTCTTCCAACCTAATGTGTCTATAATTCCCAAAGAGTTTAGGACAATTACTTTTGCACTAAAACGAGGAAGGAGAGACCTTAGAATTTTCTTAATGGGCAATATAGAAGAAAAGTTTGTTAACATTTTCATTATGCTTATAGGACACACCAGTTTTGTTATAAATTACTCCCCAAAATTATTTAATGCCAAAAATGACCTTCTACCATCTTAAAATACAATTTCATTTTTATCACCTTTATTTTTAGGACAATCAACGTTTCTTTTATAAAAATAGTCCCTATTTTAATTGTTTTTAATTAAAGTTTTTACTTTTGTAAGGAAAAGACTTTCTAACTTTTTCATTATATCTATAGGACACAACAATTTTGTTGTAAAATTAGTCCCTAAAATTATTCAATAAAAAAAATTCATTCTACCATTTTAAAATAAAATATTTTCATAATATTAAAAAATTTACATATAAAAGTATTCCCTATTTTTTATCCTCAATAAAAAAAATTACTTAAAAAAAATAACTTATCATTTTTGGGAAAAAAATCCAAATTTAACTATGAAGTTTGGGGAAATTTTTTATTTTGGACCCGATATTTCAAAAGTTGCAACGTTAACCTTGAATTTTGAAAATTGATTCAATTGCACACATCGTTACATTTTTCGTTAAGAACTATAACCGATGTGTTAACTCAATGTCTTATGTGGGAAAAATAATATGAGGTCGAATAAGTATTTGACACGCAGCACCTCTTAAGTAATATCTTTTAAGAATAAAAGAAAAATTAATATATTGAAAATGAAAGAACATAAATGATAAATAGAAAGAAAAAAAGAACCCAAACATTTAGTTCTCTCACAACCCCACCCGCTCTTGCTCTCCCCACACTTCCCATTGCTGCCAACATCGCCCTCCCCTCCCCTTAGTCTTCTGCACACACAGATAGACACGCACCTATATCGATTCTCGCACTTTCTATTAATAACGGATTTCTCTCGCTCTCTCAGTGTCTCTCTATGATTATTTCTCTCTCCACACACACACACACACATAGAGTGTATGTTCCACCTGCTCGGTTAGGTGCGAGGTCGTGGGGGGCCGCCCTCATGGGGGTCTAGGGGGCAGCACCCCCACTTCCAAGAACTTTTTTACACTGTCGAACCTGATCTGTGGGTCAAAAAATTCCTCTGATCATCGATTTGATTTCACACTTCTCCTTTGATAGTTACGATTATAAAACAATATCAATTATAGATGTCATATGCCTCTATGAAAAAGTTCACATTATACATCAATATTACATTATTCCAGCGTAAAAAAATTAACCACGAATAAATCATCGTGGGATCCAATCAAATAAAACAAACACATAAAAATGTGACCATAATAGTGGGATTAGATCGCTGCAAAACAGAATTTAGCATAAATTTATATTCAACCCAACATCCATTCACATATACGAATGTTTTAATTGGACAACATGGCTGAATTCAACATATACACGGTATCAACAAGGCTCTGATACCTATTGATGGAACGGAAGTCCAAGGATCTATTGAAAATGTGTATAGATCGAATTACAAAAAAAAAATTACACATGCGTGAAATCCTATAAAGAGGAATTATGATTTACCTTTTGAGATGTATTTGATTTGATCTATTCTTTGCACGAATATAATGTATGATGGATCGAATTACCTCACAGTCTTCAACTATATGCCTGATATGGACAACCACGAGTAGAGGGTGGGCTCCTATTTCTTGACCACCTTCTTGTCTCCTCTTTCTTCCCTACTGCCTCACTTTTTCACAAGTCTGAAATCGTGTCTTATGAGTATCCAAGAGTGACGGATAGGTTATGAAAGAATGAGGCTTAGGTGCATATATATAGGTTAAAGTAGGGACCCTAAGGAGAGATAAGGATGTGGGTCCTAATGGGCCTCAGAAAACCTAATCCGTCCCGAATTCTAATCTCAGTCCTTTAATTATAATTAATTCCACTAAATAATTATAATTGCAACTCCACTCCTTAACTCAAAATTATATTTCGACCTCCTCATTATTAATTACACAATTCTCCCCACATTAAGGTTACGGATACCCATTAGTAAAATAAATTACTGATAATTTATTTGATTAACTTCTTCAAGTCGTTGAGATATCCAAATTAACTTATTTGTAGTGTCGGATTAATATAATCCACCTGTAGGGTTTGACACATAAAAAACTTATAAGTATCTCAAGGGGGAATCACCAATCTCTATATCGTGATGTGGATTCCATCCATACAATACTTTCACCATACATTAATCACCATTACCCAATTTTTCAAGATTATTCATCCAATAATGAATCTCACCGATAAGTCAACCTAATAAATAAATAGTGCATGTGTCCATAAATCATATCCGAATTAAGAGACTTAAGTAAACATAATAATCATGAGGTTTACATTGTCTTATAAAATTAGTATAAAACCAATGACCTCAAATTGGTCCCGTTCAATACACACAAAGTATACTAACACAATAAGTTGAAACTATATAGTTTCATGTAATCAAGATAGACATACTAAAATATTGTGCTACAGTCCTACTGATAGTGTGTCCAGTTCCATCTAAGACTGAGAACGATACAACTTATATTATAGAAGAAATGTTGATCTGATCCTCTGTGTGTAAGTCATACTCTACACACCAGAATACCTACTGAATAGAATAAAAGACGTCGGCAATATATAAAATACTCCAAACAATATGTCCATACATGATTATCATTAAAATAGGAATAACTAATTTTATTGTAACGATAAATCCATAACTAAAATGATTACATTAAGCATGATTTTAGTCTATTTCTCTAACACCCTCTTTGAATCTGTTAATTGTTTATTTTGAGAGTTTGAAACCGAATAAAACAATTTATTTATTAGATTCAAATCCAATTTCATATTAAGATTTATTTTTTTGAATGTATGTAAACAATCTCAATTTTTGTGGTATATGAAGATGCCAAAGTTTATTCCAAATATAAGATTATTATTATTCCCACTCCTATTTTTTCAAGGAATATAACAGCTCTTTGTAGTAAATTTTCCATTAGAAGTTCTATCCCTACACCTGTTTGTCCTTGCAATTTATGATACGGGATATCAGGGTACTTATAATAGTGTTAGTAACATCTATGTTAAACTTATTGTTGATGACGTCGATATTCCATATATTATCATTTCTTAATAGAGTATAAAATTGGGTATTAGTCCCTCAGTCCCAGTTATATTTGGGGGGAACTTACCCATGTCGCTCCATTAATATTTAAGAATATCTACCTTTTTATCATTGCCAATCACCTATTTAAAAATCTCCCACCAAACTGGGGAAGAACTTTTATTCATGGGTTGATCTCTAGGGTTAGTATTACAAAAGTATTTACATTAATCCACAAAGGTTTGTCTTCATTTGTTATTTTCCACCCTGGCTTTATCACAATAGCAATAATAAATTCATATGCTTTTATGTAAGGACACAAGTATCCCATTGAGTCTTAATGAAGTGTTGGCTCAATTCCGAACAAAAACGTTTGAGTCATAGGATAGTGTTCTTGTGTAATCCTTCAAGCCTATGACATGTTAAAAGTTGAAGATGTTGCGGCCTACTTTTCAAGAGATCATCATTGTCGGCTTACATGTGCCTCGTTTCACGTCATCAACATCATATTCCATAGTATCCAAAAGGTATGAATGCATCTTTATATATATACGGAGACTTGGGATAATTTTATAAAGGGTGTAATTTTGTTTTAAACTGAGGTTTATTTTCAGAAGGTGTTTTTAAAACATTAAAATAAAATTTTTGGGCTAATAATCAAATTTTAAGCATTCTAGAACTTAGTTCGATATTGTCGTTCGAACGAGTTTTCGTTCGAACGAGAATATCGTTCGAACGAGTTTGCCAACGAATTTTCACACTTGGCCACTGGAACTTCCTTAAAAGTGTCGTTCGAATGAGATTTCTGGTGGGAATTTTTTTGGCAGTTTTAATTAGTTTTTACCCATGTTCCCACTTAATTTTACCCACTAACTCTTAACATATGTTATATGTGCTGGAACAAAGTTTGAAAAACTAACTTTTGACATTTTTTGAACTCCTTTTTGTGAGAACATTTTTAGAGAGAAATTTCTAAGTTCAAAAGTTCATGTTTTTAAGTGTTTGTAGTTTAAGAACATTATTCAAAAACACTTTTGTTTACACCCATAGTTTGTTTATTCCAAGTTACCATATATATCTTTCTTGGAGTGTTTTGGCACCGGATATTACTTTACCAAATTGAGGAGTCCATTTGGGTTTGCTTCTACATCCCTCAAAGAAGAATTCTCATTTTTTGCGGAGGCATTCTCACATGGTGAAAGGAACCATGTGTGGTTGACGGTTGTTCCTATAGCTTCATTGGTGGATTACACGGTTTCAGTGGAGTCCGAGATTATCGGCTAGGCTGAGGTAGTTACAAACAGACGCGTCGGGGCTTGAAGGAGTCGAATCGAGTGTTGCAAGTCATCTTTCTTGTAATTGAAATTTTGTACTTAGTGGACTTAAGGCTAGCGTTATGACACCCCTCTTAATAATATACCGGGTGATCAGTCATATACCAAATTAAAATAGGAATCACAGTTGGATCATCCTTAGCATCACTGTCGAAAACTATTTAAAACTTACTAACCACCTAGTATTCCAAAAACTGGTGCCAAATTTTAACCTTTTTAATTAAACCAAAACAGTACATGCGGAATAAAAATATAAAGCATTCACACAACTGAATGAAAATAAACTGAATAATTTATTACACAACTTGCCGAATAAACCATCAGCCATCAAAGAAATAATCCAATACAAATATTCAACACCTAAATAAAATACACCTGAAAACTGTACCGAGAAGTCTGGGCGACAAGCCCTAAATAAAACTGAAACTGATACAAGATTCCTACTCTAAGAATGAATGAATGATGCGTCTAATCCAAACTCCTGCTTGCATCCACATATGCCGCAGCTCCGTGTCCCTGGAATAGAATATCAATCTTGGCGTCCCTGTGGATCGACACCTAAAAGGTTTTGAAAATAGTTTTATAGCAAGGGTTAGAACCCAAAACATTTTGAAAATATTTAGCAAGTGAATTAACTGCAGTAATTTAAAATGCATGAATGCGCTTCATATTTAAGTTAGTGTCGCACTCCCTTGTGGAAAATCTCACCCCTCCACTATTGTGCACACCTACCGGTTACCTTAACCCAACCTAGTTGTGCTACCCCGTCCAACTAGTCCTGGTATAACCTTCCCTTGCCATACTAATCCAACCCGAGTATAATGATTTCCTGAATTATAAGTTATTTCACGATTAACTTAATTAATTCCTTCTTAATGAATATCATAGAACCGTAACACAAGTTATATAAATTTAATACGTCAAACTCTGTATTATTTCCACAAATTATTAACTTAATTAATTTCTCATTAATTAACAGCATGTAACTGTAACCCGAGTTATACAAAGTAAATACATCACACACTGTATTATCACCAACATATAATATTTTCTACCATATTATACGTACCTTTACTAACATCCACACATATATCATACGTGTATCCATCCTTTCGAGTATACCCTCACGGGATGATTCCCTCTAAAATGCCATCTCACTAGGTGTGCTCACAAAACCTAGTTTCCCAAAGTTGGAATCGCTCACCAACTTGGACCAAATTATAAACGAAGTGGAGGTGGTCATATTCCTTCCCTGAAAATGAGATTAATCCCTCACCAATATATACCAGACGCTATGACCTGGGGATATACTCGCCCTACTCCTCAAGCTAGGGGATTCACCCACATCGCGCAACCTCCCATGATAGCATTAGAGTATATAAATTTAATAAATATCTAGTCACTGATATTTAATATCACACACAATATAAACACGTATATATATACTATAACTACACCGTATATATATATATATATTATAAACCCCGTCTTTACTGTGCACTAAAAATCCCGTACACTGCCTGTAATTTCCTGAGTCTGTGGCCCGACTCAACGTAATTAATTTTCTCACTTAATAATTTATCGTCTTCTTGAGTCTATGGTCCGACTCTAATAATTAATTCACGCCTCAATTAATATAATACTTTCCCCAAGTCTATGGTCCGACTCTAATTAAATTAATTGACACACTTATTAATTTAATAATTACCCAAGTCTACAATCCGACTCTTATTAAATTAATCATTACATTTATTGATTTAATAATTACCCGATTCTACAATCCGACTCTTATTAAATTAATTATCACACCCATTAATTTAATTCTACCCGAGTCTAAAATCTGACTCTAATTAAATTAATTAACACCCCCATTAATTTAATACCTCCCTGAGTCTATCGTCCGACTCTAATTAAATTAATTAACACACACATTAATTTAATACCTCCCCGAGTCTATCGACCGACTCTAATTAAATTAATTAACATACATATTAGTTTAATACTCTCCCGAGTCTACAATCCGACTCTAATTAAATTAATTATCACACCTATTAATTTAATTCTACCCGAGTCTAAAATCCGACTCTAATTAAATTAATTATCACACCTATTAATTTAATAATTACCCGAGTCTACAATCCAACTCTTATTAAATTAATTATTACATCTATTTATTTAATAATTACCCGAGTCTATAATCCGACTCTTATTAAATTAATTATCACACCCATTAATTTAATCTTATCCGAGTCTACAATCTGACTCTAATTAAATTAATTAACGCATTTATTAATTAAATAACTTGGTATCACCCAACCATTATCCCCGGACTCACTTACTTGGCCCGTAACTTAATATTTTCCGAGTCTATGTTTCGACTCCAAATTAATTACTCTCTCTCAATAATTAATTTAATACTTTGGTGTCACATAACCAACATATCCGGACTCACTCACTCGGTCCATTTTTACATCTTATAATTTCTTTCCCACATTTTCGCCCGTAAGGTGTCACACATTTATCTCCATAATTTCCTAATTATATTTACCTATAATTATCAACGTACCCGGACTCGCCCACTTAGTCCATAATTAAATATTTTTCCTCAATTCCTTTAATAATGTAGCGTCACCCAACTACTATACCCGAATAGCAATCCTCGACCCAATATCAATAATTATGAATTATTTCTCCAAATTCGTTAATCTCATGACGTACCGTTCACACCCTCCTAAACCCAATTATATCACCCTATAATTTTTGAGCAAATATGTGTCCCATATAAATTTATCACCAAATAAAAGTAAGGGATTAAAGTTTAAATAAAATCCTCATTATAAACAAACTGGCCGAACTGTCAAGTTCCTGGGATCGTCGATCGATCGATGGCCCCCGATCGATCGATCGATCCTTCCTGGGCAGCTCTTCTTCCCCACTGCATTACACCATTAACGGAAATTCAAGGTCAGTAAACCTTAATTTCAACCCCTGATCAAGTCATCCCATCACATAAACATATGAACTTTGATCATATACATCATATACACCCTCTAGTATATAAATTTCTCAACTTATCTCCCAATTTTCGAAATGGGTTTTCCATTAAAATTCATCAATTTTGTTCTACAAACCAAATTCAAAATCCAGATCTTTCCCCAGTTTATATTTCAAATTCTTATTCTAATTAAACATCTAAACTCAGATATGTTTAACACAACAATTTTCACTTTGAATCTCATTCAATAGTTTCATGAACAAAAAATCCATTTTGTACCCATTTATCCCCCAAAACGAATTTTGGTTTACACATCACTATGATATGAATTGATTATCATCAATTTAAAAATCGCAACAGTTAACCACTTGCCTGTAAGTGTTCGTAGTTTCTGATCTGTTGGCGTAGTCCCTCGATTTGGCTCCAAAATCCCCAAATTGGCTTTTGCTGAGCTTTCCCCCAATTCCCTCTCAAGCCCTAGGCCTAGATTTGTGATGGCTACTGATTTCCTAATCCCTCACTTAGGTTAAAACCCTCAATCCCGTTTTTCACCTAATGGGCTTAATTGAAGTGGCCCAACTCACCCCTTGTGGGCCCAACCATGCCCAAAAATACCCCGAGACCCAATTACTACCCCCGGGTACTCTTTTCTGTCTTGCGTGGATTAAGAAGGCAATCTGCAGAATTTTGAATCGATTTGGCCCATAGGCCAATCGATTTGGAAAGCAAATCGATTGGGCCTCCTCGCGAATCGATTTGGTTTCCCATAAAAGATGAAATTTTCCTTTTTAAGACTAACATTCCTAAATTGTGTTCAGAGAAACATTTGAGATTTTTTTAAAATATAATGAGGGACCTATTATTTTGCATTAGGCCTATGATAGATTTATGGGCTTACACTTATAGATATGATTAAAGCGATAATTAAACGGGCTTAAAATGTAACGTGAGATAATTCAAAAGAAAGAGAATAAAATTACGGAAAGAGTGAGTGAGCTTCTTGTATAGACCAATAGGGTAAGGAGGACTTATCTACTGAAATAAAATAAGGGGTAACTAGGGCCCTTAGAGAGAATAATACTCAATTGAATGCGATAGTGAGAATAATCATAAATTAAAAGTACAATGAGTGTTCGAGTGATATATACTACGTACGAATGCTGATGATTAGGTTCTGTGAATACCTACTGAATATATATATGAATATATAGGTTGTGTGTATACCTATCTAGTGAATTGTGATATATGTTAGCATACCTACATTGCTTTCTATCATGGAGGTTCTCGCACAGTGGGCGATCCCACCTGGACGATTCCAGTGAGGTCTGGATTTGTTCCCCATAAAATAGAACTTAGGGCAGCTCACTATGTGATGTGTATTAATGGGACCACCGTGTCATTTGGGTACATTTGGTACATGCGTAGCCCAAAGGCTTTGAATTGTGTTTACCTCCATTGATTGTGATTTGATTTTGGGTTCGAGGAGATGTAACCAACCAATAGTCCATGTTTAGTACGAGAGGTACTTGGACTGATAGTAGAATATGCCTATTTCACGGTGGTCTTTTTGGGAGACATCGTGCTTATAGATATTAGTGAGACACACACACACACACACACACATATATATATATATATATATATATATAGATATATATATATGTGTGTGTGTGTGTGTGTGTGTGTGTGTAAATATTCTACTTGCATTTGATAGTAGACAATTAAAGAGTATATTTCTAAAGATAGGAATTAAGTAGTGAAACTTAATTAGCAGACAAAACGAGAATATAAGTGAAATGTAAGTTTCACTCTTAACGTATGAGAAACGTTAACTATTGGATAAAGTAATATATATGCGGTACGGGAACTGAGAAGTGTTAATATTCACTTAAATACTTAAGTCTAGTAGGCTTGGGTAGTATGGCTAGGTGGGCTAAGTGGAAAGATTAAGCGTGCAAAATAGTTGAAAGGTGAGGAAACTCAAGGAAGTGCACGTGAAGCTAACATGTGTAATCAATAACTCATTTTTAATTGTGATAATTATTTGCTAAATATTTTCAAAATGTTTTGGGTACTAACCCTTACTATCAAATATTCTCAAAAACTTTTAGGTGCCCAGCCATAGGGACGCCAGACTTGATGATTCGTTACAGGAACATATAACTGTAGCACTATGGTGGCATGCAGGGTTTTCATTAGATGCTTCTATCTTTAATTCCTAGTGTAGGAGTTTATTCCAACATTTTAGTTGGGCATGTTGCCCCAGTTAGACGTCACTTATTCAGTATTCAGTTCAGAATTGTATTCAGATTATTTCTTATCAATTTAATTCATTATTTAGTTTGAGATTATCAGCCGATGGTTTATTTGACATGACTTTATTTATTTATTTACTTGAGGTGATTTGGACTCTATTATTGTGTGAATGTTGTAATTGAGTTTTTTCGCATATTACTATTATTATTTGTTTAATGCAAGATAAAATTTGGCACCGGTTTAATTAACTCATAGATTATTAGTAATTAATATTATTTTCGAGAGTGATATTAAGAATGAACCAATTTGGAAATCCTATTTTAATTTAATGAAGGACTAATCACCAGGTATTTAATTAGGTGGGGTGCCACAGATTGTATCAGAGCATCAGGTTCTAGTGTCCTTAGGATTTATATGGCATTACGTTTCAGCGTAGCATTCTTTGACATAAATCCTTATCATAAGATTGTTGTATTCCTCTGCGTATGCGATTTATGTTCTCCTACTATTAAGTTGATGTGATTCATACACAAGTTAGGTTGGGCTTCATCCACCGAACATTATAGGATGACCAGCGAGGGTCGTTAGGAGGATTCCAGGAGGAGATTCTCAGTAGAAGACATAGAGTAGTCTGGAAATGGTGATCGCGATAGAAGTCACCATGATTATTGTTCAGAAAGGTGGCAATAGGATAATCGCTTTGGAATAGTAGCTTCCCCGAGCATTGTTGTAGATAACGATGGTGCAATTTCAGACTCACCCAGCATAGTCGGAAAGGGGGAAGTTTGATGGACTCTTTTGAAGAGCCATCTATAAGAATTCGGGGAAGAAAGGAAGTGTGATAAGCCAATGGAAGGAGTATATATGGAATTGAAAGAGAAATTTTGGTGAAATTTTTAGCTCATAGTAGCAGCGTTGTGTGATGAGAATCAGTTACCACATATAAATGAGTATATATGGAATTAAAAGAGAAATTTGGGTGCGATTTAATCGTAGGATCTTCCATCTGCTGTTCAGATAGAGATACGAATGGATCTTTGAAACTTATTGTGGTGAAAATTATTGTGCAACACAAATAGATAAGAGATAAGCAATCACCCAGCAAGAATAAGGAAGGTAAAATGGCAGTCACACAACAAAGGATGTAGGTGGTTCAGCAAAGATGTGCCTACGTCCACGGTGGTGCAGTCAGTGTTATTTCTATATACTCCGAAGAGTGGTTACAGAGAATACAACTTATCCTTTGCCCTGGGCCTAGGGTTTGTTATATACATGTTCGTTCTGGTGAGTGGGGGTGTGGGATTCCTCTATGTTTCCCATCTCCTCTTAGGGTGCCCCTTAATGGGAACGTGGGAAGAGATTAGATCATAATCGGTTTAAGGTATAAGGGGACTGGAGCCGCTACAAGTGGGCTACTCGTCCAGGCCCATCATTCTAGTTTCATGTACCCACAATTGCCCCTAAGTTTTTTGGGCCATGCTTTGGGCTTAATAAACTTAAATGATTTGTCATAATGGTTGAGTTGTGTATCATGCAACTTTTTCCAAAATTTGAGGACTGATTCTGGCGGCACCCGCTTCGTGATCTGTGCGCTATGATTAGGAACACTTCAAGGTTTTATTCAGATCAGCCACTTTTTGGCCGTTGTTTCAACTTTCTCAGCATTCCTTCATTTCCTGTGAGCTCTAGCGACTCATATTCTCTTCTCTCAGTCTCCATTCTCATTTCTTCCTTGTTATTTGAGCTCGTGATTCTTCATCGTTCGAGTTGAACTTCCATCTTGTAAGTCTCCTGTGCCTTTTCTTTGTACTTTCTCTTTTCTTTGTAGTTTTCTAGGGTTTTCCAATGGCAAAGATTGGGAATAGGTCGGTCTCTGAATTTAGGAAGTTTTATAACATCCCAGAGTAGGTAGATATTGAGTGCTGCACTTCTCCCCCTAGAAATGTTAGAGAGATAGAGGACACCCATTGGCTCCATGTTTTGTTGCTTTCCCAAGGGGAACTCACTTTTCCTCCCAACGATCTGTTCTTGCACTTCTTTGGCTATTTCAATATTGTTCTTGCATAGTGCTCGCCCAATGTGTGGAAGATAATTAATGGTATCCATGGAATAAATCAATTATATGGTACCAAGTTAGGGCCTGCTGAGGTATACTTTTGCTACTCTTTTTCTTGAACTAGTTCTGGTGTCCTCTACCTCAAAGGCAGGAGTCCTGATAGGGTACTGGTAGTAAACCTACCTGATTCCCATAAGGACTATTGGAAAGACGTCTTCCTTACTAGAAATTGGCAGTTTTCTCCCGAGTTTGAAGGGTCGAGGTCTGATAGGTTCTCTGTTCCCTTTTATGTGGAAGAATACATAGGTAGACTTTGCTCTGCTCTTTTAATTTTTGTTGACTTATGGTCTTTCTGACTTTTCTCTATTTTTTCTTCAGCGAGGATGAAGAATTTGGAACCTGCTCTCAGCGAGGTTCGTCTCTCTGAATTGGTCAAGGCCTGGAATATCAGGGAGCCCTTAGCTGACAGTGAGCATTCCCGGTCTACTGCTTTTATGCTCGAATATAAGAACGTTGGTTCCAGTTTTATAGCGAGGTTGGTGGACAGTATCCCTGAGTTTGATACTTTTGAAGAGACTGCTTCGGATCCTATTCAGTTAGACGAGGAGGATAGCATCTCTGAAAGTGATACCGCAGGTGGTGCTAGAGGCAATTTGGGTGAAGGGAGCTCCAGTAGTAGGGACTCTTCTGATTCGGGGGAGGTTTCTGAAGTTCGAGGGTCGTCGAGCACATCTAGTAGTTCGAGCGAGGAGATGGTTCCTCCAAGGAAGAATTTAATTTGGGATGATGATGATGAGGATCACGTGCTCCTCGCTCAGAGGTTGAAGAAGCAAAATTCTAGCTCTGGGGATGTGGCTACTGGTTCTCGGTCTTATATTCAGGAGCAGGAAAAGAAGAGGAAAGAAGAAGAGGAAGTGAGAGAGAGAGAGAGAAAAAAGGAGGAGGATAGAAATAAGGTGGAGGAGAAGAAGAAGATAGAAGAGAGGAGAAGAATGGAGAAGGAGAAAGAGGAAGAGAGGAGGAAGATGGATGCAAAGATGAAGGCTGGGCAAGCCTTAGTCCCGGTGTCTGCACTGCCCGAGCGCGCTTCTATTGCAATTTCCCCTCAGTTAGTCCCCGTGCTACTCGAGAGAGCAGTTCTTCCTGCTGATCGCCAAAGGGCGCTGGGGTCTGATGAACTGGCCCTACAGGCTAGCCAGAGGCTAGCCCTGGTAAGAATATTTCTTTTCTCCAATGTTTTAATGAATTTTATCATTTCTTTCTTCTAATGTTTTCTTCTTCTTACAGTTTGTGACCGACTTCTCCGTGCTCTATCATTCTCATGATGAGCTGGTGAAGAGAAATGGTGAGCTAGAGAAACAAAATAAATCCTTGAGGTTGAGGGGTACAGAGCTCGAGGCTGGTTTTAAAGCGATTGATGCTGCTCGATTATCATCCGATCTGGATCTTGTTACTGCTAACCGAGAGAAGGACGCAGCAGTTAAAGAGTTGAAAGAGCTGCGACAAGCCTACGACCTAGTTTGTTCGAACAAGTTGGCTATCGTGGAAGAGAACAGAGTGCTATCCAAGGAGCTGAAGAAGAAGGAGTCTGAGGCGGTCACTGTCAAGGAAGACTCATACAATTCTGGTTGGGCTACAGCATATGAGGATGCTGAGGTTAAGATAGGCTATATTAGCCGTCTGAACTTCAAGAAGGGCTGGAATAAGGCCCTTTTAGCTGTCGGAGTGGACGTTGCATCTCATATGTTCGATGAACACGATCCAAGGTTGAGGCCAGTTATAGATGAAGCCCCAGCCCCTGCTATCAAAGGTGTTGACCCTGTTTCCCAAACAACCCCTGCTGACATTCCCCTCGTTGTGGCGATAGAGGTTACCCCTGCTGAGGGCGGTGCTCCTGCTGATGCTGATAAAGGGAAGCAGCCATCGACTCCTGGGAAACCTGAGGTTGCTAGTTAGTTTTTCTCTTCTAGGACTGCTTTGTACTTCTACTTTTTTTGTTTGTAAATTTTCTTTTTCCTGCTCGATGTACTTTTAACCCTTATCAATGAAAAGGTTTCTTTTTCTCAGTGCACTGATTGGTCTTTTTCTCTCCCATCCCCTTTTATTACTTGTAGTCGATTGATATTGATGACTATATTCTCGCCATATCTCAATTGGGCAAGACCCTTAGTCCCAATGCGAGTCCTCAGGTTCGCCAAGCCTTTGTTAAGCTGTACAAATCCCTTAGATCGAGGAATCAGAAGTATAAAGATCAGTCTGAGCTCGTAGCCAAATTAAAGGAAAGGCTTCAAGAGATGGAGAAGGTTGGTGCTTCAGTTCAAGAGGAGGTTAATACGTTGAGGGCGAGGCTCCTGGATGCCTCTGAGATCAATCAGGTCGGGGAGGTTCTTCAGCAAGAAAATAAAGCTTTAAGGAGAGAGGTGTTGCGTCTTAGGGAGCACGCGCTGAGCACCGCTCCTGCAGTGTTGCGAGGCTCTTCATCAACGTAAGGTAGGGCTGGCTCGAGCAATGTTCCCCCTGTGCTGCGAGGTTCTTCATCGACGCGAGCTAGGGCTGGCTCGAGTGATGTTCCCCCTGTGCTGCGCGGTTCCACTGGTCCATTCGTTCCGCGAGCTAGCAGGAGCACCAGGCGTTCAGATAGAGAAATAGAAGAGCTCTGTGGCGACGTTTAGCGAGCATATGTGATTGCCACCGGGCTCCAAAGGGACGTTTCTCGGCTGCGGCATCTATTTAAAAAAGGACCTCGGTGAGTATGGGCCGATGGTTATGACCAGGGTTGGCTGAATGCTCCGACGAGGCTGGTAGAATTTGAGGAGCTCACCTTCATCAGGGGGTGGTTGAGTGCTTTGAAGGATATGCAAGTTCTAAGGAACTCTATGCTCTGGTATCGCCACGAAATATCTCCTTCCACTCGGATGCCCAATCCCTTCCGGAGAGATGATCAGTGGATACCCATCGATGCTATCCCTCGGCAGCTGTTGTAGTCAGATGCTAATGATGCCGAGAAAGAGTTGGCTCCTGCTCCTGATGATGGTCGAAGGGCTTAAGTGGCCGATTATCTCATTAAGAGGCCTCATCCCCACTATGATTTTTCCAGTAGCTCCTCTATGTATTTTTTGTTGTAGTGATGTTACGTTAATGTTTTGGGCGAGCTCGCCGACTAAACATGTATTGTACTTTTTGTAAATATGGTTGATTGATATAAATTTATGTTTTGGGCTATTTTAGCCAACTAAAAAAGTGTATTATATTTTCCATATTCTTTTTCTTTTATGATATCTAAATTTGCATTATCACGCAAGTGTCCTTCCAGTCCAGTATAACACCGAGATACCATTGTGCACCACTTTACCTTTTAGGTAGTGTTATCACACTCCCTTAGGCCTAAGTGCGGCAATTGGCGAGAACACACCTGGTATTGGATGTTCTATCCGATCAGGATTTTATTCAACCAAGAATGGTTTGGTGGCCAGTTTAAATTTGGCAATATTGCCTAAGGGCTCCCTGTAGGGCTTCATATATTGCCAGGGGCAATGCTAAGAGGTTTTTCATGTTTCATAATGAAAAACTGAGGAAGGGTATTTCCCTTCTATAGTGCAATGATCAACGTGTCTTTTACTTGGAAAGGGTGTGTGAGTTGTATAGTCTAAATCCTACTAGTTAACTGATACTTTGTAAAATGCGACTGCTAAATAGCTTTGATTAATAAGTTTCAGTTTCATGAGTACAATGCAAAAGAAGGATCTAAAAAAAGAATTTCTTGCGATTGGTTGCATTCCATGCTCAAGGTATATCTCTGCCTTCTAGCATTTGTAATTGATATGCGCCTTGCAGATTATCTCTTGTTATCTTCAATGGTCCTTCTCAGTTTGGCCCTAGCTTACCGTCTGATGGCTTCACTGTGCTGCCCATGACTTTCATTAGGACATAGTCTCCAACTCGAAATGGCCTTGGATTGACCTTCTTGATATAGTGCCTCGCGAGTTGTTGCTGATAACTCGCTAGTTTTATTAGGTCTATCTCTCAGCGCTCGTCGGCTATGTCGAGTTCGGCGAGCAATGCTGTATCATTATAGCCCTGGTCGACAAGGATGGACCTCATAGTCAGCAAATCTTCTTCTAACAGGATGACTGCTTCCATTCCATATGTCAGCGAAAATGGGGTTTCCCACGTTGCTCGTCGGGGAGTGATTCGGTAAGACCATAGAACATGTGGTAATTCATTTACCCATGTGCCTTTAGCTCGCTCCAATCGCTTCTTTAACCCGTCGATCACAGTTTTGTTAGAAGCCTCGGCTTGGCCATTGCTCTAAGGATAGGCCACCGAACTGAAATGGTGTATGATTCCATGCTCATCGTAAAAACTCTGAAAGGAGCCTCTCTCGAACTGCGTTCCATTATCGGTGATGATGGTCCTGGGGATGCCAAAACGAGTGATTATATTTCTCCATATGAATCTTATCATATCTGCATCTCAGATATTCGCTAAGGGTTCTGCCTCGATCCATTTTGTGAAGTAGTCAATCGTGACCAGTAGATATTTGCGATTGCCAGTGGCGGTAGGAAGTGGTCCTACGATGTCCAACCCCCATTGGGCGAATGGCCATGGGATGGATAATGATTTTAGGTCGCTAGCAGGTTGGTGAACCATAGGGGCTTGGAGTTGGCATTTTACGCACTTGCGTACGTACATTGCAGAGTCCATTTGCATATATGGCCACCAATAACCCGCTTTCATTGCTCGAAAAGCCAGAGATCTTCCTCCATTATGGCTTCCACAGATTCCTTCGTGAAGCTCATGTAGGACTTGCTCGACATCTTTTGGGTGAACACATTGGAGGTAGGGATCGAAAAACGATTTCTTGTATAGCCTACCCTCAGGAGATAAGTGAAAGCGAGCTCTTATCATCTGGAAGCGTGCCATCCTTCAAATAATCCCTTAGTGGGTCCATCCAGCTGGGTGCGAACTTGTAAGGACATTTTTGTCCATTATCAATTTGTATGTCGTACACCGTTACACCGTTGAAGAAATTCAAGATCGCATCTACATCAACGGATCCGAATATCAAAGTGTCTTCAACATCATAGCCTCTGCGAGAATGAACTTGGTAAAATTTTGTTTTTACGTTCCTTAAAGTTCATCAAGCAAAATGAGACTTTTAAAAGTTTTTTATTTTTCTGGGAAAATCGGACCGGTCCGCCTCTATACCGAACCGATCCGCCTCCGGACCGGTCCTCCATCTACTCGGACCAATCTGCCTTGCTGAAGATCCAGTAGACGCCGTACTGGTAGCGAACCGATAAAGCCATATTTTAAAAGAAGAAATCCGAGGTCGGACCGATCCGCCTCCAAGCCGGACCGGTCCGCCCGAGATAAACTCGATCAGTTCTGTGAGATTTTTATCCACCAACTAATTTTTCCTATATATACACCTTTTTCGGTGGTATATTTTTCAAGTCTTTGAGAAAACATTTCTAAGAGATAAAACACAACAAGACTTCGTTTTTTGATGTGCCAAACATCTTTTTGATTCACACACAAAAATCCCAATTACTTTTGTGAATCTTTTGGAACCCTAGACCACAATTTTGCTATTGTTCAACCCTTGTGGAGAAGCCGTCTCTCTTCTTCATTGCTGACCACCTGGAGTTCCTGCGGGAGATTCCAGCCGACACTGTTTCTAGCCGTTACTTTGAAGATTTACTGAAGACACCGTGCGTTACACTTGTGGGCGATTATCAGGTTGTATGTAAGTCAATGGTCTTGTACATTTTTCAAAGTTCTAGAAATAAAAGGTTTTTCCCTTCGGGGATTTTTCCTTAACTTTTTGTCGCTTGCTTTATTTGTTTATGGGTTGACATTTGCACTTTAGATGCATGATTAGGGGCTAAAATTAAATAAGTGTGCTATATTAGAAATTTTCAAAGTTAATCAATTATCACACAGTCTTGTCTTTTCAGAACTCAATTCGGAGCACTTACTCCGTGCTTAGTAGCTCGCTGTTGTGGTCAATGCTCGGGTGAGCGAGGAAATCGACGGGGATTGTTCTTTTTAAGTCTGAATCAATTGCTGATCTTAGGGATGCTAGGGCATCAGCATGGTTGTTCTGTCCCCTGGGGAACTGCTGGAGCTTGACTTCCTCAAAGTCATACAATAGCTTCTTTGCTAAGACGAGGTAGGCTTCCATCCTTTCGTCTTTTGCATTGTAGTCCCCGCTGATCTAATTGAAGACTAACTGTGAGTCGCCAAACACTTGTAATTGTTTTGCTCCCAAAGCGTGTGCTTTCTGGAGGCCGGCTATCAGGGACTTGTATTCTGCTTTATTGTTGGAGGCTTCAAATCCAAGCCTGATTCCCTACTCGAGGATCGCATTTTCTGGAGTGATAAGTACGATTCCTACGCCTGCCCCCTTTGAATGGGAGGCTCCATCAATGAATAATTTCCAGATTCCCTCCGTCATGTGGCTCTGTTCTTGTTTGGCTAGCTGTGGTGGGTCGCAAGGTCGTTTGCCTATGAATTCGGCTATGAAATCAACAAGGATCTTCCCATTGATTGCGTTCCTTGGTTGAAATTAGATATCAAATCGTCCGAGCTCGACTGACCATTTAGACAGTCTGCCTGACAAATCCGCCTTCCTTAGGATTACTGTAAGGGGGTGCGACGTAAGGACGATTATAGTATGGGCTTCGAAATAGTGCTTCAGCTTCCTTGAAGCCACTACTAGTGCAAAGCTGAGCTTCTCCAGTGGTAAGTACCTCTTCTCGGCTTCAAGAAGGGTTTTTCTCTCATAGTAAACAGGGTGATGGATTCTTACAAATTCTCACATTAATGCAGAGCTGACAGTGTGGTTGGAAACGGAGAGGTACATGTACAAAGAATATGTTCGCTGTGGTATGACGAGCAGTGGTGGAGAGCATAAGTAAGCTTTGAGCTCGACCAATGCCTACGAGCAATCTGGGTTCCACTCTACCGTTTTGTTCCCCTTTAGAAGCTGGAAGAAAGGTTTGCATTTCTCAGAGGATTTAGAGATAAAGCGATTTAAGGCAGCGAGCATGGTAAAAACAGTGGCATATTTGGGTTTGTGCATTTGTCTGCTTATGGAAAGATAATTATGAGAAGGTTTGTTTTAATATAAAACAGTGGCATATTTGGGTTGCATGGTAAAATTCATTTGATTTTTGGCAATTGGAATCTTTTATCAACTTCCAGTAGAATATATAGACTCATTTTACGAACGTAAGAAGGGTACTTCGTTAATGGATAGTTATTCAGGATATTATTTTATCTAATGATGATTTAGTCTTATAATGCTTACATTTTATGTTGATTTTGATGTTAGTTGTTACGTCATAAGCCAACCATAGTAACGATAGGGTGCTTAATTTTATTGATATAAAAGAGAAAAGTTTGTTTATTATTATGTTAAGATTTTGCCTCAATTGCATGAATTGAATATATATATATATATTCAGAAACTTAAGAATCGTGTAATGAAGGACAATTCCAATCCCTAGTGGAATGATGAATTAACTCTTTTGGTTAAGAATATAAATGTTCCAATCAACCTTGTAAGTAATACTTCTTCAATTATTGATTGTAATCATTTTATCTTGTGTGTTGGAGGTAATTTTGTGGACATGTCAAATGCATATGTTTTCTAGTGTTTCTTAAAGTTAACAATTGTTTGGATGTGGAATGTAGTTGGAATATTTTGCCTTTTATCTGCTGCTTTTGATGCCATGTGCCTTCTCTATGAGTAATATATGAAATTGCTACATTAAATTTTAAGGAAAGAATTATGTTGTATGGTTATGTTCATGCTTCTGAGTTAAATTTTAGAGAATGTCAAGTGTCTTTCAACTTTAAAGCACAATTAATTTAGGAAACTGAATCCTTACATATGAGATTCACATATGTTACTTAAATTATTGGTAATTTTTTCTTGCAACTCATTTATGAACTGGTACAGTTTTGGGTTCATTCTTATATGGACAATTTCTACGATAGTACTCAATTATATCATTTTGAACATTTACGTCATGTATTGCATACCCATTAATTTCTTAAGGGTCTGCGATGCTGGTCAATTCGGCGTGTTGTTCTGGTATGGGGTTGAGAAATGCAGGTTGACCTTAAGGTACACGAAAATTCAAAGGCAACAGCATTTTCATATCACATTGGTAATGGTTCAGCTAGACTTGAAGATATATTTGCCACATCAAATAGCACTTCTGCTATATCCCATGAAATGGATTTTGGGTTTGATTTCAAGTAGAGAGCATCTTATGAAAATAATTTTTTCGCTGATTCATACTTTCAAAGTATGGAAAATGGTTTGAATTCTCATCCACATGTTAGGTATGGTGATTTTGATGAAAGTTTTGGGGACTTTAAGGATGGATTATCAGAAACTGTATTGAAGTCGAAGGTTGACCTGTAGGTTCTACATAATTCAAAGGCAACAACATATTATGTGGTTGGTAATGGTTCATTGCGACCTAAAGATCTTTTTGCCATATCAAATGGAACTCTTATGAAATCCCATAAAATGGACATTGGGTTTGATTTCAAGTTTAGCACTATTGGTGAAAATAGTTTTTTGCGAATACATAGTTTCAAAGTGAGCAAAATGCTACTTAAAATGGATTGAATCCTCATTCACGTGTTACGATTGATGATTCTGATAGAAGTTTTGGGGGATTTAAAGCTAGATTTTTAGAAACTGCACCGAAGCAAAACAAACCTAAGTTTGGTAATATTTCGAGTTCAGAGGTTGAAGTATGTGCCTTTGATGGGAAAAACTAGGGAAATAAGACAAGGACAAAAAATCATAAAGGGCCTGTCCCCTGTCCATTTTTGGTGATGCAAAATCAAAAAATCATAGAGGAATCTCATACTCAGTGGTCTACTTTGGTGCTTGAAGAAGCTCTCCCGAGTATATCTGATTTAGTTAGTTTCAAGTATAAAAATAATGTCGAGACGCTATTTGAGTCAATCAAGCATATCCTCAATCTTGATGCATTTGCACTTGGGAATTGTGTTTTTGCTCAATATGTAATGACCAAATTTCCAATTGAGTCTTAATGTAGTGTTGACTTATTCTCAGAACAAAACATGTTTAAGTCATAGATATATTTTTTATTATTCGATTCCACGAGTCTATGATGTATTGAAGATTTATTGAAGAGGTTGCGGCAAAGCTACACAGATTAAATCATGTTGAAGTTTAATTGGTGAAATTTATCATTTTCAAGGTTTAATTTGCATTCCGAGATTCCAAAGTTATGAATGCATAATGTTAGTGAAACTCAAAATTTCATTTTATAAAAAATAAAGATGTTATTTTTAAAAGAAAATGTTTGTTAAAAAAGGTTTAATTATTTACACTTCATTTATGTCAGATAAGGACGGATGGGAGTTGGATAAGAGTTGGTTTTTAATAAATTTTTGGTTTTAAAAATTGGTTTAATTAGAATTGTATCTGATGACGTTGTTCCAACGATAATTGATGTCATTCAAACGAGATCTGATTACTTTTGAACGACACAGAGTCTCGCTCGAACGAAACACTGCCACCACCTTAATTTAACTATAAATAAGCGTGTCTAGTTTACTCGAAGTGTGTGCATGCAGAACGAAATCAAAATTAAAACAATTCATTTTTCTGCAATAGTTTTCTAAGGTTTTTAAAGCTTAATCACATCTTAAAGTTTACAAATATTCGATATTTTCATTACCATATGTTTATATCATATTTGTTGCACCAAGTTTGGTTTTTTCATCTTTGAACAACTTGTGGTTGCTTGTTTTTCGGTGGAGAAGCGACGAGCATCATGTTCAACATCGTAGACGAATCAAGCCATATCGGTGGACACCGAGACACTCGTGGAGGCACGTGTTGTGGACGAGCATTATATAAGACGGAATTTCTGGGTGGGCACTATTGAAGAATGGTAGAACATCGAAAGGAGCATCTATACCCATGGGGATCGAGTCCGTGAGTAAGGTTAATTAGTCTTTGTAAAACCTTTTATTCATAGAAATTGTCTGTCTTGGGCCGTCCGAGATTTTTTCTCGTTTTGGGTTTTTCCTCATACCTCCGGCGTTGTGAGTATCTTTAATTTTTTTTACTTTCCCATCACCTATATGCATGTTTAGGATTCAAACAAGATAAAATTGGCTAAGTAATTTTGTTCACAACTTGATACGGTTTAAAACACACTTTTTTCCCACTTGGTTATTTATTTGGGACCTACAAACTGGTATCCGAGCTTTAAACACATTTGCTTTTATTGTGATCTCGTGTGTTTTCAAAGATGAATTTTAATGGAATCGAACATTTGAAAACTCCCATCTTTGATGGAACTAATTACACCTATTGGAAAATGCATATGAAAAGGGTTAGCTGTTGAAAGAGGTTGGTAACCTCTAGTAGTTAGAGATGGTGATGTCACAAACATAAAACCCATTGCGACCTGGACCGAGGCTGAACATAAATTTTCTCTTTATAATTTTAAGGGTTTGCACTTGTTTTCCTCACACGTCACACAAGAAGAGTATAACAGAATCATGACTTGTGAGACCTCGAAAGAGACTTAGGATGTTTTGGCACTCACACACGAGGGCACTAGCACAGTTAAAGCGTTTAAACTTTAAAATCTCACTACTCAATTTGAAACGATTAAAATGTTAGAAAGTGAGTTTTGATGAATTTTATGCTAGGTTGTCTATAATTATTAACTCTTCGTTTAACTTGGGAGAAAAGATACCCGACAATCGTGATATAAAGAAAATTCTCAGATCGTTGTCGAGTAGATTTAATCCCAAAGTGACCATTTTAAACTCTCTTGGTATACTTGAATCAGTGAAATTAGAAGAGCTTGTAGGTGATTTACAAACTTATGAGCTTGATATGTTTATCTCCGAGCAAGTGCCTAAGAAAGAAAAGGGTATTTCTTTGAAAACCCGAAAGGAGGAAATAAACATATCACATGATTATTCCGATTCCGACTTTGAGGATATGGCCTAGTTGGAGAAAAAATTCAAAAAGTTTATGAAGTTTCAAAAGCAATCGAAAGATGCTAAAAAAGTTGTAAAATTCAAAAACCACAAGGATACCAAAATCCCTAAAATTAAAAATGACAAACCAAAAAGGGATGAGTCGGATAGGTGTTTCGGGTGGGAGGGTTTTGGTCACAAAGTTAAGGAGTGACCCATTAGACTTAAGAAAGAGGGCAAGCAACCAATTTCATTGTGACACCCCGCCTACTTAAATTTTGGGTGATCAGTCCTTTATTAAATTCAATCAAGGTGACCGGTTGGTTCGTTCTTAGCATCACTGTCGAAAAATAAGTTTTTTCATTTTAATCACCCTAAAATAATTAAGCTAAGGGTCAAAATAATTTTATTTTATATTTAAATTTCATTGTAAAAATCTTACATGCATAAACTAGTTTATGAATATTACTAACGATAAAGAAATCAAACTATCCAAGTGAAATATGCCAACTAGATTACTCAATCCAAATAAATATCCACATATAAGGTCAACGTAACATATCAAACAACCCCAAATAAAAAACTGAATACTGATACCATAAACGAGTACGAAATCTCTGTCAGGTCTAAACAGAAATCTGGAAATGGGCAACACATGCCCTAGCTAAAAAGACTAAATGGAAATCTGAGGATCCAAGAAAGGAAACGTCTATTGTAAGGACCTGTAACTCCCACACAAGTTGTAGCACGTCACTATCCAATGAACTACGCCTGACACACCTGTGGCTGGGCACCTGTAATATATATATATATATATATATATATATATATATATATATATATATATATATATATATATATATATATATATATATAATAGAAGGGAAAAATGATAGGAAATAAGTAAAAGCCAGAGTGTAAAACAGGTTAAAGTAGTTTAGCAAGTATGTAAAATGCTTACTAGTTGATATGACAAACATGTTAGAACTCGACACTCTCTTGGGAATTCTCACCTTTCATCTAGTGTGCACGCCTATCGCACTATTAAAAATGACTCATAAATCTAACCTAATTCACTAGTCTAATCCAATTCTCCTCTCATCAGTTCTGATTCGTGAGACCGTATGTCTATGGTTTATTTAAGATAACATCTTCTTAAGGATTATTTAAGTCAATTATGTATATCTAAATACTGCTGTGATATTTCATGCACTTACTATATTTAGGAACATTTATTCAATTTTTATCTACTTACGCACACAGTAGAAGAATCCCATGTATAGGTATATATATTAATAACTCATATAATATACATATACTAATCGACACCCCACATAAAATCTATGGTGATGGCATACTCTGCTATCAAGTCCCCGTATCTCTCGTATAAAGGGAAATACTAGTTCGGAATCAGTCTCGAACTTAACACAATGCACACATAATGGAGGTGAAGCATAGTTCCAAGTCACTAAGAGGTCAGCACATACCCTCACGTCTCTTAGGACCATCTAACTATCATTATCAGATAGCATGTACCAAGGATCCTATGTTCTAGGGTATGAGTCAATATCCCCCATAAAGGTTCCATCGAGATAAGATTGTCCCGACGTGAAAACCTCTGTGACAACAAGTAGCGCGGGTATGATTATACACAGATATATAACATATGTATATAAACATGCACTCGGTTACATATATATATATATATATATATATATATATATATATATATATATATATATATATATATATATATATATATCTTCACATATTTCATTTAGGCACACCCACGACCCATAATAATATTTTAACCATACGTGGCACATATCATCTGAGTTCTACGTATAATTAACCCATTTCTTTTTATTCTCAATTGCCACCATTTCATAAGTACTTCTCGTCCCTCTAAGTGTTTCATCTTAATAAGTATAAATTTAGTAGGTGTACCCTCACTATCATACTGGTCTAATTCCTTCTTGAGTCTCACAGACCTCACTTAACGTACGCACGATTTCTATTTAATTTTATGCCCTCGATATCCCATGGTTAAATCTCATATAAATTTGTATTTCTCGGACCCTACTTAGACCCTACTGGTCCTTCCTATGTCCCATTATGATCTTTATATTATATCCAAGGTTCCCTACGCATTTTAATCGGATTAACATAAAAGGGGAGAAATGTTCAATTTTCAGGAGGGGTCGATCGATCGATCGAGTAGTTCTTGCCCAGATTCTACAATTTCATACCTATGGGTTTCCTCTATAAATCTTAACCAAATCGCCATTAACAACTCCCAAACTTCCAACCAACTATAAGGAACATTCTATAAACAATAATAGATGATTTCTAACGTGAAAATTCCATTAATTCATTAATGGATCATCATCAAATGAATTAAATTCAAGAATTATTCTTTAACACTAATTTATTTTATTTCACATGAATTCCATTGATATTCAGATTCCTATCTCTACTGGGCATCAATTTCGTGTTCACGAATCTAAATCCAATAAAAGAATCATCCTAACATGATTTCTATTTAGTAAATTTCAATCAGATTTCCCAAACATCAATTTTCTTTTATGAAACATGAATATTATTCTCCTATTCTATCATGGATGTGATATCAACCAAATAATAGAAAGTTAGATACTTGCCTCAGAGATGAAAGTCTAGTTTGTTTGTGATGATGGGTATGGTCTCGTTCCTCATTCCCCGATCTACGCATTCATGGTGAAATTTGGCAAGAGTGGTGTAAGTAGGGTGTTTCTCTCCTTTGGAGCCTTCTCTCTTCTCTCTTCCTTAGCCTCTCTACAACTCTAGAGTTTCTAACCCTCGAGGACTCCTTTAACCAATTGATATAAACTCTCTATTGTTGGTTAGGCCTAAAAATGTCCCGAGACCTAAACTAAACCTCTGGGTACCCTTTTCTAACTATCTCGACCCTTCCGAACACATTGGAGCACTCAAAATGACCATACGGGTGACTTATAATTTATTTACTTTTTATTCCATTAATTTAGTCCCGACACGACACATGCGCATCCGGACTTAATTTTTATAATTGTCGTATAATTCACTCGTGACAATTTTTAATAAATTCAATTCTATATATTACTTTAATCATTAAGTAATTTCAACCAACATAATTACTAAATCTCGTCACGCTAGTAAATATTTATTTTAAAATAATTTATCCCAATTTAATTTAATTAAATCAGCATAATAAAAGTCATAAAAATACAGGGTATTACATGCATACAATGCCACCTTAAGTGATAATGAATTGTGAGAGTGAGAGGATTCCTCCATTGAGCATAACCTTGTTAGGTTTATGGATTATTATGTGAGTGGCAATGATTCTATTCATGTGCATGAAACTTCCGAGGTTGTTGAGAGTGCTTCCCGAGAGAGTGAGGGTGACAAGAGTGAAGATGAGGAGAGTGAGGGAGAAGAGGTTAATGTGAAGAAATTGCAATTTGCCTTTAATGAATTGTGCAAGGAGACGGTGAAAGTTAGAAAGGAAAACTTGATGTTGCAAGAAAAGTTGAAAGTGTGTGCCGTTGAAAATATTGATAAGTTGATTGAGGATCTTAGGGCACGAGAGAAGACACTTAGGGAGAAGTTAGAGTACGTCAAGAAAGAGAGGGAGACCCTAACAGGTTTGATGGAGGCTTTGAAAAAGGAGGTGCTAGAGTTTGAGGAGTCTAAGCGTCTACTTGAGTGTAGGATTGAGGAGTTGGAAGAGAGTTTGAGAGACTCGTTTAGAGTTAAGTTTGATTTGGAAGCGACAAGTGAGAAGTTGGATAGGATTCTAAGCATCGTCCAAATTAAGAGAGATATGGGAGGTATTGGTTTTGATGATCATGCTGTTCCCATTCCCCCCGCACGTGTGAGAGAGCCACAAGACACGTTAGAAAAGGTCCACATGTAGGTCACTTTCCTTAACGTCGCTACACTTGCATGTTTTGTGGTAGGAAAGGTCACCTTAGAAAGTTTTTCTATGACCTTAAGAATTCTCCTCAAAAGTTTAAGAAGTTTAGGAATAAAGTTTCCCCGATTCCCCCCACCCCCAGGCATCGTTACACACCTACTTGGGTTAGGAAGTCGGATTTGGTAGCTTTAGGATTAAAACTTCATGGATCTTGTTTAGTTGCACGTGAATCCCCCCATGCTAGACCTAATGGATGATTGTGTAACCTTGTTTGTCATATTCTAGTCTTTGCATTCATGATATATACTTTGCTAGTATTATGACATGTTTTTACTTTTCATTTATTGCATCTTATTTTGAAAAATACAAAAAAAAAATTGGTTTTGAAATTTTTTGAGAAAAACACAAAAAAGTTTTGCTTTTATACGAGTAAAGATATTTTGAAAAAGCCAAAAAGATTTCATTTTTTTTTCGTGAGTCAACATGTTTGATATTGCATATTGGTGTGCTTGGAACCCTTTTCTTCCATTATCCGCGTGGCTAGGACATTTGATTATAATTATCGATGTTTAGAATGATCTTAACCATTATATTATGGGTTTTTTTTAGAAGTTGATATGCATTTTGATTTGACTTTGTTTATATGCCATGTTTGCACACTTTCACGAGCTTATATGGATGTTTGACTACTCTTGCATATTTGGGTTTGGTGAGACGTTCTTATCTCAATATTATCATATATGCGTAAGTAGACTTAAGGAGGGTGTGTGCATGTAATAACCATTTACCCATGAGCATGTTATTTGAAAATATGACAAGTGTACGGGAAAGTTTTGCGAGAGTGTAAAATTGATTCGTTGTGAAAGCCACCGATTAAAAGAGCCCGAAAAATTGAAATGGCAATAAAAAGAATCATATGACAAAAATGGACCAAATTAATTTAATTCACTCAAAAGAAAATATGATATGTATTTGAGGTAGTTTGGATGGATTAGAAATTTAAACGGGTTTGCAATAAGAATCCTAAAAGTTGAAAATTCGTGTCATGACACTATTGTTTCTAGAATCGTCAATATTCTGGATTCGTGTGCATGATGTTTGTTAAGTTCATTAAGCTCATACTTTAATTGTCACATATGGCCATAATAAAGTTTTATGATAGATTGTTATTGATTAGAGCTCCTTGATCGTTTCGATGGGTTGGAATTGTGATTCATTTGTTTTAGTTCACACACATATATTCCATGTTCATGTCTAGGCACATCGATACTATGTTAGCATGTTACTCATATTTGTTTATTTTGAGTTTTCTTAGTTTTTCTACTGTTATGCTATTGTTTCACAATTTTGATCCTCATCCAGTTTGAATTTTCCTGATATCTTTTCACAGGGCAACACTGTTTTAAATTCTGGGGAATCTGCAAAAATTTGGCTATGTCATTCTAACGACATCTGTCTTCGTTCGAGAGATGCCATATCTCGTTCAAACGTCATCCCTCGCTCGTTCGAATGACAATTGTTTTGACTAGATTGACTTTTCTGGTTATCTTATGCTGCTTATGTACCCTGTTTCATATTGATTCATATTTTGGTACCGGTTTCTGTTTATGCAGTTTACTTTGTTTTGATGATATCTCTTGCTTCATTTGATTCGTTTATCACACCTGTATAGTTTGTTAATTCAATTGTGTTATTCCTTGTTTTCTAGCTACTAATTCATTATTTTCTAGTTATTAGCTGGTTGTTTATCTGGCATATTATGAGTTGATTTAATCAAACTGGTATCAGATTTGCTAGATTTGTTTATCTTTTCACCGGATTGTTTATTCGAGACAAAACGGGGGACAGATGTCTGTGATGTAGGGGGAGTTTTGTGAGTTTTATGCTTGATATCTTGATTTGTATGTTCATTTACACATATTGGTATCAAGATTGCACAAAGTAGTTTCATCGTTTATACGAACTGGTATCATGTATAATGCTTACATATTGGTATCATGTTTACTCACCTAACAAATGATTCGGATTTAAATGTTTTCATATTGATTTCTATCTCCATACTTCACTTCATATTTTCTAAAACGAATAAATGCGGTGAATGATATTTGAATTAATTCATACGTTTCCAATTAAACCTTATTTAATTAAGTCTATTTTTAAAGAAAATTAATTCAGCCTCTAAACATGCATCTAAACGTCATAAATCATTCAAACCATGCAAGAAAAATAAAGACGACTAATTCAGGAAAAAACCCCTTTCGGGTAAAACCTTTTATAACACTTTGAAGAATTCACAAGACCTTTGACTTACATACAACCTAATAATTGACCACATGTGTGTAATGCACGGTGCCTTCAGCAAACCTTAAAAGATACGAGAGACAACGAAATACCCTCCAGGTGTCGGTTCATCGTCTTCAGCTCGTCCACACGCAGAATGTATATGCTCGGTATGCACCGATAAAATATAGAGATGCCTTCTCCACAGAGGTTGAACAAAAGCAAAGTGTGTTCTTGAACACCAAAACAATTCACCTAAGCATATGGGATTTTTGTGAATTGAAAACAAAAAGGATGAAAACCCTAAAAGAATAAGTCAAAAGAATTCTGCAGATTCGCAGTTTTCCGTCTTTCAAAATGCTGGGACTTCTTAATGAAAACGAAACCATTTAATGAGTATTTAAAAAATCGTGTCGCCTCGGTCGTTCAAACGAAAAGGCATGTCGCTCGAAAGAAGTACATGTGTTTTTTGAACGACATCGCGTGACATTTCCATGTCGCTCGAATGAGATGGTGATCTCTCTTTAACGACCTGCGCGTCAAAATAGAGGAACGCTACAGGATAGAAAAATTACTCATTCTCAAATTTTGATGAAAAAGTGTAACAACCAAGGTTTTTGAGCGACTATTTTATATTATTTTGCCCGATGGGATAATTTTATAAAATAGGGGAAGTTTGAGCAAATATTATTTCTCGTGATATTAAGGGATAATATTTACTATATTTTGTCTATTTACCGTTATGAGAAGGTAAGTAGCATTATATTATGATATATTGCGTTGTTGTATGTTATGCGATGATTATGGCCTATATATAAATTTGGGCAAATTAATGAAATAAAGTGAATTTGGAACAAAAAAATAGTTCACGTTATTTCGAATGCCAAAATAGGGGGTGCGGTTGGTTTTAGAATAGTCGAGATAGTTAGAAAATGTGCCAAGTTGTATTTTTGAGTTTCGGGCACTTTTAACAGGTTATGACTCAATTATGTGGATACGAGTCATTTTAATGTTGTATTAGCAATTAAAAGAGGGGAATTTATGTTTGGGTTCCGTATAAGTATTCCCACCCCTTTTATTTCTTCATTCTTATGTTATAAGCCGAGAGAGAGAGAGAGAAGAGAGAGCTGGGAGAAATGGAGAAAAGAGAGAAAAATGGAAGATTGGAGCTGAAATCTGTTGCTACCGGAAGAGAATTCGAGACTACAAACTCGAGGCAAGTTTCTTACTTGCTAGATGTTGATTTAATGTGATAAATTTCATGTATATTTAGGTTTTTGGAGATATAAACCATTTATGGGTTTTGAGTGTTTTTGGTGTATAACCCTTAAATCTTGTTTTTAATTTGATTTGAGGAAAATAAATTAGTTATATGATGTGTAGGAATAATGTAGTAGAAATAATTGTTGTTGATGTTGGAATAAATCAAGACTTTGAGCGTTTTGGGATTTTAGGGTTCTTCAACCCGTAGCCCCAATTGGGCAAATTCGCAGGACCGAATCGATTCGTCTCCCAGGCGAATCGATTCGGTTAGGAGGCAGGATACATGTCTGGGAGACCTAATCGATTCGGGCTAAGGCCGAATCAATTCGGACTGAGACATTTTGTTCATTTTACTCACCGAATTGATTTGCATTTGGGCGAATCGATTCTGCTGCCCTGTTTTTGTGAGATTTTTTCTAGTTTGATTTTAACCCTTTTCTTTTTGGTTCAAGGTTTAGGAACCTTCTTTTGGGACGTAATGAGGACTCCTAGAGGGTTTTGTTGGGTAGACAAGTACCCTAGCCTAGTACGGGCTTATTCTAAAGGTTGGAAAATATAGGTTAATGTCGGAATGAAATAGGATGCTAACCTAAAATTAATAGAGGGTAAAAATATTAATTTTGAGACTTTTGGGAGACTATTATTGAGGGAGACTCACCTTGATGATTTATGGTAATGTGTGAACTCTTGGAGACTAGTTGGAGGATATTGGCACTTCGGGTCTTAGGTCGTTAATAAAATATGACACTAAGAATAATAAATGTATATTCTAAAATTTGGTAGTAATGGCTAAGTATAAATGGTTTTTAAGAATGTAAAAGGGAACGATTTCAAAATAGAAAAATGATTTTCATAAATGTTAATTTATGATTACACACCTCTCTAAATTGCTATCATATGGGAAATTGCGCGCGTTGAGGTGAAGCCCCCTGACTAATAATGCAGGGTCAATATAGTCCTTTGGCCATATGAACGGTTATTGTATATTTATTTTGCGCTAGTGAGGTAATTAAGGGTGTGGTTATGACTCACTCGCAGGGGTATGTCCGCTTCCAGACGTTTCAGTATGATCCCAGGTCGTCTTATTTGATAGGCCCTGGAAGATGATAGCCATTTAGGGGAGCGCCCTGTGGGGAAACCCGGAGGGACGGTCTTAGAATAATTATATGTATGTGAATATAACTATTCTTAATAAGGTGGGACATTATTGATGTGAAATAATTTTATGATAATAAAGTGGCTTTACATACATTTCCCGGATGGAAGAAGGGAAATGGGGAAGTTAAATACATTTTTCGGATGGAAGAAGGAAAATGGGAAGATATGAAATGAAAGAAAAGCATTTTTATGTTAATAAAACTTGCTTTAAATATATTTATTCTCGATGGAAGAAAGGAAATAAAATTGGTAAGGAAAGTTTTGAAATGATATTGATTTGGTAAACATTTGATAAAATGAATTGCCATATATGTATTTCCTAAAGAGAATAGGAATTGTGCCTTTAGTTTCTGAATGAATTGGAGTTATAAATTGTCTCCTTGAGTAATGTAAATGAGTTCTCCCATGCATATATATATTATCATTGAGCATCATTGTTATTGCTCTAGGTTGTGATTTTGGATTGAGAGGTAAGAAACTTTATTATGTTAATTGCGAGAGAATTACGCTCTTAACTGTCATGCATTTTGGTCAGATCGTAATCATATCAAACCGGGCCCTGACCCGTCTATATTTATTTGTTTTGCATACAATTCTTTGTCCGTTCAGGTGCTCTACTGCAAGGACACCCGCATTTACTCTCCATTTTAGTTGTCATGGACCTATAGCATTTTGCGGATGTTGTATAATATTTGTATTAGACGTTTCTTTTCCATTGTACTCTAGTTACACTCAGTTTATTATTCGGGCGTGTTGCCCACCCTTTGTATTCATTTATTATATTATGATATGTAAACTGTAATACTCGGTGTAACTAATGTTTTGGTCTGTTAACCGACAGCTTATTTGGTTACTATTTATTATATTGTCTTTCCGTTACCCGTTGATTTTTGGTATCCACTGTTTTTGTAAATTGGATTGTCTAAGTATTTTTTTTACTTACAAAATTTTTATTTGACAGTCCATTTTCTAAAATGATTGGTGGTTATCTCATACTATTATTTTAATTGACAGTGATGTCGAGAATGGACCATCTATGATTCCAGTGATTATTAGAGTATTGGGTTGGCCACCTATTATTTTAGTAGTTGGGTTGTCACAAAAAGTCCGCTCGAACGCTTAGAAAATATTGTGTAAAAATATCCCAAAGCTCTAAGTGCAAAGTTAAGGTATTTAAAACATAGCCTTACCAAAGTAAACTTTGCGGACGCTTTTTGATGAAGAATCTTGATATATTCGAATCCTTCTTGATGTAGATTACTCTTGAACTTCTTTGACGGTTGTAACAATATAAGACATAATTAATTATGACGGACATTTATAAAAATATGTCATTACAAATCTCCCCTTATGTCTATGCCGGAACATACATAAAAACATCCGAATTATCAAATACCAAAATGCCTATAAAAATCTACCCTCTCATGAATCTCAAAATTGAAAAGGTACAAATTTGCAAGTTCTCAATCTTTTCTTAAAAAATCATCATCAAATCTCAAATATTTTCTCATCAGGGTGTGCAACATAATGATCTTCAATCTTTGTACCTACACACATGGGATAAAGCAAAAACCTTAGTGACGTATCGAGTTTGAAATGATATAGGAATAGATCATTAATAAATCAAATCTCCCGCATAATGTAAAAACTCCCCCATAACATGATAATTCTTCATCCCCCATTTTATGATGTCCCCAAATAGATAGATAAGAAGAAATAATCAAAACAAGGAGTGTCACGACAAACATGCATAGCAAATATGAATCAATCAACGCGCATGCAAAGGAGTATCTCAAAAGATTCCACAAACTATTTTTCAATTTTTCGCACAAAAATAAGATACCAAAAATCACAACATGGATTTAAACTCAAACAACCAAGTCATGGAAACGAAATGAATGGGTGTGAACACATTCGATAGGTCAATCAACTCAATCAATCATATGTTCATGATGAATATGTGTACTCGTAACGAATGAACATCAAAAGTATCCTTAGGTGTAAAAATTGTTGAATTTAGATGATATCGTCTTAATCAAATCAAAGCCTAAGTCATTTCCACACCAATAACGTCCAAAACTATTTAACGATTTTTTAAGACTTTCAAGGACGTGCAAACCCGTTTTTAAATTACATCCAAACTCCCTCATGCATATTTTCTTTTAGAGGTAATCTAAATTCTCAAACATTGGATAATTAGTGAAAAACCTAAATGTCCCATAATTGGCATAAATTTCGTTTTATTGCCTTTAAATTTTTTCGAGCTCTTTTAAATCTCTTTGGAACCCGGATAATAAAATTCCTCAATTTTTTAGGTCCAATTAAACAGTGGCTTAATCGTAAAGGATAAATGATAACCTTTTGTAGCCCTTCACCATTTTCAAACAAAACACACAATCCTCACAAACACGGCTCAAAGGTGCACACTTTTTACTGTCTTGATTTATCGCATTTGGTTCGTTGTATAGACATAATTGAGATGGAAACACTCAACCAACATGTGATAGATAAGAACAATAATCAAACAAATCCGTGCATGTGTGCAATAAAAGACATAATGAGTCAAACATGTAGGAAGTAACAACTAATTACATCTTAATGACTCCAAACATTATAAAGCACATGGATGACATGACGTATTGTCTCAAAACATTATCAAAGAGTCACATGAAAAATGGAATGATGTTGTGACTCGGTCATCCTAAGTGTCTATCCATAAACAGTGCAAACAAAAAACAAAAATATTTTTGGATTTTTCAAAATTTCATCAAAAACAAAAATTTAATACAAAAAGTACATGTCAACACACTAGAAAAAATATATCAAAAAGCATATATAGCGCATGACAAACATGAAAACACAATCACATATATGATATGGAAAGAGAAGAATCATGTGTAAGCAAACGTGAATCAACTTGTCTAAAATCTAGCATATCCAAAAGTGATTTCCTAACCCAAACGGATGTAACACGTCGACACAGGGTTTTGGAAACCAACAAAACACTAGACTTCGACTTCCTAGGACATCTTCCAAGATCAAAACAAAATATCCTAAGGTGACCTTTCCTACCACAATGTGAACATGTGTAGACGAGAGGAATGTTACCTAAAGTGTGATCTTTTCTAGCGTCCTTGGGATTAATTGACCCTCTAAAAAAAATAATGGTTTTGGTTTTAGCATTAGAAGCACGAGAACAAGATGAGCCATTACCATCACTATCAAACCAACTTTAATCGTTTAAATTATTTTTCAACTTCAAAATATTTGATTCAAGCAAAAAATTAGACTCTTCTAAAGATAGGGATTTCTTTTTCAAATTTTTAATAATTCCTAAAAGGGTATCTCTCTCCCCTTAATTAAAGCAAACTTTTCTCTAAGAGTCTCTTCACGTACCACAAACTCATTGATTAAAATATTTTTATCCTCTTTGTCACAAACACAACCACAAGAATTTTTAAAGTTCTCAAATTCTTTTTCTAAAAATAGGACTCTATCGTCACTCTCCTTCTTGTCAACTTTTAAGGAATCAAATCATTACACAAATTGCCAAAGTGTTCACGAAAAATATCTATTTGAGTTTGAAACGTTTGCAAATATTCAATCTTGCTATTAAATCAAGAATTTTCTTTTTCCAAAACTTTAATTCTTTTGCAAAGTTTCAAATTCAAAAGTTTTAATTTTTCAGCACTGTGGTTAACTTTTTCAAAATTATGCTCCTCATTAAATGGGCATTCCATTGGAAAAATTGCGATTTTTCACAAAATTAATTTTTCAAAAAAAAATCAATATCACATAATTTTGCGAAAAATAGGAATACGCGATAAATTAGCGTAATCGGCTCTGATACCAATTTGACGATGTGGGAAGTCAAATTGTATCAAAAAACAAACCCTTAAAAAATCAGTATCACGCGATAAATTAGCATAACCTGCTCTGATACCAATTTGTAAAATGAATAAATGTAGTGTGTGATAATTGATTAAATTAATTCGCAAGTTTCCAATTAAACCTTGTTTAATTAAGTCTATTTTTAAACAAAATTAATTCAGCCTCTAAACATGCATCTAAATGTCATAAATCATTCAAACCATGTAAGAAAAATAAAGATGACTGATTCAGGAAAAAAATCTTTCGGGTAAAACCTTTTATAACACTTTGAAGAATTCACAAGACCTTTGAGTTACATATAACCTGATAATCTCCCATAAGTGTGTAATGCACGGTGCCTTCAACAAACCTTCAAAGATACGAGAGACATCAAAATAACCTCCAGGTATCGAATTGTCATCTTTAGCTCGTCCACGCGTTGAATGACTACGCACGGTATCCACTGATAAAATATGGAGATGCCTTCTCCACAGAGGTTGAACAAAAGAAAAGTGTGTTCTTGAATACCAAAATAATTCACCTCAGCATGTGGGATTTTTGTGAATTGAAAACAAAAGGGATGAAAACCCTAAAAGAAGAAGTCAAAAGAATTATGCAGATTCACAATTTTCTGTCTTTCAAAATGCTGGGACTTCTTAATGAACATGAAACCATTTAATGAGTATTTATAGAAAATCGTGCCGCCTCGGTCGTTCAAATGAAAAAGGGATGTCGCTTGAATGAAGTACATGTGTCGTTGAACGACATCATGCAACATTTCCGTATCTCTCTAATGAGATGGTGATCTCTCTTGAACGACCTGGGCGTCAAAATCGAGGAACGCTACAGGACATAGAAAAATTACTCATTCTCAAATTTTGACGAAAAAGTCCGCTCCAACACTTAGAAAATATTTTGTAAAAATATCCTAAAGCTCTAAGTGCAAAGTTAAGGTATTTAAATGTAACCTTACCAAAGTAAACTTTATGGAGGTTTTTTGATGAAGAATATTGATATATTCGAATCCGTCTTGATATAGATTGCTCTTGAACTCCTTCGACGTATGTAACGGTATACAACATAATTAATTGCGATGAACATTTACAAAAATATATCCTTACATATTTGTCTAAATCATATGTGTAGGTATGCTGAATGAGATTATGAGTTTTCAAGTCTATATCACATTCAGACATTTTGAGATAGTTTTATGCTTGTCGGACCATCGTTTTCGAGTCTAATCCTATACAGATGATGTATTTTTCATTTTGGATTTATGGGATGGGATTTAGGCGTCATATGGCTTGACGACCCGGCTTAGGCATTTCATTGTTGGTTTTGTCCCGAAATAGTCAAAGGGGGAGATTTGTAAGGACCAAATTTCTAATTGAGTCTTAATGTAGTGTTGACTTATTCTCAGAACAAAACATGTTTGAGTCGTAAATAAATTTTTTATTGTTCGATCCCACGAGTCTTTGACGTATTGAAGATTTATTGAAGACGATGTGCCAGAGCTACACATATTAAATCATGTCAAAGTTTAATTGGTATAATTTCTCGTCTTCAAGGTTTAATTTGCATTCTGAGATCACACAGGTATGAATGCATAATGTTAGTGAAACTTGAAATTTCATAAGGATATTATTTTTAAAAGAAAATGTTTTTAAAAAGAGGTTTAATTGTTTACACTTCGTTTATGTTAGATAAGGATGGATGAGAGTTGGTTTTTAATAAAACTTTGGTTTTAAAAGTTGGTTTAATTAAAATTGTATCCGACGACGTCGTTCAAATGATAACCGATGTCATTCGAACGAGATCTGATGTCGTTTGAACGACACAGAGTCTCGCTCGAATGAGACACTACCACCGCCTTAATTTAACTATAAATAGGGGTGCCCAGTTTCCTCAAAGTGTGTGAAGAACGAAATAAGAATTAAAACAATATGTTTTTCTACAGCAGTTTTTTAAGGATTTTAAAGCTTAATCATATCTTAGAGTTTACAAATATCTGAGCTTTTCATTACCATATATTTATATGATATTTGCTGCAGCAAGTTTGGTTTTTTCATCTTTGAACAACTTGTGATTGCTAGTTTTGCGGTGGAGAATCGACGGACATCATGTTAAACATCGTAGACAAATCAAGCCATATCGTGGACACCGAGACACTTGTGGAGGCGCGTGTTGTGGAAGAGCATCATATAAGACAGAATTTTTGCGTGGCACTATCAAAGAATGGTAGAAGATCAGAAAGAGCGTCAAGACCTGTGGGGATCGAGTCTGTGAGTAAGGCTAATATGTCTTTGTAAAACCTTTTATTCATAGTGATTTTCTGGCTTGGGCCATCCGAGATTTTTTTTCCCATTATGGGTTTTTCCTCGTACCTTTCGCGTTGTGAGTATATTTACTTTATGTTACTTGCCCATCACCTAGATGCATGTTTAGGATTGAAACAAGATAAAATTGGATAAGTAAATTGGTTTACAATTTGGTTTGGTTTAAAACACACTTTTTATGCACAAGTTATTTGTTTAGGACCTACACAATAAGAATCCTTGTGTTGGCTGTCAATTTTAACTCGAAGAGTTGTGCCAGATGTGAAAATTATGGAGTGGGATGGAGAGAACAGTACACCAAATTTGCCGAATTATCACGGTCATTGACCTTGACAAGTTGGACTTGTCAAGGTCAATAACCGTGACAAGTCTAGGGGTGACAACTTTTGTTGTCACAGATGTGTCATGATCAATTACCGTGACAAGTTCATTAGACTTATCACGGTCATGTCATGGTCTTTCACCTTGACAAGTTTTGTCAAGGTTTAGGACAGTGACAAACCCGTGACAATATTTAAAGAATTAAAAAAATATATGTTGGGTAGTATGGCCACTGCCACTACCCAACAATATATTTGTATCTGTTATAGCAACGTTGTACCTATTCAAACATCATATATCCAAATAAAATAGAGATAATGCAAATATACATTCAAAAATAATATGCATCACGATATAATCCAAATATAATTTAAATGTAACAACTTAAAAAAATTCAATTCAAATAGTATCACTACATGTCTGGGGTAAGGTTAGCTCTGAGGAGGTGAGTAGGCCACACGATATGAGAATTCACACACCCAGTAATATACATCGTGTTGCATTATTGGCGCAACCACAATGGGGAGTTCTCCTTCTCGGGTATCATATGCATAATGAGCGAACGTCCATGAACTAGTGCACCCTGGACAGTATTCGGGTCGCTCAACCCCCTCCCTATCCGCTGGCCATCAAATATGTCCAGTATAAATACATTCGTCCAACCAAGTGTCGACATCGGTCGGTCGAATGGAGATAAATAGGGGATTGGTCATCAAAGTTCAAATGTGTCGGCGATGAAGCAGCGAGGTCCACCTCTTCATCACCCTGTACCTCCTCCTCCACCACCTTCTCCTTCCCTTTCTCCTTACGATTTTCGCCCAATGAATGCTTCATGAATGAGAACATATCTTGGACTGTTGCCTCGAAATGGGACAGCTTCACGTCATGTGAGTCCACCATTCGAGCCAACCCGGTGTTGCTCGTCTCCAATCCGATGATCCTATATTTGGACACCCATGAGATCACCCCTTGACCTCCCCTTGCGATCAGCGCCAAGCACTTGGCTGAGTGCATCTGTAGAAAAAGATGCCTTGTCAGCATCATACTGTGACTCATGCACTTCCTTAAGCTTTGCCTGAAACTACAAAAAGTACATGATTACTTAAATAAGTAAATAAAAACATTTCAATGTAATTAGGAAAAAGTAAACTGTCAGATTACTTACAATTATGGACATGACAATCGGGGACACCTCCTTATCATTCCCCTTCTTCTTCTTAATTGCCACATAAGTATCGAGCCTATGTGGCATACCCCCAGGGCCACTCTCCGTCCCCTGAAACAAAATAATGCAAAATTAGTATCGGCCCTACAAAGTAAAATAATGCAGAATAACATATTTATGTAATTATAGAAAAATTAAATCTTACCATCATCCTATGCTCCACCTCGGCGTAAGACGTTCGGCCGGAGTAGTGCACGTTCGTATTTTTCGCCCGATTTTCCCTCCCCGATTGGCGAGATGCCAATTGTCGCTCCCCGATATCATTGTCAATGAACTTTTCCCATTGTACCAATGAGATTGGATCCTTCGGGGGGATGGATTCATGCATTCGGATAAGGGATTCTCGGGTCTTCCCAAAGTACCAGGTTCGCATATTTCTTTCCCACGTCTTGTGTTGCTCCCTCATCTGCTCCAAGACGGAATCGCATAGTTTTGGGTCCAAGCTGAATTGTTCTTGTCCAACAAATACAATGTTAGTTGCAAATAAACATAAATTGAAATATAAATTGAAATTGAAATCGAAATCAAAATTGAAATTGAAATTGAAATTGAAATATTCATATAAATATAAATATAAATATAAATATAAATACATTGCATGTAGTGCCACCCAAATAGCTAACTTGAGCTCATTTGGCACCTCCCTCCAACTAGTGTACCCCGGGATGATGATAGTCTTTACCAGCTCGAGCGATCTCGCTAATAACCCTATCTTGTTCTCGACGGCCATCAACAATTTTACCCATTTGTGGAGCCTAGGGTCTGAGGAGCCCTCCTCGCCTCCGCTACCACGGAGCCCAGATGACATCATCATCATCCTTGCCTGAATACCTGAAGGAGAAATTTTCTATAAAAAGAAATGTTCTTATTAGTACAAATCCAAATGAATTTAAAGAAGACATGCAAATATCTACAATTACTACAAATCCAAATCCAAAACATCCCCCCCCCCCCCACACACACACACATTGACCCCCCCCCCCCCCCCCCCCAAACACACACACAAACACTACACACACATTGCCCCCCCTCCCCCCAACACACACACATACATGTACAAAGGAAAGAGACAAAGATGAAAAGTGTGAAAATGATAAAGTGCAAATCAATTAAAAGCATTAAAAATTGATTTATGAAGTAAAAATTGGAATATTTATTACAAAGTCAAGGTTTATCATGATATTTTCACAAGCACCTGAACCTTGTACATCATCAGTAACCTCATTCTCCTCCCCTTCATAAACTCTGTACGCATCATCAACTAAATTCTCTAACATATTATGATCTATGTTGTCCTCTTCTACATCTATCCTACTTGTTGAAGGTTGTTTTAAAGGTTGTGAAGTTCGTCCCCTTCTACATTTATAGTAAGTTTCATTTATAGTATGTTTCATTTAATTATGTCTTATTTATATTTGATTTTTAAATTTCAAATTAAAATTCAATTTATAATAGAAATTCCTATTTCGTCCATCTTCTTTAAAGGGTGAGTGCTTCTATCCCTTCTAGACCGCATATTTCTATAATATACTTAACAACTCATGCACAATGTTACGATTTGAGAAAAATTCGGCAGCATATCCCCGTAGTTCTCCAAGTACACGACGTAGATTGGCAAGTGTGAGTATTATTTCAATTGATCAATTAAAATAACAGTCACACTTTTTTCAATCTAATATGTACCCAGAGAACATTAGGATACGACTGCAGAACTTCCTTCAAAATTAACAACTTTAAGTCACTCAGAATATTATTATACAAAAATTATGCAGTCCCAAACTGTCCAAACGGGACAACTCGAGAGATGTCATTACAGGGGTAATGACTCTCGAACGGGTTTAAGGGCTATTGAATGTGTACGCATAAGAACTAGAAGGATAGTATCTATGCGCAATATATGTAATTTCAAGTATGTTTCATTTAATTGTCATACTATATATATATATATATATATATATATATATATATATATATATATATATATATATATATATATATATATATATATATATATATATATATATATATTGTTCGTTATACAAAGTGATTTTCAAAAAAAAAGTTGAAAAATCCCACCCCCATATGGATAATAATCCAGTGGTCATGCCAGTTTTAAAATTAGCCAACCCAACTTCGATCCACTATAATCCAACCGAAATGGCAACAACAAATGTGTATCTCGTACTCCTACTAATTCATCTACTCAATTAATTCTTTTCATCAATTAAACTAACAATTAAAGTATACAATTAAATATACTAATTTACAATGAGGGGTAATCCTACTAAAAATTTAATCAATCAATTTTTTTACAAGGGGCACTACAATATGAGGGGCAATATCTAATAAACCAATAAAAATTTAATTAAAAAAAATACACACACGCACATATACACACACACCCACACCCCCTGCCCCTTTAACTCCCACCCACCCCCAGTCCTTCCCCCCTGCCCACAACACACGCACACACACACACATACACACACACGCATACACACACACACACACACACACACACACATACAACCCCCTCCCCTCCCCTCAACCTTTCCCCCTCCCCCCCACCACACACACATATACACCACACACATGCACATTTACACACATATATATACACACAAGCATATATACATACACATATACATATACATATACATAAATGGAGGAGAAATAGAGAGAAAACGCACCAAAATCGTAGAGAGAGAGTGTGTAGTCGCTAGAGAGACAGAGAGAAATGAATGGAATTGGAATCGGTGGGAAAAAAGAAGAGGGATGGTTTTTTTACTGACAGAATTGTCATGGACATGTCACAGTCATTGACCATGACAACTTTACAGGATTGTCATGGTCAATGACCGTGGCTAGCATTTGTCATGGTCAATGACCGTGACTAACATTTGTCACGGGCTTGTCACGGTCATTGACCGTGACAAAAAATGCGTGTTTTTTTTATCACGGTCAATGACCGTGACAAGGCTTGCCGCTTGAAGGGTGCCAATTTGACCATTTTGGTGTAGTTGAAATACTTTCTCGTGCTACCAAATATATGGGCAAATATGATTAGTAGTGATCCCCCAAAGTTACCGTGTTTACATGTCGGCTGAGTAGAATAAAAAACCATGAGAAAAATCTCTATGCGGTTGGATGATGCCTTTGGAACATCAATTGCATAGCTCCAGGGAGGGATTGATAAAATTGTATATTTACGCAAAAGGCCCAGGGAGTGAAAATCACGCTATATGAAAATCATAGCATCAAATGTATTTTTTGAATCGACAATCTTTTCGTATAAGTTGTAGTATATGTGGTATCTGTATCATTATGCTATTTTTTATGTATGACTTAAATACTTGGGGATGAATCCAATAAAAATAAAAATAACAAAAATAGGATTGCGCATTTCACTTGGAAGTTAATGGGTTGTAAAGGGAGAAGAATGAAGAGTTTTTTCAGTTGAAAACAAACTATGCAAATTTAGAAGAATAGAGGTGACAAAGGAGGGTTTAAGTCTCTACATTTAATGGAATACGGTAGAATTGATAGTGGGTTTAGTAGTGAAATGAGATTATTTAGCAGTGGTGGTGGTGGTTTTGGAAGTGGTTATGGGTTTGAATTAAGCATTGATGTTCAATCTTTCTCTACCAAGTCTAATGTTTTTTTTATAAATAGTTATGTCTGCTAATTAGTGAACTGTTGTCTTTGTTTTTATTGAACATTTATATAACTTTCTATAATGAATCATTCAAGGACTACTGAGGATTTGAAGATAATATAGTTATAATATAGGGAGACATGTTAACTATTTGTATTTGATTCATCATGTCATACACCTGCATCTGATACTACTCCGCCAAAAGGCAATGGTATGCATATAGGTAAAACATAGAGGACCTTTTTGGAATCTCTGTCGACGACCAACTACTAGGTGCGATAATTAATTGGATAGGTTTTATTGATCTATTTGTCTATTAATATAATCTCAAAATATTATCTCCTGTAACCGGCTTCTTTGCATTATTGACTTCGAGCATTTTGGTATATTCACTAACGACACTACTCTATCAACTAATATTATACTTCTAATATTACATCAAAATTATAAGGTTATTCACGTGTCACAAAACAAAATTTTCCACTTATTATTTAAGATTAATCTTTACATAATTCAATAATCCTTGTAAAGAACAGAAAACAACTTTCATGATAAGCAAAAAATAAAAATGACACAACGTTGCTTATGTTTTTATCTAAATAATTTTTTATTATAATTCTTTATGTCTTGGATGACCACCAGCATTTTTTATGGATGTATGGTGCTAACAATATGAGTACCTTATATTTCTTTGTGAGCAGTCCCTTATAGTATATGCCTTATGTACATGATATTTTTCCCCCAATGATGTTTTACCATGTTAGAACTTTTTTAAAAGAATAAAATAAGTAAGAGGGAGCATTGTTTCCTCAAGAAATATATTCACATTAGTTGGAACATGAAGAAAAAAACCTACTTCAAGCAATTTATTATTTATATCACTAAAGTTACCAACGAGGGCACTATCAACTTTGCTTTACATGAGGCCCGAAAAACATCCAATCCAACTCATGAGCCGAGGGATAAAGACAAGGCATGTAACAATACTACAGACTTAAGTTCCATTATAATCTTAAATGTCATTGAAATGGGAGAAATCCCATTCGAAATAAGCAGTTTACCTATTCGACAACGTAAGCCTACCAACACTGGTCACATAACAGAACAACAAATTTTTTTTGAATGTACAACTAGTCTCTCATACAGAACCTCAAAGTAACAAAAATCAAGTATGTAATTCCTTTTCACAAAGCATGATCTGCTATGACAATGGCTACAAGAAGTTAGAGACTACTGTCGATATGACTAAAGCTTCCAACGAGGACACTTAACATTTGGGATAAATGCAGTCCAATAAAAATCTTTATTTTCATGTGAAAAGTTTTGAAAGAATTTATTCATATTGATGATGTAATTTATCTTGTATCTTTTTCTAATCTTCACTAGCCCTGTATTTTCTATATCAATACTAAAGGCCTTTGAATATTTATCTAGGGAATGATGAAAAAATGTATTTGTGGCGTTGATTAACATGCAAAATTATTGTTTGCAAGAAAAAGTGAAGATGATATTTTGGTACACTTTTCACTATTAATAATTCCTGGCCTTTAATGTTGAAACATTATTGGCACAATAGGCAGTGGAATATAAATCAATTGATACTTTCCTATGTTATTAACCTCATTACAACATATAATCCTAGTTGTTTCAAAGGATGCGAGGCTATAATGTTGTCTGCTACATCTAATTGTATGTTTTCACTTTATTCCTCATGGGATATCTTGATAAAAATGAAAAGCTCTTATTTTCTTTATTTTGGTGTACTGCGCCCCCCTCCCCCCCCCCCCCCCCCCCAACCCCCACAGTTGTTTATGGTCCTTATGTTGAGTAAATGTTCTTTTGATATAAATTGTTCCAAAATTTTCCCATCAACCAATCAGTACCTTACCAAAAAGAAAAAAGAAAATTCACCAAAGGTTAAAAGTAATAATTTTTAGTTTGTTATTGAACTGTAACAATTTGTACTTGTGTGAATGCATATATAGAAATGGGGGCTGAGAATTCAGAAATAGTAGAGACAGGGATTAGGATAATATGGTGTTCATGTTCAAAAGATGATTTTCTCCCTAAAGAGTCTTTCAAGAGCATAGGAAATTACGTGAGTGCACTGAAGGCTACTACGACCCGACTTCTGGATCGAGTCCTTACCCGGTCAGATGATCGTGCGAAGTTGGAAGTAAAATATCAGACCCAACATGAGATCAAGAATACACTCAATTGGTGGGACCTAATGTGGTTTGGCATGGGTACTGTCATTAGTGTCGTAATCTTTGTCCTCACTGGCCTCGAGGCGAGAGAAGACATTGGTCCTGCCGTGGTTCTCTCTTATGTTGTATTCGGTGTTTCAGCTCTACTATCATTTCTTTTGCTATACAGAGTTCTCTCTTGAGATCCCTATTCCAGGCATACACTACTCCATCCATCCTTAATTAATAATTGATAGTTAAAGAAAGGATCATGCGAGTCGTACGTCAACACCATTCCCGATGCTACTAAATTAATGCATTAGGTGTGTTCGATAGAATCGGGAATTGTGGAAGACAGCATATCCCTTCAAGAAAATGATTTTTTTATATTATTTTGGGAAAAAGGGGATAGTACCCCATTGAAATTTTATTAATACGAGTAAGAGGAGAATAACATATCCCCGGTGGCTTATAACTAGGAGAGGGCTAGACCAATTAAAACAAAGGATTTTAAGTATACACTCAATCAAAGATCACAATCTAGACCTAAAATTTGATTGATTGATTATATAACAAATAGAGGGGGTATTATTTTAAAATCATTGTTATTATATGAAGCCTAACTAATATGATACCACATACTAGTTTGTGTGTTTTATGTTGATAAATACAATACATGAACGTGTTACATAATATTATCAACAATCTCTTATTAATTCAAATCCAATATTAAAGATTTATTCATATATTTAAAATAAATATTATTTATCTTAGCATTTGTTAGCATGTTGCCTAGATAACTTTCTTCTGAAAATAATTAAATAATGTAAATGATTATAATATTTGAATTTGAGAAAAATAGTTGAAGGACTTTTAAACAATACTCCCTCCGTCCCAAATTAAGAGTCCACTATTCTTATTGCCATCCCAAATTAATAGTTCACAGGTATTTAACAACATAGTCAATAAGGTACGTGTACATATGTGCAAATATATCAAGCGATACCAATGTAACTTATGTAAACTAACCGCGTCCTCAATGGTTATGGTCGTTTGATGTGTATCAATTATTGTCGAATAAATTTACATGCTTGCTAATGGAACGTAAATGTGCTAGTCTTTTATGTTATTTACTCATTTATGCTTACACATTTGCTAAGATTGTGTTTGTTCAATAGTTTCTTATTAGGAAACATGAAGATTACTTCGAGAGAATAAAGTTTCATTTTCAAAGTTTGTCATGAAGAGTACTTTTGGGCGAATAATATGTTTAGAACTTTAATGATGTCATTGATTCCATTTGGGAACACGGGATGCCTAAGAGTAGAAAGTGGATTTGGAGGCAGAGGAAACTTGGTGCGCTTGAAGAGCTTTGAGAAGGGGATAGCGAATGGGGTTATCTGTTCGGTGGAGGGGGTTATGGGCACCGACTTGCTAACATGTGATTATGGGGTGTTAGGTGGGTTGAGATTAGGAGGGAATGTCGATAGGGTTATATGGAGGGGTAGAAGTTTGTGTAGGAAGCCAAATTGAGTGAAAATGATAGCGAAGGGGATATGGTTACAAAGAGGGTGGTTAAGAAGCAAGTGGATGTAAATGGGAATAAAGTGTAGTGGGGGAAGAGATGGGAGGTAATGAGGGTGAAGGTGTGGTGGGGGAAGGTGCTGAAGGGGAAAGAGGGATAATAGGAACGAATATCCAGGGAGATGGGGGCAACAATAGATTATGGAAATTCGGTTTCGTTAAAGATAATATAGAAAAATATTTAGGCATGACTTGTAAAGCAATCCAAGCAAGGATATCCCTTGTGTTAGGAGTTGTAAACACACATTTAATGGTACCTAATAATAATTAGTTTGTAAAATAAGCACCCAAATGTAGATAACATACAAAACCAAAGACATGAAGAACGGAGTATGGTGAGGAATGTCCATACAGGCAAGAGAAATGATAGGACCAATGAAAAATGGAAGAAGGAAGAGGATTGATAAGATGGAAAAAGGTGGAGGCTACTAGAAGGAGAGTGCGTGACATATCCCCAATATGGCGATGCTTGCATTCAGCAAGACCATTTTGTGCGGTTGTGCGAGGGCAATAAATCGACGGTGAATGCAAGAATAAGACTCAAATTGCAAGAATAATATTTTTATGTTGAAAAACACTGGAGATATTTTTCTGAAGTTGTGTTATTGCTTTAGGAATTTTACTGATTTATTTTTGGTTTTAACGAGATTTATAAAACATTAAAAATCTGAATTAAAACATTTGTGTGTATAAATTTTATTAATTATGTTATGCCTATCGTATTATACGGATGCTACATTGTTTATATGCTTTGTATACACATTTTATACTGTATTAGTGGAAGACGGGTAGCAGTCCACGCGTCGTTCATTTAATCCATCTCTTTGTATTTCTTTGTGGACCTCCCTATTCGTTTTCATTGACGATTGTGACTAAGTTGTTTTAAATCTACGTGAACTTGATTTCTACCTGCTAAATAAGAGGTGCATCCCTTGCTGAGAAAATTAGATTTTACTACCAAATCTCTGCGGAACTCGAGAGAGAGAGAGAGTTTACACAAGAACCTTATTGCTACGCGATGGGTTTGAAGCCTAAAACATTTTGTAAGTTCATCTCGTCTCATTATGCATATCGTAATCACTGGCGAAGTTAATTTTTGGTAATTTGATAAAAAAAAATTTGGGCAGATTATTTGTAAGGCAGAGAAAGGGCCAATTTGATCATTTACTAAAGGGTTACATCTACATTAAACTATTTTTATTAAAAAAAAATTATTATAAGGACTTTTATTTTTTAAAATTATATAAAACTACTTATACTGTTTATAATAATTGTACGAGGTTAAAAAAAATTTCCATCGTATTAAAGAAAGAAAATCTGTATTCGGGTACAAAGGCAAGTTTGAATGAGGATAGGTCTTAGTGAAAGCAAGTATGGGAGATGGGTTTGCTTTGGTCAAAAGGATAAGGTTTTGAAGATGGAAGTTTGCATGGATTAGAGGTGTTAAGGGTTGGGAAGATTTTGGAATTTGGGTTTGGTGATTGGTTAATATCACGTACGCCCTTAAATAATTCGGAAGAATCCTTTAGGATAGGGTGTTTTAGAAGGTCCAGCTACTTTTTTTGGTTGGTGGTGGTTAAGGTTAGTAAATTAGGTACGACTTGTGGGAGCTAACGCACATGAGGGTGGGAAGTCAGTGGAGGAGTTTAGATTATTAATGTAAGTTGGTTGAGGGTGAAGGGGTCATAAAAAAATTATTTGTTTCGCAAGCATAGCCATTGCCGCAGGCGCGAACCAATTATAACATGAGAATTAAAATTAATGAATTGTTACGTGTTTTTTGTTAATTTTCATTCAAATATTCATCTTTGAACGTATCCATATATATATATATATATATATATATATATATATATATATATATATAGAGAGAGAGAGAGAGAGAGAGAGAGAGAGACAGAGACAGAGACAGAGAGAGACAGAGACAGAGAGAGAATGGACACCATTATTCTCATTCCATGACAAACTTACTCCACTCCATTTATAGAACAAAGACCAGAACTCTCATTAATCCATACTCTCTTTCTTATTCATCAAGTATATATACTTATATTTACTTTCATATCCTAACTAAACAATGTGATCATACACTAACAATGTCACATCTCTATAATACTACAAAATTATATACAAGCATTTAAGGTCTCTTACCAACAGGTTTATCCACGTGGCAACAAAAATTATTCCCATCATTCTCTCTCCGTTTTTACTACAAGAAGTTATGGAGACTTTTCGTCTCATGTTAGTCGTTCATATCCCTCTCTCTCTCTTATACTACTTTTCTTCATCTTAAACGAAATAACGTATCCAACTGTTTATATCCCCCTAATTGATTACATTTGCTCAATTGTTTTTCAAGTCCCAATCTCACATCCCAAATTCCTCCCACTCCCCTCATCTTTTTTTTGTCTCGTATCCATCAGCTACCACCACCATTGTCCACCATGAATGTAATGTCTAAAACCTATGATGGTATATTGTCATTCTCTATCTACATCTCTCTAATTAGGGTTTCGATTGTTGAGTTTGATTATGAAATTGGGTTATGTTTATATTAGGGTAATATTCACGTTTTTGGTTCATATTGGATTTGTATATATGGTTCATTTTTGGGTTTTCAATCCTCTTGTTTGATTTTTCGGTTTTGTAACTGATTTTATGATTTTTATGTTTAATTCTTCACACATATAGAAATCACAACCATTTCCTTCTTTAATGAAGAGCGCTCTGGTAATAAAGACCTTTAACTACATGAGATTTATCTTTTGTCTCTAATTATATGCCATTTTTGGGCGTTTGATTATGTTTTATTCCTTTTTTTAGTTTTAAAGAAACTAGGCTTCGTTAAGAGTTGAAGAACAATGGGAGTTTGGTAATTCTTTTCGTACTGTATTGAAATTATTTTAGTTGTATTTTTTATTTACCGAATAACTTTGTTCCAAAATTTATCTATCATCGTATTATTTATGCTCAGTTTAAAACTATACATACTGATTTGGGATTGAAATTATTAAAAAATTTACATTTAAGATCTTGATTTGAACCACCTTATTGGCGTATAAATATGAACATGAATCACTATTAGTGGAAGTGATATGTTATATGTTTTGTAAATTACATGAGTGATTTTTTTCCCCTTTTATATATCTGGACCCTCTTAAAAATAAAGTTCCCATTATTTGGATATAGGAGTATTTTGTTTTAAAATTTGGACAGGGATTATTGACAATTTCAAGTCCCCCCCGCCACCCACCCACCAACCGCCAACATTAATGGGAAAGGTAAATAATGAATTCTTTCACTTTTTAAGGTCAAATGGGACATGTAAATTTATATTCGATTTTTCTAAGCTTTTGGTTTAGTTATTTTAAATATATGTTTGTTTTACATTGTAAGTTCCTTTTAGATTATTAAAATAAGGCATGATTTGAGGATTTAAACGATAAAAAAATGCTAAACTATGGTGAACTAGAAAATATAGGAGAGGATAGTGACAATCAAAGAAAGGAACAAGAGAAAATATGCATTAACAAAAAGAGTCATAGGCAGGGCATCCATCAGCATGGTATGTTTATCTCTATATGCTCTTTCCATATCTCGAACTTTAGGTTTATGAGCTATGTGGGTTTTCTATCCGATTGTTTGATTTTTGGGTTTTGTATCTGATTTTACGATTTCTATGTTTTATTTTTGACACATTAAGAAATCACAACCATTTCCTTCTTTAACGAAGAACCCTCTGGTAATAAAGACCTTTAACTCCATGAGATTTATCTTCTGTCTCTAATTCTATGCCATTTGATTCTTGGTAAGCAGGATCTCAACTTTAATTTTTTTTTTTACTTTAAAAGAAATTAGTCTTCTTTAAGAGTTGAAGAACAATGGGAGTTTGGTAATTCTTTTCTTACTGTATTGAAATTATTTTAGTTGTATTTTATTAATTAAATTACATGATTAAACCCAAATATAAATGGGTAAAAAATTAATAATTATAATTAATTAAATTATAAAACGAAATCCATTAAGCCTATTATGGCATATTTGTTTGTACACAGAATCAAGTATGAATAGAAAATGGGTGGATTCTTAGGTTAAGATAGGAAGGAAAATCTCGTGGGAATAGGCGGGGCCTATGTTAAGTTAGGTTGTCCTTATAATGGGGGTAATTTAACTAAAAATTCAGGACGCGAATAGGTGCGCGCCGTTCGATGAGAGGTGAGTTGGGGCTTAATGAGAGTGCGATTCCACATTACTTATGAAATAAGTGCACCGATATTTATTATGCACGGTTAACACACTTGCTAAATATTTTTCACAATCGGGCTCTGACCCGTTTACTTTTCTCTCCTCCTGTATATATATATATATATATATATATATATATATATATATATATATATTACTTCAGGTGTCCTACCGCATGAATGCCGGATGACCTCCTATCCAGAGTCTGGGGAGCCGTGACAGGTGCAGACTGTTGCGGGACTTAGATTGTAGTCGCTTCATACTTCTAAAAATCTAGGTAGGATTCATGTTGTATATCGGGTTTATACCCAAGGGATATTTATAGATGTGTATATTTTTTCATTTCAGTCATTGTATTGGCTGTGACTCGACAGCTTATTCGGGTTTACTCATTGTGGTATATTCAGTTGTAGTTATTTATTTCATTTTATTCTAGCATTTGATTTCTCATAGTTCTTGTATTCACATCTTTCTTTTCTTTATTAGTAGTTTATAGTGTTGGTTTGTTGTTCGTTGCATATTTTGTTTAATTTTAGCATCCCACTTATATGATATCGGGTAGTTAGTCCTATATTGACTAGTACCGACAGTTGGTGTTGAGACCGAGCCATCTGAAACTCTTGATTTAATGTAGTATAGGGTTGGCCACCCGTTATTATTTTAAGTGGGGTGTTACAGATGGTATCAAAGCATCAGGTTCTAGAGTCTTTAGGATCTATGCGGGTTTTTTGCGTTCTTCCGTTAACGTTCTTGATATAATGCCCTACTATAAGGATTGTTGTATTCACTACGTTTATTTTCTTCTGTGAAGTGTATTCACTTAATCGACGTTCTGATAACAGCTGCCCTCGTTTCATACGTTGCCTAGATTATGTCATCTAGGAAAGGACATGATTAGAGATACGATACCCATAGCATATTTTGGGTACGCTTTAATCGGGGGTATTTGTTTTTCCCCGATTCCGACGGAGATATTGAGGAGGTTTCTAGCAGTGATTCAGGGTGTTTTATCAGTGGTTGAGTAAGAAAGGGAAATTTACTCGAATGTCGAATCTTTGACTTAGTAAGGTAAGTCCGAGGAGAGGTATATAATGTAGTCCTTGGGAGGTTTAGATTGAGAAACCCGCCAACCTTTGTTAGGAAACCTGGAGTTGGTGAATCTTACCGATGTGAGGAAGGTGGAGTTGTACCAATATCAGTAGTATCACCTTCTGGGATGAGGGAGAAAGAATTTGGAGACTCGGTTTCATCATGTAGAACCGAAGGAGTTTTTGGTAGTCGCAATAGCGTTTTATCCTTCAAAATGGTTAGGAAGGATTTTGAGGAAGATGTTTCTCTTGTGGAGAAATAGGTTTAGGATTAATGATTATCGTGGAAGAAGTAGAGTACCCTGAGTTGAGATTCAAGGATTTGCCTTGAAATGTTGTTTTGGGGTGATGAAAAGAATTAGTATAGTTGGGAGGTTTAGAGCTTAGTGGATTTATTTTGAGCGGAGAATTTAGCTCATAGTTGTGCTAAGTTTTGAGAACTAGGTAGTGGTTAGAAGTGTTTTATTTCTTGAGGCCTTGTATTTTAAACATAAGGTATTTGTTTGGCGTGTCGAAAGATGCGGGATTTATTTATATTATATAATATTACATAGGCCTTCGGGCAGTATCTAAAATATGAAAACCTTTTATAAAACCTTAACCCTGGTTCAACTAATCTCAATCCCCAACCTAGCTACACAGTAGTGTATTGGGAGGGTTCCTTGTTTGGATTTCGCTTGCGAGACCTCCCCCGCACGAAGGTGGCTAGCGTCAGTAATTGAGGAGAGTTCAACCATTGGGAATTTTTCAAACTTGTATATAGTTAATATGTTGTTGTATATTATATTGGAGATAGTTATATCACGATTTGAGGCTAATGGAGCCTGATTTTAATTCTACAAGTGGAAGCTCGGGTACAGGGTGTATTGGCGCCCTGGGTAGTAGTTTTTTAAAATCTTTATGGTTCGACGTAAGAATCGTTATAGTGATCCTGAGGCTTGATGTAAGGACTATATGAGATTGAGGTCCTAGGCATATCTTAAATCTCACGGGCGAAATTTTTGTAAGGGGGGAAGTATGTAACAACCCTTGACTTTGGAGACTGAGAAATTAAATTTTGGGAAAATGAAATTTAATTAAATTGGAGAATTTTAAAATTTGGGAATTGAGGTCCAAAAATAGAGGACATTTCAAAGTATTCCGGATGATGATTTTGAGGGTGCCATCGATCTCGGAGGGGTCGAGATAGTCAAAATGACTGTCATTGGGTTTTATTTCGGCTCCGGAATATTTTTAAGTCAGTTTGACTCGAATTGGAGTAAACGAGTAATTTAAAGTGTGTATTAACATTTAAAATTGGGTTTATTGTTTTAAAGGATTAAAGAGGCTTACGGGTTAAGCCTTCTCATTTAGAGAAAGAGAGAAATAGAAAGAAAAGAGAATGGAAGAAAGAAATAAGAAGAAAGGAAGAGAGAGAGAAGAAAAAACTTGGGAACTCTGGTCCAAACGCGACATTGAGGATGATCCAACCTCTACAAAATCAAGGCAACTGTTTAATCTTGCTAAATAAGTTATTTTTGTATTTCATTTCATGATTTGTGGGGTTAAAAATGGATTTTGGGTATAAATATCAAAACCTATATTTTTGGGTTTAATCTTGAAATCAATGTTTAATTATGGGTTAAATGGTGTAGAAATGGTTGGGATCAACTTTGGGTTGATTTATTGGCTTAAAATCATGATCTGATGAAGGTTTGGGGGTTGGAATAGAAATTTTAGGGTTTAAAATTCGTGGGTTTTGATGAAGAAGAACCCATCAAAATTTTGCAGACCCGAATCGATTCGCCCCTTCAGCGAATCGATTCGGCCTAGGCAGATTGGCAGGTCTGCATTGACCGAATCGATTCTGACCCAAGCCAAATCGATTCGTCTTGAGATAGAAGCCCAAGTCTTTGGACCCGAATTGATTCTCCTTGGTGGCTGAATCGATTCACTAGGCCGAATAGATTCGGAATAGGGCCGAATCGATTCGGAAACAGGGCATTTTGAGGAATTTTCTCTATGGTGATTTAAAACCCTTTTTGGTTGGGTTTATTGATTTGGGGCCTTCTCTTATGATGTAAGAGATATGTTTTGGAGACACACTAGGGGTTTCCCACACATTGTGATTATGGGGACTTCTTGGGACAATTTGGGAAAAATATATCCATGTATGCTTCTGGAGTTGAATATAGAGATTGTGGGGAAGCCTCACTGAGGTTGAAAACCCTAATTATAAATCAAAAGTAAGTATAAATATGATGTGAAGTTAAGAACTCTTAAAGAGAAAGTTGCGAGGGCATGGCTCGTAATTATAGGTCGAGGGTAGCGCTCAATCCTTATAGTAAATAGGACTCTATTGAGATTAAGGTTTGGGGACCGAAGAGAGAGAGAGGGGTCAAGTATCCTTAGAAATGTTTAAATTAAGGAACAATCAGTAACCCAATAGGAGTAACGGTTCATAAGATCAAGTGAAGCATAGGTGATATTGGGAACGATTTGGATTGTACTATCAACTAGAATAAGTGATAGCATAAATTCTAGTCAAGATAGTTTATACATAATTGTGTGGAAATAAACATTTGGGATTCCAACACTTGAAATAAAGTTGAGGTTTTTAGACTATTAGTCATGTATATGCCAGAGGTCAACTAGTAGTAAAGATAATTATGTACTTTCGAATATAGAGGAGATGGGCGTAGTGATGGTTTCCTACACTAAACTTTGGGTGATAACCCTAATGTTGGATATATATGTATATATCCGTATGTTGTTTGGGAGACTATTCATCATAGGAAGAATGGATGAATATGCTTCAAGTGAGGGATTACATTCACATATCGAGATAAATTAAATGAGTTTGTGGTGACTGCTTGTATATTGAGGATTATGTAGACTTATAGCCGAGTGTATATGTTTATCTTATACTTACGAACGATATATATAAATATATATATATATATATATATATATATATATGACTCTATGGATATATTTATGTTGTGGATATACATGGTATGAATATTTAAATCGTATATGATGGTTTAATTTTTGATCATATGATGGGATCATATGGATGTATATATATTCTGCATGTGAATGATATATATACTTATGTGGTTAAGAATACCCCGCTCATCCTATCATTGGGAAGTTTTCGCGTAGAGGGTGAGCATCCTGGCTCAAGGAGCAGGGTGTGGATAGTCCCCAGGTCATAGTCGTCTAGTGTGTTATTATGTGATTTGTATTTTCGGGGTGAGGCGTGGTGGGTATGTCTCGTCTCATTGACCGGTTAGGAGCTATGGCTGCTTCCCGGGACGTCGTGTGTGTGAGTATGACTCCAATGTAGGTGATATTGAGACTGACCAGGGTCCCCAGGATATTATGTGAGTAATGCCCTAGAAGATGATAACATGATGCAAGTTTTATCGGCGATATATATAGACAGGTATATTACGTGGATGGCCATTGTACATCATACGTGGTATGTACACTTGGCTATGAGAATGGATGATTGTATATATATATATGGTTAGAATAAAATGCTTATATATATATTTGTATATCCTATAGATGAAAGCATATAGAATCGTTGTGGAGTACACATTGGATGATTATGATGTACTAGATTGATGGGGGTTGATGTATCGCATTTAAGGAATTTTTCCGTTACATCATCCCAAGGATATTATTGGAGATTTTAAGTTGTTTTCATACTGTAATCTAGAATTTTGAAGTTGTAGTAGTATAATATTGTAGGTATGGCATAATGGATCTCTTGGATCGACATTGTCAAGGAGTAGTGTAACGGGGTGGTTCCTTGTTTGGATTTCTCTTTACGAGACACCCCACGCACGAAACGTAGTGCAGTGTTGAGATTGGAGAAAAGTTTTGTCAAATGATTATGTGTGGCATGATGGATCTCTAGGATCGATGTTTTCAAGGAGTAGTGTAACGGGGTGGTTCCTTGTTTGGATTTCGCTTTGCGAAACACCCCACACACGAAACGTAGTACAATGTTGAGATTGGAGAGAAGTTTTGTCAATAATAATTTGTATGCATGTTATTTATTAATTAAATTACATGATTAAACCCAAATATAAATGGGTAACGTATTAATAATTATAATTAATTAAATTATAAACCGGAATCCATTAAGCCTATTATGGCATATTTGTTTGTAAACATAATCAAGTATGATTAGAAAATGGGTTGATTCTTTGGTTAAGATAGGAAGGCAAATCTCGTGGGAATAGGCGGGGCCTATGTTAAGTTAGGTTGTCCTTATAATGGGGATAATTTAACTAAAAATTCAGGACGCGAATAGGTGCGCGCCGTTAGATGAGAGGTGAGTTGGGGTTTCACGAAAGTGCGATTCCACATTAGTTATGAAATAAGTGCACCGATATTTATTATGCACGGTTAACACACTTGCTAAATATTTTTCACACTCAGGCTCTGACCCGTTTACTTTTCTCTCCCCCTGTATATATATATATATATATATATATATATATTACTTCAGGTGTCCTACCGCATGAATGCCGGATGACCTCCTATCCAGAGTCTGGGGAGCCGTGACAGGTGCGGACTGTTGCGGGACTTAGATTGTAGTCGCTTCCTACTTCTAAAAATCTAGGTAGGATTCATGTTGTATATCAGGTTTATACCCAAGGGATATTTATAGATGTGTATATTTTTTCATTTCAGTCATTGTATTGGCTGTGACCCGACAACTTATTCGGGTTTACTCCTTATGGTATATTCAGTTGTAGTTATTTATTTCATTTTATTCTAGCATTTCATTTCTCATAGTTCTTGTATGCACATCTTTCTTTTCTTTATTAGTAGTTTATAGTGTTGGTTTGTTGTCTGTTGCATATTTTATTTAATTTTAACATCTCGCTTATATGATATCGGGTAGTTAGTCCTATATTAACTAGTACTGACAGTTGGTGTTGAGACCGAGCCGTCTGGAACTCCTGATTTAATGTAGTATAGGGCTGACCACCCGTTATTATTTTAAGCGGGGTGTTACACCCTTACCCTCATCTTTGTTCTTTCTCGTATTGATCATCTACCACCACCATTGTCCACCGCGAACGTAATCTCTGAAACCTATGATGGTATATTCGATTTTCCTAAGTTTTTGGTTCAGTTCATTTAAATATATATTTTTTTTACACTGTAAGTTCCCTTCAGATTATTAAAACAAGGCATGATTTGAGGATTTAAAAGATAAAAAATGCTACACATTGGTGGACTAGAAAAATTAGGAGAGGACAATTACAATCAAAGAAAGGTACAAGAGAAAATACGCATTAACAAGAAGAGTCATAGGCAGAGCATCCGCCAGAATGGTATATCTATCTCTCTATGCTCTTTCCATATCTCTAAATTTTAGGTTTATGAATCTATTAAGTACAAATATTCTCTTGCTTTGTTACTCTTAGAACATTACTTTTTCTAAAAAAAATGTGTATTCACAACCTACTCCCCCCTTTTACTTTGTTATACTAAATTATGGCACTGTTAGTAACAAGAAATCACATTATGGACTTCATCCAAAAATATAATAGATTGGATAGACATGTTGATAAGAGACCTTAAATGCTTGTATATCTTTAAAGTCTCTTATCAAGGAGCCTATTCACGTGCCAACAAAAATTATGGCCATCATTCTCTCTCCGTTTTTACTACGGGAATTTGTGGAGACTTTTCGGCTTATGTTAGCCGTTCATATCCCTCTCTCTCTTAATATCCTATTATTCATCTGAAATGAAACGATGCCTCTATCCATTCATAGACCTCTAATTGATTACATTTGCTAAAAAAAAATCCAAGTTCCAATCTCACATCCCAAACTCCTCCCGTTCCCTTCATCTTTGTTATGTCTCATATCCATCAACTACCACCACCATTGTCCACCACTAACATAATTTCTGAAACCTATGATGGTATATTGTCATTCTCTCTATATATATCTCTATTTAGCGTTTCAACTGTGGAGTTTGATTCTGACATTGGCTTATCTTCAAATTAGGTTAATGTTCATGATTTTGGTTCATATTGGATTTGTATATATGGTTCATTTTTGGGTTTTCTATCCGATTTTTTGATTTTTGTGTTTTGTATATGATTTTACGATTTTTATGTTTTATTGTTCACACATATTGAAATCACAACCATTTCCTTCTTTAATGAAGAACCCTCTGGTAATAAAGACCTTTAACTCCATGAGATTTATCTGCTATCTCTAATTCTATGCCATTTTATTCTTGGTAAGCAAGATGTCAAATTTGATCTTTTTTTTAGTTTGAATGAATCTAGGCTTCTTTAAGAATTGAAGAACAATGGGAGTTTGTTAATTCTTTTCTTACTGTATTGAAATTATTTTAGTAGTATTTTTTATTTACCGAATCCCTTTGTTCCAAAATTTATCTATCATCGTATTCTTTATGCTTTGTTTAATAATATACATGCTGATTTGGGATTGAAATAATTAAAAAAGTTACATTTAAAATCTTGATCTGAACCACCTTATTGGTGTATATATACGAACATGAATCACTATTAGTGCAAGTGATATGCTATATGTTATATGTTTCGTAAATTACATGAGTGATTTTTTTCCCTTTTTATTTATCTGGACCCTCATAAAATAAGGTTCCCAAGCCCCCCCCTCCCCCCCCCCCCCCCCCCCCCCCAATCAATGGGAAAGGTAAGTAATGAATTCTTTCACCTTTTAAGGTCAAATGGGATATGTAAATTTATATTCGATTTTCCTAAGTTTTTGGTTCAGTTCTTTTAAATATATGTCTGTTTTACATTGCAAGTTCCTTTCAGATTATTAAAAGAAGGCATGATTTGAGGATTTAAAAGATTAACAAATGCTAAAATATGGTGAACTAGAAAAATAGGAGATGAAAATGACAATCAAAGAAAGGCACACGAGAAAATACGCATTAACAAGAAGATGTATGCGCAGAGCATCCGCCAGGATGGTATGTCTATTTCTCTTTGCTCATTCCATATCCTGAATTTCAGGTTTAAGGACCTATCAAGTACATAAATATTATCTTTGTTTTTTACTCTTAGAACATTGCTTTTTCTAAAAAAATATGTATTCACAACGAACTCCCCCCTTTTACTTTGTTATACTAAATTATGGCACTGTTAGTAACAAGCAATCACATTATGGACATCGTTCAAAAATATAAGAAGTTGGATAGACACGTTGATAAGACACCTTTAATGCTTGTATAGCTTTAAGTTCTCTTATCAAGGGGCCTATCCACGTGGCAACAAAAATTTTGTCTCATGTTAGTCGTTCATATCCCCCTCTCTTATACTCCTTTTCTTCATCTCAAACGAAACGATGTCTCTAGCCATTCATATCCCCCAAATTGATTCCATTTGTTCAATTTGTTTTTCAAGTCCCAATATCACATCCAAGACTCCGCCCCTTCCCCTTATCTTTGTTCTGTCTCTTATCCATCCGCTACCTCCACCATTGTCCATGATGAACGTAATCTCAGAAACCTATGAAGGTATATTGCCATTCTCTCTCTACATCTTTCTAATTAAGGTTTCGATTGTTGAGTTGTATTATGATATTGGGTTATGTTCATGTTAGGGTAATATTCATGTTTTTGGTTCATATTGGATTTGTGTATATGGTTCATTTTTGGGTTTTCTATCCAATTGTTTGATTTTTGAATTTTGTATCCGATTTTACAATTTTTATGTTTTATTTTTAACACATATAGAAATGACAACCATTTCCTTCTATAATGAAGAGCCCTCTGGTAATAAAGACCTTTAACTGCATGAGATTTATTTTTTGTCTATAATTCTATGACATTTGATTCTTGGTAAAAAAGATCTCAACTTTATTCTTTTTTTTTAGTTTGAAATAAACATGGCTTATTTAAGAGTTGAAGAACAATGGGAGTTTGGTAATTATTTTCTTTCTGTATTGAAATTATTTTAGTTGTATTTTTTATTTACCGAATCCCTTTGTTCCAAAATATATCTATCATCGTATTCTTTATGCTCTGTTTAAAAATTTACATACTGATTTGGGATTGAAATAATTAAAAAAGTTAAATTTAAAATCTTGATCTGAACCACCTTATTGGTGTATATATACGAACATGAATCACTATTAGTGTAAGTTATATGTTATATGTTTGGTAAATTATATGAGTGATTTTTTTCCCCTTTTATATATCTGGACCCTCATAAAAATAAAGTTCCCATTATTTGGATTTAGGAGTATTTTGTTTTAAAATTTGGACAAGGCTTAATGATAAATCCAAGTGGTAGGTCATTGGAAAACCTCGTTCGAACGACAATATCGAACGAAAAACCAGAAAGTTAAAAATTCTATTTTTAGCCCAAAAACTTTATTTTAAAGTTTTAATGAAACTTTCTGAAATTAAACAACAGTTTAAAAATAAAGTACACCAAATACTAAATGTTCCATGATCCTATATAAATATTCAAATTGCATTCATACCTTCGGAGTAACGGAACCAATGTTGTTGACGTAGAAACAAGGCAAATTAAACTTGGCATTTGCTGAAGCTTTAATATCTTGGCCGCTACGTCTTCAACAAACACGTCATAGGCTTGAATGGATAAACTTGAACTCTATCCTATGACTCAAATGTTTTTGTCCGGAATTGAGCCAAAACTACAAAGGACTCAATTGAAAATTTGTGTCCTTACATTTGGATTTAGATGTACTTTGATTTTGAATTTGGAGAGGGGTTATTGGAAAATCCAAGCCCCCCCCCCTCCCCCCGCCCCCCATTCCCCCGCCCCCCTCTTCAATGGGAAAGGTAAATAATGAATTCTTTCACTTTTTATGGTCAAATGGGACATGTAAATTTATATTCGATTTTTCTAAGCTTTTGGTTTAGTTATTTTAAATATATGTTTGTTTTACATTGTAAGTTCCTTTTAGATTATTAAAATAAGGCATGATTTGAGGATTTAAACGATAAAAAAATGCTAAACTATGGTGAACTAGAAAATATAGGAGAGGATAGTGACAATCAAAGAAAGGAACAAGAGAAAATATGCATTAACAAAAAGAGTCATAGGCAGGGCATCCATCAGCATGGTATGTTTATCTCTATATGCTCTTTCCATATCTCGAACTTTAGGTTTATGAGCTATGTGGGTTTTCTATCCGATTGTTTGATTTTTGGGTTTTGTATCTGATTTTACGATTTCTATGTTTTATTTTTGACACATTAAGAAATCACAACCATTTCCTTCTTTAACGAAGAACCCTCTGGTAATAAAGACCTTTAACTCCATGAGATTTATCTTCTGTCTCTAATTCTATGCCATTTGATTCTTGGTAAGCAGGATCTCAACTTTAATTTTTTTTTTTACTTTAAAAGAAATTAGTCTTCTTTAAGAGTTGAAGAACAATGGGAGTTTGGTAATTCTTTTCTTACTGTATTGAAATTATTTTAGTTGTATTTTATTAATTAAATTACATGATTAAACCCAAATATAAATGGGTAAAAAATTAATAATTATAATTAATTAAATTATAAAACGAAATCCATTAAGCCTATTATGGCATATTTGTTTGTACACAGAATCAAGTATGAATAGAAAATGGGTGGATTCTTAGGTTAAGATAGGAAGGAAAATCTCGTGGGAATAGGCGGGGCCTATGTTAAGTTAGGTTGTCCTTATAATGGGGGTAATTTAACTAAAAATTCAGGACGCGAATAGGTGCGCGCCGTTCGATGAGAGGTGAGTTGGGGCTTAATGAGAGTGCGATTCCACATTACTTATGAAATAAGTGCACCGATATTTATTATGCACGGTTAACACACTTGCTAAATATTTTTCACAATCGGGCTCTGACCCGTTTACTTTTCTCTCCTCCTGTATATATATATATATATATATATATATATATATATATTACTTCAGGTGTCCTACCGCATGAATGCCGGATGACCTCCTATCCAGAGTCTGGGGAGCCGTGACAGGTGCAGACTGTTGCGGGACTTAGATTGTAGTCGCTTCATACTTCTAAAAATCTAGGTAGGATTCATGTTGTATATCGGGTTTATACCCAAGGGATATTTATAGATGTGTATATTTTTTCATTTCAGTCATTGTATTGGCTGTGACTCGACAGCTTATTCGGGTTTACTCATTGTGGTATATTCAGTTGTAGTTATTTATTTCATTTTATTCTAGCATTTGATTTCTCATAGTTCTTGTATTCACATCTTTCTTTTCTTTATTAGTAGTTTATAGTGTTGGTTTGTTGTTCGTTGCATATTTTGTTTAATTTTAGCATCCCACTTATATGATATCGGGTAGTTAGTCCTATATTGACTAGTACCGACAGTTGGTGTTGAGACCGAGCCATCTGAAACTCTTGATTTAATGTAGTATAGGGTTGGCCACCCGTTATTATTTTAAGTGGGGTGTTACAGATGGTATCAGAGCATCAGGTTCTAGAGTCTTTAGGATCTATGCGGGTTTTTTGCGTTCTTCCGTTAACGTTCTTGATATAATGCCCTACTATAAGGATTGTTGTATTCACTACGTTTATTTTCTTCTGTGAAGTGTATTCACTTAATCGACGTTCTGATAACAGCTGCCCTCGTTTCATACGTTGCCTAGATTATGTCATCTAGGAAAGGACATGATTAGAGATACGATACCCATAGCATATTTTGGGTACGCTTTAATCGGGGGTATTTGTTTTTCCCCGATTCCGACGGAGATATTGAGGAGGTTTCTAGCAGTGATTCAGGGTGTTTTATCAGTGGTTGAGTAAGAAAGGGAAATTTACTCGAATGTCGAATCTTTGACTTAGTAAGGTAAGTCCGAGGAGAGGTATATAATGTAGTCCTTGGGAGGTTTAGATTGAGAAACCCGCCAACCTTTGTTAGGAAACCTGGAGTTGGTGAATCTTACCGATGTGAGGAAGGTGGAGTTGTACCAATATCAGTAGTATCACCTTCTGGGATGAGGGAGAAAGAATTTGGAGACTCGGTTTCATCATGTAGAACCGAAGGAGTTTTTGGTAGTCGCAATAGCGTTTTATCCTTCAAAATGGTTAGGAAGGATTTTGAGGAAGATGTTTCTCTTGTGGAGAAATAGGTTTAGGATTAATGATTATCGTGGAAGAAGTAGAGTACCCTGAGTTGAGATTCAAGGATTTGCCTTGAAATGTTGTTTTGGGGTGATGAAAAGAATTAGTATAGTTGGGAGGTTTAGAGCTTAGTGGATTTATTTTGAGCGGAGAATTTAGCTCATAGTTGTGCTAAGTTTTGAGAACTAGGTAGTGGTTAGAAGTGTTTTATTTCTTGAGGCCTTGTATTTTAAACATAAGGTATTTGTTTGGCGTGTCGAAAGATGCGGGATTTATTTATATTATATAATATTACATAGGCCTTCGGGCAGTATCTAAAATATGAAAACCTTTTATAAAACCTTAACCCTGGTTCAACTAATCTCAATCCCCAACCTAGCTACACAGTAGTGTATTGGGAGGGTTCCTTGTTTGGATTTCGCTTGCGAGACCTCCCCCGCACGAAGGTGGCTAGCGTCAGTAATTGAGGAGAGTTCAACCATTGGGAATTTTTCAAACTTGTATATAGTTAATATGTTGTTGTATATTATATTGGAGATAGTTATATCACGATTTGAGGCTAATGGAGCCTGATTTTAATTCTACAAGTGGAAGCTCGGGTACAGGGTGTATTGGCGCCCTGGGTAGTAGTTTTTTAAAATCTTTATGGTTCGACGTAAGAATCGTTATAGTGATCCTGAGGCTTGATGTAAGGACTATATGAGATTGAGGTCCTAGGCATATCTTAAATCTCACGGGCGAAATTTTTGTAAGGGGGGAAGTATGTAACAACCCTTGACTTTGGAGACTGAGAAATTAAATTTTGGGAAAATGAAATTTAATTAAATTGGAGAATTTTAAAATTTGGGAATTGAGGTCCAAAAATAGAGGACATTTCAAAGTATTCCGGATGATGATTTTGAGGGTGCCATCGATCTCGGAGGGGTCGAGATAGTCAAAATGACTGTCATTGGGTTTTATTTCGGCTCCGGAATATTTTTAAGTCAGTTTGACTCGAATTGGAGTAAACGAGTAATTTAAAGTGTGTATTAACATTTAAAATTGGGTTTATTGTTTTAAAGGATTAAAGAGGCTTACGGGTTAAGCCTTCTCATTTAGAGAAAGAGAGAAATAGAAAGAAAAGAGAATGGAAGAAAGAAATAAGAAGAAAGGAAGAGAGAGAGAAGAAAAAACTTGGGAACTCTGGTCCAAACGCGACATTGAGGATGATCCAACCTCTACAAAATCAAGGCAACTGTTTAATCTTGCTAAATAAGTTATTTTTGTATTTCATTTCATGATTTGTGGGGTTAAAAATGGATTTTGGGTATAAATATCAAAACCTATATTTTTGGGTTTAATCTTGAAATCAATGTTTAATTATGGGTTAAATGGTGTAGAAATGGTTGGGATCAACTTTGGGTTGATTTATTGGCTTAAAATCATGATCTGATGAAGGTTTGGGGGTTGGAATAGAAATTTTAGGGTTTAAAATTCGTGGGTTTTGATGAAGAAGAACCCATCAAAATTTTGCAGACCCGAATCGATTCGCCCCTTCAGCGAATCGATTCGGCCTAGGCAGATTGGCAGGTCTGCATTGACCGAATCGATTCTGACCCAAGCCAAATCGATTCGTCTTGAGATAGAAGCCCAAGTCTTTGGACCCGAATTGATTCTCCTTGGTGGCTGAATCGATTCACTAGGCCGAATAGATTCGGAATAGGGCCGAATCGATTCGGAAACAGGGCATTTTGAGGAATTTTCTCTATGGTGATTTAAAACCCTTTTTGGTTGGGTTTATTGATTTGGGGCCTTCTCTTATGATGTAAGAGATATGTTTTGGAGACACACTAGGGGTTTCCCACACATTGTGATTATGGGGACTTCTTGGGACAATTTGGGAAAAATATATCCATGTATGCTTCTGGAGTTGAATATAGAGATTGTGGGGAAGCCTCACTGAGGTTGAAAACCCTAATTATAAATCAAAAGTAAGTATAAATATGATGTGAAGTTAAGAACTCTTAAAGAGAAAGTTGCGAGGGCATGGCTCGTAATTATAGGTCGAGGGTAGCGCTCAATCCTTATAGTAAATAGGACTCTATTGAGATTAAGGTTTGGGGACCGAAGAGAGAGAGAGGGGTCAAGTATCCTTAGAAATGTTTAAATTAAGGAACAATCAGTAACCCAATAGGAGTAACGGTTCATAAGATCAAGTGAAGCATAGGTGATATTGGGAACGATTTGGATTGTACTATCAACTAGAATAAGTGATAGCATAAATTCTAGTCAAGATAGTTTATACATAATTGTGTGGAAATAAACATTTGGGATTCCAACACTTGAAATAAAGTTGAGGTTTTTAGACTATTAGTCATGTATATGCCAGAGGTCAACTAGTAGTAAAGATAATTATGTACTTTCGAATATAGAGGAGATGGGCGTAGTGATGGTTTCCTACACTAAACTTTGGGTGATAACCCTAATGTTGGATATATATGTATATATCCGTATGTTGTTTGGGAGACTATTCATCATAGGAAGAATGGATGAATATGCTTCAAGTGAGGGATTACATTCACATATCGAGATAAATTAAATGAGTTTGTGGTGACTGCTTGTATATTGAGGATTATGTAGACTTATAGCCGAGTGTATATGTTTATCTTATACTTACGAACGATATATATAAATATATATATATATATATATATATATATATATATATATATATATATATATATGACTCTATGGATATATTTATGTTGTGGATATACATGGTATGAATATTTAAATCGTATATGATGGTTTAATTTTTGATCATATGATGGGATCATATGGATGTATATATATTCTGCATGTGAATGATATATATACTTATGTGGTTAAGAATACCCCGCTCATCCTATCATTGGGAAGTTTTCGCGTAGAGGGTGAGCATCCTGGCTCAAGGAGCAGGGTGTGGATAGTCCCCAGGTCATAGTCGTCTAGTGTGTTATTATGTGATTTGTATTTTCGGGGTGAGGCGTGGTGGGTATGTCTCGTCTCATTGACCGGTTAGGAGCTATGGCTGCTTCCCGGGACGTCGTGTGTGTGAGTATGACTCCAATGTAGGTGATATTGAGACTGACCAGGGTCCCCAGGATATTATGTGAGTAATGCCCTAGAAGATGATAACATGATGCAAGTTTTATCGGCGATATATATAGACAGGTATATTACGTGGATGGCCATTGTACATCATACGTGGTATGTACACTTGGCTATGAGAATGGATGATTGTATATATATATATGGTTAGAATAAAATGCTTATATATATATTTGTATATCCTATAGATGAAAGCATATAGAATCGTTGTGGAGTACACATTGGATGATTATGATGTACTAGATTGATGGGGGTTGATGTATCGCATTTAAGGAATTTTTCCGTTACATCATCCCAAGGATATTATTGGAGATTTTAAGTTGTTTTCATACTGTAATCTAGAATTTTGAAGTTGTAGTAGTATAATATTGTAGGTATGGCATAATGGATCTCTTGGATCGACATTGTCAAGGAGTAGTGTAACGGGGTGGTTCCTTGTTTGGATTTCTCTTTACGAGACACCCCACGCACGAAACGTAGTGCAGTGTTGAGATTGGAGAAAAGTTTTGTCAAATGATTATGTGTGGCATGATGGATCTCTAGGATCGATGTTTTCAAGGAGTAGTGTAACGGGGTGGTTCCTTGTTTGGATTTCGCTTTGCGAAACACCCCACACACGAAACGTAGTACAATGTTGAGATTGGAGAGAAGTTTTGTCAATAATAATTTGTATGCATGTTATTTATTAATTAAATTACATGATTAAACCCAAATATAAATGGGTAACGTATTAATAATTATAATTAATTAAATTATAAACCGGAATCCATTAAGCCTATTATGGCATATTTGTTTGTAAACATAATCAAGTATGATTAGAAAATGGGTTGATTCTTTGGTTAAGATAGGAAGGCAAATCTCGTGGGAATAGGCGGGGCCTATGTTAAGTTAGGTTGTCCTTATAATGGGGATAATTTAACTAAAAATTCAGGACGCGAATAGGTGCGCGCCGTTAGATGAGAGGTGAGTTGGGGTTTCACGAAAGTGCGATTCCACATTAGTTATGAAATAAGTGCACCGATATTTATTATGCACGGTTAACACACTTGCTAAATATTTTTCACACTCAGGCTCTGACCCGTTTACTTTTCTCTCCCCCTGTATATATATATATATATATATATATATATATATATATATATATATATATATATATATATATATATATTACTTCAGGTGTCCTACCGCATGAATGCCGGATGACCTCCTATCCAGAGTCTGGGGAGCCGTGACAGGTGCGGACTGTTGCGGGACTTAGATTGTAGTCGCTTCCTACTTCTAAAAATCTAGGTAGGATTCATGTTGTATATCAGGTTTATACCCAAGGGATATTTATAGATGTGTATATTTTTTCATTTCAGTCATTGTATTGGCTGTGACCCGACAACTTATTCGGGTTTACTCCTTATGGTATATTCAGTTGTAGTTATTTATTTCATTTTATTCTAGCATTTCATTTCTCATAGTTCTTGTATGCACATCTTTCTTTTCTTTATTAGTAGTTTATAGTGTTGGTTTGTTGTCTGTTGCATATTTTATTTAATTTTAACATCTCGCTTATATGATATCGGGTAGTTAGTCCTATATTAACTAGTACTGACAGTTGGTGTTGAGACCGAGCCGTCTGGAACTCCTGATTTAATGTAGTATAGGGCTGACCACCCGTTATTATTTTAAGCGGGGTGTTACACCCTTACCCTCATCTTTGTTCTTTCTCGTATTGATCATCTACCACCACCATTGTCCACCGCGAACGTAATCTCTGAAACCTATGATGGTATATTCGATTTTCCTAAGTTTTTGGTTCAGTTCATTTAAATATATATTTTTTTTACACTGTAAGTTCCCTTCAGATTATTAAAACAAGGCATGATTTGAGGATTTAAAAGATAAAAAATGCTACACATTGGTGGACTAGAAAAATTAGGAGAGGACAATTACAATCAAAGAAAGGTACAAGAGAAAATACGCATTAACAAGAAGAGTCATAGGCAGAGCATCCGCCAGAATGGTATATCTATCTCTCTATGCTCTTTCCATATCTCTAAATTTTAGGTTTATGAATCTATTAAGTACAAATATTCTCTTGCTTTGTTACTCTTAGAACATTACTTTTTCTAAAAAAATGTGTATTCACAACCTACTCCCCCCTTTTACTTTGTTATACTAAATTATGGCACTGTTAGTAACAAGAAATCACATTATGGACTTCATCCAAAAATATAATAGATTGGATAGACATGTTGATAAGAGACCTTAAATGCTTGTATATCTTTAAAGTCTCTTATCAAGGAGCCTATTCACGTGCCAACAAAAATTATGGCCATCATTCTCTCTCCGTTTTTACTACGGGAATTTGTGGAGACTTTTCGGCTTATGTTAGCCGTTCATATCCCTCTCTCTCTTAATATCCTATTATTCATCTGAAATGAAACGATGCCTCTATCCATTCATAGACCTCTAATTGATTACATTTGCTAAAAAAAAATCCAAGTTCCAATCTCACATCCCAAACTCCTCCCGTTCCCTTCATCTTTGTTATGTCTCATATCCATCAACTACCACCACCATTGTCCACCACTAACATAATTTCTGAAACCTATGATGGTATATTGTCATTCTCTCTATATATATCTCTATTTAGCGTTTCAACTGTGGAGTTTGATTCTGACATTGGCTTATCTTCAAATTAGGGTAATGTTCATGATTTTGGTTCATATTGGATTTGTATATATGGTTCATTTTTGGGTTTTCTATCCGATTTTTTGATTTTTGTGTTTTGTATATGATTTTACGATTTTTATGTTTTATTGTTCACACATATTGAAATCACAACCATTTCCTTCTTTAATGAAGAACCCTCTGGTAATAAAGACCTTTAACTCCATGAGATTTATCTGCTATCTCTAATTCTATGCCATTTTATTCTTGGTAAGCAAGATGTCAAATTTGATCTTTTTTTTAGTTTGAATGAATCTAGGCTTCTTTAAGAATTGAAGAACAATGGGAGTTTGTTAATTCTTTTCTTACTGTATTGAAATTATTTTAGTAGTATTTTTTATTTACCGAATCCCTTTGTTCCAAAATTTATCTATCATCGTATTCTTTATGCTTTGTTTAATAATATACATGCTGATTTGGGATTGAAATAATTAAAAAAGTTACATTTAAAATCTTGATCTGAACCACCTTATTGGTGTATATATACGAACATGAATCACTATTAGTGCAAGTGATATGCTATATGTTATATGTTTCGTAAATTACATGAGTGATTTTTTTCCCTTTTTATTTATCTGGACCCTCATAAAATAAGGTTCCCAAGCCCCCCCCTCCCCCCCCCCCCCCCCCCCCCCAATCAATGGGAAAGGTAAGTAATGAATTCTTTCACCTTTTAAGGTCAAATGGGATATGTAAATTTATATTCGATTTTCCTAAGTTTTTGGTTCAGTTCTTTTAAATATATGTCTGTTTTACATTGCAAGTTCCTTTCAGATTATTAAAAGAAGGCATGATTTGAGGATTTAAAAGATTAACAAATGCTAAAATATGGTGAACTAGAAAAATAGGAGATGAAAATGACAATCAAAGAAAGGCACACGAGAAAATACGCATTAACAAGAAGATGTATGCGCAGAGCATCCGCCAGGATGGTATGTCTATTTCTCTTTGCTCATTCCATATCCTGAATTTCAGGTTTAAGGACCTATCAAGTACATAAATATTATCTTTGTTTTTTACTCTTAGAACATTGCTTTTTCTAAAAAAATATGTATTCACAACGAACTCCCCCCTTTTACTTTGTTATACTAAATTATGGCACTGTTAGTAACAAGCAATCACATTATGGACATCGTTCAAAAATATAAGAAGTTGGATAGACACGTTGATAAGACACCTTTAATGCTTGTATAGCTTTAAGTTCTCTTATCAAGGGGCCTATCCACGTGGCAACAAAAATTTTGTCTCATGTTAGTCGTTCATATCCCCCTCTCTTATACTCCTTTTCTTCATCTCAAACGAAACGATGTCTCTAGCCATTCATATCCCCCAAATTGATTCCATTTGTTCAATTTGTTTTTCAAGTCCCAATATCACATCCAAGACTCCGCCCCTTCCCCTTATCTTTGTTCTGTCTCTTATCCATCCGCTACCTCCACCATTGTCCATGATGAACGTAATCTCAGAAACCTATGAAGGTATATTGCCATTCTCTCTCTACATCTTTCTAATTAAGGTTTCGATTGTTGAGTTGTATTATGATATTGGGTTATGTTCATGTTAGGGTAATATTCATGTTTTTGGTTCATATTGGATTTGTGTATATGGTTCATTTTTGGGTTTTCTATCCAATTGTTTGATTTTTGAATTTTGTATCCGATTTTACAATTTTTATGTTTTATTTTTAACACATATAGAAATGACAACCATTTCCTTCTATAATGAAGAGCCCTCTGGTAATAAAGACCTTTAACTGCATGAGATTTATTTTTTGTCTATAATTCTATGACATTTGATTCTTGGTAAAAAAGATCTCAACTTTATTCTTTTTTTTTAGTTTGAAATAAACATGGCTTATTTAAGAGTTGAAGAACAATGGGAGTTTGGTAATTATTTTCTTACTGTATTGAAATTATTTTAGTTGTATTTTTTATTTACCGAATCCCTTTGTTCCAAAATATATCTATCATCGTATTCTTTATGCTCTGTTTAAAAATTTACATACTGATTTGGGATTGAAATAATTAAAAAAGTTAAATTTAAAATCTTGATCTGAACCACCTTATTGGTGTATATATACGAACATGAATCACTATTAGTGTAAGTTATATGTTATATGTTTGGTAAATTATATGAGTGATTTTTTTCCCCTTTTATATATCTGGACCCTCATAAAAATAAAGTTCCCATTATTTGGATTTAGGAGTATTTTGTTTTAAAATTTGGACAAGGCTTAATGATAAATCCAAGTGGTAGGTCATTGGAAAACCTCGTTCGAACGACAATATCGAACGAAAAAACAGAAAGTTAAAAATTCTATTTTTAGCCCAAAAACTTTATTTTAAAGTTTTAATGAAACTTTCTGAAATTAAACAACAGTTTAAAAATAAAGTACACCAAATACTAAATGTTCCATGATCCTATATAAATATTCAAATTGCATTCATACCTTCGGAGTAACGGAACCAATGTTGTTGACGTAGAAACAAGGCAAATTAAACTTGGCATTTGCTGAAGCTTTAATATCTTGGCCGCTACGTCTTCAACAAACACGTCATAGGCTTGAATGGATAAACTTGAACTCTATCCTATGACTCAAATGTTTTTGTCCGGAATTGAGCCAAAACTACAAAGGACTCAATTGAAAATTTGTGTCCTTACATTTGGATTTAGATGTACTTTGATTTTGAATTTGGAGAGGGGTTATTGGAAAATCCAAGCCCCCCCCCCCCCCCCCCTCCCCCCGCCCCCCATTCCCCCGCCCCCCTCTTCAATGGGAAAGGTAAATAATGAATTCTTTCACTTTTTATGGTCAAATGGGATATGTGAATTTATATTCAGTTCTTTTAAATATATGTTTGTTTCACATTGTATATTCCTTTCAGATTATTAAAAGAAGGCATGATTTGAGGATTTAAAAGAAAAACAAATGCTAAACATTGGTGAACTGGAAAAAAAATAGGAGAGGACAATGACAATCAAAGAAAGGCACAAGAGAAAATACGCATTAACAAGAAGAGTCATAGGCAAAGCATCCGCCAACATGGTATGTCTATCTCTCTATGCTCTTTCCATATCTCAAATTTTAGGTTTATGCACCTATCAAGAACATAAATATTCTATTGCTTTGTTACTGTTAGAACATTGCTTTTTTCTAAAAAAATAGTGTATTCAGAACCAAGTCCACCCTTTTACTTTGTTATACTAAATTATGGCACTGTTAGTAACAAGCAATCACATTATGGAGTTCGTCCAAAAATATAAGAAGTTGGATAGACACGTCGATAAGAGACCTTAAATTCTTGTATATCCTTAATGTCTCTTATCAAGGGTCCTATCCACGTGGAAACACAAATTATGCCATCATTCTCTCTCCGTTTTGACTGCGGGAACTTGTGGAGACTTTTCGTCTCATGTTAGCCATTCATATCCACCTTTCTCTTATAGTCCTTTTCTTCATCTCAAACGAAACGACGCCTCTAGCCGTTCATATACCGCTAACTGATTACATTTGCTCAATTATTTTTACAAGTCCCAATCTCACATCCCAAATTCCTCCCACTCCCCTCATCTTTTTTTTGTCTCGTATCCATCAGCTACCACCACCATTGTCCACCGTGAATGTAATGTCTGAAACCTATGATGGTATATTGTCATTCTCTCTATACATATCTCTAATTAGGGTTTCAAGTGTTGAGTTTGATTATGATATTGGGTTATGTCCATATTAGCCAAATATTCATGTTTTTGGTTCATATTAAATTTGTATATATGGTGCTTTTTTGGGTTTTCTATCCGATTGTTCGATTTTTGGGTTTTGTATAGACGTTCAAGTCCATGAGATTTATCTTTTCTCCCTAATTCTATGCCATTTGATTCTTAGTAAGCAAGATCTTAACTTTTAATATTTTTTTTTTTAGTTTGAAAGAAACTAGGCTTCTTTAAGAGTTGAAGAACAATCGTAGTTTGGTAATTCTTTTCTTACTGTTTTGAAATTATTTTACTTGTACTTTTTTTTTACCGAATCCCTTTGTTCCAAAATTGATCTATCCTCGTATTCTTTATGTGCTGTTTAAAAATATACGTACTGATTTGGGATTGAAAAAATTAAAAAGTTTACATTTAAAATCTTGATCTGAACCACTTATTGGTGTATATATACGAACATGAATCACTATTAGTGTAAGTGATATGTTATATGTTTGGTAAATTACATGAGTGAGTTTTTTCCCTTTTTATTCATCTCGACCCTCATAATAATATGGTTCCCATTATTTGGATTTAGGTCTATTTTGATTTGGAATTTTGACAGGGGTTATTAACAAATCAAATCCCCCCCCCCCCAATCAATGGGAAAGGTTAATAATGAATTCTTTCACTTTTAAAACACAAAAGAGATAGGTAAATTTATATTGGATTTTCCTAAGTTTTTGGTTCAGTTCTTTTAAATATATGTTTCTTTTACATTGTAAGTTCCTTCTGATTATTAAAAGAAGGCATGATTTGAGGATTTAAAAGATAAAAAAATGCTAAACTATGGTGAACTACAAAAAATAGGAGAGTACAGTGACAATCAAAGAAAGGCACAAGAGAAAATATGCATTAATAGGAAGAGTCATAGGCAGAGCATCCGCGAGCATTGTATGTCTATCTCTCTGTGCTCTTTCAATATCTCGAATTCCAAGTTTATGTACCTATCAAGTTCATAAATATTCTCTAGCTTTGTTACTGTTTGAACATTTCTTTTTCTAAAAAAAAGTGTATTCACAACTAAGTCCTCCCTTTTACTTTGTTATACTAAATTATTCCACTGTTAGTAACAGGCAATCACCATCAAAAAGTATAAGAATTTGGATAGACGCGTTGATAAGAGACCTTAAATTCTTGTATAGCTTTAAGGTCTCTTATCATGGGGCCAATCAACGTGCCAACGAAAATTATTCCCATCATTCTATCTCCGGTTTTACAGCAAGAAGTTGTCGAGACTTTTCGTCTCATGCTAGCCGTTCATATCCCGCTCTCTCTCTCTCTTATACTCCTTTTCTTCATCTCAAACGAAATGATGTCTCTAGCCGTTCATATCCCCCAAATTGATTACATTTCCTCAAAAAAAAAAAAAAATCAAGTCCCAAACTCCCCCCTTCCACTCATCTTTGTTCTATCTCGTATCCATCAGCTACCACCACCATTGTCCACCGCAAATGTAATCTCTGAAACCTATGATGGTATATTGTCATTCTCTCTCTACACTTCTCTAATTATGGTTTCGATTATTGAGTTTTATTATGATATTGGGTTATGTTCAAATTAGGGTAATATTCATGTTTTTGGTTTAAATTAAATTTGCATATATGGTTCATTTATGGGTTTTCTATCTGATTGTTTAATTTTTGGATTTTGTATCTGATTTTATGATTTTTATGTTTTCTTGTTCACACATATAGAAATCACAACCATTTCATTCTTTAACGAAGAACCCTCTGGTAATAAAGACCTTTAACTCCATGAGATTTATCTACTGTCTCTAATGCTATGCCATTTAATTCTTGGAAAGCAAGATATCAACTTTAATCTTTTTTTTTAGTTTGAAAGAAACTAGGTTTCTTTAAGAGTTGAAGAACAATGGGAGTTTGGTAATTATTTTCTTACTGTATTGAAATTATTTTAGTTGCATTTTTTTCTACCGAATCCCTTTGTTCCAAAATTTATCTATCATCGTATTCTTTATGCTCTGTTTAGAAATGTACATACTGATTTCGGATTAAAATAATTAAAAAGGTTACATTTAAAATCTTGATCTGAACCACCTTATTGATGTATATATACGAACATGAATCACTATTAGTGTAAGTGATGTGTTATATTTTTGCTAAATTACATGAGTGAGTTTTTTCCGTTTTTATTTATCTGGACCCTCATAAAAATAAGTTTCCCGTTATTTGGATTTTGGTGTAATTTTTTTTGAATTTCAACCGGGTTTATTGACAAATCTGAGCCACCCCCCCCCCCCCCCCCCCCCCCCCCCCCCAATCAATAAGAAAGATAAATAATGAATTCTTTCACTTTTTGAGGTCAAATGGGATATGTAAATTTATATTCGATTTTCCTATGTTTTTGCTTCAGTTCTTTTAAACATATTTTTGTTTTACATTGTAAGTTCCTTTCAGATTATTCAAAGAAGGAAAAATTTGAGGATTTAAAAGATAAACAAATGTTAAACTATGGTGAACTATAATAAATTGGAGAGGACAACGACAATAGAAGAAAGGCACAAGAGAAAATATGCACTAACAACATGAGTCATAGGCAGAGCATCTGCCAGCATGGTATGTCTATCTCTCTATGCTCTTTCCATATCTCGAATTTTAGGTTTAAGCATCTATCAAGTACATAAATATTCTCTTTCTTTGTTACTGTTTGTTCATTGCTTTTTCTAAAAAAAAGTTGTATTCACATCTAAGTCCCCCTTTTAATTTGTTATACTAAATTATGGCACTGTTAGTAATAAGCAATCACATTATGGACTTTGTCCAAAAAAATAAGTAGTTGGATAGACACGTTGATAAGAGACTTAAATGCTTGTATAGCTTTAATGTCTCTTATCAAGGGGCTTATCCACATGGCAACAGAAATTATGCCCATCATTCGCTCTCCGTTTTTACTGCGGGAAGTTGTGCAGCCTTTTCGTCTCACGTTAGCCGTTCATATCCCTCTCTCCCTTATACTCCTTTTCTTCATCTAAAACAAAATGACATCTCTAGTCCTTTATATCCCCCTAATTTATTACATTTGTTCAATTTTTTTTTCAAGTCCCAATCTCACATCCCAAACTCCTCCCCTTCCCCTCATCTTTGTTATGTCTCGTATCCATCGGCTTCCACCACCATTGTCCACCGCGAACGTAATCTCTGAAACGTATGATGGTATGTTATCATTCTCTCTCTGTATCTCTCTAATTAGGGTTTCTATTGTTGAGTTTGATTATGATATTGGGTTATGTTCATATTAGTGTAATATTCATGTTTTTGGTTCATATTGGATTTGTATATATGGTTCATTTTGGGTTTTCTATCCGATTGTTTGATTTTTGGGTTTTGTATCTTATTTTACGATTTTTATGTTGTATTGCTCACAGATATAGAAATCACAACCATTTCCTTCTTTAATGAAGAACCCTATGGTAATAAAGACCTTTAACTCCATGAGATTTATCTTTTGTCTCTAATTCTATACCATTTGATTCTTGGTAAGCAAGATGTCAACTTTGATCTTTTTTTTTAGTTTGAAAGAAACTAGGCTTCTTTAAGAGTTGAAGAACAATGGGAGTTTGTTAATTCTTTTCTTACTATATTGAAATTATTTTAGTTGTATTTTTTATTTACGGAATCCCTTTGTTCCAAAATTTATCGATCATCGTATTCTTTAGGCCCTGTTTAAAAATATAAATACTGATTTGGGATTAATATGATTAAAAAATTTACATTTCAAATCTTGATCTGAACCTAGTGTATATATACGAACATGAATCACTATTAGTGTAAGTGATATGTTTAGTAAATTACATGAGTGATTTTTTTCCATTTTTATTTATCTTGACCCTCATAAAAATAAGGTTCCCGTTATTTGGATTTTGATGTATTTTCTTTTGGAATTTGGACAGGGGTTATTGAAAAATCCACCCACGCCCCTCAATCAACTGGAAAGGTAAATAGTGAATTCTTTCACGTTTAAAAGTCAAATGGGATATGTAAATTTATGTTCGATTTTCCTAAGGTTTTTGTTCCGTTCTTGTAAATATATGTTTGTTTTACATTGTAAGTTCCTTCAGTTTTTTAAAATAAGGCATGATTTGAGGATTAAAAAGATAAACAAATTCTAAAATATGGTGATCTAGAAAAAATAGGAGAGGACAATGACAATTAAAGAAAGGCACGAGAGAAAATACGCATTAACAAGAAGAGTCACAGGTAGACCATCCGCCAGATTTGTTGCTGTTAGAACATTGCTTTTTCTAAAAAAAATATTCATTCACAACCAACTCCCCACCTTTTACATTGTTATACAAAATTATGGCGTTGTTAGTAACAAGCAATCACATTATGGACGTCATCCAAAAATATAAGAAGTTGGATAGACACGTTGATAAGAAACCTTAAATGCTTGTATACCTTTGAGGTCTCTTATCAAGGGGCCTATCCACGTGGCAACAAAAATTATGCCCATCATTCTCTCTCCATTTTTACAACGGAATGTGGCGGAGACTTTTCATCTCATTTTAGCCGTTCATATCCCTCTCTCTCTTCTACTCCTTTTCTTCATCTGAAACGAAATAATGTCTCTAGCAGTTCATATTTTCCTAGATGATTACATTTGCTCAATTTTTTTTCAAGTCCCAAACTCCTCCCCTTTCCCTCATCTTTGTTATGTCTCGTATCCATCAGCTACCACCACCATTGTGAACCGCGAACGTAATCTCTGAAACCTATGATGGTATATTGTTATTCTCTCTTTACATCTCTCTAATTCGGGTTTCGATTGTTGAGTGTTATTATGATATTGGGTTATGATCATATTAGGGTAATATTCATGTTTTTGCCTCATATTGCATTTGTATATATGGTTCATTTGTGGGTTTTCTATCCGATTGTTTGATTTTGGGGTTTTGTATCTGATTTTACAATTTTAATGTTTTTTTTCCACACGCATAGAAATCACAACCATTTACTTCTTTAATGAAGAACACTTTGGTAATAAAGACCTTTAACTCCATGAGATTTATCTTCTGTCTCTAATTATATGCCATTTGATTCTTGGAAAGCAAGATCTCAACTTTGATCTTTTTTTTTAGTTTAAAAAAAACTAGGATTCTTTACCTGTTAAAGAACAATGGGTGTTGGGTAACTCTTTTCTTACTGTATTGAAATAATTTTAGTTGTATTTTATATTTACCGAATCCCTTTGTTCCAAAATTTATCTATCATCGTATTCTTTGTGCTCTGTTTAAAAATATACATACTGATTGGGGATTCAAATAGATAAAAGTTACAGTTAAAATATTGATCTGAACCACCTTTTTGGTGTATATATACGAACATAAATCACTATTAGTGTAAGTGATATTTTATATGTTTCGTTAATTGCATGAGTGATTTTTTTCCCTCTTTATTTATTTGGACCCTCATAAAAATAAGGTCCCCATTTTTGGATTTAGGTGTATTTTGTTTTAGAATTTGGACAGGGGTTATTGCCAAATCCAAGCCCCCCCCCCCTCCAACATCAATGGGAAAGGTAAATAATGCATTCTTTCACTTTTTAAGGTCAAATAGGATATGTAAAATTATATTCGATTTTCCTAAGTTTTTAGTTCAGTTCTTTTAAATATATGCTTGCTTTAGATTATAAGTTCCTTCAGATTATTAAAAGAAGGCATGATATGAGGATTTAAAAGATTAACAAATGCTAAACTATGGTGAACTAGAAAAAATAGGAGATAACAATGACAATCAAAGGCACAGGAGAAAATACGCATTAACAAGAAGAGTCATAGGCAGAGCATCCGCCAGCATGGTATGTATATCTCTCTATGCCCTTTCCATATCTCGAATTTTAGGTTTATGTACCTCTCACGTACATAAATATTCTCCTGCTTTTTTATTGTTAGAACATTGCGTTTTCAAAAAAAAAGGTGTATTCACAACCAACTCCGCCCTTTTACTTTGTTATACTAAATTATGGCATAGTTAATAACAATCAATCACATTATGGACTTCATAAAAAAATATAAGAAGTTGGGTAGACACGTTGATATGAGACCTTAAATTCTTGTATAGCTTTAAGGTCTCTTATCAAGGGGCCTATCCACGTGGCAACAAAAATTATGCCTATCATTCTCTCTTCGTTTTTACTGCGGGAAGTTGTGGAAACTTTTCGTCTCGTGTTAGTCATTCATAGCCCTCTCTCTCTTATACTCCATTTCATCATCTAAAATGAAACGACGTCTCTAGCCGTTCATATCCCCCTAATTGAATACAGTTGCTCAAATTTTTTTTCAAGTTCCAATCTCACATCCCAAACTCCTCCCCTTCCCCTCATCTTTGTTATGTCTCGTATCCATCAGCTACCTCCACCATTATCCACCGCGAACGTAATCTCTGAAACCTATGATGGTATATTGTCATTCTCCCTCTACATCTCTTTAATTACGGTTTCGATTGTTGAGTTTTATTTCGATATTGGGTTATATTCATATTAGGCAAATATTCATGTTTTTGGTTCATATTAAATTTGTATATATGGTTCATTTTTGGGTTTTTATCCGATTGTTCGATTTTTTGGTTTTGTATAAGATTTTACGATTTTTATGTTTTATTGTTCACACATATAGATATCACAGCCATTTCCTTCTTTAATGAATAACCCTCTTGTAATAAAGACCTTTAACTCCATGACATTTATCTGCGGTCTCTAATTCTATGGCATTTGATTCTTGGTAAGAAAGATCTCAACTTTAATTTTTTTTTTAGTTTGAAAGAAACTAGGCTTCTTTAAGAGTTAAAGAACAATGGGAGTTTGGTAATTCTTTTCTTATAGTATTGAAATTATTTTAGTTGTATTTTTTATTACTGAATCCCTTTGTTCCAAAATTTATCTATCATCGTATTCTTTATGCTCTGTTTAAAAATATACATACATATTTGGGATTGAAATAATTAAAAAAGTTACATTTCAAATCATGATCTGAACCACCTTATTAGTGTATATCTACGAACATGAATCACTATTAGTGTAAGTGATGTGTTATATGTTTGGAAAATTACATGAGTGATTTTTTTCCCTTTTTATTTATCTAGACACTCATAAAAATAAGGTTCCCATTATTTGGATTTAGGTGAATTTTTTTTTGGAATGTGGACAGGGTTTGTTGACAAATCCAACCCCCCCCCCCCCCCCCCCCCCAAAAAAATTAAAGGGAAAGGTATATAATGAACTCTTCCACTTTTTAAAGTCAAATGGGATATATAAATTAATATTCGATTTTCCCAAGTTTTTGGTTCAGTTCTTTTAAATATATGTTTGGTTTACATTGTAAATTCCGTTCAGATTATTAAAAGAAGGCATGGTTTAAGGATTTAAAAGATAAACAAATGCTAAATTATGGTGAACTAGAAAAAAAAAGGCGAGGACAATGACAATCAAACAAAGGCACGAGAGAAAATACGCATTAACAAGAAGAGTTATAGGCAGAGCATCCACCAGCATGGTATGTCTATCTATCTATGCTCTTTCCATGTCTCGAATTTTAGGTTTATGCATCTATCAAGTAAAAAAATATTATCTTTCTTTTTTACTATTATAACATTGCTTTTTCTAAAAAAAAAGTGTATTCACAACCAACTCTCCCCCTTTTACTTTATTATTCTAAATTATGGCATTGTTAGTAACAAGCAATCACATTATGGACTCCGTCCAAAAATATAAGAAGTTGGATAGACACATTGATAAGAGACCTTAAATGCATGTATAGCTTTAAGGTCTCTTATCAAGGGGCCTATCCACGTGGCAACAAAAATTATTCCCATCATTCTCTCTCCGTTTTTACTGCGGGAAGTTGTGGAAACTCTTCGTCTCATGTTAGCCGTTTATATCCCCCTCTCTCTTATACTCCTTTTCTTCATCTAAAACGAAACGAGGTCTCTAGCCGTTCATATCCCCCTAATTGATTCCATTTGTTCAAAAAAAAATTTCAAGTCCCAATCTCACATCCAAAACTCCTCCCCTTCCCCTCATCTTTGTTATGTCTCTTATCCATCGGCTACCACAGCCATTGTCCACCGCGAACGTAATTTCTGATAACGATGATAGTATATTGTCATTCTCTCTCTACATATCTATATTTAGCGTTTCGATTGTTGAGCTTGATTATGATATTGGGTTATGTTCATATTAGGGTAATATTCATGTTTTGGTTCATATTGGATTTGCATATATGGTTCATTTTTGGGTTTTCTATCCGATTGTTTGATTTTTGGGTTTCCTATCTGATTTTATGATTTTTATGTTTTGTTGTTCACACATATAGAAATCACAACCATTTTCTTCTTTAATGATGAACCCTCTGGTAATAAAGACCTTTAACTCCATGAGATTTATCTTCTGTCTTTAATTTCGTGCCATTTGATTCTTGGTAAGCAAGTTCTCAACTTTAATACTTTTTTTTAGTTTGAAAGAAACTAGGCTTCTTTAAGAGTTGAAGAACAATGGGAGTTTGGTAATTCTTTTCTTACTGTATTGAAATTATTTTAATTGTATTTTTTATTTACCGAATCCCTTTGTTCCAAAATTTATCTATCGCCGTATACTTTATGCTCTGTTTAAAAATATACACGCTGGTTTTGGATTTAAATAATTGAAAAAGTTACATTTCAAATCTTGATATGAACCACCTTATTTGTGTATATATACGACCACGAATCACTATTAGTGTAAGTGATATGTTATATGTTTGGTAAATTACATGAGTGATTTTTTTCCCTTTTTATTTATCTGGACCCTCATAAAAATAAGGTTCCCATTATTTGGTTTTAGGTGTATTTTGTTTTGGAATTTGGACAGGGTTTATTGAGAAATCCAAGCACCCCCCCCCCCCCCCCCCCCCACCCACACACACAAACACATCAATGGGAAAGGTAAATAATGAATTCTTTCACTTTTTAAGGTCAAATGGGATATGTAAACTTATATTCAATTTTCCTAAGTTTTTGGTTCAGTTCTTTGAAATATATGTTTGTTTTACATTGTATGTTCCTTTGAGATTATTAAAAGAAGGCACGATTTGAGGATTTAAAAGATAAAAAAATGCTAAACTATGGTGAACTAGGAAACGTAGGAGAGGACAATGACAATCAAAGAAAGGCACAAGAGAAAATACGCATTAACAAGAAGATTCTTAGGCAGGGCATCCGCCAGCATGGTATATCTATCACTCTATGCTCTTTCCATATCTCGAATTTTAGTTTTATGCATCTATCATGTACATAAATATTTTCTTGCTTTGTTACAGTTAGAACAATGGTTTTTCTAAAAATAAGGTGTATTCACAACCAACTCCCCCATTTTACTTTCTTTTACTAAATTATGGCACTTTTAGTAACAAGAATTCACATTATGGACATCATCCAAAAATATAAGAAGTTGGATAGACATGTTGATATGAGACCTTAAATGCTAGTATAGCTTTAAGTTCTCTTATTAAGGGGCCTATCCACGTCGCAAAAAAATTATGCCCATCATTCTCTCTCCGTTTTTACTGCAGGAAATTGTGGAGACTTTTCGTCTCATGTTAGACGTTCATATCCCCGTGTCTCTTGTACTACTTTTCTTCAGCTCAAATGAAATGATGTCTCTAGCCGTTCATAACCCCCTAATTCATTACATTTGCTAATTTTTTTTTCAAGTCCCAATCTCACATCCCAAACTCCTCCCCTTCCACTCATCTTTGTTATGTCTCATATCCAACAGTTACCACCACAATTGTCCACCGTCAACGTAATCTCTGAAACCTATGATGATATATTGTCATTCTCTCTCTACCTCGATTCCTGAGTTTGATTACTATATTGGGTTATGTTCATATTAGGGTAATATTCATGTTTTTGGTTCATATTTGATTTCTATATATATGGTCCATTTTTGGGTATGGTATCTGATTTTACGGTTTTAATTTTTTATTTTTCACACATACAGAAATCACAACCATTTCCTTCTTTAATGAAGAACCCTCTGGTAATAAAGACCTTTAACTCCGTGAGATTTATCTTCTGTCTCTAATTCTATGCCATTTCATTCTTGGTAAGAAAGATCTCAACTTGAATCTTTTTTTTAGTTTGAAAGAAACTAGGCTTCTTTAAGAGTTGAAGAACAATGGGAGTTTTGTAATTCTTTTCTTACTGCATTGAAATTATTTTAATTGTATTTTTTATTTACCGAATCCCTTTGTTCCAAAATTTATCTATCGCCGTATACTTTATGCTCTATTTAAAAATATACATGCTGATTTTGGATTTAAATAATTGAAAAAGTTACATTTCAAATCATGATATGAACCACCTTATTTGTGTATATATACGACCACGAATCACTATTAGTGTAAGTGATATGTTATATGTTTGGTAAATTAGATGAGTGATTTTTTTCCCTTTTTATTTATCTGGACCCTCATAAAAATAAGGTTCCCATTATTTGGATTTAGGTGTATCTTGTTTTGGAATTTGGACAGGGTCTATTGACAAATCCAAGCCCCCCCCCCCCCCCCCCCCCCCAATCAATGGGAAAGGTAAATAATGAATTCTTTCACTTTTTAATGTCAAATGGGATATGTAAATTTATATTCGATTTTCTTAAGTTTTTGGTTCAGATCTTTTAAATATATGTCTGTTTTACATGTTAAGTTTCTTTCAGATTATTAAAAGAAGGCATGATTTGTGGATTTAAAGGATAAAAAAATGCTAAACTATGGTGAACTAGAAAAAATAGGAGAGGACAATGACAATCAAAGAAAGGCACAAGAGAAAATACGCATTAACAGAAAGATTCATAGGCAGGGCATCCGCCAACATGGTATGCCTATCTCTCTATGCTCTTTCCATATCTCGAGTTTTAGTTTTATGAATCTATCAAGTACATAAATATTCTCTTGCTTTATTACTGTTAGAACATTGCTTTTTCTAAAAATATGGTGTATTCACAACCAATTCCCACATTTTGCTTTGTTATACTAAATTGTGGCACTGTTAGTAACAAGCAATCACATTATGGACATCATCCAAAACTATAAAAAGTTGGATTGACACATTGATATGAGACCTTAAAGGCCTGTATAGCTTTAAGTTCTCTTATTAAGGGGCCTATCCACGTGGCAACAAAAATTATGCCCATCATTCTCTCTCCGTTTTTACTGCCGAAAATTGTGGAGACTTTTCGTCTAATGTTAGTCGTTCATATCCCCGTCTCTCTTACACAACTTTTCTTCATCTCAAATGAAACGATGTCTCTAGCCGTTCGTACCCCCCTAATTCATTCATTTGCTAATTTTTTTTTTCAGGTCACAATCTCACATCCCAAACTCCTCCCCTTTCGCTCATCTTTCTTCTGTCTCGTATCCAACAGCTACCACCACAATTGTCCACCGCGAACGTAATCTCTGAAACCTATGATGATATATTGTCATTCTCTCTCTACCTAGATTCCTGAGTTTCATTACGATATTGGGTTATGTTCATATTAGGGTAATATTCATGTTTTTGGTTCATATTGGATTTCTATATATATGGTTCATTCTTGGGTTTGGTATCTAATTTTACGGTTTTTATTTTTTATTTTTCACACATACAAAAATCACAATCATTTCCTTCTTTAATGAAGAACCCTCTGGTAATAAAGACCTTTAACTCCATGAGATTTATCTTCTGTCTCTAATTCTATGCCATTTGATTCTTGGTAAGCAAGATCTCAACTTTAATCTTTTTTTTTTAGTTTGAAAGAAACTAGGCTTCTTTAAGAGTTTAAGAACAATGGGAGTTTGGTAATTCATTGCTTAGTGTATTGAAATTTTTTTTTTAATTCTATTTTTTATTTACCGAATCCCTTTGTTCCAAAATTTATCTATCGCCGTATACTTTATGCTCTGTTAAAAAATATACATGCTGATTTTGGATTTAAATAATTGAAAAAGTTACATTTCAAATCTTGATCTGAAACACCTTATTTGTGTATATATACGACCATGAATCACTATTAGTGTAAGTGATATGTTATATGTTTGGTAAATTACATGAGTGATTTTTTTCCTTTTTTATTTATCTGGACCCTCATAAAAATAAGGTTCCCATTAGTTGGGTTTAGGTGTATCTTGTTTTGGAATTTGGACAGGGGCTATTGACAAATCCAAGCCCCCCCCCCCCCCCCCCCCCCCCCCCCCCTCCCCCCAATCAATGGGAAAGGTAAATAATGAATTCTTTCTCTTTTTAAGGTCAAATGGGATATGTAAATTTATATTCGATTTTCCTAAGTTTTTGGTTATGTTCTTTTAAATATATGTATGTTTTACATTGTAAGTTCCTTTCAGATTATTAAAAGAAGGCATGATTTGAGTATTTTAAAGATAAAAAAATGCTAAACTATTGTGAACTAGAAAAAATAGGAGAGGACAATTACAATCAAAGAAAGGCATAAGTGAAAATACGTATTAACAAGAAGAGTCATAGGCAGAGCATCTGCCAGGATGGTATGTCTGTCTCTCTATGGTCTTTCCATATCTCGAATTTTAGGTTTATTCATCTATCAAGTACATAAATATTCTCTTGCTTTGTTACTGTTAGAACATTGTTTTTTTTCTAAAAATAAGGTGTATTCACAACCAACTCCTCCCTTTTACTTTGTTATACTAAATTATGGCACTGTTAGTAACAAGAAATCACATTATGGACTTCATCAAAAATTATAAGAAGTTGGATAGAGAAGTTGATAAGATTCCTTAAATGCTTATAAAGAATTTTATAGTATTATAGAGATTTGTATATTTTCTTTCTTTTATATTGTTTAATATACTATTTTTGATGTCTTTTGACTCTAACTAAATTTATTAATGTAGCATATCTAATGATTACCTAATATAATTTACAAAGCCAACATATTTTTATGTTCATGACCATGAGTGATTAAATCCTTTAATAAGTTCCCACATAGATTGCCCTAACTATTTTTATAATCTACTATTTTAATTCTAATTTTGCCCTTTTATTTTTATACTGTACTCTGTTTAGCTGCTATAAAAAGTGACAAACACAAACTGACACGATATATAATGTTGAACATTAAAGGAAATAATGGTAATTAAATACATATGTAATATATGCATTCAACTTCATTGAACTACAGTCTATAACTTCATGTCTCTAATTATTTCTTCACATTGTGTACTTAATCAACTTCTGCATTGTTTTTCATTGATAGTGCTAAATGAATTTTGATGCAATAATAAATTGTTTAGATACACTATTTTCTAATGTTTAAAATTGTGAAAATTTAGACAACTTTTAAAAATAATACGTACTCTTGCTCATTGTGTTTGTATTAATTTTTTGTACTCTTTCGCAGAGATTAAAGTATATATGGAAAACCAACAAGCATATTTTTTTTATTTAGCTATATATGCCTGTGTTTTTATGATGACCCAAGATGAAGAAATAAGAAGCTTAATGTCTATTTTTTTAAAGAGATATAGAAAGATAAGGATACAAATGGGCTAAATATGAACATTTTTTCTTTGCTTCCCCCGATTGTTTTTTCCATTTTATTTCAACTGCTAAGAAACAATGAACATTTTCTTTGTTTCCTCTAATCTTTTTTCTCCTATTAATTTCATCTGTTATGAAATGAGGACATGACTAAGTATCTTGCAAATATTTTGATAATCAGTCACTAAAAGATTGACTAAGTTGCGTGTATCTTTCTCCTCGAGCTTGGAATAAAATTGTTGCCTCTTTCATCCCCGCCACCTACTCCACTAAGTGGTTCAGGCTAGACAACAACGTCACTTCATTCAGCTGTGAAAATGGCTTTCTCAATGAGGAGATCTTCATCAATTTCTGAAAGGTATTGTAGGATCCATGACCAATGTGTGACATAAGCATCTATTGTTTAAACTAAATTATGTAGGCCTATTGATCGAATCCTTATCAGTATTAAATCAGCGTGATATTTACGCACATAGGATATACAATAAGTATATCAAATTCAACTGCTGGTTGATTGAATTATGCATTGGTTAAAAACGTTATTGGGGATTTTATTCTTTTACACCATTATATGTGGAACCATTCCCATATAAGAAAGTTTGGGCAGGTCTCTGGTATGAATTTATGAGTCCTTGTGATGCAAACAATCCATTTGTATGATAAACCTGGGTGAAAGTTGTTGGAAATTATGTAGAAAATGTAGAAATAGAACTCTTTATTGTATCACAACAATGTCAATTTTAATACAACAATGTAACTTTATGAATCTTCAAGGCGTGATAACACTTTCCTAAATACAGTATTTTCCCCACACGAATAACTTCGGTATACAAACGAGAATCCGCAAATCCGTAATCAAGATACAATGAAGCAACTTGCACTGCATGCAACTTGTAAATTTGAAGACAGCCCTTGGATGCAACAGCGAAGAACAGTCAATCAAGTTCTTATTCTAATTATGTGCACAAAACAGAATACGAGAATTTGTATCTCCTGAAAATTATAAGAGAGTAATAGCAGGGTTTGGAAATCTGAAACTGGTTTTTTGTTATCAATCTAATTTCGTTTTAGGTAGCCTTTATTTATAGATAATAAAAGGCTTTGTCTTCAAGAGTCATGACTGTTGGATTAGCGCCTCTACAGCCCACTGCTCTGCACCAGCACGCGCGCGCGTGCGCGCGTGTGCGTACGGTGCTTCGCACCGTATTGAGGTCTATTGAATAGCCTCTTAAATGCTAGATGAATTAACTCTTCATCTTCCATTTGTACTTATTAAGTGCACAATTTCTTAATATTTTTCCAATGTGGGACTTAAAGGTTGCCCACTCCTTTTATAGCTTAGTGGTGACACTTAGCTTTGTACATTTTCCAATGTGGGACACTATCCCCTTTTATATTTGGGTTAGCTTCCCACCTCTTCCACACACTTCCAATGTGGGACACGATTTTTATGCTTTTACACCCAAAACTCTTACTCACTTATTTTTTAAAATCTCCAACATTCCTCCACCAATTTCAAAATAAGTTTTGTAAATCTTTGATTGTCTGTAAGACTGTGTATAAGCATTGGTGTCTCACGACTTGAACCAATACCCTCTGAAGGTTCGTCAAGGCTAACCATGAAAGTATAGTAGACTTGTCTTTGAACTATCAATCCATATTGATCAGCCGAATTTGTCTTCACACACAAATCTATTAGTCACTTATTATCCATATAAGCCGACACATATATTAGGCCTTGTGTCTGTAGCTTGATTTCATGAGTGCTTTAGAGTCAAGCCCATTTCTCATAGGAAGCGGCACCACTTCCACACTCATATAGGTAGATTATCATAGGTGTCCATGTAACTTAAAACACCATAAATCTATTAAGGTTAAACTCATCCTCTTTCATTATTCATTACATGTTCCAAGCACTTATCCTTGGGATGTTAAATTTTATAGTGCTTACAATCACGTCGTATGATGTACTTTAATCATTGAACTTGAGACTTGAATATCTCAAGTTTGAAGTATTAGTTTCCATGAAGAGTGATTATTATTAATGGACTATAGTCCCATCCGTATTGATGTCTTAGACACCAATCCTCTTGTAAGACCTTTTGTAAAAGGATCAGTTAAATGTTGACTTGATTTTACATAATCCACTGTGATTACACTATCTGTAATCATTTGTCTGACATAACTATGTCTCAGGCCAATATGTGTAGATTTTCCATTATACAATTTACTATAATCTCTGGAAAGTGTAGACTCACTATCACAATGTATAGATATTGGAGGCATTGGTTTTGGGCAAACAGGAATTTCAATTAATAAATTCCTTAACCATTCTGCCTCTTTACTAGTTGCAGCTAATGCTACAAACTCAGCTGCCATAGTAGAGTCAGCTATACAAGTTTGTTTCTTTGATCCCCAAGAAACAGCTCCTCCACCAAGAGTGAAAATCTATCCACTTGTTTAGGAATGATCCTCCTGCTCAGTTATCCAACTGGCATCTGAAAACCCTTATAATACTGAAGGATATCCACTATAGTATATACCATAGTCCATAGTTCCTTTCAAATATTTTAATATTCTATTGACGGCATGCCAATGCAATAAACTTGGATTACTAGTATATCTACCTAATTTACCAACAACATAAGCAACATCAGGCCGAGACATGTCATAGCATACATTAAAAAACCAATTACTCGTGCATATTCCAATTGTGAGATAACTCTACCATTATTAGGGATAATCTTTAGTTTTGGTTCAAAAGGTGTACTAACAGGTGTGCAATCAAACTAATTAAATTTATTTAAAATTTTCTCAACATAATGAGATTGAGTGAGAATTATATTTTTATCTTTCCTTATTATTCTCATTCCTAATATAACATCAGCTACACCCATATCTTTCATATCAAATTTAGAAGACATAAAACTCTTTGTATTATTAATGCTTTCTAAATCAGTACCCACAATTAACATGTCATACACATATAAACAAATGATCACACCTTTACCATTAAAAAATTTACTATAAACACACTTATCAGATTCATGAATTTTAAAACCATAAGAAATAATGACTTCATAAAATTTTTCATGCCATTGTTTAGGTGCTTGTTTTAGGCCATATAAGGACTTAATAAGTTTACATACTTTATTTTCTTGTCCAGGCATAACAAACCCTTCAGGTTGTTCTATGTAAATTTCTTCTTCTAAGTCACCATTTAAAAAGGCAGTTTTCACATCCATTTGATGAATATCAAAATTATATATAGATTCTAATGCAATTAAAATTCTAATAGTGGCGGTTCTAGCAACAAGTGCATAGGTATCAAAATAATCAATTCCTTCTTTTTGTGTAAAACCTTTAGTAACCAATCTAGCCTTGAATTTATCAATTGTTCCATCTATTTTCATTTTCTTTTTAAAAATCCATCTACACTTAATCGGTTTAGATCCTGGAGGTAAGTCTACTAACTTCCAAGTTTTATTTCCCAAGATTGAATCCATTTCATCATTTATAACTTCTTTCCAAAATGATGAATCTATAGACTTAATTGCCTCACTATAAGTTTGTGGGTCTATTTCAATGCTAAGAGTCAAAGCGTATTGATTACAAGATGTGTCTCTAGTTCCTTCAATAAGATGGACTACAAAGTCGGGACCAAAGCTTTTTTCTTTCCTAGGTCTTTTACTTTTTCTAATCTCTTCTTGTTCTACTGGTGGAGTTTCAGGTAACTGTGAAGGAGTGCTTACTTCTTTTTCATTATTAATTCTAGGAATAGAAGTAAACCTTTGTTCATAAAAATTGCATCTCTCGATTCAATTATTATATTTACCTCAACAGAATCATTAGGTTCACTAACCAAAAATCTATAGGCTTTACTATGTTGTGCATAACCTATGAAAATACACTCAACACCTTTGCTTCCTAATTTCTTTCTCTTAGTTTCAGGTAGTCTTACAATAGCTCTACAACCCCAAACTTTAAGATAACCTAAATTACGTTTTCTGTACTTCCATAATTCGTAAGGAGTTTTCTTATTATCTTTAACATGTATCCTATTCAAAATATGACATGCAGTTAAAAGTGCTTCTCCCCAAAACCCTTTACTTAAACCAGAATAAGAAAGCATAGCATTAACCATTTCAGTTAGTGTCCTATTTTTTCTTTCTGCTACTCCATTTTGTTGTGGTGTATAAGGTGCAGTAACTTCATGTATAATTCCCATATCTTCACAAAATTGAGGAAAGTGATATTCACCACCTCTATTAGATCTAAGACATTTTATTTTAGAATCACATTGATTTTCAACTTCATTTTTATATGTCTTAAATCTATTAAGCACATCATCCTTAGAGTTTAAAAGATATACGTAACAATATTTTGAAAAGTCATCAATAAATGTAGCAAATATTTACTACCACCTCTAGTAGGTGTTCCATGCAAATCACAAACATCACTATGTACTAATTGCAACAAAGATGTAGTTTTTTCTATTTTTAGAAAAGGCCATCTTGTTATTTTTGTTTGCATGCATATTTTATACTTTTCATTCATATCATTCTCATATTTAGGAATTAAACTTAAATTAACCATGAAATGCATTTTCTTTGTCTTAACATGTCCTAAACGACTATGCCATAATGAAAGACAATCAACGATATAAGCAGAAGAATCTTTTTCATTGATATTGAGCTTAAACATGCCCTCATACAAATATCCTTTGCCTACAAAGGTACCATTCTTAGTCAGAATAAATTTGTCTGACTCAAATACAAGCTTAAAGCCAAATTTGTTAAGAAGACTTCCAGAAACTAAATTTTTCCTAACATCAGGAACATGAAAAACATTGGTGAGGCTAAGGATTTCCCCGAAAGTGAATTCGAGATCCACTGTCCCTTTGCCTTTAACCGCGGCAGTAGATGAATTTCCAATGTAAAGAACATCTCCTTCCACTATTTCATAGGCAGAGAACAATGTCTTGTCCTTACAAACATGCCTTGTGGAACCAGAATCAACCCACCAAGAGTTGTCTTCTCCAAGCATATTAGCCTCGGATATCATAGCAGCAAATTTTTGCTTTGTGTCTGATGTCCCTCCTTTTTCCTTTAGTTTCTTGAACTCACGACAATCCTTCTTGAAGTGACCTGGTTTGTTGCAATGAAAACAATTTCCTTTCTTCTTTTTGTTTGCTTTAGAATTATTTGAAAAATTCTTCCGCTTGTTATTTTTTCCATGATTGCCATATTTTTGCTCATTTCCTTCCTCCACCACATGGACCTTAGAAACAAAATTTTCTTGTTCCTCTTTACCATCTAGAATTCGAGCCTCTTGTTCAATTCGTAAATGAGTCTCTAAGTCTTCAAGTGAAAGATCTTCCTTTTTGTGTTTGAGTTCTTTCTTATAATCTTTTCAAGGAGGAGGTAGTTTTTCAATTATGGCAGCAACAATTACATTATCATCCATATTTAATTTTTTCAGTTTGCAATGATTTATGATGCGTTGGATGTCATGAAATTATTCTAGCACAGGCCTATTATCATGCATTTTAAAGCTTAAAAACTGATCGATAAGGAACTTCTTACTTATAGAGTCTTCCATAAGATATTTGGTCTCTAATGTTTCCCACAAAGTTTTTACAGTCCCAACATTTTGGTACAAGTCGAACAAATTGTCAGCAAGTGCATTGAGAATGTGACCACGACACAAGTAATCATCGGTCTCCCATTTTGTGCGTTGCCTAGTCTCTTCCACGGTTTCATCTTCATCTTCATTTGGTTTCGATTGTGACAAGACATATACAATCTTCAATGTTATTAGAAGAAAATGAACCTTTTTGTGCAAACGCAGAAAATTACCACCATCAAAACGGCCCAATTTGACAAAGCCTTCTGTTATTTGTCGAAGTGATTTGGAAGAGTCGACCATTTCTAAAATTACTGTATTTAGATTGTTGGAAATTATGTAGAAAATGCAGAAATAGAACTCTTTATTGTATCACAACAATTACAACTTTAATACAACAATGTAACTTTATGAATCTTCAAGGTGTGATGTCACTTTCCTAAATACAGTATTTTCCCCACACGAATAACTTTGGTATACAAACGGGAATCCGCAAATCCGTACTAAAGATACAATGAAGCAACTTGCACTGCCTGCAACTTGTATATTTGAAGACAGCCCTTGGATGCAACAGCGAAGAACATTCAATCAAGTTCTTATTCTGTTAATGTGCACAAAACAGAATAAGAGAATTTGTATCTCCTGAAAATTATAAGAGAGTAATAGCAGGGTTTGGAAATCTGAAACTGGTTTTTTGTTATCAATCTAATTTCGTTTTAGGCAGCCTTTATTTATAGATAATGAAAGGCTTTGTCTTCAAGAATCATGATTGTTGGATTAACAGTCTTAATCAATTCCGAAATGGTATGACTGTTAATTACCAACAGTCTTAAGTCATTTCCGAACAGGTACAATTAATACCGAATCGGTTTTGCACGGGTCAATCAAAAAGTGACCGCGCTCGAGCTACCATGCACAAAGTCTTAATATTTTTCCAATGTGGGACTCAAAGGTTGCCCACTCCTTTTATAGCTTAGTGGTGACACTTAGCTTTGTACATTTTCCAATGTGGGACACTATCCCCTTTTATATTTGGGTTAGCTTCCCACCTCTTCCACACACCTCTAATGTGGGACAAGCTTTTTAAGCTTTTACACCCAAAACTCTTACTCACTTATTTTATAAAATCTCCAACAAAAGTCTGGGTCTCCAAGGATATATAAATACTTTGAAAGTAATTTTATAAATCCCATTTTTTTTTGTTCATAGTTTCTTTTTGAGGTGCACAGTTTGTTGAAGGAATACGCTACAATGCAGTTCAAAAAATAAGATCTATGATGAATAAAAAGTCTAGGAATGGCAGTGGGAAGATCTTTAAAGCCTATAAAAGATTTTTTGGTCTTTAGTTTTTGGTATTATTATTTATTGAATGAGTGGATTTGTAGTTATTTGATATTGTGCCAATATCAAATATCAAATGTTCCACCGAGTAATTTTGTTTATCCAGGTCACAGAGAATACGGTGGAGTCGGTTCTCGATTCTTCTAGATACTTAGTGTTGAGGATCGAGGATGGGACGAGGAAGCACACCTTCATTGGATTTTCATTTTCACCCGTATTGCCTCATTTCTATCAAATACAGTGTATTTGGTTTGTAATGTAAGGAAAATATTTAATAAAACTATTCATCTTCTAACACTGTATTTTGGTGTTTTAAGTACGTCAAAGATTTTTTAAGTTCATCTTTTTTGTTCCGCCCTGTCTGTTTGACAAGATTGGCAAGTGATCATTATATTTTTTGTCTAGATTTTTGTATCAATTATGTACCTTTCTTTTTTAAATGTGCATTTTAATATGAGTAGTTAATTTATTTCCCTTTCTGATGTTCTTATCATTTTCTCTCCCTATCCCTGAAAATCTTCCTTGAAATGATTTGTAAATACATACGTTCACTTAAAATGATTGTTGAACGCTATGTCTTCTTTAAGATGTGTATTGCGAGATGAAATTCATATAAGATCTTTGGCATGTAGGTTTTAAATGGTGATCTCTATAATTCACTTTGTTATTTAAATCAAATAACTTCTTCAATTTTGTGTTTGTATTGAATGACTTTTAAGTGTTAATTGATCCCCTGTTTTTTATTAGTTAGTATTTAATTTCTTCAAAAAATACTATTTGTATTTTGTTAAATATTTTTATGCTCCCATCCATTAATTTATGCCTTCACCTTTTAGGATTGATGAATAAACATATATTTATATGTCTTTGGACGTTGGGATAATGTACAACGCACGCAACGCGAGGATTTTCAACTAGTTTACATTAAAACTATTTTGATTAAAAATAACTATTTATTATAAAGAACTTTTATTTTTAAAAAAATAAATAAAATTACTTTCACTTTTGATAACAATTATATGAGGTTAAAAAACATTTTCATCATCTTAAAGAAAGAAAAACTCAATTCGGGTAAAAGAGATGGTTGAAAGGAGGTTGGGTCGTAGGTCAAATGGGTGATTGCAGGCTTTGGTCAGAAGGATAAGGTTCACAACAAACTTACTCCACTCCATTTATAGAACAAAGACCAAAACACTCATTAATCCATATTCTCTTTCTTATTCATCACGTATATATACTTATATGCAAAACTTGTATTTACTTTCCTGTCCCTACTAAAACATTTTGATCATTTACTAACAAAGTCACATTTACATTAAAAACTATTTTCATTAAAAAATTGTTTATTATAAAGAACTTTTATTTTTAAAAATTTAAATAAAACTACTTTTACTTTTTCTAACCATTATACGAGGTTAAAAAACATTTCCGTCGTCTTAAAGAAAAAAAGTTTGTATTCGAGTAAAAGAGTTCGTTCAAAGGTGGCTAGGTCATAGGTCAAATGGGTATAATAGGCTTTGGTCGGAAGGATAAGGTTTTGAAGATGGTGGTTTGGCCCGATTGGAAGGGTCAAGGGTGGGCTAATTTTGTAATTTGGGTTTGGTGATGGGTTAATATCACTTAGCCTTAAAAGAATGAGAAAGAATATGCATTGGGATGTGGCGGTTAACGCACATGGGCGTAGGAAGTCAGTGGAGGGTTTAGATGAATGGAGCTAAGGTCGTTGAGGGTACAATTAAAATAATTCCACTAATTATAACATAATGTTCATTAACATATTCATCTTTTATATTTATATTTAAACCTCTCCACACATATATATATATATATATATATATATATATATATGATCCCACTATTCTCATTTCACAACAAACTTCTTCTACTCTATTTTCAAACTTATATTTACTTTCTTATACAAACTAACAAAGTTACATTTACATAAAAAAACTATTTTGATTATAAAAAACTATTTGGATTAGAAAAACTTTTTATTTCAAAAGAATTATATAAAACTACTTACTTTTTATAACTCTTTTACGAGATCAAAAAACATTCCATTGTCTTAAAGAAAGAAAATCTATATTGAATTTCTTTTTGAAAGTATATTTAAAAAAAGAGGAAAATAATTTCAGTATTTTTCGAATAAGGTGAAAAAGTGGAATCAAAGCATAAAACCAACTAGCAACAGATTTGAATTAAAACAGGCAAACAAAACACCCTAACAAGCACATAGCAGTTTTTTATCTTCAATTAAGTTAGGGGATAATCAAATTTTAAATATTCCGTGGCCGAGAAAAACATGAAGCCTTACGTCGCCTTTGAAACAAAATGTGCTCCTACTTTTTTCGCGAGAGAACAAGAAGTTTACTAGTTAAGGCGCACCCACTAGCTACTACAACGATCAACCGTCTGGTACTACGCTGGGAAAGCACAAACCCGTTTTACTGGGCGACCACACTTAAAACCCAATTTCCCTAGACAAAAGGTCTTAAGAAAGTCGATTGAAGATTGGCAGGGGTGGAAAAGACTCATTAGAGTATCCTTCGAGTGTTCTCGTTGCAAAAATTCCTAAAGAGCACAGATCCTACTTAGCTTGTTAGTTGATTCATTTGAATTAAGTGATAGCACGGGTAACAAGCAAATGGAAAAAAATGGGTGAGTGGGTGATGAAATCCCAACTCGTTTCAATGACCGGGTATAGGGTTCATTAATTCATCAAAACATTCAAATTAAAGGCGATGCGAAAATAAAAGGCACGGAGGAGTAAATAATCGAACGAAAATGAAGTCGTTGGCAAAAAGAGTGATAAAGAAATTTACCTTTCACTGCTTTTACACACGTGGGGTGAAGATCAAGTTGGGTCGACCGGAGGGAAGTTCGCCTAACTTCAGTCGTCCCCGGGAGTCCTACGGACCTAAAATAGAGAGGCTTCAAAATCCACTCCAATGGCGCTCTCTCTCTATTTTGTCCCGTTTCCCTCTTCGCGTATTTTTTTTATGAATAATTATTACAAATTAATTGGTGCCATAATGCACCCAAATAAATCCAACGCCTCAATAATTCTAATACAACCAAGCTAGTGAAAGAGGAAAAAAAAATACAACTACAAATCAATTACAAGTATTCAACTTTGCCTCCTCGTCAAGAAAGCCACAACACATCATTTGATAACTGAGTTATTATGTATGTGGTCAGTACAATCAAGTCTCAATACTCCCATGAATTACCAACAAAACTTGTTCAACACGTCGTATCGTTGCATTTACAAGTATCAAACCAACATTCAACATAAAACAAATAACGTGAATACTTGTAAAGTCCTTTTTTTATTAAAACTTTTTATATTTTATATTTTATATTTTTAAAAATAATTTCAAAGGAGAACAAAAATGCTAAAATCTCAAATCAGCAAATAAATAAACTACACATGCCTATGATAAATTATTTTACTTTCTTAAAATTTGTTGAATTGAAATATTTTAAAATAATATTAAATTCATTATCTAACTCTCAATACAATTATAAATTTTATAATATTGATTTCTACAAAATTTATTTTAAAAAATCAGCACCTTAAAAGGCTCAAATTTATACTCAATGTGAAATTTTCCTTTCCCATAGGGATCCTTATAATATTTTTTGTGCAGACAAAAATGCCTACAAAATATTAAACAGTAAAAATTACTCATAAAATCTAAATACTTATATTGTCAAGAAAATTTGGTTATGTCAATTTCTATTAATAGATTAAAAGTCATAACAATTTTATTGATACAATTTTCCCATTTTGTAATAACTAATTTGATTAGCCTACATTAGAACAAACATAAACCTACTGTAAATGGTTGTAAAAGTCATTTTAAGAGTCATTTTTACTTTTTTTGCAATTTTTAGGGTCAGTTTTACTTTTTTTGCAATTTTTTAACTTAAAAAATTGGTTGTAAAAGTCGGATTTGGTTGTAAAAGTCCCCTAGTCGATTTATTTAGGGTTATTTTTTATTTTCAACAATTTTTCAGCCCGAGCTAGTACTTTAACATTTATTTTCAGCAAATAAAAATATAATACCTCAACATAAGATTTTCCAAAATTTAATCTAATAGTTTGAATTATACTTGAGTAATTTAAATTAACAAATATTTCACCAAATATATTTTCAACATACAAAAATTGACAACCAAATATTGTTCACTCCTACACTGTCCACAATTATAAATTAGCAAACAAATATTTCAACCAAATATATTTGCAGCAAATAAATAATAATTAAAAAAATATTTCAACAAATTTGATATATTTTCATAACCCAAAAATATTTCACCAAATTAATTTTCATGAATATTTCATCAAAAACTAAAAAGTAAACTTGCTAAAATTATATACATACACATCTATATAGTTACTTAACCAAAATAAACAAATATTTCTTTCCACTACTTAACAATATAACCATAAACTTCTTTGATATCGGTAAATTAAGGTTTTCAATTTTCTAAAAAGAAGAAGGATACAAAACCGCAAGATTTATGTAGGGACTTGAGAGAAAGATACCAACCGTGAAATACTCTCCCATTTGTTATAGATATGAATCCAGCCATAGAAAGGAAGAAACACATGTATGGGAAACTAGAGGATCGATCAAAAGAGATAAAACTACCGTCGTGAGCGATCGGAGGTCCGCAACAACAATTTCGGGGAATGGGATGACTGAGATATTATGGTTTTCTTAATTTGAAAAGTGTGGACATGAGGCGTGTGTTTTCATTTTAAGTATTTACATTGTTGGTCCTGCAGCTTTGAAAAGTATAGTTTTGGTTACCTTTCATTACAAAAACTTATATTTTAGCCCCCAAAACTTATTTTTCTACCGTATATATGAAAATATTTTTGCCAAAAACTCCATGGGTGCGACTGCACTCACTCGGGACCATGTAAGTCCGCCCCTATATATATATGTGTGTGTGTGTGTGTGTGTGTGTGTGTGTGAGAGAGAGAGAGAGAGAGAGTGCTCTTGTATATGTGTGTGGTAATGAAACTACTAAAGGTTATTGTTGTTATTTACTAGATACTAGCAAGCAGGACACGCAATGCGTGGCCGAGGTTACGTAAAATTTATTATATTATTGTAGGTTGTTTTACAAAATATATTCTATGAATGACATGAGATTGGATATTAAATTAATGTCTAAAATCTTATGAATAATATGTTTATTTATTAAAAAATTCCTATATTGACAACATATGTCAAAATTTCATAATTATCTTATCGAGAGCTATATTTCCTATACAACAGCATGTCAAAATTTTAATTTGTAATAAGAGGAAAAATTATATCAATTGTTTAAAATTTAAATGAATTGTTAAAAATTAGTAGCATGAGTCCAAAATTGTAATCAAATTATATTTATAGCATGTGCACAAAATTCATAGAGATATTTAAAGAAAAATGATAAGAAGACCCACTTCGTGGACACATTTCGTAAACACACTGCAAGTGTGTCTACGAAATGTGTCCACGAAGTGGGTCTCCCAATCACTACTCATATTTAAAGAATATCTACAAACTCCTTGGAAATTCATCCATTTCTTTTCTAAATTTCAGTTTAACAAATAATAAACAGAAACTATACAAAAAAAACATTGAATAAACTGGGATATATCAAGTAATTCACATGACACAAACTAAAAGAAGGCCTTATAAACGTTATTAGTCTTACATATTCATGAACCGCAAAGAGCTTGAATGGTTGTGAAATGATGGTATATAAAATAATAAATTTAGCTACAAATTTGAGTCATAGAACCTGGCTGAGAATCAAGGGAAAACGTAACATATAAGTTGATTGGGGAAAAGTGAAACGACTAAAAAAGTTCATGGTATTTACCGTGAATTCAATTGTAATCTATCATCAAGTCTAATACAAAAGCTTTCCTTCTTTTTTTATATTTCAAAATTCTCCTCAATATCTCCCTCCAAGTTTTTGGTTGCCCATATCTAGCAATCCTAGTTTCCTAAACTAATCATTTAACTACATTCTATACTACCTCCTAAAACTAACAGTGGTATCAGAGCACGGTTCCGTCAATAACTGGGCGTAACTAACATTTCCTACCTACATTCCTTCACCATAAACTCACTCTGATTTTTTTCTAACATGTCAAATTCATTGATTACAATCCCTACATTTGATGGGGACAACTATGACTTTTGGAGTTTTAAAATGAAGACATTTCTCCAAGCCCATGATATATGGGATGTCGTTAATGAAGGTTTTGTCAACCCTGAAGACACCTCTACCTTCACAAACGCACAAAAGAAGGAACTAAAGGAGAATATAGTGAAGGATGCAAAATCTTTGAGTTTTCTTCAACAAGCGGCCAGTGACTCAATATTTCTAAGACTAACCAGGGCCACAAATTCCAAAGAAGCATGGGCGATCTTACAAGAAGAGTTCATGGGAAACGAAAAGGTACGAATAATTAAATAGCAAGCCTTAAGAAGTGAATTTGAGAATTTAAAAATAAAGGAATCTGATACCTCCAAAGCATACTATTCTAAAATAAAGGAATTAGTAAATCGAATGAGATCCTATGCGAAGATATACCCGATAAAACGATTGTCGAAAAAAATTCTTATTAGTGTCACTACAAAGTTTTATCCTATTGTAACCACAATTGAAAGTACAAAGGATCTAAAAACACTTTCAGTGATCGAACTAATGGTCTCTAGAAGAATATGAGCAAAGACTGAGTAGGCATAGTGAGGATTCGAGAGAAACTTCCTTCCAGTCTAAGTTCAACTCAAGGTCTCTAAATTCCAGACAAGGTGATTGGAGAAAATTCAAAGAAATTTCTAGAAGGGAGGAAACATCTAGAAATAATGGAAATTTTAAAAATCAAGGGGAGAAAAAAGGAAAATTTCCACCTTGTGGTATTTGTATAAAGACAAACCATTTCGAAAAAGATTGTTGGTTTTAAGACAAATCAAAATGCCAAAACTGCAAGAAGTTCAGGCATGAAGAAAAAGACTGTCGTTTAAAGGAAAAACACCAAGCCAACTTCTCTAAAGAAAAAGACAAAGAAAGAGTTAATTTTTATGCCTTCCAGGCAGCAACAAAGGAGAAGGAGGATACTTGGTACATCGACAGCGGCTGTAGCAATCATATGACTACAAAAGAAGACATTTTCCAAGATATCGAGACATCAGTCAAGTCACAAGTTCGATTGGGAAATGGTGTAGTTGAAGAAGTAAAGGGAAAAGGCACAATAGCCGTGCAGACAAAGAAAGGTACGCACCTGATTAAAGATGTCTTACTTGTTCCTAGTTTACACCAAAGTCTACTTAGTGTTGGTAAAAAGATGGAAAATGGGTACTCCTTGTATTTTTTCGGAGACTCATGTACCATCTATGAAAAAAAGAATAAAAATCTAGAAATTATTGTGGTAAAAATGATGAACAATAGAAATTTCCCTATTGAGTGGAGATATGAAAAAAAGACAGCTATGAAGGCACAAATAGATGACTCTTATTTATGGAACCAAAGATTTGGCTACTACAACTTCTACGCGTTAAAGTTAGTCCATCAGAAGAACATGATGAGAGACATGCCGCTGATAAAAGATCTAGATCATGTTTGCAAAGGCTGTATTCTCGGGAAGCAACAAAGACAACCATTCCCATAAGGTAAATCATGGAGAGCGAAGTCATTAATGGAGCTGGTGCACACCGACATGTGAGGTCCTATAAGGACACCCTCTCATGATAATAACATGTACTTCATCTTATTCATTGATGACTATACAAGAATGATGTGGGTCTATTTTTTTGTGAAAAATCAGAAGTTTTTAGAGTTTTTAAAAAATTTAAAAACTTCGTTGAGAAACAAAGTGGTCACTTCATCAAAGTTTTGAGAAGTGATAGGGGAAAGGAGTATAACTCCAATGAGTTTGATAAGTTCTATGAAGATGAAGGAGTAGAACACCAACAAAATGTTGGGTATGCTTCAGAGAAGAACGGAGTTTCTGAAAGAAAAAATAGGACAGTTATGGAGATGGCCAGAGCGATGCTCAAGGAGAAAGGCCTTCCCAAGACTTTCTGGGCAGAAACAGTCTACACTACAGTGTACCTCCTAAATAGGCTTCCCACCGAGGCTATTCAGAACAAGACACCGATCGATGCTAGAGCGGTCAAAAGCCATCAGCAAAACATCTAAGAGTGTTCGGGTCTCATGTTCCATGCCAAAAGAGAAGCAAGATCGACGACAAAGCGGACAAAGGATTATTCTTAGGCTATAGTACTCAATCAAAAGGCTGTCGAGTCTATAACCTGAGAACCAAGAAGTTGATGATCAGTCGCGATGTGGAGTTCGATGAGAGTGCTACCTGGAACTGGGAAGAAGAGAAGATTGAAAGAAGAAGCATCATAACATCTACACCACCACAACAGAGTGAAGATACAGAGACTACAGCTGCCCCGACACCAAAAATAATACCTCCAGCATCACCAAGGCAGGAAGACTCATCTCCAGAATTAACTCCTAGACGGACTATACCACTAGCTAAGATCTATGAAAGATGTAACTTTGCAATTTTAGAACCAGAGAGTTATCAAGCTGCCGCAAAATAAGAAGTCTAGGTCAAATCTATGGAATAAAAGATGAAGATGATCCAAAAGAATAAGACTTGGGAGTTAGTGGATCAACCAAAGGATAAAGACGTCATTGGAGTAAATTGGGTCTATAAAACAAAACTACAACCTAATGTCTCAATCTAGAAACACAAAGTAAGGTTAGTATTAAAAGTCTACTCATAACAATTCGGAGTTGACTACAATGAAACTTTTGCACCAATTGCACGATTAGACACCATTAGAGCACTAGTAGCAGCAACAGCTCAAAATCGCTAGAAGATTCATCAACTAGATGTCAAATCAGCATTCTTTAATGGATATCTCGAGGAAGAAATCTACATTGAACAACCACAAGGTTTCGAGGTGCAAGGAAAAGAAGATAAAGTCCTTCGACTGAAGAAAGCCTTATATGGTCTAAAGCAAGCTCCGAGAGTCTGGTACAACAGAATTGATGGATACTTCACCAAGCAAGGATTCAGGAGGATCCAGAGCGCGCCAAATCCCTACATCAAGACCCAAGGTCAGAACCATACTCTTATAATTTCCCTTTATGTGTATGATTTAATCTATACAGGAAATAATGAAAAGATGATTAAAGAGTTTAAAGAAGACATGATGAAGACATTCGAGATGAGCGACCTGGGCTTGATGCACTACTTTCTTGGCATTGAAATAAGCCAAGAAAATGGTGGAATCGTCTTGTAACAAAAGAAATACAACGAGAACCTCCTAAAGAAGTTATGGATATACGATTACAAATCTGTTGCTACACCGCTTGTGTCCAATGAAAAACTTAGGAAGGACGACGGTTTGCCTAAAGCAGACGCCTCTCTCTACAGGAGCCTTACTATATATCACAGCGACTCGATCAGACATAATGTATGATATAAGTTTGCTATCTAGATTCATGCAGTTTCCAACTCAGATTCACTATGGAGCGGCTAAGAGAATACTTTGGTACTTACAAGGGACAAATGAATATGGTATAAGGTACAAGTCTACTACCTACTCAAGACTGATCGGGTATACGACCAGTGATTGGGCCAAATTGGTGGACAACATGAGAAGCACTTCAAGGTATGCATTCACACTTGGTTCTGGATTCTTCTCGTGGGCATCAAAGAAGTAAGAGATAGTTGCTCAATACTCAACAGAAGTCGAGTACTTAGCAGCCTCAAGCTCAGCGTGTCAAGCAATTTAGCTAAGGGGAATACTTGAGGATATGGGAGTAATACAAAATGACCTACAAAAATCTACTTCAACAGAAAATTCGCAATTGCGATGGAAAATAATGCAATTTATCATAGCCGAGCAAAACATATTGCAATCAATTACCATTTACTGTGAGAGGTAACATCCAACAAGGAGATCAAGTTGAATTATTGCAAGACTGAAGAACAAGTTGAAGATATTTTCACACACTACAAAAAAAATCGCTTTTTACTACGGAGGCTTTTAAGACAACTTAAATTTTAGTCCCTAAAGCATACATTTTAAGAAGGATAAAAATAGCCATCTTAAAAACTAATATTATTTAAGACAGAATATACTACCCGTCTTATAAAGTGAGGTTGATGAGACAGCATATTAAGTGCCATTTCAAATAGTCCACCTTTTAAGACAGCTAAAATAATTTAATTTCCCCGCCTCATGATTTTAGCTCCCACCTTGTCTTGTGAGGAGAAATGAAACGTTGTACATAGAAAACAAAAAAAGAAAAGAATAAGCAAAACCTAAGCATCTCGTTTCTCAACCTCACAAAAAGCAACCCGCGCTCCTCCCTTACAACTGTCCCTCGCCCTGGGCGTCTGCCCTGCCATTGTCGCTCATCCTTGATCTCTCCTCTGCCCTCATCGCTGGTAATTCATGTTTCATTTTCTTTTGGTTGTTATGAGATTATGGTGGCGTAGGTTGTTAGCTAGTTAGGGTTTCAAAAATTGGAATTAAATGTAATTGGAAATTATCAATTTGAGGTCTATAGTTGAACACATCAAATTAGTTGTATCATATATTGGTTGTCAATTTCATTATTTGGTTGCTATGAAAATGAAAGTAAAGGTAATGGAAAAGTAATTTAATGTATTGTTGATGTAATTAGTTGGTTATTGAGATATTTGGAGTTTTTATTATAATAGAAATTACTTATAATAATGGAATAATAGTTTTTTCTGCATTATATCATAACTATGATTTTTAAATGGCCATCATATGTTTGATAGGGAAATTACTGATTGTGTTACACATTTTCATTGACGTTTAAATCTTTGATCTAATTCCAGGAATTCAAGTTATAGTATCGTCGGATTGATATAAAAGGTAATTTTAACTTTTGGTTCTTGCTTCATATCATTAGTTTTTTTTATTGGGTTGATTTGTAGTGGTGATAGAAGGTTAAGGGTGAGCCAATTGAAAACCCGGATTGTCGATTGGTTGCTGTAGTATAGTTTTAATATTAATATATCATAATATTTATATACTTGTTTGTCTGAATTTTAGTTAGAATTATTGATATGTTTGTTTATGTTAGTTAATTTATGTCCTTCGCAAGTAGTTTATGCCACTAATTTGATATACTATTCGATTATGATTTTATTTTGTGATATATGTGATGGACTTAATTAATTCAAATATGTATTATCGTTGAAAAAATTGTTAATGTTATCCAACACCATATCAAATGCTAAATCTTAACATTCAAATCACTGAAGTGTTAGGACACAAATTCCAACATATGAGGTGAGGTGGTACCTGAAAGCAATAAATATCCATCACCGTTTAATGTTCTTTGATTGATTTGTAATGGTGAATCCTAGTCCAATCGGAAGGTCAAATGTGTATAAATGTTATCTTCATAACCAAGAAGCATAAACTTTCACAATTGAGAGGAACATAAAAAAAAATAATATGTTTAGCGAAGTTATTTATTTTGTGAAGGAAGTCTAATATTTTTAATGGACAGTTTTTTACGAGATTAAAACACACTAGAATTTCTAAAGGTGAAGTTCTTACTGAATACTGATAATTATGTGGCGACACATGTCATGTTTTTAATTCAACACAAATAGTGAATATTGGTTATCAATTTGAAGAAATCTTATTCACTGTATATGAAACTTAAATATTTTTGTGGTCTCTGTTCACGTGGTATTTAAGTGAACTTAGTTTTTTCCCCAAACTTTTGTTAGTTCTAAACTTTATGGGGAGTGCTATTTTAATGACCGTATTCAATTAAGAAAATAATAACTTTTTTAATCACACTTTCCCATGCATCTTACAGGTTACCACTGGTATCTAATTTAAGTTCGCATTCATGTTCTTTAGTGTGAGTGGGCGAATTTGATTTGCTGACATTTGGTTGACTAACCAAAGTCTCAAGTTTGTTTCCCTTTCAGGTGTATTCACAGGGAAAACGTGTTGATATTCAAAAAATAAGATTTTTAGGGGTAATATAGAAGAGAGTGCCCTACACTATTTCCTTTGCAAACAATTTAACAATGTGTTAATTCTAAACAATGTGTACCACACATCTGACACAACTAACTAAACAAATAAAAAAAACTTTGATATATGACGTACCTTGGAGCGATGGCAAGTGTTCTGGCCCAAGCTACGGTTAGTCTCGAGTTCGAGACTTAGGAGCAATATCTTCATATTATACAACAATATGGGGGTAAAAAAAATCGGTATTTTCCTCTCCCAGACCCTACAGTGAAGTGGGAGCCACTGGGTATGACCTTTATAGAAGTTCAAGTATGAAACAACGATCAACCAACATTATTTTTTTAAACTCCACATTTTTGCATTTGAATCCTTCTTCATAGCATGCACGAGCATCGGGTGCCAAATCTGACATGGCTTCCACACATATACGTAGTATATCATCAACATTATATTGGCTCGCTTTAGCGGTTTTGTCCAAGAGGCTATGCATGTAAATCATTTTGTTTTCCTGCATGCATACCTAGGAGGGGCTAATCATTTCTGTGCAAAGGCCCAATGGACACCACACCATGGGCATATGTACGGGTTACCACAAGTATCTACAGAGTCTCAAGCCTAATAAGATTGTGGCAATGTTTTAGCAAATTTAAATCTATTTTGCTCTCACATTTGGCACACTAGTTGATGCATTTAATATTGTCACATGAAATTTCAATAACCTCCCTCAACAAAACATATGTCGTGTGATTGTTTGAGTTTTGAATGTATGAGCGCATGTATGGGTTTCAAATGTGATTGTTGGAAAATATATATTTTTTTAATTTATTGTATGCGAATCATATTGAGAATGTATAGTTTTGAAATAATAATAATATTCAAGCAAGTATATGTTAAATGTAACAAATATTTGTCCTATTTAATTCCATATATTTGTTTCCTTAATAGATAAACTTCCACTTTATTTATCAATTTTCGCTAGTATATATTTTTCGTCACCATCGTTAACGATTTCTAGAAAGTCTATCCTTCGAAGGTATCACTCTATCAAGTTTGTCATATTGTTAAAGTTTCTTAATATGGTTACTTCTTTACTAGAGACAACGTTACGAGCTACGACAAGTTGAGAACACTTCTCTCTCGTTAACAAGATTGGATGGAATCCAATGAACTAGGGCATATGGTCATACGAATGGCTGCTTATCAATTCCATATTACTTTTCCTCCGTAATCTTATATGTGTAGATATTATTTTGTAATACATTATAAAACACCATAGTATAAAGCATCATTTTCTTAATATTTTAACTCTTTAAACATGTGTGATTGGCTTAAGAACCCTTTGTTTTAGCTGGTTGTTAACTTATGTTCTCTTATGTAGCATTTTTTATTTGCTTGAGTGATTGGATTAAGAACCCTTTTTTTGTTCGTTTTGCTAAGCGTATTTGCATAGATATCTTTATTTTAAGTAGACAATAAAATAGAAATGTAAGAGATTTTAACTTATAAAGGATTAAAGTACTATAAATCTAAGTGATCGATTCCATTCAACTATACAAATATGTTTGTGGAATTCAGTGACTAGTGGAATGAACAAAATGTAAAGGCGGTGAACAAATAATCACAACCTTAGATCATACTCAGAAATTCAGGAAAAAAACTATAAATATTTTAGACTTCATATGTATTTTAGATTCTAGAGTCTTTTTCCATCTCGGCTAGCTGCTCCACTCATTAGCATACATATACAGGATATAATGCCCTCACTAAATCTATCATCGATAGCCAACAGTCGAGTGTTATTCGATTCGCATCAGATGCAATGTTCTACCTATGTGGCATATGTTTCACTCGTTCTTCTCAGACCTATGGGGACTATGATACAGAGCATCTCAAGAAGACTACAAATAGTTTTTCTGAGCCGAGCGTGTCTCACATCATTCTTCATACAATTTTCTTTCGTCATAGCCCATGGAGATTATGACTATGATTATCGAGCTCTATGTGAACTTATTTGTTTTGTTATAGAACTCTATGGTTATATCCTCATTTGTTTATGACCGGGACATTATCTTGATATTGAATGTTCTCGCTAAGTAGCGATGATTGTCTTGCATTGACTAACCGCATTTCCTTCCCCGCTACTTTCTCTATATATGTGGTAACACGTGAAATTCATCTTGAAGGACCTATAGAACTAACTTTGAGTATATCTCCAACCACAAATTGAGCCATTTATATCTCGAAGAGAATTCAATTCCTACAATGACAGCCATCGTTTCAGCATGGAGGGCATAACTATAGACAATGCAACTATAATAAGAACCTCTTAAAAAGCCTTTGCAATTTTTAAAAACACTCCCTACAATAGCTTTATTTGATATAGAGATAAGATAAATGTCATCAGTTTTGCTTTGCCCATCTTTGAAGGGAAGGAGGTTCTAACTTCAATAATGTCATCAGTATTCCTCTGCTCTTCAATAATGTCATCATGCCATGTTAGCAATGTTATTGGAGAGACAATCCAACCCCTTATAAAGTCCCTCCCCGGAGGTTGCGCAGGTTCTCTAGATGTACCAGTGACGCTGCCTGAGGGAACGGAGGCCAAGCTTATCAATTATTTCAGTAGCATTTATTGCAATTGGAAGATCTTGTTGGATGGCCTTGTCATTATTAGATATGAGGGGATGTTTTCCCTGATACTTTTAATTTTTAAATATGGGAATGATTTTTTTTTTCTAATAAGCCTTTAATATGGGACTGATTTTGAACTTATATTGCTACTTGAACTGAACTGATTTGCTACTTGAACTGAACTGAACTGGTATGCATACCTGCTACGTGAACTAAACTGGTATGCATACTAAGTACTTGAACTGGTCTACTTTATTGAACTATTGTGTAGTTGACCGATATGGTACTAATGTTGCTAATTGCTACTTAAATTTACTTGATAGCATATATATACTTATAACATATACTGTATATCCAGTAGTTATCCATATACTACTGATATGAACCGAACTAATATATAATTGATGTTCCTACATACATTGAGATTGATAACTGCTACTTTAATTCAAACTTATAAATTATAATTGATAGTTTCTACTGAACTTCTATACCTGCCTTTAATTAGATACATGAACTAGTCTGCCTTATTGAACTATTAGATACTTGAATTTACTGAATTTACGTGATACTTACTACTTGCTTCTTGAATTTACTTGAAATCAGATACATACTTATATGGGACTGATATGAATTGAACTGATATGGGACTGATGTTGCTACTTTCTACTTGAGTTTAGTTGATTAGATACATGAAATGGTGTACCTGCCTTTAATTCTATAGGATTTAAGTTTGAATACCTCCAAGCGTGGTATTGATAGCAGCAGACTACTGAATTTATTGGATATATATTTTTTTCATTGGGATTGATAGCTGCATTTCTTAATTGATATGGTATGGATACATGAACTGGTATAACAACCTTTAATTCTATAGGAGCTTCATTTTGAATATTGGTAGGTGCATTTAAATATTATATAGGAACTAGTATACCAAGTATTTTGAATATTTGCAACTACCTTAAATTCTATAGGAACTGGTATACTAAGTATTGCTACTTGCTACTGAATATTATATTCCAAGTATAGCTGTTATTGGTAGCTGCATTTTGAACTGGTACTTGAATATTATGATCAAAGTAAATGTGCTAAGGATCCATATCTTTATTTTGAACTGATTTTGAACTTTGATTTGATTCTAGAATAACTATGATTTGATTGAAGTATAACTATGATTTTGAACTGATCCGTATCTTTATTTGTTGAACTATGGAGCATAGTCGAAATCGCGCCCCATTTCGGTCGCCAAAACCAAACACAATCAATATGGATCGACAATCTTCTCAAATTGAAGTGAACTGAAAAAAATCGCATTTGCGATGGAGTGAGGTAATGGATGCGTTCCTTATCCATTCTCCTTACGTCTAGGTCCTCACGGGGCGACAGAGGGTAGACAACGGATTTACTGTCGCACAAATTAAGGTTATTCAGTATCGGTAGCTGTAGCGGTCATAGGCCCATTATTTATCTAAAGCAGGCCCCACTGTTGTATTAACAGTTGCACTTTAGTCCCTTATCGACTATAAGTATTCTTTTCTATAGTGTGAATCAGTAAGCGATATATAATAATTCATTTCTTTGTTTGCTTTATCCGCGCGAATTATCTACCTTATTACTTCAGATGCACTGAATCCCTACTTATTGCTGCTAGCTAATGGAAAAGAAGTATTTGGCTTTGACAGTGACTGAATACCACGTTAAGCGGAATGTCGGCCTTAAAGTGACTTCATAGCTGTTGCTTTCTCTATCTCATTAACTATAGATACCCCATGAGTATACTTCCCGCTAGCCAATGGAAAATACTACTTCTTAGAAATATATTTAGGCTCATTTGATTTTTGATGTATCTAGTAAATGATGTAGCTACCAGACTGGAAGTTTTACTTTGGTAATGTTGTTTTAAAGATAGACTCTCATGGATGTTCTTAATCAAGTCTCTTAGGAAATTTTCCATCTCTGAACAGTCATATATCTTGTATAGAGGCGTATTTCTTCTTCTTGGTTCTCTATAACTATTAATGGGGAAGCTAAAGGTTTTTTCAAACCTTTTAAAGGATTGAGACAGGGGGACCCTTTGTCCCCAAGATTATTTATCTTAGCCTCAGAATCTCTGAGTAGATGTCTTTATAACCTCATGCTAAATGGAAAAATTAAATCATTCTCTCATCCCAAAGGTTTTGATTTAATTAGCCATTTTAGCTTTGTGGATAACCTTATCATTTTCACCTCAGGTTCAAAGAGAATCCACTGGTTTTAAATAAGAAAGAGGGCGCATTAAATACTTGAGTTGTCCTCTTTTCAAAGGCAGGAAAATGACAGTATTTTTTTATGATTTGTTTCAAGCTCTTAACTCTAAAGTGCCTAGTTGAAAATCAAAATTCCTCTCAATGGGAGGTAGAATCACTTTATTAAAGTCAGTGATTCAATCAATGTAGATTTATACTCTTTTTGCCCTTAGTCTCCTAAAAAGACCATCCCTATTTTGAATTATAGTTCTTAGTGACTCTCGTTGGGATCTTATAAGACCGATGGTAAAAAATTTCATTTGATTAACTGGGAATCAATGGGTGATCCAAAGAATGAAGGTGGTTTGGGCATTAGAAACTTGAGTAACCTTGTCACTGCCTCAAATCTCAAGTTGGAAGGGCCTTTCAAATCAGGGATCTTCTTGTGGTCATCATTCATGAGATAAATGTACCCATCTATGCCTATTTTTGCAGATTGTATGGCTACCAGAAGAATTTCTCAGGTGTGGTCTACCTGTGAGGTTCTATAATTATAAGTGGACATCATATATGGAAGCCTAATGATACAGGGAAGTTTTCTTTCAAGTAGTCTTGTGATATAGTTCGATCTTTAAGGATGCTTTGTATCTCTCAATCATTTGTTTGGGATACTATCCCCCAAACTTATTTTCTTTCTCTTGGAGAATTCTTAATAATTTTATTCCTCTGGATCTCAATGTTAAGAAGCTAGTAGTCCCTATTACTTCTAGATGCTTATGCTACTATAAATCAGAAGAGCATGTTGAACACTTATTCTTATCAGGTCCTATTACTAGCAAAATTTGAGCCTTATGTGGGAATATGTTAGGTATTCCTCATTCTTTCTCCATTAACTCTGTCATATTTAATTGGTGTCTTCATATGGGGCAAAGCCATATTTCAAAGTGGCTTCACAAGATCATTCCAAGTTACATATTGTATGAAATATGGTTGAGTAAGAACGTAGCTTTTTTTGACGGAATTCAAATGAAATAGAATATGATCATCACTAGAATTAATAGATGAATCAGGGACATTACTTCAAACACTTTTTTCAAAAATGGATTTTCTTCCCACTACTTTCAAGTCCTGAAGTTTCTTAATATAAATCCTCCAAAGCTCAATAATTGATTATGTATCCTATATGCTGGTCAAAACCTAGAAATTCTTCCTTCAAATTGAACACTAATGGTGCTTGTGACAAAGAAGGTAATATGAGCATATGAGTTGTTCTTAGAAATGATAAGGACCTTTTCATTTGGGGATTATCTTCCTAAATTAGAGGTGGATCAAGCATTCTGGCAGAAATAACTTATCCGTGTTATGTTTGGTCATATCTTATTTTTATTGAGGGCTATATTTGGTTCGGGATAAATAGTTTTCACCTAGGTGAAAAACAAAATAGTGAAGAGCCTTTTCACCTCTTCGGAGTTAATTTCATTAAATATGTTTCACAATTTTTGAAGGATAATCGTTATTTTTGAGAAAGTTTATAACCACAAAACTGTGTTTGGACTTAAAAATTTATAATGAAAACATGAATAAAGGGAAAACTTATATCTCTCATAGTCCATTGTGGGACTGTGTTTGGACTTAAAGTTTTACAGCTAAAAATTGACCTGTAATTTGTATAGGTCATGGCAGACTGGTAGTACATTAACAAGCCGATCTTGAGAAGGTTCTTCGGGTGATTTTTATACAGCTAATTAAACTGTATGTATGTATGTATGTATGTATATATATATATATATATATATATATATACTAGCGGAATACCCGTGCCTGAAGGCACGGCAGAAACTTCCAAAGTATGTAAAAGCGACAAAAATTTCCAAAGCAAAAAGCCCGTGCCAGAAAGAACGCAAAATGATCTTTAAGGATGCTTTGTATCTCTCAATCATTTTAAATATTAAAGGATAAAATTTCTTAAGTACGTTATCGCAAAATGATCAAATTCAAACTATGTAATCGCAAAACCGCAAAAATTTTGTCCCCCAACAAAACAATGTACAATGCATTTGTCTTTAATAAATTTATTTTAATATTGTTTACAATCCCTTTGTCTTTAATAAATTTAAAAATGAAATTTTTTAATATTGCATAAATTTATTCATAATTGTGACAAACACATACTTTTTTTACTACACGATCATCATATCTTAAAGAAAGTATGTGTTTGTAATAAGAAAAATACTTGAAAGGCTTGATTAGGACTCAAAATTGGGACTCATGCTTAAATGATGTGTTGTCATTGGTTGGTTGCTTATGAACGTGGGTTCGTGCCAACAGCACTAACCAATCGATACACATCATATTAGTGAATCGCGATTTTAAGTTCCAATTTTAAGTCGACATAGAAGTACCCTTGTTATAATCATGGATAAAATTTTATGACATTATATAAATCTTGGCACCTACTTTTTATCACATTACATAATTACTAATCATCACATCACATTGCATGGCGTGTTAAACTTTAATATATATTATTAATAAACTTTAATTATGTTTGTCACGATTATATTTTTTACCGTGCATTTGCGATGCAAAATACTTTTATCACATTATATAATTAGTGGTCATGACACAATTATTGTGATGTGTTTCCGGAAGACACAATATACAACACAATGTATTGTAGTATTAGTAGTGTGGCCTGAGACCACATTAAAAATATATTACTAATATCGGTATTCCCACCCAAGCAATAATGGGACATTGAAATGACTGCACACTGTCATTGATAAAGTTGCACACAACCTTTTTTACAGGTATCTTGTATTTGCTATAATGCTCTAAAGTCGCAGAGCCAATTTTTTTATTTTTAAAATCATATTTTGGAGTTGATGGGCAAGCAGGTGAGATAGGACATCTAGATCTCTCAGTTGTAATAAATGAGATCTTGAAAAACTCAAACTTTCTTCTCTATGAGCCACACATGTGTCTCTTAGAAACCTATATTATATTTATGTATATAAATATATAATGTAATCTTTTTCAAACATTTTTTTAACGCTTACATTTTATATATATGGCTTGGAAAGATAAAGTGATAACTTAAATTTTTTTGGAGGATCTTTAAACAATTAAAAGATATTTTATATTTTAGTAACCTTCAGCCACGTGTTGCTCTATCACAATGTTGTTTTGTTAGCTTTTTCATTTTTTCCAAAATCTCAAGATATCTCTGTTATTATCTCTTGGACCCCACAATTTTGTACTATCAAATCTGATATTTTATGATCACCTGTGCAAACGTCTGTTACATGCCAATTTCATACAGCATACGCAAATGGTTTGTTTGTCCTCCTATCTTCTAGCTTTTATAGTGATATTAGGTAATAAAGTTTTTTTTTATTATTCTGTTTTATATATTATAATATAATACTTGTAAACATTTTTTCCTGAACGTTTCTTTCTCAGGTGGTTCAAATTAAAGTGAAAGTAAGAACGATAAGCACTTCTCCTTTGGTATACCAATATAGTTTGCATTCTATTAATAGCCTTCGTGAACCCCTAATAACAACCTTCACAATTTTTTACCACTACGTAGTGTTATGCTTGAAATCTCTTCACCTTTAAAATAATCACTAAAAAAACATGGACAAATTAGTTGGTATTTATCACAAAACTCAAACATATGACAGTACCAAATGAAATGATCTTGCAAACATTGATCAACCCAAACGGAAATGAAAATGCACCATCAAATTGACGCTCTTCCATGTGCAACTGGTAAATATTCAAATCAATAAACAATTTAAAGGGGTAATCAATATAAATTGATCCTGAGTGTTTGTAATGAAACCAAACAACCGAGTGTTTTATCTTGCCCAGATTCGTTCCCATAAAAAAAATCCCCTTTGATAAAGCTACTATCCAAAACAATAATAAAATGTTGTCTCTCCAGATCTCAAGTTTTATTTTATAAAACTTTGAGAAAAATAAAGATCCTTACATTGTCTTATAATGCTTTTAGTATAAACTTGCTTCCAAAATCAAATATGAAAATCAATCATAACTTCTTCCTTGCAAAACCTCAAAGCCAAAAAAATACAGAGAAAAGGAGAGATACCCGGATCTAAGCTCTCAAGATCTGTCATGGTGGTGGGGTTAGGATCATCACTCTATCCGGGAGCAAGGTGGAGGCAATACTGGGAAGAAGTTAAATGAACAAAAAAAATAGGCATATCATTTTAGTAGGATCAGAATGAGAAGATTTGAATAAGAAAATAAGAATAATCAGATCTGAACAAACAAACCCATTTGATCTGAACAAAAAAAAACATAAACATTTAATCTAAACACGCATAACTTTTTTGGTAAAAACATGCTTCCATCACTCATGGAAAAAACACCAAACATTTTTCTTCATCAACAATTAAACAGGGGAGAAATATCTGAACACGCATAACTTTTTTGGTAAATACATGCTTCCATCACTCATAAAAAAACACCAAACATTCTTTTCTTCATCAACAATAAAATAGGGGAGAAATTTCCTGTCGAGAAAGTGATCAGTTACAATATCCCCATTTTAGTTTAGCGGCCATTTTGAGCGGAATTGATACCTGATTGAGTACTATTTTTGATAAACAAATAAAAATGTAACAACAAACTGAATAGACAATTAAAAATGGAAATCGGACCTTCGTGGATTAGAGAGAGAGAGAGAACAATACAAACCCAACCTAAATCTCACCCAAACCAAACATTCTCTCCCTAAAAAACCCACCTTCTCTCTCTGAAAATCAAAAAACACAACCACCTTCTTTGTCAAAATCCAAATCCAGTAGACTCCATTAAAAACCCCATTTTCAAACCTCTCGTCAAACTCTCACCAATTGGAGCCCATCGAAAATTTGTCCGGTTCAGCACGTCATTCAACCACCATGAGAGTGAAGGTTACGGTGGAGCTGCGGTGAGAACCTCAATAATAACCCAGTACGTCCAAAAGAACCATCCCATTCAGTTATAAGAGATTGAAGGTGGAGTTTGGGTCAGAAGTGAAGTGAAGGCACGCATTGTTTAATTAGAGAAGTGAAGTGAAGAAGAGTAGTCAGACGTGGTACATGGTTTGGTTTTTCAAACGTGGGTACAGTTTTTCAAACATGAATTCCACCCATCAATGATACATGAATTACAGTTTTGCCATAACGTTTTAACCCTTGGATCTAGTCTTCCTCCTAACATCTCACCCTTAATTATCTTATCATCTTATTGAACAGTAAAAATACCATTCCTCCTTATTATATAGATATATATAGGTTGATGATCTTTAGGATAACTGTCTAATAACTGTATTATTGTCAGGTATTAGACATGTTGTTGGGGAATGGACATGAAGCACTATTTAAGGCTTTGATTTTTCTTTCTTTTTTTGATAAGAGGCACTTTTGGTTAGAAGCAGTATCTACTATATACTATTTATGTATAATAGGTTTATTAATTTCCCATTGGATTTATTGGCGATTTCCCACTAAGTGTTTGTATGAATCATTCAAAATGAGTACATAAGAAGTCATTTTATGTTTTTCTTCATTGAGTCTCTACTTATCATTTAAATTGGTCCATTTACAAGTATAATTAAGGTCGTCTTGCTGTTGTTTATGATTAATATATGTTGATGTTCGCCTATTCAGGGAACAGGCACATTAGCAATATCAACCAAACTGCCACAGCTGTGTCCACCACCATGTTACACCACTATCCCTCCAGCAAACTGCCAGAATGAAACTGCTAGTCGCCCCCTCCAGCAATTAAACACCAATGTATGTCTTTTTTTTTTCGAAACCTCTACATTTTCTCACTTATTCACATTCCACTCTTTTTTTACAGCCTTTAAACCAACATCAAACTATCAGTCATTTATAAATCAATTATTATTATTTTTTTTCACCGGCTAATGGAAGTTCCTACTTATATTTCTGAATTTTGATTCTTTCACTAACTCTTAATAGTAAGAAACTGGCCGAAATAGTCAAAATACCACGTTTAGTAAAATGCAAGATATTGGGTTATATGTGATTATATATAACCCGTATAGGACCAACACTAAAATGAGTGCAGTTCTAATACGTTTCGAGAGTTTTTATATTGTATTTTTAAAAAGCAGTAATTGTAAACTTTGTTTGCTTGACTTTTTTTCCCAAAATTTCATTTGAATCTTTGTTTGGTACTGCTTCTTAGTTAGCAAAAGACACCTTCCCTCAGTTGTGTATACTATATTTATAGGTTGGTCCTCTCATCTCTGTTTTCAATGGAAGTTGTAGGCTACAATTTGGATTCTTTTTTTCCTCTTCATTTGAACACGTGGTCTATTGATTAACCCCCTATCTTTCGTCAAACACCCCATCAAATGATGCCTAATGATTTATCTTCATAACATATTTGTTTATTTATTTTGGCTTGTTTATGAGCGCTTATACTCGGTGGTGCATCTTATTTATTACGCAGGCCCGTAGTCTACCGCAACATCTTGTTTTCACACAGGCACTTATACCCCGTGTGCTTGCTTTTTAAGAGTCACTTATTTGTTTATGTCCACAATCGCATAAAATTAATTCTAAATTTGACTTTCGTGATGTTACTCATGTTTTTAACAGACTCTCATTGGTAGTGTCGTGTCATCTTCTGTCGATAGGAATGCTGACGTGGTAGAAGCTCCGATTCTATTTTTTATGCACTTGGAAGACGATTTAGAGAGGCATGGATCGATAACCCAATTACAAATTCATATTTGTTTCATGTACAATTAATGTGATTAATCCATCTCTCAATTTTATTATTGTGTAATTAATTTGATTATGTATGTTATATGTACGTACACAGATCCATGGAAGGAAAACGTGGGCGTCGTTTAAATTTGTGTGATATCATTGTCAAGGAATGATCACTTGAGAAACAACCATTCACAACACGAGTGGAAGACGATTTAGAGACGCATATATTGATATCCCACCAGAGTGAGGTGTTGCAAACCCAACCAACGACCCTAGTCATACCCAGTCGCAGACGTCAACAACCCATACCAACTAGGTAATAACACATATTTATTTTATTTTTATATATGTATGTGATGGAGTGTTAGGTAGGATATATATTTTGGCTATTCCGCCCTTAATTGTTTAGAAATTTGTGGCTATTTTTGTCGTTTTTAAGTTAATTTTTATGTTTAAACAGGTTGGTTTTCATGAATAAATAAAGGAGACTCTGCCGATTTTTTTTTTTAAATATTAAGTATTTTTAAAAGTAAATAATAGGAAGATATAAAAATCTGATAAGGTTTTTAAAGATTGTCATTTATAGGAACTATTAAAAAAATTACTTCATTGTTTAAGGTAACTGACACTTAATAAATTTATTGCAGGTGAAAACCTTTTGTAGACAAGGCAAGATATTGGAGTCGTTTCGCTGGAGGTCGTATGCTTGAAGATTGCGAGTTTACTTCACATACATCATTTTATGTTAGGGATAGATGGTGTTTTATGTATTTTTTCTATTGAGATGAGTGAAAATGTGTAGAGAGAGTTACGTTGGACACAATGTTTAAATTGTGTATTTTTTCTTTGTATGAACTTTAATTAGAATTGATTGGAAAATTATATGTTATATGTTGAAATGGGTTGCAAAACAATGTCATATTGTTTTTAAGAGGTTTTGTTTATAATTGTATAGAGTATATTATGGAGTGGATGAAATTATAATTTTGCTGCCAAAATTATTAAAGACGGCTTCTTTGCTGTCTCAAAAGGGTTCCATAAATGGGGACGTTTTGAGACGGTTAAGTTATCGTCTCAAAAACGTCTACGGGGACGTATGTTGTCGTCTCTAAAAATAACTTTAAAAGACGGTTTTTTAGCCGTCTCAAAAGGGTCCTATAAGCAATGACCTTTTGAGACAGCGTATTTACCGTCTCAAAAAAACTTTTTGAGACGGCTTATGCCGTCTCAAAAAGCTTTTAAAACGGGGGTCTAATACTACGCTCATTTGCCGTCTCAAATGGCGTCACAAAAGGCTTTTGAGACGGCCAGAGGACTTTTTGAGACAGCTAGAGCACTGTAGTAAAAAGAAGTTTTTTTTTGTAGTGACAAAAGCACTACCAACGGCCAAATTCGAACAACTACGAGCCATGCTTGGGATTTCAGGAATTAGCATCAAAGAGGAGTGTTTAAATGTGATACTAATTCCTAGAATAGTCTAGAATATTACAGTTAATTCCTAGAATAGTCCAGAATATTCTAGATAATTCCTAGATTATTCTAGATAATTACTAGAATGGTATAGAATATTCTAGAATATTAGGGAAGTATGTAGGCTTTTCGAATGTTCCCATAAGGAGGTGGGAACCTTCTGGAGAATTAATCTAGACCATTAATTTACTTTAATCTCCACCATCCATTAAGGAGGTGAGATGCCTATAAATATGTTGTGAGATTATTTGGCCAAACCATCTCAATCCAAGCTAAGCATTGTAATCTATCATCAAGTGTAATACAAAAACTTTCCTTCTTTTTCTATATTTCCAAATTCTCCTCAATATCTCCATCCAAATTATTGGTTGCCCATATCTAGCAATCCTAATTTCCTAAACTAAACATTTAACTACATTCCATACTACCTCCTAAAACTAACATCAATTAACGCCAGTTGTTTGCGAATAAGAAAATGAATGAAATAGCAAATTCGTGAGAGCTTATTCAACTACTATCCTAAAGAAGATATATAGAGAGAGATTTACAACGAATTTTAAGAAGATTTAATAGCAGAGAATAAGAAACACCAATGGTCTCCTATCAGTATATGGTTGAACTATAACAAAACAGAGAGAGAGGTAAAAATAAGTTTTGAATATAAGTTATATATGTGATCAATGAGAAAGAGAATATGGATTAATGGGTGTTTTGGTATTCGTACTATAGATGGGGTAGAGGAAGTTTGTTGTAAAATGAGAATAGTGGCATCTTCAATATCCTTTTGCCCTCTCTCTCCCCTCTATCTCTCTCTTTATATATATATATATATATATATATATATAGAGAGAGAGAGAGAGAGAAGAATTCTAACTTACATCATGCTCTATACACCATCCATACATCACACCTAATTGTAAGTCCTAAAAAAAATCTTTTCAAATTTTTTATTTTTCGCTGGAAATCCAATAAATCTGTGTTCAAAAAATTAGGTCAAAATACATTTTATAGCTATTTTCAAAAAATACACAAAAAACTGCTCAAAATACCCTTATAAATAAGGGTCTGCACCAACAGTTTTTTGTGGATTTTTAAAAAATAGCTACAAAATGTATTTTGTCCTAATTTTTTGAATATGAGTTGATTGGAAGGTTAATTTCAAGGGCCAAATAAAAAATTTGGAAAAAATATTTTTCAAGGCATAGAACTAGATGTGATGTATACATAATGATGTAGGTAAGCCTCCCTCCCTCTCTCTCTCTCTCTCTCCCTCTCTCTCTCTCTCTCTCTCTCTCTCCCCCTCTAAATATATATATATATATATATATATATATATATATATATATATATATATATATATATACGGAGATGTTTAATAGTAAACTTTAAAGATGAATATTTTAATGAACATTAACAAAAAAACACAATAATATGTAGCTTTCACACTTGGGTATTTCTAAAGTTTCTTATTTCTTTCTTACATGGTTCCTTAAGTTAATTGTATGTTTTTTTATTTTTCCAGATTTTGGGGAAGGTGTGGCATTGAATGACTATACAGATTAGTTTCATTATCACCTCTTGACAGTAGTTGGTAAGGATTTTCAATTTTTATTTAGAGGTAGAACTCAAGTAAATGGCTTCCCCTAATTTTATGAAGGTTACAAAAAAATGTATTTATAGGATTGAAGTATTTGGAAATACTCACACAACAATTGGCACTGCCTTTGCTGTTGGGAAAACTGCAGCATTGCTTACCCTTGCAAGTAATTTGCTCGAAAATTTGGATGATCTTTGTGGGATAAATTTGACGAGAGAAATATATCAGGAGTTTAGTGAACATTCATTATTATTGAGGGTGGAGGAAATAGGGTATACACCGTATGGGAATGGAGAGGGTTTAAAGATTTTTAAAGATGATCAATTAGCCCTAATTGATTTTCCATTAAAGTCTTCAGATTATTGTTTAAACTTCGGTGATGCAATTTTATTACAATAATTAGACAGATTATATTTGGTTGGGTTTTGCCAAAAGTTGTTGTCGTACATGGAGGGAGTTCTTTCTGCTAAGAATAAGTTCGTAGGGGTGACATCCCAAGGAGAAGACCTATATGGATATCAAACTTCTGCTGCTGGTAACTTACAGCAGTTAGGTGACCCGGTTTTTAATGAAGATGAGTTAGTTTATGGAGTGTTTTTTTTATAAATTGATGACAACAATAGAGCAACTACATCTGGCTGCCATTTTAGCTACACATGAAGTCTTAGACAAACATTTACCAAGAAAATGCAAATATGTTTTTTCCCACGAAATATATTATGCAATTTTTGGATAAATGTACAATGACGACTTCTGGTCCCAATAGAATGGGATACTGTATCCGAGAAGAATGTCAGAGTATTTGTGTTGCGTGGGAAAATAAGTGCAGATGTTTGTAGTTGTGGAAGTTTTGGTGAAATTGTGTACAAATATTCTTAACGAGATTTGTTTAAGTGGTCACAATTAATCTGTTTAAGTTTATTTTTTTATATATCCCAGCTAATATTTATATCTATCTCTATTTTTTATATATTAGTTAATTTAGTGTTTTAAAAAAAATTAGTTTGATTTAAATGAGTATATGTGAAGTTCGAATTAAAAATTGAACTTGTTTAGCTCTAGTTGTTGGTTTGTGTTAAGGGTCACCCTAATTCCTAAATTTTTTTTAATAAGAAATAAAAAAATCGCTCATAGTTAGTATGATGAGAAAACATTAAATGGTGGTGAAAGATACTTCAATGTGTGTTGTATTATATTACATTTTAAAACAAATAATACATATGATTTGAAGTAAAAGCAAAACTGTTGAAACTGATAGTGTTTATTGGGACTAGTAAATTTTTCCAAAGTTTATAGTGGGGTAGGTCTATTTTGATTTGCTAGTATCCTTTAAATGAAGATCATATGTGGCGAAAGGAGTGAACACCCAATCTAAAGACTTTTGACTTATGATTCGCCCATAAAGCTTAAACTTTCTGTATATAGGAAATTTTAAGAATAAATCTTAACAATTTCTGTTTTTGCTAGTATCCAAATAACTATGTATTTTTTTCAAGCATTCAATTTTATGAACTCGTTAGTAATATTTTTAGTGCAACTAGGCAAGTGTTTTAGGTAAAATATACGTAATCGGATCATTTGATGACATTATATGGCTTTGATAATCATCTTCAGTTTGTTGCGAAAATAAGAGATGGCATTGTAAGGAAAGAAGGCAATTAAATTTGGGTGATATTGGATTCGCACGCAATTTTTATAAATTAATCAACATAAAAGGATTTGAAAAATCCACTCAAATGGACATATATTCGTTAGTGCATCCATTTTATGGGATGTACTTTCAAATTTATAAATTTGATTCCAGTCATGCCGATAATTTCATTACAGAAATTTATTTTCCCCTTGACTCAATTCCGGCCTAAATTTGGACAAGAATTTTAGGGGAAATTATGAGATCCAAACCACAGTTGGGCCCAACCCTAGTTGTTCCCGACCAAGCCCAATTCTGACATATAATTCTATGTCCTATGTGACATTTGTATGCTCTTTATTTAATTACTTTCTAGAATTCATTAATTATGATTGTTCGCACTCACTGATATTTTCAAAGGAATTGGAATTTCGGTCACCTAAATTAGAGAGATTAAATTCAATTGTGAGCTTAAACGTTTTATTTTTTGAACTAAACATGAGGAGTGTCATTTTAATTTGTGTGATAAATTTGGGAATGCTGAAATTGAATTAATGCCTAATATTAGTTAAATTTTATAAATGGTTCTGAATTCATAGTTTTTGCCATAAATACTTACATATTCTTGGTTATTCCCATTAATTGCTTTCATTTTAGTTTTAGATTATAGTTATAATCTGCACATCATGATGTTTAGTTGAAAAGTTGAAAACCTAGAAAATTGACCAAATTTTAATGTTCAACCTTTACTTACACTTGGTATTCCATAATAGCTCATGTAATTGTGATACTTTTATAATTTGACAAAACAAGATTATATTGACCCAATTATCATCATGCATGAGATACCCACCCTTTATGAGGTAAATCCCACTAAATATAGACTTAATAATTTTGTAACCAAGTGGTCCTTAAAAGTTAAAGAGGAAGTAGAGAAACAACTTGCCCTAACGATACCCTAATTAGTTAGCTAACATCATACCGGTACCAAAAACCAATGGCAAAGTTCGATTATGAATAGATTTCATGGGTCTCAATCAGGCTTGCCCTAAGGATTATTTTCCTCTATGATATATTGACTTATTGGTAGACATCACGATCAACAATGCACTAAAGTACATTCTAGGTGGATTCACCGGATCTTATAATATAAAAATGCTCCTCGAACACCAAGAGAACACCGAGAGAACACCACTTCCATCGAACGGTCATTTAATTTCTCTTGATTTTTATTCTCATTTATACTTATAAAGATGTAAGATGTCACCTCATTATCCATTTCAAGAGTTACTTTGGAGTTTACGGCACTCACATGGGCTTGTACTGGATTTGTATCTTGGGTATTTGCGCGGTCTTTCAATTTGTGGACTGTATACTTCCACTTACTAATAAGGAGATAGTAAGTGTTGACATAATTTTTATTTTGGAGATTCAAAAGATTTTACACTTCAAATTAAAAATTTTGGTTTCAAATTGTGAAAATTATTGATGCATTTGACTCTACAAACTTAATTTTATAGTGAAATATTTGTAAATTTGAATTTTCCGTTCACAAGTTTGGGGATAGACGAGATGGTATGATGCCAAAAGGTGAAACAAAATTGTGGTGTTTGAGAAGTTAAAAAATCAGTAAAGTTATTTTTTATTATTTAGATCGTAAATTTATATCTGTTGTTTCTCGATCGGAAACCTTCTAGTGATCGAAGGCAAAAAATACGACGATCGAAGACGCAACGGTCTAGTGGTTGGATGACAAATATTCTTTTCTAATTTCTAATATAAGGATAAATTGGTATTTTATTAAAAATAAAATCAACTTTCAAAAAGAAGGATTACTTTTACAAAAAAAAGTTGAATGTCCTTTATACATAACGAACATTATTACATGTCCTAAAATTGCATAATATATTTTTGTTTATTAGTGACAAAAGAAATAAGTGTCATTTTCATAAAATAAAAGTTCATTATCCTAAAATCATAATAGGGACCATATTTATAAAAATAAATTTAATTGTCCCACAATCATAATAGGGACCATTTTTATAGAAAAACGTTGATTATCTTAAAACCATTATACAGACTTATTTTAGTTAACGGTAAAATTGGTATTTTTGAAAAAATAAATTCAATTTAATAAAACCAAGGACTATTCCCATAAATGTAAAATTGAATGTCCTATATCTATAACTAATATTATTTTGAGTTCTAAAAGTGCAAAATCTTTAATTTTATGTTGGTTGAGGGTTGTGATATCATTATAGTTTGATTTTTTATATAGTTATTAACATCATATACTAAATGTAAAGCATATCTAGAATACAATGAGTTGTTTATATTGTTATAATACATGTCATGTTGACTAGTAATGCTCTCTTCCTTATATATTTATTAATATCATTTATCTTTGGAAGAATGCTATTAGATGGTTAGAGTTATTAAAAATAATTAGTTGGAAATATAATGTATTAGGGCATCATTTCATGAAAAACATTAATCACTTGTATTTATTTTCTTGTCCTTTACATTTTTGTTGTGGTTACAACTTAAAGTAATATATATTCTGTAATAAAATATATAAATTTCAAGTCAATTTCAAACATTAGAATTGGTTGTCTTTTCCTCTTCGATTTTTTTATAAAAAATTTATTACTCAATGCCCGTGCATCGTGTGGGTTGCATACTAGTACTCACTAAAAATTGTGAGTTCCTTCTTGGCAGTTCAAGAGATGAGATTATACACCAAGAAGAAACATGGGCTAGTAGTGGATTGACGGGAGTCAGGACGACTCAGTCAACATCCAAGTAGGCAGTGATGGTAAATGGTTCAAAGGAAGGATGAAACTAGATGCTATGATTAGGAGAGACATTGAAACAGTAAAGGATTTTCTCGGTTGGTATGAGGTGAGGGTGACGAGTTTGATTCATGAATTGAGCCACCTAATGGACATCCTAAGTTATGTTTGTGTAAGTGAAGGTGAGGCACAGAAGCGAGACGACTAACTAGAGATACTCAATGGGAATAGAAATGAGGTCACCGATATGAGATGAAAGTTATGTTTTGGCACAAACAGGGGTAGAATAAGGTTTGTAGTCAGTCATGCAAAACTAGTGGAGAAAATATATGGTGTATTTGGTATGGGAGAGGTGAAGAAAGTTTTGGGGGTAGGTGGATTCAAGAATAAGAGAGTAGGATAAGGGAGCTAAGGTCATTAAGCACGAATTCCCCGCCTAATGTGGCGACGCAGGAAGTGGGTTGGCTCATGTAGACAGTCTCATCAAGGAACATGTGGAGAAAAGCATTTTTCACATCAGGTTGACGAAGAGACCAACCTTGTGAGATGGCAATGATGGTTTAATGACTCGTTGAATGCTTTTTCAAGATCAATATCGACTTATTGATGAAATTGTTTTGCAACCAGGCAAGCCTTGTGATGCTCAATGGATCCAGAAACATGTCGTTTTAGTTTTAATACCATTTGCATCCAACTACATGTTGAGTCTGGAGTAGGGGTGTAAACGGATCGGGTAAGGGTATATCTAGATCCGATCCGAGTATTTTTTTAGCGGATCGGGTCTTACCCGATTACCCGTCGGGTCTCAGAAAATGGATCCAGACCCGGATCCATTAAGGACCAGGAGATCCGACCCAAATACCCGACCCGAATAGCTATAACTAAACTTACTCTCTCTCTATATATATTTATAAGGACAGAAATTTCCAATTGAGTCCTTTGTAATTTTGGCTTAATTCCGGACAAAAATATTTGAGTCATAGGATTGAGTATATTGATCATCCTCCAAGCCTATGACGTGTTTGTGGAAGACGTAGCGGCCAAGAGTATAAAGCTTCATCAAATTGCTGAGTTTAATGTGCCTCGTTTCTACGTCATCAACATGGTTCCATTGCTCCTAAGGTATGAATGCATTTTAATATATATATATAGGAGCTTAGAAAGTTTTATATTGGGTGTAGGTTTAATTAAAACTGTTGTTTATTTTTAGAAAGATTTAATTAAAACTTTAAATAAAGTTTATAAAGTTTCTGGGCTAAAAATCAAAATTTCCAACTTTCTGGAAGTTCGTTCGATATGTCGTTCGAACGAGTTTGTCATTCGAACCACAATGTCGTTCGAACAAGTTTGCAAATGAGTTCCCATATTAGCCACTGGAACTTCGTTCGAAATGTCGTAAGAACGAGATGGTTGTTCGAACGAGATTTCTAACGAGTTCACGCTAGAACTTCAGTAGAAGGCCCATTCGAATGAGACTTCGTTCGAACGAAAATCTCGTTCGAATGAGATTTGGCGGGAACATTTAAATGGCAATTTTTGTCAGTTTTCACCCAATTTCCCATTATCTTTCCCCACTAACTTTTGACTGAATATCTAAATGAGGGAACCAACTTTGGAAAGTTAACTTTTTCATACACATCTATCTCCAAGAGAGAGTTTGAGAGAAAAAGTTCATGTTTTTAAAGTGTCTATTTTTCAAAGAAAAATTCATTTACACTTTAGTTTACACCCATATTGTTTATTCCAAGTATTCTTTATATATATATACATTGCTTGAAATTTTGTCACCGGTTTTTCATCTCTACCGTTTGAAGAGACGTTTGTGTTTACTTCTAAATCCCACAAAGAAGAAGAGATTTCCATTGATTTACCCACTTGGAGAAAGTCTCCTAGTTCGGGTGACGGTGACCATATAAAGTCCGATCGGTGGATTTCGAGACCACGGTGGAGCTCCGTGGTTATCCTCTAGGCAGAGGTTGATACAAGAAGACACATCAGGGCTTGAGAGGGATCGAGTCGAGTGTTATAAGTTGTCTTGCTTGTATTTGTAAATTCCGTACTTAGTGGATTTGAGGCTAGGGTCGTCTGAGGTTTTTTCCCGTTGTGGGTTTTTCCTCTTACATCATGGCGTAGTGATTCATTGTTTATTTTATCTTACTATACTCACCTAGAACGCATGCTTAGGTAATTCAAGATAAAATTTGGCTTTAATCACTACATATTTAATTTGGTGAGAAATTAAATATTGGGTAATGTTTAATTAATTCAAGTCATTTAATTTAATTTGATAAAATTGGTTTGGCCTAATTTGGTAAAATTGAGAAATATGACTTAGGCAAATTTTTTAGGACTTGGGATAAACTAAATTGGTTTAAGTGAAATTTAAGTTGTGTGTGTTTAAGTTAATTTCACTTTGTTTAATTTTTATTTAGAAGAAATTAAAATTTGTTGTTTTTGTGTGAACCATCTCGCTTATGCTTGTCGAGTAGATTTAATCCCAAAGTGACCATTTTAAACTCTCTTGGTATACTTGAATCAGTGAAATTAGAAGAGCTTGTAGGTGATTTACAAACTTATGAGCTTGATATGTTTATCTCCGAGCAAGTGCCTAAGAAAGAAAAGGGTATTTCTTTGAAAACCCGAAAGGAGGAAATAAACATATCAGATGATTATTCCGATTCCGACTTTGAGGATATGGCCTAGTTGGAGAAAAAATTCAAGAAGTTTATGAAGTTTCAAAAGCAATCGAAAGATGCTAAAAAAGTTGTAAAATTCAAAAACCACAAGGATACCAAAATCCCTACAATTAAAAATGACAAACCAAAAAGGGATGAGTCGGATAGGTGTTTCGGGTGGGAGGGTTTTGGTCACAAAGTTAAGGAGTGACCCATTAGACTTAAGAAAGAGGGCAAGCAACCAATTTCATTGTGACACCCCGCCTACTTAAATTTTGGGTGATCAGTCCTTTATTAAATTCAATCAAGGTGACCGGTTGGTTCGTTCTTAGCATCACTGTCGAAAAATAAGTTTTTTCATTTTAATCACCCTAAAATAATTAAGCTAAGGGTCAAAATAATTTTCTTTTATATTTAAATTTCATTGTAAAAATCTTATATGCATAAACTAGTTTATGAATATTACTAACGATAAAGAAATAAAACTATCCAAGTGAAATATGCCAACTAGATTACTCAATCCAAATAAATATCCACATATAAGGTCAACGTAACATATCAAACAATCCCAAATAAAAAAAACTGAATACTGATACCATAAACGAGTACGAAATCTCTGTTAGGTCTAAACAGAAATCTGGAAATGGGCAACACATGCCCTAGCTAAAAAGACTAAATGGAAATCTGAGGATCCAAGAAAGGAAACGTCTATTGTAAGGACCTGTAACTCCCACACAAGTTGCAGCACGTCACTATCCAATGAACTACGCCTGACACCCCTGTGGCTGGGCCCCTGTAATATATATATATATATATATATATATATATATATATATATATATAATAGAAGGGAAAAATGATAGGAAATAAGTGAAAGCCAGAGTGTAAAACAGGTTAAAGTAGTTTAGCAAGTATGTAAAATGCTTACTAGTTGATATGACAAACATGTTAGAACTCGACACTCTCTTGGGAATTCTCACCTTTCATCTAGTGTGCACGCCTATCGCACTACTAAAAATGACTCATAAATCTAACCTAATTCACTAGTCTAATCCAATTCTCCTCTCATCAGTTCTGATTCGTGAGACCGTATGTCTATGGTTTATTAAAGATAACATATTCTTAAGGATTATTTAAGTCAATTATGTATATCTAAATACTGCTGTGATATTTCATGCACTTACTATATTTAGGAACATTTATTCAATTTTTATCTACTTACGCACACAGTAGAAGAATCCCATGTATAGGTATATATATTAATCACTCATATAATATACATATACTAATCGACACCCCACATAAAATCTATGGTGATGGCATACTCTGCTATCAAGTCCCCGTATCTCTCGTATAAAGGGAAATACTAGTTCGGAATCAGTCTCGAACTTAACACAATGCACACATAATGGTCGTGAAGCATAGTTCCAAGTCACTAAGAGGTCAGCACATACCCTCACGTCTCTTAGGACCATCTAACTATCATTATCAGATAGCATGTACCAAGGATCCTATGTTCTAGGGTATGAGTCAATATCCCCCATAAAGGTTCCATCGAGATAAGATTGTCCCGACGTGAAAACCTCTCTGACAACAAGTAGCGCGGGTATGATTATACACAGATATATAACATATGTATATAAACATGCACTCGGTTACATATATATATATATATATATATATATATCTTCACATATTTCATTTAGTCACACCCACGACCCATAATAATATTTTAACCATACGTGGCACATATCACCCGAGTTCTATGTATAATTAACCCATTTCTTTTTATTCTCAATTGCCACCATTTCATAAGTACTTCTCGTCCCTCTAAGTGTTTCATCTTAATAAGTATAAATTCAGTAGGTGTACCCTCACTATCATACTGGTCTAATTCCTTCTTGAGTCTCACAGACCTCACTTATTGTACGCACGATTTCTATTTAATTTTATGCCCTCGATATCCCATGGTTAAATCTCATATAAATTTGTATTTCTTGGACCCTACTTAGACCCTACTGGTCCTTCCTATGTCCCATTATGATCTTTATATTATATCCAAGGTTCCCTACGCATTTTAATCGGATTAACATAAAAGGGGAGAAATGTTCAATTTTCAGGAGGGGTCGATCGATCGATCGAGTAGTTCTTGCCAAGATTCTACAATTTCATACCTATGGGTTTCCTCTATAAATCTTAACCAAATCGCCATTAACAACTCCCAAACTTCCAACCAACTATAAGGAACATTCTATAAACAATAATAGATGATTTCTAACGTGAAACTTCCATTAATTCATTAATGGATCATCATCAAATGAATTAAATTCAAGAATTATTCTTTAACACTAATTTATTTTATTTCACATGAATTCCATTGATATTCAGATTCCTATCTCTACTGGGCATCAATTTCGTGTTCACGAATCTAAATCCAATAAAAGAATCATCCTAACATGATTTCTATTTAGTAAATTTCAATCAGATTTCCCAAACATCAATTTTCTTTTATGAAACATGAATATTATTCTCCTATGCTATCATGGATGTGATATCAACCAAATAATAGAAAGTTAGATACTTGCCTCAGAGATGAAAGTCTAGTTTGTTTGTGATGATGGGTATGGTCTCGTTCCTCATTCCCCGATCTACGCATTCATGGTGAAATTTGGCAAGAGTGGTGTAAGTAGGGTGTTTCTCTCCTTTGGAGCCTTCTCTCTTCTCTCTTCCTTAGCCTCTCTACAACTCTAGAGTTTCTAACCCTCGAGGACTCCTTTAACCAATTGATATAAACTCTCTATTGTTGGTTAGGCCTAAAAATGTCCCGAAACCTAAACTAAACCTCTGGGTACCCTTTTCTAACTATCTCGACCCTTCCGAAAACATTGGAGCACTCAAAATGACCATACGGGTGACTTATAATTTATTTACTTTTTATTCCATTAATTTAGTCCCGACACGACACATGCGCGTCCGGACTTAATTTCTATAATTGTCGTATAATTCACTCGTGACAATTTTTAATAAATTCAATTCTATATATTACTTTAATCATTAAGTAATTTCAACCAACATAATTACTAAATCTCGTCACGCTAGTAAATATTTATTTTAAAATAATTTATCCCAATTTAATTTAATTAAATCCCCATAATAAAAGTCATAAAAATACAGGGTATTACATGCATACAATGCCACCTTAAGTGATAATGAATTGTGAGAGTGAGAGGATTCCTCCATTGAGCATAACCTTGTTAGGTTTATGGCTTATTATGTGAGTGGCAATGATGCTATTCATGTGCATGACACTTCCGAGGTTGTTGAGAGTGCTTCCCGAGAGAGTGAGGGTGACAAGAGTGAAGATGAGGAGAGTGAGGGAGAAGAGGTTAATGTGAAGAAATTGCAATTTGCTTTTAATGAATTGTGCAAGGAGACGGTGAAAGTTAAAAAGGGAAACTTGATGTTGCAAGAAAAGTTGAAAGTGTGTGCCGTTGAAAATATTGATAAGTTGATTGAGGATCTTAGGGCACGAGAGAAGACACTTAGGGAGAAGTTAGAGTACGTCAAGAAAGAGAGGGAGACCCTAACAGGTTTGATGGAGGCTTTGAAAAAGGAGGTGCTAGAGTTTGAGGAGTCTAAGCGTCTACTTGAGTGTAGGATTGAGGAGTTGGGAGAGAGTTTGAGAGACTCGTTTAGAGTTAAGTTTGATTTGGAAGCGACAAGTGAGAAGTTGGATAGGATTCTAAGCATCGTCCAAATTAAGAGAGATATGGGAGGTATTGGTTTTTATGATCATGTTGTTCCCATTCCCCCCGCACGTGTGAGAGAGCCACAAGACACGTTAGAAAAGGTCCACATGTAGGTCACTTTCCTTAACGTCGCTACACTTGCATGTTTTGTGGTAGGAAAGGTCACCTTAGAAAGTTTTTCTACGACCTTAATAATTCTCCTCAAAATTTTAAGAAGTTTAGGAATAAAGTTTCCCCGATTCCCCCCACCCCCAGGCATCGTTACACACCTACTTGGGTTAGGAAGTCGGATTTGGTAGCTTTAGGATTAAAACTTCATGGATCTTGTTTAGTTGCACGTGAATCCCCCCATGCTAGACCTAATGGATGATTGTGTAACCTTGTTTGTCATGTTCTAGTCTTTGCATTCATGATATATACTTTTCTAGTATTATGACATGTTTTTACTTTTCATTTATTGCATCTTATTTTGAAAAATACAAAAAAAAAAATTTGGTTTTGAAATTTTTTGAGAAAAACACAAAAAAGTTTTGCTTTTATATGAGTAAAGATATTTTGAAAAAGCCAAAAAGATTTCATTTTTTTTTCGTGAGTCAACATGTTTGATATTGCATATTGGTGTCCTTGGAACCCTTTTCTTCCATTATCCACGTGGCTAGGACATTTGATCATAATTATCGATGTTTAGAATGATCTTAACCATTATATTATCGGTTTTTTTAGAAGTTGATATGCTTTTTGATTTGACTTTGTTTATATGCCATGTTAGCACACTTTCACGAGCTTATATGGATGTTTGACTACTCTTGCATATTTGGGTTTGGTGAGACGTTCTTATCTCAATCTTATCATATATGCGTAAGTAGACTTAAGGAGGGTGTGTGCATGTAATAACCATTTACCCATGAGCATGTTAATTGAAAATATGACAAGTGTACGGGAAAGTTTTGCGAGAGTGTAAAATTGATTCGTTGTGAAAGCCACCGGTTAAAAGAGCCCAAAAAATTGAAATGGCAATAAAAAGAATCATATGACAAAAATGGACCAAATTAATTTAATTCACTCAAAAGAAAATATGATATGTATTTGAGGGAGTTTGGATGGATTAGAAATTTAAACGGGTTTGCAATAAGAATCCTAAAAGTTGAAAATTCGTGTCATGACACTATTGTTTGTAGAATCGTCAATATTCTGGATTCGTGTGCATGATGTTTGTTAAGTTCATTAAGCTCATACTTTAATTGTCACATATGGCCATAATAAAGTTTTATGATAGATTGTTATTGATTAGAGCTTCTTGATCGTTTCGATGGGTTGGAATTGTGATTCATTTGTTTTACTTCACACACATATATTCCATGTTCATGTCTAGGAACATCGATACTATGTTAGCATGTTACTCATATTTGTTTATTTTGAGTTTTCTTAGTTTTTCTACTGTTATGCTATTGTTTCACAATTTTGATCCTCATCCAGTTTGAATTTTCCTGATATCTTTTCACAGGGCAACACTGTTTTAAATTCTGGGGAATCTGCAAAAATTTGGCTATGTCGTTCTAACGACATCTGTCTTCGTTCGAGAGATGCCATATCTCGTTCAAACGTCATCCCTCGCTCGTTCGAATGCCAATTGTTTTGACTAGATTGACTTTTCTGGTTATCTTATGCTGCTTATGTACCCTATTTCATATTGATTCATATTTTGGTACTGGTTTCTGTTTATGCAGTTTACTTTGTTTTGATGATATCTCTTGCTTCATTTGATTCGTTTATCACACCTGTATAGTTTGTTAATTCAATTGTGTTATTCCTTGTTTTCTAGCTACTAATTCATTATTTTCTAGCTATTAGCTGGTTGTTTATCTGGCATATTATGAGTTGATTTAATCAAACTGGTATCAGATTTGCTAGATTTGTTTATCTTTTCACCGGATTGTTTATTCGAGACAAAACGGGGGACATATGTCTGTGATGTAGGGAGAGTTTTGTGAGTTTTATGCTTGATATCTTGATTTGTATGTTCATTTACACATATTGGTATCAGGTTTGCACAAAGTAGTTTCATCGTTTATACGAACTGGTATCATGTATAATGCTTACATATTGGTATCATGTTTACTCACCTAACAAATGATTCGGATTTAAATGTTTTCATATTGATTTCTATCATTTTTTTCTCCATACTTCACTTCATATTTTGTAAAACGAATAAATGCGGTGTATGATATTTGAATTAATTCATAAGTTTCCAATTAAACCTTATTTAATTAAGTCTATTTTTAAAGAAAATTAATTCAGCCTCTAAACATGCATCTAAATGTCATAAATCATTCGAACCATGCAAGAAAAATAAAGACGATTGATTCAGGAAAAAACCCCTTTCGGGTAAAACCTTTTATAACACTTTGAAGAATTCACAAGACCTTTGACTTACATACAACCTGATAATCGACCACATGTGTGTAATGCGCGGTGCCTTCAGCAAACCTTAAAAGATACGAGAGACAACGAAATACCCTCCAGGTGTCGGTTCATCGTCTTCAGCTCATCCACACGCCGAATGACTATGCTCGGTATGCACCGATAAAATATAGAGATGCCTTCTCCACAGAGGTTGAACAAAAGCAAAGTGTGTTCTTGAACACCAAAACAATTCACCTAAGCATATGGGATTTTTGTGAATTGAAAACAAAAAGGATGAAAACCCTAAAAGAATAAGTCAAAAGAATTCTGCAGATTCGCAGTTTTCCGTCTTTCAAAACGCTGGGACTTCTTAATGAAAACGAAACCATTTAATGAGTATTTAAAAAATCGTGTCGCCTCGGTCGTTCAAACGAAAAGGCATGTCGCTTGAAAGAAGTACATGTGTTGTTTGAACGACATCGCGTGACATTTCCATGTCGCTCGAATGAGATGGTGATCTCTCTTTAACGACCTGGGCGTCAAAATAGAGGAACGCTACAGGACAGAAAAATTACTCATTCTCAAATTTTGATGAAAAAGTGTAATAGACAAGGTTTTTGAGCAACTATTTTATATTATTTTGCCCGATGGGATAATTTTATAAAATAGGGGAAGTTTGAGAAAATATTATTTCTCGTGATATTAAGGGATAATATTTACTATATTTTGTCTATTTACCGTTATGAGAAGGTAAATAGCATTATATTATGATATATTGCGTTGTTGTATGTTATGCGACGATTATGGCCTATATATAAATTTGGGCAAATTAATGAAATAAAGTGAATTTGGAACAAAAAAATAGTTCACGTTATTTCGAATGCCAAAATAGGGGGTGCGGTTGGTTTTAGAATAGTCGAGATAGTTAGAAAATGTGCCAAGTTGTATTTTTGAGTTTCGGGCACTTTTAACAGGTTATGACTCAATTATGTGGATACGGGTCATTTTAATGGTGTATTAGCAACTAAAAGAGGGGAATTTATGTTTGGGATCCGTATAAGTATTCCCACCCCTTTTATTTCTTCATTCTTATGTTATAAGCCGAGAGAGAGAGAGAGAGAGAAGAGAGAGAGCTGGGAGAAATGGAGAAAAGAGAGAAAAATGGAAGATTGGAGCTGAAATCTGTTGCTACCGGAAGAGAATTCGAGACTACAAACTCGAGGCAAGTTTCTTACTTGCTAGATGTTGATTTAATGTGATAAATTTCATGTACATTTAGGTTTTTGGAGATTTAAACCATTTATGGGTTTTGAGTGTTTTTGGTGTATAACCCTTAAATCTTGTTTTTAATTTGATTTGAGGAAAATAAATTAGTTATTTGATGTGTAGGAATAATGTAGTAGAAATAATTGTTGTTGATGTTGGAATAAATCAAGACTTTGAGCGTTTTGGGATTTTAGGGTTCTTCAACCCGTAGCCCCAATTGGGCAAATTCGCAGGACCGAATCGATTCGACTCCCAGGCGAATCGATTCGGTTAGGAGGCAGGATACATGTCTGGGAGACCTAATCGATTCGAGCTAAGGCCAACTCAATTCGGACTGAGACATTTTGTTCGTTTTACTCACCGAATCGATTTGCATTTGGGCGAATCGATTCGGCTGCCCTATTTTTGTGAGATTTTTCCTAGTTTGATTTTAACCCTTTTCTTTTTGGTTCAAGGTTTAGGAACCTTCTTTTGGGACGTAATGAGGACTCCTAGTGGGTTTTTTTTGGGTAGACAAGTACCCTAGGCTAGTACGAGCTTATTCTAAAGGTTGGAAAATATAGGTTAATGTCGGAATGAAATAGGATGCTAACCTAAAATTAATAGAGGGTAAAAATATTAATTTTGAGACTTTTGGGAGACTATTATTGAGGTAGACTCACCTTGATGATTTATGGTAATGTGTGAACTCTTGAAGACTAGTTGGCGGATATTGGCACTTCGGGTCTTAGGTCGTTAATAAAATATGACACTAAGAATAATAAATGTATATTCTAAAATTTGGCAGTAATGGCTAAGTATAAATGGTTTTTAAGAATGTAAAAGGGAACGATTTCAAAATAGAAAAATGATTTTCATAAATGTTAATTTATGATTACACACCTCTCTAAATTGCTATCATATGGGAAATTGCGCGCGTTGAGGTGAAGTCCCCTGACTAATAATGCAGGGTCAATATAATCCTTTGGCCATATGAACGGTTATTGTATATTTATTTTCCGCTAGTGAGGTAATTAAGGGTGTGGTTATGACTCACTCGTAGGGGTATGTCCGCTTCCCGACGTTTCAGTATGATCCCAATTCGTCTTATTTGATAGGCCCTGGAAGATGATAGCCATTTAGGGGCGCGCCCTGTGGGGAAACCCGGAGGGACGGTCTTAGAATAATTATATGTATGTGAATATAACTATTCTTAATAATGTGGGACATTATTGATGTGAAAGCATTTTATGATAATAAAATGGCTTTACTTACATTTCCCGGATGGAAGAAGGGAAATGGGGAAGTTAAATACATTTTCCGGATGGAAGAAGGAAAATGGGAAGATATGAAATGAAAGAAAAGCATTTTTATGTTAATAAAACTTGCTTTAAATATATTTATTCTCGATGGAAGAAAGGAAATAAAATTGGTAAGGAAAGTTTTGAAATGATATTGATTTGGTAAACATTTGATAAAATGAATTGCCATATATGTATTTCCTAAAGAGAATAGGAATTGTGCCTTTAGTTTCCGAATGAATTGGAGTTATAAATTCTCTCCTTGAGTAATGTAAATGAGTTCTCCCATGCATAAATATATGATCATTGAGCATCATTGTTATTGCTCTAGGTTGTGATTTTGGATTGAGAGGTAAGAAACTTTATTATGTTAATTGCGAGAGAATTACGCTCTTAACTGTCATGCATTTTGGTCACATCGTAATCATATCAAACCGGGCCCTGACCCTTCTATATTTATTTCTTTTGCATACAATTCTTTGTCCGTTCAGGTGCTCTACTGCAAGGATACCCGCATTTACTCTCCATTTTAGTTGTCATGGACCTATAGCATTTTGCGGATATTGTAGAATATTTGTATTAGACGTTTCTTTTCCATTGTACTCTAGCTACACTCAGTTTATTATTCGGGCGTGTTGCCCACGCTTTGTATTCATTTATTATATTATGATATGTAAATTGTAATACTCGGTGTAACTAATGTTTTGGTCTGTTAACCGACAGCTTATTTGGTTACTATTTATTATATTGTCTTTCCGTTACCCGTTGATTTTTGGTATCCACTGTTTTTGTAAATTGGATTGTCTAAGTATTTTTTTTACTTACAAAATTTTTATTTGACAGTCCATTTTCTAAAATGATTGGTGGTTATCTCATACTATTATTTTAATTGACAGTGATGTCGAGAATGGACCATCTATGATTCCGGTGATTATTAGAGTATTGGGTTGGCCACCTATTATTTTAGTAGTTGGGTTGTCACAAAAAGTCCGCTCGAACGCTTAGAAAATATTGTGTAAAAATATCCCAAAGCTCTAAGTGCAAAGTTAAGGTATTTAAAACATAGCCTTACCAAAGTAAACTTTGCGGAGGCTTTTTGATGAAGAATCTTGATATATTCGAATCCTTCTTGATGTAGATTGCTCTTGAACTTCTTTGACGGTTGTAACGATATACGACATAATTAATTATGACGGAGATTTATAAAAATATGTCATTACAAATCTCCCCTTATGTCTATGCCGGAACATACATAAAAACATCTGAATTATCAAATACCAAAATGCCTATAAAAATCTACCCTCTCATGAATCTCAAAACTGAAAAGGTACAAATTTGCAAGTTCTCAATCTTTTCTTAAAAATTCATCATCAAATCTCAAAGATTTTCTCATCAGGGTGTGCAACATAATGATCTTCAATCTTTGTGCCTACACACATGAGATAAAGCAAAAACCTTAGTGACGTATCGAGTTTGAAATGATATAGGAATAGATCATTAATAAATCAAATCTCCCGCATAATGTAAAAACTCCCCCATAACATGATAATTCTTTATCCCCCATTTTATGATGTCCCCAAATAGATAGATAAGAAGAAATAATCAAAACAAGGAGTGTCACGACAAACATGCATAGCAAATATGAATCAATCAACGCGCATGCAAAGGAGTATCTCAAAAGATTCCACAAACTATTTTTCGATTTTTCAATTTTTCGCACAAAAATAAGATACCAAAAATCACAACATGGATTTAAACTCAAACAACCAAGTCATGGAAACGAAATGAATGGGTGTGAACACATTCGATAGGTCAATCAACTCAATCAATCATATGTTCACGATGAATATGTGTACTCGTAACGAATGAACATCAAAAGTATCCTTAGGTGTAAAAATTGTTGAATTTAGATGATATCGTCTTAATCAAATCAAAGCCTAAGTCATTTCCACACCAATAACGTCCAAAACTATTTAACGATTTTTTAAGACTTTCAAGGACGTGCAAACCCATTTTTAAATTACATCCAAACTCCCTCATGCATATTTTCTTTTAGAGGTAATCTAAATTCTCAAACATTGGATAATTAGTGAAAAACCTAAATGTCCCATAATTGGCATAAATTTCATTTTATTGCCTTTAAATTTTTTCGAGCTCTTTTAAATCTCTTTGGAACCCGGATAATAAAATTCCTCAATTTTTTAGGTCCAATTAAACAGTGGCTTAATCATAAAGGATAAATGATAACCTTTTGTAGCCCTTCACCATTTTCAAACAAAACACACAAATCCTCACAAACACGGTTCAAAGGTGAACACTTTTTACTGTCTTGATTTATCACATTTGGTTCATTGTATAGACATAATTGAGATGGAAACACTCAACCAACATGTGATAGATAAGAAAAATAATCAAACAAATCCGTGCATGTGTGCAATAAAAGACATAATGAGTCAAACATGTAGGAAGTAACAACTAATTACATCTTAATGACTCCAAACATTATAAAGCACATGGATGACATGACGTATTGTCTCAAAACATTATCAAAGAGTCACATGAAAAATGGAATGATGTTGTGACTCGGTCATGCTAAGTGTCTATCCATAAACAGTGCAAACAAAAAACAAAAATATTTTTGGATTTTTCAAAATTTTATCAAAAACAAAAATTTAATACAAAAAGTACATGTCAACACACTAGAAAAAATATATCAAAAAGCATATCTAGCGTATGACAAACATGAAAACACAATCACATATATGATATGGAAAGAGAAGAATCATGTGTAACCAAACGTGAATCAACTTGTCTAAAATCTAGCATATCCAAAAGTGATTTCCTAACCCAAACGGATGTAACACGTCGACACAGGGTTTTGGAAACCAACAAAACACTAGACTTCGACTTCCTAGGACATCTTCCAAGATCAAAACAAAATATCCTAAGGTGACCTTTCCTACCACAATGTGAACATGTGTAAACGAGAGGAATGTTACCTAAAGTGTGATCTTTTCTAGCGTCCTTGGGATTAATTGACCCTCTAAAACAAATAATGGTTTTGGGTTTAGCATTAGAAGCACGAGAACAAGATGAACCATTACCATCACTATCAAACCTACTTGAATCGTTTAAATTATTTTTCAACTTCAAAATATTTGATTCAATCAAAAAATTAGACTCTTCTAAAGATAGGGATTTCTTTTTCAAATTTTTAACAATTGCTAAAAGGGTATCTCTCTCCCCCTTAATTAAAGCAAACTTTTCTCTAAGAGTCTCTTCACGTGCCACAAACTCATTGATTAAAATATTTTTATCCTCTTTGTCACAAACACAACCACAAGAATTTTTAAAGTCCTCCAATTCTTTTTCTAAAAATAGGACTCTATCGTCACTCTCCTTCTTGTCAACTTTTAAGGAATCAAATCATTACAAAAATTGCCAAAGTGTTCACGAAAAATATCTATTTGAGTTTGAAACGTTTGCAAATATTCAATCTTGCTATTAAATCAAGAATTTTCTTTTTCCAAAACTTTAATTCTTTTGCAAAGTTTCAAATTCAAAAGTTTTAATTTTTCAGCACTGTGGTTAACTTTTTCAAAATTATGCTCCTCATTAAATGGGCGTTCCATTGGAAAAATTGCGATTTTTCACAAAATTAATTTTTCAAAAAAAAATCAATATCACATAATTTTGCGAAAATAGGAATACGCGATAAATTAGCGTAATCGGCTCTGATACCAATTTGACGATGTGAGAAGTCAAATTGTATCAAAAAGCAAACCCTTAAAAAATCAGTATCACGCGATAAATTAGCATAACCTGCTCTGATACCAATTTGTAAATTGAATAAATGTAGTGTGTGATAATTGATTAAATTAATTCGCAAGTTTCCAATTAAACCTTGTTTAATTAAGTCTATTTTTAAACAAAATTAATTCAGCCTCTAAACATGCATCTAAATGTCATAAATCATTCAAACCATGTAAGAAAAATAAAGATGACTGATTCAGGAAAAAAATCTTTCGGGTAAAACCTTTTATAACACTTTGAAGAATTCACAAGACCTTTGAGTTACATATAACCTGATAATCTCCCACAAGTGTGTAATGCACGGTGCCTTCAGCAAACCTTCAAAGATACGAGAGACATCAAAATACCCTCCAGGTGTCGATTTGTCATCTTTAGCTCGTCCACGCGTTGAATGACTACGCACGGTATCCACTGATAAAATATGGAGATGCCTTCTCCACAGAGGTTGAACAAAAGAAAAGTGTGTTCTTGAATACCAAAATAATTCACCTCAGCATGTGGGATTTTTGTGAATTGAAAACAAAAGGGATGAAAACCCTAAAAGAAGAAGTCAAAAGAATTATGCAGATTCACAATTTTCTGTCTTTCAAAATGCTGGGACTTCTTAATGAACATGAAACCATTTAATGAGTATTTATAGAAAATCGTGCTGCCTCGGTCGTTCAAATGAAAAAGGGATGTCGCTTGAATGAAGTACATGTGTCGTTGAATGACATCATGCAACATTTCCGTATCTCTCGAACGAGATGGTGATCTCTCTTGAACGACCTGGGCGTCAAAATCGAGGAACGCTACAGGACATAGAAAAATTACTCATTCTCAAATTTTGACTAAAAAGTCCGCTCCAATACTTAGAAAATATTTTATAAAAATATCCCAAAGCTCTAAGTGCAAAGTTAAGGTATTTAAATGTAACCTTACCAAAGTAAACTTTACGGAGGTTTTTTGATGAAGAATATTGATATATTCGAATCCGTCTTGATATAGATTGCTCTTGAACTCCTTCGACGTATGTAACGGTATACAACATAATTAATTGCGATGAACATTTACAAAAATATATCCTTACATATTTGTCTAAATCATATGTGTAGGTATGCTTAATGAGATTCTGAGTTTTCAAGTCTATATCACATTCAGACATTTTGAGATAGTTTTATGCTTGTCGGACCATCGTTTTCGAGTCTAATCCTATACAGATGATGTATTTTTCATTTTGGATTTATGGGATGGGATTTAGGCGTCATATGGCTTGACGACCCGGCTTAGGCATTTCATTGTTGGTTTTGTCCCGAAATAGTCAAAGGGGGAGATTTGTAAGGACCAAATTTCTAATTGAGTCTTAATGTAGTGTTGACTTATTCTCGGAACAAAACATGTTTGAGTCGTAAATAGATTTTTTATTGTTCGATCCCACGAGTCTATGACGTATTGAAGATTTATTGAAGACGATGTGCCAGAGCTACACATATTAAATCATGTCAAAGTTTAATTGGTATAATTTCTCGTCTTCAAGGTTTAATTTGCATTCTGAGATCACACAGGTATGAATGCATAATGTTAGTGAAACTCGAAATTTCATAAGGATATTATTTTTAAAAGAAAATGTTTTTAAAAAGAGGTTTAATTGTTTACACTTCGTTTATGTTAGATAAGGATGGATGAGAGTTGGTTTTTAATAAAACTTTGGTTTTAAAAGTTGGTTTAATTAAAATTGTATCTGACGACGCCGTTCAAATGATAACCGATGTCATTCGAACGAGATCTGATGTCGTTTGAACGACACAGAGTCTCGCTCGAATGAGACATTACCACCGCCTTAATTTAACTATAAATAGGCGTGCCCAGTTTCCTCAAAGTGTGTGAAGAACGAAATAAGAATTAAAACAATATGTTTTTCTGCAGCAGTTTTCTAAGGATTTTAAAGCTTAATCATATCTTAGAGTTTACAAATATCTGAGCTTTTCATTACCATATATTTATATGATATTTGTTGCACCAAGTTTGGTTTTTTCATCTTTGAATAACTTGTGATTACTAGTTTTGCAGTGGAGAATCGACGGACATCATGTTAAACATCGTAGACGAATCAAGACATATCGTGGACACCGAGACACTTGTGGAGGCGCGTGTTGTGGACGAGCATCATATAAGACAGAATTTCTGCGTGGCACTATCGAAGAATGATAGAAGATCAAAAAGAGCGTCAAGACCTGTGGGGATCGATTCTGTGAGTAAGGCTAATATGTCTTTGTAAAACCTTTTATTCATAGTGATTTTCTAGCTTGGGCCATCCGAGATTTTTTTTCCCATTATGGGTTTTTCCTCGTACCTTTGGCGTTGTGAGTATCTTTACTTTATGTTACTTGCCCATCACCTAGATGCATGTTTAGGATTGAAACAAGATAAAATTGGATAAGTAAATTTGTTTACAATTTGGTTTGGTTTAAAACAAACTTTTTATGCACAAGTTATTTGTTTGGGACCTACACAATAAGAATCCTTGTGTTGGATGTCGATTTTAACTCGAACAATTGTGCCAGATGTGAAAATAATGGAGTGGGATGGAGAGAACAGTACACCAAATATGCCGAATTATCACGGTCATTGACCTTGACAAGTTGGACTTGTCAAGGTCAATAACCGTGACAAGTCTAGGGGTGACAACTTTTGTTGTCACGGACGTGTCACGATCAATTACCGTGACAAGTTCATTAGACTTATCATGGTCATGTCATGGTCTTTCACCTTGACAAGTTTTGTCAAGGTTTAGGACAGTGACAAACCCGTGACAATATTTAAAGAATTGAAAAAATATCTGTTGGGTAGTATGGCCACTGCCACTACCCAACAATATATTTGTACCTGTTATAGCAACGTTGTACCTATTCAAACATCATATATCCAAATAAAATAGAGATAATGAAAATATACATTCAAAAATAATATGCATCACGATATAATCCAAATATAATTTAAATGTAACAACTTAAAAAAATTCAATTCAAATAATATCACTACATGTCTGGGGTAAGGTTAGCTCTGAGGAGGTGAGTAGGCCACACGATATGAGAATTCACACACCCAGTAATATACATCGTGTTGCTTTATTAGCGCAACCACAATGGGGAGTTCTCCTTCTCGGGTATCATATGCATAATGAGCACCTTGTACTCGATGTCTTGAAGCGAACGTCCATGAACTAGTGCACCCTGGACAGTATTCGGGTCCCTCAACCCCCTCCCTATCCGCTGGCCATCAAATATGTCCAGTATAAATACATTCCTCCAACCAAGTGTCGACATCGGTCGGTCGAATGGAGATAAATAGGGGATTGGTCATCAAAGTTCGCATGTGTCGGCGATGAAGCAGCGAGGTCCACCTCTTCATCACCCTGCACCTCCTCCTCCACCACCTTCTCCTTCCCTTTCTCCTTACGATTTTCGCCCAATGAACGCTTCACGAATGAGAACATATCTTGGACTGTTGCCTCCAAATGGGACAGCTTCGCGTCATGTGAGTCCACCATTCGAGCCAACCCGGTGTTGTTCGTCTCCAATCCGATGATCCTATATTTGGCCACCCACGAGATCACCCCTTGTCCTCCCCTTGCGATCAGCGCCAAGCACTTGGCTGAGTGCATCTGTAGAAAAAGATGCCTTGTCAGCATCATACTGTGACTCATGCACTTCCCTAAGCTTTGCCTGAAACTACAAAAAGTACATGATTACTTTAATATGTAAATAAAAACATTTCAATGTAATTAGGAAAAAGTAAACTGTCCGATTACTTACAATTATGGACATGACAATAGGGGACACCTCCTTATCATTCCCCTTCTTCTTCTTAATTGCCACATAAGTATCGAGCCTATGTGGCATACCCCCAGGGCCACTCTCCGTCCCCTGAAATAAAATAATGCAAAATTAGTATCGGCCCTACAAAGTAAAATAATGCAGAATAACATATTTCTGTAATTATAAAAAAATTAAATCTTACCATCATCCTATGCTCCACCTCGGCGTAAGACGTCCGGCCGGAGTAGTGCACGTTCGTATTTTTCGCCCGATTTTCCCTCCCCGATTGGCGAGATGCCAATTTTCGCTCCCCGATCTCATTGTCAATGAACTTTTCCCATTGTACCAATGAGATTGGATCCTTCGGGGGGATGGATTCATGCATTCGGATAAGGGACTCTCGGGTCTTCCCAAAGTACCAGGTTCGCATATTTCTTTTCAACATCTTGTGTTGCTCCCTCATCTGCTCCAAGACGGAATCGCATAGTTTTGGGTCCAAGCTGGATTGTTCTTATCCAACAAATACAATGTTAGTTGCAAATAAATTGAAATTGAAATCGAAATCAAAATTGAAATTGAAATTGAAATATTCATATAAATATAAATATAAATATAAATACATTGCATGTAATGCCACCCAAATAGCTAACTTGAGCTCATTTGGCACCTCCCTCCAACTAGTGTACCCCGGGATGATGATAGTCTTTACCAGCTCGAGCGATCTCGCTAATAACCCTATCTTGTTCTCGACGGCCATCAACAATTTTACCCATTTGTGGAACCTAGGGTCTGAGGAGCCCTCCTCGCCTCCGCTACCACCGAGCCCAGACGACATCATCATAATCAACATCATCATCCTTGCCTGAATACCTGAAGGAGAAATTTTCTATAAAAAGAAATGTTCTTATTAGTACAAATACAAATGAATTTAAAGAAGACATGCAAATATCTACAATTACTACAAATCCAAATCCAAAACATCCCCCCCCCCCCCCACACACACACATTGACCCCCTCCCCCCCCCAAACACACACACAAACACTACACACACATTGCCCCCCCTCCCCCCAACACACACACATACATGTACAAAGGAAAGAGACAAAGATGAAAAGAGTGAAAATGATAAAGTGCAAATCAATTAAAAGCATTAAAAATTGATTTATGAAGTACAAATTGGAATATTTATTACAAAGTCAAGGTTTATCATGATATTTTCACAAGCACCTGAACCTTGTACATCATTAGTAACCTCATTCTCCTCCCCTTCATAAACTCTGTACGCATCATCAACTAAATTCTCTAACATATTATGATCTATGTTGTCCTCTTCTACATCTATCCTACTTGTTTAAGGTTGTTGCAAAGGTTGTGAAGTTCGTCCCCTTCTACATTTATAGTAAGTTTCATTTATAGTATGTTTCATTTAATTATGTCTTATTTATATTCGATTTTTAAATTTCAAATTAAAATTCAATTTATAATAGAAATTCCTATTTCCTCCATCTCCTCTAAAGGGTGAGTGGTTCTATCCCATTCTAGACCGCATATTTCTATAATATACTTAACAACTGATGCACAATGTTACGATTTGAGAAAAATTCGGCAGCATATCCCCGTAGTTCTCCAAGTACACGATGTAGATTGGCAAGTGTGAGTATTATTTCAATTGATCAATTAAAATAACAGTCACACTTTTTTCAATCTAGTATGTACCCAGAGAACATTAGGATACGACTGCAGAACTTCCTTCAAAATTAACAACTTTAAGCCACTCAGAATATTATTATACAAAAATTATGCAGTCCCAAACTGTCCAAACGGGACAACTCGAGAGATGTCATTACAGGGGTAATGACTCTTGAACGGGTTTAAGGGCTATTGAATGTGTACGCATAAGAACTAGAAGGATAGTATCTATGCGCAATATATGTTATTTCAAGTATGTTTCATTCAATTGTCATACTATATATATATATATATATATATATATATATATATATATATATATATATATATATATATATATATATATATATATATATATATATATATATATATATATATATATTGTTCATTATACAAAGTGATTTTCAAAAAAAAAGTTGAAAAATCCCACCCCTATATGGATAATAATCCAGTGGTCATGCCAGTTTTAAAATTAGCCAACCCAACTTCGATCCACTATAATCCAACCGAAATGGCAACAACAAATGTGTATCTCGTACTCCTACTAATTCATCTACTCAATTAATTCTTTTCATCAATTAAACTAACAATTAAAGTATACAATTAAATATACTAATTTACAATGAGGGGTAATCCTACTAAAAATTTAATCAATCAATTTTTTTACAAGGGGCACTACAATATGAGGGGCAATATCTAATAAACCAATAAAAATTTAATTAAAAAAAATACACACGCACATATACACACACACCCACATCCCCTGCCCCTTTAACTCCCACCCACCCCCAGTCCTTCCCCCCTGCCCACAACACACGCACACACACACACATACACACACACGCATACACACACACACACACACACACACACACACATATACAACCCCCTCCCCTCCCCTCAACCTTGCCCCCTCCCCCCACACCACACACACATATACACCACACACATGCACATTTACACACATATATATACACACAAGCATATATACATACACATATACATATACATATACATAAATGGAGGAGAAATAGAGAGAAAACGCACCAAAATCGTAGAGAGAGAGTGTGTAGTCGCTAGAGAGACAGAGAGAAATGAAGGGAATTGGAATCGGTGGGAAAAAAGAAGAGAGATGGTTTTTTTACTGACAGAATTGTCATGGACATGTCACAGTCATTGACCATGACAACTTTACAGGATTGTCATGGTCAATGACCGTGGCTAGCATTTGTCATGGTCAATTACCGTGACTAACATTTGTCACGGGCTTGTCACGGTCATTGACCGTGATAAAAAATGCGTGTTTTTTTGTCACGGTCAATGACCGTGACAAGGCTTGCCGCTTGAAGGGTGCCAATTTGACCATTTTGGTGTAGTTGAAATACTTTCTCGTGCTACCAAATATATGGGCAAATATGATTAGCAGTGATCCCCCAAAGTTACCGTGTTTACATGTCGGCTGAGTAGAATAAAAAACCATGAGAAAAATCTCTATGCGGTTGGATGATGCCTTTGGAACATCAATTGCATAGCTCCAGGGAGGGATTGATAAAATTGTATATTTACGCAAAAGGCCCAGGGAGTGAAAATCACGCGATATGAAAATCATAGCATCAAATGTATTTTTTGAATCGACAATCTTTTCGTATAAGTCGTAGTATATGTGGTATTTGTATCATTATGCTATTTTTTATGTATGACTTAAATACTTGGGGATGAATCCAATAAAAATAAAAATAACAAAAATAGGATTGCGCATTTTACTTGGAAGTTAATGGGTTGTAAAGGGAGAAGAATGAAGAGTTTTTTCAGTTGAAAACAAACTATGCAAATTTAGAAGAATAGAGGTGACAAAGGAGGGTTTAAGTCTCTACATTTAATGGAATACGGTAGAATTGATAGTGGGTTTAGTAGTGAAATGAGATTATTTAGCAGTGGTGGTGGTGGTTTTGGAAGTGGTTATGGGTTTGAATTAAGCATTGATGTTCAATCTTTCTCTACCAAGTCTAATGTTTTTTTTTTTATAAATAGTTATGTATGCTAATTAGTGAACTGTTGTCTTTGTTTTTATTGAACTTTTATATAACTTTCTATAATGAATCATTCAAGGACTACTGAGGATTTGAAGATAATATAGTTATAATATATGGAGACATGTTAACCATTTGTATTTGATTCATCATGTCATACACCTGCATCTGATACTACTCCGCCAAAAGGCAATGGTATGCATATAGGTAAAACATAGAGGACCAACCAATTTTTGGAATCTCTGTCGACGACCAGCTACTAGGTGCGATAATTAATTGGATAGGTTTTATTGATCTATTTGTCTATTAATATAATCTCAAAATATTATCTCCTGTAACCGGCTTCTTTGCATTATTGACTTCGAGCATTTTGGTATATTCACTAACGACACTACTCTATCAACTAATATTATACTTCTAATATTACATCAAAATTATAAGGTTATTCACGTGTCACAAAACAAAATTTTCCACTTATTATTTAAGATTAATCTTTACATAATTCAATAATCCTTGTAAAGAACAGAAAACAACTTTCATGATAAGCAAAAAATAAAAATGACACAATGTTGCTTATGTTTTTATCTAAATAATTTTTTATTATAATTCTTTATGTCTTGGATGACCACCAGCATTTTTTATGGATGTATGGTGCTAACAATATGAGTACCTTATAGTATATGCCTTATGTACATGATATTTTTCCCCCAATGATGTTTTACCATGTTAGAACTTTTTTAAAAGAATAAAATAAGTAAGAGGGAGCATTGTTTCCTCAAGAAATATATTCACATTAGTTGGAACATGAAGAAAAAAACCTACTTCAAGCAATTTATTATTTATATCACTAAAGTTACCAACGAGGGCACTATCAACTTTGCTTTACATGAGGCCCGAAAAACATCCAATCCAACTCATGAGCCGAGGGATAAAGACAAGGCATGTAACAATACTACAGACTTAAGTTCCATTATAATCTTAAATGTCATTGAAATGAGAGAAATCCCATTCGAAATAAGCAGTTTACCTACTCGACAACGTAAGCCTACCAACACTGATCACATAACAGAACAACAAAAAAATTTTGAATGTACAACTAGTCTCTCATACAGAACCTCAAAGTAACAAAAATCAAGTATGTAATTCCTTTTCATAAAGCATGATCTGCTATGACAACGGCTACAAGAAGTTAGAGACTACTGTCGATATGACTAAAGCTTCCAACGAGGACACTTAACATTTGGGATAAATGCAGTCCAATAAAAATCTTTATTTTCATGTGGAAAGTTTTGAAAGAATTTATTCATATTGATGATGTAATTTATCTTGTATCTTTTTCTAATCTTCACTAGCCCTGTATTTTCTATATCAATACTAAAGGCCTTTGAATATTTATCTAGGGAATGATGAAAAAATGTATTTGTGGTGCTGATTAACATGCAAAATTATTGTTTGCAAGAAAAAGTGAAGATGATATTTTGGTACACTTTTCACTATTAATAATTCCTGGCCTTTAATGTTGAAACATTATTGGCACAATAGGCAGTGGAATATAAATCAATTGATACTTTCCTATGTTATTAACCTCATTATAACATATAATCCTAGTTGTTTCAAAGGATGCGAGGCTATAATTTTTTCTGCTACATCCAATTGTATGTTTTCACTTTATTCCTCATGGGATATCTTGATAAAAATGAAAAGCTCTTATTTTCTTTATTTTGGTGTACTGCTCCCCCCCCCCCCCCCCCCCCCCCCAACCCCCACAGTTGTTTATGGTCCTTATGTTGAGTAAATGTTCTTTTGATATAAATTGTTCCAAAATTTTCCCATCAACCAATCAGTACCTTACCAAAAAAAAAAAAGAAAATTCACCAAAGGTTAAAAGTAATAATTTGTAGTTTGTTATTGAATTGTAACAATTTGTACTTGTGTGAATGCATATATAGAAATGGGGGCTGAGAATGAAGAAATAGTAGAGACAGGGATTAGGATAATATGGTGTTCATGTTCAAAAGATGATTTTCTCCCTAAAGAGTCTTTCAAGAGCATAGGAAATTACGTGAGTGCACTCAAGGCTACTACGACCCGACTTCTGGATCGAGTCCTTACCCGGTCAGATGATCGTGCGAAGTTGTAAGTGAAATATCAGAGCCAACATGAGATCAAGAATACACTCAATTGGTGGGACCTAATGTGGTTTGGCATGGGTACTGTCATTGGTGTCGTAATCTTTGTCCTCACTGGCCTCGAGGCGAGAGAAGACGTTGGTCCTGCCGTGGTTCTCTCTTATGTTGTATTCGGTGTTTCAGCTCTACTATTATTTCTTTTGCTATACAGAGTTCTCTGTTGAGATCCCTATTCCAGGCATACACTATTCCATCCATCCTTAATTAATAATTGATAGTTAAAGAAAGTATCATGCGAGTCGTACGTCAACACCATTCCCGATGCTACTGAATTAATGCATTAGGTGTGTTCGATAGAATCGGGAATTATGGAAGACAGCATATCCCTTCAAGAAAATGATTTTTTTTATATTATTTTGGGAAAAGGGGGATAGTACCCCATTGAAATTTTATTAATACGAGTAAGAGGAGAATAACATATCCCCAGTGGCTTATAACTAGGAGAGGGCTAGACCAATTAAAACAAAGGATTTTATGTATACACTCAATCAAAGATCACAATCTAGACCTAAAATTTGATTGATTGATTATATAACAAATAGAGGGGGTATTATTTTAAAATCATTGTTATTATATGAAGCCTAACTAATATGATACCACATACTAGTTTGTGTGTTTTATGTTGATAAATAGCATACATGAACGTGTTACATAATATTATCAACAATCTCTTATTAATTCAAATCCAATATTAAAGATTTATTCATATATTTAAAATAAATATTATTTATCTTAGCATTTGTTAGCATGTTGCCTAGATAACTTTCTTCTGAAAATAATTAAATAATGTAAATGATTATAATATTTGAATTTGAGAAAAATAGTTGAAGGACTTTTAAACAATACTCCCTCCGTCCCAAATTAAGAGTCCACTATTCTTATTGCCATCCCAAATTAATAGTTCACAGGTATTTAACAACATAGTCAATAAGGTACGTGTACATATGTGCAAATATATCAAGCGATACCAATGTAACTTATGTAAACTAACCGCGTCCTCAATGGTTATGGCCGTTTGATGTGTATCAATTATTGTCGAATAAATTTACATGCGTGCTAATGGAACATAAATGTGCTAGTCTTTTATGTTATTTACTCATTTATGGTTACACATTTGCTAAGATTATGTTTGTTCAATAGTTTCTTATTAGGAAACATGAAGATTACTTTCGAGAGAATAAAGTTTCATTTTCAAAGATTGTCATGAAGAGTACTTTTGGGAGAATAATATGTTTAGAACTTTAATGATGTCATTGATTCCATTTGGGAACATGGGATGCCTAAGAGTAGAAAGTGGATTTGGAGGCAGAGGAAACTTGGTGCGCTTGAAGAGCTTTGAGAAGGGGATAGCGAATGGGGTTATCTGTTCGGTGGAGGGGGTTATGGACACCGACTTGCTAACAGGTGATTATGGGGTGTTAGGTGGGTTGAGATTAGGAGGGAATGTCGATAGGGTTATATGGAGGGGTAGAAGTGTGTGTAGGAAGCCAAATTGAGTGAAAATGATAGCGAAGGGGATATGGTTACAAAGAGGGTGGTTAAGAAGCAAGTGGATGTAAATGGGAATAAAGTGTAGTGGGGGAAGAGATGGGAGGTAATGAGGGTGAAGGTGTGGTGGGGGAAGGTGCTGAAGGGGAAAGAGGGATAATAGGAATGAATATCCAGGGAGATGGGGGCAACAATAGATTATGGAAATTCGGTTTCGTTAAAGAGAATATAGAAAAATATTTAGGCATGACTTGTAAAGCAATCCAAGCAAGGATATCCCTTGTGTTAGGAGTTGTAAACACACATTTAATGGTACCTAATAATAATTAGTTTGTAAAATAAGCACCCAAATGCAGATAACAAACAAAACCAAAGACATGAAGAACGGAGTATGATGAGGAATGTCCATACAGGCGAGAGAAATGATAGGCCCAATGAAAAATGGAAGAAGGAAGAGGATTGATAAGATGGAAAAAGGTGGAGGCTACTAGAAGGAGAGTGCGTGACATATCCCCAATATGGCGATGCTTGCATTCAGCAAGACCATTTTGTGCGGTTGTGTGAGGGAAATAAATCGACGGTGAATGCAAGAATAAGACTCAAATTGCAAGAATAATATTTTTATGTTGAAAAACACTGGAGATATTTTTCTGAACTTGTGTTATTGCTTTAGGAATTTTACTGATTTATTTTTGGTTTTAACGAGATTTATAAAACATTAAAAATCTGAATTAAAACATTTGTGTTTATAAATTTTATTAATTATGTTATGCCTACCGTATTATATGGATGCTACATTGTTTATATGCTTTGTATACACATTTTATACTGTATTAGTGGAAGACGGGTAGCAGTCCACGCGTCGTTCATTTAATCCATCTCTTTGTATTTCTTTGTGGACCTCCCTATTCGTTTTCATTGACGATTGTGACTAATTTGTTTTAAATCTATGTGAACTTGATTTCTACCTGCTAAATAAGAGGTGCATCCCTTGCTGAGAAAATTAAATTTTACTACCAAATCTCTGCGGAACTCGAGAGAGAGAGAGTTTACACAAGAACCTTATTGCTACGCGATGGTTTTGAAGCCTAAAACATTTTGTAAGTTCATCTCGTCTCATTATGCATATCGTAATCACTGGCGAAGTTAATTTTTGGTAATTTGATAAAAAAAAATTTGGGCAGATTATTTGTAAGGCAGAGAAAGGGCCAATTTGATCATTTACTAAAGGGTTACATCTACATTAAACTATTTTGATTAAAAAAATTATTTATTATAAGGACTTTTATTTTTTTAAATTATATAAAACTACTTATACTTTTTATAATAATTGTACGAGGTTAAAAAAAATTTCCATCGTATTAAAGAAAGAAAATCTATATTCGGGTACAAAGGCAAGTTTGAATGAGGATAGGTCTTAGGGAAAGAAAGTATGGGAGATGGGTTTGCTTTGGTCAAAAGGATAAGGTTTTGAAGATGGAAGTTTGCATGGATTAGAGGTGTTAAGGGTTGGGAAGATTTTGGAATTTGGGTTTGGTGATTGGTTAATATCACGTACGCCCTTAAAGAATTAGGAAGAATCCTTTAGGATAGGGTGTTTTAGAAGGTCCAGCTACTTTTTTTGGTTGGTGGTGGTGGTGATGGTGGTGGTTAAGGTTAGTAAATTAGGTACGACTTGTGGGAGCTAACGCACATGAGGGTGGGAAGTCAGTGGAGGAGTTTAGATTATTAATGTAAGTTGGTTGAGGGTGAAGGGGTCATAAAAAAATTATTTGTTTCGCAAGCATAGCCATTGCCGCAGGCGCGAACCAATTATAACATGAGAATTAAAATTAATGAATTGTTACGTGTTTTTTGTTAATTTTCATTCAAATATTAATCTTTGAACGTATCCATATATATATATATATATATATATATATATATATATATAGAGAGAGAGAGAGAGAGAGAGAGAGAGAATGGGCACCATTATTCTCATTCCATGACAAACTTACTCCACTCCATTTATAGAACAAAGACCAGAACTCTCATTAATCCATACTCTCTTTCTTATTCATCAAGTATATATACTTATATTTACTTTTATATCCTAACTAAACAATGTGATCATACACTAACAATGTCACATCTCTATAATACTACAAAATTCTATACAAGCATTTAAGGTCTCTCACCAACAGGTCTATCCACGTGGCAACAAAAATTATTCCCATCATTCTCTCTCTGTTTTTACTGCAGGAAGTTATGGAGACTTTTCGTCTCCTGTTAGTCGTTTATATCCCTCTCTCTCTCTTATACTACTTTTCTTCATCTTAAACGAAACAACGTATCCAGCTATTTATATCCCCCTAATTGATTACATTTGTGCAATTGTTTTTCAAGTCCCAATCTCACATCCCAAATTCCTCCCCCTCCCCTCATCTTTTTTTTGTCTCGTATCCATCAGCTACCACCACCATTGTCCACCGTGAATGTAATGTCTGAAACCTATGATGGTATATTGTCATTCCCTCTCTACATCTCTCTAATTAGGGTTTCGATTGTTGAGTTTGATTATGAAATTGGGTTATGTTTATATTAGGGTAATATTCACGTTTTTGGTTCATATTGGATTTGTATATATGGTTCATTTTTGGGTTTTCAATCCTATTGTTTGATTTTTCGGTTTTGTAACTGATTTTACGATTTTTATGTTTAATTCTTCACACATATACAAATCACAACCATTTCCTTCTTTAATGAAGAGCGCTCTGGTAATAAAGACCTTTAACTACATGAGATTTATCTTTTGTCTCTAATTATATGCCATTTTTGGGCGTTTGATTATGTTTTATTCTTTTTTTTAGTTTTAAAGAAACTAGGCTTCGTTAAGAGTTGAAGAACAATGGGAGTTTGGTAATTCTTTTCGTACTGTATTGAAATTATTTTAGTTGTATTTTTTATTTACCGAATAACTTTGTTCCAAAATTTATCTATCATCGTATTCCTTATGCTCAGTTTAAAACTATACATACTGATTTGGGATTGAAATTATTAAAAAATTTACATTTAAGATCTTGATTTGAACCACCTTATTGGCGTATAAATATGAACATGAATCACTATTAGTGGAAGTGATATGTTATATGTTTTGTAAATTACATGAGTGATTTTTTCCCCTTTTATATATCTGGACCCTCTTAAAAATAAAGTTCCCATTATTTGGATATAGGAGTATTTTGTTTTAAAATTCGGACAGGGATTATTGACAATTTCAAGTCCCCCCCGCCACCCACCCACCAACCGCCAACATTAATGGGAAAGGTAAATAATGAATTCTTTCACTTTTTAAGGTCAAATGGGACATGTAAATTTATATTCGATTTTTCTAAGCTTTTGGTTTAGTTATTTTAAATATATGTTTGTTTTACATTGTAAGTTCCTTTTAGATTATTAAAATAAGGCATGATTTGAGGAATTAAACGATAAACAAATGCTAAACTATGGTGAACTAGAAAATATAGGAGAGGATAGTGACAATCAAAGAAAGGCACAAGAGAAAATATGCATTAACAAAAAGAGTCATAGGCAGGGCATCCATCAGCATGGTATGTCTATCTCTATATGCTCTTTCCATATCTCGAACTTTAGGTTTATGAGCTATGTGGGTTTTCTATCCGATTGTTTGATTTTTGGGTTTTGTATCTGATTTTACGATTTTTATGTTTTATTTTTGACACATTAAGAAATCACAATCATTTCCTTCTTTAACGAAGAACCCTCTGGTAATAAAGACCTTTAACTCCATGAGATTTATCTTCTGTCTCTAATTCTATGCCATTTGATTCTTGGTAAGCAGGATCTCAACTTTAATTTTTTTTTTTACTTTAAAAGAAATTAGTCTTCTTTAAGAGTTGAAGAACAATGGGAGTTTGGTAATTCTTTTCTTACTGTATTGAAATTATTTTAGTTGTATTTTATTAATTAAATTACATGATTAAACCCAAATATAAATGGTAAAAAATTAATAATTATAATTAATTAAATTATAAACCGAAATCCATTAAGCCTATTATGGCATATTTGTTTGTAAACAGAATCAAGTATGAATAGAAAATGGTTGGATTCTTGGGTTAAGATAGGAAGGAAAATCTCTTGGGAATAGGCGGGGCCTATGTTAAGTTAGGTTGTCCTTATAATGGGGGTAATTCAACTAAAAATTCAGGACGCGAATAGGTGCGCGCCGTTAGATGAGAGGTGAGTTGGGGCTTAACGAGAGTGCGATTCCACATTAGTTATGAAATAAGTGCACCGATATTTATTATGCACGGTTAACACACTTGCTAAATATTTTTCACACTCGGGCTCTGACCCGTTTACTTTTCTCTCCTCCTGTATATATATATATATATATATATATTACTTCAGGTGTCCTACCGCATGAATGCCGGATGACCTCCTATCCAGAGTCTGGGGAGCCGTGACAGGTGCGGACTGTTGCGGGACTTAGATTGTAGTCGCTTCCTACTTCTAAAAATCTAGGTAGGATTCATGTTGTATATCGGGTTTATACCCAAGGGATATTTATAGATGTGTATATTTTTTCATTTCAGTCATTGTATTGGCTGTGACTCGACAGCTTATTCGGGTTTACTCCTTGTGGTATATTCAGTTGTAGTTATTTATTTCATTTTATTCTAGCATTTCATTTCTCATAGTTCTTGTATGCACATCTTTCTTTTCTTTATTAGTAGTTTATAGTGTTGGTTTGTTGTTCGTTGCATATTTTATTTAATTTTAGCATCCCACTTATATGATATCGGGTAGTTAGTCCTATATTGACTAGTACCGACAGTTGGTGTTGAGACCGAGCCATCTGAAACTACTGATTTAATGTAGTATAGGGCTGGCCACCCGTTATTATTTTAAGTGGGGTGTTACAGATGGTATCAGAGCATCAGGTTCTAGAGTCTTTAGGATCTATGCGGGTTTTTTGCGTTCTTCCGTTAACGTTCTTGATATAATGCCCTACTATAAGGATTGTTGTGTTCACTACGTTTATTTTGTTCTGTGAATTGTATTCACTTAATCGACGTTCTGATAACAGCTGCCCTCGTTTCATACGTCGCCTAGATTATGTCATCTAGGAAAGGACATGATTAGAGATACGATACCCATAGCATATTTTGGGTACGCTTTAATCGGGGGTATTTGTTTTTCCTCGATTCCGGCGGAGATATTGATGAGGTTTCTAGCAGTGATTCAGGGTGTTTTATCAGTGGTTGAGTAAGAAAGGGAAATTTACTCGAATGTAGAATCTTGGACTTAGTAAGGTAAGTCCGAGGAGAGGTATATAGTGTAGTCCTTGGGAGGTTTAGATTGAGAAACCCGCCAACCTTTGTTAGGAAACCTGGCGTTGGTGAATCTTACCGATGTGAGGAAGGTGGAGTTGTACCAATATCAGTAGTATCACCTTCTGGGATGAGGGAGAAATAATTTGGAGACTCGGTTTCATTATGTAGAACCGAAGGAGTTTTTGGTAGTCGCAATAGCGTTTTATCCTTCAAAATGGTTAGGAAGGATTTTGAGGAAGATGATTCTCTTGTGGAGAAATAGGTTTAGGATTAATGATTATCGTGGAATAAGTAGAGTACCCTGAGTTGAGATTCAAGGATTTGCCTTGAAATGTTGTTTTGGGATGATGAAAAGAATTAGTATAGTTGGGAGGTTTAGAGCTTAGTGGATTTATTTTGAGCGGAGAATTTAGCTCATAGTTGTGCTAAGTTTTGAGAACTAGGTAGTGGTTAGAAGTGTTTTATTTGTTGAGGCCTTGTGTTTTAAACATAAGGTATTTGTTTGGTGTGTCGAAAGACACGGGATTTATTTATATTATATATTATTACATAGGCCTTCGGGCAGTATCTAAAATATGAAAACCTTTTATAAAACCTTAACCCTGGTTCAACTAATCTCAATCCCCAACCTAGCTACACAGTAGTGTATTGGGAGGGTTCCTTGTTTGGATTTCGCTTGCGAGACCTCCCCCGCACGAAGGTGGCTAGCGTCAGTAATTGAGGAGAGTTCAACCATTGGGAATTTTTCAAACTTTTATATAGTTAATATGTTGTTGTATATTATATTGGAGATAGTTATATCACGATTTGAGGCTAATGGAGCCTGATTTTAATTCTACAAGTGGAAGCTCGGGTACAGGGTGTATGGGCGCCCTGGGTAGTAGTCTGTTTTAAAATCTTTATGGTTCGACGTAAGAATCGGTATAGTGATCCTGAGGGTTGACGTAAGGACTATATGAGATTGAGGTCCTAGGCATATCTGAAATTTCACGGGCGAAATTTTTGTAAGGGTGGAAGTATGTAACAACCCTTGACTTTGGAGACTGAGAAATTAAATTTTGGGAAAATGAAATTTAATTAAATTGGAGAATTTTAAAATTTGAGAATTGAGGTCCAAAAATAGAGGACATTTCAAAGTATTCCGGATGATGATTTTGAGGGTGCCATCGATCTCGGAGGGGTCGAGATAGTCAAAATGACTGTCATTGGGTTTTATTTCGGCTCCGGAATATTTTTAAGTCAGTTTGACTCTGGTCCAAACGCGACATTGAGGATGATCCAACCTCTACAAAATCAAGGCAAGTGTTTAATCTTGCTAAATAAGTTATTTTTGTATTTCATTTCATGATTTGTGGGGTTAAAAATGGATTTTTTGTATAAATATCAAAACCTATATTTTTGGGTGTAATCTTGAAATCAATGTTTAATTATGGGTTAAATGGTGTAGAAATGGTCGGGATCAACTTTGGGTTGATTTATTGGCTTAAAATCATGATCTGATGAAGGTTTGGGGGTTGGAATAGAAATTTTAGGGTTTAAAATTCGTGGGTTTTGATGAAGAAGAACCCATCAAAATTCTGCAGACCTGAATCGATTCGCCCCTTAAGCGAATCGATTCGGCCTAGGCAGATTGGCAGGTCTGCATTGATCGAATCGATTCCGACCCAAGCCAAATCGATTCGGCTTGAGATAGAAGCCCAAGTCTTTGGACCCGAATTGATTCTCCTTGGTGGCTGAATCGATTCGCTAGGCCGAATCGATTCGGAATAGGGCCGAATCGATTCGGAAACAGGGCATTTTGAGGAATTTTCTCTATGGTGATTTCAAAACCCTTTTTGGTTGGGTTTATTGATTTGGGGCCTTCTCTTATGATGTAAGAGATATGTTTTGGAGACACACTAGGGGTTTCCCACACATTGTGATTATGGGGACTTCTTGGGACAATTTGGGAAAAATATATCCATGTATGCTTCTGGAGTTGAATATAGAGATTGTGGGGAAGCCTCACTGAGGTTGAAAACCCTAATTATAAATCAAAAGTAAGTATAAATATGATGTGAAGTTAAGAACTCTTAAAGAGAAAGTTACGAGGGCATGGCTTGTAATTATAGGTCGAGGGTAGCGCCCAATCCTTATAGTAAATAGGACTCTATTGAGATTAAGGTTTGGGGACCGAAGAGAGAGAGATGGGTCAAGTATCCTTAGAAATGTTTAAATTAAGGAACAATCAGTAACCCAATAGGAGTAACGGTTCATAAGATCAAGTGAAGCATAGGTGATATTGGGAACGATTTGGATTGTACTATCAACTAGAATAAGTGATAGCATAAATTCTAGTCAAGATAGTTTATACATAATTGTGTGGAAATAAACATTTGGGATTCCAACACTTGAAATAAAGTTGAGGTTTTTAGACTATTAGTCATGTATATGCCAGAGGTCAACTAGTACTAAAGATAATTATGTACTTTCGAATATAGAGGAGATGGGCGTAGTGATGGTTTCCTACACTAAACTTTGGGTGATAACCCTAATGTTGGATATATATGTATATATCCGTATGTTGTTTGGGAGACTATTCATCATAGGAAGAATGGATGAATATGCTTCAAGTGAGGGATTGCATTCACATATCGAGGTAAATTAAATGAGTTTGTGGTGACTGCTTGTATATTGAGGATTATGTAGACTTATAGCCGAGTGTATATGTTTATCTTATACTTACGAACGATATATATATATATATATATATGACTCTATGGATATATTTATGTTGTGGATATACATGGTATGAATATTTAAATCGTATATGATGGTTTAATTTTTGATCATATGATGGGATCATATGGATGTATATATATTCTGCATGTGAATGATATATATACTTATGTGGTTAAGCATACCCCACTCATCCTATCATTGGGAAGTTTTCGCATAGAGGGTGAGCATCCTGGCTCAAGGAGCAGGGCGTGGATAGTCCCCAGGTCATATTCGTCCAGTGTGTTATTATGTGATTTGTATTTTCGGGGTGAGGCGTGGTGGGTATGTCTCGTCTCATTGACCGGTTAGGAGCTATGGATGCTTCCCGGGACGTCGTGTGTGTGAGTATGGCTCCAATGTAGGTGATATTGAGACTGACCGGGGTCCCCAGGATATTATGTGAGTAATGCCCTAGAAGATGATAACATGATGCAAGTTTTATCGGCGATATATATAGACAGGTATATTACGTGGATGGCCATTGTACATCATACGTGGTATGTACACTTGGCTATGAGAATGGATGATTGTATATATATATGGTTAGAATAAAATGCTTATATATATATTTGTATATCCTATAGATGAAAGGATATAGAATCGTTGTGGAGTACACATTGGATGATTATGATGTACTAGATTGATGGGGGTTGATGTATCGCATTTAAGGAATTGTTCGGTTACATCATCCCAAGGATATTATTGGAGATTTTAAGTTGTTTTCATACTGTAATCTAGAATTTTGTAGTTGTAGTAGTATAATATTGTAGGTATGGCATAATGGATCTCTTGGATCGACATTGTCAAGGAGTAGTGTAACGGGGTGGTTCCTTGTTTGGATTTCGCTTTACGAGACACCCCACGCACGAAACGTAGTGCAGTGTTGAGATTGGAGAAAAGTTTTGTCAAATGATTATGTGTGGCATCATGGATCTCTAGGATCGATGTTTTCAAGGAGTAGTGTAACGGGGTGGTTCCTTGTTTGGATTTCGCTTTGCGAGACACCCCACGCACGAAACGTAGTACAATGTTGAGATTGGAGAGAAGTTTTGTCAATAATAATTTGTATGCATGTTATTTATTAATTAAATTACATGATTAAACCCAAATATAAATGGGTAACGTATTAATAATTATAATTAATTAAATTATAAACCGGAATCCATTAAGCCTATTATGGCATATTTGTTTGTAAACATAATCAAGTAATATTAGAAAACGGGTTGATTCTTGGGTTAAGATAGGAAGGCAAATCTCGTGGGAATAGGCGGGGCCTATGTTAAGTTAGGTTGTCCTTATAATGGGGGTAATTTAACTAAAAATTCAGGACACGAATAGGTGTGCGCCGTTAGATGAGAGGTGAGTTGGGGTTTCACGAGAGTGCGATTCCACATTAGTTATGAAATAAGTGCACCGATATTTATTATGCACGGTTAACACACTTGCTAAATATTTTTCACACTCGGGCTCTGACCCGTTTACTTTTCTCTCCTCCTGTATATATATATATATATATATATATTACTTCAGGTGTCCTACCGCATGAATGCCGGATGACCTCCTATCCAGAGTCTGGGGAGCCGTGACAGGTGCGAACTGTTGCGGGACTTAGATTGTAGTCGCTTCCTACTTCTAAAAATCTAGATAGGATTCATGTTGTATATCAGGTTTATACCCAAGGGATATTTATAGATGTGTATATTTTTTCATTTCAGTCATTGTATTGGCTGTGACCCGACAGCTTATTCGGGTTTACTCCTTATGGTATATTCAGTTGTAGTTATTTATTTCATTTTATTCTAGCATTTCATTTCTCATAGTTCTTGTATGCACATCTTTCTTTTATTTATTAGTAGTTTATAGTGTTGGTTTGTTGTCTGTTGCATATTTTATTTAATTTTAACATCTCGCTTATATGATATCGGGTAGTTAGTCCTATATTAACTAGTACTGACAGTTGGTGTTGAGACCGAGCCGTCTGGAACTCCTGATTTAATGTAGTATAGGGCTGGCCACCCGTAATTATCTTAAGCGGGGTGTTACACCCTTCCCCTCATCTTTGTTCTTTCTCGTATTGATCATCTACCACCACTGTTGTCCACCGCGAACGTAATCTCTGAAACCTATGATGGTATATTCGATTTTCCTAAGTTTTTGGTTCAGTTCATTTAAATATATGTTTTTTTTACACTGTAAGTTCCCTTCAGATTATTAAAACAAGGCATAATTTGAGGATTTAAAAGATAAAAAATGCTAAACATTGGTGGACTAGAAAAAATAGGAGAGGACAATTACAATCAAAGAAAGGTACAAGAGAAAATACGCATTAACAAGAAGAGTCATAGGCAGAGCATCCGCCAGAATGGTATATCTATCTCTCTATGCTCTTTCCATATCTCTAAATTTTAGGTTTATGAATCTATCAAGTACAAATATTCTCTTGCTTTGTTACTCTTAGAACATTACTTTTTCTAAAAAAAATGTGTATTCACAACCTACTCCCCCCTTTTACTTTGTTATACTAAATTATGGCACTGTTAGTAACAAGAAATCACATTATGGACTTCATCCAAAAATATAATAGGTTTGATAGACAAGTTGATAAGAGACCTTAAATGCTTGTATAACTTTAAAGTCTCTTATCAAGGAGCCTATTCACGTGCCAACAAAAATTATGGCCATCATTCTCTCTCCGTTTTTACTACGGGAATTTGTGGAGACTTTTCGGCTCATGTTAGCCGTTCATATCCCTCTCTCTCTTAATATCCTTTTATTCATCTGAAACGAAACGATGCCTCTATCCATTAATAGCCCTCTAATTGATTACATTTGCTCAAAAAAAAATCCAAGTTCCAATCTCACATCCCAAACTCCTCCCGTTCCCTTCATCTTTGTTATGTCTCGTATCCATCAACTACCACCACCATTGTCCACCACTAACATAATTTTTGAAACCTATGATGGTATATTGTCATTCTCTCTATATATATCTCTATTTAGCGTTTCAATTGTGGAGTTTTATTATGACATTGGCTTATTGTGACACCTCGACTAATTAAATACCGGGTAGCTACTCCTTTATTAAATTAATTCAAAATGCCAAGTTGGTCCAGTTAATAGCATCACTATCGAAAACATTTTATTATTACTAACCACCTAGTATTTAAAAAGTAAGTTGCCAAATTTTATTTAAATCTGATTAACATACAACAAGTGTAATGAAGAATAATAACACCATTCACCATACCGAAGTAAAAAGAATAACCATCACATAATGTAAATAAAGTCTGGAGGAAAACTCCTCACTACAAATCCCACAACTGAAATAAGTAACGAAATACTGAATACTGAATTAATACATGCCAAAGTCTGAAAACTGAAATGGACAGATGTCTCTAATAGAAATGGGCAACATGCCCTACAACTGATAGATACTGAATCTGGAATCCAAATGATAGAAGCGTCTAAAAGCAAATCCCTGTAGCTTCCACAAACCGCTACAGTTCGTCACCTGAATGAGTATCCTATGCATGGTGTCCTTGTGGCTGGGCACCTAAAATGGTTTTACAAAAATAGATTTGAAAGCAAACGGGTCAGAGCCCGAATGTGGAGATATTTTAAGAACCGGCAAGTGCTTTAAAAACATTTAAAACATTAAATGCAAAGTACATGTTAGGACGTGCACTCACATGAAATTCTCACCTCTCGTCTAACTGTGCACTCCTAACGTAAGTACCCATCTAAAAATGACACAACCCACTAGCTAAGTAATATCATATCTAGCTAGACTGCCATAAGTTCTATCCTTATTACTCGGTTCCCATTTACATTATAACGATCTCAATTAAATAGGGGCTTAACGTAAACAGTTTCCCATAAAAGTAACACAACTGATTATATAATATCTCTTTTATATTTTTCAAATTTATTCACACAATACCATATGAAAGTTCCCATAATAAAGTGTATATTTTCCACAACATAAATATACAATATAATACAATACAAGCACCCCGAGAACTAGCTGCGGTGCACGCATACTCTGCTATCCATCCTAGTACATCATGTACATAAGGATCACATATTCCGAATCTCTCAGGAATAGTTCATAGATAACAACATCACAAATAATGGAGGTGAACACAGTCACATCACATGGGTCACGCACATACCTACGTTCCCACGATCAGCGGACTTATTAACATCCCAATAAGTCTTTCTCTGACCTATGTTCATCAAGGTAACCAGTCTAAATCCGGGCAACACAAGGATTAGAGGGCCCTAAGCGAACGCAAACATCCCGTGATAGCAAGTATGGTAGGTATGTCATACACACAATTCATATACCAATACTAAGTAAGCACACATCTTAGTAATCCCGTAGTTTAATTGTAGTACTTGTCGCATTCTCGTACCAATCTAATATATATACAACTTATATAATCCCGGTCCATATTTATACGCGCCATAACTTATTCTCACGTCGTAGTAGGCACTCACGTCTCGACTCAAATGTCTATTTGATTTTATCCACATCTATATAATTTACTCCTCATTATAACCCAAATGTCCCAAGTATACTAATACACCATCAACGGAATGTTATCTCTATCCTCGAACAAGTTTACGGGACTCCCAAAATCAAAACAGGCCAAAAGGGCCTAAACTTTCAACTCGTTCGAAGTCTCGTTCGAACGAGGCTGTTAGAACGAGATTCAGTTCGTTCGAACGAACTGCCTTCTAACGAGATCTCGTTCGAACGAAGGTATCGAACGAATTCCCCTCTCGTTAGAAGCGACTGGTCAACTCGTTAGAAGCTCGTTCGAACGAGCTCGTTCGAACGACCTGGGGAGGTCTTCTAACGAACGACCAGTTTCGAGCCCAGATTTCCCTAGTTTCATTTTTCATCAATATTTACTCCTCAAATCTCCTCTAAAATTCGTCCCAACAATGTTTTAAGGTCTCTAATCAATCCTAAACATATCAAGGTTATAAACTAACGTATTTTAAGGAGTTAATTCATCCCAATCATCATTAAATCACAAGTCTCTACTCTTTTCCCCAATTTTTCAAGAACATAAACCCTAGATTTTTATCATCATCTATTTCCAGAATTTAATCCGTTTTTACATCACATAAATATGTAATTTCTGAATTCAATCTTCCAATAACGTTTCTACATGCAAACCTATACCCAAAATTAAACTAATAACTTCCAATTTCATGGGTTTTCCTTTATCTCTCAAACAAGAATGATTATTAAGATTTCTAACATGGAAGAAACATTTACTGCATAAAGAATGTAATTTAAATCACTTGCCTTGATTCGATCTCTGATTTTGATGGCGATTTCCTCTCTCTTTCTGCAGAACTCCCTCTCTTTCTCTTTCTCCAAGCTTCTTCTCCAAAGTGGCTATGGTGGCTAGGGTTTTCTTTGGGAAAGTTGGAAACCTAATTTGATAACTCCCGTAGCTTATTGGGTCATTAAGGGTTGGTTAGTGGGTTTAGTGGGTATATTCCCAATTAGATAAAGACTCCTAATTTTCGTCATTTTTAATTCCTCAAAATACAAAATTACCAAAATACCCTTTATGTTGCCGGTATGGCTTAAAAATACCCCGGGACCCAAATTAAACCCCCGGCTAGTGTTTTCTGACTATCTCGACCCTTCTGGACGCGTTGGCACACTCAAAATGACCATACGGTTAATAGAATTTAAATTCACTTTTATAATTAAAATAATTATATCCTGACGCGACTGTCACACGCGTCCCAATAAAATGACCAAATTGCCGTATATCAATCTCACGACAAATTTCATAATTCAATATTCATATATCACCATATATACTCAATATAGTCAAATACCAACTCACATCACGCTAGTATTTTATCCGGATTAATTTCCAATTAATTCTCATTTAAATAATTAATCCCAAAAATAAATATAGCCAAAAATACGGGGTATTACATACTTCCCCCCTAATAACTGAATTTCATCCCGAAATTCGAAACTAGAAAGTACCTGCTAAAAACAACTCTAGATAACGTTCGCGCATCTCATCCTCGTGCTCCCATGTGGACTCCTCGACATTGTGATGTCGCCACTGAACACGCACTAACGGAACTATCTTTGACCGCAGCTTCCTCTCACTTCGGTCCAAAATGGCAATCGGCCCCTCCTCGTAGGAGCTATCCGGCTGGAGATCGATGTCCTCCACAGCAATGTGAGAATGAGCCAAATTATCTCTAAGGTATTTCCTTAGCGAGGAAATATGGAACACATCGTGAATCCGATCCAAATGCTCCGGTAACCCAAGTCTATACGCAACTGGTCCGATCCGCTCAATAGTAGGAAATGGTCCCACATATCTTGGTGCCAACTTCCCCTTCTTCCCAAAACGCATAATCCCCTTCATAGGAGATACTCTGAGCAAAACTTGGTCCCCACTTGGAACTCTCTGAAAAATCTCTTCGCATCAGCATAACTCTTCTGCCTGTCTTGAGCTACCCGAATGCGACTCCGAATCAACTCAATCCTTGCCGAAGTATCCTGAATCACTTCTGGCCCAAGTAGTTTGTTGTCCCCCACCTCTAACCAACATGCTGGGGAACGATAAGGCCTACCGTACAATGCCTCAAACGGAGCCATGCCAATAGTGAATTGGTAGGAGTTATTATAAGCAAACTCTACCAGTGGAAGGTATTGCTCCCATCCACCTCCAAAGTCAATAATGCACATGCGTAGCATGTCCTCCAACATCTGATTTGTGCGCTCTGTCTGCCCATCGGTCTGCGGATGATAAGCCGTACTCAACCGCAATTCCGTGCCCATGGCCTCCTGGAAACTCTCCCAAAACCGCTAAACAAATATCTTGTCTCTGTCAGACACGATATTTAGGGGCACACCGTGAAGTCTCATAACCTCTGAAATGAAGAGCTGGGCATACTGTCCCGTAGTGTAGTCAGTCCTTACGGGTAAAAAGTAAGCGACTTTGGATAACCTTTTCACAATTACCCAAATGGAGTCGTGACCTCTCTGCGACGTAGGCAACCCCGTGATAAAGTCCTTGGATATGCTCTCCCACATCCACATCGGGACCTCCAACGGTTGTAGAAGTCCTGTCGGTCTCTGATGATCCACTTTTACTAGCTGGCAAGTGGCGCATTTCGAAACAAACTCAGTAATATCTCTCTTCATATCGCTCCACCAATACTGCCGTCTCATGTCTTGGTACATTTTGTCCCCTCCGGGATGTACCGTGAACCGTGAGCCGTGCGACTCTACCATCACCTCGTGTCGTAATTTCTCCCCTTCCGGAACCACCAATCTCCCATTGAAGCATAATCCCCCGTCTGAGATGACGGTATAGGACTCGGCTCCCTCTGCTAGTAATCGAACTATCTGCTCCTGACAGAATGAGTCATTAGCCTGTGCCCGTACTACCTTCGTGACAATCTGCGGTGTAACGGTCATCACAGACATGAAAGATCGGGCCACTGCATCCTGGTGTCCCAACTCCTTCCACTTTGCCTTCCACACCTCTGCAGCCTCATCTGCTGTTCTACGGCTCAACGCGTCTGCTACCACGTTAGCCTTACCTGGGTGATACTGGATATCGAACTGGTAGTCTTTCACAAACTCAAGCCACCTACGCTGCCGCATATTCAACTCTTTCTGCGTGAACAGGTATTGTAGGTACTTGTGGTCCATGAACAGTTGGAACTTTTCCCCCAAAAGATAGTGCCTCCAAATTCGTAGGGCAAATACCACTGCCGCCAACTCCAAATCATGCGTGGGGTAATTCTTCTCATGAGGCTTAAGCTTACGGGAAGCATAAGCTATGGCCTGTCTCTCCTGCTGCAATACACCTCCAAGCCCTTACAAAGACGCATCGGTGTAAACCAAATACTCAATTCCCGATCTCGGCAATGCTAACACAGGTGCTGAGGTCAATTTGTCCTTTAACTCATCAAATGCCAACTGACAGGAATCATTCCAGATGAATGGCACACCCTTACGAGTCAGATGTGTCAAGGGACCTTCTATCTTCAAGAAACCCCGAATAAACCTCCTGTAGTATCCTGCTAGGCCCAAGAAACTACGAATCTCAGTCGGTGTCGTGGGCTGTCCCCACTCCCTTACCGCAGATACTTTCCCCGGATCAACAAATATCCCCCGGTCCGAAATAATGTGTCCCAAAAACTGGACTTCCTTCAACCAAAACTCGCATTTCTCATATTTTTCATACAACTCGTTCTGACGTAGTGTCTGCAAAACTTGCCTCAAATGCTCGGCGTGTTCCTCCTCTGTCTGGGAGTAAACCAGAATATCATCAATGAAGACAATGACAAACTGATCTAGGAAATCCCTGAACACTCTGTTCATCAAGTCCATAAACACTGCTGGAGCATTGGTCAAACCAAAAGTCATAACCCGAAACTCGTAAGAACCATATCTCGACAAGAACGCAGTCTTTGAGGCATCCTCCTCCCTGATACGCAACTGATGGTATCCCGATCTCAAATCAATCTTCGAGAAGAAAGAAGCTCCTCTCAACTGGTCGAATAAGTCATCGATTCGAGGCAACGGATACTTATTCCATATCGTGACCTTATTCAACTCTCGGTAGTCCACACACAATCTCAGTGAACCGTCCCTCTTCTTCACAAACAAAACTGGAGCGCCCCAAGGTGAGGTACTCCTGCGAATAAATCCCTGACCTAACAGCTGCTCTATCTGATCTCGTAGCTCTCGCATCTCTGCTGGAGCCATACGGTACGGTGAGCATGCTATAGGTCTCGTATCTGGCAATAGGTCTATAATGAAGTCTATCTCTCGACTGGGGGGTAGGCCTGGTATCTCCTGAAACACATCCGAATACTCCCTGACAACCGGGATCGAATCTAAAGGAATCACAACCTCCTTAGAGGTATCCTCCTCTATGTAATACAGATGAGCGGTCGATCCTCCCTCTGGGCGAGGCATCGCCACTACGAACATCTCTTGCCCCAAAATGGCAAAAACAATGCTCCCGCTGAAGCAATCAATCATGGCTCTATAATCAGCGAGCCAATCCATACCGATAATCACATCGTGAACATGCATATCTAATACCAACATGTCTGCAGGTAATACCAAACCACCAATCTCTACCCCCACTCCCCGGCATATAAAGAAAATAAGTGACCCATTCCCCAATGGTGAATCGACACACGTCACTGTGCTCTCCGCTGTGGCTAACAACCCTAAAGCCTTCGTGAAATGCGTAGCTATAAAACAATGTGTAGCCCCCGTATCAAATAATACCCGACCCATAGTGCCATGGATAGGAAATGTACCCTCAATCGCGGGTGGTGCCTGCGGAGCTGCTGCCTGGTGGACGTTATAGACACGTCCATACTGTAACTGTCCCTGCTGCACAGGAACTGCTGGAATGGCTGGAAGAGCTGGCACCTGGGCTGGAGCTGGGAGGGCTGGTGGAAAAAGTGGCCTCTGTGGCTCATGTCGAGCTCCCTGCTGCTGCTGCGGGGCCCTGCCCCTATCAGGACAGTCCTGGCGTTTATGGCCAGTCTTGCCACAAACAAAACTCTTCCCTGGTAAGTTCCCTCCTCTCTGCCCCTGCGGTCCCCGGCCCTGGTGGCCGTTACCGTTCCTCCCTTGGCCCTGCTGGCCCTGCTGAAACTGCTGCCCATTCTGCCCCTGTTGGCCCTGATGGCCGTTTGGACCCTGATGGCCTTGACGGAAACCTCCCTTTCCCTGTCTGTAGTTCCCTGATCGGAACCTCTTCTGATCCCCCTACTGGGGACCCTGCTCACCCTGTCTCTGCCCCTGAACAGATTGTGCCCCACCGGCACCATGTCCTCCTGTCCTGCCCTGATGGCTAGACTCTCCCGACCTCTTGCCCTCAGCCATATGAAAACGGTGGTCCTGGCAGTGTAACAAAGCAGCGTTAACCACATCAGAATACGTGGCCAAGGAAAGGTTCCCTAACAGATGCTGACGGATCCTCCATGTCAACCCGTCGGTGAATTTCTCAATCTTCTTCTTCTCTGTTGGTATCTCATCCGGAACGATATTCAACAGATTTGTGAACTCGGCCTCATACTCGGCCACGGTCTTACCCTCCTGCTTCAGACTCATCAATTTCCTCCTCATTTCCGTGTGAACAGCCGACGGAAAGTACTTGCGGTCGAACCGTACCCAGAAGTCCTGAATAGTGAGAGTATCCCTCTCCTCTACGGTGGTAATAGACTCCCACCACTGCAGTGCAGATCCAACTAGCTTGAAAGTAGCTAGCACCTGCTTCTGAACGTCCGTGCACTCATACATCCTTAATTGCCTCTGCATATCCTTCCTCCACTGGCTCGAGACTACCACATCTGAGCTACCTGCAAACTCTGGCGGATGCGCTTTTTGAAAAGCGTCACGTACACGCTCCCAAGCAGACGGGAATGCATTTGCCTATACTGGCGCGGCGACCGGTGCCTGAGGTGGTGCCTTCCGGACTACGGCAATTGCGGCATTTACCGCTTGGGCTACAATAGCTGCAACCTCAGCGGCGTTCATCATGCCCTGAACTGGAGCGGACTGGGGTTCGGGTGTTGCATCCCTGGGAACTCGTCGTGCACATCGTGGAGGCATCTGAAATAAGAATAAAGTTTATAAGTTCACTGTTTATAAACTTAAAATAGCTGAAGAACGAAGCATACACAAAATGAGTACAACAGTCCTAAAATATAGGGCTCTATGTCAAAGAAACTTAGCGGAAACATAATAGCCGTACAGATCCTAAAGGACACTAGAACCTGATGCTCTGATACCACCTGTGACACCCCGACTAATTAAATACCGGGTAGCTACTCCTTTATTAAATTAATTCAAAATGCCAAGTTGGTCCAGTTAATAGCATAACTGTCGAAAACATTTTATTATTACTAACCACCTTGTATTTAAAAAGTAAGTTGCCAAATTTTAATTAAATCTGATTAACATGCAACAAGTGTAATGAAGAATAATAACACCTTCACCATACCGAAGTAAAAAGAATAACCATCACATAATGTAAATAAAGTCTGGAGGAAAACTCCTCACTACAAATCCCACAACTGAAATAAGTAACGAAACACTGAATACTGAATTAATACATGCCAAAGTCTGAAAACTGAAATGGAAAGATGTCTCTAATAGAAATGGGCAACATGCCCTACAACTGATAGATACTGAATCTGGAATCCAAATGATAGAAGCGTCTAAAATAAAATCCTTGTAGCTTCCACAAACCGCTACAGCTCGTCACCTGAATGAGTATCCTATGCATGGTGTCCTTGTGGCTGGGCACCTAAAATGGTTTTACAAAAATAGATTTGAAAGCAAACGGGTCAGAGCCCGAATGTGGAGATATTTTAAAAACCTGCAAGTGCTTTAAAAACATTTAAAACATTAAATGCAAAGTACATGTTAGGACGTGCACTCACATGAAATTCTCACCTCTCGTCTAACTGTGCACTCCTAACGTAAGTACCCATCTAAAAATGACACAACCCACTAGCTAAGTAATATCATATCTAGCTAGACTGCCATAAGTTCTATCCTTATTACTCGGTTCCCATTTACATTATAACGATCTCAATTAAATAGGGGCTTAACGTAAATAGTTTCCCATAAAAGTAACACAACTCATTATATAATATCCCTTTTATATTTTTCAAATTTATTCACACAATACCATATGAAAGTTCCCATAATAAAGTGTATATTTTCCACAACATAAATATACAATATAATACAATACAAGCACCCCGAGAACTCGCTGCGGTGCACGCATACTCTGCTATCCATCCCGGTACATCACGTACATAAGGATCACATATTCCGAATCTCTCAGGAATAGTTCATAGATAACAACATCACAAATAATGGAGGTGAACACAGTCACATCACATGGGTCACGCACATACCTACGTTCCCACGATCAGCGGACTTATTAACATCCCAATAAGTCTTTCTCTGACCTATGTTCATCAAGGTAACCAGTCTAAATCCGGGCAACACAAGGATTAGAGGGACCTAAGCGAACGCAAACATCCCGTGATAGCAAGTATGGTAGGTATGTCATACACACAATTCATATACCAATACTAAGTAAGAACACATCTTAGTAATCCCGTAGTTTAATTGTAGTACTTATCGCATTCTCGTACCAATCTAATATATATACAACTTATATAATCCCGGTCCATATTTATACGCGCCATAACTTATTCTCACGTCGTAGTAGGCACTCACGTCTCGACTCAAATGTCTATTTGATTTGATCCACATCTATATAATTTACTCCTCATTATAACCCAAATGTCCCAGATATACTAATACACCATCAACGGAATGTTATCTCTATCCTCGAACAAGTTTACGGGACTGCCAAAATCAAAACAGGCCAAAAAGGCCTAAACTGTCAACTCGTTCGAAGTCTCGTTCGAACGAGGCTGTTCGAACGAGATTCAGTTCGTTCGAATGAACTGCCTTCTAACGAGATCTCGTTCGAACGAAGGTATCGAACGAATTCCCCTCTCGTTAGAAGCGACTAGTCAACTCGTTAGAAGCTCGTTCGAACGAGCTCGTTCGAACGAGCTCGTTCGAACGACCTGGGGAGGTCTTCTAACGAACGACCAGTTTCGAGCCCAGATTTCCCTAGTTTCGGTTTTCATCAATATTTACTCCTCAAATCTCCTCTAAAATTCGTCCCAACAATGTTTTAAGGTCTCTAATCAATCCTAAACATATCAAGGTTATAAACTAACGTATTTTAAGGAGTTAATTCATCCCAATCATCATTAAATCACAAGTCTCTACTCTTTTCCCCAATTTTTCAAGAACATGAACCCTAGATTTTTATCATCATCTATTTCCAGAATTTAATCCGTTTTTACATCACATAAATATGTAATTTCTGAATTCAATCTTCCAATAACGTTTCTACATGCAAACCTATACCCAAAATTAAACTAATAACTTCCAATTTCATGGGTTTTCCTTTATCTCTCAAACAAGAATGATTATTAAGATTTCTAACATGGAAGAAACATTTACTGCATAAAGAATGTAATTTAAATCACTTTCCTTGATTCGATCTCTGATTTTGATGACGATTCCCTCTCTCTTTCTGCAGAACTCCCTCTCTCTCTCTTTCTCCAAGCTTCTTCTCCAAAGTGGCTATGGTGGCTAGGGTTTTCTTTGGGAAAGTTGGAAACCTAATTTGATAACTCCCGTAGCTTATTGGGTCATTAAGGGTTGGTTAGTGGGTTTAGTGGGTCTATTCCCAATTAGATAAAGACTCCTAATTTTCGTCATTTTTAATTCCTCAAAATACAAAATTACCAAAATACCCTTTATGTTGCCGGTATGGCTTAAAAATACCCCGGGACCCAAATTAAACCCCCGGCTAGTGTTTTCTGACTATCTCGACCCTTCCGGAGGCGTTGGCGCACTCAAAACGACCATAGGGTTAATAGAATTTAAATTCACTTTTATAATTAAAATAATTATATCCTGACGCGACTGTCACACGCATCCCAATAAAATGACCAAATTGTCGTATATCAATCTCACGACAAATTTCATAATTCAATATTCATATATCACCATATATACTCAATATACTCAAATACCAACTCACATCTCGCTAGTATTTTATCCGGATTAATTTCCAATTAATTCTCATTTAAATAATTAATCCCAAAAATAAATATAGCCAAAAATACGGGGTATTACACTTATCTTCAAATTAGGGTAATGTTCATGATTTTGGTTCATATTGGATTTGTATATATGGTTCATTTTTGGGTTTTCTATCCGATTTTTTGATTTTTGTGTTTTGTATATGATTTTACGATTTTTATGTTTTATTGTTCACACATATTAAAATCACAACCATTTCCTTCTTTAATGAAGAACCCTCTGTTAATAAAGACCTTTAACTCTATGAGATTTATCTGCTATCTCTAATTCTATGCCATTTTATTCTAGGTAAGCAAGATGTCAACTTTGATCTTTTTTTTAGTTTGAAAGAAACTAGGCTTCTTTAAGAATTGAAGAACAATGGGAGTTTGTTAATTCTTTTCTTACTGTATTGAAATTATTTTAGTAGTATTTTTTATTTACCGAATCCCTTTGTTCCAAAATTTATCTATCATCGTATTCTTTATGCTTTGTTTAAAAATATACATGCTGATTTGGGATTGAAATAATTAAAAAAGTTACATTTAAAATCTTGATCTGAACCACCTTATTGGTGTATATATACGAACATGAATCATTATTAGTGTAAGTGATATGTTATATGTTTCGTAAATTACATGAGTGATTTTTTTCCCTTTTTATTTATCTGGACCCTCATAAAATAAGGTTCCCAAGCCCCCCCCCCCCCCCCCCCCCAATCAATGGGAAAGGTAAGTAATGAATTCTTTCACCTTTTAAGGTCAAATGGGATATGTAAATTTATATTCGATTTTCCTAAGTTTTTGGTTCAGTTCTTTTAAATATATGTATGTTTTACATTGCAAGTTCCTTTCAGATTATTAAAAGAAGGCATGATTTGAGGATTTAAAATATTAACAAATGCTAAACTACGGTGAACTAGAAAAATAGGAGATGAAAATGACAATCAAAGAAAGGCACAGGAGAAAATACGCATTAACAAGAAGATGTATGCGCAGAGCATCCGCCAGGATGGTATGTCTATTTCTCTTTGCTCATTCCATATCCTGAATTTTAGGTTTAAGGACCTATCAAGTACATAAATATTATCTTTCTTTTTTACTCTTAGAACATTGCTTTTTCTAAAAAAATATGTATTCACAATGAACTCCCCCCTTTTACTTTGTTATACTAAATTATGGCACTGTTAGTAACAAGCAATCACATTATGGACATCGTTCAAAAATATAAGAAGTTGGATAGACACATTGATAAGACACCTTTAATGCTTGTATTGCTTTAAGTTCTCTTATCAAGGGGCCTATCCACGTGGCAACAAAAATTTTGTCTCATGTTAGTCGTTCATATCCCCCTCTCTTATACTCCTTTTCTTCATCTCAAACGAAACGATGTCTCTAGCCATTCATATCCCCCAAATTGATTCCATTTGATCAATTTGTTTTTCAAGTCCCAATATCACATCCAATACTCCGCCCCTTTCCCTTATCTTTGTTCTGTCTCTTATCCATCCGCTACCTCCACCATTGTCCATGATGAACGTAATCTCAGAAACCTATGAAGGTATATTGCCATTCTCTCTCTACATCTTTCTAATTAAGGTTTCGCTTGTTGAGTTATATTATGATATTGGGTTATGTTCATATTAGGGTAATATTCATGTTTTTGGTTCATATTGGATTTGTGTATATGGTTCATTTTGGGGTTTTCTATCCAATTGTTTGATTTTTTAATTTTGTATCCGATTTTACAATTTTTATGTTTTATTTTTAATACATATAGAAATGACAACCATTTCCTTCTATAATGAAGAGCCCTCTGGTAATAAAGACCTTTAACTCCATGAGATTTATTTTTTGTCTATAATTCTATGACATTTGATTCTTGGTAAAAAAGATCTCAACTTTATTCTTTTTTTTTAGTTTGAAATAAACATGGCTTATTTAAGAGTTGAAGAACAATGGGAGTTTGGTAATTATTTTCTTACTGTATTGAAATTATTTTAGTTGTATTTTTTATTGATCGAATCCCTTTGTTCCAAAATATATCTATCATCGTATTCTTTATGCTCTGTTTAAAAATTTACATACTGATTTGGGATTGAAATAATTAAAAAAGTTAAATTTAAAATCTTGATCTGAACCACCTTATTGGTGTATATATACGAACATGAATCACTATTAGTGTAAGTTATATGTTATATGTTTGGTAAATTACATGAGTGATTTTTTTCCCCTTTTATATATCTGGACCCTCATAAAAATAAAGTTCCCATTATTTGGATTTAGGAGTATTTCGTTTTAAAATTTGGACAAGGGCAAATGATAAATCCAAGTGGTAGGTCATTGGCAAACCTCGTTCGAACGACAATATCGAACGAAAAACCAGAAAGTTAAAAATTCTATTTTTAACCCAAAAACTTTATTTTAAAGTTTTAATGAAACTTTCTGAAATTAAACAACAGTTTAAAAACAAAGTATGCCAAATACTAAATGTTCCAAGATCCTATATAAATATTCAAATTGCATTCATACCTTCGGAGTAACGGAACCAATGTTGTTGACGTAGAAACGAGGCAAATTAAACTTGGCATTTGCTGAAGCTTTAATATCTTGGCCGCTACGTCTTCAACAAACACGTCATAGGCTTGAATGGATAAACTTGAACTCTATCCTATGACTCAAATGTTTTTGTCCGGAATTGAGCCAAAACTACAAAGGACTCAATTGGAAATTTGTGTCCTTACATTTGGATTTAGATGTACTTTGATTTTGAATTTGGAGAGGGGTTATTGAAAAATCCAAGCCCCCCTCCCCCTCCCCCCGCCCCCCATCCTCCCGCCCCCCTCTTCAATGGGAAAGGTAAATAATGAATTCTTTCACTTTTTATGGTCAAATGGGATATGTGAATTTATATTCAGTTCATTTAAATATATGTTTGTTTCACATTGTATATTCCTTTCAGATTATTAAAAGAAGGCATGATTTGAGGATTTAAAAGAAAAACAAATGCTAAACATTGGTGAACTGGAAAAAAATAGGAGAGGACAATGACAATCAAAGAAAGGCACAAGAGAAAATACGCATTAACAAGAAGAGTCATAGGCAAAGCATCCGCCAACATGGTATGTCTATCTCTCTATGCTCTTTCCATATCTCAAATTTTAGGTTTATGCACCTATCAAGAACATAAATATTCTATTGCTTTGTTACTGTTAGAACATTGCTTTTTTCTAAAAAAATAGTGTATTCAGAACCAAGTCCACCCTTTTACTTTGTTATACTAAATTATGGCACTGTTAGTAACAAGCAATCACATTATGGAGTTCGTCCAAAAATATAAGAAGTTGGATAGACACATCGATAAGAGACCTTAAATTCTTGTATATCCTTAATGTCTCTTATCAAGGGTCCTATCCACGTGGAAACACAAATTATGCCATCATTCTCTCTCCGTTTTGACTGCGGGAAGTTGTGGAGACTTTTCGTCTCATGTTAGCCATTCATATCCACCTTTCTCTTATACTCCTTTTCTTCATCTCAAACGAAACGACGCCTCTAGCCGTTCATATACCCCTAACTGATTACATTTGCTCAATTATTTTTACAAGTCCCAATCTCACATCCCAAACTCCTCCCCTTCCCCTTATCTTTGTTATGTCTCGTATCCATCATCTACCACCACCATTGTCCACCGTGAATGTAATGTCTGATACATATGATGGTATATTGTCATTCTCTCTATACATCTCTCTAATTAGGGTTTCAAGTGTTGAGTTTGATTATGATATTAGGTTATGTCCATATTAGCCAAATATTCATGTTTTTGGTTCATATTAAATTTGTATATATGGTGCATTTTTGGGTTTTCTATCCGATTGTTCGATTTTTGGGTTTTGTATAGACGTTTAACTCCATGAGATTTATCTTTTCTCTCTAATTCTATGCCATTTGATTCTTGGTAAGCAAGATCTTAACTTTTAATCTTTTTTTTTAGTTTGAAAGAAACTAGACTTCTTTAAGAGTTGAAGAACAATCGTAGTTTGGTAATTCTTTTCTTACTGTTTTGAAATTATTTTACTTGTACTTTTTTTTTACCGAATCCCTTTGTTCCAAAATTGATCTATCCTCGTATTCTTTATGTGTTGTTTAAAAATATACGTACTGATTTTGGATTGAAATAATTAAAAAGTTTACATTTAAAATCTTGATCTGAACCACTTATTGGTGTATATATACGAACATGAATCACTATTAGTGTAAGTGATATGTTATATTTTTGGTAAATTACATGAGTGAGTTTTTTCCCTTTTTATTCATCTGGACCCTCATAACAATATGGTTCCCATTATTTGGATTTAGGTCTATTTTGATTTTGAATTTTGACAGGGGTTATTGACAAATCAAAGCCCCCCCCCCCCCCCCCCCCCCCAATCAATGGGAAAGGTAAATAATGAATTCTTTCACTTTTAAAACACAAAAGGGATAGGTAAATTTATATTCGATTTTCCTAAGTTTTTGGTTCAGTTCTTTTAAATATATGTTTCTTTTACATTGTAAGTTCCTTCTGATTATTAAAAGAAGGCATGATTTGAGGATTTAAAAGATAAAAAAAATGCTAAATTATGGTGAACTAGAAAAAATAGGAGAGTACAGTGACAATCAAAGAAAGGCACAAGAGAAAATATGCATTAATAGGAAGAGTCATAGGCAGAGCATCCGCGAGCATTGTATGTCTATCTCTCTGTGCTCTTTCAATATCTCGAATTCCAAGTTTATGTACCTATCAAGTTCATAAATATTCTCTAGCTTTGTTACTATTTGAACATTTCTTTTTCTAAAAAAAAGTGTATTCACAACTAAGTCCGCCCTTTTACTTTGTTATACTAAATTATTCCACTGTTAGTAACAGGCAATCAGCATCCAAAAGTATAAGAATTTGGATAGATGCGTTGATAAGAGACCTTATAGCTTTAAGGTCTCTTATCATGGGGCCAATCAACGTGGCAACAAAAATTATTCCCATCATTCTATCTCCTGTTTTACAGCAAGAAGTTGTCGAGACTTTTCGTCTCATGCTAGCCGTTCATATCCCTCTCTCTCTCTCTTATACTCCTTTTCTTCATCTCAAACGAAATGATGTCTCTAGCCGTTCATATCCCCCAAATTGATTACATTTCCTCAAAAAAAAAAAAATCAAGTCCCAAACTCCCCCCTTCCACTCATCTTTGTTCTATCTCGTATCCATCAGCTGCCACCACCATTGTCCACCGCGAATGTAATCTCTGAAACCTATGATGGTATATTGTCATTCTCTCTCTACACTTCTCTAATTATGGTTTCTATTATTGAGTTTTATTATGATATTGGGTTATTTTCAAATTAGGGTAATATTCATGTTTTTGGTTTAAATTAAATTTGCATATATGGTTCATTTATGGGTTTTCTATCTGATTGTTTAATTTTTGGATTTTGTATCTGATTTTATGATTTTTATGTTTTCTTGTTCACTCATATAGAAATCACAACCATTTCATTCTTTAACGAAGAACCCTCTGGTAATAAAGACCTTTAACTCCATGAGATTTATCTACTGTCTCTAATGCTATGCCATTTAATTCTTGGAAAGCAAGATCTCAACTTTAATCTTTTTTTTTAGTTTGAAAGAAACTAGGCTTCTTTAAGAGTTGAAGAACAATGGGAGTTTGGTAATTATTTTCTTACTGTATTGAAATTATTTTAGTTGCATTTTTTTCTACCGAATCCCTTTGTTCCAAAATTTATCTATCATCGTATTCTTTATGCTCTGTTTAGAAATGTACATACTGATTTCGGATTAAAATAATTAAAAAGGTTACATTTAAAATCTTGATCTGAACCACCTTATTGATGTATATATACGAACATGAATCACTATTAGTGTAAGTGATGTGTTATATTTTTGCTAAATTACATGAGTGAGTTTTTTCCGTTTTTATTTATCTGGACCCTCATAAAAATAAGTTTCCCGTTATTTGGATTTTGGTGTAATTTTTTTTGAATTTCAACCGGGTTTATTGACAAATCCGAGCCACCCCCCCCCCCCCCCCCCCCCCCAATCAATAAGAAAGATAAATAATGAATTCTTTCACTTTTCGAGGTCAAATGGGATATGTAAATTTATATTCGATTTTCCTATGTTTTTGCTTCAGTTCTTTTAAACATATTTTTGTTTTACATTGTAAGTTCCTTTCAGACTATTCAAAGAAGGCAAAATTTGAGGATTTAAAAGATAAACAAATGTTAAACTATGGTGAACTAGAATAAATTGGAGAGGACAACGACAATAGAAGAAAGGCACAAGAGAAAATATGCATTAACAACATGAGTCATAGGCAGAGCATCTGCCAGCATGGTATGTCTATCTCTCTATGCTCTTTCCATATCTCGAATTTTAGGTTTAAGCATCTATCAAGTACATAAATATTCTCTTTCTTTGTTACTGTTTGTTCATTGCTTTTTCTAAAAAAAAGTTGTATTCACAACTAAGTCCCCCTTTTACTTTGTTATACTAAATTATGGCACTGTTAGTAATAAGCAATCACATTATGGACTTTGTCCAAAAAAATAAGTAGTTGGATAGACACGTTGATAAGAGCCTTAAATGCTTGTATAGCTTTAATGTCACTTATCAAGGGGCTTATCCACATGGCAACAAAAATTATGCCCATCATTCGCTCTCCGTTTTTACTGCGGGAAGTTGTGCAGCCTTTTCGTCTCACGTTAGCCGTTCATATCCCTCTCTCCCTTATACTCCTTTTCTTCATCTAAAAAAAATGACATATCTAGTCCTTTATATCCCCCTAATTTATTACATTTGTTCATTTTTTTTTCAAGTCCCAATATCACATCCCAAAACTCCTCCCCTTCCCCTCATCTTTGTTATGTCTCGTATCCATCGGCTTCCACCACCATTGTCCACCGCGAACGTAATCTCTGAAACGTATCATGGTATGTTATCATTCTCTCTTTGTATCTCTCTAATTAGGGTTTCTATTGTTGAGTTTGATTATGATATTGGGTTATTTTCATATTAGTGTAATATTCATGTTTTTGGTTCATATTGGATTTGTATATATGGTTCATTTTGGGTTTTCTATCCGATTGTTTGATTTTTGGGTTTTGTATCTTATTTTACGATTTTTATGTTTTATTGCTCACACATATAGAAATCACAACCATTTACTTCTTTAATGAAGAACCCTATGGTAATAAAGACCTTTAACTCCATGAGATTTATCTTTTGTCTCTAATTCTATACCATTTGATTCTTGGTAAGCAAGATGTCAACTTTGATCTTTTTTTTTAGTTTGAAAGAAACTAGGCTTCTTTAAGAGTTGAAGAACAATGGGAGTTTGTTAATTCTTTTCTTACTATATTGAAATTATTTTAGTTGTATTTTTTATTTACGGAATCCCTTTGTTCCAAAATTTATCGATCATCGTATTCTTTAGGCCCTGTTTAAAAATATACATACTGATTTGGGATTAATATGATTAAAAAAGTTACATTTCAAATCTTGATCTGAACCTAGTGTATATATACGAACATGAATCACTATTAGTGTAAGTGATATGTTTGGTAAATTACATGAGTGATTTTTTTCCATTTTTATTTATCTTGACCCTCATAAAAATAAGGTTCCCGTTATTTGGATTTTGATGTATTTTCTTTTGGAATTTGGACAGGGGTTATTGAAAAATCCACCCACGCCCCTCAATCAACTGGAAAGGTAAATAGTGAATTCTTTCACGTTTAAAATTCAAATGGGATATGTAAATTTATGTTCGATTTTCCTAAGGTTTTTGTTCCGTTCTTGTAAATATATGTTTGTTTTACATTGTAAGTTCCTTCAGTTTTTTAAAAGAAGGCATGATTTGAGGATTAAAAAGATAAACAAATTCTAAAATATGGTGATCTAGAAAAAATAGGAGAGGACAATGACAATCAAAGAAAGGGACGAGAGAAAATACGCATTAACAAGAAGAGTCATAGGTAGACCATCCGCCAGATTTGTTGCTGTTAGAACATTGCTTTTTCTAAAAAAAATATTCATTCACAACCAACTCCCCACCTTTTACATTGTTATACAAAATTATGGCGTTGTTAGTAACAAGCAATCACATTATGGACGTCATCCAAAAATATAAGAAGTTTGATAGACACGTTGATAAGAAACCTTAAATGCTTGTATACCTTTGAGGTCTCTTATCAAGGGGCCTATCCAGGTGGCAACAAAAATTATGCCCATCATTCTCTCTCCATTTTTACAACGGAATGTGGCGGAGACTTTTCATCTCATTTTAGCCGTTCATATCCCTCTCTCTCTCTTCTACTCCTTTTCTTCATCTGAAATGAAATAATGTCTCTAGCAGTTCATATTTATCTAGATGATTACATTTACTCAATTTTTTTTCAAGTCCTAAACTCCTCCCCTTTCCCTCATCTTTGTTATGTCTCGTATCCATCAGCTACCACCACCATTGTGAACCGCGAACGTAATCTCTGAAACCTATGATGGTATATTGTTATTCTCTCTTTACATCTCTCTAATTCGGGTTTCGATTGTTGAGTGTTATTATGATATTGGGTTATGATCATATTAGGGTAATATTCATGTTTTTGCCTCATATTGCATTTGTATATATGGTTCATTTGTGGGTTTTCTATCCGATTGTTTGATTTTGGGGTTTTGTATCTGATTTTACAATTTTAATGTTTTTTTTTCCACACGCATAGAAATCACCACCATTTCCTTCTTTAATGAAGAACACTTTGGTAATAAAGACCTTTAACTCCATGAGATTTATCTTCTGTCTCTAATTCTATGCCATTTGATTCTTGGAAAGCAAGATCTCAACTTTGATCTTTTTTTTTTAGTTTAAAAAAAACTAGGATTCTTTACCTGTTAAAGAACAATGGGTGTTGGGTAACTCTTTTCTTACTGTATTGAAATAATTTTAGTTGTATTTTATATTTACCGAATCCCTTTGTTCCAAAATTTATCTATCATCGTATTCTTTGTGCTCTGTTTAAAAATATACATACTGATTGGGGATTCAAATAGATAAAAGTTACAGTTAAAATATTGATCTGAACCACCTTTTTGGTGTATATATACGAACATAAATCACTATTAGTGTAAGTGATATTTTATATGTTTCGTTAATTGCATGAGTGATTTTTTTCCCTCTTTATTTATTTGGACCCTCATAAAAATAAGGTCCCCATTTTTGGATTTAGGTGTATTTTGTTTTCGAATTTGGATAGGGGCTATTGGCAAATCCAACCCCCCCCCCCCCCCCTCCAACATCAATGGGAAAGGTAAATAATGCATTCTTTCACTTTTTAAGGTCAAATAGGATATGTAAAATTATATTCGATTTTCCTATGTTTTTGGTTCAGTTCTTTTAAATATATGCTTGCTTTAGATTATAAGTTCCTTCAGATTATTAAAAGAAGGCATGATTTGAGGATTTAAAAGATTAACAAATGCTAAACTATGGTGAACTAGAAAAAATAGGAGATAACAATGACAATCAAAGGCACAGGAGAAAATACGCATTAACAAGAAGAGTCATAGGCAGAGCATCCGCCAGCATGGTATGTCTATCTCTCTATGCCCTTTCCATATCTCGAATTTTAGGTTTATGTACCTCTCACGTACATAAATATTCTCCTGCTTTTTTATTGTTAGAACATTGCGTTTTCTAAAAAAAGGTGTATTCACAACCAACTCCGCCCTTTTACTTTGTTATACTAAATTATGGCATAGTTAATAACAATCAATCACATTATGGACTTCATAAAAAAATATAAGAAGTTGGGTAGACACGTTGATATGAGACCTTAAATTCTTGTATAGCTTTAAGGTCTCTTATCAAGGGGCCTATCCACGTGGCAAGAAAAATTATGCCTATCATTCTCTCTCCGTTTTTACTGCGGGAAGTTGTGGAAACTTTTCGTCTCGTGTTAGTCGTTCATAGCCCTCTCTCTCTTATACTCCATTTCATCATCTAAAATGAAACGACGTCTCTAGCCGTTCATATCCCCCTAATTGAATACAGTTGCTCAATTTTTTTTTCAAGTTCCAATCTCACATCCCAAACTCCTCCCCTTCCCCTCATCTTTGTTATGTCTCGTATCCATCAACTACCTCCACCATTATCCACCGCGAACGTAATCTCTGAAACCTATGATGGTATATTGTCATTCTCCCTCTACATCTCTTTAATTACGGTTTCGATTGTTGAGTTTTATTTCGATATTGGGTTATATTCATATTAGGCAAATATTCATGTTTTTGGTTCATATTAAATTTGTATATATGGTTCATTTTTGGGTTTTTATCCGATTGTTCGATTTTTTGGTTTTGTATAAGATTTTACGATTTTTATGTTTTATTGTTCACACATATAGATATCACAGCCATTTCCTTCTTTAATGAATAACCCTCTTGTAATAAAGACCTTTAACTCCATGACATTTATCTGTGGTCTCTAATTCTATGGCATTTGATTCTTGGTAAGAAAGATCTCAACTTTAATTTTTTTTTTAGTTTGAAAGAAACTAGGCTTCTTTAAGAGTTAAAGAACAATGGGAGTTTGGTAATTCTTTTCTTATAGTATTGAAATTATTTTAGTTGTATTTTTTATTACTGAATCCCTTTGTTCCAAAATTTATCTATCATCGTATTCTTTATGCTCTGTTTAAAAATATACATACATATTTGGGATTGAAATAATTAAAAAAGTTACATTTCAAATCGTGATCTGAACCACCTTATTAGTGTATATATACGAACATGAATCACTATTAGTGTAAGTGATGTGTTATATGTTTGGAAAATTACATGAGTGATTTTTTTCCCTTTTTATTTATCTAGACACTCATAAAAATAAGGTTCCCATTATTTGGATTTAGGTGAATTTTTTTTTGGAATTTGGATAGGGTTTGTTGACAAATCCACCCCCCCCCCCCCCCCCCCCCCCCCCACAAATTAAAGGGAAAGGTATATAATTAACTCTTCCACTTTTTAAAGTCAAATGGGATATATAAATTAATATTCGATTTTCCCAAGTTTTTGGTTCAGTTCTTTTAAATATATGTTTGGTTTACATTGTAAATTCCGTTCAGATTATTAAAAGAAGGCATGGTTTAAGGATTTAAAAGATAAACAAATGCTAAACTATGGTGAACTAGAAAAAAAAGGCGAGGACAATGACAATCAAACAAAGGCACGAGAGAAAATACGCATTAACAAGAAGAGTTATGGGCAGAGCATCCACCAGCATGGTATGTCTATCTATCTATGCTCTTTCCATGTCTCGAATTTTAGGTTTATGCATCTATCAAGTAAAAAAATATTCTCTTTCTTTTTTACTATTATAACATTGCTTTTTCTAAAAAAAAGTGTATTCACAACCAACTCCCCCCCTTTTACTTTGTTATTCTAAATTATGGCATTATTAGTAACAAGCAATCACATTATGGACTCCGTCCAAAAATATAAGAAGTTGGATAGACACATTGATAAGAGACCTTAAATGCATGTATAGCTTTAAGGTCTCTTATCAAGGGGCCTATCCACGTGGCAACAAAAATTATTCCCATCATTCTCTCTCCGTTTTTACTGCGGGAAGTTGTGGAAACTCTTCGTCTCATGTTAGCAGTTTATATCCCCCTCTCTCTTATACTCCTTTTCTTCATCTAAAACGAAACGAGGTCTCTAGCCGTTCATATCCCCCTAATTGATTCCATTTGTTCAAAAAAAAAATTCAAGTCCCAATCTCACATCCAAAACTCCTCCCCTTCCCCTCATCTTTGTTATGTCTCTTATCCATCGGCTACCACAGCCATTGTCCACCGCGAACCTAATTTCTGATAACGATGATAGTATATTGTCATTCTCTCTCTACATATCTCTATTTAGCGTTTCGATTGTTGAGTTTGATTATGATATTGGGTTATGTTCATATTAGGGTAATATTCATGTTTTGGTTCATATTAGATTTGTATATATGGTTCATTTTTGGGTTTTCTATCCGATTGTTTAATTTTTGGGTTTCCTATCTGATTTTATGATTTTTATGTTTTGTTGTTCACACATATAGAAATCACAACCATTTTCTTCTTTAATGATGAACCCTTTGGTAATAAAGACCTTTAACTCCATGAGATTTATCTTCTGTCTTTAATTTCGTGCCATTTGATTCTTGGTAAGAAAGTTCTCAACTTTAATACTTTTTTTTAGTTTGAAAGAAACTAGGCTTCTTTAAGAGTTGAAGAACAATGGGAGTTTGGTAATTCTTTTCTTACTGTATTGAAATTATTTTAATTGTATTTTTTATTTACCGAATCCCTTTGTTCCAAAATTTATCTATCGCCATATACTTTATGCTCTGTTTAAAAATATACACGTTGATTTTGGATTTAAATAATTGAAAAAGTTACATTTCAAATCTTGATATGAACCACCTTATTTGTATATATATACGACCACGAATCACTATTAGTGTAAGTGATATGTTATATGTTTGGTAAATTACATGAGTGATTTTTTTCCCTTTTTATTTATCTGGACCCTCATAAAAATAAGGTTCCCATTATTTGGTTTTAGGTGTATTTTGTTTTGGAATTTGGACAGGGTTTATTGAGAAATCCAAGCACCCCCCCCCCCCCCCCCCCCCCACCCACACACACAAACACATCAATGGGAAAGGTAAATAATGAATTCTTTCACTTTTTAAGGTCAAATGGGATATGTAAATTTATATTCAATTTTCCTAAGTTTTTGGTTCAGTTCTTTGAAATATATGTTTGTTTTACATTGTATGTTCCTTTGAGATTATTAAAAGTAGGCACGATTTGAGGATTTAAAAGATAAAAAAATGCTAAACTATGGTGAACTAGGAAAAGTAGGAGAGGACAATGACAATCAAAGAAAGGCACAAGAGAAAATACGCATTAACAAGAAGATTCTTAGGCAGGGCATCCGCCAGCATGGTATATCTATCACTCTATGCTCTTTCCATATCTCGAATTTTAGTTTTATGCATCTATCATGTACATAAATATTTTCTTGCTTTGTTACAGTTAGAACAATGGTTTTTCTAAAAATAAGGTGTATTCACAACCAACTCCCCCATTTTACTTTGTTTTACTAAATTATGGCACTTTTAGTAACAAGAATTCACATTATGGACATCATCCAAAAATATAAGAAGTTGGATAGACATGTTGATATGAGACCTTAAATGCTAGTATAGCTTTAAGTTCTCTTATTAAGGGGCCTATCCACGTCGCAAAAAAATTATGCCCATCATTCTCTCTCCGTTTTTACTGCGGGAAATTGTGGAGACTTTTCGTCTCATGTTAGACGATCATATCCCCGTGTCTCTTGTACTACTTTTCTTCAGCTCAAATGGAATGATGTCTCTAGTTGTTCATAACCCCCTAATTCATTACATTTGCTAATTTTTTTTTCATGTCCCAATCTCACATCCCAAACTCCTCCCCTTCCACTCATCTTTGTTATGTCTCATATCCAACAGCTACCACCACAATTGTCCACCGTCAACGTAATCTCTGAAACCTATGATGATATATTGTCATTCTCTCTCTACCTCGATTCCTGAGTTTGATTACTATATTGGGTTATGTTCATATTAGGGTAATATTCATGTTTTTCGTTCATATTGGATTTCTATATATATGGTCCATTTTTGGGTTTGGTATCTGATTTTACGGTTTTAATTTTTTATTTTTCACACATACAGAAATCACAACCATTTCCTTCTTTAATGAAGAACCCTCTGGTACTAAAGACCTTTAACTCCGTGAGATTTATCTTCTGTCTCTAATTCTATGCCATTTCATTCTTGGTAAGAAAGATATCAACTTGAATCTTTTTTTTAGTTTGAAAGAAACTAGGCTTCTTTAAGAGTTGAAGAACATTGGGAGTTTTGTAATTCTTTTCTTACTGTATTGAAATTATTTTAATTGTATTTTTTATTTACCGAATCCCTTTGTTCCAAAATTTATCTATCGCCGTATACTTTATGCTCTATTTAAAAATATACATGCTGATTTTGGATTTAAATAATTGAAAAAGTTACATTTCAAATCTTGATATGAACCACCTTATTTGTGTATATATACGACCACGAATCACTATTAGTGTAAGTGATATGTTATATGTTTGGTAAATTACATGAGTGATTTTTTTCCCTTTTTATTTATCTGGACCCTCATAAAAATAAGGTTCCCATTATTTGGATTTAGGTGTATCTTGTTTTGGAATTTGGACAGGGTCTATTGACAAATCCAAGCCCCCCCCCCCCCCCCCCCCCCAATCAATGGGAAAGGTAAATAATGAATTCTTTCACTTTTTAATGTCAAATGGGATATGTAAATTTATATTCGATTTTCTTAAGTTTTTGGTTCAGATCTTTTAAATATATGTCTGTTTTACATTGTAAGTTTCTTTCAGATTATTAAAAGAAGGCATGATTTGTGGATTTAAAGGATAAAAAAATGCTAAACTATGGTGAACTAGAAAAAATAGGAGAGGACAATGACAATCAAAGAAAGGCACAAGAGAAAATACGCATTAACAGAAAGATTCATAGGCAGGGCATCCGCCAACATGGTATGCCTATCTCTCTATGCTCTTTCCATATCTCGAATTTTAGTTTTATGAATCTATCAAGTACATAAATATTCTCTTGCTTTATTACTGTTAGAACATTGATTTTTCTAAAAATATGGTGTATTCACAACCAATTCCCACATTTTACTTTGTTATACTAAATTGTGGCACTGTTAGTAACAAGCAATCACATTATGGACATCATCCAAAACTATAAAAAGTTGGATTGACACATTGATATGAGACCTTAAATGCCTGTATAGCTTTAATTTCTCTTATTAAGGGGCCTATCCACGTGGCAACAAAAATTATGCCCATCATTCTCTCTCCGTTTTTACTGCCGAAAATTGTGGAGACTTTTCGTCTAATGTTAGTCGTTCATATCCCCGTCTCTCTTACACAACTTTTCTTCATCTCAAATGAAATGATGTCTCTAGCCGTTCATACCCCCCTAATTCATTACATTTGCTAATTTTTTTTTCAAGTCCCAATCTCACATCCCAAACTCCTCCCCTTTCGCTCATCTTTCTTCTGTCTCGTATCCAACAGCTACCACCACAATTGTCCACCGCGAACGTAATCTCTGAAACCTATGATGATATATTGTCATTCTCTCTCTACCTAGATTCCTGAGTTTCATTACGATATTGGGTTATGTTCATATTAGGGTAATATTCATGTTTTTGGTTCATATTGGATTTCTATATATATGGTTCATTCTTGGGTTTGGTATCTAATTTTACGGTTTTTATTTTTTATTTTTCACACATACAAAAATCACAATCATTTCCTTCTTTAATGAAGAACCCTCTGGTAATAAAGACCTTTAACTCCATGAGATTTATCTTCTGTCTCTAATTCTATGCCATTTGATTCTTGGTAAGCAAGATCTCAACTTTAATCTTTTTTTTTAGTTTGAAAGAAACTAGGCTTCTTTAAGAGTTTAAGAACAATGGGAGTTTGGTAATTCATTGCTTAGTGTATTGAAATTTTTTTTAATTCTATTTTTTATTTACCGAATCCCTTTGTTCCAAAATCTATCTATCGCCCTATACTTTATGCTCTGTTAAAAAATATACATGCTGATTTTGGATTTAAATAATTGAAAAAGTTACATTTCAAAAATTGATCTGAAACACCTTATTTGTGTATATATACGACCATGAATCACTATTACTGTAAGTGATATGTTATATGTTTGGTAAATTACATGAGTGATTTTTTTCCTTTTTTATTTATCTGGACCCTCATAAAAATAAGGTTCCCATTAGTTGGATTTAGGTGTATCTTGTTTTGGAATTTGGACAGGGGCTATTGACAAATCCAAGCCCCCCCCCCCCATCAATGGGAAAGGTAAATAATGAATTCTTTCACTTTTTAAGGTCAAATGGGATATGTAAATTTATATTCGATTTTCCTAAGTTTTTGGTTATGTTCTTTTAAATATATGTATGTTTTACATTGTAAGTTCCTTTCAGATTATTAAAAGAAGGCATGATTGGAGGATTTTAAAGATAAAAAAATGCTAAACTATTGTGAACTAGAAAAAATAGGAGAGGACAATTACAATCAAAGAAAGGCACAAGTGAAAATACGTATTAACAAGAAGAGTCATAGGCAGAGCATCCGCCAGATGGTATGTCTATCTCTCTATGGTCTTTCCATATCTCGAATTTTAGGTTTATTCATCTATCAAGTACATAAATATTCTCTTGCTTTGTTACTGTTAGAACATTGTTTTTTTTCTAAAAATAAGGTGTATTCACAACCAACTCCTCCCTTTTACTTTGTTATACTAAATTATGGCACTGTTAGTAACAAGAAATCACATTATGGACTTCATCCAAAATTATAAGAAGTTGGATAGAGAAGTTGATAAGATTCCTTAAATGCTTATAAAGCATTTTATAGTATTATAGAGATTTGTATATTTTCTTTCTTTTATATTGTTTAATATACTATTTTTGATGTCTTTTGACTCTAACTAAATTTATTAATGTAGCATATCTAATGATTACCTAATATAATTTACAAAGCCAACATATTTTTATGTTCATGACCATGAGTGATTAAATCCTTTAATAAGTTCCCACATAGATTGCCCTAACTATTTTTATAATCTACTATTTTAATTCTAATTTTGCCCTTTTATTTTTATACTGTACTCTGTTTAGCTGCTATAAAAAGTGACAAACACAAACTGACACGATATATAATGTTGAACATTAAAGGAAATAATGGTAATTAAATACATATGTAATATATGCATTCAACTTCATTGAACTACAGTCTATAACTTCATGTCTCTAATTATTTCTTCACATTGTGTACTTAATCAACTTCTGCATTGGTTTTCATTGATAGTGCTAAATGAATTTTGATGAAATAATAAATTGTTTAGATACACTATTTTCTAATGTTTAAAATTGTGAAAATTTAGACAACTTTTAAAAATAATACGTACTCTTGCTCATTGTGTTTGTATTAATTTTTTGTACTCTTTCGCAGAGATTAAAGTATATATGGAAAACCAACAAGCATATTTTTTTTATTTAGCTATATATGCTTGTGTTTTTATGATGACCCAAGATGAAGAAATAAGAAGCTTAATGTCTATTTTTTTAAAGAGATATAGAAAGATAAGGATACAAATGGGCTAAATATGAACATTTTTTCTTTGCTTCCCCCGATTGTTTTTTCCATTTTATTTCAACTGCTAAGAAACAATGAACATTTTCTTTGTTTCCTCTAATCTTTTTTCTCCTATTAATTTCATCTGTTATGAAATGAGGACAGGACTAAGTATCTTGTAAATATTTGGATAATCAGTCACTAAAAGATTGACTAAGTTGCGTGTATCTTTCTCCTCGAGCTTGGAATAAAACTGTTGCCTCTTTCATCCCCGCCACCTACTCCACTAAGTGGTTCAGGCTAGACAACAACGTCACTTCATTCAGCTGTTAAAATGGCTTTCTCAATGAGGAGATCTTCATCAATTTCTGAAAGGTATTGTAGGATCCATGACAGATGTGTGACATAAGCATCTATTGTTTAAACTAAATTATGTAGGCCTATTGATCGAATCCTTATCAGTATTAAATCAGTGTGATATTTACGCACATAGGATATACAATAAGTATATCAAATTCAACTGCTGGTTGATTGAATTATGCATTGGTTAAAAACGTTATTGGGGATTTTATTCTTTTACACCATTATATGTGGAACCATTCCCATATAAGAAAGTTTGGGCAGGTCTCTGGTATGAATTTATGAGTCCTTGTGATGCAAACAATCCATTTGTATGATAAACCTGGGTGAAAGTTGTTGGAAATTATGTAGAAAATGTAGAAATAGAACTCTTTATTGTATCACAACAATGTCAATTTTAATACAACAATGTAACTTTATGAATCTTCAAGGCGTGATAACACTTTCCTAAATACAGTATTTGCCCCACACGAATAACTTCGGTATACAAACGAGAATCCGCAAATCCGTAATCAAGATACAATGAAGCAACTTGCACTGCATGCAACTTGTAAATTTTAAGACAGCCCTTGGATGCAACAGCGAAGAACAGTCAATCAAGTTCTTATTTTAATTATGTGCACAAAACAGAATACGAGAATTTGTATCTCCTGAAAATTATAAGAGAGTAATAGCAGCGTTTGGAAATCTGAAATAGGTTTTTTGTTATCAATCTAATTTCATTTTAGGCAGCCTTTATTTATAGATAATAAAAGGCTTTGTCTTCAAGAGTCATGACTGTTGGATTAGCGCCTCTACAGCCCACTGCCCTGCACCAGCACGCGCGCGCGTGCGCGCGTGTGCGTACGGTGCTTCGCACCGTATTGAGGTCTCTTGAATAGCCTCTTAAATGCTAGATGAATTAACTCTTCATCTTCCATTTGTACTTATTAAATGCACAATTTCTTAATATTTTTCCAATGTGGGACTTAAAGGTTGCCCACTCCTTTTATAGCTTAGTGGTGACACTTAGCTTTGTACATTTTCCAATGTGGGACACTATCCCCTTTTATATTTGGGTTAGCTTCCCACCTCTTCCACACACTTCCAATGTGGGACACGATTTTTATGCTTTTACACCCAAAACTCTTACTCACTTATTTTTTAAAATCTCCAACATTCCTCCACCAATTTCAAAATAAGTTTTGTAAATCTTTGATTGTCTGTAAGACTGTGTATAAGCATTGGTGTCTCACGACTTGAACCAATACCCTCTGAAGGTTCGTCAAGGCTAACCATGAAAGTATAGTAGACTTGTCTTTGAACTATCAATCCATATTGATCAGCCGAATTTGTCTTCACACACAAATCTATTAGTCACTTATTATCCATATAAGCCGACACATATATTAGGCCTTGTGTCTGTACCTTGATTTCATGAGTGCTTTAGAGTCAAGCCCAGTTCTCATAGGAAGCGGCACCACTTCCACACTCATATAGGTAGATTATCATAGGTGTCCATGTAACTTAAAACACCATAAATCTATTAAGGTTAAACTCATCCTCTTTCATTATTCATTACATGTTCCAAGCACTTATCCTTGGGATGTTAAATTTTATAGTGCTTACAATCACGTCGTATGATGTACTTTAATCATTGAACTTGAGACTTCAATATCTCAAGTTTCAAGTTGAGTTTCCATGAAGAGTGATTATTATTAATGGACTTTAGTCCCATCCGTATTGATGTCTTAGACACCAGTCCTCTTGCAAGACCTTTTGTAAAAGGATCAGTTAAATGTTGACTTGATTTTACATAATCCACTGTGATTACACTATCTGTAATCATTTGTCTGACATAACTATGTCTCAGGCCAATATGTGTAGATTTTCCATTATACAATTTACTATAATCTCTGGAAAGTGTAGACTCACCATCACAATGTATAGATATTGGAGGCATTGGTTTTGGGCAAACAGGAATTTCAATTAATAAATTCCTTAACCATTCTGCCTCTTTACTAGTTGCAGCTAATGCTACAAACTCAGTTGCCATAGTAGAGTTAGCTATACAAGTTTGTTTCTTTGATCCCCAAGAAACAGCTCCTCCACCAAGAGTGAAAATCCATCCACTTGTTGAGGAATGATCCTCCTGCTCAGTTATCCAACTGGCATCGGAAAACCATTATAATACTGAAGGATATCCACTATAGTATATACCATATTCCATAGTTCCTTTCAAATATTTTAATATTCTATTGACGGCATGCCAATGCAATAAACTTGGATTACTAGTATATCTACCTAATTTACCAACAACATAAGCAACATCAGGTCGAGTACATGTCATAGCATACATTAAACTACCAATTACTCGTGCATATTCCAATTGTGAGATAACTCTACCATTATTAGGGATCATCTTTAGTTGTGGTTCAAAAGGTGTACTAACAGGTGTGCAATCAAACTAATTAAATTTATTTAAAATTTTCTCAACATAATGAGATTGAGTGAAAATTATATTTTTATCTTTCCTTATTATTCTCATTCCTAATATGACATCAGCTACACCCATATCTTTCATATCAAATTTAGAAGACATAAAACTCTTTGTATTATTAATGCTTTCTAAATCAGTACCCAGAATTAACATGTCATACACATATAAACAAATGATCACACCTTTACCATTAAAAAATTTACTATAAACACACTTATCAGATTCATGAATTTTAAAACCATAAGAAATAATGACTTCATCAAATTTTTCATGCCATTGTTTAGGTGCTTGTTTTAGGCCATATAAGGACTTAATAAGTTTACATACTTTATTTTCTTGTCCAGGCATAACAAACCCTTCAGGTTGTTCTATCTAAATTTCTTCTTCTAAGTCACCATTTAAAAAGGCAGTTTTCACATCCATTTGATGAATATCAAAATTATATATAGATTCTAATGCAATTAAAATTCTAATAGTGGCGGTTCTAGCAACAAGTGCATAGGTATCAAAATAATCAATTCCTTCTTTTTGTGTAAAACCTTTAGTAACCAATCTATCCTTGAATTTATCAATTGTTCCATCTATTTTCATTTTCTTTTTAAAAATCCATCTACACTTAATCGGTTTAGATCCTGGAGGTAAGTCTACTAACTTCCAAGTTTTATTTCCCAAGATTGAATCCATTTCATCATTTATAACTTCTTTCCAAAATGATGAATCTATAGACTTAATTGCCTCACTATAAGTTTGTGGGTCTATTTCAACGCTAAGAGTCAAAGCGTATTGATTACAAGATGTGTCTCTAGTTCCTTCAATAAGATGGACTACAAAGTCGGGACCAAAGATTTTTTCTTTCCTAGGTCTTTTACTTTTTCTAATCTCTTCTTGTTCTACTGGTGGAGTTTCAGGTAACTGTGAAGGAGTGCTTACTTCTTTTTCATTATTAATTCTAGGAATAGAAGTAAACCTTTGTTCATAAAAATTGCATCTCTCGATTCAATTATTATATTTACCTCAACAGAATCATTAGGTTCACTAACCAAAAATCTATAGGCTTTACTATGTTGTGCATAACCTATGAAAATACACTCAACACCTTTGCTTCCTAATTTCTTTCTCTTAGTTTCAGGTAGTCTTACAATAGCTCTACAACCCCAAACTTTAAGATAACCTAAATTAGGTTTTCTGTACTTCCATAATTCGTAAGGAGTTTTCTTATTATCTTTAACATGTATCCTATTCAAAATATGACATGCAGTTAAAAGTGCTTCTCCCCAAAACCCTTTACTTAAACCAGAATAAGAAAGCATATCATTAACCATTTCAGTTAGTGTCCTATTTTTTCTTTCTGCTACTCCATTTTGTTGTGGTGTATAAGGTGCAGTAACTTCATGTATAATTCCCATATCTTCACAAAATTGAGGAAAGTGATATTCACCACCTCTATTAGATCTAAGACATTTTATTTTAGAATCACATTGATTTTCAACTTCATTTTTATATGTCTTAAATCTATTAAGCACATCATCCTTAGAGTTTAAACGATATACGTAACAATATTTTTAAAAGTCATCAATAAATGTAGCAAATATTTACTACCACCTCTAGTAGGTGTTCCATGCAAATCACAAACATCACTATGTACTAATTGCAACAAAGATGTAGTTTTTTCTATTTTTAGAAAAGGCCATCTTCTTATTTTTGTTTGCATGCATATTTTACACTTTTCATTCATATCATTCTCATATTTAGGAATTAAACTTAAATTAACCATGAAATGCATTTTCTTTGTCTTAACATGTCCTAAACGACTATGCCATAATGAAAGACAATCAACGATATAAGCAGAAGAATCTTTTTCATTGATATTGAGCTTAAACATGCCCTCATACAAATATCCTTTGCCTACAAAGGTACCATTCTTAGTCAGAATAAATTTGTCTGACTCAAATACAAGCTTAAAGCCAAATTTGTTAAGAAGACTTCCAGAAACTAAATTTTTCCTAACATCAGGAACATGAAAAACATTGGTGAGGCTAAGGATTTCCCCGAAAGTGAATTCGAGATCCACTGTCCCTTTGCCTTTAACCGCGGCAGTAGATGAATTTCCAATGTAAAGAACATCTCCTTCCACTATTTCATAGGTAGAGAATAATGTCTTGTCCTTACAAACATGCCTTGTGGAACTAGAATCAACCCACCAAGAGTTGTCTTCTCCAAGCATATTATCCTCGGATATCATAGCAGCAAATTTTTGCTTTGTGTCTGATGTCCCTCCTTTTTCCTTTAGTTGCTTGAACTCACGACAATCCTTCTTGAAGTGACCTGGTTTGTTGGAATGAAAACAATTTCCTTTCTTCTTTTTGTTTGCTTTAGAATTATTTGAAAAATTCTTCCGCTTGTTATTTTTTCCATGATTGCCATATTTTTGCTCATTTCCTTCCTCCACCACATGGACCTTAGAAACAAAATTTTCTTGTTCCTCTTTACCATCTAGAATTCGAGACTCTTGTTCAATTCGTAAATGAGTCTCTAAGTCTTCAAGTGAAAGATCTTCCTTTTTGTGTTTGAGTTCTTTCTTATAATCTTTTCAAGGAGGAGGAAGTTTTTCAATTATGGCAGCAACAATTACATTATCATCCATATTTAATTTTTTCAGTTTGCAATGATTTATGATGCGTTGGATGTCATGAAATTATTCTAGCACAGGCCTATTATCATACATTTTAAAGCTTAAAAACTGACCGATAAGGAACTTCTTACTTATAGAGTCTTCCATAAGATATTTGGTCTCTAATGTTTCCCACAAAGTTTTTACAGTCCCAACATTTTGGTACAAGTCGAACAAATTGTCAGCAAGTGCATTGAGAATGTGACCACGACACAAGTAATCATCGGTCTCCCATTTTGTGCGTTGCCTAGTCTGTTCCACGGTTTCATCTTCATCTTCATTTGGTTTCGATTGTGACAAGACATACACAATCTTCAATGTTGTTAGAAGAAAATGAACCTTTTTGTGCAAACGCAGAAAATTACCACCATCAAAACGGTCCAATTTGACAAAGCCTTCTGTTATTTGTCGAAGTGATTTGGAAGAGTCGACCATTTCTAAAATTATTGTATTTAGATTGTTGGAAATTATGTAGAAAATGCAGAAATAGAACTCTTTATTGTATCACAACAATGACAACTTTAATACAACAATGTAACTTTATGAATCTTCAAGGCGTGATGTCACTTTCCTAAATACAGTATTTGCCCCACACGAATAACTTCGGTATACAAACGGGAATCCGCAAATCCGTACTAAAGATACAATGAAGCAACTTGCACTGCCTGCAACTTGTATATTTGAAGACAGCCCTTGGATGCAACAGCGAAGAACATTCAATCAAGTTCTTATTCTATTAATGTGCACAAAACAGAATAAGAGAATTTGTATCTCCTGAAAATTATAAGAGAGTAATAGCAGGGTTTGGAAATCTGAAACTGGTTTTTTGTTATCAATCTAATTTCGTTTTAGGCAGCCTTTATTTATAGATAATGAAAGGCTTTGTCTTCAAGAGTCATGATTGTTGGATTAACAGTCTTAATCAATTCCGAAATGGTATGACTGTTAATTACCAACAGTCTTAAGTCATTTCCGAATAGGTACAATTAATACCGAATCGGTTTTGCACGTGTCAATCAAAAAGTGACCGCGCTCGAGCTACCGTGCACAAAGTCTTAATATTTTTCCAATGTGGGACTCAAAGGTTGCCCACTCCTTTTATATCTTAGTGGTGACACTTAGCTTTGTACATTTTCCAATGTGGGACACTATCCCCTTTTATATTTGGGTTAGCTTCCCACCTCTTCCACACACCTCCAATGTGGGACAAGTTTTTTAAGCTTTTACACCCAAAACTCTTACTCACTTATTTTATAAAATCTCCAACAAAAGTCTGGGTCTCCAAGGATATATAAATACTTTGAAAGTAATTTTATAAATCCCATTTTTTTTTTGTTCATAGTTTCTTTTTGAGGTGCACAGTTTGTTGAAGGAATACGCTACAATGCAGTTCAAAAAATAAGATCTATGATGAATAAAAAGTCTAGGAATGGCAGTGGGAAGATCTTTAAAGCCTATAAAAGATTTTTTGGTATTTAGTTTTTGGTATTATTATTTATTGAATGAGTGGATTTGTAGTTATTTGATATTGTGCCAATATCAAATATCAAATGTTCCACCGAGTAATTTTGTTTATCCAGGTCACAGAGAATACGGTGGAGTCGGTTCTCGATTCTTCTAGATACTTAGTGTTGAGGATCGAGGATGGGACGAGGAAGCACACCTTCATTGGATTTTCATTTTCACCCGTATTGCCTCATTTCTATCAAATACAGTGTATTTGGTTTATAGTGTAAGGAAAATATTTAATAAAACTATTCATCTTCTAACACTGTATTTTGGTGTTTTAAGTACGTCAAAGATTTTTTAAGTTCAACTTTTGTGTTCCGCCCTGCCTGTTTGACAAGATTGGCAAGTGATCATTATATTTTTTGTCTAGATTTTTGTATCAATTATGTACCTTTCTTTTTTAAATGTGCATTTTAATATGAGTAGTTAATTTATTTCCCTTTCTGATGTTCTTATCATTTTCTCTCCCTATCCCTGAAAATCTTCCTTGAAATGATTTGTAAATACATACGTTCACTTAAAATGATTGTTGAACGCTATGTCTTCTTTAAGATGTGTATTGCGAGATGAAATTCATATAAGATCTTTGGCATGTAGGTTTTAAATGGTGATCTCTATAATTCACTTTGTTATTTAAATCAAATAACTTCTTCAATTTTGTGTTTGTATTGAATGACTTTTAAGTGTTAATTGATCCCCTGCTTTTTATTAGTTAGTATTTAATTTCTTCAAAAAATACTATTTGTATTTTGTTAAATATTTTTATGCTCCCATCCATTAATTTATGCCTTCACCTTTTAGGATTGATGAATAAACATATATTTATATGTCTTTGGACGTTGGGATAATGTACAACGCACGCAACGCGCGGATTTTCAACTAGTTTACATTAAAACTATTTTGATTAAAAATAACTATTTATTATAAAGAACTTTTATTTTTAAAAAAATAAATAAAATTACTTTCACTTTTGATAACAATTATATGAGGTTAAAAAACATTTTCATCATCTTAAAGAAAGAAAAACTCAATTCGGATAAAAGAGATGGTTGAAAGGAGGTTGGGTCGTAGGTCAAATGGGTGATTGCAGGCTTTGGTCGGAAGGATAAGGTTCACAACAAACTTACTCCACTCCATTTATAGAACAAAGACCAAAACACTCATTAATCCATATTCTCTTTCTTATTCATCACGTATATATACTTATATGCAAAACTTGTATTTACTTTCCTGTCCCTACTAAAACATTTTGATCATTTACTAACAAAGTCACATTTACATTAAAAACTATTTTCATTAAAAAATTGTTTATTATAAAGAACTTTTATTTTTAAAAATTTAAATAAAACTACTTTTACTTTTTCTAACCATTATACGAGGTTAAAAAACATTTCCGTCGTCTTAAAGAAAAAAAGTTTGTATTCGAGTAAAAGAGTTCGTTCAAAGGTGGCTAGGTCATAGGTCAAATGGGTATAATAGGCTTTGGTCGGAAGGATAAGGTTTTGAAGATGGTGGTTTGGCCCGATTGGAAGGGTCAAGGGTGGGCTAATTTTGTAATTTGGGTTTGGTGATGGGTTAATATCACTTAGCCTTAAAAGAATGAGAAAGAATATGCATTGGGATGTGGCGGTTAACGCACATGGGCGTAGGAAGTCAGTGGAGGGTTTAGATGAATGGAGCTAAGGTCGTTGAGGGTACAATTAAAATAATTCCACTGGTTATAACATAATGTTCATTAACATATTCATCTTTTATATTTATATTTAAACCTCTCCACATATATATATATATATATATATATATATATATATATATATATATATATATATATATATATATATATGATCCCACTATTCTCATTTCACAAGAAACTTCTTCTACTCTATTTTCAAACTTATATTTACTTTCTTATACCAACTAACAAAGTTACATTTACATAAAAAAACTATTTTGATTATAAAAAACTATTTGGATTAGAAAAACTTTTTATTTCAAAAGAATTATATAAAACTACTTACTTTTTATAACTCTTTTACGAGATCAAAAAACATTTCCATTGTCTTAAAGAAAGAAAATCTATATTGAATTTCTTTTTGAAAATATATTTAAAAAAAGAGGAAAATAATTTCAGTATTTTTCGAATAAGGTGAAAAAGTGGAATCAAAGCATAAAACCAACTAGCAACAGATTTGAATTAAAACAGGCAAACAAAACACCCTAACAAGCACATAGCAGTTTTTTATCTTCAATTAAGTTAGGGGATAATCAAATTTTAAATATTCCGTGGCCGAGAAAAACATGAAGCCTTACGTCGCCTTTGAAACAAAATGTGCTCCTACTTTTTTCGCGAGAGAACAAGAAGTTTACTAGTTAAGGCGCACCCACTAGCTACTACAACGATCAACCGTCTGGTACTACGCTGGGAAAGCACAAACCCGTTTTACTGGGCGACCTCACTTAAAACCCAATTTCCCTAGACAAAAGGTCTTAAGAAAGTCGATTGAATATTGGCAGGGGTGGAAAAGACTCATTAGAGTATCCTTCGAGTGTTCTCGTTCCAAAAATTCCTAAAGAGCACAGATCCTACTTAGCTTGCTAGTTGATTCATTTGAATTAAGTGATAACACGGGTAACAAGCAAATGGAAAAAAATGGGTGAGTGGGTGATGAAATCCCAACTCGTTTCAATGACCGGGTATAGGGTTCATTAATTCATCAAAACATTCAAATTAAAGGCGATGCGAAAATAAAAGGCACGGAGGATTAAATAATCGAACGAAAATGAAGTCGCTGGCAAAAAGAGTGATAAAGAAATTTACCTTTCACTGCTTTTACACACGTGGGGTGAAGATCAAGTTGGGTCGACCGGAGGGAAGTTCGCCTAACTTCAGTCGTCCCCGGGAGTCCTACGAACCTAAAATAGAGAGGCTTCAAAATCCACTCCAATGGCGCTCTCTCTCTATTTTGTCCCGTTTCCCTCTTCGCGTATTTTTTTATGAATAATTATTACAAATTAATTGGTGCCATAATGCACCCAAATAAATCCAACGCCTCAATAATCCTAATACAACCAAGCTAGTGAAAGAGGAAAAAAAATACAACTACAAATCAATTACAAGTATTCAACTTTGCCTCCTCGTCAAGAAAGACACAACACATCATTTGATAACTGAGTTATTATGTATGTGGTCAGTACAATCAAGTCTCAATACTCCCATGAATTACCAACAAAACTTGTTCAACGCGTCGTATCGTTGCAATTACAAGTATCAAACCAACATTCAACATAAAACAAATAACGTGAATACTTGTAAAGTCCTTTTTTTATTAAAACTTTTTATATTTTATATTTTATATTTTATATTTTTAAAATAATTTCAAAGGAGAACAAAAATGCTAAAATCTCAAATCAGCAAATAAATAAACTACACATGCCTATGATAAATTATTTTACTTTCTTAAAATTTGTTGAATTGAAATATTTTAAAATAATATTAAATTTATTATCTAACTCTCAATACAAATATAAATTTTATAATATTGATTTCTACAAAATTTATTTTAAAAAATCAACACCTTAAAAGGCTCAAATTTATACTCAATGTGAAATTTTCCTTTCCCATAGGGATCCTTATAATATTTTTTGTGCAGACAAAAATGCCTACAAAATATTAAACAGTAAAAATTACTCATAAAATCTAAATACTTATATTGTGAAGAAAATTTGGTTATGTCAATTTCTATTAATAGATTAAAAGTCATAACAATTTTATTGATACAATTTTCCCATTTTGTAATAACTAATTTGATTAGCCTACATTAGAACAAACATAAACCTACCGTAAATGGTTGTAAAAGTCATTTTAAGAGTCATTTTTACTTTTTTTGCAATTTTTAGGGTCATTTTTTTTGGGTCATTTTTACTTTTTTTGCAATTTTTTAACTTAAAAAATTGGTTGTAAAAGTCGGATTTGGTTGTAAAAGTCCCCTAGTCGATTTATTTAGGGTTATTTTTTATTTTCAACAATTTTTCAGCCCGAGCTAGTACTTTAACATTTATTTTCAGCAAATAAAAATATAATACCTCAACATAAGATTTTCCAAAATTTAATCTAATAGTTTGAATTATATTTGAGTAATTTAAATTAACAAATATTTCACCAAATATATTTTCAACATACAAAAATTGACAACCAAATATTGTTCACTCCTACACTGTCCACAATTATAAATTAGCAAACAAATATTTCAACCAAATATATTTGCAGCAAATAAATAATAATTAAAAAAATATTTCAACAAATTTGATATATTTTCATAACCCAAAAATATTTCACCAAATTAATTTTCATGAATATTTCATCAAAAACTAAAAAGTAAACTTGCTAAAATTATATACATACACATCTATATAGTTACTTAACCAAAATAAACAAATATTTCTTTCCACTACTTAACAATATAACCATAAACTTCTTTGATATCGGTAAATTAAGGTTTTCAATTTTCTAAAAAGAAGAAAGATACAAAACCGCAAGATTTATGTAGGGACTTGAGAGAAAGATACCAACCGTGAAATACTCTCCCATTTGTTATAGATATGAATCCAGCCATAGAAAGGAAGAAACACATGTATGGGAAACTAGAGGATCGATCAAAAGAGATAAAACTACCGTCGTGAGCGATCGGAGGTCCGCAACAACAAGTTCGGGGAATGGGATGACTGAGATATTATGGTTTTCTTAATTTGAAAAGTGTGGACATGAGGCGTGTGTTTTCATTTTAAGTATTTACATTGTTGGTCCTGGAGCTTTGAAAAGTATAGTTTTGGTTACCTTTCATTACAAAAACTTATATTTTAGCCCCCAAAACTTATTTTTCTACCGTATATATGAAAATATTTTTGCCAAAAACTCCATGGGTGCGACTGCACTCACTCGGGACCATGTAAGTCCGCCCCTGTATATATGTGTGTGTGTGTGTGTGTGTGTGTGTGTGTGAGAGAGAGAGAGAGAGAGAGAGAGTGCTCTTGTAGATGTGTGTGGTAATGAAACTACTAAAGGTTATTGTTGTTATTTACTAGATACTAGCAAGCAGGACACGCAATGCGTGGCCGAGGTTACGTAAAATGTATTATATTATTGTAGGTTGTTTTACAAAATATATTCTATGAATGACATGAGATTGGATATTAAATTAATGTCTAAAATCTTATGAATAATATGTTTATTTATTAAAAAATTCCTATATTGACAACATATGTCAAAATTTCATAATTATCTTATCGAGAGCTATATTTCCTATACAACACCATGTCAAAATTTTAATTTGTAATAAGAGGAAAAATTATATCAATTGTTTAAAATTTAAATGAATTGTTAAAAATTAGTAGCATGAGTCCAAAATTGTAATCAAATTATATTTATAGCATGTGCACAAAATCCATAGAGATATTTAAAGAAAAATGATAAGAAGACCCACTTCGTGGACACATTTCGTAAACACACTGCAAGTGTGTCTACGAAATGTGTCCACGAAGTGGGTCTCCCAATCACTACTCATATTTAAAGTATATCTACAAACTCCTTGGAAATTCATCCATTTCTTTTCTAAATTTCAGTTTAACAAATAATAAACAGAAACTATACAAAAAAAAAACATTGAATAAACTGGGATATATCAAGTAATTCACATGACACAAACTAAAAGAAGGCCTTATAAACGTTATTAGTCTTACATATTCATGAACCGCAAAGAGCTTGAATGGTTGTGAAATGATGGTATATAAAATAATAAATTTAGATACAGATTTGAGTCATAGAACCTGGCTGAGAATCAAGGGAAAACGTAACATATAAGTTGATTGGGGAAAAGTGAAACGACTAAAAAAGTTCATGGCATTTACCGTGAATTCAATTGTAATCTATCATCAAGTCTAATACAAAAGCTTTCCTTCTTTTTTTATATTTCAAAATTCTCCTCAATATCTCCCTCCAAGTTTTTGGTTGCCCATATCTAGCAATCCTAGTTTCCTAAACTAATCATTTAACTACATTCTATACTACCTCCTAAAACTAACAGTGGTATCAGAGCACGGTTCCGTCAATAACTGGGCGTAACTAACATTTCCTACCTACATTCCTTCACCATAAACTCACTCTGATTTTTTTATAACATGTCAAATTCATTGATTACAATCCCTACATTTGATGGGGACAACTATGACTTTTGGAGTTTTAAAATGAAGACATTTCTCCAAGCCCATGATATATGGGATGTCGTTAATGAAGGTTTTGTCAATCCTGAAGACACCTCTACCTTCACAAACGCACAAAAGAAGGAACTAAAGGAGAATATAGTGAAGGATGCAAAATCTTTGAGTTTTCTTCAACAAGCGGCCAGTGACTCAATATTTCTAAGACTAACCAGGGCCACAAATTCCAAAGAAGCATGGGAGATCTTACAAGAAGAGTTCATGGGAAACGAAAAAGTACGAATAATTAAATAGCAAGCCTTAAGAAGTGAATTTGAGAATTTAAAAATAAAGGAATCTGATACCTCCAAAGCATACTATTCTAAAATAAAGGAATTAGTAAATCGAATGAGATCCTGCGCGAAGATATACCCGATAAAACGATTGTCGAAAAAATTCTTATTAGTGTCACTACAAAGTTTTATCCTATTGTAACCACAATTGAAAGTACAAAGGATCTAAAAACACTTTCATTGATCGAACTAATGGTCTCTAGAAGAATATGAGCAAAGACTGAGTAGGCATAGTGAAGATTCGAGAGAAACTGCCTTCCAGTCTAAGTTCAACTCAAGGTCTCTAAATTCCAGACAAGGTGATTGGAGAAAATTCAAAGAAATTTCTAGAAGGGAGGAAACATCTAGAAATAATGGAAATTTTAAAAATCAAGGGGAGAAAAAAGGAAAATTTCCACCTTGTGGTATTTGTATAAAGACAAACCATTTCGAAAAAGATTGTTGGTTTTAAGACAAATCAAAATGCCAAAACTGCAAGAAGTTCAGGCATGAAGAAAAAGACTGTCGTTTAAAGGAAAAACACCAAGCCAACTTATCTAAAGAAAAAGACAAAAAATAGTTAATTTTTATGCCTTCCAGGCAGCAACAAAGGAGAAGGAGGATACTTGGTACATCGACAGCGGCTGTAGCAATCATATGACTACAAAAGAAGACATTTTCCAAGATATCGAGACATCAGTCAAGTCACAGGTTCGATTGGGAAATGGTGCAGTTGAAGAAGTAAAGGGAAAAGGCACAATAGCCGTGCAGACAAAGAAAGGTACGCACCTGATTAAAGATGTCTTACTTGTTCCTAGTTTACACCAAAGTCTACTTAGTGTTGGTAAAAAGATGGAAAATGGGTACTCCTTGTACTTTTTCGGAGACTCATGTACCATCTATGAAAAAAAGAATAAAAATCTAGAAATTATTGTGGTAAAAATGATGAACAATAGAAATTTCCCTATTGAGTGGAGATATGAAAAAGAGACAGCTATGAAGGCACAAATAGATGACTCTTATTTATGGCACCAAAGATTTGGCTACTACAACTTCTACGCGTTAAAGTTAGTCCATCAGAAGAACATGATGAGAGACATGCCGCTGATAAAAGATCTAGATCATGTTTGCAAAGGCTGTATTCTCGGGAAGCAACAAAGACAACCATTCCCATAAGGTAAATCATGGAGAGCGAAGTCGTTAATGGAGCTGGTGCACACCGACATGTGAGGTCCTATAAGGACACCCTCTCATGATAATAACATGTACTTCATCTTATTCATTGATGACTATACAAGAATGACGTGGGTCTATTTTTTTGTGAAAAATCAGAAGTTTGTAGATTTTTTAAAAAATTTAAAAACTTCGTTGAGAAACAAAGTGGTCACTTCATCAAAGTTTTGAGAAGTGATAGGGGAAAGGAGTATAACTTCAATGAGTTTGATAAGTTCTATGAAGATGAAGGAGTAGAACACCAAAAAAGTGTTGGGTATGCTTCAGAGAAGAACGGAGTTTCTGAAAGAAAAAATAGGACAGTTATGGAGATGGCCAGAGCGATGCTCAAGGAGAAAGGCCTTCCCAAGACTTTCTGGGCAGAAACAGTCTACACTACAGTGTACCTCCTAAACAGGCTTCCCACCGAGGCTATTCAGAACAAGACACCGATCGATGCTAGAGCGGTCAAAAGCCATCAGTAAAACATCTCAGAGTGTTCGGGTCTCATGTTCCATGCCAAAAGAGAAGCAAGATCGACGACAAAGCGGACAAAGGATTCTTCTTAGGCTATAGTACTCAATCAAAAGGCTGTCGAGTCTATAACCTGAGAACCAAGAAGTTGATGATCAGTCGCGATGTGGAGTTCGATGAGAGTGCTACCTGGAACTGGGAAGAAGAGAAGATTGAAAGAAGAAGCATCATAACATCTACACCACCACAACAGAGTGAAGCTACAGAGACTACAGCTGCCCCGACACCAAAAATAATACCTCCAGCATCACCAAGGCAGGAAGACTCATCTCTAGAATTAACTCCTAGACGGACTATACCACTAGCTAAGATCTATGAAAGATGTAACTTTGCAATTTTAGAACCAGAGAGTTATGAAGCTGCCGCAAAATAAGAAGTCTAGGTCAAAGCTATGGAATAAAAGATGAAGATGATCCAAAAGAACAAGACTTGGGAGTTAGTGGATCAACCAAAGGATAAAGACGTCATTGGAGTAAATTGGGTCTATAAAACAAAACTACAACCTGATGGCTCAATCTAGAAACACAAAGTAAGGTTAGTATTAAAAGTCTACTCATAACAATTCGGAGTTGACTACAATGAAACTTTTGCACCAATTGCACGATTACACACCATTAGAGCACTAGTAGCAGCAGCAGCTCAAAATCGCTAGAAGATTCATCAACTAGATGTCAAATCAGCATTCTTTAATGGATATCTCGAGGAAGAAATCTACATTGAACAACCACAAGGTTTCGAGGTGCAAGGAAAAGAAGATAAAGTCCTTCGACTGAAGAAAGCCTTATATGGTCTAAAGCAAGCTCCGAGAGTCTGGTACAACAGAATTGATGGATACTTCACCAAGCAAGGATTCAGGAGGATCCAGAGCGCGCCAAATCTCTACATCAAGACCCAAGGTCAGAACCATACTCTTATAATTTCCCTTTATGTGTATGATTTAATCTATACAGGAAATAATGAAAAGATGATTAAAGAGTTTAAAGAAGACATGATGAAGATATTCGAGATGAGCGACCTGGGCTTGATGCACTACTTTCTTGGCATTGAAATAAGCCAAGAAAATGGTGGAATCGTCTTGTAACAAAAGAAATACAACGAGAACCTCCTAAACAAGTTATGGATATACGATTACAAATCTGTTGCTACACCGCTTGTGTCAAATGAAAAACTTAGGAAGGACGACGGTTTGCCTAAAGGAGACGCCTCTCTCTACAGGAGCCTTACTATATATCACAGCGACTCGATCAGACATAATGTATGATATAAGTTTGCTATCTAGATTCATGCAGTTTCCAACTCAGATTCACTATGGAGCGGCTAAGAGAATACTTTGGTACTTACAAGGGACAAACGAATATGGTATAAGGTACAAGTCTACTACCTACTCAAGACTGATCGGGTATACGACCAATGATTGGCCCAAATTGGTGGACAACATGAGAAGCACTTCAAGGTATGCATTCACACTTGGTTCTGGATTCTTCTCATGGGCATCAAAGAAGTAAGAGATAGTTGCTCAATACTCAACAGAAGTCGAGTACTTAGCAGCCTCAAGCTCAGCGTGTCAAGCAATTTAGCTAAGGGGAATACTTGAGGATATGGGAGTAATACAAAATGAACCTACAAAAATCTACTTCAACAGAAAATTCGCAATTGCGATGGAAAATAATGCAATTTATCATAGCCGAGCAAAACATATTGCAATCAATTACCATTTCCTGTGAGAGGTAACATCCAACAAGGAGATCAAGTTGAATTATTGCAAGACTGAAGAACAAGTTGAAGATATTTTCACACACTACAAAAAAAATCGCTTTTTACTACGGAGGCTTTTAAGACAACTTAAATTTTAGTCCCTAAAGCATACATTTTAAGAAGGATAAAAATAGACATCTTAAAAACTAATATTATTTAAGACAGAATATACTACCCGTCTTATAAAGTGAGGTTGATGAGACAGCATATTAAGTGTCGTTTCAAATAGTCCACCTTTTAAGACAGCTAAAATAATTTAATTTCCCCGCCTCATGATTTTAGCTCCCGCCTTGTCTTGTGAGGAGAAATGAAACGTTGTACATAGAAAACAAAAAAAGAAAAGAATAAGCAAAACCTAAGCATCTCGTTTCTCAACCTCACAAAAAGCAACCCGCGCTCCTCCCTTACATCCGTCCCTCGCCCTGGACGTCTGCCCTGCCATTGTCGCTCATCCTTGATCTCTCCTCTGCCCTCATCGCTGGTAATTCATGTTTCATTTTCTTTTGGTTGTTATGAGATTATGGTGGCGTAGGTTGTTAGCTAGTTAGGGTTTCAAAAATTGGAATTAAATGTAATTGGAAATTATCAATTTGAGGTCTATAGTTGAACACATCAAATTAGTTGTATCATATATTGGTTGTCAATTTCATTATTTGGTTGCTATGAAAATGAAAGTAAAGGTAATGGAAAAGTAATTTAATGTATTGTTGATGTAATTAGTTGGTTATTGAGATATTTGGAGTTTTTATTATAATAGAAATTACTTATAATAATGGAATAATAGTTTTTTCTGCATTATATCATAACTATGATTTTTAAATGGCCATCATATGTTTGATAGGGAAATTACTGATTGTGTTACACATTTTCATTGACGTTTAAATCTTTGATCTAATTCCAGGAATTCAAGTTATAGTATCGTCGGATTGATATAAAAGGTAATTTTAACTTTTGGTTCTTGCTTAATATCATTAGTTTTTTTTATTGGGTTGGTTTGTAGTGGTGATAGGAGGTTAAGGGTGAGCCAATTGAAAACCCGGATTGTCAATTGGTTGCTGTAGTATAGTTTTAATATTAATATATCATAATATTTATATACTTGTTTGTCTGAATTTTAGTTAGAATTATTGATATGTTTGTTTATGTTAGTTAATTTATGTCCTTCGCAAGTAGTTTATGCCACTAATTTGATTTACTATTCGATTATGATTTTATTTTGTGATATATGTGATGGACTTAATTAATTCAAATATGTATTATCGTTGAAAAAATTGTTAATGTTATCCAACACCATATCAAATGCTAAATCTTAACATTCAAATCACTGAAGTGTTAGGACACAAATTCCAACATATGAGGTGAGGTGGTACCTGAAAGCAATAAATATCCATCACCGTTTAATGTTCTTTGATTGATTTGTAATGGTGAATTCTAGACCAATCGGAAGGTCAAACGTGTATAAATGTTATCTTCATAACCAAGAAGCATAAACTTTCACAATTGAGAGGAACATAAAAAAATAAGTATGTTTAGCGAAGTTATTTATTTTGTGAAGGAAGTCTAATATTTTTAATGGACAGTTTTTTATGAGATTAAAACACACTAGAATTTCTAAAGGTGAAGTTCTTACTGAATACTGATGATTATGTGGCGACACATGTCATGTTTTTAATTCAACACAAATAGTGAATATTGGTTATCAATTTGAAGAAATCTTATTCACTGTATATGAAACTTAAATATTTTTGTGGTCTCTGTTCACGTGGTATTTAAGTGAACTTAGTTTTTTCCCCAAACTTTTGTTAGTTCTAAACTTTATGGGGAGTGCTATTTTAATGACCGTATTCAATTAAGAAAATAATAACTTTTTTAATCACACTTTCCCATGCATCTTACGGGTTACCACTGGTATCTAATTTAAGTTCGCATTCATGTTCTTTAGTGTGAGTGGGCGAATTTGATTTGCTGACATTTGGTTGACTAACCAAAGTCTCAAGTTTGTTTCCCTTTCAGGTGTATTCACAGGGAAAACGTGTTAATATTCAAAAAATAAGATTTTTAGGGGTAATATAGAAGAGAGTGCCCTACACTATTTCCTTTGCAAACAATTTAACAATGTGTTAATTCTAAACAATGTGTACCACACATCTGACACAACTAACTAAACAAATAAAAAAAAACTTTGATATATGACGTACCTTGGAGCGATGGCAAGTGTTCTGGCCCAAGCTACGGTTAGTATCGAGTTCGAGACTTAGGAGCAATATCTTCATATTATACAACAATATGGGGGTAAAACAAATCGGTATTTTCCTCTCCCAGACCCTACAGTGAAGTGGGAGCCACTGGGTATGACCTTTATAGAAGTTCAAGTATGAAACAACGATCAACCAACATTATTTTTTTAAACTCCACATTTTTGTATTTGAATCCTTCTTCATAGCATGCACGAGCATCGGGTGCCAAATCTGACATGGCTTCCACACATATACGTAGTATATCATCAACATTATATTGGCTCGCTTTAGCGGTTTTGTCCAAGAGGCTATGCATGTAAATCATTTTGTTGTCCTGCATGCATACCTAGGAGGGGCTAATCATTTATGTGCAAAGGCCCAATGGACACCACACCATGGGCATATGTACGGGTTACCACAAGTATCTACAGAGTCTCAAGCCTAATAAGATTGTGGCAATGTTTTAGAAAATTTAAATCTATTTTGCTCTCACATTTGGCACACTAGTTGATGCATTTAATATTGTCACATGAAATTTCAATAACCTCCCTCAACAAAACATATGTCATGTGATTGTTTGAGTTTTGAATGTATGAGCGCATGTATGGGTTTCAAATGTGATTGTTGGAAAATATATATTTTTTTAATTTATTGTACGCGAATCATATTGAGAATGTATAGTTTTGAAATAATAATAATATTCAAGCAAGTATATGTTAAATGTAACAAATATTTGTCCTATTTAATTCCATATATTTGTTTCCTTAATAGATAAACTTCCACTTTATTTATCAATTTTCGCTAGTATATATTTTTCGTCACCATCGTTAACGATTTCTAAAAAGTCTATCCTTCGAAGGTATCACTCTATCAAGTTTGTCATATTGTTAAAGTTTCTTAATATGGTTACTTCTTTACTAGAGACAACGTTACGAGCTACGACAAGTTGAGAACACTTCTCTCTCGTTAACAAGATTGGATGGAATCCAATGAACTAGGGCATATGGTCATACGAATGGCTGCTTATCAATTCCATATTACTTTTCCTCCGTAATCTTATATGTGTAGATATTATTTTGTAATACATTATAAAACACCATAGTATAAAGCATCATTTTCTTAATATTTTAACTCTTTAAACATGTGTGATTGGCTTAAGAACCCTTTGTTTTAGCTGGTTGTTAACTTATGTTCTCTTATGTAGCATTTTTTATTTGCTTGAGTGATTGGATTAAGAACCCTTTTTTTGTTCTTTTTGCTAAGCGTATTTGCATAGATATCTTTATTTTAAGTAGACAATAAAATAGAGATGTAAGAGATTTTAACTTATAACGGATTAAAGTACTATAAATCTAAGTGATCGATTCCATTCAACTATACAAATATGTTTGTGGAATTCAGTGACTAGTGGAATGAACAAAATGTAAAGGCGGTGAACAAATAATCACAACCTTAGATCATACTCAGAAATTCAGGAAAAAAACTATAAATATTTTAGACTTCATATGTATTTTAGATTCTAGAGTCTTTTTCCATCTCGGCTAGCTGCTCCACTCATTAGCATACATATACAGGATATAATTCCCTCACTAAATCTATCATCGATAGCCAACAGTCGAGTGTTATTCGATTCGCATCAGATGCAATGTTCTACCTATGTGGCATATGTTTCACTCGTTCTTCTCAGACCTATGGGGACTTTGATACAGAGCATCTCAAGAAGACTACAAATAGTTTTTCTGAGCCGAGCGTGTCTCACATCATTCTTCATACAATTTTCTTTCGTCATAGCCCATGGAGATTATGACTATGATTATCGAGCTCTATGTGAACTTATTTGTTTTGTTATAGAACTCTATGGTTATATCCTCATTTGTTTATGACCGGGACATTATCTTGATATTGAATGTTCTCGCTAAGTAGCGATGATTGTCTTGCATTGACTAACCGCATTTCCTTCCCCGCTACTTTCTCTATATATGTGGTAACACGTGAAATTCATCTTGAAGGACCTATAGAACTAACTTTGAGTATATCTCCAACCACAAATTGAGCCATTTATATCTCGAAGAGAATTCAATTCCTACAATGACAACCATTGTTTCAGCGTGGAGGGCATAACTATAGACAATGCAACTATAATAAGAACCTCTTAAAAAGCCTTTGCAATTTTTAAAAACACTCCCTACAATAGCTTTATTTGATATAGAGATAAGATAAATGTCATCAGTTTTGCTTTGCCCATCTTTGAAGGGAAGGAGGTTCTAACTTCAATAATGTCATAAGTATTGCTCTGCTCTTCAATAATGTCATCATGCCATGTTAGCAATGTTATTGGAGAGACAATCCAACCCCTTATAAAATCCCTCCCCGGAGGTTGCGCAGGTTCTCTAGATGTACCAGTGACGCTGCCTGAGGGAACGGAGGCCAAGCTTATCAATTATTTTAGTAGCATTTATTGCAATTGGAAGATCTTGTTGGATGGCCTTGTCATTATTAGATATGAGGGGATGTTTTCCCTGATACTTTTAATTTTTAAATATGGGAATGATTTTTTTTCTGATAAGCCTTTAATATGGGACTGATTTTGAACTTATATTGCTACTTGAACTGAACTGACTTGCTACTTGAACTGAACTGAACTGGTATGCATACCTGCTACGTGAACTAAACTGGTATGCATACCAAGTACTTGAACTGGTCTACTTTATTGAACTATTGTGTAGTTGACCGATATGGTACTAATGTTGCTAATTGCTACCTAAATTTACTTGATAGCATATATATACTTATAACATATACTGTATATCCAGTAGTTATCCATATACTACTGATATGAACCAAACTAATATAGAATTGATGTTCCTACATACATTGAGATTGATAACTGCTACTTCAATTCAAACTTATAAATTATAATTGATAGTTTCTACTGAACTTCTATACCTGCCTTTAATTAGATACATGAACTAGTCTGCCTTATTGAACTATTAGATACTTGAATTTACTGAATTTACGTGATACTTACTACTTGTTTCTTGAATTTACTTGAAAGCAGATACATACTTATATGGGACTGATATGAATTGAACTGATATGGGACTGATGTTGCTACTTTCTACTTGAGTTTAGTTGATTAGATACATGAAATGGTGTACCTGCCTTTAATTCTATAGGATTTAAGTTTGAATACCTCCAAGCGTGGTATTGATAGCAGCAGACTACTGAATTTATTGGATATAATTTTTTTTCATTGGGATTGATAGCTTCATTTCTTAATTGATATGGTATGGATACATGAACTGGTATAACAACCTTTAATTCTATAGGAGCTTCATTTTGAATATTGGTAGGTGCATTTAAATATTATATAGGAACTAGTATACCAAGTATTTTGAATATTGGCAGCTACCTTAAATTCTATAGGAACTAGTACACTAAGTATTGCTACTTGCTACTGAATATTATGTTCCAAGTATAGCTGTTATTGGTAGCTGCATTTTGAACTGGTACTTGAATATTATGATCAAAGTAAATGTGTTAAGGATCCATATCTTTATTTTGAACTGATTTTGAACTTTGATTTGATTCTAGAATAACTATGATTTGATTGAAGTATAACTATGATTTTGAACTGATCCGTATCTTTATTTGTTGAACTATGGAGCATAGTCGAAATCGCGCCCCATTTCGGTCGCCAAAACCAAACACAATCAATATGGATCGACAATCTTCTCAAATTGAAGTGAACTGAAAAAAATCGCATTTGCGATGGAGTGAGGTAATGGATGCGTTCCTTATCCATTCTCCTTATGTCTAGGTCCTCATGGGGCGGCAGAGGGTAGACAACGGATTTACTGTCGCACAAATTAAGGTTATTCAGTATCGGTAGCTGTAGCGGTCATAGGCCCATTATTTATCTAAAGCAGGCCCCACTGTTGTATTAACAGTTGCACTTTAGTCCCTTATCGACTATAAGTATTCTTTTCTATAGTGTGAATCAGTAAGCGATATATAATAATTCATTTCTTTGTTTGCTTTATCCACGCGAATTATCTACCTTATTACTTCAGATGCACTGAATCCCTACTTATTGCTGCTAGCTAATAGAAAAGAAGTATTTGGCTTTGACAGCAACTGAATACCACGTTAAGTGGAATATCGGCCTTAAAGTGACTTCATAGCTGTTGCTTGCTCTATCTCATTAACTATAGATACCCCATGAGTATACTTCCCGCTAGCCAATGGAATATACTACTTCTTAGAAATATATTTAGGGTCATTTGATTTTTGATGTATCTAGTAAATGATGTAGCTACCAGACTGGAAGTTTTACTTTGGTAATGTTGTTTTAAAGATAGACTCTCATGGATGTTCTTAATCAAGTCTCTTAGGAAATTTGCCATCTCTGAACAGTCATAGATCTTGTATAGAGGCGTATTTCTTCTTCTTGGTTCTCTATAACTATTAATGGGGAAGCTAAAGGTTTTTTCAAACCTTTTAAAGGATTGAGACAGGGGGACCCTTTGTCCCCAAGATTATTTATCTTAGCCTCAGAATCTCTGAGTAGATGTCTTTATAACCTCATGCTAAATGGAAAAATTAAATCATTCTCTCATCCCAAAGGTTTTGATTTAATTAGCCATTTTAGCTTTGCAGATAACCTTATCATTTTCACCTCAGGTTCAAAGAGAATCCACTGGTTTTAAATAAGAAAGAGGGCGCATTAAATACTTGAGTTGTCCTCTTTTCAAAGGCAGGAAAATGACAGTATTTTTTTATGATTTGTTTCAAGCTCTTAACTCTAAAGTGCCTAGTTGAAAATCAAAATTCCTCTCAATGGGAGGTAGAATCACTTTATTAAAGTCAGTGATTAAATCAATGTAGATTTATACTCTTTTTGCCCTTAGTCTCCTAAAAAGACCATCCCTATTTTGAATTATAGTTCTTAGTGACTCTCGTTGGGATCTTATAAGACCGATGGTAAAAAATTTCATTTGATTAATTGGGAATCAATGGGTGATCCAAAGAATGAAGGTGGTTTGGGCATTAGAAACTTGAGCAACCTTGTCACTGCCTCAAATCTCAAGTTGGAAGGGCCTTTCAAATCAGGGATCTTCTTGTGGTCATCATTCATGAGATAAATGTACCCATCTATGCCTATTTCTGCAGGTTGTATGGCTACCAGAAGAATTTCTCAGGTGTGGTCTACCTGTGAGGTTCTATAATTATAAGTGGACATCATATATGGAAGCCCAATGATACAAGGAAGTTTTCTTTCAAGTAGGCTTGTGATATAGTTCGATCTTTAAGGATGCTTTGTATCTCTCAATCATTTGTTTGGGATACTATCCCCCAAACTTATTTTCTTTCTCTTGGAGAATTCTTAATAATTTTATTCCTCTGGATCTCAATGTTAAGAAGCTAGTAGTCCCTATTACTTCTAGATGCTTATGCTACCTTAAATCAGAAGAGCATGTTGAACACTTATTCTTATCAGGTCCTATTACTAGCAAAATTTGAGCCTTATGTGGGAATATGTTAGGTATTCCTCATTCTTTCTCCATTAACTCTGTCATATTTAATTGGTGTCTTCATATGGGGCAAAGCCATATTTCAAAGTGGCTTCACAAGATCATTCCAAGTTACATATTGTATGAAATATGGTTGAGTAAGAACGTAGCTTTTTTTGACGGAATTCAAATGAAATAGAATATGATCATCACTAGAATTAATAGATGAATCAGGGACATTACTTCAAACACTTCTTTCAAAAATGGATTTTCTTCCCACTACTTTCAAGTCCTGAAGTTTCTTAATATAAATCCTCCAAAGCTCAATAATTGATTATGTATCCTATATGCTGGTCAAAACCTAGAAATTCTTCCTTCAAATTGAACACTAATGGTGCTTGTGACAAAGAAGGTAATATGAGCATATGAGTTGTTCTTAGAAATGATAAGGAACTTTTCATTTGGGGATTATCTTCCTAAGTTAGAGGTGGATCAAGCATTCTGGCAGAAATAACTTATCCGTGTTATGTTTGGTCATATCTTATTTTTATTGAGGGCTATATTTGGTTCGGGATAAATAGTTTTCACCTAGGTGAAAAACAAAATAGTGAAGAGCCTTTTCACCTCTTCGGAGTTAATTTCATTAAATATGTTTCACAATTTTTGAAGGATAATCGTTATTTTTGAGAAAGTTTATAACCACAAAACTGTGTTTGGACTTAAAAATTTATAATGAAAACATGAATAAAGGAAAAACTTATATCTCTCATAGTCCATTGTGGGACTGTGTTTGGACTTAAAGTTTTACAGCTAAAACTTGACCTGTAATTTGTATAGGTCATGGCAGACTGGTAGTACATTAACAAGCCGATCTTGAGAAGGTTCTTCGGGTGATTTTTATACAGCTAATTAAACTGTATGTATATATATATATATATATATATATATATATATATATATATATATATATATATACTAGCGGAATACCCGTGCCTGAAGGCACGGCAGAAACTTCCAAAGTATGTAAAAGCGACAAAAATTTCCAAAGCAAAAAGCCCGTGCCAGAAAGGACGCAAAATGATCTTTAAGGATGCTTTGTATCTCTCAATCATTTTAAATATTAAAGGATAAAATTTCTTAAGTACGTTATCGCAAAATGATCAAATTCAAACTATGTAATCGCAAAACCGCAAAAATTTTGTCCCCCAACAAAACAATGTACAATGCATTTGTCTTTAATAAATTTATTTTAATATTGTTTACAATCCCTTTGTCTTTAATAAATTTAAAAATGAAATTTTTTAATATTGCATAAATTTATTCATAATTGTGACAAACACATACTTTTTTTACTACACGATCATCATATCTTAAAGAAAGTATGTGTTTGTAATAAGAAAAATACTTGAAAGGCTTGATTAGGACTCAAAATTGGGACTCATGCTTAAATGATGTGTTGTCATTGGTTGGTTGCTTATGAACGTGGGTTCGTGCCAACAGCACTAACCAATCGATACACATCATATTAGTGAATCGCGATTTTAAGTTCCAATTTTAAGTCGACATAGAAGTACCCTTGTTATAATCATGGATAAAATTTTATGACATTATATAAATCTTGGCACCTACTTTTCATCACATTACATAATTACTGATCATCACATCACATTGCATGGCGTGTTAAACTTTAATATATATTATTAATAAACTTTAATTATGTTTGTCACGATTATATTTTTTACCGTGCATTTGCGATGCAAAATACTTTTATCACATTATATAATTAGTGGTCATGACACAATTATTGTGATGTGTTTCCGGAAGACACAATATACAACACAATGTATTGTAGTATTAGTAGTGTGGCCTGAGACCACATTAAAAATATATTACTAATATCGGTATTCCCACCCAAGCAATAATGGGACATTGAAATGACTGCACACTGTCATTGATAAAGTTGCACACAACCTTTTTTACAGGTATCTTGTATTTGCTATAATGCTCTAAAGTCGCAGAGCCAATTTTTTTATTTTTAAAATCATATTTTGGAGTTGATGGGCAAGCAGGTGAGATAGGACATCTAGATCTCTCAGTTGTAATAAATGAGATCTTGAAAAACTCAAACTTTCTTCTCTATGAGCCACACATGTGTCTCTTAGAAACCTATATTATATTTATGTATATAAATATATAATGTAATCTTTTTCAAACATTTTTTTAACCCTTACATTTTATATATATGGCTTGGAAAGATAAAGTGATAACTTAAATTTTTTTGGAGGATCTTTAAACAATTAAAAGATATTTTATATTTTAGTAACCTTCAGCCACGTGTTGCTTTATCACAATGTTGTTTTGTTAGCTTTTTCATTTTTTCCAAAATCTCAAGATATCTCTGTTATTATCTCTTGGACCCCACAATTTTGTACTATCAAATCTGATATTTTATGATCACCTGTGCAAACGTCTGTTACACGCCAATTTCATACAGCATACGCAAATGGTTTGTTTGTCCTCCTATCTTCTAGATTTTATAGTGATGTTAGGTAATAAAGTTTTTTTTTTATTATTCTGTTTTATATATTATAATATAATACTTGTAAACATTTTTTTCTGAACGTTTCTTTCTCAGGTGGTTCAAATTAAAGTGAAAGTAAGAACGATAAGCACTTCTCCTTTGGTATACCAATATAGTTTGCATTCTATTAATAGCCTTCGTGAACCCCTAATAACAACCTTCACAATTTTTTACCACTACGTAGTGTTATGCTTGAAATCTCTTCACCTTTAAAATAATCACTAAAAAAACATGGACAAATTAGTTGGTATTTATCACAAAACTCAAACATATGACAGTACCAAATGAAATGATCTTGCAAACATTGATCAACCCAAACGAAAATGAAAATGCACCATCAAATTGACGCTCTTCCATGTGCAGCTGGTAAATATTCAAATCAATAAACAATTTAAAGGGGTAATCAATATAAATTGATCCTGAGTGTTTGTAATGAAACCAAACAACCGAGTGTTTTATCTTGCCCAGATTCGTTCCCATAAAAAAATCCCCTTTGATAAAGCTACTATCCAAAACAATAATAAAATGTTGTCTCTCCAGATCTCAAGTTTTATTTTATAAAACTTTGAGAAAAATAAAGATCCTTACATTGTCTTATAATGCTTTTAGTATAAACTTGCTTCCAAAATCAAATATGAAAATCAATCATAACTTCTTCCTTGCAAAACCTCAAAGCCAAAAAAATACAGAGAAAAGGAGAGATACCCGGATCTAAGCTCTCAAGATCTGTCATGGTGGTGGGGTTAGGATCATCACTCTATCCGGGAGCAAGGTGGAGGCAATACTGGGAAGAAGTTAAATGAACAAAAAAAATACGCATATCATTTTAGTAGGATCAGAATGAGAAGATTTGAATAAGAAAATAAGAATAATCAGATCTGAACAAACAAACCCATTTGATCTGAACAAAAAAAAACATAAACATTTTTCTTCATCAACAATAAAACAGGGGAGAAATATCTGAACACGCATAACTTTTTTGGTAAATACATGCTTCCATCACTCATAAAAAAACACCAAACATTCTTTTCTTCATCAACAATAAAATAGGGGAGAAATTTCCTGTCGAGAAAGTGATCAGTTACAATATCCCCATTTTAGTTTAGCGGCCATTTTGGGCGGAATTGATACCTGATTGAGTACTATTTTGGATAAACAAATAAAAATGTAACAACAAACTGAATAGACAATTAAAAATGGAAATCGGACCTTCGTGGATTAGAGAGAGAGAGAGAACAATACAAACCCAACCTAAATCTCACCCAAACCAAACATTCTCTCCCTAAAAAACCCACCTTCTCTCTCTGAAAATCAAAAAACACAACCACCTTCTTTGTCAAAATCCAAATCGAGTAGACTCCATTAAAAACCCCATTTTCAAACCTCTGGTCAAACTCTCACCAATTGGAGCCCATCGAAAATTTGTCCGGTTCAGCACGTCATTCAACCACCATGAGAGTGAAGGTTAAGGTGGAGCTGCGGTGAGAACCTCAACAATAACCCAGTACGTCCAAAAGAACCATACCATTCAGTTATAAGAGATTGAAGGTGGAGTTTGGGTCAAAAGTGAAGTGAAGGCACGCATTGTTTAATTAGAGAAGTGAAGTGAAGAAGAGTAGTCAGACGTGGTACATGGTTTGGTTTTTCAAACGTGGGTACAGTTTTTCAAACATGTTGATGTTGCGTGTTGTTTGAGAAAAAATAGAGTGGCTGTTGCACAGAATAGGTGGAATAGGTTTTGTACTCTTCTTCGATGTGAAATGAATTGGAGAAAAAATTGAATATTTTTTTATTGAGCCTTGTGCTCAGCCGTAGAGGTATTGTTTCACTGAGTTGTAATTCCACCCATCAATGATACATGAATTACAGTTTTCCCATAACGTTTTAACCCTTGGATCTAGTCTTCCTCCTAACATCTCACCCTTAATTATCTTATCATCTTATTGAACAGTAAAAATACCATTCCTCCTTATTATATAGATATATATAGGTTGATGATCTTTAGGATAACTGTCTAATAACTGTATTATTGTCAGGTATTAGACATGTTGTTGGGGAATGGACATGAAGCACTATTTAAGGCTTTGATTTTTCTTTCTTTTTTTTGATAAGAGGCACTTTTGGTTAGAAGCAGTATCTACTATATACTATTTATGTATAATAGGTTTATTAATTTCCCATTGGATTTATTGGCGATTTCCCACTAAGTGTTTGTATGAATCATTCAAAATGAGTACATAAGAAGTCATTTTATGTTTTTCTTCATTGAGTCTCTACTTATCATTTAAATTGGTCCATTTACAAGTATAATTAAGGTCGTCTTGCTGTTTTTTATGATTAATATATGTTGATGTTCGCCTATTCAGGGAACAGGCACATTAGCAATATCAACCAAACTGCCACAGCTGCGTCCACCACCATGTTACACCACTATCCCTCCAGCAAACTGCCAGAATGAAACTGCTAGTCGCCCCCTCCAGCAATTAAACACCAATGTATGTCTTTTTTTTTTCGAAACCTCTACATTTTCTCACTTATTCACATTCCACTCTTTTTTTACAGCCTTTAAACCAACATCAAACTATCAGTCATTTATAAATCAATTATTATTATTTTTTTTCACCGGCTAATGGAAGTTCCTACTTATATTTCTGAATTTTGATTCCTTCACTAACTCTTAATAGTAAGAAACTGGCCGAAATAGTCAAAATACCACGTTTAGTAAAATGCAAGATATTGGGTTATATGTGATTATATATAACCCATATAGGACCAACACTAAAATGAGTGCAGTTCTAATACGTTTCGAGAGTTTTTATATTGTATTTTTAAAAAGAAGTAATTGTAAACTTTGTTTGCTTGACTTTTTTTCCCAAAATTTCATTTGAATCTTTGTTTGGTACTGCTTCTTAGTTAGCAAAAGACACCTTCCCTCAGTTGTGTATACTATATTTATAGGTTGGTCCTCTCATCTCTGTTTTCAATGGAAGTTGTAGGCTACAATTTGGATTCTTTTTTTCCTCTTCATTTGAACACGTGGTCTATTGATTAACCCCCTATCTTTCGTCAAACACCCCATCAAATGATGTCTAATGATTTATCTTCATAACATATTTGTTTATTTATTTTGGCTTGTTTATGAGCGCTTATACTCGGTGGTGCATCTTATTTATTACGCAGGCCCGTAGTCTACCGCAACATCTTGTTTTCACACAGGCACTTATACCCCGTGTGCTTGCTTTTTAAGAGTCGCTTATTTGTTTATGTCCACAATCGCATAAAATTAATTCTAAATTTGACTTTCGTGATGTTACTCATGTTTTTAACAGACTCTCATTGGTAGTGTCGTGTCATCTTCTGTCGATAGGAATGCTGACGTGGTAGAAGCTCCGATTCTATTTTTTATGCACTTGGAAGACGATTTAGAGAGGCATGGATCGATAACCCAATTACAAATTCATATTTGTTTCATGTACAATTAATGTGATTAATCCATCTCTCAATTTTATTATTGTGTAATTAATTTGATTATGTATGTTATATGTACGTACACAGATCCATGGAAGGAAAACGTGGGCGTCATTTAAATTTGTGTGATATCATTGTCAAGGAATGATCACTTGAGAAACAACCATTCACAACACGAGTGGAAGACGATTTAGAGACGCATATATTGATATCCCACCCGAGTGAGGTGTTGCAAACCCAACCAACGACCCTAGTCATACCCAGTCGCAGACGTCAACAACCCATACCAACTAGGTAATAACACATATTTATTTTATTTTTATATATGTATGTGATGGAGTGTTAGGTAGGATATATATTTTGGCTATTCCGCCCTTAATTGTTTAGAAATTTGTGGCTATTTTTGTCATTTTTAAGTTAATTTTTATGTTTAAACAGGTTGGTTTTCATGAATAAATAAAGGAGACTCTGCCGATTTTTTTTTTAAATATTAAGTATTTTTAAAAGTAAATAATAGGAAGATATAAAAATCTGATAAGGTTTTTAAAGATTGTCATTTATAGGAACTATTAAAAAAATTACTTCATTGTTTAAGGTAACTGACACTTAATAAATTTATTGCAGGTGAAAACCTTTTGTAGACAAGGCAAGATATTGGAGTCGTTTCGCTGGAGGTCGTATGCTTGAAGATTGCGAGTTTACTTCACATACATCATTTTATGTTAGGGATAGATGGTGTTTTATGTATTTTTTCTATTGAGATGAGTGAAATTGTGTAGAGAGAGTTACGTTGGACACAATGTTTAAATTGTGTATTTTTTATTTGTATGAACTTTAATTAGAATTGATTGGAAAATTATATGTTATATGTTGAAATGGGATGCAAAACAATGTCATATTGTTTTTAAGAGGTTTTGTTTATAATTGTATAGAGTATATTATGGAGTGGATGAAATTATAATTTTGGTGCCAAAATTATTAAAGACGGCTTCTTTGTTGTTTCAAAAGGGTTCCATAAATGGGGACGTTTTGAGACGGTTAAGTTATCGTCTCAAAAAAGTCTACGGGGACGTATGTTGTTGTCTCTAAAAATAACTTTAAAAGACGGTTTTTTAGCCGTCTCAAAAGGGTCCTATAAGCAATGACCTTTTGAGACAACGTATTTACCGTCTCAAAAAAACTTTTAGAGACGGCTTATGCCGTCTCAAAAAGATTTTAAAACGGGGGTCTAATACTACGCTCATTTGTCGTCTCAAATGGCGTCACAAAAGGCTTTTGAGACGGCCAGAGGACTTTTTGAGACAGCTAGAGCACTGTAGTAAAAAGAAGTTTTTTTTTGTAGTGACAAAAGCACTACCAACGGCCAAATTCGAACAACTACGAGCCATGCTTGGGATTTCAGGAATTAGCATCAAAGAGGAGTGTTTAAATGTGATACTAATTCCTAGAATAGTCTAGAATATTCCAGTTAATTCCTAGAATAGTCCAGAATATTCTAGATAATTCCTAGATTATTCTAGATAATTACTAGAATGGTATAGAATATTCTAGAATATTAGGGAAGTATGTAGGCTTTTCGAATGTTCCCATAAGGAGGTGGGAACCTTCTGGAGAATTAATCTAGACCATTAATTTACTTTAATCTCCACCATCCATTAAGGAGGTGAGATGCCTATAAATATGTTGTGAGATTATTTGGCCAAACCATCTCAATCCAAGCTAAGCATTGTAATCTATCATCAAGTGTAATACAAAAACTTTCCTTCTTTTTCTATATTTCCAAATTCTCCTCAATATCTCCATCCAAATTCTTGGTTACCCATATCTAGCAATCCTAATTTCCTAAACTAAACATTTAACTACATTCCATACTACCTCTTAAAACTAACATCAATTAACGCCAGTTGTTTGCAAATAAGAAAATGAATGAAATAGCAAATTTGTGAGAGCTTATTCAACTACTATTCTAAAGAAGATATATAGAGAGAGATTTACAACGAATTTTAAGAAGATTTAATAGCAGAGAATAAGAAACACCAATGGTCTCCTATCAGTATATGGTTGAACTATAACAAAACAGAGAGAGAGGTAAAAATAAGTTTTGAATATAAGTTATATATGTGATCAATGAGAAAGAGAATATGGATTAATGGGTGTTTTGGTATTCGTACTATAGATGGGGTAGAGGAAGTTTGTTGTAAAATGAGAATAGTGGCATCTTCAATATCCTTTTGCCCTCTCTCTCCCCTCTATCTCTCTCTTTATATATATATATATATATATATATATATAGAGAGAGAGAGAGAGAGAAGAATTCTAACTTACATCATGCTCTATACACCATCCATACATCACACCTAATTGTAAGTCCTAAAAAAAATCTTTTCAAATTTTTTATTTTTCGCTGGAAATCCAATAAATCTGTGTTCAAAAAATTAGGTCAAAATACATTTTATAGCTATTTTCAAAAAATACACAAAAAACTGCTCAAAATACCCTTATAAATAAGGGTCTGCACCAGCAGTTTTTGGTGGATTTTTAAAAAATAGCTACAAAATGTATTTTGTCCTAATTTTTTGAATATGAGTTGATTGGAAGGTTAATTTCAAGGGACAAATAAAAAATTTGGAAAAAATATTTTTCAAGGCATAGAAGTAGATGTGATGTATACATAATGATGTAGGTAAGCCTCCCTCCCTCTCTCTCTCTCTCTCTCCCCCTCTAAATATATATATATATATATATATATATATATATATATATATATATATATATATATATATATATATATATATATATATACGGAGATGTTTAATAGTAAACTTTAAAGATGAATATTTTAATGAACATTAACAAAAAAACACAATAATATGTAGCTTTCACACTTGGGTATTTCTAATGTTTCTTATTTCTTTCTTACATGGTTCCTTAAGTTAATTGTATGTTTTTTTATTTTTCCAGATTTTGGGGAAGGTGTGGCATTGAATGACTATACAGATTAGTTTCATTAACACCTCTTGACAGTAGTTGGTAAGGATTTTCAATTTTTATTTAGAGGTAGAACTCAAGTAAATGGCTTCCCCTAATTTTATCAAGGTTACAAAAAAATGTATTTATAGGATTGAAGTATTTGGAAATACTCACACAACAATTGGCACTACCTTTGCTGTTGGAAAAACTGCAGCATTGCTTACCCTTGCAAGTAATTTGCTCGAAAATTTGGATGATCTTTGTGGGATAAATTTGACGAGAGAAATATATCAGGAGTTTAGTGAACATTCATTATTATTAAGGGTGGAGGAAATAGGGTATACACCGTATGGGAATGGGGAGGGTTTAAAGATTTTTAAAGATGATCAATTAGCCCTAATTGATTTTCCATTAAAGTCTTCAGATTATTGTTTAAACTTCGGTGATGCAATTTTATTACAAGAATTAGACAGATTATATTTGGTTGGGTTTTGCCAAAAGTTGTTGTCGTACATGGAGGGAGTTCTTTCTGCTAAGAATAAGTTCGTAGGGGTGACATCCCAAGGAGAAGACTTATATGGATATCAAACTTCTGCTGCTGGTAACTTACAGGAGTTGGGTGACCCGGTTTTTAATGAAGATGAGTTAGTTTATGGAGTGTTTTTTTATAAATTGATGACAACAATAGAGCATCTACATATGGCTGCCATTTTAGCTACACATGAAGTCTTAGACAAACATTTACCAAGAAAATGCAAATATGTTTTTTCCCACGAAATATATTATGCAATTTTTGGATAAATGTACAATGACGACTTCTGGTCCTAATAGAATGGGATACTGTATCCGAGAAGAATGTCAGAGTATTTGTGTTGCGTGGGAAAATAAGTGCAGATGTTTGTAGCTGTGGAAGTTTTGGTGAAATTGTGTACAAATATTCTTAACGAGATTTGTTTAAGTGGTCACAATTAATCTGTTTAAGTTTAGTTTTTTTATATATCCCAGCTAGTATTTATATCTATCTCTATTTTTTATATATTAGTTAATTTAGTGTTTTAAAAAAATTTAGTTTGATTTAAATGAGTATATGTGAAGTTCGAATTAAAAATTGAACTTGTTTAGCTCTAGTTGTTGGTTTGTGTTAAGGGTCACCCTAATTCCTAAATTTTTTTTAATAAGAAATAAAAAATCGCTCATAGTTAGTATGATGAGAAAACATTAAATGGTGGTGAAAGATACTTCAATGTGTGTTGTATTATATTACATTTTAAAACAAATAATACATATGATTTGAAGTAAAAGCAAAACTGTTGAAACTGATAGTGTTTATTGGGACTAGTAAATTTTTCCAAAGTTTATAGTGGGGTAGGTCTATTTTGATTTGCTAGTATCCTTTAAATGAAGATCATATGTGGCGAAAGGAGTGAACACCCAATCTAAAGACTTTTGACTTATGATTCGCCCATAAAGCTTAAACTTTCTGTATATAGGAAATTTTAAGAATAAATCTTAACAATTTCTATTTTTGCAAGTATCCAAATAACTATGTATTTTTTTCAAGCATTCAATTTTATGAACTCGTTAGTAATATTTTTAGTGCAATTAGGCAAGTGTTTTAGGTAAAATATATGTAATCGGATCATTTGATGACATTATATGGCTTTGATAATCATCTTCAGTTTGTTGCGAAAATAAGAGATGTCATTGTAAGGAAAGAAGGCAATTAAATTTGGGTGATATTGGATTCGCACGCAATTTTTATAAATTAATCAACATAAAAGGATTTGAAAAATCCACTCAAATGGACATATATTCATTAGTGCATCCATTTTATGGGATGTACTTTCAAATTTATAAATTTGATTCCAGTCATGCCCATAATTTCATTACAGAAATTTATTTTCCCCTTGACTCAATTCCGGCCTAAATTTCGACAAGAATTTTAGGGAAAATTATGAGATCCAAACCACAGTTGGGCCCAACCCTAGTTGTTCCCGACCAAGCCCAATTGTGACATATAATTTTGTGTCCTATGTGACATTTTTATGCTCTTTATTTAATTGCTTTCTAGAATTCATTAATTATGATTGTTCGCACTCACTGATATTTTCAAAGGAATTGGAATTTCGGTCACCTAAATTAGAGAGATTAAATTCAATTATGAGCTTAAACGTTTTATTTTTTGAACTAAACATGAGGAGTGTCATTTTAATTTGTGTCATAAATTTGGGAATGCCGAAATTGAATTAATGCCTAATATTAGTTAAATTTTATAAATGGTTCTGAATTCATAGTTTTTGCCATAAATAGTTACATATTCTTGGTTATTCCCATTAATTGCTTTCATTTTAGTTTTAGATTATAGTTATAATCTGCACATCATGTTGTTTAGTTGAAAAGTTGAAAACCTAGAAAATTGACCAAATTTTAATGTTCAACCTTTACTTAAACTTGGTATTCCATAATAGCTCATGTAATTGTGATACTTTTATAATTTGACAAAACAAGCTTATATTGACCCAATTATCATCATGCATGAGATACCCACCCTTTATGAGGTAAATCCCACTAAATATAGACTTAATAATTTTGTAACCAAGTGGTCCTTAAAAGTTAAAGAGGAAGTAGAGAAACAACTTGCCCTAACGATACCCTAATTAGTTAGCTAACATCATACCGGTACCAAAAACCAATGGCAAAGTTCGATTATGAATAGATTTCATGGGTCTCAATCAGGCTTGCCCTAAGGATTATTTTCCTCTATGATATATTGACTTATTGGTAGACATCACGATCAACAATGCACTAAAGTACATTGTAGGTGGATTCACCGGATCTTATAATATAAAAATGCTCCTCGAACACCAAGAGAACACCGAGAGAACACCACTTCCATCGAACGGTCATTTAATTTCTCTTGATTTTTATTCTCATTTATACTTATAATGATGTAAGATGTCACCTCATTATCCATTTCAAGAGTTACTTTGGAGTTTACGGCACTCACATGGGCTTGTACTGGATTTGTATCTTGGGTATTTGCGCGGTCTTTCAATTTGTGGACTGTAGACTTCCACTTACTAATAAGGAGATAGTAAGTGTTGACATAATTTTTATTTTGGAGATTCAAAAGATTTTACACTTCAAATTAAAAATTTTGGTTTCAAATTGTGAAAATTATTGATGCATTTGACTCTACAAACTTAATTTTATAGTGAAATATTTGTAAATTTGAATTTTCCGTTCACAAGTTTGGGGATAAACGAGATGGTATGATGCCAAAAGGTGAAACAAAATTGTGGTGTTTGAGAAGTTAAAAAATCAGTAAAGTTATTTTTTATTATTTAGATCGTAAATTTATATCTGTTGTTTCTCGATCGGAAACCTTCTAGTGATCGAAGGCAAAAAATACGACGATCGAAGACGCAACGGTCTAGTGGTTGGATGACAAATATTCTTTTATAATTTCTAATATAAGGATAAATTGGTATTTTTTTAAAAATAAAATCAACTTTCAAAAATAAGGATTACTTTTACAAAAAAAAGTTGAATGTCCTTTATCCATAACGAACATTATTAAATGTCCTAAAACTGCATAATATATTTTTGTTTATTAGTGACAAAAGAAATAAGTGTCATTTTCATAAAATAAAAGTTCATTATCCTAAAATCATAATAGGGACCATATTTATAAAAATAAATTTAATTGTCCCACAATCATAATAGGGACCATTTTTATAGAAAAACGTTGATTATCTTAAAACCATTATACAGACTTATTTTAGTTAACGGTAAAATTGGTATTTTTGATAAATAAATTCAACTTAATAAAACCAAGGACTATTCCCATAAATGTAAAATTGAATGTCCTATATCTATAACTAATATTATTTTGAGTTCTAAAAGTGCAAAATCTTTAATTTTATGTTGGTTGAGGGTTGTGATATCATTATAGTTTGATTTTTTATATAGTTATTAACATCATATACTAAATGTAAAGCATATCTAGAATACAATGAGTTGTTTATATTGTTATAATACATGTCATGTTGACTAGTAATGCTCTCTTCCTTATATATTTATTAATATCATTTATCTTTGGAAGAATGCTATTAGATGGTTAGAGTTATTAAAAATAATTAGTTGGAAATATAATGTATTAGGGCATCATTTCATGAAAAACATTAATCACTTGTATTTATTTTCTTGTCCTTTACATTTTTGTTGTGGTTACAACTTAAAGTAATATATATTCTGTAATAAAATATATAAATTTCAAGTCAATTTCAAACATTAGAATTGGTTGTCTTTTGCTCTTCGATTTTTTTATAAAAAATTTATTACTCAATGCCCATGCATCGTGTGGGTTGCATACTAGTACTCACTAAAAATTGTGAGTTCCTTCTTGGCAGTTCAAGAGATGAGATTATACACCAAGAAGAAACATGGGCTAGTAGTGGATTGACGGGAGTCAGGACGACTCAGTCAACATCCAAGTAGGCAGTGATGGTAAATGGTTCAAAGGAAGGATGAAACTAGATGCTATGATTAGGAGAGACATTGAAACAGTAAAGGATTTTCTCGGTTGGTATGAGGTGAGGGTGACGAGTTTGATTCATGAATTGAGCCACCTAATGGACATCCTAAGTTATGTTTGTGTAAGTGAAGGTGAGGCACAGAAGCGAGATGACTAACTAGCGATACTCGATGGGAATAGAAATGAGGTCACCGATATGAGATGAAAGTTATGTTTTGGCACAAACAGGGGTAGAATAAGGTTTGTAGTCAGTCATGCAAAACTAGTGGAGAAAATATATGGTGTATTTGGTCTGGGAGAGGTGAAGAAAGTTTTGGGGGTAGGTGGATTCAAGAATAAGAGAGTAGGATAAGGGAGCTAAGGTCATTAAGCACGAATTCCCCGCCTAATGTGGCGACGCAGGAAGTGGGTTGGCTCATGTAGACAGTCTCATCAAGGAACTTGTGGAGAAAAGCATTTTTCACATCAGGTTGACGAAGAGACCAACCTTGTGAGATGGCAATGATGGTTTAATGACTCGTTGAATGCTTTTTCAAAATCAATATCGACTTATTGATGAAATTGTTTTGCAACCAGGCAAGCCTTGTGATGCTCAATGGAGCCAGAAACATGTCGTTTTAGTTTTAATACCATTTGCATCCAACTACATGTTGAGTCTGGAGTAGGGGTGTAAACGGATCGGGTCTGGATCGGGTAAGGGTATATCTAGATCCGATCCGAGTATTTTTTTAGGGGATCGAGTCTTACCCGATTACCCGTCGGGTCTCAGAAAATGGATCCAGACCCGGATCCATTAAGGACCAGGAGATCCGACCCAAATACCCGACCCGAATAGCTGTAACTAAACTTACTCTCTCTATATATATATTTATAAGGACAGAAATTTCCAATTGAGTCCTTTGTAATTTTGCCTTAATACCGGACAAAAATATTTGAGTCATAGGATTGAGTATATTGATCATCCTCCAAGCCTATGACGTGTTTGTGGAAGACGTAGCGGCCAAGAGTATAAAGCTTCATCAAATTGCCGAGTTTAATGTGCCTCGTTTCTACGTCATCAACATGGTTCCATTGCTCCGAAGGTATGAATGCATTTTAATATATATATAGGAGCTTGGAAAGTTTTATATCGGGTGTAGGTTTAATTAAAACTGTTGTTTATTTTTTGAAAGATTTAATTAAAACTTTAAATAAAGTTTATAAAGTTTCTGGGCTAAAGATGAAAATTTCCAACTTTCTGGAAGTTCGTTCGATATGTCGTTCGAACGAGTTTGTCATTCGAACCACAATGTCGTTCGAACAAGTTTGCAAATGAGTTCCCATATTAGCCACTGGAACTTCGTTCGAAATGTCGTAAGAACGAGATGGTTGTTCGAACGAGATTTCCAACGATATTTCTAACGAGTTCACGCTAGAACTTCGATAGAAGGCCCGTTCGAATGAGACTTCGTTCGAACGAAAATCTCGTTCGAATGAGATTTGGCGGGAACATTTAAATGGCAATTTTTGTCAGTTTTCACCGAATTTCCCATTATCTTTCCCCACTAACTTTTGACTGAATATCTAAATGAGGGAACCAACTTTGGAAAGTTAACTTTTTCATACACATCTATCTCCAAGAGAGAGTTTGAGAGAAAAAGTTCATGTTTTTAAAGTGTCTATTTTTCAAAGAAAAATTCATTTACACTTTAGTTTACACCCATATTGTTTATTCCAAGTATTCTTTATATATATATACATTGCTTGGAATTTTGTCACCGGTTTTTCATCTCTACCGTTTGAAGAGACGTTTGTGTTTACTTCTAAATCCCACAAAGAAGAAGAGATTTCCATTGATTTACCCACTTGGAGAAAGTCTCCTAGTTCGGGTGACGGTGACCATATAAAGTCCGATCGGTGGATTTCGAGACCACGGTGGAGCTCCGTGGTTATCCTCTAGGCAGAGGTTGATACAAGAAGACGCATCGGGGCTTGAGAGGGATCGAGTCGAGTGTTATAAGTTGTCTTGCTTGTATTTGTAAATTCCGTACTTAGTGGATTTGAGGCTAGGGTCGTCTGAGGTTTTTTCCCGTTGTGGGTTTTTCCTCTTACATCATGGCGTAGTGATTCATTGTTTATTTTATCTTACTATACTCACCTAGAACGCATGCTTAGGTAATTCAAGATAAAATTTGGCTTTAATCACTACATATTTAATTTGGTGAGAAATTAAATATTGGGTAATGTTTAATTAATTCAAGTCATTTAATTTAATTTGATAAAATTGGTTTGGCCTAATTTGGTAAAATTGAGAAATATGACTTAGGCAAAATTTTTTAGGACTTGGGATAAACTAAATTGGTTTAAGTGAAATTTAAGTTGTGTGTGTTTAAGTTAATTTCACTTTGTTTAATTTTTATTTAGAAGAAATTAAAATTTGTTGTTTTTGTGTGAACCATCTCGCTTATGCATCTATAAAAGGTAATAATTTTTGATAAGATTTTAAAATTGGGGCTTTCGGGACATTTCAATATATATATATATATATATATATATATATATATATATATATATATATATATATATATAGTAATTATAGGTAAGACTATATATATATATATAATATTATATATAAATATATATTTATTATATTATATATATACACATTCGGGTCGGGTCCTTATCGGATCGGAGTCATGTATATCCAGATCTGATCCATTAACTAATCGAGTAATCGGGTCTATAATGTTTGCTCAGCTCCATTAATTCGTTTTGAATTCAGGTCGGGTCCGGGTCTAGACCCGGTCCATTGACAGCCCTAGCCTGGAAGAACAAGAACCCAAGTAGAGTTCTTAAATAACCCATTGAATTCAGTAGTCATAGCCTGATGCCATTCGAGAATAAGAGATACCTAAGAGTAGCAAGTGAATTTGGAGGTAAAGGAGGCTTGGTGAGCTCGAAGAGCTTTGGGAAGGGGGTAGCGAATGGGGCTATTTATTCGGCGGAGGGGTTTATGGGTACCGACTTTCTAATGGGTGATCATGGGATGTCAGGTTGGTTGAGATAAGGAGAGAATGTCGATAGGGTTAGATGTAGGGCTAGAAGTGTGGGGAGGGATAAGAGGAACGAATATCTAGGGAGATGGGGGGGAAATGGAGTAAGTAAATTGGGGTTCATTAAAGCGAATATGGAAGGATATTTAGACATGACTTGTAGAGCGATCCAAGCAACGATAGCCCTTGTGTTAGGAGTAGTAACTTAGAAATAAACATTTAACATTACTTAACAATAATTAGTTTGTAAAATAAGCACCCAAATGCGGAAAACAGACAAAACCAAAGACATGAAGAATGGAGTACGATGATGAACATCCATAGAGACATGAGAGAGGAGAGGCCCAATGAAGAATGGAAGAATCAAGATGATTGATAAGATGGACAGAGGTGGAGGCGGCTAGAAGGAGAGTGTGCGACGTATCGCCAATAAGGCGACTCTTGCGTTCAACGAGACCATTTTTTGCGGATGTGTGAAGGTAACAAAATGGTTGTGAATGCCTGAAGATGTGCAATTTTCCTGAAAAGGCCCTCATATTCTCCCCCACAATCACTTTGAAATTGTTTGATAGAGGCAAAAAACTGTGTCCATGTATGGGTGAAAAAATTCTCAAGGTCCATAAGGACATCAGATTTACATAGTACATGGGAGTTTAACAGTAAGTCCCAAGTCATTGATATAAGTCCCACTTTCCTCATTAGATATTAATTTCTAACAGGGCAAAGATGTTGGGTTTGTGGTTTCCTTCATATTTGCCTTAAATTTTTTCAATGGCTCCCAGGAAATTCTAGACTAGTAAAATCATGGATAACATTTCATATGAAAATGGTAGAGGAATGGAGTTACTATATGGTAACCTATTGAAAATCCTCGTTTTCACATCCTTTGTGTTCGAAATTAGGATAAACCTTGCATAGAGTTGTTTGGTGTTCTTGGCCTCCCAACTCAACACATGTGGTTGTATATGGGCTCAAATTTGGTTTTTGTTCCATTCTGACTTTATTTTTTCTATTTCTTCCTCCTCCATAAATCATAAATTCGACATTCCTCCTCTCCAAAGAGTGCGATTTCGTTGTGATTTCCATTCCGTGATGGTTTTGGTGTATTGTGATTTTGTCTTTTGATTTGATTTAGGTGTGTTATGGAGTTTAATGGAGTTGTTTGGTTGGGATGGGATTGTTGGATTGATGTTATGTTTTTTCTTGATGGTTCAAATAGGGTAGAAAAGCAGTGGTGGTTTTGGCATTGGAGGATATGGTTATTTGGTTTCATTTCGTGAGGTCTTTTATTGAGTTTTCAATAATCGTTGGATCAACTTCCATCGAATGGTCCTTTAATTTCTGTTGATTTTTATTCTCATGTATACTTACAATGCTGCACGATGTCGCTTCATTGTATATTTCATGAGTTACTTTGGAGTTTACAACACTCACATGGACTTGTGTTGGATTTTTATCTTAGCTATTTGGACGGTCTTGCAATTTGTGGACTGTAGACTGTAACACCCCGCCCGTCCGGGTTACTAATTAGGCCTAAAAACGCCCCGAGACCCAAACTACACCCCCGGGTACACTTTTCTGACTATCTCGACCCTTCCGGATGTGTTGGTGAACTCAAAACGACCATACGGGCAACTTATAAAATATTCACTTTTTATTTATCAAAATTTAGTCCCGACGCGACACGAGCACATCCCGACTTAAATTTCTGAAATTGTCATTTAACTCACTCATGACATTCAATATAACCAATATAATATATTACTTTGCTCATTAGTAATATTCAACAAATTTTCCATAATTACTAACTCTCGTCACATTAATAACTATAACATAATTAATTTCCGGATTTTTATTAAATAATTCACTCACATTAAATTTAATAAATCCCTAAATTAATATAGGATAAAATACGGGGTATTACTAATAATGGAATTTCGTCCCGAAATTCAAAAAATAAGGTATACCTGGTAAAAACAACTCTGGATATCTTTCGCGCATATCTGCCTCGCGCTCCCAAGTGGATTCCTCCACATTATGATGCTCCAACTGGACCCGCACAAGTGGAACTATCTTCGACCTCAATCTCCTCTCACTATAGTCTAGGATAGCCACCGGTCTCTCCTCGTAAGAGCTATCAGGTTGTAAGTCGATCTCATCTATCGCAATGTGAGTATGGGCCATATCATCCCGAAGATATCGTCTTAACGACGAGATGTGGAATACATCGTGGATGCGATGTAAATGTTCTGGCAGTCCCAACCTGTATGCAACCGTCCCAATCCTCTCGATGATGGGAAATGGTCCCACGTACCTCGGAGCCAACTTCCCCTTCTTCCCGAACCTCATCACTCCCTTCATAGGAGATACACGCAATAACACTTGGTCCCCCACACTAAACTCCCGGAAGAACCGTTTCGCATCGGCGTAGCTCTTCTGCCTATCCTGGGCTATCCGAATGCGACTCCTGATCATCTCAATCCTCGCGGAGGTCTCCTGAATCACCTCTGGTCCTAGCAACTTGTTATCCCCCACTTCGAGCCAACAAGCTGGGGAACGACAAGGCCTGCCATACAAAGCCTCAAATGGAGCCATACCAATCATAAACTGATAAGAGTTATTATAAGCAAAACTCTACCAGTGGAACATGTGGATCTCAACCTCCTCCAAAATCCAGAACACACATGCGTAGCATATCCTCTAACATCTGATTAGTACGCTCTGTCTGTCCATCTGTCTGTCCATCTGTCTGTGGGTGATAAGCTGAACTCAACCTCACCTCAGTACCCATAGCCTCCTGGAAGCTTTCCCAAAAACGTGACATGAAAATCTTGTCTCTATCTGACACAATATTCAGGGGCACCCCATGTAATCTGATAACCTCAGCAATGAACAACTGAGCATACTGACCCGTGGTATAGTCTGTCCGCACCGGCAGAAAATGAGCCACCTTGGTCAAACGGTCTACTATCACCCATATAGAATTGTGGCCCCGCTGAGATGTAGGCAACCCTGTAATAAAATCCATGGAAATACTCTCTCACTTCCACGCGGGTACTTTCAATGGATGAAGCAATCCTGACGGCTTCTGATGGTCCACCTTCACCAGCTGGCAGGTAGAACACTTGGACACGAACTCAGCAATGTCCTTCTTCATCCCACTTCACCAGTATTGCCTCCTCATATCCTGGTACATCTTATCTCCTCCAGGATGTACTGCAAATCGGGACCCGTGAGACTAGGTCATCACTGCATGACGTAATTCTACTCCTTCTGGAACCACCAATCTCCCATTAAACCTCAAACCCCCATCAGAACTAACAGAATAAGACTCAGCACCCTCGGCTAAAAGTCGTACAATCTGCTCCTGACAAAATGAGTCTGTGGTCTGGGCTTGTATTATCCTCATAACAATCTCGGGTGTGATTGTCATAACAGATATGAAGGAACGGGCTACTGCGTCCTGGTGGCCTAACTCCTTCCACTTTGCTTTCCAGACATCCGCTACCTCGTCTACCGGTCTACGACTCAACGCATTAGCAACTACGTTGGCCTTTCCCGGATGATACTATATATCGAACTGGTAGTCCTTCACAAACTCTAGCCATCTGCGCTGACGCATATTCAGCTCTCGCTGAGTGAATAGGTACTGCAATGACATGTGGTTTGTGAACAAACGGAATTTCTCCCCCAATAAATAGTGCCTCCATATCCTCAATGCAAAGACGACCGCTGCTAACTCCAGGTCGTGGGTGGGGTAATTCTTCTCATGCGGCTTAAGCTTGCGGGAGGCAAAAGCTATAGCCTTTTCCTCCTGCTGAAGTACTCCCCCAAGTCCCCGTAAAGAGGCATCGGTGTAAACCAGGTACTCCGCACTCGGCTTCGGTAAAGCAAGGACTGGCGTTGAAGTAAGATTGTCTTTCAGCTCGTCGAAATCCAACTGACAAGCGTCATCCCAAACATATGGTACCCCCTTGCGAGTCAGATTGGTCAATGGACCCGCTATTTTGGAGAATCCCCGAATGAATCTCCTGTAGTATCCGGTTAATCCCAAGAAACTATGCACTTCCGTCGGTGTCGTGGATTGTCCCCACTCCCTCACCGCTGATACTTTACTCGGGTCAACTGCTATCCCCTGCTCAGAAACAACATGCCCTAAGAACTGTACCTCTCGCAACCAGAATCCACACTTATCGTACTTAGCATACAACTGATGCTCTCGTAGAGTCTGAAGAACCTGCCTCAAGTGCTCGGCATGCTGCTCCTCGGAGTGTGAATATATCAATATGTCATCTATGAAGACGATGACAAACTGATCCAAGAACTCTCTGAATACTAGGTTCATCAAGTCCATGAAAACGGCTGGAGCATTTGTGAGTCCGAACGGCATCACCCTGAACTCATATGACCCATATCTCGTCAAGAAGGTAGTCTTTGAAACATCCTGCTCTCTAATACGTAACTGATGGTACCCTGACCTCAGATCTATCTTCGAAAAGAAAGTTGATCCCCTCAACTGGTCGAACAGATCATCGATTCGAGGCAACGGATACTTATTCCGTATCGTGACCTTGTTCAGCTCCCGGTAGTCCACACACAATCTCAGTGAACCATCTCTCTTCTTCACAAACAAGACTGGATCGCCCCAAGTTGAGGTACTCCTACGAATGAAGCCCTGACCTAACAACTTCTCTATCTGATCTCGTTGCTCTCGCATCTCTATAGCCCAAAATAATCCTCGCTAAAAATCAATCTCTATAGCGCCCCAAAATCCGCGCTAACCTGCCACTAAAAGAAAATATGGGGAAGTACACAACACGATAGGAAAGGTGCTCAACAAATATTAGCGGTAAATAAAACTTCACAATACGAATACGAACATTCAAATCAAATTCGAATCTCATAAGCAATTATATCAATATAATTTCTCAACAACACATTAATCAGAGTCACCAGGCCTCACCATATCGCGCCATACTTTCTCAAGTAGCCAGAAAAGGAGTCTTGGCGGGTGCCCAACCTCAGTGCCATATGAAAATCTCATGACAACATGCTCAACACCAAATATAATACCACATGGATCGAAATTAGATTCCAACAAATATTTCCGGATTTCCAAATGAATTTATCAATTCAAATATGAGTCAATAATCACAAGAAAACAACGAGAATAATACTCGCGAGATTAAGGAGCATATTGTGTAAAGCCCCATACCTCAAACCACCAAAAGGACCGACAGGAATCATCACATAATTTCATCCTCAAAATCTAATCACGCCATCACGTTCTTCTCGCGAAAATAATCCAATCAAGTTCTAGCCCAAACTCGAGAAAACACCAAGTAAGCCTTCTAATCTAAGGTTGAAATCTTGAATAAGTTTGGGGCTATGGTTTGTATATGAAAGGGAGTAATTTTGGAGAGGTCTTCTGGTTGAAAAGTTTGAGAAAAAGTGATTTGAAAAACCAAGCCACGAATTAGTTGATATATAAAGGGTTAAGACTTTGATTAAGAAAAGAGTTCTAATCAGATACAAACACTAAAAATTTTATTCTGGACGATCGGACCGTTGGAATTGCTTAAAATTTTAATATATTGTAGCGAATGGCGAGACAGGACCGCTGACAAAAATTCAGCTTGATCGAACGGTCGGATTTCTACAAATATTATTTTTACTAGAGAGTTTTATGTTCCGAGGACTCTTAGAGAGTTTTATGTTTTTAGGACTCTTCTATATAATAAAAATTCAATTAAATATCCATTTTAATTCCGATTTCGAAACTGTTTGAAATTCTCGCCTTTAAAAAATAATAACCAACATATTTGAGTAATAAAAATAATTTTATAAAAATAATTTATTTTTCCTCTTAATTTCGAAAATGCCCCAAAAATTACGCGGGTTGATACCACCTGTGACACCCCGCCTAATTAAATACCGGGCGATCACTCCTTTATTAAATTAAATCAAGGTAAACAGTTGGTTCATTCTCAGCATCACTGTCGATAAAAATAAATTTTCCAATTTAACACCCTAAATAATTAAGCTAAGTGTCAAAACCATTTTCATACATACTTTCCAAATTTTATTTAAAGAAAAATCATTTATTTTATTAACAACAAAAAATAAGTAAGAATCACACCACATTAAATACTGCAACATAGTCCAATTAATTTAATACATTCGTCAATCGAATGTCAACATACGAAATTTAAAGTCACAAATCCAAACTGAATAAATCCCATAGTAGCAATGCGGGAAATAACTGAAATACAAAGGTCCAATAACAACGGAATAATGGAAAGAGCTACACATGCTCAACTAGATGAAAGTACTAAGAGTGGATCCGAATGAACGAAGTCGTCTAATCAAGAGACCTGCAACTCCCACCTAAGCTGCAGCGCGTTCCTTCCAAGAGAACCTAAGCAAGACGCCCCTGTGGCTAGGCACCAGTAATACATACATATATATACAAGAGAGAGAAAGAGAAAAAGAAACGGGTCAGAGCCCGATAGTGTGTTTGATTTAAAATACGTTTAGCAAGTATTCAAATTGATACAGGCCAATGCAACAACATATTAGTGCGACACTCTCTTGAGAAATTCTCACCTCTCTTCTAATGTGAACACCTATCGCACTAACCCTCCCCACGGTTTGTCTCGTCATTTATCGCACTAACCTTCCCAATAATTTAGCTTATCTTAACTTACTCATAAGATTTCAAAATCGAACAGTGTCATTGTTTAAAAAGAATACTTCCAATTAGCAGCACAACTCTCATTTTAGCTTTATTAATTTATAAAGTTTCCCAGTGTCATATTATACTTTCACAAAACAAGTATTTACTGTTTGAGTCATCAACCATGTCCTACTTATCAAATCACAGTAGGCAGTTTCAAATTTCCTAATCTCATATATATATTAACTACTCGTATAATATATATAAAATAACAGCACCCCAAATAAAACTATGGTGCGTGCATACTTCTACTATCCAAACCCCATACCACTCATATCAAGGGGAATACAAATTCGGAATCCCTCTCGAACTGTATTAACACATACACAAACAATATCGAGGCGAAGCATAGATTCCAAGTCTCTAAGAGGATGGCACATACTCGCATCTCTTAGGACCGTCTGAACTATCAATTCGATAGCCTGTACCAAGGATATCTATCTTCTAGGGTACAAGTCAATATCCCCCATAAAGGTCCCATCGAGATAAGACTGTCCCAGCGCGATAACCTCAAGGATAGCAAGTAGCGCGGTATGTTTTTCACATGTATATAATATATGTACACACAATCATATAAATATACCACTTTTATCATTTTAATATAGGTTCCTCTCGTCACCCATAATTACAACATTTATCCTTAATTTCACATTATTAGTATTACGTATAAGGTTTCATCTCTAACCTTAACTCGAAGGGTTTTCTCACTTATTACGTGGCACTCGTGGACTCTATCCTTCCAAGTAGAAGATTCAGTAGGTATACCTCTATTCACTATCGTAGCTATTCGCCGTAATCTCTCACTTGAAATACGTAGTTTCATCGTTCATTATATAATTATCCCAAAAGCAAAATTCTCGTCTTATAATGAAGTTCCTAACACTTATTCATATGTCCTACTGGTCTTTCCTATCTCCCAAAACATTTTATTAAGAATACCCAAGAATTATTTCACGATAAATTTAAGTTAACTAATTAAACAAGTGAAATAGGAGTCTGCCAGGAGGGGTCGATCGATCGAGGTCTGGGACTCGATCGATCGAACCTTCGATCGATCGAAGCTCTATGCTCGATCGATCGATCAAGCAGGTATTTTGATTTCTACAGAATTGTAGTTACGGGGTCTACCATCTATCTTCATCCAAATCCATATTTTTCAACTCCAAACGTCCCAAAAATTCTACTACTAACATTATAACATTATACCAGATGTTTTTAACGTAAGGCATGTGTATTTCTATCATTTAAACATGAATTATCAACCCAAAATTCATACACAACATCAAGAACCCTAAAATCTCTAAATCATGGTTCTAATCTGTTTTACCCCAGAATTTCTTTCTTAATTACAACCAAACTTCGTGGGTTATCTTTCAACATCACAAGAGACTTCCAGAATAAGGTTTAAGTCTTTACTACATGCAAATTCCTATCAAAATTTGGGTTTTCTTCCATATATTTCATCTCTAATCATTCCTAAACTAATATGGAAATTGCACCAACAAAAATAGCAAGATAAACACTTGCCTGGGATTTTCGAAAGTCTGGATTGCGGCTGATTTTGGTGTGGTAGCGTTCCCCTTCTCGCGATCTACGCGTTGGTGGTAGCGGCGGTGCAAACCGTTGAGTTTTGGGCCTTGAATTTGCTTGAGAGCTTTCTCCTCTCTTCTCCAATGGCCGTTCTAGGTTTTGGTAATTCTAACCCTAGGTGACAACCTCAATATCAGATATAGCCCCTCTTATTTTTGTGGGTTTAATTACCCAAAAATGTAAAATGACCAAATTGCCCTCCCGGGTTACTAATTAGGCCTAAAAACGCCCCGAGACCCAAACTACACCCCCGGGTACACTTTTCTGACTATCTCGACCCTTCCGGACGCGTTGGAGCACTCAAAATGACCATACGGGCAACTTATAAAAAATTCACTTTTTATTTATCAAAATTTAGTCCCGACGCGACACGAGCACGTCCCGACTTAAATTTCCGAAATTGTCATTTAACTCACTCATGACATTCAATATAACCAATATAATATATTCCTTTGCTCATTAGTAATATTCAACAAATTTTCCATAATTACTAACTCTCGTCACGTTAATAATTATAACATAATTAATTTCCGGATTTTTATTAAATAATTCACTCACATTAAATTTAATAAATCCCCAAATTAATATAGCATAAAAATACGGGGTATTACATACTTCCCCCTAATAACGGAATTTCGTCCCGAAATTCGGAAAATAAGGCATACCTGGTAAAAATAACTCTGGATATCTTTCGCGCATATCTGCCTCGCGCTCCCAAGTGGATTCCTCCACATTATGATGCTCCAACTGGACCCGCACAAGTGGAACTATCTTCGACGTCAATCTCCTCTCACTATAGTCTAGGATAGCCACCGGTCTCTCCTCGTAAGAGCTATCAGGCTGTAAGTCGATCTCATCTATCGCAATGTGAGTATGGGCCATATCATCCCGAAGATATTGTCTCAACGATGAGATGTGGAATACATCGTGGATGCGATGTAAATGTTCTGGCAGTCCCAACCTATATGCAACCGGCCCAATCCTCTCGATGATGGGAAATGGTCCCACGTACCTCGGAGCCAACTTCCCCTTCTTCCCGAACCTCATCACTTCCTTCATAGGAGATACACGCAATAACACTTGGTCCCCCACACTAAACTCCCGGAAGAACCGTTTCGCATCGGCATAGCTCTTTTGCCTGTCCTGGGCTACCCGAATGCGACTCCTGATCATCTCAATCCTCGCGGAGGTCTCCTGAATCACCTCTGGTCCTAGCAACTTGTTATCCCCCACTTCGAGCCAATAAGCTGGGGAACGACAAGGCCTGCCGTACAAAGCCTCAAATGGAGCCATACCAATCGTAAACTGATAAGAGTTATTATAAGCAAACTCTACCAGTAGAAGATGTGGCTCCCAACCTCCTCCAAAATCGAGAACACACATGCGTAGCATATCCTCTAACATCTGATTAGTACGCTCTGTCTGTCCATCTGGCTGTGGGTGATAACCTGAACTCAACCTCAACTCAGTACCCATAGCCTCCTGAAAGCTTTCCCAAAAACGTGACACGAAAATCTTGTCTCTATATTAATGTGTTGTTGAGAAATTTATAATAACTATATTTATTGATGTGTTGTTGTCTCTATATTTAGTGGTTTCTATTTTTATTGTGGGTTTTAAATGCTCTATACCTTGTTATATTGTGGATTAGTTTAGTTTTATCGATAGTAGCGCTCCGTTCGCTCCCCCCGTGCGGGCGGGGTGTTACAGAATGGTATCAGAGCTTTGGTATACGACCACCCTCGGGTCTTGGGTTTTTGGGTCTGTTGCGTTTTTGTGGCGCGTATTTTGGAGATAGAAATTTTAGAGTATCGTTTCGTATTAAGCATCTAGATTAGATGTGAGGAAATTATTTTGGAGACGAGATTATTTTTAGAGATTGTTGACCTGATTTTTGAGAGTTAGGTATTCGGCGAATTTCGAGAGCGAAATTCCATTGTTAGTGGGGAAGTGTAACAACCCGCGTAATTTTTAGGGTATTTTCGAAATAAAGAGGAAAATTAAATTTTGAGATAAAATTATTTGTATTGCTCAAATATGTTGGTTATTATTTTTAAAGGCGAGAATTTCAAACGGTTTCGAAATCGGAATTAAAATGGAGTTTTAATTGAATTTTTATTATTTAGAAGAGTCCTCAAAAATCATTTTAAAATTCGTTTTAACTCCGTTTTCGAAACCGTTTGAAATTCTCGCCTTTAAAAATAATAACCAACAAGTTTGAGTAATAAAAATAATTTTATCAAAAACTTTATTTTTCCTCTTTATTTTGAAAATACCCCAAAAATTATTCGGGTTATTACACTTCCCCACTAATAATGGAATTTCGCCCTCGAAATTCGTCGAATGCCTAACTCTCAAAAATCAGGCCAACAATCTCCAAAATAATCTCGTCTCCAAAAATAAATTCCTCACATCTAATCTCGAAACTTATCACGAATATCACCTAAAATTTTCTATCTCCAAAAATTGCTAACCAGCAATGAACCCGAAATCCAAACGTCATCTAGTTAATGTGTTGTTGAGAAATTTATTGATAAAATGCTATTGAGATTCGCATTATTTGATTTGAGTATTCGTAGTCGTATTATTGCGCTTTGTTCATCGCTAACATCTTTGTTGAGCATATTCCTGTCGTATTGTGTACTTCCCCATCTTTTTCTTAGTTGGCAGGTGAGCACGGATTTGAGTGCTATGGACCAATTGGGATGATTTTAGCGAGGATTATTTGGGAAGAATTTTTAATACAAGAGATGAGAAGACTTTTATTTATTTTGATGTATAGAGCATTTGGAGATTTATTTTATTTTCGAGATAGTTGGATTGTTGTAATCATTTCGAGAGATTTGTTGTATTAATTTGAAGATGAGAATAGTGGTTTCTTGTTTTATTGTGGGATTTAGATGCTCTATACCTTGTTATTTGTGGATTAGTTTAGTTTTATCGATAGTAGCGCTCCGTTCGCTCTCCTCGGGCGGGCGGGGTGTTACAGAATGGTATCAGAGCTTAGGTATACGACAACCCTCGGGTCTTGGGTTTTTGGGTCTGTTGCGTTTTGTGGCGCGTATTTGGAGATAGAAATTTTAGAGTATCGTTTCGTATTAAGCATCTAGATTAGATGTGAGGAAATTATTTCAGAGACGAGATTATTTTTGGAGATTGTTGGCCTGATTTTTGAGAGTTAGGTATTCGGCGAATTTCGAGGGCGAAATTTCATTGTTAGTGGGGAATTGTAACAACCCGCGTAATTTTGGGGTATTTTCAAAATATTGAGGAAAATAAAGTTTTTGGTAAAATTATTTTTATTGCTCAAATATGTTGGATTTTATTTTTAAAGATGAGTATTTCAAACTGTTTCGAAATCGGAATTAAAATGGAGTTTTAATTGAATTTTTATTATTTAGAAGAGTCCTCAAAACATAAAACTCTCTAGTAAAAATAATATTTTTAGAAATCCGACCGTCAGATCAAGCTGAATTTTTGTCAGAAGTCCTGTCTCGCCGTTCGCTACAATATACTAAAATTTCAAGTGATTCCAATGGTCCGATCGTCCGGAATAAAATTTTTAGTGTTTGTATCTGATTAGAACTCTTTTCTTAATCAAACACTTAATCATTTATATATCAACAAATTCGTGGCTTGGCTTTTCAAATCACTTTTTCTCAAACTTTTCAACCAGAAGACCTCTCCAAAATTACTCCCTTTCATCTACAAACCATAGCCCCAAACTTATTCAAGATTTCAATATTAGATTAGAAGGCTTATTTGGTGTTTTCTCGAGTTTGGGCTAGAACGAGATTCGATTATTTTCGCGAGAGGAACGTGATGTTGTGATTAGATTTTGAGGCTGGATTATGTGATGATTCATGTTGGTTCTTTTGGTGGTTTAAGGTATGGGGTTTTACACAATATGCTCCTGAAATCTCGCGAGTGTTTATTCCGTTGAATTCTTGTCAATTGAACTCATATTTGAATTGTTAATTTCTTTGAAATCTGGAAAAATAATTGTTGGAATTATTTTCATTCATGAGGTATTATTCATGTTGTTTTGAGCACGCTGTCATGAGATTTTAATATGACACTGATGTTGGGCACCCGCCAAGACTCCTTTTCCGGCTACTTGATAAAGTATGGCGCGGTATGGTGAGGCCTGGTGACTCCGGTTAATATGTTGTTGCATTGGCCTGTATCAATTTAAATACTTGCTAAACGTATTTTAAATCAAACACACTATCAGGCTCTGACCCCTTTCTTTTTCTCTTTCTCTCTCTTGTATATATATGTAGGTATTACAGGTGCCCAGCCACAGGGGCATCTTGCTTAGGTTCTCTTGGAAGGAACGCGCTGCAGCTTAGGTGGGAGTTGCAGGTCTCTTAATTAGACGACTTCATTCATTCGGATCCACTCTTAGTACTTTCATCTAGTTGAGCATGTGTAGCTCTTTCTATTATTCCGTTGTTATTGGACATTTGTATTTCAGTTATTTCCAGTATTGTTACTATGGGATTTATTCAGTTTGGATTTGTGACTTTAGATTTCGTATGTTGACATTCGATTGACGAATGTATTAAATTAATTGGACTATGTTACAGAATTTAATGTGGTGTGATTCTTACTTATTGAATGTTGTTAATAAAATAAATGATTTTTCTTTAAATAAAATTTGGAAAGTATGTATGAAAATGGTTTTGACACTTAGCTTAATTATTTAGGGTGTTAAATTAGAAAATTTATTTTTATCGACAGTGATGCTGAGAATGAACCAACTGTTTACCTTGATTTAATTTAATAAATGAGTGATCGCCCGGTATTTAATTAGGCGAGGTGTCACAGTTTTATATATAATATAATATATGACGTTTGGAGCATCATGGTTTGAGGTATGGGGTTTTACACAATATGCTCCTTAAATCACGCGAGTGTCATTCTCTTTGAATTCTTGTTTAATTGAACTCATATTTGAATTGATAAATTCATTGAAATATGGAAAATAATTGTTGAAATTATTTTGATTCATGTGGTATCATTATATTATTGATGAGCACGTTGTCATGAGATTTTAATATGGCACGGATGTTGAGTACTCGCCAAAATACCTATTCCCGGGCTATGGCTTCATAAAGCATATACGGATGTGGTGAAGCCTAGTGACCCGGTTAAAGTGTTGTTGAGAAATTATATTGATAAATGCTTTGAGATTTGCATTTTGATTTGAATATTCGTACTCGTGTTGTTACGTTTTATTCATCGCTAATATATATTGGTTGAGCATCTTTCCTGTCGTATTGTGTACTTCCCCATATTTTCTTTTAGTGGCAGCTTAGCGTGGATTTTGGAGCGCTATGGAGATTGATTTTAGCGAGGATTGTTTGGGAAAGATTTGTATTATTCTGATGTATAGAGCTTTGGAGATTTGTATTTTTATTCGAGTTATATAGTTGTAATTTTAATTCGAGAGACTTGTTGTAATTGAAGAAATTGAGATTAGTGGATTTATATTATTGTGTGTTTATTTAGATGCTCTATACCTTGTCACTTGTGGATTTGGATTTATTTTATCGCATTAGCTCTCCGTTCGCTCTCCCCGGGCAAACAACGAGAATAATACTCGCGAGATTAAGGAGCATATTATGTAAAACCCCATAACTCAAACCACCAAAAGGACCGACAGGAATCATCACATAATTTCATCCTCAAAATCTGATCACGCCATCACGTTCTTCTCGCGAAAATAATCCAATCAAGTTCTAGCCCAAACTCGAGAAAACACCAAGTAAGCCTTCAAATCTAAGGTTGAAAGCTTGAATAAGTTTGGGGCTATGGTTTGTATATGAAATGGAGTAATTTTGGAGAGGTCTTCTGGTTGAAAAGTTTGAGAAAAAGTGATTTGAAAAGCCAAGCCACGAATTAATTGATATATAAAGGGTTAAGAGTTTGATTAAGAAAATAGTTCTAATCAGATACAAACACTAAAAATTTTATTCCGGACGATCGGACCGTTGGAATCGCTTAAAATTTTAGTATGTTGTAGCGAACGGCGAGACAGGACTGCTGACAAAAATTTAGCTTGATCGAACGGTCGGATTTCTACAAATATTATTTTTACTAGAGAGTTTTATGTTCCGATGACTCTTAGAGACTTTTATGTTTTGAGGACTCTTCTATATAATAAAAATTCAATTAAATATCCATTTTAATTCCGATTTCGAAACCGTTTGAAATTCTCGCCTTTAAAAAATAATAACCAACATATTTGAGTAATAAAAATAATTTTATAAAAAAACTTTATTTTTCCTCTTAATTTCGAAAATACCCTAAAAATTACGCGGGTTGTTACATAGACTTCCATCTTTTTGGCTATTTTAAAGTTGGGCTCGCAATCTATCAACATTTAAGGACCCTAAGTTCCATTTCCCTTTATCTGTCACTACGGGTTCTTCATTATTGAGAAGTTTATACCCATTGGTTATTTATTTGGATTTTAACTCGTTAGGATCCTTTCACTACAAGAAAAATGAGTATTAGGGATGGTTAAAAATTGTCCCTAAAAGTACAAAAATCGTCCCGAAAGAGTATTAGGGACGATTTTTGCAACGACAAAAATCCGTCCCTTATACTAGGCATCCTAAATATTTTAGGGACGTATTTTACCGTCCTAAATGTTAATTCATGGACACTCTTTTTCCGTCCCAAATGGTGTTCCCGCGAAAAAATTCCCGCTTCGCCAATAGTATTAGGGACAGATAAACCGTCCTTAATACTACTGAGATTCTGGCAACCCAATTAGGATAGTAAAAACCGTTCCAAAAGGTAATTTCAATTATGCAAAAATGGGTATTAGGGATGGTAAAAACCGTCCCAAAAGGTATTCTCAATTAATACAAATCAGTATTAAGGACGGTTTATAACCGTCCCAATTGATAAATAAAAAATTATCATAAATAGTTATATTATTATATGTTTTATGTTGCAATAATAATTTACGTCTAATATGCATTATAAATCAAATCATCCGATCAAAAACGCAATATATCAACCACATTCATTGAAGCACGTATCCAATAACAATTTCTTCCAATAAACTACATTCAAGTCGAAATATTTAAATGAGTAGAAAATCATACTAATTAATAAGATATACAATTGTCAAAAAAATATCATCCCTAAATTAAGATGATAAGTATGGTTGTCACGCTTCAAAAACTTCTCTTAGTGTCACATATAGTAGACACACTCAAAAACATGTCTTTTCAACTTCTTTTGCACAACCTGCAATCAATAAATAATCATTTTATCAAAATAATATTATATCCAAATATATTAGTTAATCGTATCAACAACTTTTTACAATTTTTAAAAAAATTTAACAGAGTCTCATTTGTTTATACATGAAAACCAACCTGTTTAATCAATACAAAAGCCCGCACAACTATAAGAATCTCGCATATCAACAATTCTTTACAATTTTTAAAAAAATTCGACAGAGTCTCCTTTGTTTATACATGAAAACCAACCTGTTTAATCAACACAAAAGCCCGCAGGGTCATAAAAAAAATTGAAAAATCTCCCATATCAACAATTCTTTACAATTTTTAAAAAAATTCGATGGAGTCACCTTTGTTTATACATGAAAACGAACCGTTTAATCAACACAAAAGCCGACACGGCCAGTAAAAAAATTTAAAACAACAATCTCGCATATCAAGAAGAAGAATAATAAATGAACAATCTACCTGTCGCAAACCATTGCTTTGTTCATGTATTCCACGCGAATAAAATATAACCCTAAAATGTTATCCTGCAAAAAAATATAAGAAACAAAACACAAAACATATCAGTAATCAAATAATGTTTAAACCTAAAAGTCTAAATGTTACAAATTTACGTCATACACTCCAACCGGGACCCCGTGAGTACACGATCGGTTCCTACGAGCTACATTGATCCCATGCGAGGTGTTCGTGACTCTAACGGGACCGTTTTGTGGTTGTTTTATGCATTCAGCTCTTGACGCCAAGTTTTTTAGCCCAAGTTTAATTTCCAACAAATCTCGTCGTATACCCAAACGGGGAGTCCGGTGACTACGCGGTTAGTTCATAGAAGTTACATTGGTCCCGTGCGAGGTGTACGTGCCACTTACAGAACCGTTTTGGAGTTTTTTTACGTTTTCACCCCTTGACGCCATGTTTTTAACCATAAGTCTAAATTTTGCAAATTCTCTCCGTATACTTAAACCGGGAGCCCGATGACTACTCGATAGGTTCGTACGAGGTGCTCGTGCCTCTTACGGGACCATTTTGTGGCTATTTTAGGTTTTCACCCTTTGACGCCATGTTTTTAACCCTAATTCTAAATTTTACAAATTCTCGTCGTATACTCAAACAAGGATCCCCGTGACTATGCAGTCGGTTTCTACGAGTTACATTGGTCCCATACGAGGTGTCCGTGACTCTTACCAGACCGTTTTATGGCTATTTTTTATTTTCACCCTTTGATGGAATGTTTTTATGCTTAAGTATATTTTTTTTCAAATTTACGTCGTACACTCCAACTAGGAGCCACGTGACTATGCGGTCGGTTCCTACGAGTTACATTGGTCCCGTGCGAGGTGTTCGTGACTCTTATGGGACCATTTTATGGTTGTTTGACGTTTTCACCCTTCGATCGAATGTTTTTATACTTAAGTCTGATATTTTGCAAATTTACGTTGTACACTCCAATCGGGAGCCCCGTGACTACGCGATCGGTTCCTACGAGGTACATTGGTCCCATGCAAGGTGTTCATGACTCTTATGGGACCATTTTATGGTTGTTTTACATTTCCACCCTTCATTGGAATGTTTTTATGCCTAAGTCTAATTTTTTGCAAATTTACGTCCTACACTCCAACCGGGAGCCCCGTGACTACGCGGTCGGTTCCTACGAGTTACATTGGTCTCGTGCGAGGTGTTTGTGACTCTTACAGGACCATTTTATTTTTGTTTTACGTTTTCACCCTTCGATGGTATGTTTTTATGCTTAAATATAATTTTTTGCAAATTTACGTTGTACTCACAAATCGGGAGCCCCGTGACGATGCGGTAGGTTCCTATGAGTCACATTGGTCCTGTGTAAGGTGTTCGTGACTCTTACCGAACCATTTTATGGTTGTTTTATGTTTTCCCCCTTCGATGGCATGTTTTTATTCTTAAGTCTAATTTTTTGCAAATGTACGTTGTACACTCCAACCGGGAGCCCTGTGACTACGCGATCGGTTCCTACGAGTTATATTGGTCTTGTGCAAGGTGTTTGTGACTATTACGGGACCGTTGTATGGTTGTTTTACGTTTTCGCCCTTCGATGGTATGTTCTTATGCTTAAGTCTAATTTTTTGCAAATTTACATCATACACTCCAACCTGAAGCCCCGTGACCACGCGGTCGATTCCTACGAGTCACATTGGTCCCATGCAAGGTGTTCATGACTCTTACGGGACTGTCTTATGGTTGTTTTACATTTTCACCCTTCGATGGCATCTTTTTATGGTTAAGTTTAATTTTTTGCAAATTTACATCGTACACTCCAATCGGGAGCCCCGTGACTACGCGGTCGGTTCCTGCGAGTTACATTGGTCCCGTGCGAGGTGTTCATGACTCTTACCCGACCGTTTTATGGTTGTTTTATGTTTTCACCCTTCGATGGCATGTTTTTATGCTTAAGTCTAATTTTTTGCAAATTTACGTCGTACACTCAAACACGGAGCCCCGTTACTACTCAGTCGGTTCCTACGAGTCACATTGGTCCCATGCTAGGTTTTCGTGACTCTTACCGGACCATTTTATGGTTGTTTTATGTTTTCACCCTTCGATGGCATGTTTTTATGCTTAAGTCTAATTTTTTTGCAAATTAATCGGAATCCCCGTGACTATGCAGTCGATTCCTACGAGTTACATTGGTCCTGTACGAGGAGTTCGTGACTCTTACGGGACCGTTTTATGGCTATTTTATGTTTTCACCCTTCGATGACATGTTTTTATGCTTAAGTCTAATTTTTTACAAATTTACGTCGTACACTCCAATTGGGAGCCCCGTGACTACGCGGTCAGTTCCTATGAGTCACATCGGTCCCATGCGAGGTGTTCGTGACTCTTACCAGACCATTTTATGGCTGCTTTATATTTTCACCCTTCGATGGCATGTTTTTATGCTTAAGTCTATTTTTTTGCAAATTTATGTCGTACACTCCAACCGGGAGCCCGGTGACTACGCGATCGGTTCCTACGAGTTACATTGGCCCCGTGTGAGGTGTTCGAGAGTCTTACGAGACCGTTTTACGGATGTTTTATGTTTTCACCCTTCGATGGCATGTTTTTATGCTTAAGTCTAATTTTTCGCAAATTTACGTCGTACACTCCAATCGGGAGCCCCGTGACTATGCGGTCGGTTCCTACGAATTACATTGGTCCTGTGCGAGGTGTTCGTGACTCTTACCGGACCGTTTTAGGGTTCTTTTATATTTTCACCCTTCGATGGCATGTTGTTATGCTTAAGTCTAATTTTTTGAAATTTACGTCGTCAAATCGAGAGAGCCATGACCACGCGGACGGTTCCTACGATTCACATTGGTCCCATGCGAGGTGTTCGTGACTGTTACTGGATCATTTTATGGATGTTTTACGTTTTCACCCTTCAATGGCATGTTTTTTTGCTTAAGTCTAATTTTTTGTAAATTTACGTCATACACTCCAACCGGGAACCCCGTGACTAAGCGGTCGGTTCCTACGAGTTACATTGGTCCCGTGCGAGGTGTTCGTGACTCTTACGGGACCATTTTATGGTTGTTTTACATTTTCACCCTTCGATGGCATGTTTTTATGCTTAGGTCTAATTTTTTGTAAATTTACGTCGTACACTCCAACTAGGAGCCCCGTGACTATGCGGTTGGTTCCTACGAGTCACATTGGTCCTGTGCGAGGTGTTCGTGACTCTTACTGGACCGTTTTATGGTTGTTTTATGTTTTCACCCTTCGATGGCCTGTTTTTATGCCTAAGTCTAATTTTTTGCAAATTAACATCGTACACTCCAATCGGGAGCCCCGTGACTATGCTGTCGGTTCCTACGAGTTACAATGGTCCCGTCTGACGTGTTTGTTGTAACACCATGTAATTTTGAAGATTTTATATTTAATTATTTTTGGAAGATATAAAAATATTTAAATTGGAGAAACTTATATTTATGATTTGGAGAATTTATTTAAGTTGGAAGGATTATTTATATTGGGCGACTTTAAGTTAAATTGTCTGAATTTATGTGTGTCACATTTTTTAAATCAAAATTGGAGAAGTCCGGATGGATCATGATACTCAGAAAAGAGTTATCGGGGGTAGTAATCGGGTCTCAGGCCATTTTAATTAGGCCCATGTGACCAAAAATGGGATTAGGGGTTTAAACCTAATTGGGGAAGTGTTGCACGGTAGTTAACACAAATTCTAAACCTAGGGCTTGAGAGGAAATTTGGGGAAAGAAAATCAAGAGCCAATTGGGGATTTTTGGAGCCAAATTAGGGGACAAAAGTGAGTGTTCTTCATCAACACCTTAACTACACCAACGGATCAGACTCTATGAATAATTATAGGCAAGTGGTTAACTCTTGTGATTTTTAAATTGATGATAATCAATTGATATTACGAGAAGTTTAAACCTAAATTCGTTTTTGGGTTGGCTATTGCATGAAATGGGTTTTTATAAATTTAATTGGTTGAGTAATTTGACAGTCCAATTGATGTTATAAAACTATTCAATATTGATTGATATAAGAATCATAATAGAACACCAGTGTTAGAGTTGAATTTATTGTGATTATGGGATCAGATTTGTGAAGGATAATTGGGATTTTACCATAGGAAATTTTGTTCTTGAGTGGGTAAAGATTCGTAAAAGGTTTAAATGATGATTATAGTTCATGATAAATGTAAAAAGATGATAAATAGGCTAGATTGAGGTTGGTATTTGAGAAAAGAAACCTTAGATTTTCGTCAATGGCTGAACAACAAACTAGAGAAGAAAGGGAACTGGTCGATCGATCGATCGACCCAGGGGATCGATCGATTGATGGTCCCAGGATTTTGGCAGGTTCGCCAGTTTTATGTATAAAGGGAAATTTAATTTAGATTTTCCCCCTACTTTTTATGTAGTGATAATTTCATATGTAGCACATATTCCTTAGTAATTATAAGGTGATATAATTGGGTTTTGGAGGGTGATAATTGTATGTGATGAGATGAACGAATTTCGGGAAATAATTCGTAAGTAATGATTTTGGACCGAGGAAAATTTTCGGGTATTGTAGTTGAGTGGTACTACATTGTTAAAGGAATTGAGGTGTGATTAATTAGTTACGGGGAGAAATATAGAATCGGGTCTTGACGATGGTAAGGGCCAAGTGAGTGAGTCCGGGTAAAATGGTTGGGCGACACCAAGTATTAAATTAATTGATGTGTTAATTAATTAAATTAGAGTCGGATCGTAGACTCGGGAAGGTAATGAAATTTGTTAAGGAGTGAATTTATGTAAATTAGAGTCGGACTGTAGACTGGGGAAAGTGAGAAATTTATTAATGAGAAATTAATTAATTTATAGTCGGACCATAGACTCGGGAATATGTAGGCTAGTGTTACGGGTTTTTAGTACACGGTAAAGTCAGGATTTATATTATATATATATACGGTGTGGTGATAGTATATATATATATATATATATATATATATATATATATATATGTGTGTGTGTGTGTGTGTGTGTGTGTGTGTGTGTGTGTACTTTATGTGTGCTATTAAATATCAGGGACTAGATATTTATTTAAGTTATATACTCTAGTGCTATCAAGGGAGGTTGCGCGATGTAGGTGAATCCCCTAGCTTAAGGAGTAGGGTGAGTATATCCCCAGGTCATAGCGTCCGGTATATGGGTGAGGGTTTATCTCACTTTCAGGGAAGGAATATGACCGCCTCCACTACGTTTATATTTTGATCTAGGTTGGTGAGCGATTCCAACTTAGGGGAAACTAGGTTATGTGAGCACACCTAGTGAGATAACACTTTAGAGGGAATCATTCGAAGAGGGTATACTCGAAGGGATGGATATACATAGGATATATGTGTGGATGTTGTGGTAAAGGTACGTATATAATGGTAGTAAATATTATATGCAGGTAATTATACAGCGTGTGATGTTTTTGTTTTATATAACTTGTGTCACAGTTATATGATATTATTTAAAGGAATTAATTAACTTAATTAGTGAGATAACTTATAACCCATGGATAATAATACTCAGTTTTGAATGGAAAGGCAAGGGAGGATTATAAGGACTAGTTGGACGGGGTATTACAACTATGTGGGGTAAAGGTAATCGTTAGGTGTGCAATGTCCTCAAGCTAGTGCGACACTAACTTAAATATGGAGCGCATTCATATATTTTAAATTACTACAGTTAATTCACTTGCTAAATCTTTTCAAAATGTTTTGGGTTCTAACCCTTGCTATAAAATTATTTCAAAAACCTTTTAGGTGTCCAACCACTGGGACGTTAGGATTGATATTCTATTCCAGAGACACGGAGCTGCGGCATATGTGGATGCTAGCAGGAGCTTGGATTAGACGCATCGTTCATTCATTCCTAGAGTAGGAATCATCTATCAGTTTCAGTTTTATTTAGGGCATGTCGCCCAGACATTCAGTACAGTTTTCAGATTTATTTTATTCAGTTGTTGAATACTTGTATTGAACTATTTACTTTGATGACCGATGGTTTATTCAGCATGTAGTATATTATTTATTCAGTTGATTTAATTCAGTCGTGGTGTATGACTAATATTATCTTTCCGCATGTTATTGGTTGTTTAATTAAAAAGATAAAATTTAGCACCGGCTATTTGGAATACTAGGTGGTTAGTAATTTTCAAAAAGGTTTTCGACAGTGATGCTAAGGATGAACCAACTGGGATTCCTATTTTAATTTCGTATAGGACTGATCACCCGGTGTTTTATTAAGCGGGGAGTCACATTCGTGACTCTTACGGGACCTTTTTATAGTTGTTTTAGGTTTTTACCCTTCGATGGTATGTTTTTATACTCGTCTATTTTTTTGCAAATTTACGTTGTACACTCCAATTGGGAGCCCCGTGAGTATGAGGTCGGTTCCTACGAGTTATATTGGTCCCGTGTGAGGTGTTCGTGACTCTTACAGGACCGTTTTATGGATGTTTTACGTTTTCACCCTTCAATGGCATGTTTTTATGCTTAAGTCTAATTTTTTGCAAATTTACGTCGTACACTCCAACCGAGAGACCCATGACTACGTGGTCGGTTCCTACAAGTCATATTGGTCACCTGCGAGGTGTTCGTGACTCTTACAGGACCGTTTTATGGTTGTTTTACATTTTCACCCTTCGATGGCATGTTTTTATGCTTAAGTCTAATTTTTTGCAAATTTACGCCGTACACTCCAATCGAGAGCCCCATGACTACGCGGTCGGTTACTACGAGTGACATTGGTCCGGTGCGAGGTGTTCGTGACTCTTAAGGGACCGTTTGATGGCTGTTTTACATTTTCATCCTTCGATGGCATGATTTTATTCTCAAGTCTAACTTTTTGGAAATTTACGTCGTACACTCAAACCGGGAGCCCCGTGACTACGTGATCGGTTCTTACGAGTTACATTGGTCCCGTGCGAGGTGTTCGTGACTCTTACGGGACCTCTTTATGGTTGTTTTACATTTTCACCCTTCGATGGCATGTTTTTTTGCTTAAGTGTAATTTTTTGCAAATTTACGTCGTACACTCAAACACGAAGCCCCGTTACTACGCGGTCAGTTCCTACGAGTCACATTGATCCCATGTGAGGTGTTCGTGACTCTTACGGGACCGTTTTGTGTTTGTTTTATGTTTTCACCCTTCGATGGCAAGCTTTTAGGCTTAAGTCAAACTTTTTGGAAATTTATGTCGTACACTCAAACCGGGAGCACCGTGACTACACGGATGGTTCCAATGACTTACATTGTCCCATGCGAGATGTTCGTGACTCTTACGGAACCGTTTTGTGGTTGTTTTACATTTTCCCCCTTCGATGGCATCTTTTTTATGCTGAAGTCTAACTTTTTGCAGATTTATGTCGTACACTCCAATCGGGAGCGCCATGACTACGCGGTCGGTTTCTACGAGTTACATTGGTCCCGTGCGAGGTGTTCGTGACTCTTACCGGATCATTTTATTGTTGTTTTACGTTTTCACCCTTGGATGGCATGTTTTTATGCTTAAGTCTAATTGTTTGCAAATTTACGTCGTACACTCAAACCGGGATCCCCGTGACCATGCGATCGGTTCCTATAAGTCGCATTGGTCCCGTGCGAGGTGTTCGTAACTCTTACGGGATCATTTTATGTTTTTTTACGTTTTCACCTTTCGATGGCATGTTTTTATGCTCAAGTCTAACTTGTTGCAAATTTACATCGTACACTCAAATCGGGAGCCCCGTGACTACGCGGTCGGTTCCTACAACTTACATTGGTCCCGTGCGAGTTGTTCGTAACTCTTACGGGACCGTTTTGTGTTTTTTTTACGTTTTCACCCTTCGATGGCATGTTTTTTTTTACTTAAGTCTAACTTTTAACAAATTTAGGTCATACACTCAAATCGGGAGCCCCGTGACTACGCGATAAATTTCTATGAGTCACATTGGTCCCGTGCGATAAGTGAATAAGATGGGCAGTCACAAATTACAAACCCAAGAATAACTTTCAAACCGTGACTTATTTTTATTCCCATTTTCACATCTCTCCTATTCAGCTCGAACTAATCAAGAATAGATTTAAAGTAATAAAAAATGGTTACCAATTAGTTTAGTGTGAACCATTGCAGAGAAATTGACACGCCTTAAACCTAGAAAGTAGCAATCCATTGGATTATGCCTTCTGCTTCTAGTGTTCACCCTAACTATTCTTTGTTCAAAAGTTATGTACTCCCCCCCCCCCCCCCCCCCCACCACTGGGAGTGACAAGAAACAAATGCGCCAACAATACCCAAGAAGTGACAATTATTTTGTACCTTTACTCCAATTAGGTTCTACTTGCAAATTAGCACATCTCAAACATATTGAGCATCGTATAGAAAAAAAACATTAGAAAAATATATTTGAGGCATTAGGGGGGTAAAAAAGAATTAAAATTACGGGGTTTAGAAATAAGTAGGATCGAAACCCAAAATAATTAAAAAAAATTAAATCAATGCATATTTAACCTTATAATAAAGTTCATCATAGGTCTGTCCATTACCTGAATATTTTGTTACACCTAACGCCAATCAGAACCTTCCCTATGCCAGCAGTGATGCAATTTCAGATTATGTTTGATAGTAGTTCGCCCCCAACATCAATGTATCCAATGGCAGTGAAAAAATAATGAATTTTATGCAAACAGTTTTGTTCAATTAAAAAAATGGTTGAAATAAAAAAAACAAATTCAAAACCAAAGGAAGAAAACCAAAGCTTGTTCAAAAGGGGCACACACACACACACCTAACTTCTTGATATAGTGTTAGAAAGTGTGAACTTGAAAGAACATTAAAAAAATTGTAGCATCTTAAACATCTAAACCATTCAGTAGATGCCAATAAATTAAATTCCTTCCACGTCACTACCACATTTATAGAACTGAATCCAGAGCTGGGATTACTATTCTCTTCTACAAAGAAAACAAACAAATTTTGAGGTTAAACTAATTTTTGTATCATGATACTTCATTTTAACCTGAAAACCCCTTATATAGCATCCTGCGTTCAAAAACATGGGGAGAAAGAGATGAGTATACCTGATTTGCTAAACCATATAAATACAAATATAATCACCAAATCAGTACCTGCAAAACCAAAACACAAAATATGAAAAATGAACAAATTTAAATGAAAAATCTGTAGCCCTAAACATTTTCAACACAAAATAATTAAATGAAGAAATTAACGATTAAAAGATTAAAATCATACTTGGCGGAGGATCCTGATAGAGGTTGATCCATGAGTAGTAGCACGCTAGCTTCATGGGATTAGGCCACCCCGCAGATGGCATCAACTATAGATAACCCACCTGACTCTGCAAACCCAAAAATATTGGCATCCGAATTAAAAAAAAAATTTAACCTAGAGAGACATTGGTTTAAGTGATATCTAAGACATTTAACTGTCAAAATAAATTCAAGTCTCAAGTATATATGGATTAAAATGTTTGGGATAAGTGAAGAAAGCCTAGAAAATTTTATAAGCCTTAATATCAAGATAAAAAGAACATGTATGCACATATAGTAAATAATTTTTTCCATGACCCCTAAAATTCATTTGATACATTTACCTTAGCACTAATATATTTTCAATTTATTAACACATAATATGTATGCATATATAATAAATAATTTCAATCTATACAAACTTATAGTTTTTTTCCATGACCCCTAAAATGCATTTGATACATTTACCTTATCACTAATATATTTTTAATTTATTAACAAAAAATATAGATTAACAAATAAAAAATAAAACAAATTAACAAATAACAAAATGCACAATTCAGCAACTCAATTTAGCCCTAGCAGCTACCTGATATCTTAAAGAAAACAAAATGCACAATTTAGCAATCAAATTCAACCTAGTCTAAACTATGAAGTAAATACATTCATTTATATATATATATATATATATATATATATATAGAGAGAGAGAGAGAGAGTACCTGGTTTGGGGAGGCACGTGGAGAGGAGGATGGGGGGTGCAACGGGGTGGGGCGAAGCAGGGGTACAGCTGCAGCGTGGTGGGGCAGGGGTGGGCGGCGCAGGGGTGAGGCGAGGTTGGGCAGTGCAAGGGAGAGGAAGGTGGGGCGGCAGAGCGAGGGGAAAGAGAGATCGGGATGGAGACCGATTTAAGAGCTGCGAGTGAGAGAGAGAGCGAGAGTGAAATGTTAGTCGTGGGTTGAATTTGGAAGAGTGGAAATTTGTGAGGGAAAAATACACAAAAGGGTCAGAAACATCCGTTCCTTTTAGTATAGCAAAAGGAACGCATTTTAAAACCGTCCCTTTTGGTATATTAAAAAGGTCGGATTTTAAAAATCGTCCTTTTTTCTATACCAAAAGGAACGGTTTTAAAATCCATCCCTTATATTTGTTTGGCAAAAAGCTAAAAGTTTGAGATATAACAAAAGGGGCAGATTTTTAAACCGTCTCTTTTTTTATACCAAATGGGACGAATTTTAAAATCCGTCCCATTTGGTATAGTAAAAGAGACGGTTTAAAAATCCGTCCCTTATATTAGCTCGCGAAAAATTAGTGCAAAAAAATCCCATATACTTTAAGGGACGGTTTTAATTACCGTCCTTTATGGTATGTATCAAAAAGGACGGTTTTTAAAAACCGTCCCTTTTGCTACTATAAAAAAGGACGGTAATTAAAATCTCCCCTTTTGATATAGCATAAGGTACAAAATGACACGACCATCCCTAATACTCCCCCTAATATTCATTTTTCTTGTAGTATTTTCAGTTATGGACTAAACTAGAATCCAAGGCCTAAAGTTGGGATAATCTTCTATATTGCTACTAGTAGCTGGCCCATTTCTTATTTTTTTATGGTTATTTTTTCTTAATATGCTCATACCATTTTCAACATTGATACCACCTCAGTTTTTGATGTTGGTTGTTGGCGACGGGTTGGTTTGCATTTCGATTCTATTAGATATGGATAAATCTCGTTGCTATGGTTGATTCTTCCATAATGGAAGCACAAATGGTGGAGGAATTCATATTCAACTCTCCTCTTATTTCCTCTAGAATATATCCAAGTTTCAGTGGTGTCAATGTGTTTTATGGGGATTGTCACACACACACATACATTATATATATGGATATATGGATATTTTGTGTTGTGTTTCATTAAAATGCAGGTGAGATATTCGAGATAACCTTGTGATGGAAATTAGGGATATTTTAATATTTTCTTGTATTTTTTATACTTTTTGTTACTTTGTACAATTAGATATTTTGCACTTTAGTGATGTTTAGGTACTTGTTGGTTCTAGAACATTCTAGAAGAATCTAACAAGTGGGAGCACATCTAATTGGTTAGTTAGTTACACCCATTTGTACAAGTTGGCCCATCTGTAGATATTTGCAAAATGACGCTAGTTCCTTTCCTACACCACTATAAATACTCATGTATGCCATCATTTGTAAAGGAACTTCATTTTTAATACAAGAATTTTTTAGATTCTCTCTCTAAAATTTGTTATTTGTTATGTTTTAAGCCTTTGACGTGTAGTTTACGTCAAATTCGTATCAAAATGAGGTGTCGTTCACCGATTGGTGTATTGATTATCAAGAAAATCATACGCTACACTTTCGATGGTCCTAAAGAAATCAAATCACATCAAGAAGAGATCATTAAGGAATTTTGACAACAAATTGACGAATTATCTTAAAAACAACAAATCTTAATGTCCCAAGAACTCAATTAAAAATTTGAAAACCTCTTCCCCATTTTCAACAAAATTTCACTACCTATCACCGCACTCGAGCCATCGCAACTTGCATCCCAAAGGGCTAGAAAAGAACCCCCCTGTTAGGCTTTGATCCAGAACCCTTGGCAAAAATTTTAATCATCTAAAAAAATCTATCGGTCTCGGGAATCCCACACCCATCGGCAATGACATTAATGCTGAATCCCTCGAACAAATGCAAACTCTGATTTGTATTTGTGTGGTTTAAGGAAGATTTTTAAAAGATTATTAAAATCATTTAAAATAATTTAATTCACAAAGAATAAGACTCAAATTGCAGGAGTAATTTTTTTGTGTTGAAAAACATTGGAGATACTTTCTGAAGTTGTATTATTTTTTTTTTTTGTAATTTTACCGATTTATTTTTGGTTTTAAAAAGATTTACAAAACATTTAAAAATATGAATTAAAACATTTATGTGTATATATTTTATTAATTGTCTTATGCCTACTGTATTATACATATATTACAGTGTTTAGACGCTTTGTATACACATTTTCTACATTGGTTTATACACTCCAATGGTAATATGAATTACTAGCCCACGGTTTTAGTGTTAGTGGAAGATAGCTAGCAGTCCATGTGTCGTTCATTTAATCCATTAGTTGTTTTGGGTTTATTCCCTTTTTAAAGTTTTGTTAGTCTCCCATCCCCTATGTTTTTAAGTCCCATAACCGTTCAAAACTTCCCTCAACTTCCATTTAACATCTCCTAACTGCCCATGTCTCTTTTTGTAGAGGATGACAAGTGTAAAAATATAGGACTAACAACAAAAAATAATGACATGGGATTAAACACAAATATATTAAAAAAAAGGACCAAACACTTGTAATCCCTTAATCCATCTCTTTGTGTACTTCACGATTCGTTTTAATCGACGGATGTAACAATTTTGGTTCATTTCCTGTGAACTTGATTTTATCTAATTACTGCTAACCTCATTCCCTTATAAATAAGAGGTAATTATATTTTACCCCAAATCTCTGCCAAATTCGAGGGAGAGAGAGAAAGAGAGAGAGGGAGAGCTTACAAACGTGTGTTTCCTTCAAATTTTCCAAAGACACTCATGTGGTTGCAACCTTATTCCTACACATTTGGTTTTCAAGCCTAAAATATGTAAGTGTTCCTCTTCTCTCATTATGTGTTTTTAGATCTAGTTTAAGATCTGCTTATTCCCGTTTTGGTATTTAAACCACATTGTCACGAGTGATTATACACTTGTTGTTTCAGATCTGATTAAGTTTGTTCTTGGCATATTCTATTGTTTAAGTTGTTCTAAATCTATCTTGGATCATTTGAGTTGTGTTATTACTTGTTTTTATTGTAAATCAAGTCACACACCACCACTGTTCACTTATTGAGTATATAGATAATCTGTTGTTGACCAAAAATCCGTGTTATACCTGCTCACATTTTCTTATTGTGATTAGGTCTGTTCTATTAGGTTTGTTTTCAGTCAAGATTTGTGTGAATAAGATCTTGTATGTTTTGGTATAGTGTTTAGTTACACTTCTCTCACACGGTTTTATAATACTTTGGTTCATTACTGTAAAAATAACTCAGACTGGTTTTTGAGTTGTCTTCTTGTTAATGAGAAAGTCCATAAACTAAAATCTATTTATAAGATGGATTACAAATCACAACTAAAATTCAAAAGAATTCAAAATAGAGAAAAATAGGAAATGAGTCTAGCCTATTCCTAACATTATGGGTTTGTTACAGTTTGTTACAAGAATAAGTCAAAGCAGAGCACAAACTACACTGCAATGTCTGTAATACTCCCCCTTAAATTGGAGATGTGGGAGAAAAGGAAACAACACCTAACTTGCGTGTGAGACGTCGAAAAGCTTCGGCACCCAATGGTTTGGTGAAGATGTCGGCCAACTGGTCATGAGATCGAACATAGGTAGGAGAAATTAAACGAGACTGAATATTTTCATGAACATAGTGACAATCAAGTTCAATGTTCTTAGTTCGTTCATGAAAAATCAAATTTGCAGCGATATGGATTGCAGCCTTGTTATTGAAAAATATAGTAATAGGTTGCGAATGAGGAACTCCAAGATAAAAAAGTACATATTTGAGCCATTGAAGCTCACAAGTGAGAGTGGAGAGAGCTCGATATTCGACTTCAGCAAAGGATTTTAAAATTGTGGACTGTTTCTTTATTTTCCAGGATATAGGACTAGAGCCGAGCATAATGAAATAACCCATAGTTGAACGATGAGTAATTGGGCACCCCGCCTAATCAGAATCAAAATAACCTATGAGGTCGAGCGAGCTAGAAGAAGATACAAGAATATCGTTCCTAATAAAGCCCTTGAGATATCATATAATACGAATGGCGGGATCAAAATGAGATGACCTAGGATATTGCATGAAATGGCTAAGAGTGGTTCACAGCATACTGAATGTTAGGACGTGTGATGGATAGATAGCGAAGACGAACAATAAAACGCCAAAAAATTGTTGGATTAGATAGAACGTCACCATCCGTGGGTGTTAATTTGAGATTTTTCTCGATAGGAAAATCAGAAGCATGAGCTGCAGTTAAATTGGCATCCTAAAGAATATCAAGAGTATATTTGCATTGAGATAAGAAAATGCCCTGAGAAGACCGTGTAACCTCAATCCCTAACAAATATTGTAATAGACCGAGATTCCTGATTAAAAATTTCTTCTCTAAGAACTGTTTGAAATTAGTGATGAAATATTCATCATTTCCCGTAATAATAATGTCGTCAACATTGACGAGAACAAAAAGAGAAGTATCACCCTTTTTTAGAGAGAACAATTTGAGAGAAACCTTTGTTGAGAAGGGTAGAAGTAAATTTAGAGAACCACTGACGAGAGGCTTGCTTTAAACCGTAAAGAGACTTATGAAATCGACAAACACGAGGCTCCCCCTTACGAAAAAAACCAGGTGGTAGTTTCATGTAAACTTCTTCATCAAGGTCCCCTTGTAAGAACACATTATTGACATGTAACTGATGAAGAGGCCAATTTTTAATGGCAGCAATAGAAACAGTAACCAACTTTGCAACGGGAGCAAATGTATCATGCTAATCAATCCCTTCAAATTAGGTGTAACCTTTCGCAACAAGATGAGCTTTATAACGTTCAATAGAACCATCAGATCGAGATTTGATTTTGTAAACCCACTTGCAACCAATTGGTTATTTTCCTAGAGGTCACGGAATAAGGGACTAAGTATTATTGGCTTCCAAAGCCTGAATCTTCGTTTCCATAACATTTTTTCAGGAAATCGATTGCATTGCTTGGGTGAAAGAAGTAGGTTTGTCATTAGTGAGAATCTTAGAGAGAAAAACATGATGGGAGGAAAGAATATGAGATATATCCAAATAATTAGCTAACGGATGAGAAGTGGCGGGAGACACAGAATAATAATAAGCACGCAAATGCAATGGAGCACGCTTAGGATGAGCCGAATGTGATAATGAAACCGTAATGGATGGAGGAACCAGTTGAGAGGAACTAAGGGGTGTATCATAAATGACAGGCAATGAACTAGAAGAAGAAACTGAGGGCAGTCCCATGGACAAATCAAAAATCGATTCAGAGGGAGAAAAATTTGAATCACCAGGAGAGTCCAATAAGGTGGGAGGAGGTGAGTCAAATGCATCATTAATTTGATGAGGATAATCAAATTCATGACCATCCTCAATCGGAGTAACATGGACATGAGTGTCAAAACTCGGATAAATAGCATCACGAAATGGAAATTGAGTTTCATGAAAAGGTACATCACAGGAACTGTATATATTATTAGTATTAAGATCATAGATCCGATAACCCTTTTGACCGTGAGGATATCCAACAAAAATGCCCGATTTGGCACGAGCGTCAAATTTATTAGAAATTTTTATATTTCGTGTGAAACATAAACAACCAAAAACCTGCAAATGCAAATAAGAAGGACGAGAACCAAGGAGAACTTCTCATGGGAATTTATTTCACAATAATGGGGTGGGAATTTTATTTATCAAAAAATTCACCATGAGGATACACTCACCCCAAAAATGCAACGTCATGTGATCTTGAAAATGAAGAGCACGAGAAACATCTAAAAGATGTCAATGCTTTCGTTCTGCAATGCCATTTTGTTGAGGGGTGGATCGATAACTTCGTTAATGAACAATTCCATTTGTATGAAACGAATTTTGAAGAGAATTAGATAGAAATTCAGTGCCGTTATTGGACCTGAATTTTTGAAGTTGAGTTGTAATGACTTTGAACCATATTAAAAAAATAAAAAATAATTTTTTGTGTTTTAGATTTCAATTTCATGAGATACACGCAAGTACAATGTGAATGATCATCAACAATCGTTAAAAAATATCGAGCACCACTATGAGAAGGTACTGAGAAGGGACCCTAGATATCGCAGTGAATTAATTCAAATGGAAAATGAGAAATTGAAGAAATGTTATTATATGTCAAACGAGTCTGCTTTGCCTGCGGGCAAACATTACAATCACATGAAAAAGATGACTTAATATGAGAAATTTCCCTAGCTAAAAATTTAAAACGACATAAAGATGGGTGACCAAGGAGGTAATGCCAAAGATCAAATTTATTAGAACTGGATAGAAATAAAAAATGCGACGCATAACGTAAAAAATATAATCCATCACGCGAATCCGCCCGACTAAGTATCCGACTTATCATTTGGTCCTAAAAAACACATTGAGAAGAAGAAAATCGAACATCATAAGGTAAAGAACAGGTTAGTTGATATATAGAAAGTAAATTAAATTTAAAATTGGGAACATAAAAAACATCGTCAAAAATGAGCTACCAAGAAAACTTAATTGTTACGATATTTAAGACCTGAGCCTTAGAACCATCAGGAAGTTGAACAAAAAGATCAGCAGGAGCAGGGCGATATGTTGAAAATAACTTTAGAGAAAAACAAACATGATTACTAGGGCCCGAATCAACGATCCTTGTTGTAGGTGAAAAAGAAAATGAAAGAGACATACCCGCAAGGTTGGCATTGTTTATGGCTGAATGATCTGATGGAGAAGTGGTGAGGAGAGTTAGGAGGCAATTGTACTAATCTGCAGTGAGGGTAAGAGTCGAAGGAGAGGCCTTCGGGTCAGCAGCTAGAGCAACCACATTTTTTGACTTTGGGTATCCATGGAGCTTATAGCAGGTAGGTCTAGTGTGACCATGTCGGTTACAGTGTTCATAAAATGGCGCTCACGCTTATAAGAAGGCGTTGGTTGTGAAGGACAACCAGTGTGGAGAGCAGTAGATTCCACAGAAGGAACGGTGGAGATATTTATTTCTTGTTGTTTTTCCTCTTGTCGGTCCAAGGAATAAATCTTTGTAGTAGACGAAAATGGGTCCATGATAAGAATTTGACATCGAATAGCAGAATTTTTGTCTGAGTTTCAGTTTAAAAAAAAAAGAACTTCTGATACCATGTAAAAATAACTTAGACTAGTTTTTGAGTTGTCTTCACGTTAATGAGAAAGACCATAAACTAAAATCTATTTATAAGATGGATTACAAATCATAACTAAAATTCAAAAGAATTAAAAACAGAGGGAAAATGGGAAATGATTCTAGCCTATTCCCAACATTATGGGTTTGTTACAATTTGTTACAAGAATAAGTCAAAGCAGAGCATAAAACAAAGCATGCACTGCACTGCACTGTCTTCTAATGATTACAATCATATGTGGTTCCATTGTTGGGGCTTAAGGGTACTTCTTAGTGATACTAACACTAAAAGATAATTAATGGAACACTAATACCCTTCTGTAGGTCTTTGGGCTTATAATTTGCTAATTTTTATTGTAGTACTTTGGATAGATTATTTGTAAGGTAGAGAAACAGAGGAAATCCACTCCAATCTCCAAACCGATCATCATACACCATATCACATCGTGAAACAAAACAAACATGGCAATCAAAGTCTTTTACTTCCCTTTTCTTTTAACCTTTCTCTCTCTCTCTCTATTTTGTTGTAGTTCATTGAGCATTTTCATATTTTATTTAGCCAAGCATATCTTCTTTAAAATATAAGGAAAACATTTATTCTTTAAAGTTTACTGATCAATGTAATTGTATTGGTAGTTGAAGTTTTCTTTTTATTTATAATTTTTATGTGCAATAGTTCATGCAAAATGTTATTCCAAGTTTCATCTCTTTGAAATATTAGTTATCAGTTTATCTAAAAATATTTAAATTTATATCACATGTACATTATAATAAATGTTATATGCACTTGTTTAAAACTAGTACATAAATAAGAACCCACTTATATTTGTATATCTTTAATATATAACTAAATTTGTACCTCTTTTGGGAGTAACACATGAAAGTAATAAATTTTCCAATTCTTATCCTTTTTATTTTCTCTCCTATTTATGAGTGAGTTACCCTACACTCTCTTTCCCCCCAAGTTCTCCTAACACCTCAAGCTTCTTTACACATATTATGTTGCCATGTGTGGCCAATTTTTTCTGCCTCAAAGACTAACTTCTCAAGTATTTTCATCAGAATCTTAGGCCCCATTTGGTACGCCATAATATTTTGGAAGAATTGTGATTAGTAGGAAAGTGATTGCCAAGAACTCTTTTACTACAACTTTAAATTCCTTCCCTTAATTTGGTTAATCAATGGATTTCTATTGTGAATAAATATATAGTATATAACAATAATAGCCTTTAGTAGTTTCATTACTACACACATGTACTTGCACGAGGACTCACACACACACACACACACACACACATATATATATATATATATATATATATATATATATATATATATATATATATATATATATATATATATATATATATATTAAATTAATCTCATTTGGTAATGTTATAAAACACAATAATACGATTAACTATTTTTAAATCTTTGAACTAATTTTTTTTTATATAAATATATTCCAATATTTAATAAATTTAATAATTTATGGTAGGTTTATGTGCATTATAGTGTACGCTAATCAAACTAGTTATTACATAATGGGAAAATTGTCTAAATAAAATTTCTATGAATTTCAATCTATTAATACAAATTGACATAACCAAATTTTCTTCACAAAATAAGTATTTAGATATTATGAGTAATTTTTATACTTTAATAATTGTAGGTATTTTTGTTTTCACAAAAAATATTATAAAGATTCCTATGGTAAAGTAAAAATTTCACATAGAAAGAGTATAAATCTTAGCTTTTTAAAGTTTTGATTTTTTTAAATTAATTTTCTGAAAAAGATATTATTCAATTTATAATTGTAATGAGAGTAAAGATTATGAATTTAATATTATTTTGAAATGTTTCAATCAATAAATTAAGAAAGTAAAATAATTGATTAGGTGATGTAATCTTCTCACATTTATCACACTTTTTTACACATAGTTTATTTCGTTTGCTCACTTAAGATTTTAGCATTTAGGTTCTCCTTTGAATTTGTTTTTAAAAACATGAAAAATGAAATAAAAAATATATTTTTTTCAAGGTTCTAAAAAACGCGGGGCGTGACCAAGGTGTGGAGGCCAAGTCTTAAGCCTTGGAAGCCTAGGCGGGCCTTGGCGTAAAAAGGCGTGAAAAAACGTTTAGGCATTTTTTAATATATTTTAATATTTTTTTTACTATGACAAGGCTATTTAAAATACTAAATTGGTACATACCTTAAAAATATGTCTAAATATTTGTAAATTAAAATACTATTTTTTTAAAATACAAAGAAAAAAACAAAAAAAATGCATCTTTTCACGCCTTACTTCTAAAAAACTCGCGTTTTTTCACGCCTTAGCTCCAAAAAACGTGCGTTTTTTCACGCCTTGCCCCAAAAAACGTTGACCATAGTTGACCACGCCTTGATCCACGCCTAGGGCCAAAACTTGGCGTATCTAAAAAGCCTCGCGCCTAGGCGCGTTTTTTAGAACACTTATTTTTTTAATAAAAAAGGGCATTACAAGTATTCACATTATTGGTTTTATAGCTATACTTGCAATGATACGAGGTATTTAACAAGTTTTGTAGGTAATTCATGGGTATTTTGAGACTCGTCTGCAACGACCACATTCAATAACTCTATTATCAAATGGCGCGTTGTCGCTTTCTTGATGAGGTGACTAAGTTTAAGACCTGTAATTCATTTGAATTTTTTTTAATTTATCTTTTACTGGACTCGTTGTATTAAGATTATTTAGGCATTGTATTTATTTGGGTGCATTTTGACACCAATTTGTTTGTAATAATTATTCTTAAAAAAAAAGTTCAAAGAGAAACGGGACAAAATAGTGAGAGAGTGCCCTTGGAGTGGATTTTGAAGCCTCTCTATTCTGGGTTGGTAGGACTCCTGGGGATGACTGAATTTAGGCAAACTTCCCCCTGGTCAACTCAACTCTGTCTGCGCCCCATATATGTAAAAGTCGTGGGAGGTAAATTTCTTTATCACTCGCGAATTTTCTGCGAGCGAGTTCATTTTTGTGTGATTGTTTGCTCCTCCGTGCTTTTTATTATCACATCTCACTTAATTTTAATGGTTTGATGAATTAATGAACCTAATACCTTGTCTCGGTCATTGAAACGAGTTGGAATTTCATCATCCACTCAATCACTTTATCCCATTTTCTTGTTACTCATGCTATCACTTAATTAAAATTAGTCAACTAGCAAGCCAAGTAGGGTCGGTGTTCTTTAGGAACCTTTTGGAACAAGACACTCATAGGATAATCTAGTGAGTCCTTTCCACCCTTTCCAATCTTCGATTGACTTCCTTAAGACATTTGTCTAGGGAAATTGTGATTGAAGTGAAGCCTCCCAGTAAAACGGTTTTTTGCTTTCCCTAGCGTGGTACCACACGATTGATCGTTGTGATAGCTAGTGTGGTGGACCTTAATTAGTAAGCCTCTTGTTCTCTCAGGAAGAAAGTAGTAGCATAATTTTTTTCAAAGGCAACGTAAGGCTTCGTGTTTTTCTCGCCCGCAGAATAGTTAAAATTTGACTATCCCATCACTTAATTAAAGGTAAAATTTGTCTATGTGCTTGTTAGGATTTTTTCCGTGCTCATTTTCATTCAAATCTTTTGCTAGTTGGTTTTATGCTCCCTCATTTTGAGTTTTAGAAAGATTCCACTGTCTCACCTTTTTCGATAAATACTGAAAATATTTTCCTCTTTTTTCAAATATATTTTCAAAAGAAAAAAAAATCAAAATAGATTTTCTTTCTTTAAGATGATGGAAATGTTTTTTTTATCTTTTATAACAGTTAGAGTAAAGTACCCTAACAACCCCTTACTTTTCCCTTGGTCTAAATTTAGTCCCTTACCTTTCCATTGTCTCAATTTAATCTATCACCTTTTAAATTGATTCAATTTAGTCCCATGTGACACCCTACCTACTAAAATACCAGGTGTCCAGCCCGTGATCAAAATAAAACATTGGTCTCATATCGCTCATTCTTAGCATCGCTGTCAAAAACCTTTTAAAGTTACTAACCACCTAGTAATTTAACTAGACTGGTGCCAAATTTTATCTTTCATTAATTAACACATGCAAAAATAAATAATCATTTAAACCATCCACACAAAATTGATAATTGAATCCAACATAAATGAATAATTTTAATAAAGATGACCGAATCAGCTATCGGTTCAAAAATAAATTACAACAATAAACTAAAAGCATAACCTAGATACACAACGTCAACTAAATAAACTGAATACATAATATGAGGGCAACATGCCCAAATGAGTACTGAAATAAAGTCCATACACTAAGAATAAATGAACGAAACGTCTATAGCAAAATTCTGCAACTTCCACAAGAGGAGTAGCTGCGCATTCCTGGATTAAATCCTTAAATTTGGTGTCCCTGTGTCTAGACACCTAAAATATTTTGACATGGGTTAGAGCCCAAGTAAAAATATTTGAAAATATTTAGCAATAAGTTAAATTGGAATGATTAAATATGAAGGCACGTGTTTCATATTTAAGCTAGTGTCGCACTCTCTTGAGGTATATCTCACCCCTCATCTAATGTGCATACCTAATGCTTCTTTCTACCTTCCTAGTTAATCCACCCCGCCTAACTAGCCGTAACATACCTATTTCCACCACACTACTCTAACCCTAGTGTTCTTACTTTGATTATTAAGTTATTTACTGATTAAATTATTAATTGCTTCAACTATATTAATTCATATAACGTTCACACTAGTTATATAGGGATTACCCTTTTCAAATCTTATAACTTTCATGCTAGTTATGTAAGAAACCCTTTTCTAAATCATATAACCTTCACACTAGTTATACAAGAAATACATTCATACTTATGTATTAATCTCGTATATATTTCTCTACACACATTATATACGTAATAATATACTACAACATTCACACACATGTTGAGTACAATAACCATCCGTTCTGGAGTAATAACTCACAGGATGTTTTCTTTAAAATGCTATTATTTTCCAGGTATACTCACTCTAACCCGGCTATCTACAGTCAGACTCACTCACGAGATTGAGAAAAATAATAAGAGTAGTGGAAGCGATCATATTTTCCCCGAAAGTGAAACCAAATTATACCCAAAGCGGTTCACCTCAAAAAATAAATCACACAATAAAAATAGGCTATATGACATGGGGACTATACTCTCCCTGCTCCTCAAGCCAGGGGATTCACCCACATTGCGCAACCTCCTATATATATATATATATATACATATTATCACACAAAACCGTATACATATATTTAATAAGGTCCGACTAACCTGTGCCTAACAACCGTAGCACTAGCCCAAAATACCCAAGTCTATACCCCAACTTGTAATTTAATTAATCACCCATTAATTAATTTATCATTCAAGTTGTGTCACCCAACTATATTAACCAGACACGCTCCTTCAGTCCGTAACTTCACCCTTTAGAATTAGTTATACAAAATTCCACTATTAAGTTAAACACCTCTCATTAAATTTAATATACAATAATTTATTAGATCTCCATAATAAATTAAGTCGGCTATCACGTGCCTAACTCCCGTAGCACTAGCCTGAAATTACCCGAGTCTATATCCCGACTCTTAATTTAATTAATTTCACATCCATTAATTAATTTAAAGTAACTTCATTTGCTAATATACCCAGACTCACCCAATAGACCCGTAATTAAACATTTATGAATTTATTTCACTCAATTCATTATTTAGGTTCCTCCTTTTTCTCACCTTTCTAGGATCATATACCTCCACCTATAATCCCTAGGTAAAATAATCCTAGGTATGCATACCCGAATTTGATTTGTGACTAAAGATTTTGATCTCGAACACCCTATCGTAGAAAATTCATAACTAATTAAAAAAAATCATAAAAAAATAAACTAGTGGCCACGCATTCCTAGTGAAAAGGTCTATCTCCATGTCCAAAATTTAGGGTCATTCAAACGACTTGCAATGTCGTTCAAACGACATCCAATGTCATTTGACGAAATGGGCATAACTGTTCTTCCTCATGATCTACTTCTGCCATTAACAAGCCTCCGAGCTTTTCCTCTTTGAACCCATAACTCAAACCAATCTCCCCATCATGTATTTAGTCTCCAAAATACGTTTCAATCATGATATTAATCTTCAAAATCTTTAGATTTTTGACTTTATCCAGTACCTCTTGATTTGGGTTTTTAACAGTTTAACCCGATCTCTACCTATGTTCAATTCCATGGATCTATATTACAAAATTTTAATTTTTGGGTTTCGAGTAAACATCGGATTCTAACAATGCTAAACGATAATCCATCATCAATTTCATATTTAATTAACACCATATCCTTAAATCACCAAAACCCTTTTCATATAATAGCCCACTCCTCAAAATGAATTTCTTTATCACACCCACTATGATATGAATTGAAATGCTGCAATTAAATTGAAAGCAAGTTTAACTACTTGCCTGGATAAATTCGTCATGTATGTTTTCCTTTATTGTAGACGAAGAATTTATGAAGAACACACAAATTTTTTATTTATTTGACTCTCAAAAGCTCTCCCAATTTCTCCATCTTTTATCCTCTGCAAAACTAGGGTTTTCTATTTGAGTTGTTTTAATACCTTTTACTTTTGAGTATTTTCTTTTATATTAAATTACCTTTTGTTTAATACTTTTTCAATTGGGTTTAAAGCTTAGGAACCTTCTAATATGATGTGAAATCAATGTTTATGAGTTTAAATTGGGCAATTGGGATTCTAGGATGGTTGAGGGACATCCGGGCCTATTCGAGGATTTAGTTAGAGAGAATTGTGCCCTGTTTTTATCGTGATTGATGTTTTGAAGCGAGAGTTCAATTAAATAGGGTTACGGGCTAGTTGAGTGAGGTCTAATACCCTGAATTTGGTATATATATGTATATACGGACTCAAGAGAGTGATTGAGTGATTAGTGATGAGCCGGATTATATTTGAAAGATATTGGGCTAGTGTGGGTGCAATTATACATTAATAGCCGAAATTATTCAATATATATACGAATATGAGATGTTATGTATGATTATGATATATATCTTATGTTTATGGTATATAAAGTTGAACATACCTCTCTAGTGATATCATGGGAAGTTGCGCGATGTGCGTGAATCCCCTAGTGATACATTACGAATATTGCATATTTGCGCCCTTTATCTTTATGCATTCTAGCACTTTTACATTCTTAATTCCTATATTTATACTCGTTAACCAGACAACCTTGGATTTGGACATATATATGTTTTGTAGTGGTTAATTGTGCTTTTGTAGGTATTGGAATGCTAAAAGTGAGGTTTGGTTGCATTTCAGAGAAGTTTCGTCGTCTAAAGCTACTTCAAGGGAAAAATGATATTTTCAAACTCACTATTTTGTATGCAATGATTTTACCAACATGTATATCATCAAATTATCTTTTCGTGGCCACTGACCGTGCGTCATTCTTACTCTGAATGAGGAAGTTATGGCCATTTTCGGAAGGTTTCAGTATTTTCTTCTACTTCAAGGGCATTTTTGTAATTTCATACTACATAATTTGGAGGGTTTCAAAACCGAATAATGTATATAATTGAATTAGCTTCGCATCGGTTCCGACCACGCATCATTTCGATTATGTATGAGGGAGTTATGGCCATTTCCGTCCAACGTGTCAAAATTGGTTCAGAGAGGAAAAGGGGGCTGTCAAAAGCGAGGTCGACCAGGACCATCAGATATCGACAAAAAATTACCTATGTTGGGTTTTTTGACTTGGTTTTTTTGGGTGTTTATTTTGGGGTATTAATAGAATGTTGTAGGCTTTTATTTGAGGAGATATTTCATTTTTAGGTTAGTTTTTGGGGATTCTTTGTGGAGCTTCCCTCTCCTCTCTTCTCTTTGGGTTTACACCCATTTGTGTATGTAAGTATCACTATTCATGTTCTTCTGCATTAATGTAATTTCCATTTTTGTTCTCAAGCTTTGTAACATAGATTTATTTGCTTTCCTTACTTTCTTGCATTTAATTTATGTCTTTCATTATGTGGTGTAGCTAATTTAGCCTAGGTTGTGTCGGATTGAACTCATCTAGGGTTCACATGTTGCTTTACTTTGGTGATGGAGTTTACGGGTTTATTTCGAGCGTGTTGTCCTAGTTATTACACCTAGGATATTTGACGGGGTATATCATGTATGCTCCGTACTTACGACCTTGTGTGCGTAATTTCCGGGGTATTTGTTGACACCAAAATCTTATTAGATTTTTATGCGAATTTAGGGGTGTGACAACTATTGATTTAATTAACTGTCGAAACGAGACTCAATCTCAATAACTCGTCGGCCCATGTACCATTTTATATTAATTAACTCGGGTGAGGGATATTCGACGCAACCTATAGTTTTTATTCTCTTTGTTAATCTAGTTGAAATACACTCGCCTAGATTAATCTATCCTTTTTTTTCCATCTTTTCCTTTTATGTAAAAAATATCTTTTACACTTTTATCAAGAAGTATTAAACCTTATAAATTCTAGCAACTCGTCTCTGTGGATTTTTCGATACCCGAACTTGGCCGCTATACTTACCCGTTGAGTGTAGTCATAAGTTTAGGTATTTGTATTAAAACGGTGAATAGAAAACAACGATCGGCATTTTGACACGTGCCACTCTTCACCCTTGATCAAAATGGCGCCGTTGCCGGGGACTTGTTATTTTAAAATTTATTTGATTTAGTATTTCGTAGTATTTTCTTTCTATTTGTATTTTTTTCCTAAAATTTTTGTAGGACTTCTACATTCGAGCGCCAAGAAACGCTTGACTTTCCCGCGCGCATCTACTTTGTGTAATTCGCAACTTCGAGCCATTTTTGGGGTAAGCATGTCTTATTTCAATTCTTTTGGTAATCGTTATTATAATTCTCAAAATGCCCGTAATGCTATGACTTTCGGTCAATACTTAGAGTCCCAAAAAATTACAAATTCAAAATTGACTTTGGGCGAGTATAACGAAAGTCAAAACTTGGGTTATTGGAATTTTGATGATGATGATAACGATTTTGGGCCTCTACCTCCTTATAATAGGAATTTTGAAATGAATTGCAATAGTTTTCAAAATTCCTATAATAATGAGTTTAAGTCCAATGGTAATTTTCAAAGTTCCCATTTTCAAGTATTCGCACCTCGACCTATGATATTCGGTGAGGGCTTGTGTATGCTTGAAAATGAGAAAATTGAAAATCGTTATCGGGAAGAAAATCATTTGTGGGAGCATGAATTGGATTTATTATTTTAATCCGACGACGATTTTTCTTCTGAGACTTTTGAAGTCGAGGAATGTTTTGAACCAAAAGAGGACTTTGAGCCTACTTTGGAACAAACCATTCTTGACTTTACCCATTGCGTAATAGATATTGAAAGTGAGGATGAAATGGAAGTAATATCCATTTGAAATGAAATGATTTCTTCTTTGGCCCCCAAAGAAGAACATTTCATTGAAATTGATCTTATTTCCTTCGAAACTCAATCTTCAAGTGATGATGACTCATCTCTTGAGTTTGAATTTCTTTCATCCCCATTTTCATTCTCTGTTATCACACCGTCACAAGTACCCGATGATTTGGTTTCAAACTTTAATGTTTTTAACCTTTTCGCCGATGAGGAGTACTTGCTTGAGTCACCTTCCACAATTGCATATTTGCCTTAATGTGCGCCCCTACCACTTCAATTTCAAACTACTTGGGAGAAAATTCAATTTTTTTTGGACCTCTTGTGTTTTTGTCACCCGTCTTATCCAAATCCCCCATCCTCCCTCCATATTTTTTAATTGGGGATGGTTCATTTCTTCCGCCTTACACATGCCTTCCGTTGTTCAAACGGAATTTATATTGTTTGTAAGTCATGCTTGAGAGTGAGGGTACACCGGTCGCCCTCAAAAGTCAAATTATTTTGGCGGTGGACTCTCAACTATTTAGACTTCTAGTGTACAGTTAGTGTGGAGCCTTAATAGTAGGTTGTATATAGTTAACTTTTTTTTTCTTGCTTTTTATCTTTTCTTTCCTTTTTAAATTAGTCTAGTGTAATTAGTTAACTTTTTGTTATTTGTTTTTGCTATACTCGGTACTAACTTGTTTTTTAGATTCTTTGGACTTGTTCTTATGGGGATCGCTCCAATTTTTGGTAATATCGCCCTTTTCCTCTCTTTAACTTGGTTCTTAATTCATATTGAGGACAATGTAAGGTTTTAAGTTAGGGTGTGTGGGATATTCTATCCATTTCTTTATTTTAGTCCATGTTTTTGCTCACATGTTTGTTACTTAGTATGCTTTTCTTAGAAAAATTAAAAATTTTGAAAAAATTTTCTTTCTTTTTTCTCCTTTATTGGGCATTTTGCCTTTGTTTCCGATGATAAATTTCAATAATTGCCCAATCCGATAGACAACTCAATGATGCATGTTCTCGATTTTAAAAGTTATTAGACTTTAGTCTTCATATTATTGATATTATGAATAACTTCATGAATTAAACTTTAATCCCATGGGCACATGCACTTTTCTTGCTTTATTGATTTTGGTTAAGATTTTTATAACTCGGTAATCTTTTGTTGCATTGTATATACTTACACCAAGTAAGATTTGTACCTTTCGTCATTTGTGAGTGTATACACTATTCTTTCCTCTTTGAATACGTTACAGTCATTGGTAATCTCACTATTCTTTCATTGATCGTTCATTAATTGAGTTCATTCTTGAAATGTATTACTTGAGCATGATTTTCAAAGTTTGTTTTGACTTGAGAATTGGGTAAACTTTAGGAAATGATCATAGGAAATCTTTGTTATATCACCCATATTAGCCTTGGCCTCACCTTATATGTTTACCCTCGTCAACCCCTTTGAACCTTAATGTAATACCCCGTATTTTCTGTGATATTTATTTTTGGGATTAATTGAATTAAATGTGTAGTAATTGGAAATTAATCCGGATAAAATATTAACGAGATGTGAGTTAGTATTTGATTATAATGAGTACATATGGCAATATATGAATATTGGAATTATGAAATTGTCGTGAGATTTATATACTGCAATTTGGACATTTTATTGGGACGCGTGAGACAGTCGCGTCAGGATATAATTATTTTAATTAAAAAAGTGAAATTAAATTCTATTAACTGTATGGTCGTTTTGAGTGCGCCAACGCGTCCGGAAGGGTCGAGATAGTCAGAAAACACTAACCGGGGGTTTAGTTTGGGTCCCGGGGTATTTTTAGGCCATACCGGCAACATATAGGGGTAGTTTGGTAATTTTGCATTTTTGAGAATTAAAAGTGACGAAAATTAGTAAATTATATCTGATGTGGATTTGACCCACTAAACCACTAACCAACTCATTTTAACCTAATAGGCTACGTAGGTTATTAGAATTAGGTTTCTAATTTTTCCTAAAACAAACCCTAGCCACCATAGCCATTGGAGAAGAAAGCTTAGAGAGGGAGAGAAAGAGCAGAATTCTGCAGAGAGAGAGAGAAGGCAATTCAGCCTTCAAGATTCATCCTCAAATCCAGAGAAAGATTAGAGGCAAGTGGTTTAATTACAATTGATTTAATGCTATGCTTTTCCATGTTTAGGAATTATCGAAATTGATCTTGGAAGATGATATAGACCCATGAATTGGAAGTTAAAAACTATGAATTATGTTAGGGACTGCATGTCGTAACAATCTGGACGAATTATGAATTCAAAATTTTGACCCTTGATGATTTAAAAACGGATTTAAGAAGAGGTTTATGAATGTTCTTGAAAGAATTAGAAAACTAGGGTTCTTGATGAAGATTGATCCATATATAGCCCTTGGTTGATGAATTATTGGTTTTAGAACGTTATTAATGTTGTAGGATGGTTGTATGATGATACCATAACGTTATATTAGAGATTCATGCATTAAAAGTATGTTTTGGGATGATTTGAAAACTGCAAAACGAAGCAGTCTGTAGCCATACCTGGTGCATTCGATCGATCGATGTTCATCAGTCGATCGATCGACCACCATCGATCGATCGAAGGAAAAGGTCGATCGATCGACCTTCCCAGAATGAGTAAAGTTTTTCCCCTATTTAAATTTTAATGGTGGTAACCCTTGGAAAATATTATTGGAGACCTTATGTATACCCTTAAACTTAAGGAAGACCAGTAGGCATGATTATGAATCTTGGACCTTAATTAGAATTCAATTTGAGAAATTGTTCCAAATTAATGAAATTCGATAAGTGAGATAGTATTTGGGATAAAAGTGTAAATTTGAATAATTTGATGAAATGAGGTTTGGGCAGAAGTAAAGACCTTAGGAATAAAGATGTTATATGTGGGAATAATAGGAACTTAATAATCTATTTGAGATAGGTTTTAAGTATAAGAAACTACGACGTGAGACGTGTCGACAGCTTAACTTTTATATTATCGGGAGACTTAAAATATATTATTTGGAATAATGGTATAAGGATGTAGAGTATACCTTTATTAATATTGTGATATCTAAGATGTGTGAATGCTTAGCATATAATTTTATGTGTATGACATACCTACCATACTTGCTATCACGTGAGGTTTACATTCGCTTAGGGCCTTCTTATCCTTGTGTTGCCCGGATTTAGATTGGTTACCTCGATGAACATAGGTCAGAGAAGGACTTATTGGGATGTTAATAAGTTTGCTGATCGTGGGAGCGTAGGTATGTGCGTGACCCATGTGATGTGACTGTGTTCGCCTCCAATATTTGTGATGTTGTTATCTGAACGATTCCTGAGAGATTCGGAATGCGTGATCCTTATGTACGTGATGTACTGGGATGGATAGCAGAGTATGTGTGCACCGCAGCTTAGCCTTTGGGTGCTTGTATTGTATATTTATGATGTGAATAATATACGGTTAAATGAAAAGGAAATTGCTATGTTAAATTGTGAGTATAGTAATTGTAATTTTATGAAAAGATAAAAGGGACTGATTTCAATAAATGGTTTTGTTAATAATTGGGAATCCGAGAATTAAAGTAGAACTCTCTATTTAATTGTTAAGGTTGGAATTAAAACGTGAACCGAGTAGAAGTGTTAGAAACTCTTTTGAACTAGATAGTTATGAGAAAACACATGAATGGGTACAGGAACGTTAGGAGTGCACAGTTAGACGAGAGGTGAGTATCTCATGTGAGAGCACATCCTAACATGTATTTTGCATTTATTATTTTAATTGTTATTAAAGCACTTGCTGTTTTCAAAATACTCTCCACTTTCGGGCTCTGACCCGTTTGCTTTCAAATCTATTTTTTTGTAAAAACTATTTTTAGGTGCCCAGCCACAAGGACACCACACTTAGGATCCTCATACAGGTGACGAGCTGTAGCTGTTTGTGGAAGTTACAGGGATTTGCTTTTAGACGCTTCTTTCATTTGGATTCCATGTTCAGTATTCCTCAGTTGTAGGGCATGTTGCCCAAATTCTATTAAAGACATTTCCATTTCAGTTTTTCAGACTTTGGCATGTATTAATTCAGTATTCAGTATTTCGTTACTTATTTCAGTTGTGGGATTTGTTGTGAGGAGTTTTTCCTACGAATTTATTGATATCATGTGATGGTTATTCTATTATTTCATTATGGTGAATGGTGATATTATTCTTGCTTTAAATCTTTTATTGCATGTTAATCTTACTTTAATTAAAATTTGACAACTTACTTTTTAAATACTAGGTGGTTAGTAATAATAAAATGTTTTCAACAGTGATGCCATTAACTGAGCCAACTTGGCATTTTGATTTAATTTAATAAAGGAGTAGCTACCCGGTATTTAAATAGTCGGGGTGTTACAGGTGGTATCAGAGCATCAGGTTCTAGTGTCCTTTAGGATCTGTACGGCTTGTTATGTTTCCGCTGAGCATTCTTTGATGTAGAGCCCTATGCTTAGGATTGTTGATATATTTGGTGAAATTTCGTTCTCCTGCTTTAATACATATGGTAGTGAATCTTATTTGCGATCGAGTGTATTCTTGTGCCGAACAATACAGTACGTCAGGCAAAGACAGTTGGGTGAGCAGCAGGAGGCAAACATATATTGAGGATAATTGATTTAATTAAAGAAGGATGACCGTAGTTGAAGTCACCGATACTATGGCACGGAAGTCCTGGATGATATAGAAGGCTAAGACGCAACCTGAGACTTTTGGGTACGTCTATAGTAGGAACGGGGTCAAATTAGACACATCCAACGAGGATGGAATGGGTGAGAGAGAATTAAATGTAACATGGAAGAGAACCAGCAGTTGCAATACTCGAAAGGAGAAAGTGGCATATACTAGCCAAACGAACACAAAGTATCCAAAGGCTTGGACTTGTGTCGGAGTATGGCTAATCAAGAGTAAAAATTTGAGGAAAAATTTTCTTATCTCGTGAGAGCGTAGTTTCTATGGGGAGAAACAATCACCACACTTATAAGTGGAATGTGACGTCGAGAGAAGGCGTACACGAATGGGTTGACCATAAGTTCCTTGATCAAATGTTTAGGGTGAGAACCGAATGTCGTTCTGAACTCACACGAGAGGTCCGGATAGAGGTCACTTTGTGAGGGGAAATATAATTTTTTTTTGGTAAACCCTACACCGGGTGAAGTAGGTGAAACGGAAAAGGGGATATTAAAGGGAGAATTTACATAGGAGAATTGCTAGTCCTTCTGGCAGAACTCTACTTGGACGGTTAAAGCAAATGGTATTGTCGCATAGTGTTAATTGGGAGGTAAACATCCCCGGGTGGGGAGACACAAGAATCGAGAACTTTTTATAAAGTAAGACTGGGGAAAACTGGTGTTGGAGAAGCACCACAATGGGAAGACCTAATGGAGAAACCATTAAAAGTAATTCGATAGCGGAATTACTACCGAGCAGTGGTAATTTCAGTAAGAGAGGTGGAAAATTAGTAGCGTGATCCTTAGGGCCATCAACACTAAGGGAACAACAGAGATAGTCGTCTGAGTCGAGACTACCAACGTCCAAGAGAATGGACCACCTTAACATGATTGTGAGACAAAAGATAAGTGGAGTATGTGTAGAGGTATTTCTGTGGGGAGTGAAACATGTGCGTTATAAAAAAAAAATCCGATACAAGAGTAGGGATCAAGGTATTGTGCCTGGCAAGGGAAACAGTTATTGAACTATCCGGTTTGGGACAGATATGTGTGGTAAGTCCAGGAGCCATTTGTGCACCCGGGACGATTGATAAGATAGAAATATGAGTTACATCCTCAGATGATGATGCATGTTATTTGTGGCATGAATGAGTTGCTACATTTGTCATAATTGTTATTTTCACTTGAGAATCGAGTTTCATGAGTAACTCAGTAATTTTATTATATATAAGAACATTTTTCCCTAATAGTGTGGGGGTTACTTTTATTATCATCCGCGGAGGATGAATGGGTATATTAATAACGGTTTATACTTTATTAAAATTACTCATTTTAGTGCTGTATTATACGAGTATGGGATGATATTATTTATGGTTTCATATATATGATTATACCGATAGTGTGCTGGTATTGCAAGTTTATTGAGATTACCACCTTGGGGTAGCATGTTTTATTCTGGCGAGGCTCCATCTGTGAGAGGGCCGGACTCGCAATTGTACTTTTGTATATAGGTATATATACATATATATGAATATGTTGTGATTTCAAAATGGTATAATGGTCTCGGATATTTAATCCTATTATGCGTAGGGATTTCATTATTATGGCGTATGTAATTGATTTACTAGTCAACAAAGAGTTAGTTGGTTTTTATAATTAACGATAGAGAGGTAGTAACAAAAAGAGTGCATTGTTTTATTCCCCGTTAGAGATTTGGGAGTTTATACTCATAGTTATGTGTCTGGGGACGGGATTTTGAGAACCCCGATTTTAGTTACGTGGTGTATATGGAATGTGATTACCATCAGTGTCAAGAGAAAGTGTCATTCGAAAGGAGTTACTTGTTTAAGTGTCATTACGACAAAATGTAACTTTGTTGAGAAACGAGAGTGTAGGGGTACATATTATGGACAGAGCTTAATGGATTCCGATGACCAACAATGTTAGGTAGTAGTGTATCGAGGGGGTTCCTTGTTTGGATTTCGCTTTGCGAGACACCCCACGCATGAAACTTAGCGTAAGATTGGTAGTAAGGAGAAGTGTGGCCCTTCGTTCATGAATTGGATACCTCTATCAATATGAGAGTACGTAGTTATAACGGGAAGTTACGAGTAAATTATGTTGTAAGGCCATTAGAGCCAGTGGTTAATAAAATTGCGATATAAGTATTAATAATGTTGGTTTTGTCACGGCATGTTGATGGACGCATTGAGGATAAGGGGATTTAGGATTTCTAATTCAGAAGCGATTGAGAACGCCCAAGTGGTATAGCACCGTTGTATTTACAGTGACAATAAAGAGTTTGAGATTTGTATGAAGCGTATATAATGTTTAAAAACCGTATGCTTGGGTTATAAGGGGCATAGACATCTTGATTTGCTAAAGAGTAAATCAAAGGAAGAGGGAACATGGACGGGCGAGATTATTACTTATGAGGTTAAACGTCAAGTGAATATCATGTGTAGTCAGTGTAGCACGTTCAAATTTGGAGAAAAGACAGTAGAAAGCTATTTAATAAAGAGATATCTCTTGAAAAGGGGAATAAATTATTATGAGAAAGTTGGAGTAGAGTTCCGATCAATCGAATGTTGAGGGTGACTCAAGAGTAAATAAGAATAAGGATGTCAATCAGGTATAAAGTCCAGATATGCACAAAGTAGTAAAAAGGGTAAAGGTCCAAACTTTTGGTATTCGTCGGAAGAATAAGATCTTTAAGTATCTTTGAACGGGGAAAATTTTATGTGAATATCGGCATTGAAAGAGGGATAGTAAGTAGTAGACCAGTTGGGGTTAGATGACCCACCAAATAATTTTGTATCAAGACGACGATTCCAAGAATGGGAGGGTCAAGTGGAAAAGTGAGAAATGGTTATGTGGTACATGTTGTCCAGAAGGAGAGAAATGGTTATATACTTGGGGTGATTTACACTATTAGATAGTGAACACGCCGGTACGTGGTTCGACGTAGTACTATTTAGAACTGGGATGAAATCCCCGATATCCACATTCAAGTGGAGTGACAATAAGTAGTGAGAAATAACGATTCAAACTGAGGGTTGTATCACCTAAAACCCGAGGTGCATGCGCAAGGTGACTAACGATTGATGAATTGTATGAAAGAAATTTTGGATTCATTGCGATATTTTCAATTCCAAATCGGGTATAACTAGTGAGGTACATTGTAGACATGAGGAGCAGATATTACCAAATGGTAGCGTTGGGGGAAAACCACCCCTATATATTTATGATGGACAAGGTACTTATAAAGGTTTGTGTAACACCAACAGGCTGAAGTGGTTTTCCCTTATGTAAAAATCACAACGTCGGGATATTTCAAGGAATAGACAAGCGTAGTCAGATGTGTTATTAAATTCAACTCAGGATGGGAGTTTGGTGTTTTGATAAACACAGGAGTTAGTAGTGAGGTGCGGACTCACAATACTGATAAAAATAATGCGGCTAATGATGTATAGACTATTTTATTCGAATGTTGTTTAATAAGAGCACAACGTGAGGTGTTATCGAATATTATTCTGATAGGGTATCAAGTATGTTAAACAAACTCATTGTGAAGCGAGGGTTTTAGTAAATAGTACTTTTCTTTATTATTGTTTTGAATACGGGAGGATACCTATTTTTCCAGGTGTGCCTTACTTTTTCGAATTTCGGGACGAAATTCTGTTATTAGGGGGGGAGTATGTAATACCCCGTATTTTCTGTGATATTTATTTTTGGGATTAATTGAATTAAATGTGTAGTAATTGGAAATTAATCCGGATAAAATATTAACGAGATGTGAGTTAGTATTTGATTATAATGAGTACATATGGCAATATATGAATATTGGAATTATGAAATTGTCGTGAGATTTATATACGGGAATTTGGACATTTTATTGGGTTGCGTGAGACAGTCGCGTCAGGATATAATTATTTTAATTATAAAAGTAAAATTAAATTTTATTAACCGTATGGTCATTTTGAGTGCGCCAACGCGTCCGGAAGGGTCGAGATAGTCAGAAAACACTAACCGGGGGTTTAGTTTGGGTCCTGGGGTATTTTTAGGCCATACCAGCAACATATGGGGGTAGTTTGGTAATTTTGCATTTTTGAGAATTAAAAGTGACGAAAATTAGTAAATTATATCTGATGTGGATTTGACCCACTAAACCACTAACCAACTCATTTTAACCTAATAGGCTACGTAGGTTATTAGAATTAGGTTTCTAATTTTTCCCAAAACAAACCCTAGCCACCATAGCCATCGGAGAAGAAAGCTTAGAGACGGAGAGAAAGAGGAGAATTCTGCAGAGAGAGAGAGAAGGAAATTCAGCCTTCAAGATTCATCCTCAAATCTAGAGAAAGATTAGAGGCAAGTGGTTTAATTACAATTGATTTAATCCTATGCTTTTCTATGTTTAGGAATTATCGAAATTGATCTTGGAAGATGATATAGACCCATGAATTGGAAGTTAAAAACTATGAATTATGTTAGGGACTGCATGTAGTAACAATCTGGACGAATTATGAATTCAAAATTTTGACCCTTGATGATTTAAAAACGGATTTAAGAAGAGGTTTATGAATGTTCTTGAAAGAATTAGAAAACTAGGGTTCTTGATGAAGATTGATCCATATATAGCCCTTGGTTGATGAATTATTAGTTTTAGAACGTTATTAATGTTGTAGGATGGTTGTATGATGATACCATAACGTTATATTAGAGATTCATGCATTAAAAGTATGTTTTGGGATGATTTGAAAACTGCAAAACGAAGCAGTCCGTAGCCATACCTAGTGCATTCGATCTATCGATGTTCATCAGTCGATCGATCGACCACCATCGATCGATCGAAGGAAAAGGTCGATCGATCGACCTTCCCAGAATGAGTAAAGTTTTTCCCCTATTTAAATTTTAATGGTGGTAACCCTTGGAAAATATTATTGGAGACCTTATGTATAACCTTAAACTTAAGGAAGACCAGTAGGCATGATTATGAATCTTGGACCTTAATTAGAATTCAATTTGAGGAATTGTTCCAAATTAATGAAATTCGATAAGTGAGATAATATTTGGGATAAAAGTGTAAATTTGAATAATTTGATGAAATGAGGTTTGGGCAGAAGTAAAGACCTTAGGAATAAAGATGTTATATGTGGGAATAATAGGAACTTAATAATCTATTTGAGATAGGTTTTAAGTATAAGAAACTACGACGTGAGATGTGTCGACAGTTTAACTTTTATATTATCGGGAGACTTAAAATATATAATTTGGAATAATGGTATAAGGATGTAGAGTATACCTTTATTAATATTGTGATATCTAAGATGTGTGAATGCTTAGCATATAATTTTATGTGTATGACATACCGACCATACTTGCTATCACGGGAGGTTTACGTTCGCTTAGGGCCTTCTTATCCTTGTGTTGCCCGGATTTAGATTGGTTACCTCGATGAACATAGGTCAGAGAAGGACTTATTGGGATGTTAATAAGTGTGCTGATCGTGGGAGCGTAGGTATGTGCGTGACCCATGTGATGTGACTGTGTTCGCCTCCAATATTTGTGATGTTGTTATCTGAACGATTCCTGAGAGATTCGAAATGCGTGATCCTTATGTACGTGATGTATCGGGATGGATAGCAGAGTATGTGTGCACCGCAGCTTAGCCTTTGGGTGCTTGTATTGTATATTTATGATGTGAATAATATACGGTTAAATGAAAAGGAAATTGCTATGTTAAATTGTGAGTATAGTAATTGTAATTTTATGAAAAGATAAAAGGGACGGATTTCAATAAATGGTTTTCTTAATAATTGGGAATCCGATAATTAAAGTAGAACTCTCTATTTAATTGTTAAGATTGGAATTAAAACGTGAACCGAGTAGAAGTGTTAGAAACTCTTTTGAACTAGATAGTTATGAGAAAACACATGAATGGGTACAGGAACGTTAGGAGTGCACAGTTAGACGAGAGGTGAGTATCTCATGCGAGAGCACGTCCTAACATGCATTTTGCATTTATTGTTTTAATTGTTATTAAAGCACTTGCTGTTTTCAAAATACTCTCCACTTTCGGGCTCTGACCCGTTTGCTTTCAAATCTATTTTTTTGTAAAAACCATTTTTAGGTGCCCAGCCACAAGGACACCACGCTTAGGATCCTCATACAGGTGACGAGCTGTAGCTGTTTGTGGAAGTTACAGGGATTTTCTTTTAGACGCTTCTATCATTTGGATTCCATGTTCAGTATTCCTCAGTTGTAGGGCATGTTGCCCAAATTCTATTAGAGACATTTCCATTTCAGTTTTTCAGACTTTGGCATGTATTAATTCAGTATTCAGTATTTCGTTACTTATTTCAGTTGTGGGATTTGTTGTGAGGAGTTTTTCCTCCGGATTTATTGATATCATGTGATGGTTATTCTATTATTTCATTATGGTGAATGGTGATATTATTCTTGCTTTAAATCTTTTACTGCATGTTAATCTTACTTTAATTAAAATTTGACAACTTACTTTTTAAATACTAGGTGGTTAGTAATAATAAAATGTTTTCGACAGTGATGCTATTAACTGAGCCAACTTGGCATTTTGATTTAATTTAATAAAGGAGTAGCTACCCGGTATTTAATTAGTCGGGGTGTTACACTTAATATAGCCTTTCTTTTCATTAACCAAAAATCCCATAACCAATTCCAAATTGGAGTTAAAACCATAAATACACCTTCCATACCTTTGTTTGGAATGTTACTTGGGATTGAATGATGTTGTTGTGTTGCGGTTGCAATTTAGGCATGTGAGAGTGTGAAAAGTAAAGAAAACAAAAAGTGAAGAAAAAGTGAAAAAGAGAAAGAAAGAAAACAAATGAAAAAAAATGTGAAAAAGAAGAAAATAAATAGGAAGTTTGTATATGTGTTGTATATAGTTCAATAAGCTTTGATTGCTCTCCAATTGTTATATTTAATGCTTGTTTTGGAAATTGTTTTCCAATTTTGGAATTGCCCGCATTTTCCCATTATCTCGAGTTTTCATTTTCGAACACTTTGAACCCGTACATACATATCCTTCATTTCATACCCTAGCCTAGCCTACATTATTATCCTATAAAGTCATATGTGATCCTATGGTGCATTTAATTTAAAAGTCAAAATATTTTTTGATAATCTGTGAAAATGCATTTCGCCTCTTTTAATGTGCGGTATCTTTCATTGAGATTATAGTTTTTAATTTCCCATATAGCATTCTTCATTTGTGACACGTGCGACCTAGTTTCCACTTACATTTACTCTTTATGACCGCATGTTCCGTGTGTTAACTCCCTGTTTTGAGTGAATTCTCTTGATGAGTGTAATGCCCGTGAGGATTGAATATATCCTTGCTTTAATTTTTATCCAGTTTATTTAAGTTTTTGCCAAGTCATTCTTCGCATGTGCTCGCTCCCCTCCCACATTTTAAGGTTTCAATTCTATGAGGTGCATTCTATAATGTTAATCGTACGGACTTTTATTTGAATTCGTTCATTGTGCTAATAATGCGTATGAAATCCTTTTCGATATTGTTGGGCTTGTCGCATGTTGGCTTAGGCATATTTTGAGGAAACCATATGATGTTTGTGGGTTTCATCCCTGAAAACCCTCACGAGACAACACTCGTCTATTAGGGTAACCTAGGGATTTAGCGGCTTATTGCATATGCTAAATGCAATCGTGCTCCCTACGAAAGTGGAAATTATATTTCTATACATATACAGGTTTTGTATTTCCTTCTATGGACTGGTTTTGTTTGTTTTATCACTAGGGACTAGCAATGTCTAAGTTAGGGGGTGTGATGCATTACAAATATTGCATATCTGCGCCCTTTATCTTTATGCATTCTAGAACTTTTATGTTCTTAATGCCTATATTTATTCTCGTTAACCAGACAACCTCAGATTTGGACATATATATGTTTTGCAAGGATTAATTGTGCTTTTGTAGGTATTGGAATGCTAAAAGTGCAGTTCGGTTGCATTTTAGAGAAGTTTCGTCGTCTAAAGATACTTCAAGGTAAATATGATATTTTCAAACTCACTATTTTGTATGGAATGAAGTTACCAACATGCAGATCATCAAATTATCTTTTCGTGACCACTGATCGTGAGTCATTCTGACTCCGAATGAGGAAGTTATGGCCATTTTCGGAAGGTTTTGGTATTTCCTTCTAAATCAAGGGCATTTTGGTAGCTTCATACTGCATAATTTGGAGGGTTTCAAAACATAATAATGTATATAATTGAATTATCTTTGCATCGGTTCCGACCACTCATCATTTCAATTCCGTATGAGGGAGTTATGGCCATTTCCATGTAACGTGTCCAAATTGGTTCGGAGAGGAAAAGGGGCTGTCAAAAGCGAGGTCGACCGGCCCCAAATGCGCGGTCGATCGAACCCATCAGATATGGACGAAAACTGACTTATTTTGGGTTTTTTGACTTGGTTTTGTTGGGGGTTTATTTTGGGGTATTAATAGAATGTTGTAGGCTTTTATTTGAGTGGATATTTCATTTTTAGGTTAGTTTTTGGGGATTCTTTGGGGAGCTTCCCTCTCCTCTCTTCTCTTTGGTTTTTCACCTATTTGTGTATGTAAGTATCACTATTCATGTTCTTCTCCATTAATGTAATTTTCGTTTTTGTTCTCAAGCTTTGTAACCTAGATTTAGTTGTTTTCCTTACTTTCTTGCATTTAATTTATGTCTTTCATTATGCTATGTAGCTGATTTAGCCTAGGTTGTTTCGGATTGAACTCACCTAGGGTTGACATGTTGCTTTACTTTGGTGATGGAGTTTACGGGTTTATTTCGAGTGTGTTGTCCTAGTTATTACGCCTAGGAGATTTGACAGGGTATATCATGTATGCTTCTTACTTACAACCTTGCGTGCATAATTTCCGGGGTATTTGTTGACGTCAAAATCTTATTAGACTTTTATACAAATTTAGGGGTGTGACAACTCTTGATTTAATTAACTGTTGAAATGAGACTCAATCTTAATAACTCTTCGACCCATGTAACCATTTTATACTAATTAACTCGGGTGAGGGATATTCGACGCAACCTATAGTTTTTATTTTCTTTGTTAATCTAGTTTAAATACACTCGCCTAGATTAATCTATCCTTTTTTTGCATCTTTTCCTTTTTTGTAGAAATTATCTTTTACACTTTTATTGATAAGTATTAAACCTTAAAAATTCTAGCAACTCATCTCTGTGGATTTTTTGATACCCGGACTTGGCTGCTATACTCACCCGTTGAGTGTAGTCATAAGTTTAGATTTTTGTATTAAGGCGGTGAATAGAAAACAACGATCGGCGTTTTGACACGCCCCACTTTTCACCCTTGATCACCTAGCTTAAGGGGCAGGGAGAGTATAGTCCCCAGGTCATAGTCGTCCATTATATAATGTGTGATTATATTCTGGTTGAGAAGTCTTTGGTATGATTTGTTCTGACTTTCATGTAAGAAATTATGACCGCTTCCCTTACGTTTGTGTTATGTTTTCTCAAGTTCGTGAGTTAGTCCGTCTTGAGGCCGAGGATGATGTGTGTATTCCCTGAAAGATGATAGCACTTAGAGAACACATCGAGTGAGTCAACGCTCAAAAGGATGGTCTTAGTACTTATATTGTGTGTGAAATATAATTGTACTACATATGGATTAATCATGTATGATAGTGAGAAACATTATACAAGCTGAAAGATTAATGTGTGATTCATTATTTTAATAACTAGTGAAGGTTATTTATTTTGAAATGGTAAGCTCTATGAGATTTATTATTTTACGTTGTGTTATGAGCTAACAAGTATGTTTGAGGTTAGGTTATCCATCACTACACCAAAATGGGCAAATTGTCACCTTTCAGCCGGCCAGCCTTGTCAAGGTCATTGACCGTGACAAAAAAACACGCGTTTTATGTCACGGTCATTGACCTTGACACGACTGTGACAACGAATTGTCACGGTCATTGACCGTGACAAGCCCGTGACAATTCAATTTGTCACGGTCTTGTCACGGTCATTGACCGTGACAATTATTTAAATTCTTGTCACGGTCAAAGACCTTGACACGACCGTGACAATATTCGCAGCAAAAACCCTATCCCCCTTCTTTTTTCCCTCCCGCGCCGTTCCCTCCATTTCTCTCTCTCTCTCTCTCGACGCTGTTCTCTCTCTCTCTCTCTACTTTCAGGTCCATTTTCTCTCTCTCTCTCTCTCTCTCTCTCTTTCATTTATATATATATTTGTGTGTATATTTGTGTGTATGTGTATATATATATGTGTGTATGTGTGTGCGTGGAGGGGGGCAGGGGGTGGGGGGTGGGGCGGGGTGGGGCAGGGTGGGGGAGGGGTGGGGACGGTGGAGGGGGGCAGGGGGTGGGGCAGGGTGGGGGAGGGGGTGGTGGAGGGTGGGGTGGGGTGTGTGTGTGTGTGTGTGTGTGGTGGTGTGTGGTGGGGGAGGGGGTGGGGTGGGGTTGGGGTGTGTGTGTGTGTGTGTGTGTGGTGGTGTGTGGTGGGGGAGGGGGTGGTGGAGGGGTGGGGCAGGGGGTGGTTAGGGGTGGGGTGTGTGTGTGTGTGTGGTGGTGTGTGGTGGGGGAGGGGGTGGGGTGGGGTTGGGGTGTGTGTGTGTGTGTGTGTGTGGTGGTGTGTGGTGGGGGAGGGGATGGTGGAGGGGTGGGGCAGGGGTGGTTAGGGGTGGGGTGTGTGTGTGTGTACGTGGTGGTGTGTGGTGGTGGAGGGGGGCAGGGGTGGGGTGGGGTGGCAATTTTTGACACGACACGATACCCGACACGAACTCGACACGAACTCGGATGATAAATTATTTATGTGTTGCAAGAATTTGAAATTAATTAAATTAAGTTATTGTAGGCCTATGAGTGCAGTGTTTGCTCATCTGACACGATTAGTTAAATGGGTCGGGTTAGGGTTGACTAATACTTAACACGAACCCGACATGACACGACCCGAACACGACACGACGCACACGAATTGCCACCCCTAGTGGGAATTGAAATCCAAGACATGTATTTGAATTGATATCTATTTATTTGAATTGATAGAATTGTTTCTAGGATAATAATCCTACTATAAGATAATTGCTCAAAATAAATATTAAATAATAATTACTAAGATATCAATTCAAATAAAGTCTTAATAACCTAACCAAAAGAAATAAAATAAAATATCAAATAAATTATCATCCACCTCATAGACATTCCCTACCAATCATTTTAAGATAATTTTATCCTTATAAAGATAATAGATTATCTAATTTTAGGACTTAAAATAATATTGATTATGGATATAGGACAACAAACATTTTGTTTCCATTTTTAGTCCCTATTTTCAAATTAAAGGGACACGTGGCATGTTATGATTGGTTAACGTTTTATGAATATGGGTCCGCGCCAGCGGTTTTATTAAAAAATAGGGACTAAAATCATAAATAAAATGTTTGTTGTCCTATTTTCAAAATACATATTACAATAAATCCTAAATTTACAAACCCCTAAAGATAAATACCTTTGATTGCAAAGCATGCACTTGTATTATTTCGACGTGTAATTTGGAAATGCTTGTTTTTCTTTCTAGAGACCCGTGTCGTCAAAACTTGGTAGTGTTCGAGTGTGTTTTTATCACTAAATTATTATTTCACTAACAAATACTCCTTATATCCTAGATTAAGAGTCCATATTTAATTTTTGTACTTACTAATAATACACTTAATCAATGGCTAGGATTAACCCTTGTACTAATAACATTTTTTTTATCTGTACTAATAACATTTTTTTACAGCAAAAATGTCTCCTTCAGATGTTAGGGCGAAGATGATGATGTTGTTTATGATGATGTCGTCGTCTGGGTTCGGTGGTAGCGGAGGTGACGAGGGCTCCTCCGCCCCTAGGCTCCCCAAATATGGAAAATTTGGGATTACCGTCGAAAACAAGTCGGAGCTTTTAGCGAGATCCCTCGAGCTGCTAAAGACGGTCATCGGCCCGGGGTTTATGAGTTGGAAGGAGGTGCCGTATGAGCTCAAGTTAGCTGTTTGGGCGGCACTACAGGTAATATTTATATGAATATTTCAATTTCAATTTCAATTTATATTTATATTTATATTTATATTTATATTTATATTTATATTTATATTTATATTTATATTTATATTTATATTTATATTTATATTTATTCGCAACTAACATTGTATTTGTTGGACATGAACAATTCAACTTGGATCCAAAGCTACGCGATTCCGTCTTCGAGCAGTTGAGGGAGCAACACAAGACGTGGAAAAAAAATATGCGGACACGGTACTTTGGAAAAACACGAGAGACCATTTTACAATGGCGCGGATCCGTCCCGCCCAAGGAGCCGATCTCATTGGCACAATGGCAAAAGTTCATTGACAATGAGATCGAGGATCGACAATTGGCATCTCGCCAATCGGGGAGGGAAAATCGGGCTAAAAAGACGGACGTGCACTACTCCGGCCGGACCTCTTACGCTGAGGTGGAGCATAGGATGAAGGTAATATTTAATTTATCTATAACTACATAAATATATTATTGGATATTATTTTACTTTGCGGGGCCGATACTAATTTTACTTTACTTTATTTTATTTCAGGGGGTAGGGAGTGGGCCAGGGGGTAAGCCACATAGGCTCGATACTTATGTGGCTCTTCGGACGAAGAAGGGGAAGGACAAGGAGGTGTCCCCGAGCGTCGCGGCCACGATTGTAAGTAATCCGACAGTTTAATTATTGTTAATTACGTTATAATTTTTTAGTTTACTTATTTTACTAATCATGTGCTTTTTGTCGTTTCAGGCAAAGCTTAAGGAAGTGCATGAGTCGCAGTCTGATGCCGACAAGGCATCTTTGTCCACAGACGCACTCAGCCAAGTGCTTGGCTCTGATCGCAAGGGGAGGACAAGGGGAGTGAGCTCGCGGGTGGCCAAATCTAGGATCATCGGATTGGAGACGAGCGACACCGGGTTGGCTCGAACGGTGGATTCACACGACGCGAAGCTGTCCCGTTTGGAGGCGACGGTCCAAGATATGTACGCATTCATGAAGCGTACGTTGGGTGGAGACCGTAAAGAGAAAGGTAAAGGGAAAGGGAAGGAGAAGGCGGTGGAGGAGGAGGTGCGAGAGGACGAGGAGGTGCGGGAGGACGAGGCGCAGGATGACGAGGATGTGGACCTCGCTGCTTCATCACCGACACGTTCGTACTTCGACGATCCACTTCCCTATTTGACGCCCTCCAACAGACCATTATCGACGATTGGTTGGCCGAGCGTGTTCATATTGGACATATTTGATGGCCAGCGGATAGGGCGGGGGTTGAGGGACCCGGATATCATCGAGGGTGGAATAGTCCATGGACGTGTGCTTCAAGGGATGGAGTCCAGGGTGCTCGTCACGCATGTCATACCCGGGAAGGAGAACTCCCTACTGTGGTTGCGTGAACAATGCGGCACGACATATATTAGTGGGTGCGTCAATTCGTATGTCGTGTGGCCTACTAACCTCCTCAGTTTTATACAAGACATGTAGTAACATTATTTTCAAGTTTGTCCATTTTAATTATATTTGGATTATATCGTCATGTATATTATTTTTACTTTGAAAATTTGGATTATACTGTCATGAATATATATTTGCATTATCTTTAGTTTGTGTTGGATATATGATGTTTGGAACAGGTACAACGTTGTTATAACAGGTACAAATATACTGCTGGGCAGTGGCGGTGGCCATACTACCCAGCAGATTTTTTTTAAATTCTGCCCAGAATTGTCACGGTCATTGACCGTGACAAGTCCTTGACAACATTTGTCACGGGCTTGTCACGGGCAATGACCGTGACAATTTTTTTAAAAAGGATCGCGGCTTAGTCACGGTTTTAAACCGTGACAAACGTGTCAAGGTCAATGACCGTGACACGACCGTGACACAAAACGCGAGTTTTGTGTCAAGGTCAATGACCGTGACACGACCGTGACAAAAAAAGTTGTCTCGCCTCGAAATGTCACGGTCATTGACCTTGACAAGGTGAATTTGTCAAGGTCAATGACCGTGACAAATGGGCAGATTTGGTGTAGTTCATAGTTGGGTCGAGTAGCTTAACTTAGATTAAAAGGCATACGCTTAGGTGCACACTTTAGTTTAGGGGTGAGTATGAGTCTCAAGAGAGAGTGCGACACTAACTTAATTATGAAATCACAGCATTCATAATTATTATGGATTTTAATTCACTTCATAAGCATTTTCTTTAAACCGAGTTCTGACCCATTTCTATCTTTTCTTGTCTCTTGCTCTTGTTTTACTTTAGGTGTCCCACAACAAGGGCGCCAGATATGATTAATCTTTCCAGTGTCATTGGAGCTTCAACATGTGTGGAATGTTGCGGGATTTTTGTGATAGATGCATCTTACTTTTGTATCCTAGTACATGCTATACTGTTACCACTTCGGGTGTAAGTATTCAGTGTAGACATTATATCTTGGACAATTTCGTTGTATGGTCTATTAACCGATAATTTATTGGGTTATTTTGATATTTTGTTGTACTCATATATATATATATATATATATATATATATATATATATATATATATATATATCGTTTTATTACTATTATTGATGCTGGTTAACTATTGTTTGTGTGGTTGGATATTATTTTTTTGGCATCCTTCTTATTTATCTTGGGGTGTTTAGTTGTGTATTTATTCATGCGACAGTGATGCTAAGAATGAACCATTTGAGATTCCTGTTTTATTTGAGTAGAGGTCTGGCCACTCGTTATTTTAATAAGCAGAGTGTCACAAATGGTATTAGAGCATCAGGTTCTAGAGTCTTTAGGATTTATACGAATTTTTTACGTTCCACCGTAGCGTTCTTGATATAGAGCCCTATTATTAGGACTGCTGTTGTGAATGCGGTGTGTGATACCGAAATAATTAATTTTGTAAATTTACAATTTTAGATGAACACACTCTTTTAATTAGAGTCAATTTTTAATCCAATATAAATCAGCCCCTAAACATGCATATAATCAAACCATCAAAAACATAAACATGCCATCACACGAATTTTAGGAAAAATCCCCGTAGGGAAAAACTTTTTATTTCAATATGACTAAATTAAATCGCAACTTACAAGTACATACAGAAATCTACAATGAATCCCACACAATTTATTCACAAAGACCACAACCTAGTAGTCAACAATGAATTCCACGCAGTGAACCCACATGAATCGTAGTCCAATCTTTCGCAAGGATCACTCGTAAGCACTCCCAATGATCGCAGTCGGATGTAAAGACGCAATCCACTAAAGTTTGAACAAAGAAAAGTATGTTCTTCAAAGCCAAAATAATGCACTCAAACATATGGGATTTTGTGAATTGAAAACCAAACGAGATTAAACCCTAAATGAAGAAGCCAAAAGGATTCTGCAGTTTCACACTTTTCTGTAACTAAAAAATTGTGGACTTCTTAATGAAAATGGAGCCATTTAATGAGCTTATAGAGCAAAAACTAAGTCAGAAAATCTCGTTCGAACGAGATAGAGATGTCGTTCGAACGACAGCATATCTTATTCGATACAACTTCAAGCGACATACTGATGTCGCTCAAAGAGACTTGGTGCGAAATCATGATGTCGTTTGAACGACATGTACGAAAAAAATAATTTTTAAAACTCCGCTCCAACACTTGGAAAAACTTCTTGTTCCAAAATTTTGACGAAAAAGGATGCTCCAACACTTAGAAAATATTTTGTAAAAAATATCCCAAAGTTCTAAGTGAAATGCTAAGGTATTTAAAACACAACCTTACCAAATTCAACCTTGTTGAATCATGTTGTTGAAGCAAACTTGACATTCGGATCTGTCTTGAAATATGAAGGCGCTTGAATTCTTCGACGGTTGTAACGGTATACGACATACGAACATGTGACGGACTTGTTGAAAAATATGTCCTTACAAATCTTACCCTATGTCTATGCCGGTAAAAACTAAAAATAAACATCCGAATTATCAAATAAAATCCTATACAAATATACCCCTCCCATATAATCCAAAGTGGAAAGATAAAATTTGCAAGTCTTCAAATTTTCGTCCAAAATCTTCAAAACTTTTTTCATCAGGGTGTGCAACATATGATCATCAATCTTTCGTACCTACACACATAAGACAAAGCAAATGCCTTCATGATGTATTGAGCTTGATATGAGATAAACATAAATCAAAATATCAACGAGATAAGTATCAATGAGAGACATCAATCATATATCAAATCAAATCAAGTCTCCCATAATACAAACTCTAAAACTCAAGTCTCCCCAAACTCCCCCATAAAAAGATAATTCTTTCTCCCCCTCCCCCCTTTTTATTTGTCTAAAATAGACAAGCAAAAGATTAAATCAACATATAAAATCAAAGGTGTCACGACAAGAAAATAACCAACGAATACGGTCATGCAAGGATGCTAACAATGATCATTTTCTCTTTTTTAATTTTTTTTCAATTTTTTCAAAGCAAAATCAATATACAACAAAATCACTCCTTCTCTCTACACATCATAACTTTTAAACCTCTCCATTTCTAACATCTGAACCTCTCAGCTTGAAAGGCCAAAAATAAATCATCAACTACAAATTAATTCAAATAGTTTGGTACTCAAAATTAATCAACCCGTTTAAAATCATTTGCAGACATGATTAAAAACTTCATTTGTCGTTACCTCATAAACATCATTTGACAAAACGATTAACATCATTTGCTAAACCGATTGAAAACATTTGTTAGTAAGGGTGGATTGAAAATTTCGCTGGGTTGATTTGGGTTTTACATTTGAATTGAAAGCCACAATATCTTCAATTGAAATCAACGAAAAATTTTGATTTTGGTTTTACATTTGCTTTTTAACAAATAATTGTTTTTTCAATTAAAACTATCGTGCAAACTTATAACGAACAATTTCTTTTCCAAACTTATAATGAACGATTCGGGTTGTCTACAAGGAACCACATAGGTCATCTAACTAGGGTTTCATTCGAGATAAAACCAATGATAGATTAGCTTTTATTCGTTATCCTTAGGATGAATGATGTTATTGATTTTAACTTGGCATTATTCAGGGCCATTATCCTGAATTGTAATCATCTATTCGTCACATATGTGATGAACTAAACTAGGTTATGTGAATAATTTGGTTTGGTGGAATGGTCACGAGATGGGTTGGTTAACTTTTCATTTTTATGATGAGTTGCTTTGAATAATACGGGGCCATTACCCTTGGATGAACATTGAATTCCTTTATTATTTCTATAGATTTCCTTTTTTTTCATTTGGGACCTTATTGGGATTGGACGTTGAACATTGTTAGGAAGATTTTAGTTATTCATGTACATATATTTATCTTGGTTTTTTAGTTATTCATATATGTTAATATTCACATGTGATCTATGTGCATTATTTTATTCATGTATGTTAATTATTTCATATTTAAACTATGTACATTATTTTATTCGTGTATGTTAGATATTCATATTTGTTAGTTATTCATGTCTGTTAGTTATTCACATGTGATCTATTTACATTTATTTATCTACATATGTTTCTTATTCATGTACATGATTTTATTTATTTATGTTAGTTATTAACATGTGATCTCTGTTTTAATTCAAGTCATAAATGGATAAAGTTATATGCTACTTGCATTCAAAGAGGGATTTGGTTACTACTTCTGAGAGGAAATGTCGAGAAGAAATTCATACATTATTATGTGCTATAGAGGGACATAATGAGGAGGAACATATAGAGGTTTTCATAGAGGGACATGTTGAGGTTATTGTAGAGATCCATGTAGATAGCGGTGATGAGGCTGCTATAGAAGGCCATGTTGAGGCTCCTATTGAGGCACAACATGATATTGATGTTGAGTTAAGTTATGGGAGTATTCCACCGTCTACAAATGCTGGCTCATCGAGTAATCCATTAAAAACAATATAACTCGACTAGTGCATAGATTAAGAAGAACGTAGCTGACATCGTATCATCGACTGAAGTACAAGGGGGTTCTAAAGAACTCACTCTTCCAAAGAATTTCAAGGATCATATCGCCTATGGTATATGGACCGAATTAGTGGTAATCATATTTTTAAATATAACTTATCAAATATTTTGATATCCTTAACTTATAAAAAATATTGATATTTATGATATTGTATTCTAGGTTGAGTGAGTGTCATTGCTTTGTGTCAACCACTGGATGAGGTTAAAGGAATGGCCACTGTAAGATCTGAGTAAATGTGTGCAGGAGAGGGTGGAGAGGACAAAATTCAATGGCTTGATAAAATATAGCCATAGGTATATTGACTATGCATTGGTTTCGATACTCGTTGAGCGTAGCATCCAGAGACAAATAGCTTCCACACTTGAGCATCACTCGTGATGATTTAACTCATATTCACCAAGTCCCTCTAGTAGGTGATCTATTATTTAGCCCAAACATTACTACTCCTAATAACGATGGGATTGAAATGTCAAGCGCTACTGAGTTAGTAACTGAGTTCTTAGGAATGAGCAAGGTCGATGCTGAATTAGAGTGCAGCGACTCATATATAGTCCTATTGAATTGGATCACCATAATTTTTTAGGAAAAAGTAAAAGATGATAATTCCACCGGGGATGTGAAAGACCAATATGTCGGGCCTATATACCTACATAATCAGATGCGTCGTTTTCCCCGATAAGATAAAAAATAAGATCTCAATATATTTCTTATAATTTCTGAAGAATATGAGGAATGTTGGTCGACTTACGTGAGGTATGGTAATACTTGATCACTTATACCGACAACTTGACCTTGCATCAAGGTCAGGTGTTAAGAAAATAAGTAGTTGCCTATCCCTATTACATGTAAGAATAAGTAAAATTTCATAATATATCTTGATTATCCATTTAAGTAATCACTAATTTCATATGATTTTGTGTCCATGTGATTTTTATAGTCTTGGATTCATGACCACTTAGATGAATTGATGGCATGTTACCACATGGAATTCAATAATATAATGCCTAAAATTAAGCGTTGGGCATTGTGATTAGTCTCTTAAAAGAATGGCTTCCCATAACTCATTAAATATAGAGAAAAAATCGAAGAAATGTGACAAGTGCATTATTTTGTATTATTTAAACCCAAATCTAGCACTTGTTAGCCCCGTTGCATCCTAAATAAAGAGCTTTTAGAGCCATTACGGTAATTTTGAAGAAAAATACAAAATTAAACATAATTTTGGGTTCATAATGCAATTTTGAAACCCCATTCTCTTTTATACTCACGACCTTAACTATTCATTAATAATCTCTAGTGAAAGGTTTAGTCTGAGTATTAATAAGTTTAGAATGCAAGCGACGAAGTCTAGACTAAAATTGAGCAAGAAACTATCATTTACGGACCTTCAGAGGCAAAATGGTAAATTCATATGACCAATTTTGGACTCGAACTTATTCACGGAAGTTATAGGCCTCGAATTAAGGAATGATTGGGTTCAAATGACATGTCAATCTGAACTCAAATGAAGAAATTAAAATCGTGCAAAGTATGATAACAAAAGAAAGTCAAAGTCAAAGCCCCGAGTCAAACACGATGTCAGACCTCGTGACCCAAACACTATTGAAATATTGATTGGCCTCGAAATGTGGATCACGTTGATTTTTATGGTGCATTGATCATAGTTCGTACTCGAATGTTATGGCATTTGAGGGTTCTAAATTGTAATTATGAAACTTAGGATTTTTAAGGCGTTATATATTTTTTTCATTGTATATATATACATGAGGAGCCTTGTTGCAAATTGGTAGGGGAAGCATTGCATGACCTTGAGGTCATAATTTCGAAATCCTCTAACCCTAAACATTTTTCATTTTCTCAACGCGTTCCCCAACATCACAAGACGTGTTGCTCAACCACGCGTCATCGCTCGGTGCATGGTCCCCCAATTTTTTCCCTCATGCATGGCCATGCCTTTCTATTTGTTTGCTTAGAATATCCTTGATTAGGGGTGGGCACGGTTCGGTCCAATTTTTGACCATTTTAAGTGTCGGCCTGAATTATTCTATCCTATATTTGAGAAGACCGAATTTGGACCGATTTAATCAGTTTAGCCTATTTATGTGGTCTAGGCTATTTCAGGTTCGGTTCGGTAAATAATCGGTCCACATTTACATTTATTTACTTTTTTCAATAAAAATTTGTAGTTTTTTGCTGTTTTTACCATTTAGAGGTTGTAATTATGATTTAGTGACATTATGAACATCACAAGTTCATAAACTACTGAACAACACTCTCTTAGGCTCTCAAACATTATTTTTTAGATGTAACAAGTTCATGGCCAAAGAGTCATCTTTAGTGGAACCTTAGCAATCGGGGAGTACACTTACAACATCCACATCTTTACGGTTCTCAGAACTGAAACCACCTGATCATATCAAAACCTACAATTCTAAAATTAAGATAATAACTATAACATAAAAACCAAATTGTCAACAACAAAACCATTAATAGCAACAAGAAATAACAAGTAAACTATCAAGGCCCCATAAAACATAAAAGACTTTCCCCAAGTAAATAAATGAACTTCAGTCGAGAAAAATACTTTTTTTTTCAAAACGAAACAAATTTTCCAAAGCCTAAAGGTAAATTTTTTTGTCCAAATACATAAAAATTAAGCCTCCGCTTGGTTGCCAAGAAAAGTAATGACACAGATAATCACTATTTTTTCACCTTTATCTCTGATGGAGATTTTTATATTCTAAATCCCCGTCATCTATCATTTTCCACATTTCTCTAAGCATTTGAGCAGTCAAACTTTCACAAAATATTTTCCCTAAAAAAAAACTAGATATATAAACAACTAAAGTGAGAGTATACAAACATGACACATTTCTATTATACCGAGGTGATCGATCTCAGAATGTTGAGATCTCAATGAGAATTTGGAGTCGAGGTCTTGTTGTTATCGCTTCTTCTCAAGTCCTAATAACGTACTCCTCATCTTCCCAGGAGATAATCTTCCTCTAGTTCCTTTTGAAAATAAGATTTGCACAACCAAAATCAGGCGATCATAAAAAAAGGAAAGAGAAAACGATAGATCTGGCAGAGTAGTTGATGTAGTAGTAGTGAGATGTAAATGCCAAGCCATTATTGAGGGTTGTTAAAGTGTTGAGAGAGAAAGAGACATGGAAGAGAGAGAGGGGAGAGAGAGAGGGAGGTGTTGGGCAACTATGTATGATCTTGCGTGTGTGAATAGAGTTTTAGCTTTTAGGGATTAGTTAATTATATATGATATATATATATATATATATATATAATCTTAATATATATTATATAGTATTAAAATAAACGGCCCGGTTCGGTCCTAAGACCGAATTTAAAATGGACATTTTAGACCGAACCGAATAAATTCTGGTCTCTTAATTTAGGACCTAATTAGGATCGATTTATAAAAAAACCATATAAACATGGGGCCGATTCGGTTCGGTCCAATCGGATCAATCGGGTCGGTCTTTTTTTTGTCCACCCCTATCCCTAATTCCAAGCTTGATTGTTTTAGCTTGTATTCTCCAAGAATCCCTCTTCCCTATCCCACTGTCTCTTTGTGTATCCGATGTTGCCTTTGTGCCTCTTTGTCTCCCCTTTATTTTATTTCTTGTTTACACCTTGTATCTTTATTTTATTTTATTTTATTTAGTTACTTAATTCTTTATTTATACAATTTTTCCTCCATCTGATTTGTTTTGAACGAGTTATTTTCTTATTGTGTTTTTATTCTTTATTTCTTCCCATCTTTTTGTTTGATGTCCTCCATGTTTTTGTACTATGTTTTTGTCTTCTTTTGTCCATTATTATTTCTTTGGAATATTTTAATTATTTTGAAGATATAAAGTGTGGGGATATAAATGAAGAGGCCCTTTTCGGATAAGAGGGTACATAGTGTGTGTGAGACAGACACAAAAGAAAAACATTTTAGAGATAGACTTGTATAGAGAGGCATTATTAAACGGATATATTTTTATAAACACCAAAAATATTGTACCTTATGTGTTATTTTTGAGTTTTAGAGAGACTATTTCTATACAAATTTGGGAGGGACACTGTGTATTGGTACTTAAGTATTGGACCCAAAATTTTGTAGGTTGAATTTTATTATTGAAAATTATTATTTCTAAGACTAGGTGAAGTTTATCATGATTAATTAATTTTTACATGTTAATTTAATTCAGTGTTAATTACCAACGTGTGTTAATTGAAAATAAAAATTTGGTATTCACTTTGAACTATATGAGAGTGTGTTTTAAACCTCTGAAATTATTTGATAAATCATAATTTAAATTCTTAAAAATATGTGGGCAGGGAATGTAATTTTTTTACATTATTTTTCCAACTAGATTTGGGAGTACTTGAACCCTAATTATAAGTTTGTGTGTAGGTAATTAGGATCCTTATAAGGATGCGAGGTGCGCATACACATTCCCAAAGGTTGCTTTTTATGGTGGAATCATCATTTTCTTCGACATTACCGAGCCCTACTATTTTGAAAGATATCTTAGACAATTCGAATGTATTCAAATCATTCCCCGTGACCCAATGACCCTCTTAAGGGAGAAGAGGGGAAACAAAGCTGCAAGATACAAAGTCAAATTTGACATGCAAAAATGGTATTAAGAAAATTGGCAAGACCACATATTATTAGAGAAGTTACAATCAGTACCCATCTCGTGTCCATGGGACTTTAGCGAGGATTACATTAAGTGGTTCTTGACCTATTCCCACCTGATTCTCCAGGACCCCTCCTATCATCAGTTTGAAGCAAGAAAAATATCACTGGCAAAGATTACATTTCTTATAATTTTCATAATTTAATGAATTCTATTACACAAATGATGTTCAATAGGCGGATAAAGTGCAAAAAGAGATGGATTTGCTGGGGAAGAACATTGAAGAAGACGTTATCGCAGATGCGATTACATTACTTTGACGGGATCAACAAGCTTACCAAATACTTATTGCAGCAATTGGGCTGGGTCGCCAAATAAACATTGAGAAGCAGGGGAAGAAAAAGACAAAGAAGCCTGGAAGAGACCATGATAAAGGGAAAAAGAAGGCAACATTTAGTTGTGAGGGACCAAGAAGAAAATCAGAGAAAAGAAAAAGAAAAAGAAAATGAACTTCTTGCTGAATTTCACTACTTATGTAATTTGGAAAATAGGATTAATGGTTTAGAACTTGCGATCATTTAGTTGTGAATTGTTAGATGGGGTACAACTGTGTGTTTTGGATGATATTTAATATGATTAATGTTGAATTGTGAACTTTTCTTCGATTGTTTTATGGAATTTGAAGTTATTATGGAATGTGAAGGTCACTTCTACGTTATGCATTGTTGAAATTGTTTTAATATAGATTGTTGTAGTTTGGGAATATGTCTTTTGTATATATTTTTTGCACTGTGAAGTTTTGTTTGAATTTGAAGGTTAATTTGATGATAGTTGCGAACTGTGAATATGAAGTTTAATTTATAATTGGTTATGTATTGTTATGTAGTTGGTTTTGGTTGAAATTTCCATCCTTGGATTTTGAAGGCTTGGGTTTAAGGTTAGTTTTTTATTGTTAATGTTGGTAGTTTTAGTTAAAGTTGTCGTCCTTAGATTGTGCAGGTTTTGGTTTTGTTTAATTTCATATTGGTTTTGGTTCAGGATGTCTACAATGAAGCTCTATAGCATTACTCGACATAAAGATGATGAATCAAACTAGCTATGGAAGTGAGAATCCAACTATTAGGGATAAATGCCCCAAACAAAACATTTTAATGTTTTGTTCTACATATAAACAACGAAATATGAATTAAATGTCGGTATTAATCACCCAAACCAAATAATATAGAGTTTGCTTCAAGATAATCATCTCTAACAATGAGATTTTCACTTTTAGATCCAGTTTGATTCGTCTCCTTCATGCCGAGTAATGATAAAACGCTTCGTTGTAGACATCCCGAACAAATAATGGTTTCCATATTGAAAGTTCATGACTTTTAAATCACTTGCACATGATCTCGTGCCTAAATTGAACATGTTATGGAAATCCATTGCACATGATATTGAAATACATTCCATATGTTATTGAAATTTATTGCACATGATATTAAATTCCATTCCATATGTTATAGTGATATATATTTTCAACAACTTTACAAATTAGAGCCCTCTTTTCCATATCCCTTATAAGCTAACTACACATTTACTTACTTGTGTACAAAAAATACAACATATCCCTCATCACCTACGTACACATTTTCTTATATGTGTAAAAAAAATACAACACATCCCACATAACCTACCTACGCATTTGCTTAGTTGTGTACAAAAAGTACAACATATACCTAACTAGTTAATTTCTGTAGGATGATCAATTGTAGCTACATCCTTTGGGAAAATATTTCAAGACACAGATATATGATCAACATATTTGTCGATCCAAGACTTGGTTCTAGTAAAGGAATAATTATGTCAGTGACTTGTAAGCGGTGGCAATGCACAACGTTGTTTCAACTTTAATATGACAAAACAATTCCTTCACACATAACCAATCTGCACGAACATTAGAAATTTTGGTCATTCGTGTCTAATTGGTAGACATGTAAGGCACTGTCTCGGTCATATGGGATACACACACACAAATGCACTTGTAAGCCTTAGCCACAAGGTAAACACACTCCGGAATAATCATCCAAAACTTCAGACCACATGGGCTTGTATAATCGTCTTACAGATTTAACACAATTTTAGGAAACTAACTCCTAAAATAATGTACATAAAAATCATAATTTTCATGCACTATGTCCATCAAATTCTCTCTCACATTTCTCCATCCATCGCTTTCGAACCCTAACCTTGTATAGATAGACCCACATCTAAAAACTCAATTGCCATCCACTTCCACATTCACTATATCTTCAACAAAATCTCTGTAAAACTCGGATATCTCCTTTAGGCACTTCGTGTATGTGGGTGTGTACTTAGGGAACTATGGGGTTGGGTGCATGAACTTCATAAAATCAATGTTCTTTTTACGCCTTTGAACAACACGGTGTTCCTTTTTTGCTGATTGCCTCTCGAGTTCTAAGGCACAGGGATCCCTTATCATTGACTTCTATCGTTTATGCTTACAACAGGTTGGCCTTTGATCCTGCAGTAGACCCTTCTCTTGCTTTACGAATGACTCAAATAGCCTAGAAGCGGTGGGACACCCTATGTATTTCAATTTATGTAATATAGCCATTTGGTCATCTACAGTTGACCTATCCCACCTCTGTTTGAATAATATAATTCCTGGCTCATAATCAACCATATGATAGTTGGCTAACTAGGGCACCATAGATAATTTGTGCGAGTAACCATCCAAATCCCCCCAAAGTATAGGGTGACCCTCCTTTCAGTACTCTCCTCCCCTCTCACAACCCAAAAGTAAACGTCCCTTTCGTGTCTCTGAAGGTGCGACGGGCTTAGTGATTACTATTAAGGTTCTAATCAATTGCGCATGCGCTTGAGCCCATCAGACAAATGCTTGACAAGTGGAAAATACCTGAGAATATAGACATAAATTAATCATTAAATTTTAATACACAAGTTTAGTGGGTATTCAATGCACTGTGATTGGGGATAAAAAAAAGTTCGAGCTTAGTGGGTAGAGAGAGACTGGTTTAGGAGGTTAGTGGGTAGAAAGAGAATGATGCGTAGAAAATATTTTGCAAAATATATTTATATGGTATGGTGGCCCTTAGTATATTTTTTTAAATTGCCTTGTGGTCTTTTTAAGTAAAAATTGGGGTGCTCTTAGGGGCACCCTAAGGGGATACAAGATGTTGTCGTAACTCCTACGACAATATCACAAATGAAATATATTGAGGTATTGTTATAATCCAATGTCCAACAGATTATTATTCCACATTCTTGTGGAATCTAGTGGCTTGTTCTCTCTTGGGAGGGATGATGGATATATTTTACAAAATCTAAACGTGACAAAAAAATATATAAATTATTTGGAAATTTAAAAACTTTATTTAAAATTCCAAAAATTACAGAAAATTAATTTGAAAAAACCACAAAATTAGAGTATTTTTTTTTTTTTGGAAAATCTTAGTAGATATTAAAAATGATTTTGCGCGGGAAAAAAATTATTTATATATGAAAAAAATCATGACTTCCACCAAACAAATTGATTTCCAACAAAAAAACATGTTTCCCACCCAAAAAATATGATTTTCGACAACAAAATGAAGATTCAACAAAATGAAATCAATAAAAAAATATTTCCTGGAAAAAATATTTGCCAACAACTAAAATGATTTTGAACAAAAAAATTGTTTTGCACCCCAAAAAATGATTTCAAACAAGAAAAAAATAATTCCTAAAAAAAATTAAAATAAAAAAATTTAATTTCAAAGCAAACAAATTGATTTCAGTTGAAGAAAATGATTTTGAGAATAAAAAAAAAAAAAATCCACCCAAAAAATTAAAATTTTTATTTTTGTTAAAAATATTTGATTTTCGAAACGAAAAAAAATCTTTTACACAAAAAAGGATTTCCTAAAAAACATTCATAAAAAAATCAGAGAAAAGTAAAATTCAACATTCTTCTTCGTTAAGAAACCCATTTGAATTTCAAAAAGCTCACTTTCATCTTTGTCAACAAACCTATTCTGACAAACAAAACTCACATTCTTAAACAAAACCATATAACATCCCAAATCATATCCATCTCCATCCCCAAAAAAATCAAAACCCCATAAACACATCCCAAATTAAAAATTGGGTTAGGTAACAAAAAAAAGCAAAAAATTAATATTTTCTTCTTCAAACCCACATTCATCTCCAACCCCAAATTGGTGTGTGTCTATGTGTGTGTGTGTGTATGAGTGAGTGAGAGAGAGAGAGAGAGAGAGAGAGAGAGAGAGAGTATGTGTGTTGAGATCCTTGTATGCGTATGAGTGCATATTTGTGAGTGTGTATGTATGTGCGTGAGAGAAATGGTGGTAGAGTGACAGAGATAGAGAGGGATAGACATGGATACCCATAGCAGCCATGAAAGAAGATGTGACACCCCGCCTAATTAAATACCGGGCGATCACTCCTTTATTAAATTAAATCAAGGTGAACAGTTGGTTCATTCTCAGCATCACTGTCGATAAAAATAATTTTTCCAATTTAACACCCTAAATAATTAAGCTAAGTGTCAAAACCAATTTTAAACATTAACTTCCAAATTTTGTTAAAAGAAAAGATTTATTTAATTTATTTACAAGCTCAATGAATAAGATTCACACCACAATAAACTGGAACGAAAGAATCCAATATATAAAACATTCAACAACGAATGTCAACATGCGAAAAGTAAAGTAATACATTCGTCCTGAACAAAATCCCATAATAACGAACTAGGAAATAACTGAAATAACAATGTCCCAACATAAAAAAATAATGGAAAGGGCTACACATGCCCGTCTGAATAAAAGTGCTAAGAGTGGATCTGAATGAACGAAGTCGTCTAATCAAAAGACCTGCAACTCCACCTAAGCTGCAGCGCGTTCCTTCCAAGAGATCCTAAGCAAGACGCCCCTGTGGCTGGGCACCTGAAATACATACATATATATACAAGGGGGAGAGGGAGAAAAGAAACGGGTCAGAGCCCGAAAGTGTGTTATTTAAAATCAGTTTAGCAAGTATTTAAATTGATACAGGCCAATGCAACAACATATTAGTTCGACACTCCCTTGAGAAATTCTCACCTCTCTTCTAGTGTGCACGCCTATCGTACTAACCTTCCCAAATGGTTTAACTTAACATTTAGATCATACTAACCTCCCCAATAATTTAATTTATCTTAACTTACACATAAGTTTTAAAACCGAACAATGTCAACGTGTAAAAAGGTTACTTTCTAGTTGTAGCACAACTCTCATTTTAACTTCATTAATTTATAAAGTTTCCCAGTGTCATATTATACTTTCGCAAAATAGTATTTATTATTTGAGTCAACAACCATGTCCTACTTATCAAGTCACAGTAGGTAGTTTGAATTCCATAATCTCATATATATATATAAACTACTCGGATAATATATATATATATATATATATATATATATATATATATATATATATTAGCACCCCAACTAAAATTATGGTGCGGGCATACTCTGCTATCCAATCCCCGTATCGCTCACACAAAGGGAAATACAAGTTCGGAATCACTCTCGAACTGTATTAACATATACAAATCAACATTGAGGCGAAGTATAGATTCCAAGTCTCTAAAAGGTCAGTACATACCCTCACGCCTCATAGGACCGTCTGAACTATCGAATCGATAGCCTGTACCAAGGATATCTATCTCCTAGGGTACGAACCAATATCCCCCAAAAGCAACACAGGATAAGGTCGTCCCAGCGCGGTAACCTCAGGGATAGCAAGTAGCGCGGGTACGTTTTTCACATGTATATAATATATGCACACACAATCATATAAATATACCAATTTCATCATATTAATATAGGTTCCTCTCATTACCCATAATTACAACATTTATCCTTAATTTCACATTATTAAGATTACGCATAAGGTTTCGTCTCTAACCTTAACTCGAAGGGTTTTCTCACTAGTTATGGAACACTCATGGGTTCTATCCATCCAAGTAACAAATTCAGTAGGTAGGCATCTATTCACTATTGTAGGTATTCGTCATAATCCCTCACTTGAAATACGTAGTTCGTCATTCCTTAATTAATTATCCCTAAAACACAATAATCATTTCATAATAAAGTTCTCAACACTTAATCATATGTCCTATTGGTCTCTCCTATATCCCAAAACATTTTATTTAATATGCCCAAGGATTATTCCATGATAAATTAATTCAACTAATTAAACATGGGGAAAATAAGAGGCTGCCAGGAAGGGTCGATCGATCGACGACTGGGGCTCGATCGATCGAACCTTTGATCGATCGACGCTCTAGGGTCGATCGATCGATCAAGCAGGTCTGCGAAAATTCTGAGAATTGCAGTTGCGGGTTTCACCAAAGTTCTTCATTCAAATTCATATTTTCCAACCCTAATCGTCCCAAAACTTATACCACAAACATAATAACATATTACCAGATGTTTCTAACGTTAAGCATGCGTATAACCATCATTAAACATGATTAAACAACCTAATATATCATCTAATCATCAAGAACCCTAAGTTTTCTTAACTTCTGTTCTACTCAGTTTTTCACCAGAATTTCCTTCTACATAATCATCAAAATTCGTGGGTTAATCATCTACATCATATAAGACTTCCAGAATATGGTTTTAATCTTTTCTACATGCAAATTCCTATCAAAAAGTGGGGTTTTCTTCCATAGATTATACTCCTAATCATTCCTAACTAATATGAATATTGCACCAACGAAAATACGCAAGTTAAACACTTGCCTTGGATTTCAGAGGTCTGGTTTCCTGTTGATTTTGGTGTGGTTGCGTTCTCCTCCTCGAGATCTACGTGTTGTTGGTGACGGCGGTGCAAACGGTGGTGTATTTGGCCTTGAATCACCTTGAGAGCTCTCTCCTCTCTTCTCCAATGGCGGCCGTACTAGGGTTATGAATGTTCTAACCCTAAAAGGCTGACCTAAATAGCTGCTAAGGATGGCTGAAATTCGTGGGTTTAATTACCCTATTTTGTAAAATGACCAAAATGCCCTCCCGGGTCACTAATTAGGCCTAAAAACACCCCGAGACCCAAACTAAACCCCCGGGTATACTTTTCTGACTATCTCGACCCTTCCGGATGCGTTGGCGCACTCAAAACGACCATACGGACAACTTATAAAATATTCCCTTTTCAATTAACATAATTAGTCCCGACGTGACACGGGCACGTCCCGACTTAAATTTCCGAAATAGTCATATAATTTACTTATGACATTCAATATAACCAATATAATATATTACTATGCTCATTAGTAATATTCAACAAGTTTCCCATAATTACTAACTCTAGTCACGTTAATAATTATAACATAATTAATTTCCAGATTTTTATTAAATAATCTACTCACATTAAATTTAATAAATCCCCAAATTAATATAGCATAAAAATACGGGGTATTACATACTTCCCCCCTAATAACGGAATTTCGTCCCGAAATTCGGAAACTAAGGCATACCTGGTAAGAACAAATCTGGATATCTTTCGTGCATATCTGCCTCGCGCTCCCAAGTGGATTCCTCCACATTATGATGTTCCCACTGAACCCGCACAAGTGGAACTATCTTCGACCTCAATCTCCTTTCACTATAGTCTAGGATAGTCACTGGTCTCTCCTCGTAAGAACTATCAGGCTGTAAATCGATCTCATCTATCGCGATGTGAGTATGGGCCATATCATCTCGAAGGTATCGTCTCAATGACGAGATGTGAAATACATCGTGAATGCGATGTAAATGTTCTGGCAGTCCCAAATGATATGCAACTGGCCCAATCCTCTCAATGATGGGAAATGGTCCCACGTACCTCGGAGCCAACTTCCCCTTCTCCCCGAACCTCATCACTCCTTTCATAGGAGATACACGTAATAACACTTGGTCCCCGACGTTAAACTCCCTGAAGAACCGTTTCGCATCAGCGTAGCTCTTCTGCCTATCTTGGGCTACTCGAATGCGACTCCTGATCATCTCAATCCTAGCAGAGTCTCCTGAATCACCTCTGGTCCCAGCAACTTGTTATCCCCCACTTCAAGCCAACAGGTTGGGGAACGACAAGGCCTGCCATACAAAGCCTCACATGGAGCCATGCCAATCGTGAACTGATAAGAGTTATTATAAGCAAACTCTACCAGTGGAAGATGTGGCTCCCAACCTCCTCCAAAATGAAGAACACACATGCGTAACATATCCTCTAACATCTGATTAGTACGCTCTGTCTGTCCATCTATCTGTGGGTGATAAGTTGAACTCAACCTCAACTCAGTACCCATAGCCTCCTGAAAGCTTTCCCAAAAACGCGACACGAAAATCTTGTCTCTATCGGACACAATATTCAGGGGCACCCCGTGTAATCTGACAATCTCAGCGATGAACAACTGAGCATACTGACCCGTGGTGTAATCTGTACGCACCGGTAGAAAATGAGCCACCTTGGTCAAACGGTCTACAATCACCCAAATCGAATCGTGGCCCCTCTGTGATGTAGGCAACCCTGTAATGAAGTCCATGGAAATACTCTCCCACTTCCACGCGGGTACTTCCAATGGCTGGAGAAATTCTGACGGCTTCTGGTGGTCCACCTTAACCAGCTGGCAGGTAGAACACTTAGACACAAACTCAGCAATGTCCCTTTTCATCCCACTCCACCAGTATTGTCGCCTCATAACTTGGTACATCTTATCGCCTCCCGAATGTACTGCAAATCGGGACCCATGAGAATGAGTCATCACTTCATGACGTAACTCTGCTCCTTCTGGAACCACCAATCTCCCATTAAACCGCAAACCTCCATCCGAACTAATAGAATAGGACTCAGCACCCTCGGCTAGAAGTCGCACAATCTGCTCCTGACAAAACGGGTCTGTGGTCTGTGCCTGTATCACCCTCGTAACAATCTCGGGTGTGACTGACATCACGGATATGAAAGAACGTGCTACTGCGTCCTGGTGACCCAACTCCTTCCACTTTGCTTTCCAAATGTCCGCTACATCGTCAACCGGTCTATGGCTCAACGCATCAGCAACTACGTTGGCTTTCCCCGGATGATACTGTATATCGAACTGGTAATCTTTCACAAACTCTAACCATCTGCACTGACGCATATTCAGCTCTCGCTGAGTGAACAGGTACTGCAGTGATTTATGGTCTGTGAACAAACGGAATTTCTCGCCCAATAAGTAGTGCCTCCAAATTCTCAATGCAAAGACGACCGCAGCTAACTCCAGGTCGTGGGTGGGGTAATTCTTCTCATGCGGCTTAAGCTTGCGGGAAGCAAAAGCTATAGCCTTCTCCTCCTGCTGAAGTACTCCCCCAAGTCCTCGTAAGGACGCATCTGTGTAAACCAGGTACTCTACACCCGGCTTCGGTAAAGCAAGGACCGGTGCCAAAGTAAGCTTGTCCTTCAGCTCGTCGAAAGCCAACTGACAAGCGTCATCCCAGACATATGGTACCCCTTTGCGAGTCAGATTCGTCAATGGACCCGCTATTTTGGAGAATCCCCGAATGAACCTCCTGTAGTAACCAGCTAACCCCAAGAAACTACGCACTTCCGTCGGTGTCGTGGGTTGTCCCCATTCCCTCACCGCTGACACTTTGCTCGGGTCAACTGCAATCCCCTGCTCAGAAACAACATGCCCCAAGAACTGTACCTCTCGCAACCAGAATCCACACTTCTTGTACTTAGCATACAACTGATGCTCTCGTAGAGTCTGAAGAACCTGCCTCAAGTGTTCAGCATGCTCCTCCTCGGAGTGTGAATATATCAAAATATCATCTATGAAAACGATGACAAACTGATCCAAGAACTCTCTGAATACTCGGTTCATCAAGTCCATGAAAACAGCTGGAGTATTTGTGAGTCCGAACGGCATCACCCGGAACTCATAAGACCCATATCTCGTCAAGAAAGCAGTCTTTGAAACATCCTGCTCCCTAATACGTAGCTGATGGTACCCGGACCTCAAATCTATCTTCGAAAAGAAAGTTGCTCCCCTCAGTTGGTCGAACAGATCATCGATTCGAGGCAACGGATATTTATTCCGTATCGTGACCTTGTTCAACTCCCGGTAGTCCCCACACAACCTCAGTGAACCATCTCTCTTCTTCACAAACAAAACTGGAGCGCCCCAAGGTGAGGTACTCCTGCGAATGAAACCCTGGCCTAACAACTGCTCTATCTGATCTCGTGGATCTCGCATCTCTGCTGGATTCATACGGTACGGTGCGCGTGCTATAGGTCTCGTATCTGGCAATAGGTCTATAACAAAGTCTATCTCTCGACTGGGCGGTAGGCCAGGTATCTCCTGAAACACATCGGAATACTCCCTGACAACAGGGATCGAATCTAAGGGAATCACAACCTCCTTAGAGCTATCCTCCTCTATGTAATACAAATGAGCGGTCGAACCTCCCTCTGGGCGAGGCATCGCCACTACAAACATCTCTTGCCCCGAAATGGCAAAAATAATGCTCCACCGAAGTAGATAATCATGGCTCTATAAGCGGCGAGCCAATCAATACTGAGTATAACATTATGCTAATGCATATCTAAGACTAGCATATATACAGGTAATATCAAACTACCAATCTCTACCCCCACTCCCGGGCATATAAAGAAAAATAAAAGACCCACTCCCAAGATGGTGAGTCTACACACGTCACTGAGCTCACTGCCGTGGCTAACAACCCTAATGCTTTCGCAAAAAAAAAATTAGCTTATAAAATAGTGCGTTGCACTCGTAACAAACAAATCTCGACTCATAGTAATATGGATAGAAAAACATACCCTTAACCGCGGGAGGTGCCTGCAGGGTTGCTACCTATGGGAAATTATAGACACGTCCGCCTTGTAGCTTTTTCTGCTGAACTGAGGCTGTTGGAAAAGGTGGCGGAGTTGGCTTCTGAGGTACATTGTCAGCACATTCCTGCCGTGGGACCCTATTCTTCTCTGGACAATTTTGACACCTATGGCCATTCCTGCCACAATGGAAACACCTCCCCCGAAACTGCTTTCCTTCCTTACGGTATTGACTAGCCTCTCTTTTTCCCTGGTCTTGCTGGCCTTGAGGGTAAATCTGCAGAAAAACTATGTCAGGGCGAGGACAATCCATCCATTTGTGACCCGGTTGAACACATTTATAACAGAGTTTCGAAATTCTTTGCCGGTCAGGTTGTAGTTTATCCCCAGTCTGATTCAGACAAGATTTACGTTTGTGGTCCTCCATTCCACAACCGAAACACCTCTTGGTGATTTCATTCTGAACCTGGCTTCGTTGTCCCTGACACTTTTGTCTCTGTACATAAATCTCGTTACTACTGGAACTGACTCTATCTTGATTGTTTTGTTGTCGCAGATTCGGTGCCTTCGCACAGTTCTCAACGTCAGTCACATGCACTAGGTTGACCTCTCTAGGTCTTTTGCCTCCTTTAAGTTGTAGGCTGCGTTCTTGGTATTGTAGAACTGCAGTGGTAACTGCTTGTGCCACGATACCTGCTAACTCGGCGGTTGATACTCTCCCTGGGGATACCTGAGGTGTGAGTCGATCTTGCTCGATGACTCCCTTAACCGTCTTAGCTAGTTCTCCTTGACGATCCATCTGAAAATTTAAGTAAATTTGGATGAGTTCATCATTCAAATAAACAAATCGCAGAAGCACGAATTCCCAAAGTATAGAGATGAACACAACATTCCTAGTATTAGGGCTCTATATCAAAGAAAGCAACGCTGAACGCATAATAAGCCGCACAGATCCTAAAGGACACTAGAACCTGATGCTCTGATACCACCTGTGACACCCCGCCTAATTAAATACCGGACGATCACTCCTTTATTAAATTAAATCAAGGTGAACAGTTGGTTCATTCTCAGCATCACTGTCGATAAAAATATTTTTCCAATTTAACACCCTAAATAATTAAACTAAGTGTCAAAACCAATTTTAAACATTAACTTCCAAATTTTATTTAAAGAAAAGATTTATTTAATTTATTTACAGGCTCAATGAATAAGATTCACACCATAATAAACTGGAACGAAAGAATCCAATATATAAAACATTCAACAACGAATGTCAACATGCGAAAAGTAAAGTAATACATCCGTCCTGAACAAAATCCCATAATAACGAACTAGGAAATAACTGAAATAACAATGTCCCAACATAAAAAAATAATGGAAAGGGCTACACATGCCCGTCTGAATAAAAGTGCTAAGAGTGGATCTGAATGAACGAAGTCGTCTAATCAAAAGACCTGCAACTCCACCTAAGCTGCAGCGCGTTCCTTCCAAGAGATCCTAAGCAAGACGCCCCTGTGGCTGGGCACCTGAAATACATACATATATATACAAGGGGGAGAGGGAGAGAAGAAACGGGTCAGAGCCCGAAAGTGTGTGTAATTTAAAATCAGTTTAGCAAGTATTTAAATTGATACAGGCCAATGCAACAACATATTAGTTCGACACTCCCTTGAGAAATTCTCACCTCTCTTCTAGTGTGCACGCCTATCGTACTAACCTTCCCAAATGGTTTAACTTAACATTTAGATCATACTAACCTCCTCAATAATTTAATTTATCTTAACTTACACATAAGTTTTAAAACCGAACAATGTCAACGTGTAAAAAGGTTACTTTCTAGTTGTAGCACAACTCTCATTTTAACTTCATTAATTTATAAAGTTTCCCAGTGTCATATTATACTTTCGCAAAACAGTATTTATCATTTGAGTCAACAACCATGTCCTACTTATCAGGTCACAGTAGGTAGTTTGAATTCCATAATCTCATATATATATATAAACTACTCGGATAATATATATATATATATATATATATATATAAATATTAGCACCCCAACTAAAATTATGGTGCGGGCATACTCTGCTATCCAATCCCCGTATAGCTCACACAAAGGGAAATACAAGTTCGGAATCACTCTCGAACTGTATTAACATATACAAAACAACATTGAGGCGAAGTATAGATTCCAAGTATCTAAAAGGTCAGTACATACCCTCACGCCTCATAGGACCATCTGAACTATCGAATCGATAGCCTGTACCAAGGATATCTATCTCCTAGGGTACGAACCAATATCCCCCAAAAGCAACACAGGATAAGGTCGTCCCAGCGCGGTAACCTCAGGGATAGCAAGTAGCGCGGGTACGTTTTTCACATGTATATAATATATGCACACACAATCATATAAATATACCAATTTCATCATATTAATATAGGTTCCTCTCATTACCCATAATTACTACATTTATCCTTAATTTCACATTATTAAGATTACGCATAAGGTTTCGTCTCTAACCTTAACTCGAAGGGTTTTCTCACTAGTTATGGAACACTCATGGGTTCTATCCATCCAAGTAACAAATTCAGTAGGTAGGCATCTATTCACTATTGTAGGTATTCGTCATAATCCCTCACTTGAAATACGTAGTTCGTCATTCCTTAATTAATTATCCCTAAAACACAATAATCATTTCATAATAAAGTTCTCAACACCTAATCATATGTGCTATTGGTCTCTCCTATATCCCAAAACATTTTATTTAATATGCCCAAGGATTATTCCATGATAAATTAATTCAACTAATTAAACATGGGGAAAATAAGAGGCTGCCAGGAAGGGTCGATCGATCGACGACTGGGGCTCGATCGATCGAACCTTCGATCGATCGACGCTCTAGGGTCGATCGATCGATCAAGCAGGTCTGCGAAAATTCTGCAGAATTGCAGTTGCGGGTTTCACCAAAGTTCTTCATTCAAATTCATATTTTCCAACCCTAATCGTCCCAAAACTTATACCACAAACATAATAACATATTACCAGATGTTTCTAACGTTAAGCATGCGTATAACCATCATTAAACATGATTAAACAACCTAAAATCTCATCTAATCATCAAGAACCCTAAGTTTTCTTAACTTCTGTTCTAATCAGTTTTTCACCAGAATTTCCTTCTACATAATCATCAAAATTCGTGGGTTAATCATCTACATCATATAAGACTTCCAGAATATGGTTTTAATCTTTTCTACATGCAAATTCCTATCAAAAAGTGGGGTTTTCTTCCATAGATTATACTCCTAATCATTCCTAACTAATATGAATATTGCACCAACGAAAATACGCAAGTTAAACACTTGCTTGGGATTTCAGAGGTCTGGTTTCCTGTTGATTTTGGTGTGGTTGCGTTCTCCTCCTCGAGATCTACGTGTTGGTGGTGACGGCGGTGCAAACGGTGGTGTATTTGGCCTTGAATCACCTTGAGAGCTCTCTCCTCTCTTCTCCAATGGCGGCCGTACTAGGGTTATGAATGCTCTCTCCTTTCTTGATTATAGATTAGTATATAGTCCTATTTTGGAAAACCGCTTGGTTCATTTGAGAAATATGTTGCAAGTTCTGAGAGACAACATTTTGTTCTGTAAAATGTTGAAGTGTTCTTTTTCTCAAGAAAGAGTCCAATATTTGTTCCATATAATTTTGAGGTATGGTGTGTTAGTTGATGAGAGAAAAATAACAACAATGTTGCAATGGCCGCCTCCAAAATCCATTAAAGCCTTAAGGGGATTCTTGAGGTTGATTGGTTATTACCAGAAATTTTGAAAGAATATGGGACTATTAGTAGACCCTTGACCAATTTTTTGAACAAAGATCAATATAAGTGGAACAAGGAAGCTCAACTATTTTTTGAAAGACTCGTAGAAGCCATGGCCTGAACGCCGGTACTAGCACTGCCTAATTTTAACAAAACATTCACTGTAGAAAATGGATATTGGTGGGATTGGCACTGGAGTTGTATTTGTTGCGCTAAAGCAAGACTATCTCTAGCGACCAAGACAATAAAACTCACTCAAGAATTTTATCGAACACTTGGTGTGCGGAAAACACCCAAGACCTTGTTCCGAAAATGAACTAGTGTGCAAACTCCCAATCAAATCAAGCAAGCATCAGTGAAGTGACAATAAGAACATACAAGCAACAAACAATCAAAGCAACACCAATTTACGTGGTTCACCCAAGCTTTGGGCTACATCCACAAATGGTAGGATATCTTTTTTTATAGATAAATGGCTAGGAACCAATGGTTACACACACACCTCACTTATCTCTCTCAAAAGTCAATCACTAACCAACCTCAAGAACTCACCTTGCTCAAAGTAGCTCTCTATCTCTCTTTGCCTTCGATTAGCTCTCAAATATGCCCACTCTTTTGTCTTCTCTCCCAAAACCTAGAAATAACACTTATTTTTATAGGTTTGAGCCAAAATGGCAAATTTGTAAATAAACAAAAAACTGAAAAAAACATTCAGCAAAAAAGGAGGCCTCTGCCTCAATCTCAATTCTGCCCCAAACATCATAGGAGAGCCAAAACCAACAAACTCCACCTTTGCGATCCTGACGATCCAACCAATCTCTAGAATGCTGAAATTGAACCCGCTTGAAGACCGTCCCACCATCTACCAAGCTAATGCAACTCCCCCCAGACGATCCTCACGTTCCAACCAAACACGGAATACAAACACCAAATCCGCTCGAAGATCATACTGACGTCTAACAAGCCAATACGCAACTTCAACCATGAAGTGAGATACTGCAAGTACTTACTCCAATACTCCAAATGACTCCACCCAGCGAGGAACCTCCATCTCATGCATCTGAATGCTTACCATGTAACCATACGGTGAATCTCGCTCCTCATGTAACCCGGTGAGTACACCCCCACACAATAAATAACATACACCCTCTTTACAGGAAACATTCAAATACATCAACATCATCTTCCTCCTTGAGAAATAACCACAGATGAGAGAGAAAATTCCTCACCTCTCACACCCTCCAAATCTCACCCTCGAAAGATGTACCAAGTCTGTGTCACGAAAGACTCCCGTTTGCCAATGCTCGCAAATAATCACCCATTGACCTTCCTTGAACTAGCTACACACACCTCGAATCCATCACGGTCCTACACCTCCTCGATTCCAATCGACCAATGCATGTGTGCAACTAAACCGAGTCAACATTACCTGTTGGCCCCAGAGGGGGACTTCGATCCATCCCCTCCACTAGTAGGTATTCTCTCACCACTATCGTCTACTCTCGGAAAGCTAGCACCCAATGTCTCCGCTTTGTTCACAAACGAGACATGCCTCGAACGTTCGAATACTTGTGAACACAGCTTCCCCATCTTTCTCGAAGTCTGATTTAGACGATACAACCCCTCTCTCTCCTCTCCCCTTGCTAGGACCATACAACCACGTGTGACTTTCAAGACTCCACCCGCCATCGACACCCGACAACCCTTGGAATCCAAACGGCTAATGGATATCAAATTCTTTCGTAACTTTAGGACATAGGCCACACCACCCAAAGTGCGTTCCACCCCATCGAACATCTTGAGTTTCACCATCCCGACACCCTCAACGGCAACCTTCTGTTCGTTAGCCAAAGACATGAAACTTTTTTCATTTTTCATGAAAGTCTCAAAATATTCCCTCTTGAAGCAAATATGATCTGATGATCCCGAATCCAATGTCCAATCATCTTAGGAAAGAGAGTTAACCTTGGAGATTGTGAGAAGTTCTCCAAGTTCATCTTCATAATCCGCACTCGCTACCGTTGCCCTCTCGAAATCAACCTTGCCCTTAACCTTGTCATTCCACAAAGGACATTCTCGAATCATATGACCCCATTCCCAATACTTGTAGTATTTCGGCCCTTTACCACCAACACCCCTCGATCTAGACCTACTACCGTCATTAAATCCCCGGTTGGAGTTTCTCCCGCCATTTTTCCCACCTCCGTCTCTCGCCGTAAGGCTTTCATTATGGGAATACCCGTCACCTCCACCTTCCTTCTTTCTCATCGTGACATGAGATTGAATTTCTTGCACAACCTCGTTGTACCGGAGCGTAGACTTCCCAAACATGAGAGTGGTCACAAAATGCTCGTATGAATCGGGTAATGATGCAAGCAATAACAATGTTCGATCCACATCAATGAATTGAACATCTATTCGATTCAAGTCATTTATCAAGGCATTAAAAATGTTGATATGCTTCATCATATCCTCACCCTCGTTCATCTCAAGCTTGAAGAGTTTTTTCTTGAGGAACAATTTATTTGATAACGATTTTCCCAAATAAATCTCTTCTAGCTTATCCCACATGTCTTTAGCCGTGGTCTCCGCTATCACGTTATTCAACACATCATCTGTGATAAGCATTTCAATACACGAAGTAACTTTTTGATCAATGTCAATCCACTCGGCATCGGTCATGCCTATCGGTCATCCCTCTACCCCCAACAATGCTAATTGCAACCTCTGTTGGACAAGAATGCCTCGCATTCGTCTTTGCCATTACCCGAAATTGATCTTCTCATCAAAAGTCGGCATACCCGTCTTCATTGAGCCATTCGATCCATAACTCGAATCCCATCTCTTAGAGCTTCCGCTCGTAGAGGTTGATTCTTGAGTACTCTCCACATTTTCCGTCATTTGGAACAAAAACATAAGCTATGCCAAAATTGCCAAAATTGATTCAACCTCGAACCAAAATACCGGGAAAATAATGCAACCTAAGCTCTGATACCACTTGTTGCACTAAAGCAAGACTATCTCTAGTGACCAAGACGATAAAACTCACTCGGAAATTTTATCGAACACTTGGTGTGCGGAAAACACCCAAGACCATGTTCCGAAAATGAACTAGTGTGCAAACTCCCAATCAAATCAAGCAAGCATCAATGAAGTGACAATAAAAACATACAAGCAACAAACAATCAAAGCAATAAAAATTTACGTGGTTCACCCAAGCTTTGGGCTACATCCACAAATGGTAGCTTTTATAGATAAATAGCTAGGAACTAATGGTTACACACACACCTCACTTACCTCTCTCAAAAGTCAATCACTAACCAACCTCAAGAACTCACCTTGCTCAAAGTAGCTCTCTATCTCTCTTTGCCTTTGATTAGCTCTCAAATATGCCCACTCTTTTGTCCTCTCTCCCAAAACCTAGAAATAACACTTGTATTTAAGGGTTTGAGCGAAAATGACAAATTTGTAAATAAATCAAAAACCGAAAAAAACATTTAGCAAAAAAATTAGGCCTCTGCCTCGATCTCAATTCTGCCCAAAACATCGTAGGAGAGCCAAAACCAATAGTATTGCTACAAAAGAGTAGACCTATTTGAATGGAGTGCACTTCATCATAAAGGCTGATCACCAGAGCCTGCAATACCTTCTCTGACAGAAACTCGACACCACCTTGTAACAAAAATGGCTATCTAGGCTATGGGGTTATAATTATGAGATACAATATGAAAATGGGAAGGATCATATAGTAGCTGATCATATGGACTTGTCATATGGACTCATCCATCTATGAAAATAATTCTATGGCCCATTTCAAATCATTGCACGAATTGGCAAAGTTGCTTATCATATGGACTTGTCGGCCTCATCCATCTAGTGTTCCACGTTTCTCTATTAAAAAGAAAGAGAACTGCTTCTTAAAATTTACAAAAAGGAATACTTCAGTTTATTGAATTACCAGAATTATTTCCTCTTCAGTTTTCACATTTTTTTTTCTATTAATACTAGGCTATGATAAATTGTTTTTTCTTTAACTTGACTCGCATTAATATCGTATTTAGACTAAACCTCCTCAAAGATGAATAATTAAACATAGGCCATGTATTAATGTCATAATTAGACAACCCGAGAAATTTACGGACTCACTAATGTGTATTTTGACATAACCCCTTGTTGTTTCTTTGGACAAAGATACTCTCTTCTTTACCAATTCATCCTCTCCCTAATCCCAAGAACCCTAATTTAAAACCGTTAACATACAAATTTTGAGAAATTTATAAAACCCGTTATAGCATAATTGTGCACGTAAAACTGGTGTTCGATTTCCTTGATCACTATTGTAACACCCCAAGACTTATGAGACTGAGAAATCTAATTTTGGGAAAATTAAATTTAATGAAATTGGAGAATTTTAAATTTTGGGAATTTAAGTCCAAAAATAGAGGACGTTTCAAAGTATTCCGGATGATATTTTTGAGGGTACCATCGATCCTGGAAGGGTCGAGATAGTCAAAATGACTGTCATTGGGTCTTATTTCGGCTCCGGAATGTTTTTAAGTTGTTTTGACTTAAATTGGAGTCAAAGAGTCATTTAAAGTGTGTATTAACATTTAAAACTGGTATTTTGTTTTAAAAGGGGTGGAGGCTTACGGATGAAGCCATTTCTCATTTGAGAGAAAGAGAGAAAAGCCCTAGAGGGAGAAAGAAGAGAGAGAAGAAGGAAAGAAGAGAGAGAGGAAGAAAAAGCTTGGGATTTCCGGCCCTACCGCGACATCGAGGACGATCCAACCTCTACAAATCTGAGGCAAGTGTTTAATCTTGCTAAATAGCTATTTGTGTATTTCATTTCATAAATTGTGGGGTAAAGAAATGGTTTTTGGGTATTAATGTCAAAACCTAGATTTTAGGTTTAAATCTTGAAATCAATGGTTAAATATGGAATTAATGACGTAGAAATGATTGGGATCAACTTTGGGTTGATTAATGGGCTTAAAATCATGATTTGATGAAGGTTTGGGGGTTAGAATGAGAAATTAAGGGTTTAAAACTCGTGGGTTTTGAAGATGCAGATGAAACCTTCAAAAAATTGCAGGTCCGAATCGATTCGCCCCCTCTAGCGAATCGATTCGGTTTGGTAAAATTGGCAGGTCTGCATTGACCGAATCGATTCGGACCCCAAGCCGAATCGATTCGGCCTATTGCAGAAGCCCAGGTCTTTGGACCCGAATAGATTCGCCTGGGAGGCCGAATCGATTCGCTAGTCCGAATCGATTCGGAATAGGGCCGAATCGATTCGGAAACAGGGCATTTTGAGGTATTTTATCCACAGTGAATTCAAACCCTTTTTGGTTGGGTTTATTGATTTGGAAGCCTTCTCTTATGATGAAAGAGATATGTTCTTGGAGACACACAAGGGGTTTCTCACACATTTGAATTTTGGGGACTCCTTAGGGTAATTTGGGAGAAATGTATCCATGTATGTATTTGGAGTTATGTATAGAGATTTTGGGGAAACCCTTTGGAATTGGGAATCCTAATTGTAGATTAAAAGTAAGTATAGAGGTGATGTGAGGCTAAGAACTCTTAGAGAGATCTTAGATTAGGGTATTCACAAAGTGACCGAACCATAATCGAAATCGAGGGAAATGAGATTATTTGATGATTGAAAGAATGAGCTTGAGGCTTATAGACTATTAGTTATATGTATACCGATAGTCAAAATGATTATTAGATTCTTTAATGTATTCGGAGATATGGATGAAATGTGGAATGAAGGATTCCTACGCAAACTCTTGGGTGATAGCCCTAATGTTGAATATATATAGGTATAGATATATACATATGGTTTGGGAGACTATTCATCATAGGAAAATGATCGAATATGTTTCAAGTATGGGATTATATTCACGTATAGAGGTAAATTAAAAGAATTGTGGTGACGGCTTGTATATTGAGGACTATGTACACTTATAGCCAGGTATATATATATATATATATATCTTACGCATATGAACGAGAATTAGTTTATCATATATAGATATAAGGATATGTGTATATGTGTTGATATATATCCGTAGGTATATAAATGTATGGATATATTTATGTTATGAACATACATGGTATGGATATTTAAACCGTATATGATGGTTTATTATTTGATCATAAGATCGGATCATATGGATTATATATATTATGCATGTGAATGATATATATACTTATTTGGTTAAGCATACCCCGCTCATGCTATCATTGGGAAGTTGCGCGCGTAGAGGGTGAGCATCCTGGCTTATAATGCAGGGTGTGGATATTCCCCAGGTCATAGTCGTCCCTTGTGATTATTATACATATAGATATATATTTTTGGGATGAGACGTGGTGGGTATGTTTCGTCTCATTGCCGGTTGGAACTATGACCGCTTCCCGGGACGTCGTGTGCGTGTGTTTACCACGAGATGGGTGTCGTTTAGTCCCACAACGGTGGCCCCAGTATTGCTACGTGAGCCGGGCACTGGGAAGATGATAGCACTGATGCAGTTTATCGGCGATATATATAGCCGGGTATATTATGTGCATGGCCTTGTACATCATATGTAGTATGTACACTTGGCTATTGGATTGATGATGATATATATATACGGTTAGAAATAAATACCTATATATATATATATATTTATATATATATATATATATCCTATAGATGAAAGGATATGGACTTTTATGAATTACATCTTAGATGACTATGGTGTACGTACTAGATTGATGGGGGTTGATGTATCGCACATAAGGTATTATTTCGGTTACATCATCCCAAGGATAGTATTGGAGGTTCTTTTCTTTTATCTTACTTGTTTTCTTTCCTTTCTTTTCTTTCTTTCTTTCTTTAGGAGTTATAGTTAGTAGTAATAGTATAGGGTATGCGCAGCATTATGGATCTCTATGATCGACATAGTCAAAGAGTAGTGTAACGGGGCGGTTCCTTGTTTGGATTTCGCTTTGCGAGACTCCCCATGCACGAAATGTAGTACATTGTTGAGAGTAGAGAGAAGTTCTGTCGATATTTATGTGTGGCATAATGGATCTCCAGGATCGACGTTGTCATGGAGTAGTGTAATGGGGCGGTTCCTTGTTTGGATTTCGCTTTGCGAGACACCCCACGCACGAAACGCAGCGCAGCGTTGTAATTGGAGGGAAGTTTTGTCAATAACAATCTTGTATGCATATTTATTCTAAATTAAATAATAGGGCTCTACCCATATATATATAGGGGTACTTTATAAGGATTATAATTGGTTAAATTATATCGGAACCCGTAAAGCCTATTATGGCATAATTGTTGTAATCATAATCTATTAGGATTAGAAATGGGTGGATCCTTAGATTATGACGGGAAGGTAGCTCTCGTGGATATAGGCTAGGCCTGATAAGTTAGGTTGTCCTAAAATCAATGGGGGTAATTTAACTAAAATTTGAGGACGCGAATAGGTGCGCGCCTTTAGATGAGAGGTGAGTTGGGGTTCCACGAGAGTGCGGTCTCACTTATTTATGAAATTAAGTACACCGGTATTTATTATGCACGGTTAAAACACTTGCTAAATATTTTACACATTCGGGGCTCTGACCCGTTTACTCTTCTCCCTCCTTCTTGTATATACATATATATATATATTTCCACAGGTATCCTACCGCATGGATGCCGGATGACCTTCTATCCAGAGTCTCGGGAGCCGTGACAGGTGCGGACTGTTGCGGGATGTTTCATGTAGCCGCTTCCTACTTCTGTAAAATTCTAGGTAGGATTCATGTTGTATATCGGGTTTGTACCCAAGGGATATTTATATAGATATTTATATTCATTCCATTTCAGTTATTGTATTTGCTGTGATCCGACAGCTTATTCGGATCTACTTTTTGTAGTACATTCGGTTGTATTTAATTGGTTCATTTTATTTCTAGCATTTTATTTATTATAGTTCTTCCCTGCATCTCTCCTATTCATTGATAGTTTTATCGTGTTGGGTTGTGTATGTTGCAAGTTTTAAATTTTTATAACATCTCGCTTATACGATATCGGGTAGTTAGTCCTATATTATAGTACCGACTGTTGATGTTGAGACTGGACCATCTGGAATTCCTGATTTAATATAGTATAGGGCTGGCCACCCGTTATTATTTTAAGCGGGGTGTTACAGATGGTATCAGAGCATCAGGTTCTAGAGTCTTTAGGATCTGTGCGAGTTATGGATTCTTCCGTTAACGTTCTTGACATAAAGCCCTATAATTAGTACTGTTGTGTTCACCGCGTTGTTTTCTTCTGTGAAGTATATTCACTTGATTGGCGTTCTGATAACAGTTGCTCTTGTTTCGTTTCAGACGTCGCCTAGATTTTTTCGTCTAGGAAAAAATAGGTTTAGAAGTACGGAACCCATAACATATTTTGGGTACACTTTAATCGGGGGTATTTGTTTTCCCCGGTTTCAGAGGAAATATTGAGGAGATTTCTAGCAGTGGTTTGAGGTGATTTATCGGCAGTTGAGTAAGAAAGGAAATTTACTCGAGTGGCGAATCTTGGTCTTAGTGAGGTAAGTCCGAGGAGAGGCATGTAGTGTAGTCCTTGGGAGGTTTAGATTGAGAATCTGTTAACCTTAGTTAGGAAACCTAATGTTGGTGACTCTTACCGAGGTGAGGTTGGTGTAGTTGTCCCAATATTAGGAGTATCGCCATCTAAGATGAGGGAGAATGCCTTTGGAGACTCAATTTCGTGTGTAGGACGGAGGGAGTTTTCGGTGGTTGCAATCGCGCCTTGCCCTTCAATATGGTTAGGAAGGATTTTGAGGAAGATGTTTCTCTTATGGAGAAATAGGTTTAGGAACAATGATTGTCCTGGAAGACGTAGAGGGTCTTGAATTGAGATCCTTGGATGAGGTGAAACCATTGGGTTATGGAACTATAAGGTAGAATACCTTTCTTTGGGTTTAAGTTACATTTTGTGCGATAGTGGGAACGTCGCGTGTGAGGTGTGATGAGTAGCTAGCCGCTATACCGCTAGGGGGTATGGAATTTTCCTAGAGAAGGAAGTGAACAAGTGTGGCCTTGGTATGGCATCTTGGGAGATGATACATCTTTTCGTAACGAGATAATAGGGAAGTTTTAGAATCCCAATGAGGGAAGGATTTATTTTATATAAAGGTGTTAATATGATGTATAGGAATTTCATAACTGAGAGGTTCAGAGTTTGGTAGATTTGTGAGGAGCGGATAGTTTAGCTCATAGTTGTGCTAGTTTTGAGAACTAGGTATTGGCTAGAGCATTGTATTTGTTGAGACCTTGTGTTTTAAACATAAGGTGTTTGTTTGACGTGTCGAAAGACGCGGAATATATTTATATTGTATTATTGTATAGGCCCTCGGGCAATATCTAAAATATGAAAAATATTTTTATAAAACCTTAACCCTGGTTCAACTAATCTCAATCCCCGACCTAGCTACACAGTAGTGTATTGGGAGGGTTCCTTGTTTGGATTTCGCTTGCGAGACCTCCCCCGCACGAAGGTGGCTAGCGTCAGGAATTGAGGAGAGTTCAACCAGTGGAAATTTTCAAACTTTTATATATTTAGTATATTGTTATAGATTATATTACCGAGGGTTATCTTACAATTTGACGCTAATGGAGCCTGATTAAAATTTTACGAGTGGAGACTCAGGTACGGGGTGTATGGGCTCCCTGAGAAGTTAGTTTGTTTTAAAGGCTATCTGGTTCGACGTGAGAACTAGAAAGGATCGGCATAGTGATCTTGAGGATTGATGTAAGGACTAGATGATATTGAGGTCCTAGGCTTATCTTAAATTTCGCGGACGAAATTCTTGTAAGGGGGGAAGATTGTAACACCCCAAGACTTTTGAGACTGAGAAATCTAATTTTGGGAAAATTAAATTTAATGAAATTGGAGAATTTTAAATTTTGAGAATTTAAGTCCAAAAATAGAGGACGTTTCAAAGTATTCCGGATGATATTTTTGAGGGTACCATCGATCCCGGAAGGGTCGAGATAGTCAAAATGACTGTCATTGGGTCTTATTTCGGCTCCGGAATGTTTTTAAGTTGTTTTGACTTAAATTGGAGTCAAAGAGTCATTTAAAGTGTGTATTAACATTTAAAACTGGTATTTTGTTTTAAAAAGGGTGGAGGCTTACGGATGAAGCCATTTCTCATTTGAGAGAAAGAGAGAAAAGCCCTAGAGGGAGAAAGAAGAGAAAGAAGAAGGAAAGAAGAGAGAGAGGAAGAAAAAGCTTGGGATTTCCGGCCCTACCGCGACATCGAGGACGATCCAACCTCTACAAATCTGAGGCAAGTGTTTAATCTTACTAAATAGCTATTTGTGTATTTCATTTCATAAATTGTGGGGTAAAGAAATGGTTTTTGGGTATTAATGTCAAAACCTAGATTTTAGGTTTAAATCTTGAAATCAATGGTTAAATATGGAATTAATGACGTAGAAATGATTGGGATCAACTTTGGGTTGATTAATGGGCTTAAAATCATGATTTGATGAAGGTTTGGGGGTTAGAATGAGAAATTAAGGGTTTAAAACTCGTGGGTTTTGAAGATGCAGATGAAACCTTCAAAAAATTGCAGGTCCGAATCGATTCGCCCCCTCTAGCGAATCGATTCGGTTTGGTAAAATTGGCAGGTCTGCATTGACCGAATCGATTCGGACCCCAAGCCGAATCGATTCGGCCTATTGCAGAAGCCCAGGTCTTTGGACCCGAATCGATTCGCCTGGGAGGCCGAATCGATTCGCTAGTCCGAATCGATTCGGAATAGGGCCGAATCGATTCGGAAACAGGGCATTTTGAGGTATTTTATCCATAGTGAATTCAAACCCTTTTTGGTTGGGTTTATTGATTTGGAAGCCTTCTCTTATGATGAAAGAGATATGTTCTTGGAGACACACAAGGGGTTTCTCACACATTAGAATTTTGGGGACTCCTTAGGGTAATTTGGGAGAAATGTATCCATGTATGTATTTGGAGTTATGTATAGAGATTTTGGGGAAACCCTTTGGAATTGGGAATCCTAATTGTAGATTAAAAGTAAGTATAGAGGTGATGTGAGGCTAAGAACTCTTAGAGAGATCTTAGATTAGGGTATTCACAAAGTGACCGAACCATAATCGAAATCGAGGGAAATGAGATTATTTGATGATTGAAAGAATGAGCTTGAGGCTTATAGACTATTAGTTATATGTATACCGATAGTCAAAATGATTATTAGATTCTTTAATGTATTCGGAGATATGGATGAAATGTGGAATGAAGGATTCCTACGCAAACTCTTGGGTGATAGCCCTAATGTTGAATATATATAGGTATAGATATATACATATGGTTTGGGAGACTATTCATCATAGGAAAATGATCGAATATGTTTCAAGTATGGGATTATATTCACGTATAGAGGTAAATTAAAAGAATTGTGGTGACGGCTTGTATATTGAGGACTATGTACACTTATAGCCAGGTATATATATATATATATCTTACGCATATGAACGAGAATTAGTTTATCATATATAGATATAAGGATATGTGTATATGTGTTGATATATATCCGTAGGTATATAAATGTATGGATATATTTATGTTATGAACATACATGGTATGGATATTTAAACCGTATATGATGGTTTATTATTTGATCACAAGATCGGATCATATGGATTATATATATTATGCATGTGAATGATATATATACTTATTTGGTTAAGCATACCCCGCTCATGCTATCATTGGGAAGTTGCGCGCGTAGAGGGTGAGCATCCTGGCTTATAATGCAGAGTGTGGATATTCCCCAGGTCATAGTCGTCCCTTGTGATTATTATACATATAGATATATATTTTTGGGATGAGACGTGGTGGGTATGTTTCGTCTCATTGCCGGTTGGAACTATGACCGCTTCCCGGGACGTCGTGTGCGTGTGTTTACCACGAGATGGGTGTCGTTTAGTCCCACAACGGTGGCCCCAGTATTGCTACGTGAGCCGGGCACTGGGAAGATGATAGCACTGATGCAGTTTATCGGCGATATATATAGCCGGGTATATTATGTGCATGGCCTTGTACATCATATGTAGTATGTACACTTGGCTATTGGATTGATGATGATATATATATACGGTTAGAAATAAATACCTATATATATATATATATTTATATATATATATATATATCCTATAGATGAAAGGATATGGACTTTTATGAATTACATCTTAGATGACTATGGTGTACGTACTAGATTGATGGGGGTTGATGTATCGCACATAAGGTATTATTTCGGTTACATCATCCCAAGGATAGTATTGGAGGTTCTTTTCTTTTATCTTACTTGTTTTCTTTCCTTTCTTTTCTTTCTTTCTTTCTTTAGGAGTTATAGTTAGTAGTAATAGTATAGGGTATGCGCGGCATTATGGATCTCTATGATCGACATAGTCAAAGAGTAGTGTAACGGGGCGGTTCCTTGTTTGGATTTCGCTTTGCGAGACTCCCCATGCACGAAATGTAGTACATTGTTGAGAGTAGAGAGAAGTTCTGTCGATATTTATGTGTGGCATAATGGATCTCCAGGATCGACGTTGTCATGGAGTAGTGTAATGGGGCGGTTCCTTGTTTGGATTTCGCTTTGCGAGACACCCCACGCACGAAACGCAGCGCAGCGTTGTAATTGGAGGGAAGTTTTGTCAATAACAATCTTGTATGCATATTTATTCTAAATTAAATAATAGGGCTCTACCCATATATATATAGGGGTACTTTATAAGGATTATAATTGGTTAAATTATATCGGAACCCGTAAAGCCTATTATGGCATAATTGTTGTAATCATAATCTATTAGGATTAGAAATGGGTGGATCCTTAGATTATGACGGGAAGGTAGCTCTCGTGGATATAGGCTAGGCCTGATAAGTTAGGTTGTCCTAAAATCAATGGGGGTAATTTAACTAAAATTTGAGGACGCGAATAGGTGCGCGCCTTTAGATGAGAGGTGAGTTGGGGTTCCACGAGAGTGCGGTCTCACTTATTTATGAAATTAAGTACACCGGTATTTATTATGCACGGTTAACACACTTGCTAAATATTTTACACATTCGGGGCTCTGACCCGTTTACTCTTCTCCCTCCTTCTTGTATATACATATATATATTTCCACAGGTATCCTACCGCATGGATGCCGGATGACCTTCTATCCAGAGTCTCGGGAGCCGTGACAGGTGCGGACTGTTGCGGGATGTTTCATGTAGCCGCTTCCTACTTCTGTAAAATTCTAGGTAGGATTCATGTTGTATATCGGGTTTGTACCCAAGGGATATTTATATAGATATTTATATTCATTCCATTTCAGTTATTGTATTTGCTGTGATCCGACAGCTTATTCGGATCTACTTTTTGTAGTACATTCGGTTGTATTTAATTGGTTCATTTTATTTCTAGCATTTTATTTATTATAGTTCTTCCCTGCATCTCTCCTATTCATTGATAGTTTTATCGTGTTGGGTTGTGTATGTTGCAAGTTTTAAATTTTTATAACATCTCGCTTATACGATCTCAGGTAGTTAGTCCTATATTATAGTACCGACTGTTGATGTTGAGACTGAACCATCTGGAATTCCTGATTTAATATAGTATAGGGCTGGCCACCCGTTATTATTTTAAGCGGGGTGTTACAACTATGCGACACAAGGTGGGATTTCGAATCCCTCCATGTGCAGCCGTATCGATTCGATCTGGTTAGTTGGTATGTGTGAAAATTAATTAATATTATTTTCTTTAAATATACTTTGAGATCCTAATAACAAAAGTTCCTTAATTGAATATTGTGTACTTACAACAGTAATCCTGAATTTGGAAAATTGATTGCAAGTGGCTTTAACCACATGAAAAAATCTCTTTGTGGGTGTTGATTCTAGAGTTTGATTCATCTGAAACATGGAATTTACTGGTTTTCCCATTAAATATTGGTAAATTGAATGATACTATTAGCTTAAATAGATGAATCTTGAGACCCTTATAGCAAAAAGCCACCCTAGTATGTTTTCAAATTAACCAAAATTTTCTTTGTCTTTTCATCTCTTGTTTAGTATAAGTACGGTTATGTTATAGTGTGTTTTAAAAGTAATCCAAATTGAGTGTTTGGGGTGTTGATTCGGAATTTGGGGAAGAAGATAAATTGGTGAAGAAAGAGGGTATTTCGGTCTCAAAAATATCAGGAGCTTAATTCAAAAATCACTTAGTATGATTTTCTAAGGGTAAAATGCAAAATTTACCCTCATATTTGTGGTTATTTGCAATATTGTTCATGATGTTTCTGAAGTTTCAAAGTGAACCCTTATGTTTCAAAATTCTTTCAATATTAACCCTACACCACATCTTCATCAGGAGACTTAACATAATGCTTGAAATAGCGGTATATGATCATCGAGATAGTCTCAGGTGCAGGAGCCCTTTACAGGACTTCCGTGCGGGATCATTTTTAAAAATGAAAAATATGAATTATATTTTTTATTTTTAAAAATTTTCAACTATCGACTCATTTTCTTAAAATACTAAAATAAATTATTTTGTGTTGATTCTTTTAGGAGTCCTTGAAGTAAAAACTGTCAAATATTGACCAATTTTTTTAAAATAACAAAAGAAATTATTTTGAATTGATTTTTTCAGGAGTCCTCTGAAATGTTTAACACCCAGACAAAAAAAATCAATTTTTTATTTTTAAAAATGATCCCGCATGAGTTCCCTGCAAATGGACTCCCGCACATGAGACTATCTCTATGATCATACATCCACTTTGCAAAGTATCCTTACATGATATGACTAAAGGCTAAAATTGTACAAATGATTAAATATATGTGTTAACATTGCAACTTTTGAAATATCGGGTCCAAAATTGAAAACAACCTCAAACTTTAGGGTTATTTTTGTAATTTAACAATTTTTAACGAAGAGTAACATCAGACGACATTTAGAGGTTATGTCTAATATTTTAATCTTTGCAATACGACCCTAATATAGGGTGAAAAAAAGCCTTAGTGCTAACAAATCATGGTAACATAAAAACAATTATAGAATTATGAGGCATTTTATTTATATAAACCAATGATGAAACTATTGCACATGAGGGTATCATCAAATTAACAAATAATTGAATATCCTATTAAAACTTCACTAGTTAGAAGCTTACGAGCCAACTTTTGAAAAGATTTTATAGAATAAGAAATAAAGGTTGTCAAAAGTTTAAGGCAATGTGAAACTTTACAGATTTAATTTCCATAATAAAATTGAATTATGAATGCACATAAAAGTAAGTTAATTTTGAAAAGGTTGAACTTTTGTGCTTTATATCAACAATCATATTAGGAGATTATTCTTTGTGAAAAAGGGCAAATACATAGAAATGAACTAGAAAAGGTTGAAGGATAACTCTAGGCCGACAAACGAATTTGACACATTGGGTGCGATACACTGACATGTCGCAGCGGTATTGGCTCATGTTTGCGCTTCACTGTTACGGGACCAGTGGGGATCCCGAACACGAGCTAATACTAGTGTGACGCGCAGTGTTGTGCACTAAATGTGTCAAATTTTTGTGTCGGCATAAAAGCACTCAAGCTTAAAACATGGTCAATGTCTGCCAGTTAAACATGTTTGAGAGATATAGTAGGATTGTTGTCATACAAAGATGCATATGGGGGGGGGGGGGGGGGGCATTGGGTATAGAGGATACATTTGAATGAAACTAATTCAATTGGATCATTCTTCTCTTATGGATATTAATTACTATGATCGGTAATCGCAACTAAATTTATTATTTTTTAAAACACATTTATTAATTAAGATGAACTGAAAATAAAAGAAAGAGTATTAATTTTGGATTGAAGGATATTAGAATTTCACTATACGTATAAAATCTTCATAACCCAAGAGAGAAATAATAATGTTATGACTATTAAGCTCGCTAATATACCAAAGTTTTCATCAATTCTAATTGAGAACGTATGCGCTTGCGTTCAAATGAGCAAATTTTATATTAAACACTTTTTAACCCAAACAAACCCTAAACATGCATCAATATGTGATTGAATAAGATGATGATCTAAGCAAGAACATTCAAACACATGCTTGTGAGGAAAAATCCCCCAAAGGGGCAAAACCATTTATTTTCATTATAATATTGTAGCTGTACAATTTCGGATTACAATGAAAATACAAGTGACTAAGAATTACCCTCAGGTGTCGGATTCTGTAGTCGACGGCTGGAACTATCCCTTTCCAGGAGGGCTGCAATAAAGAAAAAGAACGGTCTTCTCCACAAGGGTATGAACAGCAAAAGTGCATTTCTGGGTTGCAAAGTGATTCACAAATGTTTGGAAATTTGTGTGAATCAAATGACCTAGAGTCTTGATACTTAATAGGTGAAGACTTAGAGTTTTTTGTACTCTGAAAATCGTGTATCTGAGTCTTGGAAAACCACTTCCCGTAGTGGGATTAAATAAGAAGTCTTGGGCCTTAAAAATCTGAACACGATCTGTTGAAGTTTATCTCAAGCGGACCGGTCCGGGTCTGAGGCGGATCGGTCCGGGTAGGCGGATCGGTTCTTTTTATTTTAGGCTTCTTCGGTTCGCTTGCGGTCCGGGGTATACTGGCTTTCAGCAGGCGGACCGGTCCGCAGGCGGATCGGTTCTTTTATTCTGGGCGGACCGGTCCGGCCTGTCAGACTTTGATTCCTCTTCTTCTTTTGATATTCGGATCCGTTGATGACTGTATGAATCTTGAATTTCTTCAACGGTGTACCGGCGTGCGACATAACAAATTGCTAATGGACAAAAATGTCCTTACAAATCTCCCCCTATGTCTATGCCGGTACATACATAAAAACAAACATCCGAATTATCAAACAACTAAAAATGCCTATACAAATCTACCCTTCCATGAACCCAAAACTGGAAAGATACAATTGAATAAGACTACAGCGTTTGCTCTTCAACTCTTCAGGAATCTCAACACTTTTCTCATCAGGGTGTGCAATCCAATGATAATCCATGTAGTACCTACACACATGAGAAAAAGCAAAATACCAAGTGACATATCGAGTTTGAAATGAGATAAACATATATACCAATTTATGAGCAAACTCAAACTTTCAAATCTCCCCCATAATTAGATAATTCATTCTCCCCCTTTTTATGATGTCCCTAAATAGATAAATGAGAGAAATAAATCAAATAATCAAGGTCAGGGTGTCACGGTACACAAAATAGGGCATCAAACAATATCGTCAACGTGCTCTTGCAAGGAGATGCTCAAACAAATCTTCAGAAACTATTTTTGAATTTTTCAAATTTTTCGAACAAAAATAAGATACCAATTTGAACAAATACGATACAAAAAACACACCATGGATTTAGACTCAAACAACCAAGTCATGGAAATGGAATGAATGGGTATGAACACATTCGATAGGTAAATCAACTCAATCAATCATATGTGCACGATGCATATGTGTAACCCTAACGAATGAACATCAAAAGTATCCTTAGGTGTAAAAAAAAATTTGTTGAATTTAAATGACATCGTCTTATGCAAATCAACAAATCAAAGTCAAAGTGATTTCCATACCAATAACGTCCAAAACTATGTAGCGTATTTTTCAAGCATTTCAAGGACATGCAAACCCGTTTTAAATCTCCAACCAAACTCCCTCATATATATTTTCTTTTAGAGGTAATCTAAATTGTCAAACTTTGGAGAATTGGAGCAAAAACCTAAATGGCCCATAATTGGCATGAATTTCTTTTTATTGCCTTTAAATTTTTTCCGGGCTCTTTTAACCTCTTTGCACCTCGGATAATAAAATTACTCAAATTTTTAGGTCCTTTTTAACGGTGGATTTTGTGCAAAGGATAGATGATTACCTTTCGCAGCCCCTCCCCGTTATCAAACAAATCACACAAACTCAAAAACGGTTTTTATATGCACAATTTCCTTATAAAAAATTATCGCGCTTGGTTCGTTTTAAGGACAGGATTGAAGTGAAAACACCCATCCAACATGTGATAAGACAAGCACAATAATCAAACAAATCTGTGCATGTGTGCAATAAAGGAAACATGAGTCAAACATGTAGGAAGTAAAACTTAATTACATCTTAATGACTCCAAACATTATAAAGCACAAGGATGAATTGACCTATTGTCTCAAAACACTATCAAATAGTCACATGAAAATAATGGAATGATGTTGTGACTTGGTCATCCAAAGTGTTCATCCATAAACGGTGCAAACAAAATACAAAAATCTTTTTGGATTTTTAAAAAAAAATTATCAAAATAAAATCTTTTTGTATTTTTCAAAATTTAAAAAAAAAATAAAACATACAAAATGATACATACTAGCAATAGGCAAACAATGTCATCATGAAAATCACCCTATGCTAGTAAACATGTCAAACCTCAATCATTAGGTGCAGAGGGGTTTTCCAAAGGTGGTGACAGCTTATGAAAAACCTCCATCAATTCTTGTGAAGTTTTGACTAAAAACTTAACTTGCTCACCTAAATGTGCAAACTCTCTCATGTAATCTTCGGGAGCATGCAAAGTATCATGTGTGGGTGCATGTGTGCTAGAAACACGTATAGAAGCAAAACGTGACACATACCCCAACTTAAAGCAAAATTCCCTAAGGTGTCCTCTCCTCTTGCAATGAGAGCAAACATAAATAGGCCTAGTAACACCTCTCTCAAAAACTCTAGGACGCACTCTCCAAATGGGAATGGGACGTCTAGGTGGGTTAGGGTGAGACTCACGTGAATCACACACTAAAGTGGGAACCGTCTCGGGTGCTAATTTGGAAGTATAAGCACCGTCATGACTTATTCCTAACTTCTCACCTTTACCCTTATGAACCACCTTTTCAACCTTTTTAGGTGCGTTCAAAAAATTGACTTTGACCTCCCTGGCACGTTCGAGATCACTCTCGAGTTGGGATACACGTGTCGTCAGACTAGACAACGTGTCGGCCAAATCACACTTCTCCTTTCTCAAAACCTCCTTCTCTTTCTCCAAATCTAAAACCCGACGACCTAAATCCCTATTATACTTTTTTGTTTTCAAGGTCTCGGTGTACAAATCTCTAAAATCTTTTTGGAGCTCACTTTCGTCTCCACTCTCCTCCTCATTTTCTCCCTCACTCGAAGAACACAAATCACTATTATCGCTCTCGTGTGCACTCTTGTGAGACAAAGTGGGTGTGCTCACACGACTAAAAAAGGCGACAACCATCCCATGTCCCAAACCTTTATCAGACTTATCTCCTTTATCACCCTCATCACCCTCACTATCACTAAGAGTGGCGGGCATAGCAGTCTCTTTCCCCTTTCTCCTTATCCTAGTAGGACACTCTCTAGCTATGTGCCCTTTCCCTTCACACTCAAAGCACCTGATCTCATCCTCCTTGTCACTATCTTTGGCCTCCTCGTTCTTTTTATTTTTCTCAAAAAAATTCTTTTTATTGGAAGAATTATTTTTGTTCATGTTGAGAAATTTTTTAAAATTTTTCGCAAACAAGGCCATATCATTAAAATCAAACTCTCCCTCAGAATCAGACTCACAAACTTTTTCTTTCTTTTTCTTAAAATGAGTCTTTAAAGCAATGTCATTATCCTTAGCCTTAATGGTTTTGGGAAACATATCAATCTCATAGGTTTGAAGATCTCCTACAAGTTCTTCCAACTTAAGTGATTTCAAATTTCCCAAAGAGTTCAAAACAGTGACTTTAGGAATAAAGCATTTTGGGAGAGATCTCAAAATCTTTTTAACGACACGCGTGTTATCAATCACCTCACCCAAATTAAAACATGTGTTAACAATGTTCGACAAACGTGCATAAAAATCATCAAAGCATTCGGACTCAGACATGGTGATAGTCTCAAATTGGGTGGCCAAATTTTGTAATTTTGACTCTTTAACTGCGTTCGTACCCTCATGTGTCAATTTCAAAACATCCCTAGCCTCTTTAGACGTGGTGCACGTCATAATTCGGCGAAACTCATCAGGAGAGACAGCTCCAGAAATAGCACTCAGACCACGAGAATTAAAATTGGACAATTTATAATCATCTTCAGTCCAAGCTGACACGGATTTTAAAGTGGTGATGTTATTAACTGTGACCGTGGGAGGAGTCCAATCATTTTCGCAAAGCAACCAAACACGCTCGTCAATAGATTTTAAAATCGATTTCATACGAGCTTTCCAGTAGGCATAATTAGACCCGTCAAAAATAGGCATCTGATTATATAAGTGCTCCATAAGAAAAAAATGCGAATTTTCACAAAACTGATTTTTCAAAAAAAATCAATATCACACGATTTTGCGGAAAATAGGAATACGCAATAAATTAGCGCAACCTGCTCTGATACCAATTTGAGAACGTATGCGCTTGCGTTCAAATGAGCAAATTATATATTAAACACTTTTTAACCCAAACAAACCCTACACATACATCAATATGTGATTGAATAAGATGATGATCTAAGCAAGAACATTCAAACACATGCTTGTGAGGAAAAATCCACCAAAGGGGCAAAACCATTTATTTTCATTATAATATTGTAGCTGTACAATTTTAGATTACAATGAAAATACAAGTGACTAAGAATTACCCTCAGGTTTCGGATTCTGTAGTCGGCGGTTGGAACTATCCCTTTCCAGGAGGGCTGCAATGAAGAAGAAGAACGGTCTTCTCCACAAGGGTATGAACAGCAAAAGTGCGTTCCTGGGTTGCAAAGTGATTCACAAATGTTTGGAAATTTGTGTGAATCAAATGACCTAGAGTCTTCATACTCAATAGGTGAAGACTTAGAGTTTTTTGTACTCTAAAAATCGTGTATCTGAGTCTTGGAAAACCACTTCCCGTAGTGGGATTAAATAAGAAGTCTTGGGCCTTAAAAATCTGAACACGATCTGTTGAAGTTTATCCCAGGCGGACCGGTCCGGGTCTGAGGCGGACCGATCCGGGTAGGCGGATCGGTTCTTTTTATTTTAGGCTTCTTCGGTTAGCTTATGGTCCGGGGTATACTGGCTTTCAGCAGGCGGACCGGTCCGCAGGCGAATCGGTTCTTTTATTCTGGGCGGACCGGTCCGGCCTGTCAGACTTTGATTCCTCTTCTTCTTTTGATATTCGGATCCGTTGATGACTATATGAATCTTGAATTTCTTCAACAGTGTACCGGCGTGCGACATAACAAATTGCTAATGGATAAAAATGTCCTTACACTAATAATAATATTGTTATTCCTAGGTAGAAGATTTTCATTTAGTCTATGTTATCAAATTATTTTAATTACCACAAGTACATAAGGTATTGCTAAATAGTTTCAACAAATACGGATTGAACCCACAAGGAGTTGTCAAATTTAAGGTTTAAAATTATTGCAACTGTCCAACAATACTAAATGGGGTAGAGAATAAAGATGATAATTATAAGCTAGACTAAATCAAAGCAAATACGAAAATATGAGAGCAACACAGAGAATTGTAAATAATATGGAAAATATTAGGATTCGATGTCTATTTATCACGTAACTAATATTGCACATTAATTTAGTGTTGTCATTCCCTTTCTATAACTCTAATTAAACCGATTCTCGTCACGTTTAATTCGAAAAATATAACTGTTAACTTCGAAACATTTTTATCTCTAATACACGGTTAAAATATATATTCCCTTAGAAAATAACAACTTTTAAATTTTGCAAATGTATTTAAGCATGGATTATCAAAACATCTTAGTGCAATCATAACCCATAATAAATTACGAATTTTAATCCTTACAACTTGATTTTCAAATACATTAATTAGAAGGTTTCAAAACGTAATTTCATGTCATTTTAAATGAATACCGAATTTCTAATAACAATTAAAACAAATAAGGAATAAACAAACAATAAATTAACATGACAATATTAGTTTAATTTAAGTGTGAGTGCAAATATTCACAATTAATGGAATTTAGAAAGCAATTAAAGGAAAAACATGCAAATGTCACACACAACACCAAATGTACATGGTTAGGCAAATTGCATATGTCCACGGAAAGGTCACTGTATTTATATTAGTTTCTCTCAAAGTACAAAAATTACACCCCTTTCCCCTGGGGGTGTAGGTGGTATTTATAGTTGTATAAAACTACAGTGTTTGAATTGATTAGGGAACTCTCTTAGTTTTTAGATTGACTTGTGTGGTGATTCCCTAAATATCTCATCTCAGCTTTTGGGTAACCTATGTGAGCTAAATTAAATACTGACTACTTTTGTAATTATCTGCGTGATAAATGCCTGCATTAATCCTTGTTATTAACAAGTTGGGCGTAACCCAAGCACTCCTAAGCTTGTTCGGACAGGCCTCGGTTAGGCCTAATTACGGTTTGGTCCCCATAGTTTCCCCTAAAATTCCTAGCCTTGGGCCAGAGGATTTTATTCTAGTCAAGGGCCCACTCATTTTGATCAATTTTCAATGAATTTGAACCAACAAACCAAACTTGTAAATAAGCTTTAGTTATAAGGGTACGCTCGTCCAGTAAGAAAGTGAAGCGCCAAAAACTGCTTTGATTCCTGTAACTTATGTTTAACACGCTCTTTCCAACTTTGTTTTTCTTCTACACTTGACACCAAGCCGTCATCTCTGCTCCTAATCTTGTACTTACAAAAGTCTCTAGATCTCTCACTTTCATTCATCCATTTTGTAAGTTTCTATCCCCTTCTTCATCGTCTTTTATTTTTGTAGATTCTTTCTCTTCTTCTTATTCTTCTATTTTTTTGAGTTGTAGTAGTTAATTCTTATGAAAATGTCGAACACTCTTCATGGAAAAAATGTATATAAATTTAGGAATACTTATTCAATTCCTTCTTAGGTTACAATCGACTGTGCCCCCATTCCCAAAGACGTTATATCCATTGATGGGGGGCACTGGATTCACACTCTTGTTATGGACCGGGGGGATTTGACCTTTCCTCTGAACCCTCTTTTCTTAGAATTTTTCGAGTTCTTCGGGTTGGTTCCAACTCGGTGTGCCCCTAATACTTAGCGTATCGTCAATGGGTTGAACATGATAAATGATCTCTATATGACCAACCTTGGTTTCTGAGAGACCAGGTATTACTACACCTGGTCTCATACCACAATTGGCCTTCTTTACTTGAAGGAGAGGAAGGCTAACAGGGTGTTGGTCATGAACAATCCTGATTCCGATAAGGGGTATTGGGATCAGGGTTTATTACTAGAAAATGGCAACATCCACTGCTCCTTCAGAGCAAAGAATACACTAGGTTTCTATTCCCAAACTGGGGTGGGGTGAAATAGGTTAATGCTCGCTTTTCTTTTACTTTTTTTTTGTTCATCATTTTTGTCTATTATTACTCATAATGCCTTTTGTTTCTTCCTTTGAGAAGCTCGCGAGAAGAACAAGGAGCCTTCTGTTAACGACATCAACTGTGCTGATTTGTTGAAGGCTTGTAAGGTGAGAGAATACCTTCCAGATGGCGAACATCCATGATCAGCCTCACTCCTCTTGGAATATACCAACACTATCGAAAGCTTTAATGATCACCTGATAAACGATATTCCTGAGCTTCCCCCTTCCTAATGAGGAAGTCTCCTCCTCATTCGAGTGTAATACCCCGCATTTTTAGCGACATTTATTTATGGGATTAATTAAATTAAATGTGAATTAATTGAGAATTAATCCGGATAAAATACTAACGAGATGTGAGTTGGTATTTGATTATAATGTGTATATATGGCAATATATGAATATTGAAAATATTGAAATTTTCGCGAGATAGAAATACGACAATTTGGAAATTTTGTTGGGACGCGTGTGACAGTCGCGTCAGGAATATAACTATTTTTAATTAAAAAGTGAATTTTATTTTTATCAACCGTATGGTCATTTTGAGTGCACCGACCCGTCCGGAAGGGTCGAAATAGTCATAAAACACTAGCCGGGGGTTTAGTTTGGGTCCTGGGGCATTATTGGGCCATACCGGTAACTTAAAAGGGTATTTTGGTAATTTTGAAAATTGGAGATTTATGACCAACGAATTTTGGGAATTAAAAATAGGGAATTTAATTACCCACTAACCCATTACCAGCACTTAAGTGATTAGAGGGCAACGAGAGTTTTAGGAGAAGTTAGGAGAAGTTCCCAAAAGAGAAAACCCTAACCTTCATCTTCAACCTTGGGAGAAAAGGGGAGAGCAACCTTCATCAATTCAACACCAAATTCGGAGAATAATCCAAGGCAAGTGGTTTAATTACGTTAATTTCAAGCGAATGTTTCTTCCATGCTTAGAAATTGATATAATTGCATTGTATTGGGAGACTTGTAAAAACCCATGTAATTAGAGTTATAAATTCATGTTTTGATAAAGAGATTGCATGTAGAATTATGTTTGGACGATTATACTGTTAGAAATACATCTTTTAAATTACAAAAACGGATTTAATTGTGGATATTGATGACTTTAATTTTCTAGGGTTCATATTCATAAGGGTTGGAGGAATATTGGGAGATTTGATAATTAGGTGTGGTTTAGGGAGACTTTACCCCATAAATATGTTAAAATATGACCTAAGTATGTTTAGGAATGATTAGCAAGCTTAAAACACTGTTGGGATAATGTTTGGATGAGTTTTGAGAAGAGAAAGTTGGAGGAAAAACGAATTTAGAAATTCTGGGCTCGAAATTGTCACCTCGTTAGAAGACCTACCCAGGTCGTTCGAACGAGCTCATTCGAACGAGCTTCTAACGAGTTGACAGTTTGACTTCTAACGAGTGGGATGTTCATTCGATGCCTTTCATTCGAACGAGATCTTGTTAGATGCCTACTTCGTTCGAACGACCTCGTTCGAACGAGACTTCTAACGAGTTGACAGTTTGGCCTTTTTGGCCTGATTTGATTTCTAATGTCCCGTAACCTGGTTTGATTGTAGAGATAACATGCCCTTGATGACTAATTGATATAGTTGGGATATTTGGGATATATTGAGGAAAAAAACATAAAAGTGTGATTTGGACCAAATGGAAATTGTGGATTAGGACGTGAGTGACTAATTACAATGTGAGAATAATTGACGATTTAAATGTTAGTATTAACCGGGGATATGTGAATTGCATAAAATTATAAGTTGGTATAAGAATGAGAAGTATACCACTAATAAATTATGGTAATTACTAGGATGTGTGCATGCTTAGTATATGTATATGATTTTATGTGTATGACATACCTACCATACTTGCTATCACGGGAGGTTTACGTTCGCTTAGGGCCATCTAATCTTTGTGTCCCCGGATTTAGATTGGTACCTCGAGGACATAGGTCAGAGAAGGACTTATTGGGAAAATAATAAGACTGCTGATCGTGGGAGCGTAGGTATGTGCGTGACCCATGTGATGTGACTGTGTTCGCCTCCATTGTTTGTGATTTTTGTTATCTGAAAATGATTCCTGAGAGATTGGGAATGCGTGATCCTTATGTACGTGATGTACCGGGATGGATAGCAGAGTATGTGTGCACCGCAGCTTAGTCTCGGGTGCTTGTATTGTATATTCATGACGTGAATAATATACGCTTAAATAATGAGAACTTTTATGTTGGTATTGTGAGTATAATTATGGTAACGCTTTGAGAAAATAAAAAGGGATAACCTGTAGTGAATTGTATTGCTAATAATTGAGAATCCGAGTTTAAGTAAAGCCCTCTATTTAATTGATAACGTTAGAATGTATAATGGGAATCGAGTAGAAAGGGGTAGAACTTATGACGGTTTAGTTAGATATGAATGTCACTTAGATGGGTACGGTACGTTAGGAGTGCACAAGTAGTCGAGAGGTGAGTATTTCATGTGAGTGCACGTCCTAACATGTATTTTGCATTCATTGTTTTAATGTTATTAAAGCACTTGTTGTTTTTAAAATACTCTCCACTCTCGGGCTCTGACTCGTTTGCTTTCAAATCTATTTTTTTGTGGTACCCAGCCACAAGGACACCATGCGTAGGATTTCCATTCAGGTGACGAGCTGTAGCTGTTTGTGGAAGTTACAGGGCCTTGCTAGTAGACGCTACTTTTTTCTTGACTTTATTCAGTTTTCATCATTAGTAGGGCATGTCGCCCATTTCTATTAGAGACGTTTTATATTTCAGTTATTCGGGCTTTGGTTTGTAATTAATTCAGGATGCAGACTTGTTTTATTTATTTCCATATTGGGATTGTTGTGAGGAGTATTTCCTCCAGACTCATTATTATTTGTTGGTTACGTTATTGAGACTTTATGGTGTATGGTGATGTTATTCTTTTACATTTCATTTATCGCATGTTAATCAGATTTAATTTAAAATTTGACAACTTACTTTTTAAATACTAGGTGGTTAGTAATCATTAAATGTTTTCGACAGTGATGCTATTAACTGAACCAACTTGGCATTTTGTATTAATTTAATAAAGGAGTAGCTACCCAGCATTTAATTAGTCGGGATGTCACATCGAGTCCCTTGATTTAACTCCAACCAGCTAGCCACAGAGGATTACATAGCTCCTCCTTGGAAGAGGATTCTTCTGCTAGATAATGATGATGATGATCTACATCTTTCCCCCAAGGCCAAGTCCCAGAAGAGGACTGAAGTTGAATTCGCCAAAGCTGATGAACGAGGTCTGGTCATCAATAAGAAGATAAAGGGGGAGGAAAAATAGAAGAGAATGAAGAGTAATAGGAGAAGAGAAAGGCCATCATGGACCCTCTTTCATCCAAGAGAAATGACTTCCTTCCCACTTTCTCTAAAATCTCCCAGACAACATATGTGGCCCAAAATCTCTCCTTGGACCATGGCCTGCTAAGGGGGCAGTACTCGCTACTGATCATGAGTGGTTGAGGATGTTGGGACCTAACCAATTTTTCACTCACGCTTCCCAAACTCTATCACTTGTGAAGATTTTTCTCTTTCTTTGTGTCTTCTATTGATTTACAAAATTGTGTTTTGTGAATATATCTAACGCTTGTCATTTGCTCAGTTTTACAGTATATGACAGAGTTTACAAGTATTTTGGATATCGAGCTAATCAATACAAGATTAATGACAAACTAAGTGAGGCCCTCAGAAAATCCCAAGAGGCCATGACCAAGTCCTAGAAGGACTATAAAGGAGAGAAGAATACCACTATTAAGGTCATGGCCTCACTGAAGACCGAGAACAACCTGTTAAAGGTTGAGAATACTCAACTAAAGACCAAAATAATCGATTGGCTAGTGAGGCTACCCAGTTCCCTATAGATAAGGATGCCATATTTGGACAAGGATGAGATGAAGCCTACACTGACGCCAAGATCGAGATAGCCTATGATCGAAAGGCTAGCTTTAAGAAAAGGCTGGGATGAAGCCCTGGTGAAAGTTGGAGTTTTGATTGAGTCTGAGTTGTTTGGAGAGAACTACCTTGGTTCTCCTCCAAAGGTTGATGAGGAGCTCTCCACAATCAGGCCAAAGATGGGGGACCAAGGGGAAGGAAGTTGAGGCTGAGGAGCAGGTGAAGAAATGAAGTCTAGCTTATAGGTTTTTACTTGTACTTTATACTGCATTTTTCTTTTATTCTTTTGTTGAACTGTAATGGCTCGATCTATTTCAGTAATTTATGAATGAAAATAGTATTTTTCTCATTTTATTTATGTCACTTTAAGTGTCTTTGCTAAATTATTGTTTGTCTTGTTTGTTTTTTCATTGTATCCTATTACTAAGGAGATTCCCACCTTTTCCAGCAACTTAGATAATGTGTTTAGGCGGGATGCAAGTGACCAAGATCGCAGAGAATTTTTAATTGCTTACAAAGCCCTAAAGAAAAGGACTCAGGCTTATAAGGAGCGTCCACCTTACTCGCCAAACTGAAGGACGGCCTAAAGGACTTAAAACATGTGTGCTCCTCCATGCATAAGGAGATAAATAACTTGAAGGCCCATCTTACAGAAGCCAAGGATGTGGGGGAGGCCGGACCCTAGTCCAATCAAAGAATGATCATCTGAAGAAGAGGCTTGGTGAGGCTTAGGGAGAAGTCCAGAGGGGAAACGTCATGATTACGATACTTTATCGTGACATGAAAAGTCTTTGATACTTGTTCAAAATGGGCCCCTGAGCTACCTGGGTAGGTTTTAAGATGAGGGATGGAAATATTACCCTGTGAGGTTGTAGGAAGCTCAATACATAACCTAAAAGCATGACTAGTTGAATGCCCTCAAGGTAGTCAAAGAACCCAAGGACTCTCCACTCTGGTACATGTACCACGTTAATTGTCCAGCATATCGGTGACCTCCTTTTGGGCGAGATGGGACGTGGATTCCCTTGGATACCATTACACTTTCACTCATTGAGAGATACCTAGAAAGTCATGATAGTGATGATGAGTACAGACCTGATCTTAACGATGGTCAGAGGATGCAGATGGAACATTGTTTGGCCAGCCTAACGTATAATGTTGTAATCATTTTTGTACTTTATGTAATTATTTTATAATTGGTATCTTTTGTAACTGGGCATTTGTCGACGAATTAAGTCAATAGCAATTTTTTATGAATTTTGTAATTCCCTCGTGACAAGAATGTTATATTTGAATATCTTCCAATTTAGTTCGTGTTGTCACACCCCCTTGTGCCTAGAAGAGACAATGGTAAAAATACACGTAGTCTATGGGAAATCCACCCGTTCAGGATTTTATCTGACCATCTAGAGTTGGCTTTCTGCTTAGGGATCCCCCGTAGGGCTTCAGCTTTCGTGGGTAAGTCATGAGGTCGCCTGTGTTGATTGTAATAAGGACCTGAGGATTTTAATTTTAATTATAATAAACAAAATTTCCATTGTAAGTAAGTTAAAGCCTAATCAACACTTTTAAAGACTAATGCCAATTATGAGCCTGTTACTTTGGAAACAACGTAAAATAACTGAATGACTAAAAGATTGAGTGAATGGAAGAAAGGGATTTATTCATAACTGAAATAATAAACTGCGAGCAACATGAGTTTTGCGAAGAAAATTTGCAAAAACTAAGTGATGAAAGGTAAAACTAAAAATAGAACTTATTGAGGTTGGTCGCATTCCATGCTCTTGGTATCTCTCTACCCTCCATTGTTTCTAAGTGATAGGCTCCCTATAGATCATCTCTAATTATTTTGAATGGTCCCTCCCTGTTGATGTAAAAAATTAGATTATCTCTAATTATTTAATCAAAGATAAAAAATAAATAAGACAAGAGATTTTTAAAGTGGTTCAGCCTTGAAAGAATGGCCTACGTCCACTGTTTGTGTTATTGATGACTGTTTGCAGAATTCTCGATAATGGGTTTACCAAGAAATTCTGAGTCCCCTTACAATGAGGATGATACAATGTATTTATAGCCCTCAGGCTTTAAATGTGAAAGGGTAATACACAGATGTCCAATAAGCGTATACATTTGTATGATAATAATGAGCATTTAATGCACAGTCAATTTGTTGATTATCCGGACATTAATGCTCTGTACGAGATGCCGCTCGGACCGCTTAAGTAGCTCGGTATTCATGAGTTGCTCGGTATAGTAAAGTTCCTCGGAGAGCACCTATTGCTCGGAGTGTCTGAGTTGGACGGGGAGGTTGAGTTCCTCAAAGTCAAGGTGTCATTCAGAAATGTTTGTAAGTGTCATGTAGATTGACACGTGTCTCCACTTAACTGATCCACGTCAGCAGACTAAATTTGGTATCAACAGAAGCCCCCAATGTTTCACAGTTCGAGGTTGAGGAGTGTGGAACATTCTTTTCGAAATATGGCGGGATTAAATAGTCATCCTGAATTTTAGGAGTGTTTTCATTGTATTTAATTTTCCTTTCGAATTCATAGAATCAGACTTTTTGAATTTTTCCCACTGATTTGATCTCCGTGCCTTTTTTGTCCTTTTAGCCGCCGGTAGCGCAAACGTCTTTCTTTGTAATCATTATTTTTACCCCTTCCCAAGGTAAGGTATTTAAGCGTTGCAGAAAATCCTATTGTCTCTTACTTTTTCAAATCTGTATCTTTGATCTCTCCATTTCTTCTCCATCTTGTGTGTTCATTCCTTCCATCATTCATTATCAACTGATCTACCCTTCTTCTGTAAGATCTTCTTCCTTCTCTTTTATTTTCTTTGTTCATCATGGTTTACCTTATTGAGTCGCTTGATAAATTTTGTTCTAATTTTTCTATTCCTTCCTGGGTCATTTTGGAAGAACTTTCTGGTCCTTCTGATTATTTTCGTTTGGCTGAGGGACATTGGTTCCCCAGTCTCTTTGTAGCCGAATGTGGTTTTCTTTTCCTCCAAATCGTTTGTGTTTGGACTTCTGTCAATATTTTGACGTGGTTCCTGCAAAAATAGCCCCCAATACATGGAGAATAGTTAATGGAGTCCATAGGTTAAATCAGATTCATGGAACCCGTTTAGGAATTCCAGAGATTACGTTTTTCTATAGATGGGCTGTCAGTGATAGTACTTTTTATTTGAAAACTAGGTTTTTAAATAGGGCTTTAGTTATCAATCTCCCAGATGCCAACAGGGATTACTTCGAGCATGGGGTTGTTATGAAAAATTGGCAACATGCTCCATTGACTGAAAATGACATATATCAGGGTCCTAGATGCCCTCCCTATGGCAATGGGATATGTTGTTTTTATTTTATTTAGTTTTTGAAATCATGTTTTCATTATATTCGATAAAATGCGTCACTGATATTTTGATTTTTATTTATTTGCAGTTGACAGCAAAAGAAGGTCTCCAAAGGAGACAAAAGTTAATTTAAAGAATCTGAAACTAATCTGGGGTTTGCATCAAACTTTCGCTGACGAACATATCAGATCAGCCTCGTACTTGTTGCAGTATAAGAGTTACACCTCATCTTTCACTTCTCATCCAGTGATAAGTAACATAGAACCAGCACCGGTTTCTGAAGGTTCTTCTCCTAAATCGCATATTCCTCTTAGTGACAGAATGAAGAGAAGAAGAGCTCCTGCCCTCTTTGATAAGTCTGCCTCTACTGTTGGAGAGGTAAAGAAAAGTAAGCAGGATGTCCTAGAAGAAGGGACAAGACAAATTGATGCACCTCCTCCAGCTGCTACTAAGAAGGTTGTCGAGAAGTCCCCTGTGGCTCCAAGCAAGATTGCAGCTGTTTCCCCTCCAAGCGAGATTATAGTTATATCACCGACCAAGACGACATCCTTGATCGAGAATGTTCCTTCTCCCACAAGGAAATTGAAGAAAAGCTCCTTGGATAATTTGGCTGAATCCATCTCTCAACCTCTAACTACTGGAAGTGGTGTTCCCACTTTTGTTGCTTCGAGCTCTGCCATGAGCTCGGTGAAGTCTTGGATTATCTCTGAGATCCAAGGTGTTGAAGAAAATCTTTCTCGGGAGAGGGTTACTACCTTGGCAGCTCAACATATTGCCTCTGTAAGTATTACTATTTTAAACTTTTATTTTTCAATGTTATGTCCTTGCATTGACTTACAATTAATTTCTTTTTCCAGTTGGTAACTTGTTTCAACACCATTCTGAAAAAAGATGAAGCTATTAAAGCTTTGAGCTCCTCGTCAGGTGTGGAGGAGTCTCTTGTAGGTCTGTCGCAGTCCTTAAAGGATTCTCGTCAGAAGTATGACAAAGACATAGCTGCTTGGGGGAAGTAACTAAAAGCCACCGAGCAAGAGAAAGATAAAGCTGTTGAAGTCTCCAAGGGTTTGGAGGAGAAGATAAAAGACTTGGAAAGTAAGAATAAAGAGCTCGAGGGGAAGCTCCAAAATGCTGGAGAGCTTGAGGCCAAATTCAAAGCTGCTGAAGAGGAGTTAGGAAAACTCCGTGAAGCGGATCGCCAGAGGGAAGAGGCACAAAGGAAATTAAAATCTGTCGAGGAACTTATGACTGAGAGGGTTTTTTCAATGAAGGCGAAGAGGAAACTTGCCGTTAAGAAGTCCTTCAGTACTGGCTGGGACAAGGGTTGGAATAAGGGTTTGGCTGCCATAATCTCACAAATGGAGTATGGCAGCCTTAAATATTTCAGGGATGGTTGGGTGGCTGCTCTGAGAGAGATGAATGTCGATGAGAATTCAGACCTATTTCAGCGACACATTCCTGGCCCCCTCCTTATCTCGGGGAAGAAGAAGAAGACGAAGCTACTTTCGAGGAATCATCTATGGTGATCGGAGATCAGATTTCTCATCCCCCGGTTGTCCAAACCTCTTGCGATCAACTTCAACCAACCAGCATTTCAACCGAGCAATTTCTGACACTCTCCGAGCAACCTTCTATGCCATCCGAGAAACCTACCTTTTTGTCCCAGCCTCCCGAGAAAGTTTTAGGAGACAAGGAGAAGGTGTAGAGTTGTTCGAACTTTTTCTCTTTGCTTTTTTGTTAAATGTAACTCTGGGCTATGTACTTCTTTTATGATGTAATAAAATTTGAAGTTTTTGGTTGTGCAACTTAACTCCCTTTTTCTGCTTTTATTCTTCTTGCTCTGTCTGCATTTTATTGATTCTTTCTATCTCTTTTCTTTACTAGTTTATGGCTAGAATGGAACTCTTATCATCCCATGATACAGAACTGATGAAAAAAATATAATGACTACTTCAAGACTGGCCATGCTGACTTGAATAAATCTCAAATTGTCGATACCCTCGGTCCAGATGCTTCAGAGTGAGAAGTTGAAGCCTACCAGTATTTGAAATGCATGCTCGACCGTGCAGTTGCTAATAATGTGGCATACTATGAGATGATTGAAGATCTCCAGGGTACCCTCGAGGAACTTCAATAACAGTACAAGGAGTCTACTATCCTTCTGCATTAGGGATATGAGAAGAAATATCAGCAACTAAGTGCTGATAAGGGATATGATAAGTTGTTTGTTGCTTATGATATAAAGGAAAGGACTTTGAAGACCAAGGTTGAAGAGCATAAGCAGATCGCCAAATTGTTATAACAGGAAAACAATAATTTGCGAGGAGAGATATCTCAACTGAAATCTGCAGCCTCTACCTCGGGAGCATTGGTTCCTGTAAACGATGAAGGTTTTTCTTTCTTGAAGGTCGAAAATGCTAATCTGAGAGACGAATTGGAAACCTTGAAGAGAACTGGTCCTTCTACTTCTACTCACGGTCGAGCAAGAGCTTCTCAGGGACGAGCAAGGGCTACTCGGGTTACTGTTGAAGAATAAAGAACTCAATCAGCTTTGGAGAATTAGGCCTTCCAGTTAATGGCGAAGAACAAGCATTAGCTGAGATGTCCAAGAAGATTCTGAATCTGGATGAGCAACTCTCTGCACAAAAGTCTGTCTTTGAGAGTAAAGAACTTTTAACGAAGAACCTCCACGAGCAACTGGAGAGGTTAACCTATCAATTCCACAAGCAACCCAGAGAGTTCTGGATGGCTGGTTATAATGAAGTCCTCTACCATTTAGATGATCGGATCCAAAATACAAATAATGAGGGTTACAAGCAAGGATGGCTGAATGCCTTGGGTGTGCTGCAGTTGGAACAGGGTCACTATTTGTGAGGTTACTATGACCCCGGGTTGTTCGAGTTACCAGTGCCACCTTTCAAACTGGATATGAGTTGGATTCCTGCTCCAGCCATTCCTCGATGCCTGATTTTAAAGTATCTCGGTGACTATAGTCTACATTCTAACTTCGAGATATCTCTCCCCGAGCACTTACTTGCTCGGCTATCAATAATGAATGTCAGGATGCTCAAAGATCTGAATTTTATAAACTCCCCCTATGCTTTAGACAATCCTCCTGCTGGTGAAGAACCTGTTTCAAAAGCAGAGGGGAAGAAGCCAATAGAATAGGATTCTTGATGTAATAATTTCTCATATAATATGTATTTCGTTTCTCAATGTATTTTGTTCTGGATTTAATGAAAAACTTCTAGTTTTCTTTGCAATCTTAATTGTCATCGTCTTTGGAAATATTTTGTAAGACATTTCTAATGAATGTGCGTGTATATCTGTTGAAAAGATCAAGATATTTTGTGTTATTTTAAATTGTCGACCAACTAGAGTTGGTGAAAATTTATTGTTGACTATCTGAATTAATGATAATTATCTGTCGACCAAGCAGAGTTGGTGATATTTTATTTCTTGACCTACTATGGTGGTAGTTTAAAATGTCATCAGTATCAAGAAATTTATCACTTTTTAATTTTAAGCCCTGAAATGACTTTCATTTGTTTAACCAACTGTTTTCGACCAACCAGAGTTGGTGGTTTTTGTTCCCGACCAACCTTAGTTGGTAGATTTTCTTATTCCCGACCAGCCTTAGCTGGTGGATTTTCTTCCCAACCAACCGTAGTTGGTGTTTCTGGGAAATTTTTCATTCTCGACCAACTATAGTTAGTGGATTTTCTTATTCCCGACCAGCCTTAGCTGGTTGATTTTCTTCCCAACCAACCATAGTTGGTGTTTCTGGGAAATTTTTCATTCCCGACCAACTATAGTTGGTGGATTTTCTTATTCCCGACCAGCCTTAGCTGGTGTTTCTGGGAAATTTTTCATTCCCGACCAACTATAGTTGGTGGATTTTCTTCCCAACCAACCGTAGTTGGTGTTTTTGGGAAATTTTTCATTCCCGACCAACTATAGTTGGTGTTTCTTGATGCGTAGTGTGTAGCACTAGTACTCCGAAAAATTTTCAACAAAAGGAGAGAATTGGGCAAAACATCCAAAACTTTTATTCATTTTGAAGAAAACTGCCATAGGGATTGAACTACTGATAATATTGTGAAGATGCTCTGCGTTCCATGCATTCTTAAACTCCTCCCCTTCTAAAGTATCAATCCTATACATCCCTGGTCGAACAACCTTTGTTACTCTGTACGGCCCATGCCAGTTAGCTTCCAGTTTGTTGTGCTTTTGAATTACTTTCTTCAGCACATAGTTCCCTGCTTTCAAATCACATTTCTTTACTCTCTTGTTATAGAACAGAGCTGTCCGTTGCTGATATGCAGCATTTCTAATTGTTGCTTCTTCTCTAACTTCCTCGAGCATATCCAAATCTAATCTTCTCATCATGTCACTGATAGGAGAGTTGAAATTTAGCACTCTGTGTGTGGGGATACCCATCTCGGCAGGTATAACAGCTTCACTTCCAAATGCCAGCATATATGGAGATTCTCCTGTAGCTGCTCGTGGAGTAGTACGATAAGCCCATAGTACAGAATGCAGCTCGTTAATCCAATTTGCCTTTGCATCATTTAATATTTTCTTTAAGCCATTCAACAACATTCCGTTTGTCACTTCAGTTTGTCCATTGCTTTGAGGGTGGCCTGGTGCCGAGTGGGTTTTCAATATGTTCGACTGATGACAATACGCAGCAAACTCCTCGTTGTCGAATTGGGTGCCATGGTCTGTGATGAATGCATGAGGAAGACCATATCTACAAATGATGTTCTTCCATATAAATTGATACACTTTGTCATATATCATATCGATAAGGGGCTCGGATTCCACCCACTTAGTAAAGTAATCTACTGCGACGACGAGATATTTAAACCTTCCTCTGGTCGTTGGAAGTGGCCCGACCAAGTCAATTCCCCACATGGCAAATGGCCAAGGGGAAGTAATGGGTGTCAACAATGCTTGGGGAGTTCTTCGGATAGTGGAAAAGAGTTGACATTTGTCACATTTTTTGGCATAAGGTATGCAATCAGCCCTCATTATTGTCCAGTAGTATCCTTGCGTCATCATTCTTTGCAAAAGCATCCGACCTGCTACATGGGCTCCACAAGACCCTTCATGGACTTCTTCGATCAAGTCTTTCACCTCGGAGGGATGCACACATCTTTGCAATCCTGCTATAATTCCTCGTTTGTATAGAATACCATTAGTTAGTACATAACGAGTAGCTTTAAACTTCAGTTTCTTAGCTGCAAGTTTATCAGTTGGTAATTTCCTTTCCTCAATATATGCGCTGATGGGATCCATCCAAGATCGTTCTAAATCAAGGGTAATAAAGTTCATCATTGGATCTTTATATATGCTCCGACTAGCCAAGACTTCTATTGAGATTGTTCTTCATAGCTCGGTGCGTGTGGCTGAAGCTAACCGAGCTAAGGCATCTGCTCTTGCATTCTCCAATCTTGGTATTCTAATTATCTGTACTGCAATCATGCTTGATAAAACTTCCATTGCATTTGCATGATACCTGATCATTAATTCTCATTTAGCTGCATATACTCCCAGTATTTGATTTACAATCAATTGCGAGTCACTGAATACAATAACTTGCTCTTCCCCCATGGTTTTTGCCAAATTAAGACCTGCAATCATAGCTTCATATTCAGCCTCATTATTAGAAGCCTTGAATTGGAAGCGCAGAGCATACTCCACATCGACCTCATCTGGGTTGTTCAAAACAATCCCTGCCCCACAGCCTGTAGTGCAAGATGAGCCATCCACATATAGATTCCATATAGGTACCTCGTCTTCAATTTTTTGATCGGACAGAGTTCCTCGGTGGAATATTTGATGCTTCCTTTTATCCTCCTCTAGCACTTCTTGCTGCTCGTCGACCATCTTTTCTTGCTCGCCGATCGCCTTAAGTTGATCGGTGGTTAAATTTGATGATCCTGTAACATCCACGGGTTGGTCGGGGTGCAGGTTTTCCTCTTCGGAGGTATCAGGATAGGTGAATTCTGCTATAAAATCTGCTACTGCTTGCCCTTTTAGCGACGATCTAGGCTTATAAACTATGTCATATTCACCAAGTTCTACTGGCCAGTACATCAATCTCCCTGATTTTTCTGGTTTATGAAGAGCTTGCCTCAATGGCATATCAGTATACACAACTATGGTATGAGCTTAGAAGTACGGCCTCATTCTCGAACTCGCCTCAATCAGTGCTAGTGCTAACTTTTCCAGTCTTGGATATCTGATCCCTGCTCCTCGGAAGGCTTTGTTAGTGTAATAGATTGGTTTTTGCACTCCATCTTCCATTCTTATCAATGCCGAGCTAACTGCATTCTTCGAAACTGCCAAATACAAGTACAATCTTTCCCCCATCACTGGTCTGGATAACAGTGGAGGTGCTCCCAGATATTTCTTTAATTCTTGAAAAGCCTTCTCGCATTCGTCATTCCATTCAAACATTTTTCGGAGTGTTTTGAAGAATGGGAGGCATCTATATGTTGCTCATGATACAAATCTATTAATTGCTGCAACTCGCCCAGTGGGACTTTGTACTTCCTTCTTTGTCGTCAGAGATTGTATTCCCAATAGAGCCTTGATCTTTTCTGGGTTTGCTTCTATTCCTCGTTGGTTGATAATATACCCGAGGAACATGCCTTCTCGTACTCTGAATATGCACTTGGTGGGATTCAACTTCATTTGATATTTATCTTGTTGATTAAAGGTCTGGCCTAAGGATTAGATGGTCAGCAGCTCTCTTTCTCTTCATTAGCATATCATCAACATAAACTTCCATATTGCAACTGATTTGTTCTGCAAATACCTTGTTCATCAGCCATTGATATATTGCACCTGCATTTTTCAAACCAAAAGGCATAACATTATAACAATAAGTTCCCCTAGGGGTAATGAAAGAGGTACTCTCCCTGTCTTCGGGTTTCATTTTAATCTGGTTATAACCAGAATAAGCATCCATGAAGCTCAACAACTCGTGTCCCGGGTAGCATCCACTAATTGATTTACCATTACTACATTTGCCAACCAGTCTGGATATTTGACATCGTCAATAAAGCAAGCTTTCTGGAGCTTCTCGACCTCCTCTTGTATGGCTTGGTTCTTCTCGGGGCTGAACACTCTTCTTCTCTGCTTCACTGGCTTGATCTCCTTATTCACATTGAGCTCGTGACATAAGAAATTTGGGTCTATTCCTGGCATATCCTCATGACTCCAACTGTTTTAGTGATACATCTAATGACGAACCTATTTGAGTTGTTCATTCCGGGTGTTTGTCGTCCAAAATGATATTTTCAGTAGCTTCCACGACCTGACCTTTCACGAGCTGCGACTAGTCTCTAGGATCCAATGTTTCAATCTTTGCACCTTCATCCACTTGATAGGTAGTAGTCTTTTTCCTAAATTCTTCCAGTTCTTCTTGCTCGACAGATGAGTAGTAACATTCCCGAGCTACTTTTTGGTCACCCTTCACAACTCCCACTCCAAAATTGGTTGGAAATTTCAGGCATTGATGTACAGTAGATGGTACTGCTTCGAACTTCTTCAATCCTACCCTTCCCATGATGATATTATAAGCTGACTGGACATTCTTATCCATCACAAAGAAACGTACTATTTCTGTTCGACAAGCAGGCCATGTACCGATGAACATATCCAACTTTATCGTCCCAAGTGGAAAGACTTTTTCGCCAGCAAACCTGAGGAGGGGCCTGTGATAAGGTTCCAGCTGAGACAACTTTAGATTTAAACTATCAAAGCATGAGTAGAACATGATATCCACCGAGCTACCATTATCTACCAGTACGCTTGAGATTATTACTTCCTTCATCCTTATTTTGATCACCAATGGATCATCATGAGGATATAGTACACTTGCGAGGTCGTTCTTAGAGAAATCGATGACCAGTTTTTCTTTGTTCACCTTCCTCGGGCGATCATCTTCAGCTAGATTTATTCGCTGAATGTATGAACAAGCTTGAACCTCATTGAGGTAAGATTTCCTTTCCGCAGTAAGGTCCCCACCTCCTGCATCTCCATATGTAATAACATTACAATCAAATGATCCAAAACGAATTGAAAATACCTCACGCTCTGGCTGCCTTGGTCTCTTGGGGAGATCGGGGTCATCTTTTGGATCATTTTCATGATCTCTTTTCTTGTTTTCTTCTGCTCGACGAGGAGATATAGACCTCTGTCTTGTTCTGTCGTTGCTTTTTCTTTCATTTTTTCAATCTACATACTTGGCCAGCTTTCCTCATCTGATGAGTGATTCGATTTCATTCTGGAGAGCTATGTAATTTTTGGTCGTGTGACCATGGTCTTTATGGAACTCGCAATATTTGGTCTTATTCCTCTTGTCAGGATCTGTCTTCATTTTTTCACGCCAGTTTAGCTCCTCGCTGTTCTTGATATCTTCTAGAACGTGGTTTATGTCTACTTTCAAAGGAGTATAATTTTCAAATTTCTTCAATACTTTCCATGATGGCTTTGCTCTTGACTTCTTGTCACCACCATTGTTCTTATGTTATTTCTTTTTAGCCTTATTAACCTCCACCTTGGTCTCTTTGGTGTCCATGTTCTTCTTCGCAGCCATAGATTCCTCGGCATTCATGATCTTGGCGCTTTTTCCATTAGTTCTGACATGGTTCTGGGTGGATCTTTGGCCAAAGTATAGTACAATTTATTGGGAAACAGTCCACTCATCAAAGAAGTAATTGCTGTCTTTTTCTCGTAATCAATAACTTCGAGCTTCTCATTATTGAAACGAGTTATGTAATCCCTGGTGCTCTCACCTGTTTTTTGTCTAACACTTAACAAATGTGCCACTCGTTTAACTAGTTTTGCTCCAAAATAGAAATTTCCAATGAAGAGCTCGGCTAGTTGAAAGAAAGTTGAAATCTTCCCCCGAGGAAGATTATTGTACCATATTTGTGCAGATCCGATAAGAGTTCCCGAAAATGCCCTGCATCTCATCTCATTTGGCACGACATAGATTTCGGCAGCAGCTTGGTATTGTTCTATATGAAGGACAGGGTCAGTTTTTCCATCATATTTAGGGGTCACAACAGGTGCTTTGAACTTCGATGGTGTGGGAAAATCCACAATTGCTTGTATAAAAGGTGTCCCTTGGACAAAAGTTCTTTGTAGAGGATTCTTGGCCTTAGCCATTTTCCCTAGTCTATCCTCCAAACTTTGAATAGAGCCTTTCTATGCATCTTTTCCCTCCTCAGGCCTATTGGTTCCAGCAATTGATCGTGTTGAAATCGCTTCCTGGGATCTATCATGTCGAGCAACTGGTTATGATTGGGCAGACCCCTCTCTTAGATCAGATGGTCATCGAAAGTTTCTCGACACATCCTTAGGAGGATTTTTATCCTTCCTAGGTCCCAATCGATCAAAAGGCGAGACCCTACTTAATCTCTCCAATGCGCTAGTCCTTTCTCGAGAGAGAGTGATGTGTTGCTCAGTATCTGTGGCTCGTATTGACGAACTTCGACCCGGTTGATAAGAAAAATCATCAGATCTCTCAGTGCGATATGAATCGCTCTACCTAATACGCGAAGAAAGTAAACGGGTATTTCTTTGAACACTTTGCTGTCCTGAATGGTTCGGCGCTCCACCCTGTATAGTTTTGCATGAGTTGTCGCATAGTCTCTTGCATGGCCGTCTGGCCTTGAGCCAAATTGGCCATAATTCCAGCCAGATCTTGGACATTTGGAGGAGCGGATGGATTCGGGGGGTTTCTAGCATTTCGATTACTGGATTCAGGATTATCATCCATTGGTGATGAATTATTTTGGTGAAAAACGATAATTACAATCGTTTCTCACAGACGGCGCCAATCTGTTGATGTAAAAAATTAGATTATCTCTAATTATTTAATCACAGATAAAAATTAAATAAGACAAGAGATTTTTAAAGTGGTTCAGCCTTAAAAGAATGGCCTACGTCCACTATTTGTGTTATTGATGACTGTTTGCAGAATTCTCGATAATGGGTTTACCAAGAAATTCTGAGTCCCCTTACAATGAGGATGATACAATGTATTTATAGCCCTCGGGTTGTAAATGTGAAAGGGTAATAAATAGCTGTCCAATAAGCATATACATCTGTATGATAATAATGAGCATTTAATGCGCAGTCAATTTGTTGATTATCCGGACATTAATGCTCTGTACGAGATGCAGCTCGGACCGCCTAAGCTGCTCGGGCCGCCTAAGTAGCTCGGTATTCATGAGTTGCTCGGTACAGCAAAGTTCCTCGGAGAGAACCTATTGCTTGGAGTGTCTGAGTTGGCCGGGGAGGTTGAGTTCCTCGAAGTCAAAGTGTCGTTCAGAAATGTTTGTAAGTCCCATGTAGATTGACACGTGTCTCCACTTAACTGATCCACGTCAGCAGACTAAATTTGGTATCAACACTCCCATTTAGGCCCTAGCTTGGAGTCTGATGGCCTTACTATGATATCGAGAAACTTTATAAGGACATAATTCTGACTTGGAACTTCCTCGAATTGACCCCTTTATTGCATTGCTTTTCTAATTGTCGTTGGTTTGAAGGCATCTTGATCTTGTCTTGCTCTCTTCATTCATCGGCCAAGTCAAGTTTAGCGCGAAGGGCATCATCATTCAGCCCCTGATCTGCTACCTTTGTTCTCATAGTCGGGAGACCATCTTCAAGTGTAATTATAACTCCTATTCTGTATGTGAGGGTGAAGGGCATTTCCCCAGTTGTCCTCCTCGGCGTAGTGCGATATGCCCGGAGGACATGAGGAAGTTTGTCCACCCAATGAACTTTTACCCTTTCTTGCATCTTCGTCAGGCCATCGAGCATCCTTTGTTGTAGGCCTCTCCTTGGTCATTACTTTGGGGGTCTGCCAATAAAGTGGTGCCTGAAAAGGTTCACTTTTAAATTGTGTACCATTATCAGTTATGATAGCTTGGTACCCCAAATCGAGTTATTATGTTCCTCTAAATGAACCATACATATGTAATTTTTTCTAGTGGGTTTGCCTCAACCCACTTGGTGAAATAGTATGTGCCGACCAGAAAGTACTTACGATTCCCTGGCCCAGTAGGTAGTTGCCCCATAATATCCAAACCCCATTGTGCAAACAATCATGGACTGGTTAATGGCCTAAGGTGGTTGGTCGGTTGATAGACCATAAGAGAGAATTCTTGGCACTTTTTGCACTTTCAAACATAAACACTTAAATCCTTTTGCATATGTGTACACCAGTAGCCATTTATGATTGCTTGAAATGTAAGGGACCTTCCTCCTGCATGGCTTCCACAAATCCCATCATGAAGTTCATAAAGAACTTGTTCGACATCCTTTATGTGTATGCATTGGAGGTAGGGACCTCTGAAGGATATCCTGTAAAGTTTACCCCCAAGGTCCAAGTAGAAATAAGAAACTTTCACTTTAACCTGATGGGATAATTTCCTATCGGTCGACAGTGTTTCGTTCTACAAGTATGCTATGATTTGGTCCATCCAGCGAGGACCCTTATCATTGGAAAGGACGTTCTCGAGGCTCATTATTTTGTCAATATTGGGACTGGCAAGAATTTCACTTCAACTATTCTCCTGAGATCGAAGTATACTGTTGATATTAGGGTTACTAAAGCATCAGTATGACTGTTGTACCCTCGGGGGAACTGTTAAATATGGACTCCCTTTAATTTCATAATTAACTCACGCACCACTGAGAGGTAGGCCTACATCCTATTATTCTCGGCATTTAAATTACCACTTACTTGATTGGACACCAGTTTGGAATCACAATAAACGTTGAGCCGACTTGCCCCTGGTAGATGGGCTTTACGCAAGTCAGTTCTAAGCGCTTTATACTCAGCCTCGCTATTGGATCCTTCAAATCCAAATATAATCCCCTGCTTGATAATTGCATCTTCTGGAGTTACAAGGACAATTTATATGCCTTCACCTTTGGAATTGAAGGCACTTTCAACAGATAATGTCCATCTTTTGGCCTGAATTCACTCATGCATCTTTGATTAATCGACCAACTTTTGGTCGATAGAACCATCCCCTGTGAACTCTGTAATAAAATCGACCAAAATATTCCCCTTGATTACCGTCCATGGTTGAAATTGAATGTCAAACCTCCCATGTTCTATTGATCATTTTGACATTCGTCCAGAGAGATCGTCTTTGTGAATGACAACATTAAGGGGGAAGGAGGTAATCACTGTAATGGAGTGGGCCTCAAAGTAGTGCTTAAGCTTTCGGGAAGAAACCACCAATTCATAAAAAAAATGTTTTCCAAAGGTAAGTATTGTTTCTTGGCATCTAAGATCATTTTCCTAGAATAATAATCAAGAAACTGTTTTGCCTCTTTCTCGTAGACCAAGGCTGAGCTAACTATGTGGCTAGAGATGGAAAGATAAAGGTAGAAAGGGTTCCTTTGATCGGGAATGTCCAGCAACAGAGGCTTACTCAGGTAAGATTTGATCTCTTCAAAAAACCTTGAGCACTTGTTGTTCGAGGCGAATCCTGTTTCCTTCCTATGTAGCTAGAAAATGGTCGATAATGTTTGAACGACTTTGAAATGAAGCGATTGAGTACTGTGAGCTTCCTAGTGATCTTTTGGATCTCACACAATGTCTTCGATTGCTGGAAATTGTTGCTAGCCTCTAGCTAATCTCGATTGGCCTTAATTAACCTCTTACTGACTAGATAACCCAAAAGCATTCCTGACTTGACCCCGAATGAGCATTTTCTCGCATTACGTTTCATTCGATAGCGCTTAAGGATTTCAAAGGTGTTCGTCATGTCCTCTAAATGGTCATACTTATCCTTGCTCTTGAAGAGCATGTCATTAATGTGTACTTCCATTATTTCCCCCGTGTGACATTTGGACATCTTCGTGACCAGTCTCTAGTATGTGGCTCCAGTGTTCTTAAGGCCATATGGCATTACCTTGTAAAAGTAATTGCCCAATGGTGTTATGAATGAAGTTTTGTTTTAGTCGGGGCCAAATAGAGGAATCTAATGATATCCTGAGTAAGCGTCCAGAAAACTCATCCGTTCACGGGATTCAGTGGCGTTGACCAGTTGATCTATGCTTTGGTAGAGAGAAAATGTCTTTTGGACAAGCTTTGTTGAGGTCGATGAAGTTTATTCGAACTCTACAGCTTCTGCTTCTCTTATGGATTGGATTGGATAGCCACTTTGAGAACTGGACTTCTTTGATGGACCTTGCCTCTAGAAGTTTCATGACCTCCTTTTTTATTGCCTTTGACTTTTCTAGGGTTTCTTTTATATGATCGGTTTGATTGTTGGATCGACATAGAGATTGTGACATGCAATCATAGGATTAATTCCTAGCAAGTTGTATGGCTCCAAAGAAAATACGTTTAAATTGTGTTCCAGAAAAGAAACCATCTCTCACGTCTCATGTTCGTTCAGTATTGTTCCGATAAAAAATTTCCTCTTCGAATTACTCTCATAAAAAATAACCTCATCTAGGTTTTTGACAACCTTATCATTGGGTGGAACCCTGGTCTCCTCTATGCCTGGTCGGTCATGCTATAGTTTCTATTTTAACGGAGCAGCCCGGTCCTAGTTTATCCTTAGATAAACCTCTTTCTCTTTGTTCTTCTCCTTCTTGCGTCTAATGGAGGCAATATAGCACTTTCGAGCAATAGCTTGATCGCCCCTTATCTCCATTATGCCCCAATCTGTGATACACTTGAGATTTTGGTGGTAAGTTGAACAAATAACACTTATGGAATGAAGACAACCACTGCCAAGAATTTCATGATATTGTGAGTCAATATCCACCACCAAGAAGTCTATGAGCATGGAAATAATCCATGCCCTCACTGTAAGAACCACCTTTCTTAATGGCATTTTCATCTTTCCTGCGAAGCTGACTAAAGGAACGCCTGCCTCCTTTAGATCCGACATATTGAGCTTGACCTTGTGAAAGAGATCCAAGTACATTACCTCCGAGGAGCTCCCCTGGTCCAACAGTAACTTATCCACATCGCAATTCACAATTCTCAGAGTGATTACCAACACATCGTGGTGTGCGGTTCTCACCTAAACCTAATCATTTTCGGTGAAAATAATGTGCTTATTTTAGTCGACGCCCTCTTATCATCGGTTATTGCCACCTTGGATTTTTACGGGATCTATCTAGAAGGCTTCCATCACGGCTGTGATCTCATTGAGTTCCATCCGAACAACATTCCCTTGAATTTTATTTAGGTCGAACATCCTACATTTCACCATAAACTCATGTCCTGTCTCATAATCCAGGACGCCTGTTTTCTGGTCGCCGTCAATGATGACTTGGTCAGACTTTTTCTCTATGTATTCATTCGAATTCCCATCTTCGGCCAATTCCTTTAGATGAGATTTTGGTGTCGTATAGCTCTCAGTCTTCTGGCCATTTTATTTGTGGAACGCACACTTGAGAGTGTTGTTCCTCTTGGTTGGATCTCCTCTCATCTTCTTTGGCCAATTGAGAAACTATTGATGTTTGATCTTCCCTAAAATCTTGTAGATCGGATCCTTAAAAAATGTGTTAATTTCTTAAAAATCTTTGGAGGAGTCTGTCCATCCCTATTGCTGGAACTATTCTACTATTATGATTATTCTCCTTATCGTCCTCATTATTCGCTTTGGTGCGACCAGTCTCAGCCTTACTGGTGTGGACCATGTCCTCCAACTTGGCATATTTCTCATTCTATGACATGATATCGTCAATTGTATCAGCCTCCTTTTGGTGAGGGACTGGTGCATAATGGATGCAGTGGGCAGACCTATCTTGAAAGACTCCATGTCGAACTTCTCCGAGAAATCTTCCACTTCGTCAAAAGCTTCCCAGTAACGTTTAGCGTACTCGTGCAGAGACTCACGTGGCTTATTTCTCATCATGAGAGGGAGTCTATTCTCTTCGAATGAGAGTTGTTAGTGATGAACCAAGCGGTGAAGGACTCAATGAGGGCCTTGAAGCTCTTGTTGGATCTATAAGGCATCCTCTTAAACTACTTTTGGGCGACATCACCAAGGTATAAGGGAAAATACGACACATCAGAGCATCGTTATGACTATATGAAGTCACGGCCTGCCTATACTATCGAACATGATCGATGGAATTTATCTTGCCCTCATAGATCTTGAACTTAGTGGGGTTCCAAACTTCTTTAGGGGGTTCCTCCTCCTCAATAGATCTTGAGAAAGGAGACTTTATTTGGGTGATTAAATCTCTCTTTTCTAGATCTTTTGTAGACCAATCTCCTTAGTGAGCGAGGTGTTGGTCCATTTTCCTTTGCAATAAACTCCTCATGTCATCACTATTGCGATCATTGTCCCGGTGGTTCTTCCCTTAATGACTTCCATGCTCTGGACATTCTTGGTGGTCCTTCCTTGGCTGCAAGTCTTGCTCTCCTGAGGGCTATGAGTTCAATCACGATGTTTATGATCTACGGGAAGTTCTCTCTCCATTTCTTCTAATCGCCACTGGAGATGATAATTCTCTTCCATTTGGAGGCGAGTTGCCTCCTATTATTGCTGAAGCCTTATTTCGTAGGCGTCAACCAGTCACGAGATCTAGGTAGATCTAGGATGCTCGTGGCTCTCCTCAAAAGTATATCGCTCTGGAAAAAAAAATTAGGGTTCTAATCTTGATAGACCTCAGATCTGATCCTCAGTGGAGCCAAATCAGCTCACATATGTCCAGGTAGGGGTGTACTGTTTGGATAGTGAGACATTATAGCTATTCTTTTTTAGAGATTTCTTTTATAGAACGAAAATCGCTTCCCACGGGCAACTCCAATTATGGGTGAAAATATTCATAATTAATGGAATATAGAAAGGAATTAAAGGAAAATCATGAGAATGGCACACACAACAGATAAACGTATATGGTTAAAAAAATTGCCTACGTCCACGAAGAGGTCACTGTATTTTTAATAGTTTCTCTAAAAGTACAAAGTTACATCCCCCTTGGCCCTGGGGTGTAGGTTGTATTTATAGTTGTATAAAACTACAGTGTTTGAATTGATCAAGGAACTACCTTAGTTTTTATATTGGCTCGTGCGGTGATTTCTTTAATATCTCGTCCGAGATTTTGGGTAACCGATGTGAGTTAATTTAGATACTATCCGCTTTTTTAATTATCGGCATGATAAATACTTGTATTAATCCCTATACATCTTGACCTTACCGAAAACTCTAGTGGTGAATTTGTTCTCCCCCTTCGTGTGGAGCTATTTCACCATTGAAAGAGACCCATTAAGGTTCTCAACCTCATCGATCTTTACAGCTCAAACGTATGGCGCCCGAATTACCTTCACCGCCTCCTCCACCAACTAGTGGAGTAGGACCTACTTCCAGTAACCTACCACCTCTATTTGAGATGGCTGATGTGGCTACCACCCTGAAGTCACTAGCAGTAAGCCAGCAGATTATGCAGGAGCAGTTTGCAGCACTTAGCTAAAATATATTGAGACCACCTGGAGTCTCACCGGAGATGATTACTTCGGCGGTCGCACCAGGGAAACATAAGTCCAGGGTACCACCCCAGGCATCGCGCAAAGACTTGCCTCCTCTACAATGATGGAGGGATGTTGCTGACCCCCAGCGTCTACACCTGGAGAGGTAAGGATACCCTTGCCCCGGGGATAGGTATGATGGCGTGGAAATGGAAGAGGCCCCCATAGAATGCTGGGAGCCGTATGAGGTCTCCAACAATACTGTACAACCCCTCCAAGAGAGCAGAGGGAAGTGTGGAAGATAAAATCCCAACGATCACCCAAGAGGCTCTTCTTTCGATCGACTAAGCAGGGGGTCAGCCTTTGAGAGGCTGGGCCCGATGAATGACTTGAGAGAAAGGTTATCCAGATCGAGAAGTCTTGCAAGGTCCAAAAAAGAGCTGGAGGATGGATGACCCCAGGGAGGCCAACCCCATCGATACGACGACGGTCAAGATGAAGTGAACATTAGACATAGGCCGGCGATTGTGGAACCATTGGCCCATCTCAATGAAGCGGAAGGGGATAACATTGGCCAGGTCGACCCTATGAGGCCATGGAATAGCTCGATCCAAAGGTTGGAGAATGAAATTGGTGATATCTTGAAAATTCGAGATCCTCTTCAAAGAGGATACTTCATAGGCTCACCCTTTGTGGAAAATATAGTTAACTTCCCGATGCCATCCAAGTTCAAGCCACCGGTGGTCACCCCAAGATATGACGGGAGTACCAACCCGGTCCATCATATTAAGATGTACTAGTCAGCGGTATACATATACTCCATTCTAGATAAGATGATGTACCATGAGTTCTCCAACACTCTGACGGGGGCCGCACATCTCTGGTTTACATCTCTTATAAAGAACTCCATTAAAAGCTTTAAGCAGCTGGCATATCGGTTCATCCACAACTTTTTCTTTGGAGTGAGGCCATATAAGAAGACCACTCACATGCTCTATGTTAAGCAGGGGAAGAAAGAGAGCCTAAGAAACTACATATCCATTTTCAACAAAGAAAAATTAGAGATCAAAGATTACGAGGAGAGTATAGCCATGACGACCCTCATTGGAGGACTCCAAAAGGGGAAGCTATTGTGGAAACTTGCTAAAGACCCACCAAAGACCATAGCGGAGCAATTGGCCACGGCGGGAAAGGTGATGAACACCGAAGAGGCGATGGTCGCTAAGTACGAGGATGAAAAAGGAAGTACTAGTGGCGGTAAGTACCAGAAAAAGAACAAGGAGGGGAAAAGGAGACTAACAGATGATAAGTTCGCCGATTACACCCCTCCGACTGTCAGCTGCGAGCACATTCTAAATGAGATCAAAAGTGACCGACGTTAAAATGGCCTGAGAAGTTGAGGGCACCTCCTCACAAGAGGAACAAAAGCCTATTGTGTGAATTTCACCAAGACCATGGTCATGTAACCGATAAGTTTTTTGCCCTGAAAGGTGAAATCGAAAAAATGCTGAAAGAAGGAAAGCTAAGAAAATATGTGGACAAGGGATCCTTTAAGAGGGGCCAAAGGGACGACCCCAGAAAGAAGAGAGGTGATACATACAGAGAATATCCTCCAAACCGAAGGGATAACCCTTCAGACGATGAGGATGACCCTGACCTCCCATCGAGAGATGATCACGGCCCTGTGAAAAGACTCAATATGATCTCCTTTGGTGTTGGGATGATCTCCGGAGGACTAGCAAGATGAGGATCAGAGGTTGCTGATAGAAAGGCTTATGTGGATGAAGCCAAGGCAGTAACAAAAGTTATGCTCTTGACCTCTATTGAAACGAAACTAGAGAAGAGGAAGAAAGTTGACATGGACACTTTGATAGTGGGTTTCTCAAGAATGGACTTCAAGGGTCTTCTATCCCCACATGATGACCCTCTGGTCATCACCACCAGGGTGCACGAATGTGAGGTGCCAAGAATCTTGGTGGATGGGGGCAGCTCAGCAGATGTGATGTTCCGGCCATGCTTTAAGGCCTTAGGGCTTAGTCGTGCAAGGCTCATCCCGTACCACCACCCCTTAATTGGTTTCAGCGAGGCGAAAGTTAATCCCCTAGGAGTGTATGAGGCAGATGTCAGAATGGGGGATGAGTGACCGAGATGGCTTACCAGGAAGGTTAACTTTTTTATGATGGACAAGCATGTCTTCTCAGCTTACAACATTATATTGGGGAGAGTGGCCCTCAAGGAATTTGAGGTTTTGCCCTCCACGGTTCCTCAAATGATAAAATTCCTGACCCTTTATGGGGTAGGAGAATTTCAGGGAGACCATACGATGGCAAGGGAGTTCTACTTTAAGTCTGCCGAAAAAAAATAGGCGCACAGGAAGGCAACAACTACCTACAATATTAAAACCCTCGGCCCCAGGGATGAGACAAAATTAAAGAAAGGAGAAGCCGCAGAAGAGGTAGAATCCGTCATCCTCAATGAGGATGAGCCGGAAAAAACCATCCAACTTGGCAAAGATCTAAAGACAAAAATAAAGGAAAATCTCATCCGACTGTTAAGGAGAAGATAAAGCATCTTTGCATGGAGTCATGCAGACATGTCGGGGATTAACCCTGAAGTCATGTGCCACAAGCTAAACGTGGTAGCAGACGCAAAGCATGTGAAACAAAAGAGGAGGATTTATTCTCGAGAATAGTATGAGGTCATAAGGGATAAGGTCAAAAAGCTGGAAGAGGCCGAGTTCAACAGGGAGGTCATCTATCCTGAATGGCTATCTAACGCGGTCATAGTCCCTAAAGACAACGGGAAATAGAGGATGTGTGTAGACTTCACTGACCTCAATAATTATTGTCCCAAAGACAGTTTCCCTCTCCCCCGCATCGATCAGATGGTAGATGTTATCGTATGCCATGAGCTTTCATGGATGCATATTCAGGTTATAATTAGATCTTCATGATCCCCGAAGACTCCGAAAAAATGGCTTTCATTACCGATCAGGGGACATACTATTATAGGGTCATGCCCTTTGGCCTAAAGAATGAGGGGCCAATTTATCAGTGCCTTGTGAATAAAATGTTCAAAGACCAAATCGGGAAGTCCATGGAGGTCTATATAGATGACATGTTAACCAAGAGTTTGAGGGAAGACGATCACATGGCCCACCTCGAGAGGACCTTTAACACGACGTACAAGTATCGAATGAAGCTCAACCCATCTAAATGTGTCTTTGGGGTCGGAGCAGGGAAGTTCTTAGGGTTTATTGTCAATCAAAGAGGCATTGCGGCCAATCCTGAGAAGATAAAGGCCATACTAGAGATGAAGACCCCCAAGACCATTAAAGACGTTCAGAGGCTCACATGGAGAGTGGCTTATCTGAATATGTTTGTATCCAAAGCCACAGATAAGTGTCTGTTCTTCTTTAAAATTCTCAGAAAGGCCTTCGAATGGAGCAAGGAGTGTGGCCAGGCTTTCAAAGATTTAAAGTCATTCTTAAGGTCTCCCATGCTGTTGTCACGCCCAGTGCGGGGTGAGAGATTATATGTGTATCTGGCTGTCTCAGAATCGGCAATCAGTGCAGCCATTGTGACAGAAGAGGATGGGGTGCATATGCCTGTGTATTTCAATAATAAAGCACTTCAGGGGGCAGAGCAAAGGTACCCCAGGATGGAGAAGTTAGCCTATGCCCTAATCCATGAATAGAGAAAGACTAAGCCATACTTCCAGTCCCATACAATGGTCATCCTCACTGAATCTCCTCTTAGGCAGGTCATACACAAGCCAGAAAAATTATGGAGCCTTATGGCTTGGGCTATAAAGCTGGGAGAGTTCGACATTGTGTATCAACCTATGATGGCCAATAACGGGCAGGCATTAGCGAATTTTGTGGCTGAATTTACTTGGGAAGATGATGAGGCTGAAGATAAAAGCCTCAAGAGGACAGATGCTCAACAAGGCAGAGTTGTTGACCCATCCACAAATGAGGCTGAGGCAAGCATCGCAAAGGGAAAAATTGTTGAAAACGAGGAGGGAAGATATCTCTTCAGACAGGGATACCTCACCGAGGGAAATTTCTCAGAAAAATAAACTGTGTGGAACCTCTTCGTTAACGGTTCCTCTTACAAAAGTGGAAGTGGGGTTGGATTAATAGTCTCAGCAGCTGACGGTGCAGACATTGAGTACTTCCTGAGGTTCAACTTTAAAGCCTGCAATAACGAGTCTGAGTATGAGGCCATGATAGCAGGACTCACCTTAGCTAGGTCTCTTAATGTTGACCAGTTCACAGTGATTCGAGATTGGTGGTAAATCAGATACTGGGTGCATATGAGGCCAAAGATGAAAGAGTGATCAAGAATCTTGACAATGTAAAGTCACTATTGAAGAGATTCAAGGAGGAAAAGTTGAAGAGGGTACCTAGGCTAGATAATGGTCGAGCTGATGCACTTGCCAGGCTAGCCTCAATAACTAGGACATATATCAGGAGGACTGTCCCAGTGGAAATTTTGCTGTGACCAACGATTAAAGAGGTAGACGGAACACTTGGCTCCTGTTTGAATATATCCGAGGAGGCCTCCTGGATTGACCCCATAGTCAGATACATTAAAGAGGGGGAGATGCCAGAAATAAAACAATAAAGGAAAAAGTTGAGATACAGAGCTGCAAAGTTCAGTGTCATCGGAGACATATTATATAAAAAGAGATTCTTACTCCCTTTGTTAAGATGCGTGCACCCATATGAGGTTCTACACATCTTGAAAGATGTACACGATGGGTCTTGTGCAAGCCACATCGGGGGCAGGTCGTTAGAGAAGAGGATAGTGACCCAGGGATACTGGTGGCTGACCTTGGGGAAATATTCAACGACATACGTAAAAAAGTGTGATAAATGCCAGAGGTTTGCCACCATCCCTCATTAGCCCCATCAGCCTCTTACCTCCATCACATCCCCATGGCCATTTGTAGTATGGGGAATCGACTTGGTAGGACCCTTGCACAGGGCTATCAATAACTATTAATATTTGATAGTGGAAATCAACTACTTCTCTAAGTGGGTAGAGGCAGAGCTGATGGTCACGATCACCGAGCAAAAGACCTTTCAGTTTATCTGGAAAAATATCATATGCAGATATGGTCTCCCCAACACCCTCATCTCGGATAACGGGACACAATTCAAGAATGCATCCCTAGAAAAATACTATAAAAGGGTAGGTGTCAAATAATTCTTCTCTACCCCAGGCTGACCTCAGACAAATGGGAAAACTGAAGTTACAAACATAACAATCCTAAATGGGATCAAGAAAAAGCTCGAGGAGGCCAAAGGAAGATGGGTTGAGGAGGTATACTTTGTGTTGTGGGCTTACAGGAAGATAGAAAAGACCCCCATTGTGGAAACCCCTTTCATTCTAGCATATGGTTCAGAAGCCTTCATCCCCACCGAAATCGGGTTTCCTACTCACAGAGTCCTAATGTATGACCCCCCAGAGAAATACAAAGGAAATGAGACTTGATTTAGACTTGATCGAGGAGAGAAGGGAAGACGCTGAGATAAGGCAAGCAGCCTATCAGCAAAGGACTGCCAGGTTTTACAACCAGAGGGTGAAGCAAAGGCCAATCGCTATGGGGGACTTAGTCCTCAAGAGGACATGGCAGAAACCTAATAATTCTACCCAAAATGGCATGGCCCATATAAGACCATTGATGAAGTCGTCCCAGGGACTTATAGGCTAGAAAACCTAGAAGGGGAACCCTTTTCGAACCCCTGGATTGCAGATCATTTGAAGAAGTACTATCAATGATGTTGTAATGTCCTATCAGACCACAGTTGAAATGAATGTGTTGCTCCAACAGAACACTTGATGTTAATGAGAATATTATATTGACCCCTCATCTTGTGTTTCTCAATTTTAGTATGATTGGGGTAATTCTCCCTAAACCCCATCGGCTAGGATGAGTGTGAATGGCAGGGACGAGCCTCCATTCACACTCAAGAAAGACGAGGGGGTACTTAAAATTTAAAACACAATTGGTTTGGTGGATAACCACCCTAGCCTAGGATGAGGGTGAATGATAGGGATGACCCTCCATTCACTCTCAAGAAAGATGAGGGTGGACTTATAATAAAACATCATTAGTTTGGTGGAACCTACCCTCGGCTAGGATGAGTGTGAATGGCAGGGACGACCCTCCATTCACACTCAAGAAAGATGAGGGGGTACTTAAAATTTAAAGCACCATTGGTTTGGTGGATAACCACCCTCGGCTATGATGAGGGTGAATGATAGGGACGACCCTCCATTCACTCTCAAGAAAGACAAGGGGGTACTTAAAATTTAAAACACAATTGGTTTGGTGGATAACCACCCTCGGCTAGGATGAGGGTGAATGACAGGGACGACCCTCCATTCACTCTCAAGAAAGACAAGGGTGGACTTATATTAAAACATCATTAGTTTTGTGGAACCTATCCTCAGCTAGAATGAGTGTGAATGGCAGGGAAGACCCTTCATTCACACTCAAGAAAGACGAGGGACTACTTAAAATTTAAAACACCATTGGTTTGGTGGATAACCACCCTCGACTGGGATGAGGGTGAATGACAAGGACGACCCTCCGTTCACCCTCAAGAAAGACGAGGGTGTATTTATAAGATGGATAACACATATATGCTAAGATAAATCACACAAGAAGCAAGCATAGAAATACAAGAAGAGAGATTATATTACAAAGTGCTACAAATGTTTGCCCAAAACATAAAGTACAAAACTATTTTTTACAAGAAGAAGGGTATAGGCTACAGATAGCCACCCTATTGGCCAACATCAGCAAGCAAGGCTTCAACATCTACTAAAGGAGTCTCTTCAATGACCAAGACAGGACGATCCTCTGAGGTGCTGGTGCTTTCGACGTTCACTTGAGACTCCACATGGGTCAGAGCCTCGGCCATAAGTAGGTCGTCCAACTCCACTACTTCTAGAGAAGGGCGGACGGATGACACAGCATCTGCAAACTTTAGGACAACCCACCGACAGGCTGTCTTGATGACCCTCTCCAGATACTTAAGGCCGAAGCCCTAAAACTCGTCTAAAAGCTTGTAAGCCCCCACAGCATTGACCTCGGCCTTTCTGACGGCCTCGATAAGTTCTGCCATGAATTGGACCCCCTGATTGGTCAGGTCCTCTTCCTTATCCTTGATGAGGTTTTCCTTCACCTTAAGGTCAGCCTCGTGCTGCTTCACCATCTCATCAAGGACCCAGGCATGTTCGGTCCTGATACTTTCTAGTTTGAAAGAATGGCATGAGTATGACATAATTTAGAGACAACAATAGATGCATTTTCCTTATGAGAAGCAAACAGAAAATGATATTCATTAAAAACAACATTAGGAGATATATATATACGACTAGAGGTACTGTCAAGACACAAATATCCTTTGTGAATAGAACTGTTACCAAGAAATAAACACTTCAAGGATCTATATTGAAGTTTATGATTGTTATATGGTCGAATGAAAAGGTAACACAAATAACCAAAAACACTAAAAAGGGTATAATCAGGTTGCTTATGAAAAAGAGTAAGTAAGGAGAAGCAAACTTCAGTACTCTTTTAGGCATTCTGTTGATAAGAAATACAGTAGTTTGAAAAGCATATTGCCAGTATCGTAAAGGCATGTGATCATGAGCAAGAAGAGCTAGGCCAGTCTCAACCACATGACGATGTTTCCTTTTGACCCTACCATTTTAAGAAGAGGTGTATGGACAGGAAAAACGATGTAATATACCAGATTAAGTCAGAAAGGAAAGAAAGGATTGATATTCACCACCATTATTAGATTATAAACAGTTTATTTCCCTGTCAAATTGATTTTCAACAAGTATTTTGAATTATTTGAATACATGTAAGGCTTGATCTTTGGTTTGCAATGGATAAAGCCATGTAAATCTAGAAAATTCATCAATGAATAGGATAAAATATCTCTATCCAGAAGTAGACTTAATGGGAGCAGGACCCCAAATATCAGTATGAATCAAATCTAAGACATTATAAGCACAAGAATTTGAAAGTTTTAAAGGTAAACGATGACTTTTGGCTAGTTGACAGGAAGAACAAACAACAGTTCTATTATTGGTACTAGAAATATTACAGTCTGATAGAATTCTATGAACAATTTCATAATTTGCATGGCCTATCTTATAATGCCACAGTTCTTGTTTATTAACCACAGAAGTGAAAGAAGATACAGAGGAATTGAAAGAATTATGAAACGAATTGTGTTCTGACTTGGTAACAGGAAACTTATATAAGCCATTCTAAAGCTTTCCTTGAGCGAGAACCCTCTTCGTAAGTTTATCCTTCACACAAAAAGAGTCAGGATATAATTCAATAAAATTATTATTATCTGAACAAAACTTTGCTACACTGATCAAATTAGCTGATATGAAAGGAACATGATAAACTTTCTTAAGTTTAAACTGACGGGAATTAGAAACTAATGAATGAGAGCCAAGATTAGAGATATGGAGTTTCTTACCATTACCAACAGTAACACGCTCAGTTCCTGTGTATGGAGTAGCATTGTTCAGATTACCAGCAGCCTGTGTTAGGTGATGAATAGCTCCAGAATCTAAGTACCAAGTATCATCTCCAACTTTGCTTAGTGAGGCAACCATAGCTGATACATTTCCTTGTGAATTGGTAGTGGAAGTATTGTTCTCAACTTGTCCTCCTTAAAAGGAAATGTCAAAGCGATGGTAGCATGTGTGAACAGTATGCCCAAACTTGCCATATAACTGACATTATGGTTTGTTGTTTGAGTTGAAATTGTTATTTCCTTTTCCTTGGCCATTACGTCCATTCCTTCTACGACCATGAAAATTAGAGTTCTGAAAACCACTTCCTTGACCTGAGTATTGGCCTCGACCTCCATTGTATCATTTTCCTCCTCCACCTCTATTTTGAGAGGAAGCATAGTTCGTAGTTATCGTAGATGCTTCGGCAATGGAGTTTTGTTGCTTCAATCGTTGCTCATAAAAGAGGAGCATACTCTGAACAGCCTCAAGAGAGATTCTATCATCTCTGGTGTTAATCGCAGTAAGAAACTAGTTCTCCAATGGCAGCAAGACTATCTGTGATCCCTTTGATCTTCATCATATAATTGATTATCGACATTGAGCCTTTTTTCATAGTTTGCAACTCAAGACGAAGTTACATAACTCTGGCTCATGAAGAAGAAGCAAAGATCTTCTCAAGTACTGTCCAAGAAGAATGAGAAGTTGAATGTCCGATGATTTGAGCCATTATTTCTGGAGTGAGAGATGAATAGATCCAGCTTAGGATCATCCAATCTTGACGCCTCCAAGCCATAAATTCTGGATTAATCGATCCAGTGCTTAGAATATGAGAGGGACAAACAAAGATTCCCTCGATAAAATCTTCAAAACCATTCGCAAAAATCACATTGTCCATGCGCGATTTCCATAGAACATAGTTCGATCGATCCAATTTAACTGAAAGAGAATGATTGATCATTTGTGAACCAGAAAAAAAGAAGCCGTCGATCCAAGAGAATATGAAGAAGCCATGGATGAATCGCAAGCAAGAAACGTGGTTGGATCGTAAGAAAGCCCTGGAAACCCAGAGAGCTCTGATATCAAGATAAACTTTGTATTTGAGAGAAAATCTCTATTCTCATTAATAAGAGATTAGAGAGTGAAATATCATATATATAAGAAGATTTTGTTACAACTGTTACAAATAGAGTATAGATATATAACAGTCTGTCTAACCATCTAAATAACAACTCTAATATTACTTAATTACATCCACTTGTAAGTTGTTACAAACAACTGCTAAACTAACTGGTTAGTTATCAGTGAGGATTTTTCATCCATTTTTCTTGAGCTGTGTTCTCTACAATAGATGGTGAAAAAAAAAGACTTGTGTATAGTCTTATGGTTGTTGCGTGCTCAGTGAGAGAGAAAGAAAGACTGAGGTAGTGAGTGAAATAAGTAATGTCTGGGGGTGGCTCGAGGTATGGTCTGGCTCAACTGGATGCAAAGTAGGTGTACGAGAGCATGTAAAATTTGTAGCTTAGTTAGTCTTAGTCAGTTCACACGTGTCTTAATATTTAACCATTAGATGTAATCTCAACACCATTAAATACAACCATAAAATGTAATCCCAACCGTGAGTTGATAAACACCAAATCCACCAATTTTTAATCTCAGTCGTTAGTTGGAGGGGACAAAAAAAACCTCCTCCTTTATTATATATATATATATATATATATATATATATATATATATATATATATATCATTTTTCATACCACGTAAACTCATTCATGACTAACAAACCCCTATTTCCTTATACACACTTCACGTCTCCTTTCTTACCGTTGACATTATCTAATGGTGACTCTCTCTCACGACACGAACAATGTTGATACGCCCTCTCCCTCAATTATCGAGTTTTATTGCACTTTTCATTACAACACTGTTAATGTAATGTTAGGCATGTTTAGGGTTTAGCTTATTTATTATATTTGTATCATAACCATATCCAAAAATAAGGATTAAAATAATATGCAGCCATCCAAGGGAAGACAAAACTTGTCCTAGAGAGGGGAGGCATTCCTTTAATAATAAAGGGAAAAATAAGTATGATAATGAATAATAATGCAAATAGAGGAAATGATAGAAATGGTAGCAACAGTAATAATAATATTAAATAAAAATACATAAATAAATACGGAAATAAACAAAATAAAGATAAAGAGAAATAGAAATAAAAAAGATAATATAATAAAATAAATGAATATAATATAAGATATTTATAAAGTAAAATAAAATAAGATAAGAAAATAAAAGTAAATAAGAAAAGAAAATAGAAAATAAAGGTAAAATCATGACGGAATAGTCGAGTAACTCGTATGTCACATGTGTACCATTTAGATGATAATAATAATAATAATAATAATAATAATAATAATAATAATAATAATAATAATAATAATAATAATAATAATAATAATAATAATAATAATAATAATAATAATAATAAGAAGAAGAAGAAGAAGAAGAAGAAGAAGAAGAAGAAGAAGAAGAAGAAAATAAAATGGAAACAACTTGTAATAAGGGTAAAATCATGACGAAATAGCTTAGCGACTCGTATGTCACGTGTGTACCGTTTAGAAGATAATGATAATAATATGGGAGAAAGGTCTACGGGCTTAAGATTATCTCACGACTGATTAACCTTCTTTGTTTATGGGAATCGAAGATATGTAGTTTAATCGTGAACTCATAATAATTTAAAAAACAAAAGGGAGAAAGCTTCGAGCGGGTTAGGATTTCCTCATGATTGATTAACCTTCTTAGTTAGCGAGAACCGAAGATTAGTAGCTTAAGTGTGAATGTGCGATAATTGAAACACCGAGGGGAGAAAGCTCCGAGGGATTTGGAATTACCTCATGGCTGCTTAACCTTCATAATTAGTGGGAACCGAAGAAAAATAGCTTAATTGTGATCGTACAGTAATTAAAACACTAAGAGGGATAATTTTCTAGGGGGTTCAAATTACCTCAACACTGTGAACCCTTCTTAGTTAGTGGAAACTGACGATAGGTAGTTAAGTGTGAACATACTGTAATTGAAACCCTGAGAGGGAGAATGCTATGAGGGGTTTAGGATTACCTTACGATTGATTAACCTTCTTAGTTATTGAGAATCGAAAATAGGTAGTGTAAGGACACAAATTTCCAATTGAGTCCTTTATTGTTTTGGCTCAATTCTGGACAAAACGTTTGAGTCTTAGGATAGAGTTCTTGACCATCTTTGAAGCCTATGACATACTAAAGTTGAAGACGTAGCGGCCAAGTTTAAAGCTTCATCAAAATGTTGAGCTTAATGTGCCTCATTTATACGTCAACAACTATTTGTTCCATTTAATCCTAAGGTATGAATGCATTGTATATTTATATAGGAGCTTGGAACAAGTTTTATTGGTTGAAATTTATAATTTTTCTAAACGAGTTTGTTTTACTTAGAAAAATATTTTTTAGAACTTTCCATAAAAAGTTTTGGGCTTCAAAATTAATATTTCATTTTTCTGACACGTCCTTCGAACCACACTGGAATCTCGTTCAAACGAGATTGCCATATCGTTCGATCGAACTGACATCTCGTTCGAACGAGATGCCAGGTCGTTCGAATGATATTTCTGATGATTTTCCTTTTTTCATTCTGGAACCTCGTTAGTAAATCCGTTCGAATGAAAAGTTGTTCGAACGAGTTTTGGCGGGAAATTTTTTTGGGCAGTTTTTGACGTTTTTTCCACTTTTCCCCACTATCTTTTGCCATATTTGATAAGGTGCGGGAACCAAATTTTTCATAACTTTCCATCTCCTAGAGAGAGTTTTAGACAACTTTAAAATTCAAAAGAAAAAGTTCATGTTTAAGTGTTTTGTCTTCAAGAAAAATCCATAAACACTTGAGTTTCACCCATATTGTTTATTCCAAGTTTCAATATATATACATCTTGCTTGGAGTGTTTGGCACCGGGTTTTTCTCTACTGCATTGAAGAGATTGTTTGGGTTTGCTTCTAAATCCCTCAAAGAAGAAGTTCGTTTGTTGTGGCTTACCCACTTGGAGAAAGTCTCCTTGTTTGGGCAACGGTGACCAGATAAAGTCTCATTGGTGGATTCTAAAGTTCTGGTGGAGTTCTGGGATTGTCAACTAAGTGGAGGTCGGTACAAAAAGGAGCATCGAGTCTTGAAAGGAGTCGAGTCGAGTGTTGTAAGTCTTTTTTCTTGTACTTGTAAAATACCATACTTAGTGGACTTAAGGCTAGGTTCGTCCGACGTTTTATCCCGTTGTGGGGTTTTCCTCGTACATCACAGCGTAGTGGTTCATTGTTTATTTTATCTTTTGCAAAACTCACCTAGAACGCATGCTTAGGTAAAAAGATAAAATTTGGTTTAATCACTACTTACTTAAATTGGTGCTAAATTAAATTTGGGTATATGTTAATTTAATTCAAGTCATCACTTAATTTGATAAAATTGGTTTGGCCTAATTTGAGAATATTGAAAATATGACTTAGGCAAATTTCTAGGACTTGGATTGAATTAAGTTTGTTTAAGTGAAATTAACATATGTGTATGTTTAATCTTATTTCACTTGGTTTAATTTTAATTTGAAAGAAATTAAAATTTGGTGTTTGTGTGTGTTTTAATTGAACCATCTCGCTTTCGCATATATTTAAAAAGGAAATTAAAAATTACTTTTTGTAGTATAGATTTTAAAGTTGGGGGCCTCGTGTTCCATCAAGTGGTATCAGAGTCGTAGCGCTAATTTATCGCATCAAAGATCCGTTTTTCGGCTTTTATAATTTTTGTGCTCCTTGTATTTTTAGGTGGTTCATTTTTTACTCACTCTCATTTTTGTTTTGTTTCTCTCGATGGGACGTCTTAATGATAATTTGTCCATTTCGAATGATAATGAAGTTTTTGCTATTCGAGAGGAATTTAATGGGCTTAATAGGTGTAATGAAAATTTAAGAGAATTAAATGTGAGATTTGCACAAAGAATTAAGTTTCTTGAAACTGAAAATTTATGTTTTAAATCTAGAATTGAACTTTTGCAAACCTCCCTATCTCAAAAGGATATTTTTCGTGAAAAGCTCATGGACATAAATTACAATTTTAATATTTTAGAAAAGTCCAAGAAAGAGAGTGATAGTCGAGAAAAGACTCTTAGGGACATATTTGATCACATTGAGGGGGAGCGTGATAACCTTCTAGGAGTTATAGAAAATTTAAAGATGGAGTCCCGTAAAATTGAGGAGTCTAATTTATTACTTGAGTCCAAAATTTTAAAAATGAAAAATAACTTACAAGACTCTAGTAGTAGTTGTAATGGTTCTAGCTCATCTAGATCAAATATATCCGTTGCTAAAGCTAAAACCATTGTTTGTTTTAGAGGGTCAACCTTATCTAAGGACTTTAGAAAAGGTCACATCTTAGGTATCATTCCTCGTGTTTTCACATGCTTGCATTGTGGTAGGAAATGTCACCTTAGGTCATTTTGTTTTGATCTTAAAATAAGTCCTAGGAAGTCTATGGCTAGCATTTCATTAGTTCCCAAATCCCATCATTTTAAATATACATCTATATGGGTTAGAAAATCATTTTTAGACACCCTAGATATTAGATTTGTTGATTCTCATTTGCATTCAAATGAAACCTCCCTTGCTAAATTTAAAGGTTGGATGTGTTAGTTTTATTTGCGTACTTTAGCTTTTGTACTTCATGCTATATTACCATGCTAAATGTATGTTTGTTTAGTCATTTTCTAGTATATTCTCCATGCTTAATCACATGCTAGAATTATGATGTTTGTTTATCTTTTGTATTATATTTGTTTCAGTTTAGTTTGCTTTAAATGAAAAATACAAAAAGATTTGTTTTTATCATTTGTGTTTTACCTTTTAGTAATTTAGGCTTAATGAAAAATACAAATGAATTTTGTTTGTCTTTTGAGTAAAATTTTTTGTTTGTTTGGTTAAAAAATTTCAAAAACTCAAAAAGATTTTTATTGTGTGTAATTTAGTTTGACACACTTTATGTGGAATATACTTGTGTTTGAATCCCATCTTTTTCGCTCCCAGGTGGCTAGAACTTTTGGTTTAAATTGGCACTCCATATTATGTTCTTTACCATGCTTACATGGAGTAGTTGGATTTTGTGTTGATTTAAATGGATTCTATTTGTATATGCCTCTATTTACACATGCAAGAGCTATTTTGAAATTTCAATCGTCACATGTTATATTTGAGCTTTGTGAGGTGTTCTCCTACGAATCTTGTCATCTACATATATGTGATCTAGGAGGACTAGTGCATGTCAAAATCCGTTGCACGAGAGATGTATGTGAGATATAAAAAAAATGATATATATGAATGTGCACGGGGAAGGGCTCCGAAAGGAATCATTACCCTTTGTGAATAGTAAGCCACCGTTTGTTTGGACCCAAAAGAAATACGTGGTCCAAAGGCCTAAAAATAGAATTAAGGCATTAAAAAGAAAAAAGAAAAAATAATTACCAAGGCCTATTTTTGTTTGATATTTTCATTCAAATATATATGCTTATTGAGGGAGATTGGATGGTATATAAACGGTTTTCACAATGTCCGTTTATCCTAGTTGAACTTTCAATGTCATGACTCTATTGGTTTGTAAAATCATCAAAAGTCTAGGCTTGTATGCATTGTGTATGTTTGTTCATTGAGTTCAATCTATATTGTCACATGAGGTCATATTCAAATATGATGAAGTTTGCAATCAATTGAGAACTCCGTGAACATGTTTTAAGTGATTGGGTCTAAATTTAATTGTTGCTAGTTCACACCCCAACACTTCCGTTTCCATATGCCATATATTTTCCATACGAGTGTGAAAAGCTTATTTTATTTTGTGTCAATTGTGTGTTTATATCTATATATACGTGCATGAGCATTATTGGTATATTTAGTCTTGTATATATATGATATTTTCATTTGGTCTTTGCCTTGCTTCCTAGTTCATCTTTGCTTCTACTTCATAATTGGTATCTATCTTATTGCATTATTTGTTGATATCACATGCTTAATACTTTATGTATCATATTGGTGTCATTTTCTTGCATTATAGTTGGTATTGGTTATTATTTGTTGGATTAGTTATGCTTTTGTTGCCTATATGCTATCATGTTCTTATCACCTTATGTATCATGTTTAAATTAGTTTTATCCTTTGTCTATTCCTGAACAAAAAGGGAGAGAATGATAGGGGAGAACTCGTGTCTATTCCTATTGTACTCATATCTTAGTTTCGGGGAGATTTAACTTGGGTGGAGTCACGACCTTCTTAGGTAGATCAGAGTTGATAGATAAATGGGAGAATTAGTTTAGGGGGAGTATTTATCTTAATTTCTTTTAATATTCTTGATATTCCCTATCAGTTTGATAGTTTACTTAAGTGTGCAGGAATTCTTCTAAATGGCAACTTTCATCGTAAGCAAAGATATTGCTCCTTCGTCTGTTTTGTGTCAAGTATTGGGTGGGATGTTTTTGAGTCTAGTGAGCTTGATGTCCCTTTAGGATTTTTTATTGGTTTTTGTCCCGGAATAGCCAAAGGGGGAGATTTGTAAGGACACAAATTTCCAATTGAGTCCTTTGTTATTTTAGCTCAATTCCGGACAAAAGGTTTGAGTCATAGCATAGAGTTCTTGACCATCTTTCAAGCCTATGGCATAGTAAAGTTGAAGACGTAGCGGCCAAGTTTAAAGCGTCATTAAAATGCCGAGTTTAATGTGCCTCGTTTCTACGTCAACAACTATTTGTTCCGTTTACTCCTAAGGTATGAATGCATTATATATTTATATAGGAGCTTGGAACACGTTTTATTGGGTGTAATTTATAATTTTTCTAAACGACTTTGTTTTACTCAGAGAAATATTTTTTAGAACTTTCCATAAAAAGTTTTGGGCTTCAAAATTAATATTTCATATTTCTAACACGTCGTTCGAACCACACTGGAATCTCGTTCGAACGAGATTGCCAGGTCGTTCGATCGAACTAACATCTCGTTCAACGAGATGCCAGGTCATTCGAACGAGATTTCTAACGATTTTCGTTTTTTCATTCTGAAACCTCGTTAGTAAATCCATTCGAATGAAAAGTCGTTCAAACGAAAAAGTCGTTCGAACAAGTTTTTGCGGGAAATTTTTTTGGACAGTTTTTATCGGTTTTTCCACTTTTCCCACTACTTTTCTCCACTATCCTTTGCCAGATTTGATAAGGTGCGGGAACCAACTTTTAGAACCAATTTTTTCATAACTTTCCATCTCCTAAAGGGAGTTTTAGAGAGCTTCAAAATTCAAAAGAAAAAGTTCATGTTTAAGTGTTTTGTCTTCAAGAAAAATCCATAAACACTTGTGTTTCACCCATATTGTTTATTCCAAGTTTCAATATATATACATCTTGCTTGGAGTGTTTGGCACCGGGTTTTTCTCTACCGCATTGAAGAGATTGTTTAGGTTTGCTTCAAAATCCCTCAAAGAAGAAGTTTGTTTGTTATGGCTTACCCACTTCGAGAAAGGCTCCTTGTTTGGGTGACGGTGACCAGATAAAGTCTCATTGGTGGATTCCAAGGTTCCGGTGGAGTTTTGAGATTATCAACTAAGCAGAGGTCGATACAAGAAGGACCATCAGGGCTTGAAAGGAGTCGAGTCAAGTGTTGTAAGTCTTTTTTCTTGTACTTGTAAAAGACCATACTTAATGGACTTAAGGCTAGGTCCGTCCGAGGTTTTTTCCCATTGTGGGTTTTTTTCGTACATCGCGGCGTAATGGTTCATTGTTCATTTTATCTTTTGCAAAACTCACCTAGAATGCATGCTTAGGTAAAACGATAAAATTTGGTTTAATCACTACTTACTTAAATTGGTGCTAAATTAAATTTGGGTATATGTTAATTTAATTCAAGTCATCACTTAATTTGATAAAATTGGTTTGGCCCAATTTGAGAATATTGAAAAATATGACTTAGGCAAATTTCTAGGACTTGGATTGAATTAAGTTTGTTTTAGTGAAATTAACATATGTGTGTTTTTAATCTTATTTCACTTGGTTTAATTTTAATTTGAAAGAAATTAAAATTTGGTGTTTGTGTGTGTTTTAATTGAACCATCTCGCTTTTTCATATATTTAAAAAGGAAATTGAAAATTACTTTTGTAGTAAAGATTTTAAAATTGGGGGCCTCGTGTTCCATCAGGTTGCTTAAATGAGAACATGAGGTAATTGAAACTGTTAGAGGGAGAAAACTCACGGGCGCAAATGATGTTTTGACGAATGAACTTAGCCACCTTTTTGGCATTGAGAACCTGATAAGATTCGACTTCCAACCACTTGGTGAAGTAATCTATGTAGACTAAGATGAACTCGTGCCCAATGGAGGCTTTAGATGACACTTTACTTATGATATTTATTCCCTAAGGGGAGAGATTCCATGTTAAAGTCATGCAATAGACCTCTTGGGGAGATACATGTTGAAATGGGCATAAAGTTGACGTTTGAGGCACCTCCTGACGTAAACCGTGCAGTACTTTTGCATGGAATTCCAGTAGGTTATAATTATGTGAATGGAAAAATGATGAATAAATATAAAAATTATTGTGTAACTATTAATTTTATTGTAAAGTGGAAAACAATTCAATTTTAATTAGATTGGTTAAAAGAGAAGAAGAAGAAGAAGAAGAAGAAGAAGATACTATCGGATTGATAATTTTTTTTATTTGACAGTTTTACATGAAATTTAATTATGAGGGTGGGTTACAATTGAATGCTATGAGAAAAGAGAAATGTGAGAATCACTCTCCAAGAGCGGAAAATTCTTAAATTTAAAGGTTTTAATAATTAGAATTTCATAAGGAGCTTAGAGGCCATTGGGCCAACCATACACAAATTTATTAGAATTTGCACAAGTTAATGTCCTCTTAAGCGTCTTTCTTGACATATAAACATTCCAACTAAAATTTTCATCAATTTTTTGTCATTTGGAGACGCATTTAGATGTTAACGAGCCAAAATTTTATTTGCACATTTGATGCGTGTTTGGTTCGAGCTTCTGTACATTACATGAAGTCATGAATCCAAAATTAAATTCAAATATTTAAGGATTAATTACACTAGGCCCCCGGAACTTTAACCCCCTACAATTCACCACCTTACCTTTAAATTTCTTTAGATAAGCCCCTAGACTTTTAAAATGGCTACAAATAGCCCACAAGCGATGACACCATTAAGTTTTTGACAAAAAGTGATACATAACCACCATTTTAACTTTTGTCAAGGGGATTTTTGGGTATTTTACCCTTTTTTTGAAAAACCTAAGGTTACTCTCCCTTTCTCACTCTCTTCTCTCTTTTATCTCCACATTTCTCTCTTCTCTCTATAGTTCAAGACTCATTTCTCTCTATCTATCTCACATACACACACGCATACACATAAAAATATTGAATCGCGACTGAATATGGAGGTTGAATCGGGCAGGGTAGGATCGAGGTTGGACTGGGGCTGGGGGCAAATTCAGGCGGGTCTGGGACTGAGGTTGGGCTGGGGCGGAGGCGGGAAGGGGTTGGGGGAATATGGAAAGCCAAAAATAAGTACCAATTTTAAAGATCCTCTATGTCCTGTAAAAGCAATATTTACAATGTTATTGTTATCATCCTTCAATGAAGGAACAACACTTCATTCAATGACAAAGTGCCTACTAAATTCATATTATGTGGATTTATTCTAACTGAAAGTTTCTCAAAGAGGTTCTGAAATAAAGGCAATTAAACGGGTTACTCAATTGTGGCTTCTTAAATCTCAATTCAAATGGCTCTTCAAATACTTTACGTAAGCAAAGGGGGATTGGTGTTGTTATCAGATATCACAATGTGAATTTCTTATGGAGATTTTTTAAGCATACAGGTTACAAAGAGGCTTTGTTTAGTTAGAATTTTTTTTTCTATTGAAAATTTATTTTTTATTAGAAATCTCATCTTTACTTATTGAAAATGTTTTTTTATTAAAAAATTGTTTTTTATATAGGAAATATATTTTTACTATTTAAAGAAAATTTTTGTTACATGTTTTTTTATATTGTTTCCAGATTTTAACAATATTTTGTATTTTTTTTTGCCATATCATACTTATAATTTCTTTCCCTGATTTATATTTTTTTTTTTGCTTTAATCCCATCTCTAACGATTTATGAGACTCCACTCCTATGCATTTTTAAAATTGTAATAAGTCCAATAACCACCAAAAACATCCCATAACCGCTTTGTAACTACCATCTTCCTTTTTTGCACAAAATGACATTTGCCTCATATTTGTTACAATTTGACTAACAACTAGAAAAACAAAAAACATGGGATTAGCTTCAAGTGAATCTTAAAAAAGCGGACTAAATACTTAAGATCCCTATTTTTTTACGATTTTCCATATTTTTAAATGTTTTTTTATATTGCAACGTATTTTTCAATTATTTTTTGCATTTGTAAGTATATTTTCTGAAGTGTTTTTTTCTTAAAATTTTCCATATTTTATTTATTTATTTGGTAATCTTCAGAATTTTAAAAAAAATTGTAAAACAATTATAGGATTTTTGATATTTTAAAAATATTTTGTAGTATTTTCCTAATTTTTTAAATATTTTGCTATTATTTTAAGACTTTATTTACAAAAACTTTGTTGGAATGAAAATGCTCTCAATTTCAATCATGTGCCACCCGTGAACTTTTTTCACCAGAAACTAACGAAATTGGACGACAGAGGACTACTTGTAGTTGTTTTAAAAGTTTAGAAGGTTAAGTGCAGAAATTGAAAGTTAAAATAGTGAAGTTTAGGGAGGATCAAAGCTCAGGGGATTTAAGTATAATTAACGTTGTCTTTAATTTAGATATTAGGAAAGGAATTGGCATAACATGCCTTCCAAAGTCTAAATATGAATAAGACTTAAAAGTGTTGATTACCATTATCGAATAGTGACAAAAGCATGAAATGTCAAACAAATGAGCACTCAATTATCTATATTAAGTGATAGTTGAGCTTTTCCAAACGTTTAAAGATCAAGTTTTTTGATGTGGTTCTTCAAATTTAATGTTTCACAAACATGTCAAGCTCTAAATTGAGTTTGCTGGTACATCGAGCATGGGCTAAGTTCATGTTTTAATTTGGAGTGCGACACCAACTACAAATTGGTCTTTCATGACGAAAAAAATGACACAAAAAGTCTCAAATTCGACCCATAATTGAACTCTACAATTTTGTATCATCTTTGTGGCACCCCAAGCTAGACTTTGAATGTCCTTTCTGTGACACCCCACCTAATTAATTACCGGGTGATCAATACTTAATTAATTAATTTCAGAATATCAAGTTGGTTCAGATAATGCATCACTAAAAAATAACTCAAATTTTAATTTAATTGAAAACTAACCACCTAATATTTAAAAAGGTTGGTGTCAAAATTTTATCTTGTCATTAATCATCATCAATAAAAGAAATAATTAACTAATACCATTCATCACAATAACATAAGGAAATAAATAACTGAAATAATAAATGAAGATGCGGGAGAAAATACTCCGAGCCACAAACTCAAACAATAGTCCAATGCCATGAAATAAAAGTCTAAAAGTAGAATACCACAAATGTAAATCTCTAAATGAAGACTAGGAAGGGATGACATGTCCAACAGAAATAAGTAACTGATAGATAAAAGGATAGACTCCGAGGCATCTACTAGAAATGTCATGCAGCTTCCCCAGCAGCTACAACTCGGGCAACTGAATGAGATCTCCTAAGCCTGGTGTCCCTATGGCTGAGCACCTAAAATAATGGAATAAGAAAAATATTTGTAGAAAAAGCGGGTCAGAGCCCGAGTTGAAAATAGTTTAAAAATAGCAAGGGCTTAAATTGGTTAATTATCACATATATTATTCATGTTAACTTAGAGTTCTCTCTTGAGATGCTCACCTCTCATCTAATGTGAATGCCTAACGAGTCTAACTACCCATGCTAGTCACGATACCCTACCTAACTATACGTGGTATACACAAACTATGTCGAATAAGCTATCTAAGTAACCCGAAGACAATATTTCTATGATTTAGGAATAGGTTTATAAATTCTTTAATTTATTCTGATAACATCCCTAAATCTCAACTGGTGACACAATAAGTATATACATTAATAAATTTTCTAACATACAACACAGAATAAGAAATCAGTATACATATATATAATCTCGCTATGTATACATATATAAATATCAATACTGCACCCACGGTTAAGAAACCCTTGGTGCTAGGCATACTCGGCTATCTAGTCCCATTGCAACGCTCACGCATAAAGGACAACATGTTCAATCTCTCAAGAACTAATAAAAAATACACACATATTGGAGGCGAACATAGTTCCAACCGATGGGCTGCGCACACACCTACGCACCCATACAACCATCAACATTATCATTCTCATAGATAACCCGTACCTAGGTTCTACGCTCTAGTGGTACGACTCCAAAATCCCCCGAAGGCACACAAGATATGGTCGTCCACAACGCGCTAACTTCCGTTTGATAGCCAGTAGATAGCTATGTCATACACATAATATTCCAAGCAATAAACATGCACACAACTTATATAATTTTCTAGGCGTTCACGCCACCCGATTCCCATAGAACTTAAGTAGTAATATCCTTTTGACTCTCAACGATATCCATTTATATATATCCTCTCTTAGACTTACATCCCCTCTTAGCTTTCCATAAATGTTCTATACCTCGAGAACCATCACACCCTCAACTCCCTAATCATTTGGAATTTAAGTCACCCATTACTCACGTAGATTAATACACTAGCTTGGATAAACCTAGGATGATTTTTAACTAAATCGAACCCTAAAACTAGAATCTGGAACCTCGTTAGAAGTTCTAGGATTCTCGTTCGAACGAGTTCGTTTGAACTAAGTTCTCACTTCGGACGAACTCCAGCATCTCGTTAGAAGAATCGTTGGAATCTTCGTTGGAAGGATCATTCAAACGAGGTCATTCGAATGACCAGGGAAGTTCTTCGAAAGAAAAATCCGAACAGCCCATGTTCTTCCCCAATTTTGATTTTTATAGCATTTTAAACCTCAAATCCAACCCTAATTTCGTCTAACCTTAAATACGATAGTATTAAACTACTCCTAATCATTATGGTGAACTTTCTAACACAGATTAGGGCTTAAGTACTTATGTTTTCAAAGGAAATCCAATAATTACTCACATCTCCCAAATTTTCCTTTATAATGAACCCGGTAAATTAATTACTCAAAACTCTTATTAATTCGTGGTTAAGGCATAAAATGCCCAAATTTTAATAGTCTAACAAATGGCAAAAACCTCTACATGCATACCCATCTCCAATTCATAAGGTTTCTTTATAATTTAGTCTAATTAAACCTAAGTTTTCATTGCAATAAGCTTATATCATCAAACCTAAATCAACATGAACAAAATATGCTAAAAGAGGAGAAAGATAAACACTTGCCTTGGAATGGATTTCTGATTCTCAGGCTAAATTTGGTATGTGGTTGATCCTCTCATCGCGATCTACACTTTGGTGTAACTATTTGGGAGAAATCTCCAATTTTTGGCTTTGTTCTCCAGTGGGTCTCCTTTCTCCTTGGTTCTCCCTCTCTCTCTCTCTTTCTCACGTAAGTTGAAACTGACAGACCACTAACCCTATTTGTTTATAATTTAATCCTATTTTCGTCCATTTAATTACTCAAAAATCCCAAAAGATTAAAATACCCCTCTGGGGTGTCATTTTGAGCTAAAATGCCCCGGACTCCAATAAAACACCCGAGCAGTGTTTTTTGACTATTTTGACCCTTCCAAACACACTAGCGCACTCAAAATAGCCATCCGGGTTATATAAAAATAATTTATCTTTTTAACCCCAAAATAGAAAATTGATGCGACTCATACGCGCGTCCCAAATAATTATTTCTTAACTATTGTGTATTTCTTCCCCGGCCATATTTATTTCCGAAACAATATATTACGTACGTTACTCACTATGTAATTTTTAACATAATCAATATTCGCCATAAATATATAAATTTCGATAACTGCCAACTCTCATCATGCTAGTAATTATTATTATCAAAATCGAATTAATTATGAATTAAATTTTCCCCCTTAAATTGATTATCCCAATTTTCCAAAATTTAAAATAAAGTAATGTTACGCAAAAATACGGGGTGTTACATACTTCCCTCCTAATAACAGAATTTAGTCCCGAAATTCGAAAATGGAAATATACCTAGCAAGAATAACTCTGGATAACGCTCACGCATGTCATCCTCGCGCTCCTAGGTAGACTCCTTAATATTATGGTGTCACCATTGAATATCTTCGACCTCAACTTCCTCTCGCTACGGTCTAGGATAGCCACCGGTCGCTCCTCGTAGGAGATATCAGGCTGTGAGTCAATCTCCTCCAACTCAATGTGAGTATGGGCCAAATAATCTCAAAGATACCTCCTTAGTGAATAGATATGGAACACGTCATGGACCCTATGCAGGTGTTCCGATAACCCAAGTCTATAAGCAACTGGACCGATTCTCTCGATAATAGGGAATGGCCTTACACACCTAGGCGTCAACTTTCCCTTCTTCCCGAAATGCATAACTCCCTTCATAGGAGACACCCATAGTAACACTTGGTCCCCCACATTGAACTCTCCAAAATATTGCTTGGCATCGGCGTAGCTCTTCTGTCATCCTGAGCAACCCGAATTCGGCTCCGTATCAACTGTATACTTGTCGAAGTATTCTGGATCACCTTCGGGCCAAGTAACTTGTTGTCCCCTACCTCTAATCAACATGCTGGGGAATGACAAGGTCGGCCGTATAGTGCCTCAAATGGAGCCATACCGATAGTAAAGTGGTAAGAGTTATTATAGTCAAACTCCACCAGTGGAAGATACTGTACCCAGCCTCTACCAAAATCAATGATGCACATACGCAACATGTCCTCTAACATCTGATTTGTTTGCTTGGTCTATCCATCCTTCTACGGGTGATAGTTTGTACTCAGCCGTAACTCCGTACCCATCGCTTCATAGAAACTCTCCAAAAACTAAGACACAAACACCTTATCTCTGTCAGACACGATCTTGCGAGGCACCCCGTGAAGTCTCACTATCTCTGCTATGAATATATGGGCATACTATTCCGGGGTGTAATTCGTTCGGGCTGGCAGAAAATGGGCAACCTTGGTCAACCGATCCATGATCACCCATATAGAATTGTGACCCCTCTGCGATGTAGGTAATCCCGTGATGAAGTCCATGGAAATGCTCTCCCATTTCCACATAAGAACCTCTAACGACTATAGAAATCCTGCCAATCTTTGATGGTCCACCTTTACCAGCTGGCAAGTGGCACATTTCGAGATGAACTTGGCAATACCCTTCTTCATCCCGCTCCACTAGTATTGTCTTCGCATATCCTGGTACATCTTATCCCCAACGAGATATACTTCAAATCGCGAACCGTATGACTCTATCATCACTTCGTGTCGTAGGTCTTCTCCCTCAGGAATAACCAGTCTTCTATTAAATCAAAAATCCCCATTTGAACGCACGATATATAAGACTCGGCCCCCTCTGCTAGAAGCTGCACTATCTGACTCTGGCAGAATGGATTAGCTGCCTGAGCCTATACTACTCTCGTATTAATCTGATGTGTAACTGTTATCACAGACATGAACGATCGAGCCACCGTATCCTGGTGTCCTAACTCCTTCCATTTTATTTTCCACACTTCCATCACCTCACCTACTGGCCTTCGGCTCAACGCGCCTGCTACCACGTTAGCCTTTCTCGGGTGGTATTAGATATCAAATTGATAATCCTTCATAAACTCAAGCCACCGACGCTGATGCATATTTAGCTTCTTCTACGTGAAGAGGTACTGTAGCGACTTGTGGTCTGTGAATAAGCGAAATTTCTCCCCCAGGAGATGATATCTCAAAATTCGAAGTGTAAACACGACCACCGCCAACTCCAAGTCGTGTGTGGGGTAATTCCTCTTATGAGGCTTAAGATTACGGGAGGCATAAGCTATATCCTGATTCTCTTGCTAAAGTACACCCCCGAGTCCTAATAAGGACGCATTAGTATAGACTAAATACTTAACTCCTGGCATGGGAAATGCTAACACTGGTGCTGAGGTTAACTTGTCTTTTAACTCATCAAAGGCCAACTGACACGCATCACTCAAAATAAATGGCACCCCTTTGCGAGTCAAATGTGTCAATTCGACAAGTCCCAAGAAACTGTGTATCTCGATCAGTGACGTGGGTTGTCCCCACTCCCTCACCATTGATACCTTCCCTGAATCCACAGATATCCCTCTGTCAGAGATGATATGCCCCCAAAATTGTACCTCTTTCAGCCAAAACCCATATTTTTTGTATTTTGCATACAAATCATGCTGTAAAACCTATCACAAGTGCTTGACATGCTCTTCCTCGATCTGTGAGTAAACCAGAATGTCATCTATGATGACGATGATGAACTGGTCAAGGAACTCTCTAATACCCTGTTCATCAAGTCCATAAACACAATCGGGGTGTTGGTTAGACCGAAAGGCATAACCCTAAAATCATAAGAACCATATCTTGTCAAGAAGGATGTTTTTGATACATCCTACTCCCTGATACGTAAATGGTGGCATCTAGATCTCAAGTCAATCTTCGAGAAGAAGACATCTCCTCTCAACTGGTCGAATAAGTCATTGATTCAAGGCAACGGATAGTTTTTCCGTATCATGACTTTATTCAACTCCCGATAATCGACACATAATCGCAATGATCAATCCCTCTTCTTAAAGAATAGTACGGGATCACCACAATGAAGTACTCCTACGGATAAACCCCTGACCCAATAGCTGCTCAATCTAGTCATGTAACTCCCTCATTTCTACTGGAGCCATACAGTAAGGTGCGTGGGTTATTGGCCGAGTGCACAGTGCTAAATATATGACAAAGTCCATCTCTCTGCTCGACGGTAACCTCGATATCTCCTGAAATACATCGGACAACTCTCGAACAAGGGAAATCGAGTCAAGTGGTATCACTACCTCCCTAGAGGTCTCCTCCTCTATGTAGTACAAATGAGTGGACGATCCTCCCTCAGGGTGAGGCATCGCCACAAGGAACATCTCCTGACCAGGTACGGAAAAAACTATACTTTTACTAAAACAATCGATCATGGTCCTATACCTTATAAGAAAATCCATAAATACGATCACGTCATACTCGGACATATCCAACATGAGCATGTTAGCGGGTAAGATAAACCACCCAATTTCTACACCTACTCTCCTACACATAAACAAAATCACGGACCCTCTACTCAATGGTGAATCCACATAAGTAACTGTACTCTCTATCGTATTTAGTAATCTCAAAGTACGTGCAAACCCCGTGGCAATAAAATAATGTGTCGCCCCCATGTCAAATAAAATGCACCCCAAAGTCCCCTGGATAGAAAACATACCCTCAATCGCGGGTGGGTCCTGTGAGACCATGACTTGGTGAAGATTATAGACTCATCCATACTGAATCTTCCCATGCTGAACTGGGACGGCTAGAATGGGTGGCAATACTGGCATCTGTGGGGGTTATGGGGGAGCTGCGAGAAATATCGGCCTATGGGGCTCCTGACGAGCACCCTGCTGCTGCTGCTGGGCTCTACCCTATTCAAGGCAGTCCTGACACTTATGGACAGTGTTGCCATAAGTAAAACATCTCTCTGGGAAGGGTACTCCTCTCTGTCCCTGCTATCCCCGGCCCTGATGGCCGTTACCACCCCTCCCTTGGCCATACTAGCCCTGCTAAATCTGTTGCTGGCCCTGATGGCCGTGTTGACCCTGCTGACCATGTTTAAACCCTCCCTATCCATGTCTAAAACCTCCTTACCCGAACCTCTTTGGATCCCCTTGTTGAGAACCCTAATCACGGTGTCTATGTTGACCCTGAACTGTCTGTGCCCCATTGGCACCATTTCCGCTTAACTTGCCCTGCTGGCTAGACTCTCCTACACGCTTAACCTCTGTCAGATGAAAATGGTGGTTCTGTCAGTGGAGTAGTGTTGCATTAACCACGTCTAAATAGGTGGCCAAAGAGAGATTGTCTATCAAATTATGGCGGATCCTCCATGTCAACCCATCCATAAATCGCTGAATCTTCTACTCCTCAATCGAGATCTCATCCGGCACAATGTTCAGAAGGTTGGTAAACTCTGCCTCATATTCTGCCACGGTCTTTCCCTCTTACTTCAGGTTCATCAACTTTTGCCTCATCTCTGTCTGGAAGACCGAGGGGAAATATTTGCAGTCGAACCGCACCAAAAAGTCTAGAATAGTGAGTGTGTCTCTCTCCTCAGTGGCGGTAATAAACTCCCACTACTGCAGTGTTGCTCCCACTAACTTAAACGTGGCCAGTATCTAACTTTTCACCTCCGTGCACTCATGCATCCTCAAATGCCTATGGATGTCCTTCTTCCATTTTCTCACTACCACCACATCGGATCTCCCTGTAAACTTTGGAGGATGTGCCTTCTGGAAGGCATCCCTAACACGTTCCCAAGCAGAGGGGAAGGCCTGGGCTTGAACTGGGTCCACCACCAGTGCCTCAGGTGGTGCCTACTGCACAACTGCCAATGCAGCATTTACCACCTGAGCGATAATGGTTGCAACTTCAGTGGCATTCATCATACCTTGAGCTGGTGCAGGCCAAGGCTCGGGCTAGGCATACCTAGGAACTCTCTGTGCATGTCGAGGAGGCATCTGAAAGGAGAGAAAAGTTTCATAAGTCTACAGTTATTACCTCAAAATAGCTGAAGAACGTAAAATACATAAAGAGTACAATAATCCTAAAATATAGGGTTCTATATCAAAGGACATTGCGTGGCAGCATAATAAGTCGTACAGATCCTAAGGACACAAGAACCCGATGCTCTGATACCACCTGTGATACCCCGCCTAATTCATTACCGAGTGATCAGTCCTTAATTAATTAATTTTAGAATATCAAGTTGATTCAGATAATGCATCACTAACAAAGAACTCAAATTTTAATTTAATTGAAAACTAACCACCAAACATTTAAAAAGGTTGGTGTCAAAATTTTATCTTGTCATTAATCAGAATCAATAAAAGACATAATTAACTAATACCATTCATCACAATAGTATAAGGAAAGAAATAGATGAAATAATAAATGAAGATGCTGGAGAAAACACACCCAACCATAAACTCAAACAATAATCCAATGCCATGAAATAAAAGTCCAGAAGTAAAATACCACAAATGTAAATCTCTAAATGAAGACTAGGAAGGAATGACATGTCCAACAGAAATAAGTAACTGATAGATAAAAGGATAGACTCTGAGGCATCTACTAGCAATGTCCTACAGCTTCCACGGCAGCTACAGCTCGACAACTGAATGAGATCTCCTAAGCCTGGTGTCCCTATGGCTGTGCACCTAAAATAATGGAATAAGAAAAATATTTGTAGAAAAAGAGGGTTAGAGCCCGAGTTTAAAATAGTTTAAAAATAGAAATTGCTTAAATTGGATAATTAACACATATATTATTCATGTTAACTTAGCGTTCTCACTTGAGATGCTCACCTCTCATCTAATGTGCATGCCTAGCGAGTCTAACTACCCATGATAGTCACGATACCCTACCTGACTATGCGTGGTATACCCAAACTATGTCGAATAAGCTATCTAACCCGAAGATAATATTTCTATGATTTAGGAATAGGTTTATAAATGCTTTAATTTATTCTCATAACATTCCTAAATCTCAACTGGTGACACAATAAGTATATACTTTAATAAATCTACTAACATACAACATAGAATAGGAAATCAATATACTTATATATAAGCTCATTATGTATACATATATAAATATCAGTACTGCACCCATAGTTAAGAAACCCTTAGTACCAGGCATACTCGGCTATCTAGTCACGTTGCAACGCTCACGCATAAAGGACAACATGTTCAATCTCTCAAGAACCAATAAAACTTACACACATATTGGAGGCAAACATAGTTCCAAGACGATGGGATACGCACATACCTACGCACCCATACAACCATCAATAATATCATTCTCACAGATTGCCCGTACCTGGGTTTTAAGCTTTAGTGGTATGACTCCAAAATCCACCGAAGGCACACAAGATATGGTCATCCGCAATGCGATAACCTCCCTTCAATAGCTAGTAGATAGGTATGTCATACACATAATATTCCAAGCAATAAGCATGCACACAACTTATATAATTTTATAGGCGTTCACACCACCCGATTTCCATAGAACTTAAGTAGTAATATCATTTCTACTCTCAACGATATCCATTTATTTATATCCTCTCTTGGACTTACATCCCCTCCTTGATTTCAATAAATGTTCTATACCTCGAGAACCATCACACCCCCAACTCCCTAATCATTTGGAATTTAAGTCTCCCGTTACTCACGTAGATGAATACACTCACTTGGATAAACCTAATTTTCAAATCAATCAGACCCTAAAACTAGATTCTGGAATCTCGTTAGAAGTTCTAGGATTCTCATTCGAACGAGGTCATTCGAATGAGTTCGTTCAAATGAAGTTCTCACTTCTGAAGAACTCCAGCATCTCATTAGAAGGGTCATTGGAAGGCTCGTTCGAACGACCTAGGAAGGTCTTCGAACGAAAAATCCGGACAGCCCCTGTTCTTACCTAATTTCAATTTTTCTAATATTTTAAACCATAAATGCAACCCTAATTTTGTCTAACCTCAAACAATATAGTATTAAACTACTCCTAATTATTATGGTTAACTTTCTAACACAGATTAGGGCTTAAGTACTTATGTTTTCAAAGGAAATCCAACAATTAGTCAAACCTCCAAAAATTTCCTTTATAATGAACCCAGCAAATTAATTACTCAAAACTCTTATTAATTTATGGTTAAGGCATAAAATCCCTAAATTTTAATAGTCTAACAAAGTAAAAACCTCTACATGCATACCCATCTCCAATTCATAAGATTTTTTTACAATTCAGTCTAATTAAACCTAAGTTTTCATTGCAACAAGTTTATACAATCAAACCTAAATCAACGGGAACAAAATATGTTAAAAGCGAAGCAAGATAAACACTTTCCTTGGAATGGATCTCTAATTCTTGGGCAGAATTTGGTATGTGGTTGATCCTCTCGTCGCAATCTACACTTTGGTGTAACTACTGGTGAGAAATCTCCAATTTTTGGCTTTGTTCTCTAGTGGGTCTCCTTCCCCCTTGGTTCTCCCTCTCTTTCTCTCTCTTTCTCATGTAGGTTGAAACTGAAAGACCACTAACCCCATTTGTTTCTAATTTAATCCTATTTTCGTCCATTTAATTACTCAAAAATCCCAAAACACTAAAATACCCCTCTGGGTGTCATTTTGGGCTAAAATGCCCCGGACTCCAAATAAAACACCCGAGTAGCGTTTTCTGACTATTTCGACCCTTCCGGACACACTGTCATGCTCAAAATATCCATCTTAGTTATATATAAATAATTTACCTTTTAACCCCCAAAATAGAAAATTGACGCAACTCATACGCGCGTCCCGAATAATTATATCTTAACTGCCATGTATTTCGTCCCCGATCATATCTTATTTCCGAAACAATATATTACGTTACTCACTATGTAATGTTTAACATAATTAATATTCACCATAAATAAATAAATTTTGATAACTACCAACTCTTGTCATGCTAGTAATTATTATCATCAAAATCGAATTAATTATAAATTAAATTTTCTCCCTTAAATTAATTAATCCCAATTTTCCAAATTTGAAAATAAAGTAATTATACGCAAAAATACGGGTTATTACACTTTCGCAGTAAAGTTGATTTGAGTTCTTGAATTTATGACCAAATAAAAGCTTAATTTGTCCACAACTGGGAAAAACACTACCAACATTTGGCATCATCCTAATTTGCGGGACGACCCTTTAACATGACCTAAAATCGATAAAAACCTACCAAGAACAAGTGTAGGCTTACCGTTTTCCAGTTATAATTGGTGAAACTTCCAAAGCCATAAAAAAATTGTGAAACATGTTAACAACCAGTAAGACCCATTTATGCTATGAATCACATAACCCATCAAATATTTACCTTGCCGCTCATTTGCAAATCCATCAACCACATCACAAAACTTACTCGTTAAATCCCGTAATGACTTATGAAATATTCAGTCAAATTGGTTGATTGGTTAAACTATTATAACTCGCATAAGAATTGAAACGATTAGCTTATTTAACGTGTGTAAATGGTAAAAAGTTAGAAACTCAAGGGATCATAGTGGTGTTCAATGTTCATATTGGTAAAGCTATCCCGAATTTGTGTACAAGTATATATGCATCCGATCATGTGTATTACCATTATGTAGTAAAATAACAGGAAGTTTGCAATCACATCAAAAGAAATCACTAACTATTTTATATGCTTATTCTCCACTGAATAAAATGTCACAAAATATGAGAACAGAGAGAATTTGAATCACCACCCATTACCCGAGTGATTCGGTGACTTTAACTGAACAAATCGAGCTTTGAACTATGCAAGATGAATTATGGGTTGAATTTGGGTAACATAGTGACCTTGGTGCAATTAATTGGTAAAATAATGGACCTAAAAGTAAATTTTGGAAAAGTCAAGGTCGTTCGAATGACACCTAAAGTAGAACGAGATTGGAATTTAGTTCGAACGGTTTTCTAACGACGATCTAACGAGACCCCTCGATATAGGACTGACTACCCTCGTTAGAACCTCGTTCGAAGTACATAGAATAAGATGCCTTTCTAATTTGAAGCTTGGTCCGAACGAAATAGGGATTCTCGTTCGAACGAGATCCATTCTCATTCGAACGAGAGGTTCAAATATGGATTTTTACAGTTTTACAAATGTTGTCAAAGTGTGTACCATTGGATGAAAACACGTGCCATGTTCTCAGGGAAATAGCTCAATTTGTGAATAGGGTTTGGAGGAATTTTTTAAATTTTGACCCTTAGGGATTTGGGATATTTAGGGAGTGTTAGGTACATATGGGGGCATTTGAAATCAGATTAATCTCTCTCTCTCTAGCTCTTGAGAGCTTCCCCTCATCCCACCACCTTCTACCACCCTAGCACCACAACCTCTCAATCCCAAACCACCACACTTAAATCCTATTCCACTATATTTAAGCACATAAAACACATCTACACCATGTGTTAAACAAGATAAACATTTGTAGAGATATTGTTGGGTTTTTTTTTAAGAATAAATGTATAAGGTTAATGGAGTTTACAAGGATTTTGGATTGGATCTTTCATGGAGGCAAGCTTAGCGGAGTTAGGCAACCTCTTTAAGGACACCTTAGGACGTGACAGGTTGTCATCTTCTTCTACCTTCATCCTACCATTTTGGAGCTTATTTGAGGTGGAAAAAATATACTATTAGCTTAAAACTCTATTTTTTCATGAATTGGTCTTATGGTTGAGTTTGTAAGAGTAGGATGCATATATAGTTTAAAGAGGGTATTTCTTATGGCTTTATATAAATGGATTAAAAAGGGATTTCAAGAGTGTTGAGTAAATGATGTATATCAAGAAAACTTGGTGTTAAACATTTTATGGAATGAAATGTTTTGAACATGATGTTTGTCGTGTTAAAGATATTTTGTGAACAATGCTTTTAAGTTTATTGCAAAAATGAAGATTTTGTAAGGTTGCACATTTATTTAAATTTTGAAAATCAAAGATGTCCTTTAGTCTTGAAAAGTATATTTTCGCAAGTATTATGAAATTTCTTGAATAAATCATGTGTTAAACTCATTTACATGGATTTTTAGACTTTAAATCCTTCTTCCCATGCATGTAAACTTGTAATATTTTTATGATAAGCATTTTAACAAGTTTAACGAAGGTTTTAATGAGTTTTAGCCTGGAATAAAGAAAATATAAATTTTAGCCCTTAAAGTGTGTGGAAAAGTATTGAAAATATGATAAGTGTATGGCCTTAAGACTACATGTGTTAATAAAGGAAAATGGGGTTTCTCTTATAAAGTTGTCTTCAAGCGTTCAATGATTTTTTAGAAAAAGAAAGTAACGAAATAAAGAGATTTCCAACTTGAGAAGTTTATTATTCAAAGGGGTTAAGTAAGTGTTAACGAATTAAAAACATGGAGAAGTTGGCATGTACAACTTAATGATGTTTTTGGGAAAATAACACTTGTGAAAATGAAGAAAAATGCATGTTTAGAAATAAAAGGGTAAAATGGTAGTTTTACATAAAGTGAAACATTTTTATGAAATAAAAATGTCGAAAATGGTGTTACACAAATAGTGATAAATGAAAGTGATTTTGGAATAAAGTCAACTTGAGTGTGTGAAGGACAAGAAATGGTGATTTCTAAAATGTAACACAAGGTGGGGTGAAACCCTGGGTTTTAGCTTAGACCGGTAAGAAGGTGGAATAATGTGGACATTCGAAAAATGTTAAAACACATTAACATGGACTTGAATGACACCGAGAATAATTAAGTACGGGGCCCAGAGCCGTGGGGTAAAAGATCCCATATCACTAGCCAGAGCATATGGTAGCATAGCCGAAGGTGTGAAGCCCGTTAAATTATGCGGATATTAGGAAGATTCCGAGAAAATATAATGAAAAATTAAACGTGTCAATAATTGGGTTGTGTAATGAATAAAAGAAAATCCGTCTTAACTTGAACGAACATAAGAAATATTCAGGTTATAAGATAATGTGGACAAGTAAAGTGTGAAATTAACTAATGTCCATGAAATGACAGGAATGACAAAGTGAAATGGTCAAATGGGTAGTTAAGCAACCTAAGAGGATTTAATCCATGTTTAACACAACTATGTTTATGAAAGATTTTCAATGAAAATAAGTCCTTTATAACACGGTGCTTGTGTGTTTGTCGAAAGATGATATTCGAAACAAAATACTAAAGTTGATTTGCTGTGAGTAAATTGGCAACTAAGGAGTAAAGAAGTGATTCTCACCGTTGATACAAAAAATTACCCATCTACGTGGACCAATCAGAAATGGACAATTGTCTCTTAACGTGGAAAATATCCTAGTCAGCACATAGTTGCTCGGCGTACGTGCCGACCAACATGAGGAATGCCGACTAACACAATAGATGAAAAGCCACCACACTGGAGATTTATTTAATGTAGTATATTAAATGAGTTATCATATTCATTATGTACATATATAAACATATTGGCACCGTCTGTGGGAACGAGTGACTAATTATCGTTCTTAACTCTTTCATCATTATTTAAAAGCAAAATGGTTGATCCAGAATCCTGCGCTATGAATGAAGGCAACCAAATTGTTCCATCTACACCGCCTACTGCTAATGACATCACCGTAATCTTAGCCAGCCTCGTAAGAGGATAAGAATCCATGCAGGAAACTCTAAGGCAATTGGCCTAGTCATTACAGGTGAGATCTCAAACCCCTTCCAAACAACCAATGACTTAGTCATCAAGGCGAAGAATTCTTCCTCCACCTCCCAGACATAGTCGAAAAAGTTATTCCAGATCCTCACAAGGTAGAACTTATCATCCTGGATCCATCTCGTCTATAAGAGCCACGAAATTTTATGACGACCAATCTTTAATTCCTAAAAGACCAAGTGATTTGGAAATGATAAACATGTAATCTCCTTTTGATCGCCTAAGGCCCTGAGCACCCAGGAACCAACCTAGACAACCATCTAGAAATACTGCGTAACCAATCGACCACCATGAATCCTCTGTTCGATCTCAATCTAGTGTTTGCCGATCCATGTATGCCGAGTGAACCTCTCAGAAGGAAAGTATCGCATAAACAAGTGGCCGAACAACCTCACTTAGGTCCAGTGCAACTAATCATTCATAGAAAGATCATTATAGTGACTAGAAGATCGGTTGGGATAGATGGTGAAAGTAAGGGATCCGTTTCAAAGAAGCTTCATTAAGGGATCTCCCTTTGTTCAGGTGATCGTAGATTTCCCAACTGCATCCAAGTTTAAATCTCCTGTGGTAAATCCCAAATATGATGAAAAAATTGATCCAGTCTTGCATATAGAGCAGTATCAAGTTGATGCTGACATTTATTATGTCCCAGATGAAATAAGATGCAGGGCATTCTCAACCACCACTATGGGTTCAACCCAAATATGGTATAACAACTTACCCCGAGGAAAAATCATGAACTTCAACCAGCTCGTCGAGCTATTCATTAGGAATTTCTACTTTGGAGCCAAGCCAGTAAAGAGAGTGGAATATTTACTGAGCGTCAGGTAGCGTGTGGAGGAAGCCACCAGGGAATATATCACTCGTTTGAGCAATGAAAAATTGGAAGTTGTGGACTACGAGGAGAAAATAATAATTACAACTCTTATGAGTGGTTTGCTTCCCGAGAAACTCTATTATACTTTGGCTAAGGATCCTCCTAAAACCATGACTGAACTTATTGCTAAGGTAGGAAAAATTATGAATGCCAAAGAAGCAATGGATGCAAAGCAAAGCTCAATAAATAAGTCAAATAACAAGGAACAAAAGGATCATAAAGGTTCTAAGGATCAGAAGCCGAAGAGAATCTAAAAAAATATGGAGTTTACACTCCCTTGATTATTGGCATACGTCATTTCAAATCGACGAGATCAAGAATGAAAAAAAATTGTGTTGGCTCAAAAAGTTGAGGTCACCTCCAAACAGGATAGACAAGTCAAAGTATTATGAATTCCACATGGACCATGGCCATACAATAGATGAATGTATCCTTTTAAAAAATGAGATAAAGGCCCTTATTCGTCAAGGAAATCTCGATAAGTTTGTTGCGCGACGAGGAGGCCGAGAAGCTAGAGGAAGATTAAATTCTCAATGCAAGCCCAAGGATGACAAGAAGAGGACTCATAAAGATGATTATAAAGATGATACTGACTTGCCGAAGAAACCCAGGCAACCAGAACGTGAGGTAGCCATGATTAGTTTTCATTCATTTGATTGTAATGTTATTACAGGTGGTGATGCAGGAGGAGGAGATCATTTTACTGAAAGAAAATCTTATCTCAATGAGGCACGATCTTTCTCTTTTATACAAAGAATTAACCTTAATGAAGATGATCGGCCTAAAAATGTCAACAACGATAAATTGGTGATTGGTTTGTCCAAAAATGATCTTTTTGGAGTGATTTACCCCCATGATGACCTACTGATCATCAATTTCAGAATTTACGATATAATCATTGCCAAGGTGTTGATCGATAATGGAAGTTCAGTTGATATAATGTTTTATCCATGCTTAGAAAGTTTGAATTTAAAACTCGGCCAGTTGGAGCCTTATCAGAGGCCATTAATAGGTTTTTTCGGGGAGAAAGTCTATCCCCTGGGATCTATCCTGCTGGAAGTTTTAATTGGCACCTCGCCAACTAGTCGAACTGAGATGATAAGATTTTTTGTCATGGATAAAAATGTTCAATCCACCTACAATGTGATTCTCGGCGGAGTAGGAATGAAGAAGTTTGAAGTCGTACCTTCGGCAGTCCATCAAACGACACCTATCAAAAAATGCTATGTATAGTCGTTCCCACAGACGACGCCAATCGGTTGATGTAAAAAACTAGATTTGATCTAATTAATTAGTCACAGATAATATGAGTAAAGAAATAAGATATAATATTTTTAGAGTGGCTCAGCCTTAATGAAATGGCCTTCGTCTACTGTCTTGTATTACTGTGTGTTTTGCCTTGATTTCAATTATGTTTGTTTATTGTAGCTTACCCTGTCATGAGGGTATTTACAATGTATTTATAGCCCTTGGGCTGCCTATGTGAATAGGTAATGTGTCATTTTTTAATAGGCATATACATCTGTACATGGTAAAGAATAAACATTGAATCAATCTTGGTCGTTTAATCTTCCCAACAAGTTGCTCAGTACGTTGAGTAGATCGGTACATATATTAATGCCACGCTGGATGACATGTGTCTTAATATAACTAGTCCACGTCAGCTGACTAATTTTTGTATCAACAATGATAGTCTATGTTAAATGGGAGTATAAAAGACTTATATAATGGATGAAAATCGCCCAACTTTGGTTGCCCACCCAACTCAAATTGCTTCATTTTGTTTTTGTTTTTTACTTTTTTACTTAATTTTAGGATATAAAAGACCGTCAATATGAGTATAAATTATTTTTATACGACAAATGTTGTCCATAATTTAATCTTACATCTCTTAGAATTTTTTCAAAATTTTCAAAGCACTTTTATTTTTATGATAAAAACCCCATTATTATAAATTTTATTATTATCTTCCTTTAAATTTCCTTATTTATCCATGTGATAATATGATAAATAAATAATTATAAATATTTATGTTATTCCAATTAATTTAATTAATCACCATTAATGTTTTTAACTCAATTAACCCATATAATGTGGTATGCGACTTATAGAAATTAACGACTTTCTTATTTATGAAACAACAGAGTGTTACAACCTTCCCACCTTGAGAAATTTCGTCCCTCGAAATTAAACACTAAACAAGCTTAAGTAAATAATTCGTGATGTTATCTTCTCATCATATATTCTAACTCTCGAGTGTCTCCCACAATGTCGCTGTTATCCCAAAGAACCTTGACGAGGGGAATCGTCTTCTTGAGAAGCATTCGCTGGTTGTGGTTCACCTTCGCTAATGGCCTAATATCATAGGAAACATTGTCCTAGTGGTTCAGTTGACCCCAATTGATTATATGAGATGCATCCGGAAAATAATTCTGTAACATCGACACATTAAAAAAGTTATGGACATTAGCTAATTAAGGCGGTAAAGCCAAATGGCACGATATTAGACCAATCCTTTCAATATCTTAAATGGTCGTGTGTACCTTAATGCAAAAAATGCCTATTTGTAAAAAATTCCAATTTTTTCAAAAATAAAATAATCATTCCAATTTTCAATCCGATTTTTTTGGAAAATTAAAAAAAATCCGAATTCGAAAAAATCAAAAAAATATATTAAAAATACAGAAATTTTGAAAAAATAAATTTAGGATTTTCGATAGCTCGAAATTGTCAATTAAAGAAACAAATAAAAAAGTTTAACCCAACGTATAAATACATGAGGGTTTGACCTACTTTTTCATTTGTGTAGAATGTAAAAAGGAGAATCACCTTTTATAGAGCACTACTTTGGCACCCTCATCATCCCCCAAACGATGTGGGATATGGAAAGTTTCAAAAAATTGGAAATAATTTGGAAAAATCGGATCGACATAGTTTCGAAAAAAAATTGAAAATCGAAAATTCATAATCATTTTCGATTTCCAATGTTATTTTTTCCGAAAAAATCAGAAATTGAAAAACTAAAAGTCCATTCCAAATTTGGAAAAAAATTGGATTGGAAATTGAAAAAATCGGAAGTTCGAAAAGAAAAAAAATAGTCCTTCATGCAACCTTATGATATCACGAATGTAGTGTCTGGAAAGCTTGGCCACATTATCCGTGAATTTGATACGAGGTAAATGCAGTGACTTGGTAAGTTGGTCAACCTCAACCCATACTGTATTATGCACATCTTGAGTCCTAGGCAAGGCTGTGACGAGGTCCATCATTATGTATTCCCACTTCTATTATGCTACTAGTAGTAATTGCAACAACCTTGCTAGTTTCTTGTGCTCGGCCTTAACCTGTAGAAAAATGAGACATATTGCTACAAAAGTGTGACATCCTTTTTTCATTCTTGACCACCAGTAATATCTTCACAAATCCCTATACATCTTTGTACTGCTTGGAAAATGCTTATACAAAACTGGGGTGCTTTCGCCATGACTTCTTCCATAAGTTACTCGATGACACAAACTACCAACCATCCTCGGAATCATACACTATTATCCTTGCAGACCCACAAATCCTCAGTTGTCTCACCTGACAAGACAGTGTTCTAAAAGTGCGTCATATCATCATTTAAAGCATGTGCATTAAGAACCGTATGTTTGCCACTATCCCGTAGATGTAGGCGTGATATTTTCTCTGCTTAACCCTCAATTCGTAGCTCTGAAGGTCTTGCATAATCGTATGATGGTTGAATTTCATTGTTGCCAAAGATACTCACTTATTCAATCTTAATGTGTCGTCTGCAGTGTTGGCCTTACCTGGGTGGTAATGGAGACCAAAATCTTAATCCTCCATTAGCTCCATCCATCGTCTCTGCCTGATATTCATATATCTCTGAATGAAAAAGTGTTGGAGACTTTTTGTGATTCGAGTACACTTCAAACCATTCATATAAGTAATATCTCCAAATCTTAATGATAAAGACAACTTCTCCCAGCTCTAGGTCATACGTTGGGTAGTTATTCCTGTGAATCTTTAATTCATTAATGTATAAGCTACTACATTCTTTCCTCGCATTAATACCACTACTAAACATTCCCTTGATGTGTCGTAATATGTGGTTTAACCATTTCCTCATTATGAGAGGATAAGTATCGATGCTCAAGTTAGTCTAGTCTTCAACTCTTAGAAGGCCGTCTCACAATTATCTATCCACTCAAAGATAAAAAAATTTGTGTCAACCTGGTGAGGCGTGAAGCTATCTGCGAGAATAATTTAATGAAACAACTATAATACCAAACGAGTCCCAAGAAACTCCTCAAATCTATGACTGTCTTCAGTTGTTCCCCATTCACCACTGCTTCAACCTTTGTTAGATCTACTAAAATTCTTTTTCATCAAACGACATGGACAAGAAACATGACCTTGTTCATCCTGAACTCACACTTGCTGAACTTGGCATATAAATTAGTTTTATGAAGCAGTTATAAGGTTATGCAAAGGTTCTCCTCCTGATCCACTCTTCAAGCTGGGTAGATTAAGATATCAGTAACAAATACCATAACAATCCTATTCGGGTACGGGTGATAAATTAGATTCATCAGGTCCATAAATTTTGTAGGTGAGTTCGTTCACTCGAATGGCATCACTATTAACTCATAATCTTCGTATCACGTCCTGAACTATGTCTTCTAAATATCCTCAATCTTGAACCTCAATTATTTATAGTCTAGTCGAAGATCAATATTTGCAAATGCCCCTGTGCCTTACTACTGATCGAATGTGTATTCAATTTAGGGCATAGGATATTTGTTCTTAATTGTGACTCTATTCAACTTCTTATAAGTGCCCCCGATCCATCTCTAACTTGATGGATTTACTAACCATTTCCCTTAACCCACGAAGGTCTTGTTTGACTATGAGCGTTCGGGTGGACAAATTAAGATCCTTTATGAACAAACCACTCTCTTCTTTCCGATCACTCGCTACGTACTTGTTGTAATCTGACAAGGATTCAAACTTTATCTCTTACTTCCCAATGGATATTTACTCTTGGAACAAGTTATGAAACTCATCCTTAAGCTTCTGGGAAGTACCAGTACATAAATGTTATCTTCAAATCTTCTCAAAGGACTGTCCCATTCAAACTGGTCTGATGGGACGTCCATCATTTTATGGTCGGCTTCATAAATTGAAATGTATCCATATGAACCCAATAAGCATATGAAACATCAAGAACTTTAAAAATACAAGTGACGTGTTAAAGCCACTCTTCCGCCTCTTTAGGTCCCGCAGTACCACTAAACATAGGGGTGAGTTTTCTAAACTCCTTTAAAATGGTTGCATCCCCGCTACTCTACGTTGTGCTACTGCTGCCTCAATGATGTTGAAAGAGAGAATCATGCATTTGTCCGAGTCATTTGGTGTAACTTATTGGTGTTTCTACCTGTACATCCCCCACCTCTACTCGCAGTCATTCAAAATAGGGGGTGATAATTTAGAACGAGGATGAATATAAATAACCATTAAAAAAGAAAACAAAACGTAATCGCACTATCGGGAACACACATATCCAATGCTCTGATACCAAGTTGTGATTCCTCGATTCCGAGATCAATGTAAAAAACCTTTTTGTACTTCGATTTCATTTAATAAAATCCAATTTGCAATAAAATCTTTCTTTTACATTTTTGTCGTAAAATTCATTTAATTTAATTAATGAAATGATGGCCAACTTATGAATTATATTTTAGGAATTATGAAATCATCCTTTATTTGATTAAATGTCATCATCTAAGATGTATCGTAACCATGAAACGTGCAATATGACCCTATAACCCGGGCGATGATTCCATTCACACTTAATTATTATTTTAATGCTATCCCCATCCCATTAATTTAACCATTAACGTAATTTCACATCTTTCAAATTGTTTGAAAAATTTTCCTTTACATTAATGAGCATCGTGTTCAAAATGATCTTTTCACTTAATTAATCGGGGTACCAATGCAGGAGTGTCATACGACATTTCAACGATTTTCACAATATGCTCCTGATCAATGGATTGAGGTCTAAGCATAGAGCGTCACCCTAGGGCTCCGGGACCTTCTTAAATTTTCAGGTTACTTCTGAGTATTTTTTACCTGTTAGGTCATTGTAACCATTTTTCTCCTCTTTCTTTCTAGTCCAATATTAGACTTTTTTCTTTATTTTCTTTTTACCGACCGATGAGGACAAATACCTTAAACGAGACTAGCCCAACACATGTATCCTATTTATCCCAAATACAAGTGTTTATTTTAATTAAAGTAGGGGTTTAGGCCCATAAAACCAAAACTATTTCTTTATAATCTCACATAACATTTTATCTGGAAATCAAAAAGTTTAACATGATTACGCGAGAAATAATTAACTTAAATATTCTTAAATTATCCTTATTTCAAACTCTAACTTTTGATCATTTTTATCACAAATTCTTCAACATAAATCTATATGTAGTGATAATAAGCATAAGTAGTCATGTAAATATAACACACACACACACACACACACACACACACACACACACACACACACACACACATATATATATATATATATATATATATATATATAGAGAGAGAGAGAGAGAGAGAGAATGCTTTGATTTCAAACTAAAAATATTGTAGAGAGTGTGCCTCTTAAAGATAATAACATTAATGAAGAGGTAGGAAAGAAAACCAATAAGATTCCAACTTAAGATCATGTAGAAATACTCTTTCACGCCAAAAATAACACCTCTATAAGACTTGGAAAGTCTTAATGAAAGGATAATTGTGTGGGAACATAAGGCTATACTATATATAGAGAAAAGGCTTTTGCTGAGTTAAAATGGTGAAAAGAATGAGTAATTTCATATTAGACAAAATGCACAATTTCATTCCTTATAAATGGTAGAAAATGGAATAGATAACCCCCTATAAGCCACCATATATTACCCATACCCATCTTAAAAGACTAGTGAAATTATACTCATCCCCTATGCCAAATGGGGTAGAAAATACTGAAATAATGGGTGAAAATCGTCCAAATTTGGCTCCAAACCCAACTCAAATTGCTCTATTTTTTTTATTTAAACTTTGGACAAAAATTATCCTCAATATGAGCTTAACATTTTTTTACGACACCAAGGAAGAGAAAATTGTCCAAAATTTTATTTTACATCTCATGGAATTGTTTCAAATTTTGTTGAGCGTTTTTATTATTTTTACGAAAAACCCCATTATATTTTATTATTATTATTATTATTATTATTATTATTATTATTATTATTATTTGAGTTTCTTTCTTTTATCCTTATGATATTTTTATACATAATTGATTATAAATATTTATATTATTCTAAGTAATTTTGTAAATCACCATTAAAATCCGTAACTTAATTAACTCGCGTAACATGATACACAACATATGAAAATTTATGACTTTCTTATTTATAAAAAGAATCGGGTGTTACAATTATGATAGTTCCGATCCTATTGAGGTAACAAAGTGCTTTTATAGAATTCTCATCGGAGTGTTTCTCTCTCCTCATTTTTCTCTTTCTATTTGTTTATTTCTTTGTTTTTCTGGTTCGTTCCAGCGACACCATCGTCCAAGATGGACAAGAAGAGTTTTCGCTGGAAAATTCGAGTTTTTGCCAAAAATAGAGGTTTTACAGAAACAGTAAATTTATCTGTTTCGATTTTTTCGTCAAAAAATATCGAATGTGTGTGTTGTTTGATAGATCTTGACGAGTAGATTCCAAATATATAAATTTTGTGAATTTTGAATTAATTGATTTGAAGTTATGGACTTTTAAGATTTGATGAGTTTTTTGGTAAAAAATGAGTAACAACTCTCAAAGATATTTTGGAGGGTTATTTGTCATTTTAATGCGCTGAGTTGGCAAAATAGGACCTTTGACACCGTTGAATCAGTCAAATGATCTCTTGGATCATTGATTAAATGAATGGGACTTATTAACTATTACCCCTATTTATATTTATTTTGGAAGGTTTATGTGAGTTTTTGTAGGTGTTGGAATAGTTAATGGAGTATTGGATGCCTGTCGAAAAAATTCACCGCAAGATGAAACTTCAGGGCAATATCGTAATTTTAGACTTTATGCCCTAGTTGGAAGATCTCTATGGAAGCGTAGTTCATTAAGATATCTTCATGTGGCCTCAAACTACACGTCGTTCCGTCGTTATATGACTGAGTTATGCCCGATCTTTAAAAGTCTCTTGGTTCTTGAAATGAACTGCAATTGCTGTTGGAAATAGGGGAACGATCAATCGACCACCCCCTGTTGATCGATTGGTCGAATCAATTTTTGTGAAGACCTAATGGTTGTGCCAAATTTTTCCAACCATCGATCGATTGAACAAATTCGTCAATCAATCGATACTCTCACAATTTGCCTTGAAATGACGCCAGCAGATTATTTTCTCTTTCATCGATCAATTGACCACTTTAGTCGATCGATCGATTATGCTAGATTTTAGATACTTCGAGATTTTTTTATTTATATTTAATCTACTTACTATATTTATTTGAGTTTTTTTTATATTATCTAGTTTTTAGTTTTGTTTTGAATTGAGAGGTGATTTTGGGAGCATCTCATTCTCTCTCCTAAAGTTTACCCTTTTATGGGTTTTTAAGTATTATTCATCTTCTTATTTATTAATTCAATCTTAGCTAATTCTTTCTTTTTTCATCTTTGTTAAGTCATTTTTTCTTTGTTAATTTAGTTTCTTTCATCTCTTACTTGGATTCTTTCATTTATTTCCTTAAATACATGATTTGTAGTTAAATTAAATACATGATTTGTAGAGCCAAGTATGCCTACTTTGGAGCAAACCATTCTTCTTTTATACCAAGGCATAAAGGAGAACAAAAATAATTAATATATGATAATTGAATTAGTTTGCAATGAAATGTCTTCTTCTTTGAAAAATAAAGAGGTGGTGGAGACTTGTGTACCTCAAATAATTTTGGAAGAACATTTCATTGAAAGTGAAGTTTTCTCCTTCAAAATTCAATCTTCGAGCGATGATGTGTCATCACTTCAGGTTGAATTTATCTTCTCTCTATATCCATTCACCATTCTAAGTACCACAATAATCGAATGAAATTGTTGAGTACTTTGATTCGATTATTGTAAAGGAATGCTTTTTTAAAATATTTTCCATGACGGGATTCTCCTTTATATGTTCCCCACCTCCCATTCCCTTTGAGAAATATTTAGGAGAAAATTTAAATTTCTTTGGGTCCCATGTACTTATCCCTTCTTTTATCCAAACCCCCATCATCCGCCAAAAAGTTTCAATTGGTGATGGTTCTTTCCCCCACCCAAACCACGCATTCTTTATTCAAACGAAATTCTTATTTTTTGAAAGGCAAGAACTTAAATCCAGTACAACCAGTTAGCTCTCAAAGTTAAATCTTTTTTTGGGTGGACCCTAAATTTTTTTAACTTCGAGTGTATAGTTAGTTAGAAGTTAAAATTGTACGTTGTACATAGTAGTTTGTTTTATTTTTCTTTTTACTTTTTATCTTGTGTAATTAGTTAAAGTTCTTGGCATTTTTTTTGTTATGATTTGTTCTAAAATGTTTTATAGAATCTTTGGACTTGTACTTACCGAATATTTCTCAATTTTTGGTAATATTGTTATATTCCTCCATTTAGCGTGGTTCTTGATTCACATTGAGGAATATGCAAGGTTTAAGCTAGGGGCTATGTCATATGATTCCCATTACTTTTTTAGTTCCACTGTTTGAAAACATATTCTTCCCAAGCATGCTTTGTTGTAAAAAATTCAAAAATGTTTTCTTTCTTTTTTCCCCTTCTTGGGAATTTTCCCCTTGTTTCCAATGATCTTTCAAATAAATCCCGATCCTATAGATAATTCAATAATGCATATTCTCAATTTTAGAAGTTATTAGATTTTATTACTTGATTAGTTGATATTATGAAAAACATCATGAATTAAACTCTGAGCCCATGAGAACATGAAATTTTATTGTTTAAGTGACTTGGTATAAGGTTTTTATAACTCGGTAATCTTTTATTGCAATTGTACGTACATACATCAAGTGAGCGTTGCACTTTTCTTTGCATTTGAGTGTTTACACATTACTCTTTCCTCCGTGAAAACTTTAATGTCGTTGGAAATCTAACTATTCTTTCTTTAATCGCTCAATAGTTGAATTCATTATTAATTTTTTTTTTATTTTAACGTGATTTTTAACATTGTTTTGACTCGAGAATCGTGTAAAATTTTGGAAAGGATCATTGGACTTATTTGTCATTAACCGATATTGACCTTCACCCCACCTTATACATTGTCCATAGTCAACTCCCTTTGAGCATAAATATAACCTTTCATTTCAAAACAAAAAATCCCTTAACCAATTCCATATTGGATATTAAGACCATATACACACCTCCCGTATTTGTTGGAATGATACGGTGGACTTTATGATGTTCTTGTTATGTGGTTGCAATTAAGCACGTGACAGTGATGAGAAAAATAAAAGAAACATAAAAGAAATAACAAAAGAAAAGAATGAGAAAAAGAAGAAAAAAATAGTAAATGAAAGATTTCCTCGATATACGTAGTGTTCAATAATCTTTATCACTCTCAATGTTATATCCATTGCTTTTTATGGAAATTCTATTATATTTTTTAAACCGCTAACAATTTCCCCTTATCCCAAATATTCTCCCCAAACACTTTCGAATCCGTAAATATCACCTTTATTTCGCAACCTTAATACCTAACCTAAATTACAACCTTATAGAGTCTTATGCGATCATATTCAAATGTCATAATGGTTACGATAATCTATGAAATGCGTTTCACCTCCCTTAATGAACGATATCTTTCTTTGAGATTAGAATTTTTCATTTATATATAGCGTTCTTCGTTGATGACATGTGCGTCGCCCTGCTTTTTACATATACTCATTATGCCCGCATGTCCCTTGTTTGTTACACTCCATTTAGAGTGTTTTCATTTGTTTCTTGTAATCACTAGGATTGATCTATTTACGCTTTAATGCTTATCCGTATTATAAAAAATTTATCAAATCAAAATATTTTCATGTGCTCTATTTTCTCCCCAAACTCTAGGATTCAATTATGATGAAGTTATTCTATAACGTTAATGTTAATAACTTATAAAAACCCTATTCGTTATTGTTGATCTTATTCCAGTGGTCATTTGGGCATATGATTGAGGAACTTGATGTTTATGAACTTCATTCATGAAAACTCTCACGAGATAACACTTATCCAATAGGGTAACCTAGGGGTTTAACGAATTGTTTCATTCACTAAAGTCAATTGTATGCCTATGAATGTCACATCCCGGGTTTTCAGTGTGACCAAGAGTTAGGTCAATAATTAGAAGGGTTGAAATACATATATAACTAAGATAATAAAGAGTGTTATTACATTACATCAACTAGGTGTAGTGACAAGTCACTTTATTCATTACACGCATACTGGATAGTGATAAAGTTCGCACATTACATAACCAGACTAAAAGGAAAATAAAATGAAAAATAAGAGTACATCATATGGCTAGTACAACGTGAAGCTACATCAGCTTATGTGTGGTAACATATGAAACTATAACATGATTGTGGGAACCGCTACTGAATATCCATGAGTATATGATGGCTAGAAACACACAAGATGGTGGATTTAAAATTACGGGGTCAGGGGAAATGTTGTCTTCCTTATGTTCTGGATCCATCTGGAATTTAAAAAATATAAGGAAAATTGCACAATAGTTAATTCTCATTCTATACAGTTTTAAAGAAAACATGAATTTTTAAAGATTAGTAATATCAAGAGTATTGTAAAAAAATAGAGATTCAATAGTTAGAGTGAGATGGCGTAATACTACATGATGATATTTGCTACAAATAGAAATATATAGGCTAGAACACGTAAGAGGCAATAGATGGATACTAAACAAATAACCCATAATCATCCATTTAGAGGCTTTAGGGAAATCATCATGCATACAACAAATGAATCCAAATAAATTTGAGATAAATCAATCCAGATAACTGGAGAAAAAGTAATCGTGCTAAGTCAAACATTCCATATGGTAACAATAACTAGGATCTCATTCACCTGAGTCCTACATGCCAAATAATACAGTCATCGGTATAACGAAATATTATTCCATGGTTATAATGTATGCTATAATAAAATAGGGTGAAACTGAATCATATGGAATAATCAAGGTTCTAAAAGTGGCGAGACGTGGTCGAGGCATAGAGGTTAAGCCTCAAGCCTAGGACCTAGGCGTAAAAAGGCGTTTTTTCTTTTTTTATTATTTTAATTATTCCAAGGTTAGTAATATAATAAAATAGTACATACCTTGAATTTTGAAAATATATCCATATGTTTGGTAGCCATCTTTCTCATATTCATGCTCCATAACCAATATTTGTCAACTAATCCTTTGTTTTAAAAAAAAAGTGTGCCTTAAGCCTTTTACTAAGAATAAGGTGTAATAAGGCGTAGGCGATGCATTTCTCTCAAGCCTCAAGCCTAGGCGGGCCTTTTAGAACAGAGGGAATAATATGATGGTATAAAACCTGCATAGGGTTTAAAATATGAATCAATTGTGCGTAAGTATTTGAACCACTTAAATGAGTTCATCAATGAGAATATGATATATTGGGTATATCATATTGTGATATCAACAAAACGCGTAATAAAAAGCACTGCATGAAAATAATACTGAATAAGAAATTACCTACTTATTGTTAGGGCTTTCGAAAAGTTTCGTTGGTTTTTATTTAGGGTGGAGGTCCATGAAAATCTGGAAAGGAAAGATATATTAATGTAAGTTAAGGTCTTTTGTTTAGAAAAAGAATAATCAAGTTGCGAGAAAAATCCCAATAACGCGTATAGATTAGACAACTATTCAAGCTCCGCATTATATATGTCAAACATAATTATTAATCAAACATCATAGTTAGAAATTTAGTATCTCAATTGTTCGAGCCCATACCAGTCCAAAAAGGTGGTGGATGTGGTTAAAAAAGAAGTTCCCCTTGCACTTACACGAGAAGGTGACCCCAGGAAGGATGAAATGAGGGAGCTACGACAGAAGAAGGAAGAGATTGACGGGCTAGCATATAAGCAGGTGTGGCGATTTCTCAAGACAGCATGTTAATCACTGTCTCGAGAAGCTACGAAATCTCAACATGTTAATCACTGTCTCGAGCAGTGAATCCAAGATCTAAAAAATTAAACAACCTTGTTATGTAATAGAAAAATAGCGGTGTAGGTAGAAAAAAATTATTCTGTAATCCCCAAATGTCAAAATTTGTATAAATCACACAAAAAGTTCAACGTAACCTGATATTCACACCTGAAAACTTAATTTCCAAAACATAAAGACCTTAATTTCCAAAACATAAAAACTTAATTTCCAAAACATAACTCAACTAAAAAAAGTCAGCTCATATATGTCCCCAAAATCAAAAGGTGATCTTAGCAATTGAAATTAAAAAATACAATACACACTTCAGATACTAATAGTAAGCTCAATGCATACCAAATTCAGAAATAAACAACAGTAGTCCCACTAATGCCATCAGGCAGCCTGGAAGCCAGCGTTACTTCTCTTCAAGGGGAGGGTTGTGTCCCATTGTTGAATATTAATAACCATAACAATGGATAAAACAATATCAAGAAATTTATAAAAATGTCAGTTGTCAAGAGAGTAAATTACCTCCTCCATAATGAGATCCTCATTTGCTTGATCTCCTTCAGCCTAACACAATTCATCGAGATAAAAGAATATAAGAAAACAATTTTTACAGAGGAAACTAATATGTTTGAAAACATATGTTTGAAAATACATAAATAAATTATTGTTAAGATGGCCTTGATGACGGAGCTTGTGTTTGATCAAAAGAAGACTTCATCCATAGAGTCCGGCCCTTAGAAACATTAAAAGTGCAAATAACTATAAAAATAAAGCATTAATTTGTACGAAGTGTGCATATTTGATAAACATCAACACATGAGCACCATCTACATCAGCAAAGCATTAATTTGTACGAAGTGTGCATATTTGATATTAGTAAACAATATCTTCACTACACCAAATCTGCCCATTTGTCAAGGTCATTGACCTTGACAAATTCACCTTGTCAAGGTCAATGACCGTGACATTTCGAGGCGAGACAACTTTTTTTGTCACGGTCGTGTCACGGTCATTGACCTTGACAAAAAACTCGCGTTTTGTGTCACGGTCGTGCCAAGGTCAATGACCGTGACACGTTTGTCACGGTTTATAACCGTGACAAAGCCGTGACCCCTTTTTAAAAAAATTGTCACGGGCATTGACCGTGACAAGTCCTTGACAACTTTTGTCATGGACTTGTCACGGTCAATGACCGTGACAATTCTGGGCAGAATTTAAAAAAAATCTGTTGGGCAGTATTGCCACTGCCACTGCCCAGCAGTATATTTGTACCTGTTATAGCAACGTTGTACCTGTTCCAAACATCATATATCCAACACAAACTAAAGATAATGCAAATATATATTCATGTTAGTATAATCCAAATCTTCAAAGTAAAAATAATATACATGACGATATAATCCAAATATAATTAAAATGGACAAACTAGAAAATAATGTTACTACATGTCTTGGATAAAACTGAGGAGGTGAGTAGGCCACACGACATACTTATTGACGCATCCACTAATATACGCCGTGCCGCATTGTTCGCGCAACCACAATAGGGAGTTCTCCTTCCCGGTTATGACATGCGTGACGAGCACCCTGGACTCCATCTGTTGAAGCACACGTCCATGGACTATTCCACCCTCGACGATATTCGGGTCCCTCAACCCCCGCCCTATCCGCTGGCCATCAAATATGTCCAATATGAACACGCTCGGCCAACCAATTGTCGATAATGGTCTGTTGGAGGGCGTCAAATAGGGAAGTGGATCGTCGAAGTACGAACGTGTCGGTGATGAAGCAGCGAGGTCCACATCCTCGTCATCCTGCGCCTCGTCCTCCCGCACCTCCTCGTCCTCCCGCACCTCCTCCTCCACCGCCTTCTCCTTCCCTTTCCCTTTACCTTTCTCTTTACGGTCTCCACCCAACGTACGCTTCATGAATGCGTACATATCTTGGACCGTCGCCTCCAAACGGGACAGCTTCGCGTCGTGTGAATCCACCGTTCGAGCCAACCCGGTGTCGCTCGTCTCCAATCCGATGATCCTAGATTTGGCCACCCACGAGCTCACTCCCCTTGTCCTCCCCTCGCGATCAGAGCCAAGCACTTGGCTGAGTGCGTCTGTGGACAAAGATGCCTTGTCGGCATCAGACTGCGACTCATGCACTTCCTTAAGCTTTGCCTGAAACGACAAAAAGCACATGATTAGTAAAATAAGTAAACTAAAAAATTATAACGTAATTAACAATAATTAAACTGTCGGATTACTTACAATCGTGGCCGCGACGCTCAGGGACACCTCCTTGTCCTTCCCCTTCTTCGTCCGAAGAGCCACATAAGTATCGAGCCTATGTGGCTTACCCCCTGGCCCACTCCCTACCCCCTGAAATAAAATAAAGTAAAGTAAAATTAGTATCGGCCCCGAAAAGTAAAATAATATCCAATAATATATTTCTGTAGTTATAGATAATTTAAATATTACCTTCATCCTATGCTCCACCTCAGCGTAAGAGGTCCGACCGGAGTAGTGCACGTCCGTCTTTTTAGCCCGATTTTCCCTCCCCGATTGGCGAGATGCCAATTGTCGATCTTCGATCTCATTGTCAATGAACTTTTGCCATTGTGCCAATGAGATCGGCTCCTTGGGCGGGACGGATCCGCGCCATTGTAAAATGGTCTCTTGTGTTTTTCCAAAGTACCGTGTCCGCATATTTTTTTTCCACGTCTTGTGTTGCTCCCTCAACTTCTCCAAGACGGAATCGCATAGCTTTGGATCCAAGTTGAATTGTTCCTGTCCAACAAATACAATGTTAGTTGCGAATAAATATAAATATAAATATAAATATAAATATAAATATAAATATAAATATAAATATAAATATAAATATAAATATAAATATAAATATAAATATAAATATAAATATAAATATAAATATAAATATGAATATAAATTGAAATTGAAATATTCATATAAATATTACCTGTAGTGCCGCCCAAACAGCTAACTTGAGCTCATACGGCACCTCCTTCCAACTCATAAACCCCGGGCCGATGACCGTCTTTAGCAGCTCGAGGGATCTCGCTAAAAGCTCCGACTTGTTTTCGACGGTAATCCCAAATTTTCCATATTTGGGGAGCCTAGGGGCGGAGGAGCCCTCGTCGCCTCCGCTACCACCGAACCCAGACGACGACATCATCATAAACAGCATCATCATCTTCGCCCTAACATCTGAAGGAGACATTTTTGCTGTAAAAAAAATGTTATTAGTACAGATAAAAAAAATGTTATTAGTACAGATAAAAAAATGTTCCGTCTATATTATAACGTATGTGTAAGTTCCGTCAATACCATTTCGTTTCAATTTTGTAATATTATGTTTTTTTCCAAATATTTAAAGAGTTATTAAATGGGTGCCCCACCCCTGCCCCCTCCCCCCGCCACACACACACGCACACCTACGCACACACACACACACACACCCCACCCTACCCACCCCACCCCCACCCCCTCCCCCCACCACGACCGTGACAACTACATATATTGTTTATCAATAAAATTATGACATGAGATAATTATAATTGTAGCATAAATTTCATTATCATGGGTTTTACCTAATTGAATTAAATGAACAATACTTTTAGCCCTTGTTATTCATCAAATTTGAGGCAAGTTAATTAGAATATTTGTATCGAGCCTATGTGATTTATATGGATTAATTCTATTACATTTATAATTTAACTAATAGAGTTGAATTTTAATATTAATCCTTTGGTTTATTTAACTAACTTTGGTTTGTTTTATTTCTAGTTGAATCTGAGTTATAATTTTTAGATTATGTATAGGAATTGAATTTTAATATTAATCCTTCATAAATCCCTTGAATACATGCATAAATTTGTAGAGATTGAAATTAAATTGCTTGAGATTGAATTTCTATGTTTCGGGGTCATTATTTGAAAATACTTAATTACCCTTTGAAAACCTTTCATAACACACCTATGTATTAAATATGGGTTAGACCTCTTAGCTTGCTCAACCACCCATTTACACACTTACTTTACCTTTTATTTACATTATGGATATTAATCAATTCACACGTTTTTTGTCCACTTCAACCTTTACTGAAACATTTATTAATTCATTCAAGTTAGGTAAAACCACGCAAGTATCTAATACAAATATTATCATTCAACAAATTAAGTCCCATCGATAATAAACCCCCTCCCCCACCCTGCCCCACCCCGCCCCACCCCAATATTTTTCAACACTGTATCCCCAATAGTAATAATGAATTAACATATAATTTTCAACTCCAACAACATATGCTTCAACTTAACTCAATCTTCCCAATAATACCAACTAATCAACACCCAACATCCAAATCCAACAACATAGGTCTAGAACCAAAGTTTGTACATAATAATTTATAGTCTCCAAGAAAGTACCATTTTTATTCATAATATTTACGATTATCAGTTTCTCGTGTATTAGCCAAATTTCCACCCCACCCTGCCCCCCTCCCCCACCCCCTGCCCCCCTCCCCCACCCCCGCCCCCACCCTGCCCCACCCCCTGCCCCCACCCTGCCCCACCCCCTGCCCCCACCCTGCCCCACCCCCCCCACACGCACACACATACACACATATATATATACACATACCCCCCACCCACTCCCCCACCCTGCCCTACCCCGCCCCACCCCCTGCCCCCCTCCACCACCCCCTACCCCCATCCCGCCCCACCCCCCACACACGCACACACATACACACATATATATATACACATACACACATAAATATACAGACAAATATATATATATATATATATATATATATATATATATATATATATAAATGGAAGAGAGAGAGAGAGAGAGAAATTGGACCTGAGAGAGAGAGCAGCGTCGAGAGAGAGAGAGAGAGAGAGAGAGAGAGAGAGAGAGAGAGAGAGAGAGAGAGGGAGGGAGGGAAGGGCGCGGGAGGGAAAAAAGAAGGGGGGTAGGGTTTTTGCTGGAAAAGTTGTCACGGTCGTGTCAAGGTCTTTGACCGTGACACGAATTGTCACGGTCATTGACCGTGACACGACCGTGACAAATTGAATTGTCACCGTCGTGTCACGGTCAATGACCGTGACAATTCGTTGTCACAGTCGTGTCAAGGTCAATGACCGTGACATAAAACGCGTGTTTTTTTGTCACGGTCAATGACCTTGACAAGGCTGGCCGGCTGAAAGGTGACAATTTGCCCATTTTAGTGTAGTGCTTGCAAAGCATTATGTCTTAAAAACATGATAATCTACGACATATGTTATTATTATACATGAGCAAGGCATCATATTTTGCCCCACTAATATATTATAACCTTTTATCAGTAGGTAAATAACAAAATAACAAAAGGCATCAGATTTCACATTTTCAAAAGAAAACACGTCAAAGGTATATCAAAAAATGAAATGAAATAAAAAGATTGAAGAGCGGGGGAAATATAACAAACTGGAATCTAAAAAATGAATCACTAATTGGAAAAGATGAATCACTAATTGGAAAAAATTCGTATTGAAATCAAGCATAATTTTTTATGACAGAGTGATTTAAAGAACAAAATGCAGTGAGTAAATGTAATGAAACTAAAAAAATACTAAGTTATTCAATTAAAATGATACATTACAAACACTAAAGTAGTGTACCTTCGAGCTATAAAAAAACAAATCGAAGTTACAATTGAGTTCACCTTCTAACACTAAAGTAGTGTACCTTCGAGCTATTACTTCATAAAACATAGATCTATAGCCAAGTTCAATATAATGAAACAATTATCACAACTTCCATTCTAATGAGTAATCCCTTGTCCATATTATCACAACCTTAAGAATAATGTTTTTACAAATTAATTCGACGAACGTACAGAGGTAAAATAATGCCTAAACTTCATAGAATCAACTTCTACGATCGATGGGAGAAACTTTCTCAAACACATCAAAATCATTAGAAGTTGAATACAAATGCCCTTAGGTGCCTATATGAGATTTAACTAATAAAATCATTACACCAAAAGACATATCTTACCCTCTGATGAAAGGACTATTGTCTAAAACATTTTATGGCACTGTAAACCATAAATGAACTATTAGAATATATTTATACATATTTCACCATATTCAAAACAAAAATTTGTGAGGCCCACAATCAAACCTAAAATCCAAATAGAGAAAATATTGGGCACATAGGAGGGAGAGTTACGTGAGTACGTGGAAGAGAAGTTAAAGAGAAATGACCTAAAATGTTCTCCAACTCTAAATATCCTAACTGTGATGTTGAAATATAATGTCAGTTGTAACGGTATGTCATCTCAGCAAAATAACATATAGTAATCAAATAAACAAATCATGAACCTTAATGACATATCGTAATCAAAACCCTAATGAATGCAAAGCATGAACAATGATTTAACCACCAAATGAATGCTATACTTCGTTTAAGAGACGCTTAGACAAACCTGAATGAATGTTTAATGTGTTGTGCACCCAAAGTATATTATATAAAAATGGTTGCATTATTTGCCAAGTATATAAAAACCATCAACTATTTGAATAATGACTAAAAAACACCAAATATAAGATCACATATTTGAGTAATGACAGAAAAATTTAACAACAAAAGGCTGCCTAAATCAAATTTGCCTATATATACACATTTATACACGATGCAATAGGTATTCACAATATAATGAATGAAAAAAACACATAAATGAAGAAAGTGTTCGCCAATAGTATACCTTACCGAATATATTAATAAAATACACAAAGTTCCAATCAGAGAGAAATAATTTATACCTGATTCTTTCAACTTGAAAAAAAGACAAAGAACAAAACATATAGAGAAATTAGATTTGCACATCGAAGGTCAAGATCTTCAGAGAGAAATACTCATTGTGTGAAATCAAATATAATAAAGATCTTCAGAACGACCATTAATTTTAAAACAAAACCCAAATTCGAAACACAAACATATATAATCTCAAATTTGAAATCGAAATTTCTAAATTTGAAACAAAAACCTAAATTTGAAATATATCTACATAAGAATCATACCAAGTGTCAATAAACAAAAAAATTTAGATATACTAAATATTGAGAATGAGATATCGTACCAGTTAGATTTAGGGTGATCTGTAAAAAAACCATGTTAGGTCTAAAATTAAATCTGTAAAAAGCCATGTTAGATCTAAAAATTAAAACTCTAGACTAAAAATTAAAACCCTAAAACACAGAATACTTGAACCCGATAGGTGGTGAGGGCGAAAACGCGAGTAAATACTATCTCCTTGGAGCTCGGAGGGTGAGGGTTAGGGTGAAGGACAGGGTAAGGGTGTATGGTGAGTGCGGGGTGGAGAGGAGATGAGGTAGCGGCGTGGAGAGGAGGAGGAAGGGGAGACTGATTTGGGTGGAAAAGCTGGGGAGAAAGGATATTAGGGGGATGGGCGGAAAGGGAAGGGAAAAGAGAGATCGAGGAGTGAGGGGAGTGTAAGAGCGTTTGTGGTGAGAGTCTATTCTAGGTGTGTTTACAAATATATCCCCCAATTTGAATTTTGAAGAGAAGGGGGAAACAAATTAGAGTGTGTTAAAAGGGGGAAATCAAAATTTTCAAGGGTAAAATGGGAATTGCAAAAAAACTTATATTAGATGACATCATCGATCAATCTTATGACATACATAAGTTTCCAACTTTATTATATAGATATCGTTTTTCATACCACGTAAACTCATTTCATGACTAACAAACAGACCCAAATTTCCTTATACGCACTTCACGTCTACTTTCTTGATTTCATGACACTATCTAATGGCGACCCTCTCTCTCTCTCTCTCTCTCTCTCACGACACGAACAATGTTGCTATGCCCTCTCTCTCAATTATCGATTTTTATTGCACTCTTCATTACAACCCTATTAATGTAATGTTAGGCATGTTTAGGTTTAGCTTATTTATTATATTTGTATCATAACCATATCCAAAAATGAGGATAAAAATAATATGCAGCCATCCAAGGGCAGGCCTACCTTGTCCTGGAGAGGGGAGGCATTCCCTTTAAAAATAAAGGGAAAATAAGTATGATAATGAATAATAATACAAATTGAGGAAATAATAGAAATGGTAGTAATAGTAATAATAATATTAAATCAAAATACATAAATAAATAGGATAAAGATAAAGTGAAATAGAAATAAAAAAGACAATATAATAAAATAAAAGAATATAATATAAGATATTTATAAAGTAAAATAAAATAAGATAAGAAAATTAAATGGAAACAACTTGTAATAAGGATAAAATCATGACGGAATAGTCGAGCAACTTGTATGTCACGTGTGTAACGTTTAGATGATAATAATAATAATAATAATAATAATAATAATAATAATAATAATAATAATAATAATAATCATAATAATAATAATAATAATAATAATAATAATAATAATAATAATAATAACAACAACAATAATAATAATAATAATAATAATAATAATAATAATAATAATAATAATAATAATAATAATAATAATAATAATAATAATAATAATAATAATAATAATAATAATAATAATAATAATAATAATAATAATAAGAAGAAGAAGAAGAAGAAGAAGAAGAAGAAGAAGAAGAAGAAAATGAAATGGAAACAACTTGTAATAAGGGTAAAATCATGACGGAATAGCCGAGCGACTCATATGTCACGTGTGTACCGTTTGAAGATAATGATAATAATATGAGAGAAAGGTCTAGGGGTTTAAGATTATCTCGTGACTAATTAACCTTCTTTGTTTGCGGGAATTGAAGATAGGTAGTTTAATCATAAACTCACGATAATTAAAACAACGAAAGGGAGAAAGCTTCGGGCGGGTTAGGATTACCTCATGATTGATTAACCTTCTTAGTTAGCGGGAGCCGAAGATAAGTAACTTAAGTGTGAATGTGCAGTAATTGAAACACCGAGAGGGAGAAAGCTCTGAGGGATTTGGGATTACCTCATGGCTGCTTAACCTTATTAATTAGCGAGAACCGAAGATAAATAGCTTAATTGTGATCGTACTGTAATTAAATCACTGTGAGGTATGATTTTCTAGGGGGTTCAAATTACCTCAAGACTGTGTACCCTTCTTAGTTAGTGGAAACTAAAGATAAGTAGCTTAAGTGTGAATGTACGCTAATTAAATCATCGACAGGGAGAATGCTATGAGGGGTTTAGGATTACCTTATGATTGATTAACCTTCTTAGTTATTGGGAACCGAAAATAGGTAGCTTACGTGAGAACATGTGGTAATTAAAACTCTGAGAGGGAGAAAACTCAAGGGCACAAATGATGTTTTGACGTATGAACTTAGCCACCATTTTGGCATTGAGAACCTAATAAGATTCGACTTCGAACCACTTGGTGAAGTAATCTATGTAGACTAATATGACCCCTTCCCAATGGAGGCTTTAGATGACACTTTACCTATGATATGTATCCCCTAGGGGGAGAGAAACCATGTTGAAGTCATGCAATAGACCTCTCGGGGAGATACATGTTGCCATGGACATAAAGTGGACGTTTGAGGCACCTCTTAATGTAACCCGTGCAATCCTTTTGCCTGGTAGTCCAGTAGGTTATAATTATGTGAATGGAAAAATGATGAATAAATATAAAAATTATTGTGTAACTATTCATTTGATTGTAAAGTGGAAAACAACACAGTTTTAATGAGATTGGTTAAAAGAAGAAGAAGAAGAAGAAGAAGAAGAAGAAGAAGAAGAAGAAGAAGAAGAAGGTACCATCGGATTGATGATTTTTTTTATTTGACAGCTTTACATGAAATTTAATTATGAGGGTGGGTTACAATTGAATTCTATGAAAAAACAAAAATGTGAGAATCACTCACCAAGACTGGAAAAATCTTAAATTTAAAGGGTTTAATAATTAGAAGTTCAAAAGGAGCTTAGAGGCCACTGGGCCAACCATACACAAATTTATTAGAATTGGCACAAGTTATTTCCCTCTTAAGCGTCTCTCTTGACATATAAACATTCCAATTGAAAGTTTCATCAATTTTTTGTCATTTGGAGACGCATTTAGATGTTAATGGGCCAAAAAAATTATTTGCACATTTGATGCGTGTTTGGTTCAAGCTTCTGTACTTTCCATGACGTCATGAATCCAAATTTAAATTCAAATCTTTAAGGATTAATTACACTATACCCCCTAAACTTTGACACCCCCTGCAATTCACCACCTTAACTTATAATTTCTTTAGATAAGCCCCTAGACTTTTAAAAGGGCTACGAATAGCCCACAAGCGATGACACCGTTAAGTTTTTGACAGAAAGTGATACGTGACAACCATTTTAACTTTTGTCAGGGGGATTTTTAGGTATTTTACCCTTTTTTAGAAAAACCTAAGGTTACTCTCCCTTTCTCACTCTCCTCTCTTTTATCTCCACATTTCTATCTTATCTCTCTAGTTCAAGACTCCTCTCTCTATCTATCTCACATACACACACGCATACACAAAAAAATGTTGAATCGTGGCTGAATATGGAGTTTGAATCGGGGTTGGGTAGGGTCGAGGCTGGACTGGGGCAGGGGGAAAACAAGGCGGGTCTAGGACTGAGGTTGGGCTGGGGCGGAGGCAGGGTGAGGGTTGGGGGAATATGGAAAGACAAAAACAAGTACCTAGCAAATTCATATTATGTGGATTTATTCTAGTTGAAAGTTTCTCAAAGAGGTTCTAAAATAAAGGCAATTAAACGGGTTACTCAATTTTGGCTTCTTAAAGCTCAATGTAGATGGCTCTTCAAATAGTTTAACTAAGCGAAGTGGGATTGGTGTTGTTATCAGATATCACAATGTGAATTTTTTAGGGAGATTTTCTAAGCATACAGGTTACCAAGAGGCTTTGTTTAATTAGAAAAAAAAAATTCTATTGGAAATTTATTTTTTATTAGAAATCTCATCTTTACTTATTGAAAATGTTTTTTTATTCAAAAATTATTTTTTATATTGGAAATATATATATACTATTCAAAGAAAATTTTTGTTCAATGTTTTTTTATATTATTTCCAGATTTCAACAATATTCTCTATTTTTTTTTTCCATTTCATACTTGTAATTTGTTTCCCTGATTTATATATTCTTTTTGTTTTTTTGGCTTTAATCCCATCTCTAGCAATTTATGAGACTCCACTCCCATATATTTTTAAAATTGTAATAAGTCCCATAACCACTAAAAACTTCCCTTAACTTCCTTGTAACCACCATCTTCCTTTTTTGCACAGAATGACGTTTGTCTCATATTTGTTACAATATGACTAACAATTAGAAAAACAAAAAACATGGGACTAGCTACGAGTGAATCTTAAAAAAGCGGACTAAATACTTAAGATTCCTATTTTTTTAGGATTTTCCATATTTTTAAATGTTTTTTTTGTATTACAACATATTTTTCAATAATTATTTGCATTTTTAAGTATAATTTCTGAATTGTTTTTTTTAGAATTTTTCATATTTTATTTATTTTTTGGGTAATCTTCAATATTTTTATAAAAATTGTAAAAAAAAAATGCTAGGATTTTTATATTTTTAAAATATTTTGTAGTATTTTCTTAATTTTTAAATATTTTGCTATTATTTTAAGACTTTAGTTAAAAAAACTATGTTATGACAAAAATGCTCTCAATTTCAATCATGTGCCACGTGTGAACTTTTTCCACCAAAAACTGACGAAATTGGGCTACAGAGGACTACTTGTAGTTGTTTTCAAAGTTTAGAAGGGTAAGTGCAGAAATTGAAAGTTAAAATGGTGACGTTTAGGGAGGTTCAAAGTTCAGGGGATTTAATTATAATTAACATTGTCTTTAATTTAGATATTAGGAAAGGAATTGGCATAACATGCCTTTCAAACTCTCAATATGAATAAGCCTTAAAAGTGTGGATTACCATTATCGAATAATGAGAAAAAAATGAAATCTCAAACAAATGAGAACTCTATTGTCTATATTAAGTGACAGTTGACCTTTTCCAAACGGTTTAACATCAAGTTTTTTAATGTGGTCCAACAAATTTAACGTTATACGAACATGTCAAGCTCTAAATTGAGTTTGTAGGTACATCGAGCATGGGCTAAGTTCATGTTTTAATTTAGAGTGCGACACCAACTACAAATTGGTCTTTCATTACAAAAAAAATTGACAAAAAAAGTCTCAAATTCGACCCATAATTGAACTCTACAATTTTGCATCATCTTAGTGGCACCCCAAGCTAGACTTTGAATGTCCTTTCCCAGTAAAGTTGATTTGAGTTCTTGAAGTTATGACCAAATTAAAGCTTAATTTGTCCACATGGAAAAACACTACCAACATTTGGCATCATCCTAATTTGCGAGGCGACCCTTTAACACGACCTAAAATGGACACAAACTTACCAAGAACGACTGTAGGCTTACCTTTTTCCAGTTATAATTGGTGAAACCGCCAAAACCACAAAAGAATCGTGAAACATGTTAACAACAAATCAGGCCCATTTAAGCTATGAATCACATAACCCATCAACTATTTACCACGTCGCTCATTTGCAAATCCATCAACCACATCACAATATGTACTCGTTAAATCCCATAATGGCTTATGAAATATTCAGTCAAACTGGTTGATTGGTTAAACTAGTTGAATTCGCATAAGAATCGAAATGATTAGCTTATTTAACGCGTGTAAATGGTAAAAAGTTAGAAACCGAAGGGATCATAGTGGTGTTCAATGTTCATATGCGGTAAAGATGTCACAAATCCGTGTACAAATGCATATGCATCCGATCATGTGTATTACCATTATGTAGTAAAATAACAGGAAGTTTGTAATCACATCAAAAGAAGTCACTAACTATTTTCTATGCTTATTCTCCACTGAATAAAATGTCATAAAATGTGAGAACAGAGAGAATTTGAATCACCACCGATCCACTGGCAAAAGGTCCGAATAAGAAATTAGCCCATGGTTCCTAAAAAGAGGAGAAAACCATTAATTAGTATGTAACTGTATAATTCAAAACATAAGAGGGAAAAAACGAGTATCAGAGAAGCAACGCATTTGCATGAAGAATCATTTCTTATCTACCATAGGCAAACATTAATATACAAGCATGGAACATGACATAACATCTACTTTAAAATTAGTATACAATTGCAAACGTAATTTCAAGGTAGTAAATGACATACTTCACAATAGCAAAGAGGCTTTTCAATACTGTTGCCGGTTCAAATCGCTCTAAATGTTCATAAATGAAAACTAGATCCGTGATGAATAAACACGACCAGTTAGGGTCAAGGCCTTAAAAACACTGTATGGTAAAAAGTATGTTGGTTCAGAAAAGGCATTAGGAAATCTATTACTTCAATAAAAACACTATATAGTAAAAAGTATGTTGGTTAAAACAAACTTATGGAAGCATATATCCTCAACAATCATTCGTTATTTATTTGATATCTCATTAATATGATGCTATCTAAAAGATATTTGAAAACAAAGATTTGGAATTAAACTGAGCATACTATAAAAACAGATTATATAAAAGCAAAGAATCAGAGGCCTGATCCTAAAAGTCAAAACACTTGAACAAATCTTTATGTCCAAGTATCACAACCATAAAGAGACGACACTTACATTGTGTGAATAGTTCATTTAATTATGCATCTCATTTGTCCTTATACCTTCTAAAATCTGCAATGGAGATAAAAGAAACCCACTTATAAGCTACAGGTGAAGTTTATACACTGAAGAGACCTAATTTGAGCTTTAAAGATTCATAGGAATAACAGAAAGGTCAAGGAAAAAGACAGAATATTCACAAAAAGCTTTCTATAATAGAGGATGGTAGTTAGAAAGACATTTGATTTTCAACAATTCAAAAGAAGGCAGAGTAAAAGAAAAGTGCATTTTCTGTCAAATCAAAAGTTGGGCCATCTGAGAATAAGGTTTGAAGTTAAAATTAAGAACTACAAGTTACCCAATACTATAAAATAAAAAATAAAAAAAATGGGCGAAAACCATCCCATGCGCTTATAAATTCATTATTCTCTGGTTGGGAGAAGAAAATAAACTCATCCTTCCATAGTATGAATTTTTGAAAATAAAATTAACTTCCACAAAGGGCATGGGATGAGAGCGGACCATAAGCCTATTAACCAATATTTTGAGTCGAGCCGAGGATAGCCCTTTAGTAAACACATCTGCGACTTGATTCTTAGTACAAATATAACAGACTTCAAGTTGTTTGTGAACAACCTTTTCACAAACTTGATGATAATCCACTTCAAGTATTTGTACGAGCATGAAAGACGGGATTGGATGCCAAGGAGATTGAACTTCTAGTGGAACACACAAATCTTTATAAATAGAACCAACACAAGATATTTCAGCAGCTGTGTAGGATAATTGGTGATATTCTGCTTTGGTTCTAGAGCGGGAAATAGTGTTTGCTTTTTAGCACCCCGGGAGATTGGAGTAGGACCAAGATAAAGATAATACCCACCAGTGGAATGACGATCATCAAGATTACCATCATAGTAAGCATCAGAGTATGCTTCCAAACGGAGACAACCAGGTTGGTAGGACAGGCCCTGGTCGTAAGTGGATTGGTGCATCGACTGCAAAGGACATATCCAGACAAATAACCGTCAAGTATGGTAGAGCAACGACACTCCGATATTCATTAGGATTGGAAAGGGGGTCACCATCATACAGGCTTAATTTCTTGACACATGAAGTAGGATAAGAGAAATGGGCTTGAGATCCTCACACTTTGTGCGATGCAACAAGTCGCAAGTGTATTGGGTTCAAGTCAAATACAAACCTCAAGGCCAAGGAAAAAGTGAAGGGGACCCAAATCCTTCATCGCAAATAATCTGCCCAGATTCTGAATAAGTTGAGAAATATGAGAAGAATTATTATTCGTGATAAGAATGTCCTCAACATAAATAAGAAAAATGATACTCATGTCACCCTTGTAATAAGTGAATAAGGAATAATCAGGTCTGGAACCTTGGAACCTAAGCTCCTCCAAATAATCAAAAAATCTTTGAAACCAAAGCATTTTGAACATCCCACTGTCGAATAGATCATTTATGATGGAAAGCTAAGGTAAGAATGATGCGAATAGTGGATTGTAATACCCACTGGAATAAATGTCCTAGTGTAGTCCAACACTTCCTCTTGATGAAAACCATTGGCAACGAGTTTAGCTTTATAGCATTAAATGGATGCATCAGAGCAGCACATGATTTTGAATGCCCACTTGTTTAACAAGATGTTCACGTCCACACGAGGAGGCATGTTAGGCAACGTGATCATTTCTAGAACAGGAGTAAAAGAGAATACCCCAGATAAATAAATATGACCAGTGAGACGGTCAAGGCAACGGTAACCTTGATGGTTAATAGAATACCCCAGGTACAGACGACGTTTGCAAAGGAATTGAAGTTTATTGGTATTATAAGGACGCAAGTATGGAAAACACGTAAAACCAAAAATGCAAGACTCATATTTCAGAGATTGGTGAAACTGTTTCTCACAAGGACTAGTGTAATTGAGCACACGAGTAGGAAGTCTCAACCCAATAATAAGTAATCGGCATATAAGAATGTGCCAGAAGCGTGAGTCTTGTTTGTGGCGGTATTTTCTTATGGCTGCACCATTCTGTTCTGGGTGCCATAAACAAGAGGACCTAACGTAAATTACACGTCAATGGCTAAAAAGAAATACCAAACCCTAATTTTAGGGAGAGAATCAAAGTTGTCTTATATTTCAAGTATGGCAAAAGTGAGTACAAATGAGAATACAAGCCTATTTATAAGGGAGAGAATCGAAGTTGTCTTTCTTTTATTTTAGTTCTTTTATTTTTTTTAGCCTTTAATTAGCCTCCAAGCATGTTTGGGACTAATTAGGCATTCCTTTATTTTTAGTAGGCCTTTTTAGTCATTTTAGCTAATTACTTACTTGCTAATCAAGTAATTAGCTAAAATGACTAAAAAGGCCTACTAAAAATAAAGGAATGCCTAATTAGTCTCAAACATGCTTGGAGGCTAATTAAAGGATAAAAAAAAATAAAAGAACTAAAATAAAAGAAAGACTAATAAAAAATATTAAAAATGATAATTAAACCCTAATATAACCCATTTCCATCACTCTCCCCGGCTTCAAAAAAAAGTTCGTCCTCGAACTTGAAATGTAAAAGGTCAACGTGGTGAGGCATCCTTCCAAGAATTCTTCAATTTGATGCGCGAGATGCCCACGTACGCGACTTGCGTACCTACTTTCAAGAAACCCTAAAAATTGAATCAAGAAAATGCAAGGGTTGAGTTTTCTTGATTTTCTTTTGTTGTTGAGGGAGGCGGGAATTGGAATGGGGTAGTATTCCAAGTAGGACAGCAGGCCTTGGAGGTTTAAAAAGGTCAGTGTTGTTTTCTTTTTTAGGGATTTGGTTGGGTTTCTCCAAAATAGGGGTTAAATCAAAATTGGATTGGGTTGGGGTTTTTTTTGGACTGCTTTGGGAGGAATTTGGGGCTGGGTGATTGGTCGCGGGGTTGGTGGAGTTCAGAGAGGTGGTTGGTTGTGGTGGGTTGAAGGGTATGTCGTGCGTGAGGGCCGGTCGAAGGTTTCCGGCGGTGGGAGAGGCCCTGATTGGATCGGCGGGGTCATAGGGGGTGGTTGGCGGCAATGGGTTGGTTATCGGGAGAGCTGCGTTTGTAGAACTAGGGTTTCTCGCAATGGCAACTAGGATTTGTGTTTTTTTTTTTTTTTTTTGGGGGGGAGGGGGGGGAGGCTGCCATAGGAGGGGAAGCTAGGGTTTTGATGGCGGTGTTTCCTCGCCCTCGGGTCTAGGTCCATAGATCGTAACAATTCTTCGTCGGAAATTTGAGCATTCATGGTGGTAGGTGGTGAAATTTTGGAGAATTGTTGCAAGAAGGCCTCCAATTGTTGTTGTTGTGCTTGTATCCACTCTCTCGTTCGTTCTTGAATCTCCTTTTTTAGTTGTTTGGATTTCTTGAAAGCCATAACAAGTAGTGTACGCTTTTTTTATACTCTACACACCGATACACACGAACACCAATGTTTTGGAGCGACACCCACTCTAATACCAATTTGACGTAAACTACACGTCAATGGCTAAAAAGAAATACCAAACCCTAATTTTAGGGAGAGAATCAAAGTTGTCTTATATTTCAAGTATTGCAAAAGTGAGTACAAATGAGAATAAAAGTCTATTAATAGGGGCTGAATACTAAAAAGGCTTGATAAAAATAAAAGAATACCTAATTAGTCTCAAACATGCTTGGAGGCTAATTAAAGGCTAAAAAGAAAATAAAGGAACTAAAATAAAAGAAAGACTAATACAAAATATTAAAAATGACAATTAAACCCAAATATGACCCATTTCCATCAGGACTGGAAAGCAATGCCATTGTTGGCCAAAAATGGTTAAAATTCCTGGTTAGTATAATCACCTTCCACGTCAGATTGAGAGGCCTTGATTTTTGTGGAGAATAAATTTTCAACAGCGAACAAAAATATCAAAGAAATCGTGTTTAAAATTGCATAAGAAACATCCAAGAATAACGAGAAAAGTCATCAACAAATAACTCATTACACTTGAAACCTTTAAAAGAAGATATGCGAGACGCCCAAACATTTTAATGTACTAATTTCATAGGAAATTGAGACAAAATTTGACAATAAAAAAGATAATTTAGTACTTTTGCCTAAAGGACAAGAATGACAAAAAGATAAAGGGGGAGACGGGGAGACATTAATTTGAAATAAGATGTAACAACGTGTTGGAGGCAGGCTGACTTGAGTGCCGACACAAATACCAATTCTTTATAGGGTTCGAACCGAGTGCGGGTGCGCCCAGATTCACCCTGATTCGGCGCTGATAACCATGAAGAATCGGGAAATAAAAAATAAATTTGAAATTTGGATTCGACTCGAATTAGGGTAGGATTCGTCGGAGATTCAGCTAGGATTCGTTCCTGACTTCTTACATACATATTTTTTTTTTTACACTGCTAAAGTCGGAGGGTTGCGTTAGATAGCTGACATCCCGCGTAAAACTTTGTGAGATCCTTATAAACATGAATCCTATGAATATAACCACTTAAGCGAAGCGTTGCGCTTGCCACCAGGTGTCTCGAAAAATAGGCAAGTGGCATAGCATCGGCGCCAAGGTGCGACGAGAAATAGGCAAGGGTTCCTGAAATAATCTAGAGGTGTGTCGGTAAAGAAGCTAGATTTAGGTTAGCGACTAAAATAACTTTTTTACAAGAAGCTAAATGTGTCGGTGAGAAAGTTAGAGAAATAGAAAATGTAGGAAAACAGAGAAATAGGAACGGAGTCAGAATAATAGTAGATAAGAACCTTAAGGATGATAGTGTAACCGTTATTAGGAAAGGTGATAGACATACACTTGTAAAACTGGTATTGAGTGAAAATATAGTTGATATTATTAGTGTTTATATGCCCCAATTATGATTAGATGAGCATAATTAAGTAAAATTTTTGGGACAAAGGGATGAGCTAATTCAAGAAATACCCATAGATGAGAAAATCTATGTAGGGAGAGATTTTAATGGTCATGTACGAGAAGATCGTGCAGGATATGAGATACTGCATGGAGGACATGGTTTTAGAGATAGGAAAGACTGTGGAAAGTCTATTTTAGATTTTGGGATGGCTTATAATTTTGAACTAGAAAATATACGTTTTAAAAAAAGGCTTGAATACTTGATAACTTAATATATAAAAGTGGAATGCATAAGATTTTCATTACTAGGAAACGAGACCGATTAACAAGTAAAGATTGTAAGATTATCCAGAGAGAGAGCTTAACCTCACAATATAGGATAATATGATGTTGGCTACAAATATTAAAAATCAATCACGAGTGCGAAAGATAAATCGACGAACTAGGTGGTGGAACTTAAATGGAGAGAGATTAAAACTATTTAAAGATAAAACATTAAATGAAGCGTCATGGAATACCAGAAGACCGGGACTGTATAGAAATAGAACAATGGGAAGAAATAACTTTCATCTTAACCAGAACATGCACATCAGAATTGCCAACTTCGAGGACACGATTTCACAAAAATGGCCATGTCAAAACTCGTTCTTATTGCAAGTATATAGAGGACCCTATATATGTGTATTGTGGGACTTCAAAATACAACCTGAAACTAGTAAAAAAACAAAAGACATTTTTTACAAACTTTTATAAGTTCAGAATTATTCCACCACATTAACATAATCTTCTTGATCGCCAAAAAATATCCACACAACATTTCCTTCCGGAAAGTATTTTAGACTGGTTTTTATAGAGTTGTAATATAAACTTCTCCTATAATCAGTAATTCGACAGGTGATTAATTTGCAAAAAGGAAAATTGTTTCTACACAAGAATGTACTTTGTTTAGAAATAAAATAAAAAGAAATTAAAGACAATGCATTTAACTGGACATCAAATGTCCAAATCAACAAATCGTAAATTTAAAATGCATATAAGAGTATAAAAAATAACCTTATCCCCTTCCTTTTCTCGTCCAACCAGTAGTGGTGCCCTGGCCCTGTTTCTGCAATGAACCAACATGTAGCATTACTCATGGAATTAAATCCCAACTTCATATTAACAAACAGAAAGAAAAGCAAGATTAAGAACCAACAAAAACCTTATGCCCTTTATCATGTTATAAAAAAGCTCAAATTGAAATGACCATAACTAATAATCAACACACATTTTCATTTTTTTCTTTCGTTGTCCAACTTAATACTTGACAGTAATCCTGACTTATTTAGTATCTCAGAAAAAATACATTCACACAATAATATATTAAGTAATAAGTATACTTTACAGTTGGGCCGTACAATAATATGTATATAACTATAGAAGAAGTAAGTCAATAATATTATTATACTAGAAAGAAAATATAACAATAAATAAGTATATAAAATAATGTAATAGACACAATCGAAATTGCTCATGTCGGCATGTAGCCATAACATGTGTAACTTTTTATCTGTGTAACTTTTGTTCTTCTGGTCCATCAATGTGTAACTTTTGTTCTTCAATAAGAATTCCTTGTTTATGACTTAATAAAATATATAAATAAGTTACATAACACTGAAAGCTTATAATTAATGGTCCCATGTAGTTTCACTGAAAGGTAAGCAAGATTGAAGCATTAAATAGTAAAATTATAATTGTAAACATGCAGCACAGAAAGGGATTTATTATTAATACTTATTCCATGGAGTTGAATAACAGAAGATCAAAAATAAAATATGCGTTCGAGGTCGCAACTTATTGTTGGTTGGCACGTGCCCTAATTGGGGTAAGGGAAAAATAAACGCGACATTTGAAGTCCCTCAGCATTTTATTAATTAACATTTAGTCCAAGCTTTTCTTAATCCATAAAGTCCCTCACCATAACGAACACTCACTGTTCCCTAAACGCCTAGATCCTAAACCCTAAACTATATAATTAAAAAAAACATAACCCTACCAAAAAAAAACTAAATTCTAAACTAAAGACCCTAAAACTACAAACTAAATAAACCCTAAACCCGTTCCCCCCAAAAAAATTGCCACAAAATAGAGGAGGGACTTTTACAACGTAAAAAAATAAAGTGAACTAAATGCAAAATTTAAGTTTGGGACTCACATCATGGAAGAATTGGGTTCTCCTCTCTTCTCACCATCCGCCTTCAGCGCTCCACACAATAATTGGGCAGGACGTTGCAGTTGCCCATACAAAATCTCCCACTGTTTTTTGGCAAAGATTTTCTTTAACATGTCCAACCCTATTAAATGGAAAGGAAAAAGGTTTCAGTTATGGTACAACCATATAAAACAAAAATTGGCATTTCTATACCAAGGTCACACATGCCATTTTTCTCCATACTAGTGAAGATAATTAATACATACCACTTTGATACCAAAAATAAACATAGACACACAGACGGAAATGTCAAACGTACTTTTCCCCTTGGCATTTCTCTACCAAGGTCAGACATGCCATTTCTTTCAGTACTAATGAAGACAATTAGTACATACCACTTCGATACCAAAACAAATAAATACACACACACATACAGAGATGTAAAGCATACGTTCCTGAGGGTCCTGGACCAGGTACGTTGACTCAAGAATGTGTTCATCACTGTGCAGGTGCATGGAATCACTTGAAGAAGGGGGAGAACTTCCAAAAGTAGCAGATGGGATTATAGCGAAAGATTTAGATGAATAAACACTCGATATGGTGGCTTCATTTTTTCCTGAAGATCAAAATTAACAAGAAGAAAAAAATAGTGGGTGAATGCATGTCATTTACGTACCAAAGCGAGATAAAGATGACGCCCAATATACAAAAAAAACTAGGAAGCACGGATACAGATACGCGCTTGTACGATACGGTCACATGGATACACAAAAACCATAAAAATTGGATACAATACGGCTGGGATACGGCAATAAAATGATAGTATAATACATTTATATATGCATATAATTATTTAATATCTCTGAGCAATATGACTAGAATATAAAAATAAAAAATAACAATTCATATTCATATTCATTCTACAAATGTTGTTTTGTGAGTACATGCAAAGTGACAACGACGTTGGAAGAGAGGGGTGTTAACTTACAACAATCTGTTTTACTACGTAATTAGACAAATGATTAATTGGGTTAGTTTATGAAAAAAATACTTTATATAAGAAAAGTTTTTTATGAAAAATTGCAAAGTATCCCCCACCATATCTCCCAAGCATCTCACCATACCAAGTCGGGTATCCAAGATGTATCCCAAAAATAAAAGTATATCGGCGTATGTGGATACATATAGGAAACGTGTCGGATATGCTTTGAATACGTATCGGGCAAGAAACCGTTTGTCTCCATGTACCCTATACGTTTCCAATAACGGTACGAGGACCTAATGAAGTATCCCACGTTTAATAGAGAAAAAAAAAACACAGAGAAGTCGAGCACACCTATGATCCCATGGTAGTTGCATGTATCAGCATCACTTCCAAATTTTACTCCCATCCCATCGGATTCCATCTACAACCACACAATTATTTAAAAAACAAATACTCACTATATATATATATATATATATATATATATATATATATATATATATATATATATATATTATATACTTATAGTTGTTAAAATTGTACGATTCGGTTCGATTTCGCCCCCTTTCCGATTCGAACCGATACGAGAATCGTATGGATGACCAAAATCGGGCCCAAATCGTCGATTCATTTGGAAGAATCGTGAATTGGGTCGATTCCCGATTCAAAATTAATTTATATTATGTATAATTCATATTATAATTTATATTATACATATTAAAATGAACACAAGGGTGAAAATGATAAGTGGTGCTATTTTGTGATATGTACTACCTCCATTCAAAATTAATAGTTATTAAAACTGAAGGTTTTAAAGGATACGCTCAATCAATGGCTAAAATCAAAATTTGTTCACTAGTGTGGATTTTGGTTTGTTGAGTACGACTTAAAATTTGGGATGTCCCAAAAATTGTGCCATTCTCTACTACTTAGAAAGCAACTTATACACAGTAGACAACAGCTATTAAAACCAGCACACCATAAATTGTAAGTTGACACCCTTAGATTATAAAATTTTACCTTATCCCGTTCCTTTTCTCCTCCAACTAGCAATGGTTCTCTGGTTCTGCAAAGAAACAACAAATAACATCATATTTGGAGGTCGATCCCAATTTTATAGAAACCATTAGAAAGCAAAACGAGGTTAAAAACAAACGGAATCCATATGAACCCTTCTAATTAACATAGACATAACTAATTGACACACAATCTTGTCTTTTCCCCTTTCCAAAGAAATCAGAAGACACCCCCATCCGCCCCCCACCCCGTAAAAATTAAACAAATAAAGTACAAACTCAAATTGAAATTGCATGTCATAACTAATTGGCACACAAGAATACAGGGCATAAATATGCACAAGATGTAAAATATCAACTACAACATAAAAGGATTGCATAAATCACTCCTAATATAAGCAAATTTGTATATAGATATGTGTGTGTGGAGAGAGAGAGAGAGAGGGAGAGAGAGAGAGAGAGTACTTGCTTCGAATTGGATGCACTGTTTCGTCATTTGTACAAATTTAGATTACAAAGAAGTAGTTGTGATGGTTTATTGAGTGGAACACGTGATAAATAAGATAAGCAATGAATCGAAGGTTTTGGATATGGTAAGTCTTCTAAATAGGCGTGAGTTTACACAATAGGCGGTGATCTATTGCGCTACCTAGGCCTTAATCGACCTAAGCACTAGAAGCCTTCAAGACGTCTTCCTAGGACCAATGTTTAAAATGACGCGAGGCGAGGCGTAAGCCTCACCAAAAAAAAGTGCAAAATGATATTTAAAAAACACTAATAAAACAATAAAAAATAAAGTAACAAAGAAATATTAAATAAAACTACAAAAAAAACATCTTTGAGGACTTTCTCACATAGTTAAACATTTTTTTGTTCCCCCAAGATGACTTTTTTACATATTGTTAATTTTATAATATGATAATAAACTAATCAATGCAAAATCGAATTGACCAAATCATTTTTTTTCAGTTTCATTCACATTGGTTATTTTATAATATGACAATAAGCTAATCAATGCGAAATCGAATTGACAAAATCAGATTTTTAAGTTTCATTCACATATTGGTTATTTTTTAAAAATTTCTTTCAAGTTACAATAGTAAACAGTATAAGTTAAGTGCAATCTTAAAACAAAAAAATATATAAAAGTTAGTAGATTAAAACAACATTTTTTTAAGTTAAGTGCAATTTTAGAAAAGTGAAGAACTTCAACCTTGAAAAAAACAGGCTTCGTGATGGAAGAAGAAAGAAACGAGTTCTTTTTTTACCTGCGCCTCAGCAAAAAGGCATGAGGTGGGCATTGAGGCATAAGCCTCGAGGCGCATTGAGGTGTAAGCCTCAAATTCAACCTGAGGCTCGAGTCATTTTTTGTCCGCCTCAAACGTCTTTTTAAACATTGCCTAGGACGACCCCAAGGTTGTCAAAACATGTATCGAAGCCCTACTGTCTTCATAAAAAATGTGTATCGAAGCGTAGGATACACTTATTTTCACAATAATCATACAAACAATTTATATGCATTGATACAAGTGTTACTAAAAACAAAATGAAGGTAATTCAATACAAATTTCTTGCAATAAAAGTTATTACACTGAAGACGCAACACAATATAAAAGTTATAACACTTGTAAATCAATCGAATAAAATTATTAAATTATATTTCAACAATAGTATAAAATATAAACATATGAGTTCATTCCAACAGAATCAAACTAAAATCAGGACTAAAGACTTTTGTAGTAAAGCCTTAACATCCTTGTTGAAATGTGGCTTGAGCATAGAAAGAGCTAGTAATAACTAGAGCTAAGTGGGAAAATGTTTTGGTCCGGTGATAGGGTTTGCATTGGGGAGATAATTTGTTATCCCCATTACCCTGTCCCTCAATCAATTTTCACTACGTGTGCTGATTTGCACAGTCAGCAACAGACAACCTCACAAAATGTTATTTAATAAATGAGTGCTGACTGTGCAAATCAGCACACGTGGTGGTGAAAATTGATTGGGGATCTGGGAAGGGGACAGGCTAATGGGGATAGCATATTATCTCCCTTTGCAATGTGTTATGAAAGATAGAATGTGGGCAGAACTAGGAACTGTAATTGCTCATATTTCAATAATGTAGACATTACTAAAAGTATAGTATCCCTCACAATATCCTCCTCCACAACACCCCTTCATCTTTTTTCCATTTTGGACATATAGTTATTCAATTTCCTCCCACTAACAATCTTTTAAAAAAGTTAATTATTATCCCACTCTTTCACCCATTTGACTTTGGCCTTTTGCTTCCAAGATGTTTCTTCCTATTTCCACAACCTCCAGCTAAGATGGCATTTTTCCTCTCAATTCCTGCTCCAAAATGGTTGTTTCCTCTAGTGTTAAAGAGAAGTATGGGAACACAGCAAATTTTATATTTCATTATGGGCATCCACTCCAGGTACTTTTGGGGGAATCTAACCTTGGATCCATGAATAACAATTGGAGAACACAAATCATTTCTTCTTCTTTCACCCCCATCACCACCAAATGAAACGGATAAGACAACTTTACAAGCAGAAGAAGCATGGAAGCATTAGGATTTTATTTGTAAAAACTATAACCTTAACGGATTGGAGAACACGCTTATTAATGTGTATAGTCCGATCAAAACCGCTAAATTATTATAGGAGTCTTCGGATAAAAAATATAAAAACAAGGATGCCGGTACGAAAAAATTCGTGGTCAGTAGATTTCTCGAGTATAAAATGGTGAATTCAAAGACTGTCATAAGCCAAGTCCAAGAGTTTCAATTAATTTTTCATTAAATAATTCCTAAAATATGGTCATAAATGAAACATTTCAGGTTGCTACGGTAATTGAAACATTACCCCCTTCTTGGAAAGATTTCAAAAGTTATTTAGAGCATAAATTAAAAGAAATGGGACTTGAAGATTTAATTGTTCGGTTAAGGATAGAAGAAGATAACCATAAATCTGAAAAGAAAAATGATAACCATGCTATGTCTGCAAAAACAAATATTGTTGAGGATGGGCACAAATTCAACAAAAAGAGGAAGCGCGAAAGTGAAAGCACAAGTCAACAAAGAGGTGTTAAGAAGTTTAAAGGAGAATGTTTTAATTGCAACAAAATAAAGTCGTAGGACCAAGGATTGTCGCAAGACGAAAAAGCAAGAGAACTTCAAGAAGAAAGCACCACAAGCCAACATGACAGAAGTTGATGCATTGTCTGATGATGTTTCCAGCATGTCTCTCTCCGCAATTGTATCTGAGTAAATTTTATGGGTAACACCAATGAGTGGTGGGTTGATACAGGGGCTACACGCCATGTGTGTTCCGACAAAAGTATGTTCACAACCATCCAATTGAAAATGGAGAACAACTATTCATGGGAAACTCCTCCATCGCGAAGGTTGAAGGTCAAGGCAAAGTTGTGTTGAAAATGACTTCAAGGAAGCATCTCGCGCTCAACGATGTATTGAATGTGCCCGACATTAGGAAGAATCTTGTCTCCGATTCCCTGCTAATCAAGAAACGGTTTAAGTATGTCTTTGTTGGAGACAAATTTGTCCTAACTAAGGATGAAATTTATATAGGGAAAGGATATATGTGTGATGAAATGTGCAAAATGAACGTCATGGCTGTTGTACCTAAAGGTAGCTATGATAATAATATGATATGTTCTGCTTATATGCTCAAGCCTATGGATATGTGGCATGGTATATTAGGATATGTTAATTATCATACTTTGAGTAAATTAATTAATTTAGGATTAATTCCAAAATTTAACAACTCAAATCATAAATGTGAAACGTTTGTAGAAGCTGAATTACATAAGTCACGGTTTCATTCTATTGATAAAAACAATGAACCATTAGAATTAGTTCACACCGATATATGTGATTTAAAATTTGTTCAAACTAGAGGTGGGAAAAAGTACTTTATTACTTTTATGGATGACTGCACTACATATTATGTCTAAGATGAAGCAATTGAAGCTTTTAAGCAATACAAGATAGAAGTTGAGAATCAACTTGGTAAAAAGATGCTATAGAGGTGGTGAATACGAGTCTCCTTTTAAGGAAATATGTTTAGAGAATGGCATTATTCACTAAACTATCGCTCCGTACTCTCCTCAATCCAATGGGACTGCGGAGCGAAAAAGACAAAACTTTAAAAGAAATGATGAATGCAATGTTAACAAGTTCGGGTTTACCCCATAATATGTGGGGGGAAGCATTGCTTTCGTCTAACTACATTCTCAACAAGTTGATTCATAATAAAACGAATAAGATACCCTATTAATTGTGAAAAGGGCGCAAGCCTTCCTATAAATACTTAAAAGTGTAGGGTTGTCTTGCAAATGTACGAGTTCCTGAACCTAAAAAGGAGAAAATTAGTCCCAAAGACTATTGATTGCATTTTCATTGGTTATGCACATAAGAATAGTGCATATCGGTTCCTCGTGCATAAGTCTAACATTCTTGAAATTCATAAAAATACAGTTTTAGAACCTAGGAATGCATCATATATGTTAGAAAGTGAACCTCAAAGGGTAAAATAAGCTTTATCGACTCCAAAAGCTTCATTGGAAAGAAGCTATTAATAGTGAAATTGAATCCATTATGCAAAATCATACATGGAAACTGGTGGACCTACTACTAGGGACAAAACCATTAGGACGTAAATGGATCTTCAAACGAAAAATGAAAGTTGATGGAACCATTGATAAATATAAGGCTAGACTTGTAGCTAAAGGCTACAAGCAAAAGGAGGAAATATAATATTTCGACACTTATTCACCTGTTACAAGGATTACATCCATTAGAATTTTAATTGCAATTGCGGCAATACATAAATTGGAAATACACCAAATGGATGTCAAAAATGGAATTTTTAAATGGTGAATTAGATGAGAAAATATATATGAAACAACCGAAAGGTTTTAAGTCTCCTGGAGATGAAAGGAAAGTGTAAACTTGTGAAGTCATTATATGGGTTGAAACAAACACCTAAATAATGGCACGAAAAATTTGACAAATGTCATGAAGTCAATTGGTTTCAAAATAAATGAGTGTGACAAATGCATCTATGTCAAGAGCACTCAAGCGGGACATGTGATAGTCTTTCTATATGTAGACGATATGCTAATAATTGGTAATAATAATAAAGCTATTAATTCTACTAAACAAATGAAAAGATACTAGGAGCTGATGTAAATCTAGGAGTTCAAATCACTAGAACCCCTCAAGGAATTAGCTTATCTCAATCACATTAAATTGAAAAGATACTTCAAAAGTATAATAAATATGATCACTCCAGTAAGGACACCCGTAGATCCAAATCATCACCTCTTTAGAAATAAAGGTGAAAGTATATCTCAATTAAAGTATTCTCGTATTATTGAAAGTTTGGTGTATTTATCAAACTGTACTCGACCAGATATAGCATACCCGATTAGTAAGCTTAGTCGATATACGAGTAATTCCGAAAAAGATCATTGGAAAGCCTTGATAAAAGTTCTTCAATACCTTCGATACTCTTTGAAGTATGGGTTGCGCTACAAACGATATCCAACTGTACTTGAAGGCTATAGTGATGCAAATTGGATATTTGATTCAAACTATTCGATATTCAGCTATATTTGAAGGCTATAGCAATGCAAATTGGATATTTGATTCAAATGATTCGAAATCCACAAGTGGATATGTATTTACTCTTGGAGGTGCAGCAACATCTTGAAAATACTCTAAGCAAACTTGCATTGCAAGATCCACTATGAAATCTGAATTTATTGCTTTGGATAAAGCTGGAAAAGAAGTCGAATGGCTTAGAAACTTCTTAGAGGATATTCCAATTTGGCCAAAGCCCGTGCCACCTGTCATAATACATTGTGACAGTCAATCGACAATTGCTAGGGTTGAAAATAGTAATTGTAACGGGAAGTCACGACATATATGTTGTCGACACCAAACCGTCAAACAATTGCTCTCAAATAGAATTATTTATGTTGGCTATGTAAAGTCAAAGGAAAATATTACAGATCTACTAACTAAAGGTATACTTGGAGAGCAAGTAGCAAGGTCATCACGTGGAATGGGCCCTCAAGCCTTTAAAGTTCTAAAGAGTCGTCTTAATGGAAACCCAACCTAAATGACCGGAGATCCCCAGATATAGGTACGAAAGGACAACCTAATTATGATGACTCGGAAGCACTCAGAAGTAATATCTTAATTGCTTCCTCCCATTCCGAAGATGAGTCGATGCACAAACTGTCGCATGTATTAAGATAAACTATGTTTTCAATGATTTTTATATCTTGAATACAATGGTCAAGTGGGGTGTTAAGAGAAAACTCTATAGAAATCACCTATGATAGTGACAAGGGGTCGCTTTTGTGCGAATAACGATTGGCTAGTAACGATCGATAGTATCTCACTAAGAATAACGGTCGATCAATTGAAGACATCACATTCATTGATTAGCTAGTAAAAGTATCTTTTTCGGTGCAGTGTTTTTCCTAGAAAATCTGTGTTTGCATCTATATTCGTTTGATTCTTCCTAATTTCATTCATGTGGAGGATTGTTGGATATTTTGATATTATATTCAGCACATTTGGTCAAACTTTGGAGTTAATTATATATAGGACACATGTTAATAATGATGTGTCTTAGTACCAATCCACTCCTCGTCGCAAGGGTATTAAATTGGTAGACTCATTTGTTCAAAAAAGTGAAGTAATGAATGAGAAATTTGAACTTGCAGTGACCCATTTGAGTTTAAGCTAGTTGGTGTAAGTTAATTAAGTGGCCCCACATTGGAAAAGTGGTGGGATTACTTGGAGTTGATATACCCAACTTATGGGACTAAGGCTTGGATACCTTTGGGGTATCCCGACTCTTTAAAGGGGAGATGGCCTACATTATGCATATGTTAGGGATGGATCTTAAACCCCCACACGCGCGCGCGCACCATTGCCGTCGTCCGGCCGGGTCCAGGTGTAGGGTCGTGGATCGTTATTGAGCAAGTATTAATTTTTTGGACAATTTTAATTGGCTTTTGAGCTTTAAAATTTATTTTGGGCCAAAAAAATTGTTTTCCCATAACGAATTAATTAATTAAGGATTACTTAATTATTTAAAAACATTGTCGTTTTAATTTCCTAATTAAAAACGGCGTTAAAAGTTAAAACAAAGAGATGTGACTGTTCAAACAGTCACACTTGCATCCCTTCACCAACTATATAATGGACCCTCTACAGTCCATTTTAAACACTAGAAAATCTATCTGAATTCCCGCTTATTGCCTTTGCTCCCTTCGTCCTGTTTGAGAGAATTTGCCATTGTTGGTTTGTGGGGTTGTTGCACTGAAGTGAAGTGCTTCATGCAACAGTCGATGACCGTTTCAGTCTAGGAGGCAAACGCCCATTGAATTTGGCGTCAACAATCTGTCTTAAGGAGAGATAGTTAAACTTTCGACTCGGTCCGATTTCTTCAAGTGATTGTTTCAATCACGAACGATATGTTCTCTTCTTTCTTTCTATTTATTGTAATTCTGATTATTTAGTTAATTTTAATTATTGTTTATCAACATTTGGGGATGAAATTGTAATTGGATCTGAGGAATTAGTTGGAGAATAATTGATGACGGGGTCGGTGATAGGGGCAGGAGGCTCGGTCAGCATGGGCAGGGCTGTCCGACCTATTTTGATCGGTGACGACAATAATTTGGTGCCCCAGGAGAATTTCGATGGTTCCTCTGGCGAGGGAATCTGGTCCGACTAAAGTGGGATGGGTTTCGAGAGTTTTTGTGGTGATCATGGGCGTTGGTGACGTCATAGAGGGATTTGGTAGGGTTAGGGTTTCACGGAGATGTTTACGAGGATGTAGAAATTCATTCCGGTGAGACCAACACAAATTCCGATCTTCGATGAACATTTTCAATCCAAGAGCAAACGAGGCTCTGATACCAATTTGATGTAAATATAAAATACGGAAGCGTGAAACTTACTCTACACAATAACAACAAAAACAAAAAATAAAGGAAGAATTCATGAAGGATCTCAATTGCTCTCTAGGTTCTCATTATCAAAATATCTAAAGTGTTACATAAGGAGCCCCTTGGGCTATTCATACTAGAGATAAACAAAAAAGTCTTAAAAAAACAACTAAGAAAGAATAATAAAAAGGGAGCTCATGTCCCTAGGCTCTAAATAAAACCCAATTTGGTCGGCTAAAAATCCTGAACGGGCGGGTGGCCCTTAAACCAAGTGCATTTTTGTCCAAAAGTTTGCTTTGGTCCTTAGGTAGTGACAATATAAACATGCTCGGCATAAGAAATGAAAAAATAAAGAATTGCACAGATATTGTAATACAAATCCACACAAGGAAAAGTGTACATCAGTAGAAAATGAAAAAGTAAATCTGTGGAAGACCAAAAGTACATTTGGCCAATTCACAGTTTCCTTTTGGAGAGTTGTCTAAGTGGGACACAATCTCTAACGACGACTAACCACCTGGACCGGCCAACCTTTCAAACCTCTCTGCCCCATCCAAGACGAAAAAGCTTCGGGGGCAATTGTGGAATATGAAGTAAGCAGCCCAAGGCAAATGGCCCAAATGATCCGAATCCGAAGGAGGGTCAACCAATAATTAATGGGTAGAGATTGTTATAAAGAGAACGAAAAGATAACTCCCATATGCACGGATTTCGAAGGATATTGATACAATTCATGCAGCGGCTTAATCAACAGGACGAACAAGTCCAGATACGATTCTGCATCCTCCTCTATAAATGTAACACTCACCCCAGGAAAAGGGGGACAGGTAACTTCTTAATAGAAAAGCATAAAGAAGTAATTAAAAAAACACTCGTAAACATAGGCCATGCCGAACAACGTAAAATCATGTCTTGTGAGATCGTTTATTACTTGTTCGGGCTTTATTTACTTGGATTTATTGTTTGTGATTATTTGCACTCATGGTACCATTAGTTCTATCTTTTGGATTTTATTTTGTCATGTGACAAAAGTTTTAAGTTTCAATTTTAATATAGCTTTTCTTTCTTAATGTGTTTATATAAATTAATCATTTTTTACTTTAATCGATTAACATCCCCCTTATTTATATGGTGACTACTTTGTTCCTTTATGAATGTACATTGCACAAGGTTGCTTGAGTGGTCTATGAGAGGATTTGAATGTAATCATGGAGAACACTGAAAAGGTTAGCATCAATTTTTCGTGTATTTTTTCATGTTTAATGTTCACATTACACTCCCAACACAGCCATGTAGAGAGCTGACCTTTGTTCAAATACCATAAGTTTATGTATTTTCATATGTACTAGTGTAAACGTTGTGCCTTGATAAGCTAAGTTAGTTACTTAGCTGTTAGTTTGATAAGCAGTTAGTTTGTTAGAACAGATCTGTTAGTTTTTGTTAAGCCATTAGTTTGTTAGAACATGTAGTCTGTTAGTTTTTGTTAAGCCATTAGTTTGTTAGAACATGTAGTCTGTTAGTTTGTTATTATAACTGTTGTTTTGTATTGTTGTAATTCCTCTTTAAATAAGATGCTCATTACAGAAGTTTTGCATTCTTGCAAATACTTGCAAATACTTCTGAGAAGTTTTCATTCAAATCTCTCTAAAAAGTAAATGCATTTTGGATCGTTTTATGCTATCAGAGCTTTTTTGACAAAAGTCAATAATGGCTATTTCTTCTTCTAAAAATGTGTCTTCTGTTACTGGTTCCTCAACCACGTGGAATCCGTTTTCTAATTCCTTAAATTCATCTTTAACAATTCGACTTGATCGTTTGAACTTTCTTGCATGGAAATGACAAGTTGTCCCTACTGTTATTGGTGATGGTCTTGATGACATTCTTTTCAATGATGCTCATCCACTGCGATTGCTAGAGTCTGGTGAACTCAATCCAGAGTTCACTTCTTGGAATCGCCAAGATCAACTATTATTGAGTTGGTTGCGTTCTTCAATGACCGAATCGGTCCTGGCTTCTGTTGCTAAATATACTACATCGTTATCAATCTGGAAAGCCTTGGAGCAAAAGTATTCAAGTCAGTCACGAGCTCGGCTTCTTCAGCTCAAATCTCAGCTTCAAACAATGAAAAAAGGGAATCTCTCCATTTCAGATTATTGTGATCAAATCAAGATTGTAGCTGAAAATATTGCTACTGCTGGATATTCTGTTGAAGATTCTGAATTACTAATGTATTTGTTGAATGGTTTAGATCTTGAATTTGATCCCATAGTTGTCAACATTACCTCTCGGTCTGATTTCTTATCTTTTGAAGAAGTTCAGTCACTTCTTATGACTCATGAAAACAGACTAGAAAGACATCATTATGTTAATGATTTGTCTTTAAAGATGTCAATAAATCTGGCTATTAATTCTGGTCCAAGATCCTCTGGTTATGGTAGTAATGGTGGTCGAGGCTATGGTTCTTTTCAGCCTGGGAGTCGCATTTATGATAATACTGGGCGTAGTTATAATGGCCAAGGTCGAGGCTATGGTTATGCTGGTAGAGGGTGGCTTTGCTCAAGGAAATGTTTCTAATAATAACAGGCTTATATGTCAAGTGTGTGCCAAATCTGGTCATTCTGCATCGGTATGTCACTATAGGTTTGATCGTGGTTTTCAACCTCCTATTGCTAAGCCTCAAAGTTCCGGACCAAATGATTATCTTCTTGAATTTGAAAATCATACTGATTATGATCCGGCTGCATATATGACCACCTCAGTTCAAGATTTTGGTGATGACACATCCTGGTTTGCTGATACTGGAGCCACAAACCATGTTGCATCTGGCTTTGAGAACTTAAACACTGTTGTTCCTTATTATGGCTCTGAGTCTCTTGTTGTTGGAAATGGTAAGAAACTTCAAATTTCACATATTGGTTCAAGTGTTTTGGCCTCTAATAATGATTCTTTAAAGTTAAAATCTATTCTTAAGAGTAGAAAAAATCACTAAGAATTTAGTAAGTGTGTCTAAACTTCCTAAAGACAATAATGTGTTTCTTGAATTTCATTCCACATGTTGCTTTGTTAAGGACAAGTGTGTAAGGGGAGAGTTTTACTCAAAGGGCAGATTAAATATGGCCTCTACATGCTGCAATCCTCTTCTGCTGATAAGCTACATGGAGTCCAATTGGTGTGCAATTTAGTCACAAAGAAGTGTGAATCTTGTAGTTCCTTGCCTCAGCCTTCACAATCTATTATAGATTTGTCTTCTGAAAATAATGGTTCTTGTAATCATTCTGTTGTAAACCAAGAATTGAAATCAGACATTGATGGTTTGAGTAAAATGATGACTATTTCTGATTTTTCCTTATCTCCTAAAGTTTAATGTCAATATTACTAGTGATATTAACTTGTGGCATTTAAGGCTCGGTTACCCTTCTCTTAAAACTTTAGGTCTTGTTTTGTCTAAACACACAAATCTAACTTCTCTTAAAGATATGCCATTTTGTGAAGCCTGTCAAAAAGGCAAAAATCATGCTTTATTTTGCCATTTCCAGTTTCTACTTCTAGAGCGGTCCAACCTTTAGCTCTGATTCACACCGATGTATGGGATCCCTCACATGTATCTTCCAAATATGGGTATAAATATTACATCCATTTTATTGATGATCACAGTCGATATACTTGGATTTATCCATTGGTTTTAAAATCTCAAGCCTTTTCTGCCTTTCAAAATTTCAAGAATCTTGTTGAAAAACAATTTGGTTTACCAATCAAGACTGTCCAATCTGATTGGGGGTGAATTTAGTTCCTTTACTAAGTTTCTGCAAGATCAAGGAATTGCTTTTCAACCCTCTTGTCCTCGTACTCACCTGCAAAATGGTAGAGCTGAGAGGAAGCACCGTCACATTACTGAAACTGGTCTTACTCTTTTGGCACAATCAGGATTGGATTTGTCATTTTGGTGGCACTCATTTCATACAGCTGTGTACTTAATTAACAGATTGCCTACACCTATACTTCAAAATGTTTCAACTTTTGAACTATTGTTTGGAAAAGTACCTGATTATAAGTTTCTTAAACCTTTTGGATGTTCATGTTTTCCTTACTTAAGACCTTATTTGTCACACAAGCTAAATTACAGAACTGAGAAGTGCACATTCATTGGTTACTCTCATCAACACAAAGGTTATTTTTGTCTTGATGGTTCTGGAAAAGTCTATATATCCATAAATGTGGTATTTCATGAGGATGAATTTCCTGCTACTGTCAGTCAATTTAATTCTGCTTCTACTTCAGTCGAGAAATATGCTCCATGACCTACAACCACTTTCTTACAAATCCCACGTGTTGCATCAAGTGCTCCAGTAATGCCAAATTGCGATTATCCTGTTGAGATTATTGCCACTAAAGACAATTGTAATGTGGAGTCTGCTGATCAGTCTGCTATTGAAATTCCTTCTACAACATTAGATATAGTTACTAATCTACCCTTAAATGAAAATGGTGTCTCTTGTTCTAATACTTTTGGGTTAGGTGTTGTTCATAATATGAATATTAGATCTATGAATGGTATTTTTAAACCTAAAGCATATACTGCCACTAAACATCAACTTCCCGAATCATTGGTACCACGAGAACCTAGTTCTGTAAAACAGGCTCTTCAAGATCCAAAATGGCTTCAGTCTATGAAGGATGAGTACGATGCTCTAACAAGGACTAATACTTGGACACTTATTCCTTTTGATCCTAGCATGAGTCTTGTTGGAAATAGATGGATTTTCAGGGTGAAACTTAAAGCAGATGGTAGTCTGGACAAGTACAAATCCAGATTGGTGGCAAAAAGGGATTTTCATAAACACCGGGTATTGACTATGGTGAAACATTTAGTCCTGTTGTAAAGGAAACTACAATAAGGGTTGTACTAAGTCTTGTTGTTACTCATTCTTGGGAAGTTCGGCAACTAGATGTTAGTAATGCCTTCTCAATGGAAGTTTGACTGATACTGTTTATATGACACATCCCGAGGGATTTGTGAATCAAAGTTATCCAACTTATGTGTGTAAACTTAACAAGGAATTATATGGCCTTAAGCAAGCACCTAGAGCTTGGAATAATAAGCTCAAAGCAACATTGCTGAATTGGGGATTTATTGCCGCTCGATCTGATACATCACTATTGGTGTTTGTTCTGGTTCGAAGCTGGTTATGTTGCTTGTATATGTCGATGAAATCTTAGTCACAGGTCCAAATCAAACATTGATTACTCAGCTTATTACTTATTTGAATAAATCTTTTTCTTTAAAAGACCTTGGGCTTGTTCACTATTTTTTAGGAGTTGAGATTCACAGGAATAATACTGGAATGTATTCATCTCAAACTAAATACGTTACAGATTTATTGGTGAAGTTGCATATGGAGGGTGCCAAACCTTGTCCTTGTCCAACTAGCTTGTCTAAAAAGTTCTCTTTACATGATGGTGAACCATTTAATGATCCTTCTCTCTACAAAAGCACTCTAGGAGCTCTTCAGTATCTCAGTCTCACTCAGCCTGATGTCTCATTCATCATAAACAAACTCAGTTTATTCATGCTCCTATTGAGACTCATTGGACAGCTTGCAAACGATTACTAAGGTATTTGAAGGGTACAATCTTTGATTGTTTGATGCTTAAACCCTCTTCTCTTCTCAACATTGATGCTTATTCAGATGCTGATTGGGCCAGTTGCCTGATGATAGAAGATCAACAGGAGGTTATGCCATATTTCTTGGTGAAAAATCTGATTTCATGGTCTTCAAAAAAGCAACAGGTGGTTGCTCGTTCAAGCACTGAGAGTGAATTCAGAGCTTTGGCCAACGCTTCAGCAGAGTTACTTTGGTTGAGTTCCTTGCTTCGAGAACTTCAAGTTCACATTTCTCACTGTCCAATACCGTGGGCTGACAATCAAAGTGCTACAGCTCTAGCACCAAATCTCGTCTTTCATGTTCGATCTAAACATATTGAGATTGATTTACACTTCGTGCGAGATCAGATTTTAACACACAAGCTTGAAGTTCGTTATATTCCCTCTAGTGATCAAACTGCGGATGTATTGACTATCAAACTGCGGATGTATTGACTAAGGAAGTTTCTCATGATCGTTTTTCATATCTGAAGTCCAAGCTTAAAGTTGTTTCCACACCCTTTCGCTTGAGGGAGGATGATAAGCTAAGTTAGTTACTTAGCTGTTAGTTTGATAAGCAGTTAGTTTGTTAGAACAAATCTGTTAGTTTTTGTTAAGCCATTAGTTTGTTAGAACATGAAGTGTTAGTTTGTTATAACTGTTGTTTTGCATTGTTGTAATTCCTTTGTTATTAAATAAGATGCTCATTACAGAAGTTTTGCATTCTTGCAAATACTTCTGAGAAGTTTTCATTCAAATGTCTCTAAATAGTAAATGCATCTTGGATCATTTTATGTCTTTACTTTATGTTTTTATTATATTAGACGGTTGTATTTGACTCATCACATTTCACTCGAAAGTGGAGTTGCTGAGGTACAATTTTGTTTTCATTTCAGGATGTAATCTAAGATTACAATCAAATTGGGACTTATTTTTTTTTATGGTATGAAAACAATGTGGCGAGTCAAAACAACATTTGAATCTGTCTTGCATCCTAGAACAATCTGTTCATTTTCACTTAGGGATCTGTTCATTTCAAGTTCATATGTTTGCAATGCCAAAGTGCCCAGTGGAAATATGGATTGTATTTGTTTGTGTGGGTGCCTAGTGAATGCTTAGAACAATGATATCCCCTTTATGTGTTAAGTGACATTAAAAGCGATGTCATTTGTTCTCAGCATTAAGAGTATAACTATTTTGTTCATAACATTGTACTTTATGCTAAATTTTGTTAAGTGGAATAAATTTGGTCTTTGCATGTGGGTGTGGTTGGGTGTATTTAGACACGAAACATTTGACTTCGAAGATATTCCTTCAAATTTTGTGACCTTTTGTTATGTTAATGTTCTTTCGTTATTAAAGGTAACATGATGGTAAAACGTGCCCGGCACTTTTTGAATTTTATTCTCTGATCATAAAGCTTTGAAGCATATTAACAGCCAACAAAAAATAAACAGCAGACATGCACGATGGATTTCCTTTCTCCAAAGGGTTACATTTGTTTTGAAACACAAATATGGGGTCAACAACAAGGTGGGCTGATAATGAAGCTTTGAAGCATATTAACAGCCAACAAAAGATAAACAGCAGATATGCACGATGGATTTCCTTTCTCCAAAAGTTTACATTTGTTTTGAAACACAAATACGGGGTCAACAACAAGGTGGGCTTGGCAGCATGTCTGCAACTATTGTTGGGCAACAACAACGGGGTCAACACAAATACGGGGTAAACACAAAGGTTGAAATAATCGTATTCTAGTGATCCATTCTTTGGCTCAATGTGGCAGTGCGCAATAGGGGACTATTTACTACGTGATGAATTCCTTTTCAAAGGAAACCAATTGTGCATGCCAGATTGTTGTCTAAGGGAAAAAAATATTTTAGACATGCACGATAGAGGATTAGGAGAACATTTTGGGCGAGATAAGATATACGAAATGGTTGAGAAAAAATATTTTTGGCGAAAGATAAGGCGTGATGTCTTGGCAGGTGGCGAACATGCCAAGAAACCAAAGGGAGGGTGCAAAAAGAGGCGTGTACACCCCGTTACCAATACCTACAGCTCCATGAGAAGACTATGGATGCATCACATGTTGCAAGGCTGCATTTTAGAGAGGTTGTTCGCCTACAAGGAATACCCAAAACCATCATATCTGATCGAGACTCCACGTTCTGTCGCATTTTTTGGAGGGCCTTGGATAAAGTAGTTCCCATCACCCACAAACTGATGGACAAACATATGTCATTAATAGGAGTGGGAAATCTTTTAAGAAGCTTGGTTGGTGAGAATCCAAAGCAATGGAAATCAGTCATTGCGCAAGCGGAATTTGCATATAACTATTCTAAAACCGAAGCACAGGTAAAAGCCCTTTTGAAATAGTGTGTGGAAGGCAGCCCTTTCATTTTTTTAACTTGCTCATGACTGAGACAGTGAAGGAATTGCAAAGCCAGAAAAATACTTAAAATCGAGGAATCCAATCCCAAATACAAGGAGCATGCAGTTAAAACAAATGCGTTTCCAAAACTTCCATGACGGCGAGATGGTGATGGTTTATCTGCATAAAGAAAGATACCCAGCTGGTACTTATTCCAAGCCCAGTAAGAAAAAAATTGGGTCATACCGGATAATCATTGGGAAAAATGCTTATGAGATTGATTTGCCTCAAAACTTGGGGATTGATCATACCATGGTTCAAAGTATCGGCAGAGTTGACTTGGTATCGGCCGAGTCAACTCGAAATCGGAGGGTACCGATACGATACCGAGAGGTGTTTCAAAAAAAATATTGAATCGTGTTGTCTCGCCGAGATATCGGTCGAGACAATCGATTCCGCGACGCCACGCCGCGATATCGGCCGAGACAACCGATTCAAACAACACATATATTTTGGAACCAAAAAATATTTTTCTCCAAAACATTTTTTAATTTTATTTGTAAAAAGATGTCAAAAATACGTTTTGTAAGACATTTATTTATACATTTTTTACAACATATTTATTTGTACAAAAAAAAAATGCATACGTTTTATAAGACATTTCTTTGTACATTTTTTTACAAACATTTATTTGTACAAATAAAAAATGTATACTAATTGTAAGACATTTCTTTGTACATTTTTTACAAAGCATTTATTTGTACAAAAAAAAAATGTTGTGAAAATTATTGTGACCTTATATAATTTTTCTTAGTATGGAAAAAAAATTGCATCATTATTTGAACATTGTCATATTTTCTTATATTTTTTGATACATTTTTTTATCTTTTACCATATTTCTTCGTTGTTGAAAATATATTGTAACATTTACAAAACACGGCCTCTATAAGTTTGTCCACATAATATATACATGAAGAATAATTCTACACCCTAAGATAAATTGAACAATTGCAATAAAATTAAAATGTCACAAATTTAAAACTAATAACATTCACTGTATATAAAAATATTTGAACTTGGAACAAAATATCCTATCAAAATATAAAGTCTCATAATGATGTCCAAAAATGGAAGAGACAAAGATTGGGGGAAAAAAGAATCCCCATAAGTCTAGTCTTGTCCATGAATATCAAACATCCTCTGACATAAATTAAAATCAAGAATTAGTCACTAATACGTGATTATTTAGAGATTTTAATTAATTAAAAATAAAAATAAAATTAGTACGTTAGCAATATGCCAAGTTCGCCGCACTTCAGAATAACTAATCGTACAATGTAATGGATATTAAATAATGGTTTGAACATATCTGATTGGTACATATTGTTAATCTTATTTTTTTTAATTTTATATATTTTTTCCGGAATTTTTCGCGCTCTCTAAATAGCGTATCTTTGTGTATCGCCCGATACCGCGACCGAGTTGAAAATCGAGTGTCTGATACCAAGACCGATACCGAGACTTTGAACCATGGATCATACATTCAATGTTTCGGACTTGTATCCATATCATGGAGACGAAGGAGCCACAAGCACTCGAGGACGAGTTCTCATCAAGGAGGAAGAGGAAGGATTGAGGCAAATTATTTTTTAAGGAAATTAGTATTTCATTAAAATAAATAATAAAATGAAAAGTCATTAGTAATTAAGTAGTCAAAGGGCATCTTGTTCCAAGAATCATCACGTTCCTAGATTCATCCAGCTCTTAGATTCATTAACGAATCTGGAATTCAGTGTTAAGTGAAAAGATTCAATGATTGCCTAGGGACTTTAAAAGTAGTTAATTAATGGATGTATCCAAGGGTATTATAAATTGAGGTCCCCGACAATCAGCTGTCGTCAGAAGTTAGAAATTATAATACACGTTAAGTTATTTATTTGTCAATTTTACCTTATTGTTACAACCGAATTTGCTCATTTCGGCATGTGGCCACAAAATCCATGTATTTGTATATTTCTTTTTTCTACCACTTTTTGTACCTTTTTATCTTCAATAAGAATTTCTGGTTTACGACTTGATAAAATATTTAAATAAGTTACATAACACTATTAATTATTTGAAATCTTAATGGTCATAGGTATTTTCAATTAAGGGGTAAGAAAGAATGAAGCATTAAATGGTGAAATTATAATTGTAAACATTCTACAGATTGTCACAGCACAAAAAGATATTTATCTCTAATACTTAATTTCTTCCATGTAGTCGAACAACTGAAGATCAAAAATAAAATAAGTGTTCGAGGTCACAACTTATTGTTGGGTGGCGTGTACCCTAATTGAGGTAAGGGAATAACAAACGGGTCATTTGAAAGTCCCTCAACATTTTATTAATTGACATTTAGTCCAAGCTTTTCTTAATCCAAAAAGTCCCTCGTCATAACAAACACTCACTCTTCTTTAATAAAAAACCCTAAAACCCTATACCCCCATATCCTAAACCCTAAACTATATAAAACAAAAAAATAAAAAAATAAATAACCCTACCAAAAGAAAAGAAAAAAAGACCATAAATCTACAAAATGAATAAACCCTAAACCCGTTCCCTAATAATTTGGCCAGAAAATAGAAGAGGGGGCTTTATACAACATAAAAAATACATTGAACTAAATGCGAAATTTACTTGTCTCCTAGGGACTGAACATCAATTGTCTTAAAGAATGATGAATATGCAATATCAATTCTTTGGGACTCACCTCATCGAAGAATTGGGTTCTCCTTTCTTCTCACCATCCGCCCTCAGCCTTCGAATTAACATTTGCCCATGTACCCTGTCCCTCATTAGCATTGGCCGGGGGAACATGATTTGATGTACCATGTCCATCCCTATTAAATGGAAAGGAAAAAAGTTCCAATTATGGTACAACCATATAAAAGAAAAATTGGCATTTCTACATGTTATTTCTCTCTATTACTTACAAAGATAATTAAAGCATACCGCTTCGATACAAAAATAAACACACACACACACACACGATAATGTTAAACATACTTTTCCCATTGGCATTTCAATACCAAGGTCAGACATGCCATTTCTTGCAGTACTATGAAGAAAATAGTATATACCATTTCGATACCAAAACGAATAAATACACACACGCATACAGAGATGTAAAGCATACGTTTCTGAATGTCCTGTCCCGTGTACGATAAGGGAAAAACGCAGCATTGCTTGTTCAGGAACTTGGAATCACTTGAACGATGGGTGGAACTTCTGAAAAGAATAGGTGGGACTGGAAGGGAAGATTTAGATGAAAAGGCACTCAATATGGTCGCTCTATTTTTTCCTGAAGATCAAAATTAACAATAAAAAAAGAATAGTGAGTGAATGCATGTCATCTATGTACCAAGGCGAGATAAAGATGTCGCCACACACAATAACATATAGGAAGCACGGATACAGATATGCGTATCGTATCGATATGGTCACAAGGATACTATTAAAATTGGACATGATACGACTGGGATACGGCAATAGCGATATGACTAGAATATAAAAATAAAAAATTACAATTCATATTCATTGTTCAAATGTTTTTGTTAGTACATGCAAAGTGACAACGATGCTGGGAGAGAGATGTGTTAAACTACAACTTTTTGTTTTATTACGTAATTAGACAAATGACTAATTGAGTTTAGTATATGGAAAAAAAAATACTTTATATAATTGCAAAGTATCCCCGTGGTATCTCCCAAGCATCTCACCATACCACCTCGGGTATCCAACATGTATTCGAAAAATAAAAGTAGACCGGGTATGTGGATACGTATAGGATATATGCCTTGTAAGGATATGCCTTGAATACATATCGGGCAAGAATCTGTTCATCTTTGTGTAGCCTATACGTTTCCAATATGGGTACGAGGACCTAATGAAGTATCCCACATTTAATAAAGAAATAAAAAACAGAGAGAAGTCAAGCATACCTTTGATCCCATGGTCTTTGCATGTATTAGCGTCACTTTCAAAGTTAACTCCCATCCCATCGGATCCCATCTACAATCATGTAATTAATTCATAGGGAAGCTACCTTTTGTTTAATAATAACTTAAAGACAAGCTTTCCAACAAATGTGGTATAATGACTGATTAATTCATCAACAGTTATGGTTGATAAATCTGAGAGCGGATATAATAATTAGAAAATAAAAAAGAAGAAACGATTTACAACACCTCATGATGATGCTTTGTTCTCTTGGGCTTATTTTGCATAGCATAATCCTCCTCAAGTACATCAACACTAGCAGGAGCATCCTTAATATCACTGTCCCCTATATGTTCCCAAAATCGGTATGAGGACCTAATGAAGTATCCCACATTTAATAGAGAAAGAAAAAAAAAGACCTTTGATCACAGGGGCTTAGCATGTATCAGCGTCACTTTCAAAATTAACTCCCATCCCATCAGATTCCATCTACAATCATGCAATTATTCACTTAGTAGTAGACTAAACGACGTCAAATCAATTGTAATGTACAAAAACATCTCTCAATTTAATACCAAAATATTTGGTTTGGGCAATTAATTCAGAATTGAGGAAAATAAACTCCAATTTGCGTTTGATCGAAAGATTAGGGTTTCTCAATTATTATATGTTTTATATCAACAAAATCAAACTCGATTTATAGAGATACAAATTTAGCTACAAATAAACAAAGAATACAAAACAATTATATGTTATATCATCAAGGGGAGATGGAGATGGAGATGCAGATGAAGATGGAGCCGACCTTTTTTTCAATCCGGAGATGCTTTTTGTTCGATGTTTGGGGTTTTCTTTGATGATGAAAATGAGGCTGTTTTAAGATTTTATTTTTAAGTGATTTGGTTAGATGGGGGACGTGTGGCATCAAAATGGAAGGCCTACATAGGGGTGTGCAAAAAAACCGACCGAACCGAACCGAAATCGGCGGTTTTTTTTTAGCCCGGTTCGGTTTGCGGTTTAAGGATTTAAAAAACCGACAATATCGGTTCGGTTGTCAGTTTAGACAAAGAAAAAACCGATTCGAACCGAACCGAACCGACATCAATATTATATGTTAAAAAACCCTTAAATATCTTTTATTTTTATATCCAAACACCATTAACCAACCTCTAAAACCGACCTACAAAAGACCGACCAAAACTGAAAATCGGTTAAAACCGAACCGAAACCGATGTGAACCAAAACCGGCCGTTTTTTTCATCGTCGGTTCGGTTTCGGTCTGATTTTTTCCAAAACCGAACCGATCGGTTCGGTCTGAATTGCTGTCCAAAATCGAACTGACCCGTGCACACCCTACATAAAATGCACCGCTTGAAAGAGATTATTCCTCCCATGCCCTCTTATTCGTGTTATTAATTTTGTACCAGTTGGATCTATTTTCTAATCAATTTTGTATTAATTGGATCGTGTTTTCGGATCAATTTTGTGTAAACACGAACACGAAAATTTTCAGTCAATTTTGTGTCGTGTTATCATGTCATGTCAAAAATTATCATTGATGGTAACGGAATCTGAACATTATACAACACACGCACACATAGAGTTCTTTTTTTATGTCTTACATTCAACTCATATCACCTAAAACAATTTAATGCATAAATGAAGGTATAAGGTCTAAAAAAACTTATATCCTTACCATTTACCAACTTCGCAAGGTATTTCCACTGCTCTCTCTCTCTCTCTCTCTCTCCCTCTCTCTCTCTCGAGTTCATTGAAAACATCTTTTATCTTTTATTACTATAAAATGAAAAACAAGGCATTTAAAGCTCCTTTTCAAATAGGCTATCCACGTGGACTTCTTAATTTAAGTTCATTTCTATCTCCTCTTTCGTTTCCAACCGACTTGGATTGGTCACTCTAAAACGCTAGCACGAGGTTAATGCCAAAACCCATGAGTTCCTCTCTCTAACCCCTCAAATCCCAATGCATTCGGTCTTCCACCTCTACACCTTCATGTGGTACCTCTCTTCATTTTAAACTCATATCCCCTCACGTTCTCTCTCTTATCTCTTCCTCTTCCGCCCTCCGCCCATCCACCCCTCTTCTTTTAATTTCTCAATCTGTTTATTTCATCCCTTGCTATCGGGCGGTGTACAAGCTGGTATGGTAGCGGGGCAGAGGGTTTGGGTCAGAGCAAGGGTAGACGCCGGTGAATGGATTGTGTTGGTCGCACAGGGTAGTACGTAGAGAAACGTGTGGTGGGTTATGGGTATTGAGGGTTGTGGAGAGAGAGAACGGGGGGTTGAGGGATGTGGGATGGGGTTTTGGTGTTGGGGTATTGAGGTTTCATAAAAGAAGCGAGTAGCAGATGGGTTAGTGGAGATCCTTCAGGCAATAAAGATGATATATAAAGTTTGTTTCTAGCAATAAGGGTAAACAAAAATGTACCCCCACCCCAGAAAATGGAGAATTAAACGTGTGGGATCGATTGGTTCAGCAGGGCTCTAACTGGTAAGAAGGCACAATTATGGCAGGAGTTCATGGTGATATAAATCTTTTAGAAGCAGTTCTCTTTTTACCCAGGGAAAATGACTCTTCTAAGATCAAAAAGTAAGATTTGATAATGAAAACCAGTTAGTTAATGCATGTTTCTGGGATTTGTCCATATGCTACTTAAATTAAGCTTTTGTATTATAAGTTATGTATATGTAAAAAGAAAGAAAAAACTCTCTATAAAGACCTGGAGACAACGAAGTTCTATCCAAAAATAAAAAAATAAAATTTTGTTTTTTTAAAACCTGAGCTGTTATTTCATTTGGGTTTGTCATTAATTGTTTTTTAATCGGAATTTCTGAATTTCTCTGTGTTTGTTCTTTTGGGCTTTCAAATTTAGATATATTCTTTCAAATGGGTTCATCATGTATCTGCTTGTATAATTTTATTTGTGTGTATTGGTGTTCAAAAAGCTTAGGTTGATCCAATTCATTAATTTTTTTGAAGATATTGTAAGAAAATGATGTGTCATAAACCCAATGGATATATTTTTATGTGTATATACACATTTGTGTTGATGTTATATAGGCATTTTTTCAAATGATTTAGTGAAGCTACTATTATTGTTGGTTCAAAGTGTGGAGATGTGACTGATATGAAGAGATTCAAAGTGGTCAAATTGAGTGGTGCTATGACTAATGAGGTTTATCGGATAAGTGGGCTTACAAAGACAACAACACGTTCTTCGAATTGTTTTGGTTTGGATTTATGGTGTGGGAGTTGAAATTTTCTTTAACCACGATGAGGAAATTTGTACTTTTTGATCCGTGTTGTTTCTTATTGCTTATGAAACTATGTTTCGCACATTACGATTCGCCCGCGCATTGCGCGGGTTTACAACTAGTATAAAATATTTTTAACTACACATTGATTTTTATTTATGGGTTTAAAATATAATGAATCGCAAATATATTGTAAGGGTTATTTAACTTGTTATCATGCTTGTGTTAATCTTTGTCTTAAACATATAACGATAATCTTAATTCAACGATATAGTAACACTCACTTTATTATGATTGGGTTATGAAAAAATACTTGTCTTCTTAAACAAAACAACAAAATTCATGATTGAGTATATAAATATTAAATTAAATCCATACTCTTTTATATGTCAAGTATTATAGATATATATATCGTTGAACACATAATGTTATTTGTACGTATTTACATACGATTACTATAAATTATCAATTAAATCCTTATGAAAGTGCAAAATTTAATTATAATATGCTCCTACAAAAATACAATTCATACAGTATGTGATTTAGATGTGAAGTTTATATATATATATATATATATATATATATATATATATATATATATATATATATATATATATATATATATATATATATATATATATATATATATATATTGTATTTAAGGGTAAACCAACCACCACAAAGAACACAAAGATCTTTAACTAACAAATTACTTTGAAAATAAAGTAATACTTATTGAATATTGTAAAATATAATACCAATAATCTTTATGAACATTAAACTTAAAAAAATACATTTTTAGTATAGTTTATGTTTTATCTCATTATAAAACTATTCAGTCAATTGAAAATTTAGAAAGATATGAAAAAATAGATATGTCAAAAGGAATTATATTTAATACAACAAATAAAATAACATTTCAAAATTTTGTAACAGCTTGATTGTAAACATTAAATTTAACAATAATAAAAAAGATACCTTCAGTTGTGACAAATTTCCATTGTAGAAATTTAGGTTGCCCAATCAAAATTGATTATTCACATAACCAAAAATTCACCAAAATAAGATTAATTGTTAAAATTATATACTTAGTTGTACTGAAATTGGTATATTCATTGTAAAATAATTATAAAATAACTAGTCGACAACAAAAGTTGGCATCTCGATACTTTGGAGTGTTGATTGACAAATTTATAGACTCAGAAATATTCTCATGTATTGTTGCTGCCCAATTATAATTATTTGTTTCCACCACACTAAAACATTGAATTTGTCACTAAGCACTTGTCACTATTAGTGGCAGTAGTAAAGTTTATCACTGCTCGTGGTTATTACAAAATATTTTTCGCGAAAAAATAATTTATTTGTCATTGCCATTAGGAGTGATAAATGTTTTGCCCAATCTATCGCCGCCTTGGGCAATTATAAATTCGAATTAATTGACAACCAAGGTACCTATTCTCTATCTCTTTCCATTTTGACTCCTGACTCAGCAAAAGGGACTTCCCTCCAAATTCTTCAAAAATCTTTTTCACTCCTTCTACAACCATTTGTTCCCCTCCAACCCTAAAATGCACCCAACAACTCCAAGAAACCAGCAACCCCGACAATAATACCCACCATCTTCGACTACAATATCCAAAAAAATCTCTAGCAACCACCAAACAAGGTTTTTTTTGTTCTCTATTCTCACACTACACTCTGTTATAACAATGGGAGACACCTAAATATTACAAATAAATATTATTGATTACTATTAAAAAATGACATGTAAAAATAGCATGTACAAAAAATTACCATGTGCCTTAATTTAACAGTACCTTAAGTTTAGATTGTTTTATTGATAAAAAATTTATTGATTACTATTATAACAATGACAAACACCTAAATACAACAAAGAACTGTTATTGAGTATTGTTAGAAAATAACATGTATATAAAAAATAACTGTTATTAATTACTTTTAAAATAACAATTATATAAAAAAATCCTTGTACCTTAATTTAACACTACTTTAAGTTTGGAATGTTTTATTAATAAATAATTATTTACATGTTTACATAAGACTTAAGTACTTGCAATGGAAGTAGATGTTTCAACTGACTATGTCAATTAAGAGGAAAGTTAAGAAAATGAGAAAGACAGTGAGGAATCCAATGTGGAAGAAATAATTGTGGAACCTAATCTTGGATTGTGTTTTAAGTCATTGGATGAGTTGATTGATTTTTTAGAAAGGGGGGGGAGAGTTGTATATTTCTTAGAAAAATAAATGACGATTTTTTTTTAGTCCAAGACGTCGTAAGCAAGACACAAGTATACACTCTCAAATTGGGTGTGGTCACCCTTATTTATAAACACAATAAAATGATCATATATTTCTAGGTCTCTTTGTTGATCCGATCTACAAGTTATAGAGTCCTATCAGAAATGGTCGCCCACGGTGTCTACATGATCTGCCTAGATTTCTACTTATCTCCTCGTAATTATTAGGTCGACCGTGCTTATTGGATCATGATATTCACGTTTCAGTCCATGTGGTGTATTCGGTTATATTCCCTTCAATTGCTCTCAAGACTGGGGCAATAGGCCATTATAATAATCGACATATTCTTTGTTATTTGTGTTTGGACACGTGTCATCATGGGTATCCTCAGTCGTTATTCTCGTCTTCACGCATTCCCACTGAAATAAGTGAATCATTACCCTCTGGTGCGCACAATTTCCACTCCTCGAATATCCCGAGGTGCCCACAAGCTTTCAAAATAATTATTGTACGGGGGCGCGTGTGCTTGGCTGCTATTAGGGTAGGCTCCTAACCAGTGAACGAACTCCCGTTGATTTTAATTTAGCGACACAAGGTATAAGGACTAAAAAACCTTATACCTTTAGTACTTCTCAACTTCACAAGGTATTACCACTACTCTTTCATTTTTTATCTAGAGTTCATCTTGACCAGAACATCCCTAGTTATTTATATCTCCATATATTTCTTTTTCATATATTCGCCATGTCTAGGAGTGGGAGGATATATGAAGTTTTTTCCACAACGACTTCAACGAATTTTGTACTAAGTACTTAATTATCTATAATCTCCATATTTGAACTTAATGGGAGGAGGAGGACATCCTTGACCTTAATGATGTGGGTGCCTTTATGATAGTGGACATAACCCATTGCCGGTGGAAGTACTATGTTATTATGTAATACGTCCTATCCAGGTGAATAGTTTTTACCGAATAGTGATGGGTACAGTAGCTATAAACTAGATTTATGGGACTAACCTTGGCCTCAACAAAATCAGGTATCTTTACGACATGTGACTAGGGAGAATTTATGCGTTGAAGACTTCACCCCCCCCCCCCCCCCCTCTCTAGAGAATTAGATCAAAATGATCCAATGTTATTTTTCTCCCCCCATAAAGATAGTTTGCTCCAAGACATTATGAATGTGTAGGGATGGCAAACTGTAGACTTTGGAGCGTAACATGCCGCTATGCATTGATCCTAATGGGGTGGAATTGGGGGTCTAAAAATATGGTGGGGAGGCTATGGGGTTTGAAAACATTAGGTTCGACGTGGGTCAGGTTTAGTATGTCAGAACCCTACCCTTACCATATACACACACACGCACACACGCAGAGGCTCCTTTGAGGTCATTAAACGAGGACCTTTCGTGCGGACCAATTTTTTTCACATCGTAAAAAAAAAATAGTTTATTTTTTGTAGGGTATTTATATATTTTAAGGGACCCCCCTAAAAAACACTTGGCGAAAAATGCCACCTTAAAATTAAGTTGTTCAAAACTCGACATATTTTGACCAATTTTCTAAAAAGTGCAACACAATTCATTTTGAGTTGATTTTTTAGGGAGTTACCTAAACAAATTCAAATTCAAAAATAATTTTTTGATTTGCTTTATAAAAAGAAGATATCAATAAACTTCTATGAAATGGTTTCATGGGATTCGGCCAATTGTTTTGACCGTGGAATACCATACCCAACCAAAGGGACATTGCGGTACCAATAAAAAAGACAGTTGTCGCTACTATTACAATTTTAAATAAATTGTTCTGCACGAGAATCTTACCGAATACAAGCGCGCGCGCGCGCACACACACACACACACACACACACACACACACATATATATATATATATATATAATGTTAAGTTTAGGATTTTATTTCATTTTTCATACCACGTAAACTCATTTTATTACTAAAAGACTCTATTTTTTTACATGTACTCTACACCACCTTTCTTATTGATGACACTACCTTATGGCAATCCTCTCTCTCTCTCTCTCTCTCACGACACACATAATGTTGCTACGCCCTCTCCCTCAATTATCGATTTTTATTACACTTTTCATTACATCCTTGTTAATGTAATGTTAGGCGTGTTTAGGGTTTAGCTTATTTATTAAATTTGTATATCCCAAAATAAGGATAAAATTAATTTGCACCCATCCAGGGTTGAACCTATCCTGTCCCGAAAGCGGGAGGCACTCCATTTAAAAATAAAAGGGAAAAAACAAGTATGATAATAAATAATAGTACAAATTGAGAAAATGATAGAAATGGTAGTAACAGTAATAGTAATAGTAAATAAAAATACTTAAATAAATAAGGAAATAAACAGGATAGAGATAAAGAGAGATAGAAAAAAAGACAATATAATAAAATAAGATATTTATAAAGTAAAATAAAATAAGGTAAGAAAATAAAAATAAAAGTAAATAAGAAAAAAAAAATGGAAAAAACTTGTAATATGGGTAAAATGATGAAGGAATAACCGAGCGACTTGTATGCCACGTGTGTATCGTTTAGATGATAATGATAATAATATGGGAGAAAGCTCTGGTGGTTTAAGATTACCTCACAACTGATTAACCTTCTTAGTTTGTGGGAACCAAAGATAGGTAGGTTGATCGTGAACTCGTGTTAATTAAAACAATGAAAGGGAGAAAGCTTTGGGCGGTTAACCTTCTTAGTTAGTGAAAATCGAAGATAGGCAGTTTAAGTGTGAATGTACGATAATTGAAACACCGAGAGGAATAAAGCTCCACGGATTTGGGATGGAACCCCCGTACATATTATTGTTAATTTTTCACCGCTAAATTGGCAATCAAAATATTATAGAATGAACTATTTGTGCAACGACTACAAATTTACACGAATTATTCCCGAAACCTTTAGTTACAATTATTAAACATGTAAGCTTTTAGCTACCCCAAAAGTATAAGGATGGATGAGGAATTTAAGACCATTAAGTAGTTGAAAACATAGAAAATATTTTAACTGCACATTGATTTTTGTTTATGGCGTTTAAAATATAATAAATCACGAATATATTGCAAGCTTTATTCCACTTGTTATCATGGTTATGTTAATTTTTATCTCAAACATATAACGATAATCTTATTTCAATGATATAGTAACACTCACTTTATTATGATTGGGTTAGGAAAAATACTTGTCTTATTAACATTTCAAAATTTCCTAACTATGGCGTACTTGTATTTTTAGTGATTAATGTCTCTAAAGAAACTTCTTCTTTTTCATAAGTCAACTAAAAAAACCCATAAACACGACTTGATTGTGATAATCTATTTTTCGTAATGAACTTGTTTTTAATAACCACAAATAGATGATAACTAGTACCTAAATATTCTAACATGTATTCTACCTACAAATCATAAATGTACGAACTATGCTATAAGTAAGAAATTTTTGCCATAAGAATTGACACTATAATAATGCTCATTGTTTTAACCTTCCTAAACAAAACAACAAAAAATCATGATTGAGTATATAAATATTAAAGTAAGTCCATACTCTTTTATATGTGAAGTATTATATATATATATATATATCGTTGCGCACACAATGTTATTTGTTTGTATTTACATATGATTACTATAAATTATTAATTAAATCCTTGTGAAAATGCAAAAATTAATTATAATACGCTCCTATAAAAATACAATTCATATAGTATGTGATTGAGATGGGAAGTTAATATTGTTGATCATATATATTGTCATTTAAGAGTAACTCAACCACCACAAAGAACAACAAATATCTTTAACTAACAAAGAAAACAAAGTAATACTTCTTTAATATTGTAAAATATAATACCAATCATCTTTATGAACATCAAACTCAACAAAATACGCTTTTAATATTTTTTATCCATTATCACAATGCAATCGATTGAAAATTTAGAATGATATTTAAAAATAGGTACGTCAAAAGGAATTATATTTAATAAAACAAATAAAATAACATTTCTGAATTTCGTGACAACTTGATTATAGAACATTAAATTTAACAATAATAAAAAAAGATACATTCAGTTGTGACAGTTTGATTATATCCATAAGTGGGTACAACTCTTGTAGATTCTATTGTAGAAATTTAGGTAGCCCATCGGAAAAACCAATCACGGGGTCAATTAAATTTGATATTTCATATAGCAAAAAATTCACAAAAATAAAACTAATTGTTAAAATTCTATACTTAGCAGTACTAAATCGGTATATTCATTGTAAAATAATTATGAAATAACTAACCGACAAAAAAAGTTGACATCCCGATAATTTGGAGTGTTGATTGACAAAATTATAGACTTGAATAGATGCTCATGTATTGCGGTTTTCCAATTATAATTATTTATTTCCATTACTCTAAAACATTGAATTTTTCACTAAACACTTGTCACTGTTAGTGGTAGTAACAAAGTTTATCACTGCTCGTGGTAGTTACAATATATTTTTCGCGAAAAAATAATTTATTTGTCACTGCCATTAGGAGTGATAAATGTTTTGCCCAATTTATCATTGCATTGGGCAATTACAAATTCGAATTAATTGGCAACCAAGATACCCTTTCTCTATCTCTTTCCATTTTTACTCCTGACTCAGCAAAAGGGACTTCCCTCTAAATTCTTCAAAAGCCTATTTCCCTCCTTTTATAACCATTTGTTTCCCTCCAAACCAAAAATGCACCTAACAACTCCAAGAAACCAACAACCCCAATTATAATACCCGTCATCTTCGACTACAATACCCGACATATTCGACAAAGTCTTTAGCAACTACCAAACAAGGTTTTTTATTTTCTATTTTCACACTACACTCTATTATAACAATGGGAGACACCTAAATATAACAAATAATTATTATTGAATACTTTTAGAAAATTCCATGTAAAAAATAACATGTATAAAAATTACCATGTACCTTAAGTTTGGATTATTTTATTGATAAATTTTTTTATTGATTACTGTTGTAATAATGACAAACACCTAAATATAACAAAGAACTATTATTTATTACTGTTAGAAAATAACATATATATAAAAAATAACTATTATTAATTACTTTTAAAATAACATGTATATGGAAAAATCCCATGTACCTTAATTTAACACTACCTTAAGTTTGGATTGTTTTATTAAGAATATTTTTTTTACTTATTTACGTAAGACTTAAGTATTTGCAACGGAAGTTGAGGTTTCAATTAACTATGTCAATTAAGAGGAAAGTGAAGAAAATGTGAAAGACAGTGAGGAATCCAATGTGGAAGAAATAATTGTGGAACCTAATGTTGGATTGAGTTTTAATTCATTAGATGAGGTGGTCGATTTTATAAAAGATATAAGAAAATGGTTTTGTAACTTGTTTAATATCTTCTAGCAAGGATAAATATGGGTGGTTGAGATATGTGACTCTTACTTATGGCCATGAAGGCAGGTGAAGAGCATCGATATCAATCTAATAAACGTGCGCCCTAAAAATGGAATGCAAGGCTAAAGTATGTGCATATCATAGTCTTCATAATGGAAATTAGGTAATTGATTATGTGATTCTTGAACATAATCATGAATTTGGTCCATCCAGTTCTAGATTTTATAGAGTAAATTATATAATTTTACAACATGCGAAGAGGATATTTGTAATGAATGATCGGGATGGTACTCGAATGAATAATAGTTTTAATTATTTTGTTGTCGAGGCGGCAGAACATGAAAAAATAAATTTTCAATAAAGGGATTATAGAGACTGAATTGATAAAGTTTGACGTTACGTCTCGGGGAGGGAGATGCTACCACAATCAACTACTACTTTTTGAAGATGCAAGCCAATAATTCTATCTTTTATATATAAATGATTTGGATAATGTGGGTCGATTGTGGAATTTGTTTTGGGCTACAGTATCTAGGGAGTTTAGGGATGTCATTATGTTTGACACAACATAATTGACAAATAAGTATAATATGCCATTCTCTTATTTCATAAGGGTGAATCATCATATGTAATAAGTGTTGTTAGGTTGTGGACTTATGTTCTGAAGCGAGGTGTGCAAAGGTTATGTCATGGATATGCCATTTGAAAGAGGATTTAGTTTGCCGATTTGATTTGGGCCGATGAAGTTATTCCGAAGAAAATTAATAGCACTCCCTCCTGTGAAGATGATATTTCTTTTACAAAAGAAAGTGAAAAAGTACATTCACCATTGGCGGTGAGAAGTAAAGGATGACCCCATCTAAGAGGAGACAACCTATAGTTGAAAAGGTTGTTTAGGGAAACAAAAGTAGGAGAATAAAAGGAAATACCCCAGTAACACCCGCCCCGCCCAGCGACCTTCACCGTACCCGAGTGATTCAGTGACTTTATGTGAACCAATTGAGCTTTGAACCACTAAAGATGAATTATGGGTCGAATTTGGGTAACATGTGGCCTTGGTGCAATTAATTGAAAGTAGAATGGAGCGAAAAGTGAATTTAGGAAAAGTCGGGGTCGTTCGAAAGACTAAAGAGGGAAGAATGTGACACCCACCCCGCGACCTTGATCGTACCCGAGTGATTCGGTGACTTTAAGTGAACCAATCGAGCTTTGAACTATGCTAGATGAATTATGGGTTGAATTTGGGTAACATAGTGACCTTGGTGCAATTAATTGGGAAAAGAATGGACCTAAAAGTAAATTTTGGAAAAGTCAGGGTCGTTCAACGACACCTAAAGTAAAACGAGATTGGAATTTCCTTCGAACGGTTTTCTAACGACCATCTAACGAGACCCCTCGATATAGGACCGACTACCCTCGTTAGAACCTCGTTCGAAGTACACAGAATAAGGTGCCTTTCCAATTTGAAGCTTGGTCCGAACGAAATAGGGATTCTCGTTCGAAAGAGATCCATTCTAATTTGAACGAGACGTTCAAATATGGATTTTTATAATTTTACAAATGTTGTCAAAGTGTGTACCATTGGATGAAAACACGTGCCATGTTCTGAGGGCAACATATCAATTTGTGAAGAGGGTTTGGAGGAATTTTTTAAATTTTGACCCTTAGGGCTTTGGGGTATTTAGGGAGTGTTAGGTACATATGAGGGCATTTTAAATCAGATTTATCTCTCTTTCTCTAGCTCTTGAGAGATTCCTCTCATCCCACCACCTTCTACCACCCTAGCACCACCACCTCTCAATCCTAAACCACCACACTTAAACCCTATTCCACTATATTTAAGCCTATAAAACACATCCACACCATGTGTTAAACAAGATATACATTTGTAGAGATATTGTTGGGTTTTTTTGAAGAATAAATTTATAAGGTTAATGGAGTTTAAAAGGATTTTGTATTGGATCTTTCATGGAGGCAATCTTAGCGGAGTTAGGCAACCTCTTTAAGGACACCTTAGGAGGTGACAGGTTGTCATCTTCTTCTACCTTCATCCTACCATTTTGGAGCTTATTTGAGGTGGAAAAAATCTACTATTAGCTTAGAACTCTATTTTTTCATGAATTGGTCTCATGGTTGAGTTTGTGAGAGTAGGATGCGTATATAGTTTAAAGAGGGTATTTCTTATGGATTCATATAAATAGATTAAAAAGGGATTTCAAGAGTGTTGAGTAAATGATGTATATCAAAAAAACTTGGTGTTAAACATTTTATGGAATAAAATATTTTGAAAATAATGTTTGTCGTGTTAAAGATATTTTGTGAACAATGCTTTAAAGTTTATTGCAAAAATGAAGATTTTGTAAAGTTGCACATTTATTTAAATTTTGAAAATCAAAGATGTCCTTTAGTCTTGAAAAGTATATTTTCGCAAGTATTATGAAATTTCTTGAATAAATCATGTGTTAAACTCATTTACATGGATTTTTAGACTTTAAATCCTTCTTCCCATGCATATAAACTTGTAATATTTTTATGATAAGCATATTAACAAGTTTAATGGAGGTTTTAATGAGTTTTAGCCTGGAATAAAGAAAATATAAAATTTAGCCCTTAAAGTGTGTGGAAAAGTATTGAAAATATGATAAGTGTATGGCCTTAAGACTACATGTGTTAATAAAGGAAAATGGGGTTTCTCTTATAAAGTTGTCTTCAAGCGTTCAATGATTTTTTAGAAAAAGAAAGTAACGAAATAAAGAGATTTCCAACTGAGAAGTTTATTATTCCAAGGGGTTAAGTAAGTGTTAACGAATTAAAAACATTGAGAAGTTGGCGTGTATAACTTAATGATGTTTTTGGGAAAATAACACTTGTGAAAATGAAGAAAAATGCAAGTTTGGAAATAAAAGGGTAAAATGGTAGTTTTACATAAAGTGAAACATCTTTATGAAATAAAAATGTCGAAAATGGTGTTACATAAATAGTCCTAAATGAAAGTGATTTCGATATAAATTAACTTGAGTGTGTAAAGGACAAGAAATGGTGATTTCTAAAATGTAACACAAGGTGGGGTGAAACCCTGGGTTTTAGCTTCGACCGGTAAGAAGGTGGAATAATGTGGAGATTCGAAAAATGTTAAAACAAATTAACATGGACTTGAATGACACCAAGAATAATTAAGTAGGGGGCCCAGAGCCGTGGGGTAAAGGGCCCCAAATCACTGACCAGAGCATATGGTAGCATAACCGACGGTGTGAAGCCCGTTAAATTATGCGGATATTAGGAAGATTCCGAGAAAATATAATGAAAAATTAAACATGTCAATAATTGGGTTGTGTAATGAATAAAAGGAAAACCATCTTAACTTGAATGAACTTAAGACATATTCAGGTTATAAGATAATGTGGACAGGTAAAGTGTGAAATTAACTAATGTCCATGAAATGATAGGAATGACAAAGTGAAATGATCAAATGGGTAGTTAATCAGCCTAAGAGGGTTTAATCCATGTTTAACACAAGAGTGTGTTTATGAAAGGTTTTCAACGAAAATAAGTCCTTTATAACACGATGCTTGTGTGTTTGTTGAAAGATGATATTCGAAACAAAATACTAAAGTTGATTTGGTGTGAGTAAATTGGCAACTAAGGAGTAAAGAAGTGATTCTCACTGTTGATACAAAAAATTATCCATCTACGTGGACCAATCAGAAATGGACATTTGTCTCCTAACGTGGAAAATATCCTAGTCAGCATATAATTGCTTGGCGTACGTGCCGACTAACATGAGGAATGTCGACTAACACAATAGACGAAAAGCCACCACACTGGAGATTCATTTAATGTAGTATATTAAATGAGTTATTATATTCATTACGTACGTATATAAACATATTGGCACCGTCTGTGAGAACAAGTAACTAATTATCGTTCTTAACTCTTTCATCATTATTTAAAAGCAAAATGGTTGATCCAGAATCCAGCACTATGAATGAGGGAAACCAAATTGTTCCATCTACACCGCCTACTGCTAATGACATCACCGGAATCTTAGCCAGCCTCGCAAGAGGATAAGAATCCATGAAGGAAACTCTAAGGCTATTGGCCCAGTCATTATAGGCGAGATATCAAACCCCTTCCAGACATCCAACGACTTAGTCGTCAAGGCGAAGATTGCCTCCTCCACCTCCCAGACATAGTCGACAAAGTTATTCCAGATCCTCACAAGATAGAACTTATCATCTTGGATCTGACTCGTCTATAAGAGCCACAAAATTTTATGACGACCAATCTTTAATTCCTAAAAGACCAAGTGATCTGGAAATGATAAGCATATAATCTCCTTTTGATCGCCTAGGGCCCCAAGCACCCAGGAACCAACCTAGACAATCATATAGAAATACTGCGTAACCAACCGACCACCATGAAGCCTCTGTTCGATCACGATCTAGTGTTTGTCGATCCATGTATGCCGAGTGAACCTCTCAAAAGGAAAGTATCGCATAAACAAGTGGCCAAACAACCTCATTTAGGTCTAGTGCAACTAATCATTCATAGAAAGATCATTCTAGTGACTAGAAGATCGGTTGGGAGAGATGGTGAAAGTAAGGGATCCGTTGCAAAAAAGCTTCATTAAGGGATCTCCCTTTATTCCGGTGATCGTAGATTTCCCAACTGCATCCAAGTTTAAATCTCTTATGGTAAATCCCAAATATGATGAAAAAATTGACCCAGTCTTGCATATAGAGCAGTATCAAGCTGCTGCTGACATTTATTATGTCCCAGATGAAATGAGATGTAGGGCATTCTCAACCACCACTACGGGATTAACCCAAATATGGTATAACAACTTACCCCGAGGACAAATCATGAACTTCAACTAGCTCGCCGAGCTATTCATTAGCAATTTCTGCTTTGGAGCCAAGCCAGTAAAGAGAGTGGAATATTTACTGAGCGTCACGCAGCGTGTGGGGGAAGCCATCAGGGAATATATCACTCGTTTTAACAATAAAAAATTGGAAGTTGTGAACTATGAGGAGAAAATAACAATTACAACTCTTATGAGTGGTTTGATTCCCAAGAAACTCTATTATACTTTGGCTAAGGATCCTCCTAAAACCATGACTGAACTTATGGCTAAGGCAGGAAAAATTATGAATGTCGAAGAAGCAATGGATGCAAAGCAAAGCTCAATAAATAAGTCAGATTACAATGAACAAAAGGAGCAAAAGGATCATAAAGGTTCTAAGGATCAGAAGTTGAAGAGAATCTAAAAAAATATGGGGTTTACACTCCCTTGACTGTTGGCATACGTCACGTCCTTGACGAGATCAAGCACGACCAAAAATTGTGTTGGCTCTAAAAGTTGAGGTCACCTCCAAACAGGATAGACAAGTCAAAGTATTGTGAATTCCACATGGACCATGGCCATACAATAGATGAATGTATCCTTTTAAAAAATGAGATAGAGGCCCTTATTTGTCGAGGAAATCTGGATAAGTTTGTTACGCGGCGAGGAGGCCAAGAAGCTAGAGGAAGATTAAATTCTCTATGCAAGCCCAGGGATGACAAGAAGAGGACTCATAAAGATGATTATGAAGATGATACTGACTTGTCGAAGAAACCTAGGCAACCAGAACGTGAGGTAGCCATGATTAGTTTCATTCATTTGATCGTAATGTTATTACAGGTGGTGATGCAGGAGGAGGAGATCATTTTACTGAAAGAAAAGCTTATCTCAATGAGGCACGATCTTTCACTTTTATACAAAGAATCTGAAAAGACGAATAGGTTCGGTGTGTGATAATTGATTTAAATTAAATTAATTCGCAAGATTCCAAGTAACCCTTATTTAATTCGAGTCTATTTAGAAACAACCCATAAACAAACAACTACGTGTGTGTGTGTGTCAAACCATAAATAAAGCATGCGACACAAAGTTAAGGAAAAATCCCCGCAGGGCAAAACCTTGTATTTCACTATAATAAGTAAATCGCAACTTACACAAATTACAATGAAATACAGTGACACACGAATAGCCGCAGGTGTCGGTCGGTGTCGGCAGCAATGAATTCACACGCAGCGAACCCACATGAACCTCAGTCCAATCAACAAAGGAAGAACCGCAGCACTCCTCAATGACACACAACCATAAAACTTTGTAGAGACTCCCTCGGCAATGACACGCAGCCCTCGGTTGCAAAAATCTCTCCACAAAGGTTTGAACAAACACAAGGTTGTGTTCTTGGGTTACCAAAAATATTCACAAAGGATTGGCAATTGTGTGAATCAAAACATGAGTCTTGGGACTCAAAAAATATGAAGACTAGAGTAATTGGGACTCTAAAAAACGTCTTCCAAAGTCTTGCAAAACTTATCCCCCGAAGGTGGTTTAAATAGGAAAACAAATGAAGAGTTCCACCAATTTAAAACACTGAAATTCTATCTAGCGTACAGGGACCCCGAATCGGTTCGGGTACCCCCGAACCGGTTCGGGCTGGGTTCGGGGAAACTCGCTGGGAACAGGGGCTAAACACTTAGAAAAATTCCCAGTATTTTTAATGTAAATATCTCCATTTTCAACGGACCATAACTTGTTCACCATAGCTCGGATTGAGGTGTTGTTTCTTCCAGTATCTTTGTTGCGGCAAGCTCTTCAACTTTCCAGTTGACCGGTCCTCCGGACGATGGTTGTAAAATTACCAAATTGCCCTTGAACTTCCCTATCAAGCCTTATTGCACTGTTTTGACTTCTCTTGCGTACCACTTGCATAAAGTCCCTAAAATCATAGAACGTGAAGTCGTTGAGGCAGATGAGGGACACATGATGGAGATAATAAAAGCTTCATTCCCGGAATTCGGATTGATTCCGTCGAGTGAGATCTTGAGGTGACGTGCCAAATGTAGCGGCGTACGACATACACAAATGTAACAGGTTGGACATGAAAAAAATGTCCTTACAAATCTCCCCCTATGTCTATGCCTGTACATACATAAAAAATCCGAATTATCAAATACGAAATTGCCTATACAAATCTACCCTCCCATGAACCCAAAATTGGAAAAGGTACAAATGAATAGTCTTCATCATTTTTTCTTCAAATCTTCAGGAATCTCAAATCTTTTCTCATCAAGGTGTGCAATTCAGAGATCATCAATGAAGTACCTACACACATGAGATCAAGAAAGAATACCAAGTGACGTATCGAGTTTGAAAAAAGATAAACATAAATACCAAAAAATGATAAGCATAAGTCAAATCTCAAAACAATCCCAAAATTCAAACTCCCCCAAAATAAGATAATTCTTTCTCCCCCTTTTTATGATGTCCCCAAATAGACAAATAAGAAGAATGAATCAATCAAGCAAAATCGGGGTGTCACGGTATACAAAAAATACACAAACTATTTTTGATTTTTCAATTTTTTTTTTGTTTCGTACAAAAAATTGATACCATTTGAAAAAAATATGATACAAAAATCACACCATGGATTTAGACTCAAACAACCAAGTCATGGAAACGGAATGAATGGGTGTGAACACATTCGATAGGTAAATCAACTCAATCAATCATATGTGCACGATGCATACGTGTACTCCTAACGAATGAACATCAAAGGTATCCTTAGGTGTAAAAATTTGTTGAATTTAGATGACATCGTCTTATGAAAATCAACAAATCAAAGTCAAATGATTTCCACACCAATAACGTCCAAAACTATATAGCGCATTTTCAAGAATTTCAAGGACGTGCAAACCCGTTTTAATTCTCCAACCAAACTCCCTCATATATATATTCTTTTAGAGGTAATCTAAATTCTCAAACTTTGGAGAATTGGTGCAAAAACCTAAATGGCCCCTTTTTGGCATGAATATCTTTTTATTGCCTTTCAATTTTTTTCGGGTTCTTTTAACCTCTTTGGACCCCGGATAATAAAATTCCTCCATTTTTTAGGTCCAATTTAACGTTGGTTTAGTATTCGCAAAGGCAAAATGAACCTTTCGCAGCCCTTCCCCGTTTTTAAACAAAGCACACAAACTCGCAAAACGGTTCTTATATGCACAATTTCCTTATTAAATTTTATCACGCTTGGTTCGTTTTAAGGACAGGATTGAAGTGAAAACACCCAACCAACATGTGATAAGACAAGCACAATAATCAAACAAATCCGTGCATGTGTGCAATAAAGGAAACATGAGTCAAACATGTAGGAAAAAACACTCAATTACATCTTAATGACTCCAAACATTATAAAGCACAAGGATGAATTGACCTATTGTCTCAAAACACTATCAAATAGTCACATGAAAAAAATGAAATGATGTTGTGACTCGGTCATCCAAAGTGTTTATCCATAAACAGTGCAAACAAAAACAAAAATCTTTTTTGATTTTTCAAAAATTTTTAAACAAAATATACAAAAATGATACATACTAGCAATAGGCAAACAATGTCATCATGAAAATCACCCTATGCTAGTAAACAAGTCAAACCTCAATCATTAGGTGCGGAGGGGTTTTCCAAAGGTGGTGAGAGCTTATGAAAAACCTCCATCAATTCTTGTGAAGATTTGACTAAAAACTTAACTTGCTCACCTAAATGTGCAAACTCTCTCATGTAGTCTCCGGGAGCATGTAAAGTATCATGTGTGGGTGCATGTGTGCCAGAAACACGTGTAGAGGCAAAACGTGACACATAACCCAACTTAAAGCAAAATTCCCTAAGGTGTCCTCTCCTCTTGCAATGAGAGCAAACATAAATAGGCCTAGGAACACCTCTCTCAAAAACTCTAGGATGCACTCTCCTAATGGGAATGGGACTCCTAGGTGGGTTAGGGTGAGACACATGTGAAACTGTCACTAAAGTGGGAACCGGCTCGGGTGCTATTTGGGAAGAAGAAGCACCGTCATGACTTATTCCTAACTTCTCACCTTTACCCTTAAGAACTACCTTTTCAACCTTCTTAGGTGCGTTCTCAAACTTGACTTTGACCACCCTGGCACGTTCGAGATCACTCTCGAGTTGGGATACACGTGTCGTCAGACTAGACAACGTGCTGGTTAAATCACACTTCTCCTTTCTCAAAACCTCCTTCTCTTTCTCCAAATCTAAAACCCGAAGACCTAAATCCCTATTATACTTCTTTGTTTTCAAGGTCTCGGTGTACAAATCTCTAAAAGATTTTTGGAGATCACTTTCGTCTCCACTTTCACTCTCACTTTCTCCCTCACTTGAAGCGCTCAAACCATCACTATCACATTCGTGTGCACTATTGTGGGATAAGGTGGGTGTGCTCAGACGACTAGAAAAAGCTACAAACTTCTCACCACGAGTCTCATCAGCCTCACATTCACTACTATCACTAAGTGTGGCGGGCATAGCTACTTTCTTTCCTTTCTTTCTAAGCCACGTAGGACACTCAAACGACTTATGTCCCTTACCCCCACATTCAAAACAAGTGACGTTCTCAAATTCTTCCTCACACTCCTCATCGGATTTATTCTCTTTTTCCCTCTCAACACTTTCTTTGGCCTTTCCTTTCTTTTTATTTTTTTCAAAAAAATTCTTTTTATTGGAAGAATTAGTTTTGTTCATGTTGAGAAATTTTTTAAAATTTTTCGCAAACAAGGCCATGTCATAAAATCAAAATCTCCCTCAGAATCGGACTCACAAACTTTTTCTTTATTTTTCTTAAAATGAGTCTTTAAAGCAATGCCATTATCCTTAGCCTTAATGGTTTTGGGAAACATGTCAATCTCATAGGTTTGAAGATCTCTTACAAGTTCTTCCAACTTAAGTGATTTCAAATTTCCCAAAGAGTTCAAAACATTGATTTTAGGAATAAAGCGTTTTGGGAGAGATCTCAAAATCTTTTTAACGACACGCGTGTTATCAATTACCTCACCCAAATTAAAACATGTGTTAACAATGTCTGACAAACGAGCATAAAAATCATCAAAGCATTCAGACTCAGACATGGTGATAGTTTCAAATTGGGTGGCCAAATTTTGTAATTTTGACTCTTTAACCGCGTTCGTACCCTCATGTGTCAATTTCAAAACATCCTAAGCCTCTTTAGACGTGGTGCACGTCATAATTCGGCGAAACTCATCAGGAGAGACAACTCCAGAAATAGCACTCAGACCACGGGAATTAAAATTGGACAATTTATAATCATCTTCAGTCCAGGCTGACACGGGTTTTAAAGTGGTGATGTTATTAACAGTGACCGTGGGAGGAGTCCAACCATTTTCACAAAGCAACCAAACACGCTCGTCAATAGATTTTAAAATCGATTTCATACGAGATTTCCAGTAGGCATAATTAGACCCGTAAAAAATAGGCATCTGATTATATAAGTGCTCCATAGGAAAAAATGCGAATTTTCACAAAACTGAGTTTTTCAAAAAAATCAATATCACACGATTTTGCGGAAAATAGGATCACGCGATAAATTAGCGTAACTTGCTCTGATACCAATTTGAAAACGTGAGTAGATAAATTTTATCAAAAAGTAAATCCTCGAAAAATCAGGATCACGCAATAAATTAGCGTAACCCGCTCTGATACCAATTTGAAAACGTGAGTAGATTCGGTGTGTGATAATTGATTTAAATTAAATTAAATTCGCAAGATTCCAAGTAACCCTTATTTAATTCGAGTCTATTTAGAAACAACCCATAAACAAACAACTACGCGTGTGTGTGTCAAACCATAAATAAAGCATGCGACACAAAGTTAAGGAAAAACCCCCGCAGGGCAAAACCTTTTATTTCACTATAATAAGTAAATCGCAACTTACACAGATTACAATGAATGTCGGTCGGTGTCGGCAGCAATGAATCCACATGCAGCGAACCCACATGAACCTCAGTCCAATCAACAAAGGAAGAACCACAGCACTCCTCAATGACACGCAACCATAAAACTTTGTAGAGACTCCCTCAGCAATGACACGCAACCCTCGGTTGCAAAGATCTCTCCACAAAGGTTTGAACAAACACAAGGTTGTGTACTTGGGTTACCAAAAAGATTCACAAAGGATTGACAATTGTGTGAATCAAAACATGAGTCTTGGTACTCAAAAAATATGAAGACTAGAGTAATTTGGACTCTCAAAAACGTCTTCCAAAGTCTTGCAAAACTGCTCCCCCGAAGGTGGTTTAAATAGGAAAACAAATGAAGAGTTCCACCAATTTAAAACACTGAACTTCTATCCAGCTTACAGGGACCCCGAACCAGTTCGGGTACCCTGCGAACCGGTTCGACCCCCCTCGAACCGGTTCGGGCTGGGTTCGGGGAAACTCGCTGGGAACAGGGGCTAAACACTTAGAAAAATTCCCAGTATTTTTAATGTAAATATCTCCATTTTCAACGGGCCATAACTTGTTCACCATAGCTCAGATTGAGGTGTCATTTCTTCCAGTATCTTTGTTGCGGTAAGCTCTTCAACTTTCCAGTTGACCGGTCCTCCGGACGGTGGCTATAAAATTACCAAATTTCCCTTAAACTTCCCTATCAAGCCTTATTGCACTGTTTTGACTTCTCTTGCGTACCACTTGCATAAAGTCCCTAAAATCATGGAACATGAAGTCGTTGAGGCAGATGAGGGACACATGATGGAGATAATAAAAGCTTGATTCTTGGAATTTGGATTGATGCCGTCGAGTGAGATCTTGAGGTGACGTGCCAAATGTAGCGGCGTACGACATACACAAATGTAACAGGTTGGACATGAAAAAAATGTCCTTACAGAATCAACCTTAACGAAGATGATCGGCCTAAAAAGGTCAACAACGATAAATTGGTGATTGGTTTGTCCAAAAATGATTTTTTGGAGTGATTTACCCTCATGATGACCTACTGGTTATCAATTTCAGAATTGACGATATAATCATTGCCAGTGTGTTGATCGATAATGGAAGTTCAGTCGATATAATGTTTTATCTATGTTTAGAAAGTTTGAATTTAAAACTCGGCCAGTTGGAGCCTTATCAGAGGACATTAATAGGTTTTTTCGGGGAGAAGTCTATCCCCTGGGAACTATCATGCTGGAAGTTTTAATTGGCACCTTGCCAACTAGTCGAACTAAGAAGATAAGATTTTTCGTCATGGATAAAAATGTCCAATCCACCTACAATGTGATTCTCGGCGGAGTAGGAATGAAGAAGTTTGAAGTCGTACCTTCGACAGTCCATCCGTCCATCAAACGACACCTAGCCAAAAATGCTACGTATAGTCGTTCCCACAGACGACGCCAATCTGTTGATGTAAAAAACTAGATTTGATTTAATTAATTAATCACAGATAATACGAGTAAAGAAATAAGATAAAATATTTTTAAAGTGGTTCAGCCTTAATGAAATGGCCTACGTATACTGTCTTGTATTACTGGGTGTTTTGCCTTGATTTCAATTATGTTTTCTTATGATAGCTTACCCTGTCATGAGGGTATTTACAATGTATTTATAGCCCTTGGGCTGCCTATGTGAATAGGTAATGTGTCGTTATTGAATAGGCATATACATATGTATAAAGAATAAACATTGAATCAATCTTGGTCGTTTAATCTTCCCAACAAGTTGCTCAGTACGCTGAGTAGCTCGGTACATATATTAATGCCACGCTGGAAGACATGTGTCTTAATATAACTAGTCCACGTCAGCTGACTAATTTTTGTATCAACAATGATAGTCTATGTTAAATGGGGGTATAAAAGACTTATATAATGGATGAAAATCGCCCAACTTTGGTTGCCCACCCAACTCAAATTGCTTCATTTTGTTTTTGTTTTTTACTTTTTTACTTAATTTTAGGATATAAAAGACCGTCAATATGAGTATAAATTTTTTTTACGACAAATGTTGTCCATAATTTAATCTTACATCTCTTAGAATTTTTTCAAAACTTTCAAAGCACTTTTATTTTCCTGATAAAAAACCCATTATTATTAATTTTATTATTATTTTTCTTTAAATTTCCTTATTTATCCATGTGATAATATGATAAATTAATAATTATAAATATTTATGTTATTCTAATTAGTTTAATTAATCACCATTAATGTTTTTAACTCAACTAACCCATGTAATGTGGTATGCGACTTATAGAAATTAACGACTTTCTTATTTATGAAACAAGTGAGTGTTACAACCTTCCCACCTTGAGAAATTTCGTCCCACGAAATTAAACACTAAACAAGCATAAGTAAATAATTCGTGTTGTTATCTTCTCATCATATATTCTAACCCTCGAGTAACTCCCACAATGTCGTTGTTATCCCTGAGAACCTTTACGAGGGGAATCGTCTTCTTGAGAAGCATTCGCTGGTTGTGGTTCACCATCGCTAATGGCCTAATCTCATAGGAAACATTGTCCTAGTGGTTGAGTTGACCCCAATTGATTATATGAGATGCATCCGGAACATAATTCTATAACATCAACACATGAAAAAAGTTATGGACATTAGCTAATTAAGGCAGTAAAGCCAAATGGCACGATATTAGACCAATCCTTTCCAATATCTCAAATGGTCGTGTGTACCTTAATGCAAACTTTCCCTTCTTGCCAAACCGCATAACCCCTAGTTAGCCTTGATGTTCAGAAAAACATGATCACCCACACTAAACTCTAGGTTGAAACAACATTCATCAGCATAGTTCTTCTAATGGGTCTTTGTAATTTCTAGTTCAGGATGAATGACCTTAATCTTCTCAGTGGCCTCCTCAATCATCTTTGAGCCCGGGATGTGATTTTTGTCGACCTCTACCCATTAAATTCATGATCGTCAAGGTCTTCTGTATAAAGCTCTAAATGGCTCCATCCTAATACAGTCCAGAACACTGTTGTTGTAGGCAAACCCTACTAACGGTAGATGATAATCCTAACTACTGTTAAAATGTATAGTAAGATCCCACAACATATCTTCCAATATTCAAATAGTTCTATTGGACATCCCATCCGTTTATGGTTAGGCTGTATTGAGATTTTTTTTTCTCAACTCTTGTTGCAATTTACTCGAAAACATAGACAAAAATATCAGATACATATCTGAAATAATGGATGAAGATTTGCCATGCAACTAGGCATGTGTTTTGATCAGATCGGATCGAAAAATGCCTATTTATAAAAAATTCCAATTTTTTCAAAAATAAAATAATCATTCCAATTTCCAATCCGATTTTTTTGGAAAATTAAAAAAAATCCGAATTCGAAAAAATCAAAAAAATCAAAAATTCACAAAAAATATATTAAAAATACAGAAATTTTAAAAATTCCAAAATTTTGAAAAAATAAATTTAGGATTTTCGATCGCTCGAAATTCTCAATTAAAGAAACAAATAAAAAAAGTTTAACCCAACGTATAAATACATGAGGGTTAGACCTACTTTTTCATTTGTGTAGAATGTAAGAGGAGAATCACCTTTTATAGAGCACTACTTTGGCGCCCTCATCATCCCCCAATCGATGTGGGATATGGGAAGTTTCAAAAAATTGGAAAATTCGAAAAAATTGGAAATAATTTGGAAAAATCGGATAGACATAGTTTCGAAAAAAATCTGTAAATCGAAAATTCAGAATTATTTTCGATTTTCGATGCTATTTTTTTCGAAAAAAATCAAAAATTGAAAAACTGAAATTCCATTCCAAATTTGGAAAAAATCGGATTGGAAATTGAAAAAATCGAAAGTTCAAAAAGAAAAAAAACAGTCCTTCATGCAACCTTATGATATCACGAATGTAGTGTCTGGAAAGCTTGGCCACATTATCCGTGACTTTGATAGGAGGTAAATGCAGTGACCTTGTAAGTTGGTCAACCTCAACCCATACTGCATTATGCACATCTTGAGTCCTAGACAAGGCTGGGACGAGGTCGATCATTATGTGTTCCCACTTATATTATGCTACTTGTAGTAATTGCAATAAACCTGCTAGTTTCTTGTGCTCGGCCTTAACCTGTAGAAAAATGAGACATTTTGCTACAAAAGTGTGACATCCTTTTTGATTATTGACCACCAGTAATATCTTCACAAATCCCTATACATCTTTGTACTGCTTGGAAAATGCTTATACGAGACTGGGGTGCTTTCGCCATGACTTCTTCCATAAGTTCCTCAATGACACAAACTACCAACCATCCTCGGAATCATACACCATTGTACTTGTAGACCCACAAATCCTCAGTTGTCTCACCTGACAAGATAGTGTTCTAAAAGTGCGTCAAATCATCATTTAAAGCATGTGCATTAAGAACCTTATGGTTGCCACTATCCCGTAGATGTAAGCGTGATATTTTCTCTGCTTAACCCTCAATTTGTAGCTATAAAGGTCTTGCATAATCTTATGATGGTAGAATTTCATTGTTGCCAAAGATACTCACTTATTCAATTTTAATGCGTCGGCTACAGCGTTGGCCTTACCCGGGTGGTAATGGAGACCAAAATCGTAATCCTCCATTAGCTCCATCCATCGTCTCTGCCTGAGATTCATATATCTATGAATAAAAAGTGTTGGAGACTTTTTGTGATTCGAGTACACTTCAAACCATTCATATAAGTAATATCTCCAAATCTTAATGATAAAGACAACTTCTCCCAGCTCTAGGTCATACGCTGGGTAGTTATTCTTGTGAATCTTTAATTCATCAATGTATAAGCTACTACATTCTTTCCTCGCATTAATACCACTACTAAACATTCCCTTGATGTGTCGTAATATGTGGTTTAACCATTTCCTCATTATGAGAGGATAAGTATCGATGCTCAAGTTAGTCTAGTCTTCAACTCTTAGAAGGCCGTCTCACAATTATCTATCCACTCAAAGATTAAAAAATTTGTGTCAACCTGGTGAGGCGTGAAGCTATCTGCGAGAATACTTTAATGAAACAACTATAATACCAAACGAGTCCCAAGAAACTCCTCAAATCTGTGACTGTCTTCTAAATATCCTTAATCTTGAACCTTAATTATTTATAGTCTAGTCGAAGATCAATATTTGCAAATGCCCCTGTGCCTTGCTACTGATCGAATATGTATTCAATTTAGGGCATAGTATATTTGTTCTTAATTGTGACTCTATTCAACTTCTTATAAGTGCCCCCGCTCCATCTCTAACTTCATGGATTTACTAACCATTTCCTTTAACCCACGAAGGTCTTGTTTGACTATGAGCCTTCAGGTGGAAAAATTAAGACCCTTTATGAATAAAACACTCTCTTATTTTCGATCACTCGCTACGTACTTGTTGTAATCTGACAAGGATTCAAACTTTATCTCTTACTTCCCAATGGATATTTACTCTTGGAACAAGTTACGAAACTCATCCTTAAGCTTCTGGGAAGTATCAGTACATAAATGTTATCTTCAAATCTTCTCAAAGGACTGCCCCATTCAAACTGGTCTAATGGGACGTCCATCATTTTATAGTCGGCTTCGTAAATTGAAATGTATCCACATGAACCCAATAAGCATATGAAACATCAAGAACTTTAAAAATACAAGTGACGTGTTAAAGCAACTCTTTTGCCTCTTTTGGTCTCGCAATACCACTAAACATAGGGGCGAGTTTTCTAAACTGCTTTAAAATGGTTGCATCCCCGCTACTCTACGTTGTGCTACTGCTGCCTTAATGATGTTGAAAGAGAGAATCATCCAGTTGTTCGAGTCATTTGGTGTAACTTATTGGTGTTTCCCCACCTCTACTTGTAGTCATTCGAAATAGGGGGTGATAATTTAGAATGAGGATGAATATAAATAACCATTAAAAAAGAAAACAAAACGTAATCGCACTATCGGGAACACACATAACCAATGCTCTGATACCAAGTTATAAATCCTCGATTCCGAGGTCAATGTAAAAAATCTTTTTTGTACTTCGATTTCATTTAATAAAATCCAATTTGCAATAAAATCTTTCTTTTACATTTTTGTCGTAAATTTCATTTAATTTAATTAATGATGGCCAACTTATGAATTATATTTTAGGAATTATGAAATCATCCTTTATTTGATTAAATGTTATCATCCAAGATGTATCGTAACCATGAAACGTGCAATATGACCCTACAACCCGGGCGATGAGCCCATTCACACTTAATTCTTATTTTAATACTATCCCCATCCCATTAATTTAACCATTAACGTAATTTCACATCTTTCAAATTGTTTGAAAAAATTTCCTTTACATTAAGGAGCATCGTGTTCAAAATGATCTTTTCACTTAATTAATCGGGGTACTAATGCAGGAGTGTCATACGACATTTCAACGATTTTCACAATATGCTCCTGATCAATGGATTGAGGTCTAAGCATAGAGCGTCACCCTAGGGATCTGGGACCTTCTTAAATTTTCAGGTTACTTCTGAGTATTTTTTACTTGTTAGGTCATTGTAACCATTTTTCTCCTCTTTCTTTCTAGTCCAATATTAGACTTTTTCCTTTATTTTCTTTTTACCGACCGATGAGGACAAATACCTTAAACGAGACTAGCCCAACACACCTATCCTATTTATCCCAAATACAAGTGTTTATGTTAATTAAATTAGGGGTTTAGGCCCATAAAACCAAAACTATTTCTTTATAAGCTCACATAACATTTTATCAGGAAATCAAAAAGTTTAACATGATTACGCAAGAAATAATTAACTTAAATATTATTAAATTATTCTTATTTCAAACTCTAACTTTGTTCATTTTTATCACAAATTCTTCAACATAAATCTATATGTAGTGATAATAAGCATAAGTAGTCATGTAAATCACACACACACACACACACACACACACACACACACACACACACACACACACACACACACATATATATATATATATATATATATATATATATATATATATATATATATATATATATATATATATATATATATATATATATGTATAGAGAGAGAGAGAGAGAGAGAGAGAGAGAGAATGCTTTGATTTCAAACTAAAAATAATGTAGAGAGTGTGCCTCTTAAAGATAATAACATTAATGAAGAGGTAGAAAAGAAACCCAATAAGATTCTAACTTAAGATCATGTAGAAATACTCTTTCACACCAAAAGTCTTAATGGAAGGATAATTATGTGGGATCATAAGGTTATACTATATATAGAGAAAAGGCTTTTGCTAAGTTAAAATGGTGAAAAGAATGAGTAATTTCATATTAGACACAATGTGCAATTTCGTTCCCTATAAATGGAAGAAAATGGAATAGATAACCCCCTATAAACCACCATATATTACCCATACCCATCTTAAAAGACTAGTAAAATTATACTCATCCCCTATGACAAATGGGGTAGAAAATACTGAAATAATGGGTGAAAGTCGTCCAAATTTGGTTCCAAACCCAACTCAAATTGCTCTATTTTTTTATTTAAAATTCGGACAAAAATTATCCTCAATATGAGCTTAACATTTTTTTACGACACCAAGGAAGAGAAAATTGTCCAGAATTTTATTTTACATCTCATGGAATTGTTTCAAATTTTTTTGAGCATTTTTATTATTTTTACAAAAACCCCCATTATATTTTCTTCTTCTTCTTCTTCTTCTTCTTCTTCTTCTTCTTCTTCTTTGAGTTTCTTTCTTTTATCCTTATGATATTTTTATACATAATTGATTATAAATATTTATATTATTCCAAGTAATTTTGTAAATCACCATTAAAATCCGTAACTTAATTAACTCGCGTAACATGATATGCAACATATGAAAATTTATGACTTTCTTATTTATAAAAAGAATCGGGTGTTACAATTATGATAGTTCCGACCCTATTGAGGTAACAAAGTGCTTTTATAGGAACATCTCATGTTTTTTAGGTAAGAGTTTTGGTAGCCTTCAGTCGTGTCTAAGTGGTATGCTATCTCCTTTCGGTGAGGGAGATAGTGATATGTGAAGCCCTTGGAGGGACATCTATAACCATTTTGGAAAAAACTTATTTAATGCATCATAATGTATAATGTTGACACCTAAGTTAAGTTGATACAAGTTGTTGTAATGTTGGGGAGTAAAACCATCATTCGACAATCTCCTAGATATACTCCCCAACACAAAAAAATGGTGGTGGTTGGTACAATAAGGGTGGTTGATATACCAGATTAGTCACGAATATTGTATATTAGTACCCTTTATTCTTATGCATTGTGGCACAATTGTGCCTGTTAAATCCTATTTTTCTGCTCATATATTAGTTAACCTTAGTTTTTGATATACATATATATATATATATATATATATATATATATATATATATATATATATATATGGGATAATTCAAGGTTAGTCATATTTATTGGGTCAAAGATACGTCAAATCCCATTAACTTTTTTCAATTCACCAAGTCCTTTTTCATTACGAACTATATATATTTAGACAAATGTAGCCTCACATATACCCATTTTAAACCCACATACTTTCTCTCTAAAAAAACACATAACCCCACACTTTCTCTCTCTCTAGTACCTCCACCTCCACCCTATCAGAGACTCGCCGAAAATAGCTCGTCGAAAATCTCGTCGGAGGCCGATGGAATTCTCATCGGAGTGTTTCTCTCTCCTCATTTTTCTTTTTCTTTCTTTGTTTTTCTGGTTCGTTCCAGCGACGCCATCGTCCAAGCTGGACAAGAAGAGTTTTCGCTTTAAAATTCGAGTTTTTGCCAAAAATGGAGGTCTTACAGGAACAGTAAATTTATCTGTTTCGATTTTTTCGTAAAAAAATATCGAATGTGTGTGTTGTTTAATAGATCTTGACGAGTAGATTCCAAATATATAAATTTTTTGAATTTTGAATTAATTGATTTGAAGTTATGGACTTTTAATATTTGATGAGTTTTTTGGCAAAAAATAAGTAACAACTCTCAAAGATATTTTGGAGGGTTATTTGTCATTTTAATGCGCTGAGTTGGCAAAATAAGACCTTTGACACCATTGAATTAGTCAAATGATCTCTTGGATCATCGACTAAGTGAATGGGACTTATTAACTATTACCCCTATTTATATTTATTTTGGAAGGTTTATGTGAGTTTTTGTAGGTGTTGGAATAGTTAATGGAGTATTGGATGCCTGTCGAAAAAGTTCACCGCAAGATGAAACTTCAGGGAAATATCGCAATTTTAGACTTTATGTCCTAGTTGGCAGATCTCTATGGAAGCATAGTTCATTAAGATATCTTTATGTGGCCTCAAACGACATGTCATTCCGTCGTTGTATGAATGAGTTATGCCCGGTCTTTAAAAGTCTCTTGGTTCTTGAAATGTAATACATTATGCAAAATCATACATGGAAACTGGTGGACCTACCACCAGGGACAAAACCATTAGGACATAAATGGATCTTCAAACAAAAAATGAAAGTTGATGGAACCATTGATAAATATAAGGCTAGACTTGTAGCTAAAGGCTACAAGCAAAAGGAGGAAATATAATATTTCGACACTTATTCACCTGTTACAAGGATTACATCCATTAGAATTTTAATTGCAATTGCGGCAATACATAAATTGGAAATACACCAAATGGATGTCAAAAACGGAATTTTTAAATGGCGAATTAGATGAAAAAATATATATGAAACAACCGAAAGGTTTTAAGTCTCTTGGAGATGAAAGGAAAGTGTAAACTTGTGACGTCATTATATGGGTTGAAACAAACACCTAAACAAAAGCACGAAAAATTTGACAAATGTCATGAAGTCAATTGGTTTCAAAATAAATGAGTGTGACAAATGCATCTATGTCAAGAGCACTCAAGCGGGACATGTGATTGTCTTTCTATATGTAGACGATATGCTAATAATTGGTAATAATAATAATAAAGCTATTAATTCTACTAAACAAATGAAAAGATACTACGAGCTGATGTAAATCTAGGAGTTCAAATCACTAGAACCCCTCAAGGAATTAGCTTATCTCAATCACATTAAATTGAAAAGATACTTCAAAGGTCTAATAAATATGATCACTCCAGTGAGGACACCCGTAGATCCAAATCATCACCTATTTAGAAATAAAGGTGAACGTATATCGCAATTAAAGTATTCTCGTATTATTGAAAGTTTGGTGTATTTATCAAACTGTACTCGACCAGATATATCATACTTGATTAGTAAGCTTAGTCTATATACGAGTAATTCCGAAAAAGATCATTGGAAAGCCTTGATAAAAGTTCTTCAATACCTTCGATACTCTTTGAAGAATGGGTTGCACTACAAACGATATCCAACTGTACTTGAAGGCTATAGCGATGCAAATTGGATATTTGATTCAAATTATTTGATATTCAGCTATATTTGAAGGCTATAGCAATGCAAATTGGATATTTGATTCAAATGATTCGAAATCCACAAGTGTATATGTATTTACTTTTGGAGGTTCAGCCGCATCTTGAAAATACTCTAAGCAAACAGGCATTTCAAGATCCACTATGGAATCTGAATTTATTGCTTTGTATAAAGCTGGAACAGAAGGCGAATGGTTTAGAAACTTCTTAGAGGATATTCCAATCTAGTCAAAGCCCGTGCCACCTGTCATAATACATTGTGATAGTCAATCGACAATTGCTAGAGTTAAAAATAGTAACTGTAACGGCAAGTCCTGACATATATGTTGTCGACACCAAACCGTCAGACAATTGCACTCAAATAGAATTATTTATGTTGGCTATGTAAAGTCAAAGAAGAATATTGCATATCTACTAACTAAAGGTGTACTTGGAGAGCAAGTAGCAAGGTCATCACGTGGAATGGCCCCAAAAGCCTTTAAAGTTCTAAAGAGTCGTCTTAATGGAAACCCAACCTAAATGACCGGAGATCCCCAGATATAGGTACAAAAGGACAACCTAATTATGATGACTCAGAAGCACTAAAAAGTAATATCTTAATTGCTTCCTCCCATTCCGAAGATGAGTCGATGCACAAACTGTCGCATTTATTAAGATAAACTATGTTTTTAATGATTTTTATATCTTGAATACAATGGTCAAGTGGGGTGTTAACAAGAAACTCTTTATAGAAATCACCTATGTGAGTGACAAGGGGTCGCTTTTGTGCAAATAACGATTGGCTAGTAACGATAAATTGAAGACATCACATTCGTTGATTAGCTAGTAATAGTATCTTTTCGGTGTAGTGTTTTTCCTAGAAAATCTGTGTTTGCATCTATATTCGTTTGATTCTTCCTAATTTCATTCATGTGGAGGATTGTTGGATATTTTGATATTATATTCAGCACATTTGGTCAAACTTTGGAGTCAATATTATATGGTACACATGTTAATAATGATGTGTCTTAGTACCAATCCGCTCCTCGTCACAAGGATATTAAATAGGTAGACTCATTTGTTTAAAAAATTGAAGTAATGAATGAGAATTTTGAACTTGCAGTGACCCATTTGAGTTTAAGCTAGTTGGTGTAAGTTAGTTAAGTGGCCCCACATTGGAAAAGTGGTGGGATTACTTGGAGTTGATATACCCAACTTATGGGACTAAGGCTTGGATACCTTTGGGGTATCCCAACTCTTTAAAGGGGAGATGGACTACATTATGCATGCGTTGGGGAGGGATCTTAAGCCCCCTCGCGTGCATGCGCGCGCCATTACCGTCGTTCGGTCAGGTCCAGGTGTTGGCTCGTGGATCGTTCTTGAGCAAGTATTAATTTTTTGGACAATTTTAATTGGCTTTTGAGCTTTAAAATTTATTTTGGGCAAAAAAAAATGTTTCCCATAACGAATTGATTAATTACGGATTACTTAATTATTTAGAATTGTCGTTTTAATTCATTTTAATTTCCTAATTAAAAACGTTGTTAAAAGTTAAAACAAAGAGATGTGACTATTCAAACAGTCACATCCTTTGTTGGGAAAAGCCACCAACTTGCATCCCTTTACCAACTATATAATGGACCCTCTGCAGTTCATTTTAAAGACTAGGAAATGTATCTGAATTCCCTATTATTGCCTTTGCTCCCTTCGTCCTATTTGAGAGAATTCGCCATTGTTAGTTTGTGGGCTTGTTGCACTGAAGTGAAGTGCTTCATGCTACAGTCAATGACCGTTTCAGCCTAGGAGGCAGACGCCCATTGAATTTGGCATCAACACCGTAACAGGAGCTAATTCTGTCTTAAGGAGAGATAGTTAAACTTTCGACTCGGTCAGATTTCTTCAAGTGATTGTTTCAATCACGAACGGTATGTTCTCTTCTTTCTTTCTATTTACTGCAATTCTGATTACTTAGTTAATTTTAATTATTGTTTATCAACATTTGGGGATGAAATTGTAATTGGATCGGAGGGATTAGTTGGAGAATAATGGATGTCGGGGTCGGTGATAGGGGAAGGAGGCTCGGTCAACATTGGCAGGGTTGTCCGACCTGTTTTGATCAGTGACGACAATAATTTGGTGCCCCAAGGGAATTTTTATGGTTCCTCTAGCGAGGGAATCTGGTCCGACTAAAGTGGGATGGGTTTCGAGAGTTTTTATGGTGATCATGGGCGTTGGTGACGTCATAGAGGGATTTGGTAGGGTTAGGGTTTCGCGAAGATGTTTACGAGGATGTATAAATTCATTCCGGTGAGACCAACCCGAATTCCAATCTTCAATGAGCATTTTCGATCGAAGAGCAAACAAGGCTCTGATACCAATTTGATGTAAAAATAAAATGCGGACGTGTGAAAATTAATCTACACAATAACAACAATAACAACAAAAAAGAAAATAATTCATGAAGGATCTCAATTGCTCTCTAAGTTCTCATTATCAAAATGTCAAAAGTGTTACAAAAGGAGCCCATTAGGCTATTAATACTAGAGATAAACAAAAAAAGGCTTAAAAAAAACAACTAAGAAAGAATAATAAAAAGGGCGCTCATGTCCCTAGGCTCTAAATAAAGCCCATTTTGGTCGGCTAAAAATCCTGAACGGGCGGGTGGCCCTTAAACCAAGTGCATTTTTGTCCAAAAGTTTGCTTTGGTCCTTAGGTAGTGACAATATAACAATGCTCAGCATAAGAAATGAAAAAATTAAGAATTGCACAGATATTGTAATACAAATCCACACAAGGAAAAGTGTACATCAGCAGAAAACAAAAAAGTAAATCTGTGGAAGACCAAAAGTACATTTGGCCAATTCACAGTTTCCTTTTGGAGAGTTGTCTAAGAGGGACACAATATCTAACGACGACTAACCACCTGGACCGACCAACCTTTCAAACCTCTCTGCCCCATCCAAGATAAAAAAGCTTCGGGGGTAATTGTGGAATATGAAGTAAGCGGCCCAAGGCAAATGGCCCAAACGATCCGGATCCAAAGGAGGGTCAACCAATAATTAATGGGTAGAGATTGTTATAAAGAGAACCAAAAGATAACTCCCATATGCATGAATTTCGAAGGAGATAGATACAATTCATGCAGCGACTTAATCAACAGGACGAACAAGTCCAAATACGATTATGCATCCTCCTCTATAAATGTAACACTCACCCCAGGAAAAGGGGTACATGTAACTTCTTAATAGAAAAGCATAAAAAAGTAATTAAAAAAACACTCGTAAACATAGGCCATTGCTGAACCACGCAAAATCATGTCTTGTGAGATTGTTTATTACTTGTTCGGGCTTTATTTACTTGGATTTATTGTTTGTGATTATTTGCACTCAAGGTACCATTAGTTCTATCTTTTGGATTTTATTTTGTCATGTGACAAAAGTTTTAAGTATTAATTTTAATATAGATTTGCTTTCTTATTGTGTTTATATAAATTAATCATTTTTTATTTTAATCAATTAACATCTGCCTTATTTATATGGTGACTACTTTGTTCCTTTATGAATGTACATTGCACAAGGCTGCTTTAGTGGTCTATGAGAGGCTTTGAATGTAATCATGGAGAACACTGAAAAGGTTAGCATCAATTTTTCGTGTATTTTTTCATGTTTAATGTTCACATTACACTCCCAACACAGCCATGTAGAGAGCTGACCTTTGTTCACATACCATAAGTTTATGTATTTTCATGTGTTAGTGTAAACGTTGTGCCATGATAAGCTAAGTTAGTTACTTAGCTGTTAGTTTGATAAGCAGTTAGTTTGTTAGAACAGATCTGTTAGTTTTTCATAAGCCATTAGTTTGTTAGAACGTGTAGTCTGTTAGATTGTTATTATAATTGTTGTTTTGTATAGTTTTAATTCCTCTATTATAAATAAGATGCTCATTACAGAAGTTTTGCATTCTAGCAAATACTTTTGAGAAGTTTTCATTCAAATCTCTCTAAATAGTAAATGCATTTTGTATCGTTTTATGCTATCAGAGCTTTTTTGACAAAAGTCAATAATGGCTATTTCTTCTTCTAAAAATGTGTCTTTTATTACTGGTTCCTCAACCACTTGGAATCCATTTTTTAATTCCTTAAATTCATCTTTAACAATTCGACTTGATCGTTTGAACTTTCTTGCATGGAAATGACAAGTTGTCCCTACTGTTATTGGTCATGGTCTTGATGAGATTCTTTTCAATGATGCTCATCCACTGCGATTACTAGAGTCTGGTGAACTCAATCTAGAATTCACTTCTTGGAGTCGCCAAGATCAACTATTGTTGAGTTGGTTGCGTTCTTCAATGACTGAATCGGTCTTGGCTTCTGTTGCTAAATATACTACATCGTTGTCAATATGGAAAGCCTTGGAGCAAAAGTATTCAAGTCAGTCACGAGCTCGGCTTCTTCAGCTCAAATCTCAACTTCAAAAATGAAAAAAGGGAATCTCTCCATTTCAGATTATTGTGATCAAATAAAGATTTTAGCTGAAAATATTGCTGTTGGATATTCTGTTGAAGATTCTGAATTACTAATGTATTTGTTAAATGATTTAGATCTTGAATTTGATCCCATAGTTGTCAACATTACCTCTCGATCTGATGTCTTATCTTTTGAAGAAGTTCAGTCACTTCTTATGACTCATGAAAACAGACTAGAAAGACATCATTATGTTAATGATTTGTCTTTAAAGATGTCAATAAATCTGGCTATTAATTCTGGTCCAAGATCCTCTGGTTATGGTAGTAATGGTGGTCGAGGCTATGGTTCTTTTCAGCCTGGGAGTCGCATTTATGATAATACTGGGCGTAGTTATAATGGCCATAGTTGAGGCTATGGTTCTGCTTGTAGAGGTGGTTTTGCTCGAGGAAATATTTCTAATAATAACGGGCTTATATGTGTGCCAAATCTGGTCATTCTGCATCGGTATGTCACTATAGGTTTGATGGTGGTTTTCAACCTCCTATTGATAAGCCTCAAAGTGCCGGACCAAATGATTATCTTCTTGAATTCGAAAATCATACTGATTATGATCCTGGAGCATATATGACCACCTCAGTTCAAGATTTTGGTGATGACACATCCTGGTTTACTGATACTGGAGCCATAAACCATGTTGCATCTGGCTTTGAGAACTTAAACATTGTTGTTCCTTAATATGGCTCTGATTCTCTTGTTGTTGGCAATGGTAAGAAGTTTCAAATTTCACATATTGGTTCAAGTGTTTTGGCCTCTAATAATGATTCTTTAAAGGTAAAATCTATTCTTAGAGTACCAAAAATCACTAAGAATTTAGTAAGCGTGTCTAAATTTCCTAAAGACAATAATGTGTTTCATGAATTTCATTCCACAAGTTGCTTTGTTAAGGACAAGTGTAAGGGGGGAGTCTTACTCAAAGGGAAGATTAAAGATGGCCTCTACATGCTGCAATCCCCTTCTGCTGATAAGCTACATGGAGTGCAATTAGAGTGCAATTTAGCCACAAAGAAGTGTGAATCTTGTAGTTCCTTGCCTCAGCCTTCACAATCTATTATAGATTTTTCTTCTGAAAATAATGGTTATTGTAATCATTATGTTGTAAAGCAAGAATTGAAATCAGACATTAACGGTTTGAGTAAAATGACGACTATTTTTTATTTTTCCTTATCTCCTAAAGTTTAATGTTAATACTACTAGTTATATTAACTTGTGGCATTTAATTTTAAGCCTCAGTTACCCTTCTCTTAAAACTTTAAGTATTGTTTTGTCTAAACACACAAATCTAAGTTCTCCTAAAGATATGCCATTTTGTGAAGCCTGTCAAAAAGGAAAAATTCATGCTTTATTTTGCCATTTCCAGTTTCTACTTCTAGAACAGTCCAGCCTTTAGCTATGATTCACACCCATGTATGGGGTCCCTCACATGTATCTTCCAAAGATGGGTGTAAATATTATATCCATTTTATTGATGATTACAGTCGATATACTTGGATTTATCCATTGGTTTTAAAATCTCAAGCCTTTTCTGCCTTTCAAAATTTTAAGAATCTTGTTGAAAAGCAATTTGGTTTACCAATCAAGACTGTCCAATCTGATTGGTGTTAAATTTAGGTCCTTTACTAACTTTCTGCAAGATCAAGGAATTGATTTTCAACCCTTTTGTCCTCATACTCACCAGTAAAATGGTAGAGAGCTGAGAGGAAGCACCATCTGTTGATACCAAATTTAAGCTGCTGACGTGGACCAATTATGTGGAGACACGTGTCAATCTACAGGGCACCCGAGAAAATTTTTTAACAACACCTTGACTCCGAGGAACTTAACCTCCCCAACCAACTCAGGCGCTCCGAGCAACAAGTGTTCTCCGAGGAACTCATGTATACCGAGCTACTTAGGCGGTCCGACCAACTCAGGCGGTCCGGGATGCACCTCGTACAGAGCATTTATATCCGGACAATCAAAAGAGATACTGCGCATTAAATGATCATTATTATCACACAGACGCATACTCCTATTGGACAGCTGTGTATTATTCTTTCATTTGTACATCCTCAAGGCTATAAATACATTATAACCTCCTCATTAGCAAGGGACTCAGAATTTCTTAGTAAACCCATTATCGAGAATTTTGCAAACACTCAGCAATAACACAAACAGTGGACGTAGGCCATTCTTGCAAGGCTGAACCACTTTAAAAATCTCTTGTCTTATTTATTTTTTATCTGTGATTAAATAATTAGAGATAATCTAATTTTTTACATCAACAGATTGGCGCCGTCTGTGGGAAACGACTGTAATTTTTGTTTTTCATCAAAATAACTCATCATCAATGGCTGATAATCCAGAATCCAGCAATTGAAATGCTGAAACCCCCCCAAATCCATCTGCTCCTCCAAATGTTCAAGATCTGACTGGTATAATGGCTAATTTGGCCCAAGGCCAGACCTCCATGCAGGAAACCATGCGACAGCTCACGCAAACTATCCAAGGTGGAGTGCCAACCCAGTCAGGACAACGGAGCATTCAGAGAAATACCCGTTTGCCCTCCTCACGGACTAGGCGAACGTTACTCCCGGAAGAATCTCATTCTAGACTCACCGATTCATATCGTACTGAGAGATCCAACGATCCTTCTTACAAGCCTGGAAGGACCTCCTCGGTACGAGCTACAGATACGCAACAAAATATCACTCTTTCTCCAAAAAGGACCAGTGCTCTTAAAAGATTGAGCAGGGTCTCTCCCTTTGATCGTTTGGGTCCCAGGAGGAACATAAGTCCTCCAAGGATGGTGTCGAGAAACTCTCAACGATCATATGATTTAAAAGAAGGTTCTGCCCAATCACGACCAGCTGCTCGTCGTGAAAACTCCCAAGAGGCAAATTCAACATGATCAGTTACTCGGACCAATAGGCCCGAGGAAGGAAATGATGCATGGAAGGGATCTATTCAAAGATTGGAAGACAGGTTAGGGGAAATGGCTAAGTCCAGGAATCCTTTACAAAGGACTTTTATTCGAGGAACACCATTCTTACAAGAAATTGTAGACTTCCCCACACCATCAAAATTCAAAGCCCCAGTAGTGACACCAAAATATGATGGAAAAACTGATCATGTTCTACATATAGAAGAATACCAAGCAACTGCTGATATATATGCTATTCCAGACGATATGCGATGCAGGGCATTTTCAGGAACTTTCACTAGATCTGCTCAAATATGGTACAATAATCTTCCTCAGGGGAAGATTACAACTTTCTTTCAACTGGCCTAGCTCTTTATTAGAAACTTCTATTTTGGAGCAAAACCAGTTAAACGAGTAGCACACTTGTTAAGTGTTAAACAAAAAGCAGGGGAGCGCACCAGGGATTATATTACTCGTTTCAATAACGAGAAACTTAAAGTTATTGATTACGAAGAGAAGACAGCAATCACTGCTCTGATGAGTGGACTGTTGCCAAATAAGTTGTACTACACTCTAGCCAAAGATCCGCCTACAACCATGGCAGAGTTAATGGCAAAAGCAGCCAAAATTATGAACGCCGAGGAAGCTATGGCTGCAAAGAAGAATATGGACACCAAAGAAACCAAGGTTGAGGGTGACAAAGCTGAGAAGAAAGAACAGAAGAACAATGGTGGTAACAAGCAGTCAAAAGCAAGGCAAGCGTTGGAACAGTTGAAGAAATTTGGAAACTATACTCCTTTGAAGGTAGATATAAATCATGTTCTGGAAGAGATCAAGAACAGCGAGGAGTTAAACTGGCCCGAGAAAATGAAAACAGATCCTGACAAAAGGAATAAGGCCAAATATTGCGAGTTCCATAAAGACCATGGTCACACGACCAAAAATTGCATAGCTCTTCAGAATGAAATTGAAGCGCTCATCAGACGAGAAAAGTTGGCCAAGTATGTTGATCATAGAAATGAAGGAAAAAATAATGACCGAGCAAGACAAAGATCTAGATCTCCTCATCGAGCAGAAGAAAATAAGAAAAGAGATCATAGAGACGATCTAGAAGACGACCCCGATCTCCCTAAAATACCAAGACAGCCAGAACGTGAGTTTTTTTCTATCCGTTTTGGGTCATTTGATTACAATGTTATTACTGGTGGAGATGCAGGAGGTGGAGACCTTACTGCAGAAAGGAAAGCTTACCTCAACGAGGCTCAAGCTTGTTCGTATATTCAATGGATAAATCTAGCTGAAGAAGATTGCCCGAGGAAGGTTAACAAAGATAAACTGGTCATCGGTTTCTCTAAGAATGACCTCGCAGGTGTGCTATACCCTCATGATGACCCATTGGTGATCAAAATGAGGATGAAGGAAGTAGTGATTTCGCGAGTCTTGGTGGATAATGGCAGCTCGACAGATATTATGTTTTACCCATGTTTTGATAGTTTGAACCTAAAGCTATCCCAGTTGGAGCCATATCATCGGCCCCTCCTCGATTTGTTAGCGAGAAAGTTTTTCCACTTGGGACGATCAAGTTGGATATGTTCATCGGTACATGGCCTGCTTATCGAACAGAAAGAGTGCGCTTTTTTGTGATGGATAAGAATGTTCAATCAGCTTACAATATCATCATGGGAAGGGTAGGATTGAAGAAGATCGAAGCATTACCATCTACTGTACATCAATGCCTAAAATTTCCAACCAATTTTGGAGTAGGAATTGTGAAGGGTGACCAAAAAGTAGCTCGGGAATGCTACTATTCATCTGTCGAGCAAGAAGAACTGGAAGAATCTAGGAAAAAGACTACCACCTATCAAGTGGATGAAGGTGTAGAAATTGAAACGTTAGATCCTAGAGACGAGTCGTAGCTCTTAAAAGGTCAGGTGGTGGAAGCTACTGAAAACGTCATTTTGGACGACGAACACCCAGAACGAACAACTCAAATCAGTTCATCGTTGGATACCCCACTAAAACAGGAATTGATAACCTTCTTAAGAAGAAGAAAATAAACTTTCGCATGGAGCCACGAAGATATGTCAGGAATAGACCTAAATTTCTTGTGTCACGAGCTTAATGTGAACAAGGAAATCAAACCTGTGAAGCAGCGAAGAAGAGTGTTCAGCCCCGAGAAGAACCAAGCCATACAAGAGGAGGTCGAGAAGATCCAAAAAGCTTATTTTATTGAAGATGTCAAATATCCAGACTGGTTAGCTAATGTGGTGATGGTGAAGAAGAAGAAGAACAAGTGGAGGATGTGTGTAGACTTCACCGACCTCAATAAGGCATGCCCAAAGGATCATTTTCCTTTGCCCCGAATTGATCAATTAGTGGATGCTACCTCGGGACACGAGCTGTTGAGCTTCATGGATGCTTATTCTGGTTAAAACCAGATTAAAATGAAACATGAAGACATGGAGAGTACCTATTTTATTACCCCTAGGGGAACTTACTGTTATAATGTTATGCCTTTTGGTTTGAAAAATGCAGGTGCGACATATCAGCGGCTGAGGAACAAGGTGTTTGCAGAGAAAATCAGTCACAATATGGAGGTTTATGTTGATGACATACTGACGAAGAGCAAGAAAGCTGCTGACCATCTAATTGATCTGGGTCAAACCTTTGATCAATTAGATAAATATCAAATGAAGTTGAATCCTACCAAATGCATATTCGGAGTACGAGAAGGCATGTTCCTCGAGTACATTGTCAACCAACGAGGTATTGAAGCAAATCCAGAAAAGATCAAGGCTCTATTGGGGCTACGATCTCCAATGACGAAGAAGGAAGTGCAAAGTCTCATAGGGCGAGTTGCAGCACTTAATAGATTTGTATCACGAGCCACTGATAGATGCCTCCCATTCTTCAAAAAACTCCAAAAAATGTTTGAATGGAATGATGAATGCGAGAAGGCCTTTCAAGAATTAAAGAAATACTTGGGAGCACCCCACTATTGTCCAGGCCAGTGATGGGAGAAAGATTGTACTCGTATTTGGCAGTTTCGGAGAATGCAGTTAGCTCGGCGTTGATAAGAGTGGAAGACGGAGTGCAAAAACCAATTTATTACACTAGCAAGGCCTTCCGAGGAGCGAATATTAGATATCCAAGATTGGAAAAGTTGGCACTAGCACTGATTGAAGCCAGTAGAAGGATGAGGCCATACTTTCAAGCCCACACTATAATGGTGTACACTGATATGCCATTAAGACAAGCCCTGCACAAACCAGAGAAATCAGGAAGATTAATGTAATGGGCAGTAGAACTTGGTGAGTATGACATAATTTATGAACCAAGATCCTCGCTTAAAGGCCAGTCTGTGGCAGATTTTATCGCGAAGTTCACCTATCCAGATACCTTCGAAGAGCAGAAATTGAATACCGACCAGCCTGTGGATGTTACAGGATCGTTAAATTTAAATCCCGGCCAACTTAGGCCGGTAGACAAGCTAGAGAATATGGTCGATGAGCAACAGGACGTGTTAGGAGAAGACGGAAGGAAGCGTCAAATATTCCACCGAGGAGTTCTATCTGATCAAGAATTTGATAATGAATTACCTATGTGGAATTTGTATGTAGATGGTTCTTCGTGTACAACAGGTAGTGGAGCAGGAATTATTTTGAACAGCCCAGATGAGATCGATGTGGAGTATGCTCTACGCTTTCAATTTAAGGCTTCTAATAATGAAGCTGAATATGAAGCTATGATTGCAGGTCTTAGTTTAGCAAGAACCATGGGGGCAGAACAGGTCACTGTATTTAGTGACTCACAGTTGATCGTAAATCAAGTGCTGAGAGTATATGCATCCAAAGGAGAATCAATGATCAAGTATCATGCGAAAGCAATGGAGATGGTATCGAGCTTTAATGCAGTACAGTTGGTTAGAACACCAAGATCGGAGAATGCAAGAGCAGATGCCTTAGCTCGGTTAGCCTCAGCCACGCGCACTGAGATACAAAGAACAATCTCAATAGAAATCTTAGCTAGTCGGAGCATTGACGAGGAAATGATGAACTCCATTTCCTTTGATTTAGGACTATCTTGGATGGATCCCATCAGGGCCTATATTGAGGAAGGGGCTTTACCAACTGATAAACTTGCAGCCAAGAAACTGAAGTTTAAAGCTGCTCGTTATGTATTGACCAATGGCATTTTATATAGACAAGGAATTATAGCAGGTTTACAAAGATGTGTGCATCCTTTCGAGGTTAAGGATTTGATTGAAGAGGTCCATGAAGGGTCCTATGGAGCCCATGTAGCAGGTCGGACGCTTTTGCAAAGAATAATGATGCAGGGATACTATTGGCCGACGATGAGGGCTGATTGTATAGCCTATGCCAAAAAGTGTGACAAATGTCAACGCTTCTCCTCTATCCGAAGAACTCCCCAAGCATTGTTAACACCCATTAATTCCCCTTGGCCATTTGCCATGTGGGGAATTGACTTGGTCGGGCCACTTCCAACGACCAGAGGAAGGTTCAAATACCTCGTCGTCGCTGTGGATTATTTTACTAAATGGGTGGAAGCTAAACCTCTTATTGATATGACTTATGAGAAGGTGTATCAATTTATTTGGAAGAATATCATTTGTAGATATGGTCTTCCCCATGCATTCATTACTGATCATGGAACTCAATTTGATAACGAGGAGTTTGCTGCATATTGTCACTAATCAAACATATTGAAAACCCACTCTGCACCAGGCCATCCTCAGAGCAATGGGTAAACTGAGGTGACAAACAGAACACTGCTGAATGGTTTGAAGAAAATACTGAATGATGTGAAGGCAAAATGGATCAACGAGCTACATTCTGTGTTGTGGGCATATCGTACTACACCACGAGCAGTAACAGGAGAATCTCCATACATGCTGGCATTCAGAAGTGAAAATGTTATACCTGCCGAGCTGGGTCTCCCCACACACAGAGTGCTGAATTTAAATTCTCCTATCAGTGACTTGATGAGAAGGTTGGACTTGGATATGCTCGAAGAAGTTAAAGAAAAAGCAGCAATCAGGAATGGTGCATACCAGCAACGAATAACTGTGTTCTACAGCAAGAGAGTAGAAAAATATGACTTGAAAGAAGGGGACTATATACTAAAGAAAGTAATTCAGAAACACAATAAACTGGACGCTAACTGGCATGGACCCTACAGAGTGACAGAAGTTGTTCGACCAGGAACATATAGGATTGAAACCTTAGAAGGAGAGGAGTTTAAGAATGCATGGAACGCAGAGCATCTGCGCAAATATTATCAGTAGTTCAATCCTTATGTAATGAAGTTTTCTTCGATATGAATAAAGCTTTGGATGTTTTACCCAATTCTCTCCTTTTGTTGAAATTTTTTCGGAGTATTAGTGCTACACACTATGCATCAAGTTCAGAAAAAAAACCTTACCAACTACGATTGGTCGGTCTACCAACTACGGTTGGTCGATAAATAAAAACCCCACCAGCTATAGTTAGTCGGTCTATCAACTACGGTTGGTCGATAAATAAAAACCCCACCAACCATAGTTGGTCGGTCGACCAACTATAGTTGGTCGATAAATAAAACCCCACCAACTATAGTTGGTCGGTCTACCAACTACGGTTGGTCGATAAATAAAACCCCGCCAACTATAGTTGGTCGGTCTACCAACTACGGTTGGTCGATAAATAAAAACCCCACCAACTATAGTTGGTCGGTCTACCAACTACGGTTGGTCGATAAATAAAACCCCACCAACTATAGTTGGTCGGTATACCAACTACGGTTGTTCGATAAGTAAAACCCCACCAACTATAGTTGGTCGGTACACTAACTACTGTCGGTCGGTAAATAAAACCCTACTAACTACGGTTGGTCGGTCTACCAACTACGGTTGGTCGATAAATAAAAATCCCCCCAACTACGGTAGGTCGGAGAATAAAAGTTCACCAACTCCAGTTGGTCGAAAACAAATATCTTAATAAATTCTAGTTGGTCGGTAAGCCAATTACAATCATCTCCGGTTATTTAAATTAAACAGGATCATGAGATAAAGGATGTTTTATCACATAAAGATCAAAGATTGATAAATCACTGCAATGAAATAAGCAACCAACAAGCAAAAGCATTCTACAAATTATTTAGAAGAAAAATGAAATGACAATTTTTCATTCAAATGAAATAGAATTACAAAAGTGGTGAAAAGTACAAGTCATTATTCTATGGGTTTCTTTCCCTCTGCCTTTGAAGCAGGTTCCATTCCGGCAGGAGGATCATCTAAGGCATAGGGGGAGTTTATGAAGTTTATGTCTTTCAACATTCGAATATTCATCACAGAAGGACGAGCAAGCAGGTGCTCTGGCCGAGATATCTCAAAATTAGAGTGAAGACTGTAGTCGTCGAGATACTTTGAAATCAGGCATTGAGGAATGGCCCGAGAAGGAATCCATCTCATATCAAGTTTGAAGGGTGGCACTAGTAACTCTAGCAACCCGGGGTCATAGTAATCCCACAAATAGTGACCTTATTCCAACTGCAGCACACCCAAGGCATTCAGCCATCCTTGCTTGTACCCCTCGTTGTTCGACTGCTGGATCCGGTCATTAAGGTGATAGAGGGATTAATTATAACCATCCATCCAGAATTCTTTGGGTTACTTGTGGAATTGGTAGGTCAACCTCTCTAACTGCTCGTGAAGATTCTTCAGCAAATTTTTTTTGTTCTCCAAGGCAGAATTTTGGGCAGCAACTTGCTCGTCGAAGGTCTGAATCTTCTTAGACATCTCAGCTAATGCTTGATTCTTCTCCATCAACTGGAAGGCCTGATTCTCCAAAGCTGATTGAGTTCTTTGTTCCTCAATTGAAATACGAGCATCCCTTTCTCGTCCTCGAAAAGCTCTTGCTCGCCCGTGAGTAGAGGTAGAAGGTCCAATCCTTTTTAAGGTTTCCAGTTCATCTCTCAAGTTGGCATTTTCAACCTCCAAGAAAGAGAAACCCTCGTCGTTGACAGGGACCAAAGCGCTCGATGTATATGCTTCAGATTTCAGCTGAGATATCTTTCCTCACAGGTTATTATTTTCCTGTTCCAGCAACTTCGCGATCTGCCTATGCTCTTCGACCTCGGTCTTCAAAGTCCTCTCCTTAAAATCATAAGCAGCGAATAACTTATCATATCCTTTGTCAGCATTTAGTTGCTGATACTTTTCTCGTACCCCTGATGCAAAAGGGCAGATGATTCCTTATATTGATGTTGGAGTTCCTCAATGGTACCCTGAAGATCTTCAATCATCTCATAATAAGCCACATTATTGGCAACAGCTCAGTTGAGTAAGCATTTCAGATATTGGTAAGCTTCCACTGCTCGTTCAGAGGCATCTGAGCTTAGGATATAAAAAATTTATGATTCATCCAAATCTATATGGCCAGCTTTGAAATATTCATTACATTTTTTCATCAACTCAGTATCGTGAGCCGACAAGAGTTCCATCATGGCTATAAACTAACAAAGAGAAGCAATAAACATGATTAATAAATGATAAAGGCAGAGCAAGACAAAGAAAGTCAACATGAACAACAAAAACTTGAATTTTTATTCATCAAAAGAAAAGTACAAGGTTCAGGGTTACATTCAAAAGAAATAATAAAATTAAAGCCCGAGAAACTTTACACCTTCTCCTTGTGCTTTGCGACTTCCTTGGAAGGCTGAGATGAGGAGGCTGGTTGCTCGAAAGATATTGGCAGTTGCTCGACAAAGGTACTGGTAGATTGAAGCTGATCGGTAGGAGTAATAGTTGGTTGGGGCTGCTCATAGCGAAGTTCAACAGTAGGGACCTGATCCCCAACCATCATTAAAGATTCTTCAGAGGCAGCTTCGTCCTCTTCTTCTTCGCCAGAGGAAGGAGTAGGACCATGAATATGACGTTGAAAAAGCTCAGAACTCTCTGAGACCTTTAACTTCGGCAGAGAAGCAATCCATCCGTCCCTGAAGAATTTGAGGCTAGCAAAATCCAATTGAGAGGACATGGAAGCTAAGCCTTTGTTCCAACCTTTGTCCCAACCAACACTGAAGGACTTTTTAACAGCCAATTTCCTTTTCACCTTCTCTGAGGAAAGCTTCTCAGATAAGAGTTCCTCGACAGCTTTCAATTTCCTTTCTGCCTCTTCCTTCTGACGATCAACTTCACATAGTTTGTCCAGTTCTTCTTCAGCAGTTTTAAGCTTAGTTTCAAGCTCTCGAGTATTTTTGAGCTTTTCCTTAAGCTTAGTATTCTTCTTCTCACATTCTTTCATTTTCCTCTCCAACTCCTGAGAGACCTCCACAGCTTTCTCTTTCTCTTGCTCAATGGCTTTTAATTGCTTTTCCCAAGTAGTTTTATCTTCGTAATACTTCTGACGAGAATCCTTTAATGACTGTGTTAGACCTACAAGATCTTCCTCCACACCTGACGAGGAGCTCGAAGCTTTAATAGCTTCATCCTTTTTCAAAATGGTGTTGAAACAAGTTCCCAACTAGAAAAAGAAAACAATTGTAAGTCAGTACAGGGATAGAACATTGAAAAGTGAAAGTTTAGTAATACTTACTGAGGCAATATGTTGAGCTTCCAAGGTGGTAACCCTATCCCGAGAAAGAGTATCTTCAAGTCCTTGGATTTCAGGGATAATCCAAGACTTCACAGAGCCCATGGCAGAGATCGGAGCAACAAAAGTGAGAACACCACTTCCAGCAGTTAGAGGCTGAGAGATGGATTCAACCAATTTATCCGAGGAGATTTTCTTTAACTTCCTCGTGGGAGCAGGAACATTCTCGACCAAGGATGTTGTCTTGGTCGGTGAAATGACTATAACCTCGCTTGGAGGAGAAACAACTACAATCTTGCTCGGAGCCACAGGGGGATTCTCGGCAACCTTTTTAGCAGCAACAGGAGGGGGTGCATCAATTTTTTTTGTCCCTTCCTCTGGAACATCCTGCTTATTTCTCTTTGCCTCCACATTGGCAGAGTCTGATTTGTCGAAGTATGAAGGAACTTTTCGTCTCTTCATTCTGATACTGAGGGGAAGATTTGATTCAGAAGAGGAACCTTCAGAAGCTGGTGCTGGTTCTATGTCACTTATTACTGGATGAGCAATAGAAGAAGAAGTGTAACTCTTGTACTGCAACAAGTATGAGGCTGATCTGATATGTTCGTCAGTAACAGTTTGGTGCAAACTCCAGATAAGTGTCAAATGCCTCAAATTGACATCATTTTCTTTAGGGGATTTCTTTTTTCTATCAACTGCAAATAAACAAAAATTAAAATGTCAATGACTCATTTTATCAAACACAAAGAAAATATAATTTCAAAAATAAAATAAAATAAAAATAACCTATCCCATTGCCATAGGGAGGGCATCTAGGACCCTGATACACACCATCTCCATTTAATGGAGCATGTTGCCAATTTTTCATAATAACTCCATGCTCGAAGTAATCCCTGTTGGCATCGGGGATATTGACAACTAAAGCCCTATTTAAAAACCAAGTTTTTAATAAAAAGTGCTATCACTAACAACCCATCTATAGCAAAACATAATTTCTAGAATTCCTAAACGGGTTCTATGAATCTGATTTAACCTATGGATTCCATTATCTATTCTCCAGGTATTGGGAGCTATTTTTGCAGGTACCACGTCAAAATATTGACAGAATTCCAAACACAAGGGGTTTGGAGGAAAAGAAAAGCCACATTCAGCTACAAAGAGACTGGGGAACCAATGTTCCTCAGCCAAACAAAAATAGTCAGAAGGCTCAGAAAGCTCTTCCAATATAACCCAGGAAGGAATAGAAAAATCTGAGCGAAATTTGTCAAGAGATTCAACGACGTAAACCATGATGAACAAAAGAAATAAAAGAGAAGGAAGAAGATCTTATAGGAAAAAGATGAATCAGGTGACAACGAACATTGAAAGAAACGAACGCACAAGACAGAGAAGAAGTGAAGAAATTATAAAGATGCAGATTTGAAAAAGTAAAAGATGATATTGATTTCTGAAGCGTTTAAATACTTTACCTCGAGAATAGAGAAAATCAATGATTACCAAGATGGACAATTGCGTATCCGACAACCAAAAAGAAGAAAAAGACACGAAACATGAAGCGGTTATTGAAACGAACGATTGTCTAAAATTCATAAAGTTTAGGCAGCATAAATGTTCCATACTTTTCGTCAAACATCAAACCACGAAATATTGTGGGCTTCTGTTGATACCAAATTTAACCTGCTGACGTGGACCAATTATGTGGAGACACGTGTCAATCTACATGGCACCCGAGAACATTTTTTAACAACACCTTGACTCCGAGGAACTCAACCTCCCCGACCAACTCAGGCTCTCCGAGCAACAAGTGTTCTTCGAGGAACTCATGTATACCGAGCTGTAATACCCCATGATTTTTAATGATTTTTAAAATGGGTTATATTTTAAATTAATGGATTAATTGGATTTTATTATTAATTAATTCATTCGGGTTTTATCCAAATTGTGGATATTAAAATGTATGATTCTGAATATTACTTAAAGATATTTAGGTAATATATGAATGTGAACCTATTGATATGGCTGTGTGATATTAATTTAGTAATTTAAATTTTTAGTCGGACACGGTATAGGACGTGTCGGGACTAAATTGTGAGATTAAAAAGTAAATTTATTTTCTATCGACCTTATAGTCATTTTGACTGTGTCGTTGCGTCCGTAAGGTTTGAAATAGTCAGAAAAGTCTATTTGGATGTTAATTTTGAGTCTCAGATCATTTGGAAATGAAAAGACAACCCAAAAGGGCATTTTGGTAATTTTTACAAGGGGATGAATAGCGATTTCGGGTTTTGTCTTATTATAAGTATTGGTAGATTCACTGTACGTGGGTTATTCATCTCCTCTACACAAAATAGAGAAATCATCTTCCTAGAGAGAGTGAAAGGTTGCTTTGGAAGGGAAAGGTTTACTTGGGAAGGAGAATAACTAAGAACCAAGAGTCACCACCACCCACCACCACCGGAGGTTGACCGAAAAAGGGAGAACCACCTGAGATATACTACACCAAAGGATTAGACCTTCAGTAAAGGCAAGTGTTTGATATTTTCAACTTAAGTTCGTATATTGTCCATGTTAGAATAATTATGAAAAGAGATGATTTTTCATGTTTGGAAGACATAATGGAGTTATTATATGGATTTCTAGAAACTGAAATAATATAGGAAGTAAACTCATATTATAGGATGATAATAATCCACGAAATAATCTTATATCTATGGAGGAAACTCTGAAAACCATTGTTGTGTTCTTGAGGATATTAGTTTTATAATTTTCTGGAAAAGATGAGATAAACATGTTTTTTAATCCAATCCCTTGATGATTCTAGGATGTTTAGAGTATTGGAAATCGTTCATATATGTTGATATATCATGTAGTAATGATTATAAGTCATTTGGGATTTTAATATGAAGGATTGAATGAACAAAAATGGTGAAACCCGTAGTTGCAGAAATGTAGAAAAACCATGTTGTGACCTGAGGGATCGATCGATCGACCCACTGCCTTCGATCGATCGACCTCCTCAGAATTCCTATAGTTGTTTCTTTTAAATGTTGGTTCTTATCCCAAACCTTTTGTAGATCTTTAGTGGTTATTAATTGGATATTATAGGACTTAGAAAAGATCAGTAGACCCTTGATAAGATTTGAATTAATGTGATTGGGATTTAATTGATTAGAATGATGATAATTAAATTGAAAGATATTTCGATTGCTAGATTCACGTGTTGGATTCTAATTGATAAGCATGAGGATTAAGGATAGGTCCAGTAGGGCAGATTTAATATAAATGAGGGTAGCCTTAGGGTTATAATTTGAACATCAAGGACTGAGTTTAAGCTCATTATTGATTTTGCAAGGACTGAGTGTAGTACAAGAGCGTAGTGGTATGGCTCCTGGATAGAGATGGGAGTTTACAACACATTTGGTTGAAAAAGGGTATGAGGTTACCCCGATCGCGTATTTGAAGTTGACAGACCTCCTCGATCGACAAAGTTAAGTAGTAGTGTATTGGAGGGGTTCCTTGTTTGGATTTCGCTTTGCGAGACGCTCCGCACATGAACCTTAACGACGTAGGGAGTTGAGAGATGTTATAGGATGCAAGGATAATTAAATTATGAAGTAAAGATATGATATTTTAATACGTGGGATTTAAAGAGATATAATGCTATGTATGGGAATTATCTTAGGGTAATGTAAGTATCTTGTTGATAGTATAATATAGGTTGATAATGCCTATTTGATTGATTGATGATTTATGTCTATGACATACCTAGCTTACTTGCTATCGATGGGAGGTTTGCGCATGAGGGCAGTCATATCCTGATGAATCCATGGGATCTTTGATTTGTCGCTCGAGAACATAGGTATATGAAAGACTTATCGGGGAGTTGATAAGTCCGCTGACTGTGGGTACGTAGGTATGTGCGTGAACCATGGATACGAGAATTATGTTCGCCTCCAACTTGTATGTTGTTTCTTGTGGTTCGAGGAATCCTTATCAAACCTTTAGTCCCTTATTCGGCGACCAACGATGATGGGACATGATAGCAGAGTAATGCATTGCACCGCAGCTGTGACTTGGGGTGCCGTATTATATATGTGTATATATATATAATGAATAAATGGTTATATAGTGATTAAATCTGTCTACGGAGATAATTATAGATAACGGTGGATTGAGAAAAAGAATGAAATTAAGTTAATGAATGTTTATTCTTAAAGAATTAAAAAGCTTAATTCAATGAATTAATGTAAATGAATAATAATGTGACGTATGGTATGGGACATACGGGGTTACGATATGGGAATGGAATCATGTTTTGGAAACTAGAAAAGAGGAACCATTAACTAGGAGGTTAATAGGAAACGCTAAGTGTGCACTCTAGTTGAGAGGTGAGAAAAAGCAAGTGAGAGTGGGATGCTAACATGTACATAATAAATGCTTTATTGCACTTATTAAATACTTGCTGTTTTAAAAATCATTTTCACAATCGGGCTCTGACCCATTTCCTTGCATATTTTCTTTTCTATTACATCTTCTATATCAGGTGTCCAGCAATCGGGACGCTATCCTTAGTTGATCTTGATGAGCTATGGAGTGCTTCTTAGATGCTTATCTTCATTTGATTCACAATGATCTTTTAGTTAGGGCATGTCGCCCAAAGGATTCAGTTATCTTCTTCTATCGGGGTCAATACCATTGTATTCGTGTCTTTTAACACATTTAACATTGTTGGGATTATTGTAATGGATTAATATTATGTGGGAATGTTTATTCCAAATGCTTTTAAATTCTTTTATGTTATCTATTTGGTTATCAGTGTTGTAGAATAAAATGGGTTGTGTTATTCTTAAACTGGAAATGGATTTTGTTGAATTAAAATTTGGAAAGTTTTTAACACCAGCTTAATTGGGTATTGGGTGAGTTGTAAATGTTTTTCGACAGTGATGTTAAGAATGAGCCAACTCTATATTCCGTTTTAATTTGGTATGGGACTGGCCACCCAGTATTTAATTAGGCGGGGTGTTACAGGTGGTATCAGAGCATCAGGTTCTAGTGTCCTTTAGGGTCTGTACGGCTTATTATGTTTTCAGCTTAGCGTTCTTTGATGTAGAGCCCTATTTTTAGGATTGTTGATTTCTTTGGTAAGATTCCGTATATATTAGTGAATCTTATTTGCGTTCAGACGGGTTCATACTAGAAGTATGGTATATGAGGGCCATTGGATGGATAACGAAGATCATACCTAGGGGGTTTGAAGTATGTTCGAGTATGATGACCGTAGTCGAGGTCACCCCTATTATGGAAAATTAAGGAGAGTCATCAGTAGAAGTTCTTGAAATGCGGGAATTTTGTGTGTTACCTAGCGAAGGAAATATATTCAAAGGCTTGGGCATATAGTGGAGTGTGGTTGACTAGAACTGAAAATTTGGGGTAAAATTTTTCTTGACTTATCGGAGCAAAGTTTTATCAGTGGGAGTCAACAACCACCACCCGCGAATGAGGGTATATTTTCTATCTAAGGAATTATGAGGCGTATATTGATTTTTGTAGCGATTGATATTGTGTGGGCAAAAGGGTTGCTAAACTTAGACAATAGCATTGTTACGTAGACTCACCGAGGGGTGTATGATACCTATATTTTCATGTAAATACGTGGGTTTGATTTTTATCATCGGATTACTTACTTTGGGCATGTCCGAACATGATGTGACTATCGGTGTGGATTGACTTGTGGTATATAAGAGCGTGTGTACTACTATAGCTAGCATCTTATCTTTTATAAGAGAGTAGATGAGTAGACTTTATTCGAAATCCATAAAACTCGTAGAGAGGTTATAAACTATTGACTAAAGACCTGAGGAGTTTCGATGACCGACTACTTTAGGTAGTAGTTTATCGGGGGGGTTCCTTGTTTGGATTTCGCCTGCGAGACACCCCACGCATGAAACTCATAACCGTTGGGAGTCGAAATTAGATAGGTCTTTAGTATATGAGTTTATAACCTTTGCGATAAGTATTATTATGAAAGTGGTACGATAGGGTGTATGGGCGCCCTGGATGGTTGAATGGTAGTAGTATTCATAATGGTGAAACTGTAAGTAGTTGTAACTTCAGGATTTATTTGTTTAATACGTAAGGATCATTTTTCCCAAAAGTTTGTCACGAGGACGATATAGAGAATATTGGGTAAAGTTTATATTCGATTCAGTTGCAACTATATGGTGAGGTTGGGTGTATAACATCAATGGGGATTTTCGTTAATGTACTGTATGGGCGGTACTACTTAGATTTCTTGCGCTGTGAGATTTATACTCAGACTTGACCTTACCAGTATGATCTATCTTTTCGAATTTCGGGATGAAATTCTGTTATATGGGGGGAAGTATGTAATACCTCGTGATTTTTAATGATTTTTAAAATGGGTTATATTTTAAATTAATGGATTAATTGGATTTTATTATTAATTAATTCATTTGAGTTCTATCCGAATTTCTGAATATTACTTAAGGATATTTAGGTAATATATGAATGTGAAGCAATTGATATGGCTGTGTGATATTAATTAAGTAATTTGAATTTTTAGTCGGACACGGTATAGGACGTGTCGGGACTAAATTGTGAGATTAAAAAGTAAATTTATTTTCTATTGACCTTATAGTCATTTTGAATGCATCGTTGTGTCCGGAAGGTTTGAAATAGTCAGAAAAGTCTATTTCGATGTTAATTTTGAGTCTCGGGTCATTTGGAAATGAAAAGACTACCCAAAAGGGCATTTTGGTAATTTTTACAAGGGGGATGAATAGTGATTTCGGGTTTTGTCTTATTATAAGTATTGGTAGATTAAGTGTACGTGGGTTATTCATCTCCTCTACACAAAATAGAGAAGTCATCTTCCTAGAGAGAGTGAAAGGTTGCTTTGGAAGGGAAAAGTTTACTTGGGAAAGAGAAGAACTAAGAACCAAGACCCACCACCACCGGAGGTTGACCGAAAAAGGGAGAACCACCTGAGATATACTACACCAAAGGATCAGACCTTCAGTAAAGGCAAGTGTTTGATATTTTCAACTTAAGTTCGTATATAGTCCATGTTAGAATAATTATGAAAAGAGATGATTTTTCATGTTTGGAAGACATAATGTAGTTGTTATATGGATTTCTAGAAACTGAAATAATATAGGAAGTAAACTCATGTTGTAGGATGATAATAATCCACGAAATAATCATATATCTATGGAGGAAACTCTGAAAACCATTGTTGTGTTCTTGAGGATATTAGTTTTATAATTTTCTGGAAAAGAGGAGATAAACAAGATTTTTAATCCAATCTCTTGATGATTCTAGGATGTTTAGAGTATTGGAAATCATTCATATATGTTGATATATCATGTAGTAATAATTATAAGTCATTTGGGATGTTAATATGAAGGATTGAATGAACAAAAATGGTGAAACCCGTAGTTACAGAAATGTAGAAAAACCAGGCTGTGACCTGAGGGATCGATCGATCGACCACCTGCCTTCGATCGACCGACCTCCCCATAATTCCTATAGTTGTTTCTTTTAAATGTTGGTTCTTATCCCAAACCTTTTGTAGATCTTTGGTTATTATTAATTGGATATTATAGGACTTAGAAAATATCAGTAGACCCTTGATAAGATTTGAATTAATGTGATTGGGATTTAATTGATTATAATGATGATAATTAAATTGAATGATATTTCGATTGCTAGATTGACGTGTTGGATTCTAATTGGTATGCATGAGGATTAAGGATAGGTCCAGTAGGGCAGATTTAATATAAGTGAGGGTAGCCTTAGGGTTACAATTTGAACATCAAGGACTGAGTTAAACTCATTATTGATTTCGCAAGGACTGAGTGTAGTACAAGAGCGTAGTGGAATGGCTCCTGGATAGAGATGGGAGTTTACAACACATTTGGTTGAAAAAGGGTATGAGGTTATCCCGATCGCGTATTTGAAGTTGACGGACCTCCTCGATCGACAAAGTTAAGTAGTAGTGTATTGGAGGGGTTCTTTGTTTGGATTTCGCTTTGCGAGACGCTCCGCACATGAACCTTAACGACATCGGGAGTTGAGAGATGTTATAGGATGCGAGGATAATTAAATTATGAAGTAAAGATATGATATTTTAATACGTGGGATTTAAAGAGATATAATGCTATGTATGGGAACTATCTTAGGGTAATGTAAGTATCTTGTTGATAGTATAATATAGGTATGATAATGCCTATTTGATTGATTGATGATTTATGTGTATGACATACCTAGCTTACTTGCTATCGACGGGAGGTTTGCGCGTGAGGGCAGTCATATCCTGATGAATCCATGGGATCTTTGATTTGTCGCTCGAGAATATAGGTCTATGAAAGACTTATCGGGGAGTTGATAAGTCCGCTGACTGTGGGTACGTAGTTATGTGCGTGACCCATGGATATGAGAACTATGTTCCCCTCCAACTTGTATGTTGTTTCTTGTGGTTCGGGGAATCCTTACCGAACCTTTAGTCCCTTATTCGGCGACCAGCGATGATGGGACATGATAGCAGAGTAATGCATTGCACCGCAGCTGTGACCTGGGGTGCCGTATTATATATATATATATATATATATATATATATAATGAATTAAATGAATAAATGGATATATAGTGATTAAATCTATCTACGGAGATAATTATAGATAACGGTGGATTGAGAAAAAGAATGAAATTAAGTTAATGAATGTTTATTCTTAAAGAATTGAAAATCTTAATTCATAAATGAAATAATGTAAATGAATAATAATATGACGTATGGTATGGGACATACGGGGTTACGATATGGGAATGGAATCATATTTTTGAAACTTGAAAAGAGGAACCATTAACTAGGAGGTTAATAGGAAACGTTAAGTGTGCACTCTAGTTGAGAGGTGAGAAAAAGCAAGTGAGAGTGGGATGCTAACATGTACATAATAAATTCTTTATTGCACTTGTTAAATACTTGCTGTTTTAAAAATCATTTTCACAATCGGGCTCTGACCCGTTTCCTTGCATATTTTCTTTTCTATTGCATCTTCTATATCAGGTGTCCAGCAACAGGGATGCCATCCTTATTTGATCTTGACGAGCTATGGAGCTATGGAGTGTTGCTTAGATGATTATCTTCATTTGATTCACAATGATCTTTTAGTTAGGGCATGTCGCCCAAAGGATTCAGTTATCTTCTTCTATCGGGGTCAATACTATTGTATTCGTGTCTTTTAATACATTTAACATTGTTGGGATTACTGTAATGGATTAATATTATGTGGGAATGTTTATTCCAAATGCTTTTAAATTCTTTTATGTTATCTATTTGGTTATCAGTGTTGTAGAATAAAATGGGTTGTGTTATTCTTAAACTGGAAATGGATTTTGTTGAATTAAAATTTGGAAAGTTTTTAACACCAGTTTAATTGGGTATATGGTGAGTTGTAAATGTTTTTCGACAGTAATGCTAAGAATGAGCCAACTGTATATTCTATTTTAATGCCAAGTGTTCTTCGAGGAACTCATGTATACCGAGCTACTTAGGCGGTCCGAGCAACTCAGGCGGTCCGAGCTGCACCTCGTACAGAGCATATATATGCAGACAATCAAAAGAGATACTGCGCAATAAATGCTCATTATTATCACACAGACGCATACTCCTATTGGACAGCTGTGTATAATTCTTTCATTTGTACAGCCTCAAGGATATAAATACATTGTAACCTCCTCATTAGCAAGGGACTCGGAATTTCTTGGTAAACCCATTATCGAGAATTCTGCAAACAGTCAGCAATAACACAAACAATGGACGTAGGCCATTCTTGAAAGGCTGAACCATTTTAAAAATCTATTGTCTTATTTATTTTTTATCTGTGATTAAATAATTAGAGATAATCTAATTTTTTACATCAACAATCACATTACTGAAACTGGTCTTACTCTTTTGGCACAATGAGGATTGGATTTATCATTTGGTCGCACTCATTTCATACAGCTGTGTACTTAATTAACAGATTTCCTACACCTATACTTCAAAATGTTTCACCTTTTGAAGTATTGTTTGGAAAAGTATCTGATTATAAGTTTCTTAAACCTTTTGGATGTTCATGCTTTCCTTACTTGAGACCTTATTTATCACACAAGCTAAATTACAGAACTGAGAAGTGCACATTCATTGGTTACTCTCATCAACACAAAGGTTATTTTTGTCTTGTTGGTTCTGGAAAAGTCAATATATCCAGAAATGTGGTATTTCATGAGGATGAATTTCTTGCTTCTGTCAGTCAATTAAATTCTGCTTCTACTTTAGTCGAGAAATATGCTCCATATTCTACAACCACTTTTCTTACAAATCCCACGTGTTGCATCAAGTGCTCCAATAATGCCAAATTGCGATTATCCTATTGAGATTATTGCCACTAAAGACAATTGTAATGTGGAGTCTGCTGATCAGTCTGCTATTGAAATTCCTTTTACAACATCAGATCTAGTTACTAATCTACCCTTAAATGAAAATGGTGTCTCTTGTTCTAATACTACTGGGTTAGGTGTTGTTCATAATATGAGAACTAGATCTAAGAATGGTATTTTTAAACCTAAAGCATATACTTCCACTAAACATCACCTTCTCGAATCATTGGTTCCATGCGAACCTAGTTCTGTAAAACAGGCTCTTCAAGATCCAAAATGGCTTCAGTCTATGAAGGATGAACACGATGTTCTAACAAGGACTAATACTTGGACATTTATTCCTTTTGATCCTAGCATGAGTCTTGTTGGAAATATATGGATTTTCAGGGTGAAACTTAAAGCAGATGGTAGTCTTGACAAGTACAAATCCAGATTGGTGGCAAAGGGATTTTAAAAAACATCGGATATTGACTATGGTCAAACATTTAGTCCTGTTGTTAAGGCAGCTACAGTAAGGGTTGTACTAAGTTTTGTTGTTACTCATTCTTGGGAAGTTCGGCAACTAGATGTTAGTAATGCCTTTCTCAATGGAACTTTGACTCATACTGTTTATATGACACAACCCGAGGGATTTGTGAATCGAAGTTGTCCAACTTATGTGTGTAAACTTAACAAGGCATTATATGGCCTTAAGCAAGCACATAGAGCTTGGAATGATAAGCTCAAAGCAACATTGCCGAATTGGGGATTTATTGCTGCTCGATCTGATACATCACTATTGGTGTTTGATTCTGGTTCGAAGCTTGTCGTGTTGCTTGTATATGTCGATGAAATCTTAGTCACAGGTCCAAATCAAGCTTTAATTACTCGACTTATTACTTATTTGAATAAATATTTTGCTTTAAAAGACCTTGGGCTTGTTCACTATTTTTTTAGGAGTTGAGATTCACAAGAATAATACTGGAATGTATTCATCTCAAACTAAATACGTTATAGATTTATTGGTGAAGTTGCATATGGAGAGTGCCAAACCTTTTCCTTATCCAATCAGCTTGTCTTAAAAGTTGTCTTTACTTGATGGTGAATCATTTAATTATCCTTCTCTCTACAAAAGCACTCTAGGAGCTCTTAAGTATCTCAGTCTCACTCGGCCTGATGTCTCATTCATCATAAACAAACTAAGTTAGTTTATTCATGCTCCTACTGAGACTCATTGCACAGCTTGCAAACGATTACTAAGGTATTTGAAGGGTACAATCTCTGATGGTTTGGTGCTTTAACCCTCTTCTCTTCTCAACATTAAAGCTTATTCAGATGCTGATTGGGCCAGTTGCCCTGATGATAGAAGATCAACAGGAGGTTATGTCATATTTCTTGGTGAAAAATTTGATTTCATGGTCTTTAAAAAAGCAACAGGTGGTTGCTCGTTCAAGCACTGAGAGTGAATTCAGAGCTTTGGCCAACGCTTCAGTAGAGTTACTTTGGTTCAGTTCCTTCCTTCGAGAACTTCAAGTTCACATTTCTCACTGTCCAATATTGTGGGTTGGCAATAAAAGTGCTACACCTCAAGCAGCAAATCCCGTCTTTCGTGTTCGATTTAAATATATTGAGATTGATTTACACTTCGTGCGAGATCAGATTTTAACACACAAGCTTGAAGTTCATTATATTCCCTCTATTGATCAAAATGCGGATGTATTGACTACGACAGTTTCTCATGATCATTTTTCGTATCTGAAGTCCAAGCTTAAAGTTGTTTCCACACCTTTTCACTTAAAGGGGGATGATAAGCTAAGATAGTTACTTAGCTGATAGTTTGATAAGCGGTTAATTTGTTAGAACAAATCTGTTAGTTTTTGTTAAGCCATTAGTTTTTTAGTTTGTTATAACTGTTGTTTTGCATTGTTGTAATTCCTCTGTTATAAATAAGATGCTCATTACAGAAGTTTTGCATTCTTGCAAATACTTCTGAGAAGTTTTCATTCAAATGTCTCTAAATAGTAAATGCATCTTGGATCATTTTATGTCTTTACTTTATGTTTTTATTATATTAGACTTTTGGAGTTGTATTTGACTCATCACATTCCACTCGAAAGTGGAGTTGCTGAGGTACAATTTTGTTTTCATTTCACGATGTAATCTAAGATTATAATCAAATTGGGACTTATTTTTTTTTATGGTATGCAAACAATGTGGTGAGTCAAAACAACATTTGAACCTGCCTTGCATCCTAGAACAATCTGTTCATTTTCACTTAGGCATCTGTTCATTTCAAGTTCATATGTTTGGAATGCTAAAGTGCCCAGCGGAAATATGGATTGTATTTGTTTGTGTGGGTGCTTAGTGAATGGTTAGAACAATGATATTCCCTTTATGTGTTAAGTGACATTAAAAGGGATGTCATTTGTTCTCAGCATTAAGAGTATAACTATTTTGTTCATAACATTGTACTTTATGCTTAATTTTGTTTAGTGGAATAAATTTGGTCTTTGCATGTGGGTGTGGTTGGGTGTATTTAGACACGAAACATTTGAGTTCGAAGATATTCCTTCAAATTTTGTGACCTTTTGTTTTGTCAATGTTCTTTCGTTATTAAAGGTAACATGATGGTAAAACGTGTCCGACACTTTTTAAATTTTATTCTCTGATCATAAAGCTTTGAAGCATATTAACAGCCAACAAAAAATAAATAGCAGACATGCACGATGGATTTCCTTTCTCCAAAGGTTTACATTTGTTTTGAAACACAAATACGGGGTCAACAACAAGGTGGGTTGATCATGAAGCTTTGAAGCATATTAACAGCCAACAAAATATAAACAACAGATATGCACAATGGATTTCCTTTCTCCAAAGGTTTACATTTGTTTTGAAACACAAATACGGGGTCAACAACAAGGTGGGCTTCGCAGCATGTCTGCAATTATTGTTGGGCAACAACAACAACGGGGTCAACACAAATACGGGGTAAACAGAAAGGTTTACATTTAGTACCAACATGTTTGTAACTATTATTGGGCTCGATTCTTTCAAAGAATCGTATTCTAGTGATCCATTCTTTGGCTCAATGTGGCAGTGTGCAACATGGGAGTATTTACTCCGTGATGAATTCCTTTTCGAAGGAAACCAATTGTGCATGCCAGATTGTTCTCTAAGGGAAAAAATTATTTTAGACATGCACGATAGAGGATTAAGAGAACATTTTGGGCGAGATAAGATATACGAAATGGTTGAGAAAAAATAGTTTTGGCGAAAGATGAGGCGTGATGTCTTAGCAGGTGGCGAACATGGCAAGAAACCAAAGGGAGGTTGCAAAAAAAGGCGTGTACACCCCGTTACCTATACCTACAGCTCCATGAGAAGACTATGGATGCATCACATGTTGCAAGGATGCATTTTTTAGAGGTTATTCGCCTATAAGGAATACCCAAAACCATCACATCTGATTGAGACTCCACGTTCTGTCGCATTTTTTGGGGGGCATACGATAAAGTAGTTCCCATCACCCACAAACTGATGGACAAACAGATCTCATTAATAGGAGTGGGAAATATTTTAAGAAGCTTGGTTGGTGAGAATCCAAAGCAATGGAAATCAGTCATTGCGTAAACGGAATTTGCGTATAATTATTCTAAAATCGAAGCACGGGTAAAAGCCCTTTTGAAATAGTGTGTGGAAGGTAGCCCATTCATTTTTTTAACTTGCTCATGACTGAGACAGTGAAGGAATTGCAAAGCCAGAAAAATACTTAAAATCAAGGAATACAATCCCAAATACAAGGAGCATGCAGTTAAAACAAAAGCGTTTCCAAAACTTCCATGACGGCGAGATGGTGATGGTTTATCTGCGTAAAGAAAGATACCTCGCTGGTACTTATTCCAAGCCCAGCAAGAAAAAAATTGGGCCATACCGGATAATCATTGGGAAAAATGCTTATGAGATTGATTTGCCTCAAAACTTGGGGATTAATCATACCATGGTTCAAAGTATCGACCGAGTCAACTCGGAATCGGAGAGTTCCGATACGATACCGAGATGTGTTAAAAAAACATTGAATCGTGTTGTCTCGCCGAGATATCGGCCGAGACAACCGATTCAAACAACACATATTTTTTGGTACGCAAAAAATATTTTTCTCCAAAACATTTTTTAATTTTATTTGTAAAAAGATGTCAAAAATACGTTTTGTAAGACATTTCTTTATACATTTTTTACAAAATATTTATTTGTACAAAACAAAAATGTATACGTTTTGTAAGACATTTCTTTTTACATTTTTCTTACAAACATTTATTTGTCCAAATAAAAAATGTATACGAATTGTAAGGCATTTCTTTGTACATTTTTTTACAAAGCATTTATTTGTACAAAAAAAAATGTTGTGAAAATTATTGCGACCTTATATAATTTTTCTGAGTAGTATGGAAAAAAATTGCATCATTATTTGAACATTGTCATATTTTCTTATATTTTTTGATAAAATTTTACTCTTTTACCATATTTCTTCGTTGTTGAAAACATATTGTAACATTTACAAAACACGACCTATATAAGTTTGTCCACATAATATATACATGAAGAATAATTCTACACCCTAAGATTAAATTGAACAATAGCAATAAAATTAAAATGTCACTAATTTAAAACTAATAGCATTCAGTGTACATAAAAATATTTGAACTTGGAATAAAATATTTTATCAAAATATAATGTCACATAATGATGTCCAAAAATGGAAGAGACAAAGATTGGGGGAAGAAAGAATCCCCATAAGTCTAGTCTTGTCCATGAATATCAAACATCCTCTTACATAAATTAAAATCAACACTTAGGCACTAATACGTGATTATTTAGAGAATTTAAATAATTAAAAATAAAAATAAAATTAGTACGTTAGCAATATGCCAAGTCCGTCGTACTTCAGAATAACTAATCGTACAATGTAATGCATATTAAATAATGGTTTGAACATATCTGATTGGTACATATTATTAATCTTATTTTTTTTAAATTATATATATATATTTTTGAATTTTTCGTGCTCTCTAAATAGCGTATCTTTGCGTATCGCCCGATACCGCGCCCGAGTTGAAAATCGAGTGTCCGATATCGGGACCGATACCGAGACTTTGAACCATGGATCATACATTCAATGTTTCAGACTTGTATCCATATCATGGAGACGAAGGAGCCGCAAGCACTCGAGGACGAGTTCTCATCAAGGAGAAATAGGAAGGATTGAGGCAAATTATTTTTTAAGGAAATTAGTATTTCATTAAAATAAATAATAAAATGAAAAGTCATTTGTAATTAAGTAGTCAAAGGGCATCTTGTTCCAAGAATCATCACGTTCCTATATTCATCCAGCTCTTAGATTCATTAACGAATCTGGAATTCCATGTTAAGTGAAAAGATTCAATGGTTGCCTAGGGACTTTAAAAGTAGGTAATTAATGGAAGTATCGAGGATTATTATAAATTGAGGTCCCCGAAAATCAGCTTTCGTCAGAAGTTAGAAATTATAATACACGTTAAGTTATTTACTTGTCAATTTTACCTTATTGTTACAACCGAATTTGCACATTTCGGCATGTGGCCATAAAATCCATGTATTTGTATATTTCTTTTTTCTACCACTTTTTGTACCTTTTTATCTTTAATAAGAATTTATGGTTTATGACTTGATAAAATATTTAAATAAGTTACATAACACTACTAATTATTTGAAATCTTAATGGTCATAGGTATATTCAATTAAGGGGTAAGAAAGAACGAAGCATTAAATGGTGAAATTATAATTGTAAACATTCTACAGATTGTCACAGCACAAAAAGATATTTATCTCTAATACTTAATTTCTTCCATGTAGTCGAACAACTGAAGATCAAAAATAAAATAAGTGTTCGAGGTCGCAACTTATTGTTCGGTGGCGTGTACCCTAATTGAGGTAATGGAATAACAAACGGGTCATTTGAAAGTCCCTCAACATTTTATTAATTGACATTTAGTCCAAGCTTTTCTTAATCCAAAAAGTCCCTCGCCATAACAAACACTCACTCTTCTTTAATAAAAAACCCTAAAACCCTATACCCCCATATCCTAAACCCTAAACTATATAAAGTAAAAAAATAAATAACCCTACCAAAAGAAAAGAAAAAAAGACCATAAATCTACAAAATGAATAAACCCTAAACCCGTTCCTTAATAATTTGGCCAGAAAATAGAAGAGGGGGCTTTATACAACATAAAAAATACATTGAACTAAATGCGAAATTTACTTGTCTCCTAGGGACTGAACATCAATTGTCTTAAAGAATGATGAATATGCAATATCAATTCTTTGGGACTCACCTCATCGAAGAATTGGGTTCTCCTTTCTTCTCACCATCCGCTCTCAGCCTTAGAATTGACATTTGCCCATGTACCATGTCCCTCATTGTCATTGGCCCGGGGAACATGATTTGATGTACCATGTCCATCCCTATTAAATGGAAAGGAAAAAAGCTCCAATTATGGTACAACCATATAAAAGAAAAATTGGCATTTCTACATGTTATTTCTCTCTATACTTGCAAAGATAATTAAAGCATACCGCTTCGATACAAAAATAAACACACACACACACACGATAATGTCAAACATACTTTTCCCACTGGCATTTCAATACCAAGGTCAGACCTGCCATTTCTTTCAATACTATGAAGAAAATAGTATATACCACTTCGATAACAAACGAATAAATACACACACGCGTACAGAGATGTAAAGCATACATTTATGAATGTCCTGGCCCGCGTACGATGAGTGAAAAATGCGGTGTTGATTGCGCAGGAACTTGGAATCACTTGAACGACGGGTGGAACTTCTGAAAAAAGTAGGTGAGACTAGAAGGAGAGATTTAGATGAAAAATCACTCAATATGGTCGCCCTATTTTTTCCTGAAGATCAAAATTAACAACAAAAAAAGAATAGTGAGTGAATGCATGTCATCTATGTACCAAGGCGAGATAAAGATGTCGTCACACACACAAAAACACGTAGGAAGCACGGATACAGATACGCGTATCGTATTGATATGGTCACAAGGATACTATTAAAATTGGACATGATACGACTGGGATACGGCAATAGCGATATGACTAGAATATAAAAAAAAATACAATTCATATTCATTGTTCAAATGTCTTTGTTAGTACTTTCAAAGTGACAAAGATGCTGGGAGAGAGATGTGTTAAACTACAACTTTTTGTTTTATTATGTAATTAGACAAATGACTAATTGAGTTTAGTATATGGAAAAAAATACTTTATATAATTGCAAAGTATCCCCGTGGTATCTCCCAAGCATCTCACCATACCACCTCTCGTATCCAACATGTATTCGAAAAATAAAAGTAGAATCGGTACGTGGATACGTATAGGATATAAGCCTTGGAAGGATATGCCTTGAATACATATCGCGCAAGAATCTGTTTGTCTTTGTGTAGCCTATACGCTTCCAATATGGATACTAGGACCTAATGAAGTATTCCACGCTTAATAAAGAAATAAAAAAACAGAGAGAAGTTAAGCATACCTTTGATCCCATGGTCTTTGCATGTATTAGCTTCACTTTCAAAGTTAACTCCCATCCCATTGGATCCCATCTACACTCATGTAATTAATTCATAGGGTGGCTACCTTTTGTTTAATAATAACTTAAAGACAGACTTTCCAACAAAGGTGGTATAATGACTGATTAATTCATCAATAGTTATGGTTGATAAATCTGAGAGCGGATATAATAATTTGAAAATAAAAAAGAAGAAACAATTTACAACACCTCATGATGATGCTTTGCTCTCTTGGGCTTATTTTGCGTAGTATAATCCTCCTCGAGTACATCAACACTAGCAGGAGCATCCTTAATATCACTGTCCCCTATATGTTCCCAAAATCGGTATGAGGACCTAATGAAGTATCCCACATTTAATAGAGAAAGAAAAAAAAACACAAAGACCTTTGATCCGAGGGGCTTTGCATGTATCAGCGTCACTTTCAAAATTAACTCCCATCCCATCAGATTCCATCTACAATCATGCAATTATTCACTTAGTAGTAGACTAAAAGACGTAAATCAATTGTAATGTACAAAAACATCTCTCAATGGACGAATGAATTTAATACCAAAATATTTGGTTTGGGCAATTAATTCAGAATTGAAGAAAATAAACTCCAACCTGCGTTTGATAGAAAGATTTGGGTTTCTCAATTATTATATGTTATATCAACAAAATCATACTCGATTTATAGACATAGAAATTTAACTACAAATAAACAAAGAATACAAATCAATTATATGTTATATCATTAAATGGAGATGGAACCGACCTTTTTTTCAATCCGGGGATGGAGCGATATTTGGGGTTTTTTGTGATGATGAAAATGAGGTTGTTTTGAGATTTTACTTTTAAGTTTGGTGGTTTGGTTAGATGGGGGACGTGTGGCATCAAAATGGAGGGTCTACATAAATTGCACCGTTTAAAAGAGATTATTACTCCCATGCCCTCTTATTCGTGTTATTTATTTTGTGCCAATTGGTCTATTTTCTAATCAATTTTGTATTAATTGGGTCGTGTTTTCGGATCAATTTTATGTAAACACAAACACGACAATTTTTAGTCAATTTTGTGTCGTGTTATCGTGCCATGTCAAAAATTGTCATTGGTGATAACGGAACTCGAACATTATACACAACACACGCACACACACTTCTTTTTTTATGTCTTACATTCAACTTATATCACCTAAAACAATTTAATGCACGAATTGCGCTAATAAGTGAGAAATTTTTGCCATAAGGATCAACACTATAATAATGGTCATTGTTTTAACCTTCCTAAACAAAACAACAAAATTCATTGCACACATAATGTTATTTGTATGTATTTACATACGATTACTATAAATTTTCAATTAAATCCTCTTGAAAGTGCAAAATTTAACTACAATATGCTCCTCCAAAAACACAATTCATATAGTATGTGATTTAGATGTGAAGTTAAATTACAATATATATATATATATATATATATATATATATATATATATATATATATATATATATTGTAATTTAAGGGTAAACCAACCACCACAGAGAACAACAAAGATCTTTAACTAACAAATTACATTGAAAATAAAGTAATACTTCTTGAATATTGTAAAATATAATACCAATAATCTTTATGAACATCAAACTCAAAAAAAAAGTTTTTAGTATAGTTTATGCTTTATCACATTATAAAACTATTCAATCAATTGAAAATTTAGAAAGATATGAAAAATAGGTATGTCAAAGGAATTATATTTAATAAAACAAATAAAATAACATTTCAGAATTTTGTAACAACTTGATTGTAGAACATTAAATTTAACAATAATAAAAAAGATACCTTCAGTTGTGACAATTTGATTATATCCATAAGTGGGGTACAATTCTTGTAAATTCCATTGTCGAAATTTAGGTTGCCCATTGCCAAAACCAATCATTGGGTCAATCAAAATTGATTATTCACATAGCCAAAAATTCACCAAAATAAGATTAATTGTTAAAATTATATATTTAGTTGTACTGAAATCGATAAATTCATTGTGAAATAATTATAAAATAAATAACCGGCAACAAAAGTTGGCATCTCGACTCTTTGGAGTGTTGATTGACAAATTTATAGACTCGAATAAATTCTCATGTATTGCTGCTGCTAATTATAATTATTTATTTCCACTACACTAAAACATTGAATTTTTCACTAAGCACTTGTCACTATTAGTGGCAGTAGTAAACTTTATCATTGCTCGTGGTTGTTACAAAATAGTTTTCGCGAAATATTAATTTATTTATCATTGCCATTAGGAGTGATAAATGGTTTGCCCAGTTTATCACCTCCTTGGGCAATTATAAATTCGAATTATTTTTTTTTAACAAAAATTGTAAGGACATAAATTTCCAATTGAGTCCCTGTATTGTTTTGACTTAATTCCGTGAACAAAACTGTGTTTGTAATATGTCATAGGGAGATTTTTATTTTGTCACGATCCCACTTGGTCTATGACGTATTGAAGAAGATTGAAGACATTGAGGCAAAGCTTCAAAGAATTAATCATGTTGAAGCTTAATTGGTGCAAGTTTAATCGTCTTCAATGTTAATTGCATTCCCAGATCACTCAGGTATGAATACGTATAATTAATGGTGCTCGAAATTGTTTTTATAAAAGATAATGATGTATTTTTATAAAGAAAAATGTTTTAAAATGTTTTATAGTGTTTTAAAAGGTTTACACTACGTTTTAATTCTGATAAGCTCGAAATAGAGTTTGACTTATTTGGATCTCTTTTGGAAGAGACGTTTTAAACAAAAAGTCAAAAAGTCAAACTTCTTGCTCGAACGACATTAGATCTCGCGCAAACGAGATATCTATGTCGCTCGAACGAGATCCTTAAGTCATTCGAACAACACATTTTTCGAGGCGGCGCTAAATTGTTATTTAAAACATGTTTCCATCAGAGTTTGGTAAGTGTGCATTTGGAAAAAAACATAATACATTTCAGTACGTTGTTTGCACATGTTTTCTAAGGTTTAAAAAGCATAAACACATCCTTAGAGTTTGCAAAGATCCGAGTTATCATTCTTATATGTTTATGTGATCTTGTTGCACCAAGAAGTTTGTTTTATCATTTGCGGTGAAGAAAAGAGAAAGACTTCTTGTTCGACATCGTAGACGTATCAAAGTCATTCGATGGACACCGAGACATACGTGAACGTGTGTGTTGTGGACAGGTATCGTGGAAGAAGAACTTTCTGCGTGGACACTGTAAGAGGAGTGGTTGAAGATCAGAAGAGTTCCAAGACCCATGGGGATCGAGTTGTTGAGTGAGTCTGTGTCTGTTCATTATAAATCCACATTCATAATGATTGTCTGGCTTGGGCCGTCCGAGATTGTTTTCCCATTTTGGATTTTTTCCTCGTACATCCGGCGTTGTAAGTATTCTTTACTTTATTTTACTTGCTGTAATCACTAGATGCATGTTTAGGATTAATTAAGATAAAATTGTTTTAAAGTAAGAATTGGGTTTTCACAACTTGGTTTGGTGCAAATTAAAAGTTGGATATTTTTTGAAGAAAATTGGTTTGATTTGAAACACACACATAAGGGCCTCCCCGATTTTTTTTAAAAACAAATAGGGCACAACTCTAAGCAGCATCTGAAGCAAGAAGACTTTGAAAAGACTCCGACATCACAGCTACTTCTACCTCACTGGCAGCAGCTATACATTTTCTAGATGCAACCCAATGGGCAGCCTGATTAGAGGCTCTGCAAACCTATTTAAACTCTAAATCCCAAATCGATGTTATGATCTTAATATCATTAATAATGCAGGATATGGTACTAGGGGTCATATCATGGCTCAGACAATACTTAATAATAGAAGAGTTGTCACTCTCTATTATCACGTGTTTATACTGAAGGGCTTGGACATATTGGCAGGTGTTCAGGAGTGAAAAATCCTCACAAGCAAGGGCTAAATCAGCCCAAACTTTACGCCGAAAGCAATGAAGCAGTTGTCCATGATGATTCCTGAGAACTCCACCTTTCACATCCTGTTGATGAGTTGATTTAAAGCTGCCATCCACATTGAATTTCAGTCTCCCAACTTGAGGAAGGGACCACCTCGCAGCTGATATGTCTCCATCATTGTACGGTTGGTGTCCGTAAGATAAAGAGGAGCATTCATAAAAATCTCCAAGCTCCCTTTTAATGCAGCATACAGTCCTCTCCCAGGAAACCCATTCTTTATGATAGACAACTGCATTTCTATGTTTCCAAAGATTCCATCCAATGTAAACAATATTTTTAATCTGAGCGAGAGCCTTAGAAAATGATGGAGCCTTTTCAACCAAGTCATTCAGCCAAATAATCAAGGAGTGACCATAGACATTTTCCCATAATTGCAGCTGGTCACAACCTCTTCATACTTCCTTAAACTCTTTGCAACGAAGAAAAATATGTTCAACACTCTCCACCTTTTTTCCACGTACACTGCATAAAGGGGGGTCCCTGCATTTTCTCGTGAAAAGATTGGCTTGAGTAGCTATTGCATTGTTACATGCTTTCCAGATAAAATGAAGAAATTTTGGTGGGGCTTCAGTACTCCAAATTGCATCCCATAACCGTTGGTCAGACTTAAACGAATACGAGGGGGAGCATCCTTCTTGACGCTTCTTAATTTTTCAGCTAAGCAATACCCAGATTTAACTGTATAGGTTCCATTTTAAGTAAATTACCAAATTAACTCATCATCCCTGTCAGCTAAGCTTATGGGGATATAGTTAATGGTGATAACCTCATCCCATGAAAAAAGAGAGTCCAACTTTGAGTCATTCCAACATTTTAATGGGCGAGATATGAGATCCGCTACCACTACTTTAGTGGCCAACGAAGGTTTTAGAGAGAAGGGCTTAAGGTCTGGAAGGGAAGGAATCCATTTACTATCCCATATCTTAGCCTTCCTTCCATTTCCGATATTCCATCTTAGGCCACTTTCAAGAAGGCTTATGCTCTCAATGATACTAGACCATATTGGGGAAGGGCGAGATCCTTTTGTAGCCTCAATAAAGCACTTCTTAGGAAAGTAGATAACTTTGAGCATTTGAACCCAAAGAGATTGAGGGTTCTATAATATCCTCCATGCTTGCTTTACTACAAGGGCCAAGTTAAAGCTTTTGAACTCTCTGAATCCAACTCCCCCTACTTCTTTGTCCCACATAAGAGATCCCATTTCTTCCATCATATTCTATATCGTTCCTTGTCCCCTCCCCACCAAAACCTTCTAACCAGAGCATCCAACTTCAAGCATAAATTATTGGGGAGCAGCACACAAGACATAATGTAGCTGGAGATGGCCTGGACTACTGATTTAATTAAGACCTCTCTTCCCCCCGGAGAAAGGAGGGCCTGTTTCCATCCTTGGAGCTTGTCTTGAACCGTTTCCAAGATAAAGGAGAAATCCTCATTTTTGGATCACCCCCATGAAGAACGAAAGCCTAGGTATTTAGATTTCGGGTCCATAGCCTTGATGCCCAATACATTTTCAATCATTCCCTAAGTTTCTCCTCTAGTGTTTGAAGAACAGAAAAAATCCAAATTTATTGAAGTTGATGAGTTGGCCAGAGGCGTTCCCATATAAGGACAAAATTCCCATAACCTTCAAACATTCTTTCCTATCAGCTTTGAGGAAAAGGATCGAGTCGTCAGCGAAGAAGAGGTGGAAGAGGGGAGGGGAGCGTTCCTGATCTTGATTCCAGAAAGGTAATTCTTCTCCACAACTTTATTAATCATATTAGACAGCTTATCTTGAACTAAGAGGAACAAGTAGGGGGATAGGGGGTCTCCTTGCCTGAGGCCTCTGCTTCGTTTAATATCACACGCCTTTCTGCCATTAACCATCACTGAAAAGGTCACTGTAGAAACACATGGAGATATGAGATGGATCCACTTCTTATTGAACCCCAAGATACCCATTCTCTATCTCTTTCCATTTTGACTCCTGACTGAGCAAAAGGGACTTCCCTCCAAATTCTTCAAAAACCTATTTCGCTCCTTCTACAACCATTTGTTTCCCTCCAAACCTAAAATGCACCCAACAACTCCAAGAAACCAACAACCCCGACGATAATACCCTCCATCTTCGACTACAATATTCGACGAACCTGACAAAATCTCTAGCAACCACCAAACAAGGTTTTTTTGTTCTCTATTCTCACACCATAATCTGATATAAAAATGGGAGACACCTAAATATTACAAATAAATATTATTGATTAGTGTTAAAAAATGACATGTATAAAAAATTACCATGTGCCTTAATTTAACAGTACCTTAAGTTTGGATTGTTTTATTGATAAAAATTATATATATATATATATATATATATATATATGTATATATGGCACGCTCTCATAATGACCATTCATGCGTATTATTGTTTTTAAATAATAATAAAAACTGAGTTGATAGTTTTGTGTGGTACTTAAACATTTTCGGAACTGCAAAAAAAATTAGCTCAAAATAATTTTTCTGCTATTTAAAAAAAAAATGGTCAAAATATGACAACTTTTGCAGGTTAAAAACTTTATTGATTATTGTTATAACAATGACAAACACCTAAATATAACAAACAACTATTATTGAGTATTGCTAGAAAATAACATGTATATAAAAAATAACTGTTATTAATTACTTTTAAAATAACATGTATATAAAAAATTCCTTGTACCTTAATTTAACACTACTTTAAGTTTGGAATGTTTTATTGATAAAAAATTATTCACATGTTTACATAAGACTTAAGTACTTATAATGGAAGTAGAGGTTTCAACTGACTATGTCAATTAAAAGGAAAGTGAAGAAAATGAGAAAGATCGTGAGGAATCCAATGTGGAAGAAATAATTGTGGAACCTAATCTTGGATTATGTTTTAATTCATTCGATCAGTTGATCGATTTTATAAAAAGGGAGGGAGAGTAGTATATTTCTTAGAAGAATAAATGACGATTTTTTTAGAGTCCAAGATGTCGTAAGCAAGACACAAGTATACACTCTCAAATTGGGTGTGGTCACCCTTATTTATAAACACAATAGTCCTATATTTTTAGGCCTCTTTGTTGATCCGATTTACATGTTATAAAGTCCTATCAGAAATGGTCGCCCACGGTGTCTACATGATCTGCCTAGATTTCTACTTATCTCCTCCTAACTATTCGGCCGACCGTGCTTATTGGATCATGAGATTCACGTGTCAGTCCATGTTGCGTATTCGGTTATATTCCCTTTAATTGCTCCCAAGACTAAGGCAATAGCTCATTAAACTCATAAGCATTTAAATATTTCAGTGAATCTCACAAAAAATAGCTCAAAATAAGTTGTTTTACTATTTTAAAAATATCGGTCAAAACCTGAGGAAGTCACTGCTAAATAGCACTGTCCAAATGCTCACGAAAGAGTGAAATAAATGTTGCACAGTGCCTAAACCGAGTGTGAGAGAGAATGGTGGAGATGAGTATGGAGAGGGAAGAGGGAGAGTGGTGGAGTTAGAAGGTGGAGATGGCATGGAGAAGAGAGAGGGGGAGAGAGAGAGAGTGTGTGTGTGTGTGTGTGTTTAATGTTATAAGAGATGAGGGTATTTTGGTCAAAAATAACGTTGGAGGGTTAAGTTTAATTTGCAGATTAACATTTTTTAATAGATTTCTAACTACGTTAATTTTTTTTTGGGGTGGGGGTGGGGGTGGGGGGAGTGGTACGTCTAAGAGATTATGAAACTGAAATTATGTCAAATATGCTATTATAAAGTGAGGGTTAACTTAATAACACAAAAACATGGACACAGGGATCCTTAGAAAGCTACGACACTTCAAAACTACATAATTTGCTACTTTCCATAAACCACCACAGATACATTTCACTACAAATATACCCCCATTTGATCCCCTGTATAGTGTAGCAATTAGTGAAGTTTTTAGATTCTTTAGTCCTCAACTTCACTATAAGAAATATATCATCCTCATTTTATGACACAATCTGTAATTTTCTATAACACATGGAAGTCTAAAGCATGATATGTATCATATCAACAAGAAAACCATATAAATTTGTCCCTTAACTCAACCATCCAAGCATTAAATAATTCACAAATTATTTGTTATGTGGGCAAAACCATCAAGATTTCATTGCATTACCAAATTTATCTTTTGCGCATTTTTCTATTTTTTAAAATCCTTTATCTTTTGATCAACTATGAAACCTCGTATGATCTCCCCAAAAAATTATTAAAAAACTTAATTAGGGGAGATGTTGTGCATGCATAAGTAAAGCCGTGTTTTGAAATTCATGTAATACCCCGTACTTTTATAGATATTTATTTATGGGATTAATTAAATTAAAAGTGAATTAATTGAGAATTAATCCGGATAAAATACTAACAAATGTGAGTTGGTATTTGATTATAATGTGTATATATGGCAATATATGAATATTGAAAATATTTAAATTGTCGCGAGATAGAAATACGGCAATTTGGAAATTTTGTTGGGACGCGCGTGACATTCGCGTCAGGAATGTAATTATTTTAATTAAAAAGTGAATTTTATTTTTATCAACCATGTGGTCATTTTGAGTGCGCCAACGTGTCCGGAATGGTCGAAATAGTCAGAAAACACTAGCCGGGGGTTTAGTTTGGGTCCCGGGGCATTATTGGGCCATAACGGCAACTTAAAAGGGTATTTTGGTAATTTTGAAAATTGGAGATTTATGACCAACGAATTTTGGGAATTAAAAATATGGAATTTAATAACCCACTAACCCATTACCAACACTTAACTCATTAGAGGGCTACGGGGGTTTCATGAGAAGTTAGGAGAAGTTCCCAAAGAGAGAACCCTAACCCCATCTTCAACCTTCAACCTTGGGAGAAAAGGAGAGAGAGCAACCTACATCCAGGATTCAACACCAAATTCAGAGAAAGATCAGAGGCAAGTGGTTTAATTTCCTTAATTTCAAGTGAATTCTTCTTCCATGCTTAGAAAATTGATATATTTGTATTGTATTGGGAGATTTATAAAAACCCATGAAATTGCAGTTAGAAATTCAGATTTTGATATAGGTTTGCATGTAGAATTGTTATTGGGGGATTAGACTAAAAGAATTACTAGTTTTTATGTTACAAAAACGGATTTATTTATGGAAACTGATGACTTTAAATTTCTAGGGTTCGTGTTCATAAGATTTGGGGAAAAGTGGGGAGTTATGATAATTAGATGATGTTTAGGAAGATTTGGCCCCATATAAATAATATATTATGACCTACGAATGTTTAGTGATGATTAGAGACATTAAAATACTGTTGGGACGACTTTTAGATGAGAGTAAAGGTGAAGAAAATTGAGAAAAACGTGATAGGAAAATTTTGGGCTCGGAACTGTCACCTCGTTAGAAGACCTGCCCAGGTCGTTCGAACGAGCTCGTTCGAACGAGCTTCTAACGAGCTGACAGTTTGCCTTCTAACGAGTTGGATGTTCGTTCGATGCCTTTCGTTCAAACGAGACCTCGTTAGATGCCCACTTCGTTCGAACGAACTCTCGTTCGAACGACCTCGTTCGAACGAGACTTCTAACGAGTTGACAGATTAGCCTTTTTGGCCTGATTTGATTTCTAGTGTCCCGTAACCTTGTTTAATTGTAGAGATAACATTCCCCTGATGACTAATTGATATAGTTGGGATATTCGGGATATATTGAGGAGTAAAATATAGAAGAATGATTTAAACCAAAGGATATTGGTGGATTAGGGCGCGAGTGACTAATCACGATGCGAGGATAATTAATGACTTGAATACTTATAAACCGGGGACATAGGATTTGTGTGACATTATAAGTTGGAATAAGAATGAGAAGTATACCACTAATAAATTATGGTAATTACTAAGATGTGTGCATGCTTAGTATAGGTATATGATTTTATGTGTATGATATACCTACCATACTTGCTATCACGGGAGGTTTGCGTTCGCTTAGGGCCATCTAATCTTCGTGTGCCTACGGGCGGATTTAGATTGGTACCTCGAGGACATAGGATAGAGAAGGACTTATTGGGAAGTTAATAAGACTGCTGATCGTGGGAGCGTAGGTATGTGCGTGACCCATGTGATGTGACTGTGTTCGCCTCCATTGCTTGTGATTGTTGTTATCTGAGAACGATTCCTGAGAGATTCGGAATGCGTGATCCTTATGTACGTGATGTACCGGGATGGATAGCAGAGTATGTGTACACCGCAGCTTAGTCTCGGGGCGCTTGTATTGTATATTTATGACGTGAATAATACACGCTTAAATAATGAGAATTTTCATGTTGGTATTGTGAGTATAATTATGGTCACGCTTTGAGAAAATAAAAAGGGATAACCTGTAGTGAATTGTATTGCTAATAATTGAGAATCCGAGTTTAAGTAAGGTCCTCTATTTAATTGATAACGTTAGAATGTATAATGGGAATCGAGTAGAAAGGGGTAGAACTTAAAACGGTTTAGTTAGATATGAATGTCATTTAGATAGGTACGGTACATTAGGAGTGCACAATTAGTCGAGAGTTGAGTATTTCATGTGAGTGCACGTCCTGACATGTATTTTTCATTCATTGTTTTAATGTTATTAAAACACTTGCTATTTTTAAAATACTCTCCACTTTCGGGCTCTGACCCGTTTGCTTTCAAATCTATTTTTGTAAAAACCTTTTAGGTGCCTAGCCACAAGGACACCATGCATAGGATTTCCATTCAGGTGACGAGCTGTAGTTGTTTGTGGAAGTTACAGGGACTTGCTAGTAGATGTTTCTTTTGTCTTGACTCTATTCAGTTTTCATCATTTGTACGTCATGTCGCCCATTTCTATTAGAGACATTTCATATTTCAGTTATTCAGATTTTTGGCATGTAATTAATTCAGGATATACTGTTTTATTTATTTCAGTGGTGGGATTGTTGTGAGGAGTTTTCCTCCGAACTTATTATTATTTGTTGGTTACTTTATTGAGACTTTATGGTGTATGGTGATGTAATTCTTTTACATTTCATTTATCGCACGTTAATCAGATTTAATTTAAAATTTGACAACTTACTTTTTAAATACTAGGTGGTTAGTAATCATTAAATGTTTTCGACGGTGATGCTATTAACTAAACCAACTTGGCATTTTGAATTAATTTAATAAAGGAGCATCTACCCGGTATTTAATTAGTCGGGGTGTCACATTGTAAAATGAGGTGTTGAAATACAATGTGAGTCTAAGGACATTGTCCATCACATTTAGTATGTCGTATACCACTATAAGTTTGTCGAAGCATTGGAAAGTGCACATCTGCAATTGACGATCCGAACTTCAAGTCATCTTCAACAATCATGCCCAACAAAGATGAACTTGGTAAATTGGTTAAGTTCCATTTACTTTTTAGATAAAAATGTTGGGATTTTTTATAAAAGACTACAATATTTTTTATGAAAAAATGATTTTTTATTTATTTTAAATGGATTTTTATCTTTTCGAAAAACATTTGTATCATTAAAGCTTTTTGATAACTGTTCTCAGATTCGTAAGAGTGTTATTTTCTAAGTCTCCAAATATGTTAAAACTCTGTAGATTGAATCTAGAGATTTGTGACTGGTCGTTCAAACGAGATCCTATCTCGTTCGAACGAGACCAGACATCGTTCGAACGACAGGTCAGTTCGTTCGAACGAGAAGTCTTTTTACTTGACATGTCACCACCTTAAAAGATTTTAAGAATAAAGTGTCAGGGTTCTGTATTTCATGTGGATAAAATTTTGTTTTGATTAGAATACGTTTTTGAAAGTTTACCTTTTCTCCAACACAATTTTGAGGGTTCAAATTTGTTTTCACAATTCACAAATCCCAGAGAGTTTATTTTGTGTGAGTTGTTTTATGGAACCCAAACCATACTTTTCCTAAAGTTCAACCCCTATGAGAACAACTCTATAACTGGAGAGCCGAGAGCTATTGTGGAGGGAGATCCTATAAGGAATTGAGACTGCATGTTCAAATTGGTACGACTGCGAGTGAGCCACTACTAAGTTCTAGCTAAAACTTTAAAGGTTTGACATAGACATTGTGCATTACACTTAAGGGAAGTTGTATGTAAGTCAAAGGTCGTGTAACCGCGTCAAAGTTCTAGAATATAAAAGGTTTTGCCCTGAGGGGATTTTTTCATGAATTATTGTGTCACTTGCTTGCCTATTTTCATTTACAATTGCATGCACATGGGCTGGTTTTAATTTGAGTTTGGTTTTATTAAAGCTGAGTTACCTAGTTAAATAAGTGAATTTACAAATTAAATCAATTGTTATCACACCACATTTACAAACTGGTATCAGAGCAGGTTTCACTATCTTACTGTGAATTCCTATTTTTCGCAAAAAGTTTTTGTAATATCAATTCTTTTAAACTTTGATGGATCACTTATATAATCGGGTACCAACTTTTTATGATAATAATTTTACCTATTGGAAAGCTCGCATGAAATCTGCTTTAAAAGCAATAGATGAGCGCGTTTGGTTGTTGGTTAAAAATTGTTGGTCTCCTCCCACCGTTACTGTTGAGAACATCACGTCTTTAAAACCCGTGTCAAACTGGACTGGGGATGATTTTAAATTGTCCAATTTTAATTCACGTGGTTTGAGTGCTATCTCTGGAGCCGTCACTCCCGAAGAGTTTCGCCGAATTATGACGTGCACCACGTCTAAAGAGGCATGGAATATTTTAACTTTGACACATGAGGGTACCACCGCTAATAAAGAATCTAAGTTGCAAAATCTTGCCACTCAATTCGAGACACTCACTATGTCAGAGACTGAGACTTTTGACGAGTTTTATGCACGTTTGTCGGACATAGTCAACACTAGCTTTAATTTGGGTGAGGCAATTGACAACACGCGGGTTGTGAAAAATATTTTGAGATCTCTTCCAACTCGTTTTATTCCAAAAGTCACTGTTTTAAACTCGATGGGAAATTTGAGCACACTTAAGTTAGAAGAGTTGGTAGGTGATCTTCAGACTTACGAGTTAGACGTGTTTCCCTAAACTATTAAGCCTAAAGGGGTTGCACTTATGACACAGTCGAGATCCAGTGAGGATAAAAGAAGATAGAACAAAAAGAAGAAGAGTGTATGTGATTCTGAATTTGATGATGACTCTGACATGGCCCTTCTTTCCAAAAATTTCAAAAAATTCTCCAGTTTTCAAAACAAAGAAATCCCAATAAAAGGTTTTCGGATAAATACAAAAAGAAAGACAAGGCCAAAGAAAGAGGTGAGAATGAAAAAGAGAGTGAGGAGAACCTTGACAGGATAAGATGTTTTGAGTGTGATGGAAAAGGGAACAAGTCATTTGAGTGTCCCACTAGACTTAGGAAAGAGGGAAAGAAAGTTTCCATGCCTGCTACCCTAAGCGATAGTGAGGGAGAAGAGAAAGAGGAGGACGATGAGTCCGAAAAAGATTTAGGACAAGGGATAACTGTTGCCTTTACTAGTTGTGTGAATTCCTCCACTTTGTCCCAAGATGATAGCTTCCACGAGAGCGTCGATGATGAGTCGAGTGAAGAAGAGAGTGAGGATGAGAATGGAGATGAAAGTGTGATATGAAAAGCTTTTAGAAAGTTATTTATCGAGACCATGAAAATAAAAAGGTCGAATAGGAATCTAGGTCTTCAGATTTATGAGTTGAAGGAAGAGAATGGTGAGCTAAAAAAGGAAAAATGTGACTTGACCAACACGGTGTCTAGTCTGACGACACGTGTATCCCATCTCGAGGATGGTCTCGAACGGGCACGGGAGGTTAAAGTCTCTTTAGAGAACGCATATGAGAAGGTTGATAAGATGGTTCCCTATCCTATTTTGAATGATGGAGAGTATGTTGGAAAAGGTTATGATGGTGAGTCCACTACTTTTAATGCACCCGAGTCTATATCCACTTTGGTGAGTGATTCCCATGGGTGTCCGTCTAGAAAAGTTCATCCCAAAATTAATTCCTGGACTGATTTATATTTTCTCCCACTGCAAGAAGAGAGGACACCTTAGGTAGTTTTGTTCTAAGTTGGGTTTCGTGCCATATCATACCACTTTACATGTTCACGCACATGCACCCACTTATGATACTTTGCTTGCACATAATGATAGATATTTTGCACATATTCGCGAGCAAGTAAAGTTTTTGGTCAAGACTACACATGATCTAATGGAGTTGGTTCAAAAGATGTCACCATCTTTGGAAAACTCCACTGCACTTCTCGGTTGAGGACTAGTCATGATTGCTAGCATGAAGTGATTTACATGATAACATTGTGACACCCCGCCTAATTAAATACCGGGCGATCACTCCTTTATTAAATTAAAATCAAGGTGAACAGTTGGTTCATTCTTAGCATCACTGTCGTAAAAATAACTTTTCCAATTTAAACACCCTAATTAATTAAGCTAAGTGTCAAAACCATTTTTAAACATTACCTTACAAATTTTATTTTGAAAACAAGATTTAATTATTTACAAAAATTTAATATATAACAAATCACATCACAATAATCCAGGAACATATAACCCGAACAATTTACACATCCGACAACTGAATCCCAACATTAAAATTTAAAGTGAAACATCCAGACAATAAAAATCCCAAAGTATCAATACTACAATAACTGAATCATAATGTCCAAATAAAACAACTAAATAATGGAAAGGGCGACACATGCCCCAATAACTGAGAATGCTAGAAGTGGAATCAAGTAAATGAAGTCGTCTAAGCAAGTGGCCTGCAACTCCCACCTAAGCCGCAACACGTTCCTTCCAAGGGATCCTAAGCAAGACGCCCCTGTGGCTGGGCACCTGTAATATATACATATATACACAAGAGAAAAAGAAAATAGAAACGGGTCAGAACCCGATAGTGTATATGATTTAAAATTCATTTAGCAAGTATTTAAATTGTTTACAGGCCAATGCAACAACATATTAGTGCAGCACTCTCTTGAGAAAATCTCACCTCTCTTCTAATGTGCACGCCTATCGTACTAACCTTCCCACGGATTACCTTATCTTATACTGCTCTAAACGTCCCAATGGTTTAACTTATCTTAGGTTACTCGTAAGATTTTAAAACCGAACAATATAATTGTTTAAAAGGAGAATTTCATTTAATAGGGAAGCTCTCATTATAACATTTTTTATTAATAAAGTTCCTCAGTGTCATATTATACTTTTCAAAACAAATATTTCCAATTTGAGATATTATACCAGTCTTACTTACCATAACACAGTAGGTAGTTTCAAAATTCAGAATTTCTTATATATATTGAATACTCGAGTAATATATATATTCTAACAGCACCCCACATAAAAACTATGGTGCGGGCATACTCTGCTATCCAATCCCTGTATCACTTACACTAAGGGAAATACAAGTTCGAAATCACTCTCGAACTGTATTAACACATACACAAACAAGATTGAGGCGAAGCATACATTCCAAGTCTCTAAGAGGTCAATACATACCCTCACGTCTCTTAGGACCGTCTGATCTATCAATTCGATAGCCTGTACCAAGGATATCTATCTTCTAGGGTACGAGTCAATATCCTCTATAAGGCATATCGAGATAAGATCGTCCCAGCGCGGTAACCTCAGGGATAGAAAGTAGTGCGGGCATGATTTTTACATGTATATAATATATGCATACACAATCATATAAATATACCACTTTTATCATATCAATTTAGGTTCATCCCATAACCCATAATCACAACATTTATCCTTATCTTTCCATTATTTATTAACCCGTATAACGGTTCTTCCCTAACTTTAATTCGAAGGATTTTCCAACTTACTACGCGACCCTCATGGACTCTATCCTTCTAAATGTACAATTCAGTAGGTATTCATTTATGTTCCAACGTAACTCTCTCACGTCTCTCTCCCCTTTAATATATACCTAAATTGTCCCTTATGTAAAAATATCCCAAAAATATGGATTTCGCCTTACATTAAAGGTCTCTTATTCATTAATGAATTCTACTGGTCATCATTATCTCCCAAATTATTTTAACAAGGATGTCTAAGGAGTTTTCTTCATTTCGAATCAATTCAACAATTTTAAAAGGGGAACTTAAGTCTGCCAGGAGGGGTCGTTCGATCGAGGTCTGGGGCTCGATCGATCGATCGATCAAGCAGGTATGCAAATTCTGCAGTTTTGCAGTTACGAGTTTCATCCTCTAATCTCAATCAATTTCATATTTCTCATTCCCAATTGTCCAAGAATTTGTACTACTAACATTATATCATCATATTATGTATTTCCTACGTAAAGCATGTAAGTTTCCATCACTAAACATGGATTAATGGGCACAAATTTCATAAAAATCTCAAGAACCCTAGAATTTCTTAAACATGGTTCTAATCAATCTCTTCCAGAATTTCCTTCTTATACAACATCATAATTTCGTGGTTTAATCCTCTACATGACAAAGGGTTTCCAGAATATCATTTAAATCATCACTACATGCAAATTTCCTATCTCAAATTGGGTTTTTCTTCCATACAACTCTTCCTAATCATTCCTAAACTAATATGAGTGATGCATCAACGAAATAAGCAAGATAAACACTTGCCTGGGATTTTCGGTGTTCTGGTTTGGTGCCGAATTTGGTGTGGTTGCGTTCCCCGTCTCGCGATCTACGCGTTGGTGGTGGTGGCGGTGCAAACGGATGGATGTCGGGCCTTGGATTCCTTTGAGAGCTCTCTCCTCTCCTCTCCTATGGCCGTTCTAAGGTTTTGAATTGTTTTAACCCTAGAAGGTAACCTAGACATCTGACATAACCCTTTAATTTTCGTGGGTTTAATTACCCAAAAATGTAAAATGTCCAAAATGCCCTTCCGGGGTACTATTTAAGCCTAAAAACGCCTTGAGACCCAAACTAAACCCCCGGGTACACTTTTCTGACTATCTCGACCCTTCCGGACGCGTTGGCGCACTCCAAATGATCATACGAGAAACTTATAAAATATTCATTTTTATTTATCAATATTTAGTCCTGACGCGACACGGGCGCGTCCCGACTCAAATTTCCAAAATTGTCATTTTATTCACTCGTGACATTTGATATACCCACTATTTCATATTACTTTGCTCATTAGTAATATTCAACAAATTTTCCATAATTACTAACTCTCATCGCGTTAATAATTATAACATAATTAATTCCTGGATTTATATTAAATAATTACTCACATTATATTTAATAAGTCCCCAAATTAATATAGCATAAAAATACGGGGTATTACATACTTCCCCCCTAATAACGGAATTTCGTCCCGAAATTCGAAAAATAAGGCATACCTGGTAAGAATAAATCTGGATATCTCTCGCGCATATCTGCCCTGCGCTCCCAAGTGGATTCCTCCACATTATGGTGCTCCCACTGGACCCGTACGAGTGGAACTATCTTCGACCTCAGTCTCCTCTCACTATAGTCTAGGATAGCCACCGGTCTCTCCTCGTAAGAGCTGTCAGGTTGTAAGTCTATCTCATCTATCGTGATGTGAGTATGGGCCATATCATCCTGAAGATATCGTCTCAACGACGAGATGTGGAATACATCATGAATGCGATGTAAATGCTCTGGCAGTCCCAATCTGTATGTCACCGGCCCAATCCTCTCGATAATGGGAAATGGTCCCACGTATCTCGGGGCCAATTTCCCTTTCTTCCCGAACCTCATTACTCCTTTTATAAGAGATACATGTAGTAACACCTGTTCCCCCACATTAAACTCCCGGAAGAACCGTTTCGCATCGGCGTAGCTCTTCTGTCTGTCCTGGGCTACTCGAATGCGACTCCTGATCATGTCAATCCTCGTGGAGGTTTCCTGAATCACCTCTGGTCCTAGCAACTTGTTATCCCCCACCTCGAGCCAACAAGTTGGGGAACGACAAGGCCTGCCATACAAAGCTTAGAATGGAGCCATGCCAATAGTGAACTGATAAGAGTTATTATAAGAAAACTCTACCAGTGGAAGGTGTGGCTCCCAACCTCCCCCAAAATTAAGAACACACATGCGTAGAATATCCTCCAACGTCTGATTAGTATGCTTTGTCTATCCATCTGTCTGTGGGTGATAAGCTGAACTCAACCTCAACTCAGTACCCATAGCCTCCTGAAAGCTTTCCCAGAAACCTGACACAAAAATCTTGTCTCTATCTGACACAATATTCAGGGGCACCCCATGTAATCTGACAATCTCAACAATGAACAACTGAGTATACTGACCCGTGGTATAGTCTGTTCGTACCGGCAAAAAATGAGCCACCTTGGTCAAACGGTCTACAATCACCCAGATAGAGTCGTGGCCCCGCTGTGATGTAGGCAACCCCATAATAAAATCTATGGAAATACTCTCCCACTTCCACGCGGGTACTTCTAATGGTTGAAGCAACCCTGACGGTTTCTGATAGTCCACCTTTACCAGCTGGCAGGTAGAACACTTAGACACGAACTCAGCAATGTCCTTCTTCATTCCACTCCACCAGTATTGCCTTCTCATATCCTGGTACATCTTATCCCCTCCAGGGTGCACCGTAAATCAGGACCCGTGAGACTGGGTCATCACTACATGATGTAATTCTTCTCCTTCTGGAACCATCAATCTCCCATTAAACCTCAAACCTCCATCAGAACTAACAGAGTAGGACTCAGCACCCTCAGCTAAGAGTCGTACAATCTACTCCTTGCAAAACGGGTCTGTGGTCTGTGCCTCTATCACCCTCGTAACAATATCGGGTGTCACTATCATAACAGATATGAAGGAACGGGCTACTGCGTCATGGTGGCCTAACTCCTTCCATTTTCCTTTCCAAATGTTCGCTACATCATCTACCGGTCTACGGCTCAACGCATCAGCAACTACGTTGGCCTTCCCCGAATGATACTGTATATCGAACTGATAGTCCTTCATAAACTCTAACCATCTGCACTGACGCATATTCAGCTCTCGCTGAGTGAATAAGTACTGCAGTAACTTATGGTCTATGAACAAACGGAATTTCTCCCCCAATAAGTAGTGCCTCCATATTCTTAGTGCAAAAATGACTGCTTCTAACTCCAGGTCGTGGGTGGGGTAATTCTTCTCATGCGGCTTAAGCTTGCGGGAGGCAAAAGCTATTGCCTTCCCTTCCTGCTGAAGTACTCCCCCAAGTCCCCGTAAAGAGGCATCGGTGTAAACCAGGTACTCCACACCCGGCTTCGGTAAAGCAAGGACTGGTGCTGAAGTAAGCTTGTCTTTCAGTTCATCGAAAGCCAATTGACAAGCATCATCCCAATCATACGGTACCCCTTTGCGATTCAGATTCGTCAATGGACCAGCTATTTTGGAGAATCCCCGAATGAATCTCCTGTAGTATCCGGCTAACCCCAAGAAACTACGTACTTCCATCGGTGTCGTGGGTTGTGGCCACTCCCTCATCGCTGACACTTTACTCGGGTCAACTGCTATCCCCTACTCAGAAATAACTTGCCCCAAAAATTGTACTTCTCGCAACCAGAAACCGAAGTTTTCGTACTTAGCATACAGCTGATGCTCTCATAGAGTCTGAAGAACCTGCCTCAAGTGCTCGGCATGCTCCTCCTCGGAGTGTGAACATATCAAAATGTCATCTATGAAGACGATGACAAACTGATCCAAGAACTCTCTGAACACTCGGTTCATTAAGTCCATGAACATGGCTGGAGCATTTGTGAGGCCAAATGGCATCACCCTGAACTCATAGGACCCATTTCTCGTCAAAAAAGTAGTCTTTGAAACATCCTGCTCCCTAATACGTAGTTGATGGTACCCCGACCTCAGATCTATCTTCGAAAAGAAAGTTGCTCCCCTCAGTTGGTCGAACAGATCATCGATTCGAGGCAACGGGTACTTATTCCGTATTGTGACCTTGTTCAACTCCCGGTAGTCCACACATAACCTCAATGAACCATCTCTCTTCTTCACAAACAAGATTGGAGCGCCCCAAGGTGAGGTACTCCTACGAATGAAGCCCTGACCTAACAGCTGCTCTATCTGATCTCGCAACTCTCGCATCTCTGCCGAAGCCATACGGTATGGAGCGCGTGCTATCGGTCTAGTATCCGGTAATAAGTCTATGACAAAGTCTATCTCTCGACTGGGGGTAGGCCTGGTATCTCCTAGAATACATCGGAATACTCAAGAACAACTGGGATCGAGTCTAAAGGAATCACAACCTCCTTTGAGGTATCCTCCTCTATGTAATACAAGTGAGCGGTCGAGCCTCCCTCTGGGAGAGGCATCGCCACTACAAACATCTCTTGCCCCGGAATGGAAAAGACAATACTCCCACTGAAACAATCAATCATGGCTATGTAAGCTGCGAGCCAATCCATACCAATAATAACATCATGCTCATGCATATCTAAGACTAACATGTCTGCAGGTAATACCAAGCTACCAATCTCTACCCCCATTCCCCGGCATATAAAGAAAATAAGGGACCCACTCCCCAGTGGTGAGTCTACACACGTCACTGTGCTCTCTGCTGTGGCTAACAACCCTAAGGCCTTTGCAAAATGAGTAGCTATAAAATAATGCATCGCCCCAGTATCAAACAAAACCCGACCCATAGTACCATGGATAGGAAACATACCCTCAATCGCGGGTGGTGCCTGTAGAGCTGCTTCCTGGTGGACGTTATAGACACGTCCATACTGTAACTGCCCCTGCTGCACAGGGGCTGCTGGAACGGCTGGTAGGGCTGGAGCTGGGAGGGCAGCTGGAAAAAGTGATATCTGTGGCTCATTACGGGCTCCCTGCTGCTGTGGGGCCCTCTCTCCCTCTGGATAATCGTGGCGCCTATGGACATGCTTACCACACCCAAAATATCGGCCTCTGAAGTTACCTCCCCTCTGACCCTGCTGACCACGGCCCTACTGGCCGTTACCTCCCCGCTACTGGCCCTGTTGGCTCTGATGAGCACGCTGTTGGCCCTGCTGCTGACCCTGCTGTCGGTGTTGGCCTTGCTGGCCCTGCTAATTAGGCTGGCCCTGCTGGCCCTGCCTATAACCCCCAAATCCCTGTCTAGAATCACCTGAACGGAATCGCTTAGCAGGGTCCCCCTGATGGGAAATCTGCTCGTGCTGACGAGTCTCTCCCAGAGATGGTGCCCCATTAGCACTATTACCCCCGGTCCTGCCCTGCTGGCCGGACTCTCCTGTTCTCTTGCTTCCCTGCAAATGGAAGCGATGATCCTGGCAATGTAGTAACGCAGCATTGAGTACATCAGTGAATGTACTCAGAGACAAATTCCCTATAAGGTGCTGACGGATCCTCCAAGCTAACCCGTCCACAAACAGCATAATCTTCTTGCCCTCAGTGGGTGCCTCATCTGGCACTATGGTGAGAAGTCTTGCGAACTCCTCCTCATACTCAGCAACGGTAGAATTCTCCTGCTTCAAATTCAGTAATTTACGCCTCATCTCAGTCTGCACGGAGGGTGGAAAGTACTTTCGGTCAAATCGCTCCCAGAACGACTGAATCGGAATTGTGTCCCTCTCCTCCAAGGTGGTGGTGGACTCCCACCACTACAATGCGGCTCCCACCAGCTTAAAGGAAGCCAACAACTATTTCTGCACGTCGGTTCACTCATACATACGAAGATGCCGCTGGATGTCTTTCTTCCATTGGCTGATTGTGATGATATCTGAACTACCAGAAAACTCAGGGGGATACGCCTTCTGAAAAGCATCACTAACCCGCTCCCATGCAGATGGAAGTTGTGCAGGTACTGGCGCCACTGCCTGAATCTGGGGTGGAGCCTGTTGAACTACCGCTAACGCGGCATTCACCACCTGAGCAACAATGGCGGCTATCTCGTCGGCATTCATAGTACCCTGTGCCAGAGCTGCTGGCTGCTCGACCTGGGCACGCCTGCACATCTCGGAGGCATCTGAAACGTGAAGAAATTTATTAGTCTACAGTTATCATCAAATCTCAAATAACTGAAGACGTAAACATAAAAGTAAGAATGCAACAATCCTAAAAATAGGGCTCTATAGCAAAAATGTTAAGCTGAAAGCGAAATAAGCCGTACAGATCCTATGGACACTAGAACCTGATGCTCTGATACCACCTGTGACACCGCGCCTAATTAAATATCGGGCGATCACTCCTTTATTAAATTAAAATCAAGGTGAACAGTTGGTTCATTCTTAGCATCACGGTCGTAAAAATAACTTTTCCAATTTAAACACCCTAATTAATTAAGCTAAGTGTCAAAACCATTTTTAAACATTACCTTACAAATTTTATTTTGAAAACAAGATTTAATTATTTACAAAAATTTAATATATAACAAATCACCACAATAATCCAGGAACATATAATCCGAACAATTTAAACATCCGACAACTGAATACCAACATTAAAATTTAAAGTGAAACATCTAGACAATAAAAATCACAAAGTACCAATACTACAATAACTGAATCATAATGTCCAAATAAAACAACTAAATAATGGAAAGGGAGACACATGCCTGTAATACCCCGTATTTTTATGCTAAATTAATTTGGGGATTTATTAAATTTAATGTGAATTAATTATTTAATAAAAATCCAGAAATTAATTATGTTATAATTATTAACGTGATGAGAGTTAGTAATTATGGAAAAATTTGTTGAATATTACTAATGAGCAAAGTAATATATAATAGTGGCCATATTAAATGTCACAAGTGAATAAAATGACAATTTTAGAAATTTGAGTCGGGACGCGCCCGTGTCGCGTCGGGACTAAATATTGATAAATAAAAGTAAATATTTTATAAGTTGTTCGTATGGTCATTTTGAGTGCGCCAACGCGTCCGGAAGGGTCGAGATAGTCAGAAAAGTATACCCGGGAGTTTGATTTGGGTCTCGGGGTGTTTTTAGGCCTAATTAGTACCCCAGGAGGGCATTTTAGTCATTTTGTATTTTTGGGTAATTAAACCCACGAAAATTAAAGGGGTTATATCAGATGTTTAGGTTATCTCCTAGGGTTAGATAACTCAAAACACTAGAACGGCCATTGGAGAGGAGAGAAGAGAGCTCTCAAGGCATTCCAAGGCTCAAAACTCACCCGTTTGCACCGCCGCCACCGCCAACGCTTAGATCGCGAGACGGGGAACGCAACCACACCAAATTCAACACCAAACCAGATTTCTGAAAATCCCAGGCAAGTGTTTATCTTGCTTATTTCTTTGATGCATCATCCATATTAGTTTAGGAGTTATTAGGATGAGATTTATGGAAGAAAAACTCAATTTGAGATAGAAAATTTTCATGTAGTGATGATTTATATGATATTCTGGAAACCCTTTGTCATGTAAAGGATTAAGAGTTTGATTAAGAAAAGAGTTCTAATCAGATACAAACACTAAAAAAAAAAAATATTCCGGACGATCGGACCGCTGGAATTGGATGAAATTTTACAGAGAATTAGCTGAAAATGAGAGGAAGCTACAGAAAAAAATTTAGCTCGATCGGACCGTTCAATATTTTTTAATATTTTTTTTCTAGACAGTTTTATGTTTTGAGGACTCTTAGAGAAAAAAAATTCAAGTAAAACTCCATTTTAATTCCGATTTCAAAACCGTTAAAAATTCTCATCTTTAACAATAAAATTCAAAATCCTTTAATGTAAGGCGAAATCTATATTTTTGGGATATTTTGCATAAGGGATAATGTAAGTATATATTAAAGGGGAGAGACACGTAAGAGAGAGTTACGTTGGAACATAAATGGATATCTACTGAATTGTACATTTGGAAGAATAGAGTCCTTGAGGGTTACGTAGTAAGTTGGAAAAACCTTTCGAATTAAAGTTAGAAACGAACCATTATACTTGATAAATAATAATGGGAAAATAAGGATAAATGTTGTGAATGTGGGTTATTGGATAAACCTAAATTGATATAATAAAAGTGGTATATTTATATGATTGTGTATGCATCTATTATATACTTGTGAAAATCATGCCCGCGCTACTAGCTATCCCTGAGGTTTCCGCGCTGGGACGATCTTATCTCGTGTGCCTTATGGGGGATATTGACTCGTACCCTAGAAGATAGAAATCCTAGGTACAGGCTATCGAATCGGTAGTCACGGTCCTAAGAGACGTGAGGGTATGTACTGACCTCTTGGACTTGGAAACTATGCTTCGCCTCAATATTGTTTGTGTATGTATTTATACAGTTCGAGAGTGATTCCGAACTTATATTCCCTTTAGTAAGATTGATACGGGGATTGGATAGCAGAGTATGCCCGCACCATAAAATTTTATGTGGGGTGCTGTTAGAATATATATATTATACGAGTATTTAATATATATATGAACTTCTGAAATATGGGAAACTGTCTACTGTGTTATGGTAAGTAAGACATGTATAATGACTCAAATTGGAAATACTTGTTTTGAAAAGTATAATATGATATTGAAAAAACTTTATGAATCAATAAAGTTAAAATGAGCGTTTTGTACTAAATGAAATTATCCTTTTTAAACCATGATGTTGTTAAATCTTAAATTTTGAGAGTCACCTAAGATAAGTTAAATCCTTGGGGAAGGATAGTGTGATATATGATGAGATAAACCATTGGGAAGGTTAGTGCGGTAGGAGTGCACATTAGAAGAGAGGCAAGAATTTCTCAAGAGAGTGTCGCACTAATATGTTGTTGCATTGGCCTGTATCAATTTAAATACTTGCTAAATGAATTTTTAAATCATATACACTATCGGGCTCTGACCCATTTTTATTCCTCTTTCTCTCTTGTATATATATGTATATATTACAGGTGCCCAGCCACAGGGGCGTCTTGTTTAGGATCCCTTGGAAGGAACGTGTTGCAGCTTAGGTGGGAGTTGCAGGCCACTTACTTAGACGATTTCATTTACTTGATCCCACTTCTATCATTCTCCTTGTTGGGCATGTGTCGCCTATTTATCTGTTTTATTGGGACATTTGTATTTCAGTTATTTCTAGTACTGTTACTTTGGGATTTATTCAGCATGTATGTTTTACTTTAAGTTTTAAATGCCGGGGTTTAGTTGTTGAATGTTTAAATTAATTGGATTATATGTTCCAGGATTATTGTGGTGTGATTCTTTAAATATTGAATTGTTGTAGATAATTAAATCTTTATTTTCATAATAAAATTTGGAAAGTAATGTAAAAAAAATGGTTTTGACACTTAGCTTAAATAAATAGGGTGTTAAAATTGGAAAAGTTATTTTTACGGCAGTGATGCTAAGAATGAACCAACTGTTCACCTTGATTTTAATTTAATAAAGGAGTGATCGCCCGATATTTAATTAGGCAGGGTGTCACAGGTGGTATCAGAGCATCAGGTTCTAGTGTCCATAGGATCTGTACGGCTTATTTTCGCTTTCAGCTTAACATTTTTGCTAAAGAGCCCTATTTTTTGGATTGTTGTATTTCTGCTTTTACGTTTACGTCTTCAGCGATTTGGGATTTGGTAATGACTGTAGACTAATAAACTTCTTCACATTTCAGATGCCTCTGAGACGTGCACCGAAGGATAGGCGTGCCCAGGCCGAGCAGCCAACAGCTCCGGCACAAGGCACTATGAATGCTAATGAAGTAGCCACCATTCTTGCTCAGGCGATGAATGCCGCGCTAGCGGTGGTTCAGCAGGCTCCACCCCAGATTCAGGCAGTGACGCTAGTACCAGCACAACTTCCATCTGCATGGGAGAGGGTTAGGGACGCTTTTCAGAAGGCGCATCCCCCTGAGTTCTCTGGTAGCTCATATATCGTCACTGTCAGCCAATGGAAGAAAGACATCCAGCGGCATCTTCGTATGTATGAGTGCACCGACGTGCAAAGGCATTTATTGGCTTCCTTTAAACTGGTGGGGGCTGCTTTGCAGTGGTGGGAGTCCACTACCACCTTGGAGGAGAGGGACACGATCCCTATTCAGTCGTTCTGGGCGCGGTTTGACCGCAAGTACTTTCCACCCGCCGTGCAGACTGAGATGAGGCGTAAATTACTGAATTTGAAACAGGAGAACACTACCGTTGCTAAGTATGAGGAGGAGTTCATGAGACTTCTCACCATAGTGCCAGATGAGGCACCTACTGAGAGTAAGAAAATTTTGTTGTTTGTGGACGGGTTAGCTTGGAGGATCCATCAACATCTTATAGGGAATCAATCTCTGAGTACTTTCACTGATGTACTCAATGTTGCGTTACTACATTGCCAGTATCACCGCTTCCATCTGCAGGGAAGCAGGAGAGCAGGAGAGTCCAGCCAGCAAGGCAGGACCGGGGGCAGTAGTGCTAGTGGGGCACCATCTCATGGACAGACTCGTCAGCACGAGCAGAGTTGCCATTAGGGGGACCCTGCTAAGAGATTTGGGGGTTATAGGCAGGGCCAGCCTAATCAACAGGGCCAACAACGTGCTAATCAGGGCCAACAGGGCCAGTGGCGGGGAGGTAACGGCCAGCAGGGCCGTGGTCAGCAGGGTCAGAGGGGAGGTAACTTCAGAGGCCGGTGTTTTTTATGCGGCAAGCATGGTCATAAGTGCCAGGATTGCCCAGAGGGTAATAGGGCCCCACAGCAACAGGGTGCCCGTAATGAGCCACAGAGACCACTTTTTCCAGCTTCCCTCCCAGCTCCAGCCTAGGTGCCAGCCCTACCAGCCATTCCAGTATCTCCAGTGCAGCAGGGGCAGTTACAGTACGGACGTGTCTATAACGTCCACCAGACAGCAGCTCCACAGGCACCACGCGCGATTGAGGGTATGTTTCCTATCCATGGTACTATGGGTAGAGTTTTGTTTGATACTGGGGCGACGTATTATTTTATAGCTACGCATTTTGCGAAGGCCTTAGGGTTGTTAGCCATAGCACAGAGCACAGTGACGTGTGTAGACTCACCACTGGGGAGTGGGTCGCTTATCTTCTTTATATGCCGGGGAGTGGGGGTAGAGATTGGTATTTTGGTATTACCTGCAGACATGTTAGTCTTAGATATGCATGAGCATGATGTTATTATCGGTATGGATTGGCTCGCAGCTTATAGAGCCATGATTTATTGCTTCGGTGGGAGCATTGTTTTTGCCATTCCGTAGCAAGAGATGTTTGTAGTGGCGATGCCTCGCCCAGAGGGAGGTTTGACCGCTCATTTGTATTATATAGAGGAGGATGCCTCTAAGGAGGTTGTGATTCCTTTAGACTCGATCCCAGTCGTTCGTGAGTATTTTGATGTATTCCAGGAGATACCAGGCCTACCCCCAGTCGAGAGATAGACTTTGTCACAGATTTATTGCCAGATACGAGACCTATAGCACGCGCTCCATACCGTATGGGTCCAGCGGAGATGCGAGAGTTACGAGATCAGATAGAGCAGCTGTTAGGTCAGGGCTTCATTCGCAGGAGTACCTCACTTTGGGGCGCTCCAGTCTTGTTTATGAAGAAGAGAGATGGTTCACCGAGGTTATGTGTGGACTACCGGGAGTTGAACAAGGTCACGATACGGAATAAGTATCCGTTGCCTCGAATCGATGATCTGTTCGACCAGCTTAGGGGAGAAACTTTCTTTTCGAAGATAGATCTAAGGTCGGGGTACCATCAGCTACGTATTAGAGAGCAGGACGTTTCAAAGACTGCCTTCTTGATGAGATATGGGTCTTAAGAGTTCAGTGTGATGCCATTTGGTCTCACAAATGCTCCAGTCGTATTCATGGACTTAATGAACCGAGTATTCAGAGAGTTCTTGGATCAGTTTGTCATCATCTTCATACATGACATTTTGATATATTCACACTCCGAGGAGGAGCATGCCGAGCAGTTGAGGCAGGTTCTTCAGACTTTACTAGAGCATCAGTTGTATGCTAAGTACGAGAAGTGTGGATTCTGGTTGCAAGAGGTACAGTTCTTGGGGCATGTTGTTTCTGAACAAGGGATAGCCGTTGACCCGAGTAAAGTGTCAGCGGTGAGGGAGTGGGGACAACCCACGACATTGACAGAAGTGCGTAGTTTCTTGGGGTTAGCCGGATACTACAGGAGATTCATTCGGGGATTCTCCAAAATAGCGGGTCCATTGACGAACCTGACTCGCAAAGGGGTACCATATGTTTGGGATGAAGCTTGTCAATTGGCTTTCGACGAGCTGAAAGACAAGCTTACTTCAGCACCAGTCCTTGTTTTACCAAAGCCGAGTGTGGAGTACCTAGTTTACACCGATGCCTCTTTACGGGGACTTGGGGGAGGACTTCAGCAGGAAGAGAAGGCTATAGATTTTGCCTCCCGCAAGCTTAAGCCGCATGAGAAGAATTACCCCACCCATGACCTGGAGTTAGCAGCAGTCGTCTTTGCATTGAGGATATGGAGACACTATTTATTGGGGGAGAAGTTCCGTTTGTTCACAGATCACAAATCACTGCAGTACCTGTTCACTCAGCGAGAGCTGAATATGCATCAGCACAGATGGTTAGAGTGTGTGAAGGACTATCACTTCGACATACAGTATCATCCGGGGAAATCCAACGTAGTTGCTGATGCGTTGAGCCGAAGACCGGTAAATGAGGTAGCGGACGTCTGGAAAGAGAAGTGGAAGGAGTTGGGTCACCAGGACGCAGTAGCCCGTTCCTTCATATCTGTTATGATAGTCATACCCGAGATTGTTACGAGGGTAATACAGACCCAAACCACAGACCCGTTTTTCCAGGAGCAGATTGTTCGACTTTTAGCCGAGGGTGCTGAGTCTTATTCTATTAGTTCTGATGGGGGTTTGAGGTTTAATGGGAGGTTAGTGGTTCCGGAAGGGGAAGAATTGCGTCATGCAGTGATGACCCAATCTCATGGGTCCCGATTTGCGGTACATCCTGGAGGAGATAAGATGTACCAGGATATGAGGAGGCAATACTGGTGGAGTGGGATGAAGAAGGACATTGCTGAGTTCGTGTCCAAGTGTTCTACCTGCCAGCTGGTGAAGGTGGACCATCAGAAACCGTCAGGATTGCTTCAGCCGTTGGAAGTACCCGCGTGGAAGTGGGAGAGTATTTCCATGGATTTTATTACAGGGTTGCCTACATCACAGCAGGGCCACGACTCTATCTGGGTGATTGTATACCGTTTGACCAAGGTGGCTCATTTTCTGCCGGTGCGGACAGATTATACCATGGGTCAGTATGCTCAGTTGTTCATTTCTGAGATTGTCAAATTTCATGGGGTGCCCCTGAATATTGTGTCAGATAGAGATAAGATTTTCGTGTCACATTTTTGGGAAAGCTTTCAGGAGGCTATGGGTACTGAGTTGAGGCTGAGTTCAGCTTATCACCCACAGAAAGATGGACAGACAGAGCGTACTAATCAGATGTTAGAGGATATGCTACGCATGTGTGTTCTTGATTTTGGAGGAGGTTGGGAACCACATCTTCCACTGGTAGAGTTTGCTTACAATAAGTCTTATCAGTTTACGATTGGTATGGCTCCCTTTGAGGCTTCGTATGGCCGGCCTTGTCGTTCTCCAACTTGTTGGCTCGAGGTGGGGGATAACAAGTTAATAGGACCAGAGGTGATTCAGGAAACCTCTGCGTGTTACTGCGTGTATCTCCTATGAAAGGAGTGATGAGGTTCGGGAAGAAAGGGAAATTGGCCCCGAGGTACGTAGTACCATTTCCCATTATCGTGAGGATTGGGCCGGTAGCATACAGATTGGGACTACCAGAGCATTTACATCGCATTCACGATGTATTCCACATCTCGTCGTTGAGACGGTATCTTCGGGATGATATGGCCCATACTCACATCGCGATAGATGAGATAGACTTACAGCCTGACAACTCTTATGAGAAGAGACCGATGGCTATCCTAGACTATAGTGAGAGGAGATTGAGGTCGAAGATAGTTCCACTTGTACGGGTCCAGTGGGAGCATCATAACGTGGAGGAATCCACTTGGGAGCGCGAGGCCGATATGCGTGAGAGATATCCAGATTTGTTCTTACCAGGTATGCCTTATTTTCCGAATTTCGGGACGAAATTCCGTTATTAGGGGGGAAGTATGTAATACCCCGTATTTTTATGCTATATTAATTTGGGGATTTATTAAATTTAATGTGAATTAATTATTTAATAAAAATCCAGAAATTAATTATGTTATAATTATTAACGTGATGAGAGTTAGTAATTATGGGAAAATTTGTTGAATATTACTAATGAGCAAAGTAATATATAATAGTGGCCATATTAAATGTCACGAGTGAATAAAATGACAATTTTAGAAATTTGAGTCGGGACGCGCCCGTGTCGCGTCGGAACTAAATATTGATAAATAAAAGTAAATATTTTATAAGTTGTTCGTATGGTCATTTTGAGTGCGCCAACGCGTCCGGAAGGGTCGAGATAGTCAGAAAAGTATACCCGGGAGTTTGATTTGGGTCTCGGGGTGTTTTTAGGCCTAATTAGTACCCCAGGAGGGCATTTTAGTCATTTTGTATTTTTGGGTAATTAAACCCACGAAAATTAAAGGGGTTATATCAGATGTTTAGGTTATCTCCAAGGGTTAGATAACTCAAAACACTAGAACGGCCATTGGAGAGGAGAGAAGAGAGCTCTCAAGGCATTCCAAGGCTCAAAACTCACCCGTTTGCACCGCCGCCACCGCCAACGCTTAGATCGCGAGACGGGGAACGCAACCACACCAAATTCAACACCAAACCAGATTTCTGAAAATCCCAGGAAAGTGTTTATCTTGCTTATTTCGTTGATGCATCATCCATATTAGTTTAGGAGTTATTAGGATGAGATTTATGGAAGAAAAACTCAATTTGAGATAGGAAATTTTCATGTAGTGATGATTTATATAATATTCTGGAAACCCTTTGTCATGTAAAGGATTAAGAGTTTGATTAAGAAAAGAGTTCTAATCAGATACAAACACTAAAAAAAATTATTCCGGACGATCGGACCGTTGGAATTGGATGAAATTTTACAGAGAATTAGCTGAAGACGAGAGGAAGCTTCAAAAAAAAATTCAGCTCGATCGGACCGTTCAATATTTTTTAATATTTTTTTTATAGACAGTTTTATGTTTTGAGGATTCTTAGAGAAAAAAAAATTCAATTAAAACTCCATTTTAATTCCGATTTTGAAACCGTTAGAAATTCTCATCTTTGAAAATAAAATTCAAAATCCTTTAATGTAAGGCGAAATCTATATTTTTGGGATATTTTGCATAAGGGATAATGTAAATATATATTAAAGGGGAGAGACACGTAAGAGAGAGTTACGTTGGAACATAAATGGATATCTACTGAATTGTACATTTGGAAGAATAGAGTCCATGAGGGTTACGTAGTAAGTTGGAAAAACCCTTCGAATTAAAGTTAGAAACGAACCATTATACTTGATAAATAATAATGGGAAAATAAGGATAAATGTTGTGAATGTGGGTTATTGGATAAACCTAAATTGATATAATAAAAGTGGTATATTTATATGATTGTGTATGCATATATTATATACTTGTGAAAATCATGCCCGCGCTACTTGCTATCCCTGAGGTTTCCGCGCTGGGACGATCTTATCTCGTGTGCCTTATGGGGGATATTGACTCGTACCCTAGAAGATAGAAATCCTAGGTACAGGCTATCGAATAGGCAGTCACGGTCCTAAGAGACGTGAGGGTATGTACTGACCTCTTGGGCTTGGAAACTATGTTTTGCCTCAATATTGTTTGTGTATGTATTTGTACAGTTCGAGAGTGATTCCGAACTTGTATTCCCTTTAGTACGATTGATACGGGGATTGGATAGCAGAGTATGCCCGCACCATAAAATTTTATGTGGGGTGCTGTTAGAATATATATATTATACGAGTATTTAATATATATATGAACTTCTGAAATATGGGAAACTGCCTACTGTGTTATGGTAAGTAAGACATGTATAATGACTCAAATTGGAAATACTTGTTTTGAAATGTATAATATGATATTGAAAAAACTTTATGAATCAATAAAGTTAAAATGAGCGTTTTGTACTAAATGAAATTATCCTTTTTAAACCATGATGTTGTTAAATCTTAAATTTTGAGAGTCACCTAAGATAAGTTAAATCCTTGGGGAAGGATAGTGTGATATATGATGAGATAAACCATTGGGAAGGTTAGTGCGATAGGAGTGCACATTAGAAGAGAGGCGATAATTTCTCAAGAGAGTGTCGCACCAATATGTTGTTGCATTGGCCTGTATCAATTTAAATACTTGCTAAACGAATTTTTAAATCATACACACTATCGGGCTCTGACCCGTTTCTATTCCTCTTTCTCTCTTGTATATATATGTATATATTACAGGTGCCCAGCCACAGGGGTGTCTTGTTTAGGATCCCTTGGAAGGAACGTGCTGCAGCTTAGGTGGGAGTTGCAGGCCACTTACTTAGACGATTTCATTTACTTGATTCCACTTCTATCATTATCCTTGTTGGGCATGTGTCGCCTTTTCCACTATTTGTCTGTTTTATTGGAACATTTGTATTTCAGTTATTTCTAGTACTGTTACTTTGGGATTTATTCAGCATGTATGTTTTACTTTAAGTTTTAAATGCTGGGGTTTAGTTGTTGAATGTTTAAATTAATTGGATTATATGTTCCAGGATTATTGTGGTGTGATTCTTTAAATATTGAATTGTTGTAGATAATTAAATCTTTATTTTCAAAATAAAATTTGGAAAGTAAAGTTAAAAAAATGGTTTTGACACTTAGCTTAATTAAATAGGGTGTTAAATTTGGAAAAGTTATTTTTACGATAGTGATGCTAAGAATGAACCAACTGTTCACCTTCATTTTAATTTAATAAAGGAGTGATCGCTCGTTATTTAATTAGGCAGGGTGTCACAATGCCCCAATAACTGAGAATGCTAGAAGTGGAATCAAGTAAATGAAGTCGTCTAAGCAAGTGGCCTGCAACTCCCACCTAAGCCGCAACACGTTCCTTCTAAGGGATCCTAAACAATATGCCCCTGTGGCTGGGCACCTGTAATATATTCATATATACACAAGAGAAAAAGAAAATAGAAACGGGTCAGAGCCCGATAGTGTATATGATTTAAAATTCGTTTAGCAAGTGTTTAAATTGTTTACAGGACAATGCAACAACATATTAGTGCGGCACTCTCTTGAGAAAATCTCACCTCTCTTCTAATGTGCACGCCTATCGTACTAACCTTCCCACGGATTACCTTATCTTATACTGCTCTAAACGTCCCAATGGTTTAACTTATCTTAGGTTACTCGTAAGATTTTAAAACCGAACAATATAATTGTTTAAAAGGAGAATTTCATTTAATAGGGAAGCTCTCATTATAACATTTTTTTATTAATAAAGTTCCTCAGTGTCTTATTATACTTTTCAAAACAAATATTTCCAATTTGAGATATTATACCAGTCTTACTTACCATAACACAGTAGGTAGTTTCAAAATTCAGAATTTCTTATATATATTAAATACTCGAGTAATATATATATATTCTAACAGCACCCCACATAAAAACTACGGTGCGGGCATACTCTGCTATCCAATCCCTGTATCACTCACACTAAGGGAAATACAAGTTCGAAATCTATCTCGAACTGTATTAACACATACACAAACAAGATTGAGGCGAAGCATACATTCCAAGTCTCTAAAAGGTCAGTACATACCCTCACGTCTCTTAGGACCGTCTGATCTATCAATTCGATAGCCTGTACCAAGGATATCTATCTTCTAGGGTACGAGTCAATATCCTCTATAAGGCATATCGAGATAAGATCGTCCCAGCGCGGTAACCTCGGGGATAGAAAGTAGCGCGGGCATGATTTTCACATGTATATAATATATGCATACACAATCATATAAATATACCACTTTTATCATATCAATTTAGGTTCATCGCATAACCCATAATCACAACATTTATCCTTATCTTTCCATTATTTATGAACCCGTATAACGGTTCTTCCCTAACTTTAATTCAAAGGATTTTTCAACTTACTACGCGACCCTCATGGACTCTATCCTTCCAAATGTACAATTCAGTAGGTATTCATTTATGTTCCAACGTAACTCTCTCACGTCTCTCCCCCCTTTAATATATACCTACATTGTCCCTTATGTAAAAATATCCCAAAAATATGGATTTCGCCTTACATTAAAGGTCTCTTATTCATTAATGAATCCTACTGGTCATCATTATCTCCCAAATTATTTTAACAAGGATGCCTAAGGAGTTTTCTTCATTTTGAATCAATTCAATAATTTTAAAAGGGGAACTTAAGTCTGCCAGGAGGGGTCGATCGATCGAGGTCTGGGGCTCGATCGATCAAACCTTCGATCGATCGAAGCTCTTGGCTCGATCGATCGATCAAGCAGGTATGCGAATTCTGCAGTTTTGCAGTTACGGGTTTCATCCTCTAATCTTAATCAATTTCATATTTTTCATTCCCAATCGTCCAAGAATTTGTACTACAAACACTATATCATCATATTATGTATTTCCTACGTAAAGCATGTAAGTTTCCATCACTAAACATGGATTAATGGGTAAAAATTTCATAAAAATCTCAAGAACCCTAGAATTTCTTAAACATGGTTCTAATCAATCTCTTCCAGAATTTCCTTCTTATACAACATCATAATTTCGTGGTTTAATCCTCTACATGACAAAGGGTTTCCAGAATATCATTTAAATCATCACTACATGCAAATTTTCTATCTCAAATTGGGTTTTTTTTCCATACAACTCTTCCTAATCATTCCTAAACAAATATGAGTTATGCATCAACGAAATAAGCAAGATAAACACTTGCCTAGGATTTTTGGTGTTCTGGTTTGGTGCCAAATTTGGTGTGGTTGCGTTCCCTGTCTCGCGATCTACGCGTTGGTGGTGGTGGCGGTGCAAACGGATGGATTTCGGGCCTTGGATTGCTTTGAGAGCTCTCTCCTCTCCTCTCCTATGGACGTTCTAAGGTTTTGAATTGTTTTAACCCTAGAAGGTAACCTAGACATCTGACATAACCCTTTAATTTTCGTGGGTTTAATTACGCAAAAATGTAAAATGCCCTTCCGGAGTACTATTTAAGCCTAAAAACGCCTCGAGACCCAAACTAAACCCCCGGGTACACTTTTCTGACTATCTCGACCCTTCCGGATGCGTTGGCGCACTCAAAACGACCATACGAGCGATTTATAAAATATTCATTTTTATTTATCAATATTTAGTCCTGACGCGACACGGGCGCGTCCCGACTCAAATTTCCAAAATTGTCATTTTATTCACTCGTGACATTTGATATACCCACTATTTCATATTACTTTGCTCATTAGTAATATTCAACAAATTTTCCATAATTACTAACTCTCATCGCGTTAATAATTATAACATAATTAATTCCCGGATTTATATTAAATAATTACTCACATTAAATCTAATAAGTCCCCAAATTAATATAGCATAAAAATACGGGGTATTACAAACATCTTTGTCTATTGCTTGTGTGTACTATTTGTTTTATTTTAGTTAACAACTTTATTTGCTTTTCCTATTTTTGGTACTATTTTAACACTGTTTTGGTTCTATTTGCCCATTCCAGGAACTATTTTTTACAAAATTTTCTCACTGGACAAAACTGCATGTCATTCTGGATATTCTGGGAAATTTGTATTTTTCTCATTCTAACGAGATTGCTTCTCACTCGAACGAGATCGCCCGTCATTCGAACGACGTGGCTTCTCATTCAAATGACCCCCGAAATTTTGTTTACAATCCCTATTTATTTTGATTATATTTTATTGGTTCTGTTGGGTTGTTTCCGAACAGTGTTTGAAAAATACAAAAAGATTTTCTTTTTTAGAAAAATTTAGAAAAATTCAAAAAGACTTTTGTATTTTGTTTGCACCTTATATGAATGAACACTTAGGATGATCAAGTCACAACTTCATGCCATATCCATGTGACTGTTTGATTGTGTTTTGAGACAATAGATTGTGTCATTCATGTGCTTTACAAAGTTTGGAGCCTTTTAGATGATATAGTGTTGCTACCTCCATGTTTGACTCACTTTGTCCTTTTTTTCACACATGCACAAATTTATTTGATGTTTGTTCTTGGCAAATCACGTGTTGGTTATGTGTTTTCATCTCAATTTTGTCTATTAAAACGAACCAAATGCGATAAAACACGATAATAAAAGGTGTGCATGTTTTGAATCGTTTGCCGTGAGTTTGTGTGAATTTTGTAAACGGTGAAGGGCTATGAAAGGTACACATTTATCCTTTGTGATTAAGCCTTCGTTTAAATTAGACCTGAAAAATTGAAGAATTTTAATTATCCGAGGTCCAAAGAGGTTTGAAAGATCCCGAAAAAATTGCATGGCAATAAAAACAAATATATGCCAATTATGGGCCATTAAGTTTATTCACCAATTCTCTAATGTTTGAGAATTTAGATCACCTCAAAAAGAAAATATATATGAGGGAGTTGGGTTGGAGAATTAAAATGGCTTTGCACGTCCTTAAAAATCTTGAAAAAGCATGAAATTGTTTTGGACGTTATTGATGTGAAAATCATGTTGACTTTGATTTGTTGATTTTGATTTAAGATGATGTCATCTAAATTCAATAATTTTACACCAAATGACTATTTTTGATGTTCATTCACTAGGAGTAAACTTATGCATCTTGCACATATGATATGATTGAGTTGATTTTCCTATCCAATTTGTTCACACCCATTCATTCCATATTCACGTTTTGGTCGTCTGAGTAAAAATTCATGGTGTGTGATATTTTTGTATTTTTTATTAAAACTTGAAAAATTCAAAAATAGTATGTTTGGTTTGTTTCCCGTGACACCCCTCTATGCTTTGTTGTGGTTATTATTTCCTTGTCTATTTCGAACAAATAAAAAGGGGGAGAATGAATTATGGGGAATATTTTGTATTGGGGAGATTTGATTATTGCCTCAATTTAATATATGTTTCTTAATCATTTCAAACTCGATACGTCACGTGGTTTTTGATTTGTCTCATGTGTGTCGATACAATTGAAGATTCTTTGGATTGCACACCCTGATGAGAAAAGCTTTGAGATTTGAAAAGTTATTTGTTGAAGCCAAGTTTGATTGAAGAATTGTTCAGTTTATCTTTACACATTCGAGTTATGGGAGGGTAGATTTGTATAGGTTATTTTTGAGTTTGATAATTCGGATAGTTTTTATTGTGTACCGACATAGATATAGGGGATATTTGTAAGGAAATTGTCCATCACATTTAGTATGTCGTATACCGCTACAAGTTTGCCGAAGCATTGGAAAGCGCACATCTACAATCGACGATCCGAACTTCAAGTCATCTTCAATAATGTTGGTAAATTGGTTAAGTTCCATTTACTTTTTAGATAAAAATGTTGGGAGTTTTTTTATAAAAGACTAAAATATTTTTTTATGAAAAAATGATTTTTGAATTATTTTAAATGGTTTTTTATCTTTTCAAAAATATTTTTTTCATAAAAGCTTTTTGATAACGGCTCTCGGATTCGTAAGAATATTGTTTTCTAAGTCTCCAAATATTTTAAAACTCTATAAATCGAATCTAGAGATTTGTGCCTGTCCGTTCAAATGAGATTCAATCTCATTTGAACGAGACCAGACGTCGTTCGAATGACAAGTCAACTGATTCGAATGAGAAGACTTTTTACCTGACACATCACCGCCTTAAAAGATTTTATAAATAAGGTGTCAGGGTTCTGTATTTCGTGTGGAGAAAATTTTGTTTTGACCAGAATACATTTTTGAAAGTTTACCTTTTCTCCAACACAATTTTGAGGGTTCAAATTTGTTTTCACAATTCACAAATCCCAGAGAGATGATTTTATGTGAGTTGTTTTGTGGAACCCAAACCATACTTTGCCTAATGTTCAACCTTTGTGAGAAGAACTCTATAACAGGAGAGCCGAGAGCTATCGTGGAGGGAGATCCTACAAGGAATCGAGACTGCGTGTCTGGGCTGCATGTCCAAATTGGTATGGATGTAAGTGAGCCACTGCTGAGTTCTAGCTGAAGCTTTGAAGGTTTAACATAGACATCGTGCATTATGCTTGAGGTAAGTTGTATGTAAATCAAAGGTCATGTAACCGTGTCAAAGATCTAGAATATAAAAGGTTTTTCCCTGAGGAAATTTTTTCCTGAATTATTGTGTCACTTGCTTGCATATTTTTTTTACAATTTCACGCACATGGGCTGATTTTAATTTGAATTTGGTTTTATTAAATCTGAGTTACCTAGTTAATTAAGTGAATTTTCTAATTAAATTAATTGGTATCACACCGCGTTTACAGTGAGGCTATAGACATAAGATCGTTCTTATTAATTTAGGAAGTGCTTGTCCAATTTTGTTCAAATTATTCGTAATGAAATAAGATGATAGTTAAAAAGAAGGCTCATTTGGCTTGGGTCCCCGTTTGTTATGTCATACATCATTTTACGTGCCAAAGTTAAATGTATCATCACTTGAGGTTCCATTTTAAGTTTTTGAGAAACTTTCTAAACTTTTTTAAACATTGGTTCCTACAAAAGTATCATAAAAAGTTAAAATAAGTTTTGAATAAGTTAAATTTTGACACCCAAAGTCCGAGCATAACAAATGGTGACTAAATACCATGTGGTTTCTCTAGATATATCACTGCATATTTAAATTAAGATATCTTTATACTATGCCCCAATGATAATGTTGTATTTAAAAGTTACCTCCTTAGAACTTTAATAATTAGACTTACCCTCGTATGCATGAGATACAAGCGAGTTAATTAATAGGCTACAAGCGGTGTGATGCAAATGCGAGGGTTTAATCAAGTCTAATTTTTGTAAAAGAAGGGGGTTATGTCTCATTACGCCATTATAACGGGGGTGAAGTCAAAAACCCCTAAAATAATATAGGTCTGAGTCACAATAACTGTTCATATTTAAATAATGAGGGCGGTGTGTTGCACTCCTTCATTATATAGGTCTTTAAACCAAAACAAAAATACTTAAGCAAGAGTGAACTTCATACTATCCGTATAACTAGTAAATCTGAGTCACAATAACTATTCATATTTAAATGAACACATAAATTATAAATGTGAGCACATAGTCTTTTAAGTATCTCATTACTTCATACACAACTCTTAAACCCATATAAAATTATTTTGATTCTCTACTTTCTAAATTCGTGCTTGTATATAGAGAAAATATTTAAACTTATTCCCATTCATCTTAAGGTGTATAGAAATATATAACGATTAAAAAATAATGATATTATTTCGTAAAATACATAATGCGAGAAACTTATGTTTATACAATGATGTCTTAAACATATACACATGGTTTATTAAACTCCAAAAAGTAATTTTCACATCCACTTAATGTAACTCTCAATTATAATAAGTTACTAATGTCATAAGAATCCCACACCCTCAGACATAATTGAGAAGGTTCATTTATGACATTTTCTTTATTAATGGTGAAATATTTTACACAATTTAGCTTTATATTGTTTAATTATCGTTAGCATCGCATTTGGTCTTGATGACCCCCTCATACCCGACTTTAGTGCATCAATTATGCAATTCAACGAGATTCTAAACTTAGTTGTAGTCCATTAGTTTCACTTCTTATGACTTGTGAAAATAAAAACAGGTAATTATTTATCCCTACGCCAAATTTATGTTCATGTGGATACACCATATAATCATCTAGGATAGTAGATATTTTAGGATTTTCTTAATACTATTCCTTATGATTTTATCTACATTTCTCTCACGGTGACAATACTATCATTTAGTGGTTGATCATTTATTTGTTATTTATTGTTTAGACAATCTAACAGCTAACAGAATAAGTATTCAAGAAATTTATCGCTAATGGGATAAGTACCCTACCTTACTTTATAACCATATTTCATGATTTGCTACTGATTCGGCATGAATATTGTATTTTTCACCCCGTATACTTATGCATTTTAACCCCCTTGGGTACTTTAATTCCTATATTTATGCTCGTTATCCAGACAAGCTCCGTTTTATATGTTAACATGCTATATAAGACATAATTGAGCTTTTGTAGGTATTAAAGTGCTAAGCGTGAAGTTTGGTCGCTTTTCGAAAATATTTCGTTAAAGATTGCAGCTTCAAGGGAATTTTAGTAATTCCAACATTCAGATTTTGATCCCAAAATCTCCACGGAAGTTGAATCCCTTTGAGTTTCTTCGCGTGGCCGTCGACGGTGCATGTTTTTGATGTATAATGAGGGAGTTAAGGCATTTTTAGGATTGTTTTATCTTCAAAATCACACTCAATGTCACATTCAAGGGCATTTTAGTCATTTGATTATTTATTTTTTTGGCCTAATGTCTTCCTGTATTTTGTATTCCTTTGAGTTATCTTCGCGTAGCTTTCGACCGTGCCCAATTCCGAGTTATAACGAAAAAGTTACGGCATTTTCCCTAAAGTTGGACAAAGCTGAGAATTCAGCACTTTGAGTTGCGAATCGATTCGGACAATGCGAATCGATTCGGCTTAAAGTCGGCAAATTTCATTTGTTAAGTTTATTTTTTATTGGGTATTTATATGTAAACATTCTATTAAGTGGGAGAACTCATTTTTTCATCATTTTCGTTTAGAAAATCAGGTTTTTTGGGATTTTTGTGAAGCTTCCCTCTCTTCATTTTGTGTTGGATTTTCACCCATTAATGTAAGCTTTTTACTATTCATTGTCTCCTACCTCCATTTTATGCCTTATTTCCTTTATGTATTGAATTTCTTATCTAGATAATTGTTGTAGTTTATTTATTTCTTATTTTATTTATTAATTAGTTGTTTATTTACTTTACCCATGCCTAATGAGTAGTTTATTGGGTTTAGATTGCGTGTCTGCCATTAATGGGTGTCGAGCTTCGAAAATTTGGTTTGGAGGAAAATTGCATTTAATTGAAACCTCGGGTATTAAATTTGGATTATTATGCGTTTAACTTTCTTTGTCACACAACGTTAGTGTTTATAGCGATAATCTGAATTTAATCCGCGTGTGACCATTTTTCATTAAATGTTTAATCTTGCAACTTTGGGTTAAATTCATTATTGTGTGATGTTTATGCTTAATTAAATATTTTCGAACCGAAATTCTAATTATTAGATGTTTAGCCCATGGCGGGGACGCGATCCCGACTCTCGTTTTATTAATTTTTGTTTAGTGTTAACTTCTTAATTTTTCCTTTTCTTTATTTTAAACCATATCACCTTTTACACTTTTATTCTTGAAATAATAAATCGATTGAAATCTGAAATTCAATCACTTCCTGTGGATTCTCGATACCCGACTTACCGCTATACTCGAAAGGTATTTACATTAAATGTGCCCAATTACTCTTTGAATACCTAATATTTCTTCATAAAGAAGATTACAACGAATTTATCATAATATTTCAGCGGCTTGATAATAGTGTCGACAACTCCAAGTCTCGAATGAAGTCACGCTGTCAAAATACATAAGTTATAGCATCAAAGCATGATACAAACTCAGTTTTCACAATAGTTAATGGATGGATTGTGTTTCACTCCTTCATTATATAGGTCTTTAAACCAAAACAAACATACTTAAGCAAGAGTGAACTTCATACTATCCGTACAACTAGTAAATCTGAGTCACAATAACTGTTCATATTTAAATGAACACATACATCATAAATGTGAGTACATAGTCTTTTAAGTATCTCATTACTTCATACACATCTCTTAAACCCATATAAAATTATTTTGATTCTCTACTTTCTAAATCCATGCTTGTATATAGAGAAAATATATAATCTTACTCCCATTGATCTTAAGGTGTATAGAAATATACAACGATTAAAAAAATAATGATATTATTTCGTAAAATACATCATGCGGGAAACTTATGTTTATACAATGATCTCTTAAACATGTACACAAGGTTTATTAAACTCCAAAAAGTAATTTTCACATCCACTTAATGTAACTCTCAATTATAATGAGCTACTGATGTCATAAGAATCCCATACCCTTAGACATGATTGAGAAGGTTCATTTATTACATTTTCTTTATTAATGGTGAAATATTTTACTACAATTTAGCTCGGTATTGTTTAATTATCGTTAGCGTTGCATTTAGTCTTGATGACCCCCTCGTACCCAACTTTAGTGCATCAATTATGCAATTCAACAAGATTCTAAACTTAGTTGTAGTCCATTAGTTTCACTTCATATGACTTGTAAAAATAAAAACTGGTAATTATTTATCCCTACCCCAAATTCATGTTCATGTGGATACACCACATAATCATCTAGGATAGTAGACATTCTAGGATTTTCTTAATACTATTCCTTATGATTTTATCTACATTTCTCTCACGGTGACAATACTATCATTTAGTGGTTGATCATTTATTTGTTCTTTGTTGTTTAAACAATCTAACAACTAAACGAATAAGTATTCAAAAAAGTTATCGCTAATGGGATAAGTACCCCACCTTCCTTTATAACCATATTTCATGATTTGCTACCGATTCGGCATGAATATTGTATTTTTAACGTGTTTGAATTTTACTTTTTTATTATTAAATGCAATTGAAAATCATAGATGTGTAAATAGCCAGACAAATATTTAAGTCTCTCAGCCATATCAAGATTTTTTTCTAAAGATGAACCAAACGATCAATAATTGTTACAATAAAAGCTTATCCTGTGCTGGGAGAATCATTCTCATCAACTGTCACTCTGATATGCCCAACTAAACTTTATCTCTAATATTCATGTAAACATCAATAAGAGTGAAAAACAATCAAAGAATAGAGAGTATAACAGGTTCTCAAGTTAAGGCACAGAGGAGAAGTCCTAGATCTTATTTAAAGAGAGGAATAAATCACAACTAATAACAGAAAGTAGAAGTCCATCCTATAGTCTACGCTAAGTGGCATAACAGAAAGAGAGAATAAATTGTGGTCTAACCACATGAGGTTGCTTCGAGAATATTCATCTAAAAGGTGTTCTGATGAGTAACTAATCATTTATCCTAACATCAAACCACTTGTTCATCACTTCACCTAAAACAAGAACTGCATGTCCCTGCTATAACATATAACTTACTTAGCATTTCCAAGCTTACTACTGACAATAATGTAATAATTGAAATTCATGCTAACTCTTGGTTTGCGAAAGACAAACTAACAGGAAGAGTGGTGCAGCAAGGGATACCTAAAGCAGGCCTATATTAGCTGGACACCAGACTAGATCCAACTCATCAAAAAGTTAGTCACACCATATCAATAAATTCCCAAGTGTATTCTGCTTCAACTTCTTCAAAGAGTTAGTCCAATAGTTAATAGTCAATAGTCAACCCTGTGAGTCAATAAAAAATGTTTGGCATAAGCGCCTAGCCATCCTTCATTAAGAGTCTCGAGTCAAGTTGCTAGAGTTTGTAATCTCAAATTTACAATAAATAAAAATTCCAGTTTATGTGGTGAGTAACTAATTATTTACCCCAACCTTAGCATTTGAAAAAAATCAATAGAAAGTTATTCCAGAAATCTACTTAAAATGGTGACAAAAATAACACCGCCAAATGGAGTAACCTTACCAAATGTTAACACCTTGGTGGGATAGGCATTTGAAATTTGGAATACCTTATATATGAGATTATGGACTAAAAGTAGTATTATAAGGGTATATGATATTTTGAAGGACAAACCAATTAAGAGAGGGTCCTATGTGTAATACCCCGTATTTTTGTGATATTTATTTATGGGATTAATTAAATTATATGTGAATTAATCCGGATAAAATACTAATGAGATGTGAGTTGGTATTTGATTATAATGTGTATATATGGCAATATATGAATATTGGAAATATTAAATTTGTCGTGAGATAAAAATACGGCAATTTGGGAAATTTTGTTGGGACGCGTGTGACAGTCGCGTCAGGAATATAATAATTTAAATTAAAAAGTGAATTTTATTTTTATTAACCGTATGGTCGTTTTGAGTGCGCCAACGTGTCCGAAAGGGTCGAAATAGTCAGAAAACACTAGCTGGGGGTTAAGTTTGGGTCCCGGGGCATTTTTAGGCCATACCGGCAACCCAAAAGGGTAGTTTGGTAATTTCGGAATTTTGGGAATTAAAACCCACGAAAATTAGAGTTAAAAATCTGACTTAGTCTTAACCCACTAAACCATTTCCAACCCCAATCTAGGTAGTGGGCTACGGGAGAAGTTTAGAAATCTTAAACTTGCCAAAAACCAACCCCCACCTCCATTGTCATTTTGAGAAGAACTTGTAGAGAGAGAGAGAGAGAGAGAGAGAGAGAGAGATAGAGAGAGAGAGAGAGGAGAATTCTGCAGAGAGAGAGAGAGAGGAATTCAACCATCTTCAACCAACAACAAATCTGAAGAACATAAGTCAAGTGGTTTAGTTTCAATTATTGCAATGAATGTGTTCTTCCATGTTTAGGAAATTATCGAATTTATCTTGGAAGATTGATATAGACCCATGAATTTGAAGACTAAAACTATGAACTATGTTAGGAATTGCACGTAGAAACATTCTGGACGAAATTAAAAATTCAAATATAACCCTTGATGATCTAAAAGCGGATTTAAGAAGAGGTTTATTAATGTTCTTGAAAGAAATAGAAAACTAGGGTTCTTGATGAAGTTTTGATCCGAATAAAGCCCTTGGTTGATGAATTATTAGTTTTTTTAAACGTTAACAATGTTGTAGGATGGTTGTATGATGATATTATAACGTTAAATTAGAGTCTCATGCATTATAATGGAGTTTTGGGAGGAGTTGAGGACTGCAAAACGAAGCAGTCCGTAGCCTACCTGGTGCGATCGATTGATCGACATTCATCAGTCGATCGATCGACCACCATCGATCGATCGAGGTTCAAGGTCGATCGATCGACCTTCCCAGAATGAGTAAAATTTCCCTAGTTAAATGTTAATGATGTTAACCCTTAGAAAATATTATTGGAGACTTTATGAATATCCTTAGACTTTAGGAGGACCAGTAGGTATGGTTATAAAGTTCGAACCTTAATTAGAATTCAATTTGAGGAATTATTCTAAAAGCTAATAAAACTCGATGAGTGAGATAATATTAGGGTTAAAAGAGTAAATTTGAATAAATTAATGAAATAAGGTTTGGGGCAGAAGTAAGGACCTTAAGAATAATGATGTTATATGTGGGAATAATAGGGAACTTAATAACCCTTTGAGATAGGTTTTAAGTACAAGAATCTATGACGTGAGATGTGTCGACAGTCTACATTATATATTATCGGAAGACTTAAAATGTATAAAATTGGAATAATGGTATAAGGATATAGAAAATACCTTTATTAATATTGATATATCTAAGATGTGTGCATGCTTAGTATATGATCTTTATGTGTGTGACATACCTACCATACTTGCTATCACGGGAGGTTTATGTTCGCTTAGGGCCATCTAATCCTTGTGTGCCCGGATTTAGAGTGGTACCTAGAGGACATAGTTCAAGGGAATGACTTAATTGTGAGTTATTAAGTCAGCTGACTATGGAGCGTAGGTATGTACGTGACCCATGGATATGTTGAATTATGTTCGCCTCCATTTTTGTGTGTTGTGCTTATTCTAACAATTCCTGAGAGATTTGAAATTTGTATTCCTTATGTACGTGATGTACCGAGATGGATAGCAGAGTATGTGTGCACCGAAGCTTAGCCTCGGGGTGTTTGTATTGTATATTTATGATGTGAATAATATACGGTTAAATGAAAAGGAATTGTTATGTTTAATTATGAGAATAATTTATAGTAACTACTTGAGAAGATAAATAAGGGGATAACCTCCAGTAAAAAGAAATGCCAATAATTGAGAATCCGAGTTTAAAGCTACTTATTTAAGTGATAACTTTGGGAATTCATATTGTGAATCCAGTAGTTGGGTTAGAACTTATGATGGTTTAGTTAGATATCAATAACACATGAATGGGTACATGAACGTTAGGAGTGCACAGTTAGACGAGAGGTGAGTGTTTCATGTGAGAGCACGTCCTAACATGTATCTTGCATTCATTGTTTTAATTGTTATTAAAGCACTTGTTGTTTTTAAAATACTCTCTACATTCGGGATCTGACCCGTTTGCTTTCAAATCTACTTTTTTGTAAAAACCTTTTTAGGTGCCCAGCCACAAGGACACCATGCATAGTATTTCCAGTCAGGTGACGAGCTGTAGCTGTTGTGGAAGTTACAGGGCCTTGCTAGTAGATGCTTCATTTGCCTTGACTATATATTCAGATTTCATTAGTTGTAGGGCATGTCGCCCATTTCTTTTAGAGATACTTTATATTTCAGTTATTCAGACTTTTGGTTTGTAATTAATTCAGGATGCAAACTTGTTTTACTTTTCAATATTGGGATTGTTGTGAGGAGTATTTCCTCTAGACTTTTTATTACTTGTTGATTTCACTATTTGGGACTTTATTGTGAATGGTTATGTTATTCTTTCATAATTCTTTTATTGCATGTTAATCGGATTTAAATTTAAAATTTGACAACTTACTTTTTAAATACTAGGTGGTTAGAAATCATTAAAATGTTTTCGACAGTGATGCTATTAACTGAACCAACTTGGCATTTTGTATTAATTTAATAAAGGAGTAGCTACCTGGTATTTAATTAGTCGGGGTGTCACAGGTGGTATCAGAGCATCTGGTTCTAGTGTCCTTTAGGATCTGTACGGCTTATTATGTTTCCGCTGATCTTTCTTTGATATAGAGCCCTATATTTTAGGATTGTTGTATTCTTTTATGTATGCTTCGCTCTTCTGCTATTTTAAGTTTATAACTGCGAACTTATAAACTTTATTCTTGTTTCAGATGCCTCCACGACGTGCACAACGGGTTCCCAGGGATGCAACGCCAGAACCACAGCCCGCACCAGTTCAGGGCACGATGAATGCCGGCGAGGTTGCAGCCATTGTGGCCCAGGCGGTAAATGCCGCACTAGCCGTGATTCAGCAGGCACCACCCCAGGCGCCAGTAGCCACGCCAGTTCAGGCACATGCATTCCCGTTTTCTTGGGAACGTGTTCGAGATGCTTTTCAGAAAGCACACCCTCCGGAGTTCGCAGGTAGCTCCGATGTTATGGTATCTAGTCAGTGGAGGAAGGATATTCAGAGGCACCTTAGGATGTATGAGTGCACCGATGTTCAGAGGCAGATACTAGCTACTTTCAAGATAGTGGGAGCTGCATTGCAGTGGTGGGAGTCTATTACCACTGCAGAGGAGAGAGATACTCTCACTATACAGGAGTTTTGGGTGCGGTTCGACCGCAAGTATTTTCCGTCAGCTGTTCATACGAAAATGAGGAGGAAGTTGATGAGCCTCAAGCAGGAGGGTAAGACTGTGGCTGAGTATGAGGCCGAATTCACAAATTTGCTGAACATTGTACCGGATGAGATACCGACGGAAGAGAAAAAGATTCAGAAGTTTACAGATGGATTGACTTGGAGGATCCGTCAGCACTTATTGGGGAATCTATCGTTGGTCACTTATTCTGATGTGGTTAACGCTGCATTGCTCCATTGCCAGGACCATCGCTTTCACTTGACAGAGGGGAAGCAATTAGGAGAGTCCAGCCATCAGGACAGGACAGGGGGAAATGGTGCCAGCGGGGCACAATCAACTCAGGGTCAGTTTAGGCAGGGTGATCAGGGTTCCCAGCAGGGGGATTCTAAGAGATTCCGATCAGGGGGTTTCAGGCATGGACAGGGAGGTTTTAGACAGGGCCATCAGCGTCCGAACGGCCATCAGGACCAGCAGGGTCAAAATGGTCAACAGTAGCAGTTTCACTAGGGCCAGGGCAGAAATGGTAACGGTCACCAGGGCCGTGGTCAGCAGGGACAGCGAGGGGGAAACTTCCAGGGGAAGTGTTTCATTTGTGGTAAGATTGGCCACAAACGTCAGGATTGTCCTGATAAGGGCAGTGCCCCACAACAGCAGCAGCAGCAGCAGGGCGCTCGACATGAGACACAGAGGCCTATGTTTCCCGCCGCCCTCCCGGCACCACCATAGATGGAAGCATTACCACCCATTCCAGCGGTCCCAGTTCAGCAGGGGCAGCTTCAGTATGGGAGAGTGTACCAGCTCCAGCAGGTCGCCGCCCCACAGGATCCACCGGCTATTGAGGGTATGTTCTCTATTGAGGGGACTATGGGGCGTATTTTGTTTGACACGGGGGCTACACACTGTTTTATTGCTATGAGATTTGCACGCACCATTGGGTTATTGGACACCACAGAGAGCACCGCTACCTGTGTAGACTCACCGTTGAGTAGGGGTTCCATGATTTCGCTTATGTGTAGAGGTGTGGGTATAGAGATCGGGAGGTTTACTTTACTCGCTGATATGTTAGTGTTAGAGATGACCGAGTATGATGCCATTATTGGTATGGATTGGCTAGTTGCGTACCGAGCCATGATTGACTGTTTTAGTAGGAGTATTATCTTTGCCATTCCCGGGCAGGAGATGTTTTTAGTGGCAATGCCTCGTCCTGAGGGAGTATCGTCCACTCATTTGTACTACATAGAGGAGGAGACCTCTAAGGAAGTGGTGATACCACTTGATTCGATTCCGGTTATTCGAGAGTTTGTCGATGTATTTCAGGATATACCTGTATTACCTCCGAGTAAAGAGATAGATTTTGTGATTGATTTGACACCGGGCACTCAGCCTATTGCCCGCGTACCTTACCGTATGGCTCCAGCTGAGATGAGAGAGTTACGGGATCAGATTGAGCAGTTGTTGGGTCAGGGGTTTATCCGGAGGAGTACTTCGCCGTGGGGTGCCCCTGTATTATTTGTAAAGAAGAGGGATGGATCGTTGAGGTTATGTGTGGACTACCGGGAGTTGAATAAGGTCACGATACAGAATAAGTATCCGTTGCCCCGAATCGATGACTTATTCGACCAGTTGAGAGGAGCTTCTTTCTTCTCAAAGATTGATTTGCGATCGGAATACCATCATTTGCGTATCAGGGAAGAGGACATTTCGAAGACTGCTTTCTTAATGAGATATGGTTCCTACGAGTTTCGGGTTATGCCTTTTGGTTTGACCAATGATCCAACCGTTTTTATGGAATTGATGAATAGGGTGTTCAGAGAGTTCCTAGATCAGTTCGTCATTGTCTTCATTGATGACATTCTAGTCTACTCCCAGACAGAGGAGGAGCATGCCAAGCATTTGAGGCAGGTTTTGTAGACGCTGCGTCAGAACGAGATGTATGCAAAGTATGAGAAGTGCGGATTTTGGCTGAAGGAGGTTCAGTTTTTGGGACATATTATTTTCGACCGGGGGATATCTGTTAATCCAGGGAAGGTATCCGTGGTAAGGGAGTGGGGACAGCCCACGACACCAACTGAGATCCGTAGTTTCTTGGGCTTAGCAGGATACTACAGGAGGTTTATTCGGGGTTTCTCAAAGATAGCGGGTCCTTTGACACATCTAACTCGTAAGGGTGTGCCGTTCATTTGGAGTGATGCCTGTCAGTTGGCATTCGATGAGTTGAAGGACAAGTTGACCTCAGCACCTGTGTTAGCATTGCCGAGACCGGGAGTTGAGTATCTAGTTTACACTGATGCATCCTTACAAGGACTTGGAGGTGTATTGCAGCAGGAGAGTCGGGACATATCTTATGCTTCCCGTAAGCTTAAGCCTCACGAGAAAAATTACCCTACTCATGACTTCGAGTTAGCGGCAGTGGTATTTGCCCTTCGGATTTGGAGACATTATCTTTTGGGGGAGAAGTTTCGATTGTTCACAGACCACAAGTCCCTACAGTACCTATTCACGCAGAAGGAGTTGAATATGCGACAACGGAGGTGGCTTGAGTTTGTAAAGGATTATCAATTCGATATCCAATATCACCCGGGAAAGGCTAATGTGGTAGCAGACGCGTTGAGCCGTAGGCCAGTGGATGAGGTGGCAGGGGTGTGGAAGGCTAAGTGGAAAGAGTTGGGACACCAGGATGCAGTGGCCCGATCGTTCATGCCTATGATGACTGTTACACCGCAGATTGTCACGAAGGTGGTAAAGGCCCAGGCAAATGACTCGTTCTGTCAGGAGCCGATAGTTCGATTACTAGCAGAAGGAGCCGAGTCCTATACCGTTAGCTCAGATGGGGGATTACGCTTCAATGGGAGACTGGTAGTTCCGGAAGGGGAGGAATTGCAACACGAGGTGATGGTAGAGTCGTACGGCTCACGGTTCGTGGTACATCCCGGTGGGGACAAGATGTACCAATATATGAGACGCCAGTATTGGTGGAGCGGGATGAAGAGAGATATTGCCATGTTTGTTTCTAAATACGCCACTTGTCAGCTGGTAAAAGTGGATCATCAGAGACCGACAGGACTTCTACAGCCATTAGAGGTCCCGATGTGGATGTGGGAGAGCATCTCCATGGACTTTATCACGGGGTTGCCTACGTCACAGAGAGGTCACGACTCCATTTGGGTAATTGTGGATAGGTTGACCAAAGTCGCTCATTTTCTACCCGTAAGGACCGACTACACTACGGGACAGTATGCCCAGCTCTTTATTGCAGAAATAGTGAGACTTCACGGTGTACCCCTAAATATCGTGTCTGACCGAGACAAGATATTTGTTCCACGGTTTTGGGAGAGCTTTCAGGAGGCCATGGGCACGGAATTGCGGTTGAGTATGACTTATCATCCGCAGACCGATGGGCAAACAGAGCGTACAAATCAGATGTTGGAAGACATGTTGCGGATGTGCATCATTGACTTCGGGGGTGGATGGGAACAATATCTGCCACTGGTGGAGTTTGCTTACAACAACTCCTACCAGTTCACCATTGGTATGGATCCATTTGAGGCGTTGTACGGTAGACCTTGTCGTTCCCCAACATGTTGGTTGGAGGTGGGGGACAACAAACTACTTGGGCCGGAAGTGATTCAGGATACTTCGGCAAGGATATAATTGATACGGAGTGGCATTCGGGTAGCTCAGGATCGGCAGAAGAGCTATGCTGATGCGAAGAGGTTCTTTAGGGAGTTCCAAGTGGGGGACCAGGTTTTACTCATAGTTTCTCCTATGAAGGGGATTATGAGATTCGGGAAGAAGGGGAAGTTGGCACCGAGATATGTGGGACCATTTCCTATCATCGAGCGGATTGGGTCTGTTGCGTATAGACTTGGGTTACCGGAGCATTTGCACAGGATTCATGATGTGTTTCATATTTCCTCGCTAAGGAAATATCTTAGAGATGATTTGACTCATTCTCACATTGCTTTGGAGGACATTGATCTCTAGCCCGATAACTCCTACGAGGAGGGGCCGATTGCTATTTTGGACCGAAGTGAGCGGAAATTGCGGTAAAAAATAGTTCCGTTAGTGCGTGTTCAGTGGCGACATCATAATGTCGAGGAGTCCACATGGGAGCGCGAAGATGAGATGCGCGAACGTTATCCAGAGTTATTTTACCAGGTACTTTCTAGTTCCGAATTTCGGGACGAAATTCTGTTATTAGGGGGGAAGTATGTAATACCCCGTATTTTTGTGATATTTATTTATGGCATTAATTAAATTAAATGTGAATTAATTGAGAATTAATCCGGATAAAATACTAACGAGATGTGAGTTGGTATTTGATTATAATGTGTATATATGGCAATATATGAATATTGGAAATATTAAATTTGTCGTGAGATAGAAATACGGCAATCTGGGAAATTTTGTTGGGACGCGCGTGACAGTCGCGTCAGGAATATAATAATTTAAATTAAAAAGTGAATTTTATTTTTATTAACCGTATGGTCGTTTTGAGTGCGCCAACGTGTCTGGAAAGGTCGAAATAGTCAGAAAACACTAGCCGGGGGTTAAGTTTGGGTCCCGGGGCATTTTTAGGCCATACCGGCAACCCAAAAGGGTAGTTTGGTAATTTCAGAATTTTGGGAATTAAAACCCACGAAAATTAGAGTTAAAAATCTGACTTAGTCTTAACCCACTAAACCATTTCCAACACCAATATAGGTAGTGGGCTACGGGAGAAGTTTAGAAACCTTAAACTTGCCAAAAACCAACCCCCACCTCCATTGTCATTTTGAGAAGAACTTGTAGAGAGAGAGAGAGAGAGAGAGAGGTATTCAACCATCTTCAACCAACAACAAATCTGAAGAACATAAGGCAAGTGGTTTAGTTTCAATTATTGCAATGAATGTGTTCTTCCATGTTTAGGAAATTATCGAATTTATCTTGGAAGATTGATATAGACCCATGAATTTGAAGACTAAAACTATGAACTATGTTAGGAATTGCATGTAGAAACATTCTGGACGAAATTATGAATTCAAATATAACCCTTGATGATCTAAAAACGGATTTAAGAAGAGGTTTATTAATGTTCTTGAAAGAAATAGAAAACTAGGGTTCTTGATGAAGTTTTGATCCGAATAAAGCCCTTGGTTGATGAATTATTTGTTTTTTCAAACGTTAACAATGTTGTAGGATGGTTGTATGATGATATTATAACGTTAAATTAGAGTCTCATGCATTATAATGGAGTTTTGGGAGGAGTTGAGGACTGCAAAACGAAGCAGTCCGTAGCCTACCTGGTGCGATCGATCGATCGACATTCATCAGTCGATCGATCGACCACCATCGATCAATCGAGGTTCAAGGTCGATCGATCGACCTTCCCAGAATGAGTAAAATTTCCCTAGTTAAATGTTAATGATGTTAACCCTGTGAAAATATTATTGGAGACTTTATGAATATCCTTAGACTTAAGGAAGACCAGTAGGTATGGTTATAATGTTCGAACCTTAACTAGAATTCAATTTGAGGAATTATCCTAAAAGCTAATAAAACTCGATGAGTGAGATAATATTAGGGTTAAAAGAGTAAATTTGAATAAATTGATGAAATAAGGTTTGGGGTAGAAGTAAGGACCTTAAGAATAATGATGTTATATGTGGGAATAATAGGGAACTTAATAACCCTTTGAGATAGGTTTTAAGTACAAGAATCTATGACGTGAGATGTGTCGACAGTCTACATTATATATTATCGGAAGACTTAAAATGTATAAAATTGGAATAATGGTATAAGGATGTAGAAAACACCTTTATTAATATTGATATATCTAAGATGTGTGCATGCTTAGTATATGATCTTTATGTGTATGACATACCTACCATACTTGCTATCACGGGAGGTTTACGTTCGCTTAGGGCCATCTAATCCTTGTGTGCCCGGATTTAGAGTGGTACCTAGAGGACATAGTTCAAGGGTATGAATTAATTGTGAGTTATTAAGTCAGCTGACTATGGAGCGTAGCTATGTACGTGACCCATGGATATGTTGAATTATGTTCGCCTCCATTTTTGTGTGTTGTGCTTATTCTAACAATTCCTGAGAGATTCGAAATTTGTAATCCTTATGTACGTGATGTACCGAGATGGATAGCAGAGTATGTGTGCACCGAAGCTTAGCCTCGGGGTGCTTGTATTGTATATTTATGATGTGAATAATATACGGTTAAATGAAAAGGAATTGTTATGTTTAATTATGAGAATAATTTATAGTAACTCCTTGAGAAGATAAATAAGGGGATAACCTCCAGTAAACGGAAATGCCAATAATTGAGAATCCGAGTTTAAAGCTACTTATTTAAGTGATAACTTTGGGAATTCATATTGTGAATCGAGTAGTTGGGTTAGAACTTATGATGGTTTAGTTAGATATCATTAACACATGAATGGGTACAGGAACGTTAGGAGTGCACAGTTAGACGAGAGGTGAGTATTTCATGTGAGAGCACGTCCTAACATGTATCTTGCATTCATTGTTTTAATTTTTATTAAAACACTTGCTGTTTTTAAAATACTCTCTACATTCGGGCTCTGACCCGTTTGCTTTCAAATCTACTTTTTTGTAAAAACCTTTTTAGGTGCCCAGCCACAAGGACACCATGCATAGTATTTCCAGTTAGGTGACGAGCTGTAGCTGTTGTGGAAGTTACACGGCCTTGCTAGTAGACGCTTCATTTTCCTTGACTCTATATTCAGATTTCATCAGTTTTAGGGCATGTCGCCCATTTCTTTTAGAGATACTTTATATTTCAGTTATTCAGACTTTTGGTTTGTAATTAATTCAGGATGCAGACTTGTTTTACTTTTCCATATTGGGATTGTTGTGAGGAGTATTTACTCTAGACTCTTTATTACTTGTTGATTTCACTATTTGGGACTTTATTGTGAATGGTTATGTTATTCTTTCATAATTCTTTTATTGCATGTTAATCAGATTTAAATTTAAAATTTGACAACTTACTTTTTAAATATTAGGTGGTTAGAAATCATTAAAATGTTTTCGACAGTGATGCTATTAACTGAAGCAACTTGGCATTTTGTATTAATTTAATAAAGGAGTAGCTACCCGGTATTTAATTAGTCGGGGTGTCACACTATGTCTGTGACAGGTTAATCTTACTGTGTTTTTGATAAAAAAAGATCAAAAAACAAGTTTTCCTTGTGTGTTTAATTGTAAAGATGGATAATTTAGTGCCAAGTATATATACGGGATTTTTTTTTTTGCATGGGATTGATTTTACTACGTGGAGGTGGGAAAATGAAACTTGGAAAACTGGAAAAAAAATAAAGTTTTAATATAGTTGTACATTCTAAAAGTGGAAAACATTATCCATGGGAAATATTACCTATCAAACAATACCGCAATTTGGAAAACACCTTATTTTCCATGAAAAATAATGACAATCAAACGCACCCTTAGTACTTTTAAAGAAGGAATTAAGTACAATGTAGGAAGTGGTCTTTTCAATTTTTGGATGGACCAATGGTTGGGGAAATTCGTCAACAAGTGGAAGGTATTGAAGTTAAGGAGCTTATGAATAATTATCTTGGAACCTTGATTAATAGGACATTTTATACCTCCCCACAGTAGTCATAAAATTCTTAGTACATTTATCCTTTATTTAAAACATGAGGAGATTATATTATGGATCTCAAATCCTTATAGATATTTCTCCATCAAACATACATACAACTGGTTTGTACATGAGATCCATGGATTTCAATATGTTTAGTATACTAAACAACTATATTAGTCCCACTAGAGAATGCTCTATGTAACAATAACTGACAATATTTTACACCCTTTTGACGTTAAGTAAAAAAAATAAAACTTGACCTCTGGACTTACCCAACCCCAAGTTTGAAGGGGGAATAACAATTTTAAAATTGCAGTTTTGGTGTACACTGCACAGTGTCCTCCTGCGTACTTAGTCAACAACTGGTGCCATCAACATTATCCATTGCAATAGTATCTCCTAGAATATATGTACCTCACAAATGTATATTCAGATCAAAAGGAAATTAATCAATCAAAATCATTACTTTCCCCAATTAAATTTCAAATGTTTTAAAACTATTATCCTATAGTGTGCGTGACACATTATATAACAAAAATTATATACTTGCTACATATCTAAGGATGCTTGATTGTCAATACGTAATAATACAAACTTTGGTCATTTTAGAATTTCAAGTTTTTGATGTGTTGAAGAAGGTTATTAGAGGTGATTTGAGATGTGCAATTAGAAAATTGAAGAATACTTGCTTATAAATATTAGCTTTGTTTTTGTCGTATGTATGCTCACTCATGTATGCCTAAGATCCAAGATGAGGCAACTTAAGAGACAAACAAAAGAAAATACAATTTAAATGCAAAGCAAATGAGAAACGAACGGAAAACACACCAACCAACAAGCACAGGACAAGATGTACTACTAGGGTTACAACTTTCAAGCCTCACTATCTCCCAATGTATATACAGGGTTACAACACTAGGGTTAAATGACCATAACTGGACTATCTCTACAAGGAAGCACCTGTGGACAGAATACCAAAACAACCCTTCACTAAACCCACTTTTTGCAAAATAATTCGCTACAAAGATAGCTACCAGGTTGGTGCAATAAATCTGATCGGCTAGTAAAGGTTTAAATATCATTGGTAGTGAATCTTTATCCCCCCCCCCCCCAAAAAAAATAAATAAATAAATAGTTTTTATTTGATCCATGCAAGCCGCGACTCCAATATATGCATTTATACTTCAGGCGGACTTTAAAATGTACGCAGAATTGTGAAATCGCATACAACAAAACTTGGAAAGGATGGAATAATGCAAACATTGACAATCAAACACACCTTAAGGTTCAAACTGGATAAAATTCAGTTGAAAAAATTCAACAGTAGACTTGCCGCTTAATAGTGAATTCAGAGGAAAGAAATATACACAAGATATTGCCAATAAACCTCAATTTAGTATTAAGAAGTGAAAAAACACCTGTTTAACTCTGGTTTGTTGGTGATTTTTAAAATAAGTGAGTAAGAGTTTTGGGTGTAAGATCTTTAAAAGCTTGTCCCACATTGGAAGTGTGAGGAAGAGGTGGGAAGCTAACCCAAATATAAAAAGGGATAGTGTCCCACATTGGACATTGTACAAAGCTAAGTGTCACCACTAAGCTATAAAAGGGGTGGGCAACCTTTGAGTCCCACATTGGAAAAATATTAAGAATTTGTACACTTAATAAGTACAAATGGAAGATGAAAAGTTAATTCATCTATCATTTAAGAGGCTATTCAAGAGACCACCGTACGCACACGCACACGCGCGCGCGCGTGCGGGTGCGGGTGCGGGGCAGTGGGTTGTAGAGGCGCTAGTGGCGCACTTTGCACTTCGCACGCCGCGTGTCCGCAGTGGTAGCGGGTTGCCGGGATTCTTCCTGGTCTGATCGCGGTAGCTCGGGCGCGGTCATTTTTTGGTTGACCCGTGTAAAACCGATTTGGTATTATTATACCTGTTCGAAATGACTTAGGACTGTTGGTAATTATCAGTCATACCATTTCGGAATTGACTTAAGACTGTTAATTCAACAGTCATGACTCTTGAAGATAAAGCCTTTCATTATCTATAAATAAAGGCTGCCTAAAACAAAATCAAATTGATAACCAATAACCAGTTTTAGATTTCCAAACCCTGCTATTACTCTCTTACATTTTTCAGGAGATACAAATTCTCTTATTCTGTTTTGTGCACATAAACAGAATAAGAACTTGATTGACTGTTCTTCGCTGTTACATCCAAGGGCTGTCTTCAAATATACAAGTTGCAGGCAGTGCAAGTTGCTTCATTGTATCTTGAGTTTGTGCACATAAATAGAATAAGAACTTGATTGACTGTTCTTCGCTGTTACATCCAAGGGCTGTCTTCAAATATACAAGTTGCAAGCATTGCAAGTTGCTTCATTATATCTTGAGTACGGATTTGCGAATTCCCGTTTGTATACCGAAGTTATTCGTGTGGGGCAAATACTGTATTTAGGAAAGTGACATCACGCCTTGAAGATTCAGAAGTTACATTGTTGTATTAAAGTTGACATTTTTGTGATATATAAAGAGTTCATTTCTGTATTTTCTACATAATTTCCAACATGGTTTACCTTCAAGATCTATTGAGAATGTTCACTTCTCCAATGATTATCACGTTCTAAATTCACTGCCCCGACTTTCCCACCGACATAACCCTATATGTATTCTTAATTATTCTTTATTTTTTTATTGTTTGTATTCAAATAAAGAAACAAAGTATACTCGTTCCCCAGTCACGAAATTCTTTATATATTTTCTCAGTATGATTTGGTTCACCTTTAGCATTTGTCATAAGAAGAATTCAACATAAAACTATACTCAAAGTAACAAACCTTTTTTCAATTACTTTGGTTGGATTACATGTATCGTATATTGTCATTCTTATTTGTTTAACGTAATGTTCTAGGTTAAACCACGAGCTATCATGTACATCTAAATGCTTTTCTCTTAATGCTCGTTTTGTTCGAGTTTTTTTTACCTATATGAATTTTAAATTGGTAAATCACATGTAAGGTTTAAGTTCTAGGAAATGAAGTCGATCTTGTTTTTTACACTCTTTACATGTATTAAAAGGATTTGTATGTGAATTTACCATTTAAAATTCCCGAAGAACACAAAAGTTCACTCAGTTTTTTTATCGAAGTCACTTTTTGCTAATAGTGTATTTGCCAGCTACTTATGAACAGTTTATATTGTTTGTTTAAAGTTATATAAATGATTTTACAACATAGCATACACAAATCTATAGACCTAGGCATAAGGGTAGAAATTCTTTATAGAACCGAGTTAACATGACATACGGTTATCGGGTTTGGGTTTACTCTTAAGTTTTAACTTATTTGGGTCGTTAACAAGTTGACCCAGTTGATACGATTATACGAATGTGTAAAGGGAAACTGTTATACACGAGATAACCCTTAATACTGACGAATATAAGACTTAAACCCGACATGGATACACGATTATAAATGTGCAGAAACTTGAGAAGTAGCCGATAAGTACACCTGGCAATGGGTCGTATTATGTAGTGGCATATTGGCTTCATGTCAAAAACTTCTCACACCTTACCCACTTCGTTAGGATTCATGTATAGTCCGCGTCTTGTCATATTGGGTCCAGGTCGTGTTTTAATTGTGTATTCACTCTATATATTGTGTTTCTGTCATCCATTTGTGTTTGACGCGTCTAACGGGTCAACCCGTTATGACCCAAAATCTATTAACTCGTAATTTTGAGTCTATCGCATCCTGCAAGTTGCCTGGTCAATAAGACACAACATGACACGAAACGGACACAACATCATCCATTGACAGTCTACCACAAAGTGAACTTCATTCGAATAACTACTGAAATTTAAAATTATGGTCCCTGTTGTCAATACAATAGGACTCATTCAAAGTCATTTATACCTTTCTTTTCTAAAAAAAAATATTAGAAACAGATAGTCTTTCGAAACGTGATTTTGTTTTATTTAGCTATTCCCTGTTTCTTTTAACACAAGTGATTCATTTTGAGGGAGCATTATCTAACCAGTCTTCCATGTGTTGGGAATCTGAGAAGGCATCATGTTTGAGTTCCATTCTTTCAAATAGCACACCAACATCAAAGGTATTCATCTCAGAAACAACTTTTCTTTGGTAGCTATGAAAAATTATACTTACATTTGAATGCTTATGAACATTTATACTTTGTACATAATTTTTTGCAATGAAGTTTCTGATAATATCTATAGAAGATATTGATTTAGAGTTTTGTTATCTTTTCAAACAAGTAAAACAGTTTATTTTCATTTTACTTCCTACAGCACTTGCTTAGAATTTTTATTGTTTGTATTTCAATGTGTAATGCCCTTTTAGTTTATATAATGCTTTTAATCTTGCGTTTTCTTTTCCTATTTTTTTTCTTTTTATTCTTTAAACTTTCTTGTTTTTCAACCCGAAACTTGCATAATTTTAGGAAAGGACACAAATCAGATACTCGATAATTTGTGGTACGTGTCTGACACGTATTTGACATGTCCATAATTTAATACATAATTTCTTAGTTTTAGACACTTCGACACTTAGAAATCTCATGAACTTGAGAAAAATAGAGGTAAAAAATCCAATTGATTTTTTCTTTAACGTGACATAAGAAAATAACTATCACGAAAAATCAAACTAAAGGTTAGATTAATATGAAAATACCAAAACTACAAAAACTAGACTAAAGAATTTTATTAAAAGACGGTGAACTTAGTATTATTATGGTGGTATAACTATATATATTATATATAAATTTCATATTCACCAATACACATGCAATGCCAAAGTTATATAGTAAGATGGCCCATGACCACTCGCAAGGGTGAAAATTTTCTTATAAGTCTTATTATTTATAAGAGATTCATTTTAAAATATTCTACACCTTGATTTTATGTAAATTAACATAATATCTAGATTCATTTTAATATTCAAGTGCCTTTAATGTGATCTAGAGAAGTAATTAGAGGCATGATCAACATTGATGCATTCATTGTAGCCTCATCTTCTCTTGTAATTTCCCCTCTGTTATTCTACCATTTTTAGTGATAGTACCTTAGTAGAGGAGTTGATAATATAATGTTTTTTTATGTAAGATGGAATATTCTAGCCCCTTATGATGTAATGACTCAAGTTACGCAACTACTAATGTCATTCATGACCTCATAAAGAGCGGTTAGGATTAGAATTCCCTCTCCGATACCTCAATATATATTGTCACCCCCATTTAGGATCAGACAATCAATTAATAATTATTTGGAGGGTTTTCCTTTTGTAAGTGTTCCTTTTTACAACGATGTTACTAGCCTCCGCGTCATTTGTTATCAAAACTTCGTCGCTTCAAAAGAAGTTGTTGTAAATTCATAAACAAAACAACAATGACATTAAGGAGAAACTCCCTAACTGGGATAGAACGATGCACCTTTTGGACGAACTCAAGTGTCTCACTGTCACTATTTTGTGCAGCTACCAGCAGCTAGCCGCGAGAGGACTTGATTACCCTCAAACTTGCATAGGGACACGATGCAAATTGGTTCAACCAATATGAAAGCCCGCAATTGACTCCCAGCCCTCTTTGGTTACCCCGCCCACCTAAAAAACTATTGCTACCCCAGATACCCTCCTCTTCGTCGCGAGGACAAACAACCTGTGAAGGAGGACGCACCATCTTATCTCGTATTTCATCACCGTTCTGCCCAGCCTATCTCAGTCCCGACTCACAACGGTCCTCTAACACTCAAAACGATCCTCCATGATCCCAACCAGCTTCCGACTTCACTTTCTATGCCTCCAACCAACACTACACCAAAAACATCAATTTGGCACACATTGATATTAAAAATCTGGCACAGTTTAAAGCTGTGCCAAATTTTGGCATAGTTTAAGGAGAATTTGGCACACTTTAAAACAGTGCCAAAATTTAGCACTGTTTTAAAGTGTGCCAAAATTGAGTACACTTGATTAAAATATAAAATCCCTAAAAAAAATCATTATACTATCTTTTAGTCCAGTTCTTTCATTCCCGCTCACCCGCTCACCCTCTCTCTGCTTCGATTTCTCGCGTCTCAACTCTCTCTCTCTCTCTCCGTCCATACTAGATTGGGTGCATACTAGATTCATGCATGTCCTGTTTTGTGTTTTATGTAAATGTTGGGGTTTCGGTTTGTAACCTACGACTTAAAGAAATTGATTTTGGTTTCAAACTAAGTTTGTTCTCTTTTTTATGTTTAATGCGTACAGTTGGTAATTTATCTTTCCTTTGTTTTGTAGGTTAAAAAATCAGATATTCCATTCCCACATCGAAATTGGGGGTTTGTTTCTCTCTTATGTATTGAGAGGTAAGTTATTTTTATGCTTCTTTTGTGTATTGAATGCACTATGTTTTTTGTTTTATATTGAATTAAAGATGAGTAGGCATGACAAGATGTATTAATTTTATACTACCATTACTTGCTCTTCAATTGCAAAGGTTTATTTTGTTGTTTAAAATGATATTTTCATAATTTTATACTACCAATATTTGCTTTAGGTTTTTTTATTTTTGCGTTCAATCTTCACTGTTAAATCTCTCTCTGAGAGTGTGTGCCTATTTTCAGGCCTGAATTTGATGTTTTGTATTGATTTAGACATTTAGAATTTTATTTTCTTGATTTTTATTTGGATGTCTTAGCTAAGTTGAGGGATTTTGAAAATTCGTATTTTCTTTATTGTCCCGTAGGTGTTTGGCAATATATGCAAGTGACACTTTAGGAGGATATTTTTTTGTACTTTGTGAATTTTGTATTACTTTTGGGGGTGTCTTACAATAATATTAAAATTAGGGGTGTTAGTTAATACATGGGAGAAAAGCTGGGTTAAATTCAAAATATTGTCGAGTTCGATTTTAATTCAGTCAAATTGATGAATGATATAAACTATCAATGTACAATTGAAACTCATGTGGTTGGGTATCCATGTAATCAATAATATTAGTTATACCATCTTTTAAGACTGCCAATGCTTTCGTGTGGTTGCAGGGATCGAATGGTGGAGTGAAGCTATACTTGGGTATTGTTGTTGATGGCTCACTAGTAATTTTTGACGATTTGGAGGTCATAAAATCATGATGTCCTAAATATTTTTTACCTTTCCTAGAAGGTACAAATAATATTTTAAATCCTCGTTTTCCCCTACTTTTATTTATTAGGCGGATAAGAGCTTTTATAATGAAACGTGGTATGAAAATAAATCATCATTGTTAATATTAACATCTAGGTGCCATTACTATCATTGAGGCAAGTTTATTGACCATAATATTATCTGAAACAAGTGAATAGATCACTATTTTTAATATTAACATATTACATTCCGAAATCGGAACATGATGAAGGATAATCACATTTTTTTTAAAAATCCCCAAGAATTTAACTTATCTACAATATTAGAGTGCAATTTAAGAGTTCCAATATGGGAGAAAATTACTTGCAAAAACAACTAATTTATGAGAAATACCAGTTTAGCTACACATTCTATACTTGGCAGGTACAAGATTATTACAATCATTATGGAGAGAATGGTTGTTCCGTCGTCCAGGGGCATCAGAAATGATTATTTAAGACAATCTATTCATTTCAGTTTTCCATTTATGGGGCTAAATTATTACTATTTTAGACTAGGAGAAAATGTACAACTGACCATTGTGGCAATCTCCAGACTTCAAGGAGAACGTGCCAAAGACGGTAGAGAAATTTTGACTGAGTTTTTTGTTCTTCTCCCCTTTTCGGTAGTTATTGCCTAAATTTATTGTTGGACTTGCAAGATAAATGTACATGTCTCTTTGTAAAGTATTTAGATTTAATTTTGGAGGATGTTGGTGTATGTGTGGGGCTTGTCTACACACTGATTCAAAAAGATGAATTGAAAGAAACTAGAAATGGTGTGAATGGGTTGAACAAAGAGGAGGAGACCATGATAAAGAAAAATATGAAGAAGAAAAAGGATGCAGGAGAGGATCTTCCACTTACTAGTGAAGGTAAAAAGAAAAAGAAGAAGTTGATAAGTGAAGATGATGATTGAGTGTTGTAGTGTTGATCAGAGTGATTTGGTAAATATTTATATATGGCCAACTGCTTCTATATTGTTTTGATTATTACTTGATGCGGAAGAACATATCACACTTGTTCATGTATGCTAATACGACTAGAATACATTGGCAATGGCATCTTATATTGAGCTACGCCAACATTACTATTATGCATTTATAAAATTTGATATAAAATTTAAGTATTGCTAACAGTTGACTATTCGTTTTCTTCCAATATGGGAGTTTTTTTGGCAAATATATCAAAATATGGTGTAGGTTCTTGGTATTTTACAAAACACCAGGGATGCGCTTCAATTTTAGTCAAAATAGAGGAAATATGAGTGGATTTACTTTTATTATCACACACACACACACACACACACACACACACACACACACACACACACACATATATATATATATATATATATATATATATATATATATATATATATATATATATATATATATATATTACTATTTATAGTCTTTACTTGTTATGCTTCTTACTTTTGTATCATTTGATCATTGTAGGTGGATGATTTGCAGGTGGTCAGTGAATTTTACCAGAACAGGGAATGCTTTAATGAGCCGATATCTCTCATGGAGGTGGTCTAAGGTTGGAACGTGCCCATATAGGAATTTTCACCGAACTGGGAGTTCTGTATGCAAGATATCGTCCTGATAAGCTAATGGAGCATATTAAGTTATGTATGCAAGATATCATTTTCCCTTGTATGGTAGGGCCGTGTATAAAGGTTATTTTTCTCTTATCTTTCCCTTTTATGGCAGGGCCATTAGTTAATGTGTTGGGTCCACACGGGGATTATTATAAAATCATCAAATGACTTTCTAACAACTCAATATGATTTGAGGGTATGGTTGAGGGTATAGGTAAAATTACTCCTTTTGTAATATAGTCGTCTCAGTAAAACATCTAGGGACTGTATGCTAAAATATCTTATTACAAAGGAGGGACCGCGGCCTAATCCCCCCCCCCCCCCCCCCCACAAAAGTTTTGGACCACACCCTAGGCACTAATACCTACATTACACGTATGCTTATCAGAGGAGGAATTGCAAAATGATCAACTATGAGTGTTGGTTGCAAGTGCTTTAGAAATAAAAAGGTTATTATGTTCTTAAATTCAGTTATAAGTTCATATATCATGAAATTATTATTATTCATGGTTCAGTGAAGGAATGTTATAGTATTGATTTAATTGTATCATTAGTGGTGATTTATTTATGAAAAAATGCTTCTTTTACCCCCAAGATCAATGATGTTCTAATGGGTTTTGTGACCAAATAATGTTATTTTAATCATACCAATCTTTTTAATCTTCTTCTATAGAGGATGGAACCTTATTTTCGGGTGAACCAAATTGTTTTTGGTGTTCTTTTACGTTATTGTTTACTCCCTTCAAATTTCTAAATGAAAGTAGCTTAATTTACTAACAACTTGTGGTTGTACAGATTAAGAATGAGAAGATACAAGTATGATATGATCATGAGCCAAAGTTTTGAAAACCTTAATTCATTGATATGATCATAAGTTTTTCTGGTTCAAGATTTACTAAAATGATCATAAATACATTGATGATGTGTTTTTTGCAGTACTCTTGATAATGTTCAACAAAGCAACTCTGTCTTCATACAATTTCCCCTGTGCAAATGTCATCACTCTTTTTCAGGTAGTTTACCTTGTTAATTGCTTGTATGCACTAGTCAATCTCGTGAGTAATTCTTTATTGACATAATTTAACAGATATTCACGACTGCATTGGGTGTTAACAACTTTGTGTTTGATAGGCCTCTAACGCGTCTAATCCCACCTCTATAAACCACTACGATTGATTTTTTATAGAACTTGGGGTGCAATTCTAAATTCACTCCTGCTGAAATTCCAAAGTTGTTTTTGTTATGTCTGTATTGTCCATATGTCAATTTGTTATGCATGTAATTGTTTATTCTTGTTTATTTACTTGTTTGGGGTGGGGTGACGGTAAAAGTCAAGCTCTCATAGTACCTTGCATTATTATCCACAATTGCACCCTATGCTTTTCTTTGGCAGGTGGCATACATATTTGGCTGTGATGTAATTTTTTGGGTTCGCGAGGAGACATTCAATGCTCACAAATTGATACTTCCTGCTCACTCTCCTGTATTTCGAGCCCAATTTTTTAGACTTGTATGAAATCCTAATATGGATAAAGTGGTATTGGAGGATATTGAACCCTATATCTTCAAGGCAATGCTTCAGTTTATTTACTCGGATAAGCTTCCAAATCTGCAAGAAATTACCGGTTCGACCTCTATTAGCATATCTACAATTATACTGCAGCATCTGCTCGCCGCTTCTGATTGCTTTGGTCTAGATCGACTGAAGCAATTATGTGAAGCAAAATTGTGTTATGAAGTCACTGTGGAAACTGTGGCAACAACTCTTTCGTCAGCGGATCAGCATCGGTGTTCCGAGCTCAAGGCCATCTGTTTGAAATTTGCAGTCGTAAACTTGGGAGTGGTTATGCAGTCTGAAGGTTTCAAGTATTTATAAGAGAGTTTTCCTTCGTTATTATCTGAGATTCTCGAAACAGTTGCCTCGATCGATGAAAAGACAGGTCTACCGTTGGGTAGGAAGAGGGGTGACAGCAGTATTATCGGGACGGATCTAACAACATCAAATGAGGCTTCACCTGCTAAATTCGTGAACCCCAATGTTAGGAGTATGCGGAGACGACCCTAATTCTCTTACTAGTCTTTCCTTGTGCAATGAAAGCTTGATGGAATTAATTGTGCAAGTAATTTTCTTAAGAGAATTTAAGAGGAGTCCTTAATGCTCGAGGAAATTTCAAAGTCATGGAAATCAAAATTTCATAGGATTCAATGGTTTTATAAGAGCTTTTCAAGTAAATCATGATGGATTTCATGATAAATGAGATTATTCTAAATTAATCAAGCTTTTAAATAGTGACATAACACCCTATTCATGATCTTAACATCTCATGTTAAGTATTCAGTCTATTCAAATTAGCTACATAGCTGCTACATGCATTCATAGTTATATTACTGCTATACATATAAATAACTGCTATATTACTGCTATACATGGTATTTGTTCTTTGATTTCCTTTTAATTGAAATCCAAAAGTATCTTTTAAATGCTCATATGATATTTAGATAACAGTTTTAGCATCTAAAGTGACTTTAAACAGAAAATGAGATTAATACTTATTTTAGCAAGAACTTCCAGTTGTCCTAGAAAGCCTCTTACAACCACTTTTTCTCTATTCTACTCCCTCTGTAGTATGTCCTAAACTAAGAGTCCCGACTCGTGAATATTTGGATTCTTAATTTGGGACCGTGGGATTATATTTTTTTGATTTAAAGAACAATAATATTGAGGTATGTGTGTTTGTTTGTTATAAGTTGCTTGATGATAACTTACTTATATCTTCGTGTTGGTATAACATTCTTGAGTGATCTATTTAACTACCTAAATTATAGTTTTAGAGTTCTTAAGCTGTAATGGCATGTCGTTCTTTATTGTATCCTAAATTTTTTAACATACTCTATGCGCAGGTTCTTGATTTCAGGGACATAGCTCCCCAAGCTTCTTTATATATAATGATTACATCCGAAATCAAGAATTGCGTGACCGTGTTCTCCAAGTTATTTTCGAAAGTTCATACATCATCATAGATTGTTTGAATTTAAGCTGTGAAAAAATGTGAAAAATAAAAAGGTGAAGTGTGAAATATGATAAAGTTTTTGTTCTTTTCGTGTTATTTTTGCTAATTTTCTTCTGTGTTTATACTATCAGAAACTAAGAATAGTTTGTAATTTCATTTCTGATCTACGCTTGTTTGACAGAAATCATAGTATCTTCACACCTGCTAAGTCTCATGGAGACACAGTATAATATTTATTTCCTTTTTTCCTTGCATTCTATGTTAACAACTTCAATGAATAGGTGTATGTTTTATCTTCGGGACAATTGGAATTGGGGATGAACATAAGGCCTGCTAAGTCTCATGGTAAATGTTTTCTCTAGAAGAAACTATAAGCTTTGATGGTAGGTTTAATCACAAAATACAACCTTCTCAAGTATGTCATCTAATTTTCTACCACGAACACCACCAAAAGAACTTTCTCGTACCTAGACATAAGGCAACCATTTCAATACTTTTTAAGCATGAAAAACTCACTCACGAAGAAAAGATTGCCACTGAAAATTCAATTCTCTTTTAAATAGATACGTGACCAATTTTACCCTAATGTTTGGACTTATACCTACTCCATTAAGGACCTTATGTGCTTGACGCATCCATTTCTTGGCTTCGAAAGCACCAGATTTCCCTTGAAAATAAGTCGTTCGAGGGTGAAAACACAAACCATTAGTACTTTGTACATACTTATTTTGGATGACATAGGAGATGATGAGATTAAGCATGAGGCCTTATGAACATTAGTACTTTGTACATACTTATTTTTTCTTCTGTTTCTTTTTATTCAACTTTCTGATGATATATATGGAAGATACTAATTTAGAGTTTATATTATTTTCTCAAACAAGAAAAAAGAGTTTATTGTCATTTTACTTCCTCCAGTACAAGCATATAATACCCTTTGACTAGTTTACATAATGCTTTTCATCTTCCATTTTTAAAAATAATTTTTTATTTTTAACCCGAAACTCAAATATTTTATGACATGGCACATTTCAGATAATCAATATTTACTGCTCATACTCAATTGACGTGTCCATAATTTAATAAATAACTTCTTAATTTTAAAAACTACGTCTGGGGTAGAACAATGCATCTTTTGGCTAAAGGAGTCTGCCAAATCCATCTTGGATAAACTCAAAAGTCTAACTGTCAGTCACTATTCTGTCCTTCCATCATCAGCTAACCGTGCATATCCATGCTGTTCCATCTGCATCCGTGGTAGCCGCAAGAGATGCCGCTTTTGCCCCACATCTGTGTAGGGACATGATACAGTTGGTTCAACCACTATGGAAGATCGCCCAACACTTTCTGGTTACCGCGCCCACCTCAATAATTATTGTCACCGCTTTCTCCTATTTCCTTTTTTCAATTCATTTTTTATTTTTAACTTTTTTTGTTTTACAACCTGAAACTCACATATTTTAGGACATGGGGCATTTCGGATACTCGATACTCTATGGTACATGTCTGGCACTGCTTTGACATGTCCATAATTTAATAAATAAATTCTTGATTTTAGATACTCAATTGACACTTCTTAGGAACTCAAGAACTTGAGAATGAGGATTGAAAATCTAACTGAGACTTTCTTTAACATACCATAGGAATATAACTATCAAGAAAGAGTCTTTCTACGGCGACGCACGAATTCGACTCATAAATCGCGACGCACTGATGTGTCACGTCGGTATTGGTCCATTTTTTAGCCTTGGCGGGACCCACGCTATAGGGCCCACAAAATGAATTAATACAGACGCGATACGTCAGTGACTTGCGATTTGTGAGTCGGATTCGTGAGTCGGCCTAGAATTATAGATCGAAAAATCATACTATAGTTTATATTAATACAAAAGAAAAGCAACTACAAAACTAAACTAAAGAATGTATACTAAAAACGAATGAATTTTTGGTAATTTTGTTTGTATACGCATATACATTATTAATATATATAAATTGCATATTAAAAAATACACACAGTGTCGAAACTAAGTGGGGCCATGGCTGCTCCTAAGAGTGAAATTTTTTCCAAATTATTTAGAAGAAAGTCACTTTGAATTATTATGCATTGGTACCCCTTTCTTATATGTAGATTGACATAACATGTCAGATTAATTATTATTTCAGTAGGCCTTATGATGTGAACCAGAGCAAGACTTAGAGGCATAAACAACATTTTTGCATTTATTTTTGTCTTGTCCTCTTTTGTAAATTTCCCTTATTTCTTTGCCCTTTTTAGTGATAGTTGTGTAATAGAGTAGGGGAAATTATAGTTTTTATGTATCAAGTTGTGCTCTTAACTATGTCACACCCTGATCTTTTAAGGAAAAAGGATAATGAGAGAATATTCCTTATACCTCACCACTATGACTGTTATAGCCCCATTTGGAATGAGACATTCGGTTAATAGATATTGAGAGCTTTCCCTTCGTGAGTGTTTCCTTTTTGAGAACCATTGATATTGTTTGCGACATCCGGTATTATAGATATAGTTACTAGAACCATTACACCCCCTTTGTATATGAGGTCACACGACCCGAAATATAGTTGGTTCTTAATTTGGATCTTCAAATATGATGTTCCCAAACTTAGCATCGACTACGTTAGTAGTTACAAGACAACTTTTGACTTCAAAATAGAATATATTGCAAGAAAAATACTAATATATATGTAATTCTTTGTATATCTTACTAATATACAATAGAATATTAAGATTATCCATTCCATACATTCTTAGGGAACTTTCTATATTCGTATAGTACATGAACGTTGACAACATACATGATTATAATACTAAAATAAACCAACGGTTTTAAAGTACCCTTGTTATTCAAAGTAGAGTACCAAGTACGCATATACCCCTACCTTACCACTTATTGGCCCTTGTTATTCGAAAGTTTTTTTTTGTTGTTGTTGTCGTTACCAATGGTTAGGGCTTTAACTTTGCCGGCTCTTCTACTTCTGAAATCTATAAAAACCTCTTATGCCTTTCTATGATTGTACTGTTGACCTCCATCCATTACCACTATGTGTGTGTGAATTTTTGGGTGTCAAATCGTGTATTCGGGTTTTGTTTTGCTTACACAACATGACAAGGCCCGTGTAAACAAGAAGGATGTGTATTTTTTTCTTGACACAAACACGACCAAAAACCCAACACGACCAAAAACCCAACACGATTTATGATATTCACACCTAAAGGGCCCGAAAACATGAATTAATAGACGAAAACATGAACAACAGAACTAACACGAATGATAGTTTTGATAAGAATGCGACAAGATTTCGTGCCACAAAAAATGAGATTGTGAATGATATGGATCAAGTACTAGTATACGGTCTTGTTTTTCAAAATTTTATTGCATCCGATAGTGTCCATATTCTGTTTAGTTTTCGGGCCCATATTTTCCATCTATATTTTCTGTTTACATTAATACCCCTGCAAAAATATGTTTTAACAAAAGGAGTTATAAAAATAAAAATGCAAAATAATAAATAGCTTTTTAGGATTTAGTCCCACTTCGAAAGTTTAATTGTCACCCATCCCATGTATATTTATAATTGTAATTAGTCCTATAACCTCTTATAAGAATATTTTGACCATTGTTTAGAGACACAACCTGAATAATCAGAACCAACATAACCACATAATTGATACTGCTAAAACTTCTAGTACACTAGTCCCACATCCAAGGAATCATAAAGAGATCGCAGAATCCACTTCATTGCATACCAATGTTGTTTGTCTGGATTTGACATGTATCTACTTCCCATGATGACTGCATGGCCAATATCAGGACGAGTACACACCATATCATACATTGATCTACCAATAACACTCGCATAAGAAACCTGTGATATAAACCCATGCTCCTCTTCGATACACAAAGACATACTTCCTGAAAGTTAAGTGTGCAGTTAACGAGGTTCTCACATGCTTTGAATTTTGCATTCCAAAACATGTAACCGCCTTCCTCAAATATTGTCTCTGATAGAGACACGACCTTCCCTTCTGCCTTTCCTTGGAAATCTCCATCCCTAATACTTTCTTTTCTCCACCCAACTCTTTCATTTTAAAATCTCTACTCAATTTATATAACGTAAATGATGCCAAATGGGAGTAAGAAAAAATAAATCTCTCTCAAACTCTCTCAAATCAATATCTTATAAAATAGAAGAATGCCTCAAATGAGGCTACATGGGGGTATTTATAGGAAGTAGGTTACTTGCCCTCTAAGCTAGTTGGAAAATATGTATGCAAAGGCAGAAATGGAATTCTTCTATTTATAACAACAATGTTAACTCCAATATAATAATGTAAACTTCTCAATACAATTTTATTTATCTTCAAAATAATTCTAAAACTTCAAGGTGTAATGTCACTTTCTAAATACAGTATTTACCCCACCAAGATAATTCGGTATATAAACAGGAATCCACAAATCCGTACTCAAGATACAATGAAGCAATTGCAATGTCTGTAAATTGTATATTTGAAGACAACCCTTGGATGCAGCAGCGAAGAACAAACAACTTTAAGTTCTTATTCTGTTTCTGTGCACAAAACAGAATAAGATAATTTTGTATCTCCTGAAAATTGTAAGTGAGTAATTACAGGAGTTTGAAAATATGAAACTGGTTAATCTGAATTGTGTTCAATTTTAAAATTGGCAGCCTTTATTTATAGGAAATGAAAGGCTTTATCTTCAAGAGTCATGACTGTTGGATTATCATCTTTTCAATGAAATGGTATGACTATTTAAAACCAACGGACACAAGTCATTTTCAAAATGGTATGACTCTTAATAACCAATAGTCACAAGTTTAATACCAATAGACACAAGTCATTTATGAAAAGGTATGAATCTTAATTACCAATAGGTATGACTATTAAATACCAACATGTATGACTATTAAACACCAATATGTATGACTATTAAATACCAAAAGGTATGACTATTAAATACCAACAAGTACAAGCTTACAAACACCAAATTTTACTCACTTATTTTAAAAATCTCCAACATTCATCCACCATTTTCAAAATAAGTTTTGTAAATCTTTGATTGTCTGTTAGACTGTGTATAAGTATTGGTGTCTCACGACTTGGACCAATACATTGTGAAGATTCGTCAAGGCTAACCATAAAAGTATAGTAGACTTGCCTTTGAACTATCAATCCATATTAATCATCCGAATTTGTCTACACACACAAATCTTTTAGTCACTAATTATCCATATAAGCCGACATATGTATTAGGCCTTGTGTTTGTACCTTGATTTCATGAGTGCTTTAGAGTCAAGCCTAATTCTCATAGGAAGTGGCACCACTTCCACGCTCATATAGGTAGACTATTATAGGTTTCCATGTAACTAAAACGCCACAAGTTTATTAAGATCAAATTCATCCTCATTCATTTATTCATTACATGTTCTAAGCACTTATCCTTGGGATGTTTGATTTTGTAGTGCTTAAAATCATGACGTATGATGTACTTTAATCATTATACTTGAGATTTGAATATGTCAGGTATCACGTTGGGTTTCCATCAAGAGTGATTATTATTAATGGGCTTTAGTCCCATCCCCAATGATGTCTTAGACACCAGTTCTCTTGCAAGACCTTTTGTAAAAGGATCAGTTAAATTTTGACTTGATTTTATATAATCCACTATGATTACACTATTGTAATCATTTGTCTGACATAACTATGTCTCAACCAAGAGTGAAAATCCATCCACTTGTTGAGGAATGATCCTCCCGCTCAGTTATCCAACTGGCATCAAAAAAACCTTATAATATTGAAGGATATCCACTATAGTATATACCACAGTCCATAGTAACTTTTAAATATTTTAATATTCTATTGACAGCATGCTAATGTAATAAACTTGGATTACTAGTATATCTACTTAATTTACCACAAGATATGCAATATCAGGTCGAGTATATGTCATGGCATACATTAAACTACCAATTTCATTCCAATTATGAAATAGCTCTACCATTATTATGGATCATCTTTAGCTGTGGCTCAAAAGGTGTACTACCAGGTGTGCAATTAAACTGATTAAATTTCTTCAAATTTTTCTCAACATAATGAGATTAAATGAGAATTATATTTTTATCTTTCCTTATTATTCTCATTCCTAACATGACATCGGCTACACCCATATCTTTCATATCAAATTTAGAAGACAAAAAACTCTTTGTATTATTAATGCTTTCTAAATCAGTACCAAGAATTAACATGTCATCTACATATAAACAAATGATCACACCTTTACCATTAGCAAATTTACTATAAACACACTTATCAGATTCATGAATTTTAAAACCATAAGAAATAATGACTTTATCAATTTTTTCATGCCATTGTTTAGGTGCTTGTTTTAGGCCATATAAGGACTTAATAAGTTTACATACTTTATGTTCTTGTCCAGGTATAACAAACCCTCCAAGTTGTTCCATGTAAATTTTTTCTTCTAAGTCACCATTTTAAAAAGAAGTTTTCACATCCATTTGATGAATTCCAAAATTATATATAGATGCTAATGCAATAAAAACTCTAATAGTAGATGTCCTAGAAACTGGTGCATAGGTATCAAAATGATCAATTCATTTTTTTTGTGTAAAACCTTAGGAACCAATCTAGCCTTGAATTTATCAATTGTTCCATCTATTTTAATTTTCTTTTTAAAAATCCATCTACACTTAATGGGTTTAGATCCTGGAGCTAAGTTTACTAACTTCCAAGTTTTATTTCCCATGATTGAATCCATTTAATCATTTATGGCTTCTTTCCAAAATGCTGAATAAATCGAATTAATTGCCTCACTATAAGTTTATGGGCCTGTTTCAACACTAAGAGTCAAAGAAAATTGATGACAAGGTGTGTCTCTAGTTCCTTCAACAAGATAAACTACAAAGTCAGGACCAAAGCTTTTTTCTTTTCTAGGTCCTACAACCCCAAACTTTAAGATAACCTCAATTAGGTTTTCTATTCTTCCATAATTCATAAGGAGTTTTCCTAATATCTTTAAAAGGTATCCTAGTCAGACTATGACACGCAGTTTAAAGTGTTTCTCCCCCAAACCCTTTATTTAAACCGGAATAAGAAAACACAACGTTAACCATTTCAGTTAGTGTCCTATTTTTTCTTTCTGGTACCCTATTTTTTTGTGGTGTATAAGGTGCACTAACTTCATGTATAATACCCATATTTTTTCAAAATTGAGGAAAGTGATATTCACCACCTCTATCAGATCTAAGACATTTGATTTTACTATCACACTGATTTTTAACTTCATTTTTACATGTCTTAAATCTATTAAGCACATCATCTTTAGAGTTGAAAAGATATACATAACAATATTTTGAAAAGTCATCGATAAATGTACCAAAATATTTACTACCGCCCCTAGTAGGTGTTCCATGAAAATCACAAACATCACAATGTATTAATTGCAACAAAGATGTAGTTTTTCTTATTTTTTGAAAAGGTAATCTCCTTATTTTTGTTTGCATGCAAATTTTACATTTTTCATTCATGTAATTCTAATATCTAGGAATTAAATTTAAATTAACCATGAAATGCATTTTCTTTGTATTAACATGTCCTAAACGACTATGCTATAATGAAAGAAAATCAACAATATAAGCAGAAGAATCTTTTTCATTGACGTTGAGCTTAAACATGCCCTCATACAAATAACCTTTGCCTACAAAGGTACCATTTTTAGTCGGAATAAATTTATCTGACTCAAATACAAGTTTAAAGCCAAACTTGTTAAGAAGACTTCCAGAAACTAAATTTTTTCTAACATCGGGAACATTAAAAACATTGGTGAGACTAAGGATTTTTTCGGAAGTGAATTCGAGATCCAACGTCCCTTTGCCTTTAACCGCAGCAGTTGAAGAATTTCCGATATAGAGAACATGTCTTTCCACGAGTTCATAGGCAGATAACAAACTCTTTGTGACACCCCGCCTAATTATACCCCGGGTGATCAGTCCTAAATTAAATTATAACAGGTTTCTCAGTTGGTTCATTCTTAGCATCACTGTCGAAAACTTTTTAATTACTAACCACCTAAGTGAAATTAGGCTGGTGTCAACTTTATCTTTCATTAACTCAATACTGTAATCATGTGGAATTGAATAATTAAACAATCACAAGATAATAGAATCCAAACCATCTCACAATATAAAATGAATAAAGTCTGGCCGAGTTAACAATCGGCTAACAAACCAGAAACTGCTAAGTATCAAATATCCAAACTGAAATAACTGAGATAATAACCATGGACAACATGTCCTAATAGAGAGTACAGAAAAGAGATCATATACTAGAACTGAATAAATGAGTCGTCTAAGCAAAGTCCTACTAGCCTCCACAAAGCTGTAGCTACGGGTCCCTGGATTGAATCCTCAAGTCTGGCGTCCCTATGGCTGGACACCTAAAAGTGTTTCTAAAATATTTTACTAGCAAGAGTTAGTACTCAAAACATTTTGAAAAATATTTAGCAAGTGTTTATCACAGTAAACTGAGTTATTAATTATACAAGTTAAGATTGCGTACACTCCCTTGATGGACTCTTGGTTCGAAATGACGCATTGACCCAAAGTAAAGTAATTGGTTTGGAATATTACATTGACCCCAATTCATTATTTTATATATTAGTTTGGAATTCTACCTCGAACCTAATAATGAAATTGTATACGCATATATATTAGTTCGGAACTCTTTCATCTCGACCCCAATTTAGTATTCCCGTATATTAGTTCAGAATCCTGCATCGACCTTAATATAGGTAATTACACACTAGGTATTACTCCCTCACCTAAGAGTTTATATAATTCAGTAGGCATACACTCACTTAATTATTTGGCTAGTATGTACTATTTTTCCTTTATAATATTCACCGTACTGATGCATCTACGATTTATCTCACGGTCGCATTTTAATTGAGTATTTACACAGCTCTAAGGGTCCAAGTTACCCCTCCTATCATTTAAGTAGTTAGACTCTCCCAAACCTGGATATTAATTTGGAATGACGTTAACTTCTCTCGTAACTCAAATCCATAAACTTTGACACACGACTCGATCGGTTTATCTTCATCGACCCAATCCTCCCAATTATGCACTTAATGGTTATAACAGACCCTCACTAAATACCTACTAGTCTCCTCTAGGTCCCTAAATAGGTTTAATTTGGTCTTTAAGGTTTCCCCTGAACATTATTATTCGATTAGAACTCAATCAAAAAAAGAACACAAAGTCATCCTGGTTCGATCGATCGAGGTTCATAGGTCGATCGATCAACTCCATCGATCGATCGACATTCAAGGGTCGATCGATCGACGGAGTATCAGTTCGTTATCTTCATGTGTTTTTCACCATTTTTAATTATCTAACTCCCGTGATAATTCACTAAACTCACAACTAAGGGTTCTAAACCATTCCTACCTACTCTAGGATGATTCCCAACGATTTAAAACATCACAATCACAAATTTAGCCCAGAATAGATCAATTCTCCTAATTATTCAAGAACCCTAAAAATATGTTCTTCCCATATTTTAAATCATGAACCCAGATTTTATTTCATTTTAACTATAAAGGTGCTTCTGGTTTTTAATCCTCTACAGATACAAATTGTCCCACATGTTATTCCTACTCAAACATGCAATAATCAATTTTTTTCTACAAGAATATTCATCAAATAATTAATTTAATCATAATTCTTAAGCGTGGATATTATAACCCAAAATAACTTGCAAATAACCACTTGCCTTTGAATCCAGCAAGTCTAATTTCATGATTGCAAGGTTGATGTTTGTTTGTCTCCTCCAATTCTCCTTCCTCAATTACTTGTGGTGCACGGTTTTCTTGAAATCTCTCACAATCTCTCCCTTTTTGCCTTGGGAATGATCTATCACTTCTCTCTAATGGTCTCGATCTTGTGTTCTTTGTTTTCTAACCCTAACCACCCTTCTACGACTGATAAAAACACTCTAAATTTCGTTGGTATTCTCACCCTCATAAGTAAAAAGACCAAAATGCTCCCGAATGGTCCAATTTAGCCCAAAAGTGTCCCGGTACCCAACTAGTATCCCCGAGTACACTATTTTTACTAATTCGACCATTTCGGACTCATCTGTGACTTCTAAATTATCATTTGAGTCACTAAAAATTATTTCCTATCTCATCCCCAAAGTTGGTCTATAGACGACACACGGTTGAGATATAATCAAGTACGTCAATTATTACCCATTATGTCGTACACATTAACTATTAATATTTACTATTCTTGCCTAGTAAATTTGAATCATAATATTAATCAGTGACTAAATCTCAATTAATATTCAATAATCATAATTATTATTTATTTACTTAATAATCATGATTATCATTGAATCATATTAAATTACTCTGCTTACATAATTTAAATTAAAATGTATTTTCTATTTAATTACTCAATTAATTAAATTCGAAATACGCAGAAAATACATGGTATTACATACTTCCCCCCTTATAAAGGAATTTTGTTCTCAAAACTTAGGATATACCTGCGGTTAACAACTCTGGATACTGATCTCGCATATCCTCCTCCCGCTCCCAAGTCGATTCGTCAATATTGTGGTGTACCCACTACACTCGCACTAACGGCACTACTTTGGATCAAATTTTACGCTCGCTATGATCCAGAATAGCCACGGGTCTCTCCTCATACGAGACATCTGGCTTTAAATCAATCTCCTTTAGTGGAACGTGCCAGAAGGCTCTCTCGCTCCTCTTATATTTCTTCAACAATGCCACACGGAACACGTCTTGTATCCACTGAAGATGCTCTGAAAGTCCCAATCTGTATGATACCGGTCCTATCCTCTCAATAATAGGGAACGTTCTCACAAATCTCGGCTCTAACTTCCCCATTTTACCGAATCTCATAATCCCCTTCATAGGGGATACCCGAATCAACACCTGGTCGCCCACCTTAAGCTCTACGTGTCTCATACCGGCGTCAGTATAACTCTTCTGCCTATCCTGAGCTATCTGAACACGTCCCCGAATTAACTCTATCTTGGCATAAGTCTCCTGTATCATCTCCGACCCTAATAGATTGTTGCCCCCCACTTCTAACCAACAGGTAACCGAACGACAAGGCCTCCCATAACGTGTCTTGAATGGAGCCATACTGATAGTGAATTGGTAGGAGTTTTTATATAAAAAATCTACCAATGGAAGATATCTCTCCCATCCTCCCCCGAAGTCTAGGATACACATCCTCAACATGTCATCGAGCATCTGATTTACCCTCTCAGTCTGCCCATCTGTCTTCGGGTGATACACCGTACTCATTCCCAAATCCGTGCCCATGGCCTCCTGAAAGCTCTGCCATAAATGTGATACAAATACTTTATCTCTGTCCGAAACAATATTGATAGGAACCCCATGCAACTTAACGATCTCTAAGATAAATAGCTGTGCGTACCGCATCGTGTTAAAGTCAGTACGAACAGGTAAGAAACGATCTACCTTTATCAGACGATCCACTATCACCCACATGGAGCCGTGACCCCTCTGAGATATCGCTAACCCGGTAATGAAGTCCATCAAAATGCTCTCCCACTTCCACACTGGAATATATAGTGGCTTTAGCATCCCTGAAGGTCTTTAATGGTCAACTTTCACCAGTTGACATGTGACACACTTTGAGACAAACTCTGGTATGTCTCACTTCATATCCGACCACCAATATTATCGTCGCATGTCCTGGTACATTTTGTCACCATCGGGATGCACCATAAATATGGAACCGTGAGACTTGATCATCACGGCTTGACTCAACTCCTCATCCTCAGGCACTACTAATCTCCCGTTAAAGCGTAAGCCTCCCTCTGAACTGACTGAGTAAGAATCTTCCCCTCAGCTAATAACTGTCACACCTTGTCCTAGCAGAACTGATCCCCTGCCTGAGCCTTCACTACCCGCATAACGATATCGGGAGTAATGGTCATAATTTCCATGTACACCCTGGATATCCCATCCTTGTATTGAAGCTCGCTCCACTTAGCTTTCCATATCTCAGCTACATCCCTAGTAGGTCATCGGCTTAATGCGTCTGCCACCACGTTAGCCTTACCAGGATGATACTTTATATCAAAATAGTAATCCTTCACGAATTCAAGCCACCGCCATTGCCTCATATTCAGATCCCTCTGTGTGAATAGATACTGAAGTGACTTATGATTCGTGAAAAGAGTGAACTGCTCCCCCAGAAGATAATACCTCGATATCCTTAAAGCAAATACGACCACTACCAACTCGAGATCGTGGATGGGGTAATTCTTCTCATGTGGCTTTAGCTTTTGAGAAGCATAAGCTATTTCCCTTTCCTCCTACTGTAACACACACCCAAGTCCCTGCAGTGATCCGTCAGTCTAGACCTGGTACTCTACTCCACTCCTAGGCAATGCAAGTACGGGTATTGATGTTTACCTATCCTTCAGCTCATCAAACGCTAACTGACAGTGGTCGCTCCACACGAATGGTACTCCCTTCCAAGTCAAGTTCATTAAAGGACCAAAAATATTTGAGAACACCTTGATGAAGCGATCATAATAACCGTCCAACCCTAAAAAGCTGTGAATCTCGATTGGTGTCATGGGCTGTCCCCATTACCTCACTGCCGATACCTTACTTGGATCAATAACAATGCCTCTGTCAGACAAAAGGTGGCCAAGAAATTGAACCTCCCGTAACCAAAATCCACACTTCCCAAATTTGGCGTATAACTGATGGCCCCATAGCGTCTCAAGAACCATACACAAGTGCTCGACGTGCTCCTCCTCCGTGCATGAGTAGACCAAAATATCTTCTATAAATACGATCACAAATTGGTCTAAAAACTCCCTGAATACTCTGTTCATGAGATCCATAAACACTGGAGGCGCATTAGTGAGCCCGAACGGTATCACCCTGAACTCATATGACCCGTACCACGATAATAAAGCGGTCTTAGGTATATCCTTCTCCCTAATGTGCACCTGATGGTAACCTGACCTCAAATCAATCTTTGAGAAGTATGCAGCCCCTCTCAATTGATCAAACAAGTCATCTATCCTATGTAACAGATACTTATTACATATCGTTACCCTGTTTATCTCCCTATAGTCCACACACAAATGAAGCGAACTGTCTATTTTCTTCACAAATAACACCGATGCACCCCACAGTGATGTACTCCATTGAATGAAACCCTGTCCCAAGAGCTACTGAATCTGCTCTCTCAACTCTCGCATTTTTGAAGGGGCCACGTGAAATGGTGCTCTGGCAATCGGTCTCGTCCCCGGAGCTAAGTCAATAACAAACTCAATCTCCCTACTGGAAGGTAATCTGTGTATCTCCTGAAAGACATCCTCAAAATCCCTCACGACGGGGATTGAGTTCAGGGAAACAACCACCTCCTGTGAGGACTCTTCCTTAATGTAATATAAATGAGTGCGCGATCCTCCCTCGGGAAGAGGCATCTCCACTAGGAATATCTCCTGTCTCGGAATGGCAAATACGATGGTCCTCTTGTAGCAATCCATTGTTGCCCTATAACCCGCAAACCGATCCATGCCTAGGTTGACGTCATAACCCTCCATATCTAACACTAGAAAGTCTGCAGATAGACTTAATCTTCTGATGATATTGTCTACACCCCTAAAGATCGACTGTATAAGGGACCCACTACCCATTGATAACTCCACACACGTAAGATGAGTGCCGACTGTGTCTAAAAGGATGACTACTCGTGCAAATATTGTGGCAATAAAAGAATGTGTAGAACCTGTGTCAAACAAAATACTACCCTTATGTCCATGGATAGGAAATGTATCCGTGACTACAGATGGTGCCGAAGGTGCTGGCTAGAAAGGAATGTCTCGAACATTGTACACACACCCATAGTGTATCTGATCTGGCTATTGCTGTGGGGCCTGTGCTGGTATAGGGACTAACAGAGCCTGTTGCCCCTGTTGGGCACCATGGACAAGTCCTAATCTTGTGACCTTGCTGGCCACACATAAAGCACTGCCCTGGAACTGTATCTTCCATTGGCCCTGACGTTGTCCCTGGCGGCCTTGGCCCTGCTGGCCTCCCCCTTGGTTCCCTTATTCCTATTGGCCCTGAGGAACCTCCTGCTGGGGGCCCTGTTGGCCCTGCCTGTCAGATCGATGTCTCCTAAATATAAATATCTTGGCAGAGTTCCCCTGTCGGGAATCCTGCCCTAGCTGACCTGCTATCTACTGTGGTGTGCTGCTGACATTATCCCCACTCAGCCTTGCCCGGATGGCTAGGCTCACCATGCTTTCTTCCTTTTTCATGAAAGCGATGATCCTGACAGTGCACCAGAGCGGCGTTGAAGACATCTGTATACATCACTAAAGTTGGATTACTGATCAAATATTATCTGATCTTCTAGGACAAGCCATCCATAAACTTTGACTTCTTTTGCTCCTCATCACTCACCTCGTTTAGCACAAAGTTAGCCAAACGGGTGAACTTCTCCTCGTATTCAGCCACTAAGCGATCACCCTGAACCACTTCACTGAATTTCTTTCTCATCTCAGACTCTACTGCCAGTGGGAAGTATTTGCGATCAAACTGCACCCAAAATTCAGAAATCGTCATTAAGTCCGTCTCCAGTGCGATGGTAACTGACTCCCACCACTATAAAGCTGCTCCTGATAGACGGAGGGTAGCAAGCATTTACTTCTGCACCTCGGTACACTCAAGCATGCGCAGATGGCACTGAATATTCTTTTTCTAGTTGCAAGCCTCTACCACATCCGTACTGCCCTGAAACTCGGGTGGATGGCCCTTCTGAAATGTCTCCCTAACTCGCTGCTAAGAAGATGGCCCTGCTGGGGCCTGAAGTACCGGTGCCATTGGAGGCGGTGCTTGAGGCTAAGGAAAATGGTCTGCCATGGCCCTAATTGCTATCTCGACTGGTTGAGCCACTATCGCTGCAACCTGAGGAGTGGAAATCAGTTCGGGTGGTGGCAGTGGATGTATCTGTGTCTCCTGATGAGCCCCCCTCACCTCATCCCTAGCCTCATCCCTCTCCGCTCTTTGTCTCCTCGGTGGAATCTAAAAATAAATCAAATTGTATAAGTACTCAGTTTATACAAAAATCTAATAGCAGAATACGATATCTCAAAAGTGAAAAATGAATCAACAGTCCTAATAATAGGGCTCTAATACAAATGAATGTTATGCAGAACCATAGTAAGCCGTACAGATCCTATGGACACTAGACCTTGATGCTCTGATACCATATGCGACACCCCGCCTAATTAAACCCCGGGTAATTAGTCCTAAATTAAATTAAAACAGGTTTCTCAGCTGGTTCATTCTTAGCATCATTGTCAAAAACATTTTAATTACTAACCACCTAAGTGAAATTAGACCGGTGTCAAGTTTTATCTTTCATTAACTCAATACTGTAATCATTCGGAATTAAATAATTAAATAATCACAAGATAATAGAATCCAAACCATCTCACAATATAAAATGAATAAAGTCTGGCCGAGTCAACAATAGGCTAACAAACCAGAAACTACTAAGTATCAAATATCCAAACTGAAATAAGTGAGATGATAATCATGGACAACATGTCCTAATAGAGAACACTGAAAAGAGATCCTACACTAGAACTGAATAAATGAGGCATCTAAGCAAAGTTCTGCTAGCCTCTACAAAGCTGCAGCTATGGGTCCCTGAACTGAATCCTCAAGTTTGGCGTCCCTGTGGCTGGACACTTAAAGGGTTTCTAAAATATTTTACTAGCAAGAGTTAGTACTCAAAACGTTTTGAAAAATATTTAGCAAGTGTTTATCACAGTAAACGGAGTTATTAATTATACATGTTAGATTGCATACACTCCCTTGAGTTACCTCACCCCTCTTCTATAGTGCTCGTCTAACATTCTATACATAGCCCACCTAGCTGTGCTACCCAAGCTAACTAGACTAAGATACTCAACTGAAATTATCTATTCAACGAAGTTCCCATACCGCCCATACAATATCTAATACGTAACATATTTCATATGTTAAATAGTTAAATAACTTTTCACATTATGTTATCTTCAACCTTTTTGATTAAGTTTCACTACTTAATTTACCTTCATAAATATTCACATCATCTTATTATCTACATTCTCATATATGTAGGTTATTAACAGAGTATACATCTCAAACACAATATATACAAAAATAATTCTACATTAGCATGTCATCGTAGCTCCCTTAAAGGACTCTTGGTTCGGAATGACCCATCGACCCCAAGTAAAGTAATTGGTTTGGAATATTACATCGACCCCAGTTCATTATTCCATATATTAGTTCGGAATTCTACCTCGACCCTAATAATGAAATTGTACAGGCATATATATATTGGTTCAGAACTCTTTTATCTCGACCCCAATTTAGTATTCCCGTATATTAGTTAAAAATCCTGCCTCGACCCTAATATAGGCAATTACATATTAGGTATTACTCCCTCACCTAAGTGTTTATACAATTCAGTAGGTATACACTCACCTAATTATTTGGCTAGTACGTAATATTTTTCCTCTCTAATATTCACCGTACTTATACATCTACGATTTATCTCACGATCGCATTTTAATTGAGTATTTACATAACTTTTAGGGTTCTAGTTACCCCTCCTATCATTTAAGTAGTTAGACTATCCCTAACCTACTGGTAATTAATTTGGAATGATGTTAAGTTCTCTCGTAACTCAAATCCATAAAATCCGACACATGAGTCGATTAGTTAATCTTCGTCTGCCCATTCCTCCCAATTATGCACTTAATGGTTATAACGGACCCTCACTAAACACCTACTGGTCTTCTCTAAGTCCCTAAATAGGTTTAATATGGTCTCTAAGGCTTCCCCCGAACATTTGTATTCGATTAGAACTTAATCAACAAAAGAACACAAAGTCATCCTGGTTCGATCGATCGAGGTGCATAGGTCGATCGATAGACTCCATCGATTGATCGACATTCAAGGGTCGATCGATCGATCGAGCCGCAGTTCGATTTCCCCATGCTTTTTTCACCATTTTAAATTATCCAACTCCTATGATAATTCACCAAACTCGAAACTAAGGGTTCTAAAACATTCCTCCCTACTTTAGGATGATTTCCAACGATTTAAAACATAAAAAATCTTCACAAATTTGGCCCAGAATAGATCAATTCTCCTAATTATTCAAGAACCCTAAAAATATGTTCTTCCCATATTTTAAATCATGAACCCAAATTTTAATTCGTTTTAACTATAAAGGTGCTTCTAGTTTTTAATCCTCTACAGATACAAATTGTCCCACATGGTATTCCTACCCAAACATGCAATAAGTAATCCTCTTTCTCCAAGAATATTCATCAAATAATTAATTTAATCATAATTCTTAAGCATGGAAATTATAACTCAAAATAACTTGCAAATAACCACTTGAATTTTGATCCATAAGTTCTTATTTAGTGATTGCAAGGTTGATGTTTTTTTGTCTCCTCCAATTTTTCTTCCTCAATTACTTGTGGTGCAAGGGTTTCTTAAAATCTCTCACAATCTCTCCCTTTTTGCCTTGGGAATGATCTCTCATTTCTCTCTAATGGTATCCCTCTTCTTTTCTTTTTTTTTTCTAACCCTAACCACCCTTCTACGACTGATAAAAACACTCTAAATTTCGTAGGTCCTCTCATCCTCATAAGTAAAAAGACCAAAATGCCCCCGAATGGTCCCGATTTAGCCCAAAAGTGTCCCGGTACCCAACTAGTACACCTGAGTACACTATTTTTACTAGTTCAACCCTTTCGGACTCATCTGTGGCCTCTAAATTATCATTTGAGCCACTAAAAATTATTTCCTATCTCATCCCCAAATTTGATCTACACGCGACACACGGTTAAGATATAATCAAGTACGTCCAAATTTGTAATGACCCCATTTTCTTATGCCAATATATAATTGTTTTCTTTCAATTTAATCTCACTTACTATCTAATAATATTGTTGTTGATACGAAAATTAGTCAGTTGACGTGGACCAATTATATGAACACATGTGTCATCTTACGTGGCAAATGATTAAAAGCACCGAGCTACTCATCACCCTGAGCTACATAGCGTGCCGACCTACTCAGTGTGCAGAGCACCTGGCAAGGAAGATGAAGCTATGATGGCACATTCAATGAACGTCAGACTTAATGAATATTCTAATTGTACATATGTATATGTCTACTAAACAACAACATCTCATCTATTCATACTGATAGCCCCAAGGCTATAAATACATTGTAACACCCTCCATAATAGGGTAACTAATCAATCTCTTGTAATCATCATCGCGATTAAGGCAAACATCGGCAAATACAAACAGTGGACGTAGGCCATTTTCATAAGGCTGAACCACTTTAAAAATCTTTTGTCTTATTTCTTTATTCCTTTTTATCTGTGATTAATTAATTAGATCGAATCTAGTTTTTTACATCAACAGATTGGTGCTGTCTGTGGGAAATGACTGTCAGTAGTGTTTTTCACTAAAAACTTATCACCAATGGCTGAGATCCCACAATACAGTACCCGAAACAATATTGGGGTTCCTCTAAACCCCTCTGTTCCCCCAACTATCAATGAACTTATGGGAATAGTAGCCAATTTATCCCAAGGGCAAAATACTATGCAAGAGACCAAGCGTCAACTTATTCAGACTGTTCATAACGGATCCCCTGCCTTGTCAGGCCAATGAAGCGTTCAGAGAAACACCCATCTGCCAGCTTCCAGAACCAGACGTACACTATTCCCGAATATTTCACAACCCAAGCGCAGTGATTCTCATCACACTGAGAGGTCCAACGATCCTTCATATCAGCCTGGAAGGACTTCATCTATAAAAGCCACAGATTCTTGACACAATATTACCTTAACTCCTGAGAGAACAAGAGATTTGGAAAGGTTGAGTAGAATCTCTCCCTTTGACCGTTTGGGTCCTAGGAGGAATAGAAATCCCCCTAGGATTGCGTTGAGGAATTCTCAACGACCAACCGATCTAAGGGAAGGTTCTGCCCAATCACACCACCTAACAACTGTGGTGAAAGATCCTAAGTGGAGAATTCAGCGCACTCTATTGCTCGGACAAATAGGCATGAGGTTGGGAATGATGCATGGAAGGGGTCCATTCAGAGATTGGAAGACCGATTAGGGGAAATGGCTAAGGCAAAGAACCCTCTCCAAAGAACTTTTATCCAAGGATCACCCTTTGTCCAGGTAATTGTGGATTTTCCCACACCATAAAAGTTTAAGGCTTCGGTAGTGACGCCTAAGTACGATGGAAAAACTGATCCCGTCCTCCACATATCTACGCAGTTCTCGATGAGATGAGGTACAGGGCATTCTCAGGAACTATCACTGGGTCAGCCCAGATATGGTACAATAGCCTTCCTCGGGGCAAGATTGCTACTTTCCGTCAGCTGGCAGAGCTCTTCATAGGTAAATTCTGCTTCGACGCGAAGCTGATTAAGAGAGTAGCACACTTACTTAGTGTGAGGTAGAAAATGGGAGAAAGTACTAGGGATTACATTACTCGTTTTAACAACGATAAATTTGAGGTGATTGACTACGAGGAGAAGACGACAATAACAGCTCTGATGAGTGGTCTGTTACTTGACAAGCTATATTAAACGTTGGCTAAACATCCCCCTAAATCCATGGCAGAACTGATGGCAAAAGAAGCTAAGATCATGAATGCCGAAGAGGCCATGGTTGCGAAGAAGAATGTTGACACTAAAGCAGAGACCAAGGCTGAAGGCACAGCGGAGAAGAAGGATCATAAGCGAAATGGGAACGGTAAGCAACCAAAAGGCAAGGAGATGTTCGAGCGGTTGAAGAAGTATGGGAATTACACTCCTTTAAAGGTGGACATAAACCATATCCTGGAGGAGATCAAGAACAACGAGGAGCTAACTTGGCCGAAGAAAATGAGGATAGGCCCCGATAAGAAGGATAAGTCCAAATATTGCGAGTTCCATAGAGATCATGGCCACACTACCAAACACTGTATAGCTCTCCAGAATGAGATCGAAGCACTCATAAGGCGAGGAAAATTGAGTAAGTTTGTTAATCACCAGAATGGTGGGAAGACTAATGAGAGAGGAAGACAAAGGTCCAAATATCCTCACCGAATAAGAGATGACAAGAAGAGAGACCACGAAGACGATCCAGAGGATGACCCCGACCTCCCCCAAAAGCCAAGGTAACCAGAGCGCGAGGTATTCTCAATCCACTTTGGATCGTTTGAATGTAATGTGATTACAGGTGGCGATGCGGGATGTGGAGATCAGAATGCTGAAAGGAAAGCTTACCTCAATGAGGCCCAAGCTTTTTCTTATATATAGCGTATAAATTTAGCCGAAGACGATCTCCAGAGGAAAGTGAATAAGGATATATTGGTTATCGGTTTTTTCAAAAATGATCTTGTCGGAGTACTGTATCCCCACGACGACCCCTTAATAGTCAAGATGAGACTGAAGGATGTGGGGATTTCACGTGTATTAGTAGATAACGGTAGCTCTGCGGACATCATGTTCTACCCCTGTTTCGATAGTTTGGACTTGAAGCTAGCCTAGTTGGAGCCATATCACGAGCCCCTCCTTGGTTTTACCAGCGAGAAAGTTTTTCCACTTGGGATGATCAAGTTGGACATGCTCATTGGTACCAGGCCTGCTTGCAGAACAGAAAAGGTACGCTTTTTTGTAATGGATAAGAACGTCTAATCATCCTACAATATAATCATGGGGAGAGTAGGATTAAAAAAGTTTGAGGCAGTACCATCCACGGTACACCAATGCTTGGAGTTTCTTACTAATTTTAGTGTTGGAGTTGTAAAAGGAGATAAAAAATTAGCTCGAGAATGCTATTATTCATTTGCCGAACAGGAGGAGGCTAGGAAGAAAACCACCACCTATCATGTGGATGAGTCTGAAGATGCAGAGGTCAAGACTTTGGACCCTATAGATGAGTCCCAGCTTATGAAGGGTCAGGTCATCGAAGTTACGGAGAACATCATTCTAGATGATGAACAACCAGAGTGGACAACTCAAATTAGCACTTCATTAGATCCGTCAATAAAGAAGGAACTAGTGGCATTTTTACAGCATAGAATTCAAGCTTCTGCATGGAGTCATGAAGACATGCTAGGGATAAACCCGGCCTTCCTGTGCCACGAGCTCAATGTTAATAAGGAGATCAAGACGATGAAGCAGCGAAGAAGGGTATTTAGCCCAGAGAAGAACCAGGCTATCTAGGAGGAAGTCGAGAAGCTACAAAAGGCCTCTTTCATTGAAGATGTCAAATATCCTGATTGGATAGCCAATGTTGTGATGGTGAAAAAGAAGAATAACAAGTTGAGAATGTGTGTAGACTTCACAGATCTCAATAAAGTCTTCCCCAAAGATCACTTTCCTTTTCCCCAAATTGATCAGTTAGTAGACGCTACCTTGGGGCACGAGTTATTGAGCTTCATGGATGCTTATTCCGGCTACAACCAGATTAAGATGAAACCAGAACACAGGGAGAGTACTTCTTTTATTACCTAAAGGGAAACATAATGTTATAATGTTATGCCTTTCAGACTAAAGAATGCAAATAATACGTACCAGAGGTTAATGAATAAAGTTTTCGCAGAGAAAATCGGCAAAAATATGGAGGTTTACATCGACGATATGCTAACTAAGAGCAAAAAAGTTGCCGACCATTTAGCTGATCTCGGCCAAACTTTTGATCAGCTAGAAAAATATCAGATGAAGCTGAACCCGATGAAATGAATATTTGGTGTACGAGAAGGTATGTTCCTTGGGTGTATTGTGAATCAGCGAGGCATTGAGGCCAATCCAGAGAAGATCAAAGCTTTGATAGAATTACAATCTCCAGCTACGAAAAAGGAAGTGCAAAGCCTCACAGGCCGTGTTGCAGCTCTTAACAGGTTTGTGTCGAGAGCAACGAACAGATGTCTCCCATTATTTAAGATTCTCAGAATAAATTTCGAGTGGAACGATGAGTGCGAGAAAGAATTTTAAGAATTGAAGAAATATTTGGGGACACCTCCACTGTTATCCAGGCCGGTAATGGGTGAAAGATTATACTTGTATTTGGCCATCTCGGAGAGTGCAGTCAGTTCATCATTGATAAGAGTGTAAAACTAGTGTACTACACCAACAAAGCATTTCGAGGAGCATAGATTAGATATCCAAAGTTAGAAAAGCTGGCATTAGCTCTAATAGAGGCGCGTAGAAGGATGAAACCTTATTTCCAGGCTCATACCATAGTGGTGTACACTGATATGCCACTTAGACAGGCCTTGCACAAGCTAGAAAAATCCGAAAGACTGATGTACTGGGCGGTCGAACTGGGCAAGTATGATATTATTTATGAGCCAAGGTCCTCACTCAAAGGGAAAGCAGTGGTAGATTTCATTACGGAGTTCACTTACCCAAATACCCTTGACCAACAGGAGTCTAATGGAGAACAGCCCAAGGATGTTACAAGATCATCAAAGATAATCCCCGATCAACTCCCCATAGCAGATCTACCAGAAGGGCGAATAACGAGCAATAAGCATCATCGAGTAACAACCCCGTAGTGGAGAATGATAAGTGGAAGCACCAAATATTCCATTAGGGAACCTTATCAGATCCAGAGTTTGATAATGGTATACTTGTGTGGAACTTGTATGTTGATGGCTCTTCATATGCAACAGGAAGTGGAGCCGGAATAATTCTTAACAGCCCTGATGGATTAGATGTCGAATACGCTCTGCGCTTTCAATTTAAATCTTCCAATAATGAGGCCGAATATGAAGCTATGATCACGGGCCTCAGTTTAATAAAAATAATGCATGTAGTGCAAGTCACCGTGTTTAGTGATTCACAATTAATTGTACATCAGCTTCTGGGGTTGTATGCGACAAAGGGAGACTTGATGTCAAAATATCACGCCAAAGCTATGGAGACTGTGTCCACCTTTGTAGCAGTTCAATTAATAAGAATACCGAGATTGGAGAATGCGAGAGCTGACGCACTGGCTCGATCTCGATTAGGTTCAGTTACTCGCACCGAGCTACGAAGAATGACTCTTGTCGAGATACTGGCAGAACGGAGCATAAATGAAGATTCAATGGTGAAATTTATTACTCTAGATATGGGATCATCCTGGATGGACCCCATTAGGGCATACATCGAGGAAGGGGTCGTGCCAATCGACCAACTTGAAGCCAAGAGGCTAAAGTTTAAAGCTGCTCGATATGTACTGAATAATGGTGTTTTGTATAAGAGGGGCATCATCGCAGGTCTACAGAGATGTGTGCATGCCTCAGAAGTTAGAGAGTTGATTAAAGAGGTTCACGAAGGCTATTGTGGAGCTCATGTGGCAGGTAGGACTCTCCTACAGAGGTTAACGATGCAGGTATATTATTGGCCGATGATGAGAGATGACTGCACAGCTTATGTGAAGAAGTATGATAAATTCCAACGTTTCTCTTCCTTTCGACGAACTCACCATGCATTGTTAACACCAATTACTTCCCCTGGCTGTTTGCTATATGGGGTATAGACTTGGTCGGGCCTCTACTAACCATCAAAGGAAGGATCAAATATCTTGTAGTTGCTGTCGATTATTTTACCAGTGGGTTGAGGCGGAACCTCTTATCGACATGTCAGGGTTTATAAGTTTATCTAGAAGAATATTATTTGCAGGTATGGTCTACCACATGCTTTTATCACTGACCATGGTACCCAATTTGATAACGAGGAGTTCGCTGCATATTGTCATCAATCTAATGTCCAGAAGCTCCATTCTGCACTAGGCCATCCCTAGAGAAATGGGCAAACTGAAGTGATGAATAGGACTCTGCTGAACGGCTTGAAGAAACGACTCGATGATGTAAAAGGAAATTGGATTAACGAGCTACACTCTGTGCTATGGGCATATCGCACAACACCCTGAACAACCACTGGGGAATCATCCTACATGCTATCCTTTGGAAGAGAAGAAGTTATTCCAGTTGAATTGGGATTGCCTACACATAGGGTACCTAATTTCAAATCTCCTATAAGCGATTTGATGAGACGCTTAGACCTGGACATACTCGAGGAAGTTAGAGAATATGCGGCAATCAGGAACACAGCCAACCAATAAAGAATAACCATGTTCTATAATAAAAGAGTGAAGAAATATGAACTCAAGGAGGGGGATTATGTGCTCAAGAAGTTGATTCAGAAGCATAACAAGTTAGAGGCCAACTGACATGGTCCCTATCGAGTATAGTTGTTCGCCATGGGACTTATAGAATAGATACCTTAGAGGGAGAAGAATTCAAAAATGCATGGAATGCAGAGCACTGCGCAAGCGTTATCAGTAATACAGACTTATATGTAATCATTTCTCTTTAAATGAATAAAAATATTGGTTTTTCCATATTCCCTTTTTGGTTCAATTTTTGTCGGAGTACTAGTGCTACACACTACATCAATTGCGATTGATGAACATCAGCAACCACCAACTCCGATTGGTCGGTACTAATAAATTGGACCAAAAAAGTTGGCATAACAATCATACAAGGCAAAGCCTATTTGATCACGAATAATCTCAAGGGACATCCCAAACTAGACAAGAAGCTGGGTGACCTCACGGGGCATCCACTATCTAGGCATCAAGGTAATACTAACGCGATTACTACAACTAAGCAGGAACATGGGATGAAAATCATTCCATCACTTAGGCACTAATGAGTGACAAGTGACTACAACTAGGCAGCAAGTGGGGTAAGCTCCATTGTCTTGGCAAAACAGGACAAATTGTCCCTCTCTATATATATACATTCATCAGCAAATAATGAGAAACACATCTCACAAAGTATTTCTAAGGAAATAAACGTGCACAAAGAGACCAATTTTTCTTCATTAAACACAAGCAGATTACATAAACATGAATTTTGATTCATTAAGTAGAAATTTCCTATTCTATGGGTTTTTTTCCCTCTGATTTTGATACAGGTTCTACCCCAGTTGGAGGGTCATCTAAAGTATAGGGAGAATTGATAAAATTCATATCTTGCAGCATTCTGACGTTGCTCGGACATGGTCGATCAAGTAAATGTTGAGGACAAGATATCTTAAAATATGAACGAAGTTGGTAATCACCAAGATACCTGGAGATCAAACACCGAGGAATGGAATGAGTTGGAATCTAGTTGACATCGAGTTTAAAGGGAGGAACAGGCAAATCAAGTAAACCAGACTCACACCAATCCCACAAGGATAGTCCTTGATCAACTTTCATCACACATAAAGAGTTCAACCATCCCTATTTGTATCCCTCGTTATTCGATTGTTACAACCGAGCATAGATATGACACAGAGCTTCATTGTATCCCGCCATCCAAAATTCTCTAGGCTGCTTGTGAAATTAATAAGTCAATCTCTCAAGCTGCTCGTGGAGCTTCTTTACCAAAATTTCTTTACTTTCCAGTGCAGAGCTCTAGTTGGAGAGTTGGTCGGTAAGACTCTGAATTTTTCTAGACATATTTTCCAGGGCTTAATTTTTTACTATCAATTGAACGACTTAATTTTCTAAGGCCAGTTGGGTCCTTATCTCTTCAATATTAATCCGACCATCCCTTGCTCGGCTATGGGTAGAAGGTTTTGCTCTTCCACGAGCAGAATGGGTAGGTCCGGTTCATTTCAAAGTCTTCAACTCTTCTCTCAAGGCAGGATTTTCAGTCTCTAAAAAAGAAAAACCTTCATCATTAACTGGAACCAAGGCTCCCGAAGAAGAGGAGGTAACAGTTCTGAGTTACTTCACTTCCTCTTGCAACGTAATATTCTCTTGCTCCAGCAGCTTGGCAATATTCATGTGCTCTTCAATCTCAAGTTTCAGCACACTTTCCTTTTTCTCATGGGGCGAGATGTACTTATCATAACCCCTTTTAGCACTCAACTGTTGGTATTTTTTCTCATAACCTTCATGTAAAAGTGCAGTGATTTCTTTGTGCTGAAGTTGGATTTCCTCGATCATCCCTTAGAGGTCTTCAATCATTTAGTAATAAGCCACATTATTGGCGACAACACGATCAAGCAAAAACTTCAAGTATTGGTATGCATCCACTGCTCGCTTAGAAGCATCGGGTCTAAGGATATTAATTATTTGGTCTCAGTAGAATCTTCATGACCCGCTTTGAAGTAATCATTACATTTTTCATCAGCTCTGTTCCATGAACTGATAAGAGTTCCATTATGGCAACGAACTAGTAAGGAAAAATAAAAACACATCAACAATAATACAAACAAGGGCAAGTTAAGGAGAAATTCAGATTAGACAATAATAACCCATTTTATTAATCATAAGAGGAGAGAGTAAAACTAAAGTTACAAGAAAGAAAGGAAAAGCAGAAGAGCAACATAAATAAAGAACCGATCAATGCTTGTAAGGACATTTTGTCCATTATTTATGAGTATGTTATAAGCCATTACATCGTTGAAGAAATTCAAAGTTCACATCGTCATCAACGGATCCAAATGTCAAAGAAATGAAGGAATCAAAATTCTGGGCAGTCGGACCGGTCCACCCATTTGGAAAAAGAACCGGTTTGCCCCCCGGACCGATCCGCCCTCTACCCGAACCGATTCCCCTTGCTCTTAATCCAGTAGATCCTGGACTGAATGCGAACCGAAGAGACCAATTTCAAAAACGAACCGGTCTGACCTTGGATCGATCCGCTTCAGATCCGGATCGGTCCGCCTGGGATAAAATCGTGCAGATCGTGTTTAGTTATTTTCGGCCCAGGTTTTCTTTTATAAACCCACTACGGGGAGTTTTGTTCATAAGACTCGTTGACACAATTTTCAATGTTCATAAACTCAAAGTCTTCATCTTTATGAGTTACCAAACTCATGTTTTGATTCACACAAATTTTCAAATCGTTTGTGAATCGTTTTGAAACCCTAGAACACAAACTCTTTTGCTGTTCATATCCTTGTGAAGAAGACTGACCTTCTTCTTCATTGCTGCCTTCCTGGAAAGGGAAACTTCCAGCCGCCGACTACAGATCCGATGCCTGCAGGTAATTCTGTGTCACTATATTTTCATTGTAATCCGAGAAATTGTATATTGCAATATTATAATGAAAATAAATGTTTTTGCCCCTTTGGAGGATTTTTCCTCAATTGTGTGTGTTTGATCATACTAGCATGTTTTACATCTTACTCAATCACACCTAGTTGCATGTTTAGGGTTTAATTGGGTTAAACTGAGTTTAATTATATAATATTTTTTTGAACGCACGCGCACTCTTTCAAATTGGTATCAGAGCAGGTTACGCTAAGTTATTGCGTATTCCTATTTTTCGCAAAATTGTGTGATATTGATTTTTTTTGAAAAATCAGTTTTGTGAAAAATCACAATTTTTCAATGGAACGCCCATTTAATGAGGACCCTATTTTTGAAAAAGTTCACGACCGTGCTGAAAAATTAAAAAGTTTGAATTTGAAACTTTGCAATAGAATTAAAGTTTTGGAAAAAGAAAATTCTCTCTTTAAAAGTAAGATTGAATTTTTGCAAGCGTTTCAAACTCAAAGTGATATTTGTCGTGAGCACTTTGGTAATTTGTGTATTGATTTTGAGTCTTTGAAAATTGTCAAAAAGAAGAGTGATGAGAAAGTCCTAGTTTTAGAGAAGGAATTAAAGGACTTAAAAAATTCTAGGAATCTCGTTTGTGCCGTCGAGGATAAAAAATTAATCAATGATTTTACGGCATGTGAAAAGACTCTTAGGGATAAGTTTGTTTTAATTGAGGGTGAGCGCGATAAACTGTTAAGTTTAATTAAAAATTAAGAAAAGAAATCCCTGTCTTTGGAAGAGTCTAATTCTTTGCTTGAGTAAAAAATTTTGAAGTTAGAAAATGATTTGACAGACTCAAGTAGGTTTGATAGTGATGGTAATGGCTCATCGTGTTCTCATGCCTCTAATGCTAAAGCCAAAACCATTATTTGTTTTATAGGGTCAACTAATTCCAAGGATGTTAGAAAAGATCACACTTTAGGTGTCGTTCCACCCGTTTACACATGTTCATATTGAGGTAGGAAAGGTCACCTTAGGAGATTTTGTTTTGATCTGAGAAGAGCTCCTTGGAATTTGAAGTCTAGTGTTTTGTTGATTCCCAAAACCCCGTGTCATCGCGTTACATCCACTTGGGTTAAGAAATCATTTTTGGATACGCTAGATTTTAGAATAGTTGATTCTCGTTTGCTTGCACATGATTCTTCTCTTGCCATATCATATAGATGATTGTGTTTGCATGTTTGTCATACACTAGTTTTGGTTTCCTGATATATATTTGCTAGTGTAGTGACATGTACTTTTTATATATATTTTTTTTGTTTTGAAAATTTTTGAAAAATACAAAAAGATTTTATTTTGACAAAATTTTTGAAAAATCCAAAAAGATTTTTATTTTAATTGAACCGTTTATGGATGAGCATTTAAGATAGCCGAGTCACAATTTCATTCCATTTCTCCATGTGACTGTTTGATAGAGATTTGAGACTCTACATCATTTCATTCGTGTGCTTTACATTGTTTGGAGTCTTTGAGATGTGATCAGTGATATCGTTCTACATGTTTGACTCCTATCTCCTTTACTGCACACATGCACAGCTATATTTGATTATTGTACTTATCTATCACATATTGGCTTGAGTGTTTCCATCTCAATTATATCTATACAACATACAATATGCGATAAAACTTGACAAAATTGGAATGCATGTAAAAAACTATTTTGGGTGAGACAGTGTGTTTAATTAAGAACGGGGAGGGGCTGCGAAAGGTAATTATCTATTCTTTGCGCAAAAGCCACCGTTCAAAAGGACCTAAAAAATGGAGGAATTTTATTATCCGAGGTCCAAAGAGGTTAAAAGAATCCCGAAAAATTTAAAGGTAATAAAAAGAAATATATGCCAAATATGGGCCAGTTAGGTTTCATCAACAATTCTCCAAAGTTTGAGAATTTAGAATACCTCTATTCAAAATATAAATCTGAAGGAGTTTTGTTGGAGAATTTAAACGGGTTTGCACTTCCTTGACAGTCCTGAAAAAGCATGAAATCGTTTTGGACGTTATTGGTGTGGAAATCACTTTGAGCTTTGATTTGTTGATTTGATTTAGTCAAAGTCTCATATTTCCATTTTTTTACACCGAAGGAAGATTTTGAGTTCATTCGTTAGGAGTATCGTATTTTCATCTTGCACATATGTCATGTTTGTATGCATTGATTTTCCTATCGAATTTGATCACACCCATTCATTTCTGCAATCATCAACTTGGTTGTTTTGTGTTCGTTCATGGTGTGATTTTTATTTTGTGAGTCATATTTGAAAAATAAAAAAATAGTTGTTTGTTCCTAGTGACACCCCAGCCTTGCTAGCTTAATTTATTCTTATTTTTGTCTATTTGGGGACATCATAAAAAGGGGGAGAATGAATCATCATAAATCTGAGGGAGTTTTGAGTTTTGTGATAAAGTATGCTTTCATCATTTGATATATATGTTTATCTCATTTCAAACTCGATACGTCACTTGGTATTTTGCTTTGTCTCATGTGTGTAGGTACTTCTTTGATGATCTCTGAATTGCACACCCTGATGAGAAAAGCGTTGAGATTCCTGAAGATTCGAAGAGCAAATGATGAAGTCTTATTCATTTGTATCGTTCCAGTTTTGGGTTCATGGAAGGGTAAATTTGTATAGGCAATTTTATACATGATAATTCAGATGCTTTTATGTTTGTACCGGCATAGACATAGGGGGAGATTTGTAAGGACATTTTGTCCATTATTTATGAGTATTTCATAAGCCGTTACATAGTTGAAGAAATTCAAAGTTCACATCGTCATCAACGGATCCGAATGTCAAAGAAATGAAGGAATCAAAATTCTGGGCAGCCGGACCGGTCCGCCCATTTGGAAAAAGAACCGGTCCGCCCCCGGACCGATCCGCCTTGCTCTTGATCCAGTAGACCCCGGACCGAATGCGAACCAAAGAGACAAATTTCAAAAATGAACCAGTCCGACCTCGGACCGATCCTCTTCAGATTCGGACCGGTATGCCTGGGATAAAATCGTGAAGATCGTGTTCAGTTATTTTCGGCCCAGGTTTTCTTTTATAAACCCACTACGGGGAGTTTGTTCATAAGACTCGTTGACATAATTTTCAGAGTTCATAAACTCAAAGTCTTCATCTTTGTGAGTTACCATACTCATGTTTTGATTCACAAAAATTTCCAAATCGTTTGTGAATCGTTTTGAAACCCTAGAACACAAACTCTTTTGCTGTTCATATCCTTGTGAAGAAGACCGACCTTCTTCTTCATTGCTTCCCTCCTGGAAAGGGAAACTTCCAGCTGCCGACTATAGATCCGATGCCTACGGGTAATTCTGTGTCACTGTATTTTCATTGTAATCCGAGAAATTGTATATTGCAATATTACAATAAAAATAAAAGGTTTTGCCCCTTTGGAGGATTTTTCCTCAATTGTGTGTGTTTGATCATATTAGCATGTTTTACATCTTATTCAATCACACCTAGTTGCATGTTTAGGGTTTAATTGGGTTAAACTGTGTTTAATTATATAATATTTCTTTTTGAACGCACGCGCACTCTTTCAACGCTACACCTTCTCCTTATTTCCTATAACACCATCAACAGGTTATGACGAAGGAGTTGGTTGCTCGGGAGGCATTTGATGTTGCTCGGTAGAAGTTGATGGTTACTGAACTTGCTCGGCGGTTTGAGGAGTATTAGAAACAGGGACTTATTCTACTATCATCATGGAAAACTCATCAGATGCAGCTTCATCCTCTTCTTCTTCGATAATAGTAGGAGGAGGGCCATAAGTGTATTTTTGAAACAACTCATAATCATCTGCAACACTCAACTCTTTCAATGCTACGACGCATCCATCCCTGAAGTTCTTTAGACTTGCATACTCCATTTGGCAAGTAATAGCAATTAAGGCTTTATTCCATCCTTTGTCCCAACCAAAGATAAAGGACTTGTTCACCGCAGCCTTTCTCTTCGTCTTCTCAGAAGAAGTGCTTTCTTCAGCAAGCTTTACCTTTTCCTCAAGGTATTTCTTACGCCATTTAGCCTCTTCAAGCTTGCCATCAACCTCTTTCTTACCGGCAACGACGACCTTCAATTTTTTATCCAACTCCTTAGAAGCATTTATGGCTTGATCACGAGCTGATTCTTCAGATATAAGTTTCTTCTCCCAAGCATATTTATCTTCCTCGTATCTCTTCTGGGAGTCCATTAAGGATTGAGATAACCCAACAAAAGCTTCTTCAATCCCGTTGGACGAAGTTGAAGCCTTAATAGCCTCATCTCTCTCCAAGATATCATTAAAGCACGCGATAAACTGAAAAAAAGAAAAGAAGCTCAACTTAGAATATGAATACAGTAGATCTAAATGAAGTCGTAGGGATAATGATACTTACTGATGCGATATATTTGGCTGCTAAATCAACGACCTTCTCCCGTGAAAGGGAACCCCCAGCAGCTCGATACCCTGGAATGGTCCAAGGCTTGATCAGACCCCTGGCTGAAATCAGGGTAATAAAAACTGGAGCGCTAGTTCCCGAGGAAGGACCCCCAATATCAGAAGGTCGAACAATAGTTTCTATAGGTTTTTCTGTAGGACCCCTCCTCAGTCTCCTTAAATAAGTACTTTCAATCAAAGGTGCTGCCTCTTCTTGCGTAATAGCAACACCTTCAATCAAAGGTGTTGCCTCTTTTGGGACAAAAGGTGGCATCCTGCCGATGTCCTTGACATTCACAGTTGATCCTTAAGACGGAATACTATCCGTTTTCTTCATCCCCTCAGCTGGGACATCCACTTTTCTCTTATTTGCCCCATCCATGCCAGGAGCATCTTTGATAAAGAACGCAGGCATTCTTCTCTTCTTCATCATTAAATCAACAATGGAGGTATTCAAATCAGAAGAATGTTCTTCACCACTTTCTCGAGAAGTTGGCACTTGATCAAGATCAATTACCACAGGAGGGGCAAGAGGATGAGCAATGAAAGAAGAGGTGGTGTTTTTGTATCTCAGCAAATAAGAAGCAATTCTAGCGTGCTCCCCAGCAATAGATTGATGCAAACTCCAGATAAGTTTCAGATCTTTTATATTAATGTCGCTTTCTTTTGAGGCCTTTATTTTGTTATCAACTACAAAGACAAAACACCATGAATATCACTGACGCATTTCATCAAATATAAACAGAGCTAAATTGAGAAAGGTACAAACAACCTATCCCGTTGCCATAAAGTGGACATCTGGGACCTTGATAGACATCGTTTCCATTTAATGGGGGGTGTTGCCAATTTTTCATCATAACCCCATGGTCAAAATAGTCCCTATTGGCATCGAAAATATTGACCACTAAAGCTCTATTGGAAAACCTAGTTTTTAAATAAAATGTGGTATCACTAGTAACCCATTTATAACAAAACATAATTTCAGGGATCCCTAAATGAGTCCTATGAATCTGGTTTAACCTATGTACGCCATTAACTACCCTCCATGTATTTGGAGCTACTCTTGCAGGAATAATATCAAAATATTGGCAAAACTCCAAACACAAGGGATTAGGCGGAAAAGAAAAGCAGCATTCCGCTACAAAAAGGGAAGGAAACCAGTGTCCCTTAGCTATAGAAAATAAATCAGATGGAGAAGGAGGTTCTTCTAGAATAACCCAAGAGGGAATTGCAAAATTGACTCGAAATTTATCCAAAGATTCGATAAGATAAACCATGATGACTAAAGCAAAGAAAGAATAAGGAAGAAATTCTTACAGAAAATTGATAAATCAGCTAAGGCGAACGATGGAAAGAACGATAGTATAAAAACAGAGTGAGAAAACACAGAGTTTAGAAATATGGAGGTAAAAAGTGGATGATGATCTTTTTCTATCGCTTTTAAATGCCTTGCATCGGGAAGAAGGAAAATAAATGATTACTAGAAAAGACGATTGCATTTTCGGCGATAAAATGATGAAAAAGATGCAAATATCCAAGCATTTATCGCAGATTCAAAATATTTACAAAATTGCCATTTCACGCTCAAATGACAAGACTAGAGGTAAAATTCCTAAGTGTTGGAAATCTGTAAGTAATCAAGACGTACAAAGGCGCTCGAACAACTTTCGAGTAAAATGTTCCACACTCTCATATCAAAATTCAACTGCGAAACATTGGGGGCTTCTGTTGATACGAAAATTAGTCAGCTGACATGGACCAATTATATGAAGACATGTGTCATCTTACGTGGCAAATGGTTAAAAGCAGCGAGCTACTCATCACCCCGAGCTACATAGAGTGACGACCTACTCAGCGTGCAGAGCACCTGGCTAGGAAGATGAAGCTACGATGGCACATTCAATGAACGTTGGACTTAATGAACATTCTTATTATACAGATGTATATGTCTATTGAACAACATCATCTTGTCTATTCAAACTAATAGCCCCAAGGTTATAAATACATTGTAACACCCTCCATAACAGGGTAACTAATCAATCTCTTGTAATCATCATCGCGATTAAGGCAAACATCGGCAAATACAAACAGTGGACGTAGGCCATTTTCATAAGGCTGAACCACTTTAAAAATCTCTTGTCTTATTTATTTATTCCTTTTTATATGTGATTAATTGATTAGATCGAATCTAGTTTTTTACATCAACAATTGTATTACTACATATGTGATATTCTGGATTCTTAATATAATAAAACCCATTTTTAAATTTGAAGAATTAAATATAAAATGAGTCAAATTGATATTTTATTACACATCCTAAGCTAAATGATAGGTTTCATAATTATGATTAATTATGTTTGAATCATGTTTAGCCTATGTGATATGGGTAATGTGTCATTAATATATCGAATTAATTTCATAAAGTTATTATACTTTCATAAAGTTATTATACTTTCATAAGGCATGAAATATCGAATTAATTGCAAATAATTTTTTTTGAAGTTTTTGGTAAAAACTGTTCTAAAAAATCCGTTTAGGCTCCATCTAGGCACTCCTAGGCTTAAGGCTTGGGAGAAACGCCACGCCTTAAGTTTTTACGCCTTATTCTTGGTCAAATCCTTAAGGCGCACTTTTTTCTAAAAACAACAATGCTTTAGTGAAACGATATCGCCTTTTAAAGAATTTTTTTACTAACCGGACCATTATCTCATCCAAAATAATCAAATAGTATTTTAATTTGCATATATTCAGACATATTTTTATGATATGTAAAATGTTAGTATTTTTATAGCCTTGTTATGGTTAAAAAATATTAAAATATATTAAGAAGGCCTAAATGCATTTTCACGCCTAAGGCCCGCCTAGGATTCTAAGGCTTAAGGCTTGGCCTCTACGCCTCGATCACGCCCCGCGTTTTTTAGAACCTTGAATTATTCATGTTGAAGCCTAGTTTTGACCATTTTAATATAACAATTGACTTGAGGTATAAACTAGATAGTTGTAAGTATATGAATTAGGTTTGTAATACAACTAACGTTTCATCAAACGGACATTCGAGTGAGAAGATATCGTCTTTTTATGAACAAGGGGTAAGTAGTCATTTTTCCTTAAATGATATTTTGTTTTATATAGTTGCCACGTGTCATACTTTGATTGGACCAAGGGGAGGTGCCTTATGCCGACCTAAAACCATTGAAATAAGATGCTCCTTCATCATATTTCATCCATGGAAGGGTTTTAGCCTGAGGATAGAGAAATGAAAAGTTTAGGAAGAGAACGGTGAGGAAAAATTTGGGTAAATTCATAGGAAATTATGTAAAAGTCCTTAAGGTAATCCTACCCCTAATCCTGTTATAATTTTGGTATTATTGATTGAAGTGATAGAAATCATCATTACGAAGAATCAAATATAAATTGGATTAAATCAAAGTCTTATAACCTATCTTAAGTGAAATGATAAGTTTTGGGGTAGGAATTTTAATTTTATGAAACTTTAAGGACTTGGTTTTAATTAAGAAGGTTTCAGGGACTAAAATGAAAATACAAAAGGATCATTTTGGGAATAAAATATTATTAGGAACCTTTATGAAATATTAAAAAATATATATGATATGAAATTACCAAAATGCCCTTTACGTGTGTAAGAGGGTACTTTAGATAAGATGGAGGCGTAACCCCTATTTGAGTATGATAATGATAAGCTAACTCGGCAAAAGCTTTGGATTAATGATAGGACTCACAAACATAAACCCAATGAAGACCAACTCAGTTTAAACTCACAAAACCAAGTGTATAACCATAGGTTTTAATAACCTAGCATCTCCTGAATTGCATAACAATTCAACATATCTTGACTTTTATAAAGCCATAACATCTCAACATCTCTTGACTTTTAATAAGTCATAACATCTCAACATCTCATGACTTTTAATAAGCCATATCTTCTCAACATATAATACATACACATCATATCCATAATAAACTCAGTACGTACATTCACATTGGGTTGTTAACTATGTATTCACGTTTCGTTCTGGTGGAGCTGAATTGTGTTGATTTTACCTTACACCTTGGAAACACTTTAAGGATTTTCTTGGAATTTTCCTAGCTTTTCTTGTAATCTTTCTTCCTTAAACTTCCACTTTCTCTTTCCTTAAGCTTAAATCTCTCAAAATTGAACCTAGGGTTACATTTGCTGAAGAAATAAGTTAAAGGGAGAGGTTTAAGTCGACCAAGGTTGCCTCCCATGCCTACCAATCAAATTAAACCACTTGGTTTCCTAAAACAAAATTTTCCACTTAAAGGGAATGGACAGATTTACCCCTTGTTCGTAAATTTGGCCTAACTTCTTACTCGGACATTCATTTGATTCACCGTTTGTTGTGTTACAACCCTAACTCACATTTATAAAACTATCTATCTTTCACCTCAAGTCATTTGTAATGTTATAAGGGTCAAAACTATCTTAAGAAGGAACATTTCTATCAAAAATAACAAAATTTTATGTTCATACATAACTCAACATTTCACGACTTATTAAAGTAGGATTAGACTAAATATAATCACTTAAAATTAGATATAATAATAAAACATTATTCATATCACATAATATAAGCATGATTTGAATATAATTTATCATAATTATATTCGGGTTGTCACATTCGTGTTTGAAGGTGAAGCCGAACAATGGTGGAGAATGACTAAGAGAATACATGAGGAAAGGAATAATCCCATAGGTTGGAATGACTTTTTAGTGATGTTCTATGAGAAATACTTTCCCGAAATGGTGCAAGACCAAAAAGCAGCTAACTTCATGAGTCTGGTGCAAGGAAATATGACGGTTAGTCAATATGAGGCAAAGTTTACTGAGTTATTCCGTTTTGCACCTCATGTTGTGATAATTGATGTTTTAAAATCCAAGAAGTTTGAAAATGGGTTGAGATTGAATATTCGTAGTCGAATTTCCATCCTGAAATTGACCTCATCTAATGACATGGTGGCTAGGGCAATGATAACCGAGAAGGATAGTGAAAAATATAATCAACTTAGAAAGGGAAAGATGAAGTTTGGAGAACAAAGAGGAAGGAACCCCAATAACAAACCCTTTAGGACTATAACTAATATAGGATAACCTTTAGTAAACAAACCCTTTAATGTTGATAGTTGCCAATGATTTGGTAATATTCATAGAGGGCAACCATGTTACTTAAAGACGTGAAGTTGCTTTGGGTGTGGCCAAAAGGGAAATAAAATGAAAGATTGCCCTAACAAAGGGAATGCGCCAACAAAGACCTTTAATGACAACAAGGATCATGGAAGACAAGGCAGTGTTTTTAATCTTTTCGATGCAAAAGCTTCTAATGCATTAGTGTTAGGTACACTTTCTATATGTGCACAACCTTTTCAAGTTTTAATTGATCCTGGTTCCGCCCATTCATTTGTGTCTGTGCATTTTGTTAATCGCTTTCCTAATATTCCTAAAAGCTTGAATCATAGCATACACGTTTATACTCCTTCGGGCGAGTTATTTACGGGAACATTGGTATATAAGTCTTGCCCTATAGAGGTTAGTAGTCATAAACTATTTGCCCATTTGATAATTTTAGACATAAGAGATTTTAAAGTCATTTTGGGGATGGATTGGCTAGCATCGTACCCTACTAAGGCAGATTATTTTGAGAAGAGATTTACATTCTAAATTCCTAACCATCTAGAATTTAGTTTTGAAGGAACTGGCATCCTATCTCCCATACATATTATCTCTGCAATGTAAACTTGTAGTTTTCTTAAAAAGTGATGTCAAGGATTTCTTGTAAGTTTTATTGATTTTCAAACAAAAGAGACTAGTTTAGAAGATATTCCTATAGCTAAACATTTTCCACATGATTTACCCAGTCTACCTCCTAGTAGAGAAATAGAGTTTATAATTGACCCTATTCCTGGAACTATACCAATCTCAAAACCACCGTATCGCATGGCACCTTTATAACTAAGGGAATTAAAAGTTCAATTACAAGATCTATTAGACAAGGGTTTTATTAGACCAAGTATATCCCCTTGGGGTAATCCAGTGTTATTTGTTAAAAAGAAGGATGGGACGATGAGGTTATGTATAGATTATCGTGAACTAAATAAGATGACCATTAAGAATAAATACCCCTGACCTCGTATAGATAAATTATTTGACCAACTGCAAGGTGCGCAAGTATTTTATAAGATTGACCTTAGGTCAGGCTATCACCAATTGAAGATTAAGAAGGATGACATTTCAAAATCAGCTTTTCATCCTAGATATAGTCACTATGAATTTCTTGTGATGCCATTTGGACTGACTAATGCACCGATCGCTTTTCTGGATATGGTGAATAGAGTGTTTAAGAAATATTTGGATTAGTGTATGGTTGTTTTCATTGATGGCATCCTTATTTATTCCAAAAGTATTGAAGAACACGAAAAGCATTTAGAGATAGTGTTGCAAATCTGTAGGAAGGAGAAATTATACGAAAATTAAAAAAGTGTGAGTTTTGGTTGCCTAGTGTCTCTTTTCTAGGACATGTCATTTCCAAGGAGGGAGTGATGATTGACCCTCAAAAGATCAAGGCTATACTAAATTGGCCTAGACCAACTAATGTGACGAAGATTCGTAGTTTCCTTGGATTAGCCGATTATTATAGAGGATTTGTTGAAGGATTTTCCATTATTTCCAAACCTCTATCTAGGTTAACACAAAAGAAGGTGAAATATGAATGGTCTGAGGAAGTTGAGAATAGTTTTCAAGAACTTAAGAATCGATTAGTAACTGCCCTGATTTTGACTATTCCTTCCGGGACAGGGGGATTTGTGATTTATAGTGATGCTTCTAAAAATGGTCTGGGATGCGTGATAATGCAAAATGGAAAAGTAGCTTATGCCCCGAGACAGTTAAGAACACATGAGCAGAATTATCCAACCCATGACCTTGAATTAACAGCTGTAATTTTCGCTCTTAAGATTTAAAGACGTTATTTGTATGGTGAAACTTGTGATATTTACACCGATCATAAGAGTTTAAAATATATTTTCACCCAAAAAGGATTAAATATGAGACAAAGGAGGTGGTTAGAATTAATGAAGGATTATGGTTTAAATATTCATTATCACCCAATAAAATCTAATGTAGTAGCTGATGCTTTAAGCAGGAAGTCTACAAAAAATTTAGCATGTCTCATTACAAATCAGGAACCTTTATTAAGGGATTTGAGAAGTATGGATATAAATGTACGTATTTATAGCAAATGAGGAATAATCGCAAACTTACAAGTACAACCCATGTTGATGGGAAGGATCAAAATTGCACAAGTAAATGACCCACAACTGAAGAATATTAGAGGAGAAGTCATTGAGGGTAAGAGAATTGAATTTGTGACATGAGATGATATATTGAGGTTTTAAAATAGAGTGTGTGTGCCATGTGATGCCCAACTAAAGAGGAAAATTTTAGAGGAAAGTCATTGCTCAAGATTCACATTTTATCCCGGATGCACAAAAATGTATAGAGATCTTCGAGAGGTATTTCGGTGGAATAACATGAAGAGGGAGATAGCAAAATTTATATCTCAATGTTTGGTTTGTCAACAAGTAAAAGTTGAACATCAGAAACCATCAAGATTACTACAACCACTACCTATCCCTGAGTGGAAATGGGAACATATTACTATGGATTTTGTGACAGGTTACCGAGGAGTTCAAATGGTAATGATTTTATTTGGGTAATTATTGATAGGTTAACTAAATATGCTCATTTTCTTGCAATTAAGATTACCCATTCTTTAGAAAAAGTTAGCTAAGCTGTATGTGCGGGAAATTATTAGGCTTCATGGAACCCTAGTTTCAATTATTTTTTATCGTGACCTAGATTTGTGTCTCGCTTCTGGAAAAGCCTACAAGCAGCCATGGGAACAAAATTGAATTTCAACACCTCTTTTCACCCTCAAACGGATGGATAATCTGAGAGAACCATTCAAACCTTTGAGGATATGCTTAGGGCATGTGTACTTGATTTGAAAGGGAATTGGGATGACCATTTATCGTTTGTGGAATTTACGTATAATAATAGTTATTAAGCAAGTATTCAAATGGCTTCATATGAGGCAGTCTATGGTAGAAGGTGTCGTTCCCCTACATGTTGGGTAGAAGTTGGAGAAAGAAAATTATTGGAACAAGAATTTATCCCGATCAAAACAGGGAAAGTGAAATTGATACAAGACTGACTTTGAATCTCTCAAAGCCGTCAAAAGAGTTATGTTGACAATCGACACCGCCAACTAGAATTCCAAAGAGGAGATTATGTGTTCTTACGAGTATCACCAGCAAAGGGTGTAATCCGATTTGGAAAGAATGGGAAATTGAGTCCAAGATACATAGGACCTTTTGAAATCCTTGAAAGGATAGGAGCTGTTCCATATATAATAGCTTTACCCCCTGAACTCTCTAGTGTGCATAAAGTGTCCCACGTGTCAATGATGAAAAAATACGTCCCAGATCCAACGCATATCCGAAGTCATGAACCTCTTCAAGTTAGAGAAGATTTGTCATACATTGAGCATCCGATAGAAATTTTGGACCATAAAGATCAAATATTACGAACAAAGGTAATTCCATTGGTCAAAGTGTTATGGCATAATTATTCCATTGAAGAAGCAACATGGGAGCGGGAAGATGAAATATCCATACTTGTTTGGAAATTAATGTAAGTAAAGTTTAGGGACCAAACTTTTTATAAGGAGGGTAGGCTGTAATGAACCCACTTTTATATATTCATATATAGTTTTAAATGTTGTATTATTTCATATGTGATATGGATAATGTTAATTTATTATTTTTAGTCTAATCCTCCCTTCATATCTCATGAAATATCAAATTAGTTACAAACATACAATTTTAAAGTTTTCGATAGGAATGTTTATATTAGATACTAGTTTTGACCATTATAATATAACAATTGACTTGAGGTAAAAACTAAAAAGTTGTATATATATGAATTAGGTTTGTAACACAATAAACGGTGTGTTAAACGGAGGTCCGAGCAAGAAGTTATACCAAAATTACGAAACAAGGGCAAATATGTCCATCCTTTAAGTCGTATTTTGTCTTATTAGCACACCATGTGTTATGTTTTGATTGGTTGGAAGGGGAAGATAGTTAGTCCGACTTAAACACCTTCAAATGACATTTTTCTTCAGCAAAATGGATCAAATCCAAGTCTTATAGAATATCCTAAGCTAAATGATAAGTTTTGGGGTAGAAAATATAATTTTATGAAACTTTAGGGACTTAATGTTAATAAAGAAAGTTTTAGGGACTAAACTGAAAATATAAAAAGGACCATTTTGTAAATAAATTATTTTAAAGGACCTCTAATAAATATTGAAAGTGTATGGTGTAAAAGTACTAAAATACCCTTTATGTGTAAAATGACCTTTATACCACCTCGTGCTTGGTTTTGGACACCTCCACCTTAGACATGTCATCTTTAAATGAAAAACCAAAACACATGTCATGAATTTAGAAAAAGCTAAAACATGTGTCGTCGTTTGGTGAATAAAGACTGCAATATAGCTCCGTTACGCGAGACGTCAATGACGACTCATCAAAATGAATGCTTGGTCACCCAGACATGTGTCAATACCCTAATATATTTGGGAAACTATAAATAGAGGACTTAGGATCAGCCATTACAAGAAATTATACCAAAATCTTATAAAGAAATGGTGAGAGAAAGTGTGGGGAAAGTTTAAGAAGAAGTTTCGTCTCAAGATTAACGATCGATCCAAGACTCTGTATCTATAACTTCAGACTTCTGTTCTAGGTGAGTACTCTGACATTCCTTGTGCGTTTTAATTATATGATATTATGCAAACTATATATATTTTGTGAACTGTTTATATTCTCAAAAATCATCTTATACCGATGATTGATTCCTTGTGATATGTTTATATTTGTCCATATAGACATACCGATTAAAAAGAGTTTTGAAAATGATATTGAAGATTGAAAATAAGATTTGGCCTAAGGGACCTCTCTTACTAACTGACCTTCCCAGCTGGGTTATCGCTGGTGTGATCTAAATAAGGCATTGTGATGAACAAGTTAGATTGACCCTTAACTACCAGGGAATAATACGGTAGAAGAATACTATATTATAATGTACTTGGCCATTAAAATTATATGATTGAAAGAAAAAAGATATTACAATTTGATTTGTCGTATCCGTTCTATTCTGTGGTATTCATTTCTATATACTCTCATCTCAAATTTTATACAGCAAATTCCTATCCATATATGTATATGTCTACTCTTTGGATTTGAATAGGTATCAATTTTCAAAACAAAAACCTTGGAATGTCTAGAGATTGAACCTTACTCGGCTTTTAGCTGATGTTGTATAACTAACCATTTTTCAGGAAATAAGTAGGCTTGTAGGGAACGTAAAATGACTATATTGAAGATTCAACTTTTAGAGCTCTTTTTGTTATTTTAAGTAAAAAGTTTGTTACATCATATAAAACATGTTTGGCTCTCTTGTAATAAGTTTTAAATTTCATTTTAAGTTGTAAGTTTCCTTTTAGAAAGCTCTGATGACGTAATTCCTTTAATTTCAGTATTTTATGATTCATAACCATATAATTGTATTTATGTTGAATTTAATTAAGGAAACAATTTAAGTCAGAATATTTGTTGCCTTGGTGACATGCCAAGACACTCGTTCCCCACTACTATTTTGGTATGGGGTCGTGACATCTTACATTTGGCCATGACTGTAGAAAATTACCAAGATGAGATCAACTGCGGGAATTAGGGGTTCAAATATGGAAGGACTGGAAGGTGCATACAAGGAAATTAAAAGTCTAGCAATAATTGTGGTGAATCAGGTGAATAATGGAGCACGAAGGAATATTGAACTAAGTAGTTGTACTATTGAACAGTTCAAGAAGTTGAACCCGCCATATTTTAAAGGTACTCCTAACCCCACTGAAACAGAAAATTGGGTGATGCAAATGGAAAAGATGTTCGATGTTCTTAAGTTTACAGATGATAAGCGGGTTTCATTTGGAACATTCATGTTAGAAGGTGAAGCTGAACATTGGTGGAGAAGGACTAAGAGAATACACGGGGAAAGGAATAATCCCATAGGTTGGAATGACTTATTGGTGGTCTTCTATGAGAAATACTTTCCTGAAACGGTGAAAGACTAAAAAGCAGCTGACTTTATGAGTCTGATGCAAGGAAATATGATGGTTAGTCAATACGAGGTGAAGTTTACTGAGTTATCCCATTTTGCACCTCATGTTGTGATAACTGATGTTTTAAAAGCCAAGAAGTTTGAACATGGATTGAGATTGAATATTCGTAGTCGAATTTCCATCCTGAAGTTGACATCATATAATGATGTGGTGGCTAGGGCAATAATGGTTGAGATGGATAGTGAAGAATATAATCAGGTTAGAGAGGGGAAGAGGAAGTTTAGAGAACAAAGAGGAAGGAACCCCAATAACAAACCCTTTAGAACTATACCTAATATAGGACAACCTTTAGTAAACAAACCCTTTAATGTTGATTGATGCCAACGATGTGGTAATATTCATAGAGGGCAACCATGTTACTTGAAGATGGGAAGTTGCTTTGGGTGTGGCCAAAAGGGATATAAAATGAGAGATTGCCCAAACAAAGGAAAAATGACGACAAAGACTTTTAATGACAACAAGGATCGTGGCAGAAAAGGTATATTTTTTAATCTTTTCGATGCAAAGGCTTCTAATGCAGTAGTGTCAGGTACACTTTCTATATGTGCATAACCTTTTCAAGTTTTAATAGATCCTGGTTCTACCCATTCATTTGTGTCTGTACGTTTTGTTAATCGCTTTCCTAATATTCTTGAATCCTTGAATCATAACATACACGTTTATACTCCTTCGGGTGAGTGATTGACGAGAACATTAGTATATAAGTCTTGCCTGATAGATGTTAGTAGTCATAAACTATTCATCGATTTGATAGTTTTAGACATCAGAGACTCTGAAGTCATTTTGGGGATGGATTGGTTGGCATCGTATCATGCTAAGGTAGATTGTTTTGATAAGATAGTTATTTTCCAAATTCCTAACCAACCATAATTCAGTTTTGAAGGAACTAGCATCCTATCTCCCATTTGCATTATCTCTGCAATCCAAGCTTGTAGTTTTCTTAAGAAGGTATGTCAAGGATTCCTTGCAAGTGTTAGTAATTTATAAACAAAAGAGCCTAGTTTAGAAGACATTCCCATAGCTCAACATTTTCTAGATATTTTTCCCTGTCTTCCTCGTAGTAGAGAAATAAATTTACGATTGACCTTATTCCTGGAACTATAGCAATCTCAAAATTACCTTAACGCACGGTACCTTCAGAATTAAGGGAATTAAAATTTCAATTAGAAGATCTTTTAGACAAGGGTTTTATTAGACCAAGTGTATACCCTTGGGGTGCTCCAGTGTTATTTGTTAAAAAGAAGGATGGCATGATGAGGTTATGTATAGATTATCGTGAACTAAATAAGGTGATCATTAAGAATAAATATCCCCTACCTCATATAGATGATTTGTTTGACCAACTACAAGGAGCACAAGCATTTTCAAAGATTGACCTTAGGTCATGCTATCACCAATTGAAGATTAAGATAGATGATATTTCGAAATCAACTTTTCATACTAGATATAGTCACTATGAATTTTTCGTGATGCCATTTAGACTAACTAATGCACCAGCCACTTTTATGGATATGATGAATAGAGTGTTTAGGAAATATTTTGATCAATGTGTGGTTGTTTTCATTGATGACATCCTTATTTATTCTAAATTTATTGAAGAACACGAAAAGCGTTTAGAGATAGTGTTACAAATTCTTAGGAGGGGGAAATTATATACAAAATTAAAAAGTGTGAGCTTTATTGGATTGGCCTAAACAACCTAATGTGACAGAGATTCGTAGTTTTCTTGGATTAGCTGGCTATTATCGAAGATTTTTTGAAGGATTTTCTATTATTGCCAAACCTCTATCTAGGTTAACACAAAAGAAGGTGAAATATGAATGGTCTGAGGAAGTTGAAAATAGTTTTCAAGAACTTAAGAATAGATTAGTAATTGCTCCAATTTTGACTATTCCTTCCGGGACAGGGGGATTTTTGATTTATAGTGATGCTTCTAAAAAAGGTTTAGGTTGTATGCTAATGCAAAATGGAAAAGTAGTATCTTATGCCTCGATACAGTTAAAAACGCATGAGCACAATTATCCAACCCATGACCTTGATTTAATAGCTGTATTTTTTTCTCTTAAGATTTGGAGACATTATTTGTATGGTGAGACTTGGGAGATTTATACTGATCATAAGAGTTTAAAATATATCTTTACCCAAAAATAATTGAATATGATACAAAGTAGGTGGTTAAAATTAATGAAGGATTATGATTTAAATAAAAATTATCACCCAGGGAAAGCTAATGTAGTAGCCGACGCTTTAAGTAGGAAGTCTACGACAAATTTAGCACGTCTCATTATAAATCAGGAACCTTTGTTAAGGGATTTGAGAAGTATGGAAATAGATGTACATATTTACAACAAAAGAGGAATAATCGCAAACTTACAAGTACAACCCATGTCCATGGAAAGGATCAAAATTGCACAAATAAATTACCCACAACTGAAGAAGATTGGAGAAGAAGTCATCGAGGGTAAGAGAATTAAATTTATGATACGAGATGATATGTTGAGGTTTGAAAATAGAGTGTGTGTGACATGTGATGCCCAACTAAAGAGGCAAATTTTAGAGGAAAGTCATTAATCAAGATTCGCATTTCATACTGGATGTGCAAAAATGTATAGGGATCTTCGAGAAGTATTTTTGTAGAATAACATGAAGATGGAGATAACTGAATTTATATCTCAATGTTTGGTTTGTCAATAAGAAAAGGCTGAACACAAAAAAAACATTAGGATTACTGCAACCCCTACCTATCCCTGATTGGAAATGGGAACATATTACTATGGATTTTGTGACAGGTTTACCAAGGAGTTCAAATGGTAATGATTCCATTTGGGTAATTTTTTATAGGTTAACTAAATATGCTCATTTTCTTGCCATTAAGATGACCCATTCTTTAGAAAAGTTAGCTAACTTGTACATGTGGGAAATTATTAGGCTTCATGGAACCCCAGTTTTAATTGTTTCTGATCGTGACCCTAGATTCGTGTCTCGCTTCTAGAAAATTCTACAAGCAGACATGGGAACAAAATTGAATTTCAACACCGCTTTTCACCCTCAAACGGATGGACAATCTGAGAGAACCATTCAAACCTTAGAGGATATGATTAGGGCATGTGTACTTGATTTGAATGGAAATTGGAATGATCATTTACCATTAGTGGAATTTACATACAATAATAGTTATCAAGAAAGTATTAAAATGGCTCCGTATGAGGCACTCTATGGTAGAAGGTGTCGTTCCCCTTCATGTTCGGTAGAAGTTGCTTTAAGAAAATTATTGGGGCCAGAATTGATATAAATCACAATGGAGAAAGTGAAATTAATTCCAGACCGACTTCGAATCGCTCAAAGCAGTCAAAAGAGTTATGTTGACAATCGACACCGCCAACTAGAATTCCAAAGAGGAGATTATGTGTTCTTATGAGTATCACCAGCAAAAAGAGTAATCAAATTTGGAAAGAAAGGGAAATTGAGTGAAAGATACATAAGACCTTTTGAAATCCTTGAAAGGATAGGAATTGATGCCTATAGAATAGCCTTACCCCCTGAACTCTCTAGTGTGCATAATGTGTTCCACGTGTCAATGATGAAGAAATACATACCAGATCCAACGCATATCCTAAGTCACGAACCTCTTCAAGTTAAAGAAGATTTGTCATACAGTGAGCATCCAATAGAAATTTTGGACCGTAAAGATCAAATATTACGAACCAAGCTAATTCCATTGGTCAAAGTGTTATGGAATAATCATTCTGTTGAAGAAGCAACATGGGAGCGGGAAGATGAAATAAAGGAGCGATATCCACACCTGTTTGGAAATTAATGTAAGTTAAGTTTGGGGACCAAACTTTTTATAAGGAGGGTAGGATGTAATGACCCCATTTTCTTATGCCAATATATAATTGTTTTCTTTCATTTTCATCTCACTTACTATCTAATAATGTTGTATTATTACATATGTGATATTCTGGATTCTTAATATAATAAAACCCATTTTGAAATTTGAAGAATTAAATGTAAAATGTGTCAAATTGATATTTTATTACACATCCTAAGTTAAATGATATGTTTCATATCTATGATTAATTATGTTTGAATCATGTTTAGACTATGTGATATGGGTAATATGTCATTAATATATATATAAAGTTATTATACTTTCATAAGTCATGAAATATCGAATTAATTGCAACTACAAAATTTTGAAGTTTTTGGTAAAAATGTTCATGCTGAAGCCTAATTTTTACCATTGTAATATAACAATTGACTTGATGTATAAACTAGATAGTTGTAAGTATATGAATTAGGTTTGTAACACAACAAACTTTGCATCAAACAGACATTCGAGTGATAAGATATTGTCTTTTTACGAACAAGGGGTAAGTAGTCATTTTGCCTTAAATGATAATTTATCTTATATAGTTGCCACATGTCATACTTTGATTGGACCAAGGGGAGGTGACTTATGACGACCTAAAACCTTAGAAATAAGATCCTCCATCATATTTCATCCATGGAAGAGTTTTAGCCTAAGGAGAGAGAAACCGGAAGTTTAGGAAGAGAAAGGCGAGGAAAAATTCGGGGAAATTCATAGGAAATTACGTAAAAGTCTCTAAGGTAATCCTACACGTAAATCTTGTTATAATTTTAGTATTATTGATTGAAATGATATAAATCATCATTACGAAGAATAAACTATAAATTGGATTAAATCAAAGTCTTATAACCTATCTTAAGCGAAATGATAAGTTTTGGGGTAGGAATTGTAATTTCTTACAACTTTAAGGACTTGGTTTTAATTAAGAAGGTTTTAGGGACTAAAATGAAAATATAAAAGGATCATTTTGTGAATAAAATATTTTCATGAACCTTTATGAAATATTAAAAATATATAGTGTGAAATTACCAAAATGCCTTCATGTATAAAATGATCCTTATACCCTTAATAATTTTACACCTCGTTCTTGGTTTTAACACCTCCACCGCACATGTGTCACCTTTATATTAAAAGATAAAACACATGTCAATCCTTTAGCAAAAGGTTAAAACACGTGTCGCCGTTTGGTAAACTAAGACTACAAGGCTGCTCCGTTACGCGACACGTGAACACCGACTCACCAAAATGAAAGCCTTATAACCCAGACACGTGTCATCACCTAAATACCTTTGAAAAATTATAAATAAAAGCCATGGATAAGCCATTACATGAGATTATACCAAAATATTACAAAGACATAGTGAGAGAGAGTGTGGTAAAAGTTTAAGAAGAAGTTTCGTCTCAAGATTAACGAGCGATCCAAGACTCTGTATCTATAACTTCAGACTTATGTTCTAGGTGAGTACTCCAAAATTCCTTGTTAATTTTAATTATATGATATTATGAAAACTATTTATATTTTGTGAACTTCTTTTATTCTCAATATTCATCTGATATCGAAAATTCATTCCTTGTGATATGTTTATATTTGTCCATATAGACATACCGATTAAAATGAATATTGAAAATGATATTGAATACGGAAAATATGATTCGTCCTAAGGGACCTCTCTTATTGACTGACCTTCTCAGCTAGGTTATTGCTGGTGTGCCCTAAATAAGGTGTTGTGACGAACAAGTTCGATTGAGCCTCAACTACTGGGGAATAATACGGTAGAAGAATACAGTATTAATGTGTACTTGGCCATTAAAATGATATGATTTAAAGAAAAAGTTATTGCCTTTGATTTATTGCATCCGTTTTATTATGAGCTATTCCTTTCTATATACTGTCATTCCCAATTATATACTGCAAGTTCCTATCCATATATATATGCCTTCTCTTTTGATTTTAATAGGTATCAATTTTCTGAAAAACCTTGGAACGTCTGGAGATTGAATCTCACTCGGCTTTGAGCTGACTTGGTAATAATTTTTCTGGAAATAAGTAGGCTCGCGGAGGGAACATAAAAGGACTATGTTGAAGATTTAGCTTTTAGAGATCTTTTTGTTATTTTAAGTAAAATGTTTGTTTTATAATATAGAGCTTGTTTGGCTCTTTTGTAATAAAAGTTTGTTTTACGTTGTAACTCTTTACTTTTAATATAAATGAAGTTTCCTTTTAGAAATCCCTGATGACGTAATTCCTTCACTTTCAATATTTTATGATTCATAACCATGTGATTGTATTTCTACTGCATTTATTTTAAAAAATATTTTCAAATCCATAATATCTGTTGCCTTGGTGGCATGTCAGGACACTCGTTCCCCACTACTATTTTATGATGGGGTCATCTTATCTCTGTTAGGTGTTTTAATAATCTCTAAACAAGTGATAACCAATCAAACTGAATTTTTAATATGTTAATGAAATATTAGGATTTAGTGATTTTCATAATATTATATTATTTAATTAACTTGTATATATGCCAATTCGGAATTTATTTGCAAGTTATAAGTCTAAAACACTAAACTAATTAAACTTCCAATTTTAAATATTTGCAAATGATTTTAATTAATTTCATAATTAATTAAACACGTTGTTTCATATCTAATATTCAACACAAAATTCAGAATAGATAAAAATACGCAAGACACAATTTTTACAGTGGAACCATTTTAGAAAAACCATAAAAAGCGGCCCAAACTATATATTCAGCACTATAATCAAGTTCACATAATCTTACAACATATTAAGAGACACTGCACAACTTGACACACTAGTTAATCACGAAGTTCACACAATCTTACAACATGCCTAGGTATCCACCGAGATCTAGGTCTCAACAAGCCTTGGAGTCCATCCACCAAAGCCCAAATACCATCTTTATAAGTTGGAGGTTTAATGGTTGACTAAGAAAATACTATTTGGTTTTGATTTATGTGGAAAAATATTTTCTTAATCATTCATGTGGTTAAAAATTGAGTTGGAAAAAAAATGGTGCTCTTATGCTTTAAGCAGCCATTAAAATGGGGTGAAAATGATGTAGGTAGAATGATGTAAAGGCTTGTGTCAAATGAGGCGAGCTGACGGTTGTTAAAAAGGAATACGTAAGGGTAATATAGGCGAAGATGAGAATTTTATAAAACCCTAGGCATTAAACAAACTTGCAGCGTAAAAAAAATCACCCCGCTGTAACGCCTAGTAGAGGCCACTATAGCGGTTAATCAATCCGTTACCAACCGCTTTCTTGCCGCTATGGAGGCTAAAACTTTCGGGCGCGCAAGACTCAGCTCAGCTTACTATATACAGTTCCAAAACAAAATAATTCTCAGCTTATATAGTTTCCTGCCAAGCTTTAACATATATAAACCATATAAATAAATTTGTTTAAAACAAGGTTTACTTAAATTATTTTAAACACCAATTCAGTTTAATAAATTTAAAAACTAATTCATTTTAATTAACTTAAAAATTAATTCAAGGAATATGATTGAAAACGAGTTTTTCACCCTAAGTCTCTTACCTTATTGGCTTGGGCTATGGAGACTTAGTTGATTTCTTCAATGCAGTCCCGCTCATGGGGTTTTGTAGATCGGGAGAAGATAAAAAAAAAATCTTTACAAATCTTTCCTTTGTCGATACCGAGACAAAACACTCTTTATCATATAATCTCAACTCTAATACCAAGTTCGAAAATAAAACGAGATACAATTGCGTTTGCAGACTCATTAGAGACTCAACTAAGACACAACTCCCCGTATGATGTAAATGCCCATAGTAGTATCCCAAAGACTCAAAAGTCTTGTCAACTTTGTTGCAGCTATTCGAAAAATATTATATATTCTCCTACACAACTCAACATAAAATTATCATAGGCATATGCGGTATTGAGTGAGAGATAAATATAAAACAATTACTCCCCCTTAATTTGTAATTTTCCTCCCCCTTTTTGTCACGAATATGTGACACCCCGACTAATTAAATACCGGATAGCTACTCCTTTATTAAATTAATACAAAATGCCAAGTTGGTTCAGTTCATAGCATCACTGTCGAAAACGTTTTAACAATTACTAGCCACCTAATATTTAAAAAGTGAGTTGTCAATTTTAATTAAATCCGATTAACATACAATAAGTGAATTATGAAATGCTAAGATAACCACCACAACATAGTCACAATAGAATAACCATCAAATAATAATGAGTCTGGAGGAATACTCCTCATAACAATCCGAATACTGAAATAAATAAATACCAAGTCTGCATCACTAAATTAATTACAACCCAATGTCTGAATAACTGAAAAGTAAGATGTCTCTAAAAGGAATGGGGCGACATTCCCAACAAATGAGAAAATCTGATAATGGAGTCAAGATAAAAAATGGATACTTCTACTGTCAAGGTCCTGTAACTTCCACAGCAGCTACAGCACGTCACCTGAATAGAACTCCTATGCATGGTGTCCTTGTGGCTGGGAACCTAAAAGGTTTTTACAAAAATTGATTTGAAAGAAAACGGGTCAGAGCCCGATTGTGAAAATAATTTAAAAATTTGCAAGTGTTTAATATCATTAAACAGTGAATATAAAGTACATGATAGTGTGTGCACTCACATGAGTTCCTTACCTCTCAACTAATTGTGCACTCCTATCGTACCCGTACCCATTCTAGTTATTCTCATATCTAACTAGTTCGATACCAAAATCTAACATTACTATACGATATCCAATTCAATTCCCAACAACTTTTAGTTAACAGAGTGTTATAACTTGCTACACAATTTCCAATGTTAGTACTACTAATTACTAGAGATCTTCCATTTTCACTTTACAAACTGTTGCTATTATTTATACTCACATTTATTCATGACAATTCATTTCAATTAACAGTATATTAATTCTCATCATAAATATAAAATACTAGCACACCGAGACTAAGCTGCAGTGAACACATACTCTGCTATCAAATCCCGGTACATAAGGACCCCGTACTTCGAATCTCTCAGGAATCGTTTCATTAAACAACAATCACAAACAATGGAGGCGAACATAGTTCACATCACATGGGTCACGCACATACCTACGCTCCCATGATCAGCAGACTTATTAACTTCTCAATAAGTCCTTCTCTGACCTATGTCCTCTAGGTACCAATCTAAATCCCCCTGTAGGTACACAAAGATTAGATGGCCCTGATCGAACGCCGATCTCCCATGATAGCAAGTACGGTAGGTATGTTATAAACAGATAACTACATATACTAAGCATTCGCACATCTTAGATAGCACAATATTTAATTAGGGGTATACATCTCGTTCATATACCAACATTTAGTGTTATACAACTCACAAGTCCCCGGTTTATATGTATTTAAGTTATCAACTCTTCTCACGTCGTGATTAGTTACTCGCTTCCCAATCCACAAATGTCATCCGGTTTACTACAAGATTCTAAATTTTACTCTTCAATGTACCCCAATCTCCCAACTATACCTACTAGTTAATAAGGGAAGGTTATCTCACCATTTAAATAAGTCTACGGGATACTAGAAATAAATTCAGGCCAAAAAGGCCATTCTGTCAACTCTTTAGAAGTCTCGTTCGAACGAGGTCGTTCGAACGAGTGTCGTTCGAATGAAAGGCTTCAAACGAACTACCAACTCTTTAGAAGGGATAATGTCATCTCGTTAGAAGTTCGTTCGAACGAGGTCGTTCGAACGACCTGGGCAGGTCTTCTAACGAGATGGCAGTTTCAGCCCAGAAATTCCGAAGTCCGTTTTCTTCATTCTTCACTTCTCTAAATCCACCCTAAGACCATCCAATTTAGGTTTTAACTCATATAAACCATTTCTAATCACCCTAGATCATCCCTTAACATATTTTAGGGGTTAAATCTTAAAAATCATCATGGAATTAACATAAATCTCCAATTTTTTCCTCAAACCCTATGAACATGAACCCATAATTTTATTATGCCCAATTACTCATCATAAATCTGTTTTTAAATCATCATATATAACTCTTCGAATACTAAATTAGTCCATCATCATTCTACATGCAAACCCTAACCCAAATTTAAAGTTTCTCCAACAATTTCATTGATTTTCTTCAAAACTTTCAATATAAGATAATTCCTACACTAAACATGGAAGGAATATTCAATGCACTAAAAATATCAAATCACTTGCCTTAGATTATTCTTCAAAATTGATGTTGGTAAATGAAGGTTGATTTCTCCCCTTTCTCTACAGATTTTCTCCCAAGGTTGAAGATGGTGGTTGGAGGTTTCTTTTGGAACCTCTTCAAACTCTCCTATAACTCCCGTAGCCCTCTAACTCACCTAATGATGATAATGGGCTTAGTGGGTTCATAGATAATATAAAATAAACCTCTAAAATTCGTGGGTTTTAATTCCCATATTTTTAAAATTACCAAAATACCCTTTTGGGTTGCTGGTATGGCCTAAAAATGCCCCGGGACCCAAACTAAACCCCCGGCTAGTGTTTTCTAACTATTTAGACCCTTCCGGACACGCTGGCGCACTCAAAATGACCATTCAGTTGATAAAAATAAAATTCACTTTTTAATTCAATTAATTACCTTCCTAACGCGACTGACACACGTGTCCCAATTAAATTTCCCAAATTGTCGTATAGCTACCTCGTGACAATTTAAATATCATCAATACTTATGTATTACCATACATACTCGAAAATAATAAATTTTAACATCATAATCAAATATCAACTCACATCTCGTTAGTATTTATACCCGAATTAATTTCCAATTAATTCTCATTTAATTTAATTACCTTAAATAAATATCAATAAAATTATGGGGTATTACATACTCCCCCCTAATAACAGAATTTCGTCCCGAAATTCGGAACTAAAGAGTACCTGGTAAAAACAACTCTGGATAACGCTCGCGCATCTCATCCTCGCGCTCCCATGTGGACTCCTCAGCATTATGATGCCGCCACTGAACACGTACTAATGGTACTATCTTCGATCTCAGTTTCCGCTCGCTTCTGTCCAAAATAGCGATTGGTCCCTCCTCGTAGGAACTATCGGGTTGGAGATCGATGTCCTCCAAAGAAATGTGAGTACGGGCCAACTCATCCCTAAGATATTTCCTTAGCGAGGAAATGTGGAACACATCATGAATCCTATGCAAGTACTCCGGTAAACCTAGTCTATACGCAACTGGCCCAATCCGCTTGATGATAGGAAATGGCCCCACATATCTCGGTGCCAGTTTCCCCTTCTTCCCAAAATGTATAATCCCCTTCATAGGAGATAATCTGAGTAAAACCTGGTCCCCCACTTTGAATTCTCTGAAGAACCTCTTGGCATCAGCATAGCTCTTCTGTCGGTCCTAAGCTACCCGAATACGACTCCGTATCATCTCTATCCTTGTCGAAGTATCCTGAATCACTTCCGACCCAAGGAGTTTGTTGTCCTCCACTTCTAACCAACATGCTGGGGAATGACAAGGTCTACCATACAACGCCTCAAATGGAGCCATACCAATGGTGAACATATAGGACTTATTATAAGCAAACTCCACCAGTGGAAGGTACTGCTCCCATCCACCTCCAAAGTCTAGGATGCACATGCGCAATATGTCCTCCAATATCTGATTTGTTCGCTCGGTCTGCCCATCGGTCTGCGGGTGATAAGTTGTACTCAACCGCAATTCAGTTCCCATGGCCTCCTGGAAACTCTCCCAAAACCGTGAAAAAAATATCTTGTCTCGATCAGACACGATATTTAGAGGCACACCGTGAAGTCTCACTATTTTCACAATTAAAATTTGGGCATACTGTCCCATAGTGTAGTCTGTCCTTACGGGTAGAAAATGAGCAACTTTGGTCAATTGGTCCACAATTACCCATATAGAGTCGTGACCCTTATGTGACGTAGGTAATCCCATGATAAAGTCCATGGATATGCTCTCCCATATACACGTCGGAACCTCTAATGTCTTTAGAAGTCCTGTCGGTTTCTGATGGTCCACCTTTACTAGCTGACAAGTGGCGCATTTAGAAACAAACACAGCAATATCTCTCTTCATCCCGCTCCACCAATACTGTCTTCTCATGTCTTGGTACATTTTATCCCCATCAGGGTGTACCGCGAACCGTGAGCCGTACGACTCTGTCATCACCTCGTGCTGCAAGTCTTCCCCTTCCGAAACAACCAGTCTCCCATTGAAGCGTAATCTCCCGTTTGAGCATACGGTATAGGACTCGACTCCCTCTGCTAGTAATCGAACTATCTGCTCCTGACAGAACGAGTCATTTTCCTGGGCTTGTATCACTCTCGTAACAATCTGAGGTGTAATAGTCATCACAGACATGAACGATCGGGCCACTGCATCCTGGTGTCCCAACTCCTTCCACTTAGGTTTCCACACCTCGGCCACCTTATCTACTGGCCTACGTCTTAAGGCGCCTGCTACCACGTTAGCCTTTCTCGGGTTATATTGGATATCAAACTAATAATCCTTCACAAACTCAAGCCACCGTCGTTGACGCATATTCAACTCCTTCTGTGTAAAGAGGTACTGTAGAGACTTGTGGTCCGTGAACAACCGAAACTTCTCGCCCAGGAGATAATGTCTCCAAATCTTAAGGGAAAATACAACTGCCGCTAACTCCAAGTCATGGGTGGGGTAATTCTTCTCGTGAGGCTTAAGCTTACGGGAAGCATAATCTATGGCCTGACTCTCCTGCTGTAGTACACCTCCAAGTCCTTGTAAGGACGCATCGGTGTAGACTAGATACTCAACTCCCGATCTCGGCAATGCTAACACAGGTGATGAGGTCAACTTGTCCTTCAACTCATCGAATGCCAACTGACAGGCATCGCTCTAGATGAATGGCACACCCTTACGAGTCAGATGGGTCAAATGACCCTCTATCTTTGAGAAACCCCGAATAAACCTCATGTAGTATCCTGCTAGGCCCAAGAAACTACGAATTTCAGTCGGTGTCGTGGGCTGTCCCCACTCCCTCACCGCAGATACCTTCCTCGGATCAACAGATATCCCCCGATCTGAAATGATATGCCCCAAAAACTGAACCTCCTTCAGCCAAAACCCACACTTCTCATACTTTGCATAAAGCTCGTTATGACGTAGCGTTTACAAAACCTGCCTCAAATGCTCGGCGTGCTCCTCTTCTGTCTGGGAGTAAACCAAGATGTAATCATTAAAGACGATGACGAACTGGTCTAGGAACTTTCTGAACACCCTATTCATCAAGTCCATAAACACGGCTGGAGCATTGGTTAAGCCAAAAGGCATAACTCGAAACTCGTAGGAACCATATCTGGTCAAGAAAGTAGTATTTGAGACGTCCTGCTCCCTGATACGTGACTGATGCTATCCCGATCGCAAATCAATCTTTGAGAAGAAGGAAGCTCCTCTCAGCTGGTCGAATAAGTCATCGATTCGGGGAAACGGATACTTATTCCGTATCGTGACCTTATTCAACTCCCGGTAATCTACACACGATCTCAATGATCCATCCCTTTCTTTACGAACAACACAGGGGCACCCCACGATGAAATACTCCTTCGGATAAACCCCTGATGCAACAACTGCTCTATCTGATCCCGTAACTCTCTCATCTCTGCTGGAGCCATACAGTAAGGTGCGCGGGCAATCGACCGAGTGCCCGACATCAAATTGATCACCAAATCTATCTCTCTACTCGGAGGTAGTCCAGGTATATCCTGAAATACATCGAAAAACTCCCTAACAACTAGAATCGCATCGAGTGGTATCACCACTTTCTTAGAGGTCTCCTCCTCTATATAGTACAAATGAGTGGAAGATTCTCCCTCGGGGCGAGGCATCGCCACTAAAAACATCTCCTGCCCGGGAATGGCAAAGATAATACTCCTACTGAAATAATCAATCATGGCTCGGTACGCAACTAGCCAATCCATAACAACAATTGCATCGTACTCAGTCATCTCTAATACTAACATATCAGCGGGTAAAGTAAACCTCCCGATCTCTATACCCACACCTCTACAAATAAGGGAAATCACGGAACCCCTACTCAACGGTGAATCTACACAAGTAATCGTGCTCTCGGCGGTGTCTAATAACCCAATAGTGCGTGCAAATTTCATGGCAATGAAATAATTTGTGGCCCCCGTGTCAAATAAAATATGCCCTATAGTCCCCTGAATAGAGAACATACCCTAAATGGCAGGTGGATCCTATGGGACTGCGGCATGATGGAGCTGATACACTCTCCCATACTGAAGCTGTCCCTGCTGAACTGGGACCGCTAGAATGGGTGGTAATGCTGCCATCTGTGGTGGTGCTGGGAGGGCGACGAGAAACATAGGCCTCTGTGGCTTGTGTCGAGCACCCTGCTGCTGCTGCTGTTGGGCCCTTCCCCTATCAGGACAATCCTAGCATTTATGTCCAATCTTTCCATAAATGAAACACTTCCTCAGGAAGTTTCCCCCTCGCTGTCCCTACTGCCCACGGCCCTGATGGCCGTTACCATTTCTCCCCTGGCCGTGCTGGCCCTGCTGAAATTGCTGATGCTGGCCCTGCTGACCCTGATGGACATTACGAAAACCTCCCTGTCCATTTCTGAAACTCCCAGATCTGAACCTCTTAGAATCCCCCTACTGGGAACCCTTATCTCCCTGCCTGTGCTGAACCTGAGTAGATTTTGCCCCGCTAGCACCATTTCCCCTGTCCTGCCCTGATGGCTGGACTCTCCTAATCTTTTACTCTCAGTCATGTGAATGCGGTGATCCTAGCAGTGAAGCAGTGCTTCGTTAACCACGTCAGAATAAGTGGCCAATAAGAGGTTTCCCAACAAGTGCTGACAGATTCTCTAAGTCAATCCATCCATAAACTTCTGAATCTTCTTCTCCTCAGTCGAAATCTCATCGGGAACAATGTTCAAGAGATTAGTGAATTCGTCCTCATACTCGGCCACGGTCCTCCCCTCCTACTTGAGGTTCATCAATTTCCTCCTCATTTCACTGTGAAAAGCTGACGGAAAATATTTGCGATCGAACCGCACCCAGAACTCCTGAATAGTGAGATCGTCCCTCTCCTCCGTGGTGGTAATGGACTCCCACCACTGCAATGCAGATCCTACTAGCTTGAAAGTAGCCAGTATCTGCTTCTGGACATCTATGCACTCGTACATCCTTAAGTGCCTCTGAATGTCCTTCCTCCACTGACTGGATACCACAACATCGGAGCTACCTACAAACTCCGGAGGGTGTGCTTTCTGAAAAGCATCACGAACGCGTTCCCAAGCAGACGGGAATGAATGAGCCTAAACTGGTGCGACTACTGGCGCCTGGGGTGGTGCCTGCTTTACAACGGCTAGGGCGGCATTTATCGCTTGGGCTACAATAGCTGCAACCTCTGCGGCATTCATAGTGCCCTGAACTGGTGCAGGCTGTGGCTCTGGCTGTGCATCCCTAGGAACTCGCTGCGCACGTCGTGGTGGCATCTGAAATGAGAGTAAAGTCTTATAAGTTTGGATTTATTATCTCAAAATAGTTGAAGAGCGAAGCATACACAAAAGAATACAACAATCCTAAAATATAGGGCTATATATCAAAGAAAGCTCAGCGCAAACATAATAAGCTGTACAGATCCTAAGGACACTAGAACCTGATGCTCTGATACCACATGTGACACCCCGACTAATTAAATATCGGGTAGCTACTCCTTTATTAAATTAATATAAAATGCCAAGTTGGTTCAGTTCATAGCATCACTGTCAAAAACGTTTTAACAATTACTAGCCACCTAATATTTAAAAAGTGAGTTGTTAATTTTAATTAAATCCGATTAACATACAATAAGTCAATTATAAAATGCTAAGATAACCACCACAACATAGTCACAATAGAATAACCATCAAATAATAATGAGTCTGGAGGAATACTCCTCACAACAATCGCAATACTGAAATAAATAAATACCAAGTCTGCATCACTAAATTAATTACAACCCAATATCTGAATAACTGAAAAGTAAGATGTCTCTAAAAGGAATGGGGCGACATGCCCAACAAATGAGAAAATTTGATAATGGAGTCAAGATCGAAAATGGAGGCGTCTACTGTCAAGGTCCTTTAACTTCCACAGCAGCTACAGCATGTCACCTGGATAGAACTCCTATGCATGGTGTCCATGTGGCTGGGCACCTAAAAGGTTTTTACAAAAATAGATTTGAAAGCAAACGGGTGAGAGCCCGATTTGTGAAAATAATTTAAAATTTTGCAAGTGTTTAATATCATTAAACAGTGAATATAAAGTACATGATAGTGTGTGCACTCACATGAGTTCCTCACCTCTCAACTAATTGTGCACTCCAATCGTACCCGTACCCATTCTAGTTAATCCCTTATCTAACTAGTCCGATACAAAAATCTAACATTACTATACGATATCCAATTCAATTCCCAACAAATTTTATTTAACAGAGTGTTATAACTTGCTACAAAGTTTCCGATGTTAGTACTACTAATTACTAGAGATCTTCCATTTTCACTTTACAAACTGTTGCTATTATTTATACTCACATTTATTCATGACAATTCATTTCAATTAACAGCATATTATTTCTCATCATAAATATACAATACTAGCACCCCGAGACTAAGCTGTGGTGCACACATACTCTGCTATCAAATCTCGGTACATCACATACATAAGAACCACGTATTCCGAATCTCTCAGGAATCGTTTCATTAAACGACAATCACAAACAATGGAGGCAAACATAGTTCACATCACATGGGTTACGCACATACATACGCTCCCATGATCAACTGACTTATTAACTTCTCAATAAGTCCTTCTCTGACCTATGTCCTCGAGGTACTAATCTAAATCCCCTCGTAGGCACACAAAGATTAGATGGCCCTCATCGAACGGCGACCTCCCATGATAGCAAGTACGGTAGGTAGGTTATACGCAGATAACTACATATACTAAGCATTCGCACATCTTAGATAGCACAATATTTAATTAGGGATATACATCTCGTTCTTATACTAACATTTAGTGTTATACAACTCACAAGTCCCCGGTTTATATGTATTTAAGTTATCAACTCTTCTCACGTCGTGATTAGTTACTCGCTTCCCAATCCACAAATGTCATCCGGTTTACTACAAGATTCTAAGTTTTACTCTTCAATGTACCCCAATCTCCCAACTATACCCACTAGTTAATAAGGGAAGGTTATCTCACCATTTAAATAAGTCTACGGGATACTAGAAATAAATTCAGGCCAAAAAAGTCATTCTGTCAACTCGTTAGAAGTCTCGTTCGAACGAGGTCATTCGAACGAGTGTCGTTCGAATGAAAGGCTTCGAATGAACTACCAACTCGTTAGAGGGGATACTTTCATCTCGTTAGAAGTTCATTCGAACGAGGTCGTTCGAACGACCTGGGCAGGCCTTCTAACGAGATGGCAGTTTCAGCCCAGAAATTCCCAAGTCCGTTTTTCTTCATTCTTCTCTTCTCTAAATCCACCCTAAGACCATCCAATTTATGTTTTAACGCATATAAACCATTTCTAATCACTCTGGATCATCCCTTAACATATTTTAGGGGTCAAATCTTACAAATCATCATGGAATTAACATAAATCTCCAAATATTTCCCCAAACCCTATGAACATGAACCCATAATTTTATTATGCCCAATTACTCATCATAAATCCGTTTTTAAATCATCATATATAACTCTTCGAATACTAAATTAGTCAATCATCATTCTACATGCAAATCCTAACCCAAATTTAAAGTTTCTCCAACAATTTCATTAGTTTTCTTCAAAACTTTCAATATAAGATTATTCCTACACTAAACATGGAAGAAATATTCAATGCACTAAAAATATCAAATCACTTGCCTTAGATTATTCTTCAGAATTGATGTTGGTGAATGAAGGTTGATTTCCCCCCTTTCTCTACAGATTTTCTCCCAAGGTTGAAGATGGTGGTTGGAGGTTTCTTTTGGAACCTCTTCAAACTCTCCTATAACTCCCGTAGCCCTCTAACTCACCTAATGTTGATAATGGGCTTAGTGGGTTCATATATAATATAAAATAAACCTCAAATATTGGTGGGTTTTAATTCCCATATTTTTAAAATTACCAAAATACCCTTTTGGGTTGTCGGTATGGCCTAAAAATGCCCCGGGACCCAATCTAAACCTCCGGCTAGTGTTTTCTGACTATTTCGACCCTTGCGGACACGTTGGCGCACTCAAAATGACCATTCGTCTGATAAAAATAAAATTCACTTTTTAATTCAATTAATTACGTTCCTAACGCGACTGACACGCGTGTCCCAATTAAATTTCCCTAATTATCGTATAGCTACCTCGTGACAATTTAATTATCATCAATACTCATGTATTACCATACATAGTCGGAAATAATAAATTTTAACATCATAATCAAATATCAACTCACATCTCGTTAGTATTTATACCCGGATTAATTTCTAATTAATTCTCATTTAATTTAATTAATCCCTTAAATAAATATCAATTTAATTACGGGGTATTAGAGGATATACAAAGGGAAACAACACAACAAGAGGAAATATAAGAATGTGTAGCTTAAATCCATATACAAAATTATGAGAAAAGATAGAGAGAAGGGAGTAAAAGTAATAATAAACTGCAACATAGTAGCAACAAAACCAGATAAACATACATATAGAAAATCCATGAAACACTACGGGAAATAACAAAAAATACATCATAAAACCAAATAACATCACTAAGGGCCAGAAGGTGGCTGTTGACGAGGTTGTTCCTGCTGAGTCAGTGCATAGCAGTGAAGAAGATCTGTCTTAGCATGTTGAATCTCGGCCTGACGTGCGGACAGATAATCATGTCTAGAAGATATGGCGGTAACCTGGTTGTTCATCCATGGATGTGAACTGGTCGTCAATGTACGTCTGCAAGGCATCCTGTCGACTATGAATGGATGTGAACTGGCGCTGAATATATGTCATCGAGGCATCTAGTCAAGTATGAAGTAAGCTCATTTGGACACACAACTGATCCAAAGTTGACCCACAAAGCATCCCCTCACCCAAACAAGACCCCTCCATAAACTGTATTTCTTTTACACAACCCCCACTTTTTTAATGTGATATTCGACTTAAATTCAACTTTATTAATCGTTTTGATATCAAAATATTGAATAAAAATAGGGGTAAATTACACCAAAACCCCCTGAACTGTAGCGGTTTTATAGATAGCCACCTCATCTGAAAAACTTGACAAAGAGCCCCCTAAACTATTGAATTTTTACACCGAAAAATATGTATAAAAATTTTATGCACACTAAGTGCAAAAATTAAGTAGTTTAGGGAGCTCTTTGTCGAGTTTTTATATTAGACTATTTGCAAAACTGCTATAGTACATGGTGGTTTGGTGTAATTTACCCTCAAAATAGGGGTTAAGCTTAAGGATTTATTTGGCTTTGCTACCTATGTATAATGTCAAATTAGACTTACTCCTATCTTGGGGCAAAGTCAAAGGATTATTAAAATGAAGGTTTAAGTCAAATTATGCATTAAAATTTAGGGGTTAAGTCAAAATAACCCCAAAAAACAACCACAACACAGAAAGGACTATCAGTATATAGACAAAAAAATGCAGAAAAAAAAGACACATATTTTTAATTTAACCCATTTAGTCCCTCAAACACCCATTTACCCAATATTCTCTCATCTTTAAAGGTATGCACTAGTGGCACACCCTCCCCACTCTCCCCAACCCCCTACCCCACCTCCACTGTCGGAGCTCCAACAACCCTCACCGGAGCTCCGATGGGGGTTGCGGGAGCTCCGATGAGGGTTGTAGGAGCTCCGGCTGTAGAGGGTGGGGTCGGGGTGTGGGGTTAAATGGATTTGTGTGTCTCCTTATTTTTTTGAGTGTTTTTATGTGGTTAGGGACTTTTTGCAATAAAATAAAGAGGCTCGAACTAAATGTGTATTAAAAAAAATTCGAGGGACTATTCGGTATATTCCCCCAAAATAATTTGACATTGGACTATGAACTGAAAAATGTATGTGTTGAAAAAAAATCAAAGGCTGAAAGGGTTTGTTAAGAGCATATAAAATATTAGATAACAAAATGAAGCATTTGCGTTAAAACCGAATGCGGTTTTAGAGTGAAGGTTGATAATTAGAAAAAGGAATTTTATTGGTTATAGAAATATGGAATTCCAAGTAAGGACAATCTCAAGAAAATAATACCTGGTGATGAAGAACCAAAATAGTGATGAAGATGAAAAAGGGTTTTGAAAACCGCTATAGTGAGAACCATACCCGCTACAGCAACCCAAAACAAATCTCTAATACAAACTCAAAACTAAACTATTGTATATTTAAAATGGATTAAAAAAAGGGTGGATTAAATATATATTGTAAAAAAGACATTTTTTTTAGTTTAAGTTACTTAGTCCCTCAAACATCTATTTACTCAATATTCTCTTATTTTTAAAGTTTCGCGCTAGCGGCACCCTCTATGTGTTTATCAGGGCCGGAAAATGGGCGGGTGTGGGTGGATTTGATCGGGTCGTCAATGGGTTAGGATTAGATACGGACGGGTTAATAGCGGGTTGATGGTTGTTGTGGGTCGAATTTGGGTCGGATTAACTGCCGACCCATTTTCTCATTCAAAATTTTTAATTACAGATCCCTAATTTATATGAGTAGGAAGGACATCATGGCATTTCTCAATCTGTCTAAACCCGCAAATAACCGGTGAGTTTTTAGAGACCTATATGGTACCCGCCTGAAACAAATATGGTGGTGGTTATTCTCAACTATTGCGGGTAAAAATGGGTGGATGATACCGTGTGGGTCCATTTTGGCGATTCTAGTGTTTATTAAAGAATATTTGATGGACTATTCATCGATCGACCCTAAAAAATGACAATAACTAAAACAAAAGGTATTTGAGGTGTCAATATGTCAAAATATTACCGTAGTAAATGTTATTAGGAAACGAAAAAAATTGAACACACCTTTTATATTGAGATATCATTTGTATGAATTTACATACGAACTCACAATACAATATTGATTCGCATGAGATTTAGAGATCAATATGTTAAAAAAATTAAATTGGTTCGGGTTCAACGATGCAACTTTTTAAAAGTCTTATATTAGACAAAATATTGCAAACCCACCGGTTTTCGACTTATAACTCCCTCAAAGTTCACTTTTTTTCTATCTTAGGATAGAATGCTTGAGCATAGATGTTTCATTTTATTTTCGTTTCTCTCATGAGAACGCATACAAGAATTTTTCCAAATGGAGCTTTCATCACAATAAGGGTAACACTTAACAACCAATGGTTCTTACATGAAATGTTTAAAAATCTAAAGATGCAAAATGTATATGGGTGATTGAGTGCAAATGCCCAAACTCTGTTTGTCCATCCCCGATCCTCGTGACGGGCGGGCGCATGAGGGAGGATCCTAGGTCCCGCGCTCCATCTCGGGAGCGCTTCGGCCGGTGTCATTTGGGTGAGGTGAAAAATGTAGAGAGATAGAGTCGCCGGTCTATTTTACTCAAAACAGACAAAAGAAAGGGAGCCATCCCTAAGGACAACATCCAAAGACATACTAATGCATACGAAACCAAAATGATTCGAAAAGGGTCCGGAGGCTAAGTTACGAAATGGAAAGGTGTTAGGCACCCATTCCGCCCTTACGGTCTCTCATGGGTTTTTGCTATTTTCCTTTATTTTTCCCGTGATATGTGTGCATGTGTATATATAATGGAGATAGGAATTATCGACTTGTACCATGGAAGGGGTAAAGCGAGTCATCCGTAGGAAGGTATAAATATAATAGAAAATAGGATTTACACAATTATCCTTACGTTGATCTTTACGATGGAACGACAATGCATGTGAAATAATACGCCACTAAGAACAAATATATGTATATATATGTAATATAGGAGAATTGAATTTAGAGAGAATAGGAGCTGAAAGAAAGAGTAAAAAAATAGGACTCGAATCTCGAATTTTACCCCGAGACGCCTACGTAGCCTATAGAGGCATCAAAGTACACGTAGTTCGCATGAAAAACGAGGGGTGGGGTTTATCCCATAAATCCAACCGGGGACTTGTCTTATTTGTGTGTGTGTGTGTGTGTGTGTGTGTGTGTGTGTGTAGAAAAAGTGTTTTAGCAGTGAGAAAAGTGTGAAAATTCTCGTTTGGAATTTATGAGCAAACCCTATTTTTCTTGTTTTTTTGGTTTTTTATTTGTATAAAAATAAGATATGTGCAATAATACTAAGTAAAAAGTATATTATAGTATGTGAGATGAGAGAATAAAAGTGCTAAGTAATAAAACAAGTTAATGCGAATTTCTGAGAATTTAAGGATAGAATTGAGAAAATTGGACCTCCTTGAAGATCTTGAGCTTGATCTTGAATGTTGGAGAGCAGCCCTTACACTTGGATGATGATGGAGAGTTTAATTCACCAAGTTTGATGAAAAATATGATCAAAGGCGAAGGTTGGAAAGGGATTCGGATGTGGAAATCGCGCTGACTTCGAGAGAGATTTTCTGGATTTGCTGAGAGTGATATTTTTCTGATCTGGGCTCTTTTTGCAATGAGGTCAAGGCCTCCTTTTTATAGGCCCAGGGCATTGTCGATCAGCATAGACCTATTCTTTCCAATCGGCAGGTGTGTTTAGGCACACTGCCGATAGGCAGGGTCTAGGACCTGTCGTTTGGCAGTGCCTTTCAGGCCTTTTCAAAAAATTGGTCGCAGTGCGCAAACCGTTGATCCGAATCGTGCACAGGGTAGACCATTGGAAAGGTATTTCAGATACCTTCAAAAGTCCTTTGGACCGCTCTCGGCTTTGGGATTTGACTCTAGGTCAAATGTGGGCCAAAAATATTCGTTAGTCCATTGGACAGGGAATCATTAGATGCAAACGGATCGTTCATTTGCATGGTAAGTCCGAATCATGCACGAGGTGGACCGTTGGAAAGGTTAGGATATGTACTTCGACATTATAAAGAGTTTGATCTAGTTCGGGGGCTTGACTTTGGTCAATAGGGTCTTAGAATCATTCGGTGACCTTTCAAAGTAAAATGGATCGCTCGTCCGTACTGTAAGTGAGAATTAGGCACAAAGCGGACCGTTGGAAAGGGGTTTCAGTTCCCTTTGAATATTCATTCAGTATCGGTCGAGATGAAGAGTTGACTTAGGTCAAACGGAGCCTGGGAGCGTTCGGTAGCTTCTAGATTAGGTTTTGGGGAAAATGGGTCGTTCGTCCGCATGGTAAGTCGGAATCGCGCATGGGACGGATGATTGGAAAGGGGTTTCAGGTCCCTTCAAAGATTCATTTAGTCTCAGTCGAAGTGAAGACTTTGAATTTTGGTCAAACGGAGCCTGGGAGTGCCCGATGGTTTCTATGTCAGTACTCGGGGTATGACCTAGGTTTGTAGTGATGAAAAGAGGTGCTAAGGAACTAAGGAGAGTTTAAGGGGTAACATAATGGGGTGTCTATAAATCCCCTCGACGGGTGAGTTTGGAACGAACGATAGCCGCCAAATGGACACCTAATTAGGCATAAATTCTTCCAAATTTATCCCTTTAATTTTGTTACTTTTAGCACCTCGAACAACGTAATCAATTTGATTTTACCTCATTATCTTGCTACTGACTTATTCTAACGAGTACACCAAGTTTTTGGTATTTCGTACTAATTTTACAGGTATTTGATGTCAATAAAGAAAGAAGGAAACCGAAAGAATAAAGAAAGAACAGAAGGAAAGTCAAAAGGGAAACGTTGTAATTTTTACGTGGAATTCGGATGAGGCATATAAATAAAAGTTGAAGGTGTCAAGTTTACAAGTACATAGGAAGAAACAGTACCTCAATCGGAGTCCCGGTGTGAAAGTTATGAGCAGTCAAAGATAGAAGAAAAAGTTAAAGAGAAATCGGACCGATCTGGATCAGATCGATCCGAAATAAAAAGTTCCAGTGAACCACGGACCGAAGATGGATCGAAGTTGATGAAAAATAAATGAGCCGATCCGTACCAGACCGATCCGACCAAGAAATAAAAGAATCGATCCGAATCCAAGCCGGACCGAACCGAAGGAATACCGAACCGGTCCGAATGTCGAATTTTTGTTTTCTTACTCTTCCTCCAATGGAGAGTCCTGGTTAAGCTAAAACTCTTGGAGTCTTGAAGGGTATTTAAACCCGGTTTATTATCATTTTAAAGGGTGGAAAAATCATCTAATTTTTCGTTTCCAGTTAAAACCCTAGTTTGAAGATTTATTGCAATTTTAATTCCAAGATTGAAGTTTGTTCAGATTTCTGTGATTACAAGTAATTTTAGTTGATGCTTTTAGTGCTTTGGTAAGTAGTTGATTACTTTCTTCTGTTTAATCTTCCTTCTACATCATTCTTCAATTCTCTCTTAGTTTAATCATGATTTCATGCAATTCAACAATCGTTTTCATTAATTTCATCATGTTAGGCTAGGTTTTTAAAGGTCGGGATACATGAACGCAATCTGATGTGGTAGTTGCATGTGTATAAAATTAATCCTCTAAATTTAATGGTTTATTACGACCGTATTGCGTAGCATCACAACCATTGTAGATATTTGGATCTCGTTTGCTTCCGGGTAATCGGGATGCTTTAGAATGCAATGCGAGTGTAACTATCGCAATACCGATTTATTCGTCCTCTGATTAAGTATGGTGCGGGCTTGAACCTCATATACGTAATGCTTGGGAGTACTAAATTTTGGGTCTAATTAATCATTTAAATTTACGATTAGTTTTATACCATCAATACACTAGGGTTGAGGGATTGTACTCCTGTCCTGTTTTCTTTATCATATAGTTCGAGTTTTAATTTATTCATCGTTAGTATTTTAGGTAATTTAGAATAGTTGCATTTCTTTCATAATTTCAAAATTGCATTTAGTTGTAGATAATTCTCAAAACAAATCATCTTATCCTTTCTTTTTGGAGTCAGAGTTAGGATTTCTTCGTCTATCCAACGTCGTTACAATTCCATTGTCCTATTTCCCTGAGGATCGATACCCGACTTATCGGATTATTACTTGAGTGAAAGGCTTGCCCTCGAGCCTAGAGAGTACTCACTTCTGAGACACATTCTGAGTCGCGTCAAGTTTTTGGCGTTGTTGTCGGGGAACTAGGTAGACTTAGGATTAGATCAAGTCAATCTAAAACTTTGACCAAAAAAATTCTCCAAAAATTCAAAAACATATAAAAATTTGAAAAAGCACAAAAATATTCATCATCATCTCTCATAAGCCCATTAATGCAAAATGCTGAACTCACTCCAACTCCCCATAATACTCCAACCCACGTTCACGAAAATTCAATAGTTGAGTACGACCCTGATAGCCCTCACACTCCTAATGCTCCACAATTCTGGGTTCCACATCCCACACCATTGCACTCAATCGCAAATAACACTCTATTTTCCCTCTTAGGACACACTTCAGAGCGCGCTTCAAGTATACCAAGTGAGGACATCGAGTCTTTAAGAGAGAGAGACATGTCGCAATGCGGTAGTATAGCCGCCGGTGAGGAAGAGGCCCCATGCCGCCCTTTGAGTGAAATCTTATATCCCGAGCGCACTGTCACTCCGGGGTGCATCATACTCCCGTATAATGCAGGGAAATTTCGTTTTAAAAATGGGACGATCTAGATGCTCCCCCGCTACCATGGGATGGATTTCGAAAAGCCATATCTCCACATTAGGGAATTTGAGGATGTGTGTGAAACCCTCATTGATCAAACTTGCACGCAAGAGGTAATCCGCCTCAAACTCTTCCCATTCTTGCTAAAAGATAAGGCTAAGACCTAGCTATGGTCTTTACCTCCAAGCTCGATTGCATCCTGGAATGAGTTGCAATCTAAATTTCTCAAGAAATTATTTACTCCACATCGAACGAACTCCATCAAGGCTCAAATTCAAACTTTTTGACAATTAGAAAATGAGTCATTCGATCGATGCTACGAGCGTTTCAACGAGTTAATTACTTCATTCCCCCATCATGGATTTGATAAAGGGAAAATCATTTCTTTTATCCATAATGGGCTGAACATTAATTCCAAGCAACTCGTTGAAACCATGGGTAGTGGTCCGTTTATCGACTTAGACGCCCACGATGCTGAGCTTCACCTGAGGTATGTCGCCGAGACTACCCAATCCTGGGATACATCCGACCCTAATTCTCAAAATCGCAATCGCCAAGTGACCACCACTCTATCGGCGTCTGGCCTATTTCATGTAGAAAAGAATTCTATGACGGACAGTCGACTAGATGTACTTAAGAAAGGACTGCGAGACCTACATGAGGTATATGGAAGAGGACCAACTGGATCCATCCTAAACCCCGTCGAGAAGGTGTATGCTATTTGTAAGGCGGGAAATTCAATAGAGGAATGCCCGATGATACCAGCCTACAAAGCTATGCTTCAAGAATAAGTGAGTGGTATAGGAGAATTCAAGGGTGATTTTGGTACACCCCACGGGAATTCTTACAACCCATCGTGGAAACCATCCTGGTTTTAACTATGGGAAAAAAAATGCAACAATGAATCCTAATTCACATGTTGCCCATCCTCCACCATCGCACTTCCAACAAGCACCACACATGCAAGGAGATGTGCAAGCACCACCACCTCCAGGGCCATATATCACTCCACCGCGGAGAATTCTCGAGGATACGATAAACCTATTTATCAATAACCAGAATGCAGCCAATGCTAGATATGATCGCCTAATCAGCGACATGAATGCGACTATTTCAAAAATGCAATCCTCGTTAAGTATCCAAGAGAAGGGTAAGTTTCCTGCCCAGGGTCAAAGACCTCCCCAAGGTCAAACTAGTGTTAGCTCCACACCCCATGGCCATTCAGAGCAATGTAATGCAATTACCACTCTATGTAGTGGGAGAGTAGTTGACTTGTCACCTCCTCCACAAGACGTACCTAAAAATAAGGAGGTTTCGCCCGGCATGAAAGAGGCCGAAGATGCCCCTTCGATTGAGAGTGATGAAAAAGAAAACACTAGCGGGCCTAAGGTCATGGTGAAACCCCCTATCACTGCCCCATACCCTCAACGGTTGGTCCCGTACTCCAAAGAGACTTATTGGGACGATGTGTTGGATGTCCTCAAGCAGGTAAAGATTAATTCACCTTTTCTCGAGACCATACAGAAAATTCCCTCATACGCTAAGTTCATTAAGGACTTACTCACAGTGAAACGCAAGATAAAGGTAAATAAGATTGTCTTTTTGGCCCAGAATGTCAGTTCAGTTTTATCAAGTGACCTTCCATTAAAGTATAAAGATCTGGGTGCACCCACCATTTCATGCATCATAGGGAAGAACCGAATCGAAAGGGCGCTAATAGATTTAGGAGCAAGTGTTAACATTCAACCCTATTCCATCTATAAGAAACTCGATTAGGGAGCCCTCAAGCCCACAAATATGACCCTCCAGCTCGCGGATCGCTTTGTGAAGTTGCCTCGGGGAATCATTGAGGATGTGATTGTCCAAATAAAGACTTTCTACGTCCCGGTGGACTTTGTCATTTGGGACGAGGATCCCTCCATTCTCCTGAGAAATCATCTTCCCATTATCCTTTGTCGCCCATAATTAGCTACGGCTAATGAACTCATCAATACTCGGAATGGGCGGATGCAATTTACATTTGGGAACATGACCCTCAATACAAATATTTTTAATAATATCAAGAACAAGGGTGACGAAAGAGAACCGCGAGAGACAGATATTTTAGGATCAACACACGAGCATGGGAGGACCCACATGCGAGAGCTGATAGGGGTATGGCTTGTTACATCAAGTGAGAGTGACAATTTAAAGGGCATAGGGAGAGGTCCGTATGAGTTCTTAGAGGAGAGCGAATGGCTAGACACGATATATACTTTTATCCTTAACTATTACCCACCCACACCACCTAATAATTTTGAGATAGAGCAAGGAGGAAAGGATGTGGAAACAAAACAAGAGAGAGAGCTAGAGGAGTTGAGCCTAACGGAAGTTGAGAGAGAATTCAGTAGGTGGATGAGAGCCTTCACAATAAAATCCAACATCTATGGGACTTAGGGAGTATTTAAAGAGAGAGAAAGGGGAAAGATAAAATTGATGAGTTTCTTCGCAATGACCATCCACCCATACCATTTGATGTCCCGAATGCGATAGAGGAGAAAATTTGTGTTTCATCCGACTTAGAGCCCGACCCATGCGTTCCAAAAATTAAAAGAAACTTAGGTGTTCCCTCCGAGTCGATGCACGCAGGACACAGTTTGAATAAGTATCACGAGGATCCCTTTTCGACTAGTTATGAGGAGCCTCCTGGTCTTTCCTTTATCTATGGGCGAGGTCCCAACTTGTTCCAATTATTGGTTTACGATATGAAGACGGGAGAGACAAGGAGAGCATTGAACCCCGTTCATGGGGTCGGGTGAGTTTGTGGAGAGATGAGAGGTCGTCGCACCCCCGACGCGTATGGGTGATTTTTATTGTATTATTGAGTCATGTGTTAGGGTCATTTAGTGTCTTTATGCATTTTAAATATTTGTTTGTTTTATTTTTCCGCACTTTTCATTCGCTTTGAGTTAGATTTTAGTCCTTTTTGCTTGAGGACAATGAAAAAGTATAAGTTAAGGAGGGGGGGGGGTGACAAGTGCGTCTTTATAAAACTTCACAAATTTTACAAAATGCCCAGAAATTTCAAAAAAATCATAAAACTTTGAAAAATCCAAAAAAAAAAATTTCTTCAAAATAAATAAAAATTGGAATTCAAAATTTTCAAAAATATCATTAAAAGTTGGTTTAAAGTCTCAAGTTGTAGCATTCAAAATGCACAAAGCTGAAATTGACCAAAGATGGAAATTGTGCAAAAATTGACGACTTAACGAATAAGTGTGGAGATTAACAAAACCCGGTGAGATTTCGAGCCTATCGATCTTTTTGAGTTTTTAAATCAATCTGAATTAATGGTTAACTCATAGTTCTAATTTAGCATGTTAAATAAGTCGTTGATGATATCAATTCTTTTTGTGATCGGTTATGAGAAATGGAATGTTGTCTTGAAAAGCGCGATACAAATCTCTAAATTAAATTCATCTCGAAATGCATATGGTAACGCAATTCGTATTTTGGACAATGAAGTAGGCCCTCGTTTGTCACCCAAAAATATTGGCCAGAAAAAGTATCAAAAAATTACCCCTTTTGCAACCCAAATTGAGCCGAATAATTTTTCCTTTTGTGGTAACCCGAAAAATCCAAATAGCCCGAAATTGTGAAAAATGGAAAAATTCAGAATTTAAGTCCGAAAAGTGCAACAAAAAGGGGCAAGAAAAAGAATAGAAATGCTCAACAAAAATAGCAAGAAAAGAAAAGAAGTGAAAAAAAGAAAAAAAAAATACAAAAAGAAGAAGAAAATGAGCAAAAGCCCGGTAAAGCACTAACGGACATCATAAGCAAAATTTTCCAATTTCAAAATTCTTAACCTTTTCCAATTTTACCCAATACACCTTTTACCCGAAAAAGTCTTAACCGAGTCCAAATTGCGAGATTAGTTACCGCGTGGAGAGTTAAAACACAAAAGATAATATAAGAGATTAAATGTGTGAAAAAGAGGTGATGTTCCCATTTCCCAATGACCGTATTTTGATGATGAGATATATTCACCATATATTTTCGTCTTTCAATTTGTGTGCGTGACTTTGCGTCCATTACATTTACTCTTATAAATCACGCATACCGAGAGAATAGCCACATTTCGAGTGATTCATTTATGAGAGCATCCCGTGAGATTTTGAAATCAAAGAGAATTTTCGGATAAGTAACGTGATGATCAATCGGTGGAAATCCGCGGTTAAATTTCCCGGCTTCGCACACACGTACTATGATTTGAGACCCTTGAACATGACTTGATGATGATTATTTTCTGGGGAAGTTTGAATTATAAAATTTTTGCATATTTTGATTTTTCTTTGAGTTGAATTTTGTCGGTATATTCTCTGCAAACCCTCACGAGACACAACTCGTCCTACTAGGGTAACCTAGGGGTTTAAAGGCTTGTTGCATACATTAAATTCAATCATTTTCTCGTGAAAAAGGTATTCTATCCCAACAAATAGATTTTCAATAGTTGACCCTTGCTAGGATTCTTTTACATTGCTCGGGACGCAAAAAGTTCTAAGTTAGGGGGATTTGATTAGGCATAAATTCTTCTAAATTTATCCCTTTAATTTAGTTAATTTTAGCACCTCGAACAACGTAATCAATTTGATTTTACCTTATAATCTTGCTACTAACTTATTCTAACGAGTACATCGAGTTTCTGGTATTTCGTAATAATTTTACAGGTATTCGATGTCAATAAAGAAAGAAGGAAACCAGAAGAATAGAGAAAGAACAGAAGGAAAGTCAAAAGGGCAAAGTTATAATTTTTACCTGGAATTCGGACAAGGCATCTAAAGAAAAGTTGAATGTATCAAGTTTACAAGTACATAGGAAGAAACGACACCTCAATCGGAGTCCCAGTGTGAAAGTTATGACTAGTCAAAGATAGAACAAAAAGTCAAAGAGAAATCGGGCCGATCCGAAATGCAAAGTTCCAGTGATCCTCAGACTGAAGACGGATTGAAGCTGATGAAAAATAAATGAATCGATCCGTACCAGACCAATCCGGCCACGAAATAAAAGAACTGATACAGATCCAAGTCGGACCGAAACAAAGGAATACCGAACCGATTCGAATGTCAAAGTTTTGTTTTCTTAATCTTCCTCCAATAGAGAGAACTGGTTAAGCTAAAAATCTTGGAGCCTTGTAGGCTATTTAAACCCGATTTATTATTATTTTAAAGGGCGTAAAAATCATCTAATTTTTCCCTTTCCAATTAAAACCCTATTTTGAAGATTTATTGCAATTTTAATTCCAAGATTGAAGTTTGTTCAGATTTCTGTGATTACAAGTAATTTTAGTTGATGCTTTTAGTGCTTTGGTAAGTAGTTGATTACTTTCTTCTGTTTAATCTTCCTTCTACATCATTCTTCAATTCTCTCTTAGTTTAATCATGATATCCTGCAATTCAACAATCGTTTTCATTAATTTCATCATGTTAGGCTAGGTTTTTAAAGGTCGGGATACATGAACTCAACCTGATGTGGTAGTTGCATGTGTATAAAATTAATCCTCTAAATTTAATGGTTTATTACGACCGTATTGCGTAGCATCACAACCATTGTAGATCTTTGGATCTCGTTTGCTTTCGGGTAATCGGGATGTTTTAGAATGCAATGCGAGTGTAACTATCGCAATACCGATTTACTCGTCCTCTAATTAAGTATGGTGCGGGCTTGAACCTCATATACGTAATGCTTGGGAGTACTAAATTCTGGGTCTAATTAATCATTTAAATTTACGATTAGTTTTATACCAGCAATATACTAGGGTTGAGGGATTGTATTCCCGTCCTGTTTTCTTCATCATATAGTTCGAGTTTTAAATCATTCATCGTTAGTATTTTAGGTAATTTAGAATAGTTTCATTTCTTTCATAATTTCAAAATTGCATTTAGTTGTAGCCAATTCTCAAAATAAATCATCTTTTCCTTTCTTTTTAGAGTCAGAGTTAGGATTTCTTCGTCTATCCAACATCGTTACAATTTCATTATCCTATTTCCTTGAGGATCGATACCCGACTTATCCGATTATTACTTGAGCGACAGGCTTGCACTTGAGCCTAGAGAGTAAGCACTTCTGAGACACATTCTCAGTCACGTCAACACCGCATGATGCTTTTGAGGGAGAATGACCAATTCAGAGGGTCAAGGCCAATTGTGAGGACCTAAGGAGGGAGGATGACCGATTAGGAGGGTCGAGGCCAATTCTGAGGGCCTGAGGGGGAATACTAGTGATGGTTTGAAGGAAAAGTTTAGGTAAATTCCTAAGGAGGTGTTGGGGATGACCAATTATATGGGTCGAAGCCGATTCTGCGAGCTTAAGTATGGATGACCAATTTTGCGGGCTTAAGGATGAGATGACCAATTCTGAGGGTCGAAGCCGATTCTGCGGGCTTAAGGATGAGATGACCAATTCTGCGGGTCGAAGCCAATTCTGGTGAGATGATCATTTCAGCGGGTTGAAGCGAATTTTGTGGGCTTAAGTAGAGATGACCATTTATGTGGGTCGAAGCCAATTCTACGGGCTTAAGGTGAGATGACCATTTCTGCGGGTCGAAGCCAATTCTGCGGGCTTAAGTATGAGATGACCAATTCTGTGGGTCGAAGATGATTCTGGTGGCTTAAGCGGAGATGACCAATTCTACGAGTCGAAGCCAATTCTACGAGCTTAAGTATGAGATGACCATTTATGGGGGTCGAAGCCAATTCTGCGGGCTTAAGGTGAGATGACCATTTATGTGGGTCGAAGCCAATTATGCTGGCTTAAGTAGAGATAACCATTTATACGGGTCGAAGACAATTATATGGGCTTAAGTGGAGATGACCATTTCTGCGGGTCAAAGCCAATTCTGCCGGCTTAAGTATGCGATGACCATTTCTACGGGTTGAAGCCAATTCTGCGGGACTAAGGTGAGATAACCATTTCTGCGGGTCGAAGACGATTATATGGGCTTAAGGATGAGATGACCAATTCTGCGGGTCGAAGCCAATTCTGCTGGCTTGAGGATGAGGATGAGGATGACTCATTGTGTTGGTCGAAGCCAATTCTGAGGGCTTAAGTAGAGATGACCAATTCTACGGGTCGAAGCCAATTCTGCGGGCTTAAGGTGAGATGTTCTTGGGGAACTCTGCCGGGGAGATTTATTTTGTGGTTTTGCTTTGGGATGGGGAGCCGATTACTGGGGAAATCTTCTGCATCCTCTGAAGGAATAGCCAAAATTCCACTGGGGAGGTGATTAGGTGGTCCAGGGTTTAGATGTATTGCTCGGAAAAATTGAGACCTTTAGGGCATAGGGAGTGATCTTTAGAGGTCCTCCAGGGACGTTTTCGGGAGGAGTTTTACTTAGTTTTTGGGAGTTTCACTAGGGAAATAGGGGTTCCGCTTGAGGGAGTACGAAATTTTCGTGGTGAAAATGTTTTAAATCCTTCCTGGGATTTTTAGGAATTTTCTGAGAAGTTTTCAGGGCTTTCTGGTATTTTCCGAGAATTTTTGTACTAAATTTTAGGGGGTGCCGGTCGGCATGGTATGGAGGGTGCCATTTGATAGTGGCCCGGACTTTTGGACTTCCTTGGGAAGGTAAGGAGACAGTGCCGATTGGTGGGTGGGGGGTTAATGCCGATCGGCATGACCCTTGGCATCCTATATAAAGGGGCGAGTTCCTTTCATTTTTCACAACTTATTGCTTTCTTTCTTTTCACGACTTTCCTCTGCAAATCATTTTAGCATTCCGATCTTTAAGAAATGGTTGCCTTTGTGAGCACTACAGCCCATAGGGAATGGTTGACTGTTAATGATTGGGCGAACGTGGAGTGAAGGGCCAGGGCGCCTCTTGCTTTAAGGAGTGAGAGCTCCTTTGACTCATTCGAGCCGGTTGCGGATGAGCGGACCTTGCTATGGGAGCTATCGCATCATCGCTCTTCTAGGGTGGTGAGCTCCGGCGGTTATGTAAGTAACCTGACTTTTGGCATTCTTCTCTTTTTGGTGATTTTTCCTTCTTTCTGGAATTTTTGACAAGGTTTTTTCTTTCGACAGTCCGATATCTCTTTGAAGAACATGCATGTCCGTAGGACGACAGGGCTCAAGGATGTCTTGGAGCATTTTCCATCTGTGGTGCGTTGGGTGGTATCCTCAACGGGTTTGGGAGGTTGGCGTCTGCGCTGGATGAGATGCCTCATTCGACAGCGGTCCTGTGCGCTTTAGGGGAGAGGTGGTGGGATACTACCCACACCTTCCATTTTGGTTTTAGGGAGATGACCGTGACTCCCATAGACGTGCAGCAACTGATGGGGATAGATTATGAAGGAGTGCAGATAGAGGTGGATCGTTCTATGCTAGTGAGGCCGGAGGCGGTGCGTGCGGTGCTTGGTGACGTAGGGAGGATAGTCTCTGGGGATTCCACTCGGTTGTCCTTACTGAAGGATGTTTTTTGAGTAGGGAGGTTGATGTGGAGGATGTGATGCAGGTGAGGCAGATTGCCCAGTTGTTCATATTATTGGTGCTGGGAGGTTTCATAGTGGCATCGAGCGGCGAGGTCGTCCACTTATGATTCTTGCCGTATTTGAGGATGTTTTCGAACATCCCTCTCTATGATTGGCAACCCTCTATTTTTTTTGGACGCATTCAACCGGTGCTGCCGACAAATTTTTACTGGAACCACGTATCTCCTTGAGGTATTCTTTAATTTGCGCATTTTCTTTTCATGCATTCGTATTTTCCTTATGCGTCTCTTTTCGATTGTGAATTCTTGTCTTTGGCAGACATGGTTTTAGGAGGTGATTGGGTGCAATACCCCACTGATTGCCTTGAAGGACGAGACTGTTGGGGACTTTTGCCGATTGTATCGATGGCGCAAGGTCAATCGGTAGTCGAAGGAATCTATTTCTCTGGAGGCGGTGCATCAAGTCTTGAATGTCCTGACCAGTGGTAGGGTAAGACTCTTTCCTTTTTAATCTTGGTTTTTTCATGTTCTGATTCTATATTGATTCATGCCTGCTGAGGATTTTCAGGTGACTTTTTATCCTTGGGGGACAACCATTCAGGATACGGGAGCGACTGGGGTGAATGCGCAGATGAGGCATTTGCTAGCGCATGAGTTTAGCCATTCTTGGTATCTCGGGGAGTGGGTGGTTTGACAGATTGCAGAGGAGGAGGTGGTAGTTACACCTCCACATCCTCCTACGTCTATGAGGTGGGAGCGACTGCTGCCGGCGGATGTGATGATCGCGGCGATGATCGGCGAGTCCTACCTATTGTATACTGATACGGCTACGCTATATGACTATATGGACTTTGTGATGAGCTGGTTGATGGCGCCTAGCATATATGATGCCTTGCCTTTCCCTCATATAGGTTCGAGTCGTGCGGTGGGGTCTTCCCACAGCGGCGATGGTCCGTCGGCGTCTGCGGTGGCGGTGACTTCAGAGGTTCCATTCGTGCGATTGCATACCCCTTCATACAATATTCGGCGGGCTGATGGAGGGGTGGTGCCTATGTTGCACCGTCCTCATGTGATGGATTCGGAGGAGTTGGGTTTGACAGAGGAGGTTCTTCGTCCTGCGGTATACCTTCTTCCTCTTTTTGGTTCCTTTTGTATTTTGATCCCTCTTTGATACTGATTTTGCCTTCTTATTGCAGTAAGTCCGGTGTCAACCACTTGGCTGAGGGACATCAGAGGCTGGATATCCTCAGTGACTTCCCACATTCGGTATGCGGTCCCGGTTCCTTCTTGCTTTGTGTCGTCTGCTTCGTCCGTGGAGGACTCTGGCTCGGGTAGAGGTGGTGCGTCATCTCATCGTAGGGGAAAGAGAGCGCGTCGTAGGGGTGGAAGCTCTTAGAGAGAGGGGTGAAGGGTAGGTGAGAGAGAGATGATGTGGGTTCGGGCTGAGTCCCGTTGTTTTATTTTTTTCTTTCTTGTAAAATTGATGTAACAGAGAAGAATATATATATGCAATGCAATGGGATTTTTTTCATTATCTTTATTAATGGTGAATGAATGAATGCACATGCACTTTTTACCTTGCTGCTGAGACCGAAAAAGGGATATTTTTAGGATTTTGGGGGAATGTTTTAAAAATGAGAAATTATATAAGGGTGGAAGAGGATTTTTGAAATTATGTTTGAGAATATCAATTTATTTGTTATTGAGCTTCTGGTTTTAACAAAAAAGGAAAAAGGAAAATTTCCAAAAATAGGGGGTTGTCAATCGGAAAGCCCCTTGTCCTGCTTATCGACAATCAAGTACAGTCCCATCAATTCAAAGATTTGATTAGTGCCCTCTTCAGCCTCTTATACTTTTTGGGGTAGGATTCCCTCCGATTTCTGCAGGGGTCATGTTTTTTGTGAGGGTTTTCAAGTATAAAAATGGGTAAGGGTGGAGTGTTTTCATCACACTTTCACTTGTCTACTGTTTCTTAGTTTTTCAAGATGGCTCTTCCTGGTAGCATTGAATTTGCTAACTATCTTGAAGCCTTGGAAGCGATGTTCTCTTATAATGTTGACTACGATGCTTTCAACATGCGTCGAGTCTCTTTGTGGCACAATTAGCCCACTGAGTGGAATATGCTGACGACGGTGGTACAATTTTGGTACCCCGAAGACCATGTATTCCGTTTTGGGTTGGATGATGTTTGTCCTACCTACGAGGAATTTTCTTCCATGCTGGGGATAAATCACAGTGTTTCTGCGGCTTTAACTGAATTTTCCCATTCTCCCAGGGATTTGCTGGCCGGGCTTCTTCTTATTTCGCCTTCGGCGGACAGACCACTGGTTACTGGAGGAATGATTTCCTTTTCAGCGGTGTTACAATCCGTGCATTTACGGGAAGTAGGTGATGCTGGATACGCCGGAGCCGTTGTTCTTGGCTTAGTATCAAAATTTCTACTTGTGACTGGGGAACTGCTGGTGGACCCATAACTTGCAGCCATTATTTCCTGAATGTAATACCGCCACAATCCGACGGCAGTGATACTGGAGAAAATCTTGAATGGCTTGGATGCCTGGCGAGAAGGTCGTTCTGACTTCTTGAGGGGTAGCCCCGTGATGCTGTTCATGTGGTTGTCTGAGAGACTTCGCCTGGTGACTCCTCCAGAGTATCATTTGTCGACTGTACCCAACTTCTTTTCGTGCCACTTCATCAGTGTCGGCTTGGATATTGAGAGTTGGGAGAACTGGTTTTTGAAGCACGGGGCTCTAAATCTTTGCTGGTCAGTGCCTTGGTGGGGACAGTTGATGATTATTCTGGAACTGGGGGAAAACCCGTATGTCCGAGTGATTGGTCTTAGGTAGACCTCTTTCTATTTACCTTGGCGACTTCTGCAATAATTTGGCTGGGAGCAGGTCGTGCCACCTCGGACACTAGACTTCTTTCCTATAGAAGATTTGATTGAGCGTCTGTACATGCGACTTGGCTCTATGTGGAAGAATCGGCGTCCGTCGACCCGTCCTTCTCAGTTTGTTGGGAGAGTTTGGCATATCCCTGGGGATTATATGAAGTGGTTGTGGAGAAGGGTGGTCAGCAAAATGTTGACAGTGGAGACTGGACAAAGGTGACTTATTTTATCTGATACCATGAAGGGAGGCGTGGTAGTTTTTTCGAAGCTAGTTCGAGCTTATCGGGCCCTGGAGCGTCTGCGGCAGTCCATTCAAGCAGGGGAAGTTTGGGAACCCCAGGGTGTAGGCTTGTCAACGGGTCGGAGACGGGTCGGGTATCAGTGAAATTGTCTCCGATCCATTTAGATTTTTAACGGATCGGGTCCTACCCGATTACCTGACGGGTCCAATTTAGGTGGATCCAGACCCGGACCCATTAAAGACCCGAGGCCCGATTCGAAAGATTGAATTTCAGTTTTTAAATTTTTATTTTTTCATGTAAAAAATCAGGGCCAACATCATTTTATTCCACACTTAACATCATGAACAACAACATTTTATCCCAATTTATGTGGTTACTCATATTATCCCACACTTACAAAATCAGCAACAACAACTTTTTATCCTAGTTTATGTGTTTCCTCATATTTTTTATTTGATTGAAGTTGAAGTAAAATTTGAACATTTAAAATTTATGGACAAACATTTTTAATATATAAAATTCATCCAAAATTCTGTAACAGATATCCTACATTTAAAAGTCCAAAATTCAGCAGCAAATATCCCACACTTAACATCCAAAATTCAACAATTTATGTCCCAAATAAATATCTAAATTTAAAGCAAATAAAAATACAACATTTTGAGTCCAAATAACTATAAAAAAAAATACAACATTTTGCACCAAATTTAAGTAAAATTCAGCAACTTCTTCACCATCTTTTTGCCTTCCAAATAGCTCCACTTTTGCACCAATCACTTAGCATTATTTGCCCCGCTTTCTTCAACACCTATAATGTAACAAACAAAAATAAATATCAACAATTGTATTTAATTTGAAATAAAATAAAAGGAAAGATGAAGATAAATTAAAAATGTAACATTTACACTTTTTTTTGGTTGATTCAATCCAATCACCCGTAGTTACTACCTCGAATAGGGAGGTCCGTAGACATTTGAAATTCTGCACACAAAAAAAAGCAAAAAATACACCAAAACATATGTTAAAACGAGTAATGAGTTTCAAAATTATAACAACAATGAGTTTTAAACATTTATGTGTAATGAGTTTCAAAATTATGTGTAATTAGTTTTAAATGTTTATGTGTAATGAGTTTTGTGTAATGAGTTTTAAACATTTATAACAGCAATGAGTAACAAAAAATAATGAAAAAAATTGTGTTAGATAAATTACAGATCTAAACTGTAAATAAATGTAAATGAAAAAAACTATAAATGAGTTTCAAAAAAACTGTAAACGAGTAAATGATTTAAAAAAAATAACAACAGATCTAAGCTGAAAAAAAACTGTAAATGAGTTTAAAAAAAAATTAACGAAAAAAATTACATATGTCAACTATAAATAAATTACGGATCTAAGATACCCTAATAGATCTTAGATATCCTAACAATTAGTAATTAAAAATTATAGATCTTAGATACCCTAACAATTATATGTGAATTGTAAATAAAATTCAAATCTTAACAAAAAAAAATAGAGCAGAAATGGGGACAAGAGAAAGCAGAAATGGGGACAAGAGAGAGAGAAAAAATGGGGACGAGAGAGAGAATAAATGGGGTATGGGGATTTACCTTGGTTGTCTTGTGGCAGAAATGGGGACGAGAAATGGAGGTGGGTGGGGACGAGAGCTTGGCAGCCTTGGCTGTGAAGAGAAAGAAGAGAGCTTGTCTTGTGATGAGAGAAACGACTAGGGTTAAAGAAATGAGGGTTGTGTTAGGGTTAAAAGAAATGAGGGCAGCGACTCACTTTTGACCCTTAGATTAGAAAAAATCTAAGGGTAATATTAACACAGGCTACTAACACTAAGGGGAAGGGGGTATAAAATATATATTTACTAAATAATAATAATATATTCAGGTCGGGTCTTTGGGTTCGGGTCTTCTATAGGATCCATACCCTACCCGTTTAATAATCGGGTCTCGGGTCTAAAACAAAATGCTCAGACCCTATTAAAAGTGTCGGGTTCGGATTGGGTCTAGAGCCATTGACAGACCTACCAGGATATAGATGATGATGTCGGAGCAGGCTCCTCTGGTAGCTGCGGATAGGGGCTTTTGGAGAGTTTATAATGGGGAATAAATGTGGGGATTTTATTTGGATTTTTTAGGAAGGTAGGGGGAAGGGAGTTATCCTTTATTTTTCTTATGTAATATGTACAAAAATTTCTTATTAGTGAAATAAACAAGTTTTTGATCATCCAGCAGTGCCTTTTGATGAGTTTTGTGTTGTTTGAATTATCTATATCGATCGCTAAGGCATACATAATCATTTTGTTCAAGTATATGTTAGAATGGATTGTCGTTCTCGGAGATAAGAAAAGAATAGTATTTTGAAAAAGAAAGGTCCATGCTCATGTAAGGTGTATGAGCTTCCTACGTACCTCTGGGGGTTTTGAAAAGTTTTAATTTGTTTGAAAATGGTTTTTGCAGAGGATCAGGCCCACGTAGTTCTGGGTAGAGGGAAATGAAGAGATTTCTTTTAAATAGAAGGGAGATGAGAAAAGTCGTAGCGCGCTGAGATTTCGGACTAGGGGTAGAACTTCTTGAGACGGTCCAGGCTGACTGGATGAGCCATCTCTTCCCCCATCTAAATCAGTGAGCATAGCAGCACCGCCAGATAATATCTTCTTAACAATGTAGGGGCTGATCCAATTGGGCTTGAATTTCCCTCTGGGTTCCAGATGGGTTCTATTATCTCTTTGAGGGATATGTCCCCTTTTCGGACACCGCGGTCTTGTTGAATGATCACGCTATTCGGCGATGGTACCCTTGTATATGGTATAGTGCTTTTAATCTCCTTTCGTCTAGGAGGGTCAGCTCGTCAAGACGTCTTTGGCACCCGTCTTCTTCACTGACCTTGTTTCAAGTATGACGCGTAACGAGGGTATTTCCAGCTCCACGGGTAGGATTGCCTCCATTCCGTAGACTAGAGAGTAAGGGGTAGCCCCATAAGAGGTTCAAATTGATGTTCGGTAGCCCCAGAGGGCGTATAGGATTTGGTCAGCCCAATCTCGATAACTTTCGGTCATCGTGATGATGATGGCTTTGAGGTTCTTGTTGGCAGCTTTAACTGCACCGTTGGTCTGAGGTCGGTAGGGGGAAGATATGTGTCTTTGAATCCCATACTTGTTGACCACCTCTGTGGCTTCTACCTCGAAATACAAGTCGTTATCTGATACTAGCTCGTACAGGACTCCATATCGGCAGGCAGATGATATTTTTTATGATGAATTTAGCCACTTTCTTGGCATTCAGCACAGCGCATGACTCAGCTTCGACCCATTTGTTGAAGTAATCAATGGCAACTAGGATGAACTCATGCCCATTGGAAGCCTTCGGTGTAACCTTCCCTATGATGTCAATAACCCAAGTGGAGAACGACCAGGGAGAAGTCATGTTGTGTAATTCACATGGAGGCAGTTGCTAAAGGTTAGAGAATTATTGGCATTTAAGGCATCTCCGGACATAGGCGGTGAAATCTTGAGTCATGGTGGTCCAGTAGTAACCTTATCGGATGATCTTCTTGGCAAGCATGTGACCGTTCATGTGGGTTCCGCATTCCCCGATGTGGATCTTGTGCCTTATCATTTCAATATTAGTCCCTGCGATGCAGTGCAGATGAGTTCCATCGAAGTTCCTTTTGAACAGTGCTTTGTGACATATCCTTTTGAGCAGTGCTTTGTGATAGATGATGTACTAGGAGTGTGGGAGTCATCTGGGGTGATCAGAAGTATCCCAATGCCATATCCTTTTTTATTGGCAGCGCCGTCAAAGAACATTTGCCATCGGAGATTATCCTGGGCAGTGCAAAGGATGTTTTCATCTGGGAATTTAGAGATCCATACATCAGTTTCTTCCATGGGATAATCAGTGAGGTATTCAGAGATGGATCTTCCTTTCATGGCTTTCAGTGTGACGTATACGATATCGAACTCTGATTGGAGCATCAACCATCGGGCCATTCGGCAGGATAAGGCAGATTTTTCAAGAAGGTACTTGATGGGGTCCATTCGGGATACAAGTTTGATGGGGAAGGAGAGCATGTAGTGCCCTAAATTTTGGGTGACCCAAACAAGTGCGACACATGCCTTGTCCGAAGAAGTGTAGTTAATCTCGTATCCGACCAATTTACGACTCGCATAATAGATGGATCTTTATTTACGGGAATCTAGGAATAAAAGGAGATTAGGATGTGGTGGCATGAGTACCCGGGGTTGGGTCAGATATTGTTTGATTCGGTTAAAAGCTTCTTGGCAGGCCTCGTTCCAAACCTTAGTTGAATCCTTTCGGAGGAGTTTAAAGATAGGTTCACAGATGGAGGTTAGTTGGCTGATGAACTAGCTGATGTATTATAATTTCCCAAGAAAACATCGGACTTCTTTCTCTATTCGGGGAGGTGGCATCTCAAGTATGGCTTTCATCTTAGTAGGATCTGCTTCTATCCCTTTCTCCCTGACCATGAATCCCAAGAGTTTTCCCTTTGTAACACCGAAGATACATTTCTACGGATTAAGTCTCATCTGATACTGTCGCAGTCGTTCGAAGAACTTTCGGAGAGCGGGAACATGCCCTTCTCTAGTATTGGATTTGATAATCATATCATCCACATAGACCCCAACCTCTTTGTGAATCAGATCATGCAGAATGGTTGTGGAAACCCTCTGGTAGGTAGCCCCATCTTTCTTGAGACCAAATGGCATAACAGTGTAGCAAAAGGTTCCCCATGGGGTGATCAGTGCAGTTTTTTCTTCCTGGTCTGGGTGCATTTTGATTTGGTTTTATCTGGAAAAACCGTCGATGAATGACTTGAGAGCATGACTGGCTGTTTTGTCTATAATTATGTCGATATTGGGTAACAGATAATCATCCTTTGGAGATGCTTTGTTCAAGTCCCGGTAGTCTACAGACATCTGAACTTTTTCTCCTGATTTCAGCACGGGCACTATGTTGGCTAGCCATGTGGGATGTTCGATCACACGAATGAAACCTACATTCAACCGTTTGACCACCTCTTCTTTGACCTTGAGCGACCATTCAGTGGAGAGCTTTCTCAACTTTTGTTTCACCGAATTTTAATTTGGGAGAGTGGTAATCTCATGCTGAACTATTTCAGGATCAATGTCGGTCATATCATCATAGGACCATGCAAAGACATCCACGAATTCCTTTAGCAATTCTTCGAGTTGTGCACGCTCATGCTCGTTAAGGGTAGCTCCTATCCTAATCTCGCGCAGTTGGATACTAGAACCGAGGTTTATAACAACAGTCTCTTCTTCACCAACTTAAGCACGGTTATGTTATTTATTAATAACCTTATTTAGATCAGTTAAGAATTATTCATTTGCAAAATCATCATCATAAAAAGTTTGATTAGAATCTAGACAATTAAAGTAAGGCACAACAAGATACTCAAAATCTTTGTTTATTACATTGATAGGAAAAACATCCTTGAGAACCTCATCAAAGGAGGACTCGATTACAATTAAACAAGGATAGACAACAGAAGAAGAAATGGAGTAAACATTAGGATTATGGGAGATTTCAGCAGGTTGAACTGGCGCAACATCCCAGTTGAGGAGAGGTGTATCAGCAACTTTGATCAGTTGGGACGGATCCAGTGATGTAGTACCTGAGTGAATCATGCAGAGTGTTAGCCCCAGTGTCTATAAGTTGAAGGAATCTTCGGAGTCACCTTTCTCAGTCTCTTCGGTATCTTTGATGAGTGGTTGTACATGGTGTTGGGAACTCTTGGCCCGTGAGTAGCTGTCTTGGAAGAAGATATCTATTCCAGGCTTCATTTTCTTATCTGTATGGTCATACCATGGTTTTGGAAAGCCACAAAAGGGGAAGTCTTCGCCCTCTTTGATGAATCGTCCATTCAAGGAGTCACCTGGGATAGTCTTGATGCAGTTTAGTCCTATCTTTGTTCGAGACTGGCGGATCATTCCGAGCTCTTCTTCTGATGGTTGATACCCCAAACCACAAGGAGGGAAAGCTTTCTTCAGTTCAATCGGCTCGAGTATCCCTTGTTGTCTTTGTCCTAGCCCCAGTCCGATCATAAAGTGCATGTTTCTGAACATCTTAATCACATTGACGTTACCATGATGGTCGTATTCTGGACAAACCCTTTCTTTGAAGTTATCACCTATTGGGAGTAGGAGTGGTTCAACTCAAAATCCTGATATGAGCATATCATTTGACCCGTACTGTATCTCAAGAATTGGACTGTTAGTACTTGCACCCTCGGTATTGTCGTCATCACCTAAAATGTTGATGACCCGTCCATCGACAAAGAACTTCAATTTTTGATGGAGTGAGGAAGACACACCCTTGATACTGTAGAGCCAAGGTTATCCTAGCAACAGATTGAAATAAGTTGGGATGTCAATAACTTGGAATTAAACGACAGGGTTTATAGGGCAATCCCCTATTACAAGCTTTATGGATCCCATCACCTCCCGACGAGTATTATCATAGGCACGCACAGCAGTTGAGGTTGGAACGAGGTCACTTTCTTTCAATCCTAAATATTTGAAGGTTCTTAGTGGACAGACATTCAAGGCGGATCCATTATTGACAAGAGAGAGTGACACGACCTTCCCTATGACTTCGACGGAGATATTGAGTGCATGATTGTGGTTTGGCCCAATCTTGGGGATTTTTTCCTCAGAAAAGGATATCATTCGGGTAGAGGTCAAGGATCCGACAAAATTTATCGCTTCTTGTGGTGTGGTAAAGGGAGGAACTGTGGGTCCAATGAGTAACTTGATCAAAGCATTTCTGTGCAACTGAGAAGACATGAAAAGCCCTCATAGAGTGATGTTAGCTTGAGTTTACTTTAGCTAATCAAGGATCTTGCTCTACTCAAGGGTCATCTCTGCCATAGGAAGGTTTTCCACGCCCTTCCCCCTGTCATTGTCTGATAGTGAGCTTGGGATCTGGTAATGCCTCCCTGATCTGGTCATGTGATTTACTGAAGAAGGGAAAACATGAATCCCGTTTCCTTGTCAACCTCGAGTTGTTCTGCCACCTTATTTATTTCTCCTAGAAGTTTTTCAAATGATATCATCCCACACATGTCGGCTACCGGGCCAGTTTTTTTTAAGCTTGCTCTTCATTCGAATCTTCGAATTCTTCCCCCCATCCGGTGGCAACAATTCTTTCTTTCCATGTAAAGTCGACACATTCCATAACTTCGACGGCTTCCTCATATAGGTATTACCATTCTGTGGGGATATGTAAGGGTGAGGGGACCAGGCGCCCTTGTAGCTTCAAAGCACCGAATAACTCGTGATACTGCAAATGTTATTGTATTGTCTGAATAATTCTGCCATAATCTAGAAAACATCATCCAGGCTGACTTTATCGGTCGGTACTACCCAACTATCTGACTCTTGGGCCCATTTTCTTTCTATCAAGAACAACGTACTGAACCTTTGGCAATCAATGATCATTTATGTGGGCAATTTCAGCCGGAACTCTAGGAGTTGGCTTAAGACTTATGATAATTCCATACTTTCATTTTCGGAACGGGTATGGACGGCGATGCGTGCTCTGGTAAGGAAAGATAGTGCTTGATCAGCGAGGCTAGCAGGGTGTAGGAGGAAATATGGGAAAATTTGGAGAGGTTTAGGAGAGTATATGGGTGTGATTTGAGTTGAGGGATCGAATTCTGGGTTCTCTTCTAAGAAGATAGCATTGGCATGATTTGGGAGTGGGTTGTGAGTAGTGTTTGGCTGGTGGGGTGATGTTACCTCGATAAATTTAACCTTGAATTATGTTTCGGATGTGAAAGCATTGGTCGGTGGTGTGGCCAGCTGTTTGGTGAAAGGCGCAATGGGCATCTGCCTTGAAGTTTCTTGGGAGTGGATTTGGCAATGGACGAGGATCCAAGGGTTTGATAAGGTTTCGGCTTAACAAGGATTGATAGACTTTGGAGAGGGGATCATGGAGCTCAGTGTATTCCTTTCGAACCGGGATAGGGAGGCTTTCTAGCTTGATAGACGTTGGTTAAGAGACGTTGTTGATGGTTGAAACTGCAGCACTGGCAGGTTTATCATATTTTATGGGGGTGGACTGTCCGGACACCTTCTTGGGTTCGACTTCTATTTTGGCCAGACCTTCCTCAATTTCTACTCATGCTTCTCTGAGGGCTCAGAAATGGGGATAGTATTATCCTCCCATCATTGCTCGGACTTGGGGTAAGAAGTTCTTCTTCACTATGCTCACTTATTCTTCCTCGGATGGGTGATTGGTCATGATAGCTGCTTTTTCCCTTCATCGGGCTATGAAATTACTGACTGATTCCCTAGAGTTCTGTTTGAGCATCTCTAAATCACGATGGGTGACCTCAAGCTCTTCATTGTATTTATACTGCTACATGAATTCTCGAGGCACATCCCCTCAACTACGAATTCTGGACTCTTCAAGAGATAAAAACCATCAAAGGACGTTATCCTTCAAAGTTTGCTGAAACAATTGGGCCATCACCTCTTCAAAAGCCCCTAGTAGAGTCATGGAACGGTGATAGCCGCGGAGATGAACAATCGGGGGTCCACTTCCTCCAAATTTCTCGATATTTGGCATCTTAAACTTCTCGGGTAACCTCGTTGTAGGATAAGGAGACATGTGGGTGTAGTCCATGTAATTAATCGAGATTCTGACTTGGTAAAACTTCTTGGTGAGCATCTTTAGGTCCTATTTGACCTTGTTAAACTCTTCTTCCTTTCGATCAATGATCATAGGCAAGTTATCCCTATGGTGGGCAAGATTCGACATCAGAAGCTAGGAGGGCGGCGACCCATTCGCAGGAGGGGCACGCGGAGTGTACTGATACTCTTAGGTGGGCTAGGGTGGATACATAGCACGAGGAAATAAGGCCTCGGGCTCTTGAGGAACAGGAACTTGGTTTCGTTGCATCTCTCGGACCTCAGTTTGGAGGTTATCAATTTTGGACACGAGCTGAGCTAGGACTGCCGTAAGATCCGACTGCACAACGGGGACTTGATCTGTGTTCTCCATAGAAAGAGGATGGATACTGGACTCGAAAGAAGTAATAGGGAAATGGACAGAACTCCGGGGTGATTTGACTGAAGATCGAAGCCAATAAGGATCCAGGCCAAGGGCTTGCGATCGACCTGAGAAGGCACGAAAATGGGATTTATTTTGAGAAAAGAGAAAAAAAAAGATGAAATTATTTTTGACATTTTTTTTCTTTTTGAGATTGGAAGACAAAGTATTTTTGGCTTTTTGATAAAGAGGGGAGATTTTTTTATTGTCTTTTCGATAAATAAGGATGTTCTTGGATTTTTTTTTTCAGGAGACGGATCTCAGCATGATTATTATTATGTTCTCACTTGTATTAAATTCTCCTAAATGCAAAATAAAATGTCGGACGGGACCCGAGCCTGGAAAAATTGGGTTTGTAATATATGCAAAGCTATGACTGAACTTGTGACCAGGCTCACGGACAGGGTCCCATTTTAAAAATGCATGAAAATTCAGGCGACAGGCCGACTCGGAATTTCGTCAAAGTTTCGGGTTGAAATCGACAATCTTATATGTGTGTCCTTGGCTTGACACCTATATGAGGGTATGCAGTTTGGTTGGGTGAATCGAAAAGGGTTCCCCCCTTTGGCGTGACTTCCACGATATACGTCTTGCTCTTACGGGCAATTGGTATGTGTGGACAAGCCAATTGAAATACCTGAGTGTACGTGAATTGCCTCACTATATACCTCGTGGGGACGATACGTGTGAGAGCGAATTCGATATACTCGGCGTACGTAAATGAGTTCCCTGCGATATACCTCCCGACATGACTTCGGTTAAGCAGTACGATGCGGGGGAAACGTTCGATATACGTCGAAGGTACTTGGCCAAATGAAGGTGAGGGTCATATCGCTTAGGCTAACTGGTCCCTGCCGGACCAACACCCATCACGAAGTGACCCTCCAGTTACTAGGTAAAAATTTGGTCAATAACATTGCTCTTTGGTGATGTAGTGTGAATCATGCATGATTCTCTTATTAGTATCTTATGAAAATGTCTTTCTTGATTATGCCAAATAGGGAGCAAAGTACAAGTACCAATGGTACACCAAGTATGGGTGATGCATGTAACATGTGGATATATGTGATCCTAAGTGCACGTGGTGCGAAGTGCATGGAGAACTTTCTACAAGTGTGTGAATAGAAGCATAAGCATGGGGTACACATGAGTAATAAAGGGGGGACATGCAAATAGGAGGAAAATATAAACAAACATACCACCCATGTAAATAGAGTCTAGCAGGCGCGTGAGGGAGGATCCTAGGTCCCGCGCGTCCCTCTCGGGAGCGCTTCGGCCGGCATCATTTGGATGAGGTGAAAAATATAGAGAGATAGAGTCGTCAGTCTATTTTACTCAAACCAGACAAAAGAAAGGGAGCCATCCCGAAGGACAGCATCCAAAGACATACTAATGCATACGAAACCAAAATAATTCAAAAAGGGTCCGGAGGCTAAGTTACGAAATGGGAAGGTGTCAGGCACCCATTCCGCCCTTATGGTCTCTCAAGGATTTTTGCTATTTTCCTTTATTTTCCCGGTGATATGTGTGCATGTGTATATATAATGGAGATAGGAATTATCGACTTGTACCATGGAAGGGGTAAAGCGAGTCATCCGTAGGAAGGTATATAAATAATAGAAAATAGGATTTACGCGATTATCCTTACGTTAATCGTTACGATGGAATGACAAAGCATGTGGAATAATATGCCACTAAGAACAAATATATGTATGTATATGTAATCTAGGATTTTGAATTTAGAGAGAATAGGAGATGAGATAAAGAGTATAAAAAATAGGACTCGAATCTCGGATTTTACCCCGAGACGCCTACGTAAACTATAGATACATAAAAGTCCACATAGTTCACATGCAAAATGAGGGGTGAGGTTTATCCCATAAATCCAACCGGGGACTTCTCTTATTTGTGTGTGTGTGTAGAAAAAGTGTTTTAGTTGTGAGAAAAGTGTAAGAAAAGTGTGAGAATTCCCGTTTGGAATTGATGAGCAAACCCTCTTTTTCTTATTTTTTTGGTTTTTTATTTGTATGAAAATAAGAGATGTGCAATAATACTAAGTAAAAATTATATTAGGATATGTGAGATGAGAGAATAAAAGTGATATGTAATAAAACAAGTTAATCCGAATTTATGAGAATTTAAGGATAGAATTGAGAAAATTGGACCTCCTTGAAGATCTTGAGCTTGATCTTGATCTTGAATGTTAGAGAGCAGCCCTTGCACTTGGATGATGATGGAGAGTGGTTAATTCACCAAGTTTGATGAAAAGGATGATGAAAGGTGAAGGTTGGAAAGGGATTTGGATTTAAAAATCGCGCTGACTTCGAGAGAGGTTTTCTGGATTTGCTGAGAGTGATATGTTTCTGATCTGGGCTCTTTTTGCAATGAGGTCAAGGCCTCCTTTGTATAGGCCCAGGGAATTTCTGATGGACATAGTCCTATTCGTGCCAATCGGCAGGTGTGTTTAGGCACACTACCGATAGGCAGGGTCTGGGACCTGTCGTTTGGTAGTGTCTTTCAGGCCTTTTTGGAAAATTGGTCGCAGAGCGCAAACCGTTGATCCGAATCGCACACAGGGCAGACCATTGGAAAGGTATTTTAGAGACCTTCGAAATTACTTCGGACCACTCTCGATTTCGGGAGTTACTCTGGGCCAAATGTGGCTCGAAAACATTTATCGGTCCATTGGACGGGGAATCGTTGAACGCAAACGGATCGTTCGTCCGTATGGTAAGTCTGAATCGCGCATGGGACAGACCGTTGGAAAGGTTAGGAGATGCACTTATACATTCCAAAGAGTTTGATCTTGTTCAGGGAGTTGGCTTTGGTCAATCGGGCCTTGGAAGCATTCGGTGACCTTTCGGAATAAAATAGATCGTTCATCAGTACCGTAAGTTAGAATCGCGCACAGAGCGGACCGTTAGAAAGGGGTTTTAGTGACCTTTGAAGATTCATTCAGTCTCGGTCGAGATGAAGAGTTGACTTAGGTCAAACAGAGCCTGGGAGCGTCCGGTGGCTTCTAGATCAGGTTTGGGGAAAATGGGTCGTTCTTCCGCATGGTAAGTCGGAATCGCGCACGAGATGGACCGTTGGAAAGGGGTTTCAGGGACCTTCAAATATTCATTCAATCTCGGTCAAGCCGAAGACTTTGAATTTTGGTCAAACGGAGCCTGAGAGTGCCCGATGGTTTCTAGGTTAGTACTCGGGGTATGACCTGGGTTTGTAGTGATGAAGGGAGGTGCTAAGGACCTAAGGAGAGTTTAAGGGGTAACAGAATGGGGTGTCTACACTCTGTATTGCTATTAAGTACCCGTCGAGGATACACTATAATCCAACTTGTGAATGTGTGAGCAAAATGGAATAACAAATCCACGGACATCAAAAACTTGGACCACAAAGAACTCCAATAATAGCTCAAGTTACAAACATAACTAAATCACTTTAAAAGTAATGTTCAATTTAGAAGAGGGTAAGTGACTTATGGATGGGGCATAAGACCATCCAACAGTGACGCGCGAAAAAAATATTTTTGGCTTTTTCAATAAAAGAAAAAAAAATGCAAAATCCTTTTGGATTTTTTAAAATTAAGAAAAAGTTCAAACCTTTTTTAGAATTTTTTTTGACCAAAAAATTTGACAAAAGAAAACATAAAACAATTTAAAGAAATGTATTTTAGAGGTTTAGAACGAAAATCTCTTACTAATTCATTTAATCAAAATTTGAAATAGTTAAGAAGGGTCCGAATTTTTTTCTTAAAGAAACTCTCTTAATAACACCAATGAAAACTGAAATTGTGTTAAAAATGTTTTTGAACAAGAAATTTCAATTACTTGGAATCTTAAGGGACTGTTTGGTTCTCTATTCTGAAAACTCGACTTAAACGTTGTTTTTAATTATAGTTTTACAATTCAGTTTTTTATGTTTATAATTATTGGTATGCATTTGGTAAACTTGTTTTTAAATACAATTTTTTAAAAATTTGACAAAATTGGTAAACATGTATATTTATATTATTCATATATGTGTATATATATATATAAACGCATACATAAAACTTTCTTACATACATGATACATGAATGTATATATATATATATATATATCATAAATTATATAAAGGTATGTTGTATGTATATATATATATATATATATATATATATATATATGTGTGTGTGTGTGTGTGTGTGTGTGTGTGTGTGTGTGTGTGTGTTTGTGTGTGTCGTATAATGATATTGCATGTATACTTCACAATAAAAATTATATACATACATGAATTGATAATATTTTTTAATACATATGTAGTATATGTATATTTTATATTATTCAATACATTAATAATACATGTATAAAACTATATATAAGTATCATGTATCTATTCATATTATTATTTAACATATGGATATTAGTATATTATATAATTTAATAATATAAATATAAGTAATTTTGTGTACATGTTCATATATATTTTTATTTATAAGAATTATACACACATTAATGTATTATGTATGTATATCATATATTAATGTATAAATGCATAAAAATATTAAGAATGAATAATTCTGAGTTAAAAAACAAAAAATAGAAGTTATAAAATACCCTTTTGCTGTTTTCTGAAAAACTTGATTATAACACAGAATTAGTATAATTTAGGGCCTGTTTGGTTGACAACTATAATTCTGTTTTCTGTGTTTAAATACAATTCTGATAAAAATTTGCATTTGACAACCTGTTTTAAACACTGAATTATAATATGTTTGTGTTATAATCAAGTTTTTTCAGAAAACAGGTTTATGGTGTTTTATAACTTCTGTTTTTTATTTTTCAACTCAGAATTATTCATTCTCAATAATTTAATGCATTTATACCTTAATATATAATATACATACATAATACATTAATATGCGTATAATTCTTATAAATAAAAATATATATGTACATGTACACAAAATTACGTACGGAATAATATAAAGTTAAATAATATTATTAATAGATATATGATACTTATATATAGTTTTATATATGTATTATTAATGTATGAAATAATATAAAATTTACATATAGTACATATGTATTAAAATATATTATCAATTAATGTATGTATATAATTTTATAGTGAATTATACGTACAATATATATATATATATATATATATATATATATATATATATATATAGAGAGAGAGAGAGAGAGAGAGAGAGAGAGAGAGAGAGAGCTAAACTCTCCAACACAACTCATTAAATATACATTAAAAAATACATGATATTAAATGTACATGTATATAATTTATGATGTATGTATGTATGTATGTATGTATAATATAAATATACATGTTTGTCAATTTTGTCAAATTTAAAAAAAAATTATTTAAACAAGTTTACCAAATGCAGACCAATAATTATAAACACAAAAAATTGAATTTTAAACTCTATTTAAAAATAACGTTTAAATCGAATTTTCTAAATACATAACCAAACGTGCCTGAATTATAATATTTATGTTAAAATCAAGTTTTTCAGAAAACAGCAAAAATGTGTTTTATAACTTCTGTTTTTTATTTTTCAACTCAAAACTATTCATTCTTAATATTTTAATGCATTTATAACTTAATATATAATATACATACATAATAAATTAATATGTGTGTGATTCTTATAAATAAAAACATATATGTATATGTACACAAAATTATGTATATTTATATTATTAAATTATATAATATACTAAGATTCATATGTTAAATAATATTATCAATAGATACATGATACTTATATATAGTTTTATATATGTATTATTAATGTATGGAATAATATAAAATATAGATATAGTATATATGTATTAAGCAATATTATCAATTCATGTATGTATATAATTTTATTGTGAACTATACATGTAATATCATTATATAGACATACGTACATGCATGTACATTTACATTTGTATTTTATATATATATATATATAAAATTAAACATACAAAAAACTTTCAAACATACATGATACATGAATGTATACATAAATACATCATAAATTATATATATGTACATTTAATATCATGTATTTTATTGTATATTTAATGAGGTATGTTGAGGAATTTAACTCTCTCTCTCTCTCTCTCAGAGAAAGAGAGAGATGAAGACTCACATACATTATGATTTATACATCACACTTAGTTTCAAGACCTATTTTTTTTTTCTAAATCTTTTATTTTTCGTTTGAAATTAACCTTCCAATAAATCCATATTCAAAAATTAGGTCAAAAAATATTTTGTAGCTATTTTTAAAATATCTAATAAAAATGGCTCAAAATACCTATATATATATATATATATATATATATATATAAAGAGAGAGAGAGAGGCTCACATACATTATGATGTATACATCACACTTAGTTTCAGTCCCTAATTTTTTTTTAAAATCTTTTATTTTTCCCTTGAAATTAACCTTCCAATCAATTCATAATCAAAAAATTAGGTCAAAATATAATTATGTAGCGATTTTTAAAAAATTAACAAAAAAAACTGTTAGTGTAGACTCTTATAAAGGTATTTTGAGTATTTGTTTTTTAGATTTTTTAAAAATAGTTACAAAATGTATTTTGACCTAATTTTTTGAATATGGATTTATTGGAAGGTTAATTTCAAGGGAATTTTTTTAAAAAAAATTTAGGGCGTACAACTAAGTGTGATGTATAGAGCATGGTGTACGTGAGAATCCCCCCCCCCCCTCCCCCCCCCCCCCCCCCCCCCCCACACACACACACATGTATAATATAAATATACATGTTTGTCAAATTTGTCAAATTGTCAAAAAACTGTATTTAAAAACAAGTTTACCAAGCGCACACCAATAATTATAAACACAAAAAACTGAATTTTAAAACTGTATTTTAAAATAGCGCTTAAATCGGGTTTTCTAAATACAGAACCAAACGGGTCCTCGGTGTTTAAAAATAGGTTGTCAAACACAAATTTTACTAGAATTGTATTTAAACACAGAAAACATAATTATAGTTGCAAACCAAACATGACCTAAATGTTTAAAAGAAATTTAACCACATATAGCAATGATAGCAAGAGTAAAGGAAGTATCAAAAACATTCTCACAAGACAAAGATTGTAACGTGGTAAAACCCCAATCAAACTGAGGAGACATCCACGACTCCCTCCACAGAGTAAAACAAAAAATCGAGTAGAATGCTTTTTAGAGTATAAGCAAGCAACCTTATATCCACATAAATCAGACCTAAACTAAGTCAAGAAATTATACCAGCACTCCTAGTGTTTCTCTGACTTTTCTGGCTCTGATGGTTGTCTTTAACGTCCTCTAATACTTAACTCCTTTGCTCCTTCTTTACGTCGACTCTGATAGTAAGAAACTTTTTACCAACACAACTTTAGTGATGTTGTGTGACAGTTTAGTGAAGTGATGTGTCTAACACATGCATGAATCTCACTCACACTTATAAAGACAATATTCCTACAAATTACATATTTGTTCTATAAATGACATGCGAGATTCTGAAACAACTTTTATTAAAAAATAGACTTCCTTTTAATGCCATATCAGAAAACAATATTGCTATTAAAAAGAGCTAAGATCCTATATGTCTCACTCTTATTTATTTACAAATCTATTTCACAAAATGTGAAAGATAAAGTGGGAGACATAAATGTCTTTAAATCTGAAAAATCGTGAAGTCTGTTTTTCAAAAAAACTTGAAAACAGACAAAAGATATTTGTTGGGTAATTTTTGATAAAAACGTTTGAAATCAACAAACCCAACAGAGAGATGATTTCTATATAAAGAAATCAGTCCTAATCATTTAAACGTGAATCTATCACTTTAGTCAGACCTACAGGTCTCAAATGAAGTGAGACGAGATCTCAACTTAGTGAAGGTGTAGGACAAAAAGAGGTTTTGAACACAATCGAACAGAAAACCCTCAAACTCTCAAAATATTTTTTGGGAAAACTTCGACAGAGGTTTGCTTGGATTTCTCTTTCTCTCTCTTATTTTCTCTCTATTCTCTCTCTCTCTTTTATTTCTCCCAACTCTCAGACTCTCTAAAAGTTAGAAATGATTGACACTAAGGCCCTATTTATAATGGACGATGGAAGGATCTGGAATGAGGTTTGAAGTCAAAGCCGGGATTAAATCTACCAAACGGTTGTAAATCTAACGATTGATAATGCGCCGCTTTTAAATGCCTTTTGATTGGCTAAAATAGGTTAGACAAGGATTGCAAAGGACGATATGCAGGCCATTGATTAAATCAAACCAACTTTCCAGATTAACTATCATTTATGTGAGTGGGAGACAACACAAATCGGATCTTTAGAAATACAACACGTGTATGATGCAGATTGAATGAAAAATGCTTGCTTTTTATCTTTTAAAAATATCATTTTTTACCCCAAATGTCTCTGTCGCTTTCGTCTACCCAGGGCAAAATTTAGGAACATTAGGATATTATAAAATGGCCCAAACAATTTTAAAACCTAATTTAAATGTTTAAAAAATAGATTTTAAATGTTTAAAAAATTCCTAAAAATCTTTAAAAATAGTAAAAAATGATCTTAAGCTAATGCGAACACACACACACACACCTTATACACACAAAATGTAGAATGAATGCAGTCCTAGGTGTATAGCTGTGTTGGTTAAACTACCTTTTCAAGCCTTTATGTTGTTGATGTAGATCATGAAGAGGCATAAGGTTTAAGGTTGAATATAGGATGACACAATTTTGTCTCTACTTACAAACTAGACAAGCTCCTACATTTTAGAATCAAATGAGTCATATATATAGTGTGGTTAAATCTCCCCCTTTGGAAATATGAGACAAAATATCCTTTGAGTCATCTGGGACTCGTAGGGATACAAAGAAAATAGAAAATCTTAATCCTATACAAAAATTCTATCTACCCTATATCGTAGAAAATAAAAAATACATAACTCAACTAATTACAGACCAATACCATAAAAATATCCATATGCACATTATGGTACTGATTCTTGAAATAAAACAGCTAAGATCAAGCCTTTTAGTTGAAATGTATAATAAATGTCCAAGATGGACTCAAATATTTCTCCCCCCATTTGTCTCAAATGGACAAAAGGAAAATCACAAAAATGAATATCTGAAACATGTATATTTAGGTGATGATATGTGAATCTACCATAACCATGCCTATGGATTTGCGTAATGACTCAAACCAAATGTTATCCAATAGTTTAGTAAATAGATATGCTAATTGAAGGTCAGTAGGTAAATAGTTAATTTTTGTTCCTTAGATTCAACAAACTCGTGTATAAAATGATGTCTGATTTTAATGTGTTTGGTATGTGAGTGTTGGACGGGATTTTTTGGAAATGTTAATCGCACCCTGATTTTCCTAATAGAGATGTAATTTCTCTTCATTAATGCCATAATCATTTAATATTTTCTTTATCCATAATAGTTGAGCACATCAGCTACCTGCGGCTATATATTCAGATTCAGCTGTGGACAAGGAAGTGAAATTTTGTTTCTTATTATTCCACCCTACCAAGTTATTACATATGTAATAACATGCTCCTGGCATACTTTTACTATCATCAAAACACCCATCCCAATCAGCTTCAGTGTATCCTATTATCGTACTGGATGTGTCATTTGTGTACCAAAGTTCTAAGTTAAGAGTTCTTTTTCAAATTTTATAATTCTCTTTACGCTCAGTAGATGACTCTCTCTAGGGGCATTTTGATATCAAGCACACACAAAAACATCATACATAATGGCAGTGCGTGAGGCAGTTAGGTATAGTAGACAGGCTACGATACAGTGTAGGATCGATTGATGTACCATGTTCATCTTTAGATAATTTTATATAAGTTCTCATGGGTGTCCTAGCATCTTTCGCATTTTCAAAGACAAACTTTTTTACTATCTCTAGAGCGTATTTGGATTGCCAAATAAATAAACCTTCTGAATTTTGTTTGACCTGAAGTCCTAAAAAGAATTATACTCCCCCTTAAGAGACATTTGAAACTCCCCGTGCATATCTTTAGAAAAAAATTTAACCTCAGATGGGGAGGTAGATCCAAAAATAATGTCGTTTATGTATACTTGGGCTATTATAAATTTTTTATCAAAATGTTTGACAAAAAGAGTTTGGTAATTCCCACCTCTCCTAAAACCTTTATTCAAAAGAAAAGTGGATAATCGCTCATACCAAGCGCGAGGGGCATGTTTTAATCCATATAGAGCCTTTTTAAGACAATAGACGGTGAGGGTCAATGAACCCTTTAGGTTGTTCTACATATGTCTCCGCGGTTAAAATACCATTAAGGAATGCATACTTTACATCCATTTGATATAAAGTGAATTTTAAGAGATAAGCAATTGCGAGAAGAAGAAGAACATATTCGAGACATGTTATGGGGGCAAAAGTTTCCTCGAAATCTATTCCTACAATTTGAGAATAACCCTGGGCCACAAGTCTGGCTTTTTTTCTAACTACAATCCCTATTTCATTAGTTTTATTTTTAAAAATCCATCTAGTACCAATAACCCGTTTATTTTTTGGTCTGGGAACAAGATACCATACATCATGAGTTTAAAATTGAATGAGTTCCTCTTACATAGCACCTATCCAATAGGAATCATTTAATGCTTCGTTCACATTCTTTGGTTCTATTAAAGACACAAAGCACACGAAATGAGCAGTATTACGTAATTGGGATCTTATTCGAGTAGGATCTTCTGGGCTACCGACCACATTATCTAGGGAATGATCCTTAGAAACCCAGTTGGGCACCTCAGGATTCTCAGTTGGCAAAGACTCAGTTACTTCTGAAGAGTCTAAGTGAACAGTGTCTTCAGACTCATACACAATAGTTAGTTCTATATTCATAGTCTCAAGATTGGTGTAACTCACTACTACATTGATGGATTCCATTGAGGTTTTGGTACGAAGATTATAGAGACGGTAGGCTCTTCTATTTGGAGAATAACCTAAGAAAATTGCTTTATCACCTATGGTTTCCAATTTGAACAAATGTTATATGTCCTTATATACGTAACATACACTACAAAAGGTTCTAAAGTATTTTAGGTTAGGTTTTTTCCCGTACCAAAGTTCGTAAGGTGTCTATTTGGTACTCTTCCCAAGGTATACTATATTAATTATATGACAAGTTGTGCAAACAGCTTCAACACAAAAATATTTAGGTAAATCCCTTACATGGATCATAACATGAGCGATCTCTTGAATAATACGATTTTTACGCTCAGCTATCCCATTTTTTTGAGGCATCTTAGGGGCATTAGATTCGTATTTGTAACCATTGTAGTCATAATATTTGATAACTCCTAAATCTATAAACTCACCTCCTATATCACTATAAATTATACTTACTTGGGCATCCTTTTCATTTTCATTTTCAATTCGTAATAAAATTTTCAAAAACTTAAAAAAAGTTTTTTATTTATGTTTTAAAAAGGCAACCTAGGTAAATCGAGTAAAATCATCAACCATAACCAAAATGTAACTGTTACCACAAAGACTAAAAGTGCGAGAAGGACCCATTTGGTCCATATGGATGAGCTCTATAGGTTTGGTGGATTGAACCTGTTTGACTTTCTTATGAGGAGCTTTAACTATCTTTCCTTCTTGACAGAGCCCACATACTATATTAGAAATAGGTTTCTTGGGTAGACCTCTAACCATTTCTTATGAGCTTAACTTACCAAGACTATCGTAATTTATGTGACCTAACCTATTGTGCTAGATTTAATTATCTTCCATCATGGCTATATTGCAGATCTCAATTCCTATGTTTACTGTATAACAGTTAACAGGTGTTCTAAGGCCTGTAATAATACAGTCTCCATTCTCATTTAAAAATTTACAAATGGTTTTTAGAGTGTGACGGTATGGTTTGAGTCATAAAATTATGATATACTCAGTAGATTTACTTCAAGACCCTCTATTAAAAGAACATCCTCAAGAGTAAGTAGTCCTTTTTCCTGGAGGGTCCCTTTACATATGATCTGGGCAGAGACTCTATCTCCAAACAAAACTTTTTATCCTAAGAAGTCAGTTTTGTTGGTTAGTTTAGTCTCATCCCCGGACATATGTTTAGAACAAACTGAGTCTAAATACCATCCAAACGAAGTGTGTTCAACTTTTAAGGCACTAATAATAATATTACACTTCATTTGGGGTATTAGCTCATCTTTCCTAACCTAGATTGCTCGAGTTGTTAAAAGTTTACGCTTACTAGCTCGAATATGATAAAAGTTACAGGCATCGAATTTTTCTTTAAAAGATTTTTGCGCTTTAAACTGATTTTTGGATGATTGTTGAGCATTTGGTTTAGTCACGAGTCTAGAACCTTTCCTCTGAGTCTTACTTTTAGTATTAGATCTTTTCTTCCTATTTTGATATTTTGAGTTCTTATCAGGCTGTCTAGGAAGGACGTAGTAATTTCTATTTTGCCTAAAATAGTTAAAGTTTCTATCCACGGGAGTGTAAGAGATGGATTGTCATAGACTCTTTTGAAAACAGGTTTTGAGCGAATGTCCATAGACATCATAATAGGAGCAGTAAAGGTGGATCGAAAGGTTCTTAATGTCTTGAAGACCTTTAAAGATGGGTCAATCTAAGTGTGGGGTTTCAGCCCTTTATCTCATATCGACGGGTTGAAATGAGGACTCTCCTTGTCGTATTGGGGGGCAGACATATTTAGTCTTAGATTTAACATTTGCCTTAGAATTACTACTACTTCCAATGTCTATTCCTTTATGTTTTTTTAATCAAAATCAGCTTTTATAGAATGAAAATCTGGACAAATTTCCATAGGCCCTTTTCCTCCTGACACAAACTTTATGCTTTGTAAATTTTTAGTTTGTGTGTCAGTGTTAAATCCTATTCCAGTTCTGTCCTCAGAATTGGTTTTATTAGATGCGACAAAGTCTTCAAAATAATTAGAATGTTTTTCAAAATTTTCAAACTTTTTTATGACTATTGAAGCCTTTTCTTTTGCTTGTTCCAATTCTAATAACATGGCCATGTATGTCTTTCCCGCAATTTCATTGGATTCAGAAAGATCCTTGATTTTTTTAGAAAAATCTTCAGTTTGTGTTTTGTGGGCTAGACATTTATTAGTGTAGTCTTCATCATTTTGTTTAATCATAAGACTACGAGATTCTATCTTTTCAGTCAAGTCTTTAATGGTTCTTGATAATCTAGTGCTATTCCTAAATGTTTTGGTGTACAGTGTGTGGATGTCTAGAAGGTCATCATTATCAGACTCACTAAGTGTGGTGGGTGATTTACCCCCTATCGATTCATTTTTTAAACTCACACACACATTCAGTTCATTATTCGTACTATCCCTTTGACTCACACACACGGCAGTAGATCTACTATTATCAGCATAACTATTACAAGCATTCTCAGGGAACAAAGAAGATAAACCATAAATAGGCACAGTCAAAGCATTATTAGGCAGACTCTTATCAATATTGTCATCAGCATATACTGTCTTTGTAAAAAATTACATACAAGGGTAAAATATGTTAGATGATTCAGGCTCGTTATCATCTAAATCGCTTGAATCATTCCATGTTTTGCACAAATTGGCCTTATTATTTTTTTAGGTTGACCCTATAGTTAATGGCAATGTGACCTATTTTACCACATATAAAGCATTCAGAGTTGTTATGGTCTTTATCGGGTCTGTGATTGTTGTAGGGTTTCTCTAGTTTCCTCTCACGAGGTCTGTTATTCGATTGATTTGAGTAAGGAGCTTTTCCTTGTTTAGCAGCAACGTTATTTCTAAATTTCATTATTTTCTTTAAGTGTTTAGACATTAAGGCTATTTGGTCATCCAAATCATCTAAGTCACAATCATCAATAAATTGCATATCAAGATTAGGCATCACTTTGGATTGAAACATGACATTGGGACTACTGTTTTTCTTATAACTTCCAAGAAGTTGTTTCTTATAATCCAATTCCATTTCCACAGTTCTTAATTTGGTACCGACGAGTTCAGGGGTAAGATTTAGATCTTCCATTTCCTCAATTGTATATCTTTTACTGTCAAATTTCTATGGAAGAGATCTTATGATTTTAGAGACAATTTATCTTCTGCCATAGACAATGTGATTTGCATGTAATTTTATTACGACATCAGTTAGTTTAATATAAAAATCATTTAAGGTCTGAGTCTCTGTCATAACTAGGGTGTTATGTTGTTGAATGAGCATTTGAGTCTTTGCAGCCTTAACACGTGTGTCACCTTCATGGGCTGTGACCAACGTGTCCCATGCTTCCTTATAAGTGGTACATATACAGATTCTTTTTAACTCATGCTCATTTACAAACATGAATATTGCATTCTTGCCCTTATTATTGCAGAGGGAGGCCTGTTTCTCCTCTTTAGTAAATTCAGTGAGAAGTTTTTTTATTTTTATTTCACTGTCTTCTGCTAAAGGTTTAGTAATATGAATGTAGCCATTTTCTACTGCATCCCAGACTTCATCTCCCAGTGTTACTTAGATAAAGTCAATCATCCTTACTTTCTAGTAAGGAAAATTATTTCCATCTAAGAGGGGAGGTCGGGATAAGTTTCCCAGTCTCTCAAGTTTCTCATCTATGAGGTGTTTTTAAAACAGTTTAAAAAAACACAGGATTTTGAACATTTGATTTAGAAAAACAAGAACCCGCTCTGATACCAATTAAAAATCCCTTACTAATTTGTTTAATCAAAAGTTAAAATAGTTAAGAAGGGTCCAAATTATTTTCTTAAAGAAACTCTTTTAATAACACTAATGAAAACTCAAATTCTGAAAAAAAATGTTTTTTACAAGAAATTTTAGTTACTTGGAATCTTAAATGTTTAAAAGAAATTTAAACACATATAGCAGTGATAGAAAGAGTAAATCAAGTATCAAAAACATTCTCATGAGACAAGAGATTTTAACTTGGTAAAATCCCAATCAAACTTAGGAAACATCCATGACTCCATCTACGGAGTAAAAAAATCCAGTAGAATGCGTTTAAGAGTACAAGCAAGCAATGTATTATCTACACAAATCATACCTAAACTAAGTCAAGAAATTATACCAGCACTTCTAGTGTTTCTTTGACTTTTCTGGCTCTGATTGATATCTTTAACGTCCTCCAAAGCTTAACACCTTTGCTCCTTATTTACGTCGACTCTGTTGGTAAAAATCTCTTTACCAACACAACTTTTGTGATGTTATATGACAGTGTAGTGAAGAGATGTGACTAACACATGCATGAAACTCACTCACACTTATACATACGATATTCCTAAAAATTACATATTTGTTTTATAAATTACATGCAAGATTCTGAAACAACTTTTATTGAAAAATCGACTTCTTTTTAGGGTCAGATCAGAAAACAATATTGTTATTAAAAAGAGCCAAGATCCTATATGTCTCACTCTTATTTATGTAAAAATATATTTCACAAAATGTGAAAGATAAACTGGGAGACATAAATTTCTTTAGATCTGAAAAATCTTGAAGTTTATTTTTCAAAAAAACTTAAAAACAGAAGAGGAGATTTGTTGGGTAATTTTTGATAAAAACGTTTAAAATCAATAAACCCAACAGAGAGATGTTTTCTATATAAAGAAATCAGTCCTAATCAACTAAACGTGACTCTATCACTTTAGTCAGACCTACAGGTCTCAAATGAAGTGAGACGGGATCTCAACTTAGTGAAGGTGTTGGACAAGAGATGTAAACCAGAGAGGTTTTGAACACAATCGAACATAAAACCCTCAAACTCTCAAAATATTTTCTGGGAAAACTTTGGCAGAGGTTTGTTTAGATTTCTCTTTTTCTCTCTTATTTTTTCTCCCTATTCTCTCTCTCTCTCTCTCTCTCTCTCTCTCTCTCTTTTATTTCTCCCAACTCTCAGACTCTCCAAAAGTTAGGAACGATTTACCCTAAGGCCCTATTTATAATGGACGATGGAAGTATCTGGAATGAGGTTTGAAATCAAAGGCTAGGATTAAATCTATCAAACGGTTGTAAATCTAACGATCGATAATGCACCACTGTTAAATGCCTTCTGATTGGCTCAAATAGGTTAGACAAGGATTGCAAAGGACGACATGCAGACCATTGATTAAATCAAACCAACGTTCCAGATTAACTCTCATTTATGTGAGTGCGAGAAAACACAAATCAGATCGCTAAAAATGCAACACATGTATGCTGCAGAATGAATGAAAAACCCGTGTTTTTTTATTTTTTAAAATATTATTTCCCACGTCAAATGTCTCTGCCACTTTCAAATTCTACCAAAGGAAAAATTTAGGAACATTAGGATATTATAAAATTGCCCAAACAATTTTAAAACCTGATTTTAAATGTTTAAAAAATTCCTAAAAATCTTTAAAAATAGTAAAAAATGATTTTAAGTCAATGTGAACACACACACCTCATACACAAAAAATGCAGAATGAATGCAGTCCTAGGTGTATAGTTGTGTTGGTTATACTACCTTTTCGAGCCTTGATGTTGTTGATGTAGATCATGAAGAGGCATGAGATTTAGGTTTGAATATAGGATCACACAATTTTGTCTCTATTTCCAAACTAGACAAGCTCCTATATGTTAGACCTAAGTGAGTCATATATATAGTGTGCTTCATAGAAGGTGTTATGAATAGAGAATAATAGACCGAATCCTAATCTAGAAAATGATGGCATCCTAATCGATGGAGCACACCCTGATGAACTTCCTAAGATTCTTGTAATACCCCATACATTTGGGAATATTTAAATTACGCGTGACTCGTAATTTAATTAATTCGATAAATAAAATGAATTGAATAATTATTAATTGGTGAATATCGGATTAATATTTATGTGTTATTATATTTTTACTTGTGTGATAAGTAAATGAAATTGTATTATTTTATATTATGTCATATGTGGGTAAAAGCGACGGGTTGAGAAGATCTTATTCGGGACGCGCGTGTGGGATCAAGTTGGAATAAGATGGAAAATTAATGATAGATGACTTGGACGATAATTTCCAGTGCACGGATGATCTGGGATGGATCGATATGGTCAGAATTAGGTAGTCGAAAGTTGTAATCGGATTCCAGAGACTTTTTAAGCTATACGGGACCCGTACGGGGGTATTCGGGTCATTTTAATGTTATTATTGAACCTAATTTCTGAATTAGGGGAAGATAAAAGGATTTTAGAGAAGGAAGGTAGCCATAAATCATTATAATTCATCTTAGCTTGAGATAGAGGCAAAAGGGGATTGGGTATTGGGGATTCAAGAGAAAATTCAAGAACATCATGCCATGAGGAGATTAAATAATTTCGGGGCTTAGATCATTACGGGTGATTTCTAAAATTAGAGGCAAGTTATTAACTTTCTTTAGTATTATATGTTATGTTTTAATTCATATCATAATTAGTGAGAAACTTTTGGGGGTGGGATTCACATGTCAAAATGCGTTTAGGGGAAAGATTTCATGAAAATTGAATTGAGAAACATATTATGGGAAATCTGAAATGAATTCTATATAAAAGTTAGAATTTTGATTTGAAAATCTGAATTGGAATCATGTTGCGAATAGACGTGATCCTAATTAATAAATCCGAAAAATAATTGATTTTGATATGAGAATTAAGGTAAATTAATGATTAAATCCCATAGTGTAGAATGATTTCTTGATGAATTAAATCCATTGAACATGTACCCTTACGAGTTATATTGATAAGGTAATGTAAATTGATGTTGAGATGATTGTTGGGAATGACTTTGGTTGTTAAAATGGGTATTCGTTTTGGCTGAACCCGAAGGCGAACCAGTGCGCCCCATAGCCAAAACAATTCGGCTGCCTTGCTTGGCCGAGCTTGGTTATTTAAATGATTTCGTTGGTCAGGTTGATTTTGGGTTATTTTGGGAGGTCCGTAGATATGATTAGGACTTCTGAAAAAAATGTAAAAATAATTATTAATTACCTTGGGATAGTCGGTATAATCCGAGGTGTGAATTAAGAGTGTTTGTGACGAACGACACTCGAAAAATATACTAGTGGATTCGAATGGGAATTTCGAATGGAATCAAAATATGGGCTGGATTGAGATAGGCTTAGTCTCCAGAATAAAATGTAATCGTGATATAAAAAAAGTATATGACTATTTATGGATTTGGGATTCTGATTTAGACTCGAAGATTATAAGCTAGTGGTACGAGTGACCTGCAAGCTTAGTCGGTGTTATTATGTGTGTGCATACATACATATATATATATACTAAAGGAGAAGGGACTTTTGCCACGCCATATAAGTTTATACACAAAACCAATATAAACAGCTTTTCTATCTATCTTATTTGTATCTAATGGTGAAATAATAAACCACGTATAAACCGATTAAACTACATATTTTCCATGCTGGGCCCACCCGCCTCAAGCCTCATCCACGTACATTCCCAATCAAAGCACAAGGCTCGAGACCACAACTTTAATTTGAAATCAGTTCTCTTGAATATACAACGCAAACAACCCTTCGCTTTAATTTCTCTCACAATATCCAAAGCACACATATTCTTCTAAACATTTATGCCTCTCACATTGGACAGAGCTCTTCTAAACAATTCACCATTTTCATCTTGAACATTTGCATTTGTCTCCACCATCTTAATCCAAGCTTATCTTCGTCGCCATCTTTATCCTCAACGCTTGCCGTCATCGCCATCTTTATCCTCAACGCTTCCCGCCGTCGCCATCAACACTTACTGTCGTCGCCATCGTGCACTACAAGTAAGGGTTTCAAAACAAAAATTATTAGACTTATTTTCTGTTGAAATCTAGGTAAAGTACAATCACCTATTTCCACAATCTATTTTTTTAGATAGTCATTTAGATAAGAGATAATAGACAATCACCTATTTCAACATCTTTTTTTTTGGTGTATAGCATATGACTATATAATTTTCTGGTGACATTTGTAATCTTTTTAACTCTGATTTTGTTTGTTGTTCTTTTTTCAAGTATCAATGAACTCTAACTGTTATAGTGGGTGAGCTTAGGGTTTTTTGAGTTGAAATGGCTAGAAAAGAGAAATAGGTTTTCGCTTCATCCAGATCTCTCTTAAAGAAAAGCTCGATCTTCGATGTGTTCTCACTCTAAAGCGTTATGGTGTGGGTTCGCCATTTGTAACTTTCTTCCCTTTTCGGCCTCTCTGTTTGTAACCTTTTTAAATGGAAGTGGAGACTTAGGGATTCACTTGGTGGGTTTGTTTCTTCCCTTTTCGGCCTCGTCATTTGTATCTTTATTCTCACTCTAAAGCGTTATGGAGATCAGTGAAATTTATGCTATGGAGCTCATTTATTTATGTATCAAATGTGAACATGAATCCCATTTTTTTGCAAGTAAGAAACCAACTTGTTTTTTCACCAATTTTATGGGTTTGAGAGTGTTAGATTTAAGAGAAATATTTCAATTTTGTTCGGTCTTGGCTTAGTTCCAAAGGGTTATATATGGATTGATTCCAAACAATTATAGCTTTTGATCTACAATACTTTGATGGAGTTCATATGAACCTAACAAATTCGAGGTATTTTATTTTACTTCACCGACTATTTGTGGTTTATTGTTTTTCAGTACAAGAAAAATTTCAAATAATCAGGTACACACTTCCTTATATCTATCTCAGTTAGCTTCTTTGAATCATTATTCATTTGGGTTCACTATGTTATATCTGAATTTTGTTACATGCCTTATGATATGTATCTGAATTCTATATTTTCTTGATAGTTTGATTTTTAACATGGAGGATTAATGACCCCTTCCGTGAATATTTTGTTGAACAAAATACTTTGTCAATTTTCTGTATTGTGCAAACTATAATAGAAGTGTACTTAAAAAATAGTTAATAAACTTTTATCTACCACTTAAAGGTTTCAATTTCCTATATTGTGTAAGCTATAGTAGAAGTGTACTTAAAAAGTAGTGAACAGACTTTTAGCTACTACTTAAAGAGATCAAGTCAGCACAAAAGAAGGGTGATACAATTTATTTTATTACAAGTACACATCTAGAAATTTTAAAATAAAAGATATTTGATGTGATTATAAGGATTAAATTTAATAGTCAGAAAAAATTGTTTCCATTAAAATGAGGGATACGGGTGAGCCCGCGTCTACTGGGTAGTGGAGTGATAAGGTTGGTATGGTGGGTTTCAGGGTAAGAGAGAGATAGAGAAAATGGGCGAAGGTGAAGGATTGTCAATATGTGTATTTTTTTATGGTTAAATTTTGTTAATCATGTCGTTGGAGGTTGAAACCTAAACTTTTGTTGTCTTTCCTATAAACTAAACATTATCCCCATATTTCTTGGTACAGATTTCATGGTGGTTTGACAAAAAATGTGGTTTTAGGTAATAACAGTGGGTGTGAGGTGCATGCGTTATAAATATTGCCCAATTTGATTAGAGTTAATGATACTGGACAATACATTTTTAACTGTGTCAAATAAATGGGTTTTGAATTAATATGTCATTATGGACATATATTTTATTTTTGGTATGTATTTATTTCAAAACTAACATACAAGTCGTGCGATGCACGAGCGATGTACAATAAACAAATTTCATCATTCAGCCGTGTTTAGTTTTCTTGAAATACATGTTTGAGAAAAAGGAGAACATAATGTTGCATACCACTATGTAATTTTAAGGTGGCTTATTTAGTTTTTATGGGATTTATTTCATGAAACGTGACTTTAATGATACGGGTGATATGTATTCTTTAACCTAACTTTTAGGTTGAATATGTAGTGTTACAAAAACATGTAGCTAAAATGTGTAGTGTTCTAGAAGTGTCAAATGAATAATACCATACATGAGAGTGTGAGTGTTTTATAACCGCATATACTTAGGAGGAAGGTAAGAGTGCTAAAATGATAAATATTCGGGATCAAATCTATCACTATGCCATCGACACGGGTACGCGTAGTGGGATGTTATATGTGAAACATACATACTCTAGTGGGATGCTATCGGTGGAGGTTGCGCACAGTGGGCAGTCTCTCCTGGAGAATCTCATTAGGTTTAGAACCGATCCCCATGGTCATAGGTTTGTGCATTCCCACTCTATGTGAGGTTGGAGTCCAAGTGGAGTAATGTGGTATGGTTATGACCCACTGACTTAAGACTATGATTGCCTCCGGTTTGACGTTTACGCTTTGGGTTCGATGGTGTGATTCCGACCCGGTGGCCCAGGTTGAGATGTGTATTCCCTACAGCCTTATAGCATGCTAGAGATTTGCATTCACGAGGTAATGCTCTGGGGATTGCAGTTATACATATATTGTGAGCGATATATATGTATGTATACTTGATGTGATTTGTATATGCGTATATATATGTGTGTAAATATATACGGGTGAATTAAAGGATATTATGATCAGTAAATTTATATGCATCCGGGAGGACAACTCGGGGATGCAATGGGAAAATACATATATAAGTGTGATATGAATATATACGGGTGCAAGATACTAATGTGTGAACATTGAATTTATAACTACCACGAAGTTATGTGAAATGAATTGATAAGATTATAAATGAGCTTTATAATGAATAAGCATATGCGAAATATTAATGAGAATTTCAAGTTAAATAAAAGTATATGTGGGGCATAAGGCAACGTATGGGTCTAAGATTAATAGAGGTACTAGTCAGGATGGGTAGCGTAACTAGGGTGTTTAAAATACATGCATTACGTGTACACTATAGATGAGGGGCGAGGCGTATCTCATTGGAGTACGACAACGGTCTAAATATGAAAGATAGCAGGACATATTTATTAATGTATTTTGAACACTTGCAAATTCACTATACCAAAAAAGGTCAATTGCAATGGGCAAAAATCGTTACAAAAAATATTTGTAATGGATTAAATCCGTTAGAAAATTGGTGTTGTTTATTTTACTAACGGAATTTGTAACGGATTAAATTTGTTACAAATTTTAATATTTGCAACGAACTAAAACTGTTATAATTTATTTTTTAATGGATTTGACATTAATACACATAATATATTAGTAACGGATTTACTAAATTTCAACAGTTTTTACCCGTTACAAATATAAAATTTGTAACGGATAAAACCATTACAAAATACATTTTAACGTATTAGGATTGTCATATATTTGTAACGAATATTTTTATTTGTAACGGTTAATGTCCGTTAGGAATGTAATTATATTTAAAAAATAATATTTTCTTATTAAGAAAATAAATATAAATACACTAGTAAAAACTTGTGCTCAAGTAATGGAAATGCAGAACCAATGCCCACAAATTTCACTCAAACATAATTCCAAAACACACTTGAAAAAATGAATAACACTACATTTCGATGATATTGAACCAATCTAAAACTATGTTTCATTCATAACCATTAAAATTCCCAAAAGAAAATATAGTATAAGATAAACCATCTCAATTTTAACCGTAAACTTGAAACGACGTCTAACATCGTTAAAGTTTGAAACATATTATTCTTCATGAAGTATTCTTTGTGATATTCCTTGCAAAAGTAAACTTCATTCTCTTAATAAGAACCTGTTGAACAAACTCAATCTTTGTAAATATGTAAGCGTAAATGAGTAAATAATATAAAAAACTAGTACATTCGCGTGCTAGTGGAACTCTTGTAATTTTATTAGGGGTCATATTGAGATGCTCAAAGAGGAGGTAAATAAGTCTTTCCCCGTGCACCCCCATCTCCCCCCACCACCATGGTGTCCCTCAACCAAAACTAGTCCTGTAACTTGAGTTGCAAAATGAGAATAGGACAATTTAGGATGTCAAATTGTAAGACGCCAACATACCCTTGCGATTAACGGGCACAACTAGTTTGGAAATCGTAACCCTTCTTACCGCGACTATGGCTTCCAATGTGGGTGAGGGGCGTGGCCTTTAGGACCTCGTGGAATGGACGAGGAGAAAAATAGGGTTTATTAGGGCTCAACAAATGAAACTCTCTTCAAAATCGATTGGTGTTTAAAGGGTTTGAAGGTGAGGCATTCAAGTAGTGGAAAAGGGGAAATGGGTCAAACCCTAGTATGTCCCATTACAGCCCGTCCCACTTTCAAATCATATTGTAATAAAATGGAAGTCAAATAAAAAAAGAACCCATTATTTTCTCTTAGATATCCAACAGTGCCTGGACAAAAAATGATGTTTGGACGAGGACGGAGAAATGAGAAAAATGAAGTCGTATTTTATAATGATAGTTATAAAAAATTTGTTTCTCTCAAGATCTCATCATTATATAAAAAAATACCATACAGTTAATTTCCTAATTGTATGAAGTAGGAATACCTGCCCGTTTCCCTCATCGTCTTCATGATTAATTTAAGATTTTGGCTTATCATATTCCTTATCACCATCGCCAGTTGTGCTTACTTATAGTTGAAACATAGAATTTAAAGACTAAATAAGGCTTCTTGTGCAATACTTCCTATGTTAATAGTAACAATCTAAAATATTGGTAGTGTGTGGTCACCTAATTCTTGTTTTAAACCTTTATTAGCTTTTCATGATCAACCTTCCTTTTTGCAGCTTTAACTTCATATGGAGCTTTTTCCTGATAAACAAAAATAGGATCATATAAATCAATGATATCACCACAATTGTCCTTTCTTTACCAAAGACAACATACATGCTTTGCATGAGGACATTAGTCAGTAAGTAAATGCTAGCGGCATGTGACTTGTATTTTAATAGACTAATGCATATTCTCAACTTCACAAATCAGTCTTCCTAAATTTATAAATCCTTCAAATGGTTAATTATAAAGCATCTAAATAGTATGCAATACCAAAACACATTAAAGAAGACCTCACTGTTATTGTATAAAAGATATAGTACAATCCCAATTTATTCAAGGTAAATTCATGTATTATAAGATACGACTAGAGTACTTACAACGGCAGATCTGGAGGAGAAACAAAGTATTGGATTGGAAGCTTCAACTCACCATCATACTAGCATGCCAGCATAACGGAATTTAGGGAACCGGACTCTATTAAACTTATCAAAATCTTCATATCCAAGTGCTTTAACAAGCATAACCATGTGATCCTCACAAAATTTGAATACCGCGTAAACATCACCATCCACTATGGGTACCATAGGCTTCACATTCTTATCAATAATAACAAATGGGGGTAAGTACTGGTCATTAACATTAGGTTCCACCCTCAATTTCTTGACAGCCTTAACAACACTCCTAAACTCGTTTAGGGCTTCACCAAGAACTTGATCATCCCATCCTCATTTCACAACACCCCAGTCATTCTGCAGAATAACCACTAAAGAGATATTAGGTTAATATTCTACATGATGTGCAACACACTAACTTAAATAATTTTATAGCAATGAAAAGTTAAACATGATTGTGAAGTGAAGTTTAAATTCAATACAGAACTACATCAAAACTGTCTAATTATCATGATCATTAACGTAACAAGTCTGGGGGTAATAACTTTTGTTATCGCGGACTTGTCATGGTCAATGACCGTAACAAGTTCATTAGACTTGTCACTGTCCTGTCATGGTCTTTGACCTTGATAAGTTTTGTCACAGTTAAAGACTGTGACAAACCAGTAACACTTTTAAAATATTTATCACGGTCAAGGACCGTGACAAGTTCGTGATAAGTTTTGTTTGTCAAGGACTTGTCACGATCATTGACCGTGATAAAATTGGGCAGAATAAAAAAAAAAAACTGGTGGCAGTTTAGCCACTTCCACTTCCACTTCCCAACAGTATATTTGTACCTGTTATAGCAAAATTGTACCTATTCAAACAGCATATATCCTAATAAAATATAAATAATGCAAAAAATCATTGCATATATTATTCCATATCCAAATAAAATAAAAATACAATCCATATCCAAACCAAAATGTAACAAATCAAAACAATACAAATATAATCCAAGTGTCCAAATAAAATATATACAAATAATGTCAAGTCATAGAGTTATCAGCAGGTCGGAGGAGGAAGGAAGGCCAAATGATATACCCATTGAGACATCCATGAATATGCATCACGCCGCATTATTCATGCAACCACAATGGGGAGTTATCCTTCTCGGTTATCACATGCGTGATGATCACCTTGGCCTCGATGTCTTGAAGGTTACGTCCATGAACCGGCATACCCAGGACGGTAATCGGGTCCCTCAGCCCCCTCCATATCCACTTTCCATCAAATCCATCGAGTATAAACAAACTCGGCTAACCAATTATTGCCATAGGCCGCTCGATGGGAGCCAATTAGGGGACTGGATCACCAACCGGTGAGTCTTCATGTGTGGGCCATGAAGCAGTGATGTCCACGTCCTCATCCTACTCCACATCGAAATCCACCTCCTTCTACTTTCCCTTGCCCTTTTCTCCCAATGAAAGCTTCATGAATGCGTACATATCTACGACCATCGCCTCCAACCTTGATAGCTTCGTGTCGTGCGTCTCCACCTGACGAGCCAACTCGATGTTGCTCGTCTCCAATCTGATGATCCTAGATTTGCCCACCCGCGAGCTCACCCCCCTTGCCCCCCTTGCGATCAGTGCTAAGCACTTGGCTGAGTCCGTCCATGGACAAAGATGACTTGTCGATATCAGACTACGACTCATGCACTTCCTTAAGCTTTGCTTGAAATGAAAAAAGCACACAATTAGTTAAATAAGTTGATAAAAAAATTATAATGTAATTAATAAAAATTAAACTGTTGGATTACTTACAATTGTGGTCGCGACGCTCGAGGACACCTCCTTATCCTTCTTGTTCTTCGTCCCATTTACCACATAGACATCGAGCCTATGTGGCCTACCCCCAGGGACACTCCCTGTCCCCTGAAATAAAATAATGCAAAATTAGTAAGTAACACAAAGTAAAATAATGCGGAATAACATATTTCTGTAGTTATAGAAAAATAAAAACTTACCATCATCCTGTGCTCCACCTTGGCGTAAGACGTCAGGTCGGAGTAGTGCACGTTCGTCTTTTTCACCTGATTTTCCCTCCCCGATTAGAGAGATGCTAATTGTCGCTTCTCGATCTCATTGTCAATAAACTTTTGCCATTTTTCCAATTCGATCGGCTCCTTTGGTAGGACAGACTCACGTATTCTGAGAATGGAGTCTTGGCGTTTCCCAAAGTATCGGGCCCATAAATTTTTCTTCCATATCATGTGTTGCTCCCTCAACAGCTCCAACACATAATCGCAAAATTCTGGGGGCAGGTTGAATTGTTCCTATCAAACAAATACAATATTAGTTGGGAATAAATATAAGTATAAATATAAATTGAAATTGAAATATAAATATAAATACATTACCTCTAGTGCTGCCCAAATAGCTAACTTGAGCTCATTTGGAACCTCCCTCCAACTAGTGTACCCTTGGCCGATAATCGTCTTCACCAGCTCGAGGGATCTAGCTAATACTCATGTTTTGTTATCGACGGTCATTCCCAATTTACCCCATTTGGGGAGCCTAGGGGCCGAGGAGCCCTCGTCGCCTCCGCTATCGCCGAGCCCAGAAGAAGACACCATCATTATCATCCTTTCCTTAATCCCTAAAGGAGACATTTTCTGTAAAAATTATTGTTATTAGTACAAATCCAAATGAATTAAAAGAATATAAGCGCACCTGCACACACACTTGCACACACAAAATTGAAGAAGAACTACAAACATTTTCTATGGTCGTACCCCCCCCCCCCCCCCCCCCCCACACACACACATATACAAAGGAAAGAGAGTAAGATAAAAAGAGTGAAAATGATCAAGTACAAATGAATTAAAAGCATTAAACTGATGTCCGATAATAATAAAACACTAGTGCTTAAGAATTAAGTCTAAATAGTACATGCGCTAATGTAATCAAGTACAAATGATTTAAAATCATTAATCCGATAATTGGAATACTTATTACAAATTGAAAAATTGTTTCAAATTCGGGTTATCATAAAAAATGGATTGATATTCGGTAGGAGTAGACAAGTTATTCACACTACTGTTTAGACGCTTTAACGCATGTAGGACGATTGACCACAACTCGTTGTTGATATACTTCGAGTAAAACACTTGGTTGGCCTTTTGAAATGCACAATCAAACGTCTCATCGCTCACGTGTTCGTTGCTCTTCAACTTGGACAAGTCAACCATGATCAAATTGGTGCCAGGATCAAATTTGCAAGAATTTTTATCCCCAATCACAGTAAAATACAACCTCTTTGAATATTACACAGTCCAATTCAAATATATATATATTTATACCATAGTAAGTCATTTCAGCTTCAGCGAGGTTTTTATCTTTTGCACTCACTCGAAAGAAAGTAAGAGTCTTGTATGAAATGCTCGAGTTCTGTACATTTTTACTTTCCTTGTACACTATACGTAACCGATCAATCGATACTTTTTGTACTCTTATGCCATGAACAAGGGTCTAGTGGCTAGAAGAGTAAGCCTTAATGTCGTATAACCCGCTTAAAGAGCTGAGAATATAGATAAATAAATTAAGTTAGTTGTAAAGTTTTATTGTAATGTAACGTTATATAACAACCATTTTCATTATAATTACCTCATGTGACAATTACAACCTAAATTCTCTATTTGATTGTGCCATTGTTTTTCGTCTTTTATTGTTCTCACAGGCTTCATATTTTCTGCATAAAATTAATGTGATGAGCGTATTACAAAATTAAGCATGTATAAAATAATCTAAAATAATGTAAAACTTAAAAATAATTTAAACTTACTTTTTCCATTCTTTGACATTTTCATGTGTGTCAAATAGATAACGAGCTACTTGTTCATGTCGTAAACTCGTTAATTTCACTCATTTTCCCATCACATAACCACCCTCATCGACGAACTCATCAATGTCATCAACGATGGTCGAGTCAGGTATATATTCCCTAGTATCGATTGATCACTCCACGGTGATGTATTCTTCTGCAATTGATCCTGCAATGTAGCGCGCATTCTTGATGTAATATTTTAAAACTTTCATCAATCTTTCAAACGGATACATCCACCGATATCTAACTGGACTGCAAAGAAGTTCTTCGTTGCATCGCTATACCAACAAGTGAACACTTATGTCAAAGAATGTTAGGGGAAAGTACTTCTCCAACATACAAATCACTTCGGTCACCGCCAGTTTTGGGACCACTATATGTTCTCGATTGACTACCTTCTCACATAAAGGTGAGAAGCAGATACTAATTTTCATAATATCCCTCCATAAATCCTTATGCTTGGAGAAACAATGCTTAAACAATAGAGGAACCAATTGCATGATCACATGCCAATCGTGGGACTTACACTTATGTAAATCATTAGTATAATTCAAAATCCTTTGCAAGTTGGACGAAAAATTATATGGAACATTAAAATTATATTTGGTGTCTAAAAGCACCTTCCTTTCCCTACTCGTCAAAGTAAACGCACCAGGGGGAATTATTGTCCTTCCCCTACTATCTTCTTTCAACCATAGTCGTGTCTTAAGTTTCAACGATTTAAGATATTTTCATGCATTTTCTCCATCCTTCAAATGACTGCCTCCAATGCATGTGCACACAATATGTTCAACGATGTTCTTCTCTACGTACATCACATCCAATACATGGCGCAACGGGTTATTCTTTCGATAAGGCAAGTCAAATAAAATTTACCTCATAGACCATATCTTTCCTGTCTCAGTTTCATTCCTAGTTGGGTCTTATTATGCTTGGCATTATTAAATTTAGGATTCTTACCTGGCATATTAGGGCCACAATCAGAAGATTTACTTTCAATTTCTGAACCTGAAAGTTTTCTCGGCGGTAGCCTATGTTCAACCCCGCCTGATAAAAAATTGGAACCTTTCTCAAATTTGAAATATGAGTCGGGCGTAAAAACCCCTTATGGTAATGGTCTACATTTTTTGAGTTAGCGGGGAGACGAAGAGATTCCGTCTCCTCTCCATAAATAGGACACCCTCAATAACCATGTACTACACAATCGGATAATGTCCCATAAGCTGGAAAATCATGAATTTCCCACATCAACATAGCTTTCAGCGTAAAGTCTTCTTTTCTAAAAGAGTCAAATGCTTTCACACCCTCTTCCCATAACTCATTTAATTCCTCTACCAAAGGATCCAGGTAGACGTTGATTTCATCACTTCGTGCTTTTGGCCCAGGTATCAATAAAGACAACATAAAAAATCCAGCTTTCATACACTGTGAAGGGGGAGGTTGAGTGGGGTTGGGATCACTATCCATACACTCTGATTGGTGCTTAGATTTATAAATGGATTGAAACTATCTCTTAATATAGCCAAATGAATGTTACGCTGTTCTTGAGAAAAATTGGGATACTCATAATTCCTCCTCCTCCAAGCTGTAGAATCAATAGGATGACGCATGAGATTATCCCATACTTCTGCCCTAGCATGCCAAGTCAGTGCCTTCGCTATCCATGGTACTGTGAAAAACCGCTTTAATTTGGCTAACGAGAAAATATTTTAACACTTTTTGAGGCATTTTTGAGCTTATTCCTTCCTTGCCAGTAGTTTGGACATATCTAGGTTCATCACATATTGGACAACGATCAAGATTTTCGCATTCCTTTCGGTATAGGATGAAATCATACACACAAATAAGAATCGATTTATACTTCATTCCCAAACCTTTCGAACTGTTCATCATAACATGATAGTTATTTGGAAGCGTATTCTTCTTGGGTAGTAAGCCCTTCACCCAATTCAGAATTCCTATCATGCTATTGCCAGGCAAATCGTATTGTGTCTTCAAACTGTGCAAACCAACCATGGCATGTAAAGTTGTTTGATCTTTCTCACAGCTAGAGTATAATGGTTGGGTCTCCTTAAATTTTAAACTTTCGTAGTTTTGTCAAGGTTTATCATGATATCTTCATGAGTACATGAACCTTGTACATCGCCAGTGACCTCATTCTCCTTCACTTCATGAACTCCGTACGCGTTATCAACTAAACCCTCTAACATATTATGATCTACGTCGTCCCCTTGTACATCTATTCTACTTGTTTAAGGTTGTTGTGATGGTTGTTCGGGGACAAAAGGAACTTTCAATTCACCGTGAAAACTCCAAAATCAATAATTATCTTGCATACCACATATTAACAAATGTAGTTCAACTATTTTCTGCTCAAACACCTTACCATTCTTACACATAGCACGCGGATATGAAAACTCTTCATCATTATAACATCTCTTTACGTATTTCACAAATTCATTAACACCTCTGTGAAACACATCCCCCAATCTATTTGTCTCACCCATCCACTCTTTGTATTTAGGATATCCCATCACAACTACTACAAATAATCGCCTATTAAAGGTAAGAAGCGTATATTCGTGGATTAGTATAAACAAAACTTATATTTATAGTATGTTTCATTTAATTATGTCTTATTTATATTCAATTTTTAAATTTCAAATTCAAATTCAATTTATAATATTAATTCCTATTTCATCCATCTCCTCTAAAAGGTGAGTGGTCATATCCCATTCAAGACCGCATATTTCCGTAATATACTTAAAATCTCATGTACATTGTTACGATTTGAGAAAAAATCGGCAGCATATCCCCATAGTTCTCCAAGTACACAACGTAGATTGGCAATTGTGAGTGACTTGCCAATCTAATATGTACCTAAAGAACATTAGGATACGAATGCAGAACTTCCTCCAAAAGTAACAACTTTAAGCCACTAAGAGTATTATTTTACAGAAATTATGCAGTCCCAAACTGTCCAAACGGGACAATTCGAGAGATCTCATTACAGGAGTAATGACTCGCGAACGGGTCTAAGGGCTATTGAATGCGTACGCATAAGAACTAGAAGGATAGTATCTATGCGCACGATAATTATCGTAAATGAAATACACTATATGTATGAATTAATAATACATTGTTCGTGACACAAAGTAATTTTAAAAAATTGCCCCCCCCCCCCCCCCCATTTTTTTTGTAATCCAGTGGTCATGCCACTTCCAAAATTAACCAACCCAACATTGGTCCACTATAATCCAACAGCAACAGCAAAAAAAACGCAACAAATGTGTATCCCCTCCTTCTAATTCATCTACTCAATTAATTTATTTCATCACGTCTTATAAATATATCATCATTAAAGCTATACAATTAAAGTTACAATTAAAGTATACAATTGATTTTATTAAAGCTATTCAATTAAAGTTACTTCGAATCTCAACAACTATCTCTTAATGAGGGGAAATCCTACTTGCATATGAAAGGGCCAATATATATTTTATTAATCAATTTGTTCGTTTCAGCTGTCACGGTGTAATAGTAATGTTTAACTACTCAATTCTAAATTTCAAGACAACAACATCTAACTCATAATATGTACAATTACTAAAAATCCTAAACATCAATTCAAACTAACTATTTACTAATTTAAAACCAACAATTAATAAGGGGAATCTAAAGGCTCCTAACTCAATTATATCCAAGTAGTCCTAATTCCAATTCCTATTATGACTATTCCGTGAGAAAAATATCAAATTGAACTTTAAGCCTCTTAAACATTTATGTATGTAATCACACACACACACGTACACACATGCACACACACGCACACTACACAAACATACACACTGCCCCCCCACCCTAACTGCCCCCACACACGCACACTGCCCCCACATTGCCCCTACCCCTCTACCCCCACCCCCACCCCTACTGCCCCCACACTACCCCCTTCCCACATACCTGCACACACATACACGTTGCACACACACCCACACATGCATCACACCACACACATATACACACATATTCATGTACACACATATACATATACACACTAATGAAAGAGAGAGAGAGAGAGAGAGAGAGAGAGAGAGAGAGAGAGTAGGGGGAAACCAAAACGGTGGGAAAAAAGGAGGGGGAGTTTTTTTTACTAAGAACGTCATCATGGATGTGTCACGGTCATTGACCGTGATAACTATATCATATTTTCATGATCATTGACCATGACAAGCCTTTGTCACGGACTTGTCACGATCAACGACCGTGACAAAAAATGCGTATTTTTTTGTCACGGTCAATGACTGTGACACGGCTGGCCAGCTGTAAAGTGAAAATTTGGGAGATATATGTCCCAAATTAATCAGGTAATGCACTAATGAAAACCACTCAAAATTTTCAACGTGTGCAATGGATGGGACATATATGTCTAATGAAAACCACACACATTTTCCATATGTTTAGTATGTTTATGATAAAGTAGAGGTGGAAATCTAGGTCTGTCGTGTTGTGTCATTTCAGGTTCATGTCGACTACTGAGATTAAAAATATAAGAACTTTCAAATACCAACAAAACTAATGAAAAGGTCATCTAGTTCTATTTTTCAATACTAGGTTCAGAATGGACCATTTTCTTACAAAAAGCAGTTAAACAAGTTCCTTTGTGACATTTTGGGTAATTCGTATTTAACATAACCCAATATATTAATTATTAATATTGGTGGATCATTTCATTTCATGCCAAGAAAATGACCAAACATAAATTGCTAACTTCATGTTGAATTTGAGGTTTACTATGTAAAAATTGTGACCTTTATGATAGGCATGAAATGTATACTGATACATTGAAGTAGCTAACTATCATAGATTAAAACAACAGAAAAGGACTGTGTTCCAATTGATTGATGATTGCTTCCATCCTTCGTGTGCGTGTGTGGCCAATTGACTTGATTTATAAACACTAAAAGTTCTTAAATACATGTTAAATCAATTTAAACAGATCAAGTTAACGCAAACTTCAATAATAACAAATAACAATAGAAGCAAATATTGTAACAATTATGAACAAAATGTCTATTTTAGGTTGTCCCCTGTCAGGCTTGTAAGTTTTCATGAAGTTTCAAGCAATGCACCGGCCAAAAAAGAAACTGTAATGTAATCCTATAATTCATTATCATACCATGCCAAGTGGGAGAACCACCATCCCCCATGTCTAAATAAGTTTTTTCAAGTGAGTTCAGAATAATGTCAAACATTCCAAATCTTGAAAGAGTTGATTATAATACCCCTACCTTGACCATCTACCATAGTTTATTATGTCGTGTGCGGATTAAAGGTATATATGTACCATTCAAATGCTTTATGAGAACTACATAACATGGAGTTTTAAAATTATAACCAATATTTGAGCTCCAATAGTTTACACGGTTATGTATTTTTTGCCTTTATTATCATTAATTTTAAGAATTTTTTTTTCCTAAATTGGAAATGAAACAGGGAGTGTCTTAAACAATGAGATGAAAAACAAATTGTCCTATTTTTATTTATATTATCAATATTTGGGATCTATTAACTATAGTGCATATAAATTCATTGTATGGTTACTTGTAACAATACTAGGCTAAACCAAATATGTGAGCTCATGTTGGAAGAAGTTCAGTCTTTTTAACAAGTACAAAAAAGGTATCCTTTGGTTCAATAATACCAAGATAATCCACTTCGTAGTCTGTGATGGAAGGTGTACTAAAAATAGCGTCGCCAATGGAAAATCTAGAAATAAGGCACATGCTGGTATTACTCTGGAATGCCAAGCAGTGCCAAAAAGGCGTGTATCTATTGTTTGATTTCAAGTGCTATGGAATATACTAGTTTGGTTGATATTTCATTGTATCTTAACTCCAATACTCTCCAACTTTTCACTCAAACTCCAATACATGAAGATGAGATGAATAAAAACTCTCGTGCTTTCTTTATGCATGCAATGCTGAACTTTAAAATATTTATTGTTGCTTTTGCTTTCAGAAACAAGAGGAAAAAACAATTTCATTGAGTTGGGAATGAACATGTCACTAAAATAATAGGTTAGTCTTTCGATAATTCTCATTGTTCTTCATTCAATCTATGGAAAGCCATCATAAACACCACCAATTGATTTGTTACAACTTAAACGCAATGTCTCCACTCTCTTTTTTCTTCCTTGAATAAATGAAAAAAGGATAATTAAATCTGAGTTTGAAAAAAAAAATTTGTTTATATTCTATCTAAATCATTCCTAGTTATATCCAGGATCAGATTTGATGTTAAATTTTTTGCTAAAGATAAACAAACCCCTAGTTAAAAGGTGTTATTTAGATAGAAACCCAAAAATTTCTTTGACGTTTATGTCACCAAAAATGATTATAATTTACATGTGGAGTAGTTTTTTATATTCCTTAATTATGATTGGTGGTCAGATAGGTGCTTTAGTTGAGGAATTGAATGGGGAGTGTGCAGAGAATAAGAAACTAAGCGAGAGGTCAATAATCACATGTGAGAATTACAATGCTTTGCGAAAGCAATTAATGGAATATATGGCCAAAAATTCCCCAACAGATACTAATATATCAAATAAGAGGAAAGCTAAAAGCACCACAAACAATAACAACAATAATATTGTTAATAAAAGAAATTCAGAGAGAAACTCAAGTGATGAAGATTCTTGTAAGAAACCAATAGAACAACACATCAAGGCAAAAATTTGGAGGACCTACGTACGAATTGAGGCATCTAATACTATCCTCGTAAATCAACATCACACTTATATACCTCACACTAAAATTCAAAACCTGTTTTGTTTGTTGTTGAAAATCTAATCAATTTGTTTTGTTAAATACTTATTACCCAAAAATTTGAAAGTTAAACTATATTTTTAGTTATTTTCGGTAGTTTAGTTTTTTATTTAAGATAGTGTTACATATAGTGAAGGATGGATATCAATGGATAAAATATGGTCAAAAGGTCACCAAAGACAACCCTTGCCCTAGGGCTTACTTCAAATGCTTATTTGCTCATACTTATACAGTCAGAAAGAAGGTGAGGAAAAAATTACTAAACACGAAAACCTTAAACATTATGCAATACACAAGTAATCCCATTAATTGAGTTTTATTTTTTCTTTTTGTAACTTCTCGGGGTCTAATTTCATTTTTCTTGCTCAAGTACAAAGAAGAGCAGAAGATCAATCTATAGTGGTGGAAACTAATGAAAGGGAGCATAATCATCCAAATCCGTCGAGACATGAGGCGAGTTATGTATCCAATCGTAGCATAACACTTGGCACAGCCTCCCTCACCTCATCAGGTCCCACAATTACACTTGATTTGACACAATCTAAAACCAACACCGATGCCAAAGTTCCTAACCGAAGAGTTTAATCTTAATAAGCGATCCGTCACTTTGCCAAATATAACAAATGTGAGTTTGTTATATTACAAATATACTACCCCCTCCGACCCAAATTAATAGTCGTCATTTGAAGGTCAGAAAATTTATACTCGTAAATGGATAATATGATCCTTTATTTTTTGTAGGCTGAGCCGAAAAAGATCTACCATATATAAGATTGAATTTGATTATAATTACTCAGAAGAGTGAAAAGTTAGAACATACTACTGGAATTGTTTGTGGAATAGTATTGCCGAGACTATTTAACCTAAAGATCATGATGAGAGTGCATAAGGCAAAGTTGAGCCTCTTAAGTCATTAATCGATATTTGAAATAGAATAAAAAATGATACAAAATTTCCATCATCAAGAGGAATGACAACTATTTAATGCCAGTATATTTGGATGCTCATAATTTCTTATGTCTACTAGTGTATGCAATTTTGGACTTTCACAGGAAGACTAAATACAAAAAAGAAACAATTAACTAGAACGGAGAATACTAACATGTCTAGTCCAAATAATGCAGCATTTTTTACCTCCATCTCTTTACTAACGTGTTGTAAACCATCCTTGTCCAGAACTGTTTTTATACAAATTGTTAGCTTGTAAAAGTGATACTATATTAGAATATTCGCATAACAATGAGTTCAAAGAAATTTGCAAAATCAAAATCATTGTTGTAAATGTCATTATCATTATTAACCAAAGTTAGCAAAAGTCACATTAAAATGTTGATGAATTTAGTAGAAGACAAAACAAAAGTATTGGCATACTCTACGATGATGCTTTATTAAATCCCAATAATGCTCAAAATTAACAAACTCCTCTAGTTCTTCTTTATTGTCCGATTTTTTAGGAAGCCAAAAATATCGCAAATCAGAATCATGTATGAAATCAAGAAAAGTGCGACCATCGAATCTGCTAAGAGTATAAGCAATAAGAAATGCAAATGAATCCTTCTACAACCACAAGAAAATTTAAAAATAGAAAAGAAATCAAATATTACCAGTCAATGAAATTGTTATGCTTCCCATTCCGAGGTATCCTGATACAGAACCAAAAGGTTAATTGAGTTATTGATATGAAACTTACACGGGTATCCAATTATAACCAAGGTGCTAACTTGGATTTGAAAAAAATTGAGTTTAGTAATCATACAAGCCTTGGTGGTCCATGGTGGCTTGGTAGAGATCGTTGTATCGGTAGGTGGGACAACGAGATACGACGATAAAATGGTTAAACTTCTAGTTCTACATTTTCCATTCAAACATTCCAAGAATGTTACCACATTTTTCCCACTAGTCTTCTAGGAATTCATATAGTTAAGTAACCCTTAAGTAATTAGATCGTATATGTTTCAAAACCAGTAAAAAATTACAAAGAATAGCTGAGGTGACTATCTTGAGAATCTTTTTGTCAATCTTTTAAGATCAACAAAAATTCTCAAATCCCACTCTTTTACCCTCACCAATTTAACCATCAAAACTTTATGTAGGAAGGTAATCTGCTTATTTTAATACTTTCTATTGTAAAAAGTCATATCTTTCTGATTGCTTATATATGTATACATATGTATATATTTGCACATGTTACATAAATGCTCAGTCTAAATGTTTCAATGGTAATGAAATTAACAACTCATATTTGGTGACATTGTAATTTATGTTGAGACTGTTGCTAGACAAGCAGAGGAAAGACATCACACTCTTCTCAAAGTAATAAGAATACGTCTAATATTGTTTAGTAGACCATTGTCAAGCATATTTCTATTGAGAGGAAACATTAGTAAAATTTTAAAACAAAGAAAATAAATTAAAGTGAAACGAAGATAAAAAAATCTCCAACCAAATGGCGGAGATTAAATAGTTCTCACCTGAAAAGAAGAGTTAAAGAGTTATTTTTATTTTATATCTGTTGGATTGTGACTTGAGATTTTAGCCCTTGTATCTTGGTTTTGTTTCTATAATTGGACATCAATGTTCACATACAAACTGCAAAACATAACATAACGTAATCTTGATCTAATTTATATTTGATTACGAGGTTCTTTTAAATTCTTTTCAAACAAAGAATAAAAAGAATTTATAACCAATTCAAAACAAATTGACTTGATTTACAAATTAATATATTGTTTCCAAAGCAATTAGCAAAGGGTTTTAATAATTTTATTTTACATTTGATTGTTTTCCACTACACCATACACTATTGAAACAAAAATATAAACTAACTTTTATTGAAATTGATACATATGTCCACCTTACCTTTATCCTTAGCACAAACCCACACAAAAACATGATTTTAATCAAATTGATAAAGCTTTCAAGTGAATTGTAAGCAACAACCCTTTCCTGTTACAACTCCACAGGGCAACTGCCTAATTATCGCATAAGAATTTGTCTAAACCTTTAAGAAAGTACTTTCGCCATCATGTGAAGAAGCAATTTTGGCATCAAGGTTATCTATTAGTCTTAAAGAAGAGATTTTGCTAACAATTTGTACATATTATATACCAAACTAAAGGGTGTAAAATCTTTAAATTTCAAAGTTGACATTTTATTTGGTATCAAGCGTAAAAGTGTGTCATTAGTACAACCATTAATGCCCCAATTTCACAACATATTTTGCTTTTCAACAAACCCTCGGTTCATTACATGAGCTTAACAAAAAAAAATATACAATTGGTAGAAGGCAACATATAAATGAAGTAGCGTATATAACAGACACAATGCTATGATATGTATAAAATGGAAGAGGAAAAATAAAGGTTTAAACATTAGTTTGAAGGCAAGCAAAAATAAAATCAGTGATGAACTCATGAGGTCGCGATTTAATAAAAATCACACATAAATACATACAAATGTAAATGATACCCATACACATACATATAAAGAATTAAAATCACACGCAAATATTCACATATATAAATTAAATCAAAAGACTTCAATATAAATAGAGAGGGGAGGGAGGGAGAGAGAGAGAGAGAGAGAGAGAAAATATGCCGTCATCAAAGTGAGTGAGTCTCCAACATCGAGTGATGAGGTTTTTGCGTATGTGATGGGATAATTTAGGGTTATCGATTTTGAGGGAAAAGAGCAGGATGGTGTAGAGAGATAAAAAAATAGAGGAGCAGGAGATACACCCTTTTTTTACCCTAGGGTTTATCTTTTTTTTGGATAGTACCATAACAAGAATTAGAAGAAAAAAAATTATATATTTCTAACGGATAAATTCATTTTGTAACGGATTACACGTGTTAGAAATTACTGTAAGTAATGAGAATTTTGGTATGTTAGCAATGTCACATTTTTGTGTAGTGAAAATATTTTCAAAAGGGTTTGGGCTCTGACCGGTATCAAAATATTTTTAAAACTTTTAGGTGCTCAGCCACAGGGACACCTGACTTACCCATCCTTCTCGTCAGACGATGCTGCAACAACTGTGAATGCCTTTAGGGATTGATTAGACATTTCTATCCTTGAGATCTAGATAGGAGCTACTTCTGAATTATTTCGGACATGTCTCCGAGTTAGTTGATAATTATTTTATTCAGATGCTTTCCTTTCAGTTAGTTGGATTTTTGTATTGTAAGTTTTACCGAGAGTTATCGGTGAATTAATTTATGCCAGTGAGTGTGAGTTTTGTTATTTCCATAGGTGGCTATGTGAATGGGAATTTTATGTAAGAAAGTTAATAAGTTTTAAAATTTAACACCAAACCTAATAGGGTATTAGTAATTAAAATATTTTCGACAATGATGCTGAGAATGAACTAGATGAGATTCCTATTTTATTTTAGTAAAGACTGATCACCCATTATTAGACTGGGGGGGGATGTCACAGATGGTATCAGAGCATCAGGTTCTAGTGTCCTTAGGATCTCTGCGGACTTACTACATTTTCAGCGTTGCTTTTCTTTGATTAGAACCCTTTGCTTAGGACTATTGATTCATATTGCGATTTACATTCTCCTACTATTTATGTATACTTGAAATGAATCTTATACGAGTTTGGTTGGGTTTCGTATGCCAAATATTAGAGGATGACCAGCGAAGGCCGTTAGGACGACCACGTGAGGAGTGGCTCAGCTGGAGTCGCAGAGTATTCAGGGGATGGTGACCGCAAAAAAGGTCACCCCTATGGTTGCTTAGGCAGTTAATGATGTGATGACCATTAGGGCGCAGCAGTATCCCCCTAAGCACCTCCACAGTAAATGGTGGAACCAATTAAGACTCACCCAGTGCAGTCAGTATGGAAGAAAGTCAGAGGGGCCTTTTGGAAGGGCTATCCACCGAATTATTAGTAAATGCAAACGTGGTATTAGATAGCCAATGGGAGGAGAACTTCCAAAGGAATTTACGTATGGTGGAGTGCAGTGACACTCAGAAACAAATTTTAGCAACTTTTAAGCTCATAGGAGCAGTGTTGCTGTTGTGGGAGTCAGCCACCATGTCTGAGCAGAGAAATATTTCGACTATATGGTAATTTTGGGTGCTGTTCGATCGCAAATTCTTTCCATTTGTTGTTTATACAGAGATGCGAAGGAGATTTTTAAACTTATATCACATGAGGGTCAGACTCTGGCCGAGTATGAGGAATAATTTACTTCTTTAGGAAACTTCGTACTCGACGAGGTGGATAGAGGGGGAGAAAAGAGTCCTTAGTATCATGATGGAATCACAGGTAAAAGTCGCCAGCACTTATGGCAAATCCATCTTGGACGACGTATGAGATTTGGAGAGTCTATATAGTAAGTAAGACTGGATATATCGGTGCTCGTGAGGAACAATGAGGGGATACCCAGAAAAGGGACCCGTCTAAATAATTTGGATCAAGGGAATTACGACCGAGAGATGGTGGACTTCGACAAGTCCATCAAGGCCGATAATGTGTTCCATAAGGCTAGCATAGCCAAGGGAATAATGGGGGTAGCCATCAGGCACACCAGGGACTGAGAGTAGGGCAACCCCAATATGGCCAGCGAGGCCAGAGATAGGATAATTACACAGGTAGGTAATTTATATGTGGAGAGAAAAACCATGGGCGTAGATCTTGTTCGCAATGAGTTAGGGGACAGGAGAAGGGTGCCCAGCATAGGTAATAGTTATAGACGTTTTGGTTCAGTTTAGATGTGACTATTATGTTCTGGAACCATTTGAATAGCCAGTACTATTGGCAATTGAAAGTATAAGTGTTATCCATAGGTAAATGGAGAATGTTTTACGTGACACGAGTGCATCATAGGATTTTCTTAGCACTAGATTCGCGTGTAATACAGGTTTAGTGGATATATTGTTAGTATTACTATTGTGTGTATATGTTTACCGTTAAGTAAGGGGGCACTCTTTAGTTCCATCTGCGGGTGTGGACACTGAGAGGATATATTTTAGGGGGTTTGCTCATTTTAAAGACATATATTATGCGATTATTATATTATCTTGGGTATGGACTAGTTAGCAATGGTATGAGCGATAGTGGACATTACAGTAAGGCTATCGTGTTCACTATTCCAGGGAAGAATGTGTTATTTTTGTGATGTCTCACCTGAAAGATAGTCGAGCCAGCATGCATATTATAATATAAAGGAGACTTCAGAGAGTATAGTTGTCTCGTTATATTCGATGCAGGTGCACAAGGACTTTACTGATGTGATTCTGGGGATATTGGATTTATCGTCGAGCAAAGAGATTGAGCTCGTTATTAATTTGGCGCTAGGGACTTACTGTTAGTACGAGCATCGTGTGGTATGACTCCTTTAGAGATATGGGAGTAGAGAATTAGACTTATACATCTGGGGACAAGAGTTTGAGCGTCTTAATTATGTACTTTGGGCCAAAAGATCTCGATGACCGACGATGCTAGGTGATAGTGCATCGGGGGATTTTCTTGTTGGGATATGTTGTTGGATACTAGGGAATCGGTTTTGAACATTAATTAATATGTGTGTGGAGAAAACACTTTTAGCTGAGAGCTATTTTATGATATAAGGGTCAGTGGAGCTATTTTAGGTAGTGTTGTGTAGAAAGCACTAGGGAGCGTTAGTACCACTAGTTGATAGTGGGGCAATCTCAAGGATAATTAAGTCGCGATTAATAGGGTAATCGAGAATATCTTTACTGTATAGCCACGTTGAGTATGTGGGCCTGAGTTTGAGATAAAAATGTTACGTTCGTAATGTTTGTGCAGGTATGCACGGGTTATAGGGTGTATGGGCGCCCAGGTTAGTTCGAATTTTAAAATCGTCCGAGATAAGGGGACGTGGTACTAAATGTGTTGAACCGTATGCTTATGGGACAATTAGAATATTAATGGGAAATATAAGATGGATTAAACTTTGTTTCAAGGAGGAGATAGTCCATATAGGTATACAACAATGAGAGCTATCACAACCAAGATGAGTTGAAAGACTGTGGAGACAAAGGTGAGGATTTATCTTAACAATGGAGGGTCCAACAGTTTTAGGAAGTAAGGCGAAGACGTACTCAGTCAAATTCTAAGGGTGGCTTGCGTATAAATAGAAGGTTGATTTTTACTAGTAAAAAAGGACTCGGGAAGTGCGCAGTTTTAGGGTAGACACATAGGTCATAGTATTTGGCATACCCCCAAAAGGGGAGTAATATGTACCACGTGAAGTGGGATATAGAGCATGTGTCCATCCCCCAATTCCTCACGGTGGGAGAGACGGAGAAGAGGGTATCTTCTATGTCGAGAGGATCTTGGTCCCGCACATCCCTCTCGGGAGCACTTCGGCCGACGTCGATGATGAGGTGAAAATATAGAGAGATGGACTCGCTAGTCTATTTTACTCAAAACAGACAAAAGAAAAAAGGAGCCATCCCAAAGGACAACATCCAAAGACATACTGATACATACAAAATCAAAATGATTCAAAAAGGGTCTGGAGGCTAAGTTACGAAATGGGAAGGTGTTAGGCACCCATTCCGCCCTTACGGTCTCTAATGGGTTATTGCTATTTTTCTTTATTTTCCCGTGATATGTGTGCATGTGTTTATATAGTGGAGATGGGAATCATCAACTTGTATCATGGAATAGATAAAGCGAGTCATCCATAGGAATGTTCGCAAAAAATAATATTAGAAAATAGGATTTATGCGATTATCCTTGCGTTGATCGTTATAGTGGAACGATAACACATATGGAATAATACGCCACTAAGAACAAATATACGTATGCGTAAATATATAGAATTTAAGAGAGTTAAGTTTAAAGAACATAGAAAAATAGAAAATGAGAGAAAAGTAGGAATATGACTTGAGTCTCGGGTTTTACCCCGAGACACGTACGTAGCCTATGGAGGCATCAAAATCCACGTAGTTCGTATGCAAAATGAGGGGTTAAATTTATCCCATAAATCCAATCGGGGACTTCTGTTATATGTGTGTGTGTAAAAAAGTGTTTTCGTTGTGCGAAAAGTGAGAGAAAAATGTGAGAATTCCCGTTTGGAATTTATGAGCAAACCCTCTTTTTCTTATTTTTGGGTTTTATTTATATGAAAATAAGAGATGTGCAATAATACTAGATAAAAACTATATTAGGATATGTGAGATGAGAGAATAAAAGTGCTAAGTAATAAAACAAATTAATGCGAATTTAGGAGAATTTAAAGAGAAAGTTGAGAAAGTTGGACCTTCTTGAAGATCTTGAGATTGATCTTGAATGTTGGAGAGCATCCCTTGCACTTGGGTGATAATGGAAAAAAGTTAATTCACCAAGTTTGATGAACAATATGATGAAAGGTTAAGGTTGGAAAGGGAGTTGGATGTGGAAATCATGCTAACTTCGAAAGGGGTTTTTCGAGCTCGCTGAGAGTGATGGATTTCAGATCATTTTTTTCAATGAGGTCAGGCCCTCCTTTTTATAGGGCCAGAGAATTGTCAATTGGCATAGCCCTGGTCCTGCCAATTGGCAGGTATTTTTGGGCACACTGTCGATAGGCAAGGTTTGGAACCTGCCGTTTGACAGTCTCTTTCAGGTTCTTTCGAAAAATCAATCATAGAGCGCAAACCGCTGATCCGAATAGCCCACGGGGTAAACCGATGGAAAGGTAATTTAGAGACCTTATGAAGTCCTTTGGATTGCTCCTGGTTTGGGGAGTTGACTTTGGGTCAAATGTGATGCAAAAGCGTTCATCGGTCATTTGGAAGAGAATTATCGGACGCAAACGGATCATTCGTCCGCATGGTAAGTCAAAATTGCGCACGGGGTAGAACGTTAGAAAGATTAGGAGATTTTCTTCGACATTCCAAAGAGTTTGACTCGGTTTAGGAAGTCTACTTTGGTCAACCGGGGCTTGGAAGCGTTCGGTGACCTTTCAGAGTAAAACAGATCGTTCGTCCACACCGTAAGTTAGAATCACACACGGGATGGACCGTTGGAAAGAGGATTCAGTGCCCTTTGAAGATTCATTCAGTCTCGATCAAGCTGAAGAGTTGACTTTGGTCAAATAGAGCCTGGGAGCATCCGGTGGCCTCCTGATCAAGTTTTGGGGGAAAATGGATCGTTCATCCACACCGTAAATCAAAATCGCGCACGGGATGAACCATTGGAAAGGGGATTTAGTGTCCTTTGAAGATTCATTCAGTCTCGATCGAGCTGAAGAGTTTGAATTTTGGTCAAATGGAGCCTGGGAGCATTCTATGACCTCTTGATCAGTACCTGGGTTATGACTTAGGTTTATAGCGATGAGGGGAGGTGCTAGGGACCTACGGAGAGGTTAAGGGGTGTTAGAATAGGGTGTGTATAGGGCCCTTAAACGGGTGAGTTTGGAACAAATGATAGCCATCGAATAGACAGCACATGATGCCTTTTGAAAGAGGTTGGTTATGTGGACCTAAGGGTGAGGATGACCAATTCAGAGGGTCGAGGCCGATTCTGAGGACCTAAGCATGAGGATGACCGATTCTGTGGGTCAAAGCCAATTCCGAGGGCTTGAAGATGAGGGTGACCGATTCTGTGGGTCAAAGCCAATTTGAGATGACCAATTCTGCGAGTCGAAGACAATTCTGAGGGATTAAGTTGAGATGACCAATTCTGCAGGTCGAAGCCAATTCCGAGGGCTTAAATTGAGATGACCAATTCTGGGGGTCAAAGCCAATTCTGAGGGCTTAAATTGAGATGACCAATTATACGGGTCGAAGCCAATTTTGAGGGCTTAAGTTGAGATGACCAATTTTATGGGTCAAAGCCAATTCTGAGGGCTTAAGTTGAGATGAACAATCTGTGGGTCAAAGCCAATTTTGAGGGCTTGAAGATGAGGGTGATTGATTATGTGGGTCAAAACCAATTTTGAGGGCTTAAGTTGAGAGTGATCAATTCTACGGGTCGAAGCCAATAATGTGGGTCAAAGACAATTGAGAGGGCTTAAATGAGATGACCAATTCTGCGAGTCGAGGCCAGTTATGAGGGCTTAAGTTGTGATGACCAATTCTGCGGGTCGAAGCCAATTCTGAGGGATTAAATTGAGATGACCAATTCTGAGGGCTTAAGTTGTGATGACCAATTTTGCGGGTCGAAGCCAATTTCGAGGGCTTAAATTCAGATGACCAATTTTGCGGGTCGAAACCAATTTTGAGGGTTTAAGTTGAGATGTCCTCGGGAAACTCTGCCGGGGAAATTAAGTCGTGATTTTGATTTGAGTTGGGGAACCGATTGCTGGGTAAACTTTTGTGTCTTCTGGAGAATTTGTGGGGGAATAGTTAGTTTGATGTTGTGAATTCCACTGGGGAAGTGATTAGGTGATCTAGGGTTTGGATGTTTTGCCCGGGGAAATTTGAGACAATTGTTATAATGGCTTTTGAGGATTCCACTAGGGAATAGGAGATAACTTGAAGTTTGGGATACTTTGGGGGTCCTCTGGGGACGTTACCAGGAGGAGATTCACTTGGATTTTGAGAGTTTAGCTGGGGAAATAGTGGTTCCTCTTGAAGGAGTGTGAAATTTTCTTGGTGAAAATGTTCTAAACCTTCCAGGGATTTTTACGAATTTTTCAGGCTTTCTGGTATTTTTTGGGAGTTTCTGTACGAAAATTTAAGGGGAGTGTCGGTCGGCATGGTGTAGAGGGTGCCATTCAGCAGTGGCATGGACTTTTGAACTGCCTCGAGAAGGTAAAAGGTCAGTGCCGATCGGTAGGTGGGGCACAGTGCCGATCGGCATGACCCTTGGCATCCTATAAAAAGGGGCGAGTTCCCCTCATTTTTCACAGCTTCTTGCATCTCTCTCTCTACAATTTTCTTCTGCGAATTGTTTTAGCATTTCGCAATCTAAAAAATGGCCACTCTTATGAGCATTGTGGTACACAGGGAATGGTTGGTTGTTGACAACTGGGAAAATGTGGAATGAAGGGCTAGGGCGCCTCTTACTTTGGGGAGTGAGAATTCTTTTGATGCATTCAAACCAGTTGCGGATGAGTGAACTTTGCTACAGGAGCCGTCGCGTCATCGCTCTTCGAGGGTGGTGAACCCTGGAGATTATGTAAGTAAAATGACTTTTCGCTTTCTCTTTTGGTGATTTCCTTTTTTATTGGATTCTGACAAGGTTTTTCTTTTGGCAGTCTGATGTTTCTTTGTCGACTATACTTTCCCGCGGGACGAGGGGGCATAAGGATGTCTGGGAGCATCTTCCACCTGTGGTGCGATGGGTGGTATCATCAGCAGGCTTTGGGAGGTTGGCGTCTGTGATAGATGAGACGTTTCGTTTGATGGTGGTCTTATGCGCTTTGGGGGAGAGGTGGTGGGACACTACCCACACCTTCCATTTTGGCTTCGAGGAGATGACTATGACTCCCATAGACGTGAAACAGCTGCTGGGGCTAGATTGCGATGGAGAGAAAATAGAGGTGGATCGCTCTTTGCGGGTGATTAGGCACATATTCTTCACATTTATCCCCTTAATTTCGATATTTTTATGATCCCGTGCAGTGTAAATAGCTTAGATTTGTCTCGTATTTATGCTACTAACCTCTTTTGGCAAGTATTTCGTGTTTTGTGTATTTCTCATGTGCTTTATAGGTATTTCATGCAAGTTAGTACGAAGGAGAACTCAAAACAGTGAAAGAAAGCACGAAATGTGAAGTTCAAGGGCATTTTCAAAATTTTGCATCCTTATTCCAAAGGTGGGTCCAATTGGAAAGTTGAAGAGATTCTAATTAAAAGAACACTAGAAAAAATGGAATCCCAATCCGAGCTAATTTGAAGAAGTTACGAGGTTTTGAAGTTGTGAGATAATGAAGAGAAATTGACCAGAAAAACAGGATCGGTCCGGACAAATAAAAAAAGAACCGATCCGGTATAGGACCGGTCCTGAAAAATAAAAAAAGAATCGATCTGATACAGGACCGATCCGAACAAATAAAAAAAGAACTGCTCCGGATGGAACCAAACCGATCCAATGATAACAGAATCGGTCTGGCTGTTAAAATTTCTGGCATTTATTATGGAGCTGAAAAGGTGCAAATCTTGGAATATCTTGTATAACTCATCGCTTTTAGATGTCAAAACGTCTTAGTTGGTGTTATAAAACCTCAAAACCCTAGTAGGAAGAAAGGGAGCTTTTTTCTTCAAGTTGTAGGAGGCTAGTAGTTAGGGTTTCTTAGTAGTTAGTTTTTAAAGGATTCTTGTATCCAAGAACCCTAGTTTTGAATTTTGGCTACTATTCAAGATTCAAAGATATATTCAAGATTCATCATTCATCCATTGCAAGTAATTTTAATTTATTGTTTTTACTGCTTTCATAGTTAGTTTAATTAATTTTCTCTCTCTAGTTTTCCAATCCCAATTCAAGTCATGTTCTCAATTTTCTAGATTTAGTTATGAATTCCTGCACTTTCAGTTTTAAGTTTTCTTTTATTTTAATCATGTTAAGCTAAATTTTTAAGGGTGGGGATTCATGAACCCGGCCTGATGTGGTATGCATAGATATAAAATTTGTCCTCTAAATTAAATAAGTGATTAGATCGTGTTGTATAGTTTCACAACTATTGTAGACCTTTTGACCTCGTTTGCCCTAGGTAACCGGGGTGCTTAAGGATGCAACGCACGTGAACTATTGTGACACTGCTTTACACATTCTTTGATTATGTATGATGCGGGATTCATCCTCATATATGTAATGCTTTGGAGTACTAAAGACTGGGTCTGATCAATTATCAAATTTATGACTAATTTTGTATTGGCATACACACTAGGGTTTGGGGGAGTGTATTCTTAACCCATTTCTTTATTCATATTAATTCCTTCTTAGTTAGTTAATTTTGCATGCATAGGTTAATTTAATTGAATTTAGTTAATTCATAGATAAAATACAAAAATCAATCATCGTTTTCTTTTCTTTTATTTTAATATCAACTTTAGGATTAAACTACCTTACCTTTGTCGTCACGTTCACACGTCCTAACTCCCTGTGGATTCGATACCCAGACTGACCACTATACTCCGCAAGAGTGTAGTTACAGTTTAGGTTTTTGTATTGCAGTTGGAAGACGATAACAACAACTAGCGTATTTACACGGACGTTCGGTTTACTCCTCGATCAAAATAAAAACTTGACGCGACTAAGAATTTGTCTCAGAATTGCGTTCTCTCTAGGCTCAAGTGCAAGTCTGTCGCGTTAGTAATAATCCGACAAGTCGGGATCGTCTCCACAAGGATAAAAAATTGGCAATTGTGAATAACGTAGGAAGAGTTATTTAACCTTCAAATGGTTTCTCAAAAGAAAAGAAAAGATGATTGATGGGTTGAAATTTCAAATTGGTGATGAATTAAAAATAAACTACATGCACAAAAACACTAAGAATGTTAAAGAAATTAGATATGAAAATGAGATAAAATAGGGTGGAGTACAATCCCTCAAATCTTAGTAAATTACAGTATAGAATACTAGAATTGTAAATTGAAATTTTTACTGAATCCAATCTTTATAAATCCTAAGCATTACATATATGAGGGAACTAGCCCGCATCATATGAAATCAAAGGTAAATACAAAGCGGTGTAGAGCAATTACACTTGCATAGCATTCTTAAACATCTCAAGTACCTAGGGCGAGAGAGATTAAAAGATCTACTATGTTAATATAATTCCCATACACGATTCGGTCAATATGTAATTTATACTCTATTTTCTACATGGGTATTTTACCTCAAGATGAGGTCATGTACTCCAACCCTTAAAAATTTAGCTAGACATGATTTTATGAGAAAACAACTTCATAACAATGCATGGAATTGTGTATCTAATAAACATTGTAAAAACAAAAATTATAAAACAAGTGAGAATTGGATTGAAAATAAAATTGAGACTAAATAAAAGAATGGAATTTGATACTTGGATGGAAAAATTGATACTTGTAATCAGCACTAGGGAAAAGAGATGAACTTCGATCCATAATACTTCTTATTCCTCAAACTTACAAACTATAATTTTTCTAAGAATATGAAATTGTCTTATTAAAAAAAAAACTAAAACGGCACTCTCAACTTCGACTCCCCCTGAAAGGATGTAGGGCTTCGCCTTCATATATGCAAAGCTTTGGAGTACTAAAGACTGGGTCTGATCAATTATCTAATTTATGACAAATTTTGTATTGGCATACACACTAGGGTTTGGGGGAGTGTATTCTTAACCCATTTCTTTATTCATCTTAATTCCTTCTTAGTTAGTTAATTTTGCATGCGTAGGTTAATTTAATTGAATTTAGTTAATTCATAGATAAAATCCAAAAATCAATCATCGTTTTTTTTTCTTTTCTTTTAATATGAACTTTAGGATTAAACTACCTTACCTTTGTCGTCACGTTCACACATCCTAACTCCCTGTGGATTCGATACCCAGACTCACCACTATACTCCGCAAGAGTGTAGTTACAGTTTAGGTTTTTGTATTGCAGTTGGAAGCCGATAACAACGACTAGCGTATTTACACGGACGCTCAGTTTACACCTCGATCAAAATGGCGCCGTTTCCGGGGAATTAGGTAGACTTTAGGTTAGGTTGGTTATTCCCGAAATTGACCTTAAAAAAATAATAATAATTCAGAAAAATGTGTCACATTTTTGAATTGTCCACTTTGAAATGTCTTATTTTAACTCTTTTGGTGGCTTTAATTGTTATGCTAATAGTGAGGAGGAGAATGAACTCACGATTTATGAACATTGGATCAATATCACTAAAGATGAGTCTCATAAATACAAGCCCAGTGCTAAGGCCATCCAAATTTATGAAAATGAAAGGCTTAAAGAAGAAATCCGTGAAAAAGAATATAGGGAAAAAAATCGTTTTTGGGAGCAAGAGTTGGATGCATTATTCGAATCCAATGACGATTTTTCTTCCGATACTTTTGAGACTAAAGAATGTTTTAAACCAAATGAGGAATCCAATGAAGAATTACTTGAGCTTGAATTTATGTCCTCACCATTCTCATTCACTGTTATGCTTGAATGAATGTCTTGAGGATGTTGATCCGATTCTTGTATGGGAATATTTTTTTGAGATGCTTCATCTTACGGTCCATACACTTAGACGTGTCACTCCACCAGATCCAGTTGAAAATTTTGGGGGAGAAGATTTTGAGGACAAGGACTTTATGCTTGAATTGTTTTCTAAGATGGACTCTTTCTGTTTGTGTGATCCGCTTCCCATACTACTTGAAAAATCTTTGGAACATGATTCTATTTTTCTTGGATCTCAATGGTACTTGTCCCCAATTGCACTCAAATCCCTCATTACCCCCCTAAAAAATTAATTGGTGATGGTTCATTTTTTTCGCTTTACACATGCCTTTCATTATTCAAACGAAATTCTTATTTTTCGGGAGGCATGCTTTCTAGTGAGGGTACACCATTAATCCCTCAAATTCGAATTGAATTTTGGGTGGACCCTCAAATTTTTCGACTTCTAGTGTATAATTTATTAGCCGTTCAAATTTTAGGTTGTAAATAATTAGTTTTTTTTATTATTACTTTTTCTTTTTTATTATAGTCTAGTTTCGATGGTCGAGTTTTTGTTATTCTTTTTGTTATGCTTGGCTCTAACATGTTTTGTAGATTCAATGGACTCGTACTCATCGGAGATCGCTCCATTTGGGTATTATCGTTCTTTTCCTCTCTTTATGTTGTGTTCTTGATTTGCATTGAGGACAATGCAATATTTAAGTTAGGGGGTGTAGGGTATTCTTCCCATTTATTGTTTAGATTCATTGATTCGATCACATGTTCTTTCCAAGTGTTTTTTTTAGAAAAACTCAAAAAAAATTGAAATTTTTTGAAAAAAGCCAAAAATATTTTTGTTCAAAATAAATAAAAATTGGAATTTAAATTTTTTAAAACTATCACCTTTATTCTATTTAAAGTCTGAAATTGTTAACAATCGAAATGCACTAAGATAAAATTGACCGAAGATGGAAATTGAAAGAAAATTGACGACTTAACGAATAAGTGTGGAGATTGATCAAACCCGGTGAGATTTCGAGCCTTTCAATTTTTTATGAGTTTTTAAATCAATCCGAGGTTATGATTGACTCAAAGTCCTTTTTAGCGTTTTAATAAGTCGTTGATGATCTCAATCCTTTGTTTTTACCGATTATGAGTAATGTGTGAAATGTTGTCTCGAAATTCGTGCTAAATATATCTCTAAACTTAATTAATCTCGAGATGCATATGGTAATGTGATTAGCAATTTGGACAATGAAGTAGGCCCTCTTTTGTTTAACCCAAAAATATTAGCCATAAAAAAGTTGTGAAAAAATTATCCCTTTGCAACCCAATTTGAGCCTAATAAAATATTTCCCTTTCGTTTGATAACCCGAAAAAACTAAATAGCCCGGAATTGTGAAAAATTAGAAATTCATCAAGAAAGTCCAAAGTGCGTAATAAAAAAAAAGGCAAGAAAAGAAGAATAGCAAGAAAAAAAAATAAGAAAAAAATGAAAATAGAAAAAGAAAGAGAAAAATGAGCAAATGCCCGAAAAAGCACTAATGGACGTCATAAGGATATTTTCCAATTTCGAACATTCCTACCATTTTCATTTTTACCGTTTACACTTTTTAACCCGAAAAGTCCTAACCGAGTCCCAATGGCGAAATTAATTACTGCATGGAGAGCAAATACATGAAAAGATAATAAAAGAGATTAAAATGGTGTGATTAAGAGATGATGTTTCCCGTTTCCTAATAACCGTATTCCGATCATGAGATCTTTTCACCATATATTTCCTTCTTTTTAATTTTGTATGCATGAATTTGTGTCCATTATATTTACTCTTTATATCATGCATACCGACAGAAAACAACCACAATCTGAGTGATTCGTTTGTGAGTGCATCCGTAAGAATTAGAATCAAAATGAATTTTTGAAAAGTAACGTAATGCTCAATCGGTGAAAATTTGAGGTTTAATTTCTGGCTTTGCACACACACACTATGGTTTGAGACATTTGAATATGAATTTATGGTGATTATTTTTCAAAAATTTTAAATTGTACAATTTTTAAGTATTTTGATATTTATTTGGGCCAATAAAGAATTTTGTGGGTATATTCACTGCAAAACCTCACGAGACAAAACTCGTCCTACTAGGGTAACCTAGGGGTTTAAAGGCTTATTGTAGATGCTCAATGCAATCGCTTGCCTGCAAAAGTGGAATTTTATTTTAATAAAGGAATTTTCAAGAGTGGAATTTTCGTTAGATTCATTTACATTGCTCGTGACGCGGAAAGTTCTAAGTTAGGGGGTGTGATTAGGCACATATTCTTCACATTTATCACCTTAATTTCGGTATTATTATGATCCCGTGTAGTGTAAATATCTTGGATTTATCTCGTATTTATGCTACTAACCTCTTTTGGAAAGTATTTCGTGTTTTGTGTATTTCTCATGTGCTTTATAGGTATTTCATGCAAGTTTGTGCGAAGGAGAACTCAAAACAGTGAAAGAAAGCACGAAATGTGAAGTTCAAAGGCATTTTCATAATTTTTCAGCCTTAGTCCAGAGGTGGGTCCAATTGGAAAGTTAAAGATATTCCAATTACAAGAACACTGGAAAAAATGGCACCTCAATCCGAGCTACGGTGAGGAAGTTATGAGGTTTTGAAGTTGCAAGATAATGAAGAGAAAGTGACCAGAAAAACAGGATCGGTCCGAATAAATAAAAAAAGAACCGATCCAGTACAGGACCGGTCCGGACAAATAAAAAAAGAACCGATCCGGATGGAACCAAACCGATCCGATGATAATAGGACCAGTCCGGCTGTTAAAATTTTTGGCATTTTTTATGGAGCTGAAGAGGTGAAAATCTTGGAATATCTTGTATAACTCATCGCTATTAGATGTCAAAACATCTTAGTTGGTGTTATAAAAGGGCAAACCCTAGTAGGAAGAAAGGGGGCCTTTTTCTTCAAGTTGTAGGAGGCTAGTAGTTAGGGTTTCTTATTAGTTAGTTTTTAAAGGATTCTTGTATCCAAGAACACTAGTTTTGAAGTTTGGCTACTATTCAAGATTCAAAGATCTATTCAAGATTCATCATTCATCCATTGAAAGTAATTTTAATTTATTGTTTTTACTTCTTTCATAGTTAGTTTAATTAATTTTCTCTCTCTAGTTTTCCAATCCCAATTCAAGTCATGTTCTCAATTTTCTAGATTTAGTTATGAATTCCTGCACTTTCAGTTTTAAGTTTTCTTTTATTTTAATCATGTTAAGCTAAATTTTTAAGGGTGGGGATGCATGAACCCAACCCGATATGGTATGCATAGATATAATCTTTGTCCTCTAAATTAAATAAGTGATTAGATCGTGTTGTATAGTTTTACAACTATTATAGACCTTTTGACCTCGTTTGCCCTAGGTAACTAGGGTGCTTAAGGATGCAACGCGCGTGAACTATTGTGACACTGCTTTACACATTCTTTGATTATGTATGATGCGGTATTGAACCTCATATATGTAATGCTTTGGATTACTAAAGACTGGGTCTAATCAATTATCTAATTTATGACTAATTTTGTATTGGCATACACACTAGGGTTTGGGGGAGTGTATTCTTAACCCATTTCTTTATTCATTTTAATTCCTTCTTAGTTAGTTAATTTTGCATGCGTAGTTTAATTTAATTGAATTTAGTTAATTCATAGATAAAATCCAAAAATCAATTATCTTTTTCTTTTCTTTTATTTTAATATCAACTTTAGGATTAAACTACCTTACCTTTGTCGTCATGTTCACACGTCCTAACTCCCTGTGGATTCGATACCCAGACTGACCACTATACTCCGCAAGAGTGTTGTTACAGTTTAGCTTTTGTATTGTAGTTGGAAGCCGATAACAACGACTAGCATATTTACACGGACGCACGGTTTACACCTCGATCAGCGGGTGAGGCCGAAGGCGGTGCGAGCGACATTAGGTGATATGGGGAGGATAGCATATCACGAGTCTATTTGTATGTCCCTACTGAGGGATGTTTTACTGAGTAGGGTGATTGATGTGGAGGACGCACTGCAGGTGAGGCAGACGTCCCGATTATTTATTTTTCTGGTGTTGGGGAGATTTTTAGGGGCGTCGAGCGGTGATGTTGTCCACTTATAGTTTTTTCCATACTTGAGGATATCTTAGAACATCCCTCTCTATGATTGGGGGAGCCTGGCTTTGTAAACACTTTATTTTTCTATGGATGCATTAAGCCGGTGCTAATGGCAATCTTTCACTGAAGCCATGTATCTTCTTGGGGTATTCCTTAATTTGCGCATTTTCCTTTCATACATTCGCATTTTCTTTACGCGTCTCTTTTTTATTGTGAATTTTTGTCTTTGGCAGACGTGGTTCTATGAGGTGATTGGGTGTAATACCCAGCTCATTTCCCTAAAGGACAAGACTGTTGGGGACTTTTGCCGGTAGTATCGATGGCGGAAGGCCAATCGGCAGTAGAGGAGGTCTCTCTTGTAACACCCCGCTAAATTTCGGCGTCGGCCACCACCAAAATTAAGCCGAGCGTTAATAAATTAAATATCATCCTTAGCATGTGACAGATGCGAGACATATAAATTTTAATCCATGAGATAAATATTTTAAATCAATCCCATATATTAAGGACATCAAACTGATTTCATCAAAGTGCGATATAAAGTCCGTTACATGCAATCTCCGAATATCTTAATTATTAAAATAAATCAAGTCCAACTGAAATCTCTTAAGACAACTTTGGAACCGAAAGGACTAATAAAACCCAAATATAGTCTCACAATGAATACGACTGAATAGGAGAAGAATTAAATGACCAAAATGATAAAATAATTCCCGTTCCACTTCCAAAGGATCTCCAAAAATATCTATGCAACTACTCCAATTTAATTCCTGAAAATATTAGTCAATGCATGTGTCACAGCCAAAACCCTGATCATAAATACCAGCTACTCCTTTCAATTAGGGTCCTTGAACCCAGACAATAGTGTTATACGTATCGACCTTAACGATAGAATATTTTAATTAAGAGAAAGTCTATAATCCTTAACAATAAAATTTCCTAAGTACCCTCAAGGTTTCAATGTGCCACACCAATATTATTCTAAATTTAACCCAAGCCCCACGATGTTAATGTTTTTGAGTTAACCAGGATGATTTTTTCTCACTTTATTATTAGGTATGGCGGTCCTCCCACCGTGGGTGATTTACACCAAAATATATTAATATTACCACACTTCCCCTTGTCATACTCGCCGTCTGACCCGTTTTTATTTTTCGGTCCTCGATATACGACAAGGTTCAACACACAATACACATCCCCTTGCCATTCTTGCCGTCTGACCTTTTTTTATACCGCGATCCTCAACATATGACAAGGTTCCACACACGACACGGCATAAATGCCCTCTGGCCCAGTTAAACTATCGGCGCTGGACACATGATGTTGCCATCAATTTTAATACCTGTTTTATTCTTGCGGTATTAATTTCCCAAAATTTCTCATACTAGTTATTAACAATAAATTTTCCCCACCGTTAATTGCGATGTGAAAATTCTCAAAATATTCCTTAGTCCCAATTAAAAGTTCCCAAAACACAATTTCATCCCATCATTTATAAATGATGATTATAACAATTTACTTCACCTAAAATATCAATCATAGGTTATCACAACAATGGAAAAAAGATAGAGAATTTGCCCCCATCCTAATTTATATAACCCGCATAGATTTATATTAACTAGTCCCATACCTAATTAGCATAAATTGCAACTAAGGCCCACTTCATTAGTCCCATACCTAACAAGTGTACTATAACGAGGGGTGAAAGCCAATTATCTAAAATACCAACGTTCTCGAAATATTCAATATTATGATATTTCGTAAATTACATTATCAACATATTATGATAATATTCTCAACAATATTAAATTCCCAATAAATGATTTTTAATCCAAATATGGGGAAATTAAGAACACGTAATTATTATAATTTTTTTCCCGAATCATTATTAATCGTAAGTTCCATAATTATTATTTATTTTCTTAGCACAAGTAATTTAATTATTTTAGGAATTTACATAAACATCCAATTTAAATTACTAAGGGGTCCTCTACATGTATATGCCCACAATATCACCAATTAAGTAAATACAATCCAAATAACAACAAAATTATAATTATTTGGTATAATTAATTATTTTTACAAAACAGTCCCATAATTAATTTCTTCTATATATTATGTTTTTAATTTATTTTAGAACACATGAGTTTTAATGGAGGCTATAATCAAGACATATATCACTAAAGGAAAAGAATAGGATAAACATGCCTGATTTTTGAATGTTGAAATTGACGAGAGATTCGGGTTCTCCTCGAAAAATTGATCGAAAAACTCTGTTGCACCACTTTGAAATAAATATGTTTTGACCTCCAAAAATAAGCTTGAAAAACTGTTTTAGTGGTGTTTTTGGGTTTTTGGAGGTGGAAGATGTAAGGACATATTTTTGTAGGTCCGTTGTCAATTTATTATGTCATATACCGCTACACCATCAAAGAGCATTCTAGAGACATCTACATCTAAGACGTATCCGAATTACTCAAGTTCTTTACCATTCAAGGCTTCGCGAAGTTTACTTTGGTAAGGTTATGTTTTAAATACCTTTACTTTTCACTTAGAGCTTTTGGGATATTTTACAAAATGTTTTCTAAGTGTTGGAGCGGACTTTTTCGTCAAAATTTGAGAATGAGTATTTTTTCTAAGTGTTGAAACGGACATTAAAATAATGATTTTTTCGCAACAATCGTTCGAGCAACATAGCATGTCGTTCGCGCGAGATTGCATGTCGCGCGATCTCGTTCGAATGGAAATTGTCCTTCGTTCGAGCTCTGTTTTTGAGGCGACGCGATTTTCTATAAAATATCATTCTCTGGTTCCGTTTTCATTAAGAAGTCCATACGTTTTCCAAAACAGAAACACTGCAAAAGCATAATTCTTTAGGCTTCTTCTTTTAGGGTTTTAATCCCTTTTGGTTTTCAATTCACAAAACTCCCATATGCTTTAGTGAATTGTTTGGTGTTTAAGAACAACTTTGCTTTTGTTCAAACACTGTGGAGAAGGCATCTCCATATTTGATCGGTGGATACCGAGCATAGTCATTCTGCGTGTGGACGAGCCGAAGACGACGAACCGACACCTTGAGGGTAATTCGCTGTCTCTCATATCTTTGAAGGTTTGCTGAAGGCACTGTGCATTAGACACTTGTGGGAAATTATCAGGTTGTATGTAAGTCAAAAGTCTTGTGAATTCTTCAAAGTGTTATAAAAGGTTTTTACCCGAAAGGGGTTTTTTCCTATATCGGTCATCTTTATTTTTTCATGCATGGGTTGAATTTCTTATGATGTTTAGATGCATGTGTAGGGGCTGAATTAGTTTGTTTAAAAATAGAATCTAATTAAATAAGTGTGCCAAATTAGATATTTGCGAATTTAATCAATTATCACACAGTCACATTTTCTCAAATTGGTATCAGAGCGGGTTACGCTAATTTGTCGCCTATTCCTATTTTTCGCAAAATTGTGTGATATTGATTTTTTTTTAAATCAAGTTTGTGAAAATTCGCAATTTTTCCTATGGAGCACTTATATAATCAGGTGCCTATGTTTGACGGGTCTAATTATGCTTACTGAAAAGCTCGTATGAAATCTATTTTAAAATCTATTGACGAGCGTGTTTGGTTGATTTGTGAAAATGGATGGACCCCCCCACGGTCACCATTGATAACATCACCTCTTTAAAACCCGTGTCATCCTGGACTGAAGATGATTATAAAATGTCCAATTTTAATTCCCGTGGTTTGAGTGCTATTTCTGGAGCCGTCACCCCCGACGAATTCCGTCGAATTATGACGTGCACCACGTCTAGGAGGCATGGGATGTTTTGAAATTGACACATGAGGGTACAAACGCGGTTAAAGAATCTAAGTTACAAAATTTGGCCACCCAATTTGAGACTATCACCATGTCTGAATGATTTGATGATTTTCATGCACGCTTGTCGGACATTGTTAACACCAGTTTTATGTTGGGTGAGGTGATTGATAACACGCGTGCCGTGATCTCTTCCAAAATGTTTTATTCCTAAAGTCATTATTTTAAACTCTTTGGGAAATTTGAAATCACTTAAGTTGGAAGAACTTGTAGGGAATCTTCAAACCTATGAGATTAACAGTTTCCCAAAACCATTAAGGCTAAGGATAATGGTGTTGCTTTAAAGACTCATTTTAAAAAAAAGAAAGAAAATGTTTATGAGTCTGATTCTGAAGAAGATTTTGATATGGCCTTGTTTGCGAATTTTTTAAAAAAGTTTCTCAAAAAGAATAAAGAAAATTCTACCAACAAAAAGAGATCTTTTGAGTCAAATAAAAAGAAAGTGGAGGCCATAGATAGTGACAAGGATGATGAGATCAGGTGCTTTGAGTGTGAGGGCAAAGGGCACATAGCTAAAGAGTGTCCTACTAGGATAAGGAGAAAAGGGCAAAGAGACTGCTATGCCCGCCACTCTTAGTGATAGTGAGGGTGATGAGGAAGATGAGTCCGATAAAGGTTTAACACATTGGATGGTTGTTGATTTTTCTAGTCGTGTGAGCACACCCATTTTATCTCACGAGAGTGCACACGAGAGCGATGATAGTTATTTGTGTTCTTCAAGTGAGGAAGAAAGCGAGGAGGAGAGTGGAAATGAAAGTGAGCTCCAAAAATCTTTTAGAGATTTGTACACCGATACCTTGAAAACAAAGAAGTATAATAGAGATTTAGGTCGTCGGGTTTTAGATTTGGAGAGAGAGAAGGAGGTTTTGAGAAAGGAGAAGTGTGATTTGACCGACACGGTGTCTAGTCTGACAACACGTGTATCCCAACTCGAGAGTGATCTCGAACATGACAGGGAGGTCAAAGTCAATTTTGAGAATGCACCTAAGAAGGTTGAAAAGGTGGTTCTTAAGGGTAAGGGTGAGAAGTTAGGAATAAGTAATGACGGTGTTTCTTCTTTCCAATTAGCAGCCGAGCCGGTTCCCACTTTAGTGAAAGATTCACATGAGTCTCACCCTCACCCACCTAGGCGTCCCATTCCTATTAGGAAAGTGCGTCCTAGAGTTTTTGAGAGAGGTGTTTCGAGGCCTATTTATGTTTGCTCACATTGCAAAAGGAGAGGACACCTTAGGTAATTTTGCTTTAAGTTGGGGTATGTGTCACGTTTTACTTCTACACGTGTTTCTGATACACATGCACCCACACATGATTCTTTACATGCTCCCAGAGACTACATGAGAGAGTTTGCACATTTAGGTGAGCAAGTTAAATTTTTAGTCAAAACTTCGCAAGAATTGACGGAGGTTTTTCATAAGTTGTCACCACCTTTGGAAAACCCCTCCGCACCTAATGATTGAGGTTTGACTTGTTTACTAGCATAGGATGATTTTCATGATGACATTATTTGCCTATTGCTAGTATGTATCATTTTTGTATAAACTTTTTGCTTTTAAAATTTTTTGAAAAATACAAAAAGATTTTATTTTGATAAATTTTTTTGAAAAATCCGAAAAAGAGTTTTGTAATTTGTTTGCACCGTTTATGGATGGACACTTTGGATGACCGAGTCACAACTTCATTTCATTATTTTCATGTGACTATTTGATAGTGTTTTGAGACAATATATCATGTCATCTTTGCTTTATAATGTTTAGAGTCATTAAGATGTAATTAAGTGTTACTTCCTACATGTTTTACTCATGTTTCCTTTATTGCACACATGCACGGATTTATTTGATTACTGTGCTTGTCTTATCACATGTTGGTTGGGTGTTTTCACTTCAATTATGTCCTTAAAACGAACCAAGCGCGGTAAATTTTGATAAGGAAATTGTGCATATAAAAACCGTTTTGTGAGTTTGTGTGTTTTGTTTGAAAACGGGGAAGGGCTGCGAAAGGTTCATTTTGCCTTTGCGAATACTAAGCCACCATTAAATTGGACCTAAAAATGGAGGAATTTATTATCCGGGGTCCAAAGAGTTTTAAAAAGAGCCCGAAAAAAATTTAAAGGAAATAAAAAGAAATTCATGCCAATTATGGGCCATTTAGGTTTTTGCACCACTTATCCAAAGTTTGAGAATTTAGTCTATTCTCCTCTAAAAAAATACATATGAGGGAGTTTGGTTGGAGATTTTATAACGGGTTTGCACGTCCTTGAAAATCTTAAAAAAGCACTAAATAGTTTTTGGCGTTATTAATGTGGAAATCATTTGACTTTGATTTGTTGATTTGTATAAGACTATGTCATCTAAATTCAACCAATTTTTACACATAATGATACTTTTGATGTTCATTCGTTAGGAGTACATATGCATCGTGCACATATGATTGATTGAGTTGATTTTCCTATCGAATGCGTTCACACCCATTCATTACATTTTCATGACTCGGTTGTTTTAGTTTAAATCTATGGTGTGATCTGTTTTGTATTTTATTTTTTGTATGAAAATTTTGAAAAATCCAAAAATAGTTTGTGAGATTTTTGAGATACTCCTTTGCATGCGCGTAGTTTGATCCATTTTTGCTATGCATTTTTTTCGTGAAACTCCATGTTTTGATTATTTCTTCTTATCTGTCTATTTGGGGACATCATAAAAGGGGGAGAAAGAATTATGATGTTATGGGGGAGTCTTTGCATTATGGGGGAGATTTGATTTATTAATGATTTGTTCTTATATCATTTCAAACACGATGCGTCATGAAGGTTTTTTCTTTATCTCATGTGTGTAGGTACAAATATTGAAGATCATGATGTTGCACACCCTGATGAGAAAAGCTTTGAGATTTGACGAAGATGATTGAAGAACAGTTTTGAAGTCTTGCAAATTTATTCATGGGAGGGTAGATTTGTATAGGCAATTTTGTTTTTGATAAATCGGATTTTTTATGTATGTATCGGCATAGACATAGGGGGAGATTTGTAAGGACATATTTTTATAGGTTCGTTATCAATTTATTATGTAATATACCGCTACACTGTCGAAGAGCATTCTAGACACATCTACATCTAAGAAGGATCCAAATTAATCAAGTTCTTCATCATTCAAGGCTCCGCGAAGTTTACTTTGGTAAGTTTATGTTTTAAGTACCTTTACTTTTCATTTAGAGCTTTTGGGATATTTTTACAATATATTTTTTAAGTGTTGGAGCGGACTTTTTCGTCAAATGTTGAGAATGAGTATTTTTTCTAAGTGTTGAAACGGACATTAAAATAATGATTTTTTTTGCAACAGTCGTTCAAGCGACATAGCATGTCGTTCGCGCGAGATTGCATGTCACGCGATCTCGTTCGAATGACAGCTGTCCTTCGTTCGAGCGACATGCTGATCTCCTTCGAACGAGCTCTATTTTCGAGGCTGCGTGATTTTTTATAAAATCTCATTCTCTGGTTCCGTTTTCATTAAGAACTCCATAAGTTTTCCAGAACAGAAACAGTGCAAAAGCAGAATTCTTTAGGCTTCTTCCTTTAGGGTTTTAATCCCTTTTGGTTTTCAATTCACAAAACTCCCATATTCTTTAGTGAATTGTTTGGTGTTTAAGAATAACTTTGCTTTAGTTCAACCTCTGTGGAGAAGGAATCTCCATCTTTGATCGGTGGATACCAAGCGTAGTCATTCTGCGTGTGGACGAGCCGAAGACGACAAACTGACACCTGGAGGGTAATTCGCTGTCTCTCATATCTTTGAAGGTTTGCCGAAGGCACTGTGCATTACACACTTGTGGGAGATTATCAGGTTGTATGTAAGTCAAAAGTCTTATGAATTCTTCAAAGTGTTATAAAAGGTTTTTCCCCAAAAGGTTTTTTTTTCCTATATCGATCATCTTTATTTTTTAATGCATGGGTTGAATTTCTTATGATGTTTAGATGCATTTGTAGGGGCTGAATTAGTTTGTTTAAAAGTAAACTCTAATTAAATAATTGTGCCAAATTAGATATATGCGAATTTAATCAATTATCACACAGTCACGTTTTCTCAGAAGATGAAGAGAGAAAGGTTTGTTGGCTGCTAAGGGTTTGCAAAAGTTGTGTGTTAAAATTCCTAACCCGAGCTTCCTTTTTTATAGTAAAGTTTGAGGGTTAAAAATATAATTAAAATTCTTTGTTTCGCCAAAATGACGAACTATTACTGGCATATTTCACCATGATCGATCGATCGACCCCCAGGCATCGATCGATCGATCAAGCAGGGATTTTGAATCTGCCAGCTTGTTTAAATAAGGGTGTAAACTTTAATTAAAGATTCATTTTAACTCCGAATTAAATTCCACTTGAAGTTTTATTTCTCTAAAATCATAACCAACATATTTAACCATTAAAATTTATAAAATTCAAAAATTTATTTTTCTCGATATTCCAATTTTTATTTAAAATATTCCTTTAAAAATCCGGGTCGTTACATACTTCCCCACTAACAAGAAATTTCGTGCTCGAAATTTAGCAAGATTAAGCATATACACAAAATAATTTGGCGCCCATACACCTAATTCTACTAAAGTGGAAATTATTAATACTACGCATATAATAAAATATTTTACGCACCGATCCTCGATTTAGCCACGTCGTGGCTCCTGCGGTGCCTGCTCCTCTCGAGGCTGAAATTGGTATCACCTCCCATAACCAAGGTTGGTTGGTGCTGCAGCCACACCCTGTGCACCAAGTGCTGCTGGTGCTGATGGCACTCCCTGAACGCCTATTGTCGCCAGTAAAGTTGGCGCTCCCCGCACCCTGAGCCCGGCCAGTGCTGAAGGTCCTTGGCCTTGCTGGCCCTGATTAACTTGACTTTGTATAAGGGGACCCTGATGATTCTCTCTCCCGAGACAGTTATTTGGTTTGTGTCCCACTTTCCCACACTTGAAATAAGTACCCTGAAAAGGCACCAAATTCCAATTTCCTCACCCTGACGACCTTGCCTCTAGTTATCATGGTTAAGGGTATTGTTCTGCTGTCCTTGGTTCGGCCTCGGCCTCTTCCATGTTTGGTCATTGCGTCCCCTATAGTCTCCGCCCTAACTCTCAGGTTCTTGCCTCTTTCCCAATTTCTTATGATGGTTTATTCTTTCCTTCCAATGTAACATTGCAACATCCACTACTTGGGAGTAAGCAGTGTACGCAAGATTTCCCAAAACCATTTGTTTGATGGGTCATTACAACCCTTTGATGAAGCATTCCATTTTTTTTATTTCGGTACCTACTTCCTCGGGCACAAACATAGATAAGTTCGTGAACTCTTGTTTGTACTCTACAATTGATTTTGAACCTTGGTCCAACTCTAGAAATTCTCTCTTCTTCGCATTCTTAATATCATAAGGGAAGTACTTGTTGTTGAAATTTATTTGAAAATCACTATAAGTCAATCTATCTCATTCCTCCGATGTGGGGGTTCTCTCCCACCATTGTAAGGCATTTCCCGAAAACTTAAATGTGGCTAATAACTGCTTTTACACTTCCGTGCATTCCACTAATCTCAAGTATCGTTCCATGTCGCTCCTCTATTGGTGAGCGACCGTGGTATAGGATCCTCCGGTAAAGGTAGAAGGATTTTTCCTTAAAAAGCTGGCCCTCACTCTATCCTAATTTGAGACGGGTGGTTCCTTCTGTTGTGGCACAAACGTCATCTCCCTTTGTCTCCCGATTTCAATACTGCCCGTTGTGGCCTCTCGTACAATTGTCGCTAGTGCTTCGGCATCAAGGGTAAACTGCCTTTGTCCCTCTTGAACTCCGGGACCGAAAACATACCCCTCCTTCCTATTACCATTTTTCCTAGTGTCCGTCATCTAAAAAGATAAGAACAATTATCATGAGACTCAGAAAAACTAAGAGTACAAATCATCTAAAGGAAATCAAAGGTAAGCAATGCGGAAGCTAAACAGACTCCTAACCTACGAGACCTAAGACCATGCTCTGATACCATCTGTAACACTCCGCTAAATTTCGGTGTCGGGCGCCACCAAAATTAAGTCAGGCGTTAATAAATTAAATATCATCATTAGCATGTGACAGATGTGAAGCATATAAATTTCAATCCACAAGATAAATATTTTAAATCAATCCCAAATATTAAGGACATCAAACTGATTTCATCAAAGTGCGATATAAAGTCCGTTACATGCAATCTCCGAATATCTTAATTATTACAACATATCAAGTCCAACTGAAATCTCTTAAGACAACTTTGGAACCGAAAGGCCCAATAAAGCCCAAATATAGTCTCATAATAAATAGGACTGAATAGGAGAATAAATAAATGACCAAAAGGAGAAAATAATTCCCGCTGCACTTCCAAAGGATCTCCAACAATATCTATGCAACTACTCCAATTTAATTCCTGAAAATATTAGTCAATGCATGTGTCACAGCCAAAACCCTGAGCATAAAAACCAGCTACTCCTTTCAATTAGGGTCCCTGAACCCAGACAATAGTGCTATACATATCGACCATAACAATAGAAAATTTTAATTAAGAGAAAATCTATAATCCTTAGCAATAAAATTTCCTAAGTACCCCCAAGGTTTAAATCTGCCACACCAATATTATTTTAAATTTAACCCCAACCCCACGATGTTAATGTTTTTGAATTAACCAGGATGATTTGTTCTCACTCCCGCCGTGGGTGATTTACACCAAAATAGATTAATATTACCACACTTCCCCTTATCATACTCGCTGTCTGACCCACTTTTATTCTGCGGTCCTCGACATATGACAAGGTTCCACACACAATACACATCCCCTTGTCATGCTCGTCGTCTAACCCATTTTTATCCTGCGATCCTCGACATATGACAAGGTTCCACAAACGACACGACATAAACGCCCTCTGGCCCGGTTAAACTGTCGGCCCTGGACACATGATGTTGCCATCAATTTTAATACATGTTTTATTCTTGCGGTATTAATTTCCCAAAATTTCTCATACTAGTTATTCACAATAAATTTTCCCCACCCTTAATAGCGATGTGAAAATCCTCAAAATATTCCTTAGTCCCAATTAAAAGTTCCCAAAACACAATTTCATCTAATCATTTATAAATGATGATTATAACAATCTACTTCACCTAAAATATCAATCCTAGGTTATCACAGCAGAAAAAGATAGATAATTTGCCCCCACCCCAATTTATATAACCCGCATAGATTTATATTAACTAGTCCCATACCTAATTAGCATAAATTGCAACTAAGGACCACTTTATTAGTCCCATACCTAACAAGTGTACTATAATGAGGGGTGAAAGCCAATTATCCAAAATACCAACGTTCTCGAAATATTCAATATTATGATATTTCGTAAATTACATTATCAACAGTTTATGATAATATTCTCAACAATACTAAATTCCCAATAAATGATTTTTAATCCAAATATGGGGAAATTAAGAACACGTAATTATTATAATTTTTTTCCCGAATCATTATTAATCGTAAGTTCCATAATTATTATTTATTTTCTTAGCACAAGTAATTTAATTATTTTAGGAATTTACATAAACATCCAATTTAAATTACTAAGGGGTCCTCTACATGTATATGTCCAGAACATCACCAATTAAATAAATACAATCCAAATAACAACAAAGTTATAATTATTTGGTATAATTAATTATTTTTACAAAATAGTCCCATAATTAATTTCTTCAATATATTATGTTCTTAATTTATTTTAGAACACATGAGTTTTAATGGAGGCTATAATCAAGACATATATCACTAAAGGAAAAGAATAGGATAAACATGCCTGATTTTCGAATGTTGAAATTGATATGATATTCGGGTTCTCCTCGAAAAATTGATCGAAAAACTCTCTTGCACCACTTTGAAATAAATATGTTTTGACCCCCAAAAATAAGCTTGAAAAACTGTTTTAGTGGTGTTTTTGGGTTTTGGAGGTGGAAGATGAAGAGATAAAGGTTTGTTGGCTGCTAAGGTTTTGCAAAAGTTGTGTATTAAAATTCCTAACCCGGGCTTCCTTTTTATAGTAAAGTTTGAGGGTTAAAAACATAATTAAAATTCTTTATTTCGTCAAAATGACGAACTGCTACTGGTAGATTTCACCATGATCGATCGATCGACCCCCAGGCATCGATCGATCGATCAAGCAGGGATTTTGAATCTGCCATCTTGTTTAAATTAGGGTTTAAACTTTAATTAAAGATTCATTTTAACTCCCAATTAAATTCCGCTTGAAGTTTTGTTTCTCTAAAATCACAACCAACATATTTAACCAATGAAATTTATAAAATTCAAAATTTTATATTCTCGAATATTCCACTTTTTATTTAAAATATTCCTTTAAAAATTCGGGTTGTTACATCTCTCTCTGGAGGCGGTGCGTCAGGTCTTGAATGGCAGTGATAGGGTAGGACTTTTCCTTCCTTCGATCTAAGACATTTGTGTGCTCTAATTCCATATTTCCTTATATCTTGTTGGGGATGTTTCAGGTGAATTTTTACCCTTGGGGACGACCGTTCAGGACACTAGGGTTGATTGGAGTGAATGCGCAGATGAGGCGTTTGATGGCGCATGAGTTCGGCCACTCTTGGTATCTCGGGGAGAGGGCGGTTTGGTAGATTGCTGAGGAGTATGTCGTGGTGCCTCCTGCGAGGCCCCTTATGTCTATGAGGCGGGAGCGGATGTTGCCGGAGGATGCGAGGATCGCGACGATGATTGGCGAGTCCTATCTGTTGTACACCGATACGACTGTGCCATATGATTATGTAGACTTCATGACGAGCTGGCTGATGGCGCCCAACATATACGATGCACTGCCCTTCCCTCCTGCGGGTTCTAGTCGTCTAGTGGGGTCCTCCCTAAGTAGTGGCAGTCCGTCGACATCTGCGGCAGCGACTTCGGAGGTCCCCTTTGTGAGGTTGCATACTTCTTCATACAACATCCGAAGGGCTGATGGAGGGATGGTGGCTATGTTGCATCGTCCTTATGCGATGGACCCGGAGGAGTTGGGATCGACAGAGGAGTTTCTTCGTCCTTTGGTATATCTTTTTGTTCTTTTCTTTTCCTTTTTTTGGTTTCTTTTGATCTTTTCTGCTTGATACTTATTTTTCCTTTTCTTGCAGCAAGTCCGGGTGTCCACCACTTGGCTGAGGGACATTAGGGACTGGCTATCTTTGGTGACTGTCCATATTCGGGATGCGGTTCCTGTTCGTTCTTGCTTGGTGCCATCTGCCTCATCCGGGGAGGAGTCTAGTTTAGGTAGCGGTGGTGCATCATCCCATCGCATGGGAAAGAGAGCGAGTCGCAGGGGTGGAAGCTCTTAGGAGAGTGAGGGGGAATGGTAAATGAGAGAGAGAGAGAGAGAGAGAGAGAGAGAGAGAGAGAGAAAGAATATGGGTTCGGGCTGAGTCCCATTATTTTTGCTTTTCTTTCCTGCAAGATTGATGTAACACAGAGAAATATCTATGCAATGCAATGAAGTTTGTTGTTTATCTTCTGTTAATGATGAATGAATGAATGCATATACATGCGCTTTTTACTTTGCTGCTGAGATCGTAAAAAGAAATATTTTTTGGATTTGAAGGAAAGTTTTATTCATAATGAGAAATTATATAAAGATGGAAAGGGGATTTTTGAAATTCTATTGAGAATAGCAATTTATTTTTATTGGGTTTCTTATTTTGAAAAATAGAGGAAAAAGGGAGGTTTCTAAAAATAGGGGGTTACCGATTGACAATCACCTTGTCCTGCCTATTGGCAGGTCAGTACAGCCCCATCAATTCAAAGCTTTGATTGGTACCCTCTTCAGCCTTTGGTACCTTATGGGGCAGGATTTCCTCCGACTTCTGCAGGTGTTATGTCTTTTGTGAGGGTTTTCAAGTATAAAAAAGGGTAAGGGTGGAGTGTTTTCATCACCCCTTCACATTCCTAATTTCTTATTCTGTGTGATGGCACTCCCTCGTAGTATTGATTTTGACAACTTCCTTAAGACTTTGGAGGCGATGGGCTCCTACAACGTCGACTATGATGCTTTCAACATGTGTCGAGTCTCTTTATGGCATAATCGGTCCATAGTATGGAGCATGATAATGGCGGCGGTATAATTTTGGTACCCTAAAGATCATGTATTCCTCTTTGGTTTGGAAGAAGTCTGTCCAACTTATGAAGAATTTTCTGCCATGTTAGGAATAAATCCTATTGTGGTGGATACTATGCCTGAGTTTTCCCAATCTCCTCGGGAGTTGTTGGTTGGACTTCTCCGCGTCTCACCCTCAGTGAGTAGATCCTTGGTTATTGGAGGAATTATTTCTTTTCCAGCGGTTCTGTGGTCTGTGCATTTACAGGAGGTTGGTTATGCTGGATATGTCGGAGCCGTCGTTCTGGGCCTAGTTTCGAAATTGCTACTTGTGACTAGGGAATTACTAGTGGACCCACAACTTGCAGCTATTACTTCATGGATGTCCTACAATCACAATCGTACGGCGGTGATACTGGCAGAGACTCTGAATGGCTGGGATGCTTGGCGAGAAGGTCATTCTGAGTTTGTGAGGGGTAGCCTTGTGATGTCGTTCATGTGGTTGTCTGAAAGATTCCGCCTAGTGAATCCTACGGAATACCTTTTTTCGGTTGTACCTAACTTCTTTTCACGCCATTTTATCAGTGTGGGTCTGGATATCGAGAGCTGGGAGAACTGGTTTGTGGAGCATGGGGCTCTAAATCTGTACTGGTCAGTGCCTTAGTGGGGTCAACTGCTGCCTATTCTGGAACTGGGAGAATACCTGTACGTTCGGCTGGTTGGTCTCAGACAAACCGCTTTCTACTTCCCTTGGCGACTTCTGCGTTAATTTGGCTGGGAGCTGATTGTGCCACCTCGGACACTAGATTTATTTTCGATAGAAGATTGGACAGAGCGTCTACGCATGCCGCTTGGCTCTTTGTGGGAGAGTCGGCATTCGTTGGCCCATCCCTCTCAGTCTGTTAGAAGAGTTTGGCACATCCTTGGGGACTATGTGAAGTGGTTGTGGAGAAGAGTAGTTAGCAAGATATTGGAAGTGGAGACTGGACAAAGGTGTATTATTTTAATTGATACTATGGAGGGAAGTGTGGTAGTTTTTCTGAGGCTGGTTCGAGCTTATCGGTCCATGGAGCGTTTGCAACACTCTATTCAGGCAGGGGAAGCTTGGGGACCCCAAGATATAGATGATGATGGAGCGGGCTCCTCTGGTAGCTGTGGGTAGGGATCTTGTCGAGTTTGTTTTTGTAATGGGGAATAAATTTGGAAATTTTATTTGGCTTTTTAAGAAGGTAGGGGGAAGGGAGTCATCCGTTCCTTTTCTTATGTTATTGAACTGTAATCTCTTATTAGTGAAATAAATAAGTTTTTGATCATCCAGCTATGCCTTTTGATGAATTTTATATTTTGAATTATCTATACCGATCGCTAAGGCATGCATAATCCTTTTATTCAAATATATGCTAGAATGAACTGTCATTCTCGGAGATAAGAAAAGAATAGTTTTTTGTGAAGAAGAAAGGGTCGTGCTCATGTAAGATGTATGAGCTGCCTACGTACCTCTGGGGGTTTTTGAAATTGTTAATTTTCCTGAGAATGGTTTTTGCAGAGGATCAGGCCCACGTAGTTCTGGGTAGAGGGAAATGAATATATTTTTTTTAGAATAAAAGGGAGATGAGAAGAGTCGTAGCGTGGTGAGATTTCGAACTAGGAGTAAAATTTCTTAAGACGGTCTAGGTTGACTGGATGAGCCATCTCTTCTCCAGGTAGGTCAGTGAGCCTGGTGACACATCCAGATAAGATTTTCTTAATGATGTATGGGCCTCTCCAATTGGGCTTGAATTTACCTCTAGGGTCCCAGATGGGCTCTACTATTTCTTTGGAGGCTAAATCGCCTTTTCGAACACCGCGATCCTTGACTCTCTTATTAAATGAACGCGCTATTCGGCGATGGTACCCTTGTATGTGGTATAGATCTTTTAATCTCCTTTCATCTAGGAGGGTCAACTCGTCAATACGGCTTTGGTACCAGTCTTCTTCGCTGACCTTGCTTTCAAGCATGATGCGTAATGAGGGTATTTCCAACTCCACGGGTAGGACTGGTTCCATGCCATAGACTAGAGAGTAATGGGTCGCCCCAGTAGAGGTTCGGATTGAGGTACGATATCCCCAGAGGGCATATGGGATTCGGTTAACCCAATCTCGATAACTTTAGGTCATCTTACTGATGATGACTTTAAGGTTCTTATTGGCGGCTTCGATTGCACCATTGGTCTGAGTCGGTAGGGAGAAGATTTATGTATCTGGATCCCATACTCGTTGACTACTTCTATGACTTCTGCCTTAAAATGCAACCCGTTATCTGGCACTATCTCGTGCAGGACCCCATATCGATAGATGATTTTTTTCTTGATGAATTTGGCCACTTTTTTGGCATTCAGGACTGTGTATGACTCATCTTCGACCCATTTGGTGAAGTAATCAATGGCAACTAGAATGAATTCATTCCCATTAGAAACCTTGGGTGTAACCTTCCTTATAATGTCGATGCCCCAGGTGGAGAATGGCCAAGGAGAAGTCATGTTGTTCAATTCACGCGGAGGCAGGTGTTGAAGATTGGAAAATTGTTAGCATTTGAGGCATCTTCGAACATAGGTGGTGCAATCTTGGATTATGGTGGTCCAGTAGTATCCTTGTCGAATGATCCTTTTGGCAAGCATATGATTGTTCATGTGGGGCCTTCATTCCCCACTGTGGATTTTCTGCATTATCTCTTCAATGTCAGCACCTGCGATGCAGCGTAAATGGGTTCCATCGAAGTTTCCCTTGAACAGTGGTTTATGATAGATGATGTATTGGGTGGCCAATCTTTGAAGGGTTGGTCGATATTTCTTATTGGAACCCTCAAGATACCTACCATGCTTGAGGAGGTGCCAGATATCATAGTACCAGTAATTGGCTAGCTCGGGATCTTCTTTGGTGATGAGCTCAATGTGGTAGCAATGGGTTGGTTTATCTTGCTTTTGAACTAGTAAGGGGGCCATTGTTATTCCTTCGAGCATGTCGACCATTGAGGCTAGGGTAGCAAGGGCATCAGCTAGGTTATTCTTTGCTCGAGGTAGGTAGTGGAATGTGATATCCTGGAATTAGGAGGCTTATTCTTCTAAGTGGACATGGAAGGGTTTGAGTTTCTCGTTCTTGATTTTCCATTTTCTGATCACTTGACCAATGATGAGGGCAGAATCCCCGTAGACATCTAGGCATTGAATACCTTTCTTGAGAGAAATCTTGAGGCCTATCGTACACGCCTCGTATTTAGTCATATTGTTGGTGCAGGGGAAATCTAATTTGATGGCGATGGGAGTGTGGGAGTTATCTGGGGCGATCAAAAGTATCCCAATGCCATATCCCTTTTTGTTGGTCACGTCGAGCATTTTACATCGAAGGTCATCTTAAGCAACGTAGAGGATGTTTTCATCCGAGAATTCAGAGATCCAGTCATCAGCCTTTTCTATAGGGTAATCAGCGAGGTAGTCAGAGATGTCTCTTCCTTTCATGGTTTTTTATGTGACGTACATGATATCAAACTCGGCTAGGAGCATAAACCACTGGGCCATTTGGCTAGATAAGGCGAGTTTCTCAAGTAGGTACTTGATAGGGTCCATTTGGGATACAACTTTTAGGTAACCCAGACAAGTGCGACACATGCCTTTTCCAAAGTAGTGTAGTTGACTTCGTATCCGTCCAATTTGCAATTGGCGTAATAACTGGTTATTTCTTTGTAGGAGTCTTCAAGGTATTGGGCTAGCAAAGCCCCAGCTACAGTGTCGGTTATGGTTAGGTATAGAAGCAAGGGGAGACCAAGCTATGGTGGCATGAGTACCGTAGGTTGGGTCAGAAATTATTTGATTCGATTAAAAGCTTCTTAGCAGGCCTCGTTCCAAATCTTGGTTGAATCCTTTCGGAGGAGTTTGAAAATCGATTCACGGATGGAGGTTAGTTAGCTGATGAACTGGCTGATGTATTGTAACTTCCCAAGGAAACCACATACATCTTAATCCGTTCGGGGAGATGGCATCTCAAGTATGTCTTTTAGTTTGGCAGGACCTGCTTCTATCCCTTTCTCACGGCCCATGAATCCTAAGAGTTTTCCTTTTGTAACGTCGAAGACACATTTCTGTGGATTGAGTCTCATCTGATATCGTCGTAGTCGTTCGAAGAACTTTTGGAGAGCGGGAACATGACCTTATCTAGTTTTGGATTTTATAATCATATCATCTACATAGACCTCGACTTCTTTGTGAATCAGATTGTGCAGGATGGTTGTGGCAGCCCTCTAGTATGTAGCCCCATCATTATTGAGACCAGATGGCATAACAGTGTAGCAAAAGGTTCCCCATGGGGTGATGAACACGGTTTTTTCTTGATAATATGGGTGCATTTTGATTTGGTTGTATCCGACAAACCCATCGACGAATGACTTGAGAGCATGGTCGGTTGTATTTTCCACCATCATGTCGATATTGGATAGCGAGTAATCATCCTTTGGAGAGGCTTTATTTAAGTCCTGGTTATCTACACACATCCGAACTTTCCCTCCTGATTTTGGTACAAGCACTATGTTAATTAACCATGTGGGATATTCGATCACACGAATGAAGCCCACGTTCAACTATTTGACCACCTCTTTTTTGACTTTGAGCGACCATTCGGTGCGGAGCTTTCTCAACCTCTATTTAACTGGCTTGTAATTTGGAAGAGTGGGGATCTCATATTGAGCTCTTTCAGGATTAATGTAGGGTATATCATCGTAGGACCATGCAAAGACATCCACGAATTACTTCAATAATTCTTCAAGTTGTGCGTGCTCATGTTCGTCGAGGGTAGCCCCTATCATAATCTCGTGCAGTTGGCTACTAGAACCGAGGTTAACAATAACAGTCTCTTCTTCATTAACTTGAACGTGGTTAATTTATTTGTTATTAACCTTATTTAGATCAGTTAAGAATTGTTCATTTGCAAAATCATCATCATCAAAAGTTTGATTAAAATCTAAATAATTAATGTAAGGCACAACAAGATACTCAAAATCTTCGTTTATTTCATTGATAAGAAAAATAACATTGAGAACCTTATCAAAGGAGGTCTCGATTACATTTGAGCAAGGATAGATAAAAGAAGAAGAAATGAGGTAAACATTGGGGTTAGGTGGGATTTCAACATGTAGAACTGGCGTAGCATGCCAGTTGTGGAGAGGTGTATCAGCAACTTTAATCAGGTGGGATGGATCCCATGATGTAGTGCTTGAATGAACCATGTAGAGTGTCAACCCTAGTGTCTGTAAGTCAAACGAATCCTCGAAGTCACTTCCCTCAGAATCTTCGGTATCTTTGATGAATGGTTGTACATGGTGTTAGGAATTTTTGACCCATGGGTCTTGGAAAAAGATCTCCATTCCAGGCTTCATCTTCTTGTTTGTATGGTCATACCATGGTTTTAGAAAACCACAAAAGGGGAAGTCTTCACCCTCTTTGATGAATTGTCCATTCAAGGAATCACCTGGGATAGTCTGGATGCAATCTAATCTTCTCTTTGGTCGAGACTGGCGAATCAATCTGAGCTCTTGTTCTGATGGTTGATACCCTAATTCACAAGGAGGGAAATCTTTTTTTAGTTTAATGGCCTCAATTATCCCTTGATGTCCTTGTACTAGCCCCAGTCCGGGCATGAAGTGCATGTTTCTGAATATCTGAATCACATTGACATTGCCATACAGGTCTTATTCTGGATAAACTCTTTCTTTGAAATTGTCCCCTGCCAGGATTAGAAGTGGCTCAACTCGGAATCCTGATAGGAGCGTATCATTCGACCCGTGTTGTATCTCAAGGATTGGATTGTTGGTGCTTGCACCCTCTATATTTTCGTCGTCGCCCAAAATGGGGATGATTCGTCCGTCGATGAAGAATTTTAATTTTTGATGGAGCGAGGAAGACACACCCTTGATATTGTGGAGCCAAGGTCGTCCGAGCAACAGGTTGAAACTAGATGGGATGTTAATAACTTGGAATTCAACGACAGGGTTTATAGGGCTAGTCCTTATTACAAGTTTTATGGATCCCATCACTTCTAGATGAGTATTAACGTTGGCACGTACAATAGCGTAGGTTAGAGCAATGTCACTTTCCTTAAGTCCTAAGCATTTGAAGGTTCTTAGTGGTAAGACATTCAAGGTGGATCCGTTGTTGATAAGAGAGAGCGGTGCGATCTTCCCCATAACTTTGACGGATATTTTGAGTGCATGATTGTGGTTTGGCACAATTATGGGGATCTCTTATTCTGAAAAGGATAGCATTCGGGTAGAGGTCAAGGATCTGACAAAATTTACCGCTTCTTCTGGTGTGGTAGAAGGAGCTACTGTGGGTCCAGTGTGCAATTTGATCAAAGTATTTCTGTGTAACTGGGAGGATATGAAAATCCCCCATAGAGTGATGTTAGCTTGAGTTTTCTTTAGTTGATAGAGGATCTTGCTCTCCTCGAGGGTCATTTCTGGCATAGGAAGGTTTTCAACGCCCTTCCCTTTATCATTGGTTGGTAGTGAGCTTGGGATCTGGTAATGCCTCCCTGATCTGGTCATGTGATTTACTGAAGAAAGGAACAACATGAACCCTATTTTTTTATCAATCTCGGGTTGTTCTGCCATCTTGTTTATTTCTCCGAGAAGCTCCTCAAATGATATCATCCCACATTTGTCGACTATCGGGCTGGTTTTCTCTAAAGCTTGCCCTTTATTTGCATCTTTGAATTCTTCCCCCCATCCGGTGGAGACAGTTCCGTCTTTCCATATAAAGTCAATGCATTCCACAACTTCAGTGGCTTCTTTATATAGGTCTTCCCATTTTGTGGGGATAATTAAGGGTGAAGGGACCAGGTGTCCTTGTAGCTTCAGAGTATCATGTAACTCGGTCATACTATAAATATTATTATTTTGCCTGAATAATTCTTCCATGATCTGGACAACGTTATCTAGGCTGACTTCATCTGTCGGTACTATCCAACGCTCTGACTCTCAGGCCCATTTTCGTGCGTCCAAGAATAGAGTACTGAAACTCTGGTAATCAATGATCATCTGTGGGGGCAATTTCAGCCTGAACTCTAGGAGTTGGTTTAACACTTCTGATAATTCCATACTTCCATTTTCAAAATGGGTACGGATAGCGATGCGTGCTATGTTGAGGAGTGACAGTGCCTGATCAGCGAGGCTAACAGGGTGTAGGAGGAAATATGAGCAAGTTTGGAGAGGTTTGGGAGAGTATATGGGTGTGATTTGAGTTGAGGGATCAAATCATGGGTTCATTTCTAGGAAGATAGCATTGGTATGATTTGGGAGTGGATTGTTAGTAGTGTTTCGCTTAGGATTGGCTGGTGGGGCAATGGTACCCCGGTCAATTAGACCTTGGATTATGTTTCAGAGGTGAAAGCATTGGTCGGTGGTATGGCCAGCAGTTTGGTGAAAGGCGCAATGGGCATCTGCCTTGAAGTTTCTGGGAAGTGGATTTGGCAATGGACGGGGGTCCAAGGGTTTTAAATGGTTTCGACCTAACAGGGCTTGATAAACTTTGGAGAGGGGAGCACGGAGCTCAGTATATTCCTTTCGAACTGGGACAGGGTGAAATTCTGGTGCCCACGAGGTGGTTGGTTGAGAGATGTTGTTGATGGTTGAAACTGCAGCACTGATGGGCTTATCGTATTTTCTGGGGGTGAACTTTCCGGACACTTTCTTTGGTTCATCTTCTGTTTTAGCAAGACCTTCCTCGATTTCTACTCCTGCTTCTCTGAGATCTGGAAAGTGGGGATATTATTGTCCTCCCATTGTTGCTCGAACATGGGGCAAGAAGTTCTTCTTCACTATGTTAACTTGTTCTTCCTCGGGTGGCCAATTGGTCATAATGGCTGATTTTTCCCTCCATTGGGTTATGAAGCTACTGATTGATTCCCCAGAGTTCTGTTTGAGCATCTCTAAATCACGGCGAGTGACCTCAAGCTCTTCGTTGTATTTGTACTGCGATATGAATTCTCGAGCCACATCTTCCCAGCCATGGATTATGGATTCCTCGAGAGACAAAAACCATCGGAGGGCGCTATCCTTCAAAGTTTGCTGTAATAATTGGGCCATCACTTCTTCAGAAGCCCCTAGGAGAGTCATGGAATGGTGATAACTGTGAAGATGAACAATCGGGGTCCACTTCCTCCGAATTTCTCTATATTGGGCATCTTGAACTTCTCGGGTAACCTCGACTTAGGATAAGGAGACATGTGGGTGTAGTCCATGTAATTTTCAGAGATTCTGACTTGGTCGAACTTCTTAGTTATCATCTTGAGATCTTATTTGACCTTTTTCAACTCTTCCTCTTTTGCATCAATGATCATAGGCAAGTTAGCCCCATATTGGGCAAGGTTCGACATAGGAAGTTAGGCAAGCGGTGGCCCATTAGCAGGAGGGGCACGGGGAGTGTGCTGATACTCTTTGGGAACCCAGATAGGCTTGGGTGGACCCATAGCATGAGGTAATAGGGCCTCGGGCTCTTGAGTAACAGGAACCTAGTTTCGTTGCATCTCTCGAACCTCAGTCTGAAGGTTGTCAATCTTGGACACGAGTTGAGCTTAAAATTGCCGTCAGATTTGGCTGCGCAACTGGTACTTGATCTGTGTTCTCCATGGGAAGTGGATGGATACCGGACTCGAAAGAGGTAGTAGGGTAACGGATAGAGCTCCGGGGTGATTTGACTGAAGACCCAGCCAATAAAGAGCCAGGGCAAGGGCGTGCGATCGACCTGAGAAGGCGTAAAATGGGATTTATTTTTTAGAGAAAAAAAAAGAATGAAAATATTTTTGACACATTTTTTTTTTGAGATTGAAAGACAAAATATTTTTGGATTTTTGATAAAGAAACGAGAAATATTTTTGGATTTTTGATAAAAAAAAAAGGAGAAATGTTTTTTTGGATTTTTAATAAAGAAGGGAGAAATGTTTTTGGGAGGTGGGTCTCAGCATGATTATTATTATTATTATTATTATTATTATTATTATTATTATTATTATTATTATTATTATTATTATTATTATTATTATTATTATTATTATTATTATTATGTTCTCACTTGTATTAAATTTTTGTAAATGCAAAAATAAAATTTCGGACGGGACCCGAGTCTGGAAACGTTGGGTTTGTAACATATGTAAAGCTATGGTTGGACTTGTAACCAGGCTCACGGGCAGGGTCCCATTTCAAAAATGCGCAAAAATTTGGGCGATAGGCCACCCGAAATTTTGACAGAGTTTCGAGTTGAAACCGACAATCTAACATGTGTGTCCTAGGCTTGACACCTATATGTGGGTATGCAGTTGGTTGGGTGAATCGAAAAGGGTTCCCCCCTTTGGCGTGACTTCCACGATATACGTCTTGATTTTGAGGGCAATCGGTATGTGTGGACAATCCATTTGATATACCTGAGTACACGTGAATTGCCTCACTATATACCTCGTGGGGACGGTACGTGTGAGAGCGAATTCGATATACTCGACATACGTGAATGAGTTCCCTGCGATATACCTCCTGTCATAACTTCGATCAAGCGGTACAATGCGGGGGAACAGTTGGATATACGTCGAAGGTATTTGGCCAATGGAAGGTGAGAGTCATATCGCTTAGGCTAACTGCGCCCTGCCGGACCAACACCCATCACGAAGTGACACTCCAGTTACTAGACAAAATTTGGTAAATCACAATGCTCTTTGGTGATGTCATGTGAATCATGCATGATTCTCTTATTAGTATCTTATGATGAGAGTATCTTTCTTGATCATGCCCAACAGGGAGCAAAGTACAAGTACCAATGGTATTCCATGTATGGATGGGTTATGCGTGCAACATGTGGATATATGTGATCCTAGGTGCACGTGGTGTGAAGTGTACATGGAGAATCTACTACACGTGTGTGAATAGAAGCATAAGCATGAGGTACACATAATAAAAGGGGAGTATGCAACATAGGGGAAAATATAAGCAAATATAAAACCCATGTAAATAAAGTCTAGCCCTCAAAATGAAAGTCCACAGTGGAGTCGCCATTGTGGCCATCCCCCGATCCTCGCGATGGGAGAAACGGATAAGAGGGTATCTTCTATATCGAGAGGATCTTGGTCCCACGCATCCCTCTCGAGAGTGCTTCGACCAGCATCGATGATGAGGTAAAAATGTAGAAAGATGGAGTCATCAGCCTATTTTACTCAAAACAGACAAAAGAAAAAGGGATCCATCCCAAAGGACAACATCCAAAGAAATACTGATACATACGAAACCAAAATGATTCAAAAATGGTCCGGAGTCTAAGTTACGAAATGGGAAGGTGTTAGGCACCCATTCCGCCCTTACGGTCTATCATGGGTTATTACTATTTTCCTGTATTTCCCCGTGATATGTGTGCATGTGTATATATAGTGGAGATAGGAATCATCGACTTGTATCATGGAAGAGATAAAGCGAGTCATCCATAGGAATGTTCCCAAAAAATAATATTAGAAAATAGGATTTATGCGATTATCCTTGCGTTGATCGTTATAGTGGAACGATAACACATATGGAATAATATGTCCTAAGCACAAATATACTTATATGTAAATATACAAAATTTAATAGAGTTAAGTTTAAAGAACATAGAAAAATAGAAAATGAGAGAAAAGTAGGAATAGGACTCGAGTCTTGGGATTTACCCCGAGATGCCTACGTAGCCTATGGAGGCATCAAAGTCCACGTAGTTAGTATGCAAAATGAGGGGTGGGATTTATCCCATAAATCCAATCGGGGAATTATCTTATATGCGTGTGTGTGTAAAAAAGTGTTTTAGTTGTGCGAAAAGCGAGCAAAATATGATAATTCCCATTTGGAATTTATGAGCAAACACTCTTTTTGTTGTTTTTTGGGTTTTATTTATATGAAATAAGAGATGTACAATAATAATAGATAAAAAAGTATATTAGGATATGTGAGATGTGAGAATAAAAGTGCTAAGTAATAAAACAAATTAATGCGAATTTAGGAGAATTTAAAGAGAAAGTTGGACCTTCTTGAAGATCTTGAGCTTGATCTTGAATGTTGGAGAGCAGCCCTTGCACTTGGTTGATGATGGAGGGTAGTTAATTCACCAAGTTTGATAAAAAATATGATAAAAGGTGAAGGTTGGAAAGGGATTTGGATGTGGAAATCACGCTGACTTCGAGAGAGATTTTCTGAGCTCGCTGAGAGTGATGGATTTCAGATATTTTTTTTCAATGAGGTTAGGCCCTCCTTTTTATAGATCCAGGGAATTTTAGATCGCCATAGCCCTGGTCCTGCCAATCGGTAAGTGTTTTTAGGCACATTCTCGATAGGCAAGGTTTGGAACCTACCATTTGCTAGTCTCTTTCAGGTTCCTTCGGAAAATCGATCGTAGAGCGCAAACCGTTGATCCGAATCGTGCAAGGGGTGAATTGCTGGAAAGGTAATTCAGTGACCTTAGAAAGTCCTTAGACTGCTCCTGAGTTCGGGATTTGACTTTGGGTCAAATGTGGTTCGGAAGCATTCGTGAGTCCTTTGGACGAGGGATTGTCGGACGCAAACGGATTGTTCATCCATATGGTAAGTCAAAATCGTGCACGGGGCGGACTGTTAGAAAGGTTATGAGATGTGATTCGACATTTCAAAGAATTTGACTCGGTTTAGGAAGTTGACTTTGGTCAACCGGGGCCTGGAAGCATTCGGTGACATTTCAGAGTAAAACGGATCGTTCGTCCGCACCATAAGTCATAATTGCGCATGGGATGGACCGTTGAAAAGGGTATTCATTACCCTTTGAAGATTCAGTCAGTCTTGATCAATCTGAAGAGTTGACTTTGGTCAAACATAGCCTGGAAGCGTCCAGTGGCCTCCTGATCAAGTCTCAGGGGAAAATGGGTCGTTCGTCCTCACCGTAAGTCAGAATTGTGCATGGGATGGATCGTTGGAAAGGAGATTCAGTGCCCTTTATTGATTAATTCAGTCTCGATCGAGCTAAAGAGTTTAACTTTTGGTCAAACAGAGTCTGGGAGCGTCCGGTGACCTCTTGATCAGTACCTGGGGTATGATTTAGGTTTGTAGCAATGAGGAGAGGTTAGGGACCTACGAAGAGGTTAGGGGGTGTTAGAATGGGGTGTCTACAGAGCATGTAGATTAGTGTGGAGCGAGACATTGTGAATTTATCACCATGTGTGCCACTCGTGTATGGGAAAAGGTTGGTGATTCCAGTGACGAAATGGATAGGCCGATTGATAGAGTTTATTATCGAGGTGCCAACATCACGGAAAGGTCAAAATTTCCTTTGGGCTTGTGGAATTGGTTGATTGAGATGGAGTAGTTATTTCTAATTTGATGAGTTACACTATCGGGCAGCGTTTCAAATATTTCATTGAAGGGAGGGAATGAACCGACACAAGATGTCTCCTAACATGTTTTTGGAGAAAATATATATCATTGAATCCCACCTCTAATAAGGATTATTAGGAGGTGATAGGGGCAAAGTTGCGTTTTGAGCAAGACGTATTACTCATAGTCCAAGGAGTAGACGGGAGAGGTGATTAAGATGCCGGAGAATGCGAGAAATGCGTATTCTGAATTTTAGGGTAGTTGGGAGGAGTAATTACTGATCATAGAGTTACATTTAATAACTTGTACAAATTTATTATTGATGTGGCGCATTTTGAGACTTTGTGTGGGAGACCTTGTCATCTACCCAATGGTTGGTTAAAGGTAGGGGATAACAACCTTCTCATCCCAAACATGATTCTGAGTCCATCGACAAGGATTGGGTTAATCAAAAATTATTTCATATACTTCAGAAATGTGGTAAAAGTTACGTCGTCACGAACCAAAGATTTTGAGGAATGACGTGTGTGGTCAAATACTAATTCGGGTATATCCCATGAAGGGATTCATGTGGTTTGACAAGAAGGGAAGTTATCACTTAGAGATGGCGAGCCTTTTTCCTAGTATTAACCTGATAAATCCAGGGGTGTATAAGCTCGTCTTGTTTGAGTATTTTTAGGAGGATCACAATGTGTTTTATTTATCGTCGTCAAGGCGAGACCTTAAGAATGATATAGTATATCAGTATAAAGTGATTTGAACAGATGGTCGCTAGTTTTGGGTCGTAGTGAATAGGCGTTCATTCAGGGGGTACCATTAGTGGGTGTGTAGTGGAGGTACCATAATGTTATCATGATTTTATTTTTAGGTACGTGAGAATTCCGTGCGGATAAGTATTCAAAGTTTGTGGTACAAAATATATCCAAATTTCGGGGATGAAATTCCTTTGTAAGGGGATTAATATGTAACACCCTGTATTTTTAGGAATATTTAAATTACACGTATACTCATAATTTAATCAATTTGAGAAATAAAGTGAATTGAATAAATATTAATTATGAATATTGGATTGATATTTATGTGTATTATATTTACTTGTGTGATAAGTAAATGAAATTTTATTATTTTATATTACGTCGTATGTGGGTAAAAGAAACGGGTTGACGAGATCTTGTTTGGGATACGCGTGTGGGTTCATATTGGAATAAGAAGGTAAATTAATGATAGGTGAATCGTATGGTGATTTCGAGTGCACGAATGATTCATTATGGATTGATATAGTTAGAATTAGGTACTCGATGGTTGTAATCGAGTTTCGGGGGCTTTTTAAGCTATACGGGACACATATGGGGGTATTTGGGTCATTTTAATGTTATTATTTAACCTAATTTCGGGATTATGGGAAGATAAAAGGGTTTTGGAGAAGGGAGGCAGCCATATATAATTCTAAATCATCTTAGCTTTAGAGAGAGGCAAGAGGAGATGGGGAATTCAAGAGAAAATTCAAGAACACCAAGCCAGGAGGAGATTAAACAATTTCGAGGCCTAGATCATTGCGGGTTGAGGATCTCAAGGAGCAAGATCAGATTTCTGGAATTAGAGGGAAGTGTTTAACTTTCTTCTATATTATATGTTGTGTTTTAGTTCATATCATAATTAGTCAGAAATAAATATGAACTTTTGGGATGGGTTTCACATTTTAAAATGGGTTTTAGGGAAAGATTTCATATATTTAATTGAGAAACATATTATATAAAATCTGAGATGAATCCTATACAAAAGTTGGAATTTCGATTTCAAAATCTGAATTTGAATCATGATGCGAATAGACGTGATCCTAATTGATAAATCTAGAAAATGGTGAAATTTGATGTGAGAATTAAGGTGAATTAATTCGGGAAAATTGGTGGTTGAATCCATAGTGTTTATTGATAAATTAAATCCATAGAACATGTACCCTCATGAGTTATATTGATAAGGTAATGTAAATTGATGTTAGGATGATTGTTAAGAATGATTTTGGTTGATAAAATGGGTAAAACTTCCTAGCAAACAAAACAGCCCCGTTTTGGCCAAACCGAGGGGCGAACCAGTTTGGTCGCCCTGCTTGGACGGGCTTGGTTATTTAAATGATTTCGCTGGTCGGGTTGATACCGAGTTATTTCTGGAGGTTCTTAGATATAATTAGGACTTTCAGAAAATGTAGAGATAATTATTAATTACCTTGGGATAGTCGGGATAATCCGAGGTGTGAAATTAACGGTGTTTGGGATGAATGAGACAAGAAAAATATACTAGTGGATTCGAATGGGAATCTCGGATGGACTTGGAATACGGGCTAGATTTAGATAGGCCTTGTATCCAGAATAAAATATAATTGTGATATAAAAATAAGTGACTACTTATGGATTTGGGAGCCGAATTTAGACTCGGAGATTATAGGCTAGTGCTACGAGTGACATACACGGTTAGCCAATGTTATTGTGTGTGTGTGTGTGTGTGTGTGTGTGTGTGTGTGTGATTGATTGATATATGTGAAACATACCTACTCTAGTGGGATGCTATCGGTGGAGGTTGCGCGCAGTGGGTAGTCTCTCTTAGCGAATCTCAACAGGTCTACTTTCGATCCCCGAGGTCATAGATTTGTGCATGCCCAACTCTATGTGAGGTTGGAGTCCAAGTGGAGTAATGTGCAATGGTTATGACCCATTAACTTAAGACTATGATCGCCTCCTGTTTGATATTTATGCTTTAAAATCGGTGGTGTGATTTCGAACCAGTGGCCCATGTTGAGGTGTGTATTCCCTGGAGCCTGATACATGCTAGAGATTTTCATCCGTGAGGTAATGCTCTGGGGATTGCCGTTATATATATATATATATGTGTGTGTGTGTGTGTGTGTGTGTGTGTGTGTGTGTGTATACTTGATATGATTTGTATATATGTGTGTTTAAATATATACGGTTGAATTAAAGGATATTATGAACAGTAAATTTATATGCATCCGGAAGGACAACTCGGGAATGCTATGGGGAAATACGTATATAAGTGTGATATGAATATATACGGGTGCAAGATATTAATGTGTGAACATCGAATTTATAATAGCGTGAAGTTATGTGAAATGAATTGATAAGATTATAAATGAGCTTTATAATAAATAAGCAGATTCGAAGGCTTAATGAGAATTTCAAGTTAAATAAAAGTATACGTGGGCATAAGGCAACATAAGGGGCTAAGATTAGGGGAGGTACAAGTTTGGTTGGGTAGCGTCTCTATGGTGTTTAAAATACAAGCGTTAGGTGTGCACTATAGATGAGGGACGAGGGGTATCTCATGGGAGTGCGACACCGATTTAATTATGAAGTATTATATGACATATTTATTAATGTATTTTAAACACTTGCAAAATATTTTCAAAATATTTTGGGTTCTGACCCGTATCAAAATATTTTCAAAACTTTTAGGTGCTAAGTCATAGGGACGCCTGGCTTAACAATCCTTATAGTCGGAGAATTGAGAATTCTAGAGCAACTATGGATGCCTATAGGGATTAATTAGACGTTTATATCATTAAGTTCTAGATAGGAGGTACTTCAGAGTTATTTCGGGCATGTTGCCCAGTTAGTTGGTATTTATTTTATTCAGATGCTTTCCTTTCAGTTAGTCCGATTTTTGTATTGTGATTTTTTATCGAGACTTATCAATTAATTAATTAATGCCAATGAGTTGAATTATTTTCATGGGTGGTTATGTGAATGGGAGTTTTATGTAAGCAAGTTAATAATTTTAAAATTTGACACCAGACCAAATAGGGTATTAGTAATTAAAATATTTTCGACGGTGATGCTAAGAATGAACCAGATGAGATTTATATTTTATTTTAGTAAAGGACTGACCACCCGTTATTAGAATGGGCGGGGTGTCACAATTCTTGAACCTAATTCAGTCGAGGTGCTATGTGAAGATATCAGCATATTTAACATTTATGTGAATATAACTTAGGGAAATTACATTTTCCTTAACCATTTCTCGGATAAATTGATGACGAATATCGATGTGCTTAGTATGAGAGGTTTGAATGGGATTTTTAGAAATGTTTATCAAATTTTTATTATCACAATCTATAATCATTGTGTCTTGATACTTTCAAAAATCTTTAAGAATTTGTTTCATCGAGATAAGTTTTGTGCAATACGTACCTGCAGCTATGCACTCGGACTCGATTTTCGACAATGAGATAGAATTTTATTTCTTGCTATGCAAAGACACAAGTTCACTACCTAGATAAAAACCGCCACTTGCGGTGATTTTCTTCCACCAGCATCTCTGACCCAATTGGCACTGGATTAGGCATATAATGAAACATTCATGTTGAAAGAATACTAAATTCCATATTCGAGACTACCGCCTACATACATAATAACCCTCTTAATAACTAACGAGTGGGATCCTTATGGACATGCTTGAAATCTAGTGCCTACTCCTACACTAAATGCAATATCAGGGTGACTAATGGTGAGATATAATAGACTACCTATCATGCTTCTATAAAGTGTTTTTTAAAATATTTTCCTTCACTTATTTGCTTAGTTTAGTGGTGACACGGATGGGTGTGCGCAAGTGCTTAGCCAAATTGAGACCAAAATTCTTCACCAGATCATGCGTGTACTTGGCTTTTGAAATGAACATCCTTGTTTTGGAGAACTTGTAGTCATAAAAAAAACTAAGTTCACCAACCATGCTTATTTCGAACTTATTTTTCATCAACTCGGCGAACTCGTGTGGATAACTTTCAGGTGTCAAGCTAAATATTATGTCATCAACATACACTTGAGCAACGAGAATATATTTATTTTCTCTTCTCATGAATAGGCTCTTATCACCCCCACCCCCTCTTGATACCTCTCTTTATCAAGTAAGAGGTTAACCTCCCATACCAATCAAGCGGTGCTTGTTTCAATCTATATAAGGCTTCTTAAGATGATAAACATAGTCGGGATGTTTTGGATCTTCAAATCCTTTAGGTTGTTTCATCCATTTGGTATCACATAAAGTGCATGTGACATGCCACAACTAAGAATAATCGAATTGATTCAAGTTGGGACACTAGTGCGAATGTTTCGTCAAAGTATACTCCTTTCACTTGCTTGTATCCATGAGCTATAATTTTATCGTTATTTCAAGTAATTACACTATTTTCATCAATTTTGTTTATAAATCCATTTGGTGCCAATTATATTTGTCTTTTTTGTATATGGAACAAGCTCCCACACATTGTTTTTTCGAATTGGAGCAACTCTTCTTAATGTTGTAACACCCCGTAATTAGGGTCACTCCCTTTATGGTAATTGTTAAGGATTGTTGCAACAACTAATAAAGTATAGTAGTTATGAACATCCAAGTACTGCTATGGTGGAAAGTGTTACTCAAAGTTGAATTACCCGTGAAGTTAAGGGTTCGAAAGGGATCTTACGGATAGTTTTAACCGTGAGTCCCCATGAATTAGCAGGAATGAGAAGAATGCCGTTTCAAAAGTATTCACATAAAGATCGGCCAGAGACCGACAGTGAATAAAGAGTGATATGGAGAAGTGAACCTTGTACCGAGGTGAGGTAGGTGCAATGAATAAAGAGTCCTTTCCAGGAAAGATAGTCTCACTAGAGAAATGTTGCTAACACTTATGGAGAATGGGTATGTTCGAGGACCCCATTGGTGGACATCCACCTGGGGAAATTCAATGAAAGAAGGTTGAAGCTTGTAGTGGAGTTTCCTTTTAACGAAGAAGTTAAGAGGACTAGTAAGGTGATTGTATGGAATAAGGTTATAGAGTCTGATGGTGTTGATAACTTTATTATGGTCAGGAAGGCCAGTGATGAAATTAGTGAGGTGGAGTGCGGATGCCACACGGATAGTCCTTTCTCAGTAGGAATAAAGGACAAGGTTAGGGTTCCCAGATGGGGCCTAGAGTTAGATACGTTGGTAAGAGGTGTGGCTAGTTGAAGTTGTGGTGTTCTATGGCATTAGACTCGTGTGTGTAATTTACGTTTTGTGGCGGTATCAATAACAGTATACATTGTATGTCTGTATGTTTTCCGCGATAGCGGAGTTTTGTTTTCCTTCATTCGCTATGTAAAAGCGAGTGTTGATATTTTGAATATATATATATGATGTTATGGTATTTTCGGAGCGATAGCAGGCTAAGGATGGCAATACTATCGTGTCCGCAGTTCCAGGGTGGAACGGGTTGTTGTTGTGGTGTCTCACCTGGATACAGGTTGAGTTCACCTTTATTATATGCATAAATGGAACTTCGATGAGTAGAGGTTTCATTATCATGACTTGAAGATGTGGCGACCTTATAGATATGATTTAAGGCCGCAGGATTATTGTTGAGCTGTAAGATTAAGCTCATCATTGGTTTGCTCAAGGACTTACAATTAGTACAAGCGCTTTATGGTGTGACTCTTAGTTATAGATAGGAGTTCAGACCACACTTTGTTGAATAGGGGATAGGGTTATCCCGGTTGCATGTTTGAAATAACAGACCTCCATGACCGACAAAGTTAAGTAGGAGTGTGTGGAGGGGTTCTTTGTTTGGATTTTGCTTTCGGAGATGCTCCACACATGAATCTTAACGGCATCGGGAGTGGAGAGATGTTATTTGACAAGGATGTAGGTTTTGTGGATGAGTCTTATAGTTTGGATGAACCATTATAGACTATGAGCCATATGATGATGGTATGCTTATGGAAATATTGTGCTATGGAAAAGCACTAAAGTGGTCCTCTCACCACAAGTGAGTGGGTGGAGTAGGACTTAGAGAAATTGACTCAAGGATTATAGCGAGACCTTAATGAAAAGGCAAATTTGGAGGAAATATGCGTTCGGTGTGATGTACGTAGTGCTCTTTTCGAGATTGGGAACTTCGATTAGTTAGCTTTCCTTTCGTATGGGCAGAAGGATAGAATAGTAGGAATGCGTTCGTAGGTTAGCGTGGTAGGATTTAGGACGTCCCGCTGCTGTGCCTTAGGTCGCTATATCTCGATGATGAGAGGGAGTAGTGTAACGGGAGGGTTCCTTTTTTGGATTTCGCTTTTGCGAGACGTCCCATGCACGAAACCAAGCAAATGTCGGAAGTTAAGAGAGGCCTTGGGAACTAGGGATATACTTAGGATTATACTAGTTTCGCGTAGGTAGGGTAACGCATAGACCGTAGCAGTATTAGGATGTAAGTTCGATAGAGTTAGTAGCACCGGGGTTAGGAGAATTGAAATTCGCGAGTTGGGAGGACCCATGTCTGAGTATTACATCGAGGAAAGGAGACCCTTATTAGGAGAGAGTGTTGCATGCCAGACGTTCACTATGGATGTGCATGGGTTTGAAAGGTGTATGTGCACCTTAGCGAGTCGGTTTATATACCGCCTGAAATAAAAGGGGCGTGGTATATAAAGTTGAAGCTTTACGAGATGTAAAGCGGTAACTATAGACTCGTTTCTCTTATTGGCGGCAAGAGGAGCCACTGGAGTAACGCGTAGATGTTGTGCGTTAGTAGGTAGAATTTATATGAGTTTATAGTGAAGCTAGTACTTTGGAGTACACCTTGAGGTATGTGGAATATGGTAAGGATTATCATGTTAGCACCTTGAGAGTTTCAGAATAGTGGAGATGGTGATTGTAGTTTGGTGGTGTAGGCTGTATCCGAATTTCGAGGACGAAATTCCGTTATAAGGGGGGGAGTATGTAACAACCCTCCATTTTTGGAGCCAATTAAATTCTATTATTAAGTATAAATTGGCAATTTGGAGATTTTCCTGGAATAATAATTTTTGGGATTTTCGGGGATTTGATAATTATTGATAGGTGATATATTTACTTTTGGGGTTAAGTAAATATGTCGAGGTATTTTACTTATATGTCGTCGTTGGGTAAAGCGACAGAAGATGATATTTTAATTGTAATACCGCATTTATTTGTTATGGGTTAGAATAGTGATTTGCGGTCAAGTACCTCGGATGGAAATTTTGACTGCGCCGTGAGTCACAGAATGTCCGAGATAGTCAAAAAAGAGTGTTCGATTGTCGAAATTGAATTTCGGAGAATTTTAGAGTTAAAATGGCTCGTAATTGAGTAAAGGAGTCGTTTTTGGGTTTTAAAGGGGTTAAACCCTTTTATCTCTATATAAAGAGGGAGAGAGGGAGAAAAGGAGAAAGAAAAGAGAAAGAAGAGAGGGAAGAGAGAGAGGAGGAAGAAAATAGGAAAAAGGGGGAGGATCCGGCCAAACTCCGCGGGATTCGGCTCGAGGACGTCGGATTTTATCCACGAGGCAAGTGTTTACTTGCTTTATTTATTTTTAAGCATAAATATCTCATATCATTTTTGGTATAATAATCCCTAATGATTTTGGGTTGGGTTTTCGTGGATAAAACGGGTTTTCGGGAGTTAAAACGAATAAACCCCTTAAATTATATAATTGGAGAAATCTAGAAATTAATTTAAATAAATTGGTGGTTTTGGGTTCTAGGATGTTTAGAACCCTTTATTTATGTGTATTGGTAGTTGGTTTAAGTTGTAGGTCGTTGGGTGAGGAGTTGAAAGCTTGGGGGAAGCTTTCATGGCCGAAACAGCTTCTCAGAGAAGAAGCTGCCCGACGTGATCGATCGATCGATCATGGGGGCTCGATAGATCGAGCCATCGATCGATCGACGGCCAAGGGTCGATCGATCGACCCCTGCTGAAAGTTGACAATTTCCTTAGGGTGAATTAGATAGGATGAATTCCAATTCAAATCGATTGAAGGTTAATTATGGAATATCATAAGAGACCTTTTAGGACTATATGGACCTCTAATTAAGGGAATTTAGGAGGGTAAGGTGAGGGTTTAAAGGTATAACCCTTAAACTATATTTTTGAGAAAACTAGAATAATTGTAGAATTTAATGGGTTAGGGTTCCTAAATTATGGTGGGGACCTTTAAGTGATTATATGGACAAGATGTGGTCCTTGGGTTCATGGAAATGAAATCCATATCCCAATAAATTTAAGGTTATTCAGAAGAGATAAATCCCTAGGAACTTCGGTGGGCATTTAGGCCTACATAATTATGCGTATAGGAAGCATAATTATAATCGATTGTAGAGTTAGTATATCCTATGAGAAAATTAGGATAATTTGGGAATATAGGTATTTATATTCGTTTAGTGTGGAGTGTTATAATTGGAGTTACCCAATCAATCCTTAGAGGGGATTGATGTATGTATGACTTATAGAAGTAAGAAACTACTTTGGGATTAATGGTCATCGTTGGATAAAAATGGCAAATATGGCCATTTATATATATTCTAGGAAGAATATATAGTATATATATATACTATGTGATTTAAGGTATATATATGATATGATGTAAATGATTTTGAAAATGTAAATATGAATATTTTCAAAATGGAAAAAAGAAATGATTTTCATAATTACTGATTTATAGTTAACACCCTCTCTAAATGACATCATAAGGGAAGTTCGCGCGTTGAGGTGAATCCCCTTGGCTAGCGAATGCAGGGTGGATATAGTCCTCTAGGCCATATGAGCGTTTATGTTATGTTATGTTTTCTGCGATGGTTAGGTAACTTTGGGTGTGGTTATGACTAGCCTGCAGGCATATGGCTGCTTCCCGACGTATTTCGTATAGGTGCCCAAGTGTCGTAATTGTTAGGCACTGGAAGATGATGGTCATTTAGGGGCGCGCCGTATGGGCGGTATTAGAATGCGTTATATGTTAAAGCAATTTATGATAATATATTGGCTTTAGTTTACATTTCCTGGATGGAAGAAGGGAAATGGGATAAAGTTTTTGGCTTCGGTAACACTCCCGGATGGAAGAAGGGATGTGGAAGCATATGATATGGTAAAAGCATTTTTATGATAATAAAAATGGCTTTTAATTAGATTTCCTGGATATGAGAAGGGAAATGAGTTGTTTTAAAATGGAAAAACATTTTTATGTTAATAAAAGTGGCTTTTTAAAAGTATTTGATATGTTAAAGCAATTCATGCTAATGAGTTTACTTTTAAATACATTTCCAGGATATGAGAAGGGAAATGGAAAGTTTTGAAATAAGTATAGAATACACCTCAGTCCGGGAGGTAGATCCGGATGTATATTGTATGATGTATATAAAGATAAATATGATATGTATGTTATTGTGTAATTATATATTTATACTTTAGTTTTGTGCTACGGGACTAATGGATCTCTACCATTAACCCTGCCAAGTAGTAGTGTATCGGGGGGGTTCCTTGTTTGGATTTCACTTCGCGAGACACCCCACGCACGAACTTAGCGCAGTGTTGAGAATGGAGGGAAGTTTAGCCCTTAGTACTAGGGTTATATAGGGTTCTAGTAGACAAGGGTATCAGATTAGTTAGACATGGTATCTTAACTAGAAAGTTAAGTGCGTTAGGTGTGCACTATTAGAGGAGAGGTGAGGGGTATCTCATGGGAGTGCGATACCAATTTAAATATGAGATAAAATCTATTTTTCTATAAAAAAAAAAATAAAGCATTTATGCACTTGCAAAATATTTTTAATCTCGGGCTCTGACCCGCTTATCTCCTTTTCCTTTCTTGCTATATATATATATATATATATATATATATATATTAAAGATGTACAGACACAGGGACGCCTGGATGACACTTCCTTCGAGTCAGACGTCTGCTGCAGCAGCTGTGGATTCTTGCGGGTTCTCGGTAGATGCTTCTTTCCTTGTACTCTAGATAGGAGGTATTGTACAAACATTCGGGCCAATGGTCCAACTGTATTTATTTATTCTCTTATACGACATTCGATATGGTTGTATAATTTGCACCGAGTGTTCGGTTATTTTATTTCATTTCATTTTCCTTTCAGTTTCATTTACGCTTAAACTGTGTGGATGTTTTAATTTTATTTGTTTAAAAAGAGTGGTTAAGTAAAAAAAAATTGACGCCAGCCTAATAGGTTATTAGTAATTAAATGGATTTTGACAGTGATGCTAAGAATGATCCATATGAGACTCCTGTTAAAATTTGATATATGAGTGATCGCCCGGTATCTTATTAGGCGGGTTGTCACATATAAGTGGGGTTTGAAACTTGTGTTGACATTATTGAAACATGATAGCAATAGCGAGTTATGGAATTGGAATGATCCAGGATTGCTATCCTATCCAGACCCTCCTTTCAATATTGATGCTAAATGGATTCCTCCCGATGCCATTCCCCAATGCCTGATAAGAAAGTATTTAGGAGATTACGGTCTTCATGATGAGATTGAGTACATTCATCCTCTTCACCTTCTTGATAAGCGAAGAAGTAGTGATTAACCTAACAAATTTTAGGGCTATAAATTCGCCCTATACCCTTGACGATCCCCCCATTGGGATGAGCAAGGCCGATGGAAATTCCCACTAAAATAGACTTGTATTCTTTGTGTTGCTGATCTTTATTTTGTAATGCATAGTCATTGGAAGAAAATGAAGTTATTTGTAATAACTTGTCTTCTTTATTTAAGCTTATGGTTGATATTAATCTTATTGCCGACTAGATAATTTACGCCATGACTAGTTATTCAGCATATTGATTAAATAACCTGCTCAAATGTTAAATTATTGTAACGCCTTAGATTCTACTAATTTCATTCTTAGATAAAAATGTTGATATTTTTATTGAGCTAAGTTGTAGCATTAGTTATTAGTGGTGACCAAGTGTATTAGGAATGTATAATTATCCATGTGTTTTAACTTTGTCACGTAAAACCTCTTTTGTTTGACTTTGAGTCTTACATGAGGTTTCATTAACTTCTTGTTCTTGATTTGTTGAAGACACAATCATACACGAATAATAACTTTTCTGAAGTTGGAAAAGTTTGAATTAAAAGGACTAAACTTTTCTGAAGTTGGAAAGTTTGAATTAAAAAGACTAAATTTTTTGAAGTTGGAAAATTTTGAATTAAAAAGAGTAAACTTTTCTAGAGTTGGAAAAGTTTGAATTAAAAAGACTAAACTTTTCTGAAGTTGGAAAATTTTGAATTAAAAAGACTAAACTTTTCTGAAGTTGGAAAAGTTTGAATTAAAAAGAACTCCAATTTAAACTCTTTTGTAGTTGTAAAAATTTGAACTAAGGTGTATAGCCACCATACTCTGGAAAAAAAAATGTAAAAAAGGAAGTATAACGAAGAGAAACATGCAATTCCATTAACTTGAATAACTGATTAAATTAAAAACGAAATTAGTGATAATATTTGCGAAGACGGTCGATGTTCCATGGGTTCTTAAACTCTTCGCCTTCCAATGTTTCCAAACGGTATGTTCCTGGTCGGATCTCTGTCGAGATACGATAAGGACCATGCCAGTTGGACTCCAACTTGTTGTTCTTCTAAATCACTTTCTTTAATACAAGATATCCCTGTTTTAAGTTGGTCGGATTGATTTGTCGATTATAGATCCTAACAGTTCTTTGTTGATAGGCAGACCCTAACATCTGAATTGCAACATCTTTCCTGACTTCTTCAACCATGTCTAGATCTAGTCGCCTCATTAGATCACTCTTGGGGGAATCATAATTCAGTACCCTATGTGTTGGAAGACCTATCTCAGTTGGTAACATTGTCACACTGCCGAAAGCTAGTATATAGGGAGTCTCTCATGGTGTAGTTCTGTAAGCCCAAAGAACACTATGCAGTTCATTGATCCAATTTCCCTTAGCATCATCCAATCGCTTCCTCAATCCGCCAAGCAAAGTTTTATTAGTAATTTTTATTTGACCATTGCATTGTGGATGTCGAGGTGCTGAATGTAACTTCTGAATTTTGGATTTAATTAACTAGTCCTCAAACTCTTCATTATCAAACTGAGTATCATAATCAATGATAAAAGCATAGGGCATTACATAGCGACATATGATCTGCTTCCATATGGACTGAAACACTCTTTAATAGGACATATCTATCAAGGGCTCAGTCTCCACCCATTTGGTGAAGTAATCCACTGCGATAACTAAGTACTTGCCTTCCTTTGGTGGTCAGTAATGATCCAACCAAGTCTATTCCCCAAATAGCAAAAGGCCAAGGAGAAGTAATGGGAGTTAGGGAAGCACTTAGTTTTCTGTGAATGGTAGCAAACCTTTGGCACTTGTCACACCTTTTGGAAAATGAGACATAGTCTACCTTCATTGTTAGCCAGTAGTAGCCTTGCATAGCTATCCTTTGTACAAAAGATCTTCTAACTGAATAGGCACCACATGAACCTTCATGGACCTCTTTAACCAGATCATTTACTTTAGTTGGATGGACATAAAGAAGTGATGAGACTGTGTAACCCCTTTTGTGTATAATGCCTTTTTCCAGGACGTAGCTGGCTGCTTTATATCTCAATTTCCTTACTTCCTTTTGGTCGACTGGAAATAGTCCCTTTTCAATGTAGTCTCTGATTGGATCCATCCAGAAAGGCCCCAATTCTATTAAAATGATACTAACTGCTTCTACATCAATACTCCTAGTGGTGATAATCTCTATCAAAATGGTTCTTTGGGCTATATTGGAGCTGTTGAGGCTAGCCGACCAAGAGCATCTGCTCGGGCATTGTCCACTCTTGGAATTCGACCATATTAACTGCAGGAAATGAGGAAATAACTTCCTTGATCTTATTCAATTATCTCACCATTGTTTTCCTTTAACTTCGTATATTTCAAGTAACTGATGGACAATAAGTTGAGAATCACTGTGCGCTATCACCTGCTCGGCACCTAGTGATGAGGCTAGCTCTAAACCAGTAATCAATGCTTCGTATTCCACTTCATTGTTGGCATCTTGAAATTGAGATCTCAATGCATATTCTACATCCAAATAGTCTGTAGTGTCGAGAATTAATCCAGCTCCACTTTCACTAGTGCACGAAGAACCATCTACGAATAATTTCCAAATGGGAATATCACTATTGAAATCTTCTTCCACAAGTACTACATATTTGAAAACCTTCCTGCTTTGTTTACATCTAATGATTCTTATTAGTTGGAAACCATCTTAGGTTGCTTTTGAGCTGAGCTTTCTTCCGAAGAAGTCTTCTTAGCAGGCAAACTTAGTGTGTTGGGTTCCTCTGCATAAGTTAATTTTGCTATGAAATTCACCAATGCTTACCCTTTTAATGAGGTTCTTAGCTCGTACACAATTTTATATTCTCCTAGTTCAACCACCTAGGACATTAGCCTTCCTGAATTTTTAGGCTTATGCAAGTTTTGTTGGAGAGGTAAGTCAGTATACACTACAATGGTGTGGGCCGAAAAATATGGCCTAATTATTCTGAACGCTTCAATGAGTATCAATGCTAACTTCTCTAAACGTGGATCTCTGATTTCTGCTCCTCTAAACGCTTTACTAATGTAGTACACTGGTTTTTAGACACCTTCCTCTAATTGGATCAATGTTAACCTAACAGCAGATTCTGAAATAGCTAAATATAAGTACAATTTCTCTCCCAAAACTGCTCGGGAGAGTAGTGGGGGAGATCTCAACTACTTCTTCAAGTCTAAAAAAGCTTTTTCGTATTCATCATTCCATTCAAAAGTCTTTTTAAGCACCTTAAAGAATGGAATACATTTATTTGTATCCATTGATACAAAACGATTTAGGGTTGTTACTCTTTATATCAGCTTTTGCACATCCTTCTTGCTGATCGGGATTGCATATCCAGCAAAGCCTTTATTTTATTAGAGTTGGCTTCAATTCCCCTATGATTTAAGTTATACCCAAGAACATTCCTTCTTGTACTCCGAATATACACTTATAAGATTGAGCTTTATTTGATGTTTCTCCAGCTGGTCAAATCAAATCAGCAATATGGTCGGCAACAAAATTGCTCTTGGTGAGCATGCCATATGCATACACTTATGTATTCTTACCAATATGGTCTTTAAATACTTTGTTTACCAACCTCTGATAAGTTGCTCCTATATTTTTTAGCCCAAAGGGCATAACATTGTAGCAGTACATTCCTCGACTGGTGATGAAAGATGTGCTCTCCTTATCCTTTGGCTTCATATTAATCTCGTTATATCCAGAATAAGCACCCATGAAGTTAAGTAGCTCATGACTTGTTGTTGCATCTAGCAATTGATAAATCCTTGGTAAAGAAAAATGATCTTTTGGGCATGTTCTGTTAAGGTTAGTAAAATCCACACACATTCACCATTTGTTGTTCTTCTTCTTAACCATTACTACGTTGCCCAAATAAGTCAGATATTTAACATCCTTCATAAATTGTGATTTTAGTAGCTTTTCCACCTCCTCTCGGATTTCCATATTCTTCTCGGGACTGAAAACCCTGCGCTTTTGCTTAACTGGTCTGGCATCCTTATAAATATTGAGTTCATGGAAAATGAAGTTGGGGTCAATCCCTGGCATATCCCCACGACTCCAGGCGAACACACTCCTATCTCTGAGGATTGTAATTAATTCTTATTTGAAATAAGGTGTGATTCGTGAGCCAATCTGAGTGGTCCTTTTTGGTTTATCATCGTCCAACATGTTAGTTTATGTTTCTTCCATGACCTGTCATTTCACCAAGTCCTCCTCTTTATCGGGATCTAAATTATCAATGTGGAAGGTAGTTGTGCACCTCTTTATCTCTTGTTGGTCGACTGAGGTGTAGTAACATTCCCTGGCTTCCATCTGGTTACCATTCACAATACCGACTCCATAATTGGTAGGAAACTTCTTAAATTGATGCACAATAGATGACACTACTTCTAATTGTTTCATCCCCACTCTGCCAAGGATTATATTGTAAGCTGAAGGTACTTTTTTATCTATTACAAAGAAGCAGATTCTTTCCTTCCTGCTCGCTAGACAAGTGCCGACCAACACATCCAACTTGATTGTTCATAAGGGACACACCCTTTCTCCTTATAACCTTATGAGAAGCTTGCAGTATGGTTCTAGTTTGCTGTCTCGTAGCCCTAAGATTTGGAAATCGTTGTAGAACATTACATCCATAGAACTCCCATTATTGACCAATACTTTGGCCACTCTGCCATGGTGAATTCTGCAAGTGATGAATGACAAATTATCATGAGGATAAAGCACCCCACTAGATCATTTTTGGAGAAGACGATCACCAATTTATCTTTGTTGACTTTCTTAAGTCGACCATCAGTGCTCTCAGACATATCAATCAGCTTGATAGTGGGGCAAGTTTTGGCCTCATTGAAGTAGGCCTTCCTTTTAGCAAGTCCATCTCCTCCACCGGTGTCCCCTCCTGTGATAAAATGATAATAAAATGAAATCATACCTACGTCCATTTCTGGCTTATTAGGTTTCTTTAATAAGTCAGGATCATCCTCGTAATCGTTGTTGCACACCCTTTTTGTGTCATCTTTTCCTCGGCTGGGTGACTCAGATCTCCTCTTGCCATCTCGGCTAGCATTTCGATCAATAAATTTTGCTAACTTTCCTCACTGAATAAGATTTACGACTTCATTCTTGAGGGTTATTCAACTTTTAATAGTGTGCACGCGATCTCTATAAAAATCATAGTATTTGGACTTATCCCTCCTATTGGGAGGGGTCCTTAGCTTCCCAATCTAGTTCAAATCTTTTTTGCCCATAATTTCCTCCAGGATGTGGTGAACACCTTAAGTGAGTGGTGTGTATTCATTGAACTTCTTGATCCCCTCGAACTTTTTATTTTTTTATCTTTCTAGAATGAATTTTTTTTCTGACCTCTAGCTTTGCTTTCTAGTACTTATTTGGTTGCCATAGCTTCTTCAGTGTTCATAATCTATCCAACCTTAACCATCAACTGCTCCAGCTTTGCTTTCTAGTACTTATTTGGTTGCCATATCTTCCTCAATGTTCATAATCTATCCAGCCTTAATCATCAACTATGTCATAGTTTTGGGTGGATTTTTTGGCAGGGCATAGTAAAGATCTTTGGCGAGTAACCTGCTCATCAAGGCCGCAATGGTTGCCTTCTCTTCATAATCCACCACTTCCAGCTTATCATTATTGAAATGGGTGATATACTCCCGAGTACTTTCTCCAGACTTTTTGCATATAATCAAGAGATGATTAACACTCTTAGTCGTCTTGGCCCAAAAGCAAAAGTTTTCAATGAATAATTCAGCCAATTAATAGAAACTGGAAATTTTACCTCTAGGCAGATTGTTGTACCGTATTTGAACTGGACCTGTGATGGAACTAGAGAAAGCCCTGCACCTCATCTCGTCGGGGAAAGAACAGTAATATATATATATATATATACATATATCTTATTCATCGTCCTCTCTTCATAACATCACTAAGCATAAACATTCAGCTCATTACCAGGATACCTAAAAAATTGAGCTATTAACATGGGTTTGAAGCTTATAACATAACATTCAAATGAGAATAAATGTCAATAAGAACAATAATCACTTAAATTTGCAGGAAACTTGAACAATTAAGTGTAAAGAACAATAGTTGTAAAACGATGCAAACATACCAATCTTACTAACATATCAAAATTAAAGAAACCCGACATAATTGGGTCTATTTTGAAAATATAAATCAAAATCATTTTCTTCTTTTTCTTTTGTTTAACCAAAAGTGATGAATGAATGAACAACAAAAACAATTACATAGTCCCATACAAAATTGGTACTATATACGCACACACAAACACACACATTATATATAAGAGGATACTTACCTCAAAGTCCCCAAATTGTGAAACGCTAGTTGACATGATGGTGCTTAAAAAGAGATCGCAACTATGAGAAACCCTAGGTGATAGTGATGGAGTCTCAGAACCTATGTGATTGAGCCCGAGAGTTTCGAGAAGAAGAAGAAGAAGAAGAAGAAGAAGAAGAAGAAGAAGAAGAAGAAGAAGAAGAAGAAGAAGAAGAAGAAGAAGAAGAAGAAGAAGAAGAAGAAGAAGAATGGGAGAGGAGTTTATTTGGGTTAGGAGAGGAAATTTAAAATATGGAGATTTTTGTTTGGATGTGTGGGAGTCGGGAAAGTTTCTTTAGTTGGGAGAGAAATTTTATTTTGTTTTTTTTATTTTCACTTTTAAAATATAAGATTAGAATTAGTAACACTTATATGAGATTACTAATAAAACTGTATAGTTAGAAACATTAATGGTATAATATTGTTGGTAATAATAAATTAACTTGTTACTAAAATGGCATTTTGGTGTAGTGAGAGATCAACTACGAATCAAAGTTCTGTAATACCCTTGGGATAATTCTCATACAAATAATTTTGTCCCTTCTTTAAATGTTTACAATATGTTGGCACATTTTCACTAGACCATGCAACATCTTCAGTTATAGTCTCGACATTGCCTGTATTATCCTCCATATGTGGAATCCCCCTTAGCTCGTGAAGCATCGAAGTTATGCTAGTCCTGGAATTCGATTAAAGTAATATATCTTCAACCCTATCATCCCTTGGATTTTCATTATTATTATTCGACCCCCTAGAACTACTTGTGGAAAATCCAATTAGTATAACTCCTTTTAAAACCATACATTTTTATATGATCTTTCACGATTTGTAGGTTGGTGTAGAATCGATTTACACATTTTGTACACGGACATTTAAAGTGTAGTGTTTGCATATTCTTATTCATATAAGCAAAATATATATAAACATTTTAACTCATTAATATATGTTTGTGAGTTCCTATCCCGTAACTCAATCTAACTCTCGCCGATAATAACTTCTAACGTTTAATCTACTGAGACCCTTCATCAAAATAAAAATAAAGGGTAAATATTTTGTTAGTCTTAATGGTGAATAGATGACAATGGAATGAACAACACATTAAATCATCTAACACATAGCCATAACACGAATGTGTAAATGTTTCTATCCATAGCACTTAATGAATTTATTGTGTAAATAATTTACACATTTACACATTAGTGTTATGTGTGTAAGAATTACTTTAGTAATTAAGGTAGAGATGATGTCGGAAGAGATAGAGAGAATAGTGCATCGTGTTATTGAGCGGGGTGAAATGGTTTTGGGGATGGAGGGAATTATAAAATTTAGGGCAAACCCCCGTCCCTTAAATGGTTTGAAGGGACCAATATTTTAGGAACACCTATAATAGTCCCATTTATAACCATTTTATGCATTATTCAAAACGGATGGACCTGACCCTCCCCAATGGTATAGATATATATGACGGGAAGACCTATTCTTACCTAATAATATACAAATATAGGACAAATTTAGTGGTCGTTTTAAATAGTGAGTGTTAAGGACGGTTTTAGGAGTTCGTCCCTAATAGATCAGTCACACTCAACCATTTTTTGTGTACCCGCTGAGCAAAAGGCCATGAGATTGTGAAAGGATTCAGATCTATGGTCGACTGCTAGTTAATGGGTGAAAATGTTGTCATTTAGTGCATTTTCGGGTGAACTGTATTAAATCCTTTTGCATGAATGACCACTAATACCCCTGTGAGATTGCCCTATATGAGAATGATCATCCACTTGTGTGAGATCCACAAATGCCTTTGTGCATCTCTCTGAGGACTTCCTCCACCTAATTTGGATGAACAAATTTCAGTAGAGGCTAGTGAATGATTGTTGGTAGAGTCTGCCCTTAGAGTTAAGGAAAAATCTGGTCGATTTAATCCTCAACTTGTGTGTTTCTTTGCCATCTAGGGTAACTCACCGCTCTTTAGGTAAGAAATAATCAGATTCATCCATGCCAAAGTTGCCTCTACTTGTAGGACATATATACCAGGTTTGGATTCTTCGATGTTTGGACAATTTATACATTCCACATTAATTATCTTTTCAAATTAATGTCAATAGCTGAAGTCAAAGTTGTTAGGGCATCTGTATGGCTATTGTTGTTTCTTAGAAGTTATTCTACCAAGGAAGATTTAAACTCTTAAATAAATCCTATGAACTTATCTCCATAAGTAAGCATTATAGAATCCCTAGCCTCGTTTCCGTCGCCTAATTGACTAATGATCAATCTAGAGTCATAATATACAACTATATAGTCGGCTCATAGGTCGATCGCCCTTCGAAGACCATGTATCATGGCTTCATATTCTACTTTATTATTATAGCCCTTGAACCCTAGTCTGATTGCATGCTCAATAAGACCTCCCTATAGCATGATAAAGATGACCCCAACTTTTGTTTCCATTCGTTGATGCCCCATTAACATATAATTTCCACTCCTGATCATAATCATTGACATCTAACGATTAAAGAATTGGATTTAGCTCCTCGGCTTTGCCTTTTGGTGATGATGAAAATTCATCCATGAAGTTAGCTAAGACCTTCCCTTTGGCTCATATTTGATATCGGATTGTGTTAGTTTTAAGGACCCCTTCGTCATTATATTTGAGAGATATTCTTTCTAGAGAACCTCCTTTAATGGGTAAGTTATGGGGGTGAGTATATTGTGAGCATCAAAGAAGTGCCTCAACTTTCTGGTCACCGTTACTAATGCCAAAATCATATTCTTAATATGTATGTATCTACTCGCTGCCTTAAGAAAAGTATGGCCGATTTAATAGACCGACCTTTATTCTCTATCTTGTAATTATACCAGTGAATCATTAGTTACATGCTGTGAGACAGCTAAATATAGGTGCAGATCTTCCCCGTCCCCAAGAGATTACAATAAGGGAGGAGATCCTAAGTACTATCGAATTACTTCGAGGTCTTGGTCACATTCCTTTGTCGAGATTGTTAAAGTTGCCTTATTCAATGCCTGAAGAGCAACCGACACTTGTCCGATTATATTTATATAAAACAATTCGCGATTGTTAGTATTGTTGTGAGGCCTAGATATCTTTTATAGTGGTCGATCTTTTGATTTTGCAAAGCCTTCATTTGGTTTGTATTTGCTTTTATCCCTCTCTGGTTTACCATATATCCAAGTAATTTTCTGAAGCTAACCCTAAAGACAAATTTTGAAGCATTTAGCTTCATCCTATACTATCAGAGGATCTTAAAAGTCTTCGTGAAGTTCTTGATCTGATCAGTTGCTCATTTTATTTTAACGAGCATGTCGCCAATATACACTTTCATGGTTGATCAGATATGCATTTTAATCATATTAGTTACTAGGCGCTGATAGGTCGCTCTAACATTCATCAGGCCAAAAAACATTACTTTGAAGCAGTATAGCCCAAAGTAGTGATGAATGAAGTCTTTTCTTGATCTATGCCGAGCAATGGAATCTGATGAAAGTCAGAATATGCATCAATGAGTTGATCTATTCATGTCAACATAAAGTTATCTTTTAGTCAGTGCTTAATAAGGTCTGTGAAGTCTACACACACTGTTTATTTCCCATTGTTTTTCATTACCACAATGGAATTGAAGATCCAATCGAGAAGTGAACCTCTCTAATAGATTCGAACTTCAGAATTTTTTTAACTTTGACTTATAAAACTTTGATCATATCAGGCACCAACTTCCTTAGTTTTTACTTAATTAATTTGACAGTTAGATCCACGTACATCCGATGACAGGCAGTTTATTGATCTATCCCTTGAAGATCATTTGGTTATCATGCAAAGATGTCGGTATTGATTCTAAGGAAATGGGTGAGCTACTCAACATCTTCTTAAGGTAGCTAAGATCTGACCAATAAGGACTTTTTCAGTTGAGATGAATCTAGAGGAACGGTGATGAGATCCTTCGTTACTCGTTCGACTGGGGACAACCGAGTATCTTCCACACCTGACTAAACACAATTTGCTTTGTATTTGGGTTGGTTATCCTCTGACTCGTCATCATTTTAGCTTGTCATGGACTGTTCTATTTTATTTTTATCGCAACTATAAAGCAACTGCAAACTTTTGCTTGATATCCTTAGATTTTTATAACCCATTGGTCGCTCAGGAACTTGAGTTTCTGATGAAGGGAAATGGTATCAACCTTCATATTATGATGCTAAAATCTTCCCATTAAGGAATTATAATGCGACTCTGATGGGATGGCATGGAATTCTATCTCCTTATTCATTAGGCTGACCTTAACTGGTAACCTCATTTTCCTAAGAGGGGGTTTCTATAACTCCGTTGAAACCTATCAATGACCCCACTTTTGTGTCTAGATTTTTTATGTTGAAGTCGATCTTATACAGTAAGGATAAATATATGATTTTTGATGAACATCCTTGATCGAATAATATCCTCTTCACGTCAAAAATTTTAATCCATTAGTGTAAGGGCCAGAGCATCTTTGTATTATAGGTTTATGCTGACCAGATGATCATCGATGAATATGATAGCTCGATCAACGTTATTGTCTTTTCGCTCTCTCTTATCAAGGATAGGTTTGGACACTTCTAACTAGAAAGCTTCCTGAATTCTAGCAACAATCTTAATTCTCTCCCTGCGCTTCTCGCCAGTGCATTATGAATGACCAGTATACCCGTCAATGACTTTTACCAGACTTGTAGGAGGGAGATCATCTCCATTGGTTTGAACCGCATTTATTGTGAGTGTGGATTTTATCTGGGTAGTGTAAATAAATTCATTGAGGTGGCTAACCTGTACGAGTTCCTCTAGATGTTTCTTAAGCATCTTGTAATTGTCTATAAGATTCTGCATTTAAGGTTTGCATCCCTCACACCCGAGTCACCGAACGGCCTTTGAAATATGGCATGTTTTTAATCAGTGGAACCAATTTGTAGATGAGCTATTTAAAGAAGGTATTTTTCGCTTGAAATTTGTTTTCATCGATCTGTAAATAGGATCGACCTTTGTTAGCGTCACTTCGTGAACTTCTCTTGGCCAAAGAAGATTGATATTCTCCCCTAAAGGCTTTATTCGTATCGTTGTGCTTCAACTACGTAGGCCCTTGATCGGATGGAAACTCTAAGTTGATAAGTCCGTCCTCCACTTTGGCATACTTTTCAATGCGACGCATAAAATCGTCTATTGATGTTAACATATTCGTCAGAGATTTGTAAATATCGTCTGACAGATCAAGACTAAACTTGAAGGACGAGATCAATAAAGACTCATTGCAATCATCAATTATATTATACCGTTCCTAATACCACTGTGCGTACTTCTCGAGGGATTTTCCTTTTTTTGCCTTGAGGGCGATAAATTAAGTTACCTTCTTGATCACTATACTAGTGATAAAGTGCATTGTAAATTTCTCGAAAAGCTCTGTGAACGAGGAAATTGACTTGGGTCTAACTTCTCAAACCACTCCAAGTCGATATTAACCCATAATAAAAGTAATATTTGGAATTTATCCTCAAAACAATTATGGATGAAGAAAACATAAACGACACAAGATGCACGTGGTTCAGCAAATCGTTCTGCCTGCGTCCATGGGGAAGGGAGGGGATGAGTTTATTTGAGGAAGAAAAAATGGAGATTTGAGTGCTAGGATTTCTAGATGAGAGTCCAAGTCATCACGTGCAGGTTAATATAAATACATTCAGACTGGTGGAGGTCGCCCTTATTTATAAGCACATAAGTTATATCGCCCTAGGTATTCTCATGTTAATCCTAGTTATATGCCATAGAGTCCTATAAGGATTGGTCTACCAACTCGCCTTCATGATCTCCCAATATTCACACTTATCTCCCCAATATTCGACCGACTGTGTTATCTGCAACTACTGACTATGTGCCAGCCATGTGGTGCTCATTCGATTGTTTTCTCTTTAATTACCATATTATATAATCAGTAGTTGAGAAAATATAACTTAAACATATTTGTCTAAAGGTATTTCTTATAAAATATATATTTTATATTTTTTTGCTAAAATATGTATAAATGGGGTGGGCAGTTTTTTTACACCTGAACCTGAACATGAACCCGTCGCTGGTATAATTTTTCAAACCTGAAGCCAAAAAATCATTTTTAAAATTGCCCTGTTATAGGCGAGACGTGGCGAAAACCCGGTAGGGCGAGTGAAATTACCGTCCCTATTCAATGTTAGAACATAAGGTCTGCCTTGTGCGAACTTTAAAAAAGTATACCACATTCTTGGTTAGTGGATGTTGGAATGATGGCCACTTTCTTCTAGTGGCTATTAATATGTTGGAAGGGTCCCAACCCTCAATTTCCTCCACCATGTTTTGTGTTGATTATCTACCCACTTATTATATCCCTCATGTGTGCTGATATATATAGAGGAATTTGGCATCTCTGAAAGACCAAGTCTTTTGTTCTACCACTATCTGTTTTCCAAAGAAATAATAAATATCAATAAGTCAAATAAAATGATCCAACTTCTAATTTTGGTTCACTTTGATCACCGATCTTGTGTTTAAAACACATAACACTGAAAAAATCGATTTGGCTCTCTCTCGTATATCTTTGTGCAAAAAAATCTTTCACAAAATATTGATCCTCCAATTACAACACCGTGATATTGAACAAAGTATTCAGAATGAGTACTAATATGCCATATAACTACGGTGCATAGTTATATGAAATATAGTTGATTATGGGCTTATTTTATTCTAGAGACAACGTGACTATATACTACCTGCACAGAAAGGGTAGAGCCGCAAAGCGTCTTAAAGAGAGCGACTTAATTCGCGACTCAACCCAAGAATTGTCCACTATAAATTTTATAAACAATTGAGGCAATATTATTTCTTTTTATTGTGTAGTAAATATTTTTATTCCAAAGCATACGGTTTATATTTGCGATATATGTTTGAGGTAACAACTTCTATTGAGTAGTAGACTAAAATATAATATGATTTTAATTTTTCGAATTCTCCATAAAATTCTCTTTCATGATTTTTTAATTATAATATCTAAATTTCCCAATAATTATAAGACGTTTTATATCTACCATGGAGACTGGAAAATAAATCTTATCTGGGCTTATATGTTTCTTTTTATGATGCCTAAAATGAAAAAAAAGCCAACAAACTTTGTGCCTTTGGAAATTATAAGTTTTGACCTTGTAAATCTAGGAATTACAATCTAGCCAACGAACATCCTAAATATTATATTTCGAGAAGTAGACAAATAAATTTCAGTATTTCTGTCAATCCGGAATCGTTCAATAATTTTGTGTGAAATTATAATTTGAAGATTAATGAACTCCTTCATGAAAAACTCTTAAAAATGTCAATCCTATTTTTTAGTTATGAATTTGAAATGTTATTTCACATAAGATTCTATTGTTATATAACTTTTTAGACAATTCATTTAGAGCCACTTGGGGTTAAGAAATCAGATGAAAAATTGATATTTTGAATAAAATGAAAATTTGATATATGAAAACAAATGATTTTTTTATATAGAATCAAATTAAAATTTGATATTTGAAAATAAATGAAAATTTATTATATGGAATCAAATTCAAATTTGATATTTGGAATCAAGTGAAAATTTGATATATGGAATAAAATTAATATTAGATGTAAGGATTTGAAGGGTAAATAATAAATATTTGCACCTTACGCTATGTTTACTACAAAAGAAAATTATTCAAAATATTTTTTAAAGTTTCTATATGAAAGTGTAGTTGGTAGTTTTCAACCACACCAAAATGATTGATGATGGAAATAAATTTTTAAAAATTTTTGTTATGAATTTTGTTGGAATATCATCTCACTTTTTTGATGATATGTACAGCATGGTGAGATTATGAGTACTGGGCTTTAGAATTTCCAAAAAGTGAGTTGCATATCTTTAATTATGATTTTTATAAATGTCATGCGTAGTGCTGAAATTTTTGGATAACTTGTAGCAAAACAAGTATATCTTAACTTATATTAAATAATTTTTAGTGATTATAATTTTATATAAAACTAGACTGAAGGAAGGGGAAAAAATTACATTATATATAACATAGCTAAATATAAACAAACCAAATTTTATTTATTTATTCTAATTAATTTTATATACGGCCGAAATAAGATTTTCGGGATAAGGCATAAACGAAACAAACTATGGATAAATCCAAGTGACCTTTTCTTATCCTTAAATCCAAGCGATCTTTTCGTAGGCGTTTGCTTCTAATCCAATCAAGGGATCTAATTGATTTATAGAAACATGAGATGAATTCTGGAAAATTTATAATTTTTTAATAAGCGGTTTGGTTGTGGCAAAAAAATTTGAACTTTAAGTTTTTTAATGAAATGTTTTGAATCTAAACATTTTCTTGCAAATTTGAACCACATTATTGTAAGGACATAATTCTCATGTCCGTTATCTTACAGTTTTGTATGTCATACGCCGCTACATTCGGCTACATCTGGCACGTCTCTACACGATCGCTCACGATGGCCTCTATCTGAATTCCAAGCATCAAGCATTCAACAACTCCTAAATGTGTCCCTCATCTGCCACAACGATTTCACGTTCCTTGATTTTAGGCACAGAATGCGAGTGGAACGCAAGGGAAGTCAAAACAGTGAAACAAGGCTTGATAGGGAAGTTCAAGGGCATTTTCGTAATTTTACATCCATAGTTCGGAGGTCTGGCCAACTGGAAAGTTGAAGAGCTCGCCGCAAGGAAGATACTGGAAGAAACGGCACCTCAATCCGAGCTACGATGAAGAAGTTATGACCTTTTGAAGTTGGAGAAAATTCCTTGAAGAATGCTGTTTTTTAACCCCATACCAAAATGGTACAACCAAACCGGTTCGTTGTACCCCAGAATCGGTTCGGTGTACCTGTACGCTGATAAGATTTTTAGAGTTTTAAAAAAGCGGAACTCTTCATCTGTTTTTCCTATAAATACCAACTTCGGGAGAGCTGTTTTGCAAGACTTTAGGAGACGAATTTGAGAGTCCAAATACACCTAGCCTTCATATTTTTGAGTCCCAAGACTCATGTTTTGATTCACACATCCTTGCCAAATATTTGTGAATCCTTTTGCAACCCAAAAATACAACTTTGGTTTGTTCAACCCTTGTGGAGGAGACCGTTCTTCTTCTTCATTGCAGCCCTACTGGAAAGGGATAATTCCAGCCGCGACTACAGAATTCGATACCCGAGGGTAATTCTTAGTCAACTTGTATTTTCATTGTAATCCGATTGTAAGACATTTTCTTACAAATTATAGTGAAAATAAATGGTTTTGCCCCTGAGGGGGATTTTTCCTTAATTGCATGTGTTTGAATGTTCTTGCGTAGATTATCGATTTATTCAATCACATACTGCTGCATGTTGAGGGTTTGTTTGTGTTAAAAGGGTTTTATATATAACTTGATCATTTGAACGCGAGCACACACTCTTCAAATTGGTATCAGAGCAGGTTACGCTAATTTATCGCGTATTCCTTTTTCCGCAAATTTTTCTAAGATATCAATTTTCTGAAAAAAATAATTTTTGAAAAAGTGCGTGTTCAAATGGAGAAGTCATATTATAAAATGCCTATTTTTGACGGGACAAATTATGCTTATTGGAAAGCCCGTATGAGGTCGGCTTTAAAAGCCATTGATGAATGTGTCTGGATTTTTGTTGAACGAGGGTGGACTCCTCCCACCGTGACTGTTGATAATGTGACCAACTTGAAACCTGACATTTCTTGGACTGATGAAGAATTTAAATGGTCATCTTTTAATTCTAAGGGTCTAAGTGCTATTTCTGGGTCTGTCACACCTGATGAGTTCAAACGCATAATGACGTGTACCACGTCAAAAGAGGCATAGGATGTTTTGCAACTTACCCATGAGGGTACGAACGCTGTTAAAGAGTCTAAATTACAAAATTTGGCCACCCAATTTGAGACTATCACCATGTCTGAGTCCGAATGCTTTGATGAGTTTTTTGCACGCTTGTCGGACATTGTTAACACTAGTTTTAATTTGGGTGAGGTAATTGATAACACGCGTGTCGTTAAAAAGATTTTGAGATCTCTCCCAAAACGCTTTATTCCTAAAGTCACTGTTTTGAACTCTTTGGGAAATTTGAAATCACTTAAGTTGGAAGAACTTGTAGGAGATCTTTAAACCTATGAGATTGACATGTTTCCCAAAACCATTAAGGCTAAGGATAATGGGATTGCTTGAAAGACTCATTTTCAGAAAAAGAAAGAAAAAGTTTTTGAGTCCAAGTCTGAATGTGATTTTGACTTAGATGACTTGGCCCTGTTTGCAAAAAATTTCAAAAGAATTCTCAAATTCAAGAATAGTGGAAATTTCAATGATAAAAGGAATGTTGAGAAAAATATTTTTGAAAAGAAAAATGAGAAAGATTTCAAAGACCCTCCTAAGAAAGACAGTGAGAGATGTTTTGAATGCGATGTTAAGGGCCATAGAGCGTTTGAGTGTGCCACCCGTCTGAATAGAGAAAAGGGTAAAACTGTCCTGAATACTACCCTTAGTGACGACAGTGAGGTCGAGTCGGTGGACTCGGGAGATGAGTCACCGCATGAGCGTAACTTCACCGCGTTCATGGCAAGTCATGTGAGTACCTCCAATGCTTCTCACGTCGATGAGGATGCTACGTCACAAGGACACCTCGACAGTAAGAGCGATGAGAGTGAAGGGGAGGATGAGGCAAGTGAGAGCGAGTGTGATCTCCCACACGCTTACGCCGAGTTATATTCGGAGTTTTTTGAAACCAAGAAGCGTAATAATGCTTTAGTCCTTAGGATCACCGCTTTAGAGAAGGATTTAAGATTGTTTGGAGAGAGAGAGAGTTGTGGTGAGAATGAGAGAAATAAAAAACTTGAGAAGATAAGATGTTTTGAGTGCGATGGGACAGGGCACAAGAAATTTGAGTGTCCCACTAGACTTAAGAGAGAGGGCAAGAAAGTTGATATGCCCACTTCTCTAAGTGATAGTGAGGATGATAATGGTGATGATAGTTTGATCCAAAAAGCCTTTAGAAAGTTGTTTATCCAGACCATGGAAACAAAAAGGACTAATAGGATCCTAGGTCTTCGGGTTGGTGAGTTGAAGGGAGAGAATGATGAGCTTAAAAGGGAAAAAGGTGACTTGACCAACACGGTGTCTAGTCTGACGACACGTGTATCCCATCTCGAGGATGACCTCAAACAAGCACGAGAGGTTCAAGTCACATTAGAGAATTCACCAGAGCCTATATCCACCATTGTGAGTGAGTCCCATGGGTGTCCGTTTAGGAATGTTCATCCCAAAATTGTTGATAAATTACTTCCTAGACCAGTTTATGTTTGCTCCCACTGCAAGAAGCGAGGACATCTTAGGGAATTTTGTTCTAAGTTGGGTTTTGTGCCAAATCATGACACTTCACACATTCATGCACATGCACCCACTCATGATACTTTGCCTGCTCATTTTGATAGAGAGTTTGCACATATTCGCGAGCAAGTGAAGTTTTTTATCAAGACTACACATGATCTAGTGGAGTTGGTTCAAAAGATGTCACCATCTTTAGAAAACTCCACCGTTACTCCTGGTTGAGATATAGTCTTGATTGCTAGCATAGGTTGTTTATCATTTTTTTTACCTATTGCTAGCATGTATCATTAGTTAGTTTTTCATTTTTTTTAAAAAAAAACATATACAAAAAGATTTTCTTTATTTTGTTTAAGAAAAGCACAAAAGGATTTTTTTTTGATAAAATTTAAAAAAAAAAAAAAGACCAAAAAGATTTTTGTATTTTGCTTCTTTTATGGATGAGCATGTAAGATAGCCAAGTCACAACTTCATTCCATTTATCCATGTGACTGTTTGATAGAGATTTGAGACGCTACATCATTTCATCCATGTGCTTTGCATTGATTGGAGTCCTTGAGATGTAATTCGTGATATTTTCCTACATGTTTGACTCCTATCTCCTTTATTGCACACATGCACGACTTTATTTGATTATTGCACTTGTCTATCTCATATTGGCTTGAGTGTTTCCATCTCAATTCTGTCTATACAACTTACAATATGCGATAAAACTTGACAAGATTGGAATGCATGTAAAAACCGTTTTTTTTTGTGAGACTGAGTGTTTGTTTAAGAACGGGGAGGGGCTGCGAAAGATAATTATCTCTTCTTTGTGCAAAAGCCACCGTTCAAAAGGACCTAAAAAATTGAGGAATTTTATTATCCGGGGTCCAAAGAGGTTAAAAGAGCCCGAAAAAATTGAAAGGCAATAAAAAGCAATTCATGCCAAATATGGGCCATTTAGGTTTCACCATCAATTCTCCAAAGTTTGAGAATTTAGATTACCTCTATTCAAAATATAAATCTGAGGGAGTTTGGTTGGAGAATTGTAAACGGTTATGCACTTCCTTGAAAGTCCTGATATAGCATAAAATCATTTTGGACGTTATTGGTGTGAAAATCATTTGAGCTTTGATTTGATGATATGATTGAGTCAATGTCTTATATTACCAATTTTTTTTACACCAAAGGAAGACTTTGAGTTCATTCGTTAGGAGTATCCAATATTCATCGTGCACATATGTCATGTTTGTATGCATTGATTTTCCTATCGAATTTGATCACACCCATTCATTTACGCCATCATTGACTTGGTTGTTTTTGTGATCGTTCATGGTCTGTTTTCTTGTATATATCTTTTGTATGAAAAACTTTGAAAATTTCAAAAATAGTGGTTTATGACCTTGTGACATTCTCCACGTTCATCTATTTCTTCTTCTCATATCTGTCTATTTGGGGACATCATAAAAAGGGGGAGAAGAATTATCATATTAAGGGGGAGAGTTTTTGAGTTTCATGATCTATTGGTATACATGTTTAGCTCATTCATTTCAAACTCGATATGTCACGTGGTATTTGCTTGTTCTCATGTGTGTAGGTACTACATTGATGATTTCTGAAATGCACATCCTGATGAAGACTTATTCATTTTTATCTTTCCAGTTTTGGGTTCATGGAAGGGTAGATTTGTATAGGCAATTTTGTTACTTGATAATTCGGATTTTTATGTATGTACCGGCATAGACATAGGGGGAGATTTGTAAGGACATAATTCTCATGTCCGTTATCTTACAGTTTTGTATGTCATACGCCGCTACATTCAGCTACATTTGGCACGTCTCTACACGATCGCTCACGACGGCCTCTATCCGAATTCCAAGCATCAAGCATTCAACAACTCCTAAATGTGTCCCTCATCTGCCACAACGATTTCACGTTCCTTGATTTTAGGCACAGAATGCGAGTGGAACGCAAGGGAAGTCAAAACAGTGAAACAAGGCTTGATAGGGAAGTTCAAGGGCATTTTCGTAATTTAACATCCATAGTTCGGAGATCTGGTCAACTGGAAAGTTGAATAGCTCGCCGTAACGAATATACTGGAAGAAACGGCACCTCAATCCGAGCTACGATGAAGAAGTTATGACCTTTTGAAGTTGGAGAAAATTCCTTGAAGAATGCTGTTTTTTAACCCCATACCAAAATGGTACAACCAAACCGGTTCGGTGTACCCCAGAACCGGTTCGGTGTACCTGTACGCTGATAAGATTTTTAGAGTTTTAAAAAAGCGGAACTCTTCATCTGTTTTTCCTATAAATACCAACTTCGGGGGAGCTGTTTTGCAAGACTTTAGGAGACGAATTTGAGAGTCCAAATACACCTAGTCTTCATATTTTTGAGTCCCAAGACTCATGTTTTGATTCACACATCCTTGCCAAATATTTGTGAATCCTTTTGCAACCCAAGAACACAACTTTGGTTTGTTCAACCCTTGTGGAGGAGACCGTTCTTCTTCTTCATTGCAGCCCTACTGGAAAGGGATAATTCCAGCCGCGACTACAGAATCCGATACCCGAGGGTAATTCTTAGTCAACTTGTATTTTCATTGTAATCCGATTGTAAGCCGTTTTCTTACAAATTATAGTGAAAATAAATGGTTTTGCCCCTGAGGGGGATTTTTCCTTAATTGCATGTGTTTGAATGTTCTTGCGTAGATTATCGATTTATTCAATCACATACTGCTGCATGTTTAGGGTTTGTTTGTGTTAAAAGGGTTTTATATATAACTTGATCATTTGAACGCGAGCACACACTCTTCAATTATTGTTGCCAAGAGATTCTAAATATTTTTATATTTTTTATTAGTTTTAAATTGAAAGGTTATGAAGTTCTAAGAATATATTGGGGTAAAAAATGAAAGATGAATTTTTTAGAAATTATATAAGGTAGTATGATTTTTTTGCAATTATTTGTGTAACCTATGGAAATTACATATAATACTTTACACCTCATGCATATGATATAATCATGATGAGTATATATCTCTTATGTCAGACTTTATAATGAATAAATAGAATCTATATGTCGAAATGATAATAATACGAGGATTTTATCATTTTTTTTAAAGACAAGGTCCTGAGATTTATAAAAAAAAAGGTAGAAAAGCCCTAGGTGCAAATATAATCTTTACTTTGGTAAATATATTTTAGTTGAACGAATTGGAATAGAGATTTAAACTCCAATAAGAATTATTATCTTATACATTGTGAAAAATAATATATAAGATTGTATGTTTTATTTCTTTAACAAACAGATTGTGTACTCTATATCTTGCTTTCAGACCCTTGAAAGTCTGAACTTATGATTAGAACGAATGAACATGTATTTTTTTCTGCTATACTTGAAAGCATGAAGCATGTATTTATTTAAGGAGCAAGATTAATTCTTATTTAATGTTGAAACTCTATGAGTTTAATTTCATTTTTATGAATTGAAGATACAGTGGGGGCACATTATATGTAACTTCTCAATGTTATACCTAGAGAATAGTGGAAACAGTCAAGGGAGTACCTCCCAACTATAATTGAAGGACATTTTAATAGAATCTAAAACTTGGGTGTTCAAGATAAATATTTATTTTAAGAGTTGTGACTTAAAAATAAAAGCTTGTTTGTGCTATTAGAAAGGATTCCAAAATCCTTAGAGAAGTCATGTCATAAATGTTTGATTGAATTATCTGAAACGAAGTAAAAATTAGTTTATAATTGACTTATATTATAACTTTAAGATAATGAGTATACATATGATTTTAAGAAATAATGAGACCATTATCATTTAAGAATATAAGATTTGTTTAATAGCTAAAATTTACCGATAGTAAGATAAATTGGTTATACATGATGCATGTTAAATTATTCTCATGAAAATGGAGTCGCTTTATTTAATTTGATTGCCATTGATATTATATATGATGTTGAGTTAAAACTAAATGTATATAATATCGTGACCTAGGTAAGGCAAACTTATTTGGACCAACTTGAAGTTTAAAAATTCATTAATATAGAAGGCACCAATAAATGACATGATATTTTAATAATTTCAAATCATTAAATGAGATTGAATTGAGAATGATATAAATCGTGTTTATCATTAAGTATGTTGAAATATGAATACACTATTATTTTTTATGCAACAATGATTAACTACTATTTGGTTATGATATTTTGTTTCCAAGAAAACCACATTTATGCTAAGTCTAAATGTTGACATATAATGAGTTTCAATGTAACAAGAACATTTATTGTTAATATTACAAGGCCAAATATGGATCATTAATAGATAGAGTAGCTTGAAATACAAGAATATGTCATAAGAAAAACATGGTTAAATAACATATAACTACTAGGTTGTGACAATGGATTATGCTCGAACTGAAAAAAACAAAACCTGGTTGATCATTTGACGAAAAGACTAGAGTAGGATAAGGTGTGAGACACTTAGAAAGGAATGAAATTAAAGCCCGATGATAATTGAATCACTTGTGGTGGTAACCCAACCTATAGACTGGAGATCACAAGAAATGGGTTCAAAGAGTAATAACAAGTGACGAGTGATATGGGTTGAATAATGCTAATTATTTTATACGTGGTTTTACTCGGAGTCCATCCCTTTGGAGCATGATATCCTGAAGCGACTTAAGGTTGAGTTAATTATAAATCTTAATAAAGATCTATAACTCTATTTTAAGTGGGGTACTAAGCTATGAGAGTATCCTTTATAGACTCAACAATGTGAATGTGAAAGTGTGATCGCTTCCTATGGTAATTTTGGGCAAATTTCCTAAATCATTCACTATATAGGGATAGAAACACATAACTGTAATGTGTTGGCTTGATGACTACACCCAAGTAGATTTATGTGTGGGATGTTGTCAGAGATAGAGTTCAAAACTACTGTTACTCTATTATATTCTGAATCATCTTTACTACGTGATGGTTCAAGTCGAAAGACACCTTTGCTTATGCACAGTTCCATGAATTATTCCTCGTTAAATATGTTTTTCAAAATTTACAAGTGGAGGATAGTTAGAACATAAGGTCTGCCTTGTGTAAACTTTAAAAAATCATACCACTTTCTTGGTTAGTGGATGTTGTAATAATAACCACTTTCGAGTGTTGGCTATTAATGTGATAGAAGGGTCCCAACCCTCAATTTTCTCCACCATGTTTTGTGCTGATTGTCTACCCACTTATTACATCCCTCGTGTGTGCTGATATATGGAGAGGAACTTGGTCTCTCTGAAAGACCAAGTCTTTTTTCTACCACTGTCTTTTTTCCAAAGAAATAACAAATAACAAAACGCCAAATAAAATGAGACAACTTCTTAGTTTGGTTCACTTTGATCAGTGAGCTTGTGTTTGAAACACATAGCACTGGAAAAACCCGATTTGTCTCTCTCTCTCTCTCTCTCTCTCTCTCATATATCTTTTTACCAAATTTTTTATTCACAAAATACTGATTCCCCCAATTACAACATTGTGATGTTGAGCAATTTATTCTGAATGGGTAACGAATGACATAGTTAATTATGGACTTGATTTATCCCGGGGACGACGTGACTATATACTACCCGCACAGAGAGGGTAGAGCCACGAAACGTCTTAAAGAGAGCGATATAGTTCGTGACTCAACCCAATAATCGGCTACCACATATTTTAGAAACAACTGAGGTAATCTTATTTATTTTTATTGTGCATTAAATATTTGGATTTCAAAACACGTGGTTTATGTGAGTGCAAGAATTATCACAATGAATGATCAAAAAACGCATTATCAAGATAAAAGCAATTAATCACACACACAACAACATATATACGTGGTTCGGTAACTTATCTACATCCACAGAGAGTTTACTATACTCTTGATGATGTCTCTCAATGCTCGAGGTCGTATCCCCTTGCCCTCGGACCAGGGTTTATAATTTATAAATGTTGAAAAATAAGAGATTGAGTCGTACAAGTAACTCAATTAGCTCGTGGATAACTCGTATGTCCCTGAATATCTCCTCCGAGATTGTTGGTAACTGATTTGAGTATATCACTGGTTATTTAAGTTCATGTTAAATACACAAATCTTAATAAATAACTGATGTTGGCTGGGTAGTTCACTATCCATTCTGGGCTGGTCGGCTACTCTCCTGACCTGAAATAAATGAGCCCCCACAATTGCCCCAAAAAATTTAGGGATAAACATTTGGGCCAACATATTTTAGGTAAGTCCAAGTCTCATAGCCAAAATCTGTTTATAAAATCGGAATGGCAAGATTGTAATATTCACGAACTTGAGAGGGTATGGCAGAACCATGGGTTCGTTGAAGAAGTAAGGGTACACGAAACTTCCAGCATTTTCTTCTTCAGTTCTTTGAATTCCCATAGCTCTTTATTCATTTTTGTATGTTCCTCTCATGTTCTCTTTGCTTTCACTACTTCGACTGTTCCTCTTCTGTTGCTAGAGTTTTTTATCATCCATAGCGCTGCTAAATAACAAAATGATAGAAGAATTTAAGAAGTCTTACAATATTCCTGAATGGGTGAAAATCGACTATGTCCCCATCCCCAGAGATGTTCGTGACATAGAAAGGGGACATTGGATTCATACCCTCTTGATCACACAAGGGGGTTTGACATTTACCCTAAACCCTATTTTTCTAAGGTTCTTTAAGTACTTCAATGTCGTCACTGCTCAATGTGCCCTAAATGTTTTAAAAACAATAAATGGGGTCTATAGAATAAATGAACTGAATAGGACTAACTTAGGATTTACTGAGCTCTGCTACTGCTACGTCTGGTCAAGCACCAATGATGGTATTTTGTACTTGAAGATGGGAAAAGATGATAGGGTTTTAGTTGTGAATCTCCCTGACTCTCATAAAGATTACTAGGGTCATGGATTTATTTCCAGATATTGGCAACATCCTCCCCTACCTGAGGGCGAGAGGTATCGAGGCCCTTGGATCTATGACTTGGGGGAGGATCATATAGGTCACTTTCTCTTTACTTTTATTTGCTTGTTGTTTCTTTTTCTTCTATTTTTTTTTCTCTTTACTTCTGCTTCTTGCCCTCTGATTTATATTTTCCTCTGTTTTGTAGCTTGGGATGAAAATCAAGAACCTGACTTGAGCGAGGTGATGGTTATTGATCTCCTTAAAGCTTTGAGAGTCCAAGATAGACTTCCAAATGATGAGAACCCTCGTTCTGTAGCTTATCTGCTATAGTACAAGAATACCACAAGTAGTTTCATTGCTCGACCAATTGATACAGTCCATACCTTGGAAATTTCTGAAGTAGGGACCACTAAACTAGTTGAGGTAGAGGAAAAGGAAAAAGAAGAAGAGGAATGAGAAAAATAAGAAGAGAAAGAAGAAGAATAAGAGGAACCCCCAGTGAAGAGGAGAGTGCTGAATGTTGATGATTATGATCAGGTTATACTATCTGTTCGGATGAAATCATTGAAGAGGATAAATGGGGATTCCTAAAGAGTTAGTGGCTATAGCTCGAGAGCCAATGGGAAGGAGAAATAGATGGATAAGAAGAAGAAAAAAGAAGAGGAGAAGAGAAGAGAGAAAAAAAGAAAGAAAGAAAGAAAGAAGAAAAGAAGAAGAAGATAACCTTGAAGGCCCCTGCTGTGCCTTTTTTTATTACGGCTGCTGAGAGGTCCAGTGTGTCCAACACTCCCATCCCTTCCCCTGACCTGCTAAAGGGGTCGTGCTTGTGGTCGACCGTGAGCTCTCCTCGTGGATGGGGTCAGCCCAGCTGACACTCAAGTTCGTCCAAGGACTTGCTCTGGTGAGTTTTCTCTTTTTTCTTTCTTTTATGTGCTCATCTTCTATGCACTGATTTTGCTCTTTTTATTTTGTGAAGTTTTTGGTTGACTTCACTACCCTTATGGATGGTCATGCCGACCAATCCAAAAAAAAACAGGAGATGAAAGATGCCCTGAAAAAGTTTGAAAAGGACTTAACTGATACCCGTACTGCTCTGAAGCGTGAAATGGAGAGCTCGTTTAAGGCCTATGCCAATCTGCAAGCAGTTAATAACTTGGTGGCCATAAAAAAGGAGAAACTGGATCAAGAAAATTTGGGCCACGTCAAAAAAGTTTAGAAGTTGGAGGATAAGCTCCTAGGCGTGAAGGACAAAAACAATACTAAACGCTGGGATGCGGTCTATGATGATGTCAAGCTCCAAATCGCATACGCCAATAAGGTATCCTTTTAAAAAAGGATGGGACTAAGCACTAGGAGCGATGGGAGTCCTTTTGAATTATATATTATTCTGTTTCCATCCTCCTTGTTAAAGATCCTGTAGCTGGTCAGACTGTCGACCAGACTGAGAAGGACTCAAATGAGTTCGGAACTACTACCGACTAAGAGAGGAGGGTTGATGAGAAAGAAAATGCAATGGGAAGTTCTAAGAAGGTGAAGGATTAGAGTTCCATAGTTATGATACTTTTCATTTTTCTTTGCTTGTGCGTTGTACTTTCTCTCTTTCAATTATACTAGCCTTTGGCCTCCCTTTGTTAAATTAATGAAAAGGATATTCCTTTTATTGACGTGTTATGTTCTTGCAATTATGCTGATATTTATTGCATTTCTTATTTATTGTGATGTTTGTAGCCTATTGTCCTAGAGGACTACATTCCCCTACCTCAAACTTGGGGAGGATTGTGGGACCAAACATTAGCAACCAAGCTCGCAAGGCATTTATAAGGCTTTGTAAGCAGTTAAAAACAAGGACTGAGCAGTACAAGAACCAGTCCGAGCTCTTTGCTAAGCAAAAGGATGATCTCCAAGTCATGGAGGAAATTAATTCCTCAGTGCAAGAGGAGATAAATGGTTTGAGGGACCAACTCTTGAAGAACAAGAATGTGAGCCAAGTAGGCTAGGTCATCCAATCTGAGAATGATGCTTTGGGGAAGAAGGTCACCGAGCTGAAAAAAGACGTCCAAAGGGGATATGTCATCGTAACCGGACTCCAAAGAGATGTTATAAGTTTGAGACACTTGTTCAGAATGGGCCCTCGAGAAGCATGGGCGGCAGGTTCTGACGAAGGCTGGATTGAGGCACTAGTATAACTGAGGATGTTGCATTTAAGTGGGGATGGTTGACTACCCTTAGGGAGGTTAAGACCAGTGCATTGCTTATCATCAGCCTCCCTTCTTTAATGAAGATAAATGGATCACCATCGATGCCATTCCTGCCCAGCTCCTAAACCATTACCTTGAGGATGATGATGAGGTGTTCGCTCATAACCCAAATGATGGCTGAAGAGCATTGTGACAACCCGCTCACCAAAATAAGGGGTGGCCAGCCCAATACTCCAATATAACGGAATCGTAGATGTAATCATTCTCAGCATCACAATAAAAATATAGAGTATCCAGGATAACCACCCAATATTTTAGAAAACGGGTTGCTAAAAACTTTGATTTGAAAGTAAATAAATGAAAACAAACAACCCAATTCCTGAAAGATAAGGTAAACCCCAAGACTTATATAAATAAGACAACAAGAATACAATAAAAAGACCGAATATGTATTACCGGTCACCAAACAGATACACCAATGATACACAAGTTCAATAAGTTACTTATTACATTTCATTAGACATTTACAAAAGCTTGGGCACCTCGCCCGAATAAAAGACTTGATCTTAACTAGAATACAAAAATGAAAACGTCTATACCAATTGTGACCCGTAATACCCGTAATGCATCACGGCTCGCCGAGGACATCGGAATAGGAATTCAAATCAGGCATCCCTACGGAGGAGTACCTAAGCAGAGACAAGATGCATATGCAACAAGAAGTGTAAACGGGTCAGGGCCCGATTCTATATGATTACCAGATGAATAAAGAGTATGAAAGTTATGAATATCATCATGCTAGGAAGAAATAAGTCTATCTACACAATTCTAAAACATAGGTTAAGACAGTAAAGAAAAGCATGAGTTTAATTTTAACTAAGCAGGAAAAAGAAAGATTAACATAAATAAAACTTCTATCATATACCCTGATTCATGTCATAGTTTATTCCTCAACGGGAAAATAAATCTATAACTATAAGCTCTTTATGGATTTTATCTCAATTTTAAGCTCTTTGTGGCTTTTACTTTAATTACATGCCCATCCTGGCAGTACCATTCTTTAGCAGGAATATTATTATCAACAAATGCTCTTTGTGGCATTTCATTGTGCTCTTTATGGCACTACATCATGCCCTATATGGCATATCTCATACATCAAGTCCCACTTGATTATGAATAGTTATATTAATATACATATAACGATTCTAAGACCGCCCCTTCGAGTTTCCCCACTCGGCGCGCCCCTAAATGACCATCATCTTCCAGGGCCAATCTATACAAGACAACCTGGGCTCATAACGCAAAGGTCGGGAAGCGGCCATATGCCTGTGGGAGAGTCAAGACCACACCCGGAATCTCCTCACCAACGCAGAAAATATAACGTAATCTCTCATATGGCCTATGGACTATATCCACCCTGCATTCACTAGCCAGGGGGCATCACCAAGCGCGCGAACTTCCCTTATGATGTCATTTAGAGAGGTGTGTAACAACCATTTTATTTTACCATTTTCAAGAATCAAGTAAATTATCATTTACCAAGTTCATGATTAAGTAAATTATCATTTACTAAAATTAATACCATTTCCACGTACATGTTTCATTTATATCCGAAACCTTTTCCATTTACTTTATTTTTAAATGATATAACTTATTATCCGGAGCCATACGTATATCATAACGGTATTACAACCTCAATGAATAAATGAAATATCAATCTATTCTCCCAAGATTTACTTGTGAAGTTGTTATAAACCATCAAGACGGATCATAGCTCTATTGAGCTTCTAAGGTCTCTCAAACCTAATACTACATCTCCTAGTCTTATATTAGTCAACTAGAAGAAAAGAATGCCTTAACATTAATTGGCATAACCCCGGGAAAAGTTCCCACCTATCCTATTTCTAAAGTAGGGTGGATAGCTAATTCCTCTAGGACTCTGAAACTCTAAATTTACTTCATTCAAGAAGGATCCTAGTCCCTATTGAAGAAAATAAATCCAGGAAACAAAATAAGATTTTAATGGTGAAAAACAGGGGACCGGTCGACCGGTCCCAAGACCGCGGTCGACCGTGTCTCAAGGTTTTGCCTACGAAGAAAAGCAGAAAGCTTAAAATAGAGGGGCCGGTCGACCTGTAAAGGAATCGCGGTCGACCGCGCTCAAAATTTATGCCTTTGTAGGAAAGCAGTAAGCCCTCCCACGAAGGCCCGGTCGACCGGTCCCGAGACCGCGGTCGATCGGTCGTAGCAGACCTAGGGTTCTTCCTTCTTCCAAAAGCTAAACCCAAATCTCAAATCTCTTTCATTTTGAACACAACCAACAACTTTTATCTACCCAAAGATTATCCTACATGATTTATAACCATTAATACTCACCATTTTATCATCAAAAATTAATATTAGGGTTTAAATCCCATAAATTCCATTTGTGATCCATAAATGCAAATACACAACTATCATACAAATTATTCAACTTATATCACATATTAGCAAGTAGAAAACTTGCCTTAGGGTTGCAAATTCAGATTTCTTGGTGGTAGAAGCAATCTCCCATCTTCAATATTCATTTTCTCTCTTCTTTCTCCACTTTTCTATTCTTCTTTCTTTCTCTGTTACTCTCTATGTTCAAGACATAAAATGGGGAAAAATAAGGGATTTTAGGAGACTAAATCTTGGCTTAGGTTAAAGCTCCCAACTTAAATGGTTAATACCACATTAAGATGACTCCTAAATACGCAAATAAGTTAAAACCAGGTAAAAGTGCCCGGAACCCAAAAATACAATATGACACTTATTTTGACTGTCTCGCACCATCCGGGACTAACTACACCCTCTAAACTGGCATCCGGAAATTTTATAAATTATTTCGAGTTCTAATATCGTTTAAGTCAAAATGTCAGTTTAAATACCTGACACTGCAAACATGCAACCCGATGATATTTACTTTCACCTACAATAAATATGCATCAAAATAGTAAATATTAACTTCAAATTCATTAAATTAATATCTACTCCAAACCCCACATTTTATATAATTACCTTATGCGGTAAAATTTTTATAAAATGAACCTCCCAGAATCGAGGGTTGTTACATACTCCCCCCATTAAGAGGGAATTTTGCCCCCAAAATTCGGGCATACCCAACTCTCATAAAGGGTATACCACTCTAAACTAGGATTCTACCATCCTAAACAAGCCCCTGGTTATCGCAACGTCCCAAATGGACCCGGACCAAGATCGACCCTATCGATCTCAGCCTACATTAACTGTGCTCTAGTATAGCACAAAGCGTTCCTCACTAACTATCGATTCTAGCTTCCTACGGCGGAAGATGATGTCCACATGACTCAGCACAAATCGCCCAACCTCCGTAATCATGTTACATCTCCCCTCGGGGTACCCATACCGACTCTAAGTGGCTTAACCCCAACGCTACTCAACTTATCCTCACATTGACGTATCTCATCAAGGTGTATGGCTTAAAAGCCAAATCTTTAAAGGAATGTCCCGAGACCACTCCAAGTCCAAGGAAAATATTACCCGTTGGTTCCTTCCAATGAGTAAGCGAATTACTCACCCGACCACGCTAGGCCACTCACAATGCCAATGCCTTAAGAAATGATCCAAAAGGCCAATCAAAAGCCTCAAGGTTGTACAGGGATTTCCATCCATACGCCCTACGGCTCCGTCAGTCATATATTCTAAGGCGTACAATAAAGATACGCCTTTAAACATTAAGCCGGCCTCCTACATTCATTCATCCATGTTAGGGGGTAAGGTATACTCCATTTCCATACGGTTCCCATCTTCATGGAAATTTGTACCAAACTTCCGACACGAAAATCTAGTCTCGTTCTACCCTATTTTATAGGCACCTCCCACGGTTCGACCATTCCTCCATAAAGAGCGGGCCGTACTCATCCACATGAAGTTCGTCCATAATGGCCGGAAATGCAACAGTCTGGTCAAATAATTTACAATTTTCTCGAATAGGATCATGACCAGAACGCTGCCGACAATTCAATGCAAACGTCTATGAATATACCCTTCTTCATTCCACCGATACTCTTCTTCGCACGAGTAGGTGAAATGGTCGATCACAAACCGGAATGCCCTTGCTACAGGGTCTTCCGAGTCATGCTCGTTACATTTGGCTTTCCAAGCCAACACAAATATCCCTGACGGTTCTCTTAATCGACGCATCTACTACCCCAAATCGCATTTCCTTAGCGAATGAAAAAAAACCCAATCACTAGTCCTTCTGAACTCCGAGCACCAACTCGATTTCTCCCACGACATATTGCAACAACTCGCTGCTAGCGAGAAAGACTAGATTTCATGCCCAGGACGTAGTGCCTTATTTATTTAAGGTGATCACTACCATGATGAAATTTTTAATTCAAGCATGGACTAATACTTCACACAAGTTTAAGCTTGTGAGATGCATAAACAATGGGTCCATGCTCCAGTATCACTACTCCCCAACCTGGCAGAAACTTCTTCATTACAACCACTCTCGAGATCACTATCATGGGCTCAGGAGTGAGGGTCCACCCGTCCTTTTAATTCCCCAAAAATGAAGTTACCAACGTAACACTATTCTCGAGAAAGGCCTCATCTATTGCGGCCAAACCTACCAAATCTCTCGAGACCCCATAAACCTCGTTCCTAGGGATCTAATCCCAACCCACGACTTACTCGCGGTCCACTCCTCACCACCTTACTGAATCAAATTACATACCCTAATAGCCCTAAAGTTCTGATGAATTCTAAGGTCTATCTATAGATATCCTATCTAAGTCATATATATATGAAATACTAAGTATATCCCTAGTGTCCAAGACCTATCTCAACTCCCAACATTAGCTCGGTTTCATGCGTGGGACGTCTCGCCGAGGCAAAATCCAGACAAGGAACCCTCCCGTTACACTACTACCTCGCATTGTCGGTCATTAAGATGTGACGGTCTAAAACACATAATCGGGATCAATAAATTTTTAACTTGCAATCATTTTAACAAAATTCTACTTCTACGTCTTACCATAGCATTATTAAAGATTTTAACTGATCAGACATTCACTTCCTGTGAAGCCTTTTAAATACATATCTCCTTATATAACATGGCCTTCTTATTAAGGCAAAGTCCCGAAGTCTCAATTCGACTTCGTATCTCAGTATCCCTCACATCGATCAGAGGAGAGAACTATATACAGTGCTTCTATCTCACACTTCAATAGCCCTTAATCACTCTACTACGTGATTCTCGGCTAATCCTTCCTATCCCACATCTAACAACAAAATAAATAAAATAAACAAGAAGGAAAAGAATAGCGTCTCTCCAATCACAACATCGTTAAGTGTTCGTGCGGTAGAGTGTCTCGCCAAAGCAAAATTCAAACAAGGAACCCCTCCGACACATGCCTACTTAACTAGTTGATCATGGAGATAAGCGTAACATACATAGACAAGACAAACAAATAATTAATCAAACACTCACACATGGAAATAAAACGAATAACAAAATCTCCTACCTACCTCGATTCACCTCTATAAAGTCTCAACCTGCATCCAGGGGAGAAATCATAGAACAACTAGTTCCATTTTGAACTAGAAGTAAGATAAACTCACAATTTTATTTGCTTGCTATCACCCCAAACCAACCAAAATACCTTTACTCGCGTATAATACATAAATTAAAAGAAAAGAAAATGGCATCTATCCACTCCCAACGCCGTTAAGGTTCACGCGTGGAGCGTCCCGCAAAAGCGGAATCCAAACAAGGAACCCCTCCTATGCATTACTACTTAACTTTGTTGGTCATGGAGATAAGTCATAACAACCATATACAATGAAACAAGCAGTAGAACACTCATACCACACATTACATGTAACACGTATACCTTTAAAATATCATCACTCGTTTCATAACGAGTGAAGAAATCATAAAACTCCCCTACTATGGAAGTCATCTAATTACTCTTCTATAATCGCATCCATACTACAACGAGCTCAAACTACACACTCGAATCTACAGTAGATATAATACTACTAAGTCTTATAATAAGGAACACACCACCCACTAATAAGGGGGAATTCCCATCCACATACTTACCAACCACTACGCATCCTAGCCATTACTCCGACTCTGGTCGACAACCATTACCCACGCAGTCCCCCTTACTTCCTCAGTAAAAGAGGACACGCTCACGGCCTCCTCTTCCTCTGTTTAATGAAATCTCCCCAGGCGGATGTCCACCAACGGGGTTTCATGAATCTTACTCCATTAGAAGTGTTAACGACACCTATTCTGGAGCCTATCATAACCTGGTGCACGGTCTCCCTAACCGTACAACACTTTATTCCCCATCGGTCTTTAACCGAACATTTGTGAACCTTTGAGAATCCACCTTCTCCTCAGTCCAGTTGTCCCAGAGAAACTTGCCATTGCAAGTATCCACCAGGCTTCTCTATGGGCCAAACTTCCGGCACCCAGGAATATGGTGGCCACATTTTCACCGTCCCAACACTACTCCTACAGGTGAAGGATTATCCTCAATCCTACTTCAGGGAACTTCTCCACTCAACCCACTATTCCCACACGAATGCGCAGAAGATTCTATAGATTCTACCTCATGGCAGAAGAACGAAATCTCACAAAAGAAACCAACGATCTTAATCCTAAGGATTTATGCCAAATCAAGAGCAACGCTGAAACTTAAGGCGTCCACACAGATTCCTAAGGACTCTAGAACCTGATGCTCTCATACCATCTGTGACAACCCGCTCACCAAAATAAGGGGTGGCCAGCCCAATACTCCAATATAACGGAATCATAGATGGAATCATTCTCAGCATCACAATAAAAATATAGAGTATCCAGGATAACCACCCAATATTTCAGAAAACGGGTTGCCAAAAACTTTGATTTGAAAGTAAATAAATGAAAACAAACAACCCAATTCCTGAAAGATAAGGGAAACCCCAAGACTTATATAAATAAGACAACAAGAATACAATAAAAAGATCGAATATGTATTACCGGTCACCAAACAGATACACCAATGATAGACAAGTTCAATAAGTTACTTATTACATTTCATTAAAAATTTACAAAAGCTTGGGCACCTCGCCCGAATAAAAGACTTGATCTTAACTAGAATACAAAAATGAAAACGTCTATACCAATTGTGACCCGTAATACCCGCAATGCATCACGGCTCGCCGAGGACATCGGAATAGGAATTCAAATCAGGCATCCCTGCGGAGGAGTACCTGAGCAGAGACAAGATGCATATGCAACAAGAAGTGTAAACGGGTCAGGGCCCGATTCTATATGATTACCACATGAATAAAGAGTATGACAGTTATGAATATCATCATGCTAGGAAGAAATAAGTCTATCTACACAATTCTAAAACATAGGTTAAGACAGTAAAGAAAAGCATGAGTTTAATTTTAACTAAGCAGGAAAAAGAAAGATTAACATAAATAAAACTTCTATCATATACCCCGATTCATGTCATAGTTTATTCCTCAACGGGAAAATAAATCTATAACTATAAGCTCTTTATGGCTTTTATCTCAATTTTAAGCTCTTTGTGGCTTTTACTTTAATTACATGCCCATCCTGGCAGTACCATTCTTTAGCAGGAATATTATTATCAACAAATGCTCTTTGTGGCATTTCATTGTGCTCTTTATGGCACTACATCATGCTCTATATGGCATATCTCATACATCAAGTCCCACTTGATTATGAATAGTTATATTAATATACATATAATGATTCTAAGACCGCCCCTCCGAGTTTCCCCACTGGGCGCGCCCCTAAATGACCATCATCTTCCAGGGCCTATCTATACAAGACAACCTGGGCTCATAACGCAAACATCGGGAATCGGCCATATGCCTGCGGGAGAGTCAAGACCACACCCGGAATCTCCTCACCAGCGCAGAAAATATAACATAATCTCTCATATGGCCTATGGACTATATCCACCCTGCATTCACTAGCTAGGGGGCATCACCAAGCGCGCGAACTTCCCTTATGATGTCATTTAGAGAGGTGTGTAACAACCATTATATTTTACCATCCACCCAAGCACCCTTTGCTCTTTCCAATCTCTTCTTGAAGCCATCGAGTATGGTTTTTTTTGGAAGCTTTTGCCTGACCATTGCTTTGGGGATATGCTACAGAATTGAAAATGGTGCTTCATGCCATGCTCATCATAGAAACCTTGGAAGAAGCTGCTTTCAAATTGCGTGCTATTGTTGGTGATGATAGTTTTTGGTACCCCCAAAGCGTGTTATAACGCTTTTCCAGATGAACCTAGTCATGCCAGCGTTATAAATATTTGCCAATGGTTCTGCCTTTACCGACTTGGTGAAGTAGTCTGTGCCGACCAGCAGATACTTATTTTTTCCATGTGCGGTAGGTAGTGGTCCCATAATATTCAATCCCCATTGTGCGAATGACCAAGGACTTGTCAAGGATTTCAGGTCGCTAGTTGGCTGATGGACCATAGGAGAAAATTTCTAGCACTTTTCACATCTGCAAACATAGGTACTTGCATCCTTTTTCATGTGAGGCCACAAGTAGCTCTTTTTGATCGCTCGAAAGACCAATGGCCTCCCTCCTGTGTGATTCCCACAAATACCATCATGAAGTTTGTTGAGAACTTGCTCGGTGTCGTGTGGGTGGACGCACTCGAGATAAGGGCCTGCGAATGATCTCTTGTAAAGCTTGACCCCAGGGCGAGGTCAAAACTGGCTGCTTTTACCCTCACTTGATGAGCCAATCTCCTGTCATCAGGCAACGTGCCACTCCGTAGATAGGCAGTAATGGGATCCATCAAACTAGGGGCCTTCTCTATGAGGAGGATGTAATACCCCGTAATTTTTATTGATTTTATTTATTGAGATTAATTAAATTAAATGGGATAATTAATTATAAATTAATTCGGATTTAAATACTAGCGAGACGAGAGTTAGTATTTGATTATGATGATAATGTTGAATATTACTGAGTGAATATGGTAATATATGATTATTGAATTTATTAATATTATCGCGAGCTATAAATACGAAAATTCGGAAATAAAGTTGGAACGAGCGTGTCCGTCGCGACAGGAATCAATTTAAATGAATTTATAAGGAAATTATATTTGTATCATTCGTATGGTCATTTTGAGTGCGCCAACGTGTCCAAAAGGATTGAAATAGTCAGAAAATACTAGCTCGGGGGATAGTTTGGGTCCCGGGGTATTTTTAGGCCTAATCGGCAACTCAGGAGGGTATTTTAGTCATTTTAAATTTTAATGAATAGTGACCTACGAAAATTAGGTGTTATTTATCAACCAACCTTAGGGCCACTAGGGCCATTATCTGTCAAAATCAAAGAGTGGGCAACGTGAATAGAGAGGAGAAATTCCAAGGGTTTCCAAGACAATAACCACCACAAGCCACCACTATCGTCGGATTTGTGACCGGAAAGAGAAGGAGAACCAATCTTTATCAGCATCAAAGGATCAGAACATCTAAACAGAGGTAAGTGATTTAAATTTCAATGATTCAGTATATATAATACCCATGATAGTTTAGAATTAGAATTTAAACTAGAAATATTATTAATCTCATGAATTGGAGAATTTACCTTGAATATGGGTAGGTTTTTGCATATAGATGAACTTCTGGTATGTAGAGACAATGAAATCTTAATCCATGTGTACAAATTCAAGAATTAATGTTGAGAAATTTGATGTTCTTGAAGAAATTTGGAAGAACGCGGTTTAGAGGAATATTTATGACTTTTGATCCAGAAACTATAAATTCATGATGGTTTAATGATTTAAAACGTTATAGATTGTGGAAACATGTTGGTGTATTGATTAGTATACTTGGTTGGTAGTTTAGGATGTTGTAATGGAGCACTTGGAGTGTAAATTTGGAGAACCTGTAACTATTTAAAGAAATTCTGGGCAAACACATGCTTGATCGATCGATCGACAGGTTCGAACGATCGACCCTTTGCCTTCGATCGATTGACCCCTCTTGATTTTTGAACGTTTACCCCTTTAAAGTTTAATATAAATCCCAAACCTATAATGATTCTTAGTGTGATTAATATAGTATTATGGGACTTAGCTAAGGTCAATAAGGTCTTAATTGACGCTCGAAAAAATGATTTACCTTATGGAATTGAATGTTATTACTTACGAGGGTCTACCGAGTGAGGTAAGGTTAGAAATTGTTCGAATTAAGACCATAATGGGAATTAATGATTATGTAAGGATAGGAATAGTCACGAAGGGACTCTAAGTTATTGAGATAACCATAAAAACTAATAGGAGGCCTAGTAACCTTATGGGATAAGTTTAGGTACTCAAATTGATACGACGAGAGAGTTTTCAAGCTAAATATATTACGTAGAATATTCGGGCTAAACTTACTACGTATGAGACTTATAAGATGGAACGTGTGAATACCTATATTGATATATGACTACTTAGGTTGTGTTAATGCCTAGTGTATGGATTTGTTATGCGTATGACATACCTACCGTACTTGCTATCACGGGAGGTTGGCTTTCGAAAAAGGACCATCTGATCTTTGTGTGCCTACGGGGGGATTTAGATTGGTACCTTAAGGAAAAAGGACTGTGAATGACTTATTTGTGAGTTGATAAGTCAGATGACCATGGGAGCGTAGGTATGTGCATGACCCATGGGTATGTGTACTATGTTCGCCTCCAATATGTGTTATTTTGTTTATTGAAACGGTTCCTGAGTGATTCGGAACATGTAGTCCTTATGTACGTGATGTACTGGGATTCGATAGCAGAGTATGCGTGCACCGCAGCTTAGCCTAGGGGTGCCATATTTGTGTATATAAATTGAGATTGTTATACTTGTACTTATAACTGGCTCACTGTTAAATTATGAATGCGAATAATCGAGATATTTAAATGGGATTAAAAATGTGAGAATCCACATCGTAATTGGTTTAATGACCTGATTAATGTAAGGGGGAGTTATACACAGAATATATTAGAATGATACGAATAGACCTCTATATTATAATGCGAAGTTAGGAAGTGGTACAAACTAGTTAATTAGCGACATAACTAGGATGGGTTAAGGGTATACGTTAGGCGTGCCCATTAGTTGAGGGGTGAGGAACTCATGCGAGAGCACATAACTAACATGTATATAATATTTACTGTTTATTACAATTAAATACTTGCTAAAGTTTTAAACTGTTTTCACCTCGGGCTCTGACCCGTTTGCTTATAAATCTATTTTTGTAAAAACCTTTTAGGTTCCCAGTCACAAGGACGCCAAGCATAGGAGTTCCATTACATTGACGTGCTGTAGCTGCTGTGGAAGTTAAAGGATCTCGGTATTAGACGCCTGCACATTATGCACTTGATTCAGTTCAGGGTTATTCATCTGTTAGGGCATGTCGCCCATTTCCATTTAGAGATAGCATTCTCAGACTTTCAAATTTATTTCAGTTTTGGATTTATCTATTTATTCAGACTTTTGTATTAGGGATTATTCAGTATTTGGATTATTCGGGGGAGTGTTACTCCAGATTCATTTTATTTATTCCATTATTATTCTGTCGTGATTATGTTGTGGATGTTGTATGGTTAGCTTAATGAAATGGTTTGTATGTTAATTTAATTTAATAATAATTTGACAACTCACTTTTTAAATATTAGGTGGCTAGTAATTGTTTAAAATATTTTCGACAGTGATGCCAGATCTGAACCAACTTGATCTTATGTATTAATGAGATAAAGGAGTAGCTACCCGGTATTTAATTAGTCGGGGTGTCACAGAGGACTTGCTCGGCGATCGTCGTCTGGTCAATGCTTTGCTGGTTGAGGAACTCTATCTGAATAGTTCTTCTGAGATCGGAGTCCACTATGGAGCTTAGGGCTACTAAGGCATCGGCGTGACTGTTCTACCCTGGGAGAACTGTTGAATATCAACATTTTCAAACCATGCCATAATACCTCTTACTACGACGAGGTATGCTGTCATCTTATCATCTTTTGTATTGAAATATCCACTTACTTTCTTGGAGACCACTTTGGAATCACCAAATACGCTGAGGCACCTTGCCCCCAACAGTTAGGTCTTGCGTAAGGCAGCGATTAGTGCTTCATATTCATCTTCGTTATTGGAGGCTTCAAATCCCAACCTAATTCCTTATGCGATGATAGCATCTTCTGGTGTGACTAGGACGATCCCTACTCCTTCCCCCTTGGAATTAGAGGCTCTATCAATGCATAGGGTTCAACCCCTATACTGTGCTTCCTTCTTTGTTGACTGCTTTATTTCTTATTGGTAGATAGGGTGGCCCCCTGTGAACTCAGTTATAAAATCATCAAGGACTTGTCCCTTAATTGTTGTTCTTAGTTGAAAGTGGATATTGAACTTCCCGATCTTGACTGACCACTTTGAGAGTCGTCCGAAGAGGTCGTCTTTCCAAAGAACAGTTTTGAGGAGATATGAAGTGATCACCGTTATTGAGTGAGCTTCGAAGTAGTATTCCATCTTCCTTGAGGCAACCACTAATACATAAACTGGTTTTTCCAAGGGTAAGTAGCATTTCTCTGCATCTAAAAGCATTTTATTGGCGTAATAGACTGAGTACTATTCGCATTCCTTCTCACATAACAGAACCGAGATAACAACGTTGTTTAACACTATGAGATAGAGATACAGAGGGTCTCCATCACCGAGAATAAGGTTTACTGAGGTAGGACTTTATCTCCTCAAAAGCCTTTGAGCAGTTATCATTCCACATGAGGCCTTTTTCTTTCTTTAGAAGCTGAAAGAATGGTTGGCACCGTACCGAGGACTTAGAGATGAAATTATTGAGTTCTACGATCATACCAATAAGCTTTTGAACATCTCACAACATCTGTGGAGGTTGGACTTTTGTGATCATATCAATCTGATCTGGATTGGCCTCAAATCCTCTTTTGCTAACTAAATAACACAAAAATTTACCTGACTACACACTGAATGAGAACTTGCTTGCATCAAGTTTCATCAGATACTTCGTGAGGATTTTAAAAGTTCTATCTAAGTTCATGAGGTGGTCTTCTATATTCTTGCTTTTGACTAACATGTCATCAATGTAGACCTATATTGTGTCTCCCATCTGATGTTTGAACATCTTCATGTCCATCCTCTGATAAGTTACCCCTGTATTTTTTAGGCTAAATGACATGACCTTGTAACAGTGTAAACTAATCGGTGTTATGAAGGATATTTTATCCTCGTTAGGGCCGAACAATGGAATTTGATGGTACCTTGAATAGGCGTCCAGATAACTCATCATCTCGTGTACTACCATAACGTCAACTAGTTGATCGATCTTAGGCAGTGGGAAATTGTCTTTGGGGAAGGCCTTATTGAGGTCTATAAAATCAATACACACCCTCCAACTGTCGCTGCTCTTCCGTACTACCACTGGGTTGGATATCCACTTTGGCAACTAAACTTCCCTAATGGATCCTGCATTCAAGATCTTCCCTACTTCGTTCTCCATCGCTTTAGCCTTTTTAGGGGTTGTTTAGCGTGCCTTCTGAGTGATCGGCTTGAAGGTTGAATCAATATGTAGATGATGACAGGCTACGTTGGGATCAATCTCATGCAGATCATATGACTCCGAGGCAAAAACATCCAGATTGCACCTCAAGAAGGCAATCAACTCTTTCTTTTCATGATCGGCGAGTGCAGTTCCAATTAGAAACTTTTTCTCTGGTAAGTTATCATCAACTCCAACTTCCTTCAGGCTTTTAACAACTTTATCAGTAGGGTGGACCCTGGTCTCTTTCACCCCTGTCGCTCGTATCGTAGTTGCTATTTAGAGGGAGTAGCCCCATATTGGGCTTCATCTGGAGCGTCTTTTGGTTCACTTTTCTTCTCCTTTTGGGGATGAATGACTGTAATAAAGCACTTCTTTATTGTGGCATAGTCACCAAGAATCTCGACCACACCCCGTTTGATGATACACTTCAGCTTTGGGTGGTAGGTAGACGATATGGCTCTCATGGCGTGCAACTAGACTCTACCTATAATGACATGATATGGGGATTCTATGTCCACCACTAAGAACTCAATAAGCTTTGAGATATTATCTTCCCTGACTGAAAAGACTATCTTCCTCAACGATATTATAATTCTCCATGCGAAGCCAACCAATGGAACAGTGGCCTCCTTGAGGTCGGCTAGGTTGAGCTTCAGCTTGTGGAATAACTTTAGGTACATCACCGATAATGAGCTTCCCTGGTCTACCAACAGCTTATCGACGTCCCAATTTGTAATTTTGAGAGTTATCACAAGTGCGTCATTATATGGATTCCTCATTCCGATAAAAAAAATTCAGTGAAGACGATGTTTTTGGTGTAGTCGACGTTCTTTGGTCGCCAATGCTTGTCAACTCTGATCTTTGCTGGTTCAATCTTGAATTCTTCTATGACAATAGTGACTTTCTTCAGCTCTATCCGAACAGCGTTCCCTTAGATCTGCTTTAGGTCGAATGCTCCATGGATTACCGCGAACTCCTATCCCATGTCGTCATCAAGGACATTGTACGATTTTTGCTCGCCATTGGCTGCAACCTTGTCATCTTTCTTCTCTATGTATTCATTGAGATGTCCATCTTGGGCCAAATCTTCCAAGTGCGCTTTCAGATCCTTACAATTTTTAGTCTTGTAGCCACCTTCGTCATTCCTTTTCATCGAGTCACCACATAGCTTTTTGGACCACTTGACAAACGGTTGATCCTTGATCTTGATCAATATCTTGTAGATTGGTTCTTTGAAGATTGTGTTAACACCCTATAACGCCTTTGAAGTATTAACTTTACTCTCGTTCTTGGAGCTTTTCTTTCCCCCATTCATGTTACCTTTCTTTGTAGTGTCACTCTTGTCTCCTCCTTTGCTTACTTTTGCTCGATCATTGTCCCCTGCATTGGAATCAACCACGTCCTCAACCTTAATATATTTCTCAATACGGGCCATAAGGTCGTCAATTGTGTTGGCCTTTATCTTCATCGGGAACTGGTGCAGCAAATATGTGGTCGACAAACTAATCTTGAAGGATACAATGACAACCTGCTCCAAGCAGTCCTCCACTTTATTGAAGACTTTCCAGTTACTTTTGGCATAGTCATGAAGTCTCTCTTGTGGCCTTTTCTTCAACGTGATCAGTGAGTCCATCCTCTTAAGGTGGGAACTGCTGGTTATGAAGCGAGCAATGAAAGCCTCTGCCTCTTGACCAACATGTGGGGCAGCTTCTCGAACCACTTATGTGCTACATCATGTAGGCTAGAAGGGAATTTTTGACACATCAAGGCGTCATTATGGCTCCATAGGGTCATTGCCTGCCTGTACTGCCGAACATGGCCTATGGGACCCATTTTTCCATCGTAAATTTTAAACCTGGTAATGACAATCTTCTTTGGAGGTTCCTCGTCTTCAATCACCCTTGAAAAATCTGATTTCATCTGGGAGTTGAGAGCTCTTCTGGCTAGCTCCCTAGTAGTTCTGGCTCCTCGATGGGATGGATGTTGGTCCATCTCTCTACGGACATAAATTCTAATGTTCTTATCCTGACAATCATTGCTTTTTTGGCGCCTCTATGATCGACCATGCTCTGATTGATCACGTTCTGACCTCTCACATTTAAATCTATCTTGGTCGCGCCTGGAGCTCCTCCGTCAACTGCGAGTATTGTTCGCCTAAGGACTATGAGTCCTATCACGAAGCTTCCTGGTATCTCTATTGAGATCTCTCTCCATCCGTTCAAGTCGCCTTTGCAGGTCAGCATTCTCTTCTACCTGGATGCGTGTGGCCCATTCCTGTTCTCGAAGCCTGGCTTCATAAGTGTCGACCACCCTAGAGATCGAGGTAGACTTAGGTGGTCCCTGACTTTCTTCAAAGGGATGCCTTCTTGGTGAAACCTGGGATTTGGTTGACCTGACCCTAGGTGGGACTGGGTCATCCCACACATCGCCAAACTGAGGAATATTGCTGCTGTGGTGAGACATTAAGGGCTTTCTGTTGATGAATGTTTTCGTAGGAAAAAGAATTGCTTCCCACAGACGTCGCCAATTGTGAGTGCAAGAATTATCACAATGAATGATCAAGAAAGTAATATTAAGATAAAGTAATTAATCACACACACAACAACAAATATACATGGTTCGACAACTTGCTTACGTTCATGGAGAGGTTACTATGCTTTTATTAGTGTCTATCAATGCTCGAGGTTACATCCCCTTACCTTAGGCCAGGGTTTACAATTTATAGATGTAGAAAAATAATAGATTGAGTCGTACAAGTAACTCAATTAGCTCGTGGATAACTCGTGGTGTCCCTGAATATCTCCTGGGAGATTGTTGGTAATCGATTTGAGTATATCACTGTTTATTTAAGTGTATGCTAAATACACGAGTCTTAATAAATAACTGATTTGGGCGGGGTGGTCCACTGTTCATACTGGGCTGGTCGGCTACTCTCTTGGATAGAAATAAATGATCCCCCATAGTTCATATTTGCGATATGTGTATGAAGTACCAACTTATTATAATAGAATAAAATATAGGGCTTTAGTTCATTTAGTCCCTTAAATAAATATTAATATATGATTAGTCCATACCCTTTATTTTGTTCCCAAAACTCTCTCACCACATAAAAACACTCAAAACAAGGACACACACAAATCCATTTACCCACCTTCCTCCACCCCTTCTCCCCATCCCAATTGTTGGATCTCTGAAGACCCCACTGGAGCTCCGATGAGAGTGGGGTCGGGGGTGGGGGTGGGGGTGGGGTGCAAATTGTTGTTCAAATGGTGAATATTCACTGAATTGTGGAAAGTGCAAATGTGAATACTCACTAAATGACGATTAAAAGTGTGTATTATTGTTCAATCGTTGAATATTCATTGAGTTGGCATTTGTCGAGGTGAAACAATGCGCATTCTCTTAATTATTATTTGATGTCACTGAGTTCAAATTATGTGAATATTCACTAAATTGCAATTCCAAAGGATTGAATATTCACTAAATTGGGTTTGAAAAGGGGACAATCGGTGTTCAAAAAGTGAATATTCAATGAATTGCAATTCCAAGTAATAATTAGAACAATAAACATTCCAAGTTCATGTAATACCCAACAGTGAATATTCACTGAATGAGCATTATTAGTGCAGACCGACATCATTTGATGGATGTACGTACAAAAGAACATAACAAATGAAGTCATACCATGAAATAAAAATTATAAACCAATCAGAATTCATCCATAGTATAACCCCCAAAAAATATTATAAAGATATCAAACTTTGATAATTTAGGTTGACGATTGGTTAATCCCGCTGGCGCAGACCTACATCATATAATGGATGTGGGTTTCTGTAAATCGTCAATACATAACCCCGAAGGAAAAAAATTCACTAAATTGGTCTTCGAGTCAAAACATTGCTTAATGAGAATTACAAGCGTATCCACAAACAATGAATAGTCAGTGAATATTTGTCGCTGAGTTCAAATTTTGTTAAAGGAATGAATATTTACTAAATTAGGTTTGAAAAGGGGCCAAAATCGATGTTCAAAAAGTGAATATTCACTGAATTGCAATTCCAAGAACAATAAACATTCAAAGTGCATGTAATACCCAACAGTGAATATTCACTGAATGAACATTAAAAGCACGAACCGACATCATTTGACGGATGTATGTATAAAAGAACGTAACAAATGAAGTCATACCATGTAATACAAATTATAAACTAGTCAGAATTCATCCATAGTATGACCAAAAAAGATATAAAAAAAGACAGCATTCAGAAACAACAGAAATTTGCAGAAAGGGAATTTGATGACACAACAATTCTTGACTCTATATCAGATTGCACCGATCTATGCGAGTATGATTTTTTACCAAAGAACACCGATCTATGTTTGGTTTTGACATTGCAATTATGATTTTTTTTGTTAAACATTCCCTAATATATGCGTTTTTTTGACAATGTTTATTTTGACATTGCAATTACGATCATAATTTAACCGCATCGTTTTTTTTCTTCTATATCAACCGAGATGGAAATCATTTTTTTGACCCACATTTTTGTGAGTATCAACAGAGAGTGCAACAGGGGATTTGATGACATCATTTTTTTGTCAAGCATTCCCTATTCTATGCGAGTACCAACCAAGATCAGACACCTTGTGTGTGTATATATATCGATTTATACATATATACGTGTGTGTGTGTGTGTGTGTGTGTGTGTAGACATGTATTTTTGCACTATTAACAAAAACAGGGAAAACAAGTTACGTGTTTTCTAACCTTGTTTGATTGAAATGGGTTAATGGTGGAAACGCATTCATACATCAAATATGTACCGATTTCGTGGGATTTGACATTTAACGGGATTTTGAGTCGTGAAGAAAGATAAGTGCAAAGTTGGTTGTTCGGAGGGTCAAAAGAAGAAATAAACTCACTTAAAAAAACACCACGTCGTCTTTATTGAACCAAAAGATGCTTTAAGTGGGTCTTATGAGATTAAATCTTATACATGGGACCTATTAGACTATTAATCTAGTAAATAGAATTGATTGGTAAAAACCATTAAAAAAAATTGGTGTATTTAGCAAGCCCCTAAACCAAATGTGATTGTGCAAACAGTGAGATATTTGTAATTAAGTTTTTAAATGTCAAGATTAACTGATTTCAATATTGTTAAGTCTCGAATAAATATCTAAGAAGATTGAAAACATTTTGTCCTTCTGAATAGATAAACTCAACAAAATCAAGAAACAATTGAATACATATGAAAACAATCCTAACATCTCCAAAGAAAATATACTTCACTTGCTCCTATTGCTGGTATGGATCAGCTGAGACATCAAAACCAGGAGGGATGAAAACAACATCCTCCCAATTCGCTGTGGGAGAAGAATCCAAAAAACTCCTACCCTTCATCCCTTGAATTATTTCTTCAAGAACACCAACCTGAATGTCCCCCTCTCTCAAGGCCGGATTCATACTCTTTTGCTGACGGGAAGCTCTCACCAGTGACTTTTCCAGATCCTCTTTTCTGAAAAAAACAGGACGGTATCTCTTGCTTTGGCTGCTCCTCAGCATCAAGCTCCTAGACTGGAAAACTGGAACTCCAGAGAAGCTCTCATTTGACAACCCTATCTTTTGCCTCTCCTTGAGTGCATTCTTTATTTGGGAAGAGTCAGGTATAAACCTAAAGGCGACCCCATCAAGTTTAAGCTGAAAAACTTTGTTGAGAGGGACAGCCACTACTTTAGAGCCGTGTCTCATTGCAGGGTCCATAGATTGCATCTGGTGAAGAAGTGTATCAGCATCCTCTTCCTTAAAGCAAAACAACCCCAGAGATTTCGAACTGTTTTCCCCTGAAACCAAAACAAATTCCTCGGAGGAATTGCATAGTGCGTAAACAGGCACCCCTGCCAACCTCTCTTCTATGGCCTCCGTGCCCATACCCATACCCATACCACTGCTCTTCTCTGCAATTCGAGCCCATAAACCGGATTTTATAACTTGGGTTTTGGGGTTAAAGTTTAATAGTGGGTTTTCGCGTTGGAGGAAGGCCGACCACTGCTTTTGGAGATTCGTGAATGCTTGTTGGAGAATGAATTTGGGTGGTTCTGATGATTGTTCCGGCTGTTTCGGCTTCAGGAAACTCATTTCTTGAGAGAGACAATATCAGAAAATTGACCTCCGAAAACAAAATTAATCCTCTCAAAATCTTCTACTCCTCCATAAATATTCTCTCTCTGAGATCATGAATGACCAACCCTAGAAAACGTTATAACGTGATTTATATAGGAGGGGATAGAAGAGTCTAGAATCCCTTGAACAAAATAAAGGGTTGAGATCTATTTTGATCTAAGGGCTGCTTACAGTTTAGGCTACCAAAGCTCATTTATTAAATATTTTATTAAACGGGAGTTTGACAAAATAAATTTTATTTATATAAGATATTTTTTTAGAGCATGGCTACATAATGGTACATAATTTTGGGATTCGTGAATAGAATAAAAATAAGTATAAGTGTTTAATGCATTGACATATGTTCTAGCGGGATCCAAAATAATAAAGTATAAGTTTTTAATGTAGTATGTCTACGAAATGTGTACAATTACCGGTTCTCCCTAGATTTATTCTATTTTTTAATAGGTTTCAGTAATATTTTTTTTCTCAATAAGTTATATTTGTGCATATAGTGAATACTCATTGTATGTTTACAAATAGAATCTATTAGAATATAAATATTTTTTTCATGGGACCTGATGGAGTAAAAAAAAGATGTTAAAATTGAATTACGAACTTAGTAAACGAAACTAATTGATAAAAAAAACTTTATTAAAATAACCGAAAGCTACAGCTATGGGAATTTACGGATGGGATTGATTCTCAACTAAAGCCTCCGTCAAAAAAATTATTCTGGAATATAAAAAACATTTATAATAGAGAAATAATGTTATGGAATATAAAAAAAACATTTATAAAAGAGAAATAATGTTATGGAACATAAAACAGCTATAATTTTTTTTATATTCTTGAATATTGGTTTGTTGTCTATAAAAACAATATTCTGGAATATAAATAATTTATACCATCAAAAATTATTTTCTTGACTTTTTATAGTTTTAGATAGATATAAATTATTTAATATTATTATTTCTTATAAAAAGTTAGTTTTTTATTCATAAAAAATAGTCTTTTATTATAAGAACTATTTTTAAAAATATATAAAAAGTTTGAAAAAATATATTTCGTAAAAAAGTTATAAAATAACTGTTTAACAGTATATTAATTTCCAGAAAATTATGTTTTATATGCCAAAATATTACCGATTTTAATTTTACAGAAAATTACTGTTTTAAAAATTAGTTTTTATAACTACTTTAGAAAAAGTTTATTTGTTAATATTCCAAATGTAATTTTTTATTTTTCAAAAAATTATGTTTTATTTTTTCATGAATTTTTGAGGAAACACATTCATCAATTTTTTTCATATTAATTATTTATATAATTAGTTTTTTTTTTTCCGAAGTTCAAGTTCCAAGGGAGGGGGTGGGAAAGGGAAGGGACTTGAACCATTCACTTTTTGCAAGTAAGGAGGGGAGACATGCCCCTTTGATTATGTATATAATTAGTTGAATAGGTACTACTAATAATATTGTTCTCGTAAGATTCGTTTAACTAATCAAAATTTCATATTTTGGAAACATAAAAAAAAATCATTTGGAAACATAAATAACCTAGTGGTTAACTCTAATCGGTCAAGAGATTAACCTATTGAAGCCTAAACTAACCTACACTAGCGGGTAATTCTATTTGTACAGAGGAATCTGTACAGAATCATCTGTACAGACTGACGTGTCGTGTTTGTATTGGTTCGTGCTTTGAGTGGGTCCAGACATGGACCAATACAGACACTATACGTTAGTTTGTACAGACGATTCTGTACGAATCCTCTATACGTGTAGAATCACTCCGGGGTTAATTAGTTAAAGCTAGAAACCACTTCCTCAAATGAACCAAACTGCAAACACGTATAATATTGTTAACGTTCCTATTGGGTCGTCAAAGGGGCACTAGGATTAATGCTATAATCCACTATATATAATTCTTATCAATGTACCCAAATACATGTGTGTGAAAACACACTTTGTGTTTCTTTAAACTATAAAAACACAAACAACAATTTCATTAAATAATTTTTTTTAAGGAATCATTTAAAATTCAAATAAATTTCCAAAAAAATATATTTTGAAATTATAGAATTTCAATTTTAATTTTAAGAAAAAATGTTTTAGACACTTGTCAATTAATTTCATATAATATGCACGAGTGCCTAAAATGTATTCAGGTGCATAAAAATGTGCAATATGTGATATGTGTATCCACATGGTGTCATTTTTACCTTTATAACCTTGTTTGATTGAAATGGGTTAATGGTGGAAACACATCCGTTCATCAAATATGTTCCAAATTGGAGTTGTGTTACAAATAATCGATTCAATTGAGAGGTTACAAATCACCAATTTCGTGGGATTTGACATTTAACGGGGTTTTGAGTCGTGGAGAAAGATAAGTGCAAAGTTGGTTGTTGAGAGGGCTAAAAAAGGAAATAAACTCACTTTAATTGAACCAAAAGATTTTGGTGTATTTATTGAATTAAAAGACGTTTGAAATGGGACTCATGAGACCAAATCTTAGACATTAAACTATTAATGTTCTCATAAGTGTCGTTTAACTAATCAAAATTTCATGTCTTGGAAACATCAAAAAAATTTCATTTGGAAACCTAAATAACCTAGTGGTTAACTCTAATCAGTCAAGAAATTAACCTATTAAAGCCTAAACTAATATACACTAGCGGGTTTAATCAGTTAATGCTAGAAACCAGTCCCTCAAGTAAACCAAACTGTAAACACGTATAATATTGTCAACGTTCCTATTGGGTAGTCAAAGGGGCACTAGGATTAATGCTATAATCCATTAGATATAATTCTTATCAATTTACCCAAATGTGTGTGTGTGTGTGTGTGTGAAAACACACTTTGTGTTTCTTTAAACTATGAAAACACAAACAACAATTTCATTAAATAATTTTTTTAAAGAATCATTTAAAATTCAAATAAATTTCGAAAAAAATATATTTTGAAATTATAGAATTTCAATTTTAATTTTAAGAAAAAATGTTTTAGACACTTGTCAATTAATTTCATATAATATGCACGAGTGCCTAAAATGTATTCAAGTGCAAAAAAAATGTGCAATACGTGATATGTGTATCCACATGCAGTCATTTTTACCTTTACTCAGATTCGAACGTTTACTGATTCTGAGTAATCTTGAGTCTCGAGGCATAAATAGGCTTGGATTTGATACAGTAAGCCGTGAATGTAACTCGAATAAAATCTAGAAATTATTTTGGTAAAAATATTCAAACTTTGAAAATCGAAATTAGCATGGGTTCGGACAAACTTGGTGAAGTCCTCTAATCTAGTGTTTCATATGCTCTAACTATAATTTTCTGATTTCAGGCAAAATAATGAATAAATTTTAAGATTGGTTTTTTAATACGCATTTCATTGTAAAGTTACAAATAAAATTGAAAAAATAAATCAATTTCAATATGAAATTAAGAGTGGAAAAAAGATGAGCAAGTTCATGACATTTTCTCTTAGTTTTACGATTTTAAGTGAAGTTTAATTAATTAGGAAGTGTCATAGTTAAATCCCATGAAAATAAGAAAAGTACGGAACACCCTCATTAACTCATAGAGAAATGCGAGTGTGATGTAGGGGTGGGTTGGGGAGAGTTAGTTGTGCATGAATGTTTTGGAAAATTCCTAGACTTTTTAATAAATTATACAGAATTACTTATATGAGGCCAATTGAAACGTGGATGGATATTAAAGGTTCAAATAGAAGATCATAATAAGCTAATATAGGGGCTTTGTTAGAGGCCAATGTGACTACCATACAAAAACTCTATAACATTTTAGAATCAGCACAAATTAGTGCTCTTTTGAACCTCTCGTAGAAAGTCAATTATTCATTTTTATCATTTGGAGGCTCCTTAAATGTTGTTGAGTGAAAATTTTCTTGGCATAACTTAAAATTAATATATGATGGGAAAGTGACAACTTATCTTGCATGCCCATTTTAGTTAAAGAGGAAGCTTAAGTATACATGAGTTCATCAAATTTAATGTAACATACAGGCCAAGTTCATTATCAATAGGACACTACAAAAAAATTGCTCTATTGCAACAATAAAAAAAAAGTTACTTAAGAAAAAGTTGGGATATTTTTCTTCCAGCAATTATCTATCACGATAAATTTCACAATATTTTTTAGTGACATGATTGCTAAAAAAATCTAAAACAATTTACATCATTATTACATATTCATGGTTAGAGGAGGGTTTTTGGTGTTGTAATTATTAGATTAATAATAATAATAATGATAATAATAATAATGATAATAATAATAATAATAATAATAATAATAATAATAATAATAATAATAATAATAATAATAATAATAATAATAATAATAATATTATATAATAATAATAATAATAAGAAGAAGAAGAAGAAGAAGAAGAAGAAGAAGTGAGGGGAGGATGGAATGAATGAACAAATATCACCATTGAGAATGAAAGAATATATCCATTCTCTTAGCACTTTCTATTTATATTAAGAAGTTTCATAATTTACAAAAGTACCCTACATAAATTAAATATAACATAACACGCCATTACTACAACATAAAGTATAAATAAGTCCCAGACAACACTCCCCTTAAGGTGGTGCAAACTACTTCGCCAAACTTGACAAACATATTTCGTAAACAAGTTTTTCGACCACCCTTAGTTAAGACATCAGCCACTTGATCAATCGTTCTGGCATATGGAATACCAATCATTCCAACACGAAGATTCTCCTTGATAAAATTACAATCAACTTCAATATGCTTTGTCTTATCATGTTAAATAGGGTTATGAGCAATACTAATAGAATATTTGTTGTCACAATAAAAATTCATTAGCCCACGAACATAGTAACCTAAATCATCTAACATAGTTCGTAGCCACATTAATTCGTAAACTTAATATACCATGGATCTAAACTCAACGTTTGCACTGGATCGAGGAACTATAGACGATTTTTTATTTCTTTTTTCTCCATAAAGCAAGATTACCTCCCAAAAATGTTCAATATCTTCAAGTGGATTGTCGATCAGTAATGGGTCTTGCCCAACCAGCATGAGTATAGGCTTCAACACGCAAGTGATTATGCTATCCAAATAATATTACCTTTTGGGGGAACCCTTAAGGTACTAGAAAACATGATACCTTGCTTATAGATGTGGTTTTATTAGAGCATACATAAATTGTCCAATGACACTAACATCATAAGCAATATTCGATCATGAAAGATATAGGTAACACTACACCAAATTTGTCGAATTGTTACAGTCATTGACCTTGACAAGTTGGACTTGTCAAGGTCAATGATTGTGACAAGTCTGAGGGTGATAACTTTTGTTACCGTGAACGTGTCACGGTCATTGACCATGATAAGTTCATTAGACTTGTCACGGTCATATCACGATCATAAACCGTGATAAACCCGTGACAATATTTAAATAATTGTCATTGATCGTGACAAGTCCGTGACAATTATCCTTTGTCACGGACTTGTCACGGTTAATGATCGTGACAATTCTGGGCAGAATTGAAAAAAATCTGCTGGGCAGTATGGCCACTGGCCAGCAGTATATTTGTACATGTTATAGCAACGTTCACTACACCAAATCTGCCGAATTTTCACGGTCATTGACCTTGACAAGTTCAACTTGTCAAGGTCAATGACCGTAACAATTCTGGGCGAGATAACTTTTTTTGTCACAGACTTGTCACAGTCATTAACCGTGACAAGTTCATTAGAATTATCACGGTCATGTCACGGTCCTTGACCTTGACAAGGTTTGTCACGGTTAACGACCGTGACAAACCCGTGACATTTTATAAAAAATTATCACAGTCAATGACCGTGACAATTCTGGACAGAATTGACAAAAAATCTGTTGGGCAGTTTAATCACTGCCACTGTCCAGCGGTATATTTATACATGTTATAGCAATGTTGTACCTGTTCAAGCATCATATATCCAAATAAAATAGAGATAATGCAAATACACATTCAAAATAGAGACAATATGCATCGCGGTATAATCCAAATATAATTCAAATGTACCAACTTAAAAATAATTCAATTCAAATAATGTCACTACATGTCTGGGGTATGGTTAACTCTGAGGAGGTGAGTAGGCCACACGATATATGAATTGACACACCCACTAATATACACCGTGTCTCATTGTTCGTGCAACCATAATGGGGAGTTCTCCTTCTCGGGTATCACATGCGTGACGAGCACCTTAGACTCGATGTCTTGAAGCTCACGTCCATGAACTAGTCCACCCTGGACGATATTCGGGTCCCTCAACCCCCGCTCTATCCGTTTGCCATCAAATATGTCCATTATAAACACACTCGGTCAATCAAGTGTCGACATCGGTCTGTTGAAGGGAGCCAAATAGGGAAGTGGATTATCAAAGTTCGCACGTGTCGGCGATGAAGCAGCGAAGTCCACAACCTCGTCATCCTGCACCTCATCCTCTCGCACATCCTTTTCCACATCCCTCCCTTTCCCCTTATGGTTTCCGCCCAACAAACGCTTCATGAATGAGAACATATCATGGACCATCGCCTCCAAACGGGACAACTTCGCGTCATATGAATTCACCGTTCGAGCCAACCCGGTGTCACTCGTCTCTAATCCGATGATCCTAGATTTGGCCACCCGCGAGCTCACCCCCTTGTCCTCCCCTTGCGATCAGAGCCAAGCGCTTGGCTGAGTGCGTCTGTGGACAAAGATGCCTTATCGGCATCAGACTGCGACGCATGCACTTCCTTAAGCTTTGCCTGAAACGACAAAAAGCACATGATTAATAAAATAAGTAAACTAAAAAATTATAACGTAATTAACAAAAAGTAAATTGTCGGATTACTTACAATAGTGGTCGCGACGCTCAGGAACACCTCCTTGTCCTTCCCCTTCTTCGTCCGAACAGCCACATAAGTATCGACCCTATGTGGCCTACCCCAGGGCCACTCCATGTCCCCTGAAATAAAATAAAGTAAAATTAGTATCGTCCCCGCAAAGTAAAATAATGCAGAATAATATATTTCTGTAGTTATAGAAAAAATTAATCTTACCATCATCCTATGATCCACCTCGGCGTAAGACGTCCGGTCGGAATAGTGCACGTCCGTCTTTTTTGCCCGGTTTTCCCTCCTCGATTGGCGAGATGCCAATTGTCTCTCCCCGATATCATTGTCAATGAAATTTTGCCATTGTGCCAATAAGATGAGCTCCTTCGGCGGGACAGATTCACACCTTTGGATAATGGACTCTCATGTCTTCCCAAAGTACCGGGTCTGCATATTTTTCTTCCACGTCTTGTGTTGCTCCCTCAACTGCTCCAAGACGGAATCGCGTAGCTTTGGATCCGGGCTGAATTGTTCATGTCCAACAAATACAATGTTGGTTACGAATAAATATAAAATGAAATTGAAATTGAAATCGAAATCGAAATCGAAATAAAAATTGAAATTGAAATTGAAATATTCATATAAATATAAATATAAATACATTACCTATAGTGCCATCCAAAAAGCTAACTTGAGCTCATATGGCACCTCATTCCAACTCATATACCCCGGGTCGATGACCATCTTTACCAGCTCGAGGGATCTCGTTAATAGCCCCGGCTTGTTCTCGATGGCCATCCCCAATTTGCCATATTTGGGGAGCCTAGGGGGCGAGGAGCCCTCATCGCCTCCCTTACCACCGAGCCCAGATGACATCATCATAACCAACATCATCATCCTCACCTTAATACCTGAAGGAGACATTTGCTGTAAAAAAAAATGTTATTAGTACAGATCAAAATGAATTAGAAAAAGACATGCAAATATGTACAATTACTACAAATAAAAATGAATTTTTACTGTTAAACACCTCAATTCTGAATTCCAAAATAACAGCATCTAGCTCATAATATATACAATTACTAAAAATTCGAAACATCCCCACCCCCGCCCCTAATGCCCACACACACGCACACTACACAAGAGTGAAAATGATAAAGTGCAAATCAATTAAAAGCATTAAAAATGGATGTTTCGGTACAAATTGGAATATTTATTACAAATTGAAAAATTATTTAAAATTCGGGTTATCATAAAAAATGGATTGATATTCGGTAGGAGCAGCCAAGTCATTCACGCTACTATTTAGACGCTTTGGCGCGTGTTATACAATTGACCACGGCTCGTTGTTGATATACTCCGAGTAAAATACTTGGTTAACCTTTTGAAATGCACAAACAAATGGCTCATCGCTCACGTGGTCGTTGCTCTTTAACTTGGACAAGTAAACCATGATCAACTTGGTGACAGGATCAACTTTACAAGTATTTTTATCCTCAACTCTTACCCATTCACACTAAAATACAACCTCTTTGAAGCTTATATAATCCAATTCAAATATGCAGTCATACACACAAGCATGAATCGATTTATACTTCATTTCCAAACCTTTCAAATTGTTCTTCATACCAGGATAGCTATTTGGAAGTGTATTCTCCTTGGGTAATAAGACCTTCACCCATTTCAGAATTCCTGTCACGCTATTTCCAGACAAATCGTATTTTGTCTTCAAACTGTGCAAACCAACCATGGCATGTAAAGTTATTTGATATTTCTCACAGCCAGAGTATGAAGGTTGGGTCGCCTTAAATTTTAAACTTTGGTAGTCATCGTCAAGTTTTATCGTGATATCTTCACGGGCACTTGAACCTTCTACATCATCAGTAACCTCATTCTCCTCTGCTTCATAAACTCCGTACGCATCATCAACTAAATCCTCTAACATATTATGATCTACGTCGTCCCCTTCTACATCTATCCTACTTGTTGAAGGTTGTTGTGAAGGTTGGTCGGGGACAAAAGGAACTTTCAATTCACCGTGAAAACTCCAAAATTGATAACTATCTTGCATACCCCATCTTAACAAATGTAGTTCAACTGTTTTCCACTCAAACACCTTACCATTCTTACACCTAGCACACGGACATGGAAACTCTTCATCATTATGACATCTCTTTCCGTATTTCACAAATTCGTTAGCACCTCTGCGAAACACATCCTCCATTCTATTTGTCTCACCCATCCACTCTTTGTATTTCGGATATCCCATCACAGCTAGCACAACTAATGTTCCTATTAAAGGTAAGAAGCGTATATTTATGGATTAGTATAAACAAAACTTAGATTTATAGTATGTTTCATTTAATTATGTCTTATTTATTTTCGATTTTTAAATTTCAAATTCAAATTCAATTTATAATAGAAATTTATATTTCCTCCATCTCCACTAAAGGGTGAGTGGTCCTATCCCATTCAAGACCGCATTTTTCTGTAATATACTTAACAACTCATGCACATTGTTACGATTTGGGAAAAATTCGGCAGCATATCCACGTAGTTCTCCAAGTACACGACGTAGATTGGCAAGTGTGAGTGTTATTTCAATTGATCAATTGAAATAATAGTCACACTTGTCAATCTAGTATGTACCCAGAGAACATTAGGATATGACTGCAGAACTTCCTCCAAAAGTAACAACTTTAAGCCACTAAGAATATTATATAGAAATTATGCAGTCACAAACTGTCCAAACGAAACAATTCGAGAGATCTCATTACAGGGGTAATGACTCTCGAACGGGTCTAAGGGATATTGAATGCGTACGCATAAGAACTAAAAGGCTAGTATTTATGCGCACTATATATAATTTCAAGTATGTTTCATTTAATTATCATACTATATATATATTGTTCGATATACAAAGTAATTTCCAAAAAAAGTTGAAAAATCTCACCCCCATATGGACTATAATCGAGTGGTCATGCCACTTTTAAAATTAACCAACCTAACATCGATCCACTATAATCCAACAGCAATGTCAACAACAAATGTGTATCCCGTACTCCTTCTAATTCATCTACTCAGTTAATTATTTTCATCAATTAAACTAACAATTAAATTATATAATTATTAATTTACTAATTTACAATGAGGGGCTATCCTACTTTCATAATTAATCATATATTAATTTACTATTTATAATGAGGGGCAATCATATATTAATTTACTAAAAAAATTAATAATCAATCAATTCGTTTATAAGGGACATTACGCACAAACACGCACACTACACACACATACACACACACACATAGCCCCCCACCCCTACCCCACCACCCACCACCCATCCCTGCCCCCTCACCACCCACCCTGCCCCACCCCCTTCCCCCACCACACACACACACATACACGCACACACACACCACTACACATACACGTACACACCACACACAGACACACAAACATCCCCCCCCCCACCCAGCCCCAGCCCCACCCCCTTCCCCCACCCTGTCCCACCCCCTCCCCACTCACCACACACGCACATATATACACACACACATATATATATAAATGGAAGAGAGAGAGAGAGAGAGAGAGGGAGAGAGAGAGAGCGTAGAGAGAGAAAATTATAGGGAAGAGTCGGCGGGGAAAAAAGAAGGGGACAGGGTTTTTTACTAGGACATTTGTCACGGACGTGTCACGGTCCTTGACCGTGATAATATTATAAGGATTTTCACGGTCATAGACCATGACAAGTCTGTGACAACTGTACTTGTCATGGTTAATGACCAAGACAATCCTTCGTCACGGACTTGTCACGGTCATTGACCGTGACAAAAAACGCATGTTTTTTTGTCACGGTCAATGACCGTGACAAGGCGAGCCGCTGGAAGGGTGTCAATTTTCCCATTTTGGTGTAGTGGTTATACATGTTCAAATATCATATATCCAAATAAAATAGAGATAACGCAAATATACATTCAAAATAATATGCATCACGATATAATCCAAATATAATTCAAATGTAACAACTTAAAACAGTTCAATTCAAATAATGTCAGTACATGTCTGGGGCAAGGTTATCTCTGAGGAGGTGAGTAGGCCGCATGATATACGAATTGATGCCCCCAGTAATATACATCGTGTCTCATTGTTCGCGCAACCACAATGGGGAGTTATCCTTCCCGGGTATCACATACGTGACAAGCACCTTGAACTCGATGTCTTGAAGCGAACGTCTATAAACTAGCATATCCTGGACGGTATTCGGGTCCCTCAACCCCCGCACTATCTGTTGGCCATCAAATATGTCCAGTATAAACAATCTTGGCCAACCAAGTGTCGATATTTGTCGGTCGAAGGGAGCCAAATAGGGGACTGGATCATCAAAGTCCGCACGTGTCGGCGATGAAGCAACGAGGTCCACCTCATCGTCATCCTTCACCTCCTCCTCCTTCACCTCTTCCTCTACCACCTTCTCCTTCATTTTCCCCTTACAATTTTCGCCCAACGAACGCTTCACGAATGAGAACATATCTTGGACCGTCGCCTCCAAACGGGACAACATCGCGTCATGCGAGTCCACCGTTCGAGCCAACTCAGTATTGCTCGTCTCCAATCCGATGATCCTAGATTTAGCCACCCGTGAGTTCACCCCCTTGTCCTCCCCTTGCGATCAGCTCTAAGCACTTGGCTGAGTGCGTTTATGGACAAAGATGCCTTGTCAGCATCAGACTACGACTTATGCACTTCCTTAAGCTTTGCCTGAAATGACAAAAAGTACATGATTACTTAAATAAGTAAATAGAAATATTACAACGTAATTAAGAAAAAGTAAATTGTCGGTAAGAGCAACCAAGTCATCCACACTATTATTTAGACGCTTTGGCGCTGTAGGACAATTGACCACGTCTCGTTGTTGATATACTCTGAGTAAAACACTTGATTGACCTTTAGAAATGCACAAACAAATGACTCATCGCTCACGTGGTTGTTGCTCTTCAACTTGGACAAGTCAACCATGATCATATTGGTTTCAGGATCAACTTTATAAGCATTTTTATCCTCAACTCTTACCCAGTCACAGTAAAATATAACTCTTTGAAGCTTATATAATCCAATTCAAATATATTTCGAATTACACCATAGTAAGTCATTTCAGCTTCAACGAGGTTTTTATCTTTTGCGCTCGCTCGAAAGAAAGTAAGAGCCTTGTATGAAATGCCCGAGTTCTGTACATCTGTACTTTCCTCGTACACATTTGCACCGAATACGTAACCGTTTAATCGATACTTTTTGTACTCTTGTGCCATGAACAAGGGTCCAGTGTCTAGACGAGCAAGCCTTGATGTCGCATCACCCGTCTTTAAGAGCTGAGAATGTAGATAAATTAATTAGGTTAGTTGTAAAGTTAGAGTGTAATGTAACGTTATATAACGACCATTTTCATTATAATTACCTCTTGTGATAACCACGGCCTAAATTCGTGGTCAGATTGTACCATTATTTTTCATCTTTAATTGTTCTCACAGGCTTCATATTTTATGCATATTACAAAATTAATCATGTGTAAAATAATCTAAAATATTCTAAAATAATGTAAAACTTAAAATAATTTAAACTTATTTTTTCCTTTCTTCGACATCTTCATGTGTGTCAAATAGATAACGAGATACTTGCTCATGTTGCAAACTCGTTAATTTGACTCGTTTTCCCATCACATGACCACCATCATCGACGAACTCATCAGTGTCATCAACGCAGGTCGAGTCAGGCATATATTCCCGAGTATAAATTGATGACTCCACGATGATGTATTCCTCTGCAATCGATCCTGCAATGTATCGCGTATTCTTGACGTAATCTTTAAAAACTTTCATCAATATTTCAAATGGATACATCCACCGATATCTAACTGGACCACAAAGAAGTGCCTCGTAGCATAGATGTACCAACAAGTGAACGCTTATACACACACACACACACATACACATGCACATATATAACCCCCTCCCTTCCCCCCAGCCCTGCCCCCTCCCCCCCACCCCACACGCATATATACACCACACACACACGCACGTTTACACACATATACATATAAATATACATATACATATACATATACATATACATAAATGGAGGAGAAATAGAGAGAAAGCGTACCAAAATCGTAGAGAGAGAGAGAGAATGCAGTCACTAGAGAGAGAGAGATGGAGGTAATTAAAATCGGTGGGAAAAAAGAAGAGGGAGGATTTTTTTACCGACAAAATTGTCATGGATATGTCACGGTCATTGATCGTGATAACTCTACAGGATTGTCACGGTCATTGACCATGATAAGTACATTTATCACGGACTTGTCACGGCCAATGACTATGATAAGCATTTGTCACGGTCATTGACCGTGATTAAAAATGCGTGTTTTTTTATCACGGTCAATGACCATGACAAGGTTAGCTGCTTGAAGGGTGTCAATTTGACCATTTTGGTGTAGTGTAAATAAGTACCCAACTAAATGTTGAAATTTGTCCACATCATTTAATAGATCTCCATTTGTATCATTGAGCCTATGGTTATGCTCAATGGGGTATCAACATGCTTAGCTCCACGTTTATCCATTTTGAATAACATATCTAACACATACATCTGGTGAGAAATATAAACTCCCTATTACGATCTGCACACATTGATACAAGGTCTTTAACCTCAAATTACGTTCCTAGTAATTTCTTCATTATTTTTATCTCTTTCGAATCATAATGTCTTGTAATGAAGAGAGTATCGTTTGACTTTGTGTATGCCATACTCTGCTCACAGTCATTTTGAACCTCTTAAAGCAAGTACGTGGAGACTACTTTAGCCCATATGAAGCCTTATTTAGTTTGCACACTAAATTTTGGTCATTAGCAAGTTTAAAACCGAGAACCATCATCATATACACCTCTTTTTCCAAATCGCCATGAAGGAAGGCATTATTTACATCCACCTAATATAAAGTCCAAGACAAATTTGCTTCTAAGGAGAGAAGGCCTTGTACGACTTTCATCTTGGCAATTAGAGCAAATGTCCCCTGATAATCAATCCCATGTGTGAGTGAATCCCTTCGTAACTAATCGGGTTTTACATCTCTCAATTTTTTTCATTACCTTGATACTTAATTATATAGACCCATTTATAGCCCACTAGCTTCTTTCTATTGGGGAATGCAACAATACCCTGTGTATTCTTCTTCTAATTTCTTTAACCATTGCATCCTTCCATGGGGTCTGACTAAGGGAATCTTACACACTAATAGGAATAGATTTAAACGATATAGAAGAAGTGAAAGCAAGATATTTAGGCCATAAGGGACCATGTGATACGAATTGAGATATAGGTTATTTTGTACAATCACGGACAACTTTTACGAAGAGCAATAGGGATATCAAGATCAAGTGAGGAATTACTTGGATTAAGGGATATTTCTTGGTCATGGGGCGAGACAATGACTTTCTTTGCTTTTCTAGAATATACAAATAGCTCATTTTCCTCTTTCAGAACATTAGTGTCAGTAGTAACAGACATAGACTCCCCCTGAGTAGGAATAGTCAATGGAATGGGGACATGGGTTCTCTATACTTAAACACTACCCTATAGAGAACCTGGAGTAGGGGGAAAAGGAGCTGACTCAAAGAATTCAATATTCATGGAGACAAACCGATGATGAGTAGTAGAGTTACAACACTGATACCCCTTTTGAGTGGAAAAGTACCTAAAAACACATAGTGCACTACCTTTGGGTCCATTTTATCCTTCCGATGATGAATGTGAACATAACAAACACAACTAAAAACTTTTGGAGGAATAGTGAGCAAGGGATATTGAGGGTGTAAAATACATACTGAGAATTGATAGCCTATAACCCTTGAAGGAATGTAATTGATTAGATATGCTACGGTTAAGGTTGCACGAGCCCAATATGATTTTGGTACCCCTATTCCTATGAGAAGAAACGAGTCACCTCTATAATATGATGATGATTTATCCAACCTACACCATTGTGTTGTGGAGTATCAATGCATGAGGTTTGATTGATAATCCCATTATCAACAAAAACGGAGGCAAGGCCACCATACACGATCCCCCCCCCCCCCCCAATAAAATTACTGACTCAAATGATCTTGAGGGGACTCCCAAACTGAGTACAAACAATCTTATGAAATGGTTGAAAACGTAATTAACTTCACTTTAAGTTTTCATTAGATAAGGACAAGTATATCGACTAAAATCATCAACAGACAACAAAATAACAAAAATTAAGTAATAAAGTAGTTGGTTCAGGGCCCCACACATCAAAATGAACAACTTGTAGCGAAGTTGCAGTTTCATTAATAGTAATAGTAAAGGGTGCATGATATTGTTTTGCTAAAACACGTGCTTATTAATTTAACTCAAAATGTTCAACAGAAGCTAATTTATGGAGTAAACATTTCAAAATAGGATTAGGTAAATGCCCTAGTCTATTATGCCATCACATCAACTATGCCATCACATCAATCGATCTACTATTATTCTTTAAATTAGTTTGATTTACAACATAATAAGAGGTGGGTCTCGTGTCTAGAAAGTACAAGCCGTTGTCTTCACGTACACTTTCAATTTTCTTCCTCCTGTCCAAATCCTGAAAGATAAAATGAGATAGAAAAATCGTTACATTACGATTCAAGCTTTAGGTAAGGTGACTAATAGAAATAAGATTATTGGTAATCCTAGTAGCATGAAGAATAGATGATAAGGTAATATTAGACGTGACACGAATTGTGCCCATCCCCGCAATGGAGGAGAAGGATACATACATTACTCTAATCTTATCCCTACCAAAACATACATTTTATGAAGAGAAATTAGTTACCATATTAGTTATGTGATCAATGAGCCCTGAAATAATTATCCAAGTTAGTACGTTAGACGATGCAGAAACATGATTTTCTGAATGAGAAGAACTTGACTGCGCAAAATTAGATCTGGGGGAAGAGTAAGAACTATAATGGGTATCAAGTTAAGATAACATATATCAAAGATGGGCAACATCTTTCTCAGTGAAATTCTATATGCCTGAAAGGACACGACCTACAGGTGAAGTAGCTTATTAGTTGTCATGTGTACTGTAGATGGACCCATAAATGGAGTAGACTGAGTCCTAGCATTTTATTGAGCTTCAAGAACTCGACCGTGTAAACTCTAATATATTTCTCGAGTATGACGATTACGCGAATAATAATCACATTTCATCTTTCTCTTATCATCTTGTTTCTTTATTATCTTGGGTATGGGTGCATTCCATTATTGAGTGGTGAAAGAAGATATCTCGAATAAAGGCACATCTTGATCGTGGATCGAGAATAGGATTCATAACCTTGAGGAAATTAGGAACAAGGTTATGAATCCTATTCTCGATCCAGATGTGCCTTTATCCGAGATATCTTCTTTCACCAGTCAATAATGGAATGCACCCATACCCAAGAGAATAATAGTAGATCCATTGCGAGAGAGTGGAGTATGTTTGTTTGATAAATTTAATTATTATCTATTAGTTATCCCTATGTTATTAATTTTATTTTAAATTCCTTATTATAGTCATTACTTATCTAGGTTTATCTATTATTTATGTTTATATTTAAGTCTCTAGCTACTTTGGTCAATTATTATAATTAATCAATTTTAGTGAGAGTTTAGTGACGCTTATGTCTTCTCATCAAATTGATATTAGAGTTAAGTCGATTATAGTCTCGACTAGTGAATAGGATGCCAAAGAAATCCAACCATGTGGAGGAGGCCTTCAATCATTTGTAGACTTGGATTCAGATCCTAGTGGCATCCCTCACTCCCCCCCCCCCCCCCTCCCCCCACACACACGCACTCTTACATCCTTGGATGCCACTTAAAGAAGTCAAGTTGCATGTCCTACTGCGTGCACCCTAAATAAGTTCTATAACATCTGATTTTGTAAAATAATGAACTAAATTTCAAAAGAATTCGGATTACGTAATGTTTTCACAGTTGTAAACTTAAGTTCAGATAAACTCAAAACTATAAAAATAATTCTTGTTGTGGACCCAACACTTAAATCAATGAATTTCGGATCGATCCGAAATGATTCTGGATCAATCCAGAAAAACTTACAGTAACAAATTATTTTAATTATAGTATGTTGATATTGTGTCAGTTAGGATGTTAAATGTGATGATTTCCCTAAGTTTGGACGACATTTATCTCTGCCTTTGACCACTCACCTCATTGGGGAGGAGTCCCCATGAGGGTAGGGACATTTATGATGGGTATATAGTCTTTAAGAGGGTGTAAAAAAGGCCACCAACCCCATCTCCATTTATGTAAAGAGGAATGCTGCACTAAGGCCATATTTGAATTTGCTATTCTCTCTACATTGTTTACTCATCCAGAAGATTCTTTATCCTACCTATATTCACACAAACTAGAATACATTCCCATCTTCCATTTTTAAAGTATTTTTAAGTGTTGTATATGGTGTTCTTAGGAGTAAAAGTGATTATTTTGGAAGAACGTATTTTCAGAAAGTTTGGAGCTTATTGGGAGCTTGTTCATCGCCTTCTTCAAAGTTATTTATCATCTTAATAGGTAGAGGTTCTACAATCTATTTTCAAGTTTAAAGACAAGCATGATAGATATATGTATATATGTATGATTCACATGATTATTTATGCCTATTACTATGACCTATGAATATATGTTGAAGAAAATGTGGTTAAAATGGATGAAAGATAAAGAATGAAAGAAGGTTAGATTTCAGAATGTTTAAGATAACTAATACTTGAACAAATCATGTAGAACTTGTTGATTTCATGATAAATATTATATTGAAGCTGTTGAAGAAGTAGTAAGATGTATATAAGAAATTTATGGATATAAAATCGTACATTCACAACATAAACTTATGTAGTTGGAAAATGGGTTAAATATGTTAAAAGTATATTAAATTGATCTTTGAAACATAAAAAGATATATGCTAAAAATTTTAGGATACTGATCACATGAAATGGTACAAATATATGTGAATAAAGTACATAAAGATTAAGACATAAAGGACTAAGTGTGAAACTAGTAAAATGTCAGGGTAAAACCACGTAATAGTATAATAAAGATAAGAAAAAAAGGAAGAAAGTGTAAGTTAAATAAGTTGAATTACAAGTCTTGATATGACAAAAGTAATGTTTTAGTACTTAAGTATCATTTTATGTAAAAGTTGGACTTCAAAGCAAATTCACTAAACTAAGAGGAATCTAGATAAAGAGTTGTGGTGAAAACTCATGTTTTGCAAATTAAAGGCAAAAATAGGCATTTTTGCAAGATGAATAAAACGCGAATTTACTGGTGTGTTTCAAAAGTGAAAAGTAGATAAAAATGTAAGAAATTGGTATTTGACTCAAAAGATTAAATTTAAAAGAAATTATAAATAAAGTTTTTTTTTCAAAAGACGAAATACCGAGTTTTAATGTGAAATGAAAATGGACTTTTGATAACGAGTGAAACTTGAAAATAAAGTGTATCACGACTAATTTCGTCCCGGGTATTTGGCCTCGTCGACCGGTAAAGGAAAAATGCTTAAAAGTGGATGATAAAGAAAGAAAGGGAAAAGGTTACAATGATGAAATCAGTAAAAGACAGTCGGAGGTAATCGGGAAATTTAAGGAGGGCTCGAATCCCTCACCCAAGACCAGGAGAATATTACGATAGTCGGTGAAAGGTCATATAACACTCATAGTTTGGTACCCCGATTAATCAAGTGAAGATAACTGTGAGCACCGTGTTGCGCTCATTAGTCTAACGGAAAGTTAATGTGACAACTTGAAAAAATGTGAAAGTACGTTAATGGTTTAATTGACGAGATACATGTAGTATTAAAATAAAGATTAAGTGCAAGTGGGCCCATTGCCCAGGTTACATGGTTACAATGGCAATTGCATGGTTACGATACAACTTGCACGAGAGCACTAAATCAAATAAATGATGATTTCATAATTGCTAATATATATATATATATATATATATATATATATATATAATGCTAATATTTCTCCAATTGGGCGCACGCTCATACCGAACCTTTAACCCCCCCCCCCCCCCCCAAGGTACTTCAGATAAAGGCAATGATAAGAATACTAGAAAAGGAAAGGAGAGTTATTCACTCCCATAGAGCTCTAAAGTTATTGGAAGACCAATAAAATTTAGAACTTGGTGATTTTGTGTATGTGTACAAGATTTAGGCACTGCTTGAATCATGTACTAAGTTGGATCTTTGAAGTATGAGTTGAGGTTTTGGGTTCAGATTGTTGCAATATGTGGTGTTATGGGCCCGGGGGGATACTTGGGGGAAGCAAAATGTTGTGTCGGTCAACACCTCATGGCTTTATTTTTTCCTTACGAGGACGCGGGAGTGTTTGTCTCTCGGTCCACCATTTCTCCCTGAGGTCAGGTTATCAGCTCAGTGATAGATGATTTCCACCGGAAGTTGTTTGACACCATATATGTTTTTTGTTGCATGCCTCTGTTTAGATAAAAGCCTAATTTCTTCGTGGGAGGGATGTCGGTTGTTCAGAGTCACCGGTTTTTTAACATAAAAACAAATAAAAAAATTTAGGGTTATCCCTTTAGAGTTAATTCTAAGGCAGGTTTAGGTCCGCAGATGATCCAGAGATTCTTGTTATGAGTTCAGGAATCGAGTTGCAAGTGGAGAAGGAATTAGGCATCCCACTTGTTCTTTATTCCTACTTATCTATATGCTTATTATCTCTCTTTAGATTATGTGATTAATTTTTAGTTTGTTTTAGAACATGTTGAGAAACCTTAGTTTGAGAATCCCTTAAAACGTAGATGGATGCTTAGGTATAAAAGGGTATTAGTGAGAGGCACATGGCCGTCACTTAAAAACTGGTGTGGGTACACAAGAGTGCTTGTGTGTAAATGTGTATTCAGATAACGGACGACCATTAAAGTGTATACAAGTATGGGAGGAAGCTCATCTTGTAAAACGAGAGATCGTTAAAAGAATGTGTGTGGGGGGTGGGGGGTGTTATGTAGATATGCGCAAGGAGTCACGGCTTGAGATGGCTTGATATCTCACTCGAGATGTGAGAGGGGGGTTTAAAAGGAATTATGAGAGATGGGTGCATCTTTAGGGGAAAATATATCATGAGACATATTGTTGGGCATTGTGCTCACAAAAAGGACTCGATATGGTGATTACATACCCGTGTAGCCACAAGATCAAAGCCTACGTAGTTCAGTTTTTTTCGATGAGCCATATAAAAGGGTTCCAATGTGATGTATGTGGAAGTGTGAGGGCTTGGATTGAGAGGAGGAGAAGTTATCTGTGCACCAAAAGGGTAGCTTAAATGGAGGTTCAGAATGGGAGTGGACCTGAATTTGTCGACAAAGATATTCATCACTATCGAGTGATCACTAACTCAAAGGTGTTGTTGAAACTTCAGACTAGTTTGCAGCTGTAATGTGAAGAATGTCATGTTATAGACATCCTTCACTGCCTACGGGTGTAGAAAGTGGAGGGGTGTATTTGGGTTTGAAGTGGATCAAAAATAAGCGACAGAGATCAATGTATCACTTATCTACATCGCTAAAATCCCAGAGGTTTCGTAGATCTCAGGTTGATCTGAAGTGATATAGATAATCACTTCGTATGAGAAATGGGATTTGGACTGGAGATGGAAGCATCCATACCTAATAGATAATACGTCACAAGATGTATTATGAGGCTTAGGATCAAGAGTACTGCTCGGTATTATGCCTACGTACTCAAAGGTATTGGGATCAAAGCCTACATAGTTCCAACAAATGGGAAATAATTACGGGTGTAGGGAATGGGATACTGACTATAAAATATACACCATTATAGTATTTGTGGAGTCTAGTCCTTAATATAGCATTTTCATTACATGTTGAAGTGTCATATTCACATGTTAAAAATATATTACATGTCTTTATTCTAGGAAAAAACATATTAAAAGATGCCACCGTTGGGATATGCTTTGTTCACTCGGAGAAGTGGTGAAGAGTGTTCCGATTTTAGACTTTGGTTCTAGCAAAGTCTCGGAATAGCTCAAGTCACAGACACTTTCCTGAGAAAGATTTTGAAAAGTATGTTTTTGGTTCATACTTAGTTGTACCAGTCAACTAACATTTATTTAACATTTGAATATGTCATTTCAGTTCAACAAATAGAGGTTTTGGGGTAAAAAACTAGGTTTTAAAATATAAACATTGTAAAATGCAAACATGTTCCCCTAATGGGGACCGAGCTAAGTGATTCAAGCAGATATGGACGTTTATATCAAATTATATATTTGGGGTATAGACTCAAGGATTTTGCCAAGTTTTTCTTACCCTTTGTGGTGTAAGACGAATTTTTCTGAGGGGAGTGTCCCCTATGAGATGGCACCATTGGGCAGAGCATCATATGAAACAACCAACTTTTGTGGGGTACGCATAGAGGTTTACCTATGTTTCTCGTAGAAAACAACTATTTTGAAGTCCAAACTTCTCTTGGGACTTTTGTAAGCTCGAGTTTATCAAACATTCGGGACTGAAGAAAGTTAGAAAACCAAATCAATTTGGGGTTATGGGGTACTCTTTAAGGTTGGTAGGGAACCCTTTTTATAGGTGTTAATACGGATCCATTAACCAGTCGGTTAAAGGCTTAATTTAATGAATGGCTAATCACGGTGACACGTGTAGGATGGATCAAGGGCGTAAGGACACGCATATGGCTGATCAAATCAAGTAGGGACAGGTGTCCTCCCTTCATTACTCGTTCAGTTAATGGAGGGAATATAGTAATGATTGTTAAGGATCTTTGACCGCTCGGTTAAAGGTCTTTAACCATTCGGCTAAAGAACCTAGCCCAGCTAATTTTTTTCTTTTGCTCGATTTTTAGGGAAGTTCCATTTGTGTCCCCAAAACTTTATAATGGTTGGTTTTAAAACGCGATTTTTGACCCTCTTATTTTGAGGTGTCTTATTTCCACCCATTTAGATTACAAGGATGTCAGTGGGATGACTCAAGCCCCCCCCCCCCCCCCCCCCCCCGATTATGAATCAGGGTGTCCACAGAGGTGGTCGACTAAGAGGGTGCGCATGCAGACACTCTTCGTCGAAATTAGGATAAAAATAAGTTAGACTGTTTGGTAAGGGTATATATGTGGGCAAAAAGGAAAGTGTGTAGAACACCCAAGGAGAAAGTAGGATTTTTTTTTCTTTAAAAAAAAACTGGGGCCTATAACCATTCGGTTACATGAATTAAATAAGACAAAATTTTTAAGGGTTTTAACCGTTTGGTTAAAGGATCTCAAGCGTTTAACCGTTAGGTTAAGTGATTAAAATTGTTTAACAATTGTGTTAATGATTAGAATCATTTAATAGTCCGGTTAATTGATTTTAAATCCCAAACGTATAAGTGGGATGGCTCTTAGTGGTTGGTCATTGATATACCCGTTTATATCCTCGGCTTAGATGAGGATTGCCTCCAAAACGGACGACAGTACGAGGGGACGACCCTTCACCAATCTCTTGACGACCCTCTACCAGACTTCAGACGACAGAACGAGGGGCCGACCCTCTACCAGGCTTCAGACGACAGTACGAGGGGCCGACCCTCTACCAGGCTTCAGACGACAGTACGAGGGGCCGACCCTCTACCAGGCTTCAGACGACAGTACGAGGGGCCGACAGTACGAGGCCAGAATTGGGCCAGGCTCACTGCCGGAAGAAACTTTGCCCTCGACCTCGGCTCATAGGCCGAGGGTGATATCATGACGGCGCGTGGTTTGGGAGACGCGTGGAACAGTGCGCGTCAGGCTCATATGACACGTGGCAGACCGTTATAACAAAATCACACCCTCACGTGAGGGAATATTATGTCATCATTTGGCATCTACAGGTGTCAACAGGGAATTGGCTAGATCATCATTCACATGCACCATGCATACTTGGGGGGTACACTACACCCCCCAATACCTATATATACTTGTCACCTACAACCCTACAGGGGATCGATCCATGAACTGTAACCCTAGCTAAAACTCTGCTTATACACACAGTAGAGAGAGAGTGAGGGTTATGTGCATTGTATCCAAGGCCATTAGTGCCCATACTTAGTGGATCACACACTCATAGTGGATGTAGGCCAAATTGGCTGAACCACTATACATCATTGTCTTAATTCCTCTTATACTCATCCCCTTCTGCATACTTATACACTTTTACATCTCTATGGCTGCCATGGCTGCTACTGTTTGAGCTCACTATCACTTATCCGGTGGTGCTAAATCTCAGCATCATCAGTTTGGCGCCATCTGTGGGAACGAGAAGACATCTCTTCCTTTGTACAGCTTGACCTCACTGGGCACTCTGGTGGTGAACCAACACTCCCCCTGAGAGGAGGTGTTTCACCATTGAAAGAGACCCACTAAGGTTCCCAAGCTCACCAGTATTTTCTTCAGTTCAACTTTTCATAGCTCAAGCACATGGCACCTGAGATGCCACCGCCACCACTTCCCCCGCCGGATGAGGGGGGAAGACCCAGTTCCAGTCAGCCGTCGCCTCAGTCTGAGATGGCTGATGTGGCGGCGGCCCTAAAGTATCTGGCAGCAAGCCAGCGGATGATGCAGGAGCAGTTCACAGCTCTAAGCCAGAACATACTAAGAGCACCAGGGGTTTCGCCTGAGATGATTACTCCGGTAGCAGCTCCAGGGCAGCATGAGGCCAGGGGACCACCCCAGGCACCACGCAAAGACCTGCCACCCCCTCAGCGGCGTAGGGATGTTGCTGACCCCCGGCGTCTGCGCCTGGGGAGGCAAGAAAACCCTTGCCCTGAGGATAGGTATGGAGATCTGGAGGTAGAGGAGGCTCCTATAGAGTGCTGGGAACCTTACGAGGTCTCCAACAACACTGTGCGACCCCTCCAAGACAGTAGGGGAAAGTGTGGGAGACCAAACCTTGATGATCGCCCAAGAGGCTCTGCTTTTGATCGCTTGAGCAGGGGGTCGGCCTTTGAGAGGCTAGGCCCAGTAAATGACCTGCGAGAACAGTTGTCCAGGACAAGGAGTGCTACAAGATCCAGGAGGGAGGCAGCAGATGACCGACCCCGGGGACGAGATGACGGCCAAAGGGAAGTGAACAGTCGACACAGGCCTGCTGCAGCAGAGCCCTCCGTCCACCTCGGAGAGGCAGCAGGGGATAACATCGGCCAGGCCGACCCTGTGAGTCCCTGGAATGACTCAATCCAGCGGTTAGAGGATAAGATTGGTGATATATTGAAGAGCCGAGACCCTCTTCATAGGGGGTACACCATAGGCTCACCCTTCATGGAGAAGATAGTCAACTTCCCCACGCCGTCAAAATTCAAGCCACCAATGGTCACCCCAAGGTATGACGGGAGCACCAACCCCGTCCACCACGTGGAGATGTATCAGTCGGCGGCAGACATATACTCTATCTCAGATGAGATGAGGTGTCGTGCCTTCTCTGGTACCTTGACAGGGGCTGCGCATGTTTGGTACACGTCTCTTCCGAAAAATTCCATTGGAAACTTTAAGCAGTTGGCAGACCTGTTCATCCATAATTTCTGCTTTGGGGTGAGGCCACAGAAGAAGACCACCCACCTGCTCTATGTCAAGCAGGGTAAGAGTGAGAGTTTGAGGGACTATATAGCCAGATTCAATAAGGAGAAGCTGGAGGTGGAAGACTATGAGGAAAGCATAGCTATGATAGCCCTGATTGGAGGACTCCAAAAGGGGAAGTTGTTATGGAAGCTTGCTGAAGACCTTCCGAGGACGATGGCTGAACTGTTGTCAACAGCAGGAAAGGTGATGAACGCCGAAGAGGCGATGGCGGGAAAATATGAAGACGAAAGAGGAGGTGCTAGTGGGAGTAAATACCCTAAGAAGAACAAAGAGGGGAAGAAGAGGTCCTCGGATGACAAGTTCGCGGGGTACACCCCTCTGACGGTCAGCTGTGAACAGATTCTCAATGAGATTAAGAGTGACCGATCCCTGAAGTGGCCTGAGAAGCTGAGGGCAGCCCCCGGCAAGAGGAATAAGAACCTGTGGTGTGAGTTTCACCAAGACCACGGCCACGTAACGGACAAATGCTTTGCTATGAAAGATGAGATTGAGAAGATGCTAAAGGAAGGGAAGCTCAGAAAGTACGTCGACAAAGGCGCCTTCAAGAGGGGCCGAGGGGACGACCCCAGAAAGAAGCGAGGCGACGCATGCAGAGAAGGTCCTCAAAAAAGAGGGGACGACCCTTCTGATGATGAGGACGACCCTGACCTCCCACCGAGAGACGACCACGGCCCTGTTAAGAGGCTTAATATGATCTCGCTCGGAGTGGGAATGATCTCCGGGGGTCTTGCAGGAGGAGGGTCTGAGGTCGCCGACAGGAAGGCCCATGTGGCTGAGGCCAAGGCAGTGACGAAGACGGTACACGCGACTTCTCTGGAGGGCAAGTCAGAAAAAAGGAAGAAGGTTGATATGGACACACTGATAGTGGGATTTTCAAGAATGGATTTCAAAGACCTCTTGGCCCCACATGATGACCCTCTCGTCATCACTATCGAGGTGCACGGATGCGAAGTGCCGAGGATCTTGGTAGATGGGGGTAGTTCTGCAGATGTGATGTTTTGGCCATGCTTCAAAGCCTTGGGTCTCAGTCGTGCTAGACTCGTCCCCTACCATCATCCATTGATTGGGTTCAGTGGGGAAAAGGTTCACCCCCTTGGGGTGTATGAGGCCGATGTGAGGATGGGGGACGAGTGGCCGAGATGGCTCACCAAGAAGGTCAGTTTCTTTGTGATGGATGAGCAGGTGTTTTCGGCCTACAACATCATATTGGGCCGTGTGGCCCTCAAGGGGTTTGAAGCCGTGCCCTCTACGGTCCATCAGATGATCAAATTTCCAACCCCTTACGGGGTGGGGGAAGTTCAGGGAGACCAGACGACAGCGAGAGAATGCTACTACAACTCCGCTGAAGAAAGGGAGGCACACAAGAGGGTTACAACCACTTATAATATCGATACCCTAGACCCCAGGGACGAGACAAAGCTCAAAAAAGGAGAGGCCGTCGAGGAGGTAGAACCCATCATCCTCGATGAGGATGACCCGGGAAAAACCGTCCAAGTTGGCAAGTCTCTGAAGCCCAATATCAAGGAAGACCTCATCAAACTGTCAAGGAGAAGACGAAGCGTCTTCGCGTGGAGTCATGTAGATATGCCGGGGATCGACCCTGAAATCATGTGCCACAAGCTCAATGTGATAAAGGGAGTGAGGCAGGTAAAGCAGAAGAGGAGGATTTACTCTAGAGAGAAGTACGAGGTCATCAGGGATGAGGTCAAAAAATTAGAAGACACAGAATTTATCAGAGAGTTCATCTACCCTGAATGGTTGTCCAATGCAGTCATTGTCCCAAAGGCCAACGGGAAGTGGCGAATGTGTGTGGACTTCACAGATCTCAACAAGCACTGCCCCAAAGACAGCTTCCCTCTCCCCCGCATTGACCAGATGGTAAACGCTAGTGCAGGCCATGAGCTCATGAGTTTTATGGATGCCTACTCAGGGTACAACCAAATCTTCATGAACCCTGAAGACTCGGAGAGGACTGCCTTCATCACTGATAAGGGGACATACTGTTATAAGGTCATGCCCTTTGGTCTAAAAAATGCGGGGGCAACGTACCAGCGCCTCGTAAACAAAATGTTCGAAGACCAAATTGGGAAGTTCATGGAGGTCTACGTGGATGACATGCTGACCAAGAGTTTGAAGGCAGAAGATCATGTGGCAGACCTGGAGAGGACCTTTAATACGATGGACAAATACCAGATGAAGCTTAACCCGGCCAAATGTGTCTTCGGGGTTGGGGCAGGCAAGTTCTTGGGGTTCATTGTCAACCAAAGAGGCATCGAGGCCAATCCTGAAAAGATAAAGGCCCTTGTTGAGATGAAGACCCCAAGTCCATTAAAGATGTTCAGAGGCTCACAGGGAGAGTGGTTGCCCTGAACAGATTTGTGTCAAGGGCCACAGACAGGTGTCTACCATTCTTCAAGATCCTCAGGAAGGCCTTTGAATGGAGTGAAGAGTGTGATGAGGCTTTCAAGGAGCTAAAATCATACTTAGGGTCTCCCTTGCTGCTGTCACGACCCGTGCAGGGTGAACGACTTTACGTGTACCTAGCCGTCTCAGAACCGTCCATCAGCGCAGCCATTGTGAGAGACGAAGACGGGATACAGAAGCCTGTGTATTTTAACAGCAAGGCACTCCAAGGAGCAGAGCAAAGATACCCGAGGATGGAAAAGTTAGCCTACGCCTTGATCCATGCCTCGAGGAAGATAAAGCCGTACTTCCAGTCCCATACAATGGTCATCCTCACCGACTCTCCTCTTAGGCAGGTCCTACACAAGCCAGAAAAATCAGGTAGGTTGATGGCCTGGGCTATAGAGCTGGGGGAGTTTGACATTGTGTATCAACCTAGGACTGCCATTAAGGGGCAGGCATTGGCAGACTTGATGATGAGGTCGAAGGTGAGACCCTTGGGATGACGGATATAGAAGACAGACCCGCCGACACACCCGAAGATAAGGCCGAGACAAGCACTGCTAGAAAGAAAGCGACTGAAAACGAAGAGGGAAAATACATCTTTAGACAGGGGTCCCTCTCTGAGGGAAATTTTTCAGAGGGAAAGACTCTGTGGAGCCTCTTCGTTGACGGGTCCTCCTGTGACAGTGGAAGTGGGGCTGGACTGATACTGTCAGCACCCGATGGCACAGACGTTGAATACGCCCTGAGGTTCAACTTTAAAGCCTCCAACAACAAGGCTGAATATGAGACCGTAGTAGCAGGCCTCTACTTGGACAAGTCTCTTAGTGTCGGCCAGATTCTGGTCCATAGTGATTCAAGGCTAGTGGTGAATCAGATACTAGGGGCCTACGAGGCTAAGGACGAGAGAATGGCTAGATACCTCGAGAAGGTGAGGTCACTACTGAAAGGCTTCAGAGAAGTAAAATTAAAGAGGATACCCAGGCTAGACAACGGCCGTGTTGATGCCCTTGTGAGATTGGCCTCGGCGACTAGGACAGACATCAGGAGGACGGTCCCAGTGGAAATTTTGCTTCAGCCAACTATTGAGGACGCTGAGGGAACACCCAGTAGTTGCCTAAATGTTTCTCAAGAAGCTTCGTGGATGGACCCCCTGATCAGATACATTAAAGAGGGTGAGATGCCAGAAGCAAGGCAGGAGAGGAAGAAGCTGAGTTACAGGGCTACAAAATTCACTGTCATCGAAGACACCTTGTACAAAAAAGGGTTTTTGCTCCCCTTACTTAGGTGTGTGCATCCCTCATAAGTCCCTTCCATTTTGCAAGATGTGCACGAAGGATCGTGCTCAAGCCATATCGGGGGCAGATCCTTAGTGAAGAGGGTAATCACCCAAGGCTACTGGTGGCCGACCTTGGGGAAAGACGCCGCAGCATACGTAAAAAAGTGTGATAAATGCCAAAGATTTGCTACCATCCCTCATCAACCCCATCAGCCTCTTACCTCCATCACGTCTCCGTGGCCGTTCGCAGTATGGGGGATTGACCTGGTAGGGCCCTTACCAAGAGCAGTCAATAACTATCGGTTCCTCATTGTAGCGATTGACTACTTCTCAAAGTGGGTAGAGACCGAAGCGATGGTCACAATTACAGAGTAGAAGACCTTCCAGTTCATCTGGAAAAATGTGATATGCAGATATGGTCTGCCCAACACCCTCATTTCAGATAACGGGACGCAGTTCAAGAATGCCTCTCTGCAGAAGTACTGTGAGAGGGTAAATATCAAACAATTTTTCTCCACCCCAGGCCGGCCTCAGGCCAATGGGCAAACCGAAGTAACAAATAGGACAATCCTAGATGGAATCAAGAAGAGGCTTGAGGAGGCAAAAGGAAGATGGGTCGAGGAATTATATGCCGTACTGTGGGCATACAGGACGACAGTGAGGACTTCTACCGGGGAGACCCCATTCATGTTGGCTTATGGATCAGAAGTCGTCATCCCCACCGAAGTCGAGTTTCCTACTCATAGGGTCCAAATGTACGACCCCCGGGGAAACGCGGAAGAAAGGAGACTTGACTTGGACCTGATTGAGGAAAGGAGGGAGGACGCTGAGATAAGGCAGGCTTCCTACCAGCAGAGGACCGCGAGGTTTTATAATCAGAGGGTGAAACAGAGACCTATAGCAGTAGGAGACTTGGTTCTCAAAAAGGCTTGGCAAAAGCCCAACAAACTCCATCCTAATTGGCACGGCCCCTATAGGGTCATCGATGAAGTTGTCCCTGGGACCTATAGACTAGAAAACCTAGAAGGGGAACCTTTTTCCAACCCCTGGAATGCAGATCACTTGAAGAAATACTACCAGTAGTGTTGTAAGGTCTTGATAGACCATAGTTGTAATAAGAGTTGCTACAACAGGACACTTAAAAATTAATGAGAAATGTGTTCCCCCTCACCCTATTTATCAGTTCCAGCACGCATGGAAACATCTACAGAAAATTCATTAAATTGGTAAGTTGATCCCTCGGCTATAATGGGGACCAGTGGAGGGGACGACCCCACCACTGTCCTCAAGAAAGACGAGGGAAGACATTAAAATCCATTAAATTGGTAAGTTGATCCCTCGGCTATAATGGGGACCAGTGGAGGGGAGCGACCCCACCACTGTCCTCAAGAAAGACGAGGGAAGACTTTAAAATCCATTAAATTGGTAAGTTGATCCCTCGGCTATAATGGGGACCAGTGGAGGGGACGACCCCACCACTGTCCTCAAGAAAGACGAGGGAAGACTTGAAAATCCATTAAATTGGTAAGATGATCCCTCGGCTATAATGGGGACCAGTGGAGGGGACGACCCCACCACTGCCCTCAAGAAAGACGAGGTAAGACTTTAAAATCCATTAAATTGGTAAGTTGATCCCTCGGCTATAATGGGGACCAGTGGAGGGGACGACCCCACCACTGTCCTCAAGAAAGACGGGGGAAGACATTAAAATCCATTAAATTGGTAAGTTGATCCCTCGGCTATAATGGGGACCAGTGGAGGGGACGACCCCACCACTGCCCTCAAGAAAGACGAGGTAAGACTTTAAAATCCATTAAATTGGTAAGTTGATCCCTCGGCTATAATGGGGACCAGTGGAGGGGACGACCCCACCACTGCCCTCAAGAAAGACGAGGGAAGACTTTAAAATCCATTAAATTGGTAAGTTGATCCCTCGGCTATAATGGGGACCAGTGGAGGGGACGACCCCACCACTGTCCTCAAGAAAGACGAGGGAAGACATTAAAATCCATTAATTTGGTAAGTTGATCCCTCGGCTATAATGGGGACCAGTGGAGGGGACGACCCCACTACTGTCCTCAAGAAAAACGAGGGAAGACATTAAAATCCATTAAATTGGTAAGTTGAACCCTCGGCTATAATGAGGGCCAGTGGAGGGGACGACCCCTCCACTGTCCTCAAGAAAGACGAGGGTAGACATTATTAAAATCCATTAAATTGGTAAGTTGATCCCTCGGCTATAATGGGGACCGGTGGAGGGGACGACTCCACCACTGTCCTCAAGAAAGATGAGGGAAGGCTCTAAAAACCATTAATTTGGTAAGTTGAACCCTCGGCTATAATGAGGGTCAGTGAAGGGGACGACCCCACCACTATCCTCAAGAAAGACGAGGGTAGACTTTATGAAAACTGGTTAATTTGAACCCTCGGCTATAATGAGGGCCAGTGGAGGGGACAACCCCACCACTGCCCTCAAGAAAGACGAGGGAGAGGTTAGTGACATTAAGAAAAGACAGCAAACTAACAAAGAGCAAACCATAAAAGCAGTAAATATGGAATGCAGTAGAACAAGAGACGATGGTATTGATAAAAGAGAATATTTAAGTGTTTTACAATACAGAGCTCAAAAATGATAAGTACATTGAAAGGGTATGGGCTACAAGCAGCCACCCTATGGGACAACATCGGAGGGCAGGGCCTCAACATCTATAGGAATGGTCTCCTCAATAACCAGAGCTGGACGATCTTCAGAAGTGCCGACCCCCTCAACCTGAACTTGGGACTCTACTTGGGACAGAGCCTCGGGGATCAGCGGGTCATCCAACCCAACTTCCTCCAATGAAGGGCGAACCGAGGAGACGACATCACCGAATTTGAGAACGACCCATCGGCAGACCGTCCTGATCCCCCTCTCCAGATACTCAAGGACGAAGCCCTGAAACTCGTCAGAAACCTTGTAAGCCTCAACAGCGTTGGCCTCGGCTTTTCCGACAGCTTCTGCGAGATCAGTCTTGTGCTTGACTTCCATGTTCAGTAAAGCCTCATCCCTATCCTTGATGATCTAGTCCTTGGCTTGCAGGTCGGCATCGTGCTGCCTCATCAGCTCATCTAGGACCCTAGCATGCTCGGTCCTAGCACTCTCAAGCTCAGCCCTCGCAGTATCAAGCTCAGTCTTCGTAGTATCAAGCTCTGTCTGCAAGTCAGCCTCATGCTGAATAGCCCTTTCGGCCTCATGGAACTTCATCTGATTCTCGGCCATCCATTTGGTGGCTAAGGTGAGGGCACAAACAGACTGCACAAAAAACGAATAGATATCAAGAGGGGCCGAGGGAACAGTTAGTGAAAGAATGAAATTAAAGAGGTGGGTCAAGACCAATACCTGTGCAAGGGAGTGCAGACCATAGTCGTACACTTTAGCAGGAGGCATCTTTTCTAAGAACTCATAGTCAGAGGCCGAAGGGGCAGAGAACATCGAGGCCTTGGCTTCCCTTAAGTTGGTGATCAGGGACAAGGGGTCGGCCCTCAAGTGTGCCAAGTTTTGAGACCAAAAGGCCCCCATGCTGGACGAAGAGGCCATCCCCTCAGAGGCTTCGACCCTGACCCTCGTCCGAGAATCAGGCCGAGGCTCAACAGGGGCCTCAGGCTCCTTCCTTTTATTGCTGTCAGTGGTCGGCTCCACCACCGTCGGCCCAGCGGCCTTTGTCTTCCTCGGAGCCTGCTGAGGCTCCTTCCCCTTCTTCTTGGCCAGTCCAGATAACAAGCTGGGAGCCGTCATTTCCCAAAGATAGTCTGGTGTACCTGCAGGACGATCTGATAAGAGGACGATACGTTAGAAAAGTGCAGATCTAAAGAGGAAACACTTGGAAAAAAGCAAAGAATAGGAAATGTTCAGTATAACTCACATAGTTCAGTCAGAGGGCCGACCCTCAGGCCAGCTTCTTTAAGGAACCGAGGGGTCATCAAGTCTTCAAATTTGGCAATCTCACCCTCTCGCCCTCGTCCTCTCAGATAATCTACGATATCCTTCTCCTCCAGACTAAGTCCAGGGTCTGACCTGGCCTTCATGGAGGGGTTAGACCACTTCCTGGGGACCCTCGGACTATCGGCAACGGGCTCCCACTCCCCGGAGATAAAGAAAAACCTCTTCTTCCAATCATGGTTGGAAGTTTGTGCCACATGGAGGAGTTTCTTCTCATACCTCCTTGCCCCCAGGTGATAATATCCAGGCTGCTTGGACGAGGAGGTGATGTTGTAGCAGCCCAGAAATAGGTCAGCCGAGGGCTCATCGATAAAGGCATTCTTCCACAAGGAAATATAGCCCAAGATCGTCCTCCAAGAGTTGGGAGGAAGTTGAGAGGGGGAAACGCCGAGGGCAACCAGAATATCTGCAATGGCAGGGTGCAGAGGGAGCCTGACTCCAACCTTGAACATTTGTTCGTAAACTGCAACCTCTCCCTCTTGGCAATCAAAAACCCTCTCAGTCTCAGAGGGAACCCTCATAGTTACCCCGGAGGGCACTCCATAAATATGCCTCCATATCAGGAGGTCTCGATCCCTAACAGAGGAGAAAAAGGATGAGGCGTGGGAGGTATCAACCTCATCATCTGTATCATCGTCCTCATCCTCAGATCTCTCCCCCTCGTCACCTGCAGGAGGACCCTGGGGAAAAGCCACTTGGAAGGCGTGGGGAGACAGGGTTGTCACAGGGACAGCCTCAGAGGGGCCCGTACCCTCGGCCTCTCGGCCTGGGCTAAGGTCAGGTGTGTCCCTTCTACCAGAAGTTCCAGCACCAGTTGGTGAGGAGACTCTCTCGTCCATCTCACTTGGGTTGGATGTCTCGGCAGGACGAGGTGACGACCCACAAGACTCAGAAGGTTCAGATGGTCTTATGGTGGCAAGAGGAATGGGAAAGATGGGTCGTACCCAATTAGGGTCGGCCCCTCGTCTCCTCTCTTCCTCTTCCTCTATTCGTCTGATCTCGGTAAAGAGCTTCTCTCTCAAAGACGGGAACTCAGATACTAAGCTATAAAGCCTCCTAAGCATTAAGGGGAGGACTCTACACTTAGCTATTACACCCAACTCACCTAACTTAGCTACAAACAAGGGGGAAATTGACCAGGATTGACTTTCGGATTAAACAAAGGAACTCAATGGGTTTTTTCAAGAACAACCAAGAACCAGTTACCGAAAAAGACGCCGGAAAAGGTTATGGCACAACCTAAAGAGAATGCAGCCCCACAACCCTAGAAAATTAAGTAGAAATGAAGGCAAAGGAAAGCGCTTAATGAAGGAGAGTACCTGATAACGAGGGCAAAAAACGCTGCTGAGACCTGGCAAATCGAAGGCTGAAATGGCAATGGGAACTGGTTCTAGAGAGAGAAAAGGCTTGGGCGCGAAGAAGAAGAAGAAGAAGAAGGAGAGAGAGTTTGAAAATCTCTTAAATACTTTGGTAATGAGTGGACCCGTTTACCAAGAAAGGTATAATTAGGGCACAAGGCCCTAAGTGTACTGCGCAGCCGCCATGACCTTGGGAACTGAAACAGCAATGAGTATCTACTCAGGTGTCACTCATCTAACTGATCATACATGCATCTCATTTAAAACACTATCCCTCAGCCATCTCAGCAGCACCTATGGCTAAGGGCTGAGGGGTGATTGATATACCCGTTTATATCCTCGGCTTAGATGAGGATTGCCTCCAAAACGGACGACAGTACGAGGGGACGACCCTTCACCAATCTTTTGACGACCCTCTACCAGACTTCAGATGACAGTACGAGGGGCCGACCCTCTACCAGGCTTCAGACGACAGTACGAGGGGCCGAGCCTCTACCAGGCTTCAGACGACAGTACGAGGCCAGAATTGGGCCAGGCTCACTGCCGGAAGAAACTTTGCCCTCGGCCTCGGCTCATAGGCCGAGGGTGATATCATGACGGCGCGTGGTTTGGGAGACACGTGGAACAGTGCGCGTCAGGCTCATATGACACGTGGCAGACCGTTATAACAAAATCATACCCTCACGTGAGGGAATATTATGTCATCATTTGGCATCTACAGGTGTCAACAGGGAATTGGCTAGATCATCATTCACATGCACCATGCATACTTGGGGGGTACACTACACCCCCCAAGACCTATATATACTTGTCACCTACAACCCTACAGGGGATCGATCCATGAACTGTAGCCCTAGCTAAAACTCTGCTTGTACACACAGTAGAGAGAGAGTGAGGGTTATGTGCATTGTATCCAAGGCCATTAGTGCCCATACTTAGTGGATCACACACTCACAGTGGATGTAGGCCAAATTGGCTGAACCACTATACATCATTGTCTTAATTCCTCTTATACTCATCCCCTTCTGCATACTTATACACTTTTACATCTCTATGGCTGCCATGGCTGCTACTGTTTGAGCTCACTATCACTTATCCGGTGGTGCTAAATCTCAGCATCATCAGTCATTGCTTCAACTCTATCTCTTATTCTCCCTCATTCTCTTGCCTCAAAGATTGATTTGTGCACACCAATTGTGAGTTTTTCTTGGATTCTTTTCGCATTTCTAGACATTATGGACCATCAAGAGCATATTTTGGGTGGTGATGTCGACGTTCACGACATAGACCTGAATTAGGACGGAGGGCCCAGTATGGAGGGTGGTGTACGGGTCAAGAGGGGAAAGTTAGACTAGCGGGGACAGCACAGTGGCCCCTGAGGTTTGTCATGAGACCCATGGGGCACCAGGGTGTGGTGTCCCCTGAGGTTTGTCATGAGACCCATGGGGCACCAGGGTGTGGTGTCGCAAGCTTCGGGTGTTGGTGAGTGACCTTCGTTGCTCATTTTCCATCGGATGAGGAGGATAGCGAGATTTTGATACTAGAGTGTGGCTACCATCGCGTGCTAGGGGCACGCCCAACAGACGTCCACGGGTATGTTTTTATTTTTTGTATTCTCTTATTCCACGTTTGTGTTAGGGGTATTCTGTACTTTTAAAATAATCTCCCTACGACCAAAATGTTTAATACTTTGTGAGGGAAAAATGGACTATCATGGGATGAACATAGACATGATGAAATCATACCACGTATTCCCTTTAAATATAAAATGAAAAAGAAAGTATGGTAATGAATAATAATACAAATTGAGGAAATGATAGAAATGGTAGTGATAATAATTGTAAATCAAAATACATAAATAAGGAAATAAATAGGATAAAGAGAAAGAGAAATAAAATAAAGTACAATAGAATAAAATAAAATAATATAAGATATATATATATAAAGCAAAATAAAATAAGATAAGAAAATAAAAATAAAAGTAAATAAGAAAATAAAATGAAAACAACTTGTAATAAGGGCAAAACTATGACGGACTAGACCAGCAACTCGTATGTCACATGTGTACCATTTAGATGATAATGATAATATTATGGGAGAAAGCTTAGGGTGATTAGGATTACCTCACGCCTGATTAACTTTCTTAGTTAACAGGAACTGAAGATAGGTAGCTTAATTGTGAACGTACGGTAGTTAAAACAACAAAAGGGAGAAAGCTTCGTGGCGATTAATAATAACTCATGACTAATTAACCTTCTTAGTTAGCGGGAACCGTAGGTAGCTTAAGATAATTGAAACACCGAGAGGGAGAAATCTTCGCCGGGGGGGGGGGGGGGGGGGGGGTAGGATTACCTCACGACTGCTTAACCTTCTTAGTTAGTGAGAACTGAAGATAGGTAGCTTATGTTTGAATGCACGGTAATTAAAACACCGAGAAGGAGAAAGCTCCAAGGGGTTTAGAATTACCTCACAACTGTGTAACCTTCTTAGTTAGCGGGAACCGAAGATAGGTAGCTTAGGTTTGAATGTACCGTAAATGAAACACCGAGAGGGAGAAAGCTCCGGGTAGTTTAGGATTACCTCATGACTAGTTAACTTTCTTAGTTAGTGGGAACCAAAAATAAGTAGCCTAAGTGTGAACGCACATTAATTGAAACACCGAGAGGGGGTGTTTTTACTTATGAACTTGGCCACCTTTTTTGCACTGAGAACCTAATAAGATTCGGCTTTGACCCACTTTGTGAAGTAGTCGATGACAATTAAGATGAACTCGTGCCCAGTGGAGGCTACCTGTGATGTCTCTCCCCCCGGTAGAGAAAGGCCATGGTAAAGTCATGCAATAGACCTTTCGAGGAGGTACATGTTGCCACGGGACGTAAAGTTGACATTTGAGGCACCTCCTGACCTAATCCTTGCTGGACAAATGATGAATAAATATAAAAATTATTTTTTAACTGTGCATTTGATTGTAAAGTGGAAAATAATTCCATTTTAATGAGATTTTGTGAAAGAGTAAAAGAAGAGACTATCGAATTGATGAAATTTTCTTTATTTGGCAATTTTAGGTGAAATTTAATTATGAGGGTGGGTTAAAACTGAATGCTATAAAAAACAGAAATATGAGAGAATCTCTCACTAAGACTGGAAAATTATTTGGTTGAAAGGGTTTAATTGGAAGCTCTCACAAGAAGCTTAGAAGCCACTAGGCCAACCATACACAGATTTTATTAGAATTAGCACAAATTATTGTCCTCTTAAGCGTCTTTGTTAACATATAAACATTCTCGTTGAAATTTTCATCATATTTTTGTCATTTGGAGATTCCTTTAGGGTCCATTTGGTTGCAAAGTGGGTAAATAGCCTGAATAACAATTTTTTTCACGGCAAATCCTATGGCAAAAATGTTAAGCTTGTTTGATAATATCAATTTTTTAGGTGGCAAAAGTGAGATGTTTGATCGAGTTAATGATAAAATTTTACAAATGTAAACAAATTGATATATATATATATGATGGGTTTTAACCAGAAAAACAATTATTAATAGAAAAACAATTCTTAAAAAAAAAAGTATCTAAAAAATAATTTTAACTAAAAAATAATTACAACGAAAAAACGGTTAGTAAAAAATAGTTTTTAATAATAAAAATAATTTATAACGAGGGAAAATTTTCAAGAAAAACAGTTTGTGACAAAAAAATATTTTTAAAAAATTGTTTTTAGCCCAAAAGAGAAAAAATTATTTCACAAAAAAATGGTTTTCAAAAACTACAGTTTTAACACAAAATAATTTCAATGCAAAAGTCAAATATTTTTAACAGAAAAAAATAATTTAACAAAAGACAGTTTTAGTGAAAACAAATTTTAACAATAAAAAACATTTTCGACAAAATAAAATGTTTTTTTAACGAAAAACAATTTTTTATTGGAAAACTATCTTTTTATATAAACAGTTCACGAAAAGCAATCTTTAGTGAAAAATATTTTTTTTAAATGATTTTTAGCCCCAAAACAGTTATAATGAAAAATAGAAAACATTAAAAACAATTTTTAAAAATAAAATTAAAATAAAAACAATTTTGACAAAAATAAAGCAGTTTTTTTATGAAAAACAATTTTCAGTGAAAAATTATTTTTTTAGAAAAACAGTTCACACAAATAAAAAATTATGAAAAACAACCTTTTTTTAAAAGATTTTAGCCCCCCACCCCTACCCAAAAAAACAGTTATAACAAAAAATAAAAAAATAGTTTTTAACAAGATAAAAAAAGGTGTTAATCAAGAAAAATAAGTTTTAAAAAAATAATTTTTATATGAATAGCAAATATGTGAGAAAACTTTATCATCTTGTAAAAATTTGGTTACAAATTCGTCAGAAGGTTGGCAAAACGTGTATATAAACATAGTATTTATGCAAAATTTACCATAAAAAATAAAGTCTATTAAACACAAAAAAATAGTGAGCAAAACCTTCATTTACCACCATTTGTCATGGCAAGTGTGACCTATCAAATGCACCCTTAGATGCTAATGAGCTAAAATTTTATTTGCAACTTAAGTGCATTTTGGTTCTAGCTATTGCACTTTCCATGAAATCATGAATCCAAAATTAAATTCAAATCTTTAGTTTAGATATTAGGAAAGGAAGTGGCATAACATGCCTTTCAAACTCTCAGAATGAATAAGAAAGACTTAAAAGTGTGGATTACCATTATCAAATAATGGAAAAGCATGAAATCTCAAACCAACGAACACTGAATGATCTATATTAAGTGACTTCTATCCATTTAGACAGTTTTAAGATCAAATTTTTTAGTATGTTTCATCAAATCTAACGTTACATACAGGGCGTATACAGACTTGTCAAGCTCTAAATTGAGTTTGCGGGTACGTCGAGCATGGGCCAAGTTCATGTTTTAATTTGGAGTGGGAACTGCTACAAAGTTGCTCTTACACAAAAAGTCTCAAATTCGACTGATAATTGAACTCTATAACTTTGTATCATCTCAGTATCATCCCAAGCTAAACTTTGAATGTCCTTTAAAGTTGGTTGAGTTCTTGAATTTATGATAAAATAAAATCTTAATTTGTCCACAACAGGGAATAACACTAGTAACAATTGGCACTCTCCCCTTTTGTCCACATGGGCGGTAATTTGCGACGCGATCCTTTAACATGTCAAAAAATCGACACAAAGTTACCAAGAACGGGTGTAGGCGTACCTTTTTCCAATTTTAATTGGGAGAAACCGCCAAAGCCACAAGAATCATGAAACTAGTTAACCCGTTAACTATTAACTTGTCAGACACATTTACGTAATGAATCTCATAACCCGTCAACCAGGGGCGGATGCAGTATAGGACCAAGGGGGGCTATAGCCCCAGTTCAGTTTTTCCCCAAAAAAAAAAAAAAAATAAGGTTTTTTGGTAAGATTTCTTACTTCAAAATATAACTATAATTATTTTCAAACTTTAGGGTATAAGTTTGTAATTACTTGAAAAACTAAATTTGCAAAATGAAAGAAGTAGCTACCGGCCCTAAAATTCTCATTTCTTCTCCTATTTCTTCTCCTACCTCATTTCTTCCCCTATCTCAGCCACCCCATGCCCACTACCAGCAGAGCAGAGCCACGCCCAGCCCACTGTAATCTGATTTTTGTGTAAAAATTTTTATTGTATGTATAATTTTGATTGAATGTATGATTTTGATTGAATGCGTGATTTTTGTGTAAGATTTTAATTGTGTAAAATATAGGTTTTTTTATTGAATGTTTGATTGGTTGAATTTATGATTTTTTGAGAAATTGTACAGAAATAAGGGTATATATTTTTCAAACAATTTCTCAAAAAATGTCAAATTTCTATAATTTCTCTAAAAAAATCTCTATAATTTCTGTAATTTGGGAAAAAATGTCAAATTTCTGTAATTTGTGTCCCAAAAATATATGCCCTTATTATTTTTTTTAAATATGTGGTGATAAATGTAGTCTAAAATATGTGGTTTTTTTATAAATAGGAAGTCATGGAGAAACTTTTTAAACGAAAAAGAGGAGACAACACACAAGCCGTATCCGAAGCTAAAATTTGTGTTGTGTATATAGAAATTTGTGTAATTCCCCATATGGAGAAATTTTTTAAATATGTAGTCTCAAATTTGTGTAATTTGTATGTATGTTTGTGTAGTCTCAAATTGTTAATAATTTGTATGTATGTTTGTGCAGTCTCAAATTGTTAATAATGATTGAGAGTAATTGTTTGAGCATTGTAAAACTATAATTTGTTTAAAATTAGAAATAACTCGAAACTTTTGCACATGTAATTTTGAACCGATTTAGCCCCGATTGGACTAAAATCCTGAATCCGCCACTGCCGTCAACTATTACCACGTGTCACTTGTTTACAAACCCATCAACATCATTACAAATACAGTCATATGTACTTGTTAAATTCCATATTGGCTTATGAAGAAACATATCCATTCTTAGCTAAGTATAAATGAGTTACCTCTCCATTGTTTTGAAATATTCAGTTAAATGGGTTGATTGGTTAAACTAGTTGAATTCGCATAAGAATCGAAACGATTAGTTTATTTAGAAACTCGAGGGAGCATACTTTCGATGTCATATATGCATCCGATCATTTGTATTACCATTATGTATTAAAATAACAGGAGATTTGCAATCAGACCCACCTATAGCGAAATTGAATTACAACTATTCTTAGGAATCCAACACATACACTGATTAAAACATTCTGACAAAAGGTCCAAATAACAAACTAGCCAAAGGTTCCTACAAAGAGGAGAAAATCATTAATTAGTATCTAACTGTATTGTTGGAAACATACAGAAAAAAAAAGAGTATCAGAAAAGCAACCAATATGAGATAACATTAAAGTATGTTGGTTCGAAAAAGACGTTAGGAAATCTATTTGCAAGACACACTGAACCATAATATTACTTAATTAAGAACACTATGTTAGTTCAAAAAAACTGACAGAAGCCATATCCTCAACAATCACCTGTGTCTTATTTGCTTTCTCATTAATATGATGCAATGTAAAAGATATTTGAAACAGAGAGATTTGGAATTAAACTGAGTATACTACAAAAACAGATTATATAAAAGCAAAGAATCAGAGGCCTGGTCATAAAAGTCAAACACTTGAACAAATCTTAATTACATTGTGTGAACTGTTCGCTAGCAGAACTAGGAGAGCTCAGGGGACCAGAAGCCAGCGCGATTAAGGTTGACCCTTCTATTCCGTAATTCCGTATTTATAGTAAGAAATTAGAGTTCAATGCTACTTTGCCCTATGGAAAGTGAGATTTAGGACCACTGGATTCTCACTTCAACTTTCAGTATAAGAAGGCTGTTTCCTCAATCCGTTTAATTATGCATCTCATTTGTCCTTATACCTTCTAAAATCTGCAATGGAGATAAAGAAACCCACATATAAGCTACAGGTTAAGTTTATACACTGAAGAGACCTAATTTGAGCTTCAAAGATTCACAAGAATAACACAAAGGTCAGGAAAAAGAATGAATATTCTAAAAAAACTTTCCATTAGAGAGGATGGTAGTTTTTTTTTTTTTTTTTATAACTTTGAACCTCCACACGAACGAGCCCTTTGGACTGTCCCATGCGAGTTAAAGAGGGGGGCGATGTGCTAGAGCCACCCTAACACACGCCGCGCTTACTATCAGGTATCCATTGGAAAGTTTCGAGCCTTAGACCAACGGGTATTATCCGAGTCTATCAAGTCCACTTCTTACCACTGGGACAACCAGGATGAATTTTGATTTTCAACAATTCAAAATAAGGCAGAGTAGAAGAAAAGTGCATAGGTAAGTCAACTGTTGATCATCTACCAAAGGTTAGGCCATGTGAGAATAAAGTTTGAGGTTAAAATTAAGAACTACAAGTTAACCATTACTATAAAATAAAAAATAAATAGAAAAACATTGTGTACGTCATTTTTAACGTTGTGCATATCTACCTGTCAAACAAGAATGAGCTTAGGAATGAAATTACTTCCAAAACATAAAGAAACATCATAATCGCACACTACTACAAAATACTTTTGACCAAGCTTGTCAAATTGAATGATTACAGGAATAAAATAACTCTGTAAAACCTCTAAAAATAACTGTTTATGCTCCAATTGCCCTTGTACTCCCAATGAAATTGATTATTGAATTTTGAGAATGCTACTACTAGGAATATAGGACGACACATTATATTTTTTGGGTAAATAAGAGTATCATTTAATTATTAGCAAGAATCCTCAACTCTTATTGTAAACTAAAAGCCTAACAACTGCTTCTGTTTACATGAATAAAACCACATGCTAAACAACTTTCAATTGCTTTTGAAACAATATGAACGAGTAAAAATTGATTCAATTTAACATAATAACTATATATATATATATATATATATATATATATAGAGAGAGAGAGAGAGAGAGAGAGTAAGAGAGAGGCAGGCTCCTGTGCACACTAAGTTTGCACACGTGCTGGCGCACACCAATTTTTTTAAAATATTAAAAAATTATTTTTGAGTTGATTTTTTTTTATGTGATATTTAAACATTTCAACGGATCCATATAAAACAAATTAGCTCAAAAAAACCTTTTTTACTAATTTTAAAAAATCGGTCAAACTTTCGCAACTTTTAAAGTGCTTAAAAGCAGCGAAAGTTTGATCGATTTTTTAAAAATAGCAAAAAAAGTTTTTTAGCTGATTTTTTTATATGGGTACCTTGAAATGTTTAAATATTACACAAAAAAAATCAACTCAAAAATATTTTTTTTTACTATTTTAGAAAAATGATACGCAAACTTAGTGTGCACAGGAGCCCGTCTGTACAACCATTTAAAGATATATTAGTATAAATGTGTTCCTACGACTTTTCATAGACAAAATATATGCGTTGAACTTATGAGAGTTTCACATAGTGGTTGATCAACTAGTGTGGGAATCAGTATTTCACATCTTTGGGAACATGCTATGAAATGAGAAGCGAAAAAAAGGCTATGAGAGTAACAGAAGTCATACATAAGTACATAGATAGTTTGAATGTCTCAGGCTCCATAGCCATGGCTAAATACACCGCTGTGGATTTCAAAAGGAAGGGTTTCTAATAGAAATGATAAAACTCAAAAAAGATTACAAAACATCTCCTGAAAAACTATAAACCATGCTATGTGCAAATCAACAAGCAACATTATATATCTTCAAAAAGAAATAGACCATTAGATAAGAAACTCATGTATGAGGTACAAACTCATAGCCGTAATGAATTCATTTCTTTTTATAAATTTGCAATATATGGCAAAAAAAATGACATGCCTACTATACATTCTTAAGGATTCAAATGCATTTTATTTATTAAGTAGATTTATATTGTAAAATTCATTTCCAAGAACGTAAAATAAACTTGTGTTAGTATTTGTACATGACTCTTATCCTCACCATAGGTACAAACTCATATGGGAAATTCTTTTAGAGTATGCCTCATAAATTCATTATTTTCTGTTTGGGACAAGAAAATAAACTCATCCTTCCATAGTATGAATCGTGCCGAAAATAAAATTAACTTTCGTAAGAGCATAGGACAAGAGCAGACCATAAGCTTGTTAACCAACATTTTGAGCCGAGCCGAGGATAACTCTTTAGTAAACACATCTGCGAATTGATCCACAGTACATATATAACAGGCCTCAAGTTGTTTGGGAACAACCTTTTCGCGAACGTAATGATAATCGACTTCCACGTATTTTGTACGAGCATGAAAGACGCGATTGGATGCCAAAGAGATTGAACTTCTGGCAAAACACACAAATCTTTATAAATAGAACCAACACGTGATATTTCAGCAGCTGTGTAGGACAATTGGCGATATTCTGCTTTGGTTCTAGAGCGGGAAATAGTGCCTGCTTTATAGCACCCCGGGAGATTGGAGTAGGAACAAGATAAAGATAATGCCCAGCAGTGGAATGACGATCATCAAGATTACCATCATAGTAAGCATCAGAGTATGCTTCCAAACGGAGACAACCTTGTTGGTAGGAAAGGCCCTGGTCGTAAGTAGATTGGTGCATCAACTCCAAAGGACATATCCGGATGAATAACCCTCAAGTATGGTAGAGCAACAACGACATTCCGATATTGAATAGGATTGGAAAGGGGGTCACCATCATACAGGCTTAATTTCTTGCCACATGAAGCAGGAGAAGAGAAATGGGGGCTTGACATCCTCACACTTTGTGAGATGCAACAAGTCGCGAGTATATTGGGTTCGAGTCAAATATAAACCTCAAGACCAAGGAAAAAGTGAAGGGGACCCAAATCCTTCATGGCAAATAATCTGCACAGATTCTGAATACGTTGCGAAATATGAGAAGAATTATTGTCCGCGATAAGAATGTCCTCAACATAAATAAGAAAAATGATACTCATGTCATCCTCGTAATAAGTGAATAAGGAATAATCAGGTCTGGAACCTTGGAACCTAAGCTCCTCCAAATAATCAGAAAATCTTTGAAACCAAAGCATTTTGAACACCTCACTGTCGAATAGGTTATTTATGATGGAAAGCTAAGGTAAGAACGATGCGAATAGTGGATTGTTATACCCACTGGAATAAATGTCTTAGTGTAGTCCAACACTTCCTCATGATGAAAACCACTGGCAACAAGTCTAGCTTTATAACATTCAATGGATCCATCAGAGCAGCGCTTGATTTTGAATGCCCACCTGTTTAACAAGACGTTCATATCCACACGAGGAAGCGGGTTAGGCAACGGGATCATTTCTAGAACAGGAGTTAAATATTCCAGGGTGAAGGAAGTGTCAATGGCCTCTTCAAAGGGAAAAAAAACTCTCATCAAACACATGGCCAGATAAATAAATACGACCAGTGAGAGGGTCAAGGGAACAGCCACCTTGATGGTTAAGCAAATACCCCAGGTAGAGACGACGTTTGCAACGGAATTGAAGTTTATTGGTATTATAAGGATGCAAGTATGGAAAACACGTAAAACCAAAAATGCGAAAGACTCGTAATTCAGAAATTGGTGAAACTGTTTCTCACAAGGACTTGTGTAGTTGAGCACACGAGTAGGAAGTCTCAACCATATAAGTAATCGGCATAAAAGAATGTGCCAGAAGCGTGAGTCCTGTTTGTGGTGGTATTTTCTTACGGCTACACCATTCTGTTCTGGGTGCCATGGACAAGAGGACCGGAAAAGCAATGCCATTGTTGGCCAAAAAATGGTTGAAATTCCTGTTTAGTATAATCACCTTCCACGTCGGATTGAGAGGTCTTGATTTCTGTGGAGAATAATTTTCAACAGCGAACAAAAATATCAAAGACCTCGTGTTTAAAATTGCATAGGAACCATCCAAGAATAACGAGAAAAGTCATCAACAAATAACTCAATACACTTGAAACCTTTAAAAGAAGATATGGGAGATGCCCAAACATTTGAATGTACTAATTTCATAGAAAATTGAGACATTAAATCTAACCATAAAAAAGGTAATTTAGTACTTTTGCCTAAAGGACAAGAATGACAAAAAGATAAAGAGCGAGACGGGGAGACATTAATTTGAAATAAGATGCAATGGTGTGTTGGAGGCAGGCCGACTTGAGCGCCGACACCTATGAAGTACCAATTGTTCGAACCGAGTGCGAATGCGGCCCCATGAAGAATCGGGAAATAAATTTGAAATTTGAAATTTGGATTCGACTCGAATTAAGGTAGGATTCGTTAGATAGCTGACATCCCGCGTAAAATTTTGTGAGATCCTTATGAGCATGAATCTTATGAATATACACACTAATACTAGGGCATTCCACTTAAGTGAAGTGTTGCGCTTGCCACCAGCTGTCTAGAAAAATAGGCAAGGGGGGTCGCATTGGCGCCAAGGTGCGACGAGAATTAGGCAAGGGTTTCTAAAATAATCTGGACGTGTGAGGGTAAAGAAGCTAGATTTAGGTTAGCGACTAAAATAACTTGTTTACAAGAAACTAAATGGGTCGGTGAGAAAGCTAGAGAAATAGAAAATGCATGGTCTAAATTATATTATACATGAAAACATAGAAATAGGAACGGAGTTAGAATAATAGTAGATAAGAACCTTAAGGATGATATCGTAACCGTTATTAGGAAAGGTAACTTATACTTGTAAAACTGGTATTAGGTGAAAATATAATTAACATTAATAGTGTTTATACGCCCCAAGTAGGATTAGATGAGCACAATTAAGTACAATTTTGGGTACAAATGGATGAGTTAATTCAAAAAATACCCGTAGGTGAGAAAATCTATATAGGAGGAGATTTTAATGGTCATGTGAAGACGATCGTGCAGGATGATACTGCATGAGGACATGGTTTTGGAGATAGGAACGACAGTGGAGAGTCTATCTTAGATTTTGCGATAGCTTATGATTTTGTAGTAGTAAATACATGTTTTAAAAAAAGGCTTGAACACTTAATAACTTATAAAAGTGGAATGCATAAGAGTCGAATAGACTTTTTCATTACTAGGAAACGAGACCGATTAACAAGTAAAGATTGTAAGGTTATCCAGCAAGAAACCTTAACCTCACAATATAGAATAATATGATGTTGGCTATAAATATTAAAAATTAATCACGAGTGCGAAAAGAGAAGATTAATCGACGAACTAGGTGGTGGAACTTAAATGGAGAGAGATTAAAACTATTTAAAGATAAAATATTAAATGAAACGTCATGGAATACCGAAGATGACGCTAACATAAGGTGGGATAAAACAGCCACATGCATTAGGGGAATATCGCAAGAAATTCTTGGATAATAAAAATGCAGGAGGCACAATCTAAAGAAACTTGTTGGCAGAATGAAGAAGTATAAAACATAGTAAAAATCAAAAGGGAGTGTTTTGAAACATGGCAAACACTAGAAACGAAGAAAATTTTGAGAAATATAAATGGGTTAAAAAGAAAGTTAGGAAAATGATAAGAAATGTTAAAGTTTATGATGATCTTTATACGAAATTAAGAACAAAAGAAGGGGAAAAATGTATTTATAAGCTTGCTAAACTTAAGAATAGAAAAATAAAATATTTTAATAACGTTAAGTGTATTAAAAGTAAAGATTAAAGAGTCGTATTAAAGATTAGAGTCATATTAAAGGAGTGTATTAAAGGAGTCATAACTTAATAACTATAGTTAAGTTAGTTTATATATATAGTTATATATAAACTTATATATATAAACTAACTACTGTAACTTAAACTGTAACTATATATATAAACTAACTACTGCTGTAACTAACTTAAACTGTAACTATATATATAAACTAACTTAAACTGTAACTATATATATAAACTATATATATAAGTTAAGTTAGTTTATATATATAACTTAACTTAACTTATATATATAGTTAACTTAACTTAACTTATATATAACTATATATAGTTAACTTAACTTAACTTATATATAACTATAGTTAACTTAACTTATATATAACTATAGTTATATATATAAGTTAAGTTAGGTTAGTTTATATATATAACTATATATATAAACTAACTTAACTTATATATATATAGTAACTATATGTAAGACTATATATATATAATATTATATATAAATATATATTTATTATATTATATATATGCACATTCGGGTCGAGTCCTTATTGGATTGGATTCATGTATATCCAGATCCGGTCCATTAACTAATCGGGTAATCGGATAATCGGGTCTATAAAATTTGCTCAGATCCGTTAATTCAAGCCTGGGCCGGGTCCAGACCCGGTCCATTGACAGCCCTAGCCCGAAGTAGGTTGTCCACTTCTATCGCAGTCAGTAGCAAGTGATCTCTGAGTTTATTCCCGGATGATCACAAGGCTGCCATGCAAAAACGCCTGCATTGGTCCTAAGAAAATGAGCGAGATGATCTGCTTCATCCCTAGATAGCTCTGATCAGATAAGAAAAGTCTTTTTCGGCGGTGATTAATCCATAGGAACAAAGATGAGTTCCTCCAACACGCGTTCGGAAGGAGTCAGTCGAGTTTCTTCTAACCTGGTTGAACGCCCTTTCGTTGCAACTTAAGTTGGTCGTCCTCTGAGTTGTCATCTTCTTGGGTTGATTCTGCTTTGCTTTGATGGTTGAGATGAAACAACTTCGCGTTTCCCCTAATCTCCACCACCCCCTAGTTGGTCAAGAACTTAAGCTTTTGGTGGAAGGAAGAGGGGACAACCTTCATCTCATTAAGCCATCCTCTGCCCACTATAGCGTTGCAGGGTAACTCCGACTGGATGGCATGGAACTCCACATCTTTGGTTGTTTAGTCGACCTTGATCGACAGCTTGATCTTCCCCGGTGGAGTTTTCACATCTCCATTGAAACCAAACAGTGAACTTGCGTTGCTATCAAGGTCCTTGATATTGAAAGCGATCTTATAGAGCACTAGCAGGTACATGATCTCCGAAGAGCTTCATTGGTCCACCAACACTCTCATAATGTCAAAGCCTGCAATTCGCAGGGTGAGAACTAGGGCATCCTTATGAGGCAAATTCACGCAGACCAAGTCGTCATCAGTGAATGCATCCAAGTGTTTTCTCTCCCTCTTGGGAAAAAAACGGGCTTGGATAAGTCCACCTGAAAAGCCTATTGGATGTTGGCTGCAATTCTCACCTTTTCTCTGACCAGTATGTTGAGTTGGATTGATGTATCTGTGGTTAGTGGCAACTAGTCGCGCTGGTGGAAGATTCTCGTCTGCTTTTTGAACTGCATTGATCTTTCTCACAGTTTAGAGTTTCGTCATGCTAAAATGTTCCTTGAGGTGCCCTGCTTCGACGAGCACCTCCAAATGTTTTTGAACATTTCGCAATTTTTCGTGAGTGTCCACGATCCTGTGATAAGTGCACCTGAGGTTGGCGTCCCTATCATCTGGATCGCCGGTCATCTTAGGAGGCCTCTTAAAGTAGAATTTATCTTTAATTTGCGAAATAAGCTTGTAGATAGGTCCTTTAAAGACCGTCTCCAGTGCCGTATAGATGTACTCTCCATCCATAGATCTGGGGGGACCCTAGGCTTTATTCCTGGATCCCTTCTTGGATGAAGAGGGTTGATTTTCCCTTTTAGGGGTCTTCTTAGGTTCGTCCTTTTAGGGGCTGATGAATTCGTCCTCCACCTTGGCATACTTCTCAATATGGTACATGAGATCGTCCACTGTAGAGGTCGACTTCTTCATCAGTGACTGTTAGAGGTCGTCCGATCAATTCAAACCTAACTTGAACGAAAAGATCCTCAGCTTATCGTTGCAATCGTCAATATTATTGTATAGCTCCCAGTACCTTCGAGGCCTACTTCCTGATACTCCCTTCCTTTTTCTTAAGAGAGATCAGTGAATCAACCAATTAAATCGGGTCGTGAACTGCTCGACTAAGTCTCTAAAAAAGAAGATTAATCTGGGGTACAATTTCTCAAACCACTTTATACCGATCTCTCAGTGGATAAGAACACCCGGCACATTAGGGCATCATTATGGCTCCAAAGAGACATGGCCTGTTGATAATAGGGCTGTGTTTCGGCCGGATCGGATCGAAAAATGCCTCTTCGGAAAAAATTCCGATTTTTTCGGAAATAAAATAACTATTCCGATTTCCGATCCGATTTTTTCGGAAAATTAAAAAAAATTCCGAATTCGGAAAATCGACAAAAATCGGAAAAAATCGGAAATCCACAAATTATATTTAAAATCCAAAAATTTCGGAAATTCCAAAATTTCAAAAAAATAAATTATGGATTTTCGAGTACTCGAAATTCTCATTTTAAAGAAACAAAGAAAATGGCTTAACCCAACATGTAAATACATGAGGATTTGGCCCATTGTTTCATTTCTGTAGAAGTTAGGAGGATACTCTCCTTTTATAGAGCATATTTTGGAGCCCTCTCCCTCTCCCAACCGATATGGGATATGGGAAACTTTCAAAAAATCGGAAAAGAAATCGGAAAATCGGAAAATAATTCCAAAAAAATCGGAAATAATTCGGAAAAAATTCGGAAAAATCGGATCGGCATAGTTTCGGAAAAATCGGATAGGAAAAATCGAAAATTCAGAATTATTTCCGATTTCCGATCCGATTTTTTTCGAAAAACTCGGAAAATCGAAAATCGGCAAACTAAAATTTCATTTCAAATTCGGAAAAAATCGGATTGGAAATCGGAAAAATCGGAAAGTTCGGAAAAAAAACACAGCCCTAGTCAATAATGTCTGATGTGATGGACAAGGTCTGCCTTTTCGTCATATGCTGTCACCTTTAGCATGGAGAACTTCTTGGGTGGCTCAAAGGATTTTATCTTCTCAATAAAGGGGGATGAGGATCCGTACCCCAACGTTTTTTTAGCTAGATCCTTGGGAATCCGGGCCAAATTTAGGTTCAACCTCCTTTCCAACTCTTTCCGGATGAGTCCCAACAGTTCGTCGCTCCTTATTCTGTTTGGCTATACCTTTGAACGGGCAGGTTCGCTACTTTGTGCTAACTCATTGGGCTGTAACTTGTAATTGATGGTGGTTGTGGTTGATGGAATTCCTCCCACGGGAATGGTTGTTATGTCGTTGGTGGTGGTGCATCGCGCGAGGACTTCTTGAACGAGAGGCCCTCCCAAGTTGATATGATTCGTGACTTCTTGGAGAGTGAGGTTGTCTCCTGCGATGCGACTGAATACGTGAGTCGAAACTATGATCTTCCGACTGTGAGTTAATCGTCTCCTCAAACGAGCAATCTCTTGATCACAATCGCCCAGTCTCTCCTCATAAATACTGACCAAACAGAAAACGGCCCTTTTCTTCTGCTCGATCAATTGGAGGCTTGCGATATCGCCAACTAAGCCCTGATTTCTCAGAGAAGCCTTTTGGACCTATAATGTTGCGAAAAAGAAGGGAGCCTAACAAAAGTGTGGAATCTCCTTATGATACGTATTTTAGACTGAACGAGGCTTCTCACATGCGTGGGGTGAAATTGATTTGCACTCGTGACGAATTTAGGGCCAAGTGGCTTTATCAGTGGTGAGAACTTTGATCTTCCCACAGACGACGCCAAATTGTAGGGGACAGTAACCCACAATAAAAGCAATAATTGAAGATTAGCCCCAAAATAATTATGAGTGCAAATTAAGAACACGGGTGACTAGATGTACATGGTTCGGCAGTGAGATATACCTACGTCCACAGGAAAAGGGGGGAGATTGATTTATTAATAGGGGTCTTAATTATTTAGTCATTTTTTAAAAGATTTACTTGTGGTCACTCTCATGTCTTTGTTTTTTTAAGCTGTTAGTCCTATTGTAACAAATACGGGCAGGTGTCTGCAAAAAAAAGGGTAGTTACACGACAGTTATAGGCAAATTTGGGTGGTTATGGGACCTATTACAATTTTAAAAATACATGGGAGTGGAGCCTCACAAATCTTTGAAAATGGGACTAAGGCCAAAAAAACTATTATTAATAAGGACGAACAATGACAATTGAACAGGGATGCTAGCTGAGATTTCAAGTTGCCAAGTGCAAGTTAAAGTCAACCCTCTCATTATGAGTGAGGTTGCCCTTATTTATAAGCTTCAGGTCCTATTCATCTAGCTCTCTGTGTTTATTTCAACTACAAGTCATAGAGTCCTATTAAAACTAGTCTTCCAAACTGTTAGTATGATCTTCTAAGATTTGTTTTTATCTCCCTTTAGATTCGTGGTCTCCCAGAACCGAGGTCTCCCTAAACCATGATCTCCGTAAGCCGTGGTCTCCCAGTATACGCCATTCACGTGGCATGCCACGTGGCATGGGTTCGACTGTTCTCCCTTCATTTATATTCATCAATTACATAATGAAATTGGTACATATATCTATATGTACTCAAAGTGCAAACGGTTTAGACGAAAAAGAGGGGGGATGTTAAATCGAGTTAACAAAAATAATCAAAGGTTTACATTAAAATATTAAAGTTTTAAAGTTAGTTTAAAAACTTTTTAAGTAATAAATGTTTTTAAATAACAAATAGTAAAAGTTTAGTGCAATTGCAATATTAAAACAAAAGAAAAAAGGGGGAAAGAATAAGAGATGGTAACAATATTATAACAAAAGGAAAAGGAAAAGAAAAAAAGATTTAGTTAAATATTAAACCAAAAGAAAAAAAGAAAAAAGAAAAACGACTACAAGTTACTAAAAATGTTGGAACTAAAGAAAAAGAGAGAAGGGGGGGGGGTAAGTGTTCTAAAAGGCGCACCTAGGTGTGAGGCTTTTTATAAACATCCCGCGTAAGGCATAGGCGTGGCAAAGGGCACGGTCAACGGCACACGCGCACCAAGATGCAGTAAGGCGTGAAAAGACACGCCTTTTTTTAAGTTTGAAGTCTTTTTTTTCTTATCAAAAGCCTTTAAACAAACAAAACAAAACCCACCAACCAAATTGACATAGTATTGACTCTACTTCATGATGATTCTGCTTATAATTTTTTCTTATTCTACTTCATGATGTTTCTTCTTACATTTTTTTTTATAGTTTTTTGGGTTCTACTTATGTTTTTTCCTTATTCTGTTGGAGAGGGATGATGTTTCTGCTTATTATATTGGTTCTGCCTAGTTTTTTTTCTTCTTCTGATATATTTAAAATATATTGTTTACTAACTTATACTATATTTGATAATATTAAATGATATTATATTTGAAATATATTATATTATATTTTATTGCAATATTTGAAATATATTATATTATATTTTATTGCATTTACATTATATTTGAAATATATTATTTACTAACTTGTATTGAAATATATTGTTTACTAACTTGTATTATATTATAATTGATTATACTATGGAGTACGCATATGGGGGGAAGGGTTACCAAATATACGAGTATATTTTTAAATTTCAAGGTATGGATTATTTTATTGTTTTACTAGCCTTAGTATAATTAAAAAGTATTTAAAATGGGAAAACGGATTTTTACGCCTAAGCTTTTCTAAGGCAAGGCTTGACCTCCATGCCTCCACCACGACTCGCGCCTTTTAGAATATAGTCGTATTTTCAAAGAAACAAATAAAGATAAAGATGAAACCAAAAGAGTAGCACAACACAAATTGCAAACAAAGGCCATTAGAGATGAAATCGGCCATGAGTCGCACGACACAAACAAAGGACTCTAAGATGAAATTGCATCCATCGGAGTTAAAATTAGAGGTTTCTTTGTTTCCATCCTTTTATTAATTTTTTCGCGATTAATAAACTGCCTCCCCTCACCCTACTAAGGGTAAGCCTATTCTATAGCACATGAGGCTTAAGCCTCTATGCGTTTCTGCTCTGCTTCACCTCAAGTCGTACGCCTCGGAGTGCGTTTTTATACATTGGCGTTGGGGAGTCATACACGCACTCAAGACTACACGAGTGCAATGTAGTAGGTATATCCTACCAACCAACTACGCTAATCGCCTAGAGAGCTTGACAACTCAAACAGGTGACCATTATGCTCAAGAACTCAACCAGCTGAGCTAAACCTCGGAGTTCTTCTCATTTAGACATGGTTTTTTCACTTTCTTTTCTTCGCAAAACACCATTTTATAGAAAAAGAGAGTGACCATTTCATGTACCATAGATTCCATGGGACTCTATAGAAAACAGAACAATGGGAAGAAATAACTTTGATCTTAACCAGAACATGCAAATCACGATTTCACAAAAATGGCCATGTCAAAACTCGTTCTTATTGCGAGTATAGAGAGGACCCTATAAATGTGCATTGTGAGTAGACTTGGCAAAATGAGGCACGACACGATAACACGACGCGAAGTTATACGTTAATGGGTGGACCCTTAATGGGTTCGAGTCATATCAGTGCCAACCCGATAAGACACGATAGTTAACGGGTCGGGTTAGGGTTGACCCCCTTCACCCGTTAATACCCGATAAAACCCGTTATGATCCATTAATTTAAGTAAATAAGATATACTTTTGGAACTTTAAAATAATTTATGTAGCATAATGTTAATTTAATCATAATGAATTTTACTAATTTAGATATTTAGTAATGTCAATGAATCAATGGGTCTATTTGGGTTCAAAAATGAGATAATATGTCAACTTGTATACAATTAAAAATAATTCATTATCTTAATGGGTATTAACGAGTGAACACGACACGACACGATAACATAACGGGTCGGGTTTGAATATGATTTTTTCACGCGATAAAAAAGTCATCCGTTTAGACACGAACCCAGTAAGACCCGAACACGATAAAAAACAACACGAACACGACTCGACACGACCCATTGACAGGTCTAATTGTGGGACTTCAAAATACAACCTGAAACTAGTAAAAAAAACAAAAGACATTTTTTACAAACTTTTATAAGTTAAGAATTACTCCACCACATTAACACAACCTTCTTGATCGCCAAAAAATATCCAGACAACATTTCCTGTTGGGAAGTATTTTAGACTAGTTTTTATAGAGCTGTAATATAAACTTCTTCTATACTCAGTAATTCGACAGGTGATTAATTTGCAAAAAGGAAAACTATTTCTACACAAGAATGTACTTTGTTTAGAAATAAAATAAAAAGAAATTAAAGGCAATGCATTTAACTAGACATCAAATGTCCAAATCAACAAACCGTAAATTTTAAATGCATATACTCAGAGTATAAAAAATAACCTTATCCCCTTCCTTTTCTCGTCCAACCAGTAGTGATGCCCTGCCCTGTTTCTGCAATAATGCAACATGTAGCATTACTCATGGAATTAAATCCCAACTTCGTATTAACCAACAGAAAGAAAAGCAAGATTAAGAACCAACAAAAACCTTATGCCCTATATCATGTTAAAAAAAAGCTCAAATTGAAATGAACATAACTAATAATCGACACACGTTTTCATTTTTCTTTCGTTCTCCAACTTAACACTTGACAGTTAACAGAATATAAAAGTTACAACACTTGAAAATTAATAATCCTGACTTATTTAGTATCTCATAAAATATACGTCCATACAATAATATATTAAGTAATAAGAATACTTTATAGTTGGGCCACACAATAATATGTATATAACTACAACAGAAGAAAGCAAATAGTATTAATACACTAGAATGAAAATATAACAATAAATAAGTATATAAAATAATGTAATAGACGCAATCGAAATTGCTCATGCCGGCATGTAGCCATAACATGTGTAACTTTTGTTCTTCTGGTCCATCACATTTGTAACTTTTTATCTTCAATAAGAATTCCGTGTTTATGACTTAATAAAAATATATAAATAAGTTACATAACACCAATACTTATTTGAAAGCTTATAATTAATGGTCCCAAGTAGTTTCACGGAAAGGTAAGAAAGATTGAAGCATTAAATGGTAAAATTATAATTGTAAACATGCAGCACAGAAAGGGATTTATCTCTAATACTTCTTCCATGTAGTTGAATGACTGAAGATCAAAAATAAAATATGTGTTCGACGTCGCAACTTATTGTTGGTTGGCAAGTGCCCTAATTGGGGTAAGGGAAAAATAAACGCGACATTTTAAGTCCCTCAACATTTTATTAATTAACATTTATTCCAAGCTTTTATTAATCCAAAAAGTCCCTCACCATAACAAACACTCACTGTTCCCAAAACGCCTAGATCCTAAACCCTAAACTATATAATTAAAAAAAACATAACCCTACCAAAAAAAAATTCTAAACTAAAAGACCTTAAAACTACAAAATAAATAAACCCTAAAAAACTAAAACCCTAAACACATTCCCCCCAAAAAAATTGCCACAAAATAGAAGAGGGACTTTTTACAACATTAAAAAATGAAGTGAACTAAATGCAAAATTTAAGTTTGGGACTCACATCATCGAAGAATTGGGTTCTCCTCTCTTCTCACCACGCGCCTTCAGCGCTCCACACAATAATACGGAAGGACTCCTTTCCTCATACATCATCTCCCTCTGTTTTTTATAAAGGATTTGCTTTAACATGTCCTTCCCTATTGAATGGAAAGGAAAAAGGTTTCAGTTATGGTACAACCATATAAAACAAAAATTGGCATTTCTGTACCAAGGACAGACATGCCATTTTTCTCCATACTAATGAATATAATTAATACATACCACTTTGATACCAAAAATAAACAGACACACAGACACGGAAATGTCAAACAAGCTTTTCCCATTGGCATTTCTCTACCAAGGTCAGACATGCCATTTCTTTCAGTACTAATGAAGACAATTAGTACATACCACTTCGATACCAAAACAAATAAATACACACACACACAGATGTAAAGCATACGTTTCCGAGGGTCCTGGATCAGGTACGCTGAGTCAAGAATGTGTTTATCACAAGAAGGGGTGGAACTTCCAAAAGTAGCAGATGGGATTATAGCGGAAGATTTAGATGAATAAACACTCAATATGGTGGCCCCTTTTTTTCCTGGAGATCAAAATTAACAACAAAAAAAAATAGTGGGTGAATGCATGTCATTTATGTACCAAAGCAAGATAAAGATGACACCCAATATACAAAAAAAACTAGGAAGCACGGTTACAGATATGCGTATCGTATCTTATACTATACGGTCACAGGGATACAGAAAACCCATAAAAATTGGATACAATACAGCTGGGATACGACAATAAAATGATATTATAATACATTTATATATGCATAAAATTATTTAATACCTCTGAGCAATATGACTAGAATATAAAAATAAAAAATAACAATTCATATTTGTTATACAAACGTTGTTTTTTGAGTACATGAAAAGTGGCAACGACGTTGCGAGAGAGAGGTGTTAACTTACAACTTTTTGTTTTACTATGTAATTAGACAAATGATTAATTGGGCTTAGTTTATGAAAAAAATACTTCATACAAGAAAAGTTTTTTATGAAAAATTGCAAAGTATCCCCACCATATCTCCCAAGCATCTCACCATACCACCTCGGGTATCCAAGATGTAACCCGTAAATAGAAGTAGATCGGCATACGTGGATACGTATAGGAAACGTGTCGGATATGCTTTGAATACGTATCGGGAAAGAAACCGTTTGTCTCCATGTACCCTATACATTTCCAATAACAGTACGAGGACCTAATGAAGTATCTCACGTTTAATAGAGAAAAAAAAACTGAGAGAAGTCGAGCACACCTATGATCCCATGGTAGTTGCATGTATCAGCATCACTTCCAGATTTTACTCCCATCCCATTGGATTCCATCTACAACCATGCAATTATTTAAAAAACAAATACTCTCACTATATATATATATATATATATATATATATATATATATATATATATATAAGAGGGAGGGGGTTTGAATAGTGCCAACGAATTAACGGTTGGGATTGAATTTTTTGGGGCGATCTAAGGGACTTACATTGTGCCACGTCACAATTTAACAATTGTGACATCACAATGTAAGCCAAACACGGTTGAACCCACAATCACAAACCCTCACCCCCCATTCTACCTCACTCATTCGTCTCCCTCTCATTCCCTCACTCACTTTTGCCCGTCTCTCCCTCTCCCTCTCTCTCGGTTGTGACCTCTCAAACACCATGCCGCCGCTCCCTCCCCCTTGTCGCCGCCCCCAGGTAACCTGTTTCCCAATCTCTTACACACGCACGCACACGCTCATCCTCTACTCTCCGCCACTTCCTCACCATATTCCCTAACCTCACCCTCACCGTCCGCCCTCCTCCTCTAATGTGTTTTTTGTTTTTTTTGTTTGCAGATCTAACATTGGCTAATTCAGATCTAACATTGGCTACGTCAGATCTGAGGTTGGGTTTCCATTGTCAAGTCAAATATGGAGTTTTTAGATTTACTTTGATTTTTTTTTCATACATGAGTTGTTTAATGGTTGAATTTTTCATATATAACAAGGGTTTTATTTCCTTGATTTTTTTATGTAATTTTACAGATTCAAGTTGAAGTGTTAAAGGTCATGGGATATGCACACTTAAGAGGTAGTAATTTTAAATACAATGTCCATTCCTTCTTTTATTTATTTAAAAATGATTTCACTTCCCATGATTTGTTTTTTGTTTTAGTAAAATAAATTTTAATTTGTCAAATGTGAATATGCATATACTGATGGGATTCGGGGGTTTATTTGTTTGGTTTACAAATTCCTATTTGCTCTTTACATACTAATTGTAAACATACTATTTGGTTACATACGGTTACTATTCATAGTTGTAACGTTCGTGCAAGATGCCCGATTAAATGTCTATTCATAGTTGGCTTAGAAACGGTATCCATGGTATTTCATATTGGCTATTGTTGATTCGGCATTTCTTTTGGTGAGGCATTTCTTTTGACATGAAGAAATAAGTCATATTTGAGCGAACATTGACACTAAAATTAAAAACTTCATGTTTTGAGGTTCGAACTCGATATGTGTCTTTCCAAAAGTTGATTTTTTTCTATTTGTGGTTTGATTTGTGGTTTGATTATTGGCAAGTGTGTTTTTGCACATTTCAATTTGGGGATTTTATGTTTTTTTTTACATTTAGTGTTCTAATTTTTAGATATGTTCTTATTTTTAGATCTCTGCATCAATTTTGTTCTCACATAATCATTATATAAGCTACACTGACCACGTCTATGAACAAAGCTTGGAGGTAAATGAATATGTTCAATGTTTAATTTCATGATAGCATGTTATTATGTTTGAACTAATTATAAGTGTGTAACTATATTTTTATTAAATCGCCTCCCTCGGTTAATGATTTCATTCTCAGTATACATCTTTCGCTCCTCAATAACTTGAGTGGAAGCTTTAAATAAATTACATGACTTTGTTTTTTATTCATGCATGCCTCAGGGTTGTGATCATGAATGTAGTGTTTAAGTGTTCTTTTTTGTTCATAATTTTTATTCAGTGTTTAAGTGAAGTCTATTAGGGTTTCAAATGTATGAGGTGGTTTGTTGTTTTACCATTTTAACTTTTATTATAATCACCATTTGAATGATGTCAATATTGGTTCAAACATTAGTAATTACTAACCTCATACATTAATTGGTTTGTGTTTGTTATTTGTAATGTAGGTGGAGGTAATCTCACACCTTTATTGTAAGACACTTTTGGGCCAAAAGAACACAAAGCAGAGTTGGGGTAATTGTAGTCTTATCGTTTTTATAATAGTTCGGTTAGTTATCTTTTTGGTGTTAAGTGATCAAACTCAAGTTACGCCACTATTTTCATCTTATGTTTCAGTTTAAAGTACATTGCTTCTTCTCCTAATTGCTTCCAATTTTATTTTTGTAGCGCAAGATTCATTTCATTTGTGCCATGTGTCATGAGCTATTACATAGGCTCTTCCATATAAAGCGTCGTGGTAATTAAATGTATTTACATTTTGACTACTTTTTTCAGCGTTATGCAATTGTAAGTTAGTTGAATTTGATATGATTCTTAGAGTTTTAACTATTTTTTTTATTTTATTCAGATTGGGTACATTACATATGTCTTGATTGCTCTTCGGCGTTGAGTTTCCAGCATTCGTGTTGGGTATTTGGATTAGTGAGTTGTAGAGACTCGATTGGGACCTTTTTTCTTATATTGTTGCATTTTTTCCTCATGATTTCTGAAGTTGTATGTATGTAGTCTTTCTTAACAATCTATTTTTCTCCTTGGAAATGTAGGCAATAACACAGAGTGGTGACTGAGATATTGGGCAACATCTTCGCAAAGTGCTTTCCATCTTTGGTAAATAGCCCTTTATAGGTACTTTGCTCTTTAGCTGAGAATAACTATGTTATTTCCCAATATTTGATTCCTAAAGCGTACCATATTTGTTTTGCTAACCGAACAGTATGAAGAGTGGCATATATATAATTCTACCTACTACTATGTAGAGTGGAAGGATTTTTATTATGAATTAACGTTTGAACTGATACAAATGCTCTGCTAATGTTTGCTAATGTTTGAACTGATACAAAAGTGATAATTTTCTTATCACTTTTATGTATACTCTGCTAACGTTTGAACTTATACAAAAGCTTTTCTATTCTATTCGTTTCTGTTGTAACACGTTCAGTTTGTACTTCTTTTTTTGTGCATGGGAAACAAAGAACAAAACCCGCCACTCTAAAGAGTGGAAGGTTTTTTTTATTGTGAATTAACGTTTGAACTGATACAAATGCTCTGATAAGGTTTGATAAGGTTTGAACTGATACAAATGGCTTATAATGGGGTTCATATTTTGATGAGAAAACATTAATGAAGTTGAAACCACTATTGATGATCCTCAAACTATCCATTTTAACTTTTTCATAACTACATTGATTTCTGTTAATCCATATTTACCATTAAATACTTCCTGGAGCATGAGAAAAGGATATTTGATGTAGTCCTTATCCGGTTTTCTAATCCACCATGACACATTAATTGATGGATTGAGGAAGTTGACACCTTGAAGCCAAAGAAATTAGCAAAGAAAGCCTAAGCATAATTTAATGACGTTGACAACATCTCCATATACAAAAGTAGAAGTATTTTTGGTGCATTAATATTCTGTCCTTACATTACTTTTTTTTTCCGTATTATACTTTCCAAATGATGTACCATCTTAGTTTAGATCTCTATACTAATTTCACTGTCTTTTTAGTTGATTGGTTTGGTGATGTGTAGTTGTAGGATGATGTGTAGTTGTAGAATTCGAGTAATGCATAAGCTGCATAAAGCCAAATTGCATCCCCACTTTTCAATAATATACATACGGGGGGTTGTTGATGTGGCAGCAGATCAACTGAGCAGTCAACTGTGATGGTATTATATTTATTGGATTGGATTATGATGTATATGGATGACTTGGGTAATATACGGTGAATCAATTTGATTTTGAAAATAAATCATGGTATACATTTCACTAACACTAACAGGTTTTCATTTTGTTCGGATTTCAACCTCGAAATGACTACCGATGGAACATATGAGGTCACATTTTGATATAGATAACATTCCCATTGAATTGGGTAGAAGAGTCACATTGCAATACATCCACAAGGAGTTCTCGAGATTAATGGTGCATGATGATGTGAAAGCAGCTAACTTGAAGAGGTTAAGGAAAGCAGTGGGTTATCAAGAGGCTATTACTGAAGTCAGAGCAGATGATGATAAATTTGCAAAGTAGGTGGCTGCTATGAATGAAGTTGTGTATGGCGGAACCAAGGTCGCAGAAAAGAATATCATTTTTCTAACGAAGATGCTTGAGAGGCAGTTGCTGAAACTTGATGGCATTGAGGTCGAAGGAGAAAAGGGAGAGTTCAACGAAAGATGGAGGTACTCCGCTCGAAACACTAGCAGCAAATTCATCAGATAGCTTCTCATCGTCATAAGCAGACTTTCCAACAGCTATATAAACAAGGGATATAGTAGACTTCTTGCAAAAGATGCTTGGTTGTTTCGTCTGAATGTACTTATCAGTTCATAGTACCAAGCAGCAAAGTGAGGAACCCGATGCTGCTAAAGATGATGATCGTGGTCATGATAATTATGAAGATCCACAAAGTGATTAAAATAATGAAGAATAACTCTCAGGTGCATCGATAGGTGTTTGGATAGTGGGAGCTGCAGAATCAGGGGGGTACAGTGGCAGGTGGTGGGCCCCTTTTGGGGGTTTTGGGAATCGCAACATGGACGAAATATTGTGTATGATGATTTTCATTTAGTTTCTGCGATTTAGGAGAGATTTTAGGAGTTTATTAGGGATGGATTTTATCTTTAGTAGTTTCCTTACTCATCTGTATTAATTTTAATTTTTGTTAGGATTAGGATTATTGTTTGTGAGCTAGAGTCAATGGGCCTTCCAGTGAAACTTCGAATTAATCAACGATGACATTGAAAAGTGGACCAATGGGGCTTCCTCTTCGTATGAGGAGGTGCAATGTATAGTCGTGGCTTGATAATGACAACATACTATGGATAATGTAGGCGATGAATTACTGGGTGTGATTTTATGATAACCGATCTTGAAGGGGAGTATTGTGAGGTGAAACGAGATAATGTGTTTGGCTAATTTGGCTGGATTCGTTCAACCTCTGCAGCCGAAGCGGCTACCCAAACCTTTTTCATTTTTGGAGAGGGGACGGTGGTAGCGGGTTTTACTTCGAGAATGGGGAAGAAATTGACGATTCTGTTGTGGACATTGCAGAGTTCAATTGGGAGAATGAGTTTGAGGGGTCCCTCAAAGATCAATCTGATTTTGAAGTGGGGAGTTATTTTCAGACAATAGGATGTCAATTACATGCGGGCTTGGTCATGATAATTATGAAGATCCACAAAGTGATTCAAAAACTAAGGATGACCATCATAAATACGTCGATGGCGATAATGCCATTGTCGAATAACTCTCACGTGCGTCGAAGTCCCATCTAACTTCAATAGTATTGAGTCTATTAGCTCTTAGGTACGTTGATTTCTACACGAGTTTAAAACCATGCTGAGTCGATTTATTGGCAGCTCGACTTGAATTATACCGTGGCGGGTCAAAGTAGTAGCTATTGTGCTACTGTTTGTATGTAGTACCAGCAGCAGCGCTGCAGCGGTCGGGTAGTGGTACTACCGTAGTACCAGGCTGCCAGCAAAAATGCATGAGGGGAGAGGGGTGAGGGGGTGAGGCTATGAGAGGAGGCGATGAAGGGGTGAGGTATGTGCTTGGTTCTCTAAGCCACAATTCATTGTTTATCTTTACTCATGATCATTGTGGGCAGTTCAAATTTTAGTTTGGCTTCTATTGCGAAAAAGATATGCCAGTAACGCTGCTTCCACGAACGGTAAACTCCACCCTTCCAGATTTTATTGTTTTTTCTTTCATCCACACCGGGTAGGACTTTTACCAAAAGAAATAATCACATTTATCTATCGTTTGGTAAAAGTCCATTTTAATTTTTAACAAAATCATATGTTAATCATATGCTTTTAATTTTCCCATTTTTCTACATATAATACACAACACATATCAATCACATGTCTTTAGCTTTCGTGATGCATATAACACACATCACTTGGTCGAATTCATAAAGTGTAGAATCAAGGGATCCTTTCAGTTTGATTCTTTTTTCCTAAGCATCTAATTTTTTTAAATGCTTATTTTTGACTTTTGGTTCAAATGCAAAAAAAGTATTTGTTGACATGACTCATGAGGCCAAGATTCGGAACGACATATGTTTCAGGGTCTTGATAGACAAACTCATGTGGATGAAATGTATGATCTTTTCTATTCTTTAGATATGATATTGGTTTTTCTATTTTTCTCACATTTTTTAGAATTTTGACATAATTTTTCTATATTGCTTGCATATACAGTTATTCTCGATCAAAATTCTCCACAAGTTGTCGTCTCGAGAGTCTCTAAAGCTTTGAAGGATGTGGCATACTCATTCGGCGAGGATGATGAAGAAGAAAAAGAACCGTCTAAAGCCCTTGAACCTAAGTTGATATATATGTTATTTTTGTTACGAAGTTTGTTTCGTTTAAGTATTTGTTAGATGAATTTGAGATCATTTAGTATTGTTGGATTTGTTGTTGTCCCTTAAGAGGGTGGATAGTCTAATAAACAAAGGAGACTATGTCCAATATTTTTTAAATGGACACTTCGTTTATTAGAGGCAATGTGAATTCAGTTGATGAATATTATATATTTCATATTATATGTGAATTTGTTTGATGAATTTAGATTATTTGAATGGTGTTGGACAATTTGTTATTTGTTAACCAGGGTAGATAGTCCTATAAACAAGGGAGATTATGGCTAATTTTTTTTAAATTACACTTTGTTTTGTTGGTGAACGATATTTGTCATTGTACAATTACGTATTTTGAAAATTTTCGTCGTTTCACGATTATGAACTTTCGAAATTTTCATCGTTTCACATTTGTGTTGTAAAAAATTAACGTAAATTGTTTACATATTCAATACTTTAGACTGTACTATTTTTGTCGGGAAACAGAATTTTTGTCGTTTTGCAATTGCGTACTTTGGAATTTTTTGTCGTTTTGCAATTACGTATCTTGAGTTTTTTTTTCGTTTTGCGATTACATATCTTGGAAAAATTTTGCCCTGCCTTCAGGCACGGGCATATACTAGTATATATATATATCAAAATGAACACAAGGATGAAAATGATAAGTGGTGCTATTTTGTGATATGTACTACCTCCATTCAAAATTAATAGTCGTTATTAAAAATGAAGGCTTTAAAGGATAGCTCAATCAATGGCTAAGATCAAAATTTGTTCACTAGCGTGGATTTTTGTTTGTTGAGTACAACTTAAAATTTGGAACGTCCCAAAAATTGTGCCATTCTCTACTACTTAGAAAGCAATTTATACACAGCAGACACCGGCTATTAAAACCAACACACCATAAATTGTAAGTTCACACCCTTAGATTATAAAATTTAACCTTATCCTGTTCCTTTTCTTCTCCAACAAGCAAGGGTGCTCTGGTTCTGCAAAGAAACAACAAATAACATCACATTTGGAAGTCGATCCCAATTTTATAAAAACCATCAGAAAGCAAAATAGGGTTAAACACAAACAGAATCCTAATGAAGCCTTCTAATCAACATTGCCATAACTAATTGACACACAATTTCGTCTTTTTCCCCTTTTCCAAAGAAATCAGAAGACACCCCCACCCCCCCCCCCCCCCACCCCCCCCCCGCCCCCGTAAAAAATAAACAAATAAAGTACACACTCAAATTGAAATAGCATGGCATAACTAATTGGCACATGAGAATACAGGGCATAAATATGCACAAGATGTAAAATATCAACTACAATATAAAAGGTCGGCATAAATCATTCCTAATATAAGCAAATTTGTGTATAGATATATATAGATATAAATATGTATGTGTGTGTGTAGAGAGAGAGAGAGAGAGTACTTGCTTCGAATTGGATGCACTGTTTCGTCATTTGTACAAATTTAGATTACAAAGAAGTAGCTGTGATGGTTTATTGAGTGGAACGCGGGATAAATAAGATAAGCAATGAATCGAAGGTTTTGGATATGGTAAGTCTTCTAAATTGGCATGAGTTTAAACAATAGGTGGTGGTCTATTGCGTTACCTAGGCTCTAATCGACCTAAGCGCTAGAAACCTTCAAGACGTCTTCCTAGGAGGACCCCAAGGTTGTCAAAACATGTATCGAAGTCGTATTGTCTTCTCAAAAACTGTGTACGGAACGTAGGATACACTTAGATTCAAAATAATCATACAAACAATTTATATGCATTGATATATTTGTTACTAAAAACAAAATGAAGGTAATTCAATACAAATTTCTTGCAACAAAAGTTATTACGCTGAAGCCGCAACACAATATAAAAGTTATAACACTTGTAAATCAATCGAATAAAATTATTAAATTATATTTCAACAGTAGTATAAAATATAAACATATGAGTTCATTCCAACACAATCGAACTAAAATCAGGACTGAAGACTTTTGTAGTAAAGCCTTAACATCCTTATTGAAGTGTGGCTTGAGCAGAGAAAGAGCTAGTAATAACTAGAGTTAAGTGGGAAAATGTTTTTGGGCCGGTGATAGGGTTTGCAATGTGTAATGAAAGATAGAATGCGGGCAGAGCTAGGAACTACAATTGCTCCTATTTCAATAATGTGGACATTACTAAAAGCATCCCTCACAATATCCTCCTCCACAACTTCATCTTTTTTCCATTTTGGACATAAAGTTGTTCAATTTCTTCCCACTTACAATCTTTTAAAAAAGTTAATTGTTATCCCACTCTTTCACCCATTTGACTTCGGCCTTTTGCTTCCAAGATGTTTCTTCCTATTTCCACAACCTCCGGCTAAGATGGCATTTTCCCTCTCAATTCCTGCTCCAAAATGGTTGTTTCCACTCGTTTTAAAGAGAATTATGGGAACATAGCAAATTTTATGTTTCTTTACGGGCATCCAATCCAGGTACTTTTGGGGGGACTAACCTTGGATCCATAAACAACAATTGGAGAACACAAATCATTTGTTCTTTCACCCCCCGTCACCACCACAACCACCAAATGAAACAATAAGACAACTTTGCTAGCTGAATAAGCATGGAAGCATTCGGATTTTATTTGCAAAAACTATATCCTTAACAGATTGAAGAATACACTTTATAATGTGTACAGGTCCAATCAAAACGCTAAATTATTATGGGAGTCTTCGGATAAAAAATATAAAACTGAGGATGCCTATATGAAAAAAATTGTGGTCAGTAGATTTCTAGAGTATAAAATGGTGAATTCAAAGATTGTCATAAGCCAAGTCGAAGAGCTTCAATTAATTTTCCATGAAAAAATTGCTAAAAATATGGTCACAAATGAAACATTTCAAGTTGCTACGGTAATTGAAAAATTACCCCCTTCTTGGAAAGATTTCAAAAGTTATTTGAAGCATAAACGAAAAGACATGGGACTTGAAGATTTAATTGTTCGGTTAAGGATAGAAGAAGATAACCGTAAATCTGAAAAGAAAAATGGTAACCATGTTATGTCTGCAAAAGCAAATATTGTTGAGGATGGGCACAAATTCACCAAAAAGAGGAAGCACGAAAGTGAAAACACAAGTCAACAAAGCGGTGCTAAGAAGTTTAATGGAGAATGTTTTAATTGCAACAAAGGTCATAGGACCAAGGATTTTCGCAAGCCGAAAAAGCAAGAGAACTCAAGAAGAAAGCACCACAAGCCAACATGACAGAAGTTGATGCATTGTGTGATGATGTTTCCAACATGCCATTCTCCGCACTTGTATCTGAGTAAATTTAGTGGGTAACACCAATGAGTGGTGGGTTGATATCGGGGCTACACGTCATGTGTGTTCCGACAAAAGTATGTTCACAACCTACCAACCAATCGGAAATGGAGAACTATTCATGGAAAACTCCTCCATCGCGAAGGTTGAAGGTCAAGGCAAAGTCGTGTTGAAAATGACTTCGGGAAAGCATCTCGCGCTCAACGATGTATTGCATGTGCCCGACATTAGGAAGAATCTTGTCTCCGATTCCGTGCTAAGCAAGAAACGGTTTAAGTTTATCGTTGTTGGAGACATATTTGTGCTAAGTAAAGATGGAATTTATATAGGGAAAGGATATATGTGTGATTGGATGTTCAAAATGAACGGCATGACTGTTGTACCTAAAGGTATCTATGATAATAATATGATATCTTCTGCTTATATGCTCGAGTCTATGGATATGTGGCATGGTAGACTAGGACATGTTAATTATCATACTTTGAGTAAATTAATTAATTTAGGATTAATTCCAAAATTTAATAACTCAAAACATAAATGTGAAACGTGTGTAGAAGCTAAATTAAATAACTCACGATTTCTTTCTATTGATAAAAACAGTGAAGCATTAGAATTAGTTCACAGCGATATATGTGATTTAAAATTTGTTCAAACTACAGGTGGGAAAAAGTACTTTATTACCTTTGTGGATGATTGCGTTGGATGTTGTTATGTCTAAGATGAAGCAATTGATGCTTTTAAGCAATACAAAATAAAAGTTGACAATCAACTTGGTAAAAAAATTAAAGAATTAGGAAGCTATAGAGGTGGTGAATACGAGTCTCCTTTTAAGGAAATATGTTTAGAGAATGGCATTATTCACTAAACTATCACTCCTTACTCTCCTCAATCCAATGGGATTGCAGAACGAATAAATCGAACTTTAAAAGAAATGATGAATGCAATGTTAATAAGTTTGGGTTTACCCCAAAACATGTGGGGGGGAAGCATTGCTTTCGGCTAACTACATTCTCAACAAGTTGATTCATAATAAAACGAATAAGATACCTATGAATTGTGAAAAGGGCGCAAGCCTTCCTACAAATACTTAAAAGTGTGGGGGTGTCTTGCAAAAGTACTAGATCCTGAACCTAAAAGGGTGAAAATTGGTCCCAAGACTATTGATTGCATTATCATTGGTTATGCACACAACAGTAGTGCATATCGGTTCCTTGTGCATAAGTCTGGCATTCCAAAAATTCCTAAAAATACAGTTATAGAATCTAGGAATGCGTCATTCTTTGAAAATATCTTTCCTTATAAGAATGCACAAGAAACAAGTTCTAACAAACGAATGCTTGAAGTTACAAATAGTGAACCTCAAAATGTTATTGAGCAAGAACCTAGACGTAGCAAAAGAGCTAAGATTTCAAATCTTTCGATCCAGATTTTCTAACGTATATGTTAGTGAACCTCAAACGGTAAAGGAAGCTCTATCCACTCCAGAAGCTTCACATTGGAAAGAAGCTATTAATAGTAAAATTGAATCCATTAAGCAAAATCATACATGGGAACTGGTGGACCTACCACCAAGTACAAAACCATTAGGATGTAAATGGATCTTCAAACGAAAAATGAAAGTTGATGGAACCATTGATAAATATAAGGCTAGACTTGTAGCTAAAGGCTACAAGCAAAAGGAGAGAATAGATTATTTCGACACTTGCATTGCAAGATCCACTATGGAATCTGAATTTATTGCTTCAGATAAAGCTGGGGAAAAAGCCGAATGGCTTAAAAAAAATTCTTAAAAGGATACTCCAATTTGGCCAAAGCCGATGTAACCTGTCATAATACATTGTGAAAGTCAATCAGCAATTGCTAGGGCTGAAAATAGCAACTATAACGACAAGTCACGACATATACGTTGTCGACACCAAACCGTTGGACAATTGTTCTCAAATGGAACTATTTATGTTGACTATGTAAGGTCAAAGGAAAATATTGCAGATCCACTAACTAAAGGTATACTTGGAGAGCAAGTAGCAAGGCCGTCACGTGGAATGGGCCTAAAGCCTTTAAAGTTCTTAAAAGTCGTCTTAATGGAAACCCAACCTAAATGACCGGAGATCCCGAGAAATAGGTTCAAAGGGACAACCTAATTATGATGACTCAGTAGCACTGAGAAGTAATATCTTAATTGCTTCTTGCCATTCCGAAGATGAGTCGATGCACAAACTGCCGCGTGTATTAGGATAAACTATGTTTTTAATGATTTTTATATCTTGAATACAATGGTCAAGTGGGGTATTAGCAGGAAACTCTTTATAAAAGTCACCTATGTAAGTGACAAGGGGTCCCTTTTGTGCAAATAACGAAGGCTATTTCTCTAGAACACTCGTGAAACCGGGAGGTGATAAAGGTCAAAATGAACACAACAATGAGAACGAATAACGTTGGCAAGACATTGTGTGGATACCACAGTCTTTACACAAACGGTTGATAAATTGAAGACATCACATTCATTGATTGGCTAGTAAGCTCGATAGTATCTCACTAGGAAATCTCTGTGTTTGCATCTATATTCGTTTGATTCTTCTAAAATCTCATTCATGTGGAGGATTGTTGGATGTTTTGATATTATATTCAGCACATTTGGTCAAACTTTTGAGTCAATTTTATATGGGACACATGTTAATAATGATGTCTTAGTATCAATGCGTTCCTCATCGCAAGGAGATTAATTTTGTAGACTCATTTGTTCAAAAAAGTGAAGTAATGAATGAGAAATTTGGACTTAAAGTGACCCATTTGAGTTTAAGCTAGTTGGTGTAATTTAGTTAAGTGGCCCCACATTGGAAAAGTGGTGGGGTTACTTAGAGCTGATGCACCCAACTCATGGGACTAAGGCTTGGATGCCTTTGGGGTATCCCAACTCTTTGAAGGGGGAGATGGATGGCCTACATTATGCATGTGTTGGGGATGGATCTTAAGCCCACACGCGAGCGCGAGCCGCCGCCGTCGTTCGGCCCGGGTCCGGGTCGTTGGTCGTGGATCGTTCTTGAGAAAGTATTAATTTTTTGGAGAAAATTTTGATTGGCTTTCGAGCTTTAAAATTTATTTTGGGCCAAAAAAAAATTGTTTTCCAAAACGAATTAACTAATTAAGGATTAATTAATTATTTAAAAACATTGTCGTTTTAATTTCCTAATTAAAAACGTTGTTAAAACAAAGAGATGTGACTGTTCAAACAGTCACATCCTTTGCCAGGAAAAGTCACCAACTTGCATCCCTTCACCAACTATATAATGGACCCTCTGCAGTCCATTTTAAACAGCAGAAAATCTATCCAAATTCCATATTCTTGTCTTTGCTCCTTTCATCCTGCTTCAGAGAAACTCGCCATTGTTGGTTCGTGGGGCTGTTGAACTGAAGTGAAGTGCTTCTTGCAACTATCGATGACCATTTCAGCCTAGGAGGCAGGCGCCCATTGAATTTGGCGTCAGCACCATAGCGGGGGAGTATTCTGTCTTGAGAAGAGATGGTTAAACTTTCGACTCGATCAAATTTCTTCAAATGATTGTTTCAATCACGAACTGTATGTTCTTTGCTTTCTTTCTACTTACTATAATTATGATTACTTAGTTAATTTTAAGGGATTACAAGTTTTTAGTCCTACTTTTTTGAATATGTGTGTTTAATCCCATGTCACTATTTTTTTGTTGGTTGTCCTACATTTTTACACAAGTCATTCTCTACAAAAAGAGACATGGGCGGTTAAGAGAGATTATATGGAAGTTGAAAGAAGTTGAGGGCGGTTATGGGACTAAATACAATTTAAAAAATACATGGAAAGGGAGCCTAAAAAAACTTTGGGCATGGGACTAAACACAAAAAAACTATAATTTTAACTATTGTTTACCAACATTTGGGGATGAAATTGTAATTGGATCGTAGGGTTTAGTTGGAGAATAATGGTTATCGGGGTCGGTGATAGGGGCAGGAGGCTCAGCTGGCACGGGAGGGTTGTCCGTAAGGCTGTAAATCGGGTTGGGTGAGCCAGGCTTGGGGTTGTTCAGCCTCGACCCGAACTACCTTACCCATGCTCAAGCCCGAGCTCGGCCCGAACTAATTGTTTGTACCTTTTTATCTTCAATAAGAATATCGTGTTTACAACTTAATAAAATATTTAAATAAGTTACATAACACTAATAATTATTTGAAATCTTATAACTAATGGTCGAAGCATTAAATGGTAAAATTATAATTGTAAGCATTCTTCCGATTGTCACAGCACAAAAAGGGATTTATCTCTAATACTTAATTTCTTCCATGTAGTCGAACAACTAAAGATCAAAAATAAAATAAGTGTTCGAGGTCACAACTTACTGTTGGGTGGCATTTACCCTAATTGGGTTAAGAGAATAACAAACGGGTCATTTGAAAGTCCCTCAATATTTTATTAATTGGCATTTAGTCCAAGTTTTTCTTAATCCAAAAAGTCCCTCGTCATAATAAACACTCACTCTTCTTTAATCAGAAACCCTAAAACCCTACATCCCCAGATCCTAAACCCTAAACTATATAAAACAAAAAAATAAATAATAAATAACCCTACCAAAAGAAAAGAAAAAAGACCATAAATCTACAAAATGAATAAACCCTAAACAGCTAAAACCCTAAACCCATTCCCCAAAAAAATTTCCACAAAATAGAAGAGTGTGCTTTATACAACATAAAACAATACAGTGAATTAAATGCAAAATTTACTTATCTCCTACAGACTGAACATCAATTGCCTCAAAGAATGCAGAATATGAAATATCAATTATTTAGGACTCACCTCATCAAAGAATTGGGTTCTCCTTTCTTCTCACCATCCGCCCTCAGCCTTAGCATTGGCATTTCCATGTGTATCATGTCCCTCGTTATAATTGGCCGGTGGAACATGATTTGATGTACCATGTCCATCCCTATTAAATTAAAAGGAAAAAAGTTACAGTTATGGTACAACCATATAAAACAAAAATTGGCATTTCTACATGTTATTTCTCTCTATACTTACAAAGATAATTAATGCATACCGCTTCGATACCAAAAACAAACACACAGATGAAAATGTCACATACTTTGCCGACTGGCATTTCAATACCAAGGTCAGACATGCCATTTCTTTCACTACTATGAAGAAAATAGTATATACCAATTCGATACCAAAACGAATAAATACACACGCATACAGAGATGTAAAGCATACGTTTCTGAATGTCCTGGTCCACGTACGATGAGTGAAAAATGCGGTGTTGCTTGTGCAGGAACTTGGAATCACTTGAACGACGGGTGGAACTTCTCACAAAAGTAGGTGGGACTAGAAGGGAAGATTTAGATGAAAAAGCACTCAATATGGTCGCTCAATTTTTTCCTAAAGATCAAAATTAACAAAAAAAAAGAATAGTGAGCGAATGCATGTCATCTATGTACCAAGGCGAGATAAAGATGTCGCCACACACACAAAAACATGTAGGAAGCACGGATACAGATACGTGTATTGTATCGATATGGTCACAAGGATACTATTAAAATTGGACATGATACGACTGGGATACGGCAATAGCGATATGACTAGAATATAAAAATAAAAAATTACAATTCATATTCATTGTTCAAATGTTTTTGTTAGTACATGCAAAGTGACAACGATGCTGGGAGAGAGATGTGTTAAACTACAAACTTTTGTTTTATTATGTAATTAGACAAATGACTAATTGAGTTTAGTATATGGAAAAAAAATACTTTATACAATTGCAAAGTATCCCCGTGGTATCTCCCAAGCATCTCACCATACCACCTCGGGTATCCAACATGTATTCGAAAAATAAAAGTAGACCGGGTACGTGGATACGTATAGGATATATGCCTTGGAAGGATATGCCTTGAATACATATCGGGCAAGAATCTGTTTGTCTTTGTGTAGCCTATACGTTTCCAATATGGGTACGAGGACCTAATGAAGTATCCCACGTTTAATAAAGAAATAAAAAAAAACAGAGAGAAGTCGAGCATACCTTTGATCCAATGGTCTTTGCATGTATTAGCGTCACTTTCAAAGTTAACTCCCATCCCATCGGATCCCATCTACAATCACGTAATTAATTCATAGGGAAGCTACCTTTTGTTTAATAATAACTTAAAGACAAGCTTTCCAACAAAGGTGGTATAATAACTGATTAATTCATCAACAGTTATGGTTGATAAATCTGAGAGCGGATATAATAATTAGAAAATAAAAAAGAATAAACAATTTACAACACCTCGTGATGATGCTTTGTTCTCTTGGGCTTATTTTGCATAGCATAATCCTCCTCTAGTACATCAACACTAGCAGGAGCATCCTTAATATCAATGTCCCCTATATATTCCCATAGTCGGTACAAGGACCTAATGAAGTATCCCACATTTAATAGAGAAAGGAAAAAAACACAAAGAAAAGTCGAGCACACCTTCGATCCCATGGGCTTTGCATGTATCAGCGTCACTTTCAAAATTAACTCCCATCCCATCAGATTCCATCTACAATCATGCAATTATTCACAAAAGAACTCGTCTCCAAGCTATCAAGCAAACAGATATACACTTAATAGTAGACTAAAAGACGTCAAATCAATTGTAATGTAGAAAAACATCTCTCAATGGACGAATGAATTTAATACCAAAATATTTGGTTTGGGCAATTAATTAAGAATTGAAGAAATAAACTCCAATTTGCGTTTGATAGAAATATTAGGGTTTCTCAATTATTGGAAAGTGAATAGGTTAAACCAGTTATCAAATGTATAGCAGCAGCAATTTCATATGTTATATATCAACAAAATCAAACTCGATTTATAGAGATACAAATTTAACTACAAATAAACAAAGAATACAAAGCAATTATATGTTATATCATCAAGGGAAGATGGAGATGGAGATGGAGATGGAGCCGACCTTTTTTTCAATCCGGAGATGCTTTTTGTTCGATCGGAGATTTGGGTTTTTCTGATGAAAATAAGGGAACGAGGGTGTTTTAAGATTTTTCTGATGTTCGATCTGAGATTTTACTGGTTTAAAGTTTTATAATCATAAGGTCTGCTTTTATTCTCAATGTTATCCGAATAAATATTTAATTTTAAAAAGGTGAAAATATATTTCACCATATTATTTTTCACCGTATTAAAACATGTTTTATCCCGAGCCAAACGTTCTGTGTCAAAAATTGTCACCCTTAAAAGTGAATCGAAGAGAGGTGGGGAGAGAATGTTTTGCTCATCGGTGGTAACGGAACCCGAACATTATACACAACACACACACATACATAAAATTGTGTGTGTATACATATAGAGAGAGAGAAAGGGAGAGAGATAGAAATTATTTAATTTATTAAATAATTTAATGTATTTTGGGATTCGAAAAAATAAAAAAAAAATGGATTTAATTATTTTTAGCAATTTAATTATTTTCTGGAGGGGGAATCGATTCGGAATGGTCAGTGTCGGTAGGTTTGTGTTTTGTTAGAGTTTGAGTTAATTAAAACTCTTAATCTTTTTTTCATATTAAAATAACTCGGGGTTAGACTTTTCTAAACACTTTTTCACCAACTTTTAAACCAGAAGTCTTCCACATCTTTACCACATTTCATTTCTAAACCCTAGCCCCGAATTAAATCAAGATTCAATCCAATTTTTGAAGGCTTAAAGAGTGTTTTCTCAAGATTGTTCAAGAGGGAGTCTTTGTTAATTTTTCGAGGGGAACGCAACCATATAATCAGAATTTTCAACTGACTTTTCCTCATGCATGAATACTTATATTCTCTCTCTTTAGTATTATGCATTTTAAATATCGCATAAACATTAATTCACATGTGTTTTCTTAAAATAAATTAGCAACCTTAATTAGGGAATTGAAATTTATTTTGGGGTTGTTTTTATGATAAATCTTAATATAAATTAAGACTCGTAACCCTTGTGTGCTTAGGGTAGAGATTTGGTCTCTTGCTAATATGGGTGTAAGGGCATATAGAAAACCGTAGTAATGTTATTTAAATTAAAAAGGGACTTGTGCAATCACATAAAATCATATAGGTGTGATAAAAGAAAATTTTGTTGCGTGCTCCATAAACTTGCATGATGTGGAATTTATATAAATTGCATAAAATAAATTGTTCAAGTTATGAGGATGGTTTGAATGAATTAAATTAAATTTATTTGTGATCGTATGAGAAATTGTAGAATTGTTGAAAATATGTCAATTGCGAATTATTGATTTAATTATATTTATCACCGCGGGGACGACATAATTTTTGGGTAGTGTAATACCCCGTATTTTTAATGACTTTTAAAATGGGATTAATTAGAATTAATTGTGATATAATTGGAAATTCATCCGGATTTAAATATTACTCGAGAATAAAGTAATATGTGATTTATGTTTAATATTACTTAGTGATTAAAGTAATATATATGATTATGACTTTACAATTGATTATGACTTTATAAAATTGTTGCGAATTATGTGTACGTCAATTATGGTAATTAAGTCGGGACGCGCATTTGAGTTGTGTCAGGGTTATAATTTAATGAAATAAAATTAAATTATTATTATGTCATCCGAATGGCCGTTTTGACTGAGCCAAAGTGTCCGGAAGGGTTCAAATAGTTGAAAAAGTCTACTCGAACGTTTATATAGGGTCTCGGGGCACTTTGGAGCTGAATAGTCACCCCAGAGGGGTAATATGGTCATTTGACTTGGAAGGTGAATAGTATGCACAAATTTGGGAGATTTTTTATAAGTCTAAAGGGTTTAGATTATTGATTCATTCTACATACTTAGAGATAAAAAATTGAGAGAAAGTGAGGAGTTTCTCTGGGGAAAGGGAAGAGTCATTGTGGGAGAACCAAGAGTCAAAAGTCACCACCACCAACCACCACCGGAAGTTGATCGGAGAAGGGAAAAACCACTAGTGGACAATTATCTCCAATAAACCAGACCTACGAATTAGAGGCAAATGATTAATTATTGTAAATTTAGCATGTATATTGTCCATGTTAGGTTGTTTAGAAAATTCTGAAAAGATGCATAATCAAAGATGAATTATGGTGATGTTAATTGAATCTTTGAAAGGAGAATGATGTAGGATTAATTTTCTTTTGAGTATAGAATTTAACCCACGAAATTTGGGAATTATTGGTGAAGAAAATCTTAGTTTATATGATGTTCTTGGAGAAATAATAAAATATGAGTTTTCTGGCAATCATGAGAATTAATATGTTTGAATCCAAACTACTTGATGATTTTAGGGTGCTTGATTATTAGAGATCAATTATATATCTTGGTATATCATATGGGATGAATATTGGGGAGATTGAGATTATTTAAAAAAGTTTTGATGATTAAAAAGTATGAAACTCGTAGGAAAAATAATGCAGAAAACTGAGCACTGTCTGATCGATCGATCGATCGACTCAAGACTGTCGATCGATCGACTGATCGATCGATCGATCAAAATCATCGATCGATCGAATCCCCCTGAAAATGTGAAATGTCTTCCTTTTAATTGTTGATTAAATCCCAAACTTTAAGGAATCTTTGATGATGATTAAATGAACTTAATGGGATTTAGGGAAGGGCAGTAGGATATACTTAAGACCAGAAAAATATTATTTGGGGATTTTGAATAAGGGAAAATTAACGAGTGATTAATTAAACGAGTTATTTTGGAGAATTATATTACTTGGGATTTAAATCGGATAAATGATAATTTAAGGTTAGGACCGGTAGTAAGAGAGTCATATAGTAATAGTATAACCTTAGGTATAATTGGGATTAACCTAAAGAGATGGAATAAAGGGTTAAGAGTGAATTAGGGATTATCGAGGAATAAACCTAATTGAAGTGAATTTAATTCGCAGAAATTCAGGAGTCATGATGACATGGATTTGTAGGACGTGATTGTAATACCCCGTATTTTTATGGCTTTAAATTGGGGATTTATTAAATTTAATTGAGATAAATTAATTCAATATTAATCCGAAAATTTGTTTTAAATATTTACTAGCGTTACGAGAGTTAGTAATTATTGGAAATTTGTTGATTTGTTGAATATTACCTATTGAGTAAAGTAATATGTAGAAATGAATTTATTAAAATTATCATGAGTGAATAATATGACAATTATGGAAATTAAGTCGGGACGCGCCTATATCGTGTCGAGATTAAATTATTATTATAAAAAGTGAATAAATTATAAGTCGTCCGTATAGTCATTCGAGTACTCCAATATGTTCGAAAGGGTCGAGATAGTTAGAGAAGTGTAGCCGGGAGTTTAGTTTGGGTCTCGGGACGTTTTTAGGCCTAACCGGTAACCTTGGAGGGCATTTTGGTCATTTTTATTTTTGGGATTTAATTACCTACGAAAATTAGAGAAGTATATTAGGCATTAGAGGTTGTCTTCTAGGGTTAGAACCTGCATATTTCACAGAGGCCATTAGAGGAGGAAGGTGAGTAACTTCCCAAGGCTAGAGCCACCATAGTTGCACCATTTTCACCACAAATACCGTCGAAGTGTAGATCGGAGGAAGGAGAACACAACCACATCATCAAATCTAAAAAATTCAGACTCATATTCTCAAGGCAAGTATCTATCTTGCAAATTCCTAGTTAATATTCATCCATGTTAGATTTGGATTAAGAATACATGTTGTTATGAAAGAATCATATAAATTAGAAGACTTAAATCGCATGTTTTGGGAGTAAACCATGAAATCTGGACACCCAATCACATGTAGAGGAATGCCCACGAATTTGAAATGATTTAATAGGAAGAAATCTGGAAGAAGAATGAGATTTTGGAAATTTAATGCAAAAACTAGGGTTCTTGATAATTATGATGAATTAGCCCTTTAATTCGATACCTTTGATGAATTTGTACATGATTCACGTAGGAAATCATGTATATAGGTGTATGTAATCAGTAGTAAACTTGTTTGGGAGTTTGAGAATCATTAATGGTGTTTTAAAGAAATTTCTTGGATGAAACCCGTAGGTTGGATTAACAGTTTCTGGGCAAGAACTGCTTGCTTGATCGATCGACCCCTTTCCTCGATCGATCGACCCCTCCTAGAAATTTCATGTTCTTCCTCTTTTTTTTTAATTCGGATAAAATGCATAGAAACCCTTAAATATTATTTAAACAGCATAATGGGTCATGAATTAGGGTCTAAGTAGATTTCTGTTGGATGTAATTTTATATGGGATGAAATCGGGGGTTAACGGGGGGTTTAACACATATTGGAAATCGTTCGCACGTTTGCTACGAAAATTGAGAGGTTTATAAATGACTTAGACCAGTATGTTAGAAAGGGTGTACCTACTGAATTGACCCTTAGGAAGAGAGAATGCTTCGAGGGACAAGAAGAAATTGCGAAATGATTAAAATTGAGAATAAAATGAGATGGGTTCTTTATACGTAAAGACTGGGTAAAATTGTATTACGTACGATTAAAATATTATTATGGGTCGTGGGCGAACCTAATTGGAAAATGAGTATATTTATATATGACCGAGTGCATGTGTATATATTTATATATAATCATACTCGCGCTACTTGCTATCACGGAGGTTGCCGCGCCGGGACAGTCTTATCTCGATGGGACCTTTATGGGGGATATTGATGCGTACCCTAGAAGATAGTATTCCTTGGGACAGGCTATCTGATAATGATAGTCAGACGGTCCTAAGAGACGTGAGGGGTATGTGATGACCTCTTAATGACTTAGAACTATGCTTCGCCTCCATTTTGTGTGTATTGTGTTAATATTGTTCGTGAGTGATTCCGAACTAGCATTTCCCTTAATACGAGAGATACGGGGACTTGATAGCACAGTATGCCAACACCACAGATTTTATGTGGGGTGCCGATAGTATATATATTATATGAGTGATTAATATATATACGTATATATGGAAACCTTCTATTGTGCGTATAAGTAGTTAAGTATTGAATAAATGCTCCAAATTTTGTAGTAAGTGTTCGGGAACTTTATAACATTACTGAGATATACTAGGTAATGCAAGTAATCATTAAGAGATTGATCTCTAAACTAAACATCATAGCCTTGTGACCTCTCGAAATATAATTTATGGGAGATAAGTTAGATAGACTTATGAGGCATTTAGTAGTACGGTAGGCGTGCACACTAGTTGATAGGTGAGAATTCTCAAGAGAGTGTCGCGTATTAACATGGTTGTTATATTAATCGGTAAGCATTTTAAATACTTGCTAAACTATTTTTAAAACTGTTTTACACTCGGGCTCTGACCCGTTTCCTGTCATCTTTTCTCTTATATATATATATATATATATATATATATATATGTGTGTGTGTGTGTGTGTGTGTGTGTGTGTGTGTGTATGTGTGTGTGTGTATTACAAGTGCCCAGCCACAGGGGCGTCAGACGTGGATCTTTGGACTATTGACGTGCTGCAGCTAGTGTAAGAGTTGCATGTCTTTGTAGTTGATGACTCCATCCTTGTATTCTCAGTCTTTCATTTAGTTCTCATTAGATAGGGTATGTGTCGCCCATTTCCAGTTTTTATCTAGTCCAGAGATTTGTACTCTTTATTTATGTCAGTATTCAGTTTAGTTGGGATTACTTGTGATTATTACATTGTCCTGTGATTTGGGATATGTTATTTGGATTGATTTATCTAGCATGTTTTTTTTTTATTGGATGGTTTGGTTTTAATACTATCATTTGCATTCGTGAAAATGGTTTCATAGTTAATAATAACAATCGGACTTATTTTATAAAATAAATGATTTGACACTTAGCTTAATTATTTATTATGTGATTAATAAAGAAAATTATTTTCGACAGTGATGCTAAAAATGAACCAACCTGACACTTTGAGTTAATTTAATAAAGGACTGATCACCTGGTATTTAATTAGGCGGGGTGTCACAGTGATGTTTACCTACTGAATTTATTTGAGGATTAAATGATCACCATCGTCAAGTAGATAAGTTCAAAAATATATACTTTGAGAATTAAAGTCATAATCGAAAAATACTAGGGGCAATTCGGGTTAGTCGTGTCATTTTCGGGTCGCGTTGATTTTTATTTTAGTATAAGTTTTGGGTACTCCTAAATCTATACAAGCTAATCGGGTCATTTCGGGTTATTACCGTAAACAGGTTATCGGGTCAAAAATTGCCAGCTCTAAAAAATACGTAGGATATTCGGGATATAATTATACTACGTATGGGATTTATTATATGGGTGGTGCATATGCCCTACGGTTAGATACAAGTATGATGAATACCTATTATTATTATATATATAGGAGAGATGATTGCCTATTATTATCATATGGTTGTGTGAATACCTTATTGATGGTATATTTATACAGGTGGAATGTATACCTATATTATAGTTTGTTATGTGTATGACATACCTACGCTGCTTGCTATCGGGGTGGAGGTTTCGCGTTGTGGACGGTCTTATCCTTGTGCGCCCAATTGGGAGGGATTTTAGATTCGTACCCTGAGCATAGGACCTTGGACACGTGCTATCGATGTATATGATATTTTCGACGGTTGAATGGGAGCGTAGGTATGTGCGTGACCCATTTGGCTGGAGAGTATGCTCGCTCCAATATATTTGTGTTATGATATGATTCGTGAGAGAAGCCGAATCAATAGTCCTCTATACAATGACATAATGTATCAGGACGTGATAGCAAAGTATGCATGCACCGCAACTATGACTGTGGAGGTGTCGTATAAGTATGTATATGTAAGGACACAAATTTCCAATTGAGTCCTTTGTAGTTTTGGCTCAATTCCGGACAAAAATGTTTGAGTCATAGGATAGAGTATATTGATCATCTTTCAAGCCTATGATGTGTTTGTTGAAGACGTAGCGACCAAGTGTATAAATCTTAATCAAAATGTCGAGTTTAAGTGCCTCGTTTCTACGTCATCAATAGTGGTTCCATGCTCCCAAGGTATGAATGCATTACACATATATATAGGAGCTTGGAACGGTTTATATTGGGTGTTAGGTTTTTAAAACTGCATTTTGTTTTCATATGTTTTCTATTAAAACTTATATATAAAGTATATAAAAGTTTCTGGGCTTAAAGAGAATTTTTGAAACATTCTGTGAGTTCGTTCGAAGTGTCGTTCAAACGAGATTGTCGTTCGAACCACAAGTCGTTCGAACGAGATTGCCAACGACTTCCCAATATGGCATATTGGAACTTCGTTTAAAATGTCGTTCGAACGAGATGGTCGTTCTAACGAGATTTCCAACGAGCTTCTAACGAGTTCATACTGGAACTTCGTTAGAAGACTCTTTCGAATGAGATGTCGTTCGAACGAAATGTCATTCGAACGAAATGTCGCTCGAACGAGACGTCAGGCGGGAACAGTTTTTGGCAGTTTTTAACACCCATGTTTCCCACTTGTTTCTCCACTAACTTTTTCAAAACTTATTATGTGCGGGAACAACTTTTTCCAAAAAAACTTTTTATATCCTACCAACCTCTAGAGAGTGTTTGAGAGCAAAATTGTTTTAGGGAAAAGTTCATTGTTTTAAAGTGTCAATTTTCAAAGAAAAATCAAGATACACTTTAGTTTTACACCCATAGTTTTGTTTATTCAAGTTAATATATATACATCTTGCTTAGAGTTTGGCACCGGGTTTATCTCTACATTAGTTTGAAGAGAAGTTTGGGTTTGCTTCTAAATCCCACAAAGAAGAAGAGGTATTCGTGATTTACCCACTTGGAGAAAGGCTCCTAGTTCGGGTGACGGTGACCACATAAAGTCCGATCGGTGGATTTCGAGATCGCGGTGGAGCTCCGGGATTATTCGCTAAGTGGAGGTGTTTACAAGAAGGAGCGTCAAGGCTTGAGAGGGATCGAGTCGTGTGATGTAAGTCTTTTGTCTTGTAATTGTAAATTTCATACTTAGTGGATTTGAGGCTAGGGCCGTCCGATGTTGTTTTCCGTCTTGGGTTTTTCCTCGTACATCGCGGTGTAGTGTGATTGATTTATTTTTATCTTGCATAATAACTTGGAACTCATGCTTAGGATAATTCAAGATAAAAATGGTTTTAATTGTCACACTTAATTTAATTGGGCGCTAATTATATTTGGGTAATTGTTTATTTAATTCAAGTCTATTGTTAAAACTGGTTTGGCCTAATTTGAAATAATGATAACTATGACTTAGGCAAATTCTAGGATTTGGATGAATTATTTGTGTTTGAATGAGAATGATTTAATGAATTAAGTTAATTTCACTTGGTATAATTTTAATTTGAAAAGGAAATTAAAATTTGGTGTCTGTTTGTTTTGTGAACCATCTTACGCTTCCGCATCTATCTCATAAAAAGAAAATTGATTTTAAAAGAATAGTTTTCTTTTTTTAAACCGGGGGCCACTACACTTCAAATTGGTATCAGAGCCAAAGCAATAAATTATTTCGTTAAGATCCTTTAAATAATTTTTGGCTAAAATGGAATTTTTCCCATTTTCTAAATTTCCTATTTTCGATGGTTCTAACTACGCGTATTAGAAAGCGCGAATGAAATCGGCACTAAAATCTATCGACGAGAGAGTTTGGATGTCTGTTATTAACGGGTGGTCCCCACCTAATCATTTAGTAGATAATGAGCATGTTCTCAAACCCGCCGATAGATGGAGTGAGGGTGAATTTAAACTTTCTAACTTTAATTCCCAAGGTTTAAATGCCATGTATAGCGCTGTCACACCGGATGAATTCCGACGCATTATGACGTGTGAGACCGCTAAAGAAGCTTGGGATATTTTACAACTCACTCACGAAGGTACTAGTGTTGTGAAAGCTTCGAAACTCCAAAACCTCACCACTCAATTTGAAATCATCAAAATGAACGATAATGAAACTTTTGATGAATTTTACGCTAGATTTTCTGATATTGTGAATTCATCTTTTAATTTGGGAGAGAAAATACCCGACAACCGAGTGGTAAAGAAAATTTTAAGGTCCCTACCCGATAGATTTATTCCAAAAGTGACCGTTTTAAATTCTTTACCAACTTTAGCCTCTACGAAATTAGAAGAGCTTGCAGGTGATTTACAAACCTATGAACTAGACATGTTTCCCTCTAAACTGAAAAAAAAAATAGAAAAGGTCGTTGCTTTAAAAGCCCGAAAAGAGGTCAAACAAGTAGTAAAGAGCGAGAGTGATAGTGACTCGGAAAACATGGCCTTGTTTGCTCGGAAATTTAGAAATTTTTTTAAATTTAACAAAGATAAATTTAAAAATGATTTTAAGAAATTTGAAACTTCTAAGCATGACAAAGCCGAGAAGATCCCTAAACCTATTAATGAAAATTTAAATAGGGACGAGTCTAATAGGTGTTTTGGTTGTAAGGGTTATGGCCATAGGGCTTCTGAGTGCCCCACTAAACTAAGGAAAGAGGGTAAACGACCCATTTCATATAATGCGACCCTTAGTGATAGTGATAAGGAAGAAGGACCCGATTCCCCCACTAAGCCCAACTTTGTGGCTTTTATGGCTAGTCATGAGAGTGATAGTGAGAACTCATCGATTGATGAAACTTTAACACATGACACTTCCAAGGTCATAGTTTATGAATCCCCTGTTTTTGATGGTAGTGAGAGTGAAGAAGAGAGAGAGAGTGAAAATGAAGAAGAGATTAATGTGAGTGAACTTCAAAATGCTTTTCAAGAATTATATGCAGAATCAATTAAATTAAAAAGAGCTAATTTGAAGTTAGAAGCTAGTTTAAAAGAGCGTGTCAAGATCATTGATGATAGTATGTTGGTAGAAGACCTCTGGACACATGAGAGGACTCTTCAAGAGAAGCTTGAATATGTAGAAGGAGAGAGAGATAACCTTATGGGTTTAATGGAATCCTTGAAAGATGAGCTTCTTGCTTTTGAAGAGCGAAATGTTTTATTAGAGTCTAACATTTTAGAATTGCAAAATAAATTAAAAGACTCTAGTAATGTCAAATTTGATTTGGGAATGGTCCAAATTAAAAATGACATGTGTGGTTTAGGCTTCAATTCTTGTAATGTATCTACTCATAAAGCCAAAACCATTGTTTAAGGAGAATCTACTAGGAAAGTCTTCAGAGATCATTTCTTAGGTACCAAATTTCGACGTAATTTTACTTGTATACATTGTGGTCGAAAAGGTCATCTTAGGAAATTTTATTTTGATCTTAAACGAATTCCTAGAAAATTCCATCGTAAAGTAACCACGGTAGTTAAATTTTCTACAACCCAAAATAGTCTTTCGTCATTAATTTGGGTTAGGAAATCCGACTTGGTTGCATTGTAAAATAGGGTTTTTGATTCTTATTTACTTTCACATGCTTCCTCCCTTGCTAAATCTAAAGGATGAATGTGTTAGTGCTTGCATACTTTAGCTTTTGTACTTCATGCTATATTATCATGCTAAATGTATGCTTATTTAATAATTTTCTAGTCTATGCTCCTTGCTTAATTTCATACTAGAATAATGATTTTTGTTTATCATTTGGTTTTTTTATCTATTGGAATTTAAGCTTCATGAAAAATTCAAATGATTTTTGTTTGCCTTTTTGAGTAAATATTTTTATTTTTGGTTAAAAATTTCAAAAACTCAAAAAGATTTTTTGTTACTTTAGTTTGACACACTTTACGTGGCATATACTTGTGTTTGAATCCCTTCCATAACGCTCCCATGTGGCTAGAACTTTTGGTGTAGATTATCAATCCTTAAAATGTTCTTTACCATATTTTTATGGAGTAGTTGGACTTTGTATTGATTAAATGGATTCTATTTTTATATGCCTCTATTCACACATGCACGAGCTCTTTTGATATTTTAACTTCATATGTATATTTGAGCTATGTGAGGTGTTCTCCTTCCAATCTTGTCATCTACATATTTGTGACTTAGGAGGACTAGTGCATGTCAAAATTAGTTGCACGTGAGATTTGTGTGAAAAATGAAAACATGATAAATATAAATGTGCGTGGGGAAGGGCTCCGAAAGGACTTAGTGATCCTTTGCAATTGTAAGCCACCGTTTTGAATGGACCTAAAAGAAATACGTGATCCAAAGGCCTAAAAACAGAAAATATGGCATTAAAAAGAAAAATAATTGCCAAGGCTTATGTTTGATTGATATATTCATTCAAACTTAATATATGCTTATTGGGGGAGATTGGATGGTATATCAACGGTTTGCACAATGTCCGTTTATCCTAGTTGCGTATTTCATGTCATGACTCTATTGGTTTGTAGAATCATCAATATGCTAGGCTTGTATGCATTGTGTATGTTTGTTCATTGAGTTTAATTTATATTGTCACATGAGGTTATATTCAAATGTGATGAAGTTTGCAATCAATTGAGAACTTCGTGAGCATGTTTTAAGTGATTGGGTCTAAATTTAATCGTTACTAGTTCACACCCCAACACTTCCGTTTCCATATGACACATTTTTGCCATACGAGTGTGAAAGACTCCTATTATATTTTGTGTGTGTCATTTGTGTGTTTATATCTATATATGTGTACTTGAGTCTCTTTGATATATATTATGTATACATATATTTGATATTTTTATTTAGTCTTTGCTTTGATTTCTAATCAATATATGCTTTAATTCATACTTGGTATCCATCTTATTGCAATCTTTGTTGATATCACATGCTTAATAATTTATATATCATATTGGTATCATTTTTTTGCATCCTAGTTGGTATCCGAATTTATTGTTTGGATTAGTTGAACTTTTGTTGCCCATATGCTTTAACGTTCTCATCACTATATGCACAATTACATGTTTTAGCTTGCTTTCCCATTTTATTTATCCCTTGATTATTTGGGGGAGATAAGTCACTATTTGATTCTTTAAGCCTTTGTCTATTCCTGAACAAAAAGGGGGAGAATGATAGGGGGAGAAATGGTATCTAATCCTATTATTATCGTATCTTAGTTTAAGTGAGATTTATCTTAGGGGGAGACGTCTTTCTAAGTTGATCATACTTGATAAAGGGAGAGAATTAATTTCGGGGGAGTAGTTATTTTACTTGCATTAAATATTTTGATATTCCCTATGCGTGTAATGTGTTTGCTTAAGTGTGCAGGAATTATTTTATAAAGCGACAACTTTCAATGGCAAAGATTGTTGATCCTTTGGGTTGTTTGAGTCAAGCATTGTATTTTTATTTTGGGTGGGACTTTTTATTAGTCTTGTAGAGCTTGACGACCCTTTAGGATTTTTGTAGGTTTTTGTCCCGGAATAGCCAAAGGGGGAGATTTGTAAGGACACAAATTTCCTATTGAGTCCTTTGTAGTTTTCGCTCAATTTCGGACAAAAACGATTGAGTCATAGGATAGAGTATATTGATCATCTTTCAAGCCTATGATGTGTTTGTTGAAGACGTAGTGGCCAAGTGTATAAAATTTCATCAAAATGCCGAGTTTAAGTGCCTCGTTTCTACGTCATCAATAGTGGTTCCAAGGTATGAATGCATTACACATATATATAGGAGCATGGAATGGTTTATATTGGGTGTTAGGTTTATAAAACTGCATTTTATTTTCAAATGTTTTCTATTAAAACTTATATATAAAGTATATAAAAGTTTCCGGGCTTAAAAAGAATTTTTGAAACATTCTGTGAGTTCGTTCGAAGTGTCGTTCGAATGAGATTGTCGTTCGAACCACAAGTCGTTCGAACGAGATTGCCAACGACTTCCCAATATGGCATACTGGAACTTCGTTCGAAATGTCATTCGAACGAGATGGTCGTTCTAACGATATTTCCAACGAGCTTCTAACGAGTTCATACTGGAACTTCGTTAGAAGACTCTTTCGAACGAGATGTCGTTCGAACGAAATATCGTTCGAACGAGACGTGAGGCGGGAACAGTTTTTGGCGGTTTTTACCTATTGTTGATACCAAATTTAATCTGCTGACATGGCCCAATCATATGAAGACACGTGATAATCTACATGGCAACAACAAGCATTTCCGAGGAACTCACACGCTCCGAGGAACAAGACTACAACGAGGAAGACTAGTTCTCCGAGGAACACTGCTTCCCCGAGGAACTCACACGCTCCGAGGAACTATGCCTCTCCGAGGAACTCTTGAGTACCGAGAAGCTTAGGCGGTCCGAGCAACTTAGGCGGTCTGAGCTGCATCTCGAAGAAAGCATTAATAGCTGGATAACCAACAGTTCAACTGGTTCATTAAATGCTTATCATTTGGACGCGTACTCTTAAGGGGCATTAAATGTATTACCGTTTCATATGTATCCCATTTAATGTATTACCCTTTCACATTACAGCCTCAGGGCTATAAATACATTGTATAATCCTCATTATAGAGGGACCGAATCCAAACCTTGGAATCGAGAGAGGAATTTCTTGAGAGAACTTGTAATCGAGAATTCCTAAACACTCAGGAATAACACAACAGTGGACGAAGGCCATTCTTACAAGGCTGAACCACTTTAAAAATCTTTTATCTCATTTATTTATCTGTGATTGAATTATTAGAGTGATCTAATTTTTTACATCAACAGATTAGCGCCGTGTGTGGGAAACGACTGATAATATCGTTTTTCATAAAAAATAATCCATTACCAATGGCTGATATGTCGGAATCCAGCAATCGAAACGCTGGAACCCCTCCAAATCCATATGCTCCACCAATTATTCCAGATCTGACTGGAATAATAGCAAATCTGGCTCAGGGCCAGACCGTCTTGCAAGAAACGATGCGATAACTCATCCAAACCCTCCATGGCGGTACATCAACCCATTCCGGACCACGAAGCATTCAAAAAAATACCCGTGCGCCTTCTTCGCGTACTAGGCATACTAATTCATATCGCAATGAGGAATCTGAAGATTTTTCTTATCAACCTGGACGAACTTCGTCAGTGCGAGCCACAGGTACTGAACAACGTGTCACCCTCTCCCAGAAAGGACCAGCGCATTGGAAAGATTAAGTAGGGTTTCTCCTTTCGACCGATTAGGCCCTAGGAGGAACAAAAGTCCTCTTAATGCAGCGTCGAGGAGCTTTCGACGACCATCAGATTTAAGGGAAGGATCTGCCCAGTCGCGACCAGCTGCTCGTCAAAATAGATCCTATGACCGACCAGCTGCTCGTCAAGATAAATCCCAGGAAGCCACTTCAACGCGATCAGTTGCTCGAACCAATAGGCCCGAGGAAGGAAACGATGCATGGAAAGGATCTATTCAGAGGATGGATGATAGATTAGGGGAAATGGCTAAGGCCAAGAGCCCTCTACAACGAACCTTTGTTCGAGGAACACCTTTTGTCCAGGACATTGTTGATTTTCCAACACCATCAAAGTTCAAAGCACCTGTTGTGACTCCCAAGTATGATGGGAAGACTGACCATGTCCTTCATATAGAACAATACCAAGCTGCAGTCGACATCTATGCTGTCCCAGATGAGATGAGATGCAGAGCATTATCGGGAACACTTACCGGATCTGCTCAAATATGGTATAATAATCTTCCTCGGGGTAAGATTTCAACTTTTCTTCAACTGGCCGAGTTATTCATTGGGAATTTTTGCTTTGGAGCAAAGTCAGTTAAACGAGTAGCACATTTGTTAAGTGTTAGACAAAAAGCTGGTGAGAGTATCAGAGATTATATAACTCGCTTTAATAACGAGAAACTCGAAGTCATTGGTTATGAGGAGAAGACAGCTATTACTGCTTTGATGAGTGGACTACTGCCGAACAAGTTGTACTACACTTTGGCCAAAGATCCACCTCGAACCATGTCGGACCTGATGGGAAAAGCGTCTAAGATTATGAATGCAGAGGAGGCTATGGCAGCGAAGAAGAACATGGACGCCAAAGAAACCAAGGTGGAAGGTGATAAAGCTAAGAAGAAAGAACATAAGAACAATGGCGGTGACAAACAATCCAAAAATAGGTCGGTATGGGACGTAATTAAGAAATTCGATAATTATACTCCTTTGAAGAAGGACATCAACCACGTTCTAGAAGAAATCAAGAACAACGAGGAGTTAAACTGGCCAAAGAAAATGAAGGCAGATCCTGACACGAGGAATAGGGAAAAATATTACGAGTTCCACAAGGATCATGGCCATATGACCAAAAATTGCATAGCTCTTCAGAATGAGATTGAAACACTCATCCGACGAGGAAAGCTAGCAAAGTACGTTGATCGGGGAGGCGAAAGAAGAAACAACGACCGAACTAGAGAGAGGTTTAGATGTCCTCGTCGAGCAGAGGAGAACAAGAAGAGAAACTATGAAGTCGATCCAGATGATGACCCCGATCTTCCCAAGAAACCAAGACAGCCAGAACGAGAGGTATTTTCAATACGCTTTGGGTTATTTGATTGTAATGTTATTACAGGAGGAGATGCAGGAGGTGGAGACCTTACTGCAGAAAGAAAAGCTTACCTCGGTGAGGCTCAAGCTTGCTCGTACATTCAGTGAATAAATCTAGCTGAGGAAGATCGCCCGAGAAAGGTGAACAAGGAGAAATTGGTCATCGGTTTTTCAAAAAATGACCTTACAGGTGTTTTATATCCTCATGATGATCCGCTGGTAATCAAGATAAGAATGAAGGAGGTGATGATTTCAAGAGTGATGGTCGACAATGGTAGCTCGGTAGACATTATGTTCTACTCGTGTTTCGATAGTTTAAATCTAAAGCTATCTCAACTGGAGCCTTACCACAGACCCCTCATCGGTTTTGCTGGCGAGAAAGTATTTCCACTTGGGACGATCAAGTTGGATATATTTATTGGTACGTGGCCTGCATGTCGGACAGAAAGAATACGTTTCTTCGTGATGGATAAGAATGTCCAATCATCGTACAATATCACCATGGGAAGAGTAGGATTGAAGAAGTTCGAGGCTGTACCATCTACAGTGCATCAGTGCCTAAAATTTCCAATAAACTTTGGAGTAGGAGTTATGAAAGGTGATCAGAAAGTAGCTCGGGAATGCTATTATTCATTCGCCGAGCAAGAAGAATTAGAAGAATCAAAGAAAAAGACTACTACCTATCAAGTGGATGAAGGTGCAGAAATTGAAACATTGGATCCTCGAGATGAGTCGCAACTCGTGAAGGGTCAAGTGGTGGAAGCTACTAAAAATATCATTCTGGACGACAAGCACCCTGAGCGAACTACTCAAATAGGTTCATCGTTGGAAGCCTCATTAAAACAGGAATTGATAACTTTCCTTAGAAGCAGAAGATAAACTTTTGCGTGGAGTCATGAAGATATGCCTGGGATAGACCCAAACTTCTTATGTCATGAGCTCAATGTGAATAAGGAGATCAAGCCTGTGAAGCAGAGAAGAAGAGTTTTTAGTCCCGAGAAGAATCAAGCTATACAGGAGGAAGTCGAGAAGCTCCAGAAAGCTTGTTTCATTGAAGATGTTAAATATCCAGATTGGCTAGCTAATGTGGTGATGGTAAAGAAGAAGAACAACAAGTGGAGGATGTGTGTAGACTTCACCGACCTCAACAAAGCATGCCCAAAGGATCACTTTCCATTGCCCCGAATTGATCAACTGGTGGATGCTACCTCAGGACACGAGTTGCTGAGCTTCATGGATGCTTATTCTGGTTACAATCAGATCAAAATGAAACCTGAAGATAGGGAGATTACTTCTTTCATTAACCCTAGGGGAACTTATTGTTATAATGTTATGCCTTTTGGTTTAAAAAATGCAGGTGCAACATATCAGAGGCTGATGAACAAGGTCTTTGCTGAACAAATCAATAACAATATGGAAGTCTATGTTGACGATATGCTGACGAAAAGCAAGAAAGCTGCCGATCATCTAGTTGACTTAAGTCAGACTTTTGATCAACTAGATAAATATCAAATGAAGTTGAACCCAACGAAGTGCATATTTGGAGTATGAGAAGGCATGTTCCTCGGGTACATTGTCAATCAACGAGGCATTGAAGCAAATCCTGAAAAGATCAAAGCTCTATTAGGGCTGCGATCTCCAACAACGAAGAAGGAAGTACAGAGTCTCACTGGACGAGTAGCGGCACTTAACAGATTTGTGTCACGAGCAACTGATAGATGTCTCCCATTCTTCAAGACACTCAGAAAGACCTTTGAGTGGAATGATGAATGTGAGAAGGCTTTTCAAGACTTGAAAAAATACTTGGGAGCACCTCCACTGTTGTCTAGGCCGGTGGTGGGAGAAAAATTGTATTTGTACCTTGCAGTGTCCGAGAATGCAGTTAGCTCGGCGTTGATTAAAATGGAGAATGGAGTGCAAAACCAATTTATTACACAAGTAAGGCCTTCCGAGGAGCAGAGATCAGATATCCAAGGCTGGAAAAATTGGCACTGGCGTTGATTGAGGCGAGTAGGAGAATGAGTCCATACTTCCAGGCTCATACCATAATCGTATATACCGATATGCCATTAAGACAAGCCCTTCATAAGCCAGAAAAATCAGGGAGATTGATGTACTGGGCAATAGAACTCGGTGAATATGATATAATTTATGAACCCAGATCATCATTAAAAGGGCAGGCTGTAGCAGATTTTATAGTGGAATTCACCTATCCTGATACCCCCGAGGAGCAAAAGTTACTCACTGATCAACCTGTGGATGTTACAGGATCAACAAACACATGTTCAGACCAATTTCGATTGGTAAAAGAGCGCGTGGATGTTACAGGATGTGGTGCAGAGATAGTTGTGAAGATTCCGGAGGAGGAACAAAAGTTGTTCGCCGATCAACCTGTGGATGTTACAGGATCGACAAACACTAGCTCAGACCAACTCCGGTTGGTAAAAGGGCAAGTGGATGGTACAGGATCATTAAATTCGAGCTCAGACTAGCTCCGATTGGTAAAAGGGCAAGAAGAAATGATCGACGAAGAGCAAGAAAAATTTGAGGAGGAAAGGAAGCAGCAAATATTTCACCGAGGAACTCTGACTGATCAGAAATTTGAAGACGAGTTACCTATATGGAGGCTATATGTAGATGGCTAATCTTGCACTGCAGGATGTGGCGCGGGGATAGTTTTGAGCACTTCGGACGAGGTCGACATGGAATACGCCTTGCGTTTCCAATTCAAAGCTTCCAATAATGAGGCTGAGTATGAGGCCATGATTGCAGGACTTAGTTTGGCAAAAATTATGGAGGCGCAACAGGTTATTGTTTTCAGCGATTCTCAATTGATCGTAAACCAAATGATGGGAGTATATGCAGTTAGAGGAGAATTAATGATCAGATATCACGCAAAAGCAAAGGAGTTGGTGTCAGAATTTGTCGCTATTCAGCTGGACAGAATACCAAGAATGGAGAATACGAGAGCATACGCCCTAGATCGACTAGCATCAGCTACTCGCACCGAGATACGACGAACAATCCCAATTGAAGTGTTGGCTGGTCGGAGCATAGATGAAGATCTGACGATGAACTTTATTACCCTTGATTTAGGACCATCTTGGATGGATCCCATCAGGGCGTATATCGAGGAGGGAGAATTGCCAATTGACAAGCTCGCAGCCAAGAAATTGAAGTTTAAAGCTGCTCGGTATGTATTAACTAATGGTGTTTTATATAGACGAGGAATTATGGCAGGTTTGCAGAGATGTGTACACCCCTCCGAGGTGAAAGAATTAATCGAAGAGATCCACGAAGGCTCCTGTGGAGCACATGTAGCAGGTCGGACGCTTTTACAAAGGGTGATGACGCAGGGATACTACTGGCCGACGATGAGGGCATATTGTATAGCCTATGCCAAGAAATGCGACAAGTGCCAGCGTTTTTCCTCCATCCGAAGAACTCCACAAGCATTGTTGACACCCATATCTTCACCTTGGCCATTTGCCATGTGGGGAATTGATTTGGTTGGACCACTGCCAACGACCCGAGGAAGGTTCAAATACCTCGTCGTCGCAGTGGATTATTTTACTAAGTGGGTAGAAGCTGAGCCACTCATCGACATGACGTACGAGAAGGTGTACCAATTGGTGTGGAAGAATATAATTTGTCGATATGGTCTTCCTCATGCTTTCATCACAGACTATGGTACATAATTTGATAACGAGGAGTTCGCTGCTTATTATCATCAATCAAACATTTTGAAGGTCCACTCAGCACCAGGTCATCCTCAAAGCAATGGACAAACTGAAATGACAAACAGAACGCTGCTAAATGGCTTGAAGAAAAGACTAGATGATGCAAAATCGAATTGGATCAACGAGCTACAATCAGTACTCTGGGCTTACCGAACTACTCCCCGAGTAGCAACCGGAGAATCACCATACATGCTGGCGTTTGGAAGTGAAGCTGTCATACCTGCCGAGTTGGGCCTCCCAACACATAGGGTACTGAATTTCAATTCCCCTGTCAGTGACTTAATGAGAAGATTGGATTTAGACATGCTCGAGGAGGTTAGAGAAGAAACAGCCATCAGAAATGCTGCATATCAACAACGAACAGCTCTATTTTACAATAAGAGGGTGAAGAAGTGCGATCTGAAAGAAGGAGATTATGTGCTGAAGAAAGTAATTCAAAAGCACAATAAGCTGGAAGCAAACTGGCATGGACCATACCGAGTTACAGAAGTTGTTCGACCAGGAACTTACCGAATAGCAACTCTAGAAGGCGAGGAGTTTAAGAATGCAAGGAACGCAGAGCATCTGCGCAAGTATTATCAGTGATGTATATGTAACGCAGTTCCATCAGTATGAATAAAATGAAGATATTCTGCCAAAGTCTCTCCTTTTTATTGAGAATTTTTTGGGGAATACTAGTGCTACACACTACTCGGCAAAGCTCAGACTGCTCAGCAAAATATTCCTAAAAATGCCAACTTTGGTTGGTTAGGAAATAAAATATTCCTAAAAATGCCAACTTCGGTTGGTTAGGAAACAAAAATATTCCTAAAAATGCCAACTTCGGTTGGTTAGGAAACAAAATATTCCTAAAAATGCCAACCTCGGTTGGTTAGGAAACAAAATATTCCTAAAAATGCCAACCTCGGTTGGTTAGGAAACGAAATATTCCTAAAAATGTCAACCTGTTTGGCTAGGAAACGAAATATTCCTAAAAATGCCAACCAGTTTGGCTAGGAAACGAAATATTCCTAAAAATGCCAACCTGTTTGGCTAGGAAACAAAATATTCCTAAAAATGCCAACCTGTTTGGCTAGGAAATGAAATATTCCTAAAAATGCCAACCTGTTTGGCTAGGAAACAAAATATTCTCGCAAATGACAACTTATGTTGGTCGAAAGGTACATATATTCTAAAAAATACCAACTTATGTTGGTCGGGAGGTAAGATTATTCCAGAAAGTGCAAATGTTGCTAACTATGGCTGGTCGGGGATAAAAACCCACCAACTGTAGTTGGTCGACAGAGAAAATTTACCGACCTTGGTTGGTCGAAAACACAAAAGAGAAAAATCTACCAAGTATGGCTGGTCGGGGATAAAAACCCACCAATTGTAGTTGGTCGACAATGAGCATTTACCGACCGTGGTTGGTTGGTCGGAAACATTTAAGAGAAAAATCTACCAAGTATGCTGGTCGGGGATAAAAACCCACTAACTATAGTTGGTCGACAAGCAGAATTTAACAACCTTGGTTGGTTGGAAACATTTTAAACATTTTTTATACTCGTGACTTTATTATTAAGTGATCGAGCAATATTATTGAAGCTTGAAACTTTTTAATTAGTATTGAGTTGGTCGACAAACAACATAATATTGTTATCTTTTTAACAGATATGCATAAATATAAAGTGTTTGATAACTACAAGACAATAGCAATCAAGATTTGCAAACAAAAATGAAAGTCTTTCATTGAATTCGAAATAAATTACATTGATAATAAAATGAAGGTTACATTGATATGTATACTAAATATTACATCAAAAATTCCTATTCTACTGGTCTTTTCCCCTCTGATTTTGATACAGGTTCCTCGCCAGCAGGCGGATCATTTAAAGACAGAGGAGAATTGATGAAGTTGAGATCCTTCAACATCCTGACATTCATCACGGATGGTCGATCTAAGAGATGCTCGGGACGAGATACCTCGATTTGTGAATGTAAATTGTAGTCACCGAGATACTTTGAAATTAAGCTCCGAGGAATGACCCGAGCAGGGATCCATTCCATGTCCAAATTGTATGGTGGCACAGGCAAGTCGAGCAACCCGGGATCATGGTAGTCCCGCAGATAATGACCTTGTTCGAGCTTCAGCACACCTAAGGCATTCAGCCAGCCTTGCTTGTAGCCCTCATTGTTGGCATTCTGGATACGATCATCCAAGTGGAAGAGTGCTTCGTTGTATCCAGCCATCCAGAACTCCCTGGGCTGTTTGTGGAATTGATATGTTAGCCTTTCTAGCTGCTCATGGAGATTCTTGATGAAAAGCTCCTTATTCTCCAAGACTGACTTCTGCGCGGAGAGCTGTTTTTCCAGGTCCCTAATCTTCTTTGACATATCAGACAATGCCTGGTTCTTCGCCATTAATTGGAAAGCCTGGTTCTCCAAGGCAGACTGAGTTCTCTGTTCCTCGATAAGAACCCGAGCTGCTCTTGCTTGTCCCCGAGGAGCTCTTGCTCGACCACGAGAAGATGTAGAGGTGCCAGAACTCTTCAAAGTCTCCAACTCGTCCCTCAACTTGGCGTTCTCAACCTCTAGGAACGAAATCCCTCGTCAGTCACTGGGATTAGAGATGTTGAAGAAGAGGCTGCAGACTTCAACTGTGATAGCTCTTTCTGCAAGTTGTTGTTCTCTTGCTCCAGCAGCTTGGCAATCTATCTGCATTCCTCGCCCTCGCCCCTCAAGGTTCTCTCCCTTACATCATACCCAGCAAAAAGCTTCTCGTAGCTCTTGTTAGCAACGATCAGCTTGTACTTCTTCTCGTAACTCTCATGCAACAAGACAGTGGATTCTTTGTATTGAAGCTGAAGGTCTTCAAGGGTGCCTTGGAGATCCTTGATCATTTCGTAGTAAGCCACATTATTGGCCACCGCTCGATCAAGCAGACACTTCAGGTACTGATAAGCTTCCACTACCTGTTCTGAAGCATCCTGGTCGAGGATGTCGGTAACTTGTGCAGCACTCAGGTCTGTGTGACCAGCCTTGAAGTACTCATTACATTATTGCAGTAACTTTGTATCATGGGCAGATAGCAGTTCCATCCTGGCCAGAAACTAGAAGAAGAAGAGGCAATAATCAATAAGAGTTACAATCAAAGTATGAATAGAAAAGAGACAACAGTATGCAAGAAAATTCAAGTTTTATTAGATCATAACATTCAGAGTTACAAGTTCTGGATTACATTTAACAAAAAAGAAAAATATAAAGACAAGCCCGAACAACACTACACCTTTTCCTTATCTCCCAAAACCTTCTCGGGAGGTTGGGAAGAGGAAGCAGGTTGCTCGAAGGGAATCGTGGGTTGTTCGGAGAGCACCAGCTGTTGCTCGGAAGAAGAAATGACTTGCTCGGTAGCAGACTAGATGGCTAGGGGGTGATCTCCCATCACCATAGAAGATTCCTCTGAGCCAGCTTCGTCCTCTTCAAGGTCTTCTGGAGTTGGGGGTGACCAGGGATATGTCTCTGGAAGAGATTAGAAGACTCGTCGACCTTCATTTACTGAAGGGAAGCAACGCATCCATCCCTAAAATATTTGAGGCTGCCATAGTCCACTTGCGATACCATGGCAGCTAACCCCTTATTCCACCCCTTGTCCCAGCCAGCGCTGAAGGACATTTTCACAGCAGCTTTCCTCTTCAGCTTCTCCGAGGAAAGCATCTCGGACAGAAGGTTCTCAGCAGTCTTCAGTTTGATCTCAATCTCCTCCTTTTGCCGACCTACTTCCTGGAGCTGGTCCAACCTCTCCTCAGCAACCCTGAGCTTATCTTCAAGCTCCCCAGCAGCTCTGAGCTTCTCTTCGAGCTCTTTATTTGCCTTCTCCAAGGCATTCTTTTTATTCTCCAACTCCTTGGAGGCTTCAATCACCTGAGTTTTTTCTTGCTCGGTGGAGGCAAGCTTCTTCTCCCAGACAGCTTTATCATCAGCATATTTCTGGCGAGAATCTGCCAGAGACTTGGTAGCTTCTTCCAGAGCTCCCTCCACACTGGAAGAGGAACAAGAAGCCTTAATCGCTTCATCCTTCTTCAGGATTATATTGAAGCAGCTCGTCAACTGTGAACAGAAAAAGAAAGCAAGTTAAAAACTGAAACAACAAAGGAAATATGAAAAGTTCAAAGTAAAGAGACTTACTGAAGCAAGGTGACGAGCATCTAAAGAAGTAACCATGTCCCGAGTAAGGTTATCTTCAGTACCTTGGACCTCGGGAATGGTCCAGTTGTTCACCGAGCTCTTGGCGGAGCTCGGGGGAACAAAAGTGGGAACTCCAGTCCCAGCAGCTGGGCGCTGAATAGCGGTGTCAGCCAAATTGACCGATGAGCTCTTCTTCAGCCTCCTCGGGGGAACAGGTACATATTCAACCAAGGAAGAATCCTTGGTCGGTGATATCACAATCACCTCTCCAAGAGCAGCAGACCTGCTCGGAGCCACTGCGGGCTTCTCGACAACTTTAGCAGGAGCAGCTGGAGGAGCTGCATCAGTCTTCTTTGTCCCCTCCTTTGGGACATCAATCCTACTCCTTTTTGCCTCCCCAGAACCGGAGGCAGTTTTCTCAAACAGGGTAGGAGGTCTTCTTTTCTTCATCCTTTCACTTAAAGGAATATGGGATTCAGGCGATGAGCTGGTGGAAGCTGGTATTGGCTCTGATTCAGTTATCACTGGACGAGCAGTGAAAGAAGTGGTGTAGCTCTTGTACTGGAGCGGATACGAAGCTGATCTAATGTGCTCGTCCGCAACACTTTGATGCAGACTCCAGATAAGTCCCAAATGCCTTATATTGACATCTGCTTCTTTTGGGCACTTTCTCTTGCTATCAACTGCAAATAAACAAACATTGTTATCAGTGACACATTTTATCAAACACAAAAGAAACATGATTTCAAAATAAATAAAATAAAATAAAAATAACCTATCCCATTGCCATAAGGAGGGAATCTGGGACCCTGGTAAACCTCATCTCCAGTTAATGGAGGGTGTTGCCAATTTTTTATGACAACCCCGTGTTCAAAATAATCCCTATTGGCGTCAGGGAGATTGACTACTAAGGGTCTATTTAAAAACCTAGTTTTTAAATAATAAATATTATCATTAACTGCCCATCTATAGCAGTACATGATTTCTAGAATTCCTATACGAGTTCCATGCACTTGATTTAATCTGTGCACCCCATTAACTATTCTCCATGTGTTGGGGCTATTCGTGCAGGAACAACATCAAAGTACTGACAGAATTCCAGACACAAGGGATTTGGTGGAAAAGAAAATCCACACTCAGCAAAAAAGAGACTGGGGAACCAATGTCCCTCAGCCAAATTGAAATAATTAGAAGGCTCAGAAAGCTCTTCCCAGACAACCCAAGAGGGAATGGAAAAATCAGATCGAAATTTGTCAAGAGATTCAACAGGATAAACCATGGTGATAAAAATAAATGAAGAGGAAGGTAGAGGATCTTACAGAAAAAAGACTGAAGCTGTTGACAACGAACGATGGAAGAAGATGAATACACAGGGGAGAAAGAGACGACGTAAAACTCGAAGATAAAAGTTTGAAAAGGTTGAAGACGATGGGAGTGTCTATAAAGTTTAAATACCTTGCCTTGGGAAATGGTGAAGTAATGATTACAAAACAAAGGATGATTACGTTACCGGCGGCTAAAAAGATGAAAAGTGGCGCAAGAATCAAAGCGGGCAACAGCGGCTAAAAAGACGAAAAGTGACGCGGGAACCGAAGCGAGCAGAAAAGTTCAAAAAAGCATGATTCTACGAATTTGGAAGGAGAAAATAAATACAAGGGCAATGCTCCTAAAAATTAGGAAGAATATTTAAAGCTACCGTATTCCGAGAAAGAATGTTCCATACTCCTCAAATTTTGAACTATGAAACATTGGGGGCTTCTGTTGATACCAAATTTAATATGCTGACATGACCCAATCATATGAAGACACGTGGCAATCTACATGGTAACAACAAGCATTTTCGAGGAACTCACACGCTCCGAGGAACAATACCTATCCGAGGAACAAGACTACAACGAGGAAGACTAGTTCTCCGAGGAACTATGCCTCTCCGAGGAACTCTTGAGTACCGAGAAGCTTAGGCGGTCCGAGCAACTTAGGCGGTCCGAGTTGCATCTCGAACAAAGCATTAATAGCTGGATAACCAACAGTTCAACTGGTTAATTAAATGCTTATCATTTGGACGCACGCTCTTAAGGGGCATTAAATGTATTACCCTTTCATATGTATCCCATTTAATGTATTACCCATTCACATTACAGCCTCAGGGCTATAAATACATTGTATAATCCTCATTATAGAGGGACCGAATCCAAACCTTGGAATCGAGAGAGGAATTTCTTGAGAGAACTTGTAATCGAGAATTCCTAAACACTCAGCAATAACACAACAGTGGACGTAGGCCATTCTTATAAGGCTGAACCACTTTAAAAATCTTTTGTCTCATTTATTTATCTGTGATTGAATTATTAGAGTGATCTAATTTTTTACATCAACACCTATGTTTCCCACTTGTTTCTCCATTAACTTTTTCAGAACTTATTATGTGCGGGAACAATTTTTTCCAAAAAAAACTTTTTATATCCTACCAACCTCTAGAGAGTGTTTGAGAGCAAAATTATTTTAGGGAAAAGTTCATTGTTTTAAAGTGTCAATTTTCAAAGAAAAATCAAGATACACTTTAGTTTTGCACCCATAGTTTTGTTTATCCAAGTTAATATATATACATCTTGCTTGGAGTTTGGCACCGGGTTTATCTCTACATTAGTTTGAAGAGAAGTTTGGGTTTTCTTCTAAATCCCACAAAGAAGAAGAGGTATTCGTGATTTACCCACTTGGAGAAAGGCTCCTAGTATGGGTGACGGTGACCACATAAAGTCCGATCGGTGGATTCCGAGACCGCGGTGGAGCTTTGGGGTATTCGCTAAGTGGAGGTGTTTACAAGAAGGAGCGTCGAGGCTTGAGAGGGATCGAGTCGTGTGATGTAAATCTTTTGTCTTGTAATTGTAAATTCCATACTTAGTGGATTTGAGGCTAGGGCCGTCCGAGGTTGTTTCCCGTCTTGGGTTTTTCCTTGTACATCGCGGTGTAGTGTGATTGATTTATTTTTATCTTGCGTAATAACTTAGAACTCATGCTTACAATAATTCAAGATAAAAATGGTTTTAACTATCACGCTTAATTTAATTGAGTGCTAATTATATTTGGGTAATTGTTTATTTAATTCAAGTCTATTGTTAAAATTGGTTTGGCCTAATTTGGAATAATGATAAATATGACTTAGGAAAATTCCAGGACTTTGATGAATTATTTGTGTTTGAGTGAGAATGATTTAATGAATTAAGTTAATTTCACTTGGTATAATTTTAATTTGAAAAGGAAATTAAAATTTGGTGTCTGTTTGTTTTGTGAACCATCTTACGCTTCCGCATCTATCTCATAAAAAGAAAATTGATTTTAAAAGAATAGTTTTATTTTTTTAAACCGGGGGCCACTACACTTCAAATTGGTATCAGAGCCAAAGCGATGAATTATTTCGTTAAGATCCTTTAAATAATTTTTGGCTAAAATGGAATTTTCCCCATTTTCTAAATTTCCTATTTTCGATGGTTCTAACTACGCGTATTGGAAAGCGCGAATGAAATCGGCACTAAAATCTATCGACGAGAGAGTTTGGATGTCTGTTGTTAACAGGTGGTCCCCACCTACTCATTTAGTAGATAATGAGCGTGTTCCCAAACCCGCCGATAGATGGAGTGAGGGTGAATTTAAACTTTCTAACTTTAATTCCCGAGGTTTAAATGCCTTGTTTAGCACTGTCACACCGGATGAATTCTGACGCATTATGACGTGTGAGACCGCTAAAGAAGCTAGGGATATTTTACAACTCACTCACGAAGGTACTAGTGTCGTGAAAGCTTCGAAACTCCAAAACCTCACCACGCAATTTGAAACCATCAAAATAAACGATAATGAAACTTTTGATGAATTTTGCGCTAGACTTTCTGATATTGTGAATTCATCTTTTAAGTTGGGAGAGAAAATACCCGACAACCGAGTGGTAAAGAAAATTTTAAGGTCCCTACCCGATAGATTTATTCCAAAAGTGACCGTTTTAAATTCTTTACCAACTTTAGCCTCTACGAAATTAGAAGAGCTTGAAGGTGATTTACAAACCTATGAACTAGACATGTTTCCGTCTAAAACTGAAAAGAAAATAGAAAAGGGCGTTGCTTTAAAAGCCCGAAAAGAGGTCAAACAAGTAATAGAGAGCGAGAGTGATAGTGACTCGAAAGACATGGCCTTGTTTGCTCGGAAATTTAGAAAATTTCTTAAATTTAACAAAGATAAATTTAAAAATGATTTTAAGAAATTTGAAACTTCTAAGCATGACAAAGCCGAGACGATCCCTAAACCTATTAATGAAAATTTAAATAGGGACGAGTCTAATAGGTGTTTGGTTGTAAGGGTTATGTCCATAGGGCTTCTGAGTGCCCCGCTAAACTAAGGAAAGAGGGTAAACGACCCATTTCATATAATGCGATCCTTAGTGATAGTGATAAGGAAGAGGGACCCGATTCCCCCACTAAGCCCAACTATGTGGCTTTTATGGCTAGTTATGTGAGTGATAGTGAGAACTCATCGATTGATAAAACTTTAACACATGACACTTCCAAGGTCATAGTTTATGAATCCCCTATTTTTTATGGTAGTGAGAGTGAAGAAGAGAGAGAGAGTGAAAATGAAGAAGTGGTTAATGTGAGTGAACTTTAAAATGCTTTTCAAGAATTATATGCAGAATAAATTAAATTAAAAAGAGCTAATTTGAAGTTAGAAGCTAGTTTAAAAGAGCGTGTCAAGGTCATTGATGATAGTATGTTGGTAGAAGACCTCTGGACACGTGAGAGGACTCTTCAAGAGAAGCTTGAATATGTATAAGGCGAGAGAGATAGCCTGAGGGGTATAATGGAATCCTAGAAAAAGGAGCTTCTTACTTTTGAAGAGCGAAATGTTTTATTAGAGTCTAACATTTTAGAATTGCAAAATAAATTAAAAGACTCTAGTAATGTCAAATTTGATTTGGAGTGTCATTCGGAAAAATTAGATAAAATCTTTGGAACGGTCCAAATTAAAAATGACATGTGTGGTTTAGGCTTCAATTCTTGTAATGTATCTACTCATAAAGGTAAAACCAATGTTTTAGGAGAATCTACTAGGAAAGTCTTTAGAGATCATTTCTTAGGTACCAAATTTCGACGTAATTTTACTTGTACACATTGTGGTCGAAAAGATCATCTTAGGAAATTTTGTTTTGATCTTCAACGAATTTTCAGAAAATCCCATCGTAAAGTATCCACGGTAGTTAAATTTCCTACAACCCAAAATAGTCTTTCGTAATTAATTTGGGTTAGGAAATCCGACTTGGCTGCCTTGTAAAATAGGGTTTTTGATTCTCATTTACTTTCACATGCTTCCTACCTTTCTAAATCTAACGGATGAATGTGTTAGTGCTTGCATACTTTAGCTTTTGTACTTCATGCTCTATTATCATGCTAAATGTATGCTTATTTAATAATTTTCTAGTCTATGCTCCTTGCTTAATTTCATACTAGAATAATGATTTTTGTTTATCATTTGGCTTTTTTATCTATTGGAATTTAAGCTTCATGAAAAATTCAAATGATTTTTGTTTGCCTTTTTGAGTAAATATTTTTATTTTTGGTAATAATTTCAAAAACTCAAAAAGATTTTTTTGTTACTTTAGTTTGACACACTTTATGTGGCATATACTTGTGTTTGAATCCATTACTTAACGCTCCCATGTGGCTAGAACTTTTGGTGTAGATTATCAATCCTTAAAATGTTCTTTACCATATTTTTTTGGAGTAGTTGGACTTTGTATTGATTAAATGGATTCTATTTTTATATGCCTCTGTTCACACATGCACGAGCTCTTTTGATATTTTAACTTCATATGTATATTTGAGCTACGTGAGGTGTTCTCCTTCCAATCTTGTCATCTACATATTTGTGACTTAGGAGGACTAGTGCATGTCAAAATTCGTTGCACGTGAGATTTGTGTGAAAAATGAAAACATGATAAATATAAATGTGCACGGGGAATGTCTCCGAAAGGACTTAGTGATCCTTTGCAATTGTAAGCCACCGTTTTGAATGGACCTAAAAGAAATACGTGATCCAAAGGCCTAAAAACAGAAAATATGGCATTAAAAAGAAAAATAATTGCCAAGGCCTATGTTTGATTGATATATTCATTCAAAATTAATATATGCTTATTGGGGGAGATTGGATGGTATATCAACGGTTTGCATAATGTCCGTTTATCCTAGTTGCGTATTTCATGTCATGACTCTGTTGGTTTGTAGAATCATCAATATGCTAGGCTTGTATGCATTGTGTATGTTTGTTCATTGAGTTTAATTTATATTGTCACATGAGGTTATATTCAAATGTGATGAAGTTTGCAATCAATTGAGAACTTCGTGAGCATGTTTTAAGTGATTGGGTCTAAATTTAATCGTTACTAGTTCACACCCCAACACTTCCGTTTCCATATGACACATTTTTGCCATACGAGTGTGAAAGACTCCTATTATATTTTGTGTGTGTCATTTGTGTGTTTATATCTATATATGTGTACTTGAGTCTCTTTGATATATATTATGTATACATATATTTGATATTTTTATTTAGTCTTTGCTTTGATTTCTAATCAATATATGCTTTAATTCATACTTGGTATCCATCTTATTGCAATCTTTGTTGATATCACATGCTTAATAATTTATATATCATATTGGTATCATTTTATTGCATCCTAGTTGGTATCCGATTTTATTGTTTGGATTAGTTGAACTTTTGTTGCCCATATGCTTTAACGTTCTCATCACTATATGCACAATTACATGTTTTAGCTTGCTTTCCCATTCTATTTATCCCTTGATTATTTGGGGGAGATAAGTCACTATTTGATTCTTTAAGCCTTTGTCTATTCCTGAACAAAAAGGGGGAGAATGATAGGGGGAAAAATGGTATCTAATCCTATTAGTATCGTATCTTAGTTTAAGGGAGATTTATCTTAGGGGGGAGACGTCTTTCTAAGTTGATCATACTTGATAAAGGGAGAGAATTAATTTCGGGGAGTAGTTATTTTACTTGCATTAAATATTTTGATATTCCCTATGCGTGTAATGTGTTTGCTTAAGTGTGCAGGAATTATTTTATAAAGCGACAACTTTCAATGGCAAAGATTATTGATCCTTTGGGTTGTTTGAGTCAAGCATTGTATTTTTATTTTGGGTGGGACTTTTTATTAGTCTTGTAGAGCTTGACGACCCTTTAGGTTTTTGTAGGTTTTTGTCCCGGAATAGCCAAAGGGGGAGATTTATAAGGACGCAAATTTCCAGTTGAGTCCTTTGTAGTTTTGGCTCAATTCCGGACAAAAATGTTTGAGTCATAGGATAGAGTATATTGATCATCTTTCAAGCCTATGATGTGTTTGTTGAAGACGTAGTGGCCAAGTGTATAAAATTTCATCAACATGTCGAGTTTAAGTGCCTCGTTTCTACGTCATCAATAGTGGTTCCATGCTCCCAAGGTATGAATTCATTACACATATATATAGGAGCTTGGAACGGTTTTTATTGGGTGTTAGGTTTATAAAACTGCATTTTGTTTTCATATGTTTTCTATTAAAACTTATATATAAAGTATATAAAAATTTCTGGGCTTAAATTTTTTTTTTGAAACATTTTGTGAGTTCTTTTGAAGTGTCGTTCGAACGAGATTGTCGTTCGAATCACAAGTCGTTCGAACGAGATTGCCAACGACTTCCCAATATGGCATACTGGAACTTCGTTTGAAATGTCGTTCGAACGAGATGGTCGTTCTAACGAGATTTCCAACGAGCTTCTAACGAGTTCATACTGGAACTTCGTTAGAAGACTCTTTCGAACGAGATATCGTTCGAACGAAATGTCGTTCGAACGAGACGTCAGGCGGGAACAGTTTTTGGCAGTTTTTACCTATGTTTCCCACTTTTGGCGAAGTTTCCAAGAGGTAATGGGAACCGAATTGAAGTTAAGCACTTCTTACCACCCTCAAACAGATGGTCAGACTGAAAGAGTAAACTAAATGTTGGAGGATATGCTTCGTATGTGCATGCTTGATTTCAAGGGTGGTTGGGAACAATACCTCCCATTGGTTGAGTTAGCTTACAACAACTCATACCAATTTACTATTGGAATGGCTCCCTATGAAGCTCTTTATGGCCGGCTATGTAGGTCGCCCGCTTGTTGGTTAGAAGTGGGTGATAATAAATTCCTTGGACCTGAAATGATCCAAGATACTTCTTCTAAAATTAAACTCAGTCGGAATGGCATTCGGATAGCCCAAGACTGCCAAAAGAGCTATGCCGATGCGGGTAGAAGACACATGGAGTTGGAGATTGAGGACCAAGTCTTGGTGCGAGTGTCGCCTATGAAAGGCATTAAGCGTTTTGGGAAGAAAGGAAAGCTTACGCCGCGTTTTGTTGGACCTTTTCCAATTATTGCCAAAGTAGGTCCCGTGGCGTATCAACTTGCCTTACCGGAACCTTTACAACAAATTCACGATGTATTTCATGTTTCCTCTCTGAAGAAGTACAAGAGATGCGAAGGTGCCCTTTGGCGTATCCCTTTCGAGGATATTGACTTGCAACCCGACATTTCATATGAAGAACAACCGATTGCTATTCTTGAGCATGGGGAGCATAAGTTAAGGTCTCGTGTGGTGCCCTTGGTGAGAGTCCAATGGAGTCATCACAATGCTAAAGAATCTATGTGGAAACGTGAGGACGACATGCGGGAAAAGTATCCGCATCTCTTCTTACAAGGTACGCTTGAATTTTGGGGGTAAAATTCCCTCATAAGGGGGGGAGTATGTAGCAACCCTCGCTTGTGAGAACCTATTTTATACTTACTTACTATGTGAGGTAATTATATATAAAATGTTGGAATAAGGAGTAAGTATTAATTTAATGAAGAAAAGTTAATATTTACTAACTTGTTGTATATTTACTGTATGAGTATATAAATATCCTCATGTTGAGTTTTATAGTGTCATAAGATTTAAAAATGACCCTATGGTTTAAATGGAATCGAAACTTAAAATGAGTTATAAAATATCCAACTGATAATTTGGAGGCCGTAGTTGGTTCCGGAACGTGCGAGATAGTCAAAATATGTGCCATATTGTATTTTGAGGTTTTGGGCACTTTTGACTGTTTTTAACATATATGTGTAGTTGCGAACCATTTAATGTGGTATTTACCACTTAAGTTCTAAATTGTAAACTAAAGGTACGATTTATGTCTTGATTAAGTCTTATATTTTCCCCTAATTGTATTCCTAAACTTAGAGAGAAAGAGAGAGGAAGAGAAAGAGTAGAGAAAGGAGAGGAGATTGAAGATTGAGGTTGGATTCTTGCTACTACTCAAGGAAAATCTGAATTTGCAAGATTGAGGCAAGTTTTCTACTTGCTATATGTGGTTTAAGATAAATGATTAGTTGTTATAATTGTGTATTAATCATGGTTTAACTATTTTAGGGTTTTTGTGAATTTGAGGGTCTTGAATCATTCAAGAATGATTTGGACGATTAATGAGGTTTATGGTAGTAGTTGTGGTATTTATGATGTATTGGTGACAATAAATGAGTTTGGTTTGAATGGATTTGAGTTGGGGGTAATTTTGAAGCCCAAGACTCCATAGCCAAAATTGGCAAAATTCGCAGGGGCGAATCGATTCGGCCAGGCCGAATCGATTCGCATAGGGACAATTTCCAGGCCTTAGTGAACCGAATCAATTTGGCTGGTCCGAATCGATTCGGTATTTATGCAGAAACCTAATTGTTGATACCAAAATTAGTATCCTGATATGGACGAATAATAAGAAGACACGTGTTAATCTACATGGCACAATAGCAACGAGGAAGTTCTTTTCCCCGACCAAGTTATGTTCGCTCCGAGCAACAAGAATACTCCGAGGAACTACAATACTCCGAGGAACTCCAGCGCTGCGAGGAACTCCAGTTCTCCGAGGAACTCCTGAACGACGAGCAACTAAGGCGGTTCGAGCTGCATCTCGATCACAACATTAATTTCCAGATAATCAACAGTTCAACTATTCATTGACTGCTTATCATCTTGACGCACACGCTTGAAGGGCATTAAATGAGTTACCCTTTCATATGTATATCATTTAATGTATCACCCTTTCAGATTATAGTCTCAAGGCTATAAATACATTGTATTACCCTCATTCAAAGGGACCGGAATTTCTTGATAGAACTTTTAATCGAGGATTCCTAAAACACTCAGCAATAACATAACAGTGGACGTAGGCCATTATCATAAGGCTGAACCACTTTAAAATTTTTTGTCTTATTTATTTATCTGTGATTGAATAATTAGAGCGATCTAATTTTTTACATCAACAGATTGGCGCCGTCTGTGGGAAACGACTGTTATTATCGTTTTTCACCAAAAATCATTCATCATCAATGGCAGATAATCCGGAATCCAGCAATCGAAACGCTGGAAATGCTGGAAATCCTCCAAATCCTTCTGCGCCTCCAGATCTGGCTGGAATTATGACGAATCTGGCTCAAGGACAAAACGCCATGCAAGAAATAATGCGACAACTCATACAAACCCTTCATGGCGGTGCACCTGCACATTCGGGACATCGAAGTGGTCAGAGGCAAACCTATTTACCTTCTTCACGATCCAGGCGTACAGAGACGCATCGTAATGAGGAATCTGATGATTTCTCTTATCAACCTGGGTAAACTTCATCAATACGGGCCACAGATACTGAGCAACGTGTTACTCTTTCCCCAAAGAGGACCAGTGCCTTGGAAAGACTGAGCAGGGCATCTCCTTTCAGTCGATTAGGCCCGAGGAGGAATAAGAGTCCACCTAAAGCCATGTCGAGGAGTTTTCGACAACCATCAGATCTAAGAGAAGGATCAGCACAATCACGACCAGTTGCTCGTCAAGATAGATCTCAGGAGGCTACTTCAGAATAATCAATTGCTCGAACTAATAGACCCGAGGAGGGAAATGATGCGTGGAAAGGTTCCATTCAGCGGTTGGAGGATAGATTGGGAGAAATGGCTAAGGCGAGGAACCCCCTACAACGAACTTTTGTTCGAGGGACACCTTTTGTACAGGCCATTGTGGATTTCCCTACACCGTCGAAATTTAAAGCACCCGTGGTGACCCCTAAATATGATGGAAAGACAGATCCTGTTCTTCACATAAAGCAATATTAAGCTGCTGCCGACATCTATGTTGTCCCCGACGAGATGAGATGCAGAGCATTCTCAGGAACTCTTACTGGACCTGCCTAGATATGGTACAATAATCTTCCTCGGGATAAGATTTCAACTTTCTTTTAGTTGGCCGAGTTGTTCATTGGCAATTTCTGTTTTGGAGCAAAGCCAGTAAAACGAGTAGCACACTTGTTAAGTGTTAGACAAAAATCTGGTGAGAGTACTAGAGATTACATAACTCGTTTCAATAACGAGAAGCTAGAAGTCATAGATTATGAAGAAAAGACAGCAATCACCGCCTTGATGAGTGGGTTATTGCCTAACAAGTTGTATTACACTTTGGCCAAAGATCCACCTACAACTATGTCAGAGTTGATGGCGAAAGCGGCCAAAATCATGAATGCCGAGGAGGCTATGGCTGCGAAGAAGAATATGGATAAAGAAACCAAGGTGGAAGTCGACAAATCTAAGAAGAAAGAGCATAAGGGCAATGGCGGTGACAGGCATTCCAAGAATAATAAAACGTCATGGGAAGTCCTGAAGAAATTCGATAATTATACTCCTTTGAAAATGGGTATTAATCATGTCTTGGAAGAAATCAAGAATAGCGAGGAGGTAAAGTGGCCGAAGAAACTGAGGTCAGACCCTGATACGAGGAACATGGATAAATATTGCGAGTTTCATAAGGATCATGGTCATATGACCAAAAATTACATAGCTCTTCAGAACGAGATTGAAACACTCATCCGAAGAGGAAAGCTAGCAAAGTATGTTGATCGGGGAAGGGAAAGAAGAAATAATGATCGAACTAGAGAGAGATCTAGATCTCCTCGTCAAGCAGAGGAGAAAAAGAAGAGAAATCATAAAGATGATCCAGATGATGACCCCGATCTTCCCAAGAAACCAAGACATCCAGAACGAGAGGTATTTTCCATACGTTTTGGGTCATTTGATTGTAATGTTATTACAGGAGGAGATGCAGGAGGAGGAGACCTTACTGCAGAAAGAAAGGCTTACCTCGGAGAGGCTCAAGCTTGATCGTACATTCAGCGAATAAATTTGGCCGAGGAGGATCGTCCGAGGAAGGTAAACAAAGAGAAGCTGGTCATTGGCTTTTCAAAAAACGACCTGGCAGGTGTTCTTTACCCTCACGACGACCCTTTGGTGATCAAAATGAGGATGAAAGAAGTAGTGATTTCAAGGGTTCTGGTAGATAATGGTAGCTCGGCAGACATCATGTACTACTCATGCTTTGACAGTTTAAATTTGAAATTATCTCAATTGGAACCTTATCACAAACCTCTTCTGGGTTTTGCTGGAGAGAAAGTTTTTCCACTTGGGACGATCAAGTTGGATATATTCATTGGAACTTGTCCTGCTTGTCGAACAGAGAGAATACGCTTCTTTGTGATGGATAAGAATGTGCAGTCAGCCTACAACATCATCATGGGAAGAGTTGGTTTGAAGAAGTTCGAAGCAGTTCCATCTACAGTACATCAATGCTTAAAATTCCCAATAAATTTCGGAGTGGGAGTGGTGAAAGGTGATCAAAAAGTAGCTCGGGAATGCTATTATTCATCTGCCGAGCAAGAGGAGCTTGAAGAGTCAAGGAAAAAGACTACTACCTACCAGGTGGATGAAGGTACAAAAATTGAAACACTTGATCCCAGAGATGAATCCCAACTTGTAAAAGGACAAGTGGTGGAATCTACAGAAAATGTTATTCTGGATGACGAGCACCCTGAACGAGTAACCCAGATAGGTTCAACGTTGGATGCTTCAATAAAATAGGAGTTGATAACTTTCTTGAGAATCAGGAAGAAAACTTTTGCATGGAGTCATGAAGACATGCCAAGAATAAATCCAAACTTCTTATGTCATGAGGTCAATGTGAATAAGGAGATCAAGCCTGTAAAGCAGAGAATAAGGGTATTTATCTCCGAGAAGAATCAAGCTATACAAGAGGAGGTCGAGAAGCTCCAGAAAGCCCAATTCATTGAAGATGTGAAGTATCCAGACTGGCTAGCAAATGTGGTGATGGTAAAGAAGAAAAACAATAAATGGAGAATGTGTGTTGATTTCACCGATCTCAACAAGGCATGCCCAAAGGATCACTTTCCATTGCCCAGAATTGATCAACTAGTGGATGCTACCTCGGGACACGAGCTGCTCATCTTCATGGATGCTTACTCTGGCTACAACCAGATCAAAATGAAACCTGAAGACAGGGAAAGTACTTATTTTATTACCCCTAGGGGAACTTATTGCTATAATGTTATGCCTTTTGGTTTGAAAAATGCAGGAGCGACATACCAGCGGATGATGAACAAGGTTTTTACCGAAAAAATCAGTTGCAATATGGAAGTCTATGTCGATGATAGGCTGACAAAAAGCAAGAAAGTTGCTGATCATCTAGTTGACTTAGGTCAGACCTTTGATCAACTGGATAAATATCAAATGAAACTCAACCCGACGAAGTGCACATTTGGAGTACGAGAAGGAATGTTCCTCGGGTACAACGTCAACCAACGAGGCATTGAGGCGAATCCAGAAAAGATCAAAGCTCTTTTAGGGTTGCGATCTCCAACGACGAAGAAAGAGGTGCAGAGTCTTACAGGACGAGTTGCAGCGCTCAACAGATTTGTATCCCGAGCAACGGATAGATGCCTTCCATTCTTCAAAACACTTCGAAAAACTTTAGAGTGGAATGATGAATGTGAAAAAGCCTTTCAAGACTTGAAGAAATATTTGGGAGCACCTCCACTATTATCCAAGCCAGTAACGGGAGAAAAGTTGTACTTGTACCTAGCAGTATCAGAGAATGCAGTCAACTCGGCATTGATCAGAGTGGAGAATGGAGTCCAGAAGCCAATTTATTACACAAGTAAGGCTTTTTGAGGTGCAGAGATCAGGTACCCAAAGCTGGAAAAATTGGCATTGGCATTAATTGAAGCAAGTAGAAGAATGAGGCCATATTTTTAGGCCCATACCATCGTCGTCTATACCGACATGCCATTGAGACAAGCCATTCATAAGCCAGAAAAATCAGGGAGACTGATGTACTGGGCAATAGAGCTTGGTGAATATGATATTGTGTATGAACCCAGATCATCATTGAAAGGGCAAGCTGTAGCAGATTTTATAGCAGAGTTTACTTATCCTGATACCCCCGAGGAACAAAATATGCTCGCTGACCAACCTGTGGATGTTACAGGATCAACAGACATAAGTCCAGACCAACCCCGGTTGGTAAAAGGACTTGTGGATGTAGAAAGATCATCAAATTCAAACCCAGACCAACTCCGGTTGGTAAAAGGGCGAGAAGAGATGGTCGACGAGGAGCGAAAATTACCAAGGGAGGATGAAAGAAAACATCAGATATTTCACCGAGGAACTCTGTCAGATAAGAAATTTGAAGACGAGTTACCTACATGGAGATTATATGTAGATGGATCATCTTGCATAACAGGCTGTGGAGCAGGGATTGTTTTGAAAACCCCAGACGAGATTGACATGGAATATGCCATGCGATTCCAATTCAAAGCCTCCAATAATGAGGCTGAGTATGAGGCTATGATAGCAGGTCTTAATTTAGCAAAGATTATGGAAGCACAACAAGTGATGGTATTCAGTGATTCTTAATTAATTGTGAATCAGATGATGGGAACATATGCAGTTAAAGAAGAATTAATGGTCAAGTATCATGCAAAGGTGATGAAGTTATAGGCAGAATTTGATGCCATTCAGTTGATCAGAATACCAAGAATGGAAAATGCACAAGCAGACCCACTGGCCCGACTAGCATCAGCTACTCGTATCGAGCTGCGAAGAACAATACCGATTGAAGTATTAGAAACTCGGAGCATAGATGAAGACCTGACGATGAATGTTATTACCCTTGATTTAGGACCATCTTGGATGGATCCCATCAGGGCATATATTGAGGAGGGAGAATTGCCGGAGGATAAGCTCGCTGCAAAGAAATTGAAGTTTAAAGTTGCTCGGTATGTACTAACTAATGGTGTTTTGTATAGACGAGGAATTATGGTAGGTTTGCAGAGATGTGTACATCCCTCCGAGGTGAAAGAATTGATTGAAGAGATCCATGAAGGGTCATGTGGAGCCCATGTAGCAGGTCGGACACTTTTGCAAAGGGTGATGACGCAGGGATACTATTGGCCAACGATGAGGGCTGATTGTATAACCTATGCCAAGAGATGTGATAAATGCCAACGTTTTTCTTCCATCCGACGTACTCCACAAGCATTGTTGACACCCATAACTTCCCCTTGGCTATTTGCCATGTGGGGAATTGATTTGGTTGGACCACTGCCAACGACCCGAGGAAGATTCAAGTACCTTGTCGTTGCAGTGGATTATTTTACTAAGTGGATAGAAGCTGAGCCACTTATTGATATGACTTACGAGAAGGTGTACCAGTTCGTTTGGAAGAACATCATCCGCCGATATGGTCTCCCTCATGCCTTCATCACAGACCATGGAACGCAATTTGATAACGAGGAGTTTGCCGCCTATTGTCATCAGTCAAACATTTTGAAGACTCATTCAGCACCAGGCCATCCTCAGAGCAATGGACAGACTGAAGTGACGAACATAACATTACTAAATGGTTTGAAGAAGAGGCTAAGTGAAGCTAAAGCTAACTGGATTAATGAACTACAGTCAGTATTTTGGGCTTACCGAACAACTCCCCGAGCAGCAACTGGAGAATCACCATATATGCTGGCATTTGGAAGTGAGGCTGTAATACCTGCCGAGTTGGGTCTTCTAACACACAGAGTGCTGAATTTTAATTCCCCAGTTAGCGACTTAATGAAAAGATTGGATTTGGATATGCTCGAGGAGGTTAGAGAAGAGGCAGCCATTAGGAATGCTGCTTACCAACAACTAACAACTCTGTTCTACAACAAGAGGGTGAAGAAATGCGACTTAAAAGAAGGAGATTACGTGCTAAAGAAGGTCATTCAAAAGAACAATAAATTGGAAGCAAACTGGCATGGACCTTACCGAGTTACAGAAGTTGTTCGACCAGGAACTTACCGCATAGCAACTCTAGAAGGAGAGGAATTTAAGAATGCATGGAATGCTGAACACCTACGCAAGTATTATCAGTGATGTAAAATATAAAGCAGTTCCATCAATATGAATAAAACGATGATGTTTCGCCATCCTCTTTCTTTTATTGAAAATTTTTCGGGGAATACTAGTGTTCAACACTACGCTGTTCAGCAATAAAAGCAACACCGATAGTTCAAACCCAGACCAACTCCGGTTGGTAAAAGGACGAGAACAAACTGATAGTTCGAACCCAGATCAACTCCGGTTGGTAAAAGGGCGAGAACAAACTATACTCCTTTGGTTAGGAGGCGTACATTAGCTCAGACCAACTCCGGTTGGTAAAAGAGTTAGTGGACATGATAGTTCGAACTCAGACCAACTCCGGTTGGTAACAGAGCGAGAACACGATAGTTCGAACCCAGACTAACTCCGGTTGGTAAAAGGGCGAGAACAAACCATACTCCTTTGGTTAGGAGGCGTACACTAGCGTGACCAACTCCGGTTGGTAAAAGAGCGAGTGGACACGATAGTTCGAACTCAGACCAACTCCGGTTGGTAAAAGAGAAAGAACAAATCATACTCCTTTGGTTAGGAGGTGTACATTAGCGTGACCAACTCCGGTTGGTAAAAGAGCGAGTGGACATAATAGTTTGAACTCAGACCAACTCCGGTTGGTAAAAGGGCGAGAACAACATTCTTAAAAATGCCAATCTCGGTTGGTTAGAAAATAAAATATGCTCTCAAATGCCAACTTATGTTGGTCGGGAAGTAAGATTATTACAGAAAATACAAAAGTTCCTCGAAGAACAAAATATTCCAAAATGAACCAAGTATGGTTGGTCGGGGATAAAAACCCATTAACTATAGTTGGTCGACGAGGAGAATTTATCGACCTTGATTGGTCGGACACATTTTAAATACAAAAATTTACCAAGTATGATTAGTCGAGGATAAACTCTCACTAACCACAGTTGGTCGACAAACACAATTTAACAAACTTGGTTGGTTGGAAAAAAATTTAAACATTTTTATACTCATTACTTTATCATTAAGTGATCGAGCAACATTACTGATACTTGTAACTTTTTATTACTAAGTTGGTCGATGAACCACACAATATTGTTATGCAAGCACAAATATAAAGTGTTTAACAAGCACAAGACAATAGCAATACAGATTTGCAAACGAAAATGAAAGTCTTTCATTAAAATTCAAAATAAATTACAAGTTACATATGTGTACTAACTATTACATTGAAATTCCTATTCTATTGGTTTTTTCCCCTCAGCTTTTGAAATAGGTTCCTCGCCAGCAGGCGGATCATTTAAAGTCTGAGCAGAGTTAATGAAGTTCAAGTCCTTCAGCATTCTGACATTCATTATTGAAGGTGTGTCCAATAGATGCTCGGGACGAGATACCTCGATCTGAGAATGAAGACTGTAGTCACCGAGGTATTGTGCAATTAAGCTCCGAGGAATGGCACGAGCTGGGATCCATTCCATGTACAAATTGAACGGTGTCACAGGCAAGTCAAGTACCCCAAGATCATAATAGTCCCACAAATAATGTCCCTGTTCGAGTTTCAACACGCATAAGGCGTTCAACCAGCCTTGTTTATAGCCCTCATTATTGGCATTCTGGATACGAGCATCTAAATGGAATAGTGCCTCGTTGTACCCAGCCATCCAAAATTCCCTGGGCTGTTTATGGAATTGGAAAGTTAGTCTCTCCAACTGCTCGTGAAGGTTTTTGGCAAAAATGTCCTTATTATCTAAAGCAGACTTCGTCGCAGTAAGTTGATCCTCCAAAGTTTGGGTTTTCTTGGACATTTCAGACAAAGCCCGATCTTTTGCATTCAATTGGAACGCTTGATTTTCCAATGCTGATTGAGTATGAGCTTCATCAACCAGGCGACGAAAAACTCTTGATCGACCTCGAGCAGGTGGAGTACTTTGTTCCTCGACCACATTCTGCGCGACTCTTCCTCGTCCACGAGAACCTCTTCCTCGTCCCCGAGTAGCAGTGGAAGTACCAGACCTTCTCAAGGTGTCCAACTCTTTCCTTAATTTGGCATTCTCAACCTCTAGAAAGGAAAATCCCTCGTCAGTCACTGGGATTACAGCTGTTGAAGAAGAAGCTGCAGACTTATACTGTGCTAGCTCTTTCTGCAAATTGTTATTCTCTTGCTCCAGCAGCTCGGCAATCTGTCTACATGCTTCAACTTCACCCCTTAGGGTTCTCTCCCTGACATCGTACCCAACAAGGATCTTTTTGTGGCCTGTCTCAGCAGAAAGCTGTTGATACCTCTTTTCATACCCCTCGTGCAGAAGGGTAGTTGATTCTTTGTACTGAGTCTGAAGATCTTCTAAGGTACATTGAAGATCCTCGATCATTTCATAGTACACAACATTGTTGCCTACAGCTCGGTCAAGTAAACCCTTCAGGTACTGATAAGCTTCAACTGCTTGCTCAGAAGCATCATGACCAAGGATATCAGCAACTTCTGATGCACTCAGGTCTGTGTGACCAGCCTTATAATATTCATGGCATTGCTGCATCAACTTTGTATCATTGGCAGACAGTAATTCCATTCTAGACATAAACTAGTAAAGAAGAGAAGGCAAGAATTAATAATAAAGCAGACAGAGAATCAACAACATAGAGGAACAAAAAAGGTGATTTTTATTACATCATCAAAAGGAGTACAACGTTCAGAATACAAAGTACAAGTAAAAGAAAATAAAAGAGAATACCGAACAACTTCACACCTTTTCCTTGTCTCCCAAGACTTTCTCGGGAGGCTGGGACGAGGAGCTTGGTTGCTCGGTAGGAACAATAATCAGGTCGGCTGGAGTTGGGACTTGTTCAGGAGGAGCAGGCAGAGACGAAATCTCCTCGGTGGCTGTCTGATTGGGTTGTGGAGCTAGGACTTGATCACCCACTATCATTGAAGACTCCTCGGATGCAGCTTCGTCCTCATCCTCATCTTCAATTACAGGAGGAGGGACAGGAAGATGTTGTTGAAATAGCTCAGAGTCCTCGTTCACCTTCAATTCTTGCAAGGCAGCAACCCAACCATCTCGGAAGTATTTCAAACTCCCATACTGCACCTGGGCCATCATCGCTGCTACCCCCTATACCATCCTTTGTCCCAACCAGTTCGAAATGATTTTTTCACAGCCACTTTTCTTTTCATTTTCTCCGAGGAGAGATTCTCGGATAGAAGATCCTCGGTGGCTTTCAACTTGGCCTCCACCTCCTCCTTCTGGCGATTTACTTCTCGCAGAAGGGTCAGCTCTTCCTCGGCCGATTTCAACTTATTCTCAAGCTCCCCAAAATTTATGAGCTTCTCGGCATATTTTTTATTCTCTCTCTCCAAGTCCTTCACTTTATTTCCCAACTGCATCTTCTCTGCCTCAGATGCAGCCAATTTCTTCTCCCATTCACCCCTATCCTCGTCATATTTTTGACGGGAATCCTTCAGAGATTGGGCCAAGCCCTGTAAAGCATCCTCTACTCCAGATGAGGAACTAGAAGCTTTGATCACTTCATCTTTCTTCACTATGGTGTTAAAGCAACTCACCTGCTGAAAAAGAAGGTAATGATAAGTCAGTGCCGAGATACATATATTGATTGAAAGAAAGAAAAATTAAGGATAAGAGAAACTTACTGAAGCAATGTGACGAGTAGCTAGGGATGTCAGCATATCCCTAGACATGTTTTCTTCAATTCCTTGGACTTCAGGAATGGTCCAAGTCTTTACCGAGCTCATTGCAGAACTCGGGGGAATAATGGTTGGAACACCAGCTCCACTAGCTTGGAGCTGGGGAATGGCTTCAGAAAAACTGATCGAGGAGGATTTCTTCAGTCTCCTCAGTGTCTTTTCAACAACCTCAACCAAAGAAGAACTTTTGGTTGGAGAGATGGTGATTACTTCCACAGGTGCATCCTTCTGCACAGGAGCCACTGGGGGCTTCTCGGCAGCCTTCTGAGGAGCAACAGAAGGGGCATCATCCACTTTCTTTGTCCCCTTTGGGACATCAGCCTTGTTTCTTTTTTCATCTCCAGCAGATGAAGCCTCCTCGAAGATAGCAGGAAATCTTCTTTTGCCCATCTTCTGACTCAGAGGAATGTGAGAGTCTGGTGAAGAATCCTCAGAAGCTGGCAATGGTTCACTAATGCTGACCACATGACGAGCAGTAAAGGACGATGTATAGCTCCTGTACTGCAACAAGTATGAAGAAGACCTGACGTGCTCATCTGTAACTTTCTGATGCAAACTCCAGATATGTTTCAAATGCTTGATATTAACTTCTGATTCTTTTGAAGTTTTTCTCTTGATGTCAACTGCAAACAAAAACATATTGAAATGTCAATCATGCATTTATTCAAATATAATGAAAGAATAATTTCAGAAATAAAATAAAATGAAAATAACCTATCCCATTGCCATATGGAGGGCATTTGGGACCCTCATATACTTCATCTCCAACTAAAGGGGCATGTTGCCAATTTTTGATAACTACCCCATGCTCAAAATAATCCCTATTAGCATCTGGGAGATTGACTACTAAATCCCTATTCAAAAATCTAGTTTTTAAATAATAAACATTATCTAGAATAGCCCATCTATAACAGTACATAATCTCAGGAATTCCTATACGAGTTCCATGAGTTTGATTTAACCTATGCACCCCATTAACTATTCTCCATGTGTTGGGGGCTATTTTTGCAGGAACGACATCGAAATGTTGACAGAACTCTAAACACAAAGGGTTTGGTGGAAAAGAAAATCCACATTCAGCAATAAAGAGGCTGGGGAACCAATGTCCCTCAGCCAAGCGAAAATAATTTGAAGGCTCAGAAAGATCCTCCGCAGTTACCCAAGAAGGAATAGAGAAATCAGAACGGAATTTCTCAAGAGATTCAATAATATAAACCATGATGAATAAAAGAAGAAATGAAGAAGAAGGAAGAAGATCTTACAGGAATAAAGGGAGATCTGTTGACAACGAACGAAAACAAGGATGAACGCACAAGAGAAAGAAAGGCTATGGAAAATTCGAAAGCAGAAAATTGGAAAAGGTAGAAGACGGTGTGATTGCCTATGAAGCTTAAATACTTTGTTTTGGGAAACGGCGAAAAAAATGATTACAAAAAAGAAACTATTACGCCACCGACGGTTAAAAGGACAAAAAATGCACGAAGATCGAAGCGCTTATAAAAATTCAAAAAGGCGGACTCTGTGAATTTGGAAGGAAATTCAAATACAAAGAAAATGCTCCTAAAACCCAGGAAGGTAATTTAATATTGCCATATACCGAGAAAGAATGTTCCATACTCCTCAAAGTTCAAAATATAAAACATTGGGGGCTTCTGTTGATACCAAAATTAGTATCCTGATATGGACGAATAATAAGAAGACACGTGTCAATCTACATGGCACAATAGCAATGAGGAAGTTCATTTCCCCGACCAAGTTATGTTCGCTCCGAGCATCAAGAATAATCCGAGGAACTACAATACTCCGAGGAACTCCAGCGCTCCGAGGAACTCCAATTCTCCGAGGAACTCCTGAACGACGAGCAACTAAGGCGGTTCGAGCTGCATCTCGATCACAACATTAATTGCCAGATAATCAACAGTTCAACTATTCATTGACTGCTTATCATCTTGACGCACACGCTTGAAGAGCATTAAATGAGTTACCCTTTCATATGTATATCATTTAATGTATCACCCTTTCAGATTATAGTCTCAAGGCTATAAATACATTGTATTACCCTCATTCAAAGGGACCGGAATTTATTGATAGAACTTGTAATCGAGGATTCCTAAAACACTCAGCAATAACATAACAGTGGACGTAGGCCATTATCATAAGGCTGAACCACTTTAAAATTCTTTATCTTATTTATTTATCTGTGATTGAATAATTAGAGCGATCTAATTTTTTACATCAACACCAATTTTCCTGACCGAATCGATTCGGATGGTCCGAATCGATTCGGCAATTATGCAGAATCTCATATTTTCTGGCCGAATCGATTCGGCCAGGCCAAATCGATTCGGAAATCCTGCATTTTTAAATTGCTTTTCTTTTCTAATTTCAACCCCTTTTTCTCTAGACTTATGACTTAGGAACCTTCTTGTATGAAGTCAACTTAGAGTCCTAGAGTTCTAAGTGAGTTAGTTTACTACCCTAGATTAGAATTGGTATATTTGGGATTTATTTCTAGGGTGTGTGAAGTGATGTTCATGCATTACTTTCCTTTTATCAATTAGTAGGAGTCTAGGAGATTACGAAGTTGTGTTTGGAGACTTTAGAAGGAAATTTGAGGTATGATGGTCTATTATAAAGCCCAAAAGGAGATTTGGGAAAATAACTTGGGAGTTTAAATATTCCTCGAGGTTATTATGATGATGCGAAGCACGTATAGTTTCGGATAACCTTAATGCATTTGATAAAATGTAAATGGATAAAGTAAATGATAATTTACTAAATCATTCCATGGTAATTAATAAAATGGTTAGAACACACCCTCTCTAAATACCATCTTAAGGGAAGTTCGTGCGTAAGGTGAAGCCCCGGGCTAATAAATGCAGGGTGGATATAGTCCTAGGCCATATGAGCGCTTGTTGTATATTTTCTGCGATGGGTAGGTAATTTCGGGTGTGGTTATGACTACCCCGCAGGCATATGGCCGATTCCCGACGTTCGATAGGATCCCAGGTTGTCTTGATGATAGGTCCTAGAAGATGATGGTCATTTAGGGGTGCACATAGTGGGGAAACCCGGACGGGTGATCTTAGAATCGTTATATATGTATACTTATAACTATTCTAACATCAAGTGAGACTTGATGGATATTAATGCCATAAAGAGCATAACGCAATGCCATAAAGAGCATAGTACATGCCACTAAAAGCATATAATTGAGATACGTGCCACAAAAAGCACATGATAAAATTTGTATTACTGATAAGGAATGGGAAGATAAAATGAAAAGGTGAATAATGATAAAGATTCTAGATTAATGATGATTATACATATCCTTTTGCATAACTGAATTTTACTTTATAATCATTTCATTGTATTAGTTTATTTCATGATGTCACCATGTTAGAATATCATCTTTATCATCCATGATTAACTGTTCATAATTGTCATACTTGTTGTTTATCTGGTGATCACATAAAACCTGACCCTAACCCATTCTTCTTTCTTCTTGTGCATAAAAATATTAACCGCTCAGGTGCTCCCCCGCAAGGACTCCCGTATTGACCTCCCCATTCCAGTGTCTTTTGAGGAGCCGTGACATTTTGCGGATATCACGCGATATTTTGTGTAGACGCCTTCATTTTTGTTTTCTAGTTATGTTCGGGTCTTTATTCGGGCGTGTGGCCCAAACTGTTATAATTGTATAATGGATGTAATATGTAACTCATTGAACTTGTTGTACATTGTATGAATTTCTATTAACGGACATTATTCGGTCCTTTTTATTGTAGAATTGTTGTTGTTGTTACATATATACTTTTGGGTTTTCCACCTTCTTTTCTGTTATGGGTTGTTGACAATGCTTTCTTTAAATTATAAATCAAAATTTTTGACAACCCGTTTTCTGAATTATTGAGTAGTTATCCCGTATACTCTTTATGTTGTCACGATGCTGAGAATGATTCCATCCATGATTCCTGTATTATTGGAGTATCGAGCTGGGCACCCCTTATTTCGGATACCGGGTTATCATATATTGTATCAGAGCATCAGGTTATAGAGTCTTTATGATCTATGCGGACTTGTCACGTTCTACCGTAGCGTTCTTTGATATATAACCTAATGTTAGGACTGCTTTGTTGCTTATGTTTGCGATCTTTTACAAGATAGATTGTTTTATATAGTATCGTAACTCTATTGTTTCTCCATCTCAGATGCCGCCTAAGAGAGGTCGTCCTGCTCGACGTAATAGAGTTGTGGAAGAGGAGGTTGTTCCTCCACTACCGCCACCAGGGAGTATCAATGCTGCCGATGTAGCAAACATAGTGGCCTAAGCAGTCAATGTAGCGATAACTGCAGTGATACAACAAATGCCACAAGTTCAACCATGGGGGCAAGAGGCACAAGCTCATACGGGACCTTCTCCGTGGGAAAGGGTTAGGGGTATTTCCTAAAGGGCCATCCCCCCTAATTCGATCGGGGCTCGAATGTTATAAGGGCAAATCAGTGGAAGAAAGACATGTAAAGCCAACTTCGAATGGTAGAATGTAGTGAGGAGAAAAAGCAAATCCTTATTACTTTCAAGCTTGTCGGATCGGCATTACATTGGTGGGAATCGATGACTACACCAGATCAAAGTAATACGATGTCAATCACTGATTTTTGGGTCTTGTTTGACCGAAAGTACTTCCCTCCCGCAGTTCAAAGGGAGATGCGAAGGAAGCTTCAAGATGTAGTACAAGGAGAGAGATCTGTTGCAGAATATGAAGAGGAGTTCACCCAGTTGGCAAGTTTTGTACCGGATGAAGTGACTCCAGAAGAGAGGAGAATCTCCAAGTTTGTGGGAGGTTTACATTGGCGGATAAAACAACATTTGTTGGGAAATACGATTTTACAAACCTTTGGGGATGTGATGAATGCGGCATTACTTCATTGCCAAGAGCATAGATTGTTTGTGAAAAAGAGCAAGAAGGCTACCGCGATGGGGCAAGTGGGAAAATCTGGAGGGAATGGGAATGGGGGGGGGGGGGGGGGAGCATCTCCTTCATCCCAATCTTCGGGGAGTAAGCAAAGAGAGAGGCACCCCCAGCAAGGGGATTTGTCTAAACACCAACGCTTTGGTGGATTTAATGCGGGTGGTAACAAAAATAGGCCGGGTCAAGGTGGACCGCCACAACAACAAGCAGGTAGAGGTGGGAATTGAGGTAGAGGCCAACAGGGCCGAGGTTTTGGGAAGTTCCAAAATAATCAAGAACGGAACCAAGAGAACGTGGCGAACAAATGTTTTCAATGCGGAGAGCTGGGCCATTATAAGAGGTCGTGTCCTCAGTTGATTGGAGGACATCTTCCTAGGGCTCCACAGTAACCATATGTTCAGTTTCCGCCACAGGCACCTAATCCGATTATGCCTCCACAGCAGGGGCAATTGCAGTATGGACGGGTCTATCACATCCAGGAGGTTATGCTTCCTCCAGCCCCTCCAGCACCGCCAGCAATTGAGGGTAAGTTTCTCATCCAAGGGCATATGGGTCGGGTATTATTTGATACGGGTGCGATACACTCTTTCATTTCTAGGAGTTTTGCTCAGACCACAGAGTTGATAAAATCTGCTGAGAGTACTTTCACTAGCGTTGAATCCTCTATGGGTGATGGTTCATTGATTTTCTTTGTTTGTAAAAACATAGGAATTAATCTTGGTAATTTGTGTTTTGAGGCCGATTTGCTCGTCCTTGACATGGTCGGGTATGAGTGATTTTGGGCATTGATTGGTTAGTAAAATATCACGCGATAGTAAATTGTTACGGGAAGAGTATAGTTTTCGCCGTTCCGGGACAAGAAATGTTCTTGGTAGTCATGCCTAGTTTGGAAGGAGGTACGAGTACCTATTTATATTGTATTACGGAGGAGACTTCTAGGGATGTAGTTGTTCCCCTGGATTCTATTCCGGTTGTTAGAGATTTTGAACATGTTTTCCGTAAAATATCGGGATTACCTCCGAGCCGAGAGATTGAGTTTGTGATTGATTTAGTGCCGGGAACTCGACCGATTGCGAGAGCTCCATATCGCATGGCTCCTGTGGAAATGAGGGAGTTGAGAGATCAAATTCAGTAGTTGTTGGAGCAGGGATTTATTAGGCGCAGTACGTCGCCATGAGGTGCTCCGGTGTTGTTTGTAAAGAAAAGAGACGGTTCTCTCTGGTTATGTGTGGACTATAGAGAGTTGAATAAAGTCACCATCCGGAATAAATACCCTTTGCCTCATATTGATGATTTATTTGACCAACTTAGGGGAGCGTCGTACTTCTCTAAGATCGATTTGAGGACGGGGTATTATCAATTGAGTATACGGGAGCAGGATGTATCCAAGACCGCATTTCTGACTAGATATGGATCCTATGAATTCTTGGTTATTCCCTTTAGACTAACCAATGCTCCCACTGTATTTATGGATCTCATGAATAGGGTATTTCGGGATTTCCTTGACCAATTTGTTATTGTATTTATCGATGACATCTTAATCTAATCTCAGACCGAATCTGACCATGCTACTCACTTACGGTTGGTCCTACAAAGATTAAGGGATCACCAATTGTATGCAAAGTTCGAGAAGTGTGGCTTTTGGTTGAAGGAAGTTCAGTTTTTGGGTCATGTGGTGTCATCCCAAGGTATATCAGTGGATCCTAGTAAGGTGGTTGCGGTGAGGGAGTGGGGTCAGCCCACGACACCTACCGAGATTCGTAGTTTTCTGGGTTTGGCTAGTTTTTTCCGTCGGTTTATCAAGGGTTTCTCTAAAATCGCAAGCCCTTTGATAAATTTGACCCGAAAAGGGGTGAGATTTATTTGGGATAACTCTTGCCAGGCTGCTTTTGACGAGCTCAAAGATAGATTGACTTCGGCTCCAGTCCTCGCTTTGCCAAAATCGGGATTGGAATATCTAGTCTTCACCGATGCATCTCTTCAAGGATTAGGAGGTGTGCTTCAACAAGAGAGACGGGCTATTGCTTATGCTTCTCGCAAGCTAAAGCCCCATGAAAGGAACTATCCGGTGCATGACTTAGAACTCACCGCGGTTGTCTTTGCCTTGAAGATTTGGAGGCATTATCTCCTAGGCGAGAAATTCAGTCTTTTCACGGACCATAAATCGCTACAATATTTATTTTCACAGAAAGATTTGAATATGCGACAGCGCTGATGGTTGGAGTTCATGAAAGATTATCAATTTGATATCCATTATCATCCGGGCAAGGCAAACGTTGTGGCGGATGCCTTGAGTAGGAGACCCGAGGGAGAGTTAGCTGAAGTATGTAAGGCTAAGTGGAAAGAACTCAGTCAGGAGGATGCGGTGGCGAGAGCGTTCATGTTAGTGATGACCGTTACTCCTACTATTGTGGCAAGGGTTATGGAAGCCCAAGGAAGGGATAAGGGCTGTCAGGACCATATACACCGATTACTGTTCGAGGGAGCGGAATCCTACTCGATAAGTTCAGAGGGTGTATTACGCTTCTATGGAAGACTTATTATTCCGAAAGAGGGGGATTTGAGACGGGCGGTGATGGCTGAATCTCACGGGTCAAAATTTACAGTACATCCTGGTGGGGACAAGATGTATCAAGACATGCGCCGCCAGTATTGGTGGCCCGATATGAAGTGGGATATTTCTGAGTTTGTATCCCAATGCACTACTTGTCAATTGGGTAAGATCGATCATCAGCGACCGACAGGTTTGTTGCAACCGTTGGAGATTCCGGTGTGGAAATGGGAGAGCATATCGATGGACTTTATTACGGGCTTAATAGAGGGGTTATGATTCGATTTGGGTGATTGTCTACCGCTTGACTAAGTCAGCGCACTTCTTACCCGTGCGTAATGATTATGACACTACTCGCTATGCTCTATTGTTCATCGAGGAGGTCGTTAGACTCCATGGGGTACCTTTAAATATAGTTTGCGACCGAGACAAGATCTTTGTTTCCCACTTTTGGCGAAGTTTCCAAGAGGCCATGGGAACCGAATTGAAGTTAAGCACTTCTTACAACCCTCAAACAGATGGTCAGACTGAAAGAGTAAACCAAATGTTAGAGGATATGCTCTGTATGTGCATGCTTGATTTCAAGGGTGGTTGGGAACAATACCTCCCATTGGTTGAGTTAGCTTATAGCAACTCATACCAATTTACTATTGGAATGGTGCCCTATGAAGCTCTTTATGGCCAGCCATGTAGGTCGCCCGCTTGTTGGTTAGAAGTGGGTGATAATAAATTCCTTGGACCTGAAATGATCCAAGATACTTCTTTTAAAATTGAACTCATTCGGAATCGCATTCGAATATCCCAAGACGGCCAAAAGAGCTATGCCGATGCGGGTAGAAGACACATGGAGTTAGAGATTGGGGACCAAGTCTTGGTGCGAGTGTCGCCTATGAAAGGCATTAAGCGTTTTGGGAAGAAAGGAAAGCTTGCGACGCGTTTTGTTAGACCTTTTCCAATTATTGCGAAAGTCGGTCCCGTGACGTATCAACTTGCCTTACCGGAACCTTTGCAACAAATTCATGATGTATTTCATGTTTCCTCTCTGAAGAAGTACAAGATATGCGAAGGTGCCCTTTGGCATATCCCTTTCGAGGATATTGACTTGCAACCCGACATTTCATATGAAGAACAACCGGTTGCTATTCTTGAGAATGGGGAGCGTAAGTTAAGGTCTCGTGTGGTGCCCTTAGTGAGAGTCCAATGGAGTCATCACAATGCTAAAGAATCGATGTGGGAACGAGAGGACGACATGGGGGAAAAGTATCCGCATCTCTTCTTACAAGGTACGCTTGAATTTTGGGGGCAAAATTCCCTCAAAAGGGGGGGAGTATATAACAACCCTCGCTTATGAGAACCTATTTTATACTTACTTACTATGCGAGGTAATTATATATAAAATGTTGGAATAAGGAGTAAGTATTAATTTAATGAAGAAAAGTTAATATTTACTAACTTGTTGTATATTTACTGTATGAGTATGTAAATATCCTCATGTTGAGTTTTATAGTGTCATAAGATTTAAAAATGACCCTATGGTTTAAATGGAACCGGAACTTACAATGAGTTATAAAATATCTAAATGATAATTGGGAGGCCGTAGTTGGTTCCGGAACGTGCGAGATAGTCAAAATATGTGCCATATTGTATTTTGAGGTTTTGGGCACTTTTGACTATTTTTAACATATATGTGTAGTTGCGAATCATTTAATGTGATATTTACCACTTAAGTTGTAAATTGTAAACTAAAGGTACGATTTATGTCTTGATTAAGTCTTCTATTTTCCCCTAATTGTATTCCTAAACCTAGAGAGAAAGAGAGAGGAAGAGAAAGAGTAGACAAAGGAGAGGAGATTGAAGATTGAGGTTGGATTCTTGCTACTACTCAAGGAAAATCTGAATTTGCAAGATTGAGGCAAGTTTTCTACTTGCTATATGTGGTTTAAGATAAATGATTAGTTGTGATAATTGTGTATTAATCATGGTTTAACTATTTTAGGGTTTTTGTGGATTTGAGGGTCTTGAATCATTGAAGAATGATTTGTACGATTAATGAGGTTTATGGTAGTAGTTAGTGGTATTTATGATGTATTGGTGACAATAAATGAGTTTTGTTTGAATGGATTTGAGTTGGGGGTAAATTTGAAGTCCAAGACTCCATAGCCAAAATTGGCAAAATTCGCAGGGGCGAATCGATTCGGCCAGACCGAATCGATTCGCATAGGGACAGTTTCCAGGTCTTAGTGAACCGAATCGATTCGGTTGGTCCGAATCAATTCGGCATTTATGCAAAAACCCAATTTTCCTGACCGAATCGATTCGGATGGTCCGAATCGATTCGGAAATTATGCAGAACCTCATATTTTTTGGACGAATCGATTCGTCCAGGCCAAATCGATTCGGCCAAGCCATATCGATTCGGAAATCCTGCATTTTTAAATTGCTTTTCTTTTCTAATTTCAACCCCTTTTTCTCTAGACTTAGGACTTAGGAACCTTCTTGTATGAAGTCAACTTAGAGTCCTAGAGTTCTAGGTGAGTTAGTTTACTACCCTAGATTAGAATTGGTATATTTGGGATTTATTTCGAGGGTGCGTGAAGTGATGTTCAGGCATTACTTTCCTTTTATCAATTAGTAGGAGTCTATGAGATTACGAAGTTGTGTTTGGAGACTTTAGAAGGAAATTTGAGGTATGATGGTCTATTATAAAGCCCAAAAGGAGATTTGGGAAAATAACTTGGGAGTTTAAATATTCCTCGAGGTTATTATGATGATGCGAAGCACGTATAGTTCCGGATAACCTTAATGCATTTGATAAAATGTAAATGGATAAAGTAAATGATAATTTACTAAATCATGTCATGGTAATTAATAAAATATTTGGAACACACCCTCTCTAAATACCATCTTAAGGGAAGTTCGTGCGTAAGGTGAAGCCCCCTGGCTAATGAATGCTGGGTGGATATAGTCCTAGGCCATATGAGCGCTTGTTGTATATTTTCTGCGATGGGTAGGTAATTTAGAGTGTGGTTATGACTACCCCGCAGGCATATGGTTGCTTCCCGACATTCGATAGGATCCCAGGTTGTCTTGATGATAGGCCTTAGAAGATGATGGTCATTTAGGGGTGCACATAGTGGGGAAACCCGGACGGGTGATATTAGAATCATTATATATGTATACTTATAACTATTCTAACATCAAGTGGGACTTAATTGATATTAATGCCATAAAGAGCATAACGCAATGCCATAAAGAGCATAGTACATGCCACTAAAAGCATACAATTGAGATACGTGCCACAAAGAGCACATGATAAAATTTGTATTCCTGATAAGGAATGGAAAGATAAAATGAAAAGGTGAATAATGATAAAGATCTAGATTAATGATGATTATACATATCCTTTTGCATAACTGAATTTTACTTTATAATCATTTCATTGTATTAGTTTATTTCATGATGTCACCATGTTAGAATATCATCTTTATCATCCATGATTAGCTGTTCATAATTGTCATACTTGTTGTTTATCTGGTGATCACATAAAACCTGGCCCTGACCCATTCTTCTTTCTTCTTGTGCATAAAAATATTAACCGCTCAGGTGCTCCACCGCACGGACTCCCGTATTGACCTCCCCATTCCAGTGTCTTTTGAGGAGCCGTGACATTTTGCGGATATCACGGGATATTTTGTGTAGACGTCTTCATTGTTGTTTTCTAGTTATGTTCGGGTCTTTATTCGGGCGTGTGGCCCAAACTGTTGTAATTGTATAATGGATGTAATATGTAACTCATTGAACTTATTGTACATTGTATGAATTTCTATTGACCGACATTATTCGGTCCTTTTTATTGTAGAATTGTTGTTGTTACATATATACTTTTGGGGTTTCCACCTTCTTTTCTGTTATGGGTTGTTGACAATGCTTTCTTTAAATTATAAAACAAAATTTTTGACAACCTGTTTTCTGAATTATTGAGTGGTTATCCCGTATACTCTTTATGTTGTCACGATGCTGAGAATGATTCCATCCATGATTACTGTATTATTGGAGTATCGGGCTGGCCACCCCTTATTACCGGGTTGTCACAAAAGCTTCATCAAAATGCCAAGTTTAAGTGCCTCGTTTCTACGTCATCAATAGTGGTTCCATGCTCCCAAGGTATGAATGCATTGCACATATATATAGGAGCTTGGAACGGTTTATATTGGGTGTTAGGTTTTTAAAACTGCATTTTGTTTTCAGATGTTTTCTATTAAAACTTATATATAAAGTATATAAAAGTTTCTGGGCTTAAAAAGAATTTTTGAAACATTCTGTGAGTTCATTCGAAGTTTCGTTCGAACGAGATTGTCGTTCGAACCACAAGTCGTTCGAACGAGATTGCCAACAACTTCCCAATATGGCATACTGGAACTTCGTTCGAAATGTCGTTCGAACGAGATGGTCGCTCTAACGAGATTTCCAACGAGCTTCTAACGAGTTCATATTGGAACTTCATTCGAAGACTCTTTCGAACGAGATGTCGTTCGAACGAAATGTCATTTGAACGAGACGTCAGGCGGGAACAGTTTTTGGCCGTTTTTACCTATGTTTCCCACTTGTTTCTCCACTAACTTTTTCAGAACTTATTATGTGCGGGAACAACTTTTTCCAAAAAAAACTTTTTATATCCTACCAAACTCTAGAGAGTGTTTGAGAGCAAGTGTCAATTTTCAAAGAAAAATCAAGAGACACTTTAGTTTTACACCCATAGTTTTGTTTATCCAAGTTCATATATATACATCTTGCTTGGAGTTTGGCACCGGGTTTATCTCTACATTAGTTTGAAGAGAAGATTAGGTTTTCTTATAAATCCCACAAAGAAGAAGAGGTATTCGTGATTTACCCACTTGGAGAAAGGCTCCTAGTTCGGGTGACGGTGACCACATAAAGTCTGATCGGTGGATTCCGAGACCGCGGTGGATCTCTGGGATTATTCGCTAAGTGGAGGTGTTTACAAGAAGGAGCGTCAAGTCTTGAGAGGGATCGAGTCGTGTGATGTAAGTCTTTTGTCTTGTAATTGTAAATTCCATACTTAGTGGATTTGAGGCTAGGGCCGTCCGAGGTTGTTTTCCGTCTTGGGTTTTTTCTCGTACATCGCGGTGTAGTGTGATTGATTTATTTTTATCTTGCACAATAACTTAGAACTCATTATTTGGATAATTCAAGATAAAAATGGTTTTAATTATCACACTTAATTTAATTGGGTGCTAATTATATTTGGGTAATTGTTTATTTAATTCAAGTCTATTGTTGAAACTGGTTTGGCCTAATTTGGAATAATGATAAATATGACTTAGGCAAATTCTAGGACTTGGATGAATTATTTGTGTTTGAGTGAGAATGATTTAATGAATTAAGTTAATTTCACTTGGTATAATTTTAATTTGAAAAGGAAATTAAAATTTGGTGTCTGTTTGTTTTGTGAACCATCTTACGCTTCCGCATCTATCTCATAAAAAGGAAATTGATTTTAAAAGAATAGTTTTATTTTTTTAAACCGGGGGCTACTACACTTCAATATATAATTAGTGTGATATTGTATATATAAAATGTGATGTAATCTACTGTGTGATATTGTAGATATAGAGATGTAATCTTCTGTGTGAACTTGTAGATTTAAAATGTAAACTGTGATTTAATCTAATATGTAATGTTGTCGATAGAAGTAAATAATGAAATTTGAATTAAATTAAGTAAGTGAACACTTAATTCCAAGGTTTTAATAAGACTAGTTCATATTAAAGAGAAATGAATATGAATAATTATATTACGTATGGTATGGGACATACGGGTCTATTATATGGGTTAGAATTATGTTGTGGAAACTAGTTATGAGGGAACCTTAACTAGGAAGATAATAAGATACGATAGGTATGCACCTTAGATGAGATGTGAGAATTCTCAAGAGAGAGCCCGAGAAACTAATGTGTAAATAATAAATGCTTATTTGTAATTATTAAGCACTTGCTATTTTTTTTTAAATCTTTAACAATCGGGCTCTGACCCGTTTCCTTGCATATTCTCTTCTTTACTATATCTTGTACATCAGGTATCCAGCAACAGGGATGCTTAGCATAGATTATGGATGTTTCGATGGATTATAGTTACTAGTAGATATGTGGATTTTGTTTAGACGGTTCCTTTTTGTTAATTCACTCATCTGTAGCGTCTACTTCATTTAGGGCATGTCGTCCAGGATTCTAGAGGTTGTAATTATTTATGTAAGCATTATGGATATCAGTTTTATTTAGTGTAAATGTTATAATTTAATTGGAGAGTTATTCCAGTCACATTTATTCTTGTTGAAGTTAATTCAGTTGTGATCTGTCGTTGCATATTATTATTCCGTGTCGTGGGATGGTTTTAATTAAATTAAAAATGGAAAAGTTTTTGACACTTAGCTTAATTAACTATTAGGTGATTAATAAAGAAATTATTTTTCGACAGTGATATGCTGAGAATAAACCAACTGGATATTCTGATTTAATTAAATAAAGGACTGATCACCCGATATTTAACTAGGCGGGTTGTTACAGGTGGTATCAGAGCATCAAGTTCTAGTGTTTTTAGGATTTGTGCGACTTACTATGTTTCAGCGTAGCGTTCTTTGATATAGAGCCCTATTATTAGGATGTTGAATTTTTCTGCCCATTTCGGCTTACATTCTCCTTCCATGAAGTATGTGAGATGTAATACTTATACGAGTTCGGTCAGGCATCATGCGCCAAACACATTGGGACGAATAGCAAGAGCCGTTAGAAGGACATCAGGAGGAGGGCTCAGCTAAAGATATAGAGTATTTGGGAAAATAGTGTTGGAGATAGAAACCATCATAATTGTTGTTTGGGCTGAGAACATTAAGAAAGTCGCTTGGGAGCTGTAGTTTCCCAAGCGCCATCATAGTTGATGGTTGTGTCGTAACTCACCCAAAACTGTATGTGAAAGGTGAGGGAGTCGGAAGGACTCTTGTGAAGGAAGAAATTAAAAGACTATTGTGAAGGGTGAAGTGTAGTAACACCCAGGATTTGAAAATTTGTAGTAAATTTTTTCTCAAAAGAACAAACTTAAGTGATGAGAGTTAGACATCACATATAAAGAACATGTGTGATGATGGAATAAGAATTTTAGGTATGGTTCGATAGTGAAATCGTTCATTTGATGTTTTAATTAGGATATAAATGGAATTTTGAAACTTATATCTTATGGGCAAGAGAGAGAGAAGTAACTTGTTTAACGAACTCCTTACTCAAGGAAGAATGGGGCACATAGAAGATAAGTGGAGTTCATTGTGTGAAAGGACTCGTGAGTGAAATACTCTAGTGGGAATGGAAATTTGACGAAGACGACTAGGATTAACGTCACCAAGAAATTTGTTAATGCTTCCAAATGAAGGGGAGCTAGAAGGGTTAGGAAACCTAGCCGAAGGGAAAGATTGAATTCAATATTGTTAATGAAACATCACCGGAAGGTGTACCCAGTAGGGGAACCATTTAAAGTGACATGATTAAACCCCTACTTAGTGACGATGAAATAAGGCAAGATTAGTGTAGTCGACAATGTATCCCATAGGACCCGTAAAGCCAAAAGAATAATGGGAATATCAATTAGGAGTTAAGATTGATAGGTCCAAGAGAAGGGCATTCAAATGGCCAGTAACAAGGAAATAGTAAGGGAAATTACCCTATGTGTAGAGAAAGAGAGACTACTAAGTGTTAAATGTGTCCACATTGAGTAGTGAGACTGATAAATTTTGGGAATAGTAAACCATACCAATTAGGCATAACAACTGGAGGAGTGAGACTTCTAGGGGAGTAATTGGGTTAAGATAATTAGGCCCAGGAAATTTACGACCCAAGAGTGATAGGTTTAAATAGGACCAGTGGAGTCCTCAGTAATTGTAGCATGTCATATTTCAAGGTCGGCGGGATCCAAGAAGAAAAAAAAGGAGGTCGATAAGACCATAATTGAGGCCTAGATATGTTGGGCCAACTTTTCAATAATGGGTGTGTAACCACACTAGTGAATAATTTGTCCACAACAGTTGGGTACAACTATAGGATGAAATCCTAGATGTATAACGGGTGCAAGTTAACGGTTGTTTTGACCGTGAGAAGTGCATGTAAGGACCCTACATGATCAGGAGAGTCTGCTGAAGTTTTATTTCATCCTTGTGAATAAATGATTAATTCTAGTGACATGGTGTGTCACAGCAGACATATATAAATTAAGAACCCTAAATTCGTGTGCGAGTCGAGGTTAGTGGAATCGATAATTTTAACAGACTAGTTACAAAAGTATTTCTCGTTGATAGCGGGACTTTTGGTGGAACCCGTGAGTGAACCGAGTGGTTCCTAAGAGTATATTTAGTTATTATAATTTTCTATTGCTTTAAGTTAGCATAATAAAACTTATTATGGTAATGTGTAGTGATAAATTACCAAATGTTTAATTGATAGTAGATTGAGTGATAAGACTATCGTACTGGATACTCCGGGGAGAGTAAAATTAATTTTGTGCGAGGCCAACTGAAAAAGGGTTGGGCCTATAGTTCATGATATATTAGACCTTTATGAAAATGTTGTCTAGTTATATGTGTGAGTAGAAATTTATTTTACTGATGTGACTCAGGATATATTATGTTGTTGAACAACGAGAAATAGCTCATTATATATAGCGCCGAGAATTTGAGATAGTGAGAGAAACATGGTTTATGTTATTTTGGGGATATATAAGCATGGGCTAGTAGACTTTTATGACTACATACAAAACTTTTGGGAAGGTACAGATTATGGACTGAGGTCCATTACGAATCTCGAAGACCGACTATGTTAAGTAGTAGTGTATTGGGGGGGTCCTTGTTTGGATTTCTCTTTGCGAGACATCCCACACATGAAACTAGCGAACGTCAGGAGTGGTAGAGAAGTTTGGTCGATAGTACATAAGTTCGTGCCTTAGTCATTTTTATTATACAAACATAAATTTAGAGGTGATAATTCTATTATGACTTAAGAGTCGCCTAGTCCTAGTAACATTATGAATAAAACTATGATGCCACTAATAGAGTGATTAAGTTATGACTAGTGGGGTGCTTGAGTGCACCCCTACCATATTAGTATGCCAAGTGAGCGAAAATTTGATTTAAGAAGAGTATATGTTATTTGTGCAACAATGCGAGAAATATAGGGTGTATGGGCGCCCTAGGTAATTGAATCTGATATTGTTCCCCATTTTGGAGATATGGGATAAGGAAAATAAATATAGAGGTCTAGATATCGGGACTTGAATGTCCGGTCATTTATAACGATTAGAGATATAGTCGGTAGAATAACTAATGTATCAGGCTATAAATGACAAGGAAAATAATCCTCTTGTAGCGGGCCACCTGTCTGTTGGAATTAGGGTGGACCATTCGAAATCAGCAGAGGTTTCTTTAATCGTTAGGGATTTCTAAGTAGTATTGGGAGAGTATACGTAAGGATTTTATCGCGAAGATGGTTACGATCCTATATGGGTGAAAGTGGATCAGTTGACTGAAGTTGATCACGTTATGCCAGTTAAGGTTGATCATACTACGAGACAATATATGCTTTGATCTTAATATAACCGAGATAGTGAGGTTACATAGGGTACCGTTTAATATTGTGTCCAATTAGGATGAGACTTTGTTTCCTGATTTTGGAAGAACTTTCACGAGGCATGGGTACCGAGTTGTGATTGGGTATGATCTATCATTTGCAGAATAATGGGCAGACTAAGCGGACAAATCTAATGTTGGAAGATAAATTATGTTTGTACCCTTGAATCTTAAGGGAGAACGAGAGACGTACGTTCCACTAGTGAGTTGGTGTACTATAACTCTTATAAGTTTACTGTTAGGCGTGGTGTCAGTTGAAGTATGGTACAGTAAGTCTTATTATTTCTCCTACTTGTGGGATAAAAGTGAGGAACCAGGAACTCTTGCGAATAGTAGAGATGTTTTGAAACTCATAGTATATATTGTGTGTAGAATATATACTGCACAATTAACCTACTTGTGTATGATAATCGCAAGACGAGATGGTATTTATCTAAAGAACGGTTAATCTATTTTAGTGCATATAGTAGAAGGTTAGATAGTGAATATCTAGAATAAAGTATATGTAGTGAAACTTAAACTGTAAGGCTTGGACAAGAACCTCTGTGACAGGGTAAGCTGGGGTTAAAATGATCATAAGTGAGGTGTTCATTATTAGGGTATTCAAAAGCGTACTGTATGGGCGATACAGAGTACTCCACTTGGGAGCGCAAGTATGTGATGCGCAATACTTATCCATAATTGTTCTTGCCTACTGTGACACCCCGCCTAATTAAATACCGGGCGACCACTCCTTTATTAAATTAATATCAAGGTGAACAGTTGGTTCATTCTTAGCATCACCGTCGTGAAAAAAAATTTCCAATTTAAACACCCTAATTAATTAAGCTAAGTGTTAAAACCATTTTTTTAACATTACTTTCCAAATTTTAGTTTTTAAAGAAAATCATTTATTTATTTATTAACAACATTATCAATAAGTAAGAATCATACCACAATTATCCTGTAACATAATCCAATTAATTTAAACATTCAACATTCAAAATCCTAACATTTAAAACTTAGAGTAAAACATTCATGCTGAATAAATCCCAACGTAACAGTACTGGAAATAACTGAAATACAAATGTCCCAATAGTGGAAAGGGCGACACATGCCCAATAACTGAGAATGATAGAAGAGGAATCAAGTAAATGAAATCGTCTAAGCAAGTGGCTTGCAACTCCATCCTAAGCTGCAGCACGTTCCTCCTAAGGGATCCTAAGCAAGACGCCCATGTGGCTGGGCACCTGTAATATATACATATATATACAAGAGAGAAAGAGAAATAGAAACGGGTCAGAGCCCGATAGTGTGTTTGATTAAAAATTCGTTTAGCAAGTATTTAAATTGATACAAGCCAATGCAACAACATATTAGTGCGACACTCTCTTGGGAAATTCTCACCTCTCTTCTAATGTGCACACCTATCGCACTAACCTTCCCAACGGTCTATCTCGTCATATAACCCCTAACTTTCCCCAAATGATTTAACTTATCTTAGGTTATTCGCAGGATTTAAAACTGAACAATACAGTTGTTGAAAAGAAGATTTCAACTAGTATCCAAAATTCTCGATTTAACTTTATTAATTTATAAAGTTTTCCAGTGTCATATTATACTTTCTCAAAACAAGTATTACAATTTGAGTCATCAATCATATCCTACATATCATATCACAGTAGGCAGTTCCAGATTCCAGAATTTCATATATATATATATATATTTACTACTCGTATAATATATATATTACAACGGCACCCCAAATAAACTATGGTGCGGGCATACTCTACTATCCAACCCCATATCACTCATATTAAGGGGAATACAAATTTCAGAATCACTCACGAATTGTATTAACACATACACAACAATATTGAGGCGAAGCATAGATTCCAAGTCTCTAAGAGGATGACACATACCCGCGTCTCTTAGGACCGTTTGAACCATCATTCCGATAGCCTGTACCAAGGATATCTATCTCCTAGGGTACGAGTCAATATCCCCCATAAGGCAACACAGGATAAGATCGTCCAAGCGCAGCAACCTCAGGGATAGCAAGTAGCGTGGGTATGATTTTCACAAGTATATAATATATGCATACACAATCATATAAATATACCACTTTTATTATATCAATTTAGGTTTATCCCATAACCCACATCCTCAACATTTATCCTTATTTTCCCATTATTATATATCGAGTATAATGGTTCGTTTCTAACTTGAATTCGAAGGGTTTTTCCAACTTACTACGTGATTGGACATAAATATTGTACATTTATTCCCCTAATTTCAGTGCATTTGTGAACCCGAGTGATGTAACCTATATGGATTTGACGCACATTTATGCTATTAATCTTCGTTGGCAAGTATTTCGTGTTTCGTGCTTCTCTTATTGGTTTTACAGGTTAATTATGCAAGCAATGCAAAAGAGAAAGCGAGAAAATGAAAGAAAAGCTAAGAAGGCGAGTTCAAGGGCATTTTGGTAATTCTACGGCCAGATCCCGAAGAAGAAGTCAACTGGAAAGTTGAAGAGCTTGAAACAACGAGAACACTGGAAGAAACGGCACCCAAATTTGAGCTACGGTTGATGAGTTATGACCTGTTGAAGTTGAAGAAAAATCTAAGTGTTGAATGGAAGAAAATCACCCCAGACCAGCAAACCTTCGCGAACCCAAGGGCGAACCGGTTTGGGGGGCGAACCGGTTCGAGGAACATGCGAATCGGTTCGGGGGTCCTGAAGCGCGATTTTTCTCCTTTATTATGATTTGGCTCTAAGGTTTCCTTCTTATACAACATCAAAATTTCGGGGTTCCTTCTTATACAACATCAAAATTTCGTGGTTTAATCCTCTACATCACAAAAGATTTCCAGAATATCATTTAAGTCATCACTAAAAGCAATTTCCTATCTCAAATTGGGTTTTTCTTCCATGCAATTCATCCTAATCATTTCTAAACTAATATGAAAGATGCATCAACAAAATAAGCAAGATAAACACTTGCCTGGGAATTTCAGAAGTCTGGTTTGGTGCCGAATTCGGTATGGTTGCGTTCCCCGTCTCGCGATCTACGCGTTGGTGGTGGCGGCGGTGCAGACGGTTGATTTTTGAGCCTTGGAATGCCTTGAGAGTTCTCTCCTCTCTTCTCCAATGGCCATTCTTGTGTTTTGAGTTTTCTAACCCTAGATGATGACCCAGATATCTGATATAACCCCTCTAATTTTCGTGGGTTTAATTACCCAAAAATACAAAATGACTAAAATGTCCTCCCGGGGTACTAATTTGGCCTAAAAACGTCCCGAGACCGAAATCCAACCCCCGGGTATATTTTTCTGACTATCTCAACCCTTCCGGACGTGTTGGCGCCCTCAAAACGACCATAAGAACAACTTATGAAATATTCACTTTTATTTATCAATAATTAGTCCCGACGCGACATGGGCGCGTCCCGACTCAAATTTCCAAAATTGTCATTTTATTCACTCGTGACCTTCAATATAACCAATAATATATATTACTTTGCTCATTAGTAATATTCAACAAATTTCTCATAATTACTAACTCTCGTCACGTTAATAATTATAACATAATTAATTTTCGGATTTTATTAAATAAATAATTCACATTAATATTAATAAATCCCCAAATTAATATAGCATAAAAATACGGGGTATTACATACTTCCCCCCTAATAACGAAATTTCGTCCCGAAATTCGAAAAATAAGGCATACCTGGTTAGAATAACTCTGGATATCTCTCACGCATATCTGCCTCGCGCTCCCAAGTGGATTCCTCTACATTGTGGTGCTCCCACTGGACCCGTACAAGTGGAACTATCTTCGACCTCAATCTCCTCTCACTATAGTCTAGGATAGCCACCGGTCTCTCCTCGTAAGAGATGTCAGGCTGTAAGTCTATCTCATCTATCACGATGTGAGTATGGGCCATATCATCCCGAAGATACCGTCTCAATGACGAGATGTGGAATACATCGTGAATGATGCTCTGGTAGTCCCAATCTGTATGCTACCGGCCCAATCCTCTCGATAATGGGAAATGGTCCCACGTACCTCGGGGCCAATTTCCCTTTCTTCCCGAACCTCATCACTCCTTTCATAGGAGATACACGCAGTAACACTTGGTCCCCCACATTAAACTCCCGAAAGAACAGTTTCGCATCGGCGTAGCTCTTCTGCCTGTCCTGGGCTACTCGAATGCGACTCCTAATCATCTCAATCCTCGTGGAGGTTTCCTGAATCACCTCTGGTCCTAGCAACTTGTTATCCCCCACCTCGAGCCAATAAGTTGGAGAACGACAAGGCCTGCCATACAAAGCCTCAAATAGAGCCATGCCAATCGTGAACTGATAGGAATTATTATAAGCAAACTCTACTAGTGGAAGGTGTGGCTCCCAACCTCCTCCAAAATCTAGAACACACATGCGTAGCATATCCTCCAACATCTGATTAGTACGCTCTGTCTGTCCATCTGTCTGTGGGTGATAAGCTGAACTCAACCTCAACTCAGTACCCATAGCCTCCTGAAAGCTTTCCCAAAAACGTGACACGAAAATCTTGTCTCTATCTGACATAATATTTAGGGGCACCCCGTGTAATCTGACGATCTCAGCAATGAACAACTGAGCATACTGACCCGTGGTATAATCTATCCGCACCGGTAGAAAATGAGCCACCTTGGTCAATCGGTCTACAATCACCCAGATAGAGTCGTGGCCCCGCTGTGATGTAGGCAACCCTGTAATAAAATCCATGGAAATACTCTCCCACTTCCACGCGGGTATTTCCAATGGCTGAAGCAACCCTGACGATTTTTGATGGTCCACCTTCACCAGCTGGCAGGTAGAACACTTGGACACAAACTCAGCAATGTCCTTCTTCATCCCACTCCACCAGTATTGTCTCCTCATATCCTGGTACATCTTATCTCCTCCAGGATGCACTACAAATCGGGACCCGTGAGATTGGGTCATCACTGCATGACGTAATTCTGCCCCTTCTGGAACCACCAATCTCCCATTAAACCTTAAACCCCCGTCGGAACTAACAGAATAGGACTCAGCACCTTCAGCTAAAAGTCGTACAATCTGCTCCTGGCAAAACGGGTCTGTGGTCTATGCCTGTATCACCCTCATAATAATCTCGGGTGTGACTGTCATAACAGATATGAAGGAACGGGCTACTGCCTCCTGGTTACCCAACTCCTTCCACCTCGCTTTCTAGACATCCGCTACCTCATTTATCGGTCTACGACTCAACGCATCAGCAACTATGTTGGCCTTCCCCGAATGATACTGTATGTCGAACTGATAGTCCTTCACAAGCTCTAACCATCTGCGCTGACGCATATTCAGCTCTCCCTGAGTGAACAGGTACTGCAGTGATTTGTGGTCTGTGAACAAATGAAACTTCTCCGCCAATAAATAGTGTCTCCATATCCTCAATGCAAAGACGACCGCTGCTAACTCTAGGTCGTGGGTGGGGTAATTCTTCTCATGCGGCTTAAGCTTGCGGGAGGCAAAAGCTATAGCCTTCTCTTCCTGCTGAAGTACTCCCCCAAGTCCCCGTAAAGAGGCATCGATGTAAACCAGGTACTCCGCACCCGACTTCGGTAAGGCAAGGACTGGTGCTGAAGTAAGCTTGTCTTTTAGCTCTTCGAAAGCCAATTGATAGGCATCATCCCAAACATATGGTACCCCTTTGCGAGTCAGGTTCGTCAATGGACCCGCTATTTTAGAGAATCCCCGAATGAATCTCCTGCAGTATCCGGCTAACCCCAAGAAACTACGCACTTCCGTCAGTGTCGTGGGCTGTCCCCAATCCCTCACCGCTGACACTTTGCTCGGGTCAACTGCTATCCCCCGTTCAGAAACAACATGCCCCCAAAACTGTACCTCTCGCAACCAGAATCCACACTTCCTCGTACTTAACATACAACTGATGCTCTCGTAAAGTCTGAAGAACCTGCCTCAAGTGCTCGGTATGCTCCTCCTCGGAGTGTGAATATATTAAAATGTCATCTATGAAGACGATGACAAACTGATCCAAGAACTCTCTGAATACTCGGTTCATTAAGTCCATGAATACGGCTGGAGCATTTGTGAGACCAAATGGCATCACTCTGAACTCGTAAGACCCATATCTCGTCAAGAAGGCAGTCTTTGAAACGTCCTGCTCTCTAATACGTAGCTGATGGTACCCCGACCTCAGGTCTATCTTCGAAAAGAAAGTTGCTCCCCTCAGCTGGTCGAACAGATCATCGATTCGAGGTAATGGATACTTATTCCGTATCGTGACCTTGTTCAACTCCCGGTAGTCCACACATAACCTTAGTGAACCATCTCTCTTCTTCATAAACAAGACTGGAGTGCCCCAAGGTGAGGTACTCCTGCAAATGAAGCCCTGATCTAACAGCTGCTCTATCTGATCTCGTAACTCTCGTATCTCCGCCGGAGCCATACGGTAAGGAGCGCGTGCTATAGGTCTCGTATCTGGCAATAAATCTATGACAAAGTCTATCGCTCGACTGGGGGGTAGGCCTGGTATCTCCTGGAATACATCAAAATACTCACAAACGACTGGGATCGAGTCTAAAGGAATTACAACCTCCTTAGAGGCATCCTCCTCTATATAATACAAATGAGCGGTCGAACCTCCCTCTGGGCGAGGCATCGCCACTACAAACATCTCTTTCCCCGGAATAGCAAAAACAATGCTCCCACCGAAGCAATTAATCATGGCTCTATAAGCTGCGAGCCAATCCATACCGATAATAACATCATGCTCATGCATATCTAAGACTAACATGTCTGCAGGTAATACCAAACTACCAATCTCTACCCCCACTCCCCGGCATATAAAGAAGATAAGCGACCCACTCCCCAGTGGTGAGTCTACACACGTCACTGTGCTCTCTGCTATGGCTAACAACCCTAAGGCCTTCGTAAAATGCGTAGCTATAAAATAATGCGTTGCCCCAGTATCAAACAAAACCCGACCCATAGTACCATGGATAGGAAACATACCCTCAATCGCGGGTGGTGCCTGTGGAGCTGCTGCCTGGTGGACGTTATAGACACGTCCTTACTGTAACTGCCCCTGCTGCACTGGAGCTGCTGGAATGGCTGGTAGGGCTGGCACCTGGGCTGGAGCTGGGAGGGCAGCCGGAAAAAGTGGTCTCTGTGGCTCATTACGGGCACCCTGCTGCTGTGGGGCCCTATCTCCCTCCGGACAATCCTGGCGCCTATGGCCGTGTCTACCACACCCAAAACATCGGCCTTTGAAGTTGCCTCCCCTCTGACCCTGTTGACCGCGGCCCTGCTGGCCGTTACCTCCCCGCCACTGGCCCTGTTGGCCCTGATGAACACGCTGTTGGCTCGGTTGGCCCTGCTATCGGTGTTGGCCTTGCTGGCCCAGATGATTAGGCTGGCCCTGCTGACCCTGCCTATAACGCCCAAATCCCTGCCTGGAATCACCTGAACGGAATCGCTTAGCAGGGTCCCCCTGATGGGAACTCTGCTGGCTGGACTCTCCTGCTCTCTTGCTTCCCTGCAGATGGAAGCGGTGATCCTGGCAATGTAGTAACGCAGCATTGAGTACATCAGTGAAAGTACTCAGAGATAGATTACCTATAAGATGCTGACGGATCCTCCAAGCTAACCCGTCCACAAACAACATAATTTTCTTACTCTCAGTAGGTGCCTCATCTGGCACTATGGTGAGAAGTCTCGTGAACTCCTCCTCATACTTAGCTACGGTAGAATTCTCCTGCTTCAAATTCAGTAATTTCTGCCTCATTTTAGTCTGCACGGCGGGTGGAAAATACTTGCGGTCAAACCGCTCCCAGAACGACCGAATAGGAATCGTGTCCCTCTCCTCCAAGGTGGTAGTGGACTCCCACCACTGCAAAGCGGCCCCCACCAGCTTAAAGGAAGCCAATAACTGCCTTTGCACGTCGGTGCGCTCATACATATGAAGATGTCGCTGGATGTCTTTCTTCCATTGACTGACTGTGACGATATCTGAGCTACCAGAGAACTCAGGGGGATGCGCCTTCTGAAAAGCATCCCTAACCCTCTCCCATGCAGATGGAAGCTGTGCTGGTACTGGCGCCACTGCCTGAACCTGGGGTGGAGCCTGCTGAACCCCTGCTAGCGTGGCATTCACCGCCTGAGCAACAATGGCGGCTACTTCATTAGCATTCATAGTGCCTTATGCCGGAGCTGCTGGCTGCTCTGCCTCGGCACGCCTATCCTTCGGTGCACGTCTCGGAGGCATCTGAAACGTGAAGAAGTTTATTAGTCTACAGTCATTATCAAATCTCAAATCGCTGGAGACGTTATCGTAAAAGTAGAAATACAACAATCCTAAAAATAGGGCTCTATAGCAAAAAAGTTAAGCTGAAAGCGAAAATAAGCCGTACAGATCCTAAGGACACTAGAACCTGATGCTCTGATACCACCTGTGACACCCCGCCTAATTAAATACCGGGCGATCACTCCTTTATTAAATTAATATCAAGGTGAACAGTTGGTTCATTCTTAGCATCACCGTCGTGAAAATAAATTTCCAATTTAAACAACCTAATTAATTAAGCTAAGTGTCAAAACCATTTTTTAACATTACTTTCCAAATTTTAGTTTTTAAAGAAAATCATTTATTTATTTATTAACAACATTATCAATAAGTAAGAATCATACCACAATTATCCTGTAACATAATCCAATTAATTTAAACATTCAACATTCAAAATCCTAACATTTAAAACTTAAAGTAAAACATTCATGCTGAATAAATCCCAACATAACAATACTGGAAATAACTGAAATACAAATGTCCCAATAAAACAGATAAATAGTGGAAAAGGCGACACATGCCCAATAACTGAGAATGATAAAAGAGGAATCAAGTAAATGAAATCGTCTAAGCAAGTGGCCTGCAACTCCCACCTAAGCTGCAGCACGTTCCTCCCAAGGGATCCTAAGCAAGACGCCCCTGTGGCTGGGCACCTGTAATATATACATATATATACAAGAGAGAAAGAGAAATAGAAACGGTTCAGAGCCCGATAGTGTGTTTGATTAAAAATTCGTTTAGCAAGTATTTAAATTGATACAGGCCAATGCAACAACATATTAGTGCGACACTCTCTTGGGAAATTCTCACCTCTTTTCTAATGTGCACACCTATCGCACTAACCTTCCCAACGGTCTATCTCGTCATATAACCCCTAACTTTCCCCAAATGATTTAACTTATCTTAGGTTATTCGCAGGATTTAAAACTGAACAATACAATTGTTTGAAAAGAAGATTTCAACTAGTATCCAAAATTCTCGATTTAACTTTATTAATTTATAAAGTTTTCCAGTGTCATATTATACTTTCTCAAAACAAGTATTATAATTTGAGTCATCAATCATATCCTACATATCATATCACAGTAGGCAGTTCCAGATTCCAGAATTTCATATATATATATATATATTTACTACTCGTATAATATATATATTACAACGGCACCCCAAATAAACTATGGTGCGGGCATACTCTACTATCCAACCCCATATCACTCATATTAAGGGGAATACAAATTTCAGAATCACTCACGAATTGTATTAACACATACACAACAATATTGAGGCGAAGCATAGATTCCAAGTCTCTAAGAGGATGACACATACCCGCGTCTCTTAGGACCGTCTGAACCATCATTCCGATAGCCTGTACCAAGGATATCTATCTCCTAGGGTACGAGTCAATATCCCCCATAAGGCAACACATGATAATATCGTCCCAGCGCGGCAACCTCAGGGATAGCAAGTAGCGTGGGTATGATTTTCACAAGTATATAATATATGCATACACAATCATATAAATATACCACTTTTATTATATCAATATAGGTTTATCCCATAACCCATATTCTCAACATTTATCCTTATTTTCCCATTATTATATATCGAGTATAATGGTTCGTTTCTAACTTGAATTCGAAGGGTTTTTCCAACTTACTACGTGATTGGACATAAATATTGTACATTTATTCCCCTAATTTCAGTGCATTTGTGAACCCGAGTGATGTAACTTATATGGATTTGACGCACATTTATGCTATTAATCTTCGTTGGCAAGTATTTCGTGTTTCGTGCTTCTCTTATTGGTTTTACAGGTTAATTATGCTGGCAATGCAAAAGAGAAAGCGAGAAAATGAAAGAAAAGCTAAGAAGGCGAGTTCAAGGGCATTTTGGTAATTCTACAGCCAGATCCTGAAGAAGAAGTCAACTGGAAAGTTGAAGAGCTCGAAACAACGAGAACACTGGAAGAAACAGCACCCAAATCCGAGCTACGGTTGATGAGTTATGACCTGTTGAAGTTGAAGAAAAATCTAAGTGTTGAATGGAAGAAAAGCACCCCAGACCAGCAAACCTTCGCGAACCCAAGGGCGAACCGGTTTGGGGGGCGAACCGGTTCGAGGAACATGCGAACCGGTTCGGGGGTCCTGAAGCGCGATTTTTCTCCTTTATTATGATTTGGCTCTAATGTTTCCTTCTTATACAGCATCAAAATTTCGGGGTTCCTTCTTATACAACATCAAAATTTCGTGGTTTAATCCTCTACATCACAAAAGATTTCCAGAATATCATTTAAGTCATCATTACATGCAATTTCCTATCTCAAATTGGGTTTTTCTTCCATGCAATTCATCCTAATCATTTCTAAACTAATATGAAAGATGCATCAACGAAATAAGCAAGATAAACACTTGCCTGGGAATTTCAAAAGTCTGGTTTGGTGCCGAATTCGGTATGGTTACGTTCCCCGTCTCGCGATCTACGCGTTGGTGGTGGCGGCGGTGCAAACGGTTGATTTTTGAGCCTTGGAATGCCTTGAGAGCTCTCTCCTCTCTTCTCCAATGGCCGTTCTTGTGTTTTGAGTTTTCTAACCCTAGATGATGACCCAGATATCTGATATAACCCCTCTAATTTTCGTGGGTTTAATTACCCAAAAATACAAAATGACTAAAATGTCCTCCCGGGGTACTACCTAAAAATGCCCCGAGACCGAAATCCAACCCCCGGGTATATTTTTCTGACTATCTCAACCCTTTCGGACGTGTTGGCGCACTCAAAATGACCATAAGAACAACTTATGAATTATTCACTTTTATTTATCAATAATTAGTCCCGACGCGACATGGGCGTGTCCCGACTCAAATTTCCAAAATTGTCATTTTATTCACTCGTGACCTTCAATATAACCAATAATATATATTACTTTGCTCATTAGTAATATTCAACAAATTTCCCATAATTACTAACTCTCGTCACGTTAATAATTATAACATAATTAATTTCCGGATTTTATTAAATAAATAATTCACATTAATATTAATAAATCCCCAAATTAATATAGCATAAAAATACGGGGTATTACACCTGCTACACTTTTGTTTTCTGAATTTCGGGACGAAATTCCGTTGTAAGGGGGGAAGTACGTAATACCCCGTATTTTTAATGACTTTTAAAATGGGATTAATTAGAATTAATTGTGATATAATTGAAAATTATTCTGGATTTAAATATTACTCGAGAATAAAGTAATATGTGACTTATGTTGAATATTGCTTAGTGATTAAATTAATATATATGATTATGACTTTATAAAATTATCGCGAATCATGTGTACGACAATTATGATAATTAAGTCGGAACGCATTTGAGTCATGTCGGGATTATAATTTAATGAAATAAAAGTAAATTATTATTATGTCATCTGAATGGTTGTTTTGACTGCGCCAAAGTATCCGGAAGGGTTCAAATAGTCAAAAAAGTCTACTCGGACGTTTGTATAGGGTCTTGGGGCACTTTGGAGCTGAATAGTCACCCCGGAGGGGGTAATATGGTCATTTGACTTGGAAGGTGAATAGTATGCACGAATTTGGGAGATTTTTCATAAGTCTAAAGGGTTTAGATTATTGATTCATTCTACAAACTTAGAGATAAAGAAATTGAGAGAAAGTGAGGAGTTTATCTGGGGAAAGGGAAGAGTCATTGTGGGAGAACCAAGAGCCAAAAGTTACCACCACCAACCACCACCGGAAGTTGACCGGAGAAGGGAAGAACCACCAGTGGACAATCATCCCCAATGGAACAGACCTACGAATTAGAGGCAAGTGATTAATTATTATAAATTAAGCATGTATATTGTCCATGTTAGGTTGTTTAGAAAATTCTGAAAAGATGCATAATCAAAGATGAATTATGGTGATGTTAATTGAATCTTTGAAAGGAGAATGATGTAGGATTAATTTTCTTTTGAGTATAGAATTTAACCCACGAAATTTGGGAATTATTGGTGAAGAAAATCTTAGTTTATATGATGTTCTTGGAGAAATAATAAAATATGAGTTTTCTGGAAATCATGAGAATTAATATGTTTGAATCCAAACTCCTTGATTATTTTAGGTTGCTTGATTATTAGAGATCAAGTATATATCTTGGTATATCATATCGGATGAATATTAGGGGGTTTGAGATTATTTAAAAAGGTTTTGATGATTAAAAAGCATGAAACCCGTAGGAAAAATAATGCAGAAAACTGGGCACTATCTGATCGATCGACTCAAGACTGTCGATCGATCGACCAGAATCATCGATCGATCATGTGATGACCCGGATATGATTATGATAAACCATGTTTAAATCATGCTTACCGTATGGGATAGGGATAATGTGTTATTAGAATATATAATCTTAAGTTATTGTGTTTAGTCTAATCCTACCTTCATAACTTATGAAATATTGAATTAGTCACAAACACAAATTTGTGAAGTCTTCGGTAGGAATGTTCAAGTTCGGGACTAGTTTTGGACACTATAATATGATAATTGATTTGGGAATAAAACTATATAGTTGTAGATATATGATTTAAGTTTGTAACACAACAAACGGTGTGTAAAACAAAGGTCCGAGGAAGGAGTTATGATGAAATTACGAATAGGGGTAAATTAGTCATTTAGCTTTAAAGGATATTTTATCTTATATGGAGACACATGTCATATTTTGATTGGACCAAGGGGAGGTGACTTATGCCAAGTTTAAAACATTGAAATTACCTCCTCCTTCAGCCAAAATCAGGCATGAGAGAGTTTGGCTTGAGGAGAGAGAGTCGGGAAGCTCGGGAAGTAGAAAGTGAGGAGAAAAATCCGTAGGAAAATATGGAAAGGTTCCTAAGGTAATTCTATGCATAAATCTTGTTATTATTTTGGTATTATTGATTGAAGTGATAGAAATTATTGATTGTTTATTGAAATTTCATGCCTTGGTGTATATGTACGGATAAATGCAAGTTTAAGCAAAGTTGAACGTGCAAATCATGTATATTGCTTCGATTGGAAACCTTGTGTATTCAAACTCCTATAACTTTTTCTATATTTATTAGAATTGAATAATTCCAGTTGGATATGAAAATAGACTCATATATGTATAACATATCCCAATATTATGTGAAAATATGAATAAATGAATCTTTGGTGATAGTTTGAAGTTCAGGTATTAAATCTTCCCCAAAGGTGTAAGTATACACACCAGGTGTTCGATGTTTTGCTTGACATAGAAAATGAATCTTAGAAATTATTAAACTTCAATTTTGTATTGTTCAATATGTTTATGGATGTTGGGTGAAATATCAAAGTAAATTATAATGTAGAAAAATTATGAAAATTCTTTGAAGTTGACTGAACGATAAAAGAGTCTATAGGGGAGATTTCATTTGTAATAAAGAAATGGACACATCTTGGTCTAGGAAACTTGAAATGATGTGTTGTATTTTATATTGGGAACCTAATATGATAAGAATTGTATTACCAAGAAGAAATTAAAGTATGTTTGGGCTATGGATTGGATATGTTAAATATTTTAACATGAAATTAGATGAGACTTCATTTATTATAAATGATTAGAATGGGATCATATGATGCTTATGAATTCGGTTAAGGTTAAGTTATTATTTTAATTGTTAATATCCTTATGATGATACTAATATTTTAAGACTTTATATGTGAAAGGTAAGAAGAACCGGTTGAACAAGATCCAGACAAAGGCAAGGGAAAAATACATGAAATGGCCAAGGTGAGTGTAGTTACTGTATAAAAATGTATTATACATGGTTGTGGAGATGATTTGAATATCACTCATGGTTAAGATGTATTACACGTGGTTATGAATACAATTTGAATATCACTCACGGGTAAGATGTATTACGTATGGTTATGGATACGATTTGAATATCACTCACGGGTAAGATGTATTACACATAGTTATGGATACGATCTGAATATCACTCACTGGTAAGAAGTATTATACATGGTTATGGATATGATCAGAATAATATTGATTGTGAATTTGTTAATTTCGGTTTACCGAAATGGGAGGTTACTCCCCAACCCGAAATGGGGGAAATTTGTCTATTAAAGACAAGGGGTTACTCCTCGACCAGGAATGGGGGAGAATTGTCGATTGCAGACAGGATCTGTGAATCATGATTCAGATAAGTTGGTCATTCTTTATGAATGAGCCAGATAAGTATATAATTGGTCATTCGTTATGAATTAGCTGGATAAATATATAATTGGTAATTCTTTATGAATGAACCGGATAAGTAATACAAAATTATGAATGGGTCGGATAAGTATACATAAATTACCACATGGATATGATTTATTGCATTTAATTATATGCAATAATTTAGTAGTGATGCATTCACTGGGCTATTTTTCTCACGGTTACTATGGTTATGTGTTTCAGGTAACGTGACGTCACTACCAAATCTAGGAGGTTGGGTTGGGTTATCAAAGAATGCATAAAACCATACTTTTGGTCAAATGAAAAAGGGGTAATTTAATCCAACATATCCTTTAAGCAAGTTTGAATAAGCATAATTAATTTATAATTGTGAAAGGTTCTAATTTTATTGCTTCATGTTAATAATTGAAAAAGGATACTCATGTTTATGGTTTGATTAAGGTAATTATGATTTGACTCACTTTGACTTTCAAACTTAATTACAAGTAATTAGGCTGGGGTTTGTCAACTTTGGTGTCAAAGCCTAGGTTTTAGAGGTTCTGGGGTGAGGAACGCCTAGATTTGGCAGTGTAAGTAGAAATTGTTTTGAGTCATAAGTAAATTGGCTTTTGTTGACTAACATTTGTTAGTTATACATACATATTGTTGTACGAGATGTGAAATGCAAGGATCTTGCAGGAAAGGAAATGAGATGTTAAGGTTTATTTGGGGATGACATCGAATACAAGTATTTTTATATTAATCATTGCATTGTTTTATTTGTGGTATGGACATACATGTCATTGAAGGAAAATTTTTAAAGACAAAATATGGTATACGAAAATTGTGAAGTATTGGAAGTAATCCCTTCTTATACTGGAATATGTAAACCTGAGTAGTGTCACTTAATAAGCCATGGTTTAGTGTGTGCCCATTTATGTGGGAGTGTGAGGTACGAGAACCCATATTCCGTTAAAGGATGAGATGGTAAATTGTTAGAGTGTGAATCAAATGAAGATTCACAAGGTAAAGGTGAAGTGAGAAGATTAATAGTTGTATATGTTTAAATTTAATATGTGAAATGGTCTGAAATTCAATTACTAGTCAATATTTCACAATTGATCCGAATATGAGTTCATACTGAATTATGATAAGTAAAAGAAAAGAGTAATAAGAGTTGAGATGTATTTTTTTTAATAATATGCGTATATGTAGGGAATATTACTCCTGGGATGTTTTGAAATGCTTATATGAATAGCAGAGTTGAGACGAAGTGTTAAAGAGTTAGAAGTTTAAAAATATTGGAGAGCCCTTTTAAGAGTATGTGTTGTGTATGAGTATAGGAAAGATGCTAATCGGGTTTGAATATCGACAACTGGTTTGGGTGGATATTGAGTTATGTTTGTCATTGTACGTACGTGTTATCACTAAGAGTATGACCTATAATGAATATGATTGACATTATACAGAGTCACCAAGAAGTATGTCTAAGGATAATGTGCTATGTGAGATACCGTAAGGGGATATGTTAACGTATTTGTATAGGTTATTTGAAAGAAATACGACATATAATAGCTAGAGAAGTATTACGGGGTTGGTAAGTATGGTATAAAGTTTTAAGTGGTGATGGAACGTTTAACTTCCATGTTACCAAACGTGTAAGATGAGTATATTAATGATATTGTATAACAATATCATGTTAATAAACATTGGGATAAGATTATGATTGTAAAGTTATTGTGTAGGATAAATGACTTACTAAGGTCATTGTATGTTTAGTTAAAGAACAATCAAATGATACTGAAAAAGGGAATATAGTGAGAAGTTAGATTGAGTTCATAGTGCATGACTGCATAATATACATAAAGGTGAATATGAAATCTTGGTTAAGAATAAACATTGAGTGAATGATTGTTCAATTTTGATATATGAATTGTAGTGAGGATATATTTAAATTAAGAAATTGTAAGGATGATATTTAACATACTCTTAAACTTCAGAAACAATACAGAAAGTAGTTAAGGTCAAACACATGTATTTTGTGTTGAATGGAAGATGAGAAGATGGCATATAATAAGCTAGTCTTGTAATATGATATTTATGAATTGAAATATTGAATGGAAGTTGGAGAAAGGAAATATAAGAAGTCAGTCTTGTAATAGAATATTTATTATTTGAAATATTACACGATAATAAGGATGGACCATAAGAATGAAGGTATGAAGTAATATATGAGTTGGGAATTGACTTCCATTTATAAGAAATCATTAGATGATTATTCTTACGTGTAAGTGATAAATAAAATGAATATGATATGCGAGAAGATTTTTTGGGCATGAGAAAATAGTATTCCCAATTGATTGGTAAGTGAAATTCCTTCTAAATTTCGGGGACGAAATTTTCTAGGGGGGAAGGTTGTGACGGCCCAGAAATGATTATGATAAACCATGTTTAAATCATGCTTACTGTATGGAATTGGGATAAAGTGTTATTAGAATACATAATGTTAGGTTATTATGTTTAGTCTAATCCTACCTTCATAACTTATGAAATATTGAATTAGTCACAAACACAAATTTGTGAAGTCTTCGGTAGGAATGTTCAAGTTCGGGACTAGTTTTGGACACTATAATATGATAATTGACTCGGGGAGAAAACTAGATAGTTGTAGATATATGATTTAAGTTTGTAACAAAGCAAACGGTGTGTAAAACAAAGGTCTGAGGAAGGAGTTATGTGAAATTACGAATAGGGGTAAAGTAGTCATTTAGCTTTAAAGGATATTTTGTCTTATATGGCAACACATGTCATATTTTGATTGGACCAAGGGTAGGTGACTTATGCCGACTTTAAAACCTTGAAATGACCTCCTCCTTCAGCCAAAATAGGCATGAGAGAGTTTGGTTTGAGGAGAGAGTATGGGAAGCTTGGGAAGTAGAAAGTGAGGAGAAAAATTGAGAAAAATCCATAGGAAATTACGAAAAGTCCCTATGGTAATTCTATGCATAAATCTTGTTATTATTTTGGTATTATTGATTGAAATGATATAAATCATTGATTGTTTATTGAAATTTCATGCCTTGGTGTAATTGTACGGATAGATGCAAGTTTAAGCAAAGTTGAACGTGCAAATCATGTATATTGCTTCGATTGGAAACCTTGTATATTCAAGCTCCTATAACTTTCTGTATATTTATTGGAATTGAATAATTCCAGTTGGATATGAAAATAGACTTATAAATGTATAAAATATCCTAATATTATGTGAAAGTACGAAGAAATGAATCTTTGGTGATAGTTTGAAGTTCAGGTATCAAATCTGCCCCAAAGGTGTAAGTATGCACACCAGGTGTTCGATGTTTTGCTTGACATAGAAAATGAACCTTAGAAATTATGAAACTTTAATTTTGTATTGTTTAATATTTTTATGGATGGTGGGGGAAATATCAAAGTAATTTATGATGTAGAAAAATTATGAAAATTCTTCGAAGTTGACTGAACGATAAAAGAGTCTATAGGGTAGATTTGATTTGTAATAAAGAAATGGACAAAACTTGGTCTAGGAAACTTGAAATGGTGTGTTGTCTTTTATATTGGGAACCTAATATGATAAGAATTGGATTAACAAGAAGAAATTAAAGTATGTTCGGGCTATGGATTGGATATGTTAAATATTTTAACATGAAATTGGATGAGACTTCATTTATGATAAATGATTAGAATAGGATCATATGATGCTTATGAATTCGGTTAAGGTTCAGTTATTCTTTGGATTGTTAATATCCTTATGATGATACTAATATTTTAAGACTTTATATGTGAAAGGTAAGAAGAACCGGTTGAACAAGTTCCAGACAAAGGTAAGGGAAAACACATGAAGTGGCCAAGGTGAGTGTAGTAAATGTAAAAAGATGTATTGTACATGGCTGTGGCGATGATTTGAATATCACTCATGGGTAAGATGTATTACACATGGTTATGGATATGATTTGAATATCACTCACGGGTAATATGTATTACGCATGGTTATGGATAAGATCTGAATATCACGTGCGGGTAAGATGTATTAGACATAGTTATGGATACGATTTGAATATCACTCACTGGTAAGATGTATTATCCATGGTTATGGATATGATCAGAATAATATTGATTATGAATTTGTTCATTTCGATTTACTGAAATGAGAGGTTACTACACGACCCAGAATGGGGGAGATTTGTCTATTAACGACAAGGGGCTACTCCTCGACGAGGAATGGGGGAGAATTGTCTATTGCAGACAGGATATGTGAATCATGATTCGGATAAGTTGGTCATTCTTTATGAATGAGCCAAATAAGTATATAATTGGTCATTCATTATGAATTAGCCGGATAAGTATATAATTGGTAATTCTTTATGAATGAACCGGATAAGTAATACAAAATTATGAATGGGTCGGACAAGTATACATAAATTACCACATGGATATAATTTATTGCATTTAATAATATGCAATAGTTTAGTAGTGATGCATTCACCGGGCTATTTTGCTCACGGTTACTATGGTTATGTGTTTCAGGTAACGTGATATCACTGCCAAATCTAGGAGGTCGGGTTGGGTTATCAAAGAATGCATAAAACCATACTTTTGGTCAAATGAAAAAGGGGTAATTTAATCCTACTTATCCTTTAAGAATGTTTGAATAAGCATAATTAATTTAAAGTTATGAAAGGTTATAGTTTTATTGCTTCATGTTAATAATTGAAAAAGGATACTCGTGTTTATGGTTTGATTAAGGTAATTATGATTTGACTCACTTTGACTTTCAAACTTAATTATAAGTAACTGGGTTAGGGTTTGTCAGATTAACCCCCCCTGGAAATGTGAAATGTCTTCCCTTTTAATTGTTGATTAAATCCCAAACTTTGAGGAATCTTTGATGATGATTAAATGAACTTAATGGGACTTAGGGAAGGGCAATAGGATATACTTAAGACCCGAAAAATATTATTTTGGGACTATGAATAAGGAAAAATTAACGAGTAATTAATTAAACGAGTTATTTTGGAGAATTATATTACTTGGGATTTAAATCGGATAAATGATAATTTAAGGTTAAGACCAGTAGTAAGAGAGTCATATAGTACTTGTATAACCTTAGGTATAGTTGAGATTAACCTAAAGAGATGGAATAAAGGGTTAAGAGTGAATTAGGGATTATCGAGGAATAAACCTAATTAAAGTGAATTTAATTCGTAGAAATTTGGGAGTCATGATGATATGGATTTGTAGGACGTGATGTTTACAAACTGAATTTATTTGAGGATTAAATGACCACCAACGTGCGGGTAGATAAGTTTGGAAATATATACTTGTATAATTAAAGTCATAATAAAAAAATATGTAGGATATTCGAGATATAATTATACTACGTACGAGATTTATTATATGGGTGGTGCGTATGCCCTATGGTTATATACAGGTATGATGAATACCTATTATTATTATATATATAGGTGAGATGATTCCCTATTATTATCATATGGTTGTGTGAATACCTTATGGCTGTTATATTTATATAGGTGGAATGTCTACCTATATTATAGTTTGTTATGTGTATGACATACCTACGCTTCTTGCTATCGGGGTGTAGGTTTCGCGTTGTGGACGGTCTTATCCTTGTGCGCCCAATTGGGAGGGATTTTAGATTCGTACCCTGAGCATAGGTACTTGGACACGTGCTATCGATGTATATGATAGTTTCGACGGTTGAATGGGAGCGTAGGTATGTGCATGACCCATTTGGCTGCGGAGTATGCTCGCCTGCAATATATTTGTGTTATGATATGATTCGTGAGAGATGCCGAATCAATAGTCCTCTATACAGTGACATTATGTATCTGGACATGATAGCAGAGTATGCATGCACCGCAGCTGTGACTGGGGAGGTGTCATATTAGTATATATATAATTAGTGTGATATTATATATATATATAAAATGTTATGTAATCTACTGTGTGACATTGCAGGGATAGAGAAGTAATCTTTTGTGTGAAATTGGAGATTTAAAACATAAACTGTGATTTAATCTACTATGTAATGTTGTAGATAGAAGTAAACAATGAAATCTGAATATAATTAAATAAGTGAACACTTAATTTCAAGTTTGTAAGAAGATTTGTTCATATTAAAGAGAAATGAATATGAATAATTATATTACGTATGATATGGGACATACGGGTCTATTATATGGGTTAGAATTATGTTGTGGAAACTTGTAACGCCCCGACCCGGATTGGAGTTACCGTTGGAATAACCCGTATCCGAACCAAGGTGTTAAGGGGAGGGGATAAAACATTTTATTAAATTGAAAAAAACAGTTGCCTTATTATATGTTAATAGAATCTTGATTTCTTTTATTGTAAAAAGGTGAGGCCCATATCATGCAGATTAGTGTTTAATTAACAATTTAACAAGTAAACCTTTAATAAGATTTAATTCATAAATAAAGCACAAATCCCTGTATTATTACAATTTCCAAATAGTTCCAGTTCAAACCAAATTGTCTTAACAAAACATAAGGGATTACAATTCAAAATAAGTCTATGGATTAAAATCGGTTGCAGAGCCTCTAACGACGACTAGCGCTTTCCGCGGCCTTTCCAACGTCCTTACCTGACGTACCACCCGTTGTACCGGGGTTTTTGGAAAATAGGGTATGAGTGAAATGCCCATTAGGGTGGGAAATACTAAGCAACAATTTCATAGAAAAATACTATACATATACAATGCATTTTAGTAATTCTGAAAACCATCATTGTCCCATATTCATTAATTATCATTAATGATTATTTTCGTTAACATTTAACTATGCTAATAATATTCAAGAAGCCTTCATTATATTCAACTGAGTTATCATGTGTCGACACTAACAAGATTCTTTAACTTAGTCATAAATGCACCTATATGCAATGCCCCGGGCTACGTGCCCACTCACTCTTAGAATTTTTGATGTCTCATACCAGGAACGTAAATAATTCCAATTATGTCAATAACATAATTATTAATGAATTCTTATTCATTCATTAGTTTAATTTTCATGAATTTTTCTCATTCATTACTTAAACATTATTTTTTGGAATTTTCCCAACAAACACTCATGGACTTTGTGGCCTCACACCACCGGTCTCCGCCGCCATATACTACTGCAGTTTGTTTGGGGTCTTTCACCACTACGGACGTCATGCCCTCCTTAATTATTTTCTCTCGGCGTCATCCGAATATCATATATTTCATGTGTTTAACATTATTCTCAATGTTCACATTCAACTTATTCGATTTTATTATTAAACCCGTTATTAGTCCTTGCATCCTACGAGCCGAGGAGGCATTCTAGTGTCAATGCCGAACACTAAAATATGCTAAGTCACCATTACTATACTTTGATTTACCAAAATGCTATCTTATACTTTTATTATCTAAAAAGCATTTCCTTAGCATTTTTCAAGTATTTTTCATGTAAAAACATCATTTAAGTGACTTTTTCTCATATTTACCAAATCTACCACTAAGGCATTTTAACCAAAAATCACATTTTTTAAAGTGGGTTTTATGTAAAAAAAAATTATTCTTTAATGTACTACATGTTTCCACCAACTTTTAAACCTTTATTAGTGATGTACAACCCATTTTATCACACTTTTACATATAAAGCCATTTACATAATTATAAGCCTTATTTAACATATTCAAGAGGCTTAAACTAATATTTCAACATATTAGATTTTGGGGCTATTTTTATGAGATTACCAATCACATATTTAAACCACTATATTTCAACATTAGTCATCTTATTGTCAAGATTAACACATACTACATACACTATTTCATGAAAATGGGTCTTCTTCCATAGAAACCCAACAATGCATTAATTAGTCATTTTCTTGTAATATTACATTTTTTATGTTTATTTCACGAGGTTATTACATTTATAGCATGATTTCAACATATATAATAATCTGAAAATTAATCTAACATCATCCTCTCCATTTATCATTTTTCACAAAATGGGTTTTTTTCATAGCATATGAAAATAAAGGAGAAGAGCTAAAAGTCACATTTTTTCATCATCTTGTTCATATTAGCATTTGAAATAAAAGAGTTTAAGAGTGAGGGAGGAGAGTGAGTGTAGATGTGAAGAAGATGAAGTGGAGCTCCCAAAAGTTCCACCAAAAACTCCAACCAAGACTCCCTTTGAGCTCCAAAAAGCTCTCTGAAATTTCCCCACAACCTGTCCCAACCTTGAGGTTAGCTTTAATGATGTTTGGATACCCTTAGAGTGGTGTTTGGATGGTGGTAAAAGGGGTGGGAGATGGAGCTACGAAAATATGGGTGCTTAGTCTTGCTAGAACTTGAGGGATTTTTGGGAGAAAATGTCAACAACTATATGCCTAATTACACCCATAGTTTCCTCCCCCTCTCTCTCTTTTAAAAGAAATTTTAAGGGACCTTCCACTCTAGACCCATAGCCTCAAAATTTGCATTTCCTAAACCGCATATCACTCCTCCCAAAGTCTTATTTCTGGAGTTAAAAGTGACTACACTCAACCACCCAAAACCAAGTTAATGTGGTGTCAATAGTACCATTGTCACTTTCTCTCTCTAATTTTTTTTTGAAACTTTTAACCTAAGGGTCTTATTCCTTGTATTTTTTTTAGTGAAAAATCATATTCAAACTAATTTTTTGGCCACCCGAAATGTCCTATACAAGGCGCGCAAAAACGGGACCTCTGCGCAAAAGTATTTTTTGTTATTTTTCTTCGCGTGGTAATATTCCTTATATTTTTATGAGCTTAAATATATGGTCGAAATATTTTTTTGACCTTTCGAGGCATCCTAAAAAATACGCGCAAAGCTAGACTTTCACTATGTTGCGCATCGTAAGATAATTAGTACACAAGTTCGCGTAGCGTTCGTTGCTTGTCCGAATCACGTGAAACTTAACCAAAGTACTTAAAATAATTATACGAACATAAATCATAACTCATGCGGGAACATGCAAAGTAAAAATTTCATTAACGGAGCGTCACTAAAAAAAGGATAATCATGCAAGTACAATTTAAAGGTGCGTGTATTACATTCTCCCCTCCTTAGTAGATTTCATCCCCGAAATTCATCCTAAGTCCCTCGAAAAGCTGTGGATGTTTCTCTCGTATCTCGGCTTCTCGCTCCCAAGTGGCACCTTCAGCTCCCTGCGACTCCTATAGGATCTTCACCAACGGAATGACTTTGTTGCGCAGAACCCGATTCTCTCGGTCCAAGATGGATATGGGTCGAGTCGAGAATGTTGTATCATCTTCTAACTCGATGTTCTGCCAGTTAATCACATGGCGAGGATCATGTAGATGCCTTTTCAGCATAGAGACATGAAAGACATTATGAACATGAACTAACTATGGAGGTAGGGCTAATCGGCATGAGACATCCCCGACCCTTTCCAAAATTTTGAAGGGTCCAATGTACCGAGGAGAAAGCTTGTCCTTCTGACCAAATCTATGACTACCAGTCCTGGCCCTGACCTTCAACAACACTTTATCATCCACTCTGAATTCTAACGGTGTACGTCGATTGTCATCATAATTCTTCTGTCTAACCTGAGCCGTCACTAACCTCTCTCGTATCAACTGAACCTTGTCGGTCATATCCCTGATCATATTCGAGTTTGTAAGATGCTTCTCACCCATCTCTGCCCAACATACTGGAGAACAACACGGTCTCCCATAAAGGGCCTCGAAGGGGGCCATCTCGATACTGACTTGGTAACTATTATTGTATGAAAACTTCGCTAGAGGCAAGTTTTCATCCCAACTACCTTGAAAGTCAAGCGCACATGCCCGAAACAAGTCCTCCAGAATCTATATCATACGCTCTGATTGCCCGTCAATTTTAGGATGGTTTGCCGTACTCAAATTCAAATCGGTACCCAGCTCCTGGTGAACCTTCGTCCAGAATCGCGAAACAAAATCAGGATCTCTATTAGAGACAATGAATAGGGGTACACCGTGGAGTCTGACAATCTCTCGTATGTACATCCTAACCAACTTTGCTATGCTGTCTGTGATCCTGATCGGTAAGAAGTGTGCAGACTTTGTGAGGCGATCCAACACGACCCAAACTACACCGTGACCCCGTTCAGATCGAGGTAACGCTGTGACAAAGTCTATGGTGATATGCTCCCACTTCCATTCAGCTATTGGGAGTGGATGCAACCAACCGACTGGCTTCTTGTGCTTGGCCTTCACCTGTTGGCACGTATAACACTTATCCACAAACATCGCTACATCTTGCTTCATCCCAGATCGCCAGAAATCTATGCATAGGTCCTTATACATCTTAGTTGCACCCGGATGTATGTTGAACTGAGACTGATGGAATTCTGTAAAGATCTATTCTTGAAGCTCTTCGATAACTGGCATAATTAATCTGCCCTTGTGTCGGACACCTCCATCCTAATCAATCGTAAGAGTATCAAATTCCTCACCATTCTGAATGCAGTTTCAAAAATGCATAAATTCCTCATCACAGAGTTGCGCATCAAGAACTTTCTGGCGAACCACTGGCTTAGCCATCATACCCCATAAATAGGCTCTGTCATTGATCAGCTGAATAAGAAGCTCACATCTCTGAATCTCCCCATACATCTTCCTATGGTAGCACCTCATTTCCGCTAAGGCGGGAACCGGCTTTCTACTAAGAGCATCGGCCACCACATTGGCCTTCCCCGGATGATACTCTAATGTTAAATCATAGTCCTCTAAAAGATTGATCCACCTCCGTTGTCGAAGGTTGAGATATCGCTGAGTGAAGATGTACCTCAGGCTCTTGTGATCGGTGAATACCTCAAACCTTTCACCATACATGTAATACCGCCAGATCTTCAAGGCAAACACAACTACTACCAACTCTAAATCATGGGTGGGGTAGTTCCTATCATGAATCTTAAGCTGATGGGACTCATAAGCAACCACCTGGCCCTCCTGCATGAGTACTACCCTAAGGCCTGATCCGGAAGCATCACAGTATACGATATAACCCTTTCCCCGTTTGGGAAGAATGAGGACGGGTTCCGAGGTAAGCCTAACCTTTAACTCCTGAAATGCAGACTCACACTCATCTGACCACTCAAAAAGGACACTCTTTTGCATTAACCGCGTGAGAGGTGATGCCACTCTAGAAAAATGCTCAACAAATCTTCGGTAGTATCCGGTCAAACCAAGGAAACTCCGAATCTTTGTAACTGTCTTCGGTCTATCCCATTTGAGAATGGCTTCAACCTTGGACGAATCGATAGAAATACCGGTGCCAGATACCATATGGCCAAGAAACTTGACCTCATCCATCCAGAATTCACACTTGCTGAATTTTGCATACAACCTGTTCTCCCTAAGCACTTGAAGTGTCAAACGCAAGTGCTCCTCGTGGTCAATATCAGAAGATGAATACACTAGGATATTATCAACAAAGACGACCACAAACTGATCCAAATACGGGCGATAGATACGATTCATGAGATCCATGAATACGGCTGGGGCATTAGTCAAACCGAAAGGCATGACCAAGAACTCATAATGTCCATACCGTATGAGGAATGCAGTCTTAGGAAAATCTTCCTCCTTCACCCTCAACTGGTGATAACCTGACCGAAGATCAATCTTGGAGAACCTCCCTGCTCCTCTAAGTTGATCAAACAAGTCGTCAATCCATGACATCGGATACTTGTTCTTCACCATCACCTAATTCAATTATCGATAATCGATACAAAGCCGAAGAGAGTTATCCTTCTTCTTGGAAAAAAAGACTGGTGCTCCCCATGGTAACACACTAGGGCGTATGAAGCCTTTGCTCATCAAATCATCCAACTGAGTCTTCAACTCTAGTAACTCTGCTGGTGCCATCTTATAGGGAGGAATGGAGATAGGTGTCACACCGTGATGGACGTCAATGGCAAAATTGATCTCTCGACTCGGAGGTAATCCTGAGAGATCCTCAAGAAATACATCGGGAAACTCCCGAACAACGGGGTAGTCTGCAACCATACGATCTGGTTCTTCTTGGGCCATGATGCTACTCAACCACCCGAAGAAATGCTTCTACTCTCGGGTAGTGGAAAACTTACAAGGATAATCTATACGCTGCTCACTATTGAAACGATAACAAGAGCCATTGGGAAGAGACACCAAAACACTATGCCGATGGCACTCGATAGTGGCGCCAAAGGTAGATAGCCAATCCATACCAAGAATCACCTAGAATCCATCCATATCCATCACAATCAAATCGTACTCTAGAATGTAATCCCCTCCCACGACTATGCAATTTTGACAGACTCTATTAAGAAAGATACCACCACCCATGGGTAGTCCCACGAATATCGGCGGATGAAGCTCTTCGACCTCAAGACCCAAATAGAAAGTTAAAGAACTAGATATGAAGGAATGTGATGCACCAGAATTGAACAATGCTCTAACCCAAGTACTGAACAATAAGATCATACCTTCCATCACTGATGGATTCTAGACAGGCACTGATTGCTGCGTGAGGGCGTAAGCTTGCCCCTGGCTGAATTTGTTATCCTGACCACTGGGTATAGTCTGTTTGTGGTTCCCCTATCCCTTACTAGGGTGCGGGTTATTGGCACCGCTCCTAGCCTATTGCTGATGGCCAAAAAAGGACTGTTGTTGATGCTGTTGCTAGTACTGAGTGGGGCCCGTATAGCTCGAGTTTTGCCCAGATGCGAAACTACTGCCCTGCTGACCAACCCGCTGCTCTCTAGCTGTAAACTCTAGATAGTTGAGCCTAAAATGATTGGGCGACCCAAAAATGAAGCAAGTCTTGGGGGTAGGTAATATCGAGCTCTGATCACTGCTACACTGACCCGGTGCGGTGATACTCATAGCAGCCTTGAGCTTGGCGAGAAAACCTCTTGCCCCGCTCTTGAACCTCTTACTATTATTGTCGCTAGACCCACCGGCCTCCCTCTTCTGTGTCCTACCAGATTCCTTTTACTTATCTCGGATAGTTCGGGAATCCTCTACCTGGAGCTCAAGTTGAATGGCCTTATTGACAGCCTCCCCAAAGCTCAAATGATCAAAACCAACCACCAGCCTACGAATATGGGGATTCAACCTATTCAAAAATAATCGGGTCTTTTCTGCCTCATCAGTCTTAACCGCTTTCACATGCTTCGAAAACCTCTCATAATTCACTAGGTACTCATTCACAGACATCTTCCCATGGATCAATGTAGAAAACTCATCCTTCTTGGCGTCTTTATACGCCTGAGGGAAGTACCGATTTAGGAACACTGTCTGAAAACCATTCTAATCAAGAGGCTCCGTCAAACTGGCCATATGAGCCTGCTCGGTTAGCTAGAAAGTAGCAAGCTTAACTCTATGCCCTGCTGGCACGTCAAGGATGTCAATAATACGAGCAACCTCATCGAGCCACTCTTCGGCCGCATCGGGCCCTGTCATGCCGTTGAACATTGACGGGTTCAAACGCCTGAACTCCTTGAGAATTGAGGCCGATGCGGTGCTTTCGACTGTACCGCTTCAGTCACCCCTCTTTTGTTAGGAGATAGTCTCAGTTAACTGGCAAACTGCCTGCTCCATTCTCTGCAGCTCACTGTTACCACTAGCAGCGGTCTTGCGAGTAGGGTCCATCCTATAAGATAGGATAGTTTAGTACGACAATTAGGTGCGCGAAAACGAAAGGGACTAAAATGAGAATCACTCTTACGCTCACGAGGATCCTAAGGCTCTGATACCAAGTTGTAATGCCCCGACCCGGATTGGAGTTACCGTTGGAATAACCTGTATCTGAACCAAGGTGTTAAGGGGAGTAGATAAAACATTTTATTAAATTGAAAAAAACAGTTGCCTTATTATATGTTAATAGAATCTTGATTTCTTTTATTGTAAAAAGGTGAGGCCCATATCATGCAGATTAGTGTTCAATTAACAATTTAATAAGTAAACCTTTAACAAGATTTAATTCACAAATAAAGCACAAATTCCTGTATTATTACAATTTCCAAATAGTTCTAGTTTAAACCAAATTGTCTTAACAAAACATAAGGGATTACAATTCAAAATAAGTCTATGGATTAAAATCGATTGCAGATCCTCTAACGACGACTAGCGCTGTCCGCGGCCTTTCCAACGTCCTTACCTGATGTACCACCTATTGTACCCGGGGTTCTGGAAAATAGGGTATGAGCGAAATGCCCAGTAGGGTGGGAAATACTAAGCAATAATTTCATAGAAAAATACTATACATTTACAATGCATTTTAGTAATTTTGAAAACCATCATTGTCCCATATTCATTAATTATCATTAATGATTATTTTCGTTAACATTTAACTATGCTAACAATATTCAAGAAGCCTTCATTATATTCAACTAAGTTATCATGTGTCTATACTAACAAGATTCTTTAACTTAGTCATAAATGCACCTATATGCAATGCCCTGGGCTACATGCCCACTCACTCTTAGCATTTTTGATGTCTCATGCTAGGGACATAATTAATTCCAATTATGTCAATAACATAATTATTAATGAATTCTTATTCATTCATTAGTTTAATTTTCATGAATTTTTCACATTCATTACTTAACATTATTTTTTAAAATTTTGCCAACAAACACTTACGGACTTTGTGGCCTCACTCCACCGGTCTCCGCCGTCATATACTACTGCAGTTTTTTTGGTGTCTTTCACCACTAGGGACGTCATGCCCTCCTTAATTATTTTCTCTCGGCGTCATCCGAATATCATATATTTCATGTGTTTAACATTATTCTCAATGTTCACATTCAACTTATTCGGTTTTATTATTAAACCCGTTATTAGTCCTTGCATCCTACGAGCCGAGGAGGCATTCTAGTGTCAATGCCGAACACTAAAATATGCTAAGTCACCATTACTATACTCTGATTTACCAAAATGCTATCTTACACTTTATTATCTAAAAAGCATTTCCTTAGCATTTTCAAGTATTTTTCATGTAAAAACAACATTTAAGTGACTTTTCCTCATATTTACCAAATCTGCCACTAAGGCATTTTTAACCAAAAATCACATTTTTGAAAGTGGGTTTTATGTAAAAAAAAATTATTCTTTAATGTACTACATGTAGGGGTGTTCGCGGTCCGGTCTGGTTCGGTTTTGAAGTTTTTTTTTATCGGACCGACTATGTCGGTCCTATAAAAAAAAGACCAAGACCGGACCGATAATGTCGGTTAATTGACCCTATTCGGTTCAATTTTTTATAGGGTCGGTTCGGTTTAGTTTTTCGGTCCTAACATTAGTTAATTAATTACTATCACAGAAAACTATTTTCCATTTTCATCAAAAAACAAAAAAATCAATAGAGATTTTCTATTATGATTGAATGTAAATGAAGCAGTGTCAATGACAAACCTTCGCTGCTAAAGCTGAAGCTTAGCTTCTAAAGCATGGCTAATAATCCCCCCCCACCCACCCAATTCCTTTCCTGTATATCACAACTATGCAAGTCATAAATCTTTTAATGAAGTAATCATTCAAAAAAACACATGGATATGTATGAACATTATATATCTATATATATAGACATATGCATAACACTAATCAAGAGGAGACTAACATTGAGAATGTCAATCAATAAATTAAATTTGTGATTATAGCACACAAAATAAATAAGCGCCAATCTATATAAAACGCAAACGCAGATAACATTGAGAATGTTACAACATTGTAGTTCACAATACAAACCATAAAATACACAAAACACTAAATAATATATATATACTGTCGATCCGGGTCGGTCCAGACCTACCATATCAACTCAAAACCCGAGGACCGGACCGACTCAGTCGGTTTTAAAAAAAAATGGGAACCAACCGATTAGTAAAAAAACCCGACAAAAATAAGGCGGTTCGGCTCGGTTCGATTCGGTCTGTCGGTTCAGTCGGTTTTTTGAACACCCCTAACTACATGTTTCCACCAACTTTTAAACCTTTATTAGTGATGTACAACCCATTTTAGCACACTTTTACATATAAAGCCATTTACATAATTATAAGCCTTATTTAACATATTCAAGAGGCTTAAACTCATATTTCAACATATTAGATTTTGGGGCTGTTTTTATGAGATTACCAATCACATATTTAAACCACTATATTTCAACATTAGTCATCTTAATGTCAAGATTAACACATACTACATACACTATTTCATGAAAATGGGTATTCTTCCATAGAAAACCCAACAATGCATTAACTAGTCATTTTCTTGTAGTATTACATTTTCTATGTTTATTTCATGAGGTTATTACATTTATAGCACGATTTCAACATATATAATAATCTAAAAATTAATCTAACATCATCCTCTCCATTTATCATTTTTCACAAAATGGGTTTTTTTCATAGCATATGAAAATAAAAGAGAAGAGCTAAAAGTCACATTTTTTCATCATTTTGTTCATATTAGCATTTGAAATAAAAGAGTTTAAGAGTGAGAAAAACCCTACTTGAATGAAGGAGAGTGAGTGTAGATGTGAAGAAGAAGAAGTGGAGCTCCCAAAAGTTCCACCAAAAACTCCAACCAAGACTCCCTTTGAGCTCCAAAAAGCTCTCTGAAATTTCCCCACAAGCTGTCCCAACCTTGAGGTTAGCTTTAATGGTGTTTGGAGATCCTTAGAGTGGTGTTTGGATGGTGGTAAAAGGGGTGGGAGATGGAGCTACGAAAATATGGGTGCTTAGTCTTGCTAGAACTTGAGGGATTTTTGGGAGAAAATGTCAACAACTATGTGCCTAATTACACCCATAGTTTCCTCTCCCTCTCTCTCTTTTAAAAGACATTTTAAGGGACCTTCCACTCTAGAACCATAGCCTCAAAAGTTTCATTTCCTAAACCGCGTATCACTCCTCCCAAAGTCTGATTTTTGGAGTTGAAAGTGACTACACTCAACCACCCAAAACTAAGTTAATGTGCTATAAATAGTACCAGCGTCACTTTCTCTCTCTATTTTTTTTTGAAACTTTTAACCTAAGGCTCTCATTCCTTGTATTTTTTTGAGTGAAAAATCATATTCAAACTAATTTTTTGGCCACCCGAAATGTCCTATATAAGGCGCGCAAAAATGGGACCTCCGCGCAAAAGTATTTTTTTATTTTTCTTCGCGTGGTAATATTCCTTATATTTTTATGAGCTTAAATATATGGTCGAAATATTTTTTTGACCTTTAGAGGCATCCTAAACAATACGCGTAAAACTAAACTTTCACTGTGTCGAGCGTCATAAGACAATTAGTACACAAGTTCGCGTAGCGTTCGTTGCTTGTCCGAATTGCGTGAAACTTAATCAAAGTACTTAAAATAATTATACAAACATAAATCATAACTCATGCGGGAACATGCAATGTAAAAATTTCATTAACGGAGCTTCGCTAAAAAAGGATAATCATGCAAGTACAATTTAAAGGTGCGGGTATTACAAAACTAGTTATGAGGGAACCTTAACGAGGAAGATAATAAGATACGATTGGTGTGCAATTTAGATGAGATGTGATAATTCTCAAGAAAGATCCCGAGAAACTAGCATGTACATAATAAATGCTTATTTGTAATTGTTAAGGACTTGCTATTTTTTTTTAAAAATCTTTTACAATCGGGATCTGATATGTTTTCTTGCATATTCTCTTCTCTACTATATCTTCTACACCAGGTATCCAGCAGCAGGGATGCCTAGCATAGATTATAGATGTTTCGATGGATTATAGCTACTAGTAGATATGAGGATTTTGTTTTGACGTTTCCTTTCTGTTGATTCACTCATCTATAGCGTCTACTTCATTTAGGGCATGCCGCCCAGGATTCTAGAGGTTGTAATTATTTATGTAAGCATTGTGGATATCAGTTTTATTTAGTGTAAATGTTATAATTTAACTGGAGAGTTATTCCAGTCAAATTTATTCTTGTTGTAGTTAATTCAGTTGTGATGTGTTGTTGCATATTATTATTTCGTGTCGTGGAATGGTTTTAATTAAATTAAATATGGAAATTTTTTTGAGACTTAGATTAATTAACTATTAGGTGATTAATAAAGAAATTGTTTTTCGATAGTGATGCTGAGAATGAACCAACTGGATATTCTGATTTAATTAAATAAAGGACTGATCACCTGATATTTAATTAGGCAGGTTGTTACAGGTAGTACGCTCTCCCCTTGATGTTAGGAATACTTGTTAGGGATGAGACTAGTGGATATGCCTTAGCTGTGGTTTGCACTTTCTAGGCACGGGACTAGTTAGTGTAGATTTCTACGGATGGAATATTCTGGGGTGAGGTTGATTTTTGCGTCGTTTTCGTTGATTCGATGGTCTAGTCGCGAGACTAGAATAAAATTATTGGTGAAATTTTATCCTATATGATAGGGTAGGATGTACTTGTGTTTTATAGACCTCTCGGTATGAGACTTGGGGTGGTTTTGTGGATTTATGCTCGATTAAAGGGTGGGACTGATATCAAATAATGAGAAATTGAGAATTAATACCTAAGATAATAAACAGGGATAAAAAATGGATTTGACGTCATTAATAAGTGCAGGACTAACATAATATGGGTTGGCCGGCTATTGCGACGTGGGGTGTGTTGGCGTCATCAATAAGTGCAGCGCTGACGGAATACGGGTCGGCTGACTATTATGGTGTATCGTGCGTTGAACCTTGTTAATAAGTGTAGGGCTAACAAAATTGGGTTGAGTGTCTATAACTAGGGGAATGGGTGTGGTGTAGAACATTAGGCGGGCCCGAATAAGTGCAGGGCATATAGTAGGGTCGGCTGGCAATGAAGTCGCTGCTATAATAATAATAATAATAATAATAATAATAATAATAATAATTTATTTAATCGATTTATATAAAGATGGTGACTTTAGCGTAATTATTAGATTGTGATAACATGTTGGACTTAAACTTTTAGGGTGCATAATTACGTGATTAGATGATAGCAGTTTATTTTACTCGCATGTTAATAATTATCTCGTTTATATTAAAATATTCTTTTGTGGTGTTTATTATGTATAATACTATTGTTTGGGTTCACTGTAACACCCCGTCCGCCCGGGAAGAGCGAACAGAGTGCTACTTCATCGATAAAACTAACCGAATCCACAATAACACAAGGTATAGAACATCTAAATCCCACAACAACAAAAGAGAAACCACAAATCTCAAATCTTTTCAAATAAGTACAACAAGTCTCTCGAATAAATACGAAAACTATAATAAGTCTCCAATGCTCTATACATCAAAATAAACAAATACAAGTCTTCTCTCTTGTATTCAAATTCTTACCAAAATAATCCACGCTATAAATCATCCCAATCAGATCCAAAGCGCCCAAAATCCGCGCTAACCTGCCACTAAAACAAAATATGGGGAAGTACACAATACGACAAGAAATATGCTCAACAAATATTAGCGGTGAATAAAATGTAACAATACGAGTACGAATATTCAAATCAAATGCGAATCTCAAGCATTTTTACCAATAAATTTCTCAACAATACAATAATCAGCGTCACCAGGCCTCACTATACCGCGCCAGACTTTATCAAGTAGCCGGAACAGGAATATAACGGGTGCCCAACCTCAGTGCCATATTAAAATCTCATGACAATATGGCCAACACAAATAATAATACCACATGAATCAAAATTAGAATCCAACAACAATTTTCAGATTTCCAAAAGAATTTAACAATGAAAATATGAGTCAATAATCACATGAAATCAAAGGGAGTAACACTCGCGAGATTAAGGAGCATATTATGTAAAACCCATACCTTAAACCACAAAAAAAAACCAACATAAATCTGCCCAGAAATCACAGATAAAGTCATAAAAAAAGCCCACAAAGATCACCAAAAACTCCTCTAAGATCAACCTCAAAACAGCCCCAAGAACACCTCCAAAAACCTAAGGGTTGAAAGCATAAATCAAAGGGGCAAAGTGTATAAAAAGAAGAGTAATTAAAAACATGTTTGTTGCCAAAAAGTTGTATAAAAAATGGTCACCCACGATCTTATTTTATAAGGTAAAGAAGTAGGAGTTGTAAACAAAACAAACTGCTCAAAATTTTCTTGTTGCGCACGATTTCTGGAGGGATCGATCGATCGACCCCCAGGCATCGATCGATCGATCGCCCCGGAAATTTGGCCGTTCGCTTAGAAAATTTTATAAGGGATAATTATTCAAAAAATAATATAAAATTCATTTTAACTCCGTTTTCGAAACAGTTTGAAATTCTCGCCTTTAAAAATAATACTCAACATAATTGAGCAATAAAAATAATTTTATCTCAAAATTTATTTTTCCTCTATTTTTCAAAATACCCCAAAAATTACGCGGGTTGTTACATTCACGGACCCTACTTGGGGAGAGTAACTTGTATTCATGAGATCTGACCCATTTCGTTGATTAGCTTTTCGGGTTTAGTGCTGGAGTAGCTGCATAGGAGTGATTTGAGATATTTTGGAGGTGCACTTGGAGACTCATTTATTTTTAGATGCTTTAGTTGTTTAGGATTTATTTTCTATTCCGTCGCATTTATTAAGAGACTCTATCATGGATTTGCTGGGCCAATTGGTTCCGCAATTATATATGGTTTTATTCAGATATTTACAGTTGGATCATTTCATTCGAGTTTATATTTATTTGAAGTTGGATTATTTGGGAGATTAGCATGGTGATGGATTTTAACATTTGTATGGATGATTATATTTATTGGATTAATCTGATTATTATCTTGTGGAAATGAATTGTTTGATGTCTCATATCCGTCACATGCTAAGACTGATATTTAATTTAGTAATGCCCAACGTAGTCTTAGTGGCGGCCGACGCTAGAATACGTGGGGTGATACAATCCTGGGCCACCGGGGCAGAATCTCACCACCGAATCTTAAATTGTAAACGTAACTGGAGGCTGTCATAGTCTTAAGTCAGTGGGTCATAACCATGCTACATTACTCAACTTGGACTCCAACCTCACACAGAGTGGGCATGCACAAACCTATAACCCTGTGGACCGATACTACACCTGTTGGGATTTATCAGGAGAGATCACCTACGGCGCGCAACCCCTACCGATAGCATTCCACTAGGTTGGTATGTTTAATATATATATCATACACACATATATATATATATATATATATTGAAGTCATGCAGTAGACCTCTCGTGGAGATACATGTTGCACGGGCGTAAAGTTAATGTTTGAGGCACCTCCTGACGTAACCCGTGCAATCCTTTTGCATGGTAGTCCACTTGGTTATAATTATGTGAATGGCAAAATGATGAATAAATATAGAAATTATTTTGTAACTATTCATCTGATTGCAAGGTGGAAAACAATTCGATTTTAATGAGATTTGTTAAAAGAGTAGTATTAGTAGTAGAAGAAGAAGAAGAAGAAACTATCGGATTGATGAAATTTAATGACGAGGGAGGGTTAAAATTGAATGCTATGAGAAAACAAAAATGTGAGTATCACTCACTAAGACTGGAAAATTCTTAAATTTTAAGGGTTTAATAATTAGAAGCTCATAAGGAGCTTATAGGCCACTGGGCCAACCATACACAAATTTATTAGAATTAGCATAAGTTATTGTCCTATTAAACATCTCTTTTGACATATAAACCCTCCAATTGAAATTTTCATCATATTTTTGTCATTTGGAGATGCATTTAGATGCTAACGGGCCAAAATTTTATTTTCACCTTTGGTGTGTGTTTGGTTCGAGCTTTCGTACTTTCCATGAAGTCATGAATCCAAAAGTAAATTTAAATCTTTAAGGGTTAATTACACTAGGCCCTCAGAACTTTGACCCCCTACAATTCACCACCTTAACTTTCAATTTCTTTAGATAACCCCCTAAACTTTTAAAACAACTACAAATTTCCCATAAACGATGACACTGTTAAGTTTTTTTTTTAGAAAATGACACATGATAACCATTTTAACTTTTGTCAGGGGGATTTTTGGATATTTCACCCTTGTTTAGAAAAAAACTAAGGTTACTCTCCCTTTATCACTCTATTCTCTCTCTTCTCTATTTTATGTCCACATTTCTCTCTTCTCTCTTTTATCTCTTTAGTTCAATACTCATCTCTCTCTAGTTCAAGAATCACCTCTATCTATCTATCTATCTATCTATCTATCTATCTATCTATCTATCTATCTATCTATCTATCTATCTATCTATCTATCTATCTATCTATCTATCTATCTATCTATCTATCTATCTATCTATCTATCTATCTATCTATCTATCTATCTATCTATCTATCTATCTATCTATCTATCTATCTATCTATCTATCTATCTATCTATCTATCTATCTATCTATCTATCTCACATACATACATACATAAGAACACACGAATACACAAAAGAAATGTTGAATTGCAACTGAATCTAGGGGTTGAATCGGGGCTAGGTCCAAAGCAATGCGGGTCTGGGACTGAGGTTGGGTTGAGGCATAGACGGGGCGGGGTTGGGGGGAATATGGAAAGCCAAAAACAAGTGACAATTTTAAAGATCCTTTATGTCCTATAAAAGCAATGTTGATAATGTTACTATTTGTTATTATGCTCATTCAATACTCGGGCCGGTTCCATACAAATGTTTATTGTTTTCTCTAGACCCATTTTAATCATCTTGTTTATACCATTTCATACAATGCTAAATGGACAATAATTAACATTAGGATGCAATCCAATAAACTACACACATATATTTAACCTAATATGTAAATAACTTGCTGAAAATACACTCCACATTAAATTTGGATCAAAGTTAGTTTCCCCACCTTAATGTCTCCAAAGTGGTGGTGGTGATGAAGATAGGTGACTCCCCCACATCCAAAGGTGGCTCTAAAAGCGAGTCACAAAATCTCCACAAAAAATTACTCCATAAAATCTCCAACATACTTCCAAGAACAGCTCCATTGAGCCCTCTACAAACCTCCATCAACACCTATCTTTTCTCCTGAATACACCCTCTTAAATACACATCAAAACCCTAACCACAACTTTTATATTTCTTTATCTCATGCCCTAATAATGATGGGAGTGGGAATATTATGGTGTGAGTATGTTCACTATACTAAGGGAACATGGTAGTAAGTGCCTTGGAGATCAACGTTGAGCGCGTCTGGGAGAGGTGAGAAAATGGTGCTCACTGTGAACATTTACCACATCCAAAGCCTTTCTCTTCTCTAAATAAAGTATATGAATACATATAAAAAGGGTCTTCTGCCACTTCTGAAAATCATCGAGATCCTAAGAGCTGACACGGGTGTATGATCAATGGATATAATATTGACACCAAATATGGCAGAATCGGTTTTCATACCAGTATTTCTCTCTTTTATCCCCAAGACAAACACCCGATTCTCTCTCTCTCTCTCTCTATGCCTTCAGACGCAATATCAGGCCCACATGCCGACTAAAATATAAATGGAAGATCGATCATCTGGCAATGAAGAGAGAGAATGTAGCCTTTTTAGTATCGTTCTAACGGCTTAGTGCATCATTCGAATGACAACACTTATCGTTAGAACGACTGTGTTCAGCGATTGAACGAGACAACAAGAGTTCTACTTCTACGTTTGCAACCAATGTATAAATAATTCATCTATTAATGATTCCTGTTAATATATACCCTTAACATATCATCTTTCTCTAAAGACGAAAGGCAGTAGTTTAAAGGGAGAATGAGAGCTTTGACCTTAATACTTTTTCTTATATTACGAATCCTTTTCATAGTCCAATAATTTCATTTATCACATTTGCCCCGAAAGTTTCCAATTTTTAGTAAAGGCATACGAAATTTATTTTCTAAAAATACTATATTCCTTATATAATACTTTTATAGAATCCATAATTAAATTAATTTTCTTCAACTCAAATTTATGCCTCCACATATATAATCCATACATATAATTTAATCCAACTGTCGGGCTGGGGTATTAGAGTGAGAACCCCTCATCATGATGCATTAGTGATCACGCTCAGAATAGACAATTGGGACATTGACAAGCTCCTCGTGGACCAGGGAAGTTCGTCAGAAGTGATGTACTTGGAATTTTTCCACAAACTGAAGCTGAACATCACCGGCCTCAAAGAAGCCACAGTTCTGTTGGTCTGGTTTATAGGTTGAATCACGATGCCACTGGGGAAAATAATCCTTCCTGTCAGGGAAGGAAACATCTCAAAGCTAATCAAGTTTCTATTAGTGGGCATTGAATCCCTGTTTCACTCCATTTTAGGCAGGGGCTGCCTCCATTCCATGAAGGTCGTACCATCCACTTACCATCAAAAGTTAAAATGTGTTGCTAAAAGGGGTGTGGTCAAAATCCGTGGCGATCATGACATAATCAGAAAATGTTTCATCTCGTCCATTCACTCCAAGAAGGAGGTAAATGATGCTCAGGAAGAAGTTTAGGAGGGGTCTATCCGCTCTAAATAGCAATTACGGTACGATCGACCAGGGGGAGTCCTCCCTACTGGTAGGGTCTTTAAAAGCCTGGAAGAAGTGATGGCCGATGACAACTTGCCAATAAGGAAATTTTTGATCGCATCCACTCCCACCGATCAAGAAAAGAAGTAATTAGTTTGCTTTCTCAGAAGAAACCTGGATGTTTTTACTTGGGAACCGTATGACTTGCCAGGGATTGACCCCAACATAGCCTGCCACTGCCTGAACGTTGACCTAAACTTCACTCTAATCACCAAAAAGTCTAGTGGAACAGTCCCTAAGAAGGCCAAAGGGTTGGAGAATAAGGTAGGGAAGCTACTGGATGCATGATCCATCAGGGAGGTTCAGTTCCCAGAATGGTTGTCTAACCCAGTGGTGGTACGCAAGAACAATGACAGTTAGAGGGTCTACATTAACTTCAAAGACCTCAACAAAGTATGCCCCAAAGATAGCTTCCCACTTCCTAAAATAGATCAGTTGGTTGATGCTACGGTAAGACACGAAAGGATGAGCTTTCTGGATGCATACTAGGGCTATTATCAGATCCCTCTTTTCAATCATGATCAGGATAAAATGTCCTTTATAACCCCTATTGGGTTATACTGCTATAAGGTTATGTCGTTTGGTTTGAAGAACGCAGGGGCGAATTATCAGAGACTGGTCACCAAGATATTCAAGAGACAGATGGGGGACACAATGAAGGTCTACATCGACGATATGCTAGTTAAAAGTAAAAACAAAGATGACCACCTCACAAATTTAGCCAAAACTTTTGAGGTCCTCAAGAAGTACCGAATGAATATTAATGCAAGTAAGTGTTCATTCAGCGTCCAGTTAGAAAAGTTCTTGGGTTACCTAGTCAATTAGAGAGGAATTGAAGCCAACCTGAACCAGATCGATGCTATCATAAGAGTCCAGGTCCTTAAATGTTGCGAGATCTTTAAAAGCTTACTAGAATGCTCGCAGCACTCAAACGCTTCATCTCCAAGTCTTCGGAATGCTATCGACCATTTTTCTTTCTCTTAAAAAAGGATAAAGGCATTAAAAGCTCTTGAAGAACTCACGTCCTACTTCAACAAACCACCCCTTTTGGTGATTCCAAATAATGGAGACCCATTGTATCTTTACCTTACAATATTCGAACACGCTGTAAGCTTCACTCTGGTATGCGAGAAGAAAAGACGTCAACACCTAGTCTATTACGCTAGTAAGACACTCCTAGACCCCGAGCAGCGGTACCCACCTCTAGAAAAACTTACTTACGCACTGGTGGTTGCCTCGAGAAAGATGAAGCATAAATTTGAAGCCCATTCAATAACTGTAATCACCTCTTACCCCCTTAAAGCTATTTTATGGAAGACTGACCTCTCTCAACGACTTTCAAAGTGGTCAGTCGAGCTTGTGAGATTCGATATTCACTTTCAACCAATAACGATGATTAAGGGGAAAGTCTTAGTAGACTTCATTACCGAATTTATAGGATAACCAAGCAACCAACTAGAAGCGAGGCAATCAACAAACGAGGAAATACAGTCTAAGGACTGGACCCTATATGTTGATAGATACTCCAATTCTAAGGGGGTAGGAGTGGGGATTAGACTTAATCACTCCGGAGCATACCGTTATCGAGTAAGGAATTAGATTGGGATTTGAGGCCTCCAACAACGAAGCTGAGTACGAAGCTCTGATCGCTAACTTCCACAAGGCCTAATTATTGGGGGCAAAGGGCCACCACGTATTCGGCAACTCTAAACTGGTCTCCAAAAAAGTGGAGCGGGGACTTTAACACCAAAGATGATAGAATGGTAGCTTACCTCGCTGTGGTAAGGGAACTTATGGAGGGGTTTGAGAAAGTAAATATCCAATAATTCCCCCGGGGGTAGAACAACCACGTCTATGACTTAGCGGCCCTGAGCTCAGTAATTGACTCTAACCTAAGAAGGACTATCCAGATAGAATTCCTCACACACCCAAGTATTGACCCAACAGTCATAGCTGAGTAGGTCCTCTTGATAGAAAAGACCCCCAGCTGGATGGATCCCATCACCAATTACCTATGGAGTGACATTCTGCCCAACGGTGCGAGCAATGAGGCTTTGGTGCACATATAACCTATGAAGGCATTTTATCGAACACTTAGTGTGCATTGTATTCAATTTAGGGTGAAAATACCTTTGATTCATGAAACACCCCCAACAAATACAACATCAATAACAAAACAACATAAACATGTTGTATTTGTTGAATATACATGGAAATCAGTGGAGAACATTGGGCATTTAAATGAAAAATAAGCAACTTATTCATAAGACCAATTGGATTCTCATTTTAATTGGGCTAAGATCACCTAAGCCCAATTAGAGCTAGATAGAATAAGGCAAGAGGTTGACACTAGCTCCAAGGATAAGAAAAGCGCGATTAATAGCAAAATTTCCAATCACACACGAAATTGTTGCACAACCGGGGTCCTTAAATTTGGGAATCATGTTGTGTTGGAAAATGGAGCTCACTTGATGGGTCAACTCTACCTTTTTTGAGAAATGTGCTTTCTCTTAAAGTACACAAATCTTTCAAAAACTTCCCGTAAGACGGGATTTTCTTGATCGTATCAATGAGAGGAAAATTGATCTTCACTTATTTAAAAGTGTCCATAATTTCTTGGTCCTTATTGGGTTTAGCTGTAGGGTACCGGAAAGGGACCTGGGATTGGGGCTTCCGGCTGATTGGGCCACAACTGTTCACTACTCTTTTTAGAGTCACTTCACTCTCTCGAGGAGTTAGTGAGATCTCTTCGAATTCTTTTAAGGAAGATGGGATTTGATTATGAATTAGTTTCCCACTCCTAAGAGTTGTGGTAGATTTAGCTTGTTCCAAAGATTAGCATTGAGCGAGGGCCTTTCTTGTCTTTTGGGGGTCCAATAACGCCGTCAATTTTGCAATTTGCGCCTTAATGAGAACCACTTGTTGAGTAGTTTAATTATTGACGGTCGTATGGGATTGTATGAACTCATGCAATGTGTCTTCGAGTCTCCTTTTGTGTGGGTGAACATAAGGAGGAATGGGCGGAGGGTCTTGAACTTAAGGAGGAGATTGTAAGTAGGTCCATTGAAAATTAGGAAGCAGAGGATTATGAACTTGTGGAGTTTGTCGATATTGGATATTGTCCTGGTTGCCCCCAAGATGGGTTGTACCCTTGGTCCATAGGAATGTTTTGTGCTCTTCTAAAAATCCCCATCGCATTCACTTAATCTTTAAGGATAACTTTGTAGGCTGGGATGGCGAGACACTCCTTGATGGTATGAACACTAGAGTCACATATGGCACACAACTCCTCGATTGACGAAGTCGTTGCAACAATGGGAGCCCAAATCTTCAATCCGAACTCCTTAACTTTCTTCGATAACTTATCGATCCTCATTTTTATTTCGTCCTCATCGGTGAGGTAAAACATCCTAGGGCTAGAGGAGGGTGGAATGGAAGATCCCGGATTTATTTTGTTTGGGTTCGAAGTATCCCAAGCTTGGGTAATTTTGGCACAATACTTGAAGTGTGCCTAGGCATCATCTGGATCCAACCCAAAGAACTCGCCGAAGCATATTATCTCCACCACTCGTTTAGCATTTAACGTAAGCCCATTGTGGAAATAGGAGACGAGTCTCCATTTATTGAAATCGTAGTGGGGCACTTACTTAATAGCTCATAAAATCTTTCCCAACACCTCTCAGAAGTCTCACTCTCGCATTAGGAAAAGGTTTAAATTTAGCTCTTGAGATAGTTGGTGCGGTGGGTAGGGAAGAATTTCTTCAAAAACTGGGACTGTATATCGCGCCAACTTCCTAAAGAATTCGGAGTTAAGGACCAAAGCTAACTTTTGGCCTTGTCCTTAAGAGAGAATGGAAAGAGTTTGAGTCGTGTGACATCGAGAGGTTAGTTTTGATCACTAAAGGTAGTTCACACCTCCTCAAACTCTCGCATGTGTAAGTATGGTGGCTCCTTCTCCATGTCGTGGCATGTGGGTAATAATTGAATCATTCCATTACAGAAAATGGAATCGCATGGAGTTATAAGGAAAGATGATGCACGATGGAGAGGTGGTCCTCTACGGTTATAAATAATCTCTCATCGGTCTATAGGGAGGCTCGACTTCCCCTTGACTACCTTGTTTGCTTTGATTGTCTGCCATGGTGTTAGGCTCAAAATGGGCTCTAGAATAAGATGAGATTGAATTGGAAGGAGTTGGATAAAGTCTCCAATAGTCCAAAAGTTCGTTAGACAATGAGGATTATACTATAGGATTTAAAGTTCTATCGCTCGCATCTTGCATCTATGGAATTTGGATTAGTTTTAGAAATCGTGATGTCATGGCGACCACAGGGAACAGTAAAGTGTAAAGAGAATGTATTTATAACCTAAGATTGTATCCAATCCTCGAAAACGACACCAAAAATTTGATGCTCTAAAAATAGCGTGTGATTCAAATGCAAATCAATCGCAACAAGTAGTATCCGAGTAAGTCCGGAATCGTATTCCTTAGGAATTTAACTCACATAAGAGAATGAAGATTGGTTATATGATACTCTCTAAACGTCACAAAGTTAAAATGTAAAATGTGATTTGTTGTTTGAAGTGGTGAGATTAGTTAACCGCTATCCTAACATGCATTAAATTAAAGGAGAACGGGTAAACTATGAAGATATGAGAGATAAAGGGGATTGCATATCATTCTCCCACCTTGGATTCGCTATGAAGGTGATCGAACTTGGATTAAATTAATTCTAATTGATCATAACTAATTAAGTCCGAACATCAACCATGTAGAGACAAAACTCATCAATGGACGATTACTGATTAATTAGTTATGGTAATAGATGGGTTGGGGTTATAGTAAAGCATCAAGAATCACCCTTGCATGACAAGGGACGTTAAGAAACTAGGATACTCCAATAACAACACATGAAGTTACATTAGAAAAATTATAAACCAAACCCTAAATATGAAGTTCAACCATAAGTCTAGCTACTCATAATGGAAACTCTGCTAAGCATATAAGTGAATAACATAACTATGCATGTCATCAAGTTAAATACAAACCAATAAAGAGATGGCAATAAATGCAAATTAAAGTTAACAAAGCAAGTAAGGATGATATGGGTAAACAAATATTGCATTAAGCACAACTAACTTGTAGTAATCAAAGCTTTACATGTAGGTAAGAACCATAAATGCTCTTTAACCTAGGAGAGAGAAGAGAGGACTTCTATACTTAGAAACTTGCTAATAAAAATTATATGTGTCTTTGAAGAGGAAAACAAAGGATAAACATCCCAAAAATATCAAAAATGGCAAAAATTATAAATATATTAATACATGACCGAATCGATTCGGTGGGAAACCCGAATCGATTCCCAAAGGAAAATGGCCAGCACTGGAAGGAACCAAATCGGTTCGTCCAAGACCCAAATCGATTCGCAACTACTCTCAAAGTGAGGATCGGGCTGGAATGGCTTTATTTAGCCCAAGATCCACAGAATCATCCGTAACTTCTTCGATATAACTCGAATTCATGCACTATTAGAGGCCACACAAAGATGAACCGAAGGGTTTTAACTTCTTTGAAGAGTTCAGGATCAAACCCCCGAATGCTGAATTTACTAAATTGCCCCCGGCTTTGCGATTATCAACGGAACTTTCCCGAGATTAAACCAAACATCATGTCTTGTATTACTGAGACTTATAAAATCTTAGATAAGGCACACATAATATATATGTGATGAAAATAAGGTTTAATCAGTAAATGAGCATAAGAAGCAAGAATAATAAGCACACGAATGCTAAAATGCGCTAATAAACGGGGTTTTAAACGAATTAAATGTGACCAATCACTGTTCTTTGCGCGAGGAAGGTGGTGGAAGGTGACATTTTGGAATTGGGAGGCCATTTCTTCTAAGTGGGCATGGAAGGGTAGGGCCTTCTCATATTTGACTTTCCATTTTCTGAGGATTTTTTCGACAATGAGGGTACAGTCCCCATAAATGTCTAGTTGCTTGATGCCTTTCTTGAGGGCGATCTTGAGACCTACGGAGCATGATTTGTATTCAGTCATGTTGTTGGTTCAAGGGAAGTCTAACTTAATGGCAATTTAGGCGTGAAAGTCATCAGGGGCGATCAAGTGTATCCCAATCCCGTATCTTTTCTTATTGTCAGTTCCATTGAAGAACATATGCCACTTGAGATCCTCTTGAGAGGTGCAAACAATGTCTTCATTTGGGAATTCAGAGACCCATACCTTGGTTCCTTCCATGGGATAATCGATAAGGTATTTAGATATTACCCTCCTCTTTAAGGCTTTTTGCGTGACGCACACGATGTCGAACTCGACTAGCAGCATCAACCAGCGGGCCATTTGGCTTGACAAAGAGAGTTCTTTTAACAAGCCCTTGATGGGATCCATTCGGGATATTAGTCTGATGGGAAAGTCAAGCATGTAGTGCTATAATTTTTGTGTGACCCAGACTAAGACAACACACGCTTTCTCTAGAGTAGAGTAATTGAATTCGTACCCGACCAGTTTTTGACTAGCGTAGTAGATGGATTTTTCTTTGTGGGATTCTTTAATGTATTGGGATAGTAAGGGACCTATTGTGGTAGTAGTGACGGTCAAGTATAAGAGGAAGGGGAGACTTGACTGCGGAGGTATGAGCATCGGAGGTCGAGTTTGGTATCCCTTGATTTAGTGAAAGTCTTCTTGGCAGGACTCGCTCCAGACTTTTGTTGAATCCTTCTGTAGAAGTTTGACTATGGGTTCACAGATAGAGGTTAGTTGGCTGATGAACCGACTGATGTATTACGGTTTGCCTAGGAATCCTCAAACTTCCTTCTCCATCCAGGGTAATAACATTTAGATTATGTCTTTCAGTTTGGTGGGGTCCGCTCTAATTCCTTTCTTCTTGATCATAAACCCCAATAGTTTCCCTTTAGTGATGCTGAAAACACACTTCTGTGGATTTAATCGCATCTTGTACTATCGCAGTTGCTCGAAGGACTTTAGGAGGGCAGGAATATGCCCAACTCTTAGAATTTATTATCATGTAGGACACATAAACCTCGACTTATTTATGTATAAGGTTGTGCAGGATGGTTATTGAAACCCTTTGGTAGGTAGCCCCAACGTACTTGAGACCGAATAAAATGATGATGTAGCAGAAACTTCCCAGGGGTGATGAAGGCAGTTATTGTCTTGAAATAAGATCTCGAGCCCCGATTTCATCTTCTTATCAACGTGGTCATACCACGATTCAGAGAATCCACAAAAGGGGATGTCTTCACCCTCCTTGAAAAATCTTTTATTCAGAGAGTCCCCTAAAATAGCCTTTCTATCTTCTAGTCTTCTTTTTTATCGCGATTGACATAATGCTTTGAGTTCAGCTGGTTAAGGTTGGTAACCCCAACCACATGGGGTTAAGACTTCTTTCAGGACTATGGGCTTAAGGATTCCTTGATGACATCATCCTAGCCCCATTTCGGGAATGAAGTGCATGTTCTTGAACATTTGAATTACTTTGATGTCATCATGAGGGCTATACTCTGGACATATTTGATCTTTAAAGTTGTCCCTTGTTGGGATGGGGAACAAATGAATTTTGAAACTAGAGAGGAGTATGTTATTGGTCCCATATTAAATCTTCAACACTAGATTGATGGTATTGAAACTATCTGAATTGTCGTCGTCCCCCCAAATGGTGATAACTTAACCTTTGGGAAAGAACTTTAGTTTCTGATGAAGAGAAAAGGATACCCATCAGATGCTATGAAACCAAGGGCAGCCAAAGAGTAGGTTGAAGCAAGAAGGTATGTCGATGACTTGGAATTCGATTGATAGGGCCAACCCTTAGTGTGAGTTTTATGGAACTCATTACTTCTCAAAAAGTGTTATTATTGGCATGTATGATAGAAAATGTAGTAGTGAGATCATTGACTTTCAATTCCATGAAGTTAAAGGTTCTGAGTGGATAAACATTAAAAGCAGACCCATTATTGACTAGTGATAGTGGGACTGTCATGCTCAAGATTTCAACGGAGATGTTGAGAGTATAGTTGTGATCAGGGTCAAATTTTGGAATTTTTTCTTCGAAGAAAAGAGAGGAGTCTGGTAGAGGTCAAGGATCCAACCATATTCACGGCTTGTTTGAGACTGGTGTCGGGAGAAACTTTGGGTCCAGTGAGGTGCTTTATCAAGGCATTCTGGTGCAACTCTGAGGACATTAAGAGTCCCCATAAGATTATGTTAACTTGAGTGTTCTTGATATGATTGAGGACTTTGCCTTCCTCAATGGTAATTTTTGACATTGGGAGTTCTTCGATAATTACCTTTCCTTTATATACTTCATTTGACTAGGGAATGTGATCTTTATAGTATTGTCCTAATTTGGCCATGTGGTTCATAGAGGTGAAGAAGAATACAAACCGTGTGGCTTCATCTATCTCAGGATAAATGGATACTTTATTGATTTATCCCAACAAATCTTTAAAGGAGATCATCTTACATAAACTGGATACTGAACTGGATTCTTCTTTATTCAGTTCATCATCTGAACTATCAAAGTCATCCCCCTATTTGATAGTGATGATGTCTTCCTACCAAGAGTAATCAATGCATTCAACAACCTTAACGGATCCATTATATATATTTTTCAATTCAACGGGGAAATGCATAAGTGAAGGGACCAATTATCATTGATGTTTTAAAACTATGAGTAAATTGAAGATGCCACAGATTTCTCATGTCTGGTGAAACACATCGGACATGATCTTTGCAACATCATCTAGATTGGCTTCTTCAATGGGTACTTCCCACTTATCTCATTCTCGAGCCCACTTTTTGGCTTCCATGAATCGGCCGATGAATTTTTTTATAGTCTATGGACATCGTGATGGGCCATTTTAACCCAAATGCTTGCAGTTGGTCTAACACAGTAGGTTTTTCCATGCCTCCCCCTCATATCGGGTGTGGATGACAAGGCAGGCCCTCATAAGGAGTGATAAATCTTGATCAGTGAGACATGTAGGGTGCAAGAGTTTAGGTTAGACTGTGGGGATGATGGGTGCTTTGACAGACATAATTTGGGTAGAAGGGTCAAACTCAGGGTTATTTTATAAGAAGATGGCATTCACTCTGGTTCCATGTGTTGAAAGAGGATTATGAGTGGTGTTGGGCTTTGAATTAGCCGGCGGGGCAATGATACCCCAAACTATTAGGCCTCGAATCACATTTTGAAGGTGAAAACATTAGTCGGTAGTGTGGCCTACGACTTGGTGAAAGTTATAGTGGTCCTTGGGAATGAGGTTTTAAGGGAGTGGGTTTAGTAATGGTCTATGTTCCAATGGTTTACTGAGATTTATGGTTAATAGATCCTCGTAAAATTTGGACAAGGGATCATGGATCTCGACGTATTCTTTTTTGGTAGGATTGGGGTGACTTTCTGGTGCTCAAGAAGTAGTAGGTTGTGATATGTTGTTAATGGACGAGACTGAGGCATTAATGGGATTCTCTTACTTCTTTGATGTAAACAGTTCCATCCACTTTTTTTGGTTCAGACTCCACTTTAGTTACACCTTCTTTGATTTTTATCCCAACCTCTCGGAGGGCTAGAAAGTGCGAGTAGTACTATCATCCCATGGAAGCTCGGATATGGGGCATGAAGTTTTTCTTTACATTGCTTACTTGTTCCACCTATGAGGGTCTGTTGGCCATTATGGCGGCTTTCTCTCTCCACCTCCCAATTAAGCTACTGTCTGATTATTCGGAGTTTTATTCGAGCAGATCTAGGTCTCTGTACGTGACCTATAATTCTTTATTGTACTTATACATAGATATTAATTCTCGGGCCATGATTTGGCATGAATATTGTATTTATTCACCCTTATACTTATGCATTTTAGCCCCCTCGGGTACCTTAATTCCTATATTTATGCTCGATAACCAGACAACCTCCGTATTATATGTTATGGCATTTTCCGTTTTGTTCGACAAAGCTGAATTGCAGACCTGCTATAAATCGAATCGACTCTGCCAAAACCGAATCGACCCGATTTAGAGCGAAACACGAGATATTCATTTCGAATCGATTTGGAATGGCACCGAATCGATTCCGACCTCTTTCCCCTATTTTTCTATATACAATTTTCCCACTATGGTTTGATTTAAATACATTTTTATCTTCATTTTGTAAGGGATCCATCATAAAACTTCATTTTTAGCTTAGGGTTTATTGTTAGGAGTCACCGTCTCCTCTATTTTTGCCCACCATTAATTTAAGCTTTACTATTCATCTTCTTCTCTGTCTATTTATTTATTTATTTATTTATTTATTTCATGCCTAGATAAATTAGTTTAGTGTACTTATTTGTTATTTCGTGTAGTTAATTTGTTGTTTAATGAGTTTAATTTGTGTATGGTGCTTAGTATAAGGGTTGGGGTCAATTCTCCGCCATTAATGGGTGTCGAGCTCCGAAAGTTCATTTTTGAGAAAAATTTCATTGAAACCTTGTGTATTAAAGTCGGATTGTTACGTTTAACTTTTTTTTTGTCATGCAACGTTAGTATTTATAGCGATAATCCGAATTTAAGACGCGTGTGACCATTTTGGATTAGATGTTTTATCTCACATTTTTGGGTTACAATCACTTCACGTGTGATGTTTATGATTAACTAAAAATGCTCAGTTAAATATTTTCGACCTAAATTCTAATTATGGGTTGTTTAGCCCATGGTCGGGATGTGATTCCAACTCTCGTTTAATTAATTGTAGTATAGTGTAGACTTCTTATTTTCCCTTTTTCTCATTTCTAACCCATCACCTTTTATACTTTTATTTTTGAAGTGATAAATCAATTAAAATTTATATGACATTCCCTGTGGATTATCGATACCTGGACTGGCTGCTGTGCTCCATTGTTGAGTGTATTTATAGTTTAGGTTTTTGTATCGCGATCGGAAGCTGAAAACAATGATCAATGTATTACTCAGATGCTCGGTTTCCTTCGCTTAATAAAAAATGGAGTCGTTGCCGGGGAGTGTTTGTTATAGATTATAATTTTTTATTGTTTCGAATTATTCTTTTCGTTAGATTTGTATTCTTTATTTTCTCCTTTCTTTTTGACTTGCGCTAGATTATTTCAAGAAATTAAAATTTTGGCGCTTGTCGCTTTGTTGAATTGTCTAATTTGAAATGTCTCGCTATATCCCTTTTGATAACCTTAATTTTTTTGAGAATAGTTTTCCAACTTATACTCCTAATACTATTAGAGAATGCCTACAAATTCTTGGGAATGAGCGCATTGAGCATGAAATTCAGGAATATTTAAGTAATCCCTCATCGCCTTGTGAGGAAACTATGGTAAGCGGGGAATCCGTTAGCTATGAGCAAACCTAACAAGAAGATGCTTTGTATTCTTGTTGCTTTGATCATGAGTTAATGATTAAGGAAATAAATGACCGATCCGAGAGTTCTAAGTCTTGGTTTTTAGAAAATAATGCGATGCTCTTAAGATTATTTCTTCACAAAGCTGGGTTGAGGTTGAAACTTCCGCTTCACCCACACCCCTTTTTGAGGAAGAAATAATTGAGAGTGATCCGAGCACTCTCAAATTCCAACCTCTTATTAATTCTTCCACTTGTAGTGAGGTTGATGGTCCGTCCTTTCCTTTATTCCCTACTATTCTCGAACCATTAAATTTATCACAAGAATCAGTTGAAAGTCTTTAGGACTTTGACCCGATTCTTGAACGAGAATGTTATATTGAGATGCTTCATCTCATGCTCTATTCACTTTATATAGACCCACCTCCCCTTCCAATTGAAAAATCTTGGGGATGTGATTTTAATTTTTTCGAGATCAATGTAGCCTTGTCAACCTTAGTATCCAAATCCCCCATCGCCCCTCTCAAATTTTTAATCGATGATGGTTCATTTCTTACGCCTTACACACGCCTTCCGTTTTTCAAACGGAATTCATTTTTTTCTGGAGGCATGCTTTCAAAGGAGGGTACACCGCTTATCCCTCAAAGCCTAATCGTATTTTGGGTGGACCCTAAAAAATTTCTACTTCTAGTGTATTGTTAGTTAGAAGTTAAATTGTAGGATGTAAATATTTAGATTTTTATTTTATTCCTTTCTTTCTTTTTAATTTTCTTTCCTTTTACTTATAGTCTAGTGTAATTAGTTAACTTTTTGGTTATTATTTTTACTATGCTTCTTACAAACTTGTTTTGTAGATTCAATGGACTTGTGATATCCGTAGATCACTCCATTTTGGGTAATATCTTTCTTCACCTCTCTTTATGTTGTGTTCTTGATTTTCATTGAGGACAATGCAAATTTAAGTTATGGGGTGTAAGATATTATATCCATTCATTGTGTAGTTTCATTTATATGATCACATTTAATTCCAAGCATGCTATTTTGTTAAAAAATTGAAAAATTTCAAAACTATTTTCTTTCTTTTTTCTCCTTTCTTTGGCATTTTGCCCTTGTTTTCGATGATAAATATCAATAAATTCCCGATCAAATAGACAATTCAATGATTCATGTTCTCAATTTAAGAAGTTATTAGACTATAGTCCTCAAATCATTGGTATTATTAATAGCTTCATGAATTAAACTTTAATCCCATGAGCACATGCTCTTTTCTTGTTTATTGATTTGGTTTAAGATTTTTATAACTCGGTAATCTTTTGTTGATGATAACTTGACTTTTGTGTGAAGTCATTGTTTGAAGCCAAGTTAATCACCGGTGGTCCCGTAATCGCGCGGTCAGTTCGTACGAATTACATTGGTCCCCCGCGAGGTGTTGGTGCCTCTCACGGGGCAGTTCGGGGCTTGTTTCGGGGTTTCGCCCTCTAAGGCCATTTTTTAAGCCTAAGTTTAGATATTTTCAAATTATCTTTAAATTCTCAAACCGGTGGTCTCGTGATCGCACGGTCTATTCGTACGAGTTACATTGGTCCCGTACGAGGTGTTGGTGCCTCTTGGAGGCTGTTTTGGGTTTTAGCCATCTAACGCCACGTTTTTAAGCCTAAGTCCTGATATTTTCAAATTATCCTCGTATTCTCAAACCGGGGGTCCCGTGATCGCACGGTCAGTTCCTACGAGTTACATTGGTCCCGTGCGAGGTGTTGATGCCTCTCATGGGAGCATTCGGGGGTTGTTTCAAGGTTTCGCCCTCTAATTCCATTTTAAGCCTAAGTCTAGATAATTTCAAATTATCGTCGTATTCTCAAATCGTGGGTATCGTGATCCCGCGGTCAGTACGTACGAGTTACATTGGTCCTGTGAGAGGTGTTGGTGCCTCTTACGGGGCCGTTCGGGGTTGTTTCGGGGTTTCGCCCTCTAATGACATATTTTAAGCCTAACTCTAGATATTTTCAAATTATCATCGTATTCTCAAATTGGGGGTCTCATGATCACGCGATCAGTTCGTAAGAGTTACATTGGTTCCGTACGAGGTGTTGGTGCCTCTCACGGGGCCGTTCAGGAGCTGTTTCGGGTTTGGGCCATCTAACACCATATTTTTAAGACTAAGTCCTGATATTTTAAAATTATCATCATATTCCCAAATCGGGGGTCCCGTGATCGCACGGTCAGTTCTTACGAGTTATATTGGTCCCGTGCGGGGTGTTGGTGCCTCTCACGAGACCGTTCGGGGGTTGTTTCGGGGTTTCGCCTTCTAATGCCATTTTTTTAAGCCTAAGTCTATATATTTTAAAATTATCATTGTATTATCAAACCGTGCATCTCGTGATCACGCGGTCTGTTCGTACGAGTTACAATGGTCCCGTGCGAGATGTTGGTGCCTCTCACGGGGCCGTTCGGGTGCGCTGTTTTGAGTTTTTGCACTCTAAAGCCATGTTTTTTAGCCTTAGTCCTAATATATGCAAATTATCCTTGTACACTCAAACCGAGAGTCTCGTGATCGCGCGGTCTGTTCGTATGAGTTACACTGGTCCCGTACGAGGTGTTGGTTCCTCTTATGGGGCCGTTCGGAGGTTGTTTCGGTATTTCGCCCTCTAATGCCATTTTTTAAGCCTAAGTCTAGATATTTTTAAATTATCGTCAAATTATCAAATCGATGGTCTCGTGATCGCATTATCTGTTCGTCTGAGTTACATTGGTCCCGTGCGATGTGTTGGTGCCTCTCACGGGACCGTTCGGGGGCTGTTTCGGGTTTTGGCCATCTAACGACATGTTTTTAAGCCTAAGTCCTCATATTTTCAAATTATCCTCGTATTCTCAAACCGAGGGTCCTGTGATCAAGCGGTCTATTCCTACGAGTTACATTGGTCCCGTGCGAGGTGTTGGTGACACTCACGTGGCCGTTCGGGGGTTGTTTCGCCCTCTAATGCCATTTTTAAGCCTAAGTCTAGATATTTTCAAATTATAGTAGTATTCTCGAACTGGGTGTCCCGTGATCACGCGATCCGATCCTACGAGTTGCATTGGTCCCGTGCGAGGTGTTGGTGCCTCTCACGAGGCCGTTCGAGGGTTGTTTTGGGGTTTCTCCTTCTAATGCCATTTTTAGGCCTGAGTCGATATATTTTCAAATTATAGTTGTATTCTAAAACCGGGCGTCCCGTGATCGTGCAGTCAGTTTTTACAAGTTACAATGGTCCCGTGCGAGCTGTTGGTGCCTCTCAGGGGGCCGTTCGGGTGTTGTTTCGAGTTTTTGCACTCTAAAGCCATGTTTTTGAGTCTAAGTCCTGATATATGCAATTTATCCTCGTACTCGCAAACCGGGAGTCCTGTGATTGCGCAGTCTGTTCGTACGAGTAACATTGGTCCCGTGCGAGGTGTTGGTGCCACTCACGGGGCCATTCGGGGGATGTTTCAAATTTTCACCCACTAACGCCATGTTTTAATGCCTAAGTCTAGAAATATTCAAATTATCATCGTATTCTCAAACCGAGAGTCCGTTGATCGCGCGACTGGTTTGTACGAGTTACATTGGTCCCGTGCGAGTGTTGGTGACACTCACGGGGCCGTTCAGGGGCCGTTTCGGGTTTTCACCCACTAACGCTAGGTTTTAATGCCTAAGTCTATATATTTTCAAATTATCGCTGTATTATCAAACCGAGAGTCCCGTGATCGCGCGGTCAGTTCGTACGAGTTACTTGGGTCCCGTGCGAGGTGTTGGTGCCTCTCATGGGGCCGTTCGGGGGCGATTTTGCGTTTTCGCCCTCTAACGTCATTTTTTAAGCCTAAGTCTACATATTTTCAAATTATCATCGTATTTTAAAACCCGGAGTCCCGTAATCGTGCGGTCAGTTCGTACGAGTTACATTGGTCCCATGCGAGGTGTTGTGCCACTCATGGGGCCGTTCGCGGGGTCAGTTCAATGAAACTTTCTTCTTTGGGATCCAAAGAAGAAATCATTGCATTACAAATGGATACTACATCCGTTTCATCCTCGCTTTCATTATCAATTAAAAGATGGGCCAAGTGACGAATGGTTTATTCTGAAGTAGGCACAGAGTCCTCATTTGGTTCAAAACATTCCTCGACTTCAAAAGTCTCGGAAGAAAAATCGTCGTCGGATTCGAATAATAAATCCAAGTCTTGCTCCCAACAATGATTTTCTTCCCGATAATGTTCTTCATACCGCTGGTTCTCAAGCATGAGCAAACCCTCACCGAAAGTCATAGGCCGAGGTGCGGATTCTTGAAATGAGGAGTTTGAAAAGCATTATCGACACTAAAGTTAAACTCATTATTATAGGAATTTTGAAAACTATTGCATTTCGTTTCAAAATTCCTATTATAAGGAATTAGAGGCCCAAAATCATTATCCTCCTTCTCAAAATACACGCACTCCAAAGCTTGACTTTTATAATACTCGCCCAAAGTCATTTTAGATGTTGCAATTTTTTGGGATTCTAAGTATTAACCAAAAGTCAAAGGTTTGCGAGAATTTTGAGAATTATCATAATGATTACCAAAAGAATTGGAATAAGACATGCTTACCCCCAAAATGGCTCGAAGTGGCGAGTTCCACAAAGTAGATGCGCGCGCGATGAATTCAAGCATTTCTAGATTCTCAAATGTAGAAGTCCTACAAAAATGTTAGGCAAAAAATACAAATAGAAAGAAAATACTACGAAATACTAAATCAAATAAATTCTAAAACAAACTCGTCCCCGACAACGGCTCCATTTTGATCAAGGGCGAGAACCGCGGCGTGTGTCAAATGCTGATCGTTGTTTTCTGTTCACCGCCTCAATACAAAAACCTAAACTTATGAATACACTCAACGGGTGAGTATAGCGGCCAAGTTCGGGTATCGAAAAATCCACAGAGACGATTTTCTAGAATTTATAAGTTTTAATATTCCTAAAATAAAAGTGTAAAAGGTAGATATGAACAAAAAGGAAAAGATGCGAAAAAGGGAAATATTAATCTACGCGAGTGTAAATTAATCTAGATTAACAAAGCGGTAAAAACTATAGGTTGCGTCGAATATTCCTCACCCGAGTTAATTAGTATAAAATGGTTACATGGGTCGACGAGTTATTAAGATTGCGTCTCGTTTCGACAGTTAATTAAATCAAGAGTTGTCACACCCCTAAATTCGCATAGAATCGTAATACGATTTTGGCGTCAAGAAATACCCAGGAAATTATGCACACAAGGTCGTAAGCACGGAACATACATGATATTATCCGTCAAATCTTCTAGGCATAATAACTAGGACAATGCACCCGAAATAGACCCGTAAACTCCATCACTAAAGCAAAGCAACACGTCAACCCGAGTGAGTTCAATTTAAAGACATCCTAGACTAAATTAACTAGAAAGCATGATAAAAACTCGATAAAGAAATGCGATAAATAAACGCGATAAAACTACACTACAAAGCACGGAAATAAAGCATGTAAACCTAATTATGAAAGCATGTAAATTAACTACAAAGCAAGAATTAATGAAATACAACTTATATTAATGGAGATGGAAGATGGAAGATGAAAGTACCACTTACAAACCCAATTGGGTGTCAATCCAAGAAGAAATGAAGAAATGAGCTCTCAAACCTCCAAAACCCTAACCTAAACTATCTAAAACGAATTATCCCTGAATTTACAACAAAAGTGGTTTATACGGTAAGTTGGAATTAAATTAGAAAAGAAAAGGAAAAAGAAAAGAATAGGAAAAATATGAGCTGAAAACAGGGAATCGATCGATCGATCGATGGTTGAAATATGAGCCCACTGTCTCAGCTCGAGGCAGAAAAATTGAAGGATCGATCTATCTTAGCAGGACTGCTTCTTTTCCTCCTGTTTTGGTTAGTTTTGTCATCCGCTAGAAACGCCGTAACTTCTTCTTTAGGGATCGTAATTGCGCACCGTTTGCGGCCACATGAAGCTTGCGAGGAGGGATAGAACTTACGTGTAGATGTTGGGCTAGGTGCCCAAACTATAAATTGACCTAATTGCCCTTGCGCGTGCGAATATGTACGGAAATTAAGCGGAATGCGTTTGAACTTCTCAGTTAGTACCAAAATACCTACAAAAGCCCAATTATACATCATATAACATGTTAACAGTATAAAACCGAGGTTGTCTGGTTAACGGTCTTAAATATAGAGATTAAGGCACCTGAGCGGGCTAAAATGCATAGGTTCGAGGGATGAGATACGCAATATTTGCGTATTATTGACTCCCTAACTTACACATTGCTAGTCCCTAGCAATGAAATAGGATGCAACAAGAACTAAAAGTAAACCAAAAGCAGGAGATAGTACAAAAGTATGGAATAAAAGCATAAGGCCACTTTTGCAGGCGATTCAATTGCATTTAGCATATGCAATTAGCCGTTAAACCCCTAGGTTACCCTAATGGACGAGTGTCATCTCGTGAGGGTTTTCAGGGATGAAACCCACAAACATCATATGGTTTCCTCAAAATATGCCCAAACCAACATGAGACAAGCCCAACAATAGCGAACAAGATTTCATACGCATTATTAGCAAAGTGAATGAATTCACACAAAATTCCGAATCATTAACATTGTTGAATGCACCTCATAGAATTGAAACTTTAAAATGTGGGAGGGGAGCGGGCACATGCAAAGTATGATTTGGCAAAAACTTATATAAACTGGATACTAAAAGTTAAAACAAGCTTATATTCACTCTTCATGGGCATTACACTCATCAGGTGAAATCACTCGAAACAGGGAGCTAACACACGGGACATGCGGGCATAAAGAGTCAATGTAAATGGAAACTAGGCCGCACACATGTCACAAATGAAGAACGCTATATATAAAATGAAAAATTGTAATCTAAATGAAAGATACCGCTCATTAAAAGAGGCGAAATGCATTTTCACAGATTATCAAAACTATTTCAACTTTTAAATTAAATGCACCTAAGATCACATAGGACTTTATAGGGTTGTAATGTAGGCGAAGCTAGGGTGCGAAATGAAAGGAATGTATGTACGGATTCAAAGGTGTTTGGGGATGAAAACTTGGAATAATGGGAAAATGCGGGCAATTTCAAAATTGGAAAACAAGCAACTTCCAAATAAGGCATTGGATATGGCAATTGGAGAGAAATCAAAGCTGATTGAACTATATACAACATTTACAACTTTATCTTTCTTTTCCTTTCTTCCTTTTTCTCATTTTTCTCTTTTGTTTTCTTTTGTTTTCTTTCTTTCTCTTTTTGCTTTCTCTTTTGTTTTCTTTCTTTATCTTTTTGCTTTCTCTTTTTCACTACTTGCTTTACTTTTCTCACTCTCACATGCCCAAATTGCAACCGCAACACAACAACATTATTCAATCCCAAGTAACATTCCAAACAAAGGTGTGGAAGGTGTATGTATAAGCTAAAACTCCAATTTAGAGTTGGTTATGGAATTTGAGATATGAAACTAAAGGCTATAATAAGGATCAAATGGGTTGACTAGGGGAAACATATAAAAGGTGAGGTCAAGGTCATATGGGTGATATACAAAGATGGCCTATGATCATTTCATAAAGTTTACGCAATTCTCGAGTCAAAATAATATATGAAAATCATGATCAAGTAATACATTTCAAGAATGAACTCAATTAATGAACGACCAAATGAAAGAACAGTGAGATTACTGACGAATTCAACATTTTCAAAGAGGAAAGAATAGTGTATACACTCACAAACGACGAAAGGTACAAAGCTTACTCGGTGTAAGTATATACAATGCAACAAAGGATTACCGAATTATAAAAATCTTAAACCAAATCAATATAGCAAGAAAAGTGCATGTGCTCATAGGAGCAAAGTTTAATTTATGAAGTTATTCATAATATCAATGATATGAGGACTAAAGTCTAATAACTTATAAAATCGAGAACATGCATCATTGAGTTGTCAATTGGATCGGGCAATTATTGAAATTTATCATCGGAAACAAAGGCAAAATGCCCAAAAAAGGATAAAAAAGAAAGAAAATATTTTTAAATTTTTTATTTTTTCTAAGAAAAGCATACTAAGTAACTAACATGTGAGCAAAAACATGGACTTAATAAATAAATGGATAGAATATCCCACACCCCCTAACTTAAAACCTGACATTGTCCTCAATGTGAATTAAGAACCATGTTAAAGAGAGGAAAAGAGAGATATTACCCAAAATTGGAGCGATCCCCATAAGAACAAGTCCAAATAATCTACAGAATAAGTTAGTACCGAGCATAGAAAAAACAAATAACAAAAAGTTAACTAATTACAAGAGACTAAATTAAAAAGATAAAAAGATAAAAACAATAAAAAGCTGACTATATACAACCTACTATTTAGGCTTCACACTAATTATACACTAGAAGTCTAAATATCTAAGGGTCCACCGCAAAAACGATTTGACTTTGGAGGGTGACCGATGTACCCTCACTCTCAAGCATGCCTTCCAAAAAATATGAATTCCGTTTAAACAACGGAAGGCATGTGTAAGGCGTAAGAACGGAACCATCGCCAATTAAAAATTTTGGAAGGACGATGGGGGATTTGGATTGAACGGGTGACAAAAACATGTGGGGACCGAGAAAAGAGAATATCCTCCCAAGGATTTAGCAAGTGTAATGGGAGGTGGTGCACATGAGGGCAAAGATACCTTCATAGAAAGCAACTCGAGCAAGTACTCCTCGTCGGTGAAAGGGTTGAAAGTTTTAAAGTTCGGCATCGATTCATCGGGTACTTGTGACGGTGTGATAACGGAGAATGAAAATGGGGAGGAAAGAAATTCAAACTCAAGAGATGAGTTATCATCGCTCAAAGTTTGAATTTCAAAGGAGATAGGATCATTTTCAATGAAACTTTCTTCTTTGGGATCCAAAGAAGAAATCATTGCATTACAAATGGATACTACATCCGTTTCATCCTCGCTTTAATTATCAATTAAAAGATGGACCAAGTGATGAATGGTTTATTCCGAAGTAGGCACAGAGTCCTCATTTGGTTCAAAACATTCCTCGACTTCAAAAGTCTCGGAAGAAAAATCATCGTCGGATTCGAATAATAAATCCAAGTCTTGCTCCCAACAATGATTTTCTTCCCGATAATGTTCTTCATACCGCTGGTTCTCAAGCATGAGCAAACCCTCACCGAAAGTCATAGGCCGAGGTGCGGATTCTTGAAATGAGGAGTTTGAAAATCATTATCGGCACTAAAGTTAAACTCATTATTATAGGAATTTTGAAAACTATTGCATTTCGTTTTAAAATTCCTATTATAAGGAATTAGAGGCCCAAAATCATTATCCTCCTCCTCAAAATACACGCACCCTAAAGCTTGACTTTTATAATACTCGCCCAAAGTCATTTTAGATGTTGCAATTTTTTGGGATTCTAAGTATTAACCAAAAGTCAAAGGTTTGCGAGAATTTTGAGAATTATCATAATGATTACCAAAAGAATTGGAATAAGACATGCTTACCCCCAAAATGGCTAGAAGTGGCGAGTTCCATAAAGTAGATGCGCGCACGATGAATTTAAGCATTTCTAGATGCTCAAATGTAGAAGTCCTACAAAAATGTTAAGCAAAAAATACAAATAGAAAGAAAATACTATGAAATACTAAATCAAATAAATTCTAAAACAAAGTCGTCCCCGGCAACGGCTCCATTTTGATCAAGGGCGAGAACCGCGCCGTGGGTCAAATGCTGATCGTTGTTTTCTGTTCACCGCCTCAATACAAAAATCTAAACTTATGACTACACTCAACGGGTGAGTATAGCGGCCAAGTTCGGGTATCGAAAAATCCACAGAGATGATTTGCTAGAATTTATAAGTTTTAATATTCCTAAAATAAAAGTGTAAAAGGTAGATATGAACAAAAAGGAAAAGATGCGAAAAAGGGAAATATTAATCTACGCGAGTGTAAATTAATCTAGATTAACAAAGCGGTAAAAACTATAGGTTGCGTCGAATATTCCTCACCCGAGTTAATTAGTATAAAATGGTTACATGGGTCGACGAGTTATTAAGATTGCGTCTCGTTTCGACAGTTAATTAAATCAAGAGTTATCACACCCCTAAATTCGCATAAAATCCTAATACGATTTTGGCGTTAACAAATACCCCGAAAATTATGCACGCAAGGTCGTAAGCACGGAACATACATGATATTACCCGTCAAATCTTCTAGGCATAATAACTAGGACAATTGACCCGAAATAGACCCGTAAACTCCATCACTAAAGCAAAGCAACACGTCAACCCGAGTGAGTTCAATTTAAAGACATCCTAGACTAAATTAACTAGAAAGCATGATAAAAACGGGATAAAGAAATGCGATAAATAAACGCGATAAAACTACACTACAAAGCACGAAAATAAAGCATGTAAACCTAATTATGAAAGCATGTAAATTAACTACAAAGCAAGAATTAATGAAATACAACTTATATTAATGGAGATGGAAGATGGAAGATGAAAGTACAACTTACAAACCCAATTGGGTGTCAATCCAAGAAGAAATGAAGAAATGAGATCTCAAACCTCCAAAACCCTAACCTAAACTATCTAAAACGAATTATCTCTGAATTTACAACAAAAATGGTTTATATAGTAAGTTGGAATTAAATGAGAAAAGAAAAGGAAAAAGAAAAGAAAAGGCGAAATATTAGCTTAAAACAGGGCATCGATCGATCTATCCCTTTGATCGATCGATCGATGGTTGAAATATGAGCCCACTATCTCAGCTTAAGGCAAAAAAACTGAAGGATCGATCGATCGATCGAGCGATATTACCCCCAAAAATATAATAATGTATGTAATCATTCAATTCCTATAAAATTGGATGAACAAATAAAAAATATCATAAAGTTTACCATGATATGTGTAGGTAGTAGCGTTGCACCCCTATTCGGATGCCCACTCACTGTGAAATGCCAAATCTGAAAAAATATTTATACATTGTCAAACTTAAAGAGAAAAGTGAATAAAGGAAAAAATTGAATAAAAACATGCAAATGATTTAGTCAAATGTCATAATGATCATAACGAAGTTCAGATTGAAAGACCTGAATCTCAACATCCCTCTCATTATAATTAATAGCCTTTCCAAGACGTCCGGGTGTGAAATTCTTAGAAAATCATTGTTCTTGAATCAAGGAGGGAGTGTTAAAGAGAGTAGCAGGGGCACTATGAGGGTCTGGTTAATTTCAGGGGCGCTATGAGGGTCTGGTTAATATGCCGTTAAAATAATTGGTTAATTTAAACACTCCGTTAATTTCAGGCACAATATGCCGTTAAAATATGAGGGTCACTATGACGACATATTTCCCCTGAACCATTAATTCCAGGGGAACTATAAGGGTCTGGCTAATTTCAGGGGCACTATGCGGGTCTGGTTAATCCAGTAGAGAAAGGACTCAAGTCAGGAACACGAGACAAAGAAAATGACTGTAAAGTTAATATAATAGATCATACTATTCAAGAAACAAATGTAAATATAATTTACTTATGAACCTGCATAGCTTCAATCTGCCTCAAAAGAGACCTAGAAGATCCAGGAACTTGAGTAATCAACTCTTCATATCGACACCCACTAACCTAGGCACATATAGTTTCCACAGTGTTATCTTGAAAGTCAACATGATAAAATATATATCAAATAAATAAATTAAATATTATTGATAGCTAGTAAGAGGAAACTGAACATACTTGGTATCATTTTTGAAGATCCTCAATATCTATGCGTATCATGTCTTCTCTAAAAACTGCCTGCCTACAACGTAAAGAAGATATCATGTTGTTTGGCAAATTAGGTGGATATGAGCTGCAATCACAATGCTATGAACAAAAACCAGTTGCTGCTTTCTGCTGAGAGTTTGTCTTAATTCTTCATGTGCCTGAACTAGCATAGCTTCACGTTCCTCAGCCTCCCTTAGACGGCTCTCTAGCTCAGTTCTGGCTTTATTATTGGCCCTTGCCTCTGCTAATGCCTTAGCTTCCTTGGCTGCGCTCAATGCATTTGTATTGAATTCCTTTTGAGTTGCAAGCTCGGCTTGGTGGTTTTCTATTGTTTCTTGTAGCAACTTCTCAGTTGTTGCCTTGTCCCTTTTATACTATCTACTTTATTCGCTTCGACCTGGAAATAGTCCAGACAAATGCATAAAAAATACTAAGAACAAAGAAGAACAACTTGCACCATAAAACTGTGACCACCAAATTTAATAAGAGCAAGCCTACATTTAGTAATAATGACCATTAATGAATGCAATTCTCTTAGAATTGAATGTTGAGTCCGCATCTGTATCCTCAAGATTGATTCAGCACTTGCATCAAGAACAAGATGAAGATCAGATCAGTACTTAGTACTTGTGTAAAAGTCACAGTTCGTTAGTTAGATAAAGAATCAGTTATTTAAATATTGTTCAGTGCCAATATTACAGAGTAACTGAGTAACACACGAATTAAAGAAAATGTATGGATCCAAAGTTCGAAAGGTAAAAACCAAGTTATTGAACCCTCACCTTGGAGGAATTAAATGGAGAAAACGGTGGTCATTTCGAGGTTGGGATCCTGAACAAAACCAAAACTTGTTAGTGTTAGTGAAATGGACACGAATAAAAAAGTGAATGAAAATGGAAAAGAAAACCCAAAATAGAAAACAAAATACAAAATCTAAGTGACATTCCATTCTCCAAAATTGTCTCTGTCTCTAGCCCTTGCTCAACGATACTCCTTCCTCATCCTCCCCACTGTTCTCTTCACTCAGTACATCTCTCAGGGCTTTCAAAGCTTCACTACTCAGCATCAAACCACTTCCTGACTGCCATTCCATCCCATTTATAATGAAAGGAGACAAAGAACTCATCGATTCACACAATGGTTTCAACGTTTATGACAATATGGTCCTCGAAGACGTCACCTAAATATATATACACACACACAAAATAAAAATGAAAAAGATTGAATCACACCACAAACACAAACAAGGAATTCATTTCCTATGATTTATCAACAACCAAATTATAATGAACAAATAGACTATTTTTAAGGCTGCATACAACATTAAAATGATAATATGGGCAATGGGTCAATATTTTAAGGTGGGGAAGTATATTACATCCCAAATGTTCAAATAATTCATAAAATTAGTGACAACAGATTGCATTCTTCATTAACATTAAATGTTCTTCAGAATATTACCTCATGTGACAACCAAGTGAGGAAAAGGACATGGAATTTGAATAAGAGACATTTACGTGATAAATTTGTCAAAGAAAGAGAAACTAAAATTATAATCAATTGAGAATATATCCAATCAAAATATAAAATTTCAGAAATCAAGTATGCAAATGGCTTGAATAAGTGAGAATATATACTTGAAGACTATCAATTTGATTTTCCATGTCAGTGTAATCCTCAGGAGGCTTCTCAAATATTGTCCAAGACAACGTCATCGCTAATACCTCACCCTCAATGAATGCTTAACACTAAGTAATGTAGTCCTGTTGGGTATCTCTTAACCCTGAAATTTCGCTACAACTCTAACGAGTACTAAAGAACGTACTTTTCATGTAATTCTTTTTTGTAAATCTTTTAGTTTTTTGAAAATCTTTCCATGGTATTTTTAGTTTTTTGGCCGCTGTTGTAATTACCTTTCTGCAGTTTTCAATATATAAACCTTTTAAAAAAAGAAAAGAAAGTAAATATCATTATTCAAATCCCAATTATGAAATTTCTTAACATTCAGTGCCTCAATTTAAAACATAATACACGGTACACCATGAACTCAATTTTAATAGACATAAGATGACGAATTTATGGGGACAGAAGACATCACAAGAATTCACTAAAATATACAAAATTGCTTCTAGTAGAAACCAAATGCAATGTATAAAAGCCAAACACATTGTCACCTGAATTTCAGGGGAGGAAGTATAAATTGGCTGAATTTGAAACTGTTCTCCCAAAGTACCCCCAAAACATCAAAGTTTAAATTATAAATGAGAAATTTAGACTACACCCCCAAACTCCAATCATCAAATCAACCAAAACTATAAAGAGGAATACACAGAATAAAATGCATATTATCCCAAATTCTAATAATAAAATCAACCAACACCTATTATCCCAAACTCTAATCATATAAATTATCTATATATACTATATATACCGTGTATAAATTATAAAGACATATATAGACTGTATATACATATATTAATGGAATCTACATAAATTAATGGAAAAAAAGACTAAAATTTACCCGGGAGAGAGACTAGGACTAGGGAGGCTGCTAGGGCTGAGCTAGGGCTACTGCTGCTAGGGCGGAGCTGGGGAAAACATAAGGTTCTTTTTCAACATCAGCTTCAACAAATAGCAAAAGAAAAATGAAACAACTAGCAAATGGAAAATCGACTAACCTTGTGTTCGTCATCAACATCAGTGCTTGACGAGAAAGAGAAGCTTTGGTCGACCATAGCTTTGTCTTTGACGAGAGAGAGAGAAGTGGGCAAATGAAAATGAAAAGGGGCAAATGAAAATTAAAATCAGCGCCTTTTTCATTTTTTTGGGAATGACATGGTCATGGCCTAGAGTTGTGACCCACCATAGCTTCAATCTGCCTCAAAAGAGACCTAGTAGATTCAGGAACTAGAGTAATCAACTCTTCACATCGACGCTCACTAGCCTGGGCACATATATTTTCCACAGTGTTATCTTGAAAGTTAATAGGCTAAAATATATATCAAATAAGTAAATTAAATATTATTGATAGCCATTCAGAGGAAACTGAACATACTTGGTATAGTTTTTGAAGATCCTCAATATCTCTGCGTAACATGTCTTCTCTAAAACCTGCCTGCCTACAACGTAAAGAAGATATCATGTTATTTGGAATATCGGGTGGATATAAGCTGCAATCACAATGCTATGAATAAAAACCTGTTTCTCCTTTCTGCTATGAGTTTGTCTTAATTCTTCAAGTGCCTGAACTAGTATAGCTTCACGTTCCTCAGCCTCCCATAGACGACTCTCTAGCTCAGTTCTGGCTTCATTATTGGCCCTTGCCTCTGCTAATGCCTTAGCTTCCTTGGCTGCGCTCAATCCATTTGTATAGAATTCCTTTTGAGTTGCAAGCTCGGCTTGGTGGTTTTCTATTGTTTCTTGCAGCAACTTCTCAGTTGCTGCCTTGTCCCTTTTATACTATCTACTTTATTCGTTTCGACCTGGAAATAGTCCAGACAAATGCATAAAAAATACTAAGAATAAAGAAGAACAACTTGCACCATAAAACTGTGACCACCAAATTTAATAAGAGCAAGCCTACATTTAACAATAATGACCATTAATGAATGCAATTCTCTTAGAATTGAATGTCGAGTCCGCATCTGTATCCTCAAGATTAATTCAGCACTTGCATCAAGAACAAGATGAAGATCAGATCAGATCTGTACTTAGTACTTGTGTAAAAGGCGCAGTTCGTTAGTTAGATCAAGAATCAGTTATTTAAATATTGTTCAGGGGCAATATTACGGAGTAACGGAGTAACACACGAACTAAAGAAAATGTATGGATCCAAAGTTCGAAAGGTAAAAACCAAGTGATTGAACCCTCACCTTGGAGGAATTAAATGGAGAAAAACTCCCGGGTGATAGAAATCCTAGCGGTAGTCATTTCGAGGTTGAGATCCTGAACAAGACCAAAACATGTTAGTGTTAGTGAAATGGGCACGCATAAAAAAGTGAATGAAAATGGAAAAGAAAACCCAAAACAGAAAATAAAATACAAAATCTAAGTGACACTCCATCCTCCAGAATTACATCTCAAATGTTCAAATAATTCATAAAATTAGTAACAACAGATTGCATTCTTCAATAACATTAAATGTTCTTCAGAATATTACCTCATGTGACAACCAAGTGAGGAAAACGACATGGAATTTGAATAAGAGACGTTTATGCGATAAATTGTAGAAAGATGAAAACTAAAATTAGAATCAATTGAGAATATATCCAATCAAAGTCTTAAATTTCAGAAATCAAGTATGCAAATGGCATGAACAAGTGAGAATATATACTTGAAGACTATCAATTTGATTTTCCATGCCAGTGTAATCCTCAGGAGGCGTCTCAAAGATTGTCCAAGACAACGTCATCGCTAATACCTCACCCTCAATGAATGATCAACACTAAGTAACGTAGTCCTGTTGGGTATCTCTTAACCCTCAAATTTCACTACATCTCTATCGGGTACTAAATAACGTACTTTTGATGTAATTCGTTTTTGTAAATCTTTTAGTTTTTTGTAAATCTTTCCATGGTATTTTTAGTTTTTTGGCCGCTGATGTAATTAACTTTCTACAGTTTTCAATATATAAACCTTTCAAAAAAAGAAAAAGAAAGTAAATGTCATTATTCAAATCCCAATTATGACATCTCTCAACCTTCAGTGCCTCAATTAAAAACATAATACATGGTACACCATGAACTCAGTTCTAATAGGCATAAGATGACATAATTTATGGGGATAGAAAACATCACAAAAATGCACCAAAATATACAAAATTGCTTCTAGTGGAAACCAAATGCAATGTATAAAATCCAACCTGAATCAATTTTAGTAACTAAGGCTACCAAAGTGAAAACACATTGTCACCTGAATTTCAGGGGAGGAAGTATAAATTGGCTGAATTTGAAACTGTTCTCCTAAAGGACCCCAGAAACATCAAAGTTTAAGTTGTAAATGAGAAATATACACTACACCCCCAAATTCCAATCATCAAATCAACTAAAACTATAAAGAGGAATACACAGACTAAAATACATATTATCCTAAATTCTAATCATAAAATCAACCAACTCCTATTATCCTAAATTCTAATCATATAAATTATCTATATATACTATATATACTGTGTATAAATTGTAAAGACATATATAAACTGTATATACATATATTAATGGAATCTATATAAATTAATTGAGAAAAAGAATAAAATTTACTCAGGAGAGAAGCTGGGACTGGGGAGGCTGCTAGGGCTGAGCTAGGGCGGCTACTGCTAGGACGGAGCTGGGGAAAACATTAGGTTCTTATTCAACATCAGGTTCAACAACTAGCAAAAGAAAAATAAAACAACTAGCAAAAGGAAAATCGACTAACCTTGTGTTCGTCATCAACATCAGTATTTGACGAGAGAGAGAAGCTTTGGTCGACCATAGCTTCGTCTTTGACGAGAGAAAGAGAGGCGGACAAATGAAAATGAAAAGGGGCAAATGAAAATTAAAATCAACGCCACTTTCTTTTTTTTAGGAATGACATGGTCACGACCTAGAGCCGTGACCCACCATTGCAACCCATAACCTCCTTAGAGCTCCTACTGCTACCTGATTGATGAAGAATTGTCACGGCCTACAGCCGTGACCCCATGCATGACCAACAACAGATTTCAATTGAGGGATGGTCACGACCCATAGCCGTGACCCACACCAAGAAATGGTCACGGCCCCAAGCCGTGACCCTTAATGCGTGTGTTTTCTGCTTCGTCATGCCTTTGGTCACGACCCAATTCCGTGACCCATCCGTTACCAGTTTGGAGGGAATTTTGGCGCGAAATTTGACGCCATGATGGTCACCCCCTTGGTCACGGTCCAAGTCCGTGACCCGCAATGGTCAGGGATTTGGTCCGTGACCACTTCCAGAGCATCGATGATTTAGTGTGGTAATAAATATGGTCACGCCAAATATTGAGTTGGTCACGGCTCAAGTCCATGACCAGTTGGTTGCGGACTTGGGCCGTGACCCATTAGGCGTGACCATTTGCAGGATATGGTGTAGTGTGGTTTAAGGAACTTAATAGAGAAATAATAAAAGTTGTATCAATGAATATGAAAGGGTTGTAGAAGTTCAGTCATTTGAATGTGAGAGAGAATAAGGGGTGGGTTAAGGAACAAAAATGTCCCAAATCCATTGTTAGGAGCCGTTCGGAGAAAGAAGGCTAATAGGTAATACCCTAAGAGTCTTGGATTTTATGCTCAATTCGTCCCAATTTAATGGTTTTATTTTTATTTTAAATTCATTAGAAATTATTAGTCATGTTCTAAATAATATCCCCAAACATTAAACATGGCATCAAAATCTAAATATTTCTAAATAATACTCTAAAGAGTATTCATGAACATTATTTTTCATTGGTATACCAAAATCTAATATTTTTGGATGAAATTAAGTTCCCATAATTCGTTGGTGTCTATGTGCGCTAATTGTTGATGCTATAAGAAATTCGTACCCAACAATAATCTAAATTAACATTTGACAATAATAAACAGGTCTTAATTTTTGGTGGTTGGGAGGGGAAGTCAAGAAGTTGGTGACTTAAATCTCTACATACTATAAAATGCAAAACAAGGAATTTATGAGCATTTAAGACTCCTCCTCATTGAGAGTGTCGTGGCACTATATTTTATACTTCTATAAAATATTATACAAGCAATTTAGTAGATGCATTGAACTATTGAGTTTTCTCTCTCTCCTTCAATTTAATCCAACTACGAAACCAAGTCAAAAGCAATTAAGAATGATACATTTCTTTCGTCCCAATATATAAACATTATTTTTAACTCCTGCCAATCATCATGGTCATCACCATAGACTTCCCCAAAGACCCCAAACCTTCTCCTGAACAAAGGGTTGCACATATGTTAAATCGCCGCCAAAGTTCTCGGCAGGTAATTTCCTTCTTTTCTTTCGTTAATTAATTTGTAGTTAAGATTAGTAGGGTTTGGAGGTTCCCCACTATTGATAAACCATTTGCTTTCTCTCTTTTTTGGGTTATTTCTTTAACACTGTTTGTTATAACCATTAAATTATATAAAAGCAATGTTTTTCTATTAAAAAAAAACAGTTTATAATTGTTAAAAGGTTCTTTTATAAACTGTTTTTTTAAATTTTCTATAAAATTAATTTTTTACATAACACGTCAAAAACATTAAAAAAAAGTTGACATAAAAACGTTGAAAACACTATATTTAACTGCTTTTTTTATAAACGTTAAAAAATAGTTTATATAAACCACTATTTTTTTTAAAAACACTGCTTTTAAAAACGTTACAAAACACTGATTTTTTAATTGCTTTTTACAAAAGGTCAAAAACATTTTATATAAAAACGCATTTTTTTTTAAAAACACTGTTTACTAAAAACATCAAAAATACTCTTTTTAATAAACTTAAAAAAATATTTTATATAAAAACACTTTTTTAAAAAAATAGTTTATATAAAAATATGTTTTTAAATATTTTTTTTTATAAACGTGAAATGGTTTTTTATAAAAGTTTTTTAACGTTTTTTTTATAAATGATTTTTTTTTGTAAACATGTTAAAAAACAGTTTATATAATAATGTTGAAAAATACTGTTTTTTTTAACGTTTTTAACATTTTATATGAAAACTTTTCATATAAAAAGTAGTTTTTAATAGTTTATAAAAACTTTTTTTTAACATTTTTGATGTCTTTTTATAAAAAAATTGATTTTATAAAAAACAGTTAAAAAGAGTTTTTTAGAAAACCTTTTGATATTTATAACTGTTTAAAAAAAAAGGTTTTTGTATAAGCAGTTTTTTAACGTATATAAAAAACAGTAAAAAAAATAGTGTTTTTTTAACCTTTTTAAAAAACAGTGTTTTTAATAAAAAGTGTTTTTATATAAACTATAAGAGGTTTTCTCTCATCTCTCTTATTCTTACTTTCTCTCTTTTTTGGATTATTTTTTTAACACTTTTTTTAAACGTTACAAAAACACTGTTTTTTTATAAACATTAATTTTTTTTTTATATAAAATCAATGTTTTAAAAAAAAATCAGTTTATAATCGTTAAACGGTTTTTTTATAAACAATTTTTTTTAACTTTTTTTATAAAATTATTTTTTTACGTAAAACATTCAAAAACAGTTGATATAAAAATGTTAAAAACACTATTTTTTATAAATGTTAAAAAACTGTTTATATAAACCACTATTTTTTTAAGGAAAAAACACTATTTTTAAAAAACGTTACAAAACACTGAATTTTTAACTGTTTTTTATAAACATTCAAAAATAGTTTTATAATTCTCTTTAAAAAAATGTTGTTTTTATATAAACCATTTTTTAATATTTTTTTAAAAGAGTTCTTTTTTTTAAGAACAGGGTTTTTACATAATTTTTTTTAACGTTTATACAAAAAACTGTTAAAAAAACAGTGTTTTTAATGTTTTTTACGTTTTTAATTTACTCATATAAAGAATTGGTTTTATGAAAAAAGTTGAAAACAATTTACAAAAAAACTTTTGACATTCATAAACTGTTTTTTTATAAGATTGTTTTTATATAAAGTTTTTTCAACGTTTATAAAAACAGTTAAAAACAATATTTTTTAATGTTTGTAAAAAAAAGTGCTAAAAAAAGTTTATGAAAAAACCTTTTGATTTAAAAAAAATACTTAATAAAAAAAGTGTATAAACCTTTTTCATTTTATAAAACTTTCTCATTTTATAAAAAAGTGTTAGTAAAAAACGTTTTACTATTTAAAACAATAAGATGTAATGTAAAATTTATTTTAATACACTAATAAATACTTATACTAATGGGTAAAATAGTCTTTTTGATTGGAAAATGAGTCAATTGACCATCAAACTAGCTAACTAATGCTTTTTGTCGATTTTGAATCCCAAACGAGTAGAATATAAACAAATGGAATAAAACTCTAAATAACTATTGGGCCCCAAATAGTGAAAGATCCTTACAAAATTGACAAGGAGCCATAGAATAGACTGTGATTTTGTTTAAGTAGAATGTGTTATGTGAAGATTGAAATAGTATTTTTCTTAAGATAATTTCGATTGAATCTTTATATAGAAATATGAGTTTAATTAGTTAGAAGCATATGATATGAATTTAGTTAGTTAGAAGCATATGGTGTATGTTGCTCTATTTTAAAGGAAGTGAGGTATGCTTCCATGTTTAATAACATTGTTTTTTAAATAAAATATATAATATTCCTTTTTGGATTTTTCTCTTTTTATATTGTGATTGCACAATTATTTTTGTGCTTTGTTATAAGGTTTGATATTTTTATTTTGACTCATTTTCACATTTTTTTATACAAATTATACCCTTTATGCTTTATTTTCTTAACACACAAGTTCTAATTGTTTGTCATTTCTGTCTATCATGTCCATGATACTATTCATTATATTTTTCAAAAATTAGGGGTTAAAGTATAATTTATGTAAAGTTGATTAAGTGCCTAAGTAAAATATTTTGAAATATATATATATATATATATATATATATATGATAGTAATTATCGTGATTATATATGAGTGTCCATTTTCTCTCCATCTATTATTAATTAATACTTATATAATGTGTCAAATAGACATAAAAATATAATTAAGTCTTAAATAAAAAAAGTATCTCGGTGTTTAGTGTATACTAATCATAGAACTACCATCTCTACTAAAAAATATAAATATGTAGTTGATTTGTAATTTTAAAATAGAGGCATGTTCATATGTCCCAAATTTTTTTATTCATTTTTTCATCTCATATTAACATCAGTTTAAATGTAATGATAATATTATTTTTGTGACATATATTTTACGAATAAAGCTATACCACGATCGCACATCGCGCGGAATTTAAAACTAGTGGGTTTTTAGAAACGAAAAGCTTGAGGGAAGAGGAAGATGAATATACAGAGGTGGTGAGAGATTGAAAGGACGCGTAGAAACAAAAAATCATACGTGGCCACGCCTATACAAAGAGTAGTCCTCCCATTTATACCTCTGCCCCTTCTCTTCCCTTACGTCTTTTTCTCTACCCTCTTCTATTTATCTGCCTTCGAGTGGACAAACTATGACACATGCGTGATCGTTTCCTTGGTTGTCGATAAAGAAAGAGATTACACTTGTGAGTCAATTTTGGATTTACAATATTTGAGCTAAGTTAATTCTTTATCATGTAAGCATATTGCATTTGCTTGGAAAATATCAGGTATTCTAAATTCTAGATATGTGTCTAGGAATATTTTTTTTAATAGATTATGTATTTTTAGGACCTAAAATAATATTGATTACGTATTTTTAGGATTACAAACATTTTTACTTTCTATTTTCAAATTAAAGGAACACGTGGCATGCTGTGATTGATTAACGTTTTATGAATATGGGTTCGTGCCATTGACTTTATTCAAAAATAGAAACTATGTATTTTACAATATCAAAATTGTTACACCGAACTTAAATTATATTAGAATAATGATATGAGTCCATGTAATGTCCCACAAATCAACCCATGTGTCATTGCAATAATAATTATTGTACATCGAATTATTTATGCTACATTCTTTGGTGGACAACTTGAAGATTGCATGTAGTACTCATACGTTACTCAAAGAATATTATAAATCATATATAATTTATCAAATGATTACATATCTTTGTTCCTTTTTTTATTTTCTTATAAATGTACATAAAAAAATTAACACTGAGATTTTAAATAATTTAACAGTTGCCTCTCAAATTTTAAAGCATCTATAAAAAAAATTAAGAATGGGAAGGAGAGTAATTTTGAAGTTTCCAAATTTTAACTCCTAAAAGCGATTACAGTATATGATTTTTATTTTTTTGTTACAGTCACTCACTACAATTTTTCCCCCTTAAATTTGCTTTTGTAATAAAATATGACATGCGTCATCCCAGTTCTCCCAAGAATAAAAAATAGGTGAGTAAATGTCTATGTTGATTGGAAATTATAAATTGTCACGTGATTCTTTTTTCTAGAATTTAAAAAAAAAATCTTGAATGGGATTGGGCCTTACTATTCCATTCAATATTTTTTGTCCCAAACTTATATAGTGTATTTGCAAGTCCTTAAGTATAATGATGTTATGATATGCTTGTATGTAATGTTTAGATAATTGTTGTCATTGTTACGTGATTTATTTATTCAAAAATTTCAAATACATAAAAAAAGTAAATAAAATTGCATTGTTAACCATCTTCCTAAAATATTTACATTACTATTTGTTTCCAAAATAGCACCACATATATAATAAATTTTAAAGATAATAATTTTTAATTGTTGAGGTATTGCTATAATTACTCTCAAAATTAATTACATATTAACATTAGTTTAAATGTAATGATAATATTATTTTTGTGACATATATTTTACGAATAAAGCTATACCACGTTCGCACATCGTGCGGAATTTAAAACTAGTGGGTTTTTAGAAACGGAAAGCTTGAGGGAAGAGGAAGATGAATATACAGAGGTGGTGAGAGATTGAAAGGACGCGTAGAAACAAAAAATCATACGTGGCCACGCCTATACAAAGAGTAGTCCTCCCATTTATACCTCTGCCCCTTCTCTTCCCTTACGTCTTTTTCTCTACCCTCTTCTATTTATCTGCCTTCGAGTGGACAAACTATGACACATGCGTGATCGTTTCCTTGGTTGCCGATAAAGAAAGAGATTACACTTGTAAGTCAATTTTGGATTTACAGTATTTGAGTTAAGTTAATTATTTATCATGTAAGCATATTGCATTTGCTTGGAAAATATCAGGTATTCTAAATTCTAGATATGTGTCTAGGAATATTTTTTTTAATAGATTATGTATTTTTAGGACCTAAAATAATATTGATTATGTATTTTTAGGATTACAAACATTTTTACTTTCTATTTTCAAATTAAAGGAACACGTGGCATGCTGTGATTGATTAACGTTTTATGAATATGGGTTCGTGCCATTGACTTTATTCAAAAATAGAAACTATGTATTTTACAATATCAAAATTGTTACACCGAACTTAAATTATATTAGAATAATGATATGAGTCCATGTAATGTCCCACAAATCAACCCATGTGTCATTGCAATAATAATTATTGTACATCGAATTATTTATGCTACATTCTTTGGTGGACAACTTGAAGATTGCATGTAGTACTCATACGTTACTCAAAGAATATTATAAATCATATATAATTTATCAAATGATTACATATCTTTGTTCCTTTTTTTATTTTCTTATAAATGTACATAAAAAAATTAACACTGAGATTTGAAATAATTTAACAGTTGCCTCTCAAATTTTAAATCATCTATAAAAAAAATTAAGAATGGGAAGGAGAGTAATTTTGAAGTTTCCAACTTTTAACTCCTAAAAGCGATTACAGTATATGATTTTTATTTTTTTGTTACAGTCACTCACTACAATTTTTCCCTCTTAAATTTGCTTTTGTAATAAAATATGACATGCGGCATCCCAGTTCTCCCAAGAATAAAAAATAGGTGAGTAAATGTCTATGTTGATTGGAAATTATAAATTGTCACGTGATTCTTTTTTCTAGAATTTAAAAAAAAAATCTTGAATGGGATTGGGCCTAACTATTCTATTCAATATTTTTTGTCCCAAACTTATATAGTGTATTTGCAAGTCCTTAAGTATAATGATGTTATGATATGCTTGTATGTAATGTTTAGATAATTGTTGTCATTGTTACGTGATTTATTTATTCAAAAATTTCAAATACATAAAAAAAATAAATAAAATTGCATTGTTAACCATCTTCCTAAAATATTTACATTACTATTTGTTTCCAAAATAGCACCACATATATAATAAATTTTATAGATAATAATTTTTAATTGTTGAGGTATTGCTATAATTACTCTCAAAATTATATTACATATTAACATTAGTTTAAATGTAATGATAATATTATTTTTGTGACATATATTTTACGAATAAAGCTATACCACGTTCGCACATCGCGCGGAATTTAAAACTAGTGGGTTTTTAGAAACAGAAAGCTTGAGGGAAGAGGAAGATGAATATACAGAGGTGGTGAGAGATTGAAAGGACGCGTAGAAACAAAAAATCATACGTGGCCACGCCTATACAAAGAGTAGTCCTCCCATTTATACCTCTGCCCCTTCTCTTCCCTTACGTCTTTTTCTCTACCCTCTTCTATTTATCTGCCTTCGAGTGGACAAACTATGACACATGCGCGATCGTTTCCTTGGTTGCCGATAAAGAAAGAGATTACACTTGTGAGTCAATTTTGGATTTACAGTATTTGAGTTAAGTTAATTCTTTATCATGTAAGCATATTGCATTTGCTTGGAAAATATCAGGTATTCTAAATTCTAGATATGTGTCTAGGAATATTTTTTTTAATAGATTATGTATTTTTAGGACCTAAAATAATATTGATTATGTATTTTTAGGATTACAAACATTTTTACTTTCTATTTTCAAATTAAAGGAACACGTGGCATGCTGTGATTGATTAACGTTTTATGAATATGGGTTCGTGCCATTGACTTTATTCAAAAAAGAAACTATGTATTTTACAATATCAAAATTGTTACACCGAACTTAAATTATATTAGAATAATGATATGAGTCCATGTAATGTCCCACAAATCAACCCATGTGTCATTGCAATAATAATTATTGTACATCGAATTATTTATGCTACATTCTTTGGTGGACAACTTGAAGATTGCATGTAGTACTCATACGTTACTCAAAGAATACTATAAATCATATATAATTTATCAAATGATTACATATCTTTTTTCTTTTTTTATTTTCTTATAAATGTACATAAAAAAATCAACACTGAGATTTTAAATAATTTAACAATTGGATCTCAAATTTTAAAACATCTATAAAAAAATTAAGAATGGGAAGGAGAGAGTAATTTTGAAGTTTCCAACTTTTAACTCCTAAAAGCGATTACAATATATGATTTTTATTTTTTTGTTGCAGTCACTCACTACAATTTTTCCCCTTAAATTTGCTTTTGTAATAAAATATGACATGTGTCATCCCAATTCTCCCAAGAATAAAAAATAGGTGAGTAAATGTCTATGTTGATTGAAAATTATAAATTGTCACGTGATTCTTTTTTCTAGAATTTAAAAAAAAAATCTCGAATGGGATTGGGCCTAACTATTCTATTCAATATTTTTTGTCCCAAACTTATATAGTGTGTTTGACAAGTCCTTAAGTATAATGATGTTATGATATGTTTGTATGTAATGTTTAGATAATTGTTGTCATTGTTACGTGATTTATTTATTCAAAAAATTACAATACATAAAAAAGTAAATAAAATTGTATTGTTAACCATCTTCCTAAAATATTTACGTTACTATTTGTTTCCAAAATAGCACCACATATATAATAAATTTTAAAGATAACAATTTTTAATTGTTGAGGTGTTGCTATAATTACTCTCAAAATTATATTACATGTTGCAACTTCACTTTCCAGTGAATGGGTTGCATAGCTCACTAGGTTCTTCCGATTTTTTTTTTGAAATGAATAGTTATGTTCTTGATCAATTATTGTTTAACATTATTGTTAGATGACTAAAAATATGAAACTAACAAATGTCTTGCACATGCATGAAAATGGTGCAAACTACTCAAATGTGGAAAATATATGATCGAAAGTAGGAAAAATATTGAAAGTATTGTTATAAAAATAGTGTCTGCAAATGTTATTACACCACATGTTCTATATTAAATGTTGGTATCTTAAGGTATCACCTAATTCAACCAATAGAAGTAGAATATAAGAATGAATGTCTCTTGATTCTATCAACATACAACTCTTCGTCTTATTTTTTTTGGAAATATCAACTCTTGACTTTCTTTATAAATTTGTAACATTTTCTCTCTTTTTCCCCCCTTTTCCCTTCTTCTAATTACTATTAAAGTTTCGAGCTTCCACCGTTTTATGTATCGCAATTTTATCTAATTTCACAATAGCGGGTCTTATCCATTCATGCATTTTGGTTTGAGCCTAAAAAAATTTAGGTTATCTCTCTCTCTCTCTCTCTCTCTCTCTCTCTCTCTCTCTCTCTCTCTCTTTATACATAGGAAAAATCTATAAACTGATCTCACTTAACATACCTTAAAAATGGATAATTTTTTAGATTTATTTATGGTTTTTAAACATTTCAAGGAACCCTTAAAAAAATTAGCTCAAAATGATTTTATTTGCTATTTTTAAAAAAGGTCAAAATATGTCAATTTTAAAGCACCTTAAACATTGACATATTTTGATCAATTTTTTTAAAATAGCAAAAAATAATATTTTGAACTCATAAATATTCTTTTTGAACTCAAAAATATTCTTTTTGAACTCAAAAATATTTTTTTGCTATTTTAAAAAAATGGTACGCTTTTTAGGTTTATTAATTGAGGTTTGATTTAGAGATTTTTCCTATATACATTTACAAGCACACACACACACACACACACACACATATATATATATATATATATATATATATATAATGACTTTTTGTAATTAGCCAACTATAATTTTTATATTTCATAATTTATCAAGTTTTCTTATTATTTTTTTATTCCGCCCGCGCATCACGCGGGGCTCAGCACTAGTAAGGTTGATTTTCGAGTATTTGGACTGAATGCAAGTTTTTTTTTGAATGAAGAGTTTTGTTGGAAATAAAAAAATAATTTGTAATTTGAAAAGTTTGAAAATATGAAACGTGAAAAGACAATTGATAAAAAATATAAAGGGTCTTGATTTAATTGATATTTTTTTATAGTCTGTCTTTTGAAGTCCTACCAGCCGTTGTAAGATGTAACTATATATGTATTGGCGATTGGCGATTTGTGAAGTAATGTGGTTTACAAAACAAGGTCTTTCTGATACGATATTTTTTCACTTTTAACTAATTACAACCTTCTACTATTGGGTTTAGATCTACACAAATTCAATAACCCAGTCGGAATGAGTTTCAGGTTTTAAGCATCAAGTTGCTACCATGAAGACAGGAGCGCGAAGCACTATACTTTTTCTACTGTTCAATTATGTTCTATTTTCAGGTATTTGATTTAATACTCTTTCAATTTTTATTCTTATTCCATCATTTGTTTTATCAATTTGATAAACTGAAGGAGCCAATGTTTTTTTTAACGAAATAATGATTAATATGTCTTCAAATTTTGCAGGTTATGCGCTACCCTATAATTACTCCTTCACACCTGAGGTAAGTTTTCTTCGAAGTGTTATTTATGTGCAACATTGTGCATGAGTTAATCAATGTATAAATCTATCCTTATATCTACAAGTTTTTCTTTTATCCTTAAAATAAGAATATGTTAATTATCATTTATGCAGTGTTTGGCTAACCCTCTCGTACCTCAATATAATGGAGGAATAGTAGTGAACCCGGAGTTTAATGATGGATTAAAGGGGTGGAACAACTTTGGAAGTTCAAAGATTGAGATGAGAGTATCTGAAGGGGGAAACAAGTTCATGGTTTCTAGTAAAAGATGGCAACCAGATGCTTCATTTTCGCAGAATTTTCATTTGAAGGAGGATGAACTCTACACCTTTTCTGGTGCCTTATATTTTCCCTTACTTGTTAGGTCAAAATTTTGAATTGTAAACTAATTGAGTTGTTCATAAATAGTTCAATCTCGGGTCATTTAAAGTTTGAGCTAGGCTAGTTATATAAGCAAAGGAACATATATCGACCACGATTTTGAATTTTAAAATAAAAATGAGTTAGGTAATTATATGGTTTGTGTTTCTTGTAGCTTGGTTACAAGTTGGATATGGAAAAGTTGAGGTAGCTGCCATGCTTAGAACACTCGCGGGAGACAGTGTTGTTGGTTGGGCTTATCCACAGTCAGATTGTTGGTCCATGCTTAAAGGTGGCTTCATCGTTAATGTCTCAGGTCCAGCTGACATATACTTTAGGGTATGCTTCTGTTTCCATTGTTTAGATATTAATATTATGACTTTACTATTAAAAAAAAATTGTACATTTCTCATTAGTGAGAGATAAATAATTTTAAAAACCTTTGTTGAGTATTTATTATTTATTTATATTTATAACGGATACCACCCTGACAACCATTTCATTTAATGGGTATAATGTGTTTCAGACCTTGAATTCTACAGTGGACTTATGGGCTGATAGCATCTCATTACAGCCATTCACTGAAGAAGAGTGGAGATCCCATCAAATTCAAAGCGTTGAGAAGGTAAAATTGGATTAATCTCTCTTATATTTTATTAAAATAATTTGAAGGCCCTTACTTTGTTAACAAAGAATTTTAATAAAACGGTGGGGGTTATAAACCTAAATCTCAATCAACTTACACTATGCTCTGAATAGAATACAAAAATTGAAATAATTAAAATTGTAATAATAATAATTGACTTGTAATAATGCATAGGCTTACAAAGAAATGACGTTTAACAACTTGAAAATAGCTAATTTCATTTTAGAAAAAAAATAATTTTCAATAAATAGCAAATATTATAGTGGCATTAGGTCTAGAGCAGTGACTTTTAGAGTGAGTGACAAACCTAATTACTTTATGACTGGAATGGTCAATTAGCACCGGTGATGATATTATAACAACAAAAAAGTCATAAATATAAAAACTAGTATCATGTGTAGAGGATATCATGTATTATGTATAGTGAAAAACATCTGAAATAGGTATCACATACATGTCGTGCCCTTGTGTGTTATGAGTAGGGACACGTGGTGCCATCCACACATGGTACTATTTATTAACATGGGACTACCACATTATCGTTATCCTAAATCATAATGAGAATGTAATCAGTCAGGCGTTTAGTGCTGTATGGATAGCACAACGTGTGACACTAAGGTATGAGTGTGAAACTACAATTAGTTTTGAAATTAATGAATTTTAAGTAAGTTTTCCATTTTGGTTATGGGCTCAATGTTAAATGATTTTTTATCGCATTTTTTAGTTTTCTTGATTCTGTCATCCCTTGCATCTTATGTGTTTTCTTCTTGTCTTTCGCTTTCTTGTTCTTATTAAAAGTCATCATCTAAGGTACAAGTTTCACTACAATCTTTAATATATATGAAAACCTGTTTATACTTACTTTATATGTCACCATGATTGTACTTCATTTTTTCCTTTGCATTTTGTTCTTTTCTTTGAACAATCAATCAACATTTTAGCAAAAATCTTAAAGTGGAACAATATTCGTTATTAGACATCTCATAATGCGTTGCATATTGTATTGATATTTTTTTAAAAGAAAAAGAATTATTAAAACTTTAATTCACTTATAAAGATCAAAAGAATCTTCCAAATGTTTTTTTTATCGAGTGATGAACAAATATTTTGTAGAATCGGAAGAGGAATGTGAAATTTCAAGCTATTGACGCACAAGGAAACCCGCTAGCAAATGCAAAACTCTCCATCAAGCAACGCAAACCCAAATTCCTCTTTGGCAATGTCATGAATAGCTTCATCCTAAATAACAAAACCTATCAAAACTGGTTCACCTCAAGATTTCAGGTACCAAAACCCGACTCTGGTAACATTATGCTAAACATGCTCATTTTAATTGATGCAACTTTTATATTAATTGGTTTGTCATTATTTTACAAGGTTACAACATTTGAGAATGAAATGAAGTGGGCCAGCAATGAACCTCGCCCTGGCCAGGAGCATTACTCGGATGCTGACGCGATGCTTCAGTTCGCCAAAACCAAGGGAATTGGGGTTCGAGGACATACAATCTTTTGGGCAGACATGAAACACGAGCCCAAATGGGTAGAATCTCTCTCGCCAATTCAATTATCAGTAGCTGCTGAAAAACGGATAAAGTCGATAATGACACGATACAAAGGCCAAGTTATTTCATGGGATGTGGACAATGAAAATGTACATCACTCTTTTATTGAAAGCAAGCTTGGAAGCAAAGCTTTAGCTAGTTTTTACCAGGAGGCTCACCTTATTGATAGTAAAGTGCCCCTGTTCCTAAATGAGTACAATACTATTGAAGATGCACATGATGAATATGGTACGACGGTGAAGTACCGTGAGAAGATTAAAAGTATTCGTAGGTTTGGTTATGATGGACCATTGGGCATTGGTTTACAGGGACATTTTAAAAATCTGAACCTGCCCTACATGAGAGCTGCTTTAGACGAGCTTGCTTCATTGGGATTGCCCATTTGGATTTCCGAATTAGATGTAATGAACAACTCCAGCACGGTAATTATCTCTAAACTTTAAATTTGTGTTTGTGTTATCATTCATTATTTATCACTTTTAAGGTGCTATACATCACAACTTAATCACTTATAATCTACCACCTAACTTTGCACACTCTTATTTTAATAAATTATTTACTTTTCATTTATTTGGACAGGCAATGTATTTGAGGGAGATAATAGCGGAGACACATGCACACCCAGCTGTGAATGGAATAGTAATGTGGGCATCATGGACGCCAAAAAACTGTTGGCGTATGTGTTTGACTGATGACAACTTCATAAACTTGCCTCCTGGGGATGTGGTAGACAACTTCATCTATGACTGGACCCACAAAGACCTTGCAGCTACTACGGATGATATGGGTTTTTTTGAGGCTTCACTTTTTCATGGAGATTATGATGTGAGGATTTCCGATCAAAATGGGGTGAAGGGTTCCAAATGGAAGAGGTTTAAGGTGGCATTGTCAAATGACTCTTCTCAACGACCCTTGGTTATCAACATATCCGTTTGGGTGTCATTTGGTATTACTGTTACCTATTGAAATAACTTAATGAATGCCTCTTCAATAAAGATGTATTGATTGTCGATTATTGATTCGATAAGTATTTAGAAATAATAGAATTAAAAGTTACCTTGAAAGTCGATTGTTCATGGATTGGTTTGATTTGATTTCATGTTTAATTCGTAGCCAGAATAAATATTGATCAATTTCATGATTTTGTAATCACAAAACTAAAACTGAACCTATATGGAACGAAGCCAACCCAACACATCACTCCCTTGGTTGGTTCGGATCGAATCCTCAAATCCATCAATTTTTTAAGGGTGTTTTTATTCCCACCCTCCTTTTCTTTCTCTAGACCCTTTTTAGAAAATCTTACTGTTTTAGACCTTATAAGTGTGTAAAGACATCAATATCCCATTTATACCACCCCAATCCTTTAGAACCGAATCTTATCCAAATTGCAACATGTGAGACATGGAAAATTTAAGAAACTAACATAAACCAAATTATTTCCCTCTTTCACTAGCGAAGAAACATCCACCCCTAAGAGTTGCTCACAATAAAGGAGGTATAATTAAACCATACAACATAAAACAAAATCACGAGATCTCCTTAGACATCATGATTTTGTAATCACATAGTAAAACTTATATGTAAAGAAGCCAACCCAACACATCACTCCCTTGGTTGGTTCATCACGATCATCAAACTGATCAATTTTTTTAATGCTAAAATGTAATTCATATAATTAATATTTATAAAAGAGTATTATACAGAAAATGACAAAATGATCATCACTAATTTGAAGAAACATGTAATAAATGACAGAAAATAGTTGCAATATTATATGATGTTAACTTATAAACATTTCAACTGCATCTTTAACATGAACTAGATACCCATTGTAAGGTCAAATAGTTATAGGGTGTTTTTATTTGTCCTAAAAATCAATTAAAACTAAAATTTGAAATCTTAAAAAAAATGTAAAATCTATTGAAGCTAAAAAAATAAATGAAATCCAAAAAAATCTAATCCTAATAAAATAAATCTAAAAAATAATAAAAATAAAAATAAAATTATACTAAATAAAAAGAAATAGAAAATAGGAAATAAATTCTAAAAATTCTAAATAAATCTAAACTAAATCCTAAAAATAAAACGACTCAAACTAAAAATCTAAGAAAAATATAAAAAACACAAACTAAAAACACACGGGCTTAGGGGTAGATTTAGGCTCAGTTTAGGCTTGGGTAAGGTTACGGGGGAGGGTATTAGCTCCATTCTTGATGCAATTTTCCTTGAAATAAAACTTTTGACACCGCAACTGCAATCAAGCCTGCACATTAAATATTTACGCATATAAGACCCAAATTGCCGAGAATTAGCAACTAAAATACATCTATTCGGGGTATAAAATGTACACTTTTGGGTGCTTATTAGTTGCATTGAATATACTTGCACCGATTGAGCTTCGGGCTTCTCTTCACTTATGAGTGTTATACACTTCTGTTTTCGCATTGTAAACATTGATTTCGTCGGTAATATCACTATTATTTCATTTGATCGTTCGTTAATTGAGTTCATTTTTGAAATGTGTTACTTGAGCATGATTTTCAAAGTTTGTTTTGACTCGAGAATTGCATAAACTTTTGGATATGATCATAGGCCATCTTTGTTATATCACCCATATTGGCCTTGACCTCACCTTATATATTTCGTTAGTCAACCCCTTTGAGATTTAATATTAGCCTTTCATTTCATAACCCAAAATCCCGTAACCAACTCCACATTGGAGTTATAAACCATACATATTACTTTCCATACCTTTGTTTGAAATGTTACTCGGGACTGAAGGATGTTATTATCTTGCGGTTGCAATCAAGCAGGAAAAGAGTGAGAAAAGTGAAGAAAAGAAAGAAGTTAAAAAGAGAAAAAGAGAAGTGAAAAACAAAAGAAAAATAAGATCAAAAAAAGAAAGACAAAGTTTGTGTACATTATATATAGTGTTTAATAGTCCTTGTTTCTCTCCAATTTCATATTTAATGCTTGTTATGGAAATCATTTTCCATTTTTGAAATTGCCCGCAAGTTTTCATTACCCAAGTTTTTAATCCCGAACACTTTGAAATATTTTTATGAGCTTAAATATATGGTCGAAATATTTTTTTGACCTTTCGAGGCATCCTAAATAATACGCATAAAGCTAGACTTTCACTGTGTCGCGCGTCGTAAGACAATTAGTACACAAGTTGGCGTAGCGTTCGTTGCTTGTCCGAATCACGTGAAACTTAACCAAAGTACTTACAATAATTATACGGACATAAATCATATCTCATGCGGGAACATGCAACGTAAAAATTTCATTAACGGAGCGTCACTAAAAAAAGGATAATCATGCAAGTACAATTTAAAGGATAATCATGCAAGTACAATATATATATATATATATATATATATATATATATATATATATATATATATATATATATGTTGAAGTCATGCAGTAGACCTCTCGTGGAGATACATGTTGCACGGGCATAAAGTTAATGTTTGAGGCACCTCCTGACGTAACCCGTGCAATCCTTTTGCATGGTAGTCCACTTGGTTATAATTATGTGAATGGAAAAATGATGAATAAATATATAAATTATTTTGTAACTTTTCATCTGATTGCAAGGTGGAAAACAATTCGATTTTAATAAGATTTGTTAAAAGAGTAGTATTAGTAGTAGAAGAGGAAGAAGAAGAAGAAACTATCAGATTGATGAAATTTAATGATAAGGGAGGCTTAAAATTGAATGCTATGAGAAAACAAAAATGTGAGTATCACTCACTAAGACTGGAAAATTCTTAAATTTTAAGGGTTTAATAATTTGAAGCTCATAAGGAGCTTATAGGCCACTGGGCCAACCATACACAAATTTATTAGAATTAGCATAAGTTATTGTCCTATTAAGCATCTCTTTTGACATATAAACACTCCAATTGAAATTTTCATCATATTTTTGTCATTTGGAGATGCATTTAGATGCTAACGGGCCAAAATTTTATTTTCACCTTTGGTGTGTGTTTGGTTCGAGCTTTCGTACTTTCCATGAAGTCATGAATCCAAAAGTAAATTTAAATATTTAAGGATTAATTACACTAGGCCCTCAGAACTTTAACCCCCTACAATTCACCACCTTAACTTTCAATTTCTTTAGATAACCCCCTAAACTTTTAAAACAGCTACAAATTTCCCACAAACGATGACACTATTAAGGTTTTTTTTAGAAAATGACACATGATAACCATTTTAACTTTTGCCGGGGCGATTTTTGGATATTTCACCCTTGTTTAGAAAAAAACTTAGGTTACTCTCCCTTTATCACTCTATTCTCTCTCTTCTCTCTTTTATGTCCACATTTCTCTCTTCTCTCTTTTATCTCTTTAGTTCAATAATCATCTCTCTCTAGTTCAAGAATCACCTCTCTCTATCTATCTCACATACATACATAAGAACACACGGATACACAAAAGAAATGTTGAATCGCAACTGAATCTAGGGGTTGAATCGGGGCTAGGTCCAAAGCAATGCGGGTCTGGGACTGAGGTTGGGTTGAGGCATAGACGGGGCGGGGTTGGGGGGAATATGGAAAGCCAAAAACAAGTGCCAATTTTAAGGATCCTTTATGTCCTGTAAAAGAAATGTTGATAATGTTACTATTTGTTATTATTCTCATTCAATACTCGGGTCGGTTCCATAAAAATGTTTATTATTTTCTCTAGACCCATTTTAATCATCTTTCTTTATACCATTTCATACAATGCTAAATGTCCAATCATTAACATTAGGATGCAATCCAATAAACTAAACACATATATTTAACCTAATATGTAAATAACTTGCTGAAAATACACTCCACATTAAATTTGGATCAAAGTTAGTTTCCCCACCTTAATGTCTCCAAAGTGGTGGTGGTGATGAAGATAGGTGACTCCCCCACATCCAAAGGTGGATCTAAAAGCGAGTCACAAAATCTCCACCAAAAAGTACTCCATAGAAGCTCCTACATACTTCCAAGAACAACTCCATTGAGCCCTCTACAAACCTCCATCAACACCTATCTTTTCTCCTGAATACACCCTCTTAAATACACATCAAACCCTAACCACAACTTTTATATTTCTTTATCTCATGCCCTAATAGTGATGGGAGTGGGAATCTTATGGTGTGAGTATGTTCACTATACTGAGGGAACATGGTAGTAAGTGCCTTGGAGAGCAACGTTGAGCGTGTCTTGGAGAGGTGAGAAAATGGTGCTCACTGTGAACATTTACCACATCCAAAGCCTTTCTCTTCTATAAACAAAGTATATGAATACATATAAAAAGGGTCTTTTACCACTTCTGAAAATGATCAAGATCCTAAGAGCTAACACGGGTGTATGATCAATGGATATAATATTGACACCAAATCTGGCAGAATCGGTTTTCATACTAGTGTTTCTCTCTTTTATCCCCAAGATAAACACCCGATTCTCTCTCTCTCTCTCTCTCTCTCTCTCTCTCTCTCTCTCTCTATATATATATATATATATATATATATATATATATATATATATATATGCCTTCAAACGCAATATCAGGCCCACATGCCGACTAAAATATAAATGGAAGATTGATCATCTGGCAACGAAGAGAGAGAATGGAGCCTTTTTAGTATCGTTCTAACGGCTTAGTGCATCATTCGAATGACAACACTTGTCGTTAGAACGACTGTGTTCAGCAGTTGAACGAGACAACAAGAGTTCTACTTCTACGTTTGCAACCAATGTATAAATAATTCATGTATTAATGATTCCTGTTAATATATACCCTTAACATACCATCTTTCTCTAAAGACGAAAGGCAGTAGTTTAAAGGGAGAATGAGAACTTCGACCTTGTTATTTTTTCTTATATTATGAATCCTTTTCATAGTCCAATAATTTCATTTATCACATTTGCCCCGAAAGTTTCCAATTTTTAGTAAAGGCACAAGTAATTTATTTTCTAAAAATACTGTATTCCTTATATAATACTTTTATAGAATCCATAATTCAATTCATTTTCTTCAACTTAAATTTATGCCTCCACATATATAATCCATATATATAATTTAATCCAACTGTCAGGCTGGGGTATTACAGTGAGAACCCCCCATCATGATGCATTAGTGATCACGCTCAGAATAGACAATTGGGACATTGACAAGCTCCTCGTGGACCAGGGAAGTTTGTTAGAAGTGATGTACTTGGAATTTTTCCACAACCTGAAGCTGAACATCACCGGCCTCAAAGAAGCCACAGTTCTACTGGTCTGGTTTATAGGTTGAATCACGATGCCACTGGGGAAAATAATCCTTCCTGTCAGGGAAGGAAACATCTCAAAGCTAATCAAGTTTCTAGTAGTGGGCATTGAATCCATGTATCACTCCATTTTGGGCAGGGGCTGGCTCCATTCCATGAAAGTCGTACCGTCCACTTACCATCAAAAGTTAAAATGTGTTGCTAAAAGGGGTGTGGTCAAAATTTGTGGTGATCATGACATAATCAGAAAATGCTTCAATAAGTCCATTCACCCCAAGAAGGAGGTAAATGATGCTCAGGAAGAAGTCTAGGAGGGGTCTATCCGCTCTAAATAGCAATTACGGTTCGATCGACCAGGGGGAGTCCTCCCTACTGGTAGGGTCTTTAAAAGCTTGGAAGAAGTGATGGCCGATGACAACTTTCCAGCAAGGAAATTTTTGATCGGATCCACTCCCGCCGATCAAGAAAAGAAGTAATTAGTTATCTTTCTCAAAAGAAACCTGGATGTTTTTACTTGGGAACCGTATGACTTGCCAGGGATTGACCCCAACATAGCCTGCCACTGCCTGCACATTGACCTAAACTTCAATCAAATCACCCAAAAGGCTACTGGAAGAGTCCCTAAGAAGGCCAAAGGGTTGGAGAATAAGGTAGGGAAGCTACTGGATGCATGATCCATCAGGGAGGTTCAGTTCCCAGAATGGTTGTCTAACCAAGTGGTGGTATGCAAGAACAATGACAGTTAGAGGGTCTACATTAACTTCAAAGACCTCAATAAATATGTCCCAAAGATAGCTTCCCACTTCTTAAAATAGATCAGTTGGTTGATGCTATGGTAAGACACGAAAGGATGAGCTTTCTGGATGCATACTCGGGCTACTATCAGATCCCTCTTTTCAATCATGATCAGGATAAAATGTCCTTTATAACCCCTATTGTATTATACTGCTATAAGGTTATGTCGTTTGGTTTGAAGAACGCAGGGGCGAATTATCAGAGACTGGTCACCAAGATGTTCAAGAGATAGATGTGGGACACAATGAAGGTCTACATCGACGATATGCTAGTTAAAAGTAAGAACAAAGATGACCACCTCACAAATTTAGCCAAAACTTTTGAGGTCCTCAAGAAGTACCGAATGAAGATTAATGCAAGTAAGTGTTCATTCAGCGTCTAGTTAGGAAAGTTATTGGGTTACCTAGTCAATTAGAGAGGAATTGAAGCCAACCTGAACCAGATCGATGCTATCATAAGAGTCCAGTCCCTTAAATGTTGCGAGATCTTTAAAAGCTTACTAGAATGCTCGCAGCACTCAACCGCTTCATCTCCAAGTCTTCAGAATGCTATCGACCATTTTTCTTGCTCTTAAAAAAGGATAAAGGCGTTAAAAGCTCTTGAAGAACTCACGTCCTACTTCAACAAACCACCCATTTTGGTGATTCCAAATGATGGAGACCCATTGTATCTTTACCTTGCAATATTCGAACACATTGTGAGCTTCACTCTGGTATGCGAGAAGAAAAGACGTCAACACCTAGTCTATTATGCCAGTAAGACACTCCTAGACCCCGAGCAGTGGTACCCACCTCTAGAAAAACTTACCTACACACTGGTGGTTGCCTCGAGAAAGATGAAGCATAAATTTGAAGCCCATTCAATAACTGTAATCACCTCCTACCCCCTTAAAGCTATTTTATGGAAGACCGACCTCTCTCAACGACTTTCAAAGTGGTCAGTCGAGCTTGTGAGATTCGATATTCACTTTCAACCAAGAACGATGATTAAGGGGCAAGTCTTGGTAGACTTTATTATCGAATTTATAGGATAACCAAGCAACCAACTTGAAGAGAGGCAATCAACAAACGAGGAAATACAGTCTAAGGACTGGAACCTATATGTTGATAGATACTCCAATTCTAAGGAGGTAGGAGTGGGGATTGGACTTAATCACTCTGGAGCATACCGTTATCGAGTAAGGAATAAAATTGGAATTTGAGGCCTCCAACAACGAAGCTGAGTATGAAGCTCTGATCGCTAACTTCCACAAGGCCTAATTATTGGGGGCAAAGCGCCACCACGTATTCGGCAACTCTAAACTGGTGTCCAAAAAAGTGGAGCGGGGACTTTAACACCAAATATGATAGAATGGTAGCTTACCTCGCTGTGGTAAGGGAACTTATGGAGGGGTTTGAGAAAGTAGATATCCAATAATTCCCCCGGGGGTAGAACAACCACGTCTATGACTTAGCGGCCCTGAGCTCAGTAATTGACTGTAACCTAAGAAGGACTATCCAGATAGAATTCCTCACACACCCAAGTATTGACCCAATAGTCATAGCTGAGTAGGTCCTCTTGATAAAAAAGGCCCCCAGCTGGATGGATCCCATCACCAATTACCTATGGAGTGACATTCTGCCCAACGGTGCGAGCAATGAGGCTTTGGTGCACACATAACATGTGAAGGCATTTTAGCGAACACTTAGTATGTATTGTATTCAATTTAGGGTGAAAATACCTTTGATTCATGAAACACCCCCAACAAATACAACATCAATAACAAAACAACATAAACATGTTGTATTTGTTGAATATACATGGAAATCAGTGGAGAAAATTGGGCATTTAAATGAAAAATAAGCAACTTATTCATAAGACCAATTGGATTCTCATTTTAATTGGGCTAAGATCACCTAAGCCCAATTAGAGATAAATAGAATAAGGCAAGAGGTTGACACTAACTCCAAGGATAAGAAAAGCGCGATTAATAGCAAAATTTCCAATCACACACGAAATTGTTGCACAACCGGGGTCCTTGAATTTGGGAATCATGTTGTGTTGGAAAATGGAGCTCACTTGATGGGTCAACTCTACCTTTTTTGAGAAATGTGCTTTCTCTTAAAGTACACAAATCTTTCAAAAACTTCCCGTAAGACGGGATTTTCTTGATCGTATCAATGAGAGGAAAATTGATCTTCACTTATTTAAAAGTGTCCATGATTTCTTGGTCCTTATTGGGTTTAGCTGTAGGGTACCGTAAAGGAACATGGGATTGGGGCTTCCGGCTCATTGGGTCACAACTTTTCACTACTCTTTTTTAGAGTCACTTCACTATCTCGAGGAGTTAGTGAGATCTCTTCGAATTATTCTAAGGAAGATGGGATTTGATTATGAATTAGTTTCCCACTCCTAAGAGTTGCGGTAGATTTAGCTTGTTCCAAAGATTAGCATTGAGCGAGGGCCTTTCCTGTCTTTTGGGGGTCCAATAACGCCGTCAGTTTTGCAATTTGCGCCTTAATGAGAACCACTTGTTGAGTAGTTTAATTATTGACGGTCGTTTGGGCTTGTATGAACTCATTCAAGGTGTCTTCGAGTCTCCTTTTGTGTGGGTGCACATAAGGAGGAATGGGCGGAGGGTCTTGAACTTAAGGAGGAGATTGTAAGTAGGTCCATTGAAAATTAGGAGGCAGAGGATTATGAACTTGTTGAGTTTGTCGATATTGGATATTGGCCTGGTTGCCCCCAAGATGGGTTGTACCCTTATCAATAGGAATGTTTTGTGCTCTTCTAAAAATCTCCATCGCATTCACTTAATCTTTGAGGATAACTTTGTAGGCTGGGATGGCGAGACACTCCTTAGTGGTATGAACACTAGTATGGCACACAACTCCTCGATTGACGAAGTCGTTGCAACAATGGGAGCCCAAATCTTTAAGCCGAAATCCTTAAATTTCTTCGATAACTTATCGATCCTCATTTTTATTTCGTCCTCATCGGTGAGGTAAAACATCCTAGGGCTAGAGGAGGGTGGAATGGAAGATCCCGAATTCGTTTTGTTTGGGTTCGAAGTATCCCCAGCTTGGATAATTTCGACACAATACTTGAAGTTTGCCTCCGCATCATCTGGATCCAACCTAAAGAACTCGTCGAAGCATATTATCTCCACCACTCGTTTAGCATTTAACGTAAGCCCATTGTGGAAATAGGAGACGAGTCTCCATTTATTGAAATCGTGGTGGGGCACTTACCTAATAGCTCATAAAATCTTTCCCAAGACCTCTCAGAAGTCTCACTCTCACATTAGGAAAAGGTTTAAGTTTAGCTCTTGAGATAGTTGGTGCGGTGGGTCGGGAAGAATTTCTTCAAAAATTGGGACTGTATATCGCGCCAACTTCCTATAGAATTCGGAGTTAAGGACCAAAGCCAACTTTTGGCCTTGTCCTTAAGAGAGAATGTAAAGAGTTTGAGTCGTGTGACATCGAGAGGTTAGTTTTGATCGCTAAAGGTAGTGCACACCTCCTCAAACTCTCGCATGTGTAAGTATGGTTGCTCATTCTCCATGCCGTGGCATGTGGGTAATAATTGAACCATTCCATTACAGAAAATGGAATCGCATGGAGTTATAAGGAAAGATAATGCACGATGGAGAGGTGGTCCTCTACGGTTATAAATAATCTCTCATCGGTCTATAGGGAGGCTCGACTTCCCCTTGACTACCGTGTTTGCTTTGATTGTCTTCCATGGTGTTAGGCTCAAAATGGGCTCTAGAATAAGCTGAGATTGAATTGGAAGGAGTTGGATATAGTCTCCAATAGTCCAAAAGTTCGTTAGACAATGAGGATTATACTATAGGATTTAAAGTGCTATCGTTCGCATCTTGCATCTTGCATCTTTGGAATTTGGATTAGTTTTAGAAATCGTGATGTCATGGTGACCACAGGGAATAGTAAAGTGTAAAGATAAAATTTTTATAACCTAAGATTGTATCCAATCCTCGAAAACAACACCAAAAATTTGATGCTCTAAAAATAACGTGTGATTCAAATGCAAATCTATCGCAACAAGTAGTATCCGAGTAAGTCCAGAATCGTATTCCTTAGGAATTTAACTCACATAAAAGAACGAAGATAGGTTATATGATACTCTCTAAACGTCACAAAGTTAAAATGTAAAATGTGATTTGTTGTTTGAAGTGGTGAGATTAGTTAACCGCTATCCTAACATGCATTAAATTAAAGGAGAACGGGTAAACTATGAAGATATGAGAGATAAAGGGGATTACATATCATTCTCCCACCTTGGATTCGCTATGAAGGTGATGTAACTTGGATAAAATTAATTCTAATCGATCATAACTAATTAAGTCCGAACATCAACCATGTAGAGACAAAACTCATCAATGGACGATTACGGATTAATTAGTTATGGTGATAGATGGGTTGGGGTTGTAGTAAAGCATCAAAAACCACCCTCGCATGACAAGGGACATTAAGAAATAAGGATACTCCAATAACAACACATGAAGTTACATTAGAACAATTATAAACCAAACCCTAAATATGAAGTTCAACCATAAGTCTAGCTACTCATAATGGAAACTAAGCTAAGCATACAAGTGAATAACATAACTATGCAAGTCATCAAGTTAAATACAAACCAATAAAGAGATGGCAATAAATGCAAATTAAAGTTAACAAAGCAAGTAAGGATGATATGGGTAAACAAATATTGAATTAAGCACAACTAACTTGTAGTAATCAAAGCTTTACATGTAGGTAAGAACCATAAATGCTCCTTAACGTAGGAGAGAGAAGAGAGGACTTATATACTTAGAAACTTTCTAGTAAAAACTATATGTGTCTTTGAAGAGGAAAACAAAGGATAAACATCCCAAAAATATCAAAAATGGCAAAAATTATAAATATATTAATACAGGACCGAATCGATTCAGTGGGAAACCCGAATCGATTCGCAAAGGAAAATGGCCAGCACTGGAAGGAACCAAATCGGTTCGTCCAAGACCCAAATCGATTCGCAACTACTCTCAAAGAGAGGATCGGGCTGAAATGGCTTTATTTAGCCCAAGATCCACAGAATCATCCATAACTTCTTCGATATAACTCGAGTTCATGCACTGTTAGAGGCCACACAAAGATGAACCGAAGGGTTTGAAATTCCGTGAAGAGTTTAGGATCAAACCCTCGAATGCTGAATTTACTAAATTGCCCCCAGCTTTGCGATTATCAACGGAACTTTCCCGAGATTAAACCAAACTTCATGTCTTGTATTCTCGAGACTTATAAAAGCTTAGATAAGGCACACATAATATATATGTGATGAAAATAAGGTTTAATCAGTAAATGAGCATAAGAACCAAGAATAATAAGCACGCGAATGCTAAAATGCGCTAATAAACGGGGTTTTAAACGAATTAAATGTGACTAATCACTGTTCTTTGCGCGAGGAAGGTGGTGGAAGGTGACATTTTGGAATTGGGAGGCAATTTCTTCTAAGTGGGCATGGAAGGGAAGGGCCTTCTCGTATTTGACTTTCCATTTTCTGAGGATTTTTTCGACAATGAGGGTACAGTCCCCATAAATGTCTAGTTGCATGATGCCTTTCTTGAGGGCGATCTTGAGACCTACGGTGCATGATTTGTATTCAGTCATGTTGTTGGTGCAACGGAAGTCTAACTTAATGGAAATTTGGGCGTGAAAGTCATCAGGGGCGATCAAGCGTATCCCAATCCCGTATCTTTTCTTGCTGTCAGTTCCATTGAAGAACATATGCCACTTGAGATCCTCCTGAGAGGTGCAGAGAATGTCTTCATTTAGGAATTCAGAGACCCATACCTTGGTTCCTTCCATGGGATAATCGATAAGGTATTTAGAGATGACCCTCCTCTTTAAGGCTTTTTGCGTGATGTGCACGATGTCAAACTCGATTAGCAGCATCAACCAGCGGGACATTTGGCTTGACAAAGCGAGTTCTTTTAACAAGCCCTTGATGGGATCCATTCGGGATATTAGTCTGATGGGAAAGGCAAGAATGTAGTGCTATAATTTTTGTGTGACCCAGACTAAGACAACACACGCTTTCTCTAGAGTAGAGTAATTGAATTTGTACCTGACCAGTTTTTGACTAGCGTAGTAGATAGATTTTTCTTTGCGGGATTCTTTAATGTATTGGGATAGTAAGGGCCCTATTGTGGTAGTAGTGACGGCCAAGTACAGGAGGAAGGGGAGACTTGACTGGGGAGGTATGAGCATCGAAGGTCGGGTTTGGTATCCCTTGATTTAGTGAAAGTCTTCTTAGCAGGACTCGCTCCAGACTTTTTTTGAATCCTTCTGTAGAAGTTTGACTATGGGTTCACAGATAGAGGTTAGTTGGCTGATGAACCGACTGATGTATTACAGTTTGCCCAGGAATCCTGAAACTTCCTTCTCCATCCAGGGTAATGGCATTTCGATTATGTCTTTCAGTTTGGTGGGGTCCGATCTAATTCCTTTCTTGTTGATCATAAACCCCAATAGTTTCCCTTTAGTGATGCTGAAAACACACTTCTGTGGATTAATCGCATCTTGTACTATCGCAATTGCTCGAAGGACTTTAGGAGGGAATGAATATACCCAACTCTTAGAATTTATTATCATATATTCCACATAAACCTCGACTTATTTATGTATAAGGTCATGTAGCCCCAACGTAATTAAGACCGAATAAAATGACGATGTAGCAGAAACTTCCCAGGGGTGATGAAGGCAGTTATTGTCTTGAAATAAGATCTCGAGCCCCGGTTTCATCTTCTTATCAACGTGGTCATACCACGATTTAGAGAATCCACAAAAGGGGAAGTCTTCACCCTCCTTGACAAATCTTTTATTCAGAGAGTCCCCTAAAATAGACTTTCTATCTTCTAGTCTTCTTTTTTATCGCGATTGACATAATGCTTTAAGTTCAGCTGGTTAAGGTTGGTAACCCCAACCACATGGGGTTAAGACTTCTTTCAGGACTATGTGCTTAAGGATTCCTTGATGACATCATCCTAGCCCCATTTCGGGCATGAAGTGCATGTTCTTGAACATTTGAATTACTTTGATGTCGTCATGAGGGCTATACTCTGGACATATTTGATCTTTAAAGTTATCCCTTGTTGGGATGGGGAACGAATGAATTTTGAAACTAGAGAGGAGTATATTATTGGTCCCATAATAAATCTTCAACACTGGATTAATGGTATTGAAACTATCTGAATTGTCGTCGTCCCCCCAAATGGTGATAACTTAACCTTTGGTAAAGAACTTTAGTTTCTGATGAAGAGAAAAGGATACTCATCAGATGCAATGAAGCCAAGGGCAGCCAAAGAGTAGGTTGAACCAAGAAGGTTTGTCGATGACTTAGAATTTGATTGATAGGGCCAACCCTTAGTGTGAGTTTTATGGAACTCATTACTTCTCAAAAAGTGTTATTATTGGCATGCATGATAGAAAATGTAGTAGTGAGATCATTGACTTTCAATTCCATGAAGTTAAAGTTTCTGAGTGGATAAACATTAAAAGCAGACCCATTGTTGACTAGTGATAGTGGGACTGTCATCCTCAAGATTTCAACGGAGATGTTGAGAGTATAGTTGTGATCAGGGTCAAATTTTGGAATTTTTTCTTCGGAGAAAAGAGAGGAGTCTGGTAGAGGTCAAGGATCCAACCATATTCACGGCTTTTTTGAGACTGGTATCGGGAGAAACTTTGGGTCCAGTGAGGTGCTTTATCAAAGCATTATGGTGAAACACCGCGGACATTAAGAGTCCCCATAAGATTACGTTGACTTGAGTGTTCTTGATATGATTGAGGACTTTGCCTTCCTCAATGGTAATTTTTGACATTGGGAGTTCTTCAGTAATTACCTTTCCTTTATATACTTCATTTGACTGGGGAATGTGATCTTTATAGTATTGTCCTAATTTGGCCATGTGGTTCATAGAGGTGAAGAAGAATACAAACCGTGTGGCTTCATCTATCTCAGGATAAATGGATACTTTATTGATTTATCCCAACAAATCTTTAAAGGAGATCATCTTACATAAACTGGATACTGAACTGGCTTCTTCTTTATTCAGTTCATCATCTGAACTATCAAAGTCATCCCCCTATTTGATAGTGATGACATCTTCCTACCCAGAGTAATCAATGCATTCAACAACCTTAACGGATCCATCATATATATTTTTCAATTCAACGGGGAAATGCATAAGTGAAGGGACCAATATTCCTTAATGTTTTAAAACTATGAGTAAATTGAAGATGCCACAAATTTCTCATGTCTGGTGAAACACATCGGACATGATCTTTGCAACATCATCTAGATTGGCTTCTTCAATGGGTACTTCCCACTTATCTCATTCTCGAGCCCACTTTTTGGCTTCCATGAATCGACCGTTGAATTTCTTATAGTCTATGGACATCGTGACGGGCCATTTTAACCCAAACGCTTGCAGTTGGTCTAACACAGTAGGTTGTTCCATGCCTCCCCCTCATATCGGGTGTGGATGACAAGGCAGGCCCTCATAAGGATTGATAATCTTGATCAGTGAGACATGTAGGGTGCAGGAGAAAGGATGGGAAAACCATGAGAGGTTTAGGTTAGACTGTGGGGATGATGGGTGCTTTGACAGACATAATTTGGGTAGAAGGGTCAAACTCAGGGTTATTTTATAAGAAGATGGCATTCACTCTGGTTCCATGTGTTGGAAGAGGATTATGAGTGGTGTTGGGCTTTGAATTAGCCGGCGGGGCAATGATACCCCAATCTATTAGGCCTCGAATCACATTTTTAAGTTGAAAACATTAGTCGGTAGTGTGGCCTACGACTTGGTGAAAGTTATAGTGGTCCTTGGGAATGAGGTTTTAAGGGAGTGGGTTTAGTAATGGTCTATGTTCCAATGGTTTACTGAGATTTATGGTTAATAGATCCTCGTAAAATTTGGACAAGGGATCATGGATCTCGACGTATTCTTTTTTGGTAGGATTGGGGTGACTTTCTGGTGCTCAAGAAGTAGTTGGTTGTACTATGTTGTTAATGGACGAGACTGAGGCATTAATGGGATTATCTTACTTCTTTGATGTAAACAGTTCCATCGACTTTTTTTGGTTCAGACTCCACTTTAGTTACACCTTCTTTGATTTTTATCCCAACCTCTCGGAGGGCTAGAAAGTGCGAGTAGTACTATCATCCCATGGAAGCTCGGATATGGGGCATGAAGTTTTTCTTTACATTCCTTACTTGTTCCACCTATGAGGGTCTGTTGGCCATTATGGCGGCTTTCTCTCTCCACCTCCCAATTAAGCTACTGTCTGATTATTCGGAGTTTTATTCGAGCAGATCTAGGTCTCTGTACGTGACCTATAATTCTTTATTGTACTTATACATAGATATTAATTCTCGGGCCATGATTTGGCATGAATATTGTATTTATTCACCCTTATACTTATGCATTTTAGCCCCCTCGGGTACCTTAATTCCTATATTTATGCTCGATAACCAGACAACCTCCGTATTATATGTTATGGCATTTTCCTTTTTGTTTGACAAAGCTAAATTGCAGACCTTCTATAAATCGAATCGACTCTGCCAAAACCGAATCGACCCGATTTAGAGCGAAACACGAGATATTCATTTCGAATCGATTTGGAATGGCACCGAATCGATTCCGACCTCTTTCCCCTATTTTTCTATATACAATTTTCCCACTATGGTTTGATTTAAATACATTTTTATCTTCATTTTGTAAGGGATCCATCATAAAACTTCATTTTTAGCTTTGTTTTGCTTAGGGTTTATTGTTAGGAGTCACCGTCTCCTCTATTTTTGCCCACCATTAATTTAAGCTTTACTATTCATCTTCTTCTCTGTCTATTTATTTATTTATGTATTTCATGCCTAGATAAATTAGTTTAGTGTACTTATTTGTTATTTCGTGTAGTTAATTTGTTGTTTAATGAGTTTAATTTGTGTATGGTGCTTAGTATAAGGGTTGGGGTCAATTCTCCGCCATTAATGGGTGTCGAGCTCCGAAAGTTCATTTTTGAGAAAAATTTCATTGAAACCTTGTGTATTAAAGTCGGATTGTTATGCGTTTAACTTTTTTTTTGTCATGCAACGTTAGTATTTATAGCGATAATCCGAATTTAAGACGCGTGTGACCATTTTGGATTAAATGTTTTATCTCACATTTTTGGGTTACAATCACTTCACGTGTGATGTTTATGATTAACTAAAAATGCTCAGTTAAATATTTTCGACCTAAATTCTAATTATGGGTTGTTTAGCCCATGGTCGGGATGTGATTCCAACTCTCGTTTAATTAATTGTAGTATAGTGTAGACTTCTTATTTTCCCTTTTTCTCATTTCTAACCCATCACCTTTTATACTTTTATTTTTGAAGTGATAAATCAATTAAAATTTATATGACATTCCCTGTGGATTATCGATACCTGGACTGGCTGCTGTGCTCCATTGTTGAGTGTAGTTATAGTTTAGGTTTTTGTATCGCGATCGGAAGCTGAAAACAATGATCAATGTATTACTCAGATGCTCGGTTTCCTTCGCTTAATAAAAAATGGAGTCGTTGCCGGGGAGTGTTTGTTATAGATTATAATTTTTTATTGTTTCAAATTATTCTTTTCGTTATATTTGTATTCTTTATTTTCTCCTTTCTTTTTGACTTGCGCTAGATTATTTCAAGAAATTAAAATTTTGGCGCTTGTCGCTTTGTTGAATTGTCTAATTTGAAATGTCTCGCTATATCCCTTTTGATAACCTTAATTTTTTTGAGAATAGTTTTCCAACTTATACTCCTAATACTATTAGAGAATGCCTACAAATTCTTGGGAATGAGCGCATTGAGCATGAAATTCAGGAATATTTAAGTAATCCCTCATCGCCTTGTGAGGAAACTATGGTAAGCGGGGAATCCGTTAGCTATGAGCAAACCTAACAAGAAAATGCTTTGTATTCTTGTTGCTTTGATCATGAGTTAATGATTAAGGAAATAAATGACCGATCCGAGAGTTCTAAGTCTTGGTTTTTAGAAAATAATGCGATGCTCTTAAGATTATTTCTTCACAAAGCTGGGTTGAGGTTGAAACTTCCGCTTCACCCACACCCCTTTTTGAGGAAGAAATAATTGAGAGTGATCCGAGCACTCTCAAATTCCAACCTCTTATTAATTCTTCCACTTGTAGTGAGGTTGATGGTCCGTCCTTTCCTTTATTCCCTACTATTCTCGAACCATTAAATTTATCACAAGAATCAGTTGAAAGTCTTTAGGACTTTGACCCGATTCTTGAACGAGAATGTTATATTGAGATGCTTCATCTCATGCTCTATTCACTTTATATAGACCCACCTCCCCTTCCAATTGAAAAATCTTGGGGATGTGATTTTAATTTTTTCGAGATCAATGTAGCCTTGTCAACCTTAGTATCCAAATCCCCCATCGCCCCTCTCAAATTTTTAATCGATGATGGTTCATTTCTTACGCCTTACACACGCCTTCCGTTTTTCAAACGGAATTCATTTTTTTCTGGAGGCATGCTTTCAAAGGAGGGTACACCGCTTATCCCTCAAAGCCTAATCGTATTTTGGGTGGACCCTAAAAAATTTCTACTTCTAGTGTATTGTTAGTTAGAAGTTAAATTGTAGGATGTAAATATTTAGATTTTTATTTTATTCCTTTCTTTCTTTTTAATTTTCTTTCCTTTTACTTATAGTCTAGTGTAATTAGTTAACTTTTTGGTTATTATTTTTACTATGCTTCTTACAAACTTGTTTTGTAGATTCAATGGACTTGTGATATCCGTAGATCACTCCATTTTGGGTAATATCTTTCTTCACCTCTCTTTATGTTGTGTTCTTGATTTTCATTGAGGACAATGCAAATTTAAGTTATGGGGTGTAAGATATTATATCCATTCATTGTGTAGTTTCATTTATATGATCACATTTAATTCCAAGCATGCTATTTTGTTAAAAAATTGAAAATTTTCAAAACTATTTTCTTTCTTTTTTCTCCTTTCTTTGGCATTTTGCCCTTGTTTTCGATGATAAATATCAATAAATTCCCGATCAAATAGACAATTCAATGATTCATGTTCTCAATTTAAGAAGTTATTAGACTATAGTCCTCAAATCATTGGTATTATTAATAGCTTCATGAATTAAACTTTAATCCCATGAGCACATGCTCTTTTCTTGTTTATTGATTTGGTTTAAGATTTTTATAACTCGGTAATCTTTTGTTGATGATAACTTGACTTTTGTGTGAAGTCATTGTTTGAAGCCAAGTTAATCACCGGTGGTCCCGTAATCGCGCGGTCAGTTCGTACGAATTACATTGGTCCCCCGCGAGGTGTTGGTTCCTCTCACGGGGCAGTTCGGGGATTGTTTCGGGGTTTCGCCCTCTAAGGCCATTTTTTAAGCCTAAGTTTAGATATTTTCAAATTATCTTTAAATTCTCAAATCGGTGGTCTCGTGATCGCACGGTCTATTCGTACGAGTTACATTGGTCCCGTACGAGGTGTTGGTGCCTCTTGGAGGCTGTTTTGGGTTTTAGCCATCTAACGCCACGTTTTTAAGCCTAAGTCCTGCTATTTTCAAATTATCATCGTATTCTCAAACCGGGGGTCCCTTGATCGCACGGTCAGTTCCTACGAGTTACATTGGTCCCGTGCGAGGTGTTGATGCCTCTCATGGGAGCATTCGGGGGTTGTTTCAAGGTTTCGCCCTCTAATGCCATTTTAAGCCTAAGTCTAGATAGTTTCAAATTATCGTCGTATTCTCAAATCGTGGGTATCGTGATTCCGCGGTCAGTTCGTACGAGTTACATTGGTCCTGTGAGAGGTGTTGGTGCCTCTTACGTGGCCGTTCGGGGTTGTTTCGGGGTTTCGCCCTCTAATGCCATATTTTAAGCCTAACTCTAGATATTTTCAAATTATCATCGTATTCTCAAATCGGGGGTCTCATGATCATGCGATCAGTTCGTAAGAGTTACATTGGTCCCATACGAGGTGTTGGTGCCTCTCACGGGGCCGTTTAGGAGCTGTTTCGGGTTTGGGCCATCTAACACCATATTTTTAAGACTAAGTCCTGATATTTTAAAATTATCATCATATTCCCAAATCGGGGGTCCCATGATCGCACGGTCAGTTCTTACGAGTTATATTGGTCCCGTGCGGGGTGTTGGTGCCTCTTACGAGACCGTTCGGGGGTTGTTTCGGGGTTTCGCCTTCTAATGCCATTTTTTTAAGCCTAAGTCTATATATTTTAAAATTATCATTGTATTATCAAACCGTGCATCTCGTGATCACGCGGTCTGTTCGTACGAGTTACAATGGTCCCGTGCGAGATGTTGGTGCCTCTCACGGGGCCGTTCGGGTGCGCTGTTTTGAGTTTTTGCACTCTAAAGCCACGTTTTTTAGCCTTAGTCCTAATATATGCAAATTATCCTTGTACACTCAAACCGAGAGTCTCGTGATCGCGCGGTCTGTTCGTATGAGTTACACTGGTCCCGTACGAGGTGTTGGTTCCTCTTATGGGGCCGTTCGGGGGTTGTTTCGGTATTTCGCCCTCTAATGCCATTTTTTAAGCCTAAGTCTAGATATTTTCAAATTATCGTCAAATTCTCAAATCGGTGGTCTCGTGATCGCATTATCTGTTCGTCTGAGTTACATTGGTCCCGTGCGATGTGTTGGTGCCTCTCACGGGACCGTTCGGGGGCTGTTTCGGGTTTTGGCCATCTAACGACATGTTTTTAAGCCTAAGTCCTCATATTTTCAAATTATCCTCGTATTCTCAAACCGAGGGTCCTGTGATCATGCGGTCTATTCCTACGAGTTACATTGGTCCTGTGCGAGGTGTTGGTGACACTCACGTGGCCGTTCGGGGGTTGTTTCGGGGTTTCGCCCTCTAATGCCATTTTTAAGCCTAAGTCTAGATATTTTCAAATTATAGTCGTATTCTCGAATTGGGGGTCCCGTGATCGCGCGATCCGATCCTACGAGTTGCATTGGTCCCGTGCGAGGTGTTGGTGCCTCTCACGAGGCCGTTCGAGGGTTGTTTTGGGGTTTCTCCTTCTAATGCCATTTTTAGGCCTGAGTCGATATATTTTCAAATTATAGTTGTATTCTAAAACCGGGCGTCCCGTGATCGTGCAGTCAGTTTTTACAAGTTACAATGGTCCCGTGCGAGCTGTTGGTGCCTCTCAGGGGGCCGTTCGGGTGTTGTTTCGAGTTTTTGCACTCTAAAGCCATGTTTTTGAGTCTAAGTCCTGATATATGCAATTTATCCTCGTACTCGCAAACCGGGAGTCCTGTGATTGCGCAGTCTGTTCGTACGAGTAACATTGGTCCCGTACGAGGTGTTGGTGCCACTCATGGGGCCATTCGGGGGATGTTTCGAATTTTCACCCACTAACGCCATGTTTTAATGCCTAAGTCTAGAAATATTCAAATTATCATCGTATTCTCAAACCGAGAGTCCCTTGATCGCGCGACTGGTTTGTACGAGTTACATTGGTCCCGTGCGAGTGTTGGTGCCACTCACGGGGCCGTTCAGGGGCCGTTTCGGGTTTTCACCCACTAACGCTAGGTTTTAATGCCTAAGTCTATATATTTTCAAATTATCACTGTATTATCAAACCGATAGTCCCGTGATCGCGCGGTCAGTTCGTACGAGTTACTTGGGTCCCGTGCGAGGTGTTGGTGCCTCTCATGGGGCCGTTCGGGGGCAATTTTGCGTTTTTGCCCTCTAACGTCATTTTTTAAGCCTAAGTCTACATATTTTCAAATTATCATCATATTTTAAAACTCGGAGTCCCGTAATCGTGCGGTCAGTTCGTACGAGTTACATTGGTCCCATGCGAGGTGTTGTGCCACTCACGGGGCCGTTCGCGGGGTCAGTTCAATGAAACTTTCTTCTTTGGGATCCAAAGAAGAAATCATTGCATTACAAATGGATACTACATCCGTTTCATCCTTGCTTTCATTATCAATTAAAAGATGGGCCAAGTGATGAATGGTATATTCTGAAGTAGGCACAGAGTCCTCATTTGGTTCAAAACATTCTTCGACTTCAAAAGTCTCGGAAGAAAAATCGTCGTCGGATTCGAATAATAAATCCAAGTCTTGCTCCCAACAATTATTTTCTTCCCGATAATGTTCTTCATACCGCTGGTTCTCAAGCATGAGCAAACCCTCACCGAAAGTCATAGGCCGAGGTGCGGATTTTTGAAATGAGGAGTTTGAAAAGCATTATAGGCACTAAAGTTAAACTCATTATTATAGGAATTTTGAAAACTATTGCATTTCGTTTCAAAATTCCTATTATAAGGAATTAGGGGCCCAAAATCATTATCCTCCTTCTCAAAATACACGCACTCCAAAGCTTGACTTTTATAATACTCGCCCAAAGTCATTTTAGATGTTGCAATTTTTTGGGATTCTAAGTATTAACCAAAAGTCAAAGGTTTGCGAGAATTTTGACAATTATCATAATGATTACCAAAAGAATTGGAATAAGACATGCTTACCCCCAAAATGGCTCGAAGTGGCGAGTTCCACAAAGTAGATGCGCGCGCGATGAATTCAAGCATTTCTAGATGCTCAAATGTAGAAGTCCAACAAAAATGTTAGGCAAAAAATACAAATAGAAAGAAAATACTACGAAATACTAAATCAAATAAATTCTAAAACAAACTCGTCCCCGACAACGGCTCCATTTTGATCAAGGGCGAGAACCGCGGCGTGTGTCAAATGCTGATCGTTGTTTTCTGTTCACCGCCTCAATACAAAAACCTAAACTTATGAATACATTCAACGGGTGAGTATAGAGGCCAAGTTCGGGTATCGAAAAATCCACAGAGACGATTTTCTAGAATTTATAAGTTTTAATATTCCTAAAATAAAAGTGTAAAAGGTAGATATGAACAAAAATGAAAAGATGCGAAAAAGGGAAATATTAATCTACGCGAGTGTAAATTAATCTAGATTAACAAAGCGGTAAAAACTATAGGTTGCGTCGAATATTACTCACCCGAGTTAATTAGTATAAAATGGTTACATGGGTCGACGAGTTATTAAGATTGCGTCTCGTTTCGAAAGTTAATTAAATCAAGAGTTGTCACACCCCTAAATTCGCATAAAATCGTAATACGATTTTGGCGTCAAGAAATACCCAGGAAATTATGCACACAAGGTCGTAAGCTTGGAACATACATGATATTATTCGTCAAATCTTCTAGGCATAATAACTAGGACAATGCACCCGAAATAGACCCGTAAATTCCATCACTAAAGCAAAGCAACACGTCAACCCGAGTGAGTTCAATTTAAAGACATCCTAGACTAAATTAACTAGAAAGCATGATAAAAACGCGATAAAGAAATGCGATAAATAAACGCGATAAAACTACACTACAAAGCACGGAAATAAAGCATGTAAACCTAATTATGAAAGCATGTAAATTAACTACAAAGCAAGAATTAATGAAATACAACTTATATTAATGGAGATGGAAGATGAAAGTACAACTTACAAACCCAATTGGGTGTCAATCCAAGAAGAAATGAAGAAATGAGCTCTCAAACCTCCAAAACCCTAACCTAAACTATCTAAAACGAATTATCCCTGAATTTACAACAAAAGTGGTTTATACGGTAAGTTGGAATTAAATTAGAAAAGAAAAGGAAAAAGAAAAGAATAGGAAAAATATGAGCTGAAAACAGGGAATCGATCGATCGATCGATGGTTGAAATATGAGCCCACTGTCTCAGCTCGAGGCAGAAAAATGGAAGGATTGATCGATCGATCTATCTTAGCAGGACTGCTGCTTTTCCTCCTGTTTTGGTTAGTTTTGTCATCCGCTAGAAACGCCGTAACTTCTTCTTTAGGGATCGTAATTGCGCATCGTTTGCGGCCACATGAAGCTTGCGAGGAGGGATATAACTTACGTGTAGATGTTGGGCTAGGTGCCCAAACTATAAATTGACCTAATTGCCCTTGCGCGTGCGAATATGTACGGAAATTGAGCGGAATGCGTTTGAACTTCTCAGTTAGTACCAAAATACCTACAAAAGCCCAATTATACATCATATAACATGTTAACAATATAAAACCGAGGTTATCTGGTTAACGGGCTTAAATATAGAGATTAAGGCACCTGAGCGGGCTAAAATGCATAGGTTCGAGGGATGAAATACGCAATATTTGCGTATTATCACACTCCCTAACTTACACATTGCTAGTCCCTAGCAATGAAATAGGATGCAACAAGAACTAAAAGTAAACCAAAAGCAGGAGATAGTACAAAAGTATGGTATAAAAGCATAAGGCCACTTTTGCAGGCGATTCAATTGCATTTAGCGTATGCAATAAGCCATTAAACCCCTAGGTTACCCTAATGGACGAGTGTCATCTCGTGAGGGTTTTCAGGGATGAAACCCACAAACATCATATGGTTTCCTCAAAATATGCCCAAACCAACATGCGACAAGCCCAACAATAGCGAACAAGATTTCATACGCATTATTAGCAAAGTGAATGAATTCACACAAAATTCCGAATCATTAACATTGTTGAATGCACCTCATAGAATTGAAACTTTAAAATGTGGGAGGGGAGCGGGCACATGAAAAGTATGATTTGGCAAAAACTTATATAAATTGGATACTAAAAGTTAAAACAAGCTTATATTCACTCTTCACGGGCATTACACTCATCAGGTGAAATCACTCGAAACAGGGAGCTAACACACGGGACATGCGGGCATAAAGAGTCAATGTAAATGGAAACTAGGCCGCACACATGTCACAAATGAAGAACGCTATATATAAAATGAAAAATTGTAATCTAAATGAAAGATACCGCTCATTAAAAGAGGCGAAATGCATTTTCACAGATTATCAAAACTATTTCAACTTTTAAATTAAATGCACCTAAGATCACATAGGACTTTATAGGGTTGTAATGTAGGCGAAGCTAGGGTGCGAAATGAAAGGAATGTATGTACGGATTCAAAGGTGTTTGGGGATGAAAACTTGGAATAATGGGAAAATGCGGGCAATTTCAAAATTGGAAAACAAGTAACTTCCAAATAAGGCATTGGATATGGCAATTGGAGAGAAATCAAAGCTGATTGAACTATATACAACATTTACAACTTTATCTTTCTTTTCCTTTCTTCCTTTTTCTCATTTTTCTCTTTTGTTTTCTTTTGTTTTCTTTCTTTCTCTTTTTGCTTTCTCTTTTGTTTTCTTTCTTTATCTTTTTGCTTTCCCTTTTTCACTACTTGCTTTACTTTTCTCACTCTCACATGCCTAAATTGCAACCGCAACACAACAACATTATTCAATCCCAAGTAACATTCCAAACAAAGGTGTGGAAGGTGTATGTATAGGCTAAAACTCCAATTTAGAGTTGGTTATGGAATTTGAGATATGAAACTAAAGGCTATAATAAGGATCAAATGGGTTGACTAGGGGAAACATATAAAAGGTGAGGTCAAGGTCATATGGGTGATATACAAAGATGGCCTATGATCATTTCATAAAGTTTACGCAATTCTCGAGTCAAAATAATATATGAAAATCATGATCAAGTAATACATTTCAAGAATGAACTCAATTAATGAACGACCAAATGAAAGAATAGTGAGATTACTGACGAATTCAACATTTTCAAAGAGGAAAGAATAGTGTATACACTCACAAACGACGAAAGGTACAAAGCTTACTCGGTGTAAGTATATACAATGCAACAAAGGATTACCGAATTATAAAAATCTTAAACCAAATCAATATAGCAAGAAAAGTGCATGTGCTCATAGGAGCAAAGTTTAATTTATGAAGTTATTCATAATATCAATGATATGAGGACTAAAGTCTAATAACTTATAAAATCGAGAACATGCATCATTGAGTTGTCAATTGGATCGGGCAATTATTGAAATTTATCATCGGAAACAAAGGCAAAATGCCCAAAAAAGGATAAAAAAGAAAGAAAATATTTTTAAATTTTTTATTTTTTCTAAGAAAAGCATACTAAGTAAGTAACATGTGAGCAAAAACATGGACTAAATAAAGAAATGGATAGAATATCCCACACCCCCTAACTTAAAACCTGACATTGTCCTCAATGTGAATTAAGAACCATGTTAAAGAGAGGAAAAGAGAGATATTACCCAAAATTGGAGCGATCCCCATAAGAACAAGTCCAAATAATCTATAGAATAAGTTAGTACCGAGCATAGAAAAAACAAATAACAAAAAGTTAACTAATTACAAGAGACTAAATTAAAAAGATAAAAAGATAAAAACAATAAAAAGCTGACTATATACAACCTACTATTTAGGCTTCACACTAATTATACCCTAGAAGTTTAAATATCTAAGGGTCCACCGCAAAAACGATTTGACTTTGGAGGGTGACCGATGTACCCTCACTCTCAAGCATGCCTTCCAAAAAATATGAATTCCGTTTAAACAACGGAAGGCATGTGTAAGGCGTAAGAAAGGAACCATCGCCAATTAAAAATTTTGGAAGGACGATGGGGGATTTGGATTGAACGGGTGACAAAAACATGTGGGGACCGAGAAAAGAGAATATCCTCCCAAGGATTTAGCAAGTGTAATGGGAGGTGGCGCACATGAGGGCAAAGATGCCTTCATAGAAAGCAACTCGAGCAAGTACTCCTCGTCGGTGAAAGGGTTGAAAGTTTTAAAGTTCGGCATCGATTCATCGGGTACATATGACGGTGTGATAACGGAGAATGAAAATGGGGAGGAAAGAAATTCAAACTCAAGAGATGAGTTATCATCGCTCAAAGTTTGAATTTCAAAGGAGATAGGATCATTTTCAATGAAACCTTCTTTTTTGGGATCCAAAGAAGAAATCATTGCATTACAAATGGATACTACATCCATTTCATCCTCGCTTTCATTATCAATTAGAAGATGGGCCAAGTGATGAATGGTTTATTCCGAAGTAGGCACAGAGTCCTCATTTGGTTCAAAACATTCCTCGACTTCAAAAGTCTCGGAAGAAAAATCATCGTCGGATTCGAATAATAAATCCAAGTCTTGCTCCCAACAATGATTTTCTTCCCGATAATGTTCTTCATACCGCTGGTTCTCAAGCATGAGCAAACCCTCACCGAAAGTCATAGGCCGAGGTGCGGATTCTTGAAATGAGGAGTTTGAAAATCATTATCGGCACTAAAGTTAAACTCATTATTATAGGAATTTTGAAAACTATTGCATTTCATTTTAAAATTCCTATTATAAGGAATTAGAGGCCCAAAATCATTATCCTCCTCCTCCTCAAAATACACGCACCCCAAAGCTTGACTTTTATAATACTTGCCCAAAGTCATTTTAGATGTTGCAATTTTTTGGGATTCTGAGTATTAACCAAAAGTCAAAGGTTTGCGAGAATTTTGAGAATTATCATAATGATTACCAAAAGAATTGGAATAAGACATGCTTACCCCCAAAATGGCTCGAAGTGGCGAGTTCCACAAAGTAGATGCGCGCACGATGAATTCAAGCATTTCTAGATGCTCAAATGTAGAAGTCCTACAAAAATGTTAAGCAAAAAATACAAATAGAAAGAAAATACTACGAAATACTAAATCAAATAAATTCTAACACAAACTCGTCCCCGGCAACGGCTCCATTTTGATCAAGGGCGAGAACCGCGGCGTGGGTAAAATGCTGATCGTTGTTTTCTGTTCACCGCCTCAATACAAAAATCTAAACTTATGACTACACTCAACGGGTGAGTATAGCGGCCAAGTTCGGGTATCGAAAAATCCACAGAGATGATTTGCTAGAATTTATAAGTTTTAATATTCCTAAAATAAAAGTGTAAAAGGTAGATATGAACAAAAAGGAAAAGATACGAAAAAGGGAAATATTAATATACGCGAGTGTAAATTAATCTAGATTAACAAAGAGGTAAAAACTATAGGTTGCGTCGAATATTCCTCACCCGAGTTAATTAGTATAAAATGGTTACATGGGTCGACGAGTTATTAAGATTGCGTCTCGTTTCGACAGTTAATTAAATCAAGAGTTATCACACCCCTAAATTAGCATAAAATCCTAATACGATTTTGGCGTTAACAAATACCCCAAAAATTATGCACGCAAGGTCGTAAGCACGGAACATACATGATATTACCCGTCAAATCTTCTAGGCATAATAACTAGGACAATGCACCCGAAATAGACCCGTAAACTCCATCACTAAAGCAAAGCAACACATCAACCCGAGTGAGTTCAATTTAATGACATCCTAGACTAAATTAACTAGAAAGCATGATAAAAACGCGATAAAGAAATGCGATAAATAAACGCGATAAAACTACACTACAAAGCACGGAAATAAAGCATGTAAACCTAATTATGAAAGCATGTAAATTAACTACAAAGCAAGAATTAATGAAATACAACTTATATTAATGGAGATGGAAGATGGAAGATGAAAGTACAACTTACAAACCCAATTGGGTGTCAATCCAAGAAGAAATGAAGAAATGAGCTCTCAAACCTCCAAAACCCTAAACTAAACTATCTAAAACGAATTATCTCTGAATTTACAACAAAAATGGTTTATATAGTAAGTTGGAATTAAATGAGAAAAGAAAAGGAAAAAGAAAAGAAAAGGCGAAATATTAGCTTAAAACAGGGCATCGATCGATCTATCCCTTTGATCGATCGATCGATGGTTGAAATATGAACCCACTATCTCAGCTTGAGGCAAAAAAACTGAAGGATCGATCGATCGATCGAGCGATATTACCCCAAAAAATATAATAATGTATGTAATCATTCAATTCCTATAAAATTGGATGAACAAATAAAAAATATCATAAAGTTTACCATGATATGTGTAGGTAGTAGCGTTGCACCCCTATCCGGATGCCCACTCACTGTGAAATGCCAAATCTGAAAAAATATTTATACATTGTCAAACTTAAAGAGAAAAGTGAATAAAGGAAAAAATTGAATAAAAACATGCAAATGATTTAGTCAAATATCATAATGATCATAACGAAGTTCAGATTGAAAGACCTGAATCTCAACATCCCTCTCATTATAATTAATAGCCTTTCCAAGACGTCCGGGTGTGAAATTCTTAGAAAATCATTGTTCTTGAATCAAGGAGGGAGTGTTAAAGAGAGTAGCAGGGGCACTATGAGTGTTTGGTTAATTTCAGGGGCGCTATGAGGGTCTGGTTAATATGCCGTTAAAATAATTGGTTAATTTAAACACTCCGTTAATTTCAGGCACAATATGCCGTTAAAATATGAGGGTCACTATGACGACATATTTCCCCTGAACCGTTAATTCCAGGGGAACTATAAGGGTCTAGTTAATTTCAGGGGCACTATGAGGGTCTGGTTAATCCAGTAGAGAAAGGACTCAAGTCAGGAACACGAGACAAAGAAAATGACTGTAAAGTTAATATAATAGATCATACTATTCAAGAAACAAATGTAAATATAATTTACTTATGAACCTGCATAGCTTCAATCTGCCTCAAAAGAGACCTAGAAGATTCAGGAACTTGAGTAATCAACTCTTCATATCGACACCCACTAACCTAGGCACATATAGTTTCCACAGTGTTATCTTGAAAGTCAACATGATAAAATATATATCAAATAAATAAATTAAATATTATTGATATCTAGTAAGAGGAAACTGAACATACTTGGTATCATTTTTGAAGATCCTCAATATCTATGCGTATCATGTCTTCTCTAAAAACTGCCTGCCTACAACGTAAAGAAGATATCATGTTATTTGGAATATCGGGTGGATATAAGCTTCAATCACAATGCTATGAATAAAAACCTGTTGCTCCTTTCTGCTATGAGTTTGTCTTAATTCTTCAAGTGCCTGAACTAGTATAGCTTCACGTTCCTCAGCCTCCCATAGACGACTCTCTAGCTCAGTTCTGGCTTCATTATTGGCCCTTGCCTCTGCTAATGCCTTAGCTTCCTTGGCTGCGCTCAATCCATTTGTATAGAATTCCTTTTGAGTTGCAAGCTCGGCTTGGTGGTTTTTTATTGTTTCTTGTAGCAAGTTCTCAGTTGTTGCATTGTCCCTTTTATACTATCTACTTTATTCGCTTCGACCTGGAAATAGTCCAGACAAATGCATAAAAAATACTAAGAACAAAGAAGAACAACTTGCACCATAAAACTGTGACCACCAATTTTAATAAGAGCAAGCCTACATTTAGTAATAATGACCATTAATGAATGCAATTCTCTTAGAATTGAATGTTGAGTCTGCATCTGTATCCTCAAGATTGATTCAGCACTTGCATCAAGAACAAGATGAAGATCAGATCAGTACTTAGTACTTGTGTAAAAGTCACAGTTCGTTAGTTAGATCAAGAATCAATTATTTAAATATTGTTCAGTGCCAATATTATAGAGTAACTGAGTAACACACGAACTAAAGAAAATGTATGGATCCAAAGTTCGAAAGGTAAAAACCAAGTTATTGAACCCTCACCTTGGAGGAATTAAATGGAGAAAGCGGTGGTCATTTCGAGGTTGAGATCCTGAACAAAACCAAAACTTGTTAGTGTTAGTGAAATGGACACGAATAAAAAAGTGAATGAAAATGGAAAAGAAAACCCAAAATAGAAAACAAAATACAAAATCTAAGTGACATTCCATTCTCCAAAATTGTCTCTGTCTCTAGCCCTTGCTCAACGATACTCCTTCCTCATACTCCCCACTGTTCTCTTCACTCAGTACCTCTCTCAGGGCTTTCAAAGCTTCACTACTCAGCATCAAACCACTTCCTAACTGCCATTCCATTCCATTTATAATGAAAGGAGACAAAGAACTCATCGATTCACACAATGGTTTCAACGTTTATGCCAATATGGTCCTCGAAGACGTCACCTAAATATATATACACACACACAAAATAAAAATGAAAAAGATTGAATCACACCACAAACACAAACAAGGAATTCATTTCCTATGATTTATCAACAACCAAATTATAATGAACAAATAGACTATTTTTAAGGCTGCATACAACATTAAAATGATAATATGGGCAATGGGTCAATATTTTAAGGTGGGGAAGTATATTACATCTCAAATGTTCAAATAATTCATAAAATTAGTGACAACAGATTGCATTCTTCATTAACATTAAATGTTCTTCAGAATATTACCTCATGTGACAACCAAGTGAGGAAAAGGACATGGAATTTGAATAAGAGACATTTACGTGATAAATTTGTCAAAGAAAGAGAAACTAAAATTATAATCAATTGAGAATATATCCAATCAAAATATAAAATTTCAGAAATCAAGTATGCAAATGGCTTGAATAAGTGAGAATATATACTTGAAGACTATCAATTTGATTTTCCATGTCAGTGTAATCCTCAGGAGGCTTCTCAAATATTGTCCAAGACAACGTCATCGCTAATACCTCACCCTCAATGAATGCTTAACACTAAGTAATGTAGTCCTGTTGGGTATCTCTTAACCCTCAAATTTCACTACAACTCTAACGAGTACTAAAGAACGTACTTTTCATGTAATTCTTTTTTGTAAATCTTTTAGTTTTTTGAAAATCTTTCCATGGTATTTTTAGTTTTTTGGCCGCTGTTGTAATTACCTTTCTGCAGTTTTCAATATATAAACCTTTTAAAAAAAGAAAAGAAAGTAAATATCATTATTCAAATCCCAATTATGAAATTTCTTAACATTCAGTGCCTCAATTTAAAACATAATACACGGTACACCATGAACTCAATTTTAATAGACATAAGATGACGAATTTATGGGGACAGAAGACATCACAAGAATTCACTAAAATATACAAAATTGCTTCTAGTAGAAACCAAATGCAATGTATAAAATCCAAACACACTGTCACCTGAATTTCAGGGGAGGAAGTATAAATTGGCTGAATTTGAAACTGTTCTCCCAAAGTACCCCCAAAACATCAAAGTTTAAATTATAAATGAGAAATTTAGACTACACCCCCAAACTCCAATCATCAAATCAACCAAAACTATAAAGAGGAATACACAGAATAAAATGCATATTATCCCAAATTCTAATCATAAAATCAACCAACACCTATTATCCCAAACTCTAATCATATAAATTATCTATATATACTATATATACCGTGTATAAATTATAAAGACATATATAGACTGTATATACATATATTAATGGAATCTACATAAATTAATGGAGAAAAAGACTAAAATTTACCCGGGAGAGAGACTAGGACTAGGGAGGCTGCTAGGGCTGAGCTAGGGCTACTGCTGCTAGGGCGGAGCTGGGGAAAACATAAGGTTCGTTTTCAACATCAGCTTCAACAAATAGCAAAAGAAAAATGAAACAACTAGCAAAAGGAAAATCGACTAACCTTGTGTTCGTCATCAACATCAGTGCTTGACGAGAGAGAGAAGCTTTGGTCGACCATAGCTTTGTCTTTGACGAGAGAGAGAGAAGTGGGCAAATGAAAATGAAAAGGGGCAAATGAAAATTAAAATCAGCGCCTCTTTCATTTTTTTGGGAATGACATGGTCATGGCCTAGAGTTGTGACCCACCATAGCTTCAATCTGCCTCAAAAGAGACCTAGTAGATTCAGGAACTAGAGTAATCAACTCTTCACATCGACGCTCACTAGCCTGGGCACATATATTTTCCACAGTGTTATCTTGAAAGTTAATAGGCTAAAATATATATCAAATAAGTAAATTAAATATTATTGATAGCCATTCAGAGGAAACTGAACATACTTGGTATAGTTTTTGAAGATCCTCAATATCTCTGCGTAACATGTCTTCTCTAAAACCTGCCTGCCTACAACGTAAAGAAGATATCATGTTATTTGGAATATCGGGTGGATATAAGCTTCAATCACAATGCTATGAATAAAAACCTGTTGCTCCTTTCTGCTATGAGTTTGTCTTAATTCTTCAAGTGCCTGAACTAGTATAGCTTCACGTTCCTCAGCCTCCCATAGACGACTCTCTAGCTCAGTTCTGGCTTCATTATTGGCCCTTGCCTCTGCTAATGCCTTAGCTTCCTTGGCTGCGCTCAATCCATTTGTATAGAATTCCTTTTGAGTTGCAAGCTCGGCTTGGTGGTTTTCTATTGTTTCTTGCAGCAACTTCTCAGTTGCTGCCTTGTCCCTTTTATACTATCTACTTTATTCGTTTCGACCTGGAAATAGTCCAGACAAATGCATAAAAAATACTAAGAATAAAGAAGAACAACTTGCACCATAAAATTGTGACCACATTTAACAATAATGACCATTAATGAATGCAATTCTCTTAGAATTGAATGTCGAGTCCGCATCTGTATCCTCAAGATTAATTCAGCACTTGCATCAAGAACAAGATGAAGATCAGATCAGATCTGTACTTAGTACTTGTGTAAAAGGTGCAGTTCGTTAGTTAGATCAAGAATCAGTTATTTAAATATTGTTCAGGGGCAATATTACAGAGTAACGGAGTAACACACGAACTAAAGAAAATGTATGGATCCAAAGTTCGAAAGGTAAAAACCAAGTGATTGAACCCTCACCTTGAAGGAATTAAATGGAGAAAAACTCCTGGGTGATAGAAATCCTAGCGGTAGTCATTTCGAGGTTGAGATCCTGAACAAGACCAAAACTTGTTAGTGTTCGTGAAATGGACACGCATAAAAAAGTGAATGAAAATGGAAAAGAAAACCCAAAACAGAAAATAAAATACAAAATCTAAGTGACACTCCATCCTCCAGAATTACATCTCAAATGTTCAAATAATTCATAAAATTAGTAACAACAGATTGCATTCTTCAATAACATTAAATGTTCTTCAGAATATTACCTCATGTGACAACCAAGTGAGGAAAATGACATGGAATTTGAATAAGAGACGTTTATGCGATAAATTTGTAGAAAGATGAAAACAAAAATTAGAATCAATTGAGAATATATCCAATCAAAATCTTAAATTTCAGAAATCAAGTATGCAAATGGCATGAACAAGTGAGAATATATACTTGAAGACTATCAATTTGATTTTCCATGTCAGTGTAATCCTCAGGAGGCGTCTCAAAGATTGTCCAAGACAACGTCATCGCTAATACCTCACCCTCAATGAATGCTCAACACTAAGTAACGTAGTCCTGTTGGGTATCTCTTAACCCTCAAATTTCACTACATCTCTATCGGGTACTAAATAACGTACTTTTGATGTAATTCGTTTTTGTAAATCTTTTAGTTTTTTGTAAATCTTTCCATGGTATTTTTAGTTTTTTGGCCGCTGATGTAATTACCTTTCTACAGTTTTCAATATATAAACCTTTCAAAAAAAGAAAAAGAAAGTAAATCTCATTATTCAAATCCCAATTATGACATCTCTCAACCTTCAGTGCCTCAATTTAAAACATAATACATGGTACACCATGAACTCAGTTCTAATAGGCATAAGATGACATAATTTATGGGGATAGAAAACATCACAAAAATGCACCAAAATATACAAAATTGCTTCTAGTGGAAACCAAATGCAATGTATAAAATCCAACCTGAATCAATTTTAGTAACTAAGGCTACCAAAGTGAAAACACATTGTCACCTGAATTTCAGGGGAGGAAGTATAAATTGGCTGAATTTGAAACTGTTCTCCTAAAGGACCCCAGAAACATCAAAGTTTAAGTTGTAAATGAGAAATATACACTACACCCCCAAATTCCAATCATCAAATCAACTAAAACTATAAAGAGGAATACACAGACTAAAATACATATTATCCTAAATTCTAATCATAAAATCAACCAACTCCTATTATCCTAAATTCTAATCATATAAATTATCTATATATACTATATATACTGTGTATAAATTGTAAAGACATATATAAACTGTATATACATATATTAATGGAATCTATATAAATTAATTGAGAAAAAGAATAAAATTTACTCAGGAGAGAAGCTGGGACTGGGGAGGCTGCTAGGGCTGAGCTAGGGCGGCTACTGCTAGGACGGAGCTGGGGAAAACATCAGGTTCTTATTCAACATCAGGTTCAATAACTAGCAAAAGAAAAATAAAACAACTAGCAAAAGGAAAATCGACTAACCTTGTGTTCGTCATCAACATCAGTATTTGACGAGAGCGAGAAGCTTTGGTCGACCATAGCTTCGTCTTTGACGAGAGAAAGAGAGGCGGACAAATGAAAATGAAAATGAAAAGGGGCAAATGAAAATTAAAATCAACGCCACTTTCTTTTTTTTAGGAATGACATGGTCACGACCTCGAGCCGTGACCCACCATTGCAACCCATAACCTCCTTAGAGCTCCTACTGCTACCTGATTGATGAAGAATTGTCACGGCCTACAGCCATGACCCCCATGCATGACCAACAACAGATTTCAATTGAGGGATGGCCACGACCCATAGCCGTGACCCACACCAAGAAATGGTCACGGCCCCAAGCCGTGACCCTTAATGCGTGTGTTTTCTGCTTCGTCATGCCTTTGGTCACGACCCAATTCCGTGACCCATCCGTTACCAGTTTGGAGGGAATTTTGGCTCAAAATTTGACGCCATGATGGTCACGCCCTTGGTCACGGTCCAATTCCGTGACCCGCAATGGTCAGGGATTTGGTCCGTGACCACTTCCAGAGCATCGATGATTTAGTGTGGTAATAAATATGGTCACGCCAAATATTGAGTTGGTCACGGCTCAAGTCCGTGACCAGTTGGTTGCGGACTTGGGCCGTGACCCATTAGGCGTGACCATTTGCAGGATATGGTGTAGTGTGGGTTAAGGAACTTAATAGAGAAATAATAAAAGTTGTATCAATGAATATGAAAGGGTTGTAGAAGTTCAGTCATTTGAATGTGAGAGAGAATAAGGGGTGGGTTAAGGAACAAAAATGTCCCAAATCCATTGTTAGGAGCCGTTCGGAGAAAGAAGGCTAATAGGTAATACCCTAAGAGTCTTGGATTTTATGCTCAATTCGTCCCAATTTAATGGTTTTATTTTTATTTTAAATTCATTAGAAATTATTAGTCATGTTCTAAATAATATCCCCAAACATTAAACATGGCATCAAAATCTAAATATTTCTAAATAATACTCTAAAGAGTATTCATGAACATTATTTTTCATTGGTATACCAAAATCTAATATTTTTGGATGAAATTAAGTTCCCATAATGCGTTGGTGTCTATGTGCGCTAATTGTTGATGCTATAAGAAATTCGTACCCAACAATAATCTAAATTAACATTTGACAATAATAAACAAGTCTTAATTTTTGGTGGTTGGGAGGGGAAGTCAAGAAGTTGGTGACTTAAATCTCTACATACTATAAAATGTAAAACAAGGAATTTATGAGCATTTAAGACTCCTCCTCATTGAGAGTGTCGTGGCACTATATTTTATACTTCTATAAAATATTATACAAGCAATTTAATAGATGCATTGAACTATTGAGTTTTCTCTCTCTCCCCTTCAATTTAATCCAACTACGAAACCAAGTCAAAAGCAATTAAGAATGATACATTTCTTTCGTCCCAATATATAAACATTATTTTTAACTGCTACCAATCATCATGGTCATCACCATAGACTTCCCCAAAGACCCCAAACCTTCTCCTGAACAAAGGGTTGCACATATGTTAAATCGCCGCCAAAGTTCTCGGCAGGTAATTTCCTTCTTTTCTTTCGTTAATTAATTTGTTAGTTAAGATTAGTAGGGTTTGGAGGTTCCCCACTATTGATAAACCATTTGCTTTCTCTCTTTTTTGGGTTATTTCTTTAACACTGTTTGTTATAACCATTAAATTATATAAAAGCAATGTTTTTCTATTAAAAAAAAACAGTTTATAATTGTTAAAAGGTTGTTTTATAAACAGTTTTTTTAAATTTTCTATAAAATTAATTTTTTACATAACACGTTAAAAACATTAAAAAAAAGTTGACATAAAAACGTTGAAAACACTATATTTAGCTGCTTTTTTTATAAACGTTAAAAAATAGTTTATATAAACCCTATTTTTTTTAAAAACACTGCTTTTAAAAACGTTACAAAACACTGATTTTTTAATTGCTTTTTACAAAAGGTCAAAAACATTTTATATAAAAACGCTTTTTTTTTTTAAAAACACTGTTTACTAAAAACATTAAAAACACTCTTTTTAATAAACTTAAAAAAATATTTTATATAAAAGCACTTTTTTAAAAAATAGTTTATATAAAAATAATGATTTTAAAATTTTTTTTTTATTAACGTGAAATGGTTTTTTATAAAAGTTTTTTAACGTTTTTTTTATAAATGAATTTTTTTTTAAACATGTTAAAAAACAGTTTATATAATAATGTTGAAAAATACTGTTTTTTTAACGTTTTTAACATTTTATATGAAAACTTTTCATATAAAAAGTAGTTTTTAATAGTTTATAAAAACTTTTTTTTAACATTTTTGATGTCTTTTTATAAAAAAATTGATTTTCTGTTTTTTAGAAAACCTTTTGATATTTATAACTGTTTAAAAAAAAAGGTTTTTGTATAAGCAGTTTTTTAACGTATATAAAAAACAGTAAAAAAAATAGTGTTTTTTTAACCTTTTTAAAAACCAGTGTTTTTAATAAAAAGTGTTTTTATATAAACTATAAGACGTTTTCTCTCTCTTATCTCTCTTATTCTTACTTTCTCTCTTTTTTGGATTATTTTTTTAACACTTTTTTTAAACGTTACAAAAACACTGTCTTTTATAAACATTAATTTTTTTTTATATAAAATCAATGTTTTAAAAAAAATCAGTTTATAATCGTTAAACGGTTTTTTTATAAACAATTTTTTTTAACTTTTTTTATAAAATTATTTTTTTACGTAAAACATTCAAAAACAGTTGATATAAAAATGTTAAAAACACTATTTTTTATAAATGTTAAAAAACTGTTTATATAAACCACTATTTTTTTAAGGAAAAAACACTATTTTTAAAAAACGTTACAAAACACTGAATTTTTAACTGTTTTTTATAAACATTCAAAAATAGTTTTATAATTCTCTTTAAAAAAATGTTGTTTTTATATAAACCATTTTTTAATATTTTTTAAAAAGAGTTCTTTTTTTTAAGAACAGGGTTTTTACATAATTTTTTTTAACGTTTATACAAAAAACTGTTAAAAAAACAGTGTTTTTAATGTTTTTTACGTTTTTAATTTACTCATATAAAGAATTGGTTTTATGAAAAAAGTTGAAAACAATTTACAAAAAAACTTTTGACATTCATAAACTGTTTTTTTATAAGATTGTTTTTATATAAAGTTTTTTCAACGTTTATAAAAACAGTTAAAAACAATATTTTTTAATGTTTGTAAAAAAAAGTGCTAAAAAAAGTTTATAAAAAAACCTTTTGATTTAAAAAAAATACTTAATAAAAAAAGTGTATAAAACTTTTTCATTTTTTAAAACTTTCTCATTTTATAAAAAAGTGTTAGTAAAAAACGTTTTACTATTTAAAACAATAAGATATAATGTAAAATTTGTTTTAATACACTAATAAATACTTATACTAATGGGTAAAATAGTCTTTTTGATTGGAAAATGAGTCAATTGACCATCAAACTAGCTAACTAATGTTTTTTGTCGATTTTGAATCCCAAACGAGTAGAATATAAACAAATGGAATAAAACTCTAAATAACTATTGGGCCCCAAATAGTGAAAGATCCTTACAAAATTGACAAGGAACCATAGAATAGACTGTGATTTTGTTTAAGTAGAATGTGTTATGTGAAGATTGAAATAGTATTTTTCTTAAGATAATTTCGATTGAATCTTTATATAGAAATATGAGTTTAATTAGTTAGAAGCATATGATATGAATTTAGTTTGTTAGAAGCATATGGTGTATGTTGCTCTATTTTAAAGGAAGTGAGGTATGCTTCCATGTTTAATAACATTGTTTTTTAAATAAAATATATAATATTCCTTTTTGGATTTTTCTCTTTTTATATTGTGATTGCACAATTATTTTTGTGCTTTGTTATAAGGTTTGATATTTTTATTTTGACTCATTTTCACATTTTTTTATACAAATTATACTCTTTAGGCTTTATTTTCTTAACACACAAGTTCTAATTGTTTGTCATTTCTGTCTATCATGTCCATGATACTATTCATTATATTTTTCAAAAATTAGGGGTTAAAGTATAATTTATGTAAAGTTGATTAAGTGCCTAAGTAAAATATTTTGAAATATATATATATATATATATATATATATATATGATAGTAATTATCGTGATTATATATGAGTGTCCATTTTCTCTCCATCTATTATTAATTAATACTTATATAATGTGTCAAATAGACATAAAAATATAATTAAGTCTTAAATAAAAAAGTATCTCGGTGTTTAGTGTATACTAATCATAGAACTACCATTTCTACTACAAAATATAAATATGTAGTTGATTTGTAATTTTAAAGAAGAGGCATGTTCATATGTCCCAAATTTTTTATTCATCTTTTCATCTCATATTAACATTAGTTTAAATGTAATGATAATATTATTTTTGTGACATATATTTTACGAATAAAGCTATACCACGTTCGCACATCGCGCAGAATTTAAAACTAGTGGGTTTTTAGAAACGGAAAGCTTGAGGGAAGAGGAAGATGAATATACAGAGGTGGTGAGAGATTGAAAGGACGCGTAGAAACAAAAAATCATACGTGGCCACGCCTATACAAAGAGTAGTCCTCCCATTTATACCTCTGCCCCTTCTCTTCCCTTACGTCTTTTTCTCTACCCTCTTCTATTTATCTGCCTTCGAGTGGACAAACTATGACACATGCGTGATCGTTTCCTTGGTTGCCGATAAAGAAAGAGATTACACTTGTGAGTCAATTTTGGATTTACAGTATTTGAGTTAAGTTAATTATTTATCATCTAAGCATATTGCATTTGCTTGGAAAATATCAGGTATTCTAAATTCTAGATATGTGTCTAGGAATATTTTTTTAATAGATTATGTATTTTTAGGACCTAAAATAATATTGATTATGTATTTTTAGGATTACAAACATTTTTACTTTCTATTTTCAAATTAAAGGAACACGTGGCATGCTGTGATTGATTAATGTTTTATGAATATGGGTTCGTGCCATTGACTTTATTCAAAAATAGAAACTATGTATTTTACAATATCAAAATTGTTACACCGAACTTAAATTATATTAGAATAATGATATGAGTCCATGTAATGTCCCACAAATCAACCCATGTGTCATTGCAATAATAATTATTGTACATCGAATTATTTATGCTACATTCTTTGGTGGACAACTTGAAGATTGCATGTAGTACTCATACGTTACTCAAAGAATATTATAAATCATAAATAATTTATCAAATGATTACATATCTTTTTTCCTTTTTTTATTTTCTTATAAATGTACATAAAAAAATTAACACTAAGATTTTAAATAATTTAACAGTTGCCTCTCAAATTTTAAAGCATCTATAAAAAAAATTAAGAATGGGAAGGAGAGTAATTTTGAAGTTTCCAACTTTTAACTCCTAAAAGCGATTACAGTATATGATTTTTATTTTTTTGTTACAGTCACTCACTACAATTTTTCCCCCTTAAATTTGCTTTTGTAATAAAATATGACATGCGGCATCCCAGTTCTCCCAAGAATAAAAAATAGGTGAGTAAATGTCTATCTTGATTGGAAATTATAAATTGTCACGTGATTCTTTTTTCTAGAATTTAAAAAAAAAATCTTGAATGGGATTGGGCCTAAATATTCTATTCAATATTTTTTGTCCCAAACTTATATAGTGTATTTGCAAGTCCTCAAGTATAATGATGTTATGATATGCTTGTATGTAATGTTTAGATAATTGTTGTCATTGTTACGTGATTTATTTATTCAAAAATTTCAAATACATAAAAAAAGTAAATAAAATTGCATTGTTAACCATCTTCCTAAAATATTTACGTTACTATTTGTTTCCAAAATAGCACCACATATATAATAAATTTTAAAGATAATAATTTTTAATTGTTGAGGTATTGCTATAATTACTCTCAAAATTATATTACATATTAACATTAGTTTAAATGTAATGATAATATTATTTTTGTGACATATATTTTACGAATAAAGCTATACCACGTTCGCACATCGCGCGGAATTTAAAACTAATGGGTTTTTAGACACAGAAAGCTTGAGGGAAGAGGAAGATGAATATACAGAGGTGGTGAGAGATTGAAAGGACGCGTAGAAACAAAAAATCATACGTGGCCACGCCTATACAAAGAGTAGTCCTCCCATTTATACCTCTGCCCCTTCTCTTCCCTTACGTCTTTTTCTCCCCCTCTTCTATTTATCTGCCTTCGAGTGGACAAACTATGACACATGCGTGATCGTTTCCTTGGTTGCCGATAAAGAAAGAGATTACACTTGTGAGTCAATTTTGGATTTACAGTATTTGAGTTAAGTTAATTATTTATCATTTAAGCATATTGCATTTGCTTGGAAAATATCAGGTATTCTAAATTCTAGATATGTGTCTAGGAATATTTTTTTTAATAGATTATGTATTTTTAGGACCTAAAATAATATTGATTATGTATTTTTAGGATTACAAACATTTTTACTTTCTATTTTCAAATTAAAGGAACACGTGGCATGCTGTGATTGATTAACGTTTTATGAATATGGGTTCGTGCCATTGACTTTATTCAAAAATAGAAACTATGTATTTTACAATATCAAAATTGTTACACCGAACTTAAATATATTAGAATAATGATATGAGTCCATGTAATGTCCCACAAATCAACCCATGTGTCATTGCAATAATAATGATTGTACATCGAATTATTTATGCTACATTCTTTGGTGGACAACTTGAAGATTGCATGTAGTACTCATACGTCACTCAAAGAATATTATAAATCATATATAATTTATCAAATGATTACATATCTTTGTTCCTTTTTTATTTTCTTATAAATGTACATAAAAAAATTAACACTGAGATTTTAAATAATTTAACAGTTGCCTCTATAATTTTAAAGCATCTATAAAAAAAATTAAGAATGGGAAGGAGAGTAATTTTGAAGTTTCCAACTTTTAACTCCTAAAAGCGATTACAGTATATGATTTTTATTTTTTTGTTACAGTCACTCACTACAATTTTTCCCCCTTAAATTTGCTTTTGTAATAAAATATGACATGCGGCATCCCAGTTCTCCCAAGAATAAAAAATAGGTGAGTAAATGTCTATGTTGATTGGAAATTATAAATTGTCACGTTATTCTTTTTTCTAGAATTTAAAAAAAAAGTCTTGAATGGGATTGGGCCTAACTATTCTATTCAATATTTTTTGTCCCAAACTTTTATAGTGTATTTGCAAGTCCTCAAGTATAATGATGTTATGATATGCTTGTATGTAATGTTTAGATAATTGTTGTCATTGTTACGTGATTTATTTATTCAAAAATTTCAAATACATAAAAAAAGTAAATAAAATTGCATTGTTAACCATCTTCCTAAAATATTTACGTCACTATTTGTTTCCAAAATAGCACCACATATATAATAAATTTTAAAGATAATAATTTTTAATTGTTGAGGTATTGCTATAATTACTCTCAAAATTATATTACATATTAACATTAGTTTAAATGTAATGATAATATTATTTTTGTGACATATATTTTACGAATAAAGCTATACCACGTTCGCACATCGCGCGGAATTTAAAACTAATGGGTTTTTAGAGACAGAAAGGTTGAGGGAAGAGGAAGATGAATATACAGAGGTGGTGAGAGATTGAAAGGACGCGTAGAAACAAAAAATCATACGTGGCCACGCCTATACAAAGAGTAGTCCTCCCATTTATACCTCTGCCCCTTCTCTTCCCTTACGTCTTTTTCTCTACCCTCTTCTATTTATCTGCCTTCGAGTGGACAAACTATGACACATGCGTGATCGTTTCCTTGGTTGCCGATAAAGAAAGAGATTACACTTGTGAGTCAATTTTGGATTTACAGTATTTGAGTTAAGTTAATTATTTATCATGTAAGCATATTGCATTTGCTTGGAAAATATCAGGTATTCTAAATTCTAGATATGTGTCTAGGAATATTTTTTTTAATAGATTATGTATTTTTAGGACCTAAAATAATATTGATTATGTATTTTTAGGATTACAAACATTTTTACTTTCTATTTTCAAATTAAAGGAACACGTGGCATGCTGTGATTGATTAACGTTTTATGAATATGGGTTCGTGCCATTGACTTTATTCAAAAATAGAAACTATGTATTTTACAATATCAAAATTGTTACACCGAACTTAAATTATATTAGAATAATGATATGAGTCCATGTAATGTCCCACAAATCAACCCATGTGTCATTGCAATAATAATTATTGTACATCGAATTATTTATGCTACATTCTTTGGTGGACAACTTGAAGATTGCATGTAGTACTCATACGTTACTCAAAGAATATTATAAATCATATATAATTTATCAAATGATTACATATCTTTGTTCCTTTTTTTATTTTCTTATAAATGTACATAAAAAAATTAACACTGAGATTTTAAATAATTTAACAGTTGCCTCTCAAATTTTAAATCATCTATAAAAAAAATTAAGAATGGGAAGGAGAGTAATTTTGAAGTTTCCAACTTTTAACTCCTAAAAGCGATTACAGTATATGATTTTTATTTTTTGGTTACAGTCACTCACTACAATTTTTCCCCCTTAAATTTGCTTTTGTAATAAAATATGACATGCGGCATCCCAGTTCTCCCAAGAATAAAAAATAGGTGAGTAAATGTCTATGTTGATTGGAAATTATATATTGTCACGTTATTCTTTTCTCTAGAATTTAAAAAAAAAATCTTGAATGGGATTGGGCCTAACTATTCTATTCAATATTTTTTGTCCCAAACTTATATAGTGTATTTGCAAGTCCTCAAGTATAATGATGTTATGATATGCTTGTATGTAATGTTTAGATAATTGTTGTCATTGTTACGTGATTTATTTATTCAAAAATTTCAAATAGATAAAAAAAGTAAATAAAATTGCATTGTTAACCATCTTCCTAAAATATTTACGTTACTATTTGTTTCCAAAATAGCACCACATATATAATAAATTTTAAAGATAATAATTTTTAATTGTTGAGGTATTGCTATAATTACTCTCAAAATTATATTACATATTAACATTAGTTTAAATGTAATGATAATATTATTTTTGTGACATATATTTTACGAATAAAGCTATACCACGTTCGCACATCGCGCGGAATTTAAAGCTAATGGGTTTTTAGACCCAGAAAGCTTGAGGGAAGAGGAAGATGAATATACAGAGGTGGTGAGAGATTGAAAGGTCGCGTAGAAACAAAAAATCATACGTGGCCACGCCTATACAAAGAGTAGTCCTCCCATTTATACCTCTGCCCCTTCTCTTCCCTTACGTCTTTTTCTCTACCCTCTTCTATTTATCTGCCTTCGAGTGGACAAACTATGACACATGCGTGATTGTTTCCTTGGTTGCCGATAAAGAAAGAGATTACACTTGTGAGTCAATTTTGGATTTACAGTATTTGAGTTAAGTTAATTATTTATCATGTAAGCATATTGCATTTGCTTGGAAAATATCAGGTATTCTAAATTCTAGATATGTGTCTAGGAATATTTTTTTTAATAGATTGTGTATTTTTAGGACCTAAAATAATATTGATTATGTATTTTTAGGATTACAAACATTTTTACTTTCTATTTTCAAATTAAAGGAACACGTGGCATGCTGTGATTGATTAACGTTTTATGAATATGGGTTCGTGCCATTGACTTTATTCAAAAATAGAAACTATGTATTTTACAATATCAAAATTGTTACACCGAACTTAAATTATATTAGAATAATGATATGAGTCCATGTAATGTCCCACAAATCAACCCATGTGTCATTGAAATAATAATTATTGTACATCGAATTATTTATGCTACATTCTTTGGTGGACAACTTGAAGATTGCATGTAGTACTCATACGTTACTCAAAGAATATTATAAATCATATATAATTTATCAAATGATTACATATCTTTGTTCCTTTTTTGATTTTCTTATAAATGTACATAAAAAAATTAACACTGAGATTTTAAATAATTTAACAGTTGCCTCTCAAATTTTAAAGCATCTATAAAAAAAATTAAGAATGGGAAGGAGAGTAATTTTGAAGTTTCCAACTTTTAACTCCTAAAAGCGATTACAGTATATGATTTTTATTTTTTTGTTACAGTCACTCACTACAATTTTTCCCCCTTAAATTTGCTTTTGTAATAAAATATGACATGCGGCATCCCAGTTCTCCCAAGAATAAAAAATAGGTGAGTAAATGTCTATGTTGATTGGAAATTATAAATTGTCACGTGATTCTTTTTTCTAGAATTTAAAAAAAAAAATCTTGAATGGGATTGGGCCTAACTATTCTATTCAATATTTTTTGTCCCAAACTTATATAGTGTATTTGCAAGTCCTCAAGTATAATGATGTTATGATATGCTTGTATGTAATGTTTAGATAATTGTTGTCATTGTTACGTGATTTATTTATTTAAAAATTTCAAATACATAAAAAAAGTAAATAAAATTGCATTGTTAACCATCTTCCTAAAATATTTACGTTACTATTTGTTTCCAAAATAGCACCACATATATAATAAATTTTAAAGATAATAATTTTTAATTGTTGAGGTATTGCTATAATTACTCTCAAAATTATATTACATATTAACATTAGTTTAAATGTAATGATAATATTATTTTTGTGACATATATTTTACGAATAAAGCTATACCACGTTCGCACATCGCGCGGAATTTAAAACTAGTGGGTTTTTAGAAACGGAAAGCTTGAGGGAAGAGGAAGATGAATATACAGAGGTGGTGAGAGATTGAAAGGACGCGTAGAAACAAAAAATCATACGTGGCCACGCCTATACAAAGAGTAGTCCTCCCATTTATACCTCTGACCCTTCTCTTCCCTTACGTCTTTTTCTCTACCCTCTTCTATTTATCTGCCTTCGAGTGGACAAACAATGACACATGCGTGATCGTTTCCTTGGTTGCCGATAAAGAAAGAGATTACACTTGTGAGTCAATTTTGGATTTACAGTATTTGAGTTAAGTTAATTATTTATCATGTAAGCATATTGCATTTGCTTGGAAAATATCAGGTATTCTAAATTCTAGATATGTGTCTAGGAATATTTTTTTTAATAGATTATGTATTTTTAGGACCAAAAGTAATAATGATTATGTATTTTTAGGATTACAAACATTTTTACTTTCTATTTTCAAATTAAAGGAACACGTGGCATGCTGTGATTGATTAACGTTTTATGAATATGGGTTCGTGCCATTGACTTTATTCAAAAATAGAAACTATGTATTTTACAATATCAAAATTGTTACACCGAACTTAAATTATATTAGAATAATGATATGAGTCCATGTAATGTCCCACAAATCAACCCATGTGTCATTACAATAATAATTATTGTACATCGAATTATTTATGCTACATTCTTTGGTGGACAACTTGAAGATTGCATGTAGTACTCATACGTTACTCAAAGAATATTATAAATCATATATAATTTATCAAATGATTACATATCTTTGTTCCTTTTTTTATTTTCTTATAAATGTACATAAAAAAATTAACACTGAGATTTTAAATAATTTAACAGTTGCCTCTCAAATTTTAAAGCATCTATAAAAAAAATTAAGAATGGGAAGGAGAGTAATTTTGAAGTTTCCAACTTTTAACTCCTAAAAGCGATTACAGTATATGATTTTTATTTTTTTGTTACAGTCACTCAATACAATTTTTCCCCCTTAAATTTGCTTTTGTAATAAAATATGACATGCGTCATCCCAGTTCTCCCAAGAATAAAAAATAGGTGAGTAAATGTCTATGTTGATTGGAAATTATAAATTGTCACGTGATTTTTTTCTAGAATTTAAAAAAAAAATCTTGAATGGGATTGGGCCTTACTATTCTATTCAATATTTTTTGTCCCAAACTTATATAGTGTATTTGCAAGTCCTTAAGTATAATGATGTTATGATATGCTTGTATGTAATGTTTAGATAATTGTTGTCATTGTTACGTGATTTATTTATTCAAAAATTTCAAATACATAAAAAAAATAAATAAAATTGCATTGTTAACCATCTTCCTAAAATATTTACATTACTATTTGTTTCCAAAATAGCACCACATATATAATAAATTTTAAAGATAATAATTTTTAATTGTTGAGGTATTGCTATAATTACTCTCAAAATTATATTACATATTAACATTAGTTTAAATGTAATGATAATATTATTTTTGTGACATATATTTTACGAATAAAGCTATACCACGTTCACACATCGTGCGGAATTTAAAACTAGTGGGTTTTTAGAAACGGAAAGCTTGAGGGAAGAGGAAGATGAATATACAGAGGTGGTGAGAGATTGAAAGGACGCGTAGAAACAAAAAATCATACGTGGCCACGCCTATACAAAGAGTAGTCCTCCCATTTATACCTCTGCCCCTTCTCTTCCCTTACGTCTTTTTCTCTACCCTCTTCTATTTATCTGCCTTCGAGTGGACAAACTATGACACATGCGTGATCGTTTCTTTGGTTGCCGATAAAGAAAGAGATTACACTTGTGAGTCAATTTTGGATTTACAGTATTTGAGTTAAGTTAATTATTTATCATGTAAGCATATTGCATTTTCTTGGAAAATATCAGGTATTCTAAATTCTAGATATGTGTCTAGGAATATTTTTTTTAATAGATTATGTATTTTTAGGACCTAAAATAATATTGATTATGTATTTTTAGGATTACAAACATTTTTACTTTCTATTTTCAAATTAAAGGAACACGTGGCATGCTGTGATTGATTAACGTTTTATGAATATGGGTTCGTGCCATTGACTTTATTCAAAAATAGAAACTATGTATTTTACAATATCAAAATTGTTACACCGAACTTAAATTATATTAGAATAATGATATGAGTCCATGTAATGTCCCACAAATCAACCCATGTGTCATTGCAATAATAATTATTGTACATCGAATTATTTATGCTACATTCTTTGGTGGACAACTTGAAGATTGCATGTAGTACTCATACGTTACTCAAAGAATATTATAAATCATATATAATTTATCAAATGATTAGATATCTTTGTTCCTTTTTTTATTTTCTTATAAATGTACATAAAAAAATTAACACTGAGATTTTAAATAATTTAACAGTTGCCTCTCAAATTTTAAAGCATCTATAAAAAAAATTAAGAATGGGAAGGAGAGTAATTTTGAAGTTTCCAACTTTTAACTCCTAAAAGCGATTACAGTATATGATTTTTATTTTTTTGTTACAGTCACTCACTACAATTTCCCTCCCTTAAATTTGCTTTTGTAATAAAATATGACATGCGTCATCCCAGTTCTCCCAAGAATAAAAAATAGGTGAGTAAATGTCTATGTTGATTGGAAATTATAAATTGTCACGTGATTCTTTTTTCTAGAATTTTAAAAAAAAATCTTGAATGGGATTGGGCCTTACTATTCTATTCAATATTTTTTGTCCCAAACTTATATAGTGTATTTGCAAGTCCTTAAGTATAATGATGTTATGATATGCTTGTATGTAATGTTTAGATAATTGTTGTCATTGTTACGTGATTTATTTATTCAAAACTTTCAAATACATAAAAAAAGTAAATAAAATTGCATTGTTAACCATCTTCCTAAAATATTTACATTACTATTTGTTTCCAAAATAGCACCACATATATAATAAATTTTAAAGATAATAATTTTTAATTGTTGAGGTATTGCTATAATTACTCTCAAAATTATATTACATATTAACATTAGTTTAAATGTAATGATAATATTATTTTTGTGACATATATTTTACGAATAAAGCTATACCACGTTCGCACATCGTGCGGAATTTAAAACTAGTGGGTTTTTAGAAACGGAAAGCTTGAGGGAAGAGGAAGATGAATATACAGAGGTGGTGAGAGATTGAAAGGACGCGTAGAAACAAAAAATCATACGTGGCCACGCCTATACAAAGAGTAGTCCTCCCATTTATACCTCTGCCCCTTCTCTTCCCTTACGTCTTTTTCTCTACCCTCTTCTATTTATCTGCCTTCGAGTGGACAAACTATGACACATGCGTGATCGTTTCCTTGGTTGCCGATAAAGAAAGAGATTACACTTGTGAGTCAATTTTGGATTTACAGTATTTGAGTTAAGTTAATTATTTATCATGTAAGCATATTGCATTTGCTTGGAAAATATCAGGTATTCTAAATTCTAGATATGTGTCTAGGAATATTTTTTTTAATAGATTATGTATTTTTAGGACCTAAAATAATATTGATTATGTATTTTTAGGATTACAAACATTTTTACTTCCTATTTTCAAATTAAAGGAACACGTGGCATGCTGTGATTGATTAACGTTTTATGAATATGGGTTCGTGCCATTGACTTTATTCAAAAATAGAAACTATGTATTTTACAATATCAAAATTGTTACACCGAACTTAAATTATATTAGAATAATGATATGAGTCCATGTAATGTCCCACAAATCAACCCATGTGTCATTGCAATAATAATTATTGTACATCGAATTATATATGCTACATTCTTTGGTGGACAACTTGAAGATTGCATGTAGTACTCATACGTTACTCAAAGAATATTATAAATCATATATAATTTATCAAATGATTACATATCTTTGTTCCTTTTTTTATTTTCTTATAAATGTACATAAAAAAATTAACACTGAGATTTTAAATAATTTAACAGTTGCCTCTCAAATTTTAAAGCATCTATAAAAAAAATTAAGAATGGGAAGGAGAGTAATTTTGAAGTTTCCAACTTTTAACTCCTAAAAGCGATTACAATATATGATTTTTATTTTTTGGTTACAGTCACTCACTACAATTTTTCCCCCTTAAATTTGCTTTTGTAATAAAATATGACATGCGTCATCCCAGTTCTCCCAAGAATAAAAAATAGGTGAGTAAATGTCTATGTTGATTTGAAATTATAAATTGTCACGTGTGTAACAACCCGCCTAATAAGATACCGGGCGATCACTCCAATATTAAATTAAAACAGGAGTTTCATATGTATCATTCTTAGCATCACTGTCGAAAATCCAATTAATTACTAATATCCTATTAGGTGGCCGTTAAAAACTTTTATCTAACTACTCTTTTTAGCGCACAAATTAAATCATTCACAATTATATGCGTAATGAACTGAAATAGAAAAGAAAAGAACTAAAATAACCGAACACTCGGTCCAAATAATACAACCATATCGAATGATGTACTGAAAGAATAAATAAATGCAATTGAGCCATTGACTCGAGTGTTTATACAATAACTCCTATCTAGAGTACAAGGAAAGAAACGTCTACCGATAACCTGCAAGCATCCACAGCTGCTGCAGCAGACGTCTGACTCGAAAGAGTTCCCATCCAGGCGTCCCTGTGTCTGGACACCTATATATATACAGTATAGAGAAAGAAAGGAGAGTAGACAAACGGGTCAGGGCCCAAATGTTTAGAAAATATTTTGCAAGTGCATAAATGCTTTATTTTTAGAAAAATAGTTTTATCTCATATTTAAATTGGTATCGCACTCTCGTGAGATACCCCTCACCTCTCCCCTAACAGTGCACCCCTAGCGCATCCCTATAAACCTCCTAGTCAAGCTACCCTGCTAAACTAATCTAATACCCAACCACTATCTAACCTAGATAGTCAAACAGATGTACTAAGGGCTAAACTTCACTTTAATCTCGACGCTATGCCATGTTCGTGCGTGGGGTGTCTCGCGAAGCGAAATCCAAACAAGGAACCCCCCCGATACACTACTATGCAGCAAGGTCGATCTTTGAGATCCGCCAGTCCCTCAGTACAGAAAGATATATAATATATATACCATAACATTTAATAATATAAGAGCACTAAGGATTAAACTTCTCCCCAGTCTCAACACTGTGCCATATTCGTGCGTGGGGTGTCTCGCAAAGCGAAATCCAAACAAGGAACCCCCCGATACACTACTATGCGGCACGGTCGATCGTCGGGATTCATTAGACCCTCGGCACCCAGTTTATACATACACATACATCTACAATATACTTCCGGATAATATAAATATCTCCCGGACTGAGGATTTCTTGATATATAAAGTATTTATAAATACTTATCCTTTTCATTTCAAAAACTTCCATTTCCCTTCTCATATCCAGGAAATGTATTTAAAAACCAATTCATTATCATGAATTGCTTTAATAAATCATATACCTTTTAAAAGCCAGTTTTATTATCATAAAATGCTTTTCCTTATCAAATATCCCATTTCCCTTTTTATACTCAGGAAATGTATTCAAAGACATTTTCATTATCATAAAAATGCTTTGATCATAACATATGCTTCCACATCCCTTCTTCCATCCGGGAAGTGTTACCGAAGCCAATTTAAATATAACCCATTTCCCTTCCTATATCCAGGAAATGTAATTAAAGCAAATCCATTATTATGAACTGCTTTAATAAACGCGTTCTAAGACCGCCCGTCCGGATTTCTCCACTGTGCGCGCCCCTAAATGGCTATCATCTTCCAGGGCCTCCAAGACAACCTGGGATCCTATATCGAAACACGTCGGGAAGCGGCCATGCGCCTGCGTGGTAGCCAAGACCACACCCGGAATCTCCCTACCCCCGCAGAAAATATACAACCATAAGCGCTCCCATGGCCTAGGACTATATCCACCCTGCATCATTAGCCAGGGGGCTTCACCATACGAACGCAACTTCCCTTATGATAGCGATTTAGAGAGGTGTGTAATCCATATTTTATTAATTATGAAAACATTTTTTTTTTTCCATTTTGAAAATATTCATTTATATATTTTCAAAATCATTTCCATCATCATATATATATACCTAAAACACACAGTATATACATATCCTATATATTCTTCCTAGAATATATTTATACGGCCATAGTGGCCTATAGCATCTAACGATGATAATAATCCCAAAGATTCCCTCCGGGAATCATAATCATGCATTGATATTAGCATGATTCTAAATCCAAAGTATTTCTTACTTTGTTCAATACTAATTACCTCAATCATCTCTTAAAGGTTTATTTATCCTCAAAACCCTTATTTAGGAATCCCCATAAAAATCCTAAGTGGTAATTCAACTCCCCATACTCTTAAAGGGAGAAAACTAGAAATTCTGGCCTAAGCGAATCGATTCGCCCCTTTAGCGAATCGATTCGGGTGGGCGAATCGATTCGGTTCCCAATCCGAATCGATCCGGAAAGTATTCTGCAAACAGGTCTGTAAATGGCGAATCGATTCGGTCTGTACCCGAATCGATTCGGCCCATTGCAGAAACCCAATTCCCCTTAGGCGAATCGATTCGGCCTGTATCCGAATCGATTCGGCCCGTTCGAGGGTCACAGTTTGGGCGATTTCTCAAACTCCAAAATACCCAAAAATCAATCCAAATTCATTTTCATGGTTTCTACTCTACACCAAAAATCATCCCAAACATCTACACAATAGTTTCTAGCCTTTATTTTTCCAATTTCCGATTTGATTTCCGAGTTGGTACTTTCAACCCGGAGCTGTCATCTTGTAAAAATCATATAAAATCGTAGAAAAATCAGAAAAATACGCGGTCGGCGCCCACGCGACCGTATCGAAATGATCTACAACTTTCGTGTTTTGACCGAAAGCTAAATCAATTATTTTCCTAGTCAAAAATGACCCTAAAGGCTGAGGGTTACTATTCATCACCTTCTTCGAGAAGGTTTCAGCCATTAAAGCTTCTCCCAAGCTTTTGACGCGTCACCCAACGTCCTACAACCTCAACCAACTACAAATACACCTATATTAAGGGTTCTAAACATCCTAGAACCCGGAATCACCAATAAATTTCAATTAAAACCTAAGTTTCTCCAATTTACCATTTTTAGGGGTTTATTCGTTTTAACTCCCAAAAACCCGTTTTATCCACGAATACCCAACCCAAAATCATTAGGGTTTGTTATACCAACAATGATATGAGATATTTATGCATAAAAACAAATAAAGCAAGTAAACACTTGCCTCGTGGATAAAATCCGACGACCTCGAGCCGAATCCCGCGGAGGCTGGCCGGAATCTCCCCCTTTTTTCCTCTTTTCTTCCTCCTCTCTCTCTTCTCTCTCTTTCTCTTCTTTTCTTTCTCTTTTTCTCCCTCTCTTCCTCTTTATATATAGAGAAAAGGGTTTTAACCCTTTAAAATCCAAAAACGACTCGTTTACCCAATTACGAGTTACTTTTACCTCTAAAATTACCCGAAACTTATTTTCGACAATCGGACACTCTTTTCCGACTATCTCGGCCATTCCGAGAATTATGGCGCAGTCGAAATTCCCATCCGAGGTACTTGACCGCAAATCACTATTCCAACCCAAAATAATTAAATGCGGTGTTCTACTCAAAATCTCACTTCTTTTGTCGCTATACTCCGTGGCGACATATAAATAAAATATCTCGACCTATATGGTCCCAAAATAATTTATAACACCCTTCGAAAATCATTAAATGCTCGAAAATCCCAGAAATCACTATTTTGAGAAATTCTCCAAATTCCAAATTATACTTAATTATGGGATTTAATCGTCTCCAAAAGGGCGGGTTATTACATACTCCCCCCCTTACAACAGAATTTCGTCCTCGAAATTCAGATGTAACTTGCACCCTCTAACTAGGATTACTACAAATCCTAAAACCTCAAGGAAAAAGATACTAACCTAATGGTTCCTAACCATACACTATGCGGCTACCGAAATCATAAAGTGACTCTAATACGTCACTTAATACCCATACTCTAAAATGCCTCTTGGCATGGATTTCAATCTCGTGTACTACTCCTATCTTAACTAGGCGGTATATCAAACCACCTTACCAAGGTGCCCATACACCTTTCTAACTTGTGCATATCAGCACAAACATTACGAACGTCTGACACGCATCACTCTCTCCCAATAAGGATCTCCTTTCCTCGGTGTAATACTCATCTATGGGTCCTCCGAACCCGCGCATTTCAATATTCCTAACCTCGGCGCTGCTAATACTAGTGAACCTATATCCTAAAAATGCTACGATCTATGCGTTATCCTACCTATTCGAAACTAATATAATCCTAAGTATGTCCCTAGTGCCCAAGGCCTCTCCCAACTCCCGACAAGTGCTTGGTTTCATGCGTGGGACGTCTCGCCAAGGCGAAATCCAAACAAGGAACCCTCCCGTTACACTACTCCCTCGCGTAGTCGGTCATCGAGATATAACGACCCAAGGCACAGAAGCGGGACGTCCTAAATCCTACTAGGCTAGCCTATGAACGCATTCTTACTATCTTATCCTTCCGCCCATACAGAAGGAAACCTAACTAATCAAGTGCCCTACTTTCCATCTGTAACAACCCGCCTAATAAGATACCGGGCGATCACTCCAATATTAAATTAAAACAGGAGTTTCATATGGATCATTCTTAGCATCACTGTCGAAAATCCAATTAATTACTAATATCCTATTAGGTGGCCGTTAAAAACTTTTATCTAACTACTCTTTTTAGCGCACAAATTAAAACATTCACAATTATATGCGTAATGAACTGAAATAGAAAAGAAAAGAACTAAAATAACCGAACACTCGGTCCAAATAATACAACCATATCGAATGATGTACTGAAAGAATAAATAAATGCAATTGAGCCATTGGCTCGAGTGTTTATACAATAACTCCTATCTAGAGTACAAGGAAAGAAACGTCTACCGATAACCTGCAAGCATCCACAGCTGCTGCAGCAGACGTCTGACTCGAAAGAGTTCCCATGGACACCTATATATATACAGTATAGAGAAAGAAAGGAGAGTAGACAAACGGGTCAGGGCCCAAATGTTTAGAAAATATTTTGCAAGTGCATAAATGCTTTATTTTTAGAAAAATAGTTTTATCTCATATTTAAATTGGTATCGCACTCTCGTGAGATACCCCTCACCTCTCCCCTAACAGTGCACCCCTAGCGCATCCCTATAAACCTCCTAGTCAAGCTACCCTGCTAAACTAATCTAATACCCAACCACTATCTAACCTAGATAGTCAAACAGATGTACTAAGGGCTAAACTTCACTTTAATCTCGACGCTATGCCATGTTCGTGCGTGGGGTGTCTCGCGAAGCGAAATCCAAACAAGGAACCCCCCCGATACACTACTATGCAGCAAGGTCGATCTTTGAGATCCGCCAGTCCCTCAGTACAGAAAGATATATAATATATATACCATAACATTTAATAATATAAGAGCACTAAGGATTAAACTTCTCCCCAGTCTCAACACTGTGCCATATTCGTGCGTGGGGTGTCTCGCAAAGCGAAATCCAAACAAGGAACCCCCCCGATACACTACTATGCGGCACGGTCGATCGTCGGGATTCATTAGACCCTCGGCACCCAGTTTATACATACACATACATCTACAATATACTTCCGGATAATATAAATATCTCCCGGACTGAGGATTTCTTGATATATAAAGTATTTATAAATACTTATCCTTTTCATTTCAAAAACTTCCATTTCCCTTCTCATATCCAGGAAATGTATTTAAAAACCAATTCATTATCATGAATTGCTTTAATAAATCATATACCTTTTAAAAGCCAGTTTTATTATAATAAAATGCTTTTCCTTATCAAATATCCCATTTCCCTTTTTATACTCAGGAAATGTATTCAAAGACATTTTCATTATCATAAAAATGCTTTGATCATAGCATATGCTTCCACATCCCTTCTTCCATCCGGGAAGTGTTACCGAAGCCAATTTAAATATAACCCATTTCCCTTCCTATATCTAGGAAATGTAATTAAAGCAAATCCATTATTATGAACTGCTTTAATAAACGCGTTCTAAGACCGCCCGTCCGGATTTCTCCACTGTGCGCGCCCCTAAATGGCTATCATCTTCCAGGGCCTCCAAGACAACCTGGGATCCTATATCGAAACACGTCGGGAAGCGGCCATGAGCCTGCGTGGTAGCCAAGACCACACCCGGAATCTCCCTACCCCCGCAGAAAATATACAACCATAAGCGCTCCCATGGCCTAGGACTATATCCACCCTGCATCATTAGCCAGGGGGCTTCACCATACGAACGCAACTTCCCTTATGATAGCGATTTAGAGAGGTGTGTAATCCATATTTTATTAATTATGAAAACATTTTTTTTTTCCATTTTGAAAATATTCATTTATATATTTTCAAAATCATTTCCATCATCATATATATATACCTAAAACACACAGTATATACATATCCTATATATTCTTCCTAGAATATATTTATACGGCCATAGTGGCCTATAGCATCTAACGATGATAATAATCCCAAAGATTCCCTCCGGGAATCATAATCATGCATTGATATTAGCATGATTCTAAATCCAAAGTATTTCTTACTTTGTTCAATACTAATTACCTCAATCATCTCTTAAAGGTTTATTTATCCTCAAAACCCTTATTTAGGAATCCCCATAAAAATCCTAAGTGGTAATTCAACTCCCCATACTCTTAAAGGGAGAAAACTAGAAATTCTGGCCTAAGCGAATCGATTCGCCCCTTTAGCGAATCGATTCGGGTGGGCGAATCGATTCGGTTCCCAATCCGAATCGATCCGGAAAGTATTCTGCAAACAGGTCTGTAAATGGAGAATCGATTCGGTCTGTACCCGAATCGATTCGGCCCATTGCAGAAACCCAATTCCCCTTAGGCGAATCGATTCGGCACGTTCGAGGGTCACAGTTTGGGCGATTTCTCAAACTCCAAAATACCCAAAAATCAATCCAAATTCATTTTCATGGTTTCTACTCTACACCAAAAATCATCCCAAACATCTACACAATAGTTTCTAGCCTTTATTTTTCCAATTTCCCATTTGATTTCCGAGTTGGTACTTTCAACCCGGAGCTGTCATCTTGTAAAAATCATATAAAATCGTAGAAAAATCAGAAAAATACGCGGCCAGCGCCCACGCGACCGTATCGAAATGATCTACAACTTTCGTGTTTTGACCGAAAGCTAAATCAATTCGTTTCCTAGTAAAAAATGACCCTAAAGGCTGCGGGTTACTATTCATCACCTTCTTCGAGAAGGTTTCAGCCATTAAAGCTTCTCCCAAGCTTTTGACGCGTCACCCAACGTCCTACAAACTCAACCAACTACAAATACACCTATATTAAGGGTTCTAAACATCCTAGAACCCGGAATCACCAATAAATTTCAATTAAAACCTAAGTTTCTCCAATTTACCATTTTTAGGGGTTTATTCGTTTTAACTCCCAAAAACCCGTTTTATCCACGAATACCCAACCCAAAATCATTAGGGTTTGTTATACCAACAATGATATGAGATATTTATGCATAAAAACAAATAAAGCAAGTAAACACTTGCCTCGTGGATAAAATCCGACGACCTCGAGCCGAATCCCGCGGAGGCTGGCCGGAATCTCCCCCTTTTTTCCTCTTTTCTTCCTCCTCTCTCTCTTCTCTCACTTTCTCTTCTTTTCTTTCTCTTTTTCTCCCTCTCTTCCTCTTTATATATAGAGAAAAGGGTTTTAACCCTTTAAAACCCAAAAACGACTCGTTTACCCAATTACGAGTTACTTTTACCTCTAAAATTACCCGAAACTCATTTTCGACAATCGGACACTCTTTTCCGACTATCTCGGCCATTCCGAGAATTATGGCGCAGTCGAAATTCCCATCCGAGGTACTTGACCGCAAATCACTATTCCAACCCAAAATAATTAAATGCGGTGTTCTACTCAAAATCTCACTTCTTTTGTCGCTATACTCCGTGGCGACATATAAATAAAATATCTCGACCTATATGGTCCCAAAATAATTTATAACACCCTTCGAAAATCATTAAATCCTCGAAAATCCCAGAAATCACTATTTCGAGAAATTCTCCAAATTCCAAATTATACTTAATTATGGGATTTAATCGTCTCCAAAAGGGCGGGTTATTACAACGTGATTCTTTTTTCTAGAATTTAAAAAAAAAATCATGAATGGGATTGGGCCTTACTATTCTATTCAATATTTTTTGTCCCAAACTTATATAGTGTATTTGCAAGTCCTTAAGTATAATGATGTTATGATATGCTTGTATGTCATGTTTAGATAATTGTTGTCATTGTTACGTGATTTATTTATTCAAAACTTTCAAATACATAAAAAAAGTAAATAAAATGGCATTGTTAACCATCTTCCTAAAATATTTACGTTACTATTTGTTTCCAAAATAGCACCACATATATAATAAATTTTAAAGATAATAATTTTTAATTGTTGAGGTATTGCTATAATTACTCTCAAAATTATATTACATATTAACATTAGTTTAAATGTAATGATAATATTATTTTTGTGACATATATTTTACGAATAAAGCTATACCACGTTCGCACATCGTGCGGAATTTAAAACTAGTGGGTTTTTAGAAACGGAAAGCTTGAGGGAAGAGGAAGATGAATATACAGAGGTGGTGAGAGATTGAAAGGACGCGTAGAAACAAAAAATCATACGTGGCCACGCCTATACAAAGAGTAGTCCTCCCATTTATACCTCTGCCCCTTCTCTTCCCTTACGTCTTTTTCTCTACCCTCTTCTATTTATCTGCCTTCGAGTGGACAAACTATGACACATGCGTGATCGTTTCCTTGGTTGCCGATAAAGAAAGAGATTACACTTGTGAGTTAATTTTGGATTTACAGTATTTGAGTTAAGTTAATTATTTATCATGTAAGCATATTGCATTTGCTTGGAAAATATCAGGTATTCTAAATTCTAGATATGTGCCTAGGAATATTTTTTTTAATAGATTATGTATTTTTAGGACCTAAAATAATATTGATTATGTATTTTTAGGATTACAAACATTTTTACTTCCTATTTTCAAATTACAGGAACACGTGGCATGCTGTGATTGATTAACGTTTTATGAATATGGGTTCGTGCCATTGACTTTATTCAAAAATAGAAACTATGTATTTTACAATATCAAAATTGTTACACCGAACGTAAATTATATTAGAATAATGATATGAGTCCATGTAATGTCCCACAAATCAACCCATGTGTCATTGCAATAATAATTATTGTACATCGAATTATTTATGCTACATTCTTTGGTGGACAACTTGAAGATTGCATGTAGTACTCATACGTTACTCAAAGAATATTATAAATCATATATAATTTATCAAATGATTACATATCTTTGTTCCTTTTTTTATTTTCTTATAAATGTACATAAAAAAATTAACACTGAGATTTTAAATAATTTAACAGTTGCCTCTCAAATTTTAAAGCATCTATAAAAAAAATTAAGAATGGGAAGGAGAGTAATTTTGAAGTTTCCAACTTTTAACTCCTAAAAGCGATTACAGTATATGATTTTTATTTTTTTGTTACAGTCACTCACTACAATTTTCCCCCCTTAAATTTGCTTTTGTAATAAAATATGACATGCGTCATCCTAGTTCTCCCAAGAATAAAAAATAGGTGCGTAAATGTCTATGTTGATTGGAAATTATAAATTGTCACGTGATTCTTTTTTCTAGAATTTTAAAAAAAAATCTTGAATGGGATTGGGCCTTACTATTCTATTCAATATTTTTTGTCCCAAACTTATATAGTGTATTTGCAAGTCCTTAAGTATAATGATGTTATGATATGCTTGTATGTAATGTTTAGATAATTGTTGTCATTGTTACGTGATTTATTTATTCAGAAATTTCAAATACATAAAAAAAGTAAATAAAATTGCATTGTTAACCATCTTCCTAAAATATTTACGTTACTATTTGTTTCCAAAATAGCACCACATATATAATAAATTTTAAAGATAATAATTTTTAATTGTTGAGGTATTGCTATAATTACTCTCAAAATTATATTACATATTAACATTAGTTTAAATGTAATGATAATATTATTTTTGTGACATATATTTTACGAATAAAGCAATACCACGTTCGCACATCGTGCGGAATTTAAAACTAGTGGGTTTTTAGAAACGGAAAGCTTGAGGGAAGAGGAAGATGAATATACAGAGGTGGTGAGAGATTGAAAGGACGCGTAGAAACAAAAAATCATACGTGGCCACGCCTATACAAAGAGTAGTCCTCCCATTTATACCTCTGCCCCTTCTCTTCCCTTACGTCTTTTTCTCTACCCTCTTCTATTTATCTGCCTTCGAGTGGACAAACTATGACACATGCGTGATCGTTTCCTTGGTTGCCGATAAAGAAAGAGATTACACTTGTGAGTTAATTTTGGATTTACAGTATTTGAGTTAAGTTAATTATTTATCATGTAAGCATATTGCATTTGATTGGAAAATATCAGGTATTCTAAATTCTAGATATGTGTCTAGGAATATTTTTTTTTAATAGATTATGTATTTTTAGGATATAAAATAATATTGATTATGTATTTTTAGGATTACAAACATTTTTACTTTCTATTTTCAAATTAAAGGAACACGTGGCATGCTGTGATTGATTAACGCTTTATGAATATGGGTTCGTGCCATTGACTTTATTCAAAAATAGAAACTATGTATTTTACAATATCAAAATTGTTACACCGAACTTAAATTATATTAGAATAATGATATGAGTCCATGTAATGTCCCACAAATCAACCCATGTGTCATTGCAATAATAATTATTGTACATCGAATTATTTATGCTACATTCTTTGGTGGACAACTTGAAGATTGCATGTAGTACTCATACGTTACTCAAAGAATATTATAAATCATATATAATTTATCAAATGATTACATATCTTTGTTCCTTTTTTTATTTTCTTATAAATGTACATAAAAAAATTAACACTGAGATTTTAAATAATTTAACAGTTGCCTCTCAAATTTTAAAGCATCTATAAAAAAAATTAAGAATGGGAAGGAGAGTAATTTTGAAGTTTCCAACTTTTAACTCCTAAAAGCGATTACAGTATATGATTTTTTATTTTTTTGTTACAGTCACTCACTACAATTTTCCCCCCTTAAATTTGCTTTAGTAATAAAATATGACATGCGTCATCCCAGTTCTCCCAAGAATAAAAAATAGGTGAGTAAATGTCTATGTTGATTGGAAATTATAAATTGTCACGTGATTCTTTTTTCTAGAATTTAAAAAAAAAATCTTGAATGGGATTGGGCCTTACTATTCTATTCAATATTTTTTGTCCCAAACTTATATAGTGTATTTGCAAGTCCTTAAGTATAATGATGTTATGATATGCTTGTATGTAATGTTTAGATAATTGTTGTCATTGTTACGTGATTTATTTATTCAGAAATTTCAAATACATAAAAAAAGTAAATAAAATTGCATTGTTAACCATCTTCCTAAAATATTTACGTTACTATTTGTTTCCAAAATAGCACCACATATATAATAAATTTTAAAGATAATAATTTTTAATTGTTGAGGTATTGCTATAATTACTCTCAAAATTATATTACATATTAACATTAGTTTAAATGTAATGATAATATTATTTTTGTGACATATATTTTACGAATAAAGCAATACCACGTTCGCACATCGTGCGGAATTTAAAACTAGTGGGTTTTTAGAAACGGAAAGCTTGAGGGAAGAGGAAGATGAATATACAGAGGTGGTGAGAGATTGAAAGGACGCGTAGAAACAAAAAATCATACGTGGCCACGCCTATACAAAGAGTAGTCCTCCCATTTATACCTCTGCCCCTTCTCTTCCCTTACGTCTTTTTCTCTACCCTCTTCTATTTATCTGCCTTCGAGTGGACAAACTATGACACATGCGTGATCGTTTCCTTGGTTGCCGATAAAGAAAGAGATTACACTTGTGAGTCAATTTTGGATTTACAGTATTTGAGTTAAGTTAATTATTTATCATGTAAGCATATTGCATTTGCTTGGAAAATATCAGGTATTCTAAATTCTAGATATGTGTCTAGGAATATTTTTTTTTAATAGATTATGTATTTTTAGGATATAAAATAATATTGATTATGTATTTTTAGGATTACAAACATTTTTACTTTCTATTTTCAAATTAAAGGAACACGTGGCATGCTGTGATTGATTAACGTTTTATGAATATGGGTTCGTGCCATTGACTTTATTCAAAAATAGAAACTATGTATTTTACAATATCAAAATTGTTACACCGAACTTAAATTATATTAGAATAATGATATGAGTCCATGTAATGTCCCACAAATCAACCCATGTGTCATTGCAATAATAATTATTGTACATCGAATTATTTATGCTACATTCTTTGGTGGACAACTTGAAGATTGCATGTAGTACTCATACGTTACTCAAAGAATATTATAAATCATATATAATTTATCAAATGATTACATATCTTTGTTCCTTTTTTTTATTTTCTTATAAATGTACATAAAAAAATTAACACTGAGATTTTAAATAATTTAACAGTTGCCTCTCAAATTTTAAAGCATCTATAAAAAAAATTAAGAATGGGAAGGAGAGTAATTTTGAAGTTTCCAACTTTTAACTCCTATAAGCGATTACAGTATATGATTTTTTATTTTTTTGTTACAGTCACTCACTACAATTTTCCCCCCTTAAATTTGCTTTAGTAATAAAATATGACATGCGTCATCCCAGTTCTCCCAAGAATAAAAAATAGGTGAGTAAATGTCTATGTTGATTGGAAATTATAAATTGTCACGTGATTCTTTTTTCTAGAATTTAAAAAAAAAATCTTGAATGGGATTGGGCCTTACTATTCTATTCAATATTTTTTGTCCCAAACTTATATAGTGTATTTGCAAGTCCTTAAGTATAATGATGTTATGATATGCTTGTATGTAATGTTTAGATAATTGTTGTCATTGTTACGTGATTTATTTATTCAGAAATTTCAAATACATAAAAAAAGTAAATAAAATTGCATTGTTAACCATCTTCCTAAAATATTTACGTTACTATTTGTTTCCAAAATAGCACCACATATATAATAAATTTTAAAGATAATAATTTTTAATTGTTGAGGTATTGCTATAATTACTCTCAAAATTATATTACATATTAACATTAGTTTAAATGTAATGATAATATTATTTTTGTGACATATATTTTACGAATAAAGCAATACCACGTTCGCACATCGTGCGGAATTTAAAACTAGTGGGTTTTTAGAAACGGAAAGCTTGAGGGAAGAGGAAGATGAATATACAGAGGTGGTGAGAGATTGAAAGGACGCGTAGAAACAAAAAATCATACGTGGCCACGCCTATACAAAGAGTAGTCCTCCCATTTATACCTCTGCCCCTTCTCTTCCCTTACGTCTTTTTCTCTACCCTCTTCTATTTATCTGCCTTCGAGTGGACAAACTATGACACATGCGTGATCGTTTCCTTGGTTGCCGATAAAGAAAGAGATTACACTTGTGAGTCAATTTTGGATTTACAGTATTTGAGTTAAGTTAATTATTTATCATGTAAGCATATTGCATTTGCTTGGAAAATATCAGGTATTCTAAATTCTAGATATGTGTCTAGGAATATTTTTTTTTAATAGATTATGTATTTTTAGGATATAAAATAATATTGATTATGTATTTTTAGGATTACAAACATTTTTACTTTCTATTTTCAAATTAAAGGAACACGTGGCATGCTGTGATTGATTAACGTTTTATGAATATGGGTTCGTGCCATTGACTTTATTCAAAAATAGAAACTATGTATTTTACAATATCAAAATTGTTACACCGAACTTAAATTATATTAGAATAATGATATGAGTCCATGTAATGTCCCACAAATCAACCCATGTGTCATTGCAATAATAATTATTGTACATCGAATTATTTATGCTACATTCTTTGGTGGACAACTTGAAGATTGCATGTAGTACTCATACGTTACTCAAAGAATATTATAAATCATATATAATTTATCAAATGATTACATATCTTTGTTCCTTTTTTTATTTTCTTATAAATGTACATAAAAAAATTAACACTGAGATTTTAAATAATTTAACAGTTGCCTCTCAAATTTTAAAGCATCTATAAAAAAAATTAAGAATGGGAAGGAGAGTAATTTTGAAGTTTCCAACTTTTAACTCCTATAAGCGATTACAGTATATGATTTTTTATTTTTTTGTTACAGTCACTCACTACAATTTTCCCCCCTTAAATTTGCTTTAGTAATAAAATATGACATGCGTCATCCCAGTTCTCCCAAGAATAAAAAATAGGTGAGTAAATGTCTATGTTGATTGGAAATTATAAATTGTCACGTGATTCTTTTTTCTAGAATTTAAAAAAAAAATCTTGAATGGGATTGGGCCTTACTATTCTATTCAATATTTTTTGTCCCAAACTTATATAGTGTATTTGCAAGTCCTTAAGTATAATGATGTTATGATATGCTTGTATGTAATGTTTAGATAATTGTTGTCATTGTTACGTGATTTATTTATTCAGAAATTTCAAATACATAAAAAAAGTAAATAAAATTGCATTGTTAACCATCTTCCTAAAATATTTACGTTACTATTTGTTTCCAAAATAGCACCACATATATAATAAATTTTAAAGATAATAATTTTTAATTGTTGAGGTATTGCTATAATTACTCTCAAAATTATATTACATATTAACATTAGTTTAAATGTAATGATAATATTATTTTTGTGACATATATTTTACGAATAAAGCTATACCACGTTCGCACATCGTGCGGAATTTAAAACTAGTGGGTTTTTAGAAACGGAAAGCTTGAGGGAAGAGGAAGATGAATATACAGAGGTGGTGAGAGATTGAAAGGACGCGTAGAAACAAAAAATCATACGTGGCCACGCCTATACAAAGAGTAGTCCTCCCATTTATACCTCTGCCCCTTCTCTTCCCTTACGTCTTTTTCTCTACCCTCTTCTATTTATCTGCCTTCGAGTGGACAAACTATGACACATGCGTGATCGTTTCCTTGGTTGCCGATAAAGAAAGAGATTACACTTGTGAGTCAATTTTGAATTTACAGTATTTGAGTTAATTATTTATCATGTAAGCATATTGCATTTGCTTGGAAAATATCAGATATTCTAAATTCTAGATATATGTCTAGGAATATTTTTTTTAATAGATTATGTATTTTTAGGACCTAAAATAATATGGATTATGTATTTTTAGGATTACAAACATTTTTACTTTCTATTTTCAAATTAAAGGAACACGTGGCATGCTGTGATTGATTAACGTTTTATGAATATGGGTTCGTGCCATTGACTTTATTCAAAAATAGAAACTATGTATTTTACAATATCAAAATTGTTACACCGAACTTAAATTATATTAGAATAATGATATGAGTCCATGTAATGTCCCACAAATCAACCCATGTGTCATTGCAATAATAATTATTGTACATCGAATTATTTATGCTACATTCTTTGGTGGACAACTTGAAGATTGCATGTAGTACTCATACGTTACTCAAAGAATATTATAAATCATATATAATTTATTAAATGATTACATATCTTTGTTCCTTTTTTTTATTTTCTTATAAATGTACATAAAAAAATTAACACTGAGATTTTAAATAATTTAACAGTTGCCTCTCATATTTTAAAGCATCTATAAAAAAAATTAAGAATGGGAAGGAGAGTAATTTTGAAGTTTCCAACTTTTAACTCCTAAAAGCGATTACAGTATATGATTTTTATTTTTTTATTACAGTCACTCACTACAATTTTTCCCCCTTAAATTTGCTTTTGTAATAAAATATGACATGCGTCATCCCAGTTCTCCCAAGAATAAAAAATAGGTGAGTAAATGTCTATGTTGATTGGAAATTATAAATTGTCACATGATTCTTTTTTCTAGAATTTAAAAAACAAATCTTGAATGGGATTGGGCCTTACTATTCTATTCAATATTTTTTGTCCCAAACTTATATAGTGTATTTGCAAGTCCTTAAGTATAATGATGTTATGATATGCTTGTATGTAATGTTTAGATAATTGTTGTCATTGTTACGTGATTTATTTATTAAAAATTTCAAATACATAAAAAAAGTAAATAAAATTGCATTGTTAACCATCTTCCTAAAATATTTACGTTACTATTTGTTTCCAAAATAGCACCACATATATAATAAATTTTAAAGATAATAATTTTTAATTGTTGAGGTATTGCTATAATTACTCTCAAAATTATATTACATATTAACATTAGTTTAAATGTAATGATAATATTATTTTTGTGACATATATTTTACGAATAAAGCTATACCACGTTCGCACATCGTGCGGAATTTAAAACTAGTGGGTTTTTAGAAACGGAAAGCTTGAGGGAAGAGGAAGATGAATATACAGAGGTGGTGAGAGATTGAAAGGACGCGTAGAAACAAAAAATCATACGTGGCCACGCCTATACAAAGAGTAGTCCTCCCATTTATACCTCTGCCCCTTCTCTTCCCTTACGTCTTTTTCTCTACCCTCTTCTATTTATCTGCCTTCGAGTGGACAAACTATGACACATGCGTGATCGTTTCCTTGGTTGCCGATAAAGAAAGAGATTACACTTGTGAGTCAATTTTGGATTTACAGTATTTGAGTTAAGTTAATTATTTATCATGTAAGCATATTGCATTTGCTTGGAAAATATCAGGTATTCTAAATTCTAGATATGTGTCTAGGAATATTTTTTTTTAATAGATTATGTATTTTTAGGACCTAAAATAATATTGATTAAGTATTTTTAGGATTACAAACATTTTTACTTTCTATTTTCAAATTAAAGGAACACGTGGCATGCTGTGATTGATTAACGTTTTATGAATATGGGTTCGTGCCATTGACTTTATTCAAAAATAGAAACTATGTATTTTACAATATCAAAATTGTTACACCGAACTTAAATTATATTAGAATAATGATATGAGTCCATGTAATGTCCCACAAATCAACCCATGTGTCATTGCAATAATAATTATTGTACATCGAATTATTTATGCTACATTCTTTGGTGGACAACTTGAAGATTGCATGTAGTACTCATACGTTACTCAAAGAATATTATAAATCATATATAATTTATCAAATGATTAGATATCTTTGTTCCTTTTTTTATTTTCTTATAAATGTACATAAAAAAATTAACACTGAGATTTTAAATAATTTAACAGTTGCCTCTCATATTTTAAAGCATCTATAAAAAAAATTAAGAATGGGAAGGAGAGTAATTTTGAAGTTTCCAACTTTTAACTCCTAAAAGCGATTACAGTATATGATTTTTATTTTTTTGTTACAGTCACTCACTACAATTTTCCCCCCTTAAATTTGCTTTAGTAATAAAATATGACATGCGTCATCCCAGTTCTCCCAAGAATAAAAAATAGGTGAGTAAATGTCTATGTTGATTGGAAATTATAAATTGTCACGTGATTCTTTTTTCTAGAATTTAAAAAAAAAATCTTGAATGGGATTGGGCCTTACTATTCTATTCAATATTTTTTGTCCCAAACTTATATAGTGTATTTGCAAGTCCTTAAGTATAATGATGTTATGATATGCTTGTATGTAATGTTTAGATAATTGTTGTCATTGTTACGTGATTTATTTATTCAAAAATTTCAAATACATAAAAAAAGTAAATAAAATTGCATTGTTAACCATCTTCCTAAAATATTTACGTTACTATTTGTTTCCAAAATAGCACCACATATATAATAAATTTTAAAGATAATAATTTTTAATTGTTGAGGTATTGCTATAATTACTCTCAAAATTATATTACATATTAACATTAGTTTAAATGTAATGATAATATTATTTTTGTGACATATATTTTACGAATAAAGCTATACCACGTTCGCACATTGTGCGAAATTTAAAACTAGTGGGTTTTTAGAAACGGAAAGCTTGAGGGAAGAGGAAGATGAATATACAGAGGTGGTGAGAGATTGAAAGGACACGTAGAAACAAAAAATCATACGTGGCCACGCCTATACAAAGAGTAGTCCTCCCATTTATACCTCTGCCCCTTCTCTTCCCTTACGTCTTTTTCTCTACCCTCTTCTATTTATCTGCCTTCGAGTGGACAAACTATGACACATGCGTGATCGTTTCCTTGGTTGTCGATAAAGAAAGAGATTACACTTCTGAGTCAATTTTGGATTTACAGTATTTGAGTTAAGTTAATTATTTATCATGTAAGCATATTGCATTTGCTTGGAAAATATCAGGTATTCTAAATTCTAGATATGTGCCTAGGAATATTTTTTTTAATAGATTATGTATTTTTAGGACCTAAAATAATATTGATTATGTATTTTTAGGATTACAAACATTTTTACTTCCTATTTTCAAATTAAAGGAACACGTGGCATGCTGTGATTGATTAACGTTTTATGAATATGGGTTCGTGCCATCGACTTTATTCAAAAATAGAAACTATGTATTTTACAATATCAAAATTGTTACACCGAACGTAAATTATATTAGAATAATGATATGAGTCCATGTAATGTCCCACAAATCAACCCATGTGTCATTGCAATAATAATTATTGTACATCGAATTATTTATGCTACATTCTTTGGTGGACAACTTGAAGATTGCATGTAGTACTCATACGTTACTCAAAGAATATTATAAATCATATATAATTTATCAAATGATTACATATCTTTGTTCCTTTTTTTATTTTCTTATAAATGTACATAAAAAAATTAACACTGAGATTTTAAATAATTTAACAGTTGCCTCTCAAATTTTAAAGCATCTATAAAAAAAATTAAGAATGGGAAGGAGAGTAATTTTGAAGTTTCCAACTTTTAACTCCTAAAAGCGATTACAGTATATGATTTTTATTTTTTTGTTACAGTCACTCACTACAATTTTTCCCCCTTAAATTTGCTTTTGTAATAAAATATGACATGCGTCATCCTAGTTCTCCCAAGAATAAAAAATAGGTGAGTAAATGTCTATGTTGATTGGAAATTATAAATTGTCACGTGATTCTTTTTTCTAGAATTTAAAAAAATAATCTTGAATGGGATTGGGCCTTACTAGTCTATTCAATATTTTTTGTCCCAAACTTATATAGTGTATTTGCAAGTCCTTAAGTATAATGATGTTATGATATGCTTGTATGTAATGTTTAGATAATTGTTGTCATTGTTATGTGATTTATTTATTCAAAAATTTCAAATACATAAAAAAAGTAAATAAAATTGCATTGTTAACCATCTTCCTAAAATATTTACGTTACTATTTGTTTCCAAAATAGCACCACATATATAATAAATTTTAAAGATAATAATTTTTAATTGTTGAGGTATTGCTATAATTACTCTCAAAATTATATTACATTTTAACATTAGTTTAAATGTAATGATAATATTATTTTTGTGACATATATTTTACGAATAAAGCTATACCACGTTCGCACATCGTGCGAAATTTAAAACTAGTGGGTTTTTAGAAACGGAAAGCTTGAGGGAAGAGGAAGATGAATATACAGAGGTGGTGAGAGATTGAAAGGACGCGTAGAAACAAAAAATCATACGTGGCCACGCCTATACAAAGAGTAGTCCTCCCATTTATACCTCTGCCCCTTCTCTTCCCTTACGTCTTTTTCTCTACCCTCTTCTATTTATCTGCCTTCGAGTGGACAAACTATGACACATGCGTGATCGTTTCCTTGGTTGCCGATAAAGAAAGAGATTACACTTGTGAGTCAATTTTGGATTTACAGTATTTGAGTTAAGTTAATTATTTATCATGTAAGCATATTGCATTTGCTTGGAAAATATCAGGTATTCTAAATTCTAGATATGTGCCTAGGAATATTTTTTTTAATAGATTATGTATTTTTAGGACCTAAAATAATATTGATTATGTATTTTTAGGATTACAAACATTTTTACTTCCTATTTTCAAATTAAAGGAACACGTGGCATGCTGTGATTGATTAACGTTTTATGAATATGGGTTCGTGCCATCGACTTTATTTAAAAATAGAAACTATGTATTTTACAATATCAAAATTGTTACACCGAATGTAAATTATATTAGAATAATGATATGAGTCCATGTAATGTCCCACAAATCAACCCATGTGTCATTGCAATAATAATTATTGTACATCGAATTATTTATGCTACATTCTTTGGTGGACAACTTGAAGATTGCATGTAGTACTCATACGTTACTCAAAGAATATTATAAATCATATATAATTTATCAAATGATTACATATCTTTGTTCCTTTTTTTATTTTCTAATAAATGTACATAAAAAAATCAACACTGAGATTTTAAATAATTTAACAATTGGATCTCAAATTTTAAAACATCTATAAAAAAATTAAGAATGGGAAGGAGAGTAATTTTGAAGTTTCCAACTTTTAACTCCTAAAAGCGATTACAATATATGATTTTTATTTTTTTGTTGCAGTCACTCACTACAATTTTTCCCCTTAAATTTGCTTTTGTAATAAAATATGACATGCGTCATCCCAATTCTCCCAAGAATAAAAAATAGGTGAGTAAATGTCTATGTTGATTGAAAATTATAAATTGTCACGTGATTCTTTTTTCTAGAATTTAAAAAAAAAATCTCGAATGGGATTGGGCCTAACTATTCTATTCAATATTTTTTGTCCCAAACTTATATAGTGTGTTTGACAAGTCCTGAAGTATAATGATGTTATGATATGTTTGTATGTAATGTTTAGATAATTGTTGTCATTGTTACGTGATTTATTTATTCAAAAAATTACAATACATAAAAAAGTAAATAAAATTGTGTTGTTAACCATCTTCCTAAAATATTTACGTTACTATTTGTTTCCAAAATAGCACCACATATATAATAAATTTTAACGATAACAATTTTTAATTGTTGAGGTGTTGCTATAATTACTCTCAAAATTATATTACATGTTGCAACTTCACTTTCCAGTGAATGGGTTGCATAGTTCACTAGGTTCTTCCGATTTTTTTTTTGAAATGAATAGTTATGTTCTTGATCAATTATTGTTTAACATTATTGTTAGATGACTAAAAATATGAAACTAACAAATGTCTTGCACATGCATGAAAATGGTGCAAACTACTCAAATGTGGAAAATATATGATCGAAAGTAGGAAAAATATTGAAAGTATTGTTATAAAAATAGTGTCTGCAAATGTTATTACACCACATGTTCTATATTAAATGTTGGTATCTTAAGGTATCACCTAATTCAACCAATAGAAGTAGAATACAAGAATGAATGTCTCTTGATTCTATCAACATACAACTCTTCGTCTTATTTTTTTTGGAAATATCAACTCTTGACTTTCTTTATAAATTTGTAACATTTTCTCTCTTTTTCCCCCCTTTTCCCTTCTTCTAATTACTATTAAAGTTTCGAGCTTCCACCGTTTTATGTATCGCAATTTTATCTAATTTCACAATAGCGGGTCTTATCCATTCATGCATTTTGGTTTGAGCCTAAAAAAATTTAGGTTATCTCTCTCTCTCTCTCTCTCTCTCTCTCTCTCTCTCTCTCTCTCTCTCTCTTTATACATAGGAAAAATCTATAAACTGATCTCACTTAACATACCTTAAAAAATGGATAATTTTTTAGATTTATTTATGGTTTTTAAACATTTCAAGGAACCCTTAAAAAAATTAGCTCAAAATGATTTTATTTGCTATTTTTAAAAAAGGTCAAAATATGTCAATTTTAAAGCACCTTAAACATTGACATATTTTGATCAATTTTTTTAAAATAGCAAAAAATAATATTTTGAACTCATAAATATTCTTTTTGAACTCAAAAATATTCTTTTTGAACTCAAAAATATTTTTTTGCTATTTTAAAAAAATGGTACGCTTTTTAGGTTTATTAATTGAGGTTTGATTTAGAGATTTTTCCTATATACATTTACAAGCACACACACACACACACACACACACACACATATATATATATAATGACTTTTTGTAATTAGCCAACTATAATTTTTATATTTCATAATTTATCAAGTTTTCTTAGTATTTTTTTATTCCGCCCGCGCATCACGCGGGGCTCAGCACTAGTAAGGTTGATTTTCGAGTATTTGGACTGAATGCAAGTTTTTTTTTGAATGAAGAGTTTTGTTGGAAATAAAAAAATAATTTGTAATTTGAAAAGTTTGAAAATATGAAACGTGAAAAGACAATTGATAAAAAATATAAAGGGTCTTGATTTAATTGATATTTTTTTATAGTCTGTCTTTTGAAGTCCTACCAGCCGTTGTAAGATGTAACTATATATGTATTGGCGATTGGCGATTTGTGAAGTAATGTGGTTTACAAAACAAGGTCTTTCTGATACGATATTTTTTCACTTTTAACTAATTACAACCTTCTACTAGTGGGTTTAGATCTACACAAATTCAATAACCCAATCGGAATGAGTTTCAGGTTTTAAGCATCAAGTTGCTACCATGAAGACAGGAGCGCGAAGCACTATACTTTTTCTACTGTTCAATTATGTTCTATTTTCAGGTATTTGATTTAATACTCTTTCAATTTTTATTCTTATTCCATCATTTGTTTTATCAATTTGATAAACTGAAGGAGTCAATGTTTTTTTTAACGAAATAATGATTAATATGTCTTCAAATTTTGCAGGTTATGCGCTACCCTATAATTACTCCTTCACACCTGAGGTAAGTTTTCTTCGAAGTGTTATTTATGTGCAACATTGTGCATGAGTTAATCAATGTATAAATCTATCCTTATATCTACAAGTTTTTCTTTTATCCTTAAAATAAGAATATGTTAATTATCATTTATGCAGTGTTTGGCTAACCCTCTCGTACCTCAATATAATGGAGGAATAGTAGTGAACCCGGAGTTTAATGATGGATTAAAGGGGTGGAACAGCTTTGGAAGTTCAAAGATTGAGATGAGAGTATCTGAAGGGGGAAACAAGTTCATTGTTTCTACTAAAAGATGGCAACCAGATGCTTCATTTTCGCAGAATTTTCATTTGAAGGAGGATGAACTCTACACCTTTTCTGGTGCCTTATATTTTCCCTTACTTGTTAGGTTAAAATTTTGAATTGTAAACTAATTGAGTTCTTCATAAATAATTCAATCTCGGGTCATTTAAAGTTTGAGCTAGGCTAGTTATATAAGCAAAGGAACATATATCGACCATGATTTTGAATTTTAAAATAAAAATGAGTTAGGTAATTATATGGTTTGTGTTTCTTGTAGCTTGGTTACAAGTTGGATATGGAAAAGTTGAGGTAGCTGCCATGCTTAGAACACTCGCGGGAGACAGTGTTGTTGGTTGGGCTTATCCACAGTCAGATTGTTGGTCCATGCTTAAAGGTGGCTTCATCGTTAATGTCTCAGGTCCAGCTGACATATACTTTAGGGTATGCTTCTGTTTCCATTGTTTAGATATTAATATTATGACTTTACTATTAAAAAAATTTGTACATTTCTCATTAGTGAGAGATAAATAATTTTAAAAACCTTTGTTGAGTATTTATTATTTATTTATATTTATAACGGATACCACCCTGACAACCATTTCATTTAATGGGTATAATGTGTTTCAGACCTTGAATTCTACAGTGGACTTATGGGCTGATAGCATCTCATTACAGCCATTCACTGAAGAAGAGTGGAGATCCCATCAAATTCAAAGCGTTGAGAAGGTAAAATTGGATTAATCTCTCTTATATTTTATTAAAATAATTTGAAGGCCCTTACTTTGTTAACAAAGAATTTTAATAAAATGGTGGGGGTTATAAACCTAAATCTCAATCAACTTACACTATGCTCTGAATAGAGTACAAAAATTAAAATAATTAAAATTGTAATAATAATAATTGACTTGTAATAATGCATAGGCTTACAAAGAAATGACGTTTAACAACTTGAAAATAGCTAATTTCATTTTAGAAAAAAATAATTTTCAATAAATAGCAAATATTATAGTGGCATTAGGTCTAGATCAGTGACTTTTAGAGTGAGTGACAAACCTAATTACTTTATGACTGGAATGGTCAATTAGCACCGGTGATGATATTATAACAACAAAAAAGTCATAAATATAAAAACTAGTATCATGTGTAGAGGATATCATGTATTATGTATAGTGAAAAACATCTGAAATAGGTATCACATACATGTCGTGCCCTTGTGTGTTATGAGTAGGGACACGTGGTGCCATCCACACATGGTACTATTTATTAACATGGGACTACCACATTATCGTTATCCTAAATCATAATGAGAATGTAATCAGTCAGGCGTTTAGTGCTGTATGGATAGCACCACGTGTGACACTAAGGTATGAGTGTGAAACTACAATTAGTTTTGAAATTAATGAATTTTAAGTAAGTTTTCCATTTTGGTTATGGGCTCAATGTTAAATGATTTTTTATCGCATTTTTTAGTTTTCTTGATTCTGTCATCCCTTGCATCTTATGTGTTTTCTTCTTGTCTTTCGCTTTCTTGTTCTTATTAAAAGTCATCATCTAAGGTACAAGTTTCACTACAATCTTTAATATATATGAAAACCTGTTTATACTTACTTTATATGTCACCATGATTGTACTTCATTTTTTCCTTTGCATTTTGTTCTTTTCTTTGAACAATCAATCAACATTTTAGCAAAAATCTTAAAGTGGAACAATATTCGTTATTAGACATCTCATAATGCGTTGCATATTGTATTGATATTTTTTTAAAAGAAAAAGAATAAATAAAACTTTAATTCACTTATAAAGATCAAAAGAATCTTCCAAATGTTTTTTTATAGAGTGATGAACAAATATTTTGTAGAATCGGAAGAGGAATGTGAAATTTCAAGCTATTGACGCACAAGGAAACCCGCTAGCAAATGCAAAACTCTCCATCAAGCAACACAAACCTAAATTCCTCTTTGGCAATGTCATGAATAGCTTCATCCTAAATAACAAAACCTATCAAAACTGGTTCACCTCAAGATTTCAGGTACCAAAATCCGACTCTGGTAACATTATGCTAAACATGCTCATTTTAATTGATGCAACTTTTATATTAATTGGTTTGTCATTATTTTACAAGGTTACAACATTTGAGAATGAAATGAAGTGGGCCAGCAATGAACCTCGCCCTGGCCAGGAGCATTACTCGGATGCTGACGCGATGCTTCAGTTCGCCAAAACCAAGGGAATTGGGGTTCGAGGACATACAATCTTTTGGGCAGACATGAAACATGAGCCCAAATGGGTAGAATCTCTCTCGCCAATTCAATTATCAGTAGCTGCTGAAAAACGGATAAAGTCGATAATGACACGATACAAAGGCCAAGTTATTTCATGGGATGTGGACAATGAAAATGTACATCACTCTTTTATTGAAAGCAAGCTTGGAAGCAAAGCTTTAGCTAGTTTTTACCAGGAGGCTCACCTTATTGATAGTAAAGTGCCCCTGTTCCTAAATGAGTACAATACTATTGAAGATGCACATGATGAATATGGTACGACGGTGAAGTACCGTGAGAAGATTAAAAGTATTCGTAGGTTTGGTTATGATGGACCATTAGGCATTGGTTTACAGGGCCATTTTAAAAATCTGAACCTGCCCTACATGAGAGCTGCTTTAGACGAGCTTGCTTCATTGGGATTGCCCATTTGGATTTCCGAATTAGATATAATGAACAACTCCAGCACGGTAATTATCTCTAAACTTTAAATTTGTGTTTGTGTTATCATTCATTATTTATCACTTTTAAGGTGCTATACATCACAACTTAATCACTTATAATCTACCACCTAACTTTGCACACTCTTATTTTATTTAATTATTTACTTTTCATTTATTTGGACAGGCAATGTATTTGAGGGAGATAATAGCGGAGACACATGCACACCCAGCTGTGAATGGAATAGTAATGTGGGCATCATGGACGCCAAAAAACTGTTGGCGTATGTGTTTGACTGATGACAACTTCATAAACTTGCCTCCTGGGGATGTGGTAGACAACTTCATCTATGACTGGACCCACAAAGACCTTGCAGCTACTACGGATGATATGGGTTTTTTTGAGGCTTCACTTTTTCATGGAGATTATGATGTGAGGATTTCCGATCAAAATGGGGTGAAGGGTTCCAAATGGAAGAGGTTTAAGGTGGCATTGTCAAATGACTCTTCTCAACGACCCTTGGTTATCAACATATCCGTTTGGGTGTCATTTGGTATTACTGTTACCTATTGAAATAACTTAATGAATGCCTCTTCAATAAAGATGTATTGATTGTCGATTATTGATTCGATAAGTATTTAGAAATAATAGAATTAAAAGTTACCTTGAAAGTCGATTGTTCATGGATTGGTTTGATTTGATTTCATGTTTAATTCGTAGCCAGAATAAATATTGATCAATTTCATGATTTTGTAATCACAAAACTAAAACTGAACCTATATGGAACGAAGCCAACCCAACACATCACTCCCTTGGTTGGTTCGGCTTGAATCCTCAAATCCATCAATTTTTTAAGGGTGTTTTTATTCCCACCCTCCTTTTCTTTCTCTAGACCCTTTTTAGAAAATCTTACAGTTTTAGACCTTATAAGTGTGTAATGACATCAATATCCCATTTATACCACCCCAATCCTTTAGAACCGAATCTTATCCAAATTGCAACATGTGAGACATGGAAAATTTAAGAAACTAACATCAACCAAATTATTTCCCTCTATCACTAGCGAAGAAACATCCACCCCTAAGAGTTGCTCACAATAAAGGAGGTATAATTAAACCATACAACATAAAACAAAATCACGAGATCTCCTTAGACATCATGATTTTGTAATCACATAGTAAAACTTATATGGAAAGAAGCCAACCCAACACATCACTCCCTTGGTTGGTTCATCACGATCATCAAACTGATCAATTTTTTTAATGCTAAAATGTAATTCATATAATTAATATTTATAAAAGAGTATAATACAGAAAATGACAAAATGATCATCACTAATTTGAAGAAACATGTAATAAATGACAGAAAATAGTTGCAATATTATATGATGTTAACTTATAAACATTTCAACTGCATCTTTAACATGAACTAGATACCCATTGTAAGGTCAAATAGTTATAGGGTGTTTTTATTTGTCCTAAAAATCAATTAAAACTAAAATTTGAAATCTTAAAAAAAATGTAAAATCTATTGAAGCTAAAAAAATAAATGAAATCCAAAAAAATCTAATCCTAATAAAATAAAACTAAAAAATAATAAAAATAAAAATAAAATTATACTAAATAAAAAGAAATAGAAAATAGGAAATAAATTCTAAAAATTCTAAATAAATCTAAACTAAATCCTAAAAATAAAATGACTCAAACTAAAAATCTAAGAAAAATATAAAAAACACAAACTAAACACACACGGGCTTAGGGGTAGATTTAGGCTCAGTTTAGGCTTGGGTAAGGTTACGGGGGAGGGTATTAGCTCCATTCTTGATGCAATTTTCCTTGAAATAAAACTTTTGACACCGCAACTGCAATCAAGCCTGCACATTAAGTATTTACGCATATAAGACCCAAATTGCCGAGAATTAGCAACTAAAATACATCTATTCGGGGTATAAAATGTACACTTTTGGGTGCTTATTAGTTGCATTGAATATACTTGCACCGATTGAGCTTCGGGCTTTTCTTCACTTATGAGTGTTATACACTTCTGTTTTCGCACTGTAAACATTGATTTCGTCGGTAATATCACTATTATTTCATTTGATCGTTCGTTAATTGAGTTCATTTTTGAAATGTGTTACTTGAGCATGATTTTCAAAGTTTGTTTTGACTCGAGAATTGCATAAACTTTTGGATATGATCATAGGCCATCTTTGTTATATCACCCATATTGGCCTTGACCTCACCTTATATATTTTGTTAGTCAACCCCTTTGAGATTTAATATTAGCCTTTCATTTCATAACCCAAAATCCCGTAACCAACTCCACATTGGAGTTATAAACCATACATATTACTTTCCATACCTTTGTTTGAAATGTTACTCGGGACTGAATGATGTTATTATCTTGCGGTTGCAATTAAGCAGGAAAAGAGTGAGAAAAGTGAAGAAAAGAAAGAAGTTAAAAAGAGAAAAAGAGAAGTGAAAAACAAAAGAAAAATAAGATCAGAAAAAGAAAGACAAAGTTTGTGTACATTATATATAGTGTTTAATAGTCCTTGTTTCTCTCCAATTTCATATTTAATGCTTGTTATGGAAATCATTTTCCATTTTTGAAATTGCCCGCAAGTTTTCATTACCCAAGTTTTTAATCCCGAACACTTTGAAATATTTTTCTTCACGTGGTAATATTCCTTATATTTTTATGAGCTTAAATATATAGTCGAAATATTTTTTTGACCTTTCGAGGCATCCTAAATAATACGCATAAAGCTAGACTTTCACTGTGTCGCGCGCCGTAAGACAATTAGTACACAAGTTGGCGTAGCGTTTGTTGCTTGTCCGAATCACGTGAAACTTAACCAAAGTACTTAAAATAATTATACGGACATAAATCATATCTCATGCGGGAACATGCAACGTAAAAATTTCATTAACGGAGCGTCACTAAAAAAAGGATAATCATGCAAGTACAATTTAAAGGATAATCATGCAAGTACAATATATATATATATATATATATATATATATATATATATATATATATATATATATATATATATATGTTGAAGTCATGCAGTAGACCTCTCGTGGAGATACATGTTGCACGGGCATAAAGTTAATGTTTGAGGCACCTCCTGACGTAACCCGTGCAATCCTTTTGCATGGTAGTCCACTTGGTTATAATTATGTGAATGGAAAAATGATGAATAAATATATAAATTATTTTGTAACTTTTCATCTGATTGCAAGGTGGAAAACAATTCGATTTTAATGAGATTTGTTAAAAGAGTAGTATTAGTAGTAGAAGAGGAAGAAGAAGAAGAAACTATCAGATTGATGAAATTTAATGATAAGGGAGGGTTAAAATTAAATGCTATGAGAAAACAAAAATGTGAGTATCACTCACTAAGACTGGAAAATTCTTAAATTTTAAGGGTTTAATAATTTGAAGCTCATAAGGCGCTTATAGGCCACTGGGCCAACCATACACAAATTTATTAGAATTAGCATAAGTTATTGTCCTATTAAGCATCTCTTTTGACATATAAACACTCCAATTGAAATTTTCATCATATTTTTGTCATTTGGAGATGCATTTAGATGCTAACGGGCCAAAATTTTATTTTCACCTTTGGTGTGTGTTTGGTTCGAGCTTTCGTACTTTCCATGAAGTCATGAATCCAAAAGTAAATTTAAATCTTTAAGGATTAATTACACTAGGCCCTCAGAACTTTAACCCCCTACAATTCACCACCTTAACTTTCAATTTCTTTAGATAACCCCCTAAACTTTTAAAACAGCTACAAATTTCCCACAAACGATGACACTATTAAGTTTGTTTTTAGAAAATGACACATGATAACCATTTTAACTTTTGCCGGGGCGATTTTTGGATATTTCACCCTTGTTTAGAAAAAAACTAAGGTTACTCTCCCTTTATCACTCTATTCTCTCTCTTCTCTCTTTTATGTCCACATTTCTCTCTTCTCTCTTTTATCTCTTTAGTTCAATAATCATCTCTCTCTAGTTCAAGAACCACCTCTCTCTATCTATCTCACATACATACATAAGAACACACGAATACACAAAAGAAATGTTGAATCGCAACTGAATCTAGGGGTTGAATCGGGGCTAGGTCCAAAGCAATGCGGGTCTGGGACTGAGGTTGGGTTGAGGCATAGACGGGGCGGGGTTGGAGGGAATATGGAAAGCCAAAAACAAGTGCCAATTTTAAGGATCCTTTATGTCCTGTAAAAGAAATGTTGATAATGTTACTATTTGTTATTATTCTCATTCAATACTCGGGTCGGTTCCATAAAAATGTTTATTATTTTCTCTAGACCCATTTTAATCATCTTTTTTATACCATTTCATACAATGCTAAATGTCCAATCATTAACATTAGGATGCAATCCAATAAACTAAACACATATATTTAACCTAATATGTAAATAACTTGCTGAAAATACACTCCACATTAAATTTGGATCAAAGTTAGTTTCCCCACCTTAATGTCTCCAAAGTGGTGGTGGTGATGAAGATAGGCAACTCCCCCACATCCAAAGGTGGATCTAAAAGCGAGTCACAAAATCTCCACCAAAAAGTACTCCATAGAAGCTCCTACATACTTCCAAGAACAGCTCCATTGATCCCTCTACAAACCTCCATCAACACCTATCTTTTCTCCTGAATACATCCTCTTAAATACACATCAAACCCTAACCACAACTTTTATATTTCTTTATCTCATGCCCTAATAGTGATGGGAGTGGGAATCTTATGGTGTGAGTATGTTCACTATACTGAGGGAACATGGTAGTAAGTGCCTTGGAGAGCAACGTTGAGCGCGTCTGGGAGAGGTGAGAAAATGGTGCTCACTGTGAACATTTACCACATCCAAAGCCTTTCTCTTCTATAAACAAAGTATATGAATACATATAAAAAGGGTCTTTTACCACTTCTGAAAATGATCAAGATCCTAAGAGCTAACACGGGTGTATGATCAATGGATATAATATTGACACCAAATCTGGCAGAATCGGTTTTCATACCAGTGTTTCTCTCTTTTATCCCCAAGATAAACACCCGATTCTCTCTCTCTCTCTCTCTCTCTCTATATATATATATATATATATATATATGCCTTCAAACGCAATATCAGGCCCACATGCCGACTAAAATATAAATGGAAGATCGATCATCTGGCAACGAAGAGAGAGAATGGAGCCTTTTTAGTATCGTTCTAACGGCTTAGTGCATCATTCGAATGACAACACTTGTCGTTAGAACGACTGTGTTCAGCAGTTGAACGAGACAACAAGAGTTCTACTTCTACGTTTGCAACGAATGTATAAATAATTCATGTATTAATGATTCCTGTTAATATATACCCTTAACATACCATCTTTCTCTAAAGACGAAAGGCAGTAGTTTAAAGGGAGAATGAGAACTTCGACCTTGTTATTTTTTCTTATATTACGAATCCTTTTCATAGTCCAATAATTTCATTTATCACATTTGCCCCGAAAGTTTCCAATTTTTAGTAAAGGCACAAGTAATTTATTTTCTAAAAATACTGTATTCCTTATATAATACTTTTATAGAATCCATAATTCAATTAATTTTCTTCAACTTAAATTTATGCCTCCACATATATAATCCATACATATAATTTAATCCAACTGTCAGGCTGGGTTATTACAGTGAGAACCCCCCATCATGATGCATTAGTGATCACGCTCAGAATAGACAATTGGGACATTGACAAGCTCCTCGTGGACCAGGGAAGTTCGTTAGAAGTGATGTACTTGGAATTTTTCCACAACCTGAAGCTGAACATCACCAGCCTCAAAGAAGCCACAGTTCTACTGGTCTGGTTTATAGGTTGAATCACGATGCCACTGGGGAAAATAATCCTTCCTGTCAGGGAAGGAAACATCTCAAAGCTAATCAAGTTTCTAGTAGTGGGCATTGAATCCATGTATCACTCCATTTTGGGCAGGGGCTGGCTCCATTCCATGAAAGTCGTACCGTCCACTTACCATCAAAAGTTAAAATGTGTTGCTAAAAGGGGTGTGGTCAAAATTCGTGGTGATCATGACATAATCAGAAAATGCTTCATCGCGTCCATTCACCCCAAGAAGGAGGTAAATGATGCTCAGGAAGAAGTCTAGGAGGGGTCTATCCGCTCTAAATAGCAATTACGGTTCGATCGACCAGGGGGAGTCCTCCCTACTGGTAGGGTCTTTAAAAGCTTGGAAGAAGTGATGGCCGATGAAAACTTGCCAGCAAGGAAATTTTTGATCGGATCCACTCCCGCCGATCAAGAAAAGAAGTAATTAGTTATCTTTCTCAAAAGAAACCTGGATGCTTTTACTTGGGAACCGTATGACTTGCCAGGGATTGACCCCAACATAGCCTGCCACTGCCTGCACATTGACCTAAACTTCAATCAAATCACCCAAAAGGCTACTGGAAGAGTCCCTAAGAAGGCCAAAGGGTTGGAGAATAAGGTAGGGAAGCTACTGGATGCATGATCCATCAGGGAGGTTCAGTTCCCAGAATGGTTGTCTAACCAAGTGGTGGTATGCAAGAACAATGACAGTTAGAGGGTCTACATTAACTTCAAAGACCTCAATAAATATGTCCCAAAGATAGCTTCCCACTTCTTAAAATAGATCAGTTGGTTGATGCTATGGTAAGACACGAAAGGATGAGCTTTCTGGATGCATACTCGGGCTACTATCAGATCCCTCTTTTCAATCATGATCAGGATAAAATGTCCTTTATAACCCCTATTGGGTTATACTGCTATAAGGTTATGTCATTTGGTTTGAAGAACACAGGGGCGAATTATCAGAGACTGGTCACCAAGATGTTCAAGAGATAGATGTGGGACACAATGAAGGTCTACATCGACGATATGCTAGTTAAAAGTAAGAACAAAGATGACCACCTCACAAATTTAGCCAAAACTTTTGAGGTCCTCAAGAAGTACCGAATGAAGATTAATGCAAGTAAGTGTTCATTCAGCGTCTAGTTAGGAAAGTTCTTGGGTTACCTAGTCAATTAGAGAGTAATTGAAGCCAACCTGAACCAGATCGATGCTATCATAAGAGTCCAGTCCCTTAAATGTTGCGAGATCTTTAAAAGCTTACTAGAATGCTCGCAATACTCAACCGCTTCATCTCCAAGTCTTCAGAATGCTATCGACCATTTTTCTTGCTCTTAAAAAAGGATAAAGGCGTTAAAAGCTCTTGAAGAACTCACGTCCTACTTCAACAAACCACCCCTTTTGGTGATTCCAAATGATGGAGACCCATTGTATCTTTACCTTGCAATATTCGAACACGCTGTGAGCTTCACTCTGGTATGCGAGAAGAAAAGACGTCAAAACCTAGTCTATTATGCTAGTAAGACACTCCTAGACCCCGAGCAGCGGTATCCACCTCTAGAAAAACTTACCTACACACTGGTGGTTGCCTCGAGAAAGATGAAGCATAAATTTGAAGCCCATTCAATAACTGTAATCACCTCCTATCCCCTTAAAGCTATTTTATGGAAGACCGACCTCTCTCAACGACTTTCAAAGTGGTCAGTCGAGCTTGTGAGATTCGATATTCACTTTCAACCAAGAACGATGATTAAGGGGCAAGTCTTGGTAGACTTTATTATCGAATTTATAGGATAACCAAGTAACTAACTTGAAGCGAGGCAATCAACAAACGAGGAAACACAGTCTAAGGACTGGAACCTATATGTTGATAGATACTCCAATTCTAAATAGGTAGGAGTGGGGATTGGACTTAATCACTCTGGAGCATACCGTTATCGAGTAAGGAATAAAATTGGGATTTGAGGCCTCCAACAACGAAGCTGAGTACGAAGCTCTGATCGCTAACTTCCACAAGGCCTAATTATTGGGGGCAAAGCGCCACCACGTATTCAACAACTCTAAACTGGTGTCCAAAAAAGTGGAGCGGGGACTTTAACACCAAATATGATAGAATGGTAGCTTACCTCGCTGTGGTAAGGGAACTTATGGAGGGGTTTGAGAAAGTAGATATCCAATAATTCCCCCGGGGGTAGAACAACCACGTTTATGACTTAGCGGCCCTGAGCTCAGTAATTGACTCTAACCTAAGAAGGATTATCCAGATAGAATTCCTCACACACCCAAGTATTGACCCAACAGTCATAGCTGAGTAGGTCCTCTTGATAAAAAAAGGCCCCCAGCTGGATGGATCCCATCACCAATTACCTATGGAGTGACATTCTGCCCAACGGTGCGAGCAATGAGGCTTTGGTGCACACATAACATGTGAAGGCATTTTAGCGAACACTTAGTATGCATTGTATTCAATTTAGGGTGAAAATACCTTTGATTCATGAAACACCACCAACAAATACAACATCAATAACAAAACAACATAAACATGTTGTATTTGTTGAATATACATGGAAATCAGTGGAGAAAATTGGGCATTTAAATGAAAAATAAGTAACTTATTCATAAGACCAATTGGATTCTCATTTTAATTGGGCTAAGATCACCTAAGCCCAATTAGAGATAGATAGAATAAGGCAAGAGGTTGACACTAACTCCAAGGATAAGAAAAGCGCGATTAATCGCAAAATTTCCAATCACACACGAAATTGTTGCACAACTGGGGTCCTTGAATTTGGGAATCATGTTGTGTTTGAAAATGGAGCTCACTTGATGGGTCAACTCTACCTTTTTTGAGAAATGTGCTTTCTCTTAAAGTACACAAATCTTTCAAAAACTTCTCGTAAGACGGGATTTTCTTGATCGTATCAATGAGAGGAAAATTGATCTTCACTTATTTAAAAGTGTCTATGATTTCTTGGTCCTTATTGGGTTTAGCTGTAGGGTACCATAAAGGGACATGGGATTGGGGCTTCCGGCTCATTGGGCCACAACTTTTCACTACTCTTTTTTAGAGTCACTTCACTATCTCGAGGAGTTAGTGAGATCTCTTCGAATTATTCTAAGGAAGATGGGATTTGATTATGAATTAGTTTCCCACTCCTAAGAGTTGCGGTAGATTTAGCTTGTTCCAAAGATTAGCATTGAGCGAGGGCCTTTCCTGTCTTTTGGGGGTCCAATAACGCCGTCAGTTTTGCAATTTGCGCCTTAATGAGAACCACTTGTTGAGTAGTTTAATTATTGACGGTCGTTTGGGCTTGTATGAACTCATTCAAGGTGTCTTTGAGTCTCCTTTTGTGTGGGTGCACATAAGGAGGAATGGGCGGAGGGTCTTGAACTTAAGGAGGAGATTGTAAGTAGGTCCATTGAAAATTAGGAGGCAGAGGATTATGAACTTGTTGAGTTTGTCGATATTGGATATTGGCCTGGTTGCCCCCAAGATGGGTTGTACCCTTATCAACAGGAATGTTTTGTGCTCTTCTAAAAATCTCCATCGCATTCACTTAATCTTTGAGGATAACTTTGTAGGCTGGGATGGCGAGACACTCCTTAGTGGTGTGAACACTAGTATGGCACACAACTCCTCGATTGACGAAGTCGTTGCAACAATGGGAGCCCAAATCTTTAAGCCAAAATCCTTAAATTTCTTTGATAACTTATCGATCCTCATTTTTATTTCGTCCTCATCGGTGAGGTAAAACATCCTAGGGCTAGAGGAGGGTGGAATGGAAGATCCCGAATTCGTTTTGTTTGGTTTCGAAGTATCCCCAGCTTGGATAATTTCGACACAATACTTGAAGTGTGCCTCCGCATCATCTGGATCCAACCTAAAGAACTCATCGAAGCATATTATCTCCACCACTCGTTTAGCATTTAACGTAAGCCCATTGTGGAAATAGGAGACGAGTCTCCATTTATTGAAATCGTGGTGGGGCACTTACCTAATAGCTCATAAAATCTTTCCCAAGACCTCTCAGAAGTCTCACTCTCACATTAGGAAAAGGTTTAAATTTAGCTCTTGAGATAGTTGGTGCGGTGGGTCGGGAAGAATTTCTTCAAAAACTGGGACTGCATATCGCGCCAACTTCCTATAGAATTCGGAGTTAAGGACCAAAGCCAACTTTTGGCCTTGTCCTTAAGAGAGAATGTAAGGAGTTTGAGTCGTGTGACATCGAGAGGTTAGTTTTGACCGCTAAAGGTAGTGCACACCTCCTCAAACTCTAGCATGTGTAAGTATGGTTGCTCATTCTCCATGCCGTGGCATGTGGGTAATAATTGAACCATTCCATTATAGAAAATGGAATCGCATGGAGTTATAAGGAAAGATAATGCACGATGGAGAGGTGGTCCTCTACGGTTATAAATAATCTCTCATCGGTCTATAGGGAGGCTCGACTTCCCCTTAACTACCGTGTTTGCTTTGATTGTCTTCCACGGTGTTAGGCCTAAAATGGGCTCTAGAATAAGCTGAGATTGAATTGGAAGGAGTTGGATATAGTCTCCAATAGTCCAAAAGTTCGTTAGACAATGAGGATTATACTATAGGATTTAAAGTGCTATCGTTCGCATCTTGCATCTTGCATCTTTGGAATTTGGATTAGTTTTAGAAATCGTGATGTCATGGTGACCACAGGGAACAGTAAAGTGTAAAGATAACATTTTTATAACCTAAGATTGTATCCAATCCTCGAAAACAACACCAAAAATTTGATGCTCTAAAAATAGCGTGTGATTCAAATGCAAATCTATCGCAACAAGTAGTATCCGAGTAAGTCCAGAATCGTATTCCTTAGGAATTTAACTCACATAAAAGAACGAAGATAGGTTATATGATACTCTCTAAACGTCACAAAGTTAAAATGTAAAATGTGATTTGTTGTTTGAAGTGGTGAGATTAGTTAACCGCTATCCTAACATGCATTAAATTAAAGGAGAACGGGTAAACTATGAAGATATGAGAGATAAAGGGGATTACATATCATTCTCCCACCTTGGATTCGCTATGAAGGTGATGTAACTTGGATAAAATTAATTCTAATCGATCATAACTAATTAAGTCCGAACATCAACCATGTAGAGATAAAACTCATCAATGGACGATTACGGATTAATTAGTTATGGTGATAGATGGGTTGGGGTTGTAGTAAAGCATCAAAAACCACCCTCGCATGACAAGGGACATTAAGAAATAAGGATACTCCAATAACAACACATGAAGTTACATTAGAACAATTATAAACCAAACCCTAAATATGAAGTTCAACCATAAGTCTAGCTACTCATAATGGAAACTAAGCTAAGCATACAAGTGAATAACATAACTATGCAAGTCATCAACTTAAATACAAACCAATAAAGAGATGGCAATAAATGCAAATTAAAGTTAACAAAGCAAGTAAGGATGATATGGGTAAACAAATATTGAATTAAGCACAACTAACTTGTAGTAATCAAAGCTTTACATGTAGGTAAGAACCATAAATGCTCCTTAAGGTAGGAGAGAGAAGAGAGGACTTATATACTTAGAAACTTTCTAGTAAAAACTATATGTGTCTTTGAAGAGGAAAACAAAGGATAAACATCCCAAAAATATCAAAAATGGCAAAAATTATAAATATATTAATACAGGACCGAATCGATTCAGTGGGAAACCCGAATCGATTCGCAAAGGAAAATGGCCAGCACTGGAAGGAACCAAATCGGTTCGTCCAAGACCCAAATCGATTCGCAACTACTCTCAAAGAGAGGATCGGGCTGAAATGGCTTTATTTAGCCCAAGATCCACAGAATCATCCATAACTTCTTCGATATAACTCGAATTCATGCACTGTTAGAGGCCACGCAAAGATGAACCGAAGGGTTTGAAATTCCGTGAAGAGTTTAGGATCAAACCCTCGAATGATGAATTTACTAAATTGCCCCCATCTTTGCGATTATCAACGGAACTTTCCCGAGATTAAACCAAACTTCATGTCTTGTATTCTCGAGACTTATAAAAGCTTAGATAAGGCACACATAATATATATGTGATGAAAATAAGGTTTAATCAGTAAATGAGCATAAGAACCAAGAATAATAAGCACGCGAATGCTAAAATGCGCTAATAAACGGGGTTTTAAACGAATTAAATGTGACTAATCACTGTTCTTTGCACGAGGAAGGTGGTGGAAGGTGACATTTTGGAATTGGGAGGCAATTTCTTCTAAGTGGGCATGGAAGGGAAGGGCCTTCTCGTATTTGACTTTCCATTTTCTGAGGATTTTTTCGACAATGAGGGTACAGTCCCCATAAATGTCTAGTTTCATGATGCCTTTCTTGAGGGCGATCTTGAGACCTACGGTGCATGATTTGTATTCAGTCATGTTGTTGGTGCAACGGAAGTCTAACTTAATGGAAATTTGGGCGTGAAAGTCATCAGGGGCGATCAAGCGTATCCAAATCCCATATCTTTTCTTGCTGTCAGTTCCATTGAAGAACATATGCCACTTGAGATCCTCCTGAGAGGTGCAGAGAATGTCTTCATTTAGGAATTCAGAGACCCATACATTGGTTCCTTCCATGGGATAATCGATAAGGTATTTAGAGATGACCCTCCTCTTTAAGGCTTTTTGCGTGACGTGCACGATGTCGAACTCGATTAGCAGCATCAACCAGCGGGCCATTTGGCTTGACAAAGCGAGTTCTTTTAACAAGCCCTTGATGGGATCCATTCGGGATATTAGTGTGATGGGAAAGGCAAGAATGTAGTGCTATAATTTTTGTGTGACCCAGACTAAGACAACACACGCTTTCTCTAGAGTAGAGTAATTGAATTTGTACCTGACCAGTTTTTGACTAGCGTAGTAGATAGATTTTTCTTTGCGGGATTCTTTAATGTATTGGGATAGTAAGGGCCCTATTGTGGTAGTAGTGACGGCCAAGTACAGGAGGAAGGGGAGACTTGACTGGGGAGGTATGAGCATCGGAGGTCGGGTTTGGTATCCCTTGATTTAGTGAAAGTCTTCTTAGCAGGACTCGCTCCAGACTTTTTTTGAATCCTTCTGTAGAAGTTTGACTATGGGTTCACAGATAGAGGTTAGTTGGCTGATGAACCGACTGATGTATTACGGTTTGCCCAGGAATCCTTAAACTTCCTTCTCCATCCAGGTTAATGGCATTTCGATTATGTCTTTCAGTTTGGTGGGGTCCGCTCTAATTCCTTTCTTGTTGATCATAAACCCCAATAGTTTCCCTTTAGTGATGCTGAAAACACACTTCTGTGGATTTAATCGCATCTTGTACTATCGCAGTTGCTCGAAGGACTTTAGGAGGGAATGAATATACCCAACTCTTAGAATTTGTTATCATATAGTCCACATAAACCTCGACTTATTTATGTATAAGGTCGTGTAGCCCCAACGTAATTAAGACTGAATAAAATGACGATGTAGCAGAAACTTCCCAGGGGTGATGAAGGCAGTTATTGTCTTGAAATAAGATCTCGAGCCCCGGTTTCATCTTCTTATCAACGTGGTCATACCACGATTTAGAGAATCCACAAAAGGGGAAGTCTTCACCCTCCTTGACAAATCTTTTATTCAGAGAGTCCCCTAAAATAGACTTTCTATCTTCTAGTCTTCTTTTTTATCGCGATTGACATAATGCTTTAAGTTCAGCTGGTTAAGGTTGGTAACCCCAACCACATGGGGTTAAGACTTCTTTCAGGACTATGTGCTTAAGGATTCCTTGATGACATCATCCTAGCCCCATTTCGGGCATGAAGTGCATGTTCTTGAACATTTGAATTACTTTGATGTCGTCATGAGGGCTATACTCTGGACATATTTGATCTTTAAAGTTGTCCCTTGTTGGGATGGGGAACGAATGAATTTTGAAACTAGAGAGGAGTATATTATTGGTCCCATAATAAATCTTCAACACTGGATTAATGGTATTGAAACTATCTGAATTGTCGTCGTCCCCCCAAATGGTGATAACTTAACCTTTGGGAAAGAACTTTAGTTTCTGATGAAGAGAAAAGGATACTCATCAGATGCAATGAATCCAAGGGCAGCCAAAGAGTAGGTTGAACCAAGAAGGTATGTCGATGACTTGGAATTCGATTGATAGGGCCAGCCCTTAGTGTGAGTTTTATGGAACTCATTACTTCTCAAAAAGTGTTATTATTGGCATGCATGATAGAAAATGTAGTAGTGAGATCATTGACTTTCAATTCCATGAAGTTAAAGGTTCTGAGTGGATAAACATTAAAAGCAGACCCATTGTTGACTAGTGATAGTGGGACTGCCATCCTCAAGATTTCAACGGAGATGTTGAGAGTATAGTTGTGATCAGGGTCAAATTTTGGAATTTTTTCTTCGGAGAAAAGAGAGGAGTCTGGTAGAGGTCAAGGATCCAACCATATTCACGGCTTTTTTGAGACTGGTATCGGGAGAAACTTTGGGTCCAGTGAGGTGCTTTATCAAGGCATTCTGGTGAAACACCGTGGACATTAAGAGTCCCCATAAGATTATGTTGACTTGAGTGTTCTTGATATGATTGAGGACTTTGCCTTTCTCAATGGTAATTTTTGACATTGGGAGTTCTTCGGTAATTACCTTTCCTTTATATACTTCATTTGACTGGGGAATGTGATCTTTATAGTATTGTCCTAATTTGGCCATGTGGTTCATAGAGGTGAAGAAGAATACAAACCATGTGGTTTCATCTATCTAAGGATAAATGGATACTTTATTGATTTATCCCAACAAATCTTTAAAGGAGATCATCTTACATAAACTGGATACTGAACTGGCTTCTTCTTTATTCAGTTCATCATTTGAACTATCAAAGTCATCCCCCTATTTGATAGTGATGACATCTTCCTACCCAGAGTAATCAATGCATTCCACAACCTTAACGGATCCATCATATATATTTTTCAATTCAACGGGGAAATGCATAAGTGAAGGGACCAATATTCCTTAATGTTTTAAAACTATGAGTAAATTGAAGATGCCACAAATTTCTCATGTCTGGTGAAACACATCGAACATGATCTTTGCAACATCATCTAGATTGGCTTCTTCAATGGGTACTTCCCACTTATCTCATTCTCGAGCCCACTTTTTGGCTTCCATGAATCGACCGTTGAATTTCTTATAGTCTATGGACATCGTGACGGGCCATTTTAACCCAAACGCTTGCAGTTGGTCTAACACAGTAGGTTGTTCCATGCCTCCCCCTCATATCGGGTGTGGATGACAAGGCAGGCCCTTATAAGGATTGATAATCTTGATCAGTGAGACATGTAGGGTGCAGGAGAAAGGATGGGAAAACCATGAGAGGTTTAGGTTAGACTGTGGGGATGATGGGTGCTTTGACAGACATAATTTGGGTAGAAGGGTCAAACTCAGGGTTATTTTATAAGAAGATGGCATTCACTCTGGTTCCATGTGTTGGAAGAGGATTATGAGTGGTGTTGGGCTTTGAATTAGCCGGCGGGGCAATGATACCCCAATCTATTAGGCCTCGAATCACATTTTTAAGTTGAAAAAATTAGTCGGTAGTGTGGCCTACGACTTGGTGAAAGTTATAGTGGTCCTTGGGAATGAGGTTTTAAGGGAGTGGGTTTAGTAATGGTCTATGTTCCAATGGTTTACTGAGATTTAGGGTTAATAGATCCTCGTAAAATTTGGACAAGGGATCATGGATCTCGACGTATTCTTTTTTGGTAGGATTGGGGTGACTTTCTAGTGCTCAAGAAGTAGTTGGTTGTGATATGTTGTTAATGGATGAGACTGAGGCATTAATGGGATTCTCTTACTTCTTTGATGTAAACAGTTCCATCAACTTTTTTTGGTTCAGACTCCACTTTAGTTACACCTTCTTTGATTTTTATCCCAACCTCTCGGAGGGCTAGAAAGTGCGAGTAATACTATCATCCCATGGAAGCTCGGATATGGGGCATGAAGTTTTTCTTTACATTGCTTACTTGTTCCACCTATGAGGGTCTGTTGGCCATTATGGCGGCTTTCTCTCTCCACCTCCCAATTAAGCTACTGTCTGATTATTCGAAGTTTTATTCGAGCAAATCTAGGTCTCTGTACGTGACCTATAATTCTTTATTGTACTTATACATAGATATTAATTCTCGGGCCATGATTTGGCATGAATATTGTATTTATTCACCCTTATACTTATGCATTTTAGCCCCCTCGGGTACCTTAATTCCTATATTTATGCTCGATAACCAGACAACCTCCGTATTATATGTTATGGAATTTTCCGTTTTGTTCGACAAAGCTGAATTGCAGACCTGCTATAAATCGAATCGACTCTGCCAAAACCGAATCGACCCGATTTAGAGCGAAACACGAGATATTCATTTCGAATCGATTTGGAATGGCACCGAATCGATTCCGACCTCTTTCCCCTATTTTTCTATATACAATTTTCCCACTATGGTTTGATTTAAATACATTTTTATCTTCATTTTGTAAGGGATCCATCATAAAACTTCATTTTTAGCTTAGTTTTGCTTAGGGTTTATTGTTAGGAGTCACCGTCTCCTCTATTTTTGCCCACCATTAATTTAAGCTTTACTATTCATCTTCTTCTCTGTCTATTTATTTATTTATTTATTTCATGCCTAGATAAATTAGTTTAGTGTACTTATTTGTTATTTCGTGTAGTTAATTTGTTGTTTAATGAGTTTAATTTGTGTATGGTGCTTAGTATAAGGGTTGGGGTCAATTCTCCGCCATTAATGGGTGTCGAGCTCCGAAAGATCATTTTTGAGAAAAATTATATTGAAACCTTGTGTATTAAAGTCGGATTGTTATGCGTTTAACTTTTTTTTTGTCATGCAACGTTAGTATTTATAGCGATAATCCGAATTTAAGACGCGTGTGACCATTTTGGATTAAATGTTTTATCTCACATTTTTGGGTTACAATCACTTCACGTGTGATGTTTATGATTAACTAAAAATGCTCAGTTAAATATTTTCGACCTAAATTCTAATTATGCGTTGTTTAGCCCATGGTCGGGATGTGATTCCAACTCTCGTTTAATTAATTGTAGTATAGTGTAGACTTCTTATTTTCCCTTTTTCTCATTTCTAACCCATCACCTTTTATACTTTTATTTTTGAAGTGATAAATCAATTAAAATTTATATGACATTCCCTGTGGATTATCGATACCTGGACTGGCTGTTGTGCTCCATTGTTGAGTGTAGTTATAGTTTAGGTTTTTGTATCGCGATCGGAAGCTGAAAACAATGATCAATGTATTACTCAGATGCTCGGTTTCCTTCGCTTAATAAAAAATGGAGTCGTTGCCGGGGAGTGTTTGTTATAGATTATAATTTTTTATTGTTTCGAATTATTCTTTTCGTTATATTTGTATTCTTTATTTTCTCCTTTCTTTTTGACTTGCGCTAGATTATTTCAAGAAATTAAAATTTTGGCGCTTGTCGCTTTGTTGAATTGTCTAATTTGAAATGTCTCGCTATATCCCTTTTGATAACCTTAATTTTTTTGAGAATAGTTTTCCAACTTATACTCCTAATACTATTAGAGAATGCCTACAAATTCTTGGGAATGAGCGCATTGAGCATGAAATTCAGAAATATTTAAGTAATCCCTCATCGCCTTGTGAGGAAACTATGGTAAGCGGGGAATCCGTTAGCTATGAGCAAACCTAACAAGAAGATGCTTTGTATTCTTGTTGCTTTGATCATGAGTTAATGATTAAGGAAATAAATGACCGATCCGAGAGTTCTAAGTCTTGGTTTTTAGAAAATAATGCGATGCTCTTAAGATTATTTCTTCACAAAGCTGGGTTGAGGTTGAAACTTCCGCTTCACCCACACCCCTTTTTGAGGAAGAAATAATTGAGAGTGATCCGAGCACTCTCAAATTCCAACCTCTTATTAATTCTTCCACTTGTAGTGAGGTTGATGTTCCGTCCTTTCCTTTATTCCCTACTATTCTCGAACCATTAAATTTATCACAAGAATCAGTTGAAAGTCTTTAGGACTTTGACCCGATTCTTGAATGAGAATGTTATATTGAGATGCTTCATCTCATGCTCTATTCACTTTATATAGACCCACCTCCCCTTCCAATTGAAAAGTCTTGGGGATGTGATTTTAATTTTTTTGAGATCAATGTAGCCTTGTCAACCTTAGTATCCAAATCCCTCATCGCCCCTCTCAAATTTTTAATCGATGATGGTTCATTTCTTACGCCTTACACACGCCTTCCGTTTTTCAAACGGAATTCATTTTTTTCTGGAGGCATGCTTTCAAAGGAGGGTACACCGCTTATCCCTCAAAGCCTAATCGTATTTTGGGTGGACCCTAAAAAATTTCTACTTCTAGTGTATTGTTAGTTAGAAGTTAAATTGTAGGATGTAAATATTTAGATTTTTATTTTATTCCTTTCTTTCTTTTTAATTTTCTTTCCTTTTACTTATAGTCTAGTGTAATTAGTTAACTTTTTGGTTATTATTTTTACTATGCTTCTTACAAACTTGTTTTGTAGATTCAATGGACTTGTGATATCCGTAGATCACTCCATTTTGGGTAATATCTTTCTTCACCTCTCTTTATGTTGTGTTCTTGATTTTCATTGAGGACAATGCAAATTTAAGTTATGGGGTGTAAGATATTATATCCATTCATTGTGTAGTTTCATTTATATGATCACATTTAATTCCAAGCATGCTATTTTGTTAAAAAATTGAAAATTTTCAAAACTATTTTCTTTCTTTTTTCTCCTTTCTTTGGCATTTTGCCCTTGTTTTCGATGATAAATATCAATAAATTCCCGATCAAATAGACAATTCAATGATTCATGTTCTCAATTTAAGAAGTTATTAGACTATAGTCCTCAAATCATTGGTATTATTAATAGCTTCATGAATTAAACTTTAATCCCATGAGCACATGCTCTTTTCTTGTTTATTGATTTGGTTTAAGATTTTTATAACTCGGTAATCTTTTGTTGATGATAACTTGACTTTTGTGTGAAGTCATTGTTTGAAGCCAAGTTAATCACCGGTGGTCCCGTAATCGCACGGTCAGTTCGTACGAATTACATTGGTCCCCCGCGAGGTGTTGGTTCCTCTCACGGGGCAGTTCGGGGCTTGTTTCGGGGTTTCGCCCTCTAAGGCCATTTTTTAAGCCTAAGTTTAGATATTTTCAAATTATCTTTAAATTCTCAAACCGGTGGTCTCGTGATCACACGGTCTATTCGTACGAGTTACATTGGTCTCGTACGAGGTGTTGGTGCCTCTTGGAGGCTGTTTTGGGTTTTAGCCATCTAACGCCACGTTTTTAAGCCTAAGTCCTGCTATTTTCAAATTATCCTCATATTCTCAAACCGGGGGTCCCGTGATCGCACGGTCAGTTCCTACGAGTTACATTGGTCCCGTGCGAGGTGTTGATGCCTCTCATGGGAGCATTCGGGGGTTGTTTCAAGGTTTCGCCCTCTAATGCCATTTTAAGCCTAAGTCTAGATAATTTCAAATTATCTTCGTATTCTCAAATCGTGGGTATCGTGATCCCGCGGTCAGTTCGTACGAGTTACATTGGTCCTGTTAGAGGTGTTGGTGCCTCTTACGGGGCCGTTCGGGGTTGTTTCGGGGTTTCGCCCTCTAATGCCATATTTTAAGCCTAACTCTAGATATTTTCAAATTATCATCGTATTCTCAAATCGGGGGTCTCATGATCACGCGATCAGTTCGTAAGAGTTACATTGGTCCCGTACGAGGTGTTGGTGCCTCTCACGGGGCCGTTCAGGAGCTGTTTCGGGTTTGGGCCATCTAACACCATATTTTTAAGACTAAGTCCTGATATTTTAAAATTATCGTCATATTCCCAAATCGGGGGTCCCGTGATCGCACGGTCAGTTCTTACGAGTTATATTGGTCCCGTGCGGGGTGTTGGTGCCTCTCACGAGACCGTTCGGGGGTTGTTTCGGGGTTTCACCTTCTAATGCCATTTTTTTAAGCCTAAGTCTATATATTTTAAAATTATCATTGTATTATCAAACCGTGCATCTCGTGATCACGCGGTCTGTTCGTACGAGTTACAATGGTCCCGTGCGAGATGTTGGTGCCTCTCACGGCGCCGTTCGGGTGCGCTGTTTTGAGTTTTTGCACTCTAAAGCCATGTTTTTTAGCCTTAGTCCTAATATATGAAAATTATCCTTGTACACTCAAACCGAGAGTCTCGTGATCGCGCGGTCTGTTCGTATGAGTTACACTGGTCCCGTACGAGGTGTTGGTTCCTCTTATGGGGCCGTTCGGGGGTTGTTTCGGTATTTCGCCCTCTAATGCCATTTTTTAAGCCTAAGTCTAGATATTTTCAAATTATCGTCAAATTCTCAAATCGGTGGTCTCGTGATCTCATTATCTGTTCGTCTGAGTTACATTGGTCCCGTACGATGTGTTGGTGCCTCTCACGGGACCGTTCGGGGGCTGTTTCGGGTTTTGGCCATCTAACGACATGTTTTTAAGCCTAAGTCCTCATATTTTCAAATTATCCTCGTATTCTCAAATCGAGGGTCCTGTGATCATGCAGTCTATTCCTACGAGTTACATTGGTCCCGTGCGAGGTGTTGGTGACACTCACGTGGCCGTTCGGGGGTTGTTTCGGGGTTTCGCCCTCTAATGCCATTTTTAAGCCTAAGTCTAGATATTTTCAAATTATAGTCGTATTCTCGAACTGGGGGTCCCGTGATCACGCGATCCAATCCTACAAGTTGCATTGGTCCCGTGCGAGGTGTTGGTGCCTCTCACGAGGCCGTTCGAGGGTTGTTTTGGGGTTTCTCCTTCTAATGCCATTTTTAGGCCTGAGTCGATATATTTTCAAATTATAGTTGTATTCTAAAACCGGGCATCCCGTGATCGTGCAGTCAGTTTTTACAAGTTACAATGGTCCCGTGCGAGCTGTTGGTGCCTCTCAGGGGGCCGTTCGGGTGTTGTTTCGAGTTTTTGCACTCTAAAGCCATGTTTTTGAGTCTAAGTCCTGATATATGCAATTTATCCTCGTACTCGCAAAACGGGAGTCCTGTGATTGCGCAGTCTGTTCGTACGAGTAACATTGGTCCCGTGCGAGGTGTTGGCGCCACTCACGGGGCCATTCGGGGGATGTTTCGAATTTTCACCCACTAACGCCATGTTTTAATGCCTAAGTCTAGAAATATTCAAATTATCATCATATTCTCAAACCGAGAGTCCCTTGATCGCGCGACTGGTTTGTACGAGTTACATTGGTCCCGTGCGAGTGTTGGTGCCACTCACGGGGCCGTTCAGGGGCCGTTTCGGGTTTTCACCCACTAACGCTAGGTTTTAATGCCTAAGTCTATATATTTTCAAATTATCGCTGTATTATCAAACCGAGAGTCCCGTGATCGCGCGGTCAGTTCGTACGAGTTACTTGGGTCCCGTGCGAGGTGTTGGTGCCTCTCATGGGGCCGTTCGGGGGCGATTTTGCGTTTTCGCCCTCTAACGTCATTTTTTAAGCCTAAGTCTACATATTTTCAAATTATCATCGTATTTTAAAACCCCGAGTCCCGTAATCGTGCGGTCAGTTCGTACGAGTTACATTGGTCCCATGCGAGGTGTTGTGCCACTCACGGGGCCGTTCGCGGGGTCAGTTCAATGAAACTTTCTTCTTTGGGATCCAAAGAAGAAATCATTGCATTACAAATGGATACTACATCCGTTTCATCCTCGCTTTCATTATCAATTAAAAGATGGGCCAAGTGATGAATGGTTTATTCTGAAGTAGGCACAGAGTCCTCATTTGGTTCAAAACATTCCTCGACTTCAAAAGTCTCGGAAGAAAAATCGTCGTCGGATTCGAATAATAAATCCAAGTCTTGCTCCCAACAATGATTTTCTTCCCGATAATGTTCTTCATACCGCTGGTTCTCAAGCATGAGCAAACCCTCACCGAAAGTCATATGCCGAGGTGCGGATTCTTGAAATGAGGAGTTTGAAAAGCATTATCGGCACTAAAGTTAAACTCATTATTATAGGAATTTTGAAAACTATTGCATTTCATTTCAAAATTCCTATTATAAGGAATTAGAGGCCCAAAATCATTATCCTCCTTCTCAAAATACACGCACTCCAAAGCTTGACTTTTATAATACTCGCCCAAAGTCATTTTAGATGTTGCAATTTTTTGGGATTCTAAGTATTAACCAAAAGTCAAAGGTTTGCGAGAATTTTGAGAATTATCATAATGATTACCAAAAGAATTGGAATAAGACATGCTTACCCCCAAAATGGCTCGAAGTGGCGAGTTCCACAAAGTAGATGCGCGCGCGATGAATTCAAGCATTTCTAGATGCTCAAATGTAGAAGTCCTACAAAAATGTTAGGCAAAAAATACAAATAGAAAGAAAATACTACGAAATACTAAATCAAATAAATTCTAAAACAAACTCGTCCCCGACAACGGCTCCATTTTAATCAAGGGCGAGAACCGCGGCGTGTGTCAAATGCTGATCGTTGTTTTCTGTTCATCGCCTCAATACAAAAACCTAAACTTATGAATACACTCAACGGGTGAGTATAGCGGCCAAGTTCGGGTATCGAAAAAGCCACAGAGACGATTTTCTAGAATTTATAAGTTTTAATATTCCTAAAATAAAAGTGTAAAAGGTAGATATGAACAAAAAGGAAAAGATGCGAAAAAGGGAAATATTAATCTACGCGAGTGTAAATTAATCTAGATTAACAAAGCGGTAAAAACTATAGGTTGCGTCGAATATTCCTCACCCGAGTTAATTAGTATAAAATGGTTACATGGGTCGACGAGTTATTAAGATTGCGTCTCGTTTCGACAGTTAATTAAATCAAGAGTTGTCACACCCCTAAATTCGCATAAAATCGTAATACGATTTTGGCGTCAAGAAATACCCAGGAAATTATGCACACAAGGTCGTAAGCACGGAACATACATGATATTATCCGTCAAATCTTCTAGGCATAATAACTAGGACAATGCACCCGAAATAGACCCGTAAACTCCATCACTAAAGCAAAGCAACACGTCAACCCGAGTGAGTTCAATTTAAAGACATCCTAGACTAAATTAACTAGAAAGCATGACAAAAACGCTATAAAGAAATGCGATAAATAAACGCGATAAAACTACACTACAAAGCACGGAAATAAAGCATGTAAACCTAATTATGAAAGCATGTAAATTAACTACAAAGCAAGAATTAATGAAATACAACTTATATTAATGGAGATGGAAGATGAAAGTACAACTTACAAACCCAATTGGGTGTCAATCCAAGAAGAAATGAAGAAATGAGCTCTCAAACCTCCAAAACCCTAACCTAAACTATCTAAAACGAATTATCCCTGAATTTACAACAAAAGTGGTTTATACGGTAAGTTGGAATTAAATTAGAAAAGAAAAGGAAAAAGAAAAGAATAGGAAAAATATGAGCTGAAAACAGGGAATCGATCGATCGATCGATGGTTGAAATATGAGCCCACTGTCTCAGCTCGAGGCAGAAAAATTGAAGGATCGATCGATCGATCTATCTTAGCAGGACTGCTGCTTTTCCTCCTGTTTTGGTTAGTTTTGTCATCCGCTAGAAACGCCGTAACTTCTTCTTTAGGGATCGTAATTGCGCATCGTTTGCGGCCACATGAAGCTTGCGAGGAGGGATATAACTTACGTGTAGATGTTGGGCTAGGTGCCCAAACTATAAATTGACCTAATTTCCCTTGCGCGTGCGAATATGTACGAAAATTGAGCAGAATGCGTTTGAACTTCTCAGTTAGTACCAAAATACCTACAAAAGCCCAATTATACATCATATAACATGTTAACAATATAAAACCGAGGTTGTATGGTTAACGGGCTTAAATATAGAGATTAAGGCACCTGAGCGGGCTAAAATGCATAGGTTCAAGGGATGAAATACGCAATATTTGCGTATTATCACACTCCCTAACTTACACATTGCTAGTCCCTAGCAATGAAATAGGATGCAACAAGAACTAAAAGTAAACCAAAAGCAAGAGATAGTACAAAAGTATGGTATAAAAGCATAAGGCCACTTTTGCAGGCGATTCAATTGCATTTAGCGTATGCAATAAGCCGTTAAACCCCTAGGTTACCCTAATGGACGAGTGTCATCTCGTGAGGGTTTTCAGGGATGAAACCCACAAACATCATATGGTTTCCTCAAAATATGCCCAAACCAACATGCGACAAGCCCAACAATAGCGAACAAGATTTCATACGCATTATTAGCAAAGTGAATGAATTCACACAAAATTCCGAATCATTAACATTGTTGAATGCACCTCATATAATTGAAACTTTAAAATGTGGGAGGGGAGCGGGCACATGAAAAGTATGATTTGGCAAAAACTTATATAAATTGGATACTAAAAGTTAAAACAAGCTTATATTCACTCTTCACGGGCATTACACTCATCAGGTGAAATCACTCGAAACAGGGAGCTAACACACGGGACATGCGGGCATAAAGAGTAAATGTAAATGGAAACTAGGCCGCACACATGTCACAAATGAAGAACGCTATATATAAAATGAAAAGTTGTAATCTAAATGAAAGATACCGCTCATTAAAAGAGGCTAAATGCATTTTCACAGATTATCAAAACTATTTCAACTTTTAAATTAAATGCACCTAAGATCACATAGGACTTTATAGGGTTGTAATGTAGGCGAAGCTAGGGTGCGAAATGAAAGGAATGTATGTACGGATTCAAAGGTGTTTGGGGATGAAAACTTGGAATAATGGGAAAATGCGGGCAATTTCAAAATTGGAAAACAAGTAACTTCCAAATAAGGCATTGGATATGGCAATTGGAGAGAAATCAAAGCTGATTGAACTATATACAACATTTACATCTTTATCTTTCTTTTCCTTTCTTCCTTTTTCTCATTTTTCTCTTTTGTTTTCTTTTGTTTTCTTTCTTTCTCTTTTTGCTTTCTCTTTTGTTTTCTTTCTTTATCTTTTTGCTTTCTCTTTTTCACTACTTGCTTTACTTTTCTCACTCTCACATGCCTAAATTGCAACCGCAACACAACAACATTATTCAATCCCAAGTTACATTCCAAACAAAGGTGTGGAAGGTGTATGTATAGGCTAAAACTCAAATTTAGAGTTGGTTATGGAATTTGAGATATGAAACTAAAGGCTATAATAAGGATCAAATGGGTTGACTAGGGGAAACATATAAAAGGTGAGGTCAAGGTCATATGGGTGATATACAAAGATGGCCTATGATCATTTCATAAAGTTTACGCAATTCTCGAGTCAAAATAATATATGAAAATCATGATCAAGTAATACATTTCAAGAAATGAACTCAATTAATGAACGACCAAATGAAAGAATAGTGAGATTACTGACGAATTCAACATTTTCAAAGAGGAAAGAATAGTGTATACACTCACAAATGACGAAAGGTACAAAGCTTACTCGGTGTAAGTATATACAATGCAACAAAGGATTACCGAATTATTAAAATCTTAAACCAAATCAATATAGCAAGAAAAGTGCATGTGCTCATAGGGGCAAAGTTTAATTTATGAAGTTATTCATAATATCAATGATATGAGGACTAAAGTCTAATAACTTATAAAATCGAGAACATACATCATTGAGTTGTCAATTGGATCAGGCAATTATTGAAATTTATCATCGGAAACAAAGGCAAAATGCCCAAAAAAGGATAAAAAAGAAAGAAAATATTTTTAAATTTTTTATTTTTTCTAAGAAAAGCATACTAAGTAACTAACATGTGAGCAAAAACATGGACTAAATAAAGAAATGGATAGAATATCCCACACCCCCTGACTTAAAACCTGACATTGTCCTCAATGTGAATTAAGAACCATGTTAAAGAGAGGAAAAGAGAGATATTACCCAAAATTGGAGCGATCCCCATAAGAACAAGTCCAAATAATCTACAGAATAAGTTAGTACCGAGCATAGAAAAAACAAATAACAAAAAGTTAACTAATTACAAGAGACTAAATTAAAAAGATAAAAAGATAAAAACAATAAAAAGCTGACTATATACAACCTACTATTTAGGCTTCACACTAATTATACACTAGAAGTCTAAATATCTAAGGGTCCACCGCAAAAATGATTTGACTTTGGAGGGTGACCGATGTACCCTCACTCTCAAGCATGCCTTCCAAAAAATATGAATTCCATTTAAACAACGGAAGGCATGTGTAAGGCGTGAGAAAGGAACCATCGCCAATTAAAAATTTTGGAAGGACGATGAGGGATTTGGATTGAACGGGTGACAAAAACATGTGGGGACCGAGAAAAGAGAATATCCTCCCAAGGATTTAGCAAGTGTAATGGGAGGTGGCGCACATGAGGGCAAAGATGCCTTCATAGAAAGCAACTCGAGCAAGTACTCCTCGTCGGTGAAAGGGTTGAAAGTTTTAAAGTTCGGCATCGATTCATCGGGTACTTATGACGGTGTGATAACGGAGAATGAAAATGGGGAGGAAATAAATTCAAACTCAAGAGATGAGTTATCATCGCTCAAAGTTTGAATTTCAAAGGAGATAGGATCATTTTCAATGAAACTTTCTTCTTTGGGATCCAAAGAAGAAATCATTGCATTACAAATGGATACTACATCCATTTCATCCTCGCTTTCATTATCAATTAAAAGATGGGCCAAGTGACGAATGGTTTATTCCGAAGTAGGCACAGAGTCCTCATTTGGTTCAAAACATTCCTCGACTTCAAAAGTATCGGAAGAAAAATCATCGTCGGATTCGAATAATAAATCCAAGTCTTGCTCCCAACAATGATTTTCTTCCCGATAATGTTCTTCATACCGCTGGTTCTCAAGCATGAGCAAACCCTCACCGAAAGTCATAGGCCGAGGTGCGGATTCTTGAAATGAGGAGTTTGAAAATCATTATCGGCACTAAAGTTAAACTCATTATTATAGGAATTTTGAAAACTATTGCATTTCATTTTAAAATTCCTATTATAAGGAATTAGAGGCCCAAAATCATTATCCTCCTCCTCAAAATACACGCACCCCAAAGCTTGACTTTTATAATACTCGCCCAAAGTCATTTTAGATGTTGCAATTTTTTGGGATTCTGAGTATTAACCAAAAGTCAAAGGTTTGCGAGAATTTTGAGAATTATCATAATGATTACCAAAAGAATTGGAATAAGACATGCTTACCCCCAAAATGGCTCGAAGTGGCGAGTTCCATAAAGTAGATGCGCGCACGATGAATTCAAGCATTTCTAGATGCTCAAATGTAGAAGTCCTACAAAAATGTTAAGCAAAAAAATACAAATAGAAAGAAAATACTACGAAATACTAAATCAAATAAATTCTAAAACAAACTCGTCCCCGGCAACGGCTCCATTTTGATCAAGGGCGAGAACCGCGGCGTGGGTCAAATGCTGATCGTTGTTTTCTGTTCACCGCCTCAATACAAAAACCTAAACTTATGACTACACTCAACGGGTGAGTATAGCGGCCAAGTTCGGGTATCGAAAAATCCACAGAGATGATTTGCTAGAATTTATAAGTTTTAATATTCCTAAAATAAAAGTGTAAAAGGTAGATATGAACAAAAAGGAAAAGATGCGAAAAAGGGAAATATTAATCTACGCGAGTGTAAATTAATCTAGATTAACAAAGCGGTAAAAACTATAGGTTGCGTCGAATATTCTTCACCCGAGTTAATTAGTATAAAATGGTTACATGGGTCGACGAGTTATTAAGATTGCGTCTCGTTTCGACAGTTAATTAAATCAAGAGTTATCACACCCCTAAGTTCGCATAAAATCCTAATACGATTTTGGCGTTAACAAATACCCCAAAAATTATGCACGCAAGGTCGTAAGCACGGAACATACATGATATTACCCGTCAAATCTTCTAGGCATAATAACTAGGACAATGCACCCGAAATAGACCCGTAAACTCCATCACTAAAGCAAAGCAACACGTCAACCCGAGTGAGTTCAATTTAAAAGACATCCTAGACTAAATTAACTAGAAAGCATGATAGAAATGCGATAAAGAAATGCGATAAATAAACGCGATAAAACTACACTACAAAGCACGAAAATAAAGCATGTAAACCTAATTATGAAAGCATGTAAATTAACTACAAAGCAGGAATTAATGAAATACAACTTATATTAATGGAGATGGAAGATGGAAGATGAAAGTACAACTTACAAACCCAATTGGGTGTCAATCCAAGAAGAAATGAAGAAATGAGCTCTCAAACCTCCAAAACCCTAACCTAAACTATCTAAAACGAATTATCTCTGAATTTACAACAAAAATGGTTTATATAGTAAGTTGGAATTAAATGAGAAAAGAAAAGGAAAAAGAAAAGAAAAAGCGAAATATTAGCTTAAAACAGGGCATCGATCGATCTATCCCTTTGATCGATCGATCGATGGTTGAAATATGAACCCACTATCTCAGCTTGAGGCAAAAAAACTGAAGGATCGATCGATCGATCGAGCGATATTACCCCAAAAAATATAATAATGTATGTAATCATTCAATTCCTATAAAATTGGATGAACAAATAAAAAATATCATAAAGTTTACCATGATATGTGTAGGTAGTAGCGTTGCACCCCTATCCGGATGCCCACTCACTGTGAAATGCCAAATCTGAAAAAATATTTATACATTGTCAAACTTAAAGAGAAAAGTGAATAAAGGAAAAAATTGAATAAAAACATGCAAATGATTTAGTCAAATATCATAATGATCATAACGAAGTTCAGATTGAAAGACCTGAATCTCAACATCCCTCTCATTATAATTAATAGCCTTTCCAAGACGTCCGGGTGTGAAATTCTTAGAAAATCATTGTTCTTGAATCAAGGAGGGAGTGTTAAAGAGAGTAGCAGGGGCACTATGAGGGTCTGGTTAATTTCAGGGGCACTATGAGGGTCTGGTTAATATGCCGTTAAAATAATTGGTTAATTTAAACACTCCGTTAATTTCAGGCACAATATGCCGTTAAAATATGAGGGTCACTATGACGACATATTTCCCCTGAACCGTTAATTCCAGGGGAACTATAAGGGTCTGGTTAGTTTCAGGGGCACTATGAGGGTCTGGTTAATCCAGTAGAGAAAGGACTCAAGTCAGGAACACGAGACAAAGAAAATGACTGTAAAGTTAATATAATAGATCACACTATTCAAGAAACAAATGTAAATATAATTTACTTATGAACCTGCATAGCTTCAATCTGCCTCAAAAGAGACCTAGAAGATTCAGGAACTTGAGTAATCAACTCTTCATATCGACACCCACTAACCTAGGCACATATAGTTTCCACAGTGTTATCTTGAAAGTCAACATGATAAAATATATATCAAATAAATAAATTAAATATTATTGATATCTAGTAAGAGGAAACTGAACATACTTGGTATCATTTTTGAAGATCCTCAATATCTATGCGTATCATGTCTTCTCTAAAAACTGCCTGCCTACAACGTAAAGAAGATATCATGTTGTTTGGCAAATTAGGTGGATATGAGCTGCAATCACAATGCTATGAACAAAAACCAGTTGCTGCTTTCTGCTGAGAGTTTGTCTTAATTCTTCATGTGCCTGAACTAGCATAGCTTCACGTTCCTCAGCCTCCCTTAGACGGCTCTCTAGCTCAGTTCTGGCTTTATTATTGGCCCTTGCCTCTGCTAATGCCTTAGCTTCCTTGGCTGCACTCAATGCATTTGTATTGAATTCCTTTTGAGTTGCAAGCTCGGCTTGGTGGTTTTCTATTGTTTCTTGTAGCAACTTCTCAGTTGTTGCCTTGTCCCTTTTATACTATCTACTTTATTCGCTTCGACCTGGAAATAGTCCAGACAAATGCATAAAAAATACTAAGAACAAAGAAGAACAACTTGCACCATAAAACTGTGACCACCAAATTTAATAAGAGCAAGCCTACATTTAGTAATAATGACCATTAATGAATGCAATTCTCTTAGAATTGAATGTTGAGTCCGCATCTGTATCCTCAAGATTGATTCAGCACTTGCATCAAGAACAAGATGAAGATCAGATCAGTACTTAGTACTTGTGTAAAAGTCACAGTTCGTTAGTTAGATCAAGAATCAGTTATTTAAATATTGTTCAGTGCCAATATTACAGAGTAACTGAGTAACACACGAACTAAAGAAAATGTATGGATCCAAAGTTTGAAAGGTAAAAACCAAGTTATTGAACCCTCACCTTGGAGGAATTAAATGGAGAAAGCGGTGGTCATTTCGAGGTTGAGATCCTGAACAAAACCAAAACTTGTTAGTGTTAGTGAAATGGACACGAATAAAAAAGTGAATGAAAATGGAAAAGAAAACCCAAAATAGAAAACAAAATACAAAATCTAAGTGACATTCCATTCTCCAAAATTGTCTCTGTCTCTAGCCCTTGCTCAACGATACTCCTTCCTCATCCTCCCCACTGTTCTCTTCACTCAGTACCTCTCTCAGGGCTTTCAAAGCTTCACTACTCAGCATCAAACCACTTCCTGACTGCCATTCCATTCCATTTATAATGAAAGGAGACAAAGAACTCATCGATTCACACAATGGTTTCAACGTTTATGCCAATATGGTCCTCGAAGACGTCACCTAAATATATATACACACACACAAAATAAAAATGAAAAAGATTGAATCACACCACAAACACAAACAAGGAATTCATTTCCTATGATTTATCAACCACCAAATTATAATGAACAAATAGACTATTTTTAAGGCTGCATACAACATTAAAATGATAATATGGGCAATGGGTCAATATTTTAAGGTGGGGAAGTATATTACATCTCAAATGTTCAAATAATTCATAAAATTAGTGACAACAGATTGCATTCTTCATTAACATTAAATGTTCTTCAGAATATTAGCTCATGTGACAACCAAGTGAGGAAAAGGACATGGAATTTGAATAAGAGACATTTACGTGATAAATTTGTCAAAGAAAGAGAAACTAAAATTATAATCAATTGAGAATATATCCAATCAAAATATAAAATTTCAGAAATCAAGTATGCAAATGGCTTGAATAAGTGAGAATATATACTTGAAGACTATCAATTTGATTTTCCATGTCAGTGTAATCCTCAGGAGGCTTCTCAAATATTGTCCAAGACAACGTCATCGCTAATACCTCACCCTCAATGAATGCTTAACACTAAGTAATGTAGTCCTGTTGGGTATCTCTTAACCCTAAAATTTCACTACAACTCTAACGAGTACTAAAGAACGTACTTTTCATGTAATTCTTTTTTGTAAATCTTTTAGTTTTTTGAAAATCTTTCCATGGTATTTTTAGTTTTTTGGCCGCTGTTGTAATTACCTTTCTGCAGTTTTCAATATATAAACCTTTTAAAAAAAGAAAAGAAAGTAAATATCATTATTCAAATCCCAATTATGAAATTTCTTAACATTCAGTGCCTCAATTTAAAACATAATACACGGTACACCATGAACTCAATTTTAGTAGACATAAGATGACGAATTTATGGGGACAGAAGACATCACAAGAATTCACTAAAATATACAAAATTGCTTCTAGTAGAAACCAAATGCAATGTATAAAATCCAAACACACTGTCACCTGAATTTCAGGGGAGGAAGTATAAATTGGCTGAATTTGAAACTGTTCTCCCAAAGTACCCCCAAAACATCAAAGTTTAAATTATAAATGAGAAATTTAGACTACACCCCCAAACTCCAATCATCAAATCAACCAAAACTATAAAGAGGAATACACAGAATAAAATGCATATTATCCCAAATTCTAATCATAAAATCAACCAACACCTATTATCCCAAACTCTAATCATATAAATTACCTATATATACTATATATACCGTGTATAAATTATAAAGACATATATAGACTGTATATACATATATTAATGGAATCTACATAAATTAATGGAGAAAAAGACTAAAATTTACCCGGGAGAGAGACTAGGACTAGGGAGGCTGCTAGGGCTGAGCTAGGGCTACTGCTGCTAGGGCGGAGCTGGGGAAAACATAAGGTTCTTTTTCAACATCAGCTTTAACAAATAGCAAAAGAAAAATGAAACAACTAGCAAAAGGAAAATCGACTAACCTTGTGTTCGTCATCAACATCAGTGCTTGACGAGAGAGAGAAGCTTTGGTCGACCATAGCTTTGTCTTTGACGAGAGAGAGAGAAGTGGGCAAATGAAAATGAAAAGGGGCAAATGAAAATTAAAATCAGCGCCTCTTTCATTTTTTTGGGAATGACATGGTCATGGCCTAGAGTTGTGACCCACCATAGCTTCAATCTGCCTCAAAAGAGACCCAGTAGATTCAGGAACTAGAGTAATCAACTCTTCACATCGACGCTCACTAGCCTGGGCACATATATTTTCCACAGTGTTATCTTGAAAGTTAATAGGCTAAAATATATATCAAATAAGTAAATTAAATATTATTGATAGACATTCAGAGGAAACTGAACATACTTGGTATAGTTTTTGAAGATCCTCAATATCTCTGCGTAACATGTCTTCTCTAAAACCTGCCTGCCTACAACGTAAAGAAGATATCATGTTATTTGGAATATCGGGTGGATATAAGCTGCAATCACAATGCTATGAATAAAAACCTGTTGCTCCTTTCTGCTATGAGTTTGTCTTAATTCTTCAAGTGCCTGAACTAGTATAGCTTCACGTTCCTCAGCCTCCCATAGACGACTCTCTAGCTCAGTTCTGTCTTCATTATTGGCCCTTGCCTCTGCTAATGCCTTAGCTTCCTTGGCTGCGCTCAATCCATTTGTATAGAATTCCTTTTGAGTTGCAAGATCGGCTTGGTGGTTTTCTATTGTTTCTTGAGCAACTTCTCTGTTGCTGCCTTGTCCCTTTTATACTATCTACTTTATTCGTTTCGACCTGGAAATAGTCCAGACAAATGCATAAAAAATACTAAGAATAAAGAAGAACAACTTGCACCATAAAACTGTGACCACCAAATTTAATAAGAGCAAGCCTACATTTAACAATAATGACCATTAATGAATGCAATTCTCTTAGAATTGAATGTCGAGTCCGCATCTGTATCCTCAAGATTAATTCAGCACTTGCATCAAGAACAAGATGAAGATCAGATCAGATCTGTATTTAGTACTTGTGTAAAAGGCGCAGTTCGTTAGTTAGATCAAGAATCAGTTATTTAAATATTGTTCAGGGGCAATATTACAGAGTAACGGAGTAACACACGAACTAAAGAAAATGTATGGATCCAAAGTTCGAAAGGTAAAAACCAAGTGATTGAACCCTCACCTTGGAGGAATTAAATGGAGAAAAACTCCCGGGTGATAGAAATCCTAGCGGTAGTCATTTCGAGGTTGAGATCCTGAACAAGACCAAAACTTGTTAGTGTTAGTGAAATGGACACGCATAAAAAAGTGAATGAAAATGGAAAAGAAAACCCAAAACAGAAAATAAAATACAAAATCTAAGTGACACTCCATCCTCCAGAATTACATCTCAAATGTTCAAATAATTCATAAAATTAGTAACAACAGATTGCATTCTTCAATAACATTAAATGTTCTTCAGAATATTACCTCATGTGACAACCAAGTGAGGAAAATGACATGGAATTTGAATAAGAGACGTTTATGCGATAAATTTGTAGAAAGATGAAAACTAAAATTAGAATCAATTGAGAATATATCCAATCAAAATCTTAAATTTCAGAAATCAAGTATGCATATGGCATGAACAAGTGAGAATATATACTTGAAGACTATCAATTTGATTTTCCATGTCAGTGTAATCCTCAGGAGGCGTCTCAAAGATTGTCCAAGACAACGTCATCGCTAATACCTCACCCTCAATGAATGCTCAACACTAAGTAACGTAGTCCTGTTGGGTATCTCTTAACCCTCAAATTTCACTACATCTCTATCGGGTACTAAATAACGTACTTTTGATGTAATTCGTTTTTGTAAATATTTTAGTTTTTTGTAAATCTTTCCATGGTATTTTTAGTTTTTTGGCCGCTGATGTAATTACCTTTCTACAGTTTTCAATATATAAACCTTTCAAAAAAAGAAAAAGAAAGTAAATGTCATTATTCAAATCCCAATTATGACATCTCTCAACCTTCAGTGCCTCAATTTAAAACATAATACATGGTACACCATGAACTCAGTTCTAATTGGCATAAGATGACATAATTTATGGGGATAGAAAACATCACAAAAATGCACCAAAATATACAAAATTGCTTCTAGTGGAAACCAAATGCAATGTATAAAATCCAACCTGAATCAATTTTAGTAACTAAGGCTACCAAAGTGAAAACACATTGTCACCTGAATTTCAGGGGAGGAAGTATAAATTGGCTGAATTTGAAACTGTTCTCCTAAAGGACCCCAGAAACATCAAAGTTTAAGTTGTAAATGAGAAATATACACTACACCCCCAAATTCCAATCATCAAATCAACTAAAACTATAAAGAGGAATACACAGACTAAAATACATATTATCCTAAATTCTAATCATAAAATCAACCAACTCCTATTATCCTAAATTCTAATCATATAAATTATCTATATATACTATATATACTGTGTATAAATTGTAAAGACATATATAAACTGTATATAGATATATTAATGGAATCTATATAAATTAATTGAGAAAAAGAATAAAATTTACTCAGGAGAGAAGCTGGGACTGGGGAGGTTGCTAGGGCTGAGCTAGGGCGGCTACTGCTAGGACGGAGCTGGGGAAAACATCAGGTTCTTATTCAACATCAGGTTCAACAACTAGCAAAAGAAAAATAAAACAACTAGCAAAAGGAAAATCGACTAACCTTGTGTTCGTCATCAACATCAGTATTTGACGAGAGAGAGAAGCTTTGGTCGACCATAACTTCGTCTTTGACGAGAGAAAGAGAGGCGGACAAATGAAAATGAAAATGAAAAGGGGCAAATGAAAATTAAAATCAACGCCACTTTCTTTTTTTTAGGAATGACATGGTCACGACCTAGAGCCGTGACCCACTATTGCAACCCATAACCTCCTTAGAGCTCCTACTGCTACCTGATTGATGAAGAATTGTCACGGCCCCAAGCAGTGACCCTTAATGTGTGTGTTTTCTGCTTCGTCATGCCTTTGGTCACGACCCAATTCCGTGACCCATCCGTTACCAGTTTGGAGGGAATTTTGGCTCGAAATTTGACGCCATGATGGTCACGCCCTTGGTCACGGTCCAAGTTCGTGACCCGCAATGGTCAGGGATTTGGTCCGTGACCACTTCCAGAGCATCGATGATTTAGTGTGGTAATAAATATGGTCACGCCAAATATTGAGTTGGTCACGGCTCAAGTCCGTGACCAGTTGGTTGCGGACTTGGGCCGTGACCCATTAGGCGTGACCATTTGCAGGATATGGTGTAGTGTGGGTTAAGGAACTTAATAGAGAAATAATAAAAGTTGTATCAATGAATATGAAAGGGTTTTAGAAGTTCAGTCATTTGAATGTGAGAGAGAATAAGGGGTGGGTTAAGGAACAAAAATGTCCCAAATCCATTGTTAGGAGCCGTTCGGAGAAAGAAGGCTAATAGGTAATACCCTAAGAGTCTTGGATTTTATGCTCAATTCGTCCCAATTTAATGGTTTTATTTTTATTTTAAATTCATTAGAAATTATTAGTCATGTTCTAAATAATATCCCCAAACATTAAACATGGCATCAAAATCTAAATATTTCTAATAATACTCTAAAGAGTATTCATGAACATTATTTTTCATTGGTATACCAAAATCTAATATTTTTGGATGAAATTAAGTTCCCATAATTCGTTGGTGTCTATGTGCGCTAATTGTTGATGCTATAAGAAATTCATACCCAACAATAATCTAAATTAACATTTGACAATAATAAACAAGTCTTAATTTTTGGTGGTTGGGAGGGGAAGTCAAGAAGTTGGTGACTTAAATCTCTACATACTATAAAATGTAAAACAAGGAATTTATGAGCATTTAAGACTCCTCCTCATTGAGAGTGTCGTGGCACTATATTTTATACTTCTATGAAATATTATACAAGCAATTTAATAGATGCATTGAACTATTGAGTTTTCTCTCTCTCCCCTTCAATTTAATCCAACTACGAAACCAAGTCAAAAGCAATTAAGAATGATACATTTCTTTCGTCCCAATATATAAACATTATTTTTAACTGCTACCAATCATCATGGTCATCACCATAGACTTCCACAAAGACCCCAAACCTTCTCCTGAACAAAGGGTTGCACATATGTTAAATCGCCGCCAAAGTTCTCGGCAGGTAATTTCCTTCTTTTCTTTCGTTAATTAATTTGTTAGTTAAGATTAGTAGGCTTTGGAGGTTCCCCACTATTGATAAACCATTTGCTTTCTCTCTTTTTTGGGTTATTTCTTTAACACTGTTTGTTATAACCATTAAATTATATAAAAGCAATGTTTTTCTATTAAAAAAAAATAGTTTATAATTGTTAAAAGGTTCTTTTATAAACAGTTTTTTTAAATTTTCTATAAAATTAATTTTTTACATAACACGTTAAAAACATTAAAAAAAAGTTGACATAAAAACGTTGAAAACACTATATTTAGCTGCTTTTTTTATAAACGTTAAAAAATAGTTTATATAAACCACTATTTTTTTTAAAAACACTGCTTTTAAAAACGTTACAAAACACTGATTTTTTAATTGCTTTTTACAAAAGGTCAAAAACATTTTATATAAAAACGCTTTTTTTTTTATAAAAACACTGTTTACTAAAAACATTAAAAACACTCTTTTTAATAAACTTAAAAAAATATTTTATATAAAAGCACTTTTTTTAAAAAATAGTTTATATAAAAATAATGTTTTTAAATATTTTTTTTTTATAAACGTGAAATGGTTTTTTATAAAAGTTTTTTAACGTTTTTTTTATAAATGAATTTTTTTTGTAAACATGTTAAAAAACAGTTTATATAATAATGTTGAAAAATACTGTTTTTTTAACGTTTTTAACATTTTATATGAAAACTTTTCATATAAAAAGTAGTTTTTAATAGTTTATAAAAACTTTTTTTTAACATTTTTGATGTCTTTTTATAAAAAAATTGATTTTATCAAAAACAGTTAAAAAGAGTTTTTTAGAAAACCTTTTGATATTTATAACTGTTTAAAAAAAAAGGTTTTTGTATAAGCAGTTTTTTAACGTATATAAAAAACAGTAAAAAAAATAGTGTTTTTTTAACCTTTTTAAAAAACAGTGTTTTTAATAAAAAGTGTTTTTATATAAACTATAAGAGGTTTTCTCTCTCTTATCTCTCTTATTCTTACTTTCTCTCTTTTTTGGATTATTTTTTTAACACTTTTTTTAAACGTTACAAAAACACTGTTTTTTATAAACATTATTTTTTTTTATATAAAATCAATGTTTAAAAAAAAAATCAGTTTATAATCGTTAAACGGTTTTTTTATAAACAATTTTTTTAAACTTTTTTTATAAAATTATTTTTTTACGTATAACATTCAAAAACAGTTGATATAAAAATGTTAAAAACACTATTTTTTATAAATGTTAAAAAACTGTTTATATAAACCACTATTTTTTTAAGGAAAAATCACTATTTTTAAAAAACGTTACAAAACACTGAATTTTTAACTATTTTTTATAAACATTCAAAAATAGTTTTATAATTCTCTTTAAAAAATGTTGTTTTTATATAAACCATTTTTTAATATTTTTTTAAAAGAGTTCTTTTTTTTAAGAACAGGGTTTTTACATAATTTTTTTTAACGTTTATACAAAAAACTGTTAAAAAAACAGTGTTTTTAATGTTTTTTACATTTTTAATTTACTCATATAAAGAATTGGTTTTATGAAAAAAGTTGAAAACAATTTACAAAAAAACTTTTGACATTCATAAACTGTTTTTTTATAAGATTGTTTTTATATAAAGTTTTTTCAACGTTTATAAAAACAGTTAAAAACAATATTTTTTAATGTTTGTAAAAAAAAGTGCTAAAAAAAGTTTATAAAAAAACCTTTTGATTTAAAAAAAATACTTAATAAAAAAAGTGTATAAAACTTTTTCATTTTAAAAAACTTTCTCATTTTATAAAAAAGTGTTAGTAAAAAACGTTTTACTATTTAAAACAATAAGATATAATGTAAAATTTGTTTTAATACACTAATAAATACTTATACTAATGGGTAAAATAGTCTTTTTGATTGGAAAATGAGTCAATTGACCATCAAATTAGCTAACTAATGTTTTTTGTCGATTTTGAATCCCAAACGAGTAGAATATAAACAAATGGAATAAAACTCTAAATAACTATTGGGCCCCAAATAGTGAAAGATCCTTACAAAATTGACAAGGAGCCATAGAATAGACTGTGATTTTGTTTAAGTAGAATGTGTTATGTGAAGATTGAAATAGTATTTTTCTTAAGATAATTTCGATTGAATCTTTATATAGAAATATGAGTTTAATTAGTTAGAAGCATATGATATGAATTTAGTTAGTTAGAAGCATATGGTGTATGTTGCTCTATTTTAAAGGAAGTGAGGTATGCTTCCATGTTTAATAACATTGTTTTTTAAATAAAATATATAATATTCCTTTTTGGATTTTTCTCTTTTTATATTGTGATTGCACAATTATTTTTGTGCTTTGTTATAAGGTTTGATATTTTTATTTTGACTCATTTTCACATTTTTTTTATACAAATTATACCCTTTATGCTTTATTTTCTTAACACACAAGTTCTAATTGTTTGTCATTTCTGTCTATCATGTCCATGATACTATTCATTATATTTTTCAAAAATTAGGGATTAAAGTATAATTTATGTAAAGTTGATTAAGTGCCTAAGTAAAATATTTTGAAATATATATATATATATATATATGATAGTAATTATCGTGATTATATATGAGTGTCCATTTTCTCTCCATCTATTATTAATTAATACTTATATAATGTGTCAAATAGACATAAAAATATAATTAAGTCTTAAATAAAAAAAGGATCTCGGTGTTTAGTGTATACTAATCATAGAACTACCATCTCTACTAAAAAATATAAATATGTAGTTGATTTGTAATTTTAAAATAGAGGCATGTTCATATGTCCCAAATTTTTTATTCATTTTTTCATCTCATATTAACATTAGTTTAAATGTAATGATAATATTATTTTTGTGACATATATTTTACGAATAAAGCTATACCACGTTCGCACATCGCGCGGAATTTAAAACTAGTGGGTTTTTAGAAACGGAAAGCTTGAGGGAAGAGGAAGATGAATATAAAGAGGTGGTGAGAGATTGAAAGGACGCGTAGAAACAAAAAATCATACGTGGCCACGCCTATACAAAGAGTAGTCCTCCCATTTATACCTCTGCCCCTTCTCTTCCCTTACGTCTTTTTCTTTACCCTCTTCTATTTATCTGCCTTCGAGTGGACAAACTATGACACATGCGTGATCGTTTCCTTGGTTGCCGATAAAGAAAGAGATTACACTTGTGAGTCAATTTTGGATTTACAGTATTTGAGTTAAGTTAATTATTTATCATGTAAGCATATTGCATTTGCTTGGAAAATATCAGGTATTCTAAATTCTAGATATGTGTCTAGGAATATTTTTTTTAATAGATTATGTATTTTTAGGACATAAAATAATATTGATTATGTATTTTAAGGATTACAAACATTTTTACTTTCTATTTTCAAATTAAAGGAACACATGGCATGCTGTGATTGGTTAACGTTTTATGAATATGGGTTCGTGCCATTGACTTTATTCAAAAATAGAAACTATGTATTTTACAATATCAAAATTGTTACACCGAACTTAAATTATATTAGAATAATGATATGAGTCCATGTAATGTCCCACAAATCAACCCATGTGTCATTGCAATAATAATTATTGTACATCGAATTATTTATGCTACATTCTTTGGTGGACAACTTGAAGATTGCATGTAGTAATCATACGTTACTCAAAGAATATTATAAATCATATATAATTTATCAAATGATTACATATCTTTTTTCCTTTTTTTATTTTCTTATAAATGTACATAAAAAAATTAACACTGAGATTTTAAATAATTTAACAGTTGCCTCTCAAATTTTAAAGCATCTATAAAAAAAATTAAGAATGGGAAGGAGAGTAATTTTGAAGTTTCCAACTTTTAACTCCTAAAAGCGATTACAGTATATGATTTTTATTTTTTTGTTACAGTCACTCACTACAATTTTTCCCCCTTAAATTTGCTTTTGTAATAAAATATGACATGCGTCATCCCAGTTCTCCCAAGAATAAAAAATAGGTGAGTAAATGTCAATGTTGATTGGAAATTATAAATTGTCACGTGATTCTTTTTTCTAGAATTTAAAAAAAAAATCTTGAATGGGATTGGGCCTTACTATTCTATTCAATATTTTTTGTCCCAAACTTATATAGTGTATTTGCAAGTCCTTAAGTATAATGATGTTATGATATGCTTGTATGTAATGTTTAGATAATTGTTGTCATTGTTACGTGATTTATTTATTCAAAAATTTCAAATACATAAAAAAAGTAAATAAAATTGCATTGTTAACCATCTTCCTAAAATATTTACGTTACTATTTGTTTCCAAAATAGCACCACATACATAATAAATTTTAAAGATAATAATTTTTAATTGTTGAGGTATTGCTATAATTACCCTCAAAATTATATTACATATTAACATTAGTTTAAATGTAATGATAATATTATTTTTGTGACATATATTTTACGAATAAAGCTATACCACGTTCGCACATCGTGCGAAATTTAAAACTAGTGGGTTTTTAGAAACGGAAAGCTTGAGGGAAGAGGAAGATGAATATACAGAGGTGGTGAGAGATTGAAAGGACGCGTAGAAACAAAAAATCATACGTGGCCACGCCTATACAAAGATTAGTCCTCCCATTTATACCTCTGCCCCTTCTCTTCCCTTATGTCTTTTTCTCTACCCTCTTCTATTTATCTGCCTTCGAGTGGACAAACTATGACACATGCGTGATCGTTTCCTTGGTTGCCGATAAAGAAAGAGATTACACTTGTGAGTCAATTTTGGATTTACAGTATTTGAGTTAAGTTAATTATTTATCATGTAAGCATATTGCATTTGCTTGGAAAATATCAGGTATTCTAAATTCTAGATATATGTCTAGGAATATTTTTTTTAATAGATTATGTATTTTTAGGACCTAAAATAATATGGATTATGTATTTTTAGGATTACAAACATTTTTACTTTCTATTTTCAAATTAAAGGAACACGTGGCATGCTGTGATTGATTAACGTTTTATGAATATGGGTTCGTGCCATTGACTTTATTCAAAAATAGAAACTATGTATTTTACAATATCAAAATTGTTACACCGAACTTAAATTATATTAGAATAATGATATGAGTCCATGTAATGTCCCACAAATCAACCCATGTGTCATTGCAATAATAATTATTGTACATCGAATTATTTATGCTACATTCTTTGGTGGACAACTTGAAGATTGCATGTAGTACTCATACGTTACTCAAAGAATATTATAAATCATATATAATTTATCAAATGATTACATATCTTTGTTCCTTTTTTTATTTTCTTATAAATGTACATAAAAAAATTAACACTGAGATTTTAAATAATTTAACAGTTGCCTCTCAAATTTTAAAGCATCTATAAAAAAAATTAAGAATGGGAAGGAGAGTAATTTTGAAGTTTCCAACTTTTAACTCCTAAAAGCGATTACAGTATATGATTTTTATTTTTTTGTTACAGTCACTCACTACAATTTTTCCCCCTTAAATTTGCTTTTGTAATAAAATATGACATGCGTCATCCCAGTTCTCCCAAGAATAAAAAATAGGTGAGTAAATGTCTATGTTGATTGGAAATTATAAATTGTCACGTGATTCTTTTTTCTAGAATTTAAAAAAAAATCTTGAATGGGATTGGGCCTTACTATTCTATTCAATATTTTTTGTCCCAAACTTATATAGTGTATTTGCAAGTCCTTAAGTATAATGATGTTATGATATGCTTGTATGTAATGTTTAGATAATTGTTGTCATTGTTACGTGATTTATTTATTCAAAAATTTCAAATACATAAAAAAAGTAAATAAAATTGCATTGTTAACCATCTTCCTAAAATATTTACGTTACTATTTGTTTCCAAAATAGCACTACATACATAATAAATTTTAAAGATAATAATTTTTAATTGTTGAGGCATTGCTATAATTACTCTCAAAATTATATTACATATTAACATTAGTTTAAATGTAATGATAATATTATTTTTGTGACATATATTTTACGAATAAAGCTATACCACATTCGCACATCGCGCGGAATTTAAAACTAGTGGGTTTTTAGAAACGGAAAGCTTGAGGGAAGAGGAAGATGAATATACAGAGGTGGTGAGAGATTGAAAGGACGCGTAGAAACAAAAAATCATACGTGGCCACGCCTATACAAAGAGTAGTCCTCCCATTTATACCTCTGCCCCTTCTCTTCCCTTACGTCTTTTTCTCTACCCTCTTCTATTTATCTGCCTTCGAGTGGACAAACTATGACACATGCGTGATCGTTTCCTTGGTTGCCGATAAAGAAAGAGATTACACTTGTGAGTCAATTTTGAATTTACAGTATTTGAGTTAAGTTAATTATTTATCATGTAAGCATATTGCATTTGCTTGGAAAATATTCTAAATTCTAAATTCTAAATTCTAAATATATGTCTAGATATTCTAAATTCTAGATATATGTCTAGGAATATTTTTTTTAATAGATTATGTATTTTTAGGACCTAAAATAATATGGATTATGTATTTTTAGGATTACAAACATTTTTACTTTCTATTTTCAAATTAAAGGAACACGTGGCATGCTGTGATTGATTAACGTTTTATGAATATGGGTTCGTGCCATTGACTTTATTCAAAAATAGAAACTATGTATTTTACAATATCAAAATTGTTACACCGAACTTAAATTATATTAGAATAATGATATGAGTCCATGTAATGTCCCACAAATCAACCCATGTGTCATTGCAATAATAATTATTGTACATCGAATTATTTATGCTACATTCTTTGGTGGACAACTTGAAGATTGCATGTAGTACTCATACGTTACTCAAAGAATATTATAAATCATATATAATTTATCAAATGATTACATATCTTTGTTCCTTTTTTTATTTTCTTATAAATGTACATAAAAAAATTAACACTGAGATTTTAAATAATTTAACAGTTGCCTCTCAAATTTTAAAGCATCTATAAAAAAAATTAAGAATGGGAAGGAGAGTAATTTTGAAGTTTCCAACTTTTAACTCCTAAAAGCGATTACAGTATATGATTTTTATTTTTTTGTTACAGTCACTCACTACAATTTTTCCCCCTTAAATTTGCTTTTGTAATAAAATATGACATGCGTCATCCCAGTTCTCCCAAGAATAAAAAATAGGTGAGTAAATGTCTATGTTGATTGGAAATTATAAATTGTCACGTGATTTTTTTTTCTAGAATTTAAAAAAAAAATCTTGAATGGGATTGGGCCTTACTATTCTATTCAATATTTTTTGTCCCAAACTTATATAGTGTATATGCAAGTCCTTAAGTATAATGATGTTATGATATGTTTGTATGTAATGTTTAGATAATTATTGTCATTGTTACGTGATTTATTTATTCAAAAATTTCAAATACATAAAAAAAGTAAATAAAATTGCATTGTTAACCATCTTCCTAAAATATTTACGTTACTATTTGTTTCCAAAATAGCACCACATACATAATAAATTTTAAAGATAATAATTTTTAATTGTTGAGGTATTGCTATAATTACTCTCAAAATTATATTACATATTAACATTAGTTTAAATGTAATGATAATATTATTTTTGTGACATATATTTTACGAATAAAGCTATACCACGTTCGCACATCGTGCGGAATTTAAAACTAGTGGGTTTTTAGAAACGGAAAGCTTGAGGGAAGAGGAAGATGAATATACAGAGGTGGTGAGAGATTGAAAGGACGCGTAGAAACAAAAAATCATACGTGGCCATGCCTATACAAAGAGTAGTCCTCCCATTTATACCTCTGCCCCTTCTCTTCCCTTACGTCTTTTTCTCTACCCTCTTCTATTTATCTGCCTTCGAGTGGACAAACTATGACACATACGTGATCGTTTCCTTGGTTGCCGATAAAGAAAGAGATTACACTTGTGAGTCAATTTTGGATTTACAGTATTTGAGTTAAGTTAATTATTTATCATGTAAGCATATTGCATTTGCTTGGAAAATATCAGGTATTCTAAATTCTAGATATGTGCCTAGGAATTTTTTTTTTAATAGATTATGTATTTTTAGGATCTAAAATAATATTGATTATGTATTTTTAGGATAACAAACATTTTTACTTCCTATTTTCAAATTAAAGGAACACGTGGTATGCTGTAATTGATTAACGTTTTATGAATATGGGTTCGTGCCATCGGCTTTATTTAAAAATAGAAACTATGTATTTTACAATATCAAAATTGTTACACCGAACGTAAATTATATTAGAATAATGATATGAGTCCATGTAATGTCCCACAAATCAACCCATGTGTCATTGCAATAATAATTATTGTACATCGAATTATTTATGCTACATTCTTTGGTGGACAACTTGAAGATTGCATGTAGTACTCATACGTTACTCAAAGAATACTATAAATCATATATAATTTATCAAATGATTACATATCTTTTTTCTTTTTTTATTTTCTTATAAATGTACATAAAAAAATCAACACTGAGATTTTAAATAATTTAACAATTGGATCTCAAATTTTAAAACATCTATAAAAAATTAAGAATGGGAAGGAGAGTAATTTTGAAGTTTCCAACTTTTAACTCCTAAAAGCGATTACAATATATGATTTTTATTTTTTTGTTGCAGTCACTCACTACAATTTTTCCCCTTAAATTTGCTTTTGTAATAAAATATGACATGCGTCATCCCAATTCTCCCAAGAATAAAAAATAGGTGAGTAAATGTCTATGTTGATTGAAAATTATAAATTGTCACGTGATTCTTTTTTCTAGAATTTAAAAAAAAAATCTCGAATGGGATTGGGCCTAACTATTCTATTCAATATTTTTTGTCCCAAACTTATATAGTGTGTTTGACAAGTCCTTAAGTATAATGATGTTATGATATGTTTGTATGTAATGTTTAGATAATTGTTGTCATTGTTACGTGATTTATTTATTCAAAAAATTACAATACATAAAAAAGTAAATAAAATTGTATTGTTAACCATCTTCCTAAAATATTTACGTTACTATTTGTTTCCAAAATAGCACCACATACATAATAAATTTTAAAGATAACAATTTTTAATTGTTGAGGCATTGCTATAATTACTCTCAAAATTATATTACATATTAACATTAGTTTAAATGTAATGATAATATTATTTTTGTGACATATATTTTACGAATAAAGCTATACCACATTCGCACATCGCGCGGAATTTAAAACTAGTGGGTTTTTAGAAACGGAAAGCTTGAGGGAAGAGGAAGATGAATATACAGAGGTGGTGAGAGATTGAAAGGACGCGTAGAAACAAAAAATCATACGTGGCCACGCCTATACAAAGATTAGTCCTCCCATTTATACCTCTGCCCCTTCTCTTCCCTTACGTCTTTTTCTCTACCCTCTTCTATTTATCTGCCTTCGAGTGGACAAACTATGACACATACGTGATCGTTTCCTTGGTTGCCGATAAAGAAAGAGATTACACTTGTGAGTCAATTTTGGATTTACAGTATTTGAGTTAAGTTAATTATTTATCATGTAAGCATATTGCATTTGCTTGGAAAATATCAGGTATTCTAAATTCTAGATATGTGCCTAGGAATTTTTTTTTTAATAGATTATGTATTTTTAGGATCTAAAATAATATTGATTATGTATTTTTAGGATAACAAACATTTTTACTTCCTATTTTCAAATTAAAGGAACACGTGGTATGCTGTAATTGATTAACGTTTTATGAATATGGGTTCGTGCCATCGGCTTTATTTAAAAATAGAAACTATGTATTTTACAATATCAAAATTGTTACACCGAACGTAAATTATATTAGAATAATGATATGAGTCCATGTAATGTCCCACAAATCAACCCATGTGTCATTGCAATAATAATTATTGTACATCGAATTATTTATGCTACATTCTTTGGTGGACAACTTGAAGATTGCATGTAGTACTCATACGTTACTCAAAGAATACTATAAATCATATATAATTTATCAAATGATTACATATCTTTTTTCTTTTTTTATTTTCTTATAAATGTACATAAAAAAATCAACACTGAGATTTTAAATAATTTAACAATTGGATCTCAAATTTTAAAACATCTATAAAAAATTAAGAATGGGAAGGAGAGTAATTTTGAAGTTTCCAACTTTTAACTCCTAAAAGCGATTACAATATATGATTTTTATTTTTTTGTTGCAGTCACTCACTACAATTTTTCCCCTTAAATTTGCTTTTGTAATAAAATATGACATGCGTCATCCCAATTCTCCCAAGAATAAAAAATAGGTGAGTAAATGTCTATGTTGATTGAAAATTATAAATTGTCACGTGATTCTTTTTTCTAGAATTTAAAAAAAAAATCTCGAATGGGATTGGGCCTAACTATTCTATTCAATATTTTTTGTCCCAAACTTATATAGTGTGTTTGACAAGTCCTTAAGTATAATGATGTTATGATATGTTTGTATGTAATGTTTAGATAATTGTTGTCATTGTTACGTGATTTATTTATTCAAAAAATTACAATACATAAAAAAGTAAATAAAATTGTATTGTTAACCATCTTCCTAAAATATTTACGTTACTATTTGTTTCCAAAATAGCACCACATACATAATAAATTTTAAAGATAACAATTTTTAATTGTTGAGGCATTGCTATAATTACTCTCAAAATTATATTACATATTAACATTAGTTTAAATGTAATGATAATATTATTTTTGTGACATATATTTTACGAATAAAGCTATACCACATTCGCACATCGCGCGGAATTTAAAACTAGTGGGTTTTTAGAAACGGAAAGCTTGAGGGAAGAGGAAGATGAATATACAGAGGTGGTGAGAGATTGAAAGGACGCGTAGAAACAAAAAATCATACGTGGCCACGCCTATACAAAGATTAGTCCTCCCATTTATACCTCTGCCCCTTCTCTTCCCTTACGTCTTTTTCTCTACCCTCTTCTATTTATCTGCCTTCGAGTGGACAAACTATGACACATACGTGATCGTTTCCTTGGTTGCCGATAAAGAAAGAGATTACACTTGTGAGTCAATTTTGGATTTACAGTATTTGAGTTAAGTTAATTATTTATCATGTAAGCATATTGCATTTGCTTGGAAAATATCAGGTATTCTAAATTCTAGATATGTGCCTAGGAATTTTTTTTTTAATAGATTATGTATTTTTAGGATCTAAAATAATATTGATTATGTATTTTTAGGATAACAAACATTTTTACTTCCTATTTTCAAATTAAAGGAACACGTGGTATGCTGTAATTGATTAACGTTTTATGAATATGGGTTCGTGCCATCGGCTTTATTTAAAAATAGAAACTATGTATTTTACAATATCAAAATTGTTACACCGAACGTAAATTATATTAGAATAATGATATGAGTCCATGTAATGTCCCACAAATCAACCCATGTGTCATTGCAATAATAATTATTGTACATCGAATTATTTATGCTACATTCTTTGGTGGACAACTTGAAGATTGCATGTAGTACTCATACGTTACTCAAAGAATACTATAAATCATATATAATTTATCAAATGATTACATATCTTTTTTCTTTTTTTATTTTCTTATAAATGTACATAAAAAAATCAACACTGAGATTTTAAATAATTTAACAATTGGATCTCAAATTTTAAAACATCTATAAAAAATTAAGAATGGGAAGGAGAGTAATTTTGAAGTTTCCAACTTTTAACTCCTAAAAGCGATTACAATATATGATTTTTATTTTTTTGTTGCAGTCACTCACTACAATTTTTCCCCTTAAATTTGCTTTTGTAATAAAATATGACATGCGTCATCCCAATTCTCCCAAGAATAAAAAATAGGTGAGTAAATGTCTATGTTGATTGAAAATTATAAATTGTCACGTGATTCTTTTTTCTAGAATTTAAAAAAAAAATCTCGAATGGGATTGGGCCTAACTATTCTATTCAATATTTTTTGTCCCAAACTTATATAGTGTGTTTGACAAGTCCTTAAGTATAATGATGTTATGATATGTTTGTATGTAATGTTTAGATAATTGTTGTCATTGTTACGTGATTTATTTATTCAAAAAATTACAATACATAAAAAAGTAAATAAAATTGTATTGTTAACCATCTTCCTAAAATATTTACGTTACTATTTGTTTCCAAAATAGCACCACATATATAATAAATTTTAAAGATAACAATTTTTAATTGTTGAGGTGTTGCTATAATTACTCTCAAAATTATATTACATGTTGCAACTTCACTTTCCAGTGAATGGGTTGCATAGCTCACTAGGTTCTTCCGATTTTTTTTTTGAAATGAATAGTTATGTTCTTGATCAATTATTGTTTAACATTATTATTAGATGACTAAAAATATGAAACTAACAAATGTCTTGCACATGCATGAAAATGGTGCAAACTACTCAAATGTGGAAAATATATGATCGAAAGTAGGAAAAATATTGAAAGTATTGTTATAAAAATAGTGTCTGCAAATGTTATTACACCACATGTTCTATATTAAATGTTGGTATCTTAAGGTATCACCTAATTCAACCAATAGAAGTAGAATACAAGAATGAATGTCTCTTGATTCTATCAACATACAACTCTTCGTCTTATTTTTTTTGGAAATATCAACTCTTGACTTTCTTTATAAATTTGTAACATTTTCTCTCTTTTCCCTTCTTCTAATTACTATTAAAGTTTCGAGCTTCCACCGTTTTATGTATCGCAATTTTATCTAATTTCACAATAGCGGGTCTTATCCCTTCATGCATTTTGGTTTGAGCCTAAAAAAATTTAGGTTCTCTCTCTCTCTCTCTCTCTCTCTCTCTCTTTATACATAGGAAAAATCTATAAACTGATCTCACTTAACATACCATAAAAAATGGACAATTTTTTAGATTTATTTATGGTTTTTAAACATTTCAAGGAACCCTTAAAAAAATTAGCTCAAAATGATTTTATTTGCTATTTTTAAAAAAGGTCAAAATATGTCAATTTTAAAGCACCTTAAACATTGACATATTTTGATCAATTTTTTTAAAATAGCAAAAAATAATATTTTGAACTCATAAATATTCTTTTTGAACTCAAAAATATTTTTTTGCGATTTTACAAAAATGGTACGCTTTTTAGGTTTATTAATTGAGGTTTGATTTAGAGATTTTTCCTATATACATTTACAAGCACACACACACACACACACACACACACACACACACATATATATATATATATATATATATATATATATATATAATGACTTTTTGTAATTAGCCAACTATAATTTTTATATTTCATAATTTATCAAGTTTTCTTAGTATTTTTTTATTCCGCCCGCGCATCACGCGGGGCTCAGCACTAGTAAGGTTGATTTTCGAGTATTTGGACTGAATGCAAGTTTTTTTTGAATGAAGAGTTTTGTTGGAAATAAAAAAATAATTTGTAATTTGAAAAGTTTGAAAATATGAAACGTGAAAAGACAATTGATAAAAAATATAAAGGGTCTTGATTTAATTGATATTTTTTTATAGTCTGTCTTTTGAAGTCCTACCAGCCGTTGTAAGATGTAACTATATATGTATTGGCGATTGGCGATTTGTGAAGTAATGTGGTTTACAAAACAAGGTCTTTCTGATACGATATTTTTTCACTTTTAACTAATTACAACCTTCTACTAGTGGGTTTAGATCTACACAAATTCAATAACCCAATCGGAATGAGTTTCAGGTTTTAAGCATCAAGTTGCTACAATGAAGACAGGAGCGCGAAGCACTATACTTTTTCTGCTGTTCAATTATGTTCTATTTTCAGGTATTTGATTTAATACTCTTTCAATTTTTATTCTTATTCCATCATTTGTTTTATCAATTTGATAAACTGAAGGAGCCAATGTTTTTTTTAACGAAATAATGATTAGTATGTCTTCAAATTTTGCAGGTTATGCGCTACCCTATAATTACTCCTTCACACCTGAGGTAAGTTTTCTTCGAAGTGTTATTTATGTGCAACATTGTGCATGAGTTAATCAATGTATAAATCTATCCTTATATCTACAAGTTTTTCTTTTATCCTTAAAATAAGAATATGTTAATTATCATTTATGCAGTGTTTGGCTAACCCTCTCGTACCTCAATATAATGGAGGAATAGTAGTGAACCCGGAGTTTAATGATGGATTAAAGGGGTGGAACAGCTTTGGAAGTTCAAAGATTGAGATGAGAGTATCTGAAGGGGGAAACAAGTTCATTGTTTCTAGTAAAAGATGGCAACCGGATGCTTCATTTTCGCAGAATTTTCATTTGAAGGAGGATGAACTCTACACCTTTTCTGGTGCCTTATATTTTCCCTTACTTGTTAGGTCAAAATTTTGAATTGTAAACTAATTGAGTTGTTCATAAATAGTTCAATCTCGGGTCATTTAAAGTTTGAGCTAGGCTAGTTATATAAGCAAAGGAACATATATCGACCACGATTTTGAATTTTAAAATAAAAATGAGTTAGGTAATTATATGGTTTATGTTTCTTGTAGCTTGGTTACAAGTTGGATATGGAAAAGTTGAGGTAGCTGCCATGCTTAGAACACTCGCGGGAGACAGTGTTGTTGGTTGGGCTTATCCACAGTCAGATTGTTGGTCCATGCTTAAAGGTGGCTTCATGGTTAATGTCTCAGGTCCAGCTGACATATACTTTAGGGTATGCTTCTGTTTCCATTGTTTAGATATTAATATTATGACTTTACTATTAAAAAAAAATTGTACATTTCTCATTAGTGAGAGATAAATAATTTTAAAAACCTTTGTTGAGTATTTATTATTTATTTATATTTATAACGGATACCACCCTGACAACCATTTCATTTAATGGGTATAATGTGTTTCAGACCTTGAATTCTACAGTGGACTTATGGGCTGATAGCATCTCATTACAGCCATTCACTGAAGAAGAGTGGAGATCCCATCAAATTCAAAGCGTTGAGAAGGTAAAATTGGATTAATCTCTCTTATATTTTATTAAAATAATTTGAAGGCCCTTACTTTGTTAACAAAGAATTTTAATAAAACGGTGGGGGTTTTAAACCTAAATCTCAATCAACTTACACTATGCTCTGAATAGAATACAAAAATTGAAATAATTAAAATTGTAATAATAATAATTGACTTGTAATAATGCATAGGCTTACAAAGAAATGACGTTTAACAACTTGAAAATAGCTAATTTTATTTTAGAAAAAAAAATAATTTTTAATAAATAGCAAATATTATAGTGGCATTAGGTCTAGAGCAGTGACTTTTAAAGTGAGTGACAAACCTAATTACTTTATGACTGGAATGGTCAATTAGCACCGGTGATGATATTATAACAACAAAAAAGTCATAAATATAAAAACTTGTATCATGTGTAGAGGATATCATGTATTATGTATAGTGAAAAACATCTGAAATAGGTATCACATACATGTCGTGCCCTTGTGTGTTATGAGTAGGGACACGTGGTGCCATCCACACATGGTACTATTTATTAACATGGGACTACCACATTATCGTTATCCTAAATCATAATGAGAATGTAATCAGTCAGGCGTTTAGTGCTGTATGGATAGCACCATGTGTGACACTAAGGTATGAGTGTGAAACTACAATTAGTTTTGAAATTAATGAATTTTAAGTAAGTTTTCCATTTTGGTTATGGGCTCAATGTTAAATGATTTTTTATCGCATTTTTTAGTTTTCTTGATTCTGTCATCCCTTGCATCTTATGTGTTTTCTTCTTGTCTTTCGCTTTCTTGTTCTTATTAAAAGTCATCATCTAAGGTACAAGTTTCACTACAATCTTTAATATATATGAAAACCTGTTTATACTTACTTTATATGTCACCATGTTTGTACTTCATTTTTTCCTTTGCATTTTGTTCTTTTCTTTGAACAATCAATCAACATTTTAGCAAAAATCTTAAAGTGGAACAATATTCGTTATTAGACATCCCATAATGCGTTGCATATTGTATTGATATTTTTTTAAAAGAAAAAGAATTATTAAAACTTTAATTCACTTATAAAGATCAAAAGAATCTTCCAAATGTTTTTTTTATCGAGTGATGAACAAATATTTTGTAGAATCGGAAGAGGAATGTGAAATTTCAAGCTATTGACGCACAAGGAAACCCGCTAGCAAATGCAAAACTCTCCATCAAGCAACGCAAACCAAAATTCCTCTTTGGCAATGTCATGAATAGCTTCATCCTAAATAACAAAACCTATCAAAACTGGTTCACCTCAAGATTTCAGGTACCAAAATCCGACTCTGGTAACATTATGCTAAACATGCTCATTTTAATTGATGCAACTTTTATATTAATTGGTTTGTCATTATTTTACAAGGTTACAACATTTGAGAATGAAATGAAGTGGGCCAGCAATGAACCTCTCCTTGGCCAGGAGCATTACTTGGATGCTGACGCGATGCTTCAGTTCGCCAAAACCAAGGGAATTGGGGTTCGAGGACATACAATCTTTTGGGCAGACATGAAACACGAGCCCAAATGGGTAGAATCTCTCTCGCCAATTCAATTATCAGTAGCTGCTGAAAAACGGATAAAGTCGATAATGACACGATACAAAGGCCAAGTTATTTCATGGGATGTGGACAATGAAAATGTACATCACTCTTTTATTGAAAGCAAGCTTGGAAGAAAAGCTTTATCTAGTTTTTACCAGGAGGCTCACCTTATTGATAGTAAAGTGCCCCTGTTCCTAAATGAGTACAATACTATTGAAGATGCACATGATGAATATGGTACGACGGTGAAGTACCGTGAGAAGATTAAAAGTATTCGTAGGTTTGGTTATGATGGACCATTGGGCATTGGTTTACAGGGCCATTTTAAAAATCTGAACCTGCCCTACATGAGAGCTGCTTTAGACGAGCTTGCTTCATTGGGATTGCCCATTTGGATTTCCGAATTAGATGTAATGAACAACTCCAGCACGGTAATTATCTCTAAACTTGAAATTTGTGTTTGTGTTATCATTCATTATTTATCACTTTGAAGGTGCTATACATCACAACTTAATCACTTATAATCTACCACCTAACTTTGCACACTCTTATTTTATTTAATTATTTACTTTTCATTTATTTGGACAGGCAATGTATTTGAGGGAGATAATAGCGGAGACACATGCACACCCAGCTGTGAATGGAATAGTAATGTGGGCATCATGGACGCCAAAAAACTGTTGGCGTATGTGTTTGACTGATGACAACTTCATAAACTTGCCTCCTGGGGATGTGGTAGACAACTTCATCTATGACTGGACCCACAAAGACCTTGCAGCTACTACGGATGATATGGGTTTTTTTGAGGCTTCACTTTTTCATGGAGATTATGATGTGAGGATTTCCGATCAAAATGGGGTGAAGGGTTCCAAATGGAAGAGGTTTAAGGTGGCATTGTCAAATGACTCTTCTCAACGACCCTTGGTTATCAACATATCCGTTTGGGTGTCATTTGGTATTACTGTTACCTATTGAAATAACTTAATGAATGCCTCTTCAATAAAGATGTATTGATTGTCGATTATTGATTCGATAAGTATTTAGAAATAATAGAATTAAAAGTTACCTTGAAAGTCGATTGTTCATGGATTGGTTTGATTTGATTTCATGTTTAATTCGTTGCCACAATAAATATTGATCAATTTCATGATTTTGTAATCACAAAGCTAAAACTGAACCTATATGGAACGAAGCCAACCCAACACATCACTCCCTTGGTTGGTTCGGCTCGAATCCTCAAATCCATCAATTTTTTAAGGGTGTTTTTATTCCCACCCTCCTTTTCTTTCTCTAGACCCTTTTTAGAAAATCTTACTGTTTTAGACCTTATAAGTGTGTAAAGACATCAATATCCCATTTATACCACCCCAATCCTTTAGAACCGAATCTTATTCAAATTGCAACATGTGAGACATGGAAAATTTAAGAAACTAACATCAACCAAATTATTTCCCTCTTTCACTAGCGAAGAAACATCCACCCCTAAGAGTTGCTCACAATAAAGGAGGTATAATTAAACCATACAACATAAAACAAAATCACGAGATCTCCTTAGACATCATGATTTTGTAATCACATAGTAAAACTTATATGGAAAGAAGCCAACCCAACACATCACTCCCTTGGTTGGTTCATCACGATCATCAAACTGATCAATTTTTTTAATGCTAAAATGTAATTCATATAATTAATATTTATAAAAGAGTATTATACAGAAAATGACAAAATGATCATCACTAATTTGAAGAAACATGTAATAAATGACAGAAAATAGTTGCAATATTATATGATGTTAACTTATAAACATTTCAACTGCATCTTTAACATGAACTAGATACCCATTGTAAGGTCAAATAGTTATAGGGTGTTTTTATTTGTCCTAAAAATCAATTAAAACTAAAATTTGAAATCTTAAAAAAAATGTAAAATCTATTGAAGCTAAAAAAATAAATGAAATCCAAAAAAATCTAATCCTAATAAAATAAAACTAAAAAATAATAAAAATAAAAATAAAATTATACTAAATAAAAAGAAATACAAAATAGGAAATAAATTCTAAAAATTCTAAATAAATCTAAACTAAATCCTAAAAATAAAACAACTCAAACTAAAAATCTAAGAAAAATATAAAAAACATAAACTAAACACACACGGGCTTAGGGGTAGATTTAGGCTCAGTTTAGGCTTGGGTAAGGTTAGGGGGGAGGGTATTAGCTCCATTCTTGATGCAATTTTCCTTGAAATAAAACTTTTGACACCGCAACTGCAATCAAGCCTGCACATTAAATATTTACGCATATAAGACCCAAATTGCCGAGAATTAGCAACTAAAATACATCTATTCGGGGTATAAAATGTACACTTTTGGGTGCTTATTAGTTGCATTGAATATACTTGCACCGATTGAGCTTCGGGCTTTTCTTCACTTATGAGTGTTATACACTTCTGTTTTCGCATTGTAAACATTGATTTCGTCGGTAATATCACTATTATTTCATTTGATCGTTCGTTAATTGAGTTCAATTTTTGAAATGAGTTACTTGAGCATGATTTTCAAAGTTTGTTTTGACTCGAGAATTGCATAAACTTTTGGATATGATCATAGGCCATCTTTGTTATATCACCCATATTGGCCTTGACCTCACCTTATATATTTCGTTAGTCAACCCCTTTGAGATTTAATATTAGCCTTTCATTTCATAACCCAAAATCCCGTAACCAACTCCACATTGGAGTTATAAACCATACATATTACTTTCCATACCTTTGTTTGAAATGTTACTCGAGACTGAATGATGTTATTATCTTGCGGTTGCAATTAAGCAGGAAAAGAGTGAGAAAAGTGAAGAAAAGAAAGAAGTTAAAAAGAGAAAAAGAGAAGTGAAAAACAAAAGAAAAATAAGATCAGAAAAAGAAAGACAAAGTTTGTGTACATTATATATAGTGTTTAATAGTCCTTGTTTCTCTCCAATTTCATATTTAATGCTTGTTATGGAAATCATTTTCCATTTTTGAAATTGCCCACAAGTTTTCATTACCCAAGTTTTTAATCCCGAACACTTTGAAATATTTTTCTTCACGTGGTAATATTCCTTATATTTTTATGAGCTTAAATATATGGTCGAAATATTTTTTGACCTTTCGAGGCATCCTAAATAATACGCATAAAGCTAGACTTTCACTGTGTCGCGCGCCGTAAGACAATTAGTACACAAGTTGGCGTAGCGTTCGTTGCTTGTCCGAATCACGTGAAACTTAACCAAAGTACTTAAAATAATTATACGGACATAAATCATATCTCATGCGGGAACATGCAACGTAAAAATTTCATTAACGGAGCGTCACTAAAAAAAGGATAATCATGCAAGTACAATTTAAAGGATAATCATGCAAGTACAATATATATATATATATATATATATATATATATATATGTTGAAGTCATGCAGTAGACCTCTCGTGGAGATACATGTTGCACGGGCATAAAGTTAATGTTTGAGGCACCTCCTGACGTAACCCGTGCAATCCTTTTGCATGGTAGTCCACTTGGTTATAATTATGTGAATGAAAAAATGATGAATAAATATATAAATTATTTTGTAACTTTTCATCTGATTGCAAGGTGGAAAACAATTCGATTTTAATGAGATTTGTTAAAAGAGTAGTATTAGTAGTAGAAGAGGAAGAAGAAGAAGAAACTATCAGATTGATGAAATTTAATGATAAGGGAGGGTTAAAATTGAATGCTATGAGAAAACAAAAATGTGAGTATCACTCACTAAGACTGGAAAATTCTTAAATTTTAAGGGTTTAATAATTTGAAGCTCATAAGGAGCTTATAGGCCACTGGGCCAACCATACACAAATTTATTAGAATTAGCATAAGTTATTGTCCTATTAAGCATCTCTTTTGACATATAAACACTCCAATTGAAATTTTCATCATATTTTTGTCATTTGGAGATGCATTTAGATGCTAACGGGCCAAAATTTTATTTTCACCTTTGGTGTGTGTTTGGTTCGAGCTTTCGTACTTTCCATGAAGTCATGAATCCAAAAGTAAATTTAAATCTTTAAGGATTAATTACACTAGGCCCTCAGAACTTTAACCCCCTACAATTCACCACCTTAACTTTCAATTTCTTTAGATAACCCCCTAAACTTTTAAAACAGCTACAAATTTCCCACAAACGATGACACTATTAAGTTTTTTTTTTAGAAAATGACACATGATAACCATTTTAACTTTTGCCGGGGCGATTTTTGGATATTTTACCCTTGTTTAGAAAAAAACAAAGGTTACTCTCCCTTTATCACTCTATTCTCTCTCTTCTCTCTTTTATGTCCACATTTCTCTCTTCTTTCTTTTATCTCTTTAGTTCAATAATCAACTCTCTCTAGTTCAAGAATCACCTCTCTCTATCTATCTCACATACATACATAAGAACACACGGATACACAAAAGAAATGTTGAATCGCAACTGAATCTAGGGGTTGAATCGGGGCTAGGTCCAAAGCAATGCGGGTTTGGGACTGAGGTTGGGTTGAGGCATAGACGGGGCGGGGTTGGGGGGAATATGGAAAGCCAAAAACAAGTGCCAATTTTAAGGATCCTTTATGTCCTGTAAAAGAAATGTTGATAATGTTACTATTTGTTATTATTCTCATTCAATACTCGGGTCGGTTCCATAAAAATGTTTATTATTTTCTCTAGACCCATTTTAATCATCTTTTTTATACCATTTCATACAATGCTAAATGTCCAATCATTAACATTAGGATGCAATCCAATAAACTAAACACATATATTTAACCTAATATGTAAATAACTTGCTGAAAATACACTCCACATTAAATTTGGATCAAAGTTAGTTTCCCCACCTTAATGTCTCCAAAGTGGTGGTGGTGATGAAGATAGGCAACTCCCCCACATCCAAAGGTGGATCTAAAAGCGAGTCACAAAATCTCCACCAAAAAGTACTCCATAGAAGCTCCTACATACTTCCAAGAACAGCTCCATTGAGCCCTCTACAAACCTCCATCAACACCTATCTTTTCTCCTGAATACACCCTCTTAAATACACATCAAACCCTAACCACAACTTTTATATTTCTTTATCTCATGCCCTAATAGTGATGGGAGTGGGAATCTTATGGTGTGAGTATGTTCACTATACTGAGGGAACATGGTAGTAAGTGCCTTGGAGAGCAACGTTGAGCGCGTCTGGGAGAGGTGAGAAAATGGTGCTCACTGTGAACATTTACCACATCCAAAGCCTTTCTCTTCTATAAAAAAAGTATATGAATACATATAAAAAGGGTCTTTTACCACTTCTGAAAATGATCAAGATCCTAAGAGCTAACACGGGTGTATGATCAATGGATATAATATTGACACCAAATCTGGCAGAATCGGTTTTCATACCAGTGTTTCTCTCTTTTATCCCCAAGATAAACACCCGATTCTCTCTCTCTCTCTCTCTCTATATATATATATATATATGCCTTCAAACGCAATATCAGGCCCACATGCCGACTAAAATATAAATGGAAGATCGATCATCTGGCAACGAAGAGAGAGAATGGAGCCTTTTTAGTATCGTTCTAACGGCTTAGTGCATCATTCGAATGACAACACTTGTCGTTAGAACGACTGTGTTCAGCAGTTGAACGAGACAACAAGAGTTCTACTTCTACGTTTGCAACCAATGTATAAATAATTCATGTATTAATGATTCCTGTTAATATATACCCTTAACATACCATCTTTCTCTAAAGACGAAAGGCAGCAGTTTAAAGGGAGAATGAGAACTTCGACCTTGTTATTTTTTCTTATATTACGAATCCTTTTCATAGTCCAATAATTTCATTTATCACATTTGCCCCGAAAGTTTCCAATTTTTAGTAAAGGCACAAGTAATTTATTTTCTAAAAATACTGTATTCCTTATATAATACTTTTATAGAATCCATAATTCAATTAATTTTCTTCAACTTAAATTTATGCCTCCACATATATAATCCATACATATAATTTAATCCAACTGTCAGGCTGGGGTATTACAGTGAGAACCCCCCATCATGATGCATTAGTGATCACGCTCAGAATAGACAATTGGGACATTGACAAGCTCCTCGTGGACCAGGGAAGTTGGTTAGAAGTGATGTACTTGGAATTTTTCCACAACCTGAAGCTGAACATCACCGGCCTCAAAGAAGCCACATTTCTACTGGTCTGGTTTATAGGTTGAATCACGATGCCACTGGGGAAAATAATCCTTCCTGTCAGGGAAGGAAACATCTCAAAGCTAATCAAGTTTCTAATAGTGGGCATTGAATCCATGTATCACTCCATTTTGGGCAGGGGCTGGCTCCATTCCATGAAAGTCGTACCGTCCACTTACCATCAAAAGTTAAAATGTGTTGCTAAAAGGGGTGTGGTCAAAATTCGTGGTGATCATGACATAATCAGAAAATGCTTCATCGCGTCCATTCACCCCAAGAAGGAGGTAAATGATGCTCAGGAAGAAGTCTAGGAGGGGTCTATCCGCTCTAAATAGCAATTACGGTTCGATCGACCAGGGGGAGTCCTCCCTACTGGTAGGGTCTTTAAAAGCTTGGAAGAAGTGATGGCTGATGAAAACTTGCCAGCAAGGAAATTTTTGATCGGATCCACTCCCGCCGATCAAGAAAAGAAGTAATTAGTTATCTTTCTCAAAAGAAACCTGGATGTTTTTACTTGGGAACCGTATGACTTGCCAGGGATTGACCCCAACATAGCCTGCCACTGCCTGCACATTGACCTAAACTTCAATCAAATCACCCAAAAGGCTACTGGAAGAGTCCCTAAGAAGGCCAAAGGGTTGGAGAATAAGGTAGGGAAGCTACTGGATGCATGATCCATCAGGGAGGTTCAGTTCCCAGAATGGTTGTCTAACCAAGTGGTGGTATGCAAGAACAATGACAGTTAGAGGGTCTACATTAACTTCAAAGACCTCAATAAATATGTCCCAAAGATAGCTTCCCACTTCTTAAAATAGATCAGTTGGTTGATGCTATGGTAAGACACGAAAGGATGAGCTTTCTGGATGCATACTCGGGCTACTATCAGATCCCTCTTTTCAATCATGATCAGGATAAAATGTCCTTTATAACCCCTATTGGGTTATACTGCTATAAGGTTATGTCGTTTGGTTTGAAGAACGCAGGGGTGAATTATCAGAGACTGGTCACCAAGATGTTCAAGAGATAGATGTGGGACACAATGAAGGTCTACATCGACGATATGCTAGTTAAAAGTAAGAACAAAGATGACCACCTCACAAATTTAGCCAAAACTTTTGAGGTCCTCAAGAAGTACCGAATGAAGATTAATGCAAGTAAGTGTTCATTCAGCGTCTAGTTAGGAAAGTTCTTGGGTTACCTAGTCAATTAGATAGGAATTGAAGCCAACCTGAACCAGATCGATGCTATCATAAGAGTCCAGTCCCTTAAATGTTGCGAGATCTTTAAAAGCTTACTAGAATGCTCGCAGCACTCAACCGCTTCATCTCGAGGTCTTCAGAATGCTATCGACCATTTTTCTTGCTCTTAAAAAAGGATAAAGGCGTTAAAAGCTCTTGAAGAACTCACGTCCTACTTCAACAAACCACCCCTTTTGGTGATTCCAAATGATGGAGACCCATTGTATCTTTACCTTGCAATATTCGAACACGTTGTGAGCTTCACTCTGGTATGCGAGAAGAAAAGACGTCAACACCTAGTCTATTATGCTAGTAAGACACTCCTAGACCCCGAGCAGCGGTACCCACCTCTAGAAAAACTTACCTACACACTGGTGGTTGCCTCGAGAAAGATGAAGCATAAATTTGAAGCCCATTCAATAACTGTAATCACCTCCTACCCCCTTAAAGCTATTTTATGGAAGACCGACCTCTCTCAACGACTTTCAAAGTGGTCAGTCGAGCTTGTGAGATTCGATATTCACTTTCAATCAAGAACGATGATTAAGGGGCAAGTCTTGGTAGACTTTATTATCGAATTTATAGGATAACCAAGCAACCAACTTGAAGCGAGGCAATCAACAAACGAGGAAACACAGTCTAAGGACTGGAACCTATATGTTGATAGATACTCCAATTCTAAATAGGTAGGAGTGGGGATTGGACTTAATCACTCTGGAGCATACCGTTATCGAGTAAGGAATAAAATTGGGATTTGAGGCCTCCAACAACGAAGCTGAGTACGAAGCTCTGATCGCTAACTTCCACAAGGCCTAATTATTGGGGGCAAAGCGCCACCACGTATTCGGCAACTCTAAACTGGTGTCCAAAAAAGTGGAGCGGGGACTTTAACACCAAATATGATAGAATGGTATCTTACCTCGCTGTGGTAAGGGAACTTATGGAGGGGTTTGAGAAAGTAGATATCCAATAATTCCCCCGGGGGTAGAACAACCACGTCTATGACTTAGCGGCCCTGAGCTCAGTAATTGACTCTAACCTAAGAAGGACTATCCAGATAGAATTCCTCACACACCCAAGTATTGACCCAACAGTCATAGCTGAGTAGGTCCTCTTGATAAAAAAGGCCCCCAGCTGGATGGATCCATTCACCAATTACCTATGGAGTGACATTCTGCCCAACGGTGCGAGCAATGAGGCTTTGGTGCACACATAACATGTGAAGGCATTTTAGCGAACACTTAGTATGCATTGTATTCCATTTAGGGTGAAAATACCTTTGATTCATGAAACACCCCCAACAAATACAACATCAATAACAAAACAACATAAACATGTTGTATTTGTTGAATATACATGGAAATCAGTGGAGAAAATTGGGCATTTGAATGAAAAATAAGTAACTTATTCATAAGACCAATTGGATTCTCATTTTAATTGGGCTAAGATCACCTAAGCCCAATTAGAGATAGATAGAATAAGGCAAGAGGTTGACACTAACTCCAAGGATAAGAAAAGCGCGATTAGTAGCAAAATTTCCAATCACACACGAAATTATTGCACAATCGGGGTTCTTAAATTTGGGAATCATGTTGTGTTGGAAAATGGAGCTCACTTGATGGGTCAACTCTACCTTTTTTGAGAAATGTGCTTTCTCTTAAAGTACACAAATCTTTCAAAAACTTCCCGTAAGACGGGATTTTCTTGATCGTATCAATGAGAGGAAAATTGATCTTCACTTATTTAAAAGTGTCCATGATTTCTTGGTCCTTATTGGGTTTAGCTGTAGGGTACCGTAAAGGGACATGGGATTGGGGCTTCCGGCTCATTGGGCCACAACTTTTCACTACTCTTTTTTAGAGTCACTTCACTATCTCGAGGAGTTAGTGAGATCTGTTCGAATTATTCTAAGGAAGATGGGATTTGATTATGAATTAGTTTCCCACTCCTAAGAGTTGCGGTAGATTTAGCTTGTTCCAAAGATTAGCATTGAGCGAGGGCCTTTCCTGTCTTTTGGGGGTCCAATAACGCCGCCAGTTTTGCAATTTGCGCCTTAATGAGAACCACTTGTTGAGTAGTTTAATTATTGATGGTCGTTTGGGCTTGTATGAACTCATTCAAGGTGTCTTCGAGTCTCCTTTTGTGTGGGTGCACATAAGGAGGAATGGGCGGAGGGTCTTGAACTTAAGGAGGAGATTGTAAGTAGGTCCATTGAAAATTAGGAGGCAGAGGATTATGAACTTGTTGAGTTTGTCGATATTGGATATTGGCCTGGTTGCCCCCAAGATGGGTTGTACCCTTATCAATAGGAATGTTTTGTGCTCTTCTAAAAATCTCCATCGCATTCACTTAATCTTTGAGGATAACTTTGTAGGCTGGGATGGCGAGACACTCCTTAGTGGTATGAACACTAGTATGGCACACAACTCCTCGATTGATGAAGTCGTTACAACAATGGGAGCCCAAATCTTTAAGCCAAAATCCTTAAATTTCTTCGATAACTTATCGATACTCATTTTTATTTCGTCCTCATCGGTGAGGTAAAACATCCTAGGGCTAGAGGAGGGTGGAATGGAAGATCCCGAATTCGTTTTGTTTGGGTTCGAAGTATCCCCAGCTTGGATAATTTCGACACAATACTTGAAGTGTGCCTCCGCATCATCTGGATCCAACCTAAAGAACTCGTCGAAGCATATTATCTCCACCACTCGTTTAGCATTTAACGTAAGCCCATTGTGGAAATAGGAGACGAGTCTCCATTTATTAAAATCGTGGTGGGGCACTTACCTAATAGCTCATAAAATCTTTCCTAAGACCTATCAGAAGTCTCACTCTCACATTAGGAAAAGGTTTAAATTTAGCTCTTGAGATAGTTGGTGCGGTGGGTCGGGAAGAATTTCTTCAAAAACTGGGACTGCATATCGCGCCAACTTCCTATAGAATTCGGAGTTAAGGACCAAAGCCAACTTTTGGCCTTGTCCTTAAGAGAGAATGTAAAGATTTTGAGTCGTGTGACATCGAGAGGTTAGTTTTGATCGCTAAAGGTAGTGCACACCTCCTCAAACTCTCGCATGTGTAAGTATAGTTGCTCATTCTCCATGACGTGGCATGTGGGTAATAATTGAACCATTCCATTACAGAAAATGGAATCGCATGGAGTTATAAGGAAAGATAATGCACGATGGAGAGGTGGTCCTCTACGTTTATAAATAATCTCTCATCGGTCTATAGGGAGGCTCGACTTCCCCTTGACTACCGTGTTTGCTTTGATTGTCTTCCATGGTGTTAGGCTCAAAATGGGCTCTAGAATAAGCTGAGATTGAATTGGAAGGAGTTGGATATAGTCTCCAATAGTCCAAAAGTTCGTTAGACAATTAGGAAAATACTATAGGATTTAAAGTGCTATCGTTCGCATCTTGCATCTTGCATCTTTGGAATTTGGATTAGTTTTAGAAATCGTGATGTCATGGTGACCACAGGGAACAGTAAAGTGTAAAGATAACATTTTTATAACCTAAGATTGTATCCAATCCTCGAAAACAACACCAAAAATTTGATGCTCTAAAAATAGCGTGTGATTCAAATGCAAATCTATCGCAACAAGTAGTATCCGAGTAAGTCCAGAATCGTATTTTTTAGGAATTTAACTCACATAAAAGAACGAAGATTGGTTATATGATACTCTCTAAACATCACAAAGTTAAAATGTAAAATGTGATTTGTTGTTTGAAGTGGTGAGATTAGTTAACCGCTATCCTAACATGCATTAAATTAAAGGAGAACGGGTAAAATATGAAGATATGAGAGATAAAGGGGATTACATATCATTCTCCCACCTTGGATTCGCTATGAAGGTGATGTAACTTGGATAAAATTAATTCTAATCGATCATAACTAATTAAGTCCGAACATCAACCATGTAGAGACAAAACTCATCAATGGACGATTACGGATTAATTAGTTATGGTGATAGATGGGTTGGGGTTGTAGTAAAGCATCAAAAACCACCCTCGCATGACAAGGGACATTAAGAAATAAGGATACTCCAATAACAACACATGAAGTTACATTAAAACAATTATAAACCAAACCCTAAATATGAAGTTCAACCATAAGTCTAGCTACTCATAATGGAAACAAGCTAAGCATACAAGTGAATAACATAACTATGCAAGTCATCAAGTTAAATACAAACCAATAAAGAGATGGCAATAAATGCAAATTAAAGTTAACAAAGCAAGTAAGGATGATATGGGTAAACAAATATTGCATTAAGCACAACTAACTTGTAGTAATCAAAGCTTTACATGTAGGTAAGAACCATAAATGCTCCTTAACGTAGGAGAGAGAAGAGAGGACTTCTATACTTAGAAACTTTCTAGTAAAAACTATATGTGTCTTTGAAGAGGAAAACAAAGGATAAACATCCCAAAAATATCAAAAATGGCAAAAATTATAAATATATTAATACAGGACCGAATCGATTCAGTGGGAAACCTGAATCGATTCGCAAAAGAAAATGGCCAGCACTGGAAGGAACCAAATCGGTTCGTCCAAGACCCAAATCGATTCGCAACTACTCTCAAAGCGAGGATCGGGCTGAAATGGCTTTATTTAGCCCAAGATCCATAGAATCATCCATAACTTCTTCGATATAACTCGAATTCATGCACTGTTAGAGGCCACGCAAAGATGAATCGAAGGGTTTGAAATTCCGTGAAGAGTTTAGGATCAAACCCCCGAATGCTGAATTTACTAAATTGCCCCCAGCTTTGCGATTATCAACGGAACTTTCCCGAGATTAAACCAAACTTCATGTCTTTTATTCTCGAGACTTATAAAAGCTTAGATAAGGCACACATAATATATATGTGATGAAAATAAGGTTTAATCAGTAAATGAGCATAAGAACCAAGAATAATAAGCACGCGAATGCTAAAATGCGCTAATAAACGGGGTTTTAAACGAATTAAATGTGACTAATCACTGTTCTTTGCGCGAGGAAGGTGGTGGAAGGTGACATTTTGGAATTGGGAGGCAATTTCTTCTAAGTGGGCATGGAAGGGAAGGGCCTTCTCGTATTTGACTTTCCATTTTCTGAGGATTTTTTCGACAATGAGGGTACAGTCCCCATAAATGTCTAGTTGCATGATGCCTTTCTTGAGGGCGATCTTGAGACCTACTGTGCATGATTTGTATTCAGTCATGTTGTTGGTGCAACGGAAGTCTAACTTAATGGAAATTTGAGCGTGAAAGTCATCAGGGGCGATCAAGCGTATCCCAATCCCGTATCTTTTCTTGCTGTCAGTTCCATTGAAGAACATATGCCAGTTGAGATCCTCCTGAGAGGTGCAGAGAATGTCTTCATTTGGGAATTCAGAGACCCATACCTTGGTTCCTTCCATGGGATAATCGATAAGGTATTTAGAGATGACCCTCCTCTTTAAGGATTTTTGCGTGACGTGCACGATGTCGAACTCGATTAGCAGCATCAACCAGCGGGCCATTTGGCTTGACAAAGCGAGTTCTTTTAACAAGCCCTTGATGGGATCCATTCGGGATATTAGTCTGATGGGGAAGGAAAGAATGTAGTGCTATAATTTTTGTGTGACCCAGACTAAGACAACACACGCTTTCTCTAGAGTAGAGTAATTGAATTTGTACCTGACCAGTTTTTGACTAGCGTAGTAGATAGATTTTTCTTTGTGGGATTCTTAAATGTATTGGGATAGTAAGGGCCCTATTGTGGTAGTAGTGACGGCCAAGTACAGGAGGAAGGGGAGACTTGACTGGGGAGGTATGAGCATCGGAGGTCGGGTTTGGTATCCCTTGATTTAGTGAAAGTCTTCTTAGCAGGACTCGCTCCAGACTTTTTTTGAATCCTTCTGTAGAAGTTTGACTATGGGTTCACAGATAGAGGTTAGTTGGCTGATGAACCGACTAATGTATTACGGTTTGCCCAGGAATCCTTTAACTTCCTTCTCCATCCAGGGTAATGGCATTTCGATTATGTCTTTCAGTTTGGTGGGGTCCGCTCTAATTCCTTTCTTGTTGATCATAAACCCCAATAGTTTCCCTTTAGTGATGCTGAAAACACACTTCTGTGGATTTAATCGCATCTTGTACTATCGCAGTTGCTCGAAGGACTTTAGGAGGGAATGAATATACCCAACTCTTAGAATTTGTTATCATATAGTCCACATAAACCTCGACTTATTTATGTATAAGGTCGTGTAGCCCCAACGTAATTAAGACCGAATAAAATGACGATGTAGCAGAAACTTCCCAGGGGTGATGAAGGCAGTTATTGTCTTGAAATAAGATCTCGAGCCCCGGTTTCATCTTCTTATCAACGTGGTCATACCACGATTTAGAGAATCCACAAAAGGGGAAGTCTTCACCCTCCTTGACAAATCTTTTATTCAGAGAGTCCCCTAAAATAGACTTTCTATCTTCTAGTCTTCTTTTTTATCGCGATTGACATAATGCTTTAAGTTCAGCTGGTTAAGGTTGGTAACCCCAACCACATGGGGTTAAGACTTCTTTCAGGACTATGTGCTTAAGGATTCCTTGATGACATCATCCTAGCCCCATTTCGGGCATGAAGTGCATGTTCTTGAACATTTGAATTACTTTGATGTCGTCATGAGGGCTATACTCTGGACATATTTGATCTTTAAAGTTGTCCCTTGTTGGGATGGGGAACGAATGAATTTTGAAACTAGAGAGGAGTATATTATTGGTCCCATAATAAATCTTCAACACTGGATTAATGGTATTGAAACTATCTGAATTGTCGTCGTCCCCCCAAATGGTGATAACTTAACCTTTGGGAAAGAACTTTAGTTTCTGATGAAGAGAAAAGGATACTCATAAGATGCTATGAAGCCAAGGGCAGCCAAAGAGTAGGTTAAACCAAGAAGGTATGTCGATGACTTGGAGTTCGATTGATAGGGCCAGCCCTTAGTGTGAGTTTTATGGAACTCATTACTTCTCAAAAAGTGTTATTATTGGCATGCATGATAGAAAATGTAGTAGTGAGATCATTGACTTTCAATTCCATGAAGTTAAAGGTTCTGAGTGGATAAACATTAAAAGTAGACCCATTGTTGACTAGTGATAGTGGGACTGTCATCCTCAAGATTTCAATGGAGATGTTGAGAGTATAGTTGTGATCAGGGTCAAATTTTGGAATTTTTTCTTCGGAGAAAAGAGAGGAGTCTGGTAGAGGTCAAGGATCCAACCATATTCACGGCTTTTTTGAAACTGGTATCGGGAGAAACTTTGGGTCTAGTGAGGTGCTTTATCAAGGCATTCTGGTGAAACACCGCGGACATTAAGAGTCCCCATAAGATTATGTTGACTTGAGTGTTCTTGATATGATTGAGGACTTTGCCTTCCTCAATGGTAATTTTTGACATTGGGAGTTCTTCGATAATTACCTTTCCTTTATATACTTCATTTGACTGGGGAATGTGATCTTTATAGTATTGTCCTAATTTGGCCATGTGGTTCATAGAGGTGAAGAAGAATAGAAACCGTGTGGCTTCATCTATCTCAGGATAAATGGATACTTTATTGATTTATCCCAACAAATCTTTAAAGGAGATCATCTTACATAAACTGGATACTGAACTGGCTTCTTCTTTATTCAGTTCATCATCTGAACTATCAAAGTCACCCCCTATTTGATAGTGATGACATCTTCCTACCCAGAGTAATCAATGCATTCAACAACCTTAACGGATCCATCATATATATTTTTCAATTCAACGGGGAAATGCATAAGTGAAGGGACCAATATTCCTTAATGTTTTAAAACTATGAGTAAATTGAAGATGCCACAAATTTCTCATGTCTGGTGAAACACATCGGACATGATCTTTGCAACATCATCTAGATTGGCTTCTTCAATGGGTACTTCCCACTTATCTCATTCTCGAGCCCACTTTTTGGCTTCCATGAATCGACCGTTGAATTTCTTATAGTCTATGGACATCGTGACCGGCCATTTTAACCCAAACGCTTGCAGTTGGTCTAAAACAGTAGGTTGTTCCATGCCTCCCCCTCATATCGGGTGTGGATGACAAGGCATGCCCTCATAAGGATTGATAATCTTGATCAGTGAGACATGTAGGGTGCAGGAGAAAGGATGGGAAAACCATGAGAGGTTTAGGTTAGACTGTGGGGATGATGGGTGCTTTGACAGACATAATTTGGGTAGAATGGTCAAACTCAGGGTTATTTTATAAGAAGATGGCATTCACTCTGGTTCCATGTGTTGGAAGAGGATTATGAGTGGTGTTGGGCTTTGAATTAGCCGGCGGGGCAATGATACCCCAATCTATTAGGCCTCGAATCACATTTTTAAGTTGAAAACATTAGTTGGTGGTGTGGCCTACGACTTGGTGAAAGTTATAGTGATCATTGGGAATGAGGTTTTAAGGGAGTGAATTTAGTAATGGTCTATGTTCCAATGGGTTGCTGAGATTTATGGTTAATAGATCCTCGTAAAATTTGGACAAGGGATCATGGATCTCGACGTATTCTTTTTTGGTAGGATTGGGGTGACTTTCTGGTGCTCAAGAAGTAGTAGGTTGTGATATGTTGTTAATGGATGAGACTGAGGCATTAACGGGATTCTCTTACTTCTTTGATGTAAACAGTCCAATCAACTTTTTTTGGTTCAGACTCCACTTTAGTTACACCTTCTTTGATTTTTATCCCAACCTCTCGGAGGGCTAGAAAGTGCGAGTAGTACTATCATCCCATGGAAGCTCGGATATGGGGCATGAAGTTTTTCTTTACATTGCTTACTTGTTCCACCTATGAGGGTCTGTTGGCCATTATGGTGGCTCTCTCTCTCCACCTCCCAATTAAGCTACTGTCTGATTATCCGGAGTTTTATTCGAGTAGATCTAGGTCTCTGTACGTGACCTATAATTCTTTATTGTACTTATACATAGATATTAATTCTCGGTCCATGATTCGGCATGAATATTGTATTTATTCACCCTTATACTTATGCATTTTAGCCCCCTCGGGTACCTTAATTCCTATATTTATGCTCGATAACCAGACAACCACCGTATTATATGTTATGGCATTTTCCGTTTTGTTCGACAAAGCTGAATTGTAGACCTGCTATAAATCGAATCGATTATGCCAAAACCGAATCAACCCGATTTAGAGCGAAACACGAGATATTCATTCCGAATCGATTTGGAATGGCACCAAATCGATTCCGACCTCTTTCCCCTATTTTTCTATATACAATTTTCCCACTATGGTTTGATTTAAATACATTTTTATCTTCATTTTGTAAGGGATCCATCATAAAACTTCATTTTTAGCTTAGTTTTGCTTAGGGTTTATTGTTAGGAGTCACCGTCTCCTCTATTTTTGCCCACCATTAATTTAAGCTTTACTATTCATCTTCTTCTCTGTCTATTTATTTATTTATTTATTTCATGATTAAATAAATTAGTTTAGTGTACTTATTTGTTATTTCGTGTAGTGAATTTGTTGTTTAATGAGTTTAATTTGTGTATTGTGCTTAGTATAAGGGTTGGGGTCAATTCTCCGCCATTAATGGGTGTCGAGCTCCGAAAGTTCATTTTTGAGAAAAATTTCATTTAATTGAAACCTTTTGTATTAAATTGTTATGCGTTTAACTTTTTTTGTCATGCAACGTTAGTATTTATAGCGATAATCCGAATTTAAGACGCGTGTGACCATTTTGGATTAAATGTTTTATCTCAGATTTTTGGGTTACAATCACTTCACGTGTGATGGTTATGATTATATAAAAATGCTCAGTTAAATATTTTCGAGCTAAATTCTAATTATGCGTTGTTTAGCCCATGGTCGGGATGTGATTCCAGCTCTCGTTTAATTAATTGTAGTATAGTGTAGACTTTTTATTTTCCCTTTTTCCCATTTCTAACCCATCACCTTTTATACTTTTATTTTTAAAGTGACAAATCAATTAAAATTTATATGACATTTCGTGTGGATTATCGATACCTGGACTGGGTGCTGTGCTCCATTGTTGAGTGTAGTTATATTTTAGGTTTTTATATTGCGATCGGAAGCTGAAAACAATGATCAATGTATTACTCAAATGCTCGGTTTCCTTCGCTTAATAAAAAATGGAGTCTTTGCGGGGGAGTGTTTTTTATAGATTGTAATTCTTTATTATTTCGAATTATTCTTTTCGTTATATTTGTATTCTTTATTTTCTCCTTTCTTTTTGACCTGCGCTAGATTATTTTGAGAAATTAAAATTTTGGCGCCTGTCGCTTTGTTGAATTGTCTAATTTGAAATGTCTCTCTATATCCCTTTTAATAACCTTAATTTTTTTGAGAATAGTTTTCCAACCTATACTCCTAATACTATTAGAGAATGCCTACAAATTCTTGGGAATGAGCGCATTGAGCATGAAATTCAGGAATATTTCTCATCGCCTTGTGAGGAAACTATAGTAAGCGGGGAATCCGTTAGCTATGAGCAAACCTAACAAGAAGATGCTATTTATTCTTGTTTCTTTGATCATGAGTTAATGATTATGGAAATAAATGACCGATCCGAGAGTTCTAAGTCTTGGTTTTTAGAAAATAATGCGATGCTCGATGAGATTATTTCTTCACAAAGCTGGGTTGAGGTTGAAACTTCCGCTTCACCCACACCCCTTTTTGAGGAAGAAATAATTGAGAGTGATCCGAGCACTCTGAAATTCCAACCTCTTATTAATTCTTCCAATTGTAGTGAGGTTGATGGTCCATCCTTTCCTTTATTCCCTACTATTCTCGAACCATTAAATTTATCACAAGAATCAGTTGAAAGTCTTTAGGACTTTGACCCGATTCTTGAACGAGAAATTCATTTTGAGATGCTTCATCTCATGCTCTATTCACTTGATCTAGACCCACCTCCCCTTCCAATTGAAAAATCTTGGGGATGTGATTTTAATTTTTCGAGATCAATGTGGCCTTGTCAACCTTAGTATCCAAATCCCCCATCGCCCCTCTCAAATTTTTAATCGATGATGGTTCATTTCTTACGCCTTACACACGCCTTCTGTTTTTCAAACGAAATTCCTATTATTCTGGAGGCATGCTTTCAAAGGAGGGTACACCACTTATCCCTCAAAGCCTAATCGTATTTTGGGTGGACCCTAAATTTTTTTTACTTCTAGTGTATTGTTAGTTAGAAGTTAAATTGTAGGATGTAAATATTTAGATTTTTATTTTATTCCTTTCTTTCTTTTTAATTTGCTTTCCTTTTACTTATAGTCTAGTGTAATTAGTTAACTTTTTGGTTATTATTTTTACTATGCTTGTTACAAACTTGTTTTGTAGATTCAATGGACTTGTGATATCCGTAGATCACTCCATTTTGGGTAATATCTTTCTTTACCTCTCTTTACGTTGTGTTCTTGCTTTGCATTGAGGATAATGCAAATTTAAGTTATGGGGTGTAAGATATTTTATCCATTCATTGTGTAGTTTCATTTATATGATCACATTTAATTCCAAGCATGCTATTTTGTTAAAAAATTGAAAATTTTCAAAACTATTTTCTTTCTTTTTTCTCCTTTCTTTAGCATTTTGCCCTTGTTTTCGATGATAAATATCAATAAATTCCCGATCAAATAGACAATTCAATGATTCATGTTCTCAATTTAAGAAGTTATTAGACTATAGTCCTCAAATCATTGGTATTATTAATAGCTTAATGAATTAAACTTTAATCCCATGATCACATGCTCTTTTCTTGTTTATTGATTTGGTTTAAGATTTTTATAACTCGGTAATCTTTTGTTGCTGATAACTTGACTATTGTGTGAAGTCATTGTTTGAAGCCAAGTTAATCACCAGTAGTCCCGTAATCGCGTGGTCAGTTCGTACGAATTACATTGGTCCCCCGCGAGGTGTTGGTGCCTCTCACGGGGCAGTTCGGGGCTTGTTTTGGGGTTTCGCCCTCTAAGGCCATTTTTTATGCCTAAGTTTAGATATTTTCAAATTATCTTTAAATTCTCAAATCGATGGTCTCGTGATCGCACGGTCTATTCGTACGAGTTACATTGGTCCCGTACGAGGTGTTGGTGCCTCTCGGAGGCTGTTTTGGGTTTTAGCCATCTAACGCCACGTTTTTAAGCCTAAGTCCTGATATTTTCAAATTATCCTCGTATTCTCAAACCGGGGGTCCCGTGATCGCACGGTCAGTTCCTATGAGTTACATTAGTCCCGTGCGAGGTGTTGATGCCTCTCACGGGACCATTCGAGGGTTGTTTCAAGGTTTCTCCCTCTAATGCCATTTTAAGCCTAAGTCTAGATAATTTCAAATTATCGTCGTATTCTCAAATCGTGGGTATCATGATCACACGGTCAGTTTGTACGAGTTACATTGGTCTGGTGAGAGGTGTTGGTGCCTCTCACGGGGCCGTTCGGGGGTTGTTTCGGGGTTTTGCCCTCTAATGCCATATTTTAAGCCTAACTCTAGATATTTTCAAATTATCGTCATATTATCAAATCGGGGGTCTCATGATCATGCGATCAGTTCATAAGAGTTACATTGGTCCCGTGCGAGGTGTTGGTGCCTCTCACGGGGCCATTCAGGAGCTGTTTCGGGTTTGGGCCATCTAACACCATATTTTTAAGACTAAGTCCTAATATTTTAAAATTATCGTCATATTCCCAAATCGGGGGTCCCGTGATCGCACGGTCAGTTCTTACGAGTTATATTGGTCCCGTGCGGGGTGTTGGTGCCTCTCACGGGACCGTTCGGGGGTTGTTTCGGGGTTTCGACTTCTAATGCCATTTTTTAATCCTAAGTCTATATATTTTAAAATTATCATTGTATTATCAAACCGTACGTCTCGTGATCGCGCGGTCTGTTCTTACGAGTTACAATGGTCCCGTGCGAGATGTTGGTGCCTCTCACGGGGCCGTTCGGGTGCTGTTTCGAGTTTTTGCACTCTAAAGCCATGTTTTTTAGCCTTAGTCCTAATATATTCAAATTATCCTTGTACACTCAAACCGAGAGTCTCGTGATCGCGCGCTCTGTTCGTATGAGTTACACTAGTCCCGTACGAGGTGTTGGTGCCTCTTATGAGGCCGTTCGGGGGTTGTTTCGGTATTTCACCCTCTAATGCCATTTTTAAGCCTAAGTCTAGATATTTTCAAATTATCGTCAAATTCTCAAACCGGTGGTCTTGTGATCGCATTATCTATTCGTCTGAGTTACATTGGTCCCGTGCGATGTGTTGGTGCCTCTCACGGGACCGTTCGGGGGCTATTTCGAGTTTTGGCCATCTAATGCCATATTTTTAAGCCAAAGTCCTCATATTTTCAAATTATCCTCGTATTCTCAAACCGAGGGTCCTGTGATCACGCGATCTATTCCTACGAGTTACATTGGTCCCGTGCGAGGTGTTGGTGCCACTCACGTGGCCGTTCGGGGGTTGTTTCGGGGTTTCGCCCTCTAATGCCATTTTTAAGCATAAGTCTAGATAATTTCAAGTTATAGTCGTATTCTCAAACTGGGGGTCCCGTGATCGCGCGATCCGTTCCTACGAGATGCATTGGTCCCGTGCGAGGTGTTGGTGCCTCTCACGAGGCCGTTCGAGGGTTATTTTGGGGTTTCTCCTTCTAATGCCATTTTTAGGCCTAAGTCGATATAATTTCAAATTATAGTTATATTCTAAAATCGGGCATCCCGTGATCGCGCGGTCAGTTTTTACAAGTTATAATGGTCCCGTGCGAGCTGTTGGTACCTCTCAGGGGGCCGTTCGGGTGTTGTTTTGAGTTTTTGCACTCTAAAGCCATGTTTTTTTAGCCTAAGTCCCGATATATGCAATTTATCCTCGTACTCTCAAACTGGGAGTCCTGTGATCGCGCAGTCTGTTCGTATGAGTAACATTGGTCCCGTGCGAGGTATTGGTGCCACTCACGGGGCCATTCGGGGGATGTTTCGAATTTTCACCCACTAACGCCATGTTTTAATGCCTAAGTCTAGAAATATTCAAATTATCATCGTATTCTCAAACCGAGTGTCCTGTGATCGCGCGACTGGTTTGTACGAGTTACATTGGTCCCGTGTGAGGTGTTGGTGCCACTCACGGGGCCGTTTAGGGGTTGTTTTGGGTTTTCACCCACTAACGCTATGTTTTAATGTCTAAGTCTATATATTTTCAAATTATCGCTGTATTCTCAAACCGAGAGTCTTGTGATCGCGCGGTCAGTTCGTACGAGTTACTTGGGTCCCGTGCGAGGTGTTGGTGCCTCTCATGGGGCCGTTCGGGGGAGGTTTTGCGTTTTTTCCCTCTAACGCCATTTTTTAAGCCTAAGTCTACATATTTTCAAATTATCATCGTATTTTCAAACCCGGAGTCCCGTAATCGTGCGGTCAGTTCGTACGAGTTACATTGGTCCCATGCGAGGTGTTGTGCCACTCACGGGGCCGTTCGCGGGGTCAGTTCAATGAAACTTTCTTCTTTGGGATCCAAAGAAGAAATAATTGCATTAAAAATGGATACTACATCCGTTTCATCCTCACTTTCATTATCAATTAAAATATGGGCCAAGTGACGAATGGTTTATTCTGAAGTAGGCACAGAGTCTTCATTTGGTTCAAAACATTCCTCGACTTCAAAAGTCTCAGAAGAAAAATCGTCGTCGAATTCGAATAATAAATCCAAGTCTTGCTCCCAACAATGATTTTCTTCCCGGTAATGTTCTTCATACCGCTCGTTCTCAAGCAAGAGCAAACCTTCACCGAAAGTCATAGGCCGAGGTGCGGATTCTTGAAATGAGGAGTTTGAAAATCATTATCGACAGTAAAGTTAAACTCATTATTATAGGAATTTTGAAAAATATTGCATTTCGTTTCAAAATTCCTATTATAAGGAATTAGAGGCCCAAAATCATTATCCTCCTCCTCAAAATACACGCACTCCAAAGCTTGACTTTTATAATACTCGCCCATAGTCATTTTAGATGTTGCAATTTTTTGGGATTCTAAGTATTAACCAAAAGTCAAAGGTTTACGAGAATTTTGAGAATTATCATAATGATTACAAAAAGAATTGGAATAAGACATGCTTACCCCCAAAATGGCTCGAAGTGACGAGTTCCACAAAGTAGATGCGCGCGCGATGAATTCAAGCATTTCTAGATGCTCAAATGTAGAAGTCCTACAAAAATGTTAGGCAAAAAATACAAATAGAAAGAAAATACTATGAAATACTAAATCAAATCAATTCTAAAACAAACTCGTCCCCGGCAACGGCTCCATTTTGATCAAGGGCGGGAACTGCGACGTGTGTCAAATGCTGATCGTTGTTTTCTCTTCACCGCCTCAATACAAAAACCTAAACTTATGACTACACTCAACGGGTGAGTATAGCGGCCAAGTTCGGGTATCGAAAAATCCACAGAGATGAGTTGCTAGAATTTATAAGTTTTAATATTCCTAAAATAAAAGTGTAAAAGGTAGATATGAACAAAAAGGAAAAGATGTGAAAAAGGGAAATATTAATCTACGCGAGTGTAAATTAATCTAGATTAACAAAGAGAGAAAAACTATAGGTTGCGTCGAATATTCGTCACCCGAGTTAATTAGTATAAAATGGTTTAATGGGTCAACGAGTTATTAAGATTGCGTCTCGTTTCGACAGTTAATTAAATCAAGAGTTGTCACACCCCTAAATTCGCATAAAATCCTAATACGATTTTGGCGTCAACAAATACCCCGAAAATTATGCACGCAAGATCGTAAGCACGGAACATACATGATATCACCCATCAAATCTTCTAGGCATAATAACTAGGACAATGCACTCGAAATAGACCCGTAAACTCCATCACTAAAGCAAAGCAACACGTCAACCCGAGTGAGTTCAATTTAAAGACATCCTAGACTAAATTAACTAGAAAGCATGATAAAAACGCGATAAAGAAATGCTTTAAATAAACGCGATAAAACTACACTACAAAGCACAGAAATAAAGCATGTAAACCTAATTATGAAAGCATGTAAATTAACTACAAAGCAAGAATTAATGAAATACAACTTATATTAATGGAGATGAAAGATGAAAGTACAACTTACAAACCCAATTGGGTGTCAATATAAGAAGAAATGAAGAAATGAGCTCTCAAACCTCCAAAACCCTAACCTAAACTATCTAAAACGAATTATCCTTGAATTTACAACAAAAGTGCTTTATACGGTAAGTTGGAATTAAATTAGGAAAGAAAAGGAAAAAGAAAAGAATAGGAAAAATATGAGCTGAAAATAAGGAATCGATCGATCGATGGTTGAAATATGAGTCCACTGTCTCAGCTCGAGGCAGAAAAATTGAAGGATCGATTGATCGATCTATCTTAGCAGGTCTGCTGCTTTTCCTCCTGTTTTGGTTAGTTTTCTCATCCGCTAAAAACGCCATAACTTCTTCGTTAGGGATCGTAATTGCGCACCATTTGCGGCCACACGAAGCTTGCAAGGAGGGATAGAACTTACGTGTAGATGTTGGGATAGGTGCCCAAACTATGAATTGACCTAATTGCCCTTGCGCGTGCGAATATGTACGGAAATTGAGCGGAATGTGTCTGAACTTCACACTTAGTACCAAAATACCTACAAAAGCCCAATTATACCTCATATAGCATGTTAACAATATAAAACCGAGGTTGTCTGGTTAAGGGGCTTAAATATAGAGATTAAGGCACCCGAGCGGGCTAAAATGCATAGGTTCGAGGGATGAAATACGCAATATTTGCATATTATCACACCCCCTAACTTACACATTGCTAGTCCCTAGCAATGAAATAGGATGCAACAGGAACTACAAGTAAACCAAAAGCAGGAGATAGTACAAAAGTATGGTATAAAAGCATAAGGCCACTTTTACAGGCGATTCGATTGCATTTAGCGTATGCAATAAGTCGTTAAACCCTAGGTTACCCTAGTGGACGAGTGTCATCTCGTGAGAGTTTTCAGGGATGAAACCCACAAACATCATATGGTTTCCTCAAAATATGCCCAAACCAACATGCGACAAGCCAAACAATAGCGAACAAGATTTCATACGCATTATTAACAAAGTGAATGAATTCACACAAAATTCCTAATCATTAACAATGTTGTATGCACCTCATGGAATTGAAACTTTAAAATGTGGGAGGGGAGCGGGCATATGCAAAGTATGATTTGGCAAAAACTTATATAAACTGGATATTAAAAGTTAAAACAAGCTTATATTCACTCTTCACGGGCATTACACTCATCAAGTGAAATCACTCGAAACAGGGAGCTAACACACGGGACATGCGGGCATAAAGAGTAAATGTAAATGGAAACTAGGCCGCACACATGTCACAAATGAAGAACGCTATATATAAAATGAAAAATTGTAATCTCAATGAAAGATACCACTCATTAAAAGAGGCAAAATGAATTTTCACAGATTATCAAAACTATTTAAACTTTTAAATTAAATGCACCTAAGATCACATAGGACTTTATAGGGTTGTAATGTAGGCTAGGCTAGGGTACGAAATAAAAGGAATGTATGTACGGATTCAAAGGTGTTTGGGGATGAAAACTTGGAATAATGGGAAAATGCGGGCAATTTCAAAATTGGAAAATAAGTAACTTCTAAATAAGGCATTGGATATGGCAATTGGAGAGTAATCAAATCTTACTGAACTATATACAACATTTACAACTTTCTCTTTCTTTTCCTTTCTTCCTTTTTCTCATTTTTCTCTTTTGTTTTCTTTTGCTTTCTTTCTTTCTCTTTTTGCTTTCTCTTTTGTTTTCTTTCTTTATCTTTTTGCTTTCTCTATTTCACTACTTTCTTTACTTTTCTCACTCTCACATGCCTAAATTGCAACCGCAACACAACAACATTATTCAATCCCAAGTTACATTCCAAACAAAGGTGTGGAAGGTGTTTGTATAGGCTAAAACTCCAATTTAGAGTTGGTTATGGAATTTGGGATATGAAACTAAAGGCTATAATAAGGATCAGATGGGTTGACTAGGGAAAACATATAAAAGGTGAGGTCAAGGTCATATGGGTGATATACAAAGATAGCCTATGATCATTTCATAAAGTTTACGCAATTCTCGAGTCAAAATAATATATGAAAATCATGATCAAGTAATACATTTCAAGAATGAACTCAATTAATGAACGTCCAAATGAAAGAATAGTGAGATTACCGACGAATTCAACATTTTCAAAGAGGAAAGAATAGTGTATACACTCACAAACGACGAAAGGTACAAATCTTACTTGGTGTAAGTATATACAATGCAACAAAGGATTACGGAGTTATAAAAACTTAAACCAAATCAATATAGCAAGAAAAATGCATGTGCTTATAGGAGTAAAGTTTAATTTATGAAGTTATTCATAATATCAATGATATGAGGACTAAAGTCTAATAACTTATAAAATCGAGAACATGCATCATTGAGTTGTCAATTGGATCGGGCAATTATTGAAATTTATCATCGGAAACAAAGGAAAAATGCCAAAAAAAGGATAAAAAAGAAAGAAAATATTTTTAAAATTTTTATTTTTTCTAAGAAAAGCATACTAAGTAACTAACATGTGAGCAAAAACATGGACTAAATAAAGAAATGGATAGAATATCCCACACCCCCTAACTTAAAACCTGACATTGTCCTCAATGTGAATTAAGAACCAAGTTAAAGAGAGGAAAATAGCAATATTACCCAAAATTGGAGCGATCCCCATAAGAACAAGTCCAAATAATCTACAAAATAAGTTAGTACCGAGCATAGAAAAAATAAATAACAGAAAGTTAACTAATTACAAGAGACTAAATTAAAAAGATAAAAAGATAAAAACAATAAAAAGTTGACTATATACAACCTACTATTTAGGCTTCACACTAATTATACACTAGAAGTCTAAATATCTAAGGGTCCACCACAAAAACGATTTGACTTTGGAGGGTGACCGATGTACCCTCACTCTCAAGCATGCCTTCTAAAAAAATATGAATTCCGTTTAAACAATGGAAGGCATTTGTAAGGCGTAAGAAAGGAACCATCGCCAATTAAAAATTTTGGAAGGACGATGGGGGATTTGGATTGAACGGGTGACAAAAACATGTGGGGACAGAGAAAAGCAGAATATCCTCCCAAGGATTTAGCAAGTGTAATGGGAGGTGGCGCACATGAGGGCAAAGATGCCTTCATAGAAAGCAACTCGAGCAAGTACTCCTCGTCGGTGAAAGGGTTAAAAGTTTTAAAGTTCGGCATCGATTCATCGGGTACTTGTGACGGTGTGATAACGGAGAATGAAAATGGGGAGGAAATAAATTCAAACTCAAGAGATGAGTTATCATCGCTCAAATTTTGAATTTCAAAGGAGATAGGATCATTTTCAATGAAACTTTATTCTTTGGGATCCAAAGAAGAAATCATTGTATTACAAATGGATACTACATCCGTTTCATCCTCGCTTTAATTATCAATTTAAAGATGGGCCAAGTGACGAATGGTTTATTCCGAAGTAGGCACAGAGTCCTCATTTGGTTCAAAACATTCCTCGATTTCAAAAGTCTCGGAAGAAAAATCGTTGTCGGATTCAAATAATAAATCCAAGTCTTGCTCCCAACAATGATTTTCTTCCCGATAATGTTCTTCATACCGCTGGTTCTCAAGCATGAGCAAACCCTCACCGAAAGTCATAGGCCTAGGTGCGGATTCTTGAAATGAGGAGTTAGAAAATCATTATCGGCACTAAAGTTAAACTCATTATTATAGGAATTTTGAAAACTATTGAATTTCGTATCAAAATTCCTATTATAAGGAATTAGAGGCCCAAAATCATTATCCTCCTCCTCAAAATACACGCACTCCAAAGCTTGACTTTTATAATACTCGCCCATAGTCATTTTAGATGTTGCAATTTTTTGGGATTCTAAGTATTAACCAAAAGTCAAAGGTTTGCGAGAATTTTGAGAATTATCATAATGATTACCAAAAGAATTGGAATAAGACATGCTTACCCCCAAAATGGCTCAAAGTGGCGAGTTCCACAAAGTAGATGCGCGCGCGATGAATTCAAGCATTTCTAGATGCTCAAATGTAGAAGTCCTACAAAAATGTTAGGCAAAAAATACAAATAGAAAGAAAATACTATGAAATACTAAATCAAATAAATTCTAAAACAAACTCGTCCCTGGTAACAGCTCCATTTTGATCAAGGGCAAGAACCGCGACGTGTGTCAAATGCTGATCATTGTTTTCTGTTCACCGCCTCAATACAAAAACCTAAACTTATGACTACACTCAACGGGTGAGTATAGCGGCCAAGTTCGGGTATCGAAAAATCCACAGAGACGAGTTGCTAGAATTTATAAGTTTTAATATTCCTAAAATAAAAGTGTAAAAGGTAGATATGAACAAAAAGGAAAAGATGCAAAAAAGGGAAATATTAATCTACGCGAGTGTAAATTAATCTAGATTAACAAAGCGGTAAAAACTATAGGTTGCGTCGAATATTCGTCACCCGAGTTAATTAGTATAAAATGGTTACATGGGTCAACGAGTTACTAAGATTGCATCTCGTTTCGATAGTTAATTGAATCAAGAGTTGTCACACCCCTAAATTCGCATAAAATCCTAATACGATTTTGGCGTCAACAAATACCCCAGAAATTATGCATGCAAGGTCGTAAGCACGGAACATACACGATATCACCCGTCAAATCTTCTAGGCATAATAACTAGGACAATGCACTCGAAATAGACCCGTAAACTCCATCACTAAAGCAAAGCAACACGTCAACCCGAGTGAGTTCAATTTAAAGACATCCTAGACTAAATTAACTAGAAGGCATGATAAAAACGCGATAAAGAAATGCGTTAAATAAACGCGATAGAACTACACTACAAAGCACGGAAATAAAGCATGTAAACCAAATTATGAAAGCATGTAAATTAACTACAAAGCAAGAATTAATGAAATACAACTTATATTAATGGAGATGAAAGATGAAAGTACAACTTACAAACCCAATTGGGTGTCAATCCAAGAAGAAATGAAGAAATGAGCTCTCAAACCTCCAAAACCCTAACCTAAACTAGCTAAAACGAATTATCCTTGAATTTACAACAAAAGTGGTTTATACGGTAAGTTGGAATTAAATTAGGAAAGAAAAGGAAAAAGAAAAGAAAAGGAAAAATATTAGCTGAAAACAGGGCATCGATCGATCTATCCCTTTGATCGATCGATCGATGGTTGAAATATGAGCCCACTATCTCAGCTTGAGGCAAAAAAACTGAAGGATCTATCGATCGATCGAGCGATATTACCCCAAAAAATATAATAATGTATGTAATCATTCAATTCCTATAAAATTGTATGAACAAATAAAAAATATCATAAAGTTTACCATGATATGTGTAGGTAGTAGCGTTGCACCCCTATCCGGATGCCCACTCGCTGTGAAATACCAAATCTGAAAAACTATTTACACATTGTCAAACTTAAAGAGAAAAGTGAATAAAGGAAAAAATTGAATAAAAATATGCAAATGATTAAGTCAAATATCATAATGATCATAACGAAGTTCAGATTAAAAGACCTGAATCTCAATATCCCTCTCATTATAATTAATAGCCTTTCCAAGACCTCCGGGTGTGAAATTCTTAGAAAATCATTGTTCTTGAATCAAGGAGGGAGTGTTAAAGAGAGAAGCAGGGGCACTATGAGGGTCTCGTTAATTTCAAGGGCGCTATGAGGGTCTGGTTAATATGCCGTTAAAATAATTTGTTAATTTAAACACTCCGTTAATTTCAGGCACAATATGCCGTTAAAATATGAGGGTCACTATGACGACATATTTCCCCCGAACCGTTAATTCTAGGGGCACTATGAGGGTCTGGTTAATTTCAGGGGCACTATGCGGGTCTGGTTAATCCAATAGAGAAAGGACTCAAGTCAGGAACATGAGACAAAGAAAATGACTGTAAAGTTAATATAATAGATCATAATATTCAAGAAACAAATGTAAATATAATTTACTTATGAACCTGCATAGCTTCAATCTGCCTCAAAAGAGACCTAGTAGATTCAGTAACTTGAGTAATCAACTCTTCATATCGACACCCACTAACCTGTGCACATATAGTTTCCACAGTGTTATCTTGAAAGTCAACATTCTAAAATATATATCAAATAAATAAATTAAATATTATTGATAGCTAGTTAGAGGAAACTGAATATACTTGGTATCATTTTTGAAGATCCTCAATATCTATGCGTATCATGTCTTCTCTAAAAACCGCCTGCCTACAACGTAAAGAAGATATCATGTTGTTTGCCAAATTAGGTGGATATGAGCTGCAATCACAATGCTATGAACAAAAACCAGTTGCTCCTTTCTGCTGAGAGTTTGTCTTAATTCTTCATGTGCCTGAACTAGCATAGCTTCACGTTCCTCAGCCTCCCTTAGACGACTCTCTAGCTCAGTTCTGGCTTTATTTTTGTACCTTGCCTCTGCTAATGCCTTAGCTTCCTTGGCTGCGCTCAATGCATTTGTATAGAATTCCTTTTGAGTTGCAAGATAGGCTTGGTGGTTTTCTATTATTTCTTGTAGCAACTTCTCAGTTGCTGCCTTATCCCTTTTATACTATCTACTTTATTCGCTTCGACCTGGAAATAGTCCAGACAAATGCATAAAAAATACTAAGAACAAATAAGAACAACTTGCGCCATAAAACTGTGACCACCAAATTTAATAATGGCAAGCCTACATTTAATAATAATGACCATTAATGAATGCAGTTCTCTTAGAATTGAATGTCAAGTCTGCATCTGTATCCTCAAGATTGATTCAGCACTTGCATCAAGAATAAGATGAATATCAGATTAGTACTTAGTACTTGTGTAAAAGTCACAGTTCGTTAGTTAGATCAAGAATCAGTTATTTAAATATTGTTCAGTGCCAATATTACAGAGTAACTGAGTAACACATGAACTAAAGAAAATGTATGGATCCAAAGTTCGAAAGGTAAAAACCAACTTATTGAACCCTCACCTTAGAGGAATTAAATGGAGAAAGGGGTAGTCATTTCGAGGTTGATATCCTGAACAAAACCAAAACTTGTTAGTGTTAGTGAAATGGACACGAATAAAAAAGTGAATGAAAATGGAAAAGAAAACCCAAAATAGAAAACAAAATACAAAATCTAAGTGACATTCCATCCTCCAAAATTGTCACGGTATCTAGCCCTTGCTCAACGATACGCCTTCCTCATCCTCCCCACTGTTCTCTTCGCTCAGTACCTCTCTCAGGGCTTTCAAAGCTTCACTACTCAGCATCAAACCACTTCCTGACTGCCATTCCATTCCATTTATAATGAAAGGAGACAAAGAACTCATCGATGCACACAATGGTTTCAAAGTTTATGCCAATATGGTCCTCGAAGACGTCACCTAAATATATATACACACACACAAAATAAAAATGAAAAAAATTGAATCACACCACAAACACAAATAAGGAATTCATTTCCTATGATTTATCAACAACCAAATTGTAATGAACAAATAGACTATTTTTAAGGCTGCATACGACAATAAAATGATGATATGGACAATGGGTCAATATTTTAAGGCGGGGAAGCATATTACATCTCAAATGTTCAAATAATTCATAAAATTTGTGACAACAGATTGCATTCTTCATTAACATTAAATGTTCTTCAGAATATTAGCTCATGTGACAACCAAGTGAGGAAAAGGACATGGAATTTGAATAAGAGACATTTACGTGATAAATTTGTCAAAGAAAGAGAAACTAAAATTATAATCAATTGAGAATATATCTAATGAAAATATAAAATTTCAGAAATCAAGTATGCAAATGGCATGAACAAGTGAGAATATATACCTGAAGACTATCAATTTGATTTTCTATTATCTCTTAACCCTGAAATTTCACTACAACTCTAACGAGTACTAAAGAACGTACTTTTCATGTAATTCTTTTTTGTAAATCCTTTAGTTTTTTGTAAATCTTTCCATGGTATTTTTAGTTTTTTGGCCGCTGATGTAATTACCTTTCTGTAGTTTTCAATATATAAACCTTTTAAAAAAAGAAAAGAAGGTAAAGATCATTATTCAAATCCCAATTATGACATTTCTTAACCTTCAGTGCCTCAATTTAAAACATAATACACGGTACACCATGAACTCAATTTTAATAGACATACGATGACGAATTTATGGGGACAGAAAACATCACAAGAATTCACTAAAATATACAAAATTGCTTCTAGTAGAAACTAAATGCAATGTATAAAATCCAAACACACTGTCACCTGAATTTCAGGGGAGGAAGTATAAATTGGCTGAATTTGAAACTGTTCTCCCAAAGGACCCCAAAACATCAAAGTTTAAATTGTAAATGAGAAATTTACACTACACCCCCAAACGGAAATCATCAAATCAACCAAAACTATAAAGAGGAATACACAGAATAAAATTCATATTATCCCAAATTCTAATCATAAAATCAACCAACACCTATTATCCCAAACTCTAATCATATAAATTATCTATATATACTATATATACTGTGTATAAATTGTAAATACATATATAGACTGTATATACATATATTAATGGAATCTACATAAACTAATGGAGAAAAAGATTAAAATTTACCCGGGAGAGAGACTAGGACTAGGGAGGCTGCTAGGGCTGAGCTAGGGCTACTGCTGCTAGGGCGGATCTGGGGAAAACATAAGGTTCGTTTTCAACATCAGGTTCAACAAATAGCAAAAGAAAAATGAAACAACTAGCAAAAGGAAAATCGACTAACCTTATGTTCGTCATCAACATCAGTGTTGGACGAGAGAGAGAAGCTTTGGTCGACCATAGCTTTGTTTTTGACGAGAGAGAGAGAAGTGGGCAAATGAAAATGAAAAGGGGAAAATGAGAATGAAAATCCGCGCCTCTTTCATTATTTTGGGAATGACATGGTCATGGCCTAGAGTTGTGACCCACCATAGCTTCAATTTGCCTAAAAAAAGACCTAGTAGATTCAGGAACTAGAGTAATCAACTCTTCAAATCGACGCTTACTAGCCCGGGTGCATATATTTTCCACAGTGTTGTCTTGAAAGTCAATAGGCTAAAATATATATCAAATAAGTAAATTAAATATTATTGATAGCCATTCAGTGGAAACTGAACATACTTGGTATCGTTTTTGAAGATCCTCAATATCTCTACGTAACATGTCTTCTCTAAAATCTGCCTGCCTACAACATAAAGAAGATATCATGTTATTTGGAAAATCGGGTGGATATAAGCTGCAATCACAATGCTATTAATAAAAACTCGTTGCTCCTTTCTGCTATGAGTTTGTCTTAATTCTTCAAGTGCCTGAACTAATATAGCTTAACGTTCCCCAGCCTCCCTTAGACGACTCTCTAGCTCAGTTCTGGCTTCATTATTGGCCCTTGCCTCTACTAATGCCTTAGCTTCCTTGGCTGCCCTCAATCCATTTGTATAGAATTCCTTTTGAGTTGCAAGCTTGGCTTGGTGGTTTTCTATTGTTTCTTGCAGCAACTTCTCAGTTGCTTCCTTTTCCCTTTTATACTATCTACTTTATTCGCTTCGACCTGGAAATAGTCCAGACAAATGCATAAAAAATACTAAGAACAAAGAAGAACAACTTGCACCATAAAACTGTGACCACCAAATTTAATAAGAGCAAGCCTACATTTAACAATAATGACCATTAATGAATGCAATTCTCTTAGAATTGAATGTCGAGTCCACATCTGTATCCTCAAGATTGATTCATCACTTTCATCAAGAACAAGATGAAGATCAGATAAGATATGTACTTAGTACTTGTGTAAAAGGCGCAGTTCCTTAGTTAGATCAAGAATCAGGTATTTAAATATTGTTCAGGGGCAATATTATAGAGTAATGGAGTAACACACGAACTAAAGAAAATGTATGGATCCAAAGTTCGAAAGGTAAAAACCAAGTGATTGAACCCTCACCTTGGAGGAATTAAATGGAGAAAAACTCCCGGGTGATAGAAATCCTAGCGGTAGTCATTTCGAGGTTGAGATCCTGAACAAGACCAAAACTTGTTAGTGTTAGTGAAATGGACACGCATAAAAAAGTGAATGAAAATGGAAAAGAAAACCCAAAACAGAAAATAAAATACAAAATCTAAGTGACACTCCATCCTCCAGAATTACATCTCAAATGTTCAAATAATTCATAAAATTAGTAACAATAGATTGCATTCTTCAGTAACATTAAATGTTCTTCAGAATATTACCTCATGTGACAACCATGTGAGGAAAACGACATGGAATTTGAATAAGAGATGTTTATGTGATAAATTTGTAGAAAGAGAAACTAAAATTAGAATCAATTGAGAATATATCCAATCAAAATCTTAAATTTCAGAATTCAAGTATGCATATGGCATGAACAAGTGAGAATATATACCTGAAGACTATCGATTTGATTTTCCATGTCAGTGTAATCCTCAGGAGGCGTCTCAAATATTGTCTAAGACAACGTCATCGCTAATACCTCACCCTCAATGAATGCTCAACACTAAGTAACGTAGTCCTGTTGGGTATCTCTTAACCCTCAAATTTCACTACATCTCTATCGGGTACTAAAGAACGTACTTTTGATGTAATTCTTTTTTGTAAATCTTTTAGGTTTTTGTAAATCTTTCCATGGTATTTTTAGTTTTTTGGCCGCTGATGTAATTACCTTTCTACAGTTTTCAATATATAAACCTTTCAAAAAAAGAAAAAGAAAGTAAATGTCATTATTCAAATCCCAATTATGACATCTCTCAACCTTCAGTGCCTCAATTTAAAACATAATACATGGTACACCATGAACTCAGTTCTAATAGACATAAGATGACAGAATTTATGGGGACAGAAAACATCACAAAAATGCACCAAAATATACAAAATTGCTTCTAGTGAAAGCCAAATGCAACGTATAAAATCCAACCTAAATAAATTTTAGTAACTAAGGCTACCAAAGTGAAAACACACTGTCACCTGAATTTCAGGAGAGGAAGTATAAATTGACTGAATTTGAAACTGTTCTCCCAAAGAACCCCAGAAACATCAAAGTTTAAGTTGTAAATGAGAAATATACACTACACCCCCAAATTCCAATCATCAAATCAACTAAAACTATAAAGAGGAATACACATACTAAAATATATATTATCTTAAATTCTAATCATAAAATCAACCAACTGTTGTTATCCCAAATTCTAATCATATAAATTATCTATATATACTATATATACTGTGTATAAATTGTAAAGACATATATAAACTGTATATACATATATTAATGGAATCTACATAAATTAATTGGGAAAAAGAATAAAATTTACTCAGGAGAGAAACTGGGACTGGGGAGGCTGCTAGGGCTGAGATGGGGCGGCTACTGCTAGGACGGAGCTGGGGAAAACATCAGGTTCTTATTCAACATCAGGTTTAACAAATAGCAAAAGGAAAATCGACTAACCTTGTGTTCGTCATCAACATCAGTATTTGACGAGAGAGAGAAGCTTTGGTCGACCATAGCTTCGTCTTTGACGAGAGAAAGAGAAGCGGGCAAATGAAAATGAAAATGAAAATGAAAATGAAAAGGGGTAAATGAAAATGAAAATCAACGCCACTTTTTTTTAGGAATGACATGGTCACGACCTAGAGCCGTGACCCACCATTGCAATCCATAACCTCCTTAGAGCTCCTACTGCTACGTGATTGACGAAGAATTGTCACGGCCTACAGCCGTGACCCCCATGCGTGACCAACAATTGATTTCAATTGAGGGATGGTCACGACCCATAGCCGTGACCCACACCAAGAAATGGTCACGGTCCCAAGCCGTGACCCTCAATGCGTGTGTTTTCTGCTTCGTCATGCCTTTGGTCACGACCCAATTCCGTGACCCATCCGTTACCAGTTTGGAGGAAATTTTGGCTCGAAATTTGACGCCATGATGGTCACGCCCTTGTCACGGTCCAAGTCCGTGACCACTTCCAGAGCATCGATGATTTAGTGTGGTAATAAATATGGTCATGCCAAATATTGAGTTGGTCACAGCCCAAGTTCGCGACCAGCTGGCTGCGAACTTGGGCCGTGACCCACTGGGCGTGACCATTTGCAGGATTTGGTGTAGTGTGGGTGAAGGAACTTAATGGAGAAATAATAAAAGTTGTATCAATGAATATGAAAGGGTTGTAGAAGTTCAGTCATTTGAATGTGAGAGAGAATAAGGGGTGGGTTAAGGAACAAAAATGTTCAAAATCCATTGTTAGGAGCCGTTCGGAGAAAGAAGACAAATAGGTAATACCCTAAGAGTCTGGGATTTTATGCTCAATTCGTCACAATTTAATGGTTTTATTTTTATTTTTAATTCATTAGAAATTATTAGTCATGTTCTAAATATATTCCCCAAACATTAAACATGGCATCAAAATCTAAATATTTATAAATAATACTCTAAACAGTATTCATGAACATTATTTTTCATTGGTATGCCAAAATCTAATATTTTTGGATGAAATTAAGTTCCCATAATTCGTTGGTGTCTATGTGCGCTAATTATTGATGCTATAAGAAATTCATACCCAACAATAATCTAAATTAACATTTGACAATAATAAAAAAGTCTTAATTTTTGGTGGTTGGGAGGGGAAGTCAAGAAGTTGGTGACTTAAATGGGATTTTAGAAACGAAAAGGTTGAGGGAAGAGGAATATGAATATACAGAGGTGGTGAGAGATTGAAAGGACGCATAGAAACAAAAAATCATACATGGCCACGCTATACAAAGAGTAGTCCTCCCATTTATACCTCTGCCCCTTCTCTTCCCTTACGTCTTTTTCTCTACCCTCTTCTATTTATCTGGCTTCGAGTGGACAAACTATGACACATGCGTGATCATTTCCTTGGTTGCCGATAAAGAACGAGATTACACTTGTGAGTCAATTTTGGATTTACAGTATTTGAGTTAAGTTAATTATTTATCATGTAAGCATATTGCATTTGCTTGGAAAATATCAGGTATTCTAAATTCTAGATATGTGCCTAGGATTTTTTTTAATAGATTATTTATTTTTAGGATCTAAAATAATATTGATTATGTATTTTTAGGATAACAAACATTTTTACTTCCTATTTTCAAATTAAAGGAACACGTGGCATGCTGTGATTGATTAACGTTTTATGAATATGGGTTCGTGCCATCGGCTTTATTCAAAAATAGAAACTATGTATTTTACAATATCAAAATTGTTACACCGAACGTAAATTATATTAGAATAATGATATGAGTCCATGTAATGTCCCACAAATCAACCCATGTGTCATTGCAATAATAATTATTGTACATCGAATTATTTATGCTACATTCTTTGGTGGACAACTTGAAGATTGCATGTAGTACTCATACGTTACTCAAAGAATACAATAAATCATATATAATTTATCAAATGATTACATATCTTTTTTCTTTTTTTATTTTCTTATAAATGTACATAAAAAAATCAACACTGAGATTTTAAATAATTTAACAATTGAATCTCAAATTTTAAAACATCGATAAAAAAATTAAGAATGGGAAGGAGAGAGTAATTTTGAAGTTTCCAACTTTTAACTCCTAAAAGCGATTACAATATATGATTTGTATTTTTTTGTTGCAGTCACTCACTATAATTTTTCCCCTTAAATTTGCTTTTGTAATAAAATATGACATGCGTCATCCCAATTCTCCCAAGAATAAAAAATAGGTGAGTAAATGTCTATGTTGATAGGAAATTATAAATTGTCACGTGATTCTTTTTTCTAGAATTTAAAAAAAAAAATCTCGAATGGGATTGGGCCTAACTATTCTATTCAATATTTTTTGTCCCAAACTTATATAGTGTGTTTGACAAGTCCTTAAGTATAATGATGTTATGATATGTTTGTATGTAATGTTTAGATAATTGTTGTCATTGTTACGTGATTTATTTATTCAAAAAATTACAATACATAAAAAAGTAAATAAAATTGTATTGTTAACCATCTTCCTAAAATATTTACGTTACTATTTGTTTCCAAAATAGCACCACATATATAATAAATTTTAAAGATAACAATTTTTAATTGTCGAGGTGTTGCTATAATTACTCTCAAAATTATATTACATGTTGCAACTTCACTTTCCAGTGAATGGGTTGCATAGCTCACTAGGTTCTTCCGATATTTTTTTTTGAAATGAATAGTTATGTTCTTGATCAATTATTGTTTAACATTATTATTAGATGACTAAAAATATGAAATTAACAAATGTCTTGCACATGCATGAAAATGGTGCAAACTACTCAAATGTGGAAAATATATGATCGAAAGTAGGAAAAATATTGAAAGTATTGTTATAAAAATAGTGTCTGCAAATGTTATTACACCACATGTTCTGTATTAAATGTTGGTATCTTAAGGTATCACCTAATTCAACCAATAGAAGTAGAATACAAGAATGAATGTCTCTTGATTCTATCAACATACAACTCTTCGTCTTTTTTTTGGAAATATTAACTCTTGACTTTCTTTATAAATTTGTAACATTTTCTCTCTTTTCCCCCCCTTTTCCCTTCTTCTAATTACTATTAAAGTTTCGAGCTTCCACCGTTTTATGTATCGCAATTTTATCTAATTTCACAATAGTGGGTCTTATCCATTCATGCATTTTGGTTTGAGCCTAAAAAAATTTAGGTTATCTCTCTCTCTCTCTCTCTCTCTCTCTATATATATATATATATATATATATATATATATATATATATATATATATATATATATATATATATATATACATAGAAAAAATCTATAAACTGATCTCACTTAACATACCTTAAAAAATGGATAATTTTTTAAATTAGTAAAAAAAATATTTTTTTAGTTGATTTATTTATGGTTTTTACACATTTCAAGGAACCCTTAAAAAAATTAGCTCAAAATGATTTTATTTGCTATTTTTAAAAAAGGTCAAAATATGTCAATTTTAAAGCACCTTAAACATTGACATATTTTGATCAATTTTTTAAAATAGAAAAAAATAATATTTTGAACTCATAAATATTTTTTTTGAACTCAAAAATATTTTTTTGCTATTTTAAAAAAATGGTCCGCTTTTTAGGTTTATTAATTGAGGTTTGATTTAGAGATTTTTCCTATATACATTTACAAGCACACACACACACACACACCCATATATATATATATATATAATGACTTTTTGTAATAAGCCAACTATAATTTTTATATTTCATAATTTATCAAGTTTTCTTAGTATTTTTTTATTCCGCCCACGCATCACGCGGGGCTCAGCACTAGTAAGGTTGATTTTGGAGTATTTGGACTGAATGCAAGTTTGTTTTTGAATGAAGAGTTTTGTTGGAAATAAAAAAATAATTTGTAATTTGAAAAGTTTGAAAATATGAAACGTGAAAAGACAATTGATAAAAAATATAAAGGGTCTTGATTTAATTGATATTTTTTTATAGTCTGTCTTTTGAAGTCCTACCAGCCGTTGTAAGATGTAACTATATATGTATTGGCGATTGGCGATTTGTGAAGTAATGTGGTTTACAAAACAAGGTCTTTCTGATACGATATTTTTTCATTTTTAACTAATTACAACCTTCTACAAGTGGGTTTAGATCTACACAAATTCAATAACCCAATCGGAATGAGTTTCAAGTTTTAAGCATCAAGTTGCTACCATGAAGAAAGGAGCGCGAAGCACTATACTTTTTCTACTGTTCAATTATGTTCTATTTTCAGGTATTTGATTTAATACTCTTTCAATTTTTATTCTTATTCCATCATTTGTTTTATCAATTTGATAAACTGAAGGAGCCAATGTTTTTTTTAACGAAATAATGATTAATATGTCTTCAAATTTTGCAGGTTATGAGCTACCCTATAATTACTCCTTCACACCTGAGGTAAGTTTTCTTCGAAGTGTTATTTATGTGCAACATTGTGCATGAGTTAATCAATGTATAAATCTATCCTTATATCTACAAGTTTTTCTTTTATCCTTAAAATAAGATTATGTTAATGATCATTTATGCAGTGTTTGGCTAACCCTCTCGTACCTCAATATAATGGAGGAATAGTAGTGAACCCGGAGTTTAATGATGGATTAAAGGGGTGGAACAACTTTGGAAGTTCAAAGATTGAGATGAGAGTATCTGAAGGGGAAACAAGTTCATTGTTTCTAGTAAAAGATGGCAACCGGATGCTTCATTTTCGCAGAATTTTCATTTGAAGGAGGATGAACTCTATACCTTTTCTGGTGCCTTATATTTTCCCTTACTTGTTAGGTCAAAATTTTCAATTGTAAACTAATTGAGTTGTTCATAAATAGTTCAATCTCGAGTCATTTAAAGTTTGAGCTAGGCTAGTTATATACGCAAAGGAACATATATCGACCACGATTTTGAATTTAAAATAAAAATGAGTTAGGTAATTATATGGTTTGTGTTTCTTGTAGCTTGGTTACAAGTTGGATATGGAAAAGTTGAGGTAGCTGCCATGCTTAGAACACTCGTGGGAGACAGTGTTGTTGGTTGGTTTTATCCACAATCAGATTGTTGGTCCATGCTTAAAGGTGGCTTCATCGTTAATGTCTCAGGTCCAGCTGACATATACTTTAGGGTATGCTTCTGTTTCCATTGGTTAGATATTAATATTATGACTTTACTATTAAAAAAAAATTGTACATTTCTCATTAGTGAGAGATAAATAATTTTAAAAACCTTTGTTGAGTATTTATTATTTATTTATATTTATAACGGATACCACCCTGACAACCATTGCATTTAATGGGTATAATGTGTTTCAGATCTTGAATTCTACAGTGGACTTATGGGCCGATAGCATCTCATTATAGCCATTCACTGAAGAAGAGTGGAGATCCCATCAAATTCAAAGCGTTGAGAAGGTAAAACTGGATTAATCTCCCTTATATTTTATTAAAATAATTTGAAGGCCCTTACTTTGTTAACAAAGAATTTTAATAAAACGGTGGGGGTTATAAACCTAAATCTCAATCAACTTACACTATGCTCTGAATAGAATACAAAAATTGAAATAATTAAAATTGTAATAATAATAATTGATTTGTAATAATGCATAGGCTTATGAAGAAATGATGTTTAACAACTTGAAAATAGCTAATTTCATTTTAGAAAAAAAATAATTTTCAATAAATAGCAAATATTATAGTGGCATTAGGTCTAGAGCAGTGACTTTTAGAGTGAGTGACAAACCTAGTTACTTTATGACTGGAATGGTCAATTAGCACCGGTGATGATATTATAACAACAAAAAAGTCATAAATATAAAAAATAGTATCATGTGTAGAGGATATCATGTATTATGTATAGTGAAAAACATCTGAAATAGGTATCACATACATGTCGTGCCCTTGTGTGTTATGAGTAGGGACATGTGGTGCCATCCACACATGGTACTATTTATTAACATGGGACTACCACATTATCGTTATCCTAAATCATAATGAGAATGTAATTAGTCAGGCGTTTAGTGCTGTATGGATAGCACCACGTGTGACACTAAGGTATGAGTGTGAAACTACAATTAGTTTGGAAATTAATAAATTTTAAGTAAGTTTTCCATTTTGGTTATGGGCTCAATGTTAAATGATTTTTATTCGCATTTTTTCGTTTCCTTGATTCTGTCATCCCTTGCATCTTATGTGTTTTCTTCTTGTCTTTCGCTTTCTTGTTCTTCTTAAAAGTCATCATCTAAGGTACAAGTTTCACTACAATCTTTAATATATATGAAAACCTGTTTATACTTACTTTATATGTCACCATGTTTGTACTTCATTTTTTCCTTTGCATTTTGTTCTTTTCTTTGAACAATCAATCAACATTTTAGCAAAAATCTTAAAGTGGAACAATATTCGTGATTGGACATCTCATAATGCGTTGCATATTGTATTGATATTTTTTTGAAAGAAAAAGAATTATTAAAACTTTAATTCACTTATAAAGATCAAAAGAATCTTCCAAATTTTTTTTTATCGAGTGATGAACAAATATTTTGTAGAATCGGAAGAGGAATGTGAAATTTCAATCTATTGACGCACAAGGAAATCCGCTAGCACGCAAACCCAAATTCCTCTTTGGCAATGTCATGAATAGCTTCATCCTAAATAACAAAACCTATCAAAACTGGTTCACCTCAAGATTTCAGGTACCAAAATCCGACTCTGGTAACATTATGCTAAACATGCTCATTTGAATTGATGCAACTTTTATATTAATTGGTTTGTCATTATTTTACAAGGTTACAACATTTGAGAATGAAATGAAGTGGGCCAGCAATGAACCTCGCCCTGGCTAGGAGCATTACTCGGATGCTGACGCGATGCTTCAGTTCGCCAAAACCAAGGGAATTGGGGTTCGAGGACATACAATCTTTTGGGCAGACATGAAACACGAGCCCAAATGGGTAGAATCTCTCTCGCCAATTCAATTATCAGTAGCTGCTGAATAACGGATAAAGTCGATAATGACACGATACAAAGGCCAAGTTATTTCATGGGATGTGGACAATGAAAATGTACATCACTCTTTTATTTAAAGCAAGCTTGGAAGCAAAGCTTTAGCTAGTTTTTACCAGGAGGCTCACCTTATTGATAGTAAAGTGCCCCTGTTCCTAAATGAGTAAAATACTATTGAAGATGCACATGATGAATATGGTACGACAGTGAAGTACCGTGAGAAGATTAAAAGTATTCGTAGGTTTGGTTATGATGGACCATTGGGCATTGGTTTACAGGGCCATTTTAAAAATCTGAACCTTCCCTACATGAGAGCTGCTTTAGACGAGCTTGCTTCATTGGGATTGCCCATTTGGATTTCCGAATTAGATGTAATGAACAACTCCAGCACGGTAATTATCTCTACACTTTAAATTTGTGTTTGTGTTATCATTCATTATTTATCACTTTTAAGGTGCTATACATCACAACTTAATCACTTATAATCTACCACCTAACTTTGCACACTCTTATTTTATTTAAATATTTACTTTTCATTTATTTGGACAGGCAATGTATTTGAGGGAGATAATAGCGGAGACACGTGCACACCCAGCTGTGAATGGAATAGTAATGTGGGCATCATGGACGCCAAAAAACTGTTGGCGTATGTGTTTGACTGATGACAACTTCATAAACTTGCCTCCTGGGGATGTGGTAGACAACTTCATCTATGACTGGACCCACAAAGACCTTGCAGCTACTACGGATGATATGGGTTTTTTTGAGGCTTCACTTTTTCATGGAGATTATGATGTGAGGATTTCTGATCAAAATGGGGTGAAGGGTTCCAAATGGAAGAGGTTTAAGGTGGCATTGTCAAATGACTCTTCTCAACGACCCTTGGTTATCAACATATCCGTTTGGGTGTCATTTGGTATTATCGTTACCTATTGAAATAACTTAATGAATGCCTCTTCAATAAAGATGTATTGATTGTCGATTATTGATTCGATAAGTATTTATATAATAGAATTAAAAGTTACCTTGAAAGTCGATTGTTCATGGATTGGTTTGATTTGATTTCATGTTTAATTCGTAGCCAGAATAAATATTGATCAATTTCATGATTTTGTAATCACAAAACTAAAACTGAACCTATATGGAACGAAGCCAACCCAACACATCACTCCCTTGGTTGGTTCGGCTAGAATCCTCAAATCCATCAATTTTTTAAGGGTGTTTTTATTCCCACCCTCCTTTTCTTTCTCTAGACCCTTTTTAGAAAATCTTACTGTTTTAGACCTTATAAGTGTGTAAAGACATCAATATCCCATTTATACCACCCCAATCCTTTAGAACCGAATCTTATCCAAATTGCAGCATGTGAGACATGGAAAATTTAAGAAACTAACATCAACCAAATTATTTCCCTCTTTCACTAGCGAAGAAACATCCATCCCTAAGAGTTGCTCACAATAAAGGAGGTATAATTAAACCATACAACATAAAACAAAATCACGAGATCTCCTTAGACATCATGATTTTGTAATCACATAGTAAAACTTATATGGAAAGAAGCCAACCCAACACATCACTCCCTTGGTTGGTTCATCACGATCATCAAACCGATCAATTTTTTTAATGCTAAAATGTAATTCATATAATTAATATTTATAAAAGAGTAATATACAGAAAATGACAAAATGATCATCACTAATTTGAAGAAACATGTAATAAATGACAGAAAATAGTTGCAATATTATATGATGTTAACTTATAAACATTTCAACTGCATCTTTAACATGAACTAGATACCCATTGTAAGGTCAAATAGTTATAGGGTGTTTTTATTTCGTCCTAAAAATCAATTAAAACTAAAATTTGAAATCTTAAAAAAAATGTAAAATCTATTGAAGCTAAAAAAATAAATGAAATCCAAAAAATCTAATCCTAATAAAATAAAACTAAAATAAAAAAAATAAAAATAAAATTATACTAAATAAAAAGAAATATAAAATAGGAAATAAATTCTAAAAATTCAAAATAAATCTAAACTAAATCCTAAAAATAAAACGACTCAAACTAAAAATCTAAGAAAAATATAAAAAACACAAACTAAACACACACGGGCTTAGGGGTAGATTTATGCTCAGTTTAGGCTTGGGTAAGGTTACGGGGGAGGGTATTAGCTCCATTCTTGATGCAATTTGCCTTGAAATAAAACTTTTGACACCGCAACTGCAATCAAGCCTGCACATTAAATATTTATGCATATAAGACCCAAATTGCCGAGAATTAGCAACTAAAATACATCTATTCGGGGTATAAAATGTACACTTTTGGGTGCTTATAAGTTGCATTGAATATACTTGCACCGATTGAGCTTCGGGCTTTTCTTCACTTATGAGTGTTATACACTTCTGTTTTCGCAATGTAAACATTGATTTCGTCGGTAATATCACTATTATTTCATTTGATCGTTCGTTAATTGAGTTCATTTTTGAAATGTGTTACTTGAGCATGATTTTCAAAGTTTGTTTTGACTCGAGAATTGCATAAACTTTTGGATATGATCATAGGCCATCTTTGTTATATCACCCATATTGGCCTTGACCTCACCTTATATATTTCGTTAGTCAACCCCTTTGAGCTTTAATATTAGCCTTTCATTTCATAACCCAAAATCCCGTAACCAACTCCACATTGGAGTTATAAACCATACATATTACTTTCCATACCTTTGTTTGAAATGTTAGTCGGGACTGAATGATGTTATTATCTTGCGGTTGCAATTAAGCAGGAAACGAGTGAGAAAAGTGAAGAAAAGAAAGAAGTTAAAAAGAGAAAAAGAGAAGTGAAAAACAAAAGAAAAATAAGATAAGAAAAAGAAAGATAAAGTTTGTGTACATTATATATAGTGTTTAATAGTCCTTGTTTCTCTCCAATTTCATATTTAATGCTTGTTATGGAAATCATTTTCCATTTTTGAAATTGCCTGCAAGTTTTCATTACCCAAGTTTTTAATCCCGAACACTTTGAAATATTTTTCTTCGCGTGGTAATATTCCTTATCTTTTTATGAGCATAAATATATGGTCGAAATATTTTTTTGACCTTTCGAGGCATCCTAAACAATACGCGTAAAGCTAGACTTTCACTGTGTCGCGCGTCGTAAGACAATTAGTACACAAGTTCGCGTAGCATTCGTTGCTTGTCCGAATCACGTGAAACTTAACCAAAGTACTTAAAATAATTATACGGACATAAATCATATCTCATGCGGGAACATGCAACGTAAAAATTTCATTAACGGAGCGTCACTAAAAAAAGGATAATCATGCAAGTACAATTTAAAGGTGCGTGTATTACATTATCCCCTCCTTAGTAGATTTCATCCCCGAAATTCATCCTAAGTCCCTCGAAAAGCTGTGGATGTTTCTCTCGCATCTCGGCTTCTCGCTCCCAAGTGGCACCTTCAGCTCCCTGCGACTCCTATAGGATCTTCACCAACGGAATGACTTTGTTGTGCAGAACCCGGTTCTCTCGGTCCAAGATGGATACGGGTCGAGTCGAGAATGTTGTATCCTCTTCTAACTCGATGTTCTGCCAGTTAATCACATAGCGAGGATCATGCAGATACCTTTTCAACATAGTGACATGAAAGACATTATGAACATGAACTAACTGTGGAGGTAGGGCTAATCGGTATGAGACATCCCCGACCCTTTTCAAAATTTTGAAGGGTCCAATGTACCGAGGAGAAAGCTTGCCCTTCTAACCAAATCTATGACTACCAGTCCTAGCCCTGACCTTCAACAACACTTTATCATCCACTCTGAATTTTAACGGTGTACGTCGATTGTCATCATAATTCTTCTGTCTAACCTGAGCCGTCACTGACATCTCTCGTATCATCTGAACCTTGTCGGTCATCTCCCTGATCATATTCGAGTTTGTAAGATGCTTCTCACCCACCTCTGCCCAACTTACTGGAGAACAACACGGTCTCCCATAAAGGGCCTCGAAGGGGGCCATCTCGATACTGACTTGGTAACTATTATTGTACGAAAACTTCGCTAGAGGCAAGTTTTCATCCCAACTACCTTGAAAGTCAAGCGCACATGCCCACAACAAGACCTCCAGAATCTGTATCATATGCTCTGATTGTCCGTCTGTTTCTGGATGGTATGCCGTACTCAAATTCAAATCGGTACCCAGCTCCTGGTGAACCTTCGTCCAAAATTGTGAAACAAAATCAGGATCTCTATTAGAGACAATGGTCAGGGGTACACCGTGGAGTCTGACAATCTCTCGTATGTACATCCTAGCCAACTTTACTATGATGTCTGTGATCCTGATCGGTACGAAGTGTGTAGACTTTGTGAGGCAATCCACCACGACGCAAACTGCACCGTGACCCCGTTCAAATCGAGGTAACGCTGTGACAAAGTCTATAGTGATGTGCTCCCACTTCCATTCGGCTATTGGGAGTGGCTGCAACCACCCGACTGGCTTCTTGTGCTGGGCCTTCACCTGTTGGCACGTATAGCACTTAGCCACAAACATCGCTACATCTCGCTTCATCCCAGACCGTCGGAAATCTCTGCATAAGTCCTTATACATCTTAGTTGCACCCGGATGTATGTTGAACTGAGACTGATGGAGTTCTGTAAGGATCTATGCTTGAAGCTCTTCGATAACTAGCATAATTAATCTACCCTTGTGTCGGACACCTCCATCCTGATCAATCGTAAGAGTATCAAATTCCTCACCATTCTGAATGCGGTTTCGAAAATGCATAATTTCCTCATCACAGAGTTGCGCATCAAGAACTTTCTGGCGAACCACTGTCTTAGCCATCATACCCCATAAATAGGCTCCGTCATTGTTCCGCTGAATAAGAATCTCACATCTCTGAATCTCCCCATACATCTTCCTATGGTAGCACCTCATTTCCGCTAAGGCGGGACCTGACTTTCTACTAAGAGCATAGGCCACCACATTGGCCTTCCCCGGATGATACTCTAATGTGAAATCATAGTCCTCTAAAAGCTCGATCCACCTTCGTTGTCGAAGGTTGAGATATCGCTAACTGAAGATGTACCTCAGGCTCTTGTGATCGCTGAATACCTCAAACCTTTCACCATACAAGTAATACCGCCAGATCTTCAAGGCAAACACAACTGCGACCAACTCTAAATCATGGGTGGGGTAGTTCCTCTCATGAATCCTAAGCTGATGGGACTCATAAGCAACCACCTGGCCCTCCTGCATGAGTACTACCCCAAGGCCTGATCCGAAAACATCACAGTATATGATATAACCCTTTGCCCGTTTAGGAAGAATGAGGACGGATGCCGAGGTAAGCCTAACCTTTAACTACTAAAATGCGAACTCACACTCATCTGACCACTCAAAAAGGACACTCTTTTGCTTTAACCGCGTGAGAGGTGATGCCACTCTAAAAAAGTGCTCAACAAATCTTCGGTAGTATCCAACCAAACCAAGGAAACTCTGAATCTTCGTGACTGTCTTCGGTCAATCCCATTTGAGAATGGCTTCAACCTTGGACGAATCGACAGAAATACCGGTGCCAGATACCATATGGCCAAGAAACTTGACCTCATCCATCCAGAATTCACACTTGCTGAATTTTGCATACAACTTGTTCTCCCTAAGAACTTGAAGTGTCGAACGCAAGTGCTCCTCGTGGTTAATATCAGAAGATGAATACACTAGGATATTGTCAACAAAGACGACCACAAACCGGTCCAAATATGGGCGATAGATACGATTCATGAGATCCATGAATACGGCTGGGGCATTAGTCAAACCGAAAGTCATGACCAAGAACTCATAATGTCCGTACCGTATGCGAAATGCGGTCTTAGGAATATCTTCCTCCTTCACCCTCAACTGGTGATAACCTGACCGAAGATCAATCTTGGAGAACCTCCCTGCTCCTCTAATCTAATCAAACAAGTCGTCAATCCGCGGCATCGGATACTTGTTCTTCACCGTCACCGAATTCAATTGTCGATAATCGATACAAAGTCGAAGAGAGTTATCCTACTTCTTGGCAAAAAGGACTGGTGCTCCCCATGGTGACACACTAGGGCGTATGAAGCCTTTGCTCATCAAATCATCCAACTGAGTCTTCAACTCTAGTAACTCTGCTGGTGCCATCTTATAGGGAGGAATGGAGATAGGTGTCACACCGTGATGGACGTCAATGGCAAAATTGGTCTCTCGACTCAGAGGTAATCCTGAGAGATCCTCAAGAAATACATCAGGAAACTCCCGAACAACGGGGTAGTCTGCAACCATATGATCTGGTTCTTCTTGGTCCATAATGCTACTCAACCACCCGAAGAAATGCTTCTACTTTCGGGTAGTGGAAAATTTGCAAGGATAATCTATACGCTGCTCACTATTGAAACGATAACGAGAGACATTGGGAAGAGACACCAAAACACTATGCCGATGGAACTCGATAGTGGCACCAAAGGTAGATAGACAATCCATACCAAGAATCACCTAGAATCCATCCATATCCATCACAATCAAATCGTACTCTAGAATGTAATCCCCTCCCACGACTATGCAATTTTGACAGACTCTACTAAGAAAGATACCACCACCCATGGGTAGTCCCACGAATATCGACGGATGAAGCTCTTCGACCTCAAGACCCAAATAAAAAGTTAAAGAACTAGATATAAAGGAATGTGATGTGACAGAATTGAACAATGCTCTAACCCAAGTACTGAACAATAAGATTATACCTTCCATCACTGATGGATTCTGGACAGGCACTGACTGTTGCGTGAGGGCGTAAGCTTTCCCCTGGATGAATCTGTTATCCTGACCACTGGGTATAGTCTGTTTGTGGTTCCCCTATCCCTGACTAGCGTGCGGGCTATTTGAACCATTCCAAGACTGTTGCTGATGGCCAAAAAAGGACTGCTGCTCATGCTGTTGCTAGTACTGAGTGGGGCCCGTATAGCTCGAGTTTTACCCAGATGTGAAACTACTGCCCTGCTGACCAAACTACTGCTCTCTAGCTGTAAACTTTGGATAGTTCAGCCTAAAATGATTGGGCGACCCACAAATGAAGCAAGTCTTGGTGGTAGGTAATATCGAGCTCTGATCACTACTACACTGACTCGGTGCGATGATACTCATAGCAGCCTTGAGCTTGGTAAGAAAACCTCTTGCCCCGCTCTTGAACCTCTTACTATTATCTCCGTTAGACCCACCGGCCTCCCTCTTCTGTGTCCTACCAGATTCCTTCTACTTGTCTCGAATAGTTCGAGAATCCTCTGCCTCAAGCTCAAGTCGGATGGCCTTATTGACAGCCTCCCCAAAGCTCAAATGATCAAAACCAACCACCAGCCTACGAATATGGGGATTCAACCTCTTCACAAATAATCGGTTCTTTTCTTCCTCATCAGTCTTAACCGCTTTCACATGCTTCGATAACCTCTCATAGTGAACTAGGTACTCATTCACAGACATCTTCCCCTGGATCAATGCAGAAAACTCATCCTTCTTGGCGTCTTTATACGCTTGAGGGAAGTACCGATTTAGGAACACTGTCTGAAAACCATCCTAATCAAGAGGCTCCGTCAAACTAGCCATATGTGGGGACCACCAACTCTGAGCCTGCTCGGTTAGCTAGAAATTAGCAAGCTTAACTCTATGCCCTGCTGGCACGTCAAGGATGTCAATAATACGAGTAACCCCACCGAGCCACTCTTCGATAGCATCGGGCCCTGTCATGCCGTTGAACTTTGACGGGTTCAACCGCCTGAACTCCTTGAGAATTGATGCCGATGCGGTGCTTTCGACTGTACCGATTCGTTCACCCCTCTGTTGTTAGGAGATAGTCTCCGTTAACTGGAGAACTGCCTGCTCCATTCTCTACAGCTCACTGTTACCACTAGCAGCGGTCTTGCGAGTAGGGGCCATCCTATAAGATTTGATAGTTTAGTACGACAATTAGGTGCGCAAAAATGAAAGGGACTAAAATGAGAATCACTCTTGCGCTCACGACGATCCTAAGGCTCTGATACCAAGTTGTAACGCCCCGACCCGGATTGGAGTTACCGTTGGAATAACCTGTATCGGAACCAAGGTGTTAAGGGGAGTAGATAAAACATTTTATTAAATTCAAAAAAACAGTTGCCTTATTATATGTTAATAGAATCTTGATTTATTTTATTGTAAAAAGGTGAGGCCCATATCATGCAGATTAGTGTTCAATTAACAATTTAATAAGTAAACCTTTAACAAGATTTAATTCATAAATAAAGCACAAATCCCTGTATTATTACAATTTCCAAATAGTTCCAGTTTAAACCAACTTGTCTTAACAAAACATAAGGGATTACAATTCAAAATAAGTCTATGGATTAAAATCGATTGCAGAGCCTCTAACGACGACTAGCGCTTTCCGCGGCCTTTCCAATGTCCTTACCTGATGTACCACCTATTATACTCGGGGTTCTGGAAAATAGGGGTATGAGTTAAATGCCCAGTAGGGTGGGAAATACTGAGCAATAATTTTATAGCAAAATACTATACATTTACAATGCATTTTAGTAATTTTGAAAACCATCATTGTCCCATATTCATTAATTATCATTAATGATTATTTTCGTTAACATTTAACTATGCTAACAATATTCAAGAACCCTTCATTATATTTAACTAAGTTATCATGTGTCTATACTAACAAGATTCTTTAACTTAGTCATAAATGCACCTATATGCAATGCCCTGGGCTACGTGCCCACTCACTCTTAGCATTTTTGATGTCTCATGCTAGGGACATAATTAATTCCAATTATGTCAATAACATAATTATTAATGAATTCTTATTCATTCATTAGTTTAATTTTCATGAATTTTTCTCATTCATTACTTAACATTATTTTTTTGAAATTTTGCCAACAAACACTTACGAACTTTGTGGCCTCACTCCACCGGTCTCCGCCGTCATATACTACTGCAGTTTTTTTGGGGTCTTTCACCACTAGGGACGTCATGCCCTCCTTAATTATTTTTTCTCGGCGTCATCCGAATATCATATATTTCATGTGTTTAACATTATTCTCAATGTTCACATTCAACTTATTCGGTTTTATTATTAAACCCGTTATTAGTCCTTGCATCCTACGAGCCGAGGAGGCATTCTAGTGTCAATGCCGAACTCTAAAATATGCTAAGTCACGATTACTATACTCTGATTTACCAAAATGCTATCTTACACTTTTATTATCTAAAAAGCATTTCCTTAGCATTTTTCAAGTATTTTTCATGTAAAAACAGCATTTAAGTGACTTTTCCTCATATTTACCAAATCTTCCACTAAGTCATTTTTAACCAAAAATCACATTTTTTAAAGTGGGTTTTATGTAAAAAAAAAATTATTCTTTAATGTACTACATGTAGGGGTGTTCGCGGTCCGGTCTGGTTCGGTTTTGAAGTTTTTTTTTATCGGACCGACTATGTTGGTCCTATAAAAAAAAGACCAAGGCCGGACCGATAATGTCGGTTAATTGACCCTATTCGGTTCGATTTTTTATAGGGTTGGTTCGGTTTAGTTTGTCGGTCCTAACATTAGTTAATTAATTACTATCACAGAAAACTATTTTCCATTTTCATCAAAAAACAAAAAAATCAATAGAGATTTTCTATTATGATTGAATGTAAATGAAGCAGTGTCAATGAAAAACCTTCGCTGCTAAAGCTGAAGCTTAGCTTCTACAGCATGTCTAATAATCCCCCCCCCCCCCCCCCCAACCAATTCCTTTCCTGTATATCACAACTATGCAAGTCATAAATCTTTTAATGAAGTAATCATTCAAAAAAACACATGGATATGTATGAACATTGTATATCTATATATATAGACATATGCATAACACATATCAAGAGGAGACTAACATTGAGAATGTCAATCAATAAATTAAATTTGTGATTATAGCACACAAAATAAATAAGCGCCAATCTATATAAAACGCAAACGCAGATAACATTGAGAATGTTACAACAGTGTAGTTCACATTAAAAACCATAAAATACACAAAACACTAAATAATATATATATATATATATATACTGTCGATCCGGGTCGGTCCAGACCGACCATATCAACTCAAAACCCGAGGACCGAACCGACTCAGTCGGTTTTAAAAAAAAATGGGAACGAACCGATTAGCAAAAAAACCCGACAAAAATAAGGCGGTTCGGCTCGGTTCAATTCGGTTCGTCGGTTCAGTCGATTTTTTGAACACCCCTAACTACATGTTTCCACCAACTTTTAAACCTTTATTAGTGATGTACAACCCATTTTAGCACACTTTTACATATAAAGCCATTTACATAATTATAACCTTATTTAACATATTCAAGAGGCTTAAACTAATATTTTGACATATTAGATTTTGGGGCTATTTTTATGAGATTACCAATCACATATTTAAACCACTATATTTCAACATTAATCATCTTAATGTCAAGATTAACACATACTACATACACTATTTCATGAAAATGGGTCTTCTTCCATAGAAAACCCAACAATGCATTAACTAGTCATTTTCTTGTAGTATTACACTTTCTATGTTTATTTCATGAGGTTATTACATTTATAGAATGATTTCAACATATATAATAATCTAAAAATTAATCTAACATCATCCTCTCCATTTATCATTTTTCACAAAATGGTTTTTTTTCATAGCATATGAACATAAAGGAGAAGAGCTAAACATCCACATTTTTTCACCATTTTGTTCATATTAGCATTTGAAATAAAAGAGTTTAAGAGTGAGAAAAACCCTAGTTGAATGAAGGAGAGTGAGTGTAGATGTGAAGAAGATGAAGTTGAGCTCCCAAAAGTTCCACCAAAAACTCCAACCAAGACTCCCTTTGAGTTCCAAAAAGCTCTCTAAAATTTCCCCACAAGCTCTCCCAACCTTGAGGTTAACTTTAATGGTGTTTGGAGATCCTTAGAGTGGTGTTTGGATAGTGGTAAAAGGGTTGGGAGATGGAGCTACGAAAATATGGATGCTTAGTCTTGCTAGAACTTGAGGGATTTTTGGGAGAAAATGTCAACAACTATGTGCCGAATTACACCCATAGTTTCCTCTCCCTCTCTCTCTTTTAAAAGAAATTTTAAGGGACCTTCCACTCTAGAACCATAGCCTCAAAAGTTGCATTTCCTAAACCGCGTATCACTCCTCCCAAAGTTTGATTTTTGGAGTTGAAAGTGACTACACTCAACCATCCAAAACGAAGTTAATGTGCAATCAATAGTACCAGAGTCACTTTCTCTCTCTAATTTTTTTTTGAAACTTTCAACCTAAGGCTCTTATTCCTTGTATTTTTTTGAGTGAAAAATCATATTAAAACAAATTTTTGGTCACCCGAAATGTCCTATATAGCGCGCAAAAACGGGACCTCCGCGCAAAAGTATTTTTTTTCGATTTTTCTTCGCGTAGTAATATTCCTTATATTTTTATGAGCTTAAATATATGGTCGAAATATTTTTTTGACCTTTCGAGGCATCCTAAACAATACGCGTAAAACTAAACTTTCACTGTGTCCAGCGTCGTAAGACAATTAGTACACAAGTTCGGGTAGCGTTCGTTGCTTGTCCGAATCGCGTGAAACTCAACCAAATTACTTAAAATAATTATACAAACATAAATAATAACTCATGCGGGAACATGCAACGTAAAAATTTCATTAACGGAGCATCGTTAAAAAAAGAATAATCATGCAAGTACAATTTAAAGGTGCGGGTATTACAAAACTAGTTATGAGGGAACCTTAACTAGGAAGATAATAAGATACGATTGGTGTGCAATTTAGATGAGATGTGAGAATTCTCAAGAAAGATACCGAGAAACTAGCATGTACATAATAAATGCTTATTTGTAATTGTTAAGCACTTGCTATTTTTTTTTAAATCTTTTACAATCGGGATCTGATCTGTTTTCTTGCATATTCTCTTCTCTACTATATATTCAACATCAAGTATCCAGCAGCAGGGATGCCTAGCATAGATTATAGACGTTTCGATGGATTATAGCTACTAGTAGATATGTGGATTTTGTTTTGACGCTTCCTTTCTGTTGATTCACTCATCTGTAGCGTCTACTTCATTTAGGGCATGCCGCCCAGGATTCTAGAGGTTGTAATTATTTATGTAAGCATTGTGGATATCAGTTTTATTTAGTGTAAATGTTATAATTTAACTGGAGAGTTATTCCAGTCAAATTTATTCTTGTTGTAGTTAATTCAGTTGTGATGTGTTGTTGCATATTATTATTTCGTGTCGTGGAATGGTTTTAATTAAATTAAATATGGAAAATTTTTTGACACTTAGATTAATTAACTATTTGGTGATTAATAAAGAAATTATTTTTCGATAGTGATGCTGAGAATGAACCAACTGGATATTCTGATTTAATTAAATAAAGGACTGATCACTTGATATTTAATTAGGCAGGTTGTTACAGGTAGTACGCTCTCCCCTTGATGTTAGGAATACTTGTTAGGGATGAGACTAGTGGATATGCCTTAGCTGTGGTTTACACTTTCTAGGCACGGGACTAGTTAGTGTAGATTTCTACGAATGGAATATTCCGGGGTGAGGTTGATTTTTGCGTCATTTTCGTTGATTCGATGGTCTAGTCGCGAGACTAGTAGAAAATTATTGGTGAAATTTTATCCTATATGATAGTGTAGGATGTACTTGTGTTTTATAGACCTCTGGGTATGAGACTTGGGGTGGTTTTGTGGATTTATGCTCGATTAAAGGGTGGGACTGATATCAAATAATGAGAAATTGAGAATTAATACCTAAGATAATAAACAGGGATAAAAAATGGATTTGACGTCATTAATAAGTGCAGGACTAACATAATACGGGTTGGCCGGCTATTACGACGTGGGGTGTGTTGGCGTCATCAATAAGTGCAGCGCTGACGGAATACGGGTCGGCTGACTATTATGGCGTATCGTGCGTTGAACCTTGTTAATAAGTGTAGGGATAACAAAATTGGGTTGAGTGGATATAACGAGGGGAATGGGTGTGGTGTAGAACTTTAGGCGGGCCCGAATAAGTGCAGGGCATACAGTAGGGTCGGCTGGCAATGAAGTCGCTGCTATAATAATAATAATAATAATAATTTATTTAATCGATTTATATAAAAATGGTGACTTTAGCATAATTATTAGATTGTGATAACATGTTGGACTTAAACTTTTAGGGTGGCATAATTACGTGATTAGATGATGGTAGTTTATTTTACTCGCATGTTAATAATTATCTCGTTTATATTAAAATATTCTTTTGTGATGTTTATTATGTATAATACTATTGTTTGGGTTCACTGTAACACCCCGTCCGCCTGAGAAGAGCGAACGGAGTGCTACCGAATCCACAATAACACAAGGTATAGATCATCTAAATCCCACAACAACAAAAGAGAAACCACAAACCTCAAATCTCTTCAAATAAGTACAACAAGTCTCTCGAATAAATACGAAAACTAAAATAAATCTCCAATGCTCTATACATCAAAATAAACAAATACAAGTATTCTCTCTTGTATTCAAATTCTTCCCAAAATAATCCACGCTATAAATCATCCCAATCAGATCCAAAGCGCCCAAAATCCACGCTAACCTGCCACTAAAAGAAAATATGGGGAAGTACACAATACGATAAGAAAGATGCTCAACAAATATTAGCGGTGAATAAAATGTAACAATACGAGTACGAATATTCAAATCAAATGCGAATCTGAAGGATTTTTACCAATAAATTTCTCAACAACACAATAATCAGCGTCACCAGGCCACACCATACCGCGCCAGACTTTATCAAGTAGCCGGAACAGGAATATAACGGGTGCCCAACCTCAGTGCCATATTAATATCTCATAACAATATGCCCAACACAAATAATAATACCACATGAATCAAAATTAGATTCCAACAACAATTTTTAGATTTCCAAAAGAATTTAACAATTCAAATATGAGTCAATAATCACATGAAATCAAAGGGGGTAACACTCGTGAGATTAAGGAGCATATTATGTAAAACCCCATACCTTAAACCACCAAAAAGAACCAACATAAATATGTCCAGAAATCACAGATAAAGTCATAAAAAAAGCCCACAAAGATCACCAAAAACTCCTCCAATATCAACCTCAAAATAGCCCCAAGAACACCTCCAAAAACCTAAGGGTTGAAAGCATAAATCAAAGGGGCAAAGTGTATAAAAAGAAGAGTAATTAAAAACATGTTTCCTTCCAAAAAGTTGTACAAAAAAGGGTCACCCACGACCTTATTTTACAAGGCAAAGAAGTAGGAGTTGTAAACAAAACAAACTGCTCAAAATTTTCTTGTTGCGCACGATTTCTAGAGGGATCGATCTATCGACCCCCAGGCATCGATCGATCGACCGCCCAGGAAATTTGGTCGTTCGCCTAGAAAATTTTATAGGGGACAATTATTCAAAAAATAATATAAAATTCATTTTAACTCCGTTTTCGAAACAGTTTGAAATTCTCGCCTTTAAAAATAATACTCAACATAATTGAGCAATAAAAATAATTTTATCTCAAAATTTATTTTTCAACTATTTTTGAAAATACCCCAAAAATTACGCGGGTTGTTACATTCACGGACCCTACTTGGGGAGAGTAACATGTATTCATGAGATCTGACCCATTGTGTTGATTAGCTTTTCGGGTTTAGTGCTGGAGTAATTGCATAGGAGTGATTTGAGATATTTTGGAGGTGCACTTGGAGACTCATTTATTTTTAGATGCTTTAGTTGTTTAGGATTTATTTTCTATTCCGTCGCATTTATTAAGAGACTTTATCATGGATTTGCTGGGCCAATTGGTTCTGCAATTATATATGGTTTTATTCAAATATTTACAGTTGGATCATTTCATTCGAGTTTATATTTATTTGAAGTTGGATTATTTGGGAGATTAGCATGGTGATGGATTTTAACATTTGTATGGATGATTATATTTATTGGATTAATCTGATTATTATCTTGTGGAAATGAATTGTTAGATGTCTCATATCTTTCACATGCTAAGACTGAAATTTAATTTAGTAATGCCCGACGTAGTCTTAGTGGCGGCCGACGCTAGAATACGTGGGGTGATACAATCCTGGGCCACCGGGGCAGAATCTCACCACCGAATCTTAAATTGTAAACGTAACTGGAGGCTGTCATAGTCTTAAGTCAGTGGGTCATAACCATGCCACATTACTCAACTTGGACTCCAAGCTCACACAGAGTGGGCATGCACAAACCTATAACCCTGTGGACCGATACTACACCTGTTGGGATTTATCAGGAGAGATCACCTACGGCGCGCAATCCCTACCGATAGCATTCCACTAGGTTGGCATGTTTAATATATATAACATACACACATATATAAACATGTATATATATATATATATATATATATATGTTGAAGTCATGCAGTAGACCTCTCGTGCAGATACATGTTGCACGGGCATAAATTTAATGTTTGAGGCACCTCCTGACGTAACCCGTGCAATCCTTTTGCATGGTAGTCCACTTGGTTATAATTATGTGAATGGAAAAATGATGAATAAATATATAAATTATTTTGTAACTTTTAATCTGATTGCAAGGTGGAAAACAATTCGATTTTAATGAGATTTGTTAAAAGAGTAGTATTAGTAGTAGAAGAAGAAGAAGATACTATCGGATTGATGAAATTTAATGATAAGGGAGGGTTAAAATTGAATGCTATGAGAAAACAAAAATGTGAGTATCACTCACTAAGACTGGAAAATTCTTAAATTTTAAGGGTTTAATAATTAGAAGCTCATAAGGAGCTTATAGGCCACTAGGCCAACCATACACAAATTTATTAGAATTAGCATAAGTTATTGTCCTATTAAGCATCTCTTTTGACATATAAACACTCTAATTGAAATTTTCATCATATTTTTGTCATTTGGAGATGCATTTAGATGCTAACGGGCCAAAATTTTATTTTCACCTTTGGTGTGTGTTTGGTTCGAGCTTTCGTACTTTCCATGAAGTCATGAATCCAAAAGTAAATTTAAATCCTTAAGGATTAATTACACTAGGCCCTCAGAACTTTGACCCCCTATAATTCACCACCTTAACTTTCAATTTCTTTAGATAACCCCCTAAACTTTTAAAACAGCTACAAATTTCCCACAAACGATGACACTATTAAGTTTTTTTTTTTAGAAAATGACACATGATAACCATTTTAACTTTTGTCAGGGGGATTTTTGGATATTTCACCCTTGTTTAGAAAAAAACTAAGGTTACTCTCCCTTTATCACTCTATTCTCTCTCTTCTCTCTTTTATGTCCACATTTCTCTCTTCTCTCTTTTATCTCTTTAGTTCAATAATCATCTCTCTCTAGTTCAAGAATCACCTCTCTCTATCTATCTCACATACATACATAAGAACACACGGATACACAAATGCAATACTGAATCGCAACTGAATCTAGGGGTTGAATCGGGGCTAGGTCCAAAGCAATGTGGGTCTGGGACTGAGGTTGGGTTGAGGCATAGACGGGGCGGGGTTGGGGGAATATACAAAGCCAAAAACAAGTGCCAATTTTAAGGATCCTTTATGTCCTATAAAAGCAATGTTGATAATGTTACTATTTCTTATTATTCTCATTCAATACTCGGGTCGGTTCCATAAAAATGTTTATTATTTTCTCTAGACCCATTTTAATCATCTTTTTTATACCATTTCATACAATGCTAAATGTCCAATCATTAACATTAGGATGCAATCCAATAAACTACACACATATATTTAACCTAATATGTAAATAACTTGCTGAAAATACACTCCACATTAAATTTGGATCAAAGTTAGTTTCCCCACCTTAATGTCTCCAAAGTGGTGGTAGTGATGAAGATAGGCAACTCCCCCACATCCAAAGGTGGATCTAAAAGAGAGTCACAAAATCTCCACCAAAAATTACTCCATAGAAGCTCCAACATACTTCCAAGAACAGCTCCATTGAGCCCTCTACAAACCTCCATCAACACCTATCTTTTCTCCTGAATACACCCTCTTAAATACACATCAAAACCCTAACCAAAACTTTTATATTTCTTTATCTCATGCCCTAATAGTGATGGGAGTGGGAATCTTATGGTGTGAGTATGTTCACTATACTAAGGGAACATGGTAGTAAGTGCCTTGGAGAGCAACGTTGAGCGCGTCTGGGAGAGGTGAGAAAATGGTGCTCACTGTGAACATTTACCACATCCAAAGCCTTTCTCTTCTCTAAACAAAGTATATGAAAACATATAAAAAGGGTCTTCTACCACTTCTGAAAATGATCAAGATCCTAAGAGCTAACACGGGTGTACGATCAATGGATATAATATTGACACCAAATCTGGCAGAATCGGTTTTCATACCAGTGTTTCTCTCTTTTATCCCCAAGACAAACACCTGATTCTCTCTCTCTCTCTCTATCTATATATATATATATATATATATATATATATATATATATATATATATATATATATATATATATATATACCTTCAAACGCAATATCAGGCCCACATGCCGACTAAAATATAAATGGAAGATCGATCATCTGGCAACGAAGAGAGAGAATGGAGCCTTTTTAGTATCGTTCTAACAGCTTAGTGCATCATTCGAATGAAAACACTTGTCGTTAGAACGACTGTGTTCAGCAGTTGAACGAGACAACAAGGGTTCTACTTCTACTTTTGCAACCAATGTATAAATAATTCATGTATTAATGATTCCTGTTAATATATACCCTTAACATACCATCTTTCTCTAAAAATGAAAGGCAGTAGTTTAAAGGGAGAATGAGAACTTCGACCTTGTTATTTTTTCTTATATTACGAATCCTTTTCATAGTCCAATAATTTCATTTATCACATTTGCCCCGAAAGTTTCCAATTTTTAGTAAAGGCATAAGTAATTTATTTTCTAAAAATATTGTATTCCTTATATAATACTTTTATAGAATCCATAATTAAATTAATTTTCTTCAACTTAAATTTATGCCTCCACATATATAATCCATACATATAATTTAATCCAACTGTCAAGCTGGGGTATTAGAGTGAGAACTCCCCATCATGATGCATTAGTGATCACGCTCAGAATAGACAATTGGGACATTGACAAGCTCCTCGTGGGCCAGGGAAGTTCGTTAGAAGTGATGTACTTGGAATTTTTCCACAACCTGAAGCTGAACATCACCGGCCACAAAGAAGCCACAGTTCTGCTGGTCTGGTTTATAGGTTGAATCACGATGCCACTGGGGAAAATAATCCTTCCTGTCAGGGAAGGAAACATCTCAAAGCTAATCAAGTTTCTAGTAGTGGGCATTGAATCCATGTATCACTCCATTTTGGGCAGGGGCTGGCTCTATTACATGAAGGTCGTACCGTCCACTTACCATCAAAAGTTAAAATGTGTTGCTAAAAGGGGTGTGGTCAAAATTCATGGCGATCATGACATAATCAAAAAATGCTTCATCGCGTTCATTCACCCCAAGAAGGAGGTAAATGATGCTCAGGAAGAAGTCTAGGAGGGGTCTATCCTCTCTAAATAGAAATTACGGTACGATCGACCAGGGGGAGTCCTCCCTACTGGTAGGGTCTTTAAAAGCCTAGAAGAAGTGATGGCCGATGACAACTTGCCAGCAAGGAAATTTTTGATCGGATCCACTCCCGCCGATCAAGAAAAGAAGTAATTAGTTATCTTTCTCAAAAGAATCCTGGATGTTTTTACTTGGGAACCGTATGACTTGCCAGGGATTGACCCCAACATAGTCTACCACTGCCTGCACGTTGACCTAAACTTCAATCCAATCACCCAAAAGGCTAGTGGAACAGTCCCTAAGAAGGCCAAAGGGTTGGAGAATAAGGTAGGGAAGCTACTGGATGCATGATCCATCAGGGAGGTTTAGTTCCCAGAATGGTTGTCTAACCAAGTGGTGGTATGCAAGAACAATGACAGTTAGAGGATCTACATTAATTTCAAAGACCTGAACAAATATGTCCCAAAGATATCTTCCCACTTCTTAAAATAGATCAGTTGGTTGATGCTACGGTAAGACACGAAAGGATGAGCTTTCTGGATGCATACTCGGGCTACTATCAGATCCCCCTTTTCAATCATGATCAGGATAAAATGTCCTTTATAACCCCTATTGGGTTATACTGCTATAAGGTTATGTCATTTGGTTTGAAGAATGCAGGGGCCAATTATCAGAGACTGGTCACCAAGATGTTCAAGAGACATATGTGGGACACAATGAAGGTCTACATCGACGATATGCTAGTTAAAAGTAAGAACAAAGATGACCACCTCACAAATTTAGCCAAAACTTTTGAGGTCCTCAAGAAGTACCGAATGAAGTTTAATGCAAGTAAGTGTTCATTCAGCGTCTAGTTAGGAAAATTATTGGGTTACCTAGTCAATTAGAGAGGAATTGAAGCCAACCTGAACCAGATTGATGCTATCATAAGAGTCCAGCCCCTTAAATGTTGCGAGATCTTTAAAAGCTTACTAGAATGCTCGCAGCACTCAACCGCTTCATCTCCAAGTCTTCAGAATGCTATCGACCATTTTTCTTGCTCTTAAAAAAGGATAAAGGCGTTAAAAGCTCTTGAAGAACTCACGTCCTACTTCAACAAACCACCCTTTTTGGTGATTCCAAATGATGGAGACCCATTGTATCTTTACCTTGCAATATTCGGACACGCTGTAAGCTTCACTCTGGTATGCGAGAAGAAAAGACGTCAACACCTAGTCTATTACGCCAGTAAGACACTCCTAGACCCCGAGCAGCGGTACCCACCTCTAGAAAAACTTACCTACGCACTGGTGGTTGCCTCGAGAAAGATGAAGCATAAATTTGAAGCCCATTCAATAACTGTAATCACCTCCTACCCCCTTAAAGCTATTTTGTGGAAGACCGACCTCTCTCAACGACTTTCAAAGTGGTCAGTTGAGCTTGTGAGATTCGATATTCACTTTCAACCAAGAACGATGATTAAGAGGCAAGTCTTGGTAGACTTTATTATCGAATTTATAGGATAACCAAGTAACCAACTAGAAGCGAGGCAATCAACAAACGAGGAAACACAGTCTAAGGACTGGAACCTATATGTTGATAGATACTCCAATTCTAAGGGGGTAGGAGTGGGGATTGGACTTAATCACTCTGGAGCATACCGTTATCGAGTAAGGAATAAAATTGGGATTTGAGGCCTCCAACAACGAAGCTGAGTGCGAAGCTCTGATCGCTAACTTCCAGAAGGCCTAATTATTGGGGGCAAAGTGGCACCACGTATTCAGCAACTCTAAACTGGTGTCCAAAAAAGTGGAGCGGGGACTTTAACCCCAAAGATGATAGAATGGTAGCTTACATCGCTGTGGTAAGGGAACTTATGGAGGGGTTTGAGAAAGTAGATATCCAATAATTTCCCCGGGGGTAGAACAACCACGTCTATGACTTAGCGGCCCTGAGCTCAGTAATTGACTCTAACCTAAGAAGGACTATCCAGATAGAATTCCTCACACACCCAAGTATTGACCCAACAGTCATAGCTGAGTAGGTCCTCTTGATAGAAAAGGCCCCCAGCTGGATGGATCCCATCACCAATTACCTATAGAGTGATATTCTGCCCAACGATGCAAGCAATGAGGCTTTGGTGCACACATAACCTGTGAAGGCATTTTAGCGAACACTTAGTGTGCATTGTATTCAATTTAGGGTGAAAATACCTTTGATTCATGAAACACCCCCAACAAATACAACATCAATAACAAAACAACATAAACATGTTGTATTTGTTGAATATACATGGAAATCAGTGGAGAAAATTGGGCATTTAAATGAAAAATAAGCAACTTATTCGTAAGACCAATTGGATTCTCATTTTAATTGGGCTAAGATCACCTAAGCCCAATTAGAGATAGATAGAATAAGGCAAGAGGTTGACACTAACTCCAAGGATAAAAAAAGCGCGATTAATAGCAAAATTTCTAATCACACACGAAATTGTTGCACAACCGGGGTCCTTGAATTTGGGAATCATGTTGTGTTGGAAAATGGAGCTCACTTGATGGGTCAACTCTACCTTTTTTGAGAAATGTGCTTTCTCTTAAAGTACACAAATCTTTCAAAAACTTCCCGTAAGACGGGATTTTCTTGATCGTATCAATGAGAGGAAAATTGATCTTCACTTATTTAAAAGTGTCCATGATTTCTTGGTACTTATTGGGTTTAGCTGTAGGGTACCGTAAAGGGACATGGGATTGGGGCTTCCGGCTCATTGGGCCACAACTTTTCACTACTCTTTTTTAGAGTTACTTGACTCTCTCGAGGAGTTAGTTAGATCTCTTCGAATTCTTCTAAGGAAGATGGGATTTGATTATGAATTAGTTTCCCACTCCTAAGAGTTGTGGTAGATTTAGCTTGTTCCAAAGATTAGCATTGAGCGAGGGCCTTTCCTGTCTTTTGGGGGTCCAATAACGCCGTCAGTTTTGCAATTTGTGCCTTAATGAGAACCACTTGTTGAGTAATTTAATTATTGACGGTCGTTTGGGCTTGTATGAACTCATGCAAGGTGTCTTCGAGTCTCCTTTTGTGTGGGTGCACATAAGGAGGAATGGGCGGAGGGTCTTGAACTTAAGGAGGAGATTGTAAGTAGGTCCATTGAAAATTAGGAGGCAGAGGATTTTGAACTTGTTGAGTTTGTCGATATTGGATATTTCCCTGGTTGCCCCCAATATGGGTTGTACCCTTGGTCCATAGGAATGTTTTGTGCTCTTCTAAACATCTCCATCGCATTCACCTAATCTTTAAGGATAACTTTATAGGCTGGGATGGTGAGACACTCCTTGGTGGTATGAACACTAGTATGGCGCACAACTCCTCGATTGACGAAGTCGTTGCAACAATGGAAGCCCAAATCTTTAAGCCGAACTCCTTAAATTTCTTCGATAACTTATCGATCCTCATTTTTATTTCGTCCTCATCGGTGAGGTAAAACATCCTAGGGCTAGAGGAGGGTGGAATGGAAGATCCCGGATTTGTTTTGTTTGGGTTCGAAGTATCCCAAGCTTGGGTAATTTCGGCACAATACTTGACGTGTGCCTCCGCATCATCTGGATCCAACCCAAAGAACTCGTCGAAGCATATTATCTCCACCACTCGTTTAGCATTTAACGTAAGCCCATTGTGCTATCGCTTGCATCTTGCATCTTTGGAATTTGGATTAGTTTTAGAAATTTTGATGTCATGGTGACCACAGGGAACAATAAAGTGTAAAGAGAACTTTTTTATAACCTAAGATTGTATCCAATCCTCGAAAACAACACCAAAAATTTGATGCTCTAAAAATAGCGTGTGATTCAAATGCAAATCTATCACAACAAGTAGTATCCAAGTAAGTCCGGAATCGTATTCCTTAGGAATTTAACTCACATAAAAGAACGAAGATAGGTTATATAATACTCTCTAAACGTCACAAAGTTAAAATGTAAAATGTGATTTGTTGTTTGAAGTGGTGAGATTAGTTAACCGCTATCCTAACATGCATTAAATTAAAGGAGAATGGGTAAACTATGAAGATAAGAGAGATAAAGGGGATTACATATCATTCTCCCACCTTGGATTCGCTATTAAGGTGATGTAATTTGGATAAAATTAATTCTAATCGATCATAACTAATTAAGTCCGAACATCAACCATGTAGAGACAAAACTCATCAACGGACGATTACGGATGAATTAGTTATGGTGATAGATGGGTTGGGGTTATAGTAAAGCATAAAAAAACACCCTTGCATGACAAGGGACATTAAGAAACTAGGATACTCCAATAACAACACATGAAGTTACATTAGAACAATTATAAACCAAACCCTAAATATGAAGTTCAACCATAAGTCTAGCTACTCATAATGGAAACTAAGCTAAGCATACAAGTGAATAACATAACTATGCAAGTCATCAAGTTAAATACAAGCCAATAAAGAGATGGCAATAAATGAAAATTAAAGTTAACAAAGCAAGTAAGGATTATATGGGTAAACAAATATTTCATTACGCACAACTAACTTGTAGTAATCAAAGCTTTACATGTAGGTAAGAACCATAAATGCTCCTTAACCTAGGAGAGAGAAGAGAGGACTTCTATACTTAGAAACTTTCTAGTAAAAACTATATGTGTCTTTGAAGAGGAAAACAAAGGATAAACATCCCAAAAATATCAAAAATAGCAAAAATTATAAATATATTAATACAGGACCGAATCGATTCGGTGGGAAACCCGAATCGATTCGCAAAGGAAAATGGCCAGCACTGGAAGGAACCAAATCGGTTCGTCCAAGACCCAAATCGATTCGCAACTACTCTCAAAGCGAGGATCGGGCTGAAATGGCATTATTTAGCCCAAGATCCACAGAATCATCTGTAACTTCTTCGATATAACTCGAATTCATGCACTGTTAGAGGCCACGCAAATATGAACCGAAGGGTTTGAAATTCCGTGTAGAGTTTAGGATCAAACCCCCGAATGCTGAATTTACTAAATTGCCCCCAGCTTTGCGATTATCAACGAAACTTTCCCGAGATTAAACCAAACTTCATGTCTTGTATTATCGAGACTTATAAAAGCTTAGATAAGGCACACATAATATAAATGTGATGAAAATAAGGTTTAATCAGTAAATGAGCAAAAGAACCAAGAATAATAAGCACGCGAATGCTAAAATGCGCTAATAAACGGGGTTTTAAACTAATTAAATGTGACTAATCACTGTTCTTTGCGCGAGGAAGGTGACATTTTGGAATTGGGAGGCCATTTCTTCTAAGTGGGCATGGAAGGGTAGGGCCTTCTCGTATTTGACTTTCCATTTTCTGAGGATTTTTCCGACAATGAGGGTACAGTCCCCATAAATGTCTAGTTGCTTGATGCCTTTCTTGAGGGCGATCTTGAGACCTACGGTGCATGATTTGTATTCAGTCATGTTGTTGGTGCAACATAAGTCAAACTTAATGACAATTTGGGCGTGAAAGTCATCAGGGGCGATCAAGCGTATCCCAATCCCGTATCTTTTCTTGCTGTCAGTTCCATTGAAGAACATATGCCACTTGAGATCCTCCTGAGAGGTGCAGAGAATGTTTTCATTTGGGAATTTAGAGACCCATACCTTGGTTCCTTCCATGGGATAATCGATAAGGTATTGAGAGATGACCCTCCTCTTTAAGGCTTTTTGGGTGACGTGCACGATGTCGAACTCGATTAGCAGCATCAACCAGCGGGCCATTTGGCTTGACAAAGCGAGTTCTTTTAACAAGCCCTTGATGGGATCCATTCGGGATATTAGTCTGATGGGAAAGGCAAGCATGTAGTGCTATAATTTTTGTGTGACCCAGACTAAGACAACACACGCTTTCTCTAGAGTAGAGTAATTGAATTTGTACCTGACCAATTTTTTACTAGCGTAGTAGATGGATTTTTCTTTGTGGGATTCTTTAATGTATTGGGATAGTAAGGGCCCTATTATGGTAGTAGTGACGGCCAAGTACAGGAGGAAGGGTAGACTTGACTGCGGAGGTATGAGCATCGGAGGTCGGGTTTGGTATCCCTTGATTTAGTGAAAGTCTTCTTAGAAGGACTCGCTCCAGACGTTTTTTGAATCCTTCTGTAGAAGTTTGACTATGGGTTCACAGATAGAGGTTAGTTCGCTGATGAACCGACTGATGTATTACGGTTTGCCCAGGAATCCTTAAACTTCCTTCTCCATCCAGGGTAATGGCATTTCGATTATGTATTTTAGTTTGGTGGGGTCCGCTCTAATTCCTTTCTTGTTGATCATAAACCCCAATAGTTTCCCTTTAGTGACGCTGAAAACACACTTCTGTGGATTTAATCGCATCTTTTACTATCGCAGTTGCTCGAAGGACTTTAGGAGGGAAGGAATATACCCAACTCTTAGAATTTGTTATCATATAGTCCACATAAACCTCGACTTATTTATGTATAAGGTCGTGTAGCCCCAACGTACTTGAGACCGAATAAAATGACGATGTAGCAGAAACTTCCCAGGGGTGATGAAGGCAGTTATTGTCTTGAAATAAGATCTCAAGCCCTGGTTTCATCTTCTTATCAATGTGGTCATACCACAATTCAGAGAATCCACAAAAGGGGAAGTCTTAACCCTCCTTGACAAATCTTTTATTCAGAGAGTCCCCTAAAATAGCCTTTCTATCTTCTAGTCTTCTTTTTTATCGCGATTGACATAATGCTTTAAGTTCAGCTGGTTAAGGTTGGTAACCCCAACCACATGGGGTTAAGACTTCTTTCAGGACTATGGGCTTAAGGATTCTTTGATGACATCATCCTAGCCCCATTTCGGGCATGAAGTGCATGTTCTTGAACATTTGAATTACTTTGATGTCGTCATGAGGGCTATACTCTAGACATATTTGATCTTTAAAGTTGTCCCCTGTTGGGATGGGGAACAAATGAATTTTGAAACTAGAGAGGAGTATGTTATTGGTCCCATATTAAATCTTCAACACTGGATTAATGGTATTGAAACTATCTGAATTGTCGTCGTCCCCCCAAATGGTGATAACTTAACCTTTGGGAAAGAACTTTAGTTTCTGATGAAGAGAAAAGGATACTCATCAGATGCTATGAAGCCAAGGGTAGCCAAAGAGTAGGTTGAAGCAAGAAGGTGTGTCGATGACTTGGAATTCGATTGATAGGGCCAGCCCTTAGTGTGAGTTTTATGGAACTCATTACTTCTCAAAAAGTGTTATTATTGGCATGCATGATAAAAAATGTAGTAGTGAGATCATTGACTTTCAATTCCATGAAGTTAAAGGTTTTGAGTGGATAAACATTAAAGCAGACCCATTGTTGAGTAGTGATAGTGGGACTGTCATCCTCAAGATTTCAATGGAGATGTTGAGAGTATAGTTGTGATCAGGGTCAAATTTTGAAATTTTTTCTTCGGAGGAAAGAGAGGAGTCTGGTAGAGGTTAAGGATCCAACCATATTCACGGCTTTTTTGAGACTGGTATCGGGAGAAACTTTGGGTCCAGTGAGGTTCTTTATCAAGGCATTCTGGTGAAACACCGAGGACATTAAGAGTCCCCATAAGATTATGTTGACTTGAGTGTTCTTGATATGATTGAGGACTTTGCCTTCCTCAATAGTAATTTTTGACATTGGGAGTTCTTCGGTAATTACCTTTCCTATATATACTTCATTTGACTGGGGAATGTGATCTTTATAGTATTGTCCTAATTTGGCCATGTGGTTCATAGAGGTGAAGAAGAATACAAACCGTGTGGCTTCATCTATCTCAGGATAAATGGATACTTTATTGATTTATCCCAACAAATCTTTAAAGGAGATCATCTTACATAAAATGGATACTGAACTGGCTTCTTCTTTATTCAGTTCATCATCTGAACTATCAAAGTCATCCCCCTATTTGATAGTGATGACATCTTCCTACCCAGAGTAATCAATGCATTCAACAACCTTAACGGATCCATCATATATATTTTTTAATTCAACGGGGAAATGCATAAGTGAAGGGACCAATTATCCTTGATGTTTTAAAACTATGAGTAAATTGAAGATGCCACAGATTTCTCATGTCTGGTGAAACACATCGGACATGATCTTTGCAACATCATCTAGATTGGCTTCTTCAATGGGTACTTCCCACTTATCTCATTCTCGAGCCCACTTTTTGGCTTCCATGAATCGACCGTTGAATTTCTTATAGTCTATGGACATCGTGACGGGACATTTTAACCCAAACGCTTGCAGTTGGTCTAACACAGTAGGTTGTTCCATGCCTCCCCCTCATATCGAGTGTGGATGACAAGGCAGACCCTCATAAGGAGTGATAAAGCTTGATCAGTGGGACATGTAGGGTGCAGGAGAAAGGATGGGAAAACCATGAGAGGTTTAGGTTAGACTGTGGGGATGATGGGTGCTTTGACAAACGTAATTTGGGTAGAAGGGTCAAACCCAGGGTTATTTTATAAGAAGATGGCATTCACTCTGGTTCCATGTGTTGGAAGAGGATTATGAGTGGTGTTGGGCTTTGAATTAGCCGGCGGGGAAATGATACCCCAATCTATTAGGCCTCGAATCTCATTTTTAAGGTGAAAACATTAGTCGGTGGTGTGGCCTACGACTTGGTGAAAGTTATATTGGTAATTGGTAATGAGGTTTTAAGGGAGTGGGTTTAGTAATGGTCTATGTTCCAATGGTTTGCTGAGATTTATGGTTAATAGATCCTCGTAAAATTTGGACAAGGGATCATGGATCTCGATGTATTCTTTTTTGGTAGGATTGGGGTGACTTTCTGGTGCTCAAGAAGTAGTAGGTTGTGATATGTTGTTAATGGATGAGACTGAGGCATTAACGGGATTCTCTTACTTCTTTGATGTAAACAGTCCAATCAACTTTTTTTGGTTCAGACTCCACTTTAGTTACACCTTCTTTGATTTTTATCCCAACCTCTCGAAGGGCTAGAAAGTGCGAGTAGTAATATCATCCCATGGAATCTCGGATATGGGGCATGAAGTTTTTCTTTACATTGCTTACTTGTTCCACCTATGAGGGTCTGTTGGCCATTATGGTGGCTCTCTCTCGCCACCTCCCAATTAAGCTACTGTCTGATTATCCGGAGTTTTATTCCAGCAGATCTAGGTCTCTGTACGTGGCCTATAATTCTTTATTGTACTTATACATATATATTAATTCTCGGGCCATGATTCGACATGAATATTGTATTTATTCACCCTTATACTTATGCATTTTAGCCCCCTCGGGTACCTTAATTCCTATATTTATGCTCGATAACCAGACAACCTCCGTATTATATGTTATGGCATTTTTCGTTTTGTTCGACGAAGCTGAATTGCAGACCTGCTATAAATTGAATCGATTCTACCAAAACCGAATCAACCTGATTTAGAGCGAAACACAAGATATTCATTCCGAATCGATTCCGACCTCTTTCCCCTATTTTTCTATATACAATTTTCCCACTATGGTTTGATTTAAATACATTTTTTATCTTCATTTTGTAAGGGATCCATCATAAAACTTCATTTTTAGATTAGATTTGCTTAGGGTTTATTGTTAGGAGTCACCGTCTCCTCTATTTTTGCCCACCATTAATTTAAGCTTTACTATTCATCTTCTTCTCTGTCTATTTATTTATTTATTTCATGATTAGATAAATTAGTTTAGTGTACTTATTTGTTATTTCGTGTAGTTAATTTGTTGTTTAATGAGTTTAATTTGTGTATTGTGCTTAGTATAAGGGTTGGGGTCAATTCTCCACCATTAATGGGTGTCGAGCTCCGAAAGTTCATTTTTGAGAAAAATTTCATTTAATTGAAACCTTGTGTATTAAAGTCGAATTGTTATGCGTTTAACTTTTTTTTCATGCAACGTTCGTATTTATAGCAATAATCCGAATTTAAGACGCGTGTGACCATTTTGGATTAAATGTTTTATCTCACATTTTTGGGTTACAATCACTTCACGTGTGATGTTTATGATTAACTAAAAATGCTCAGTTAAATATTTTCGAGCTAAATTCTAATTATGCATTGTTTAGCCCATGGTCGGGATGTGATTCCAACTCTCGTTTAATTAATTGTAGTATTGTGTAGACTTCTTATTTTCCCTTTTTCCCATTTCTAACCCATCACCTTTTATACTTTTATTTTTAAAGTGATAAATCAATAAAAAATTATATGACATTCCCTGTGGATTATCGATACCTGGACTGGCTGCTGTGCTCCATTATTGAGTGTAGTTATATTTTAGGTTTTTGTATCGCGATCGGAAGCTGAAAACAATGATCAATGTATTACTCAGATGCTCGGTTTCCTTCGCTTAATAAAAAATGGAGTCGTTGCCGGGGAGTGTTTGTTATAGATTGTAATTCTTTAGTGTTTCGAATTATTCTTTTCGTTATATTTGTATTCTTTATTTTCTCCTTTCTTTTTGACCTGCGCTAGATTATTTTGAGAAATTAAAATTTTGGCGCTTGTCACTTTGTTGAATTGTCTAATTTGAAATGTCTCTCTATATCCCTTTTAATAACCTTAATTTTTTTGAGAATAGTTTTCCAACTTATACTCCTAATACTATTAGAGAATGCCTACAAATTCTTGGGAATGAGCGCATTGAGCATGAAATTCAGGAATATTTAAGTAATCCCTCATCGCCTTGTGAGGAAACTATGGTAAGCGGGGAATCCGTTAGCTATGAGCAAACCTAACAAGAAGATGCTATGTATTCTTTTTGCTTTGATCATGAGTTAATGATTAAGGAAATAAATGACCGATCCGAGAGTTTTAAGTCTTGGTTTTTAGAAAATAATGCGATGCTCGATGAGATTATTTCTTCACAAAGCTGGGTTGAGGTTGAAATTTCCGCTTCACCCACGCCCCTTTTTGAGGAAGAAATAATTGAGAGTGATCCGAGCACTCTCAAATTCCAACCTCTTATTAATTCTTCCAATTGTAGTGAGGTTGATGGTCTGTCCTTTCCTTTATTCCCTACTATTCTCGAACCATTAAACTTATCACCAGAATCAGTTGAAAGTCTTTAGGACTTTGACCCGATTCTTGAACGAGAATGTTATTTTGAGATGCTTCATCTCATGCTCTATTCACTTGATCTAGACCCACCTCCCCTTCCAATTGAAAAATCTTGGGGATATGATTTTAATTTTTTCGAGATCAATGTGGCCTTGTCAACCTTAGTATCCAAATCCCCCATCGCCCCTCTCAAATTTTTAATCGATGATGGTTCATTTCTTACGCCTTACACACGCCTTCCGTTTTTCAAACGGAATTCATATTTTTCTGGAGGCATGCTTTCAAAGGAGGGTACACCGCTTATCCCTCAAAGCCTAATCGTATTTTGGGTGGGCCCTAAAAAATTTCTACTTCTAGTGTATTGTTAGTTAGAAGTTAAATTGTAGGATGTAAATATTTAGATTTTTATTTTATTCCTTTATTTCTTTTTAATTTTCTTTCCTTTTACTTATAGTCTAGTGTAATTAGTTAACTTTTTGGTAATTATTTTTACTATGCTTGTTACAAACTTGTTTTGTAGATTCAATGGACTTGTGATATCCGTAGATCACTCCATTTTGGGTAATATCTTTCTTCACCTCTCTTTACGTTGTGTTCTTGCTTTGCATTGAGGAGAATGCAAATTTAAGTTATGGGGTGTAAGATATTTTATCCATTCATTGTGTAGTTTCATTTATATGATCACATTTAATTCCAAGCATGCTCTTTTGTTAAAAAATTGAAAATTTTCAAAACTATTTTCTTTCTTTTTTCTCCTTTCTTTAGCATTTTGCCCTTGTTTTCGATGATAAATATCAATAAATTCCCTATCAAATAGACAATTCAATGATTCATGTTCACAATTTAAGAAGTTATTAGACTATAGTCCTCAAATCATTGGCATTATTAATAGCTTCATGAATTAAACTTTAATCCCATGAGCACATGCTCTTTTCTTGTTTATTGATTTGGTTTAAGATTTTTATAACTCGGTAATCGTTTGTTGCTGATAACTTGACTATTGTGTGAAGTCATTGTTTGAAGCCAAGTTAATCACCAGTGGTCCCGTAATCGCGTGGTCAGTTCATACGAATTACATTGGTCCCCCGCGAGGTGTTGGTGCCTCTCACGGGGCAGTTCGGGGCTTGTTTTGGGGTTTCGCCCTCTAAGGTCATTTTTAAGCCTAAGTTTAGATATTTTCAAATTATCTTTAAATTCTCAAATCGATGGTCTCGTGATCGCACGGTCTATTCGTGCGAGTTACATTGGTCCCGTACGAGGTGTTGGTGCCTCTCAGAGGCTGTTTTGGGTTTTAGCCATCTAACGCCACGTTTTTAAGCCTAAGTCCTGATATTTTCAAATTATCCTCGTAATCTCAAACCGGGGGTCCCGTGATCGTACGGTCAGTTCCTACGAGTTACATTGGTCCCGTGCGAGGTGTTGATGCCTCTCACGGGACCATTCGGGGGGTTGTTTCAAGGTTTCGCCCTCTAATGCCATTTTAAGCCTAAGTCTAGATAATTTCAAATTATCGTCGTATTCCCAAATCGTGGGTATCGTGATCACACGGTCAGTTCGTACGAGTTACATTGGTCCGGTGAGAGGTGTTGGTGCCTCTCACGGGGCCGTTCGGGGGTTGTTTCGGGGTTTCGCCCTCTAATGCCATATTTTAAGCCTAACTCTAGATATTTTCAAATTATCATCATATTCTCAAATCGGGGGTCTCATGATCACGCGATCAGTTCGTAAGAGTTACATTGGTCCCGTGTGAGGTGTTGGTGCCTCTCACGGAGCCGTTCAGGAGCTGTTTCGGGTTTGGGCCATCTAACACCATATTTTAAAGACTAAGTCCTGATATTTTAAAATTATCATCATATTCCCAAATCGGGGGTGCCGTGATCGCACGGTCAGTTCTTACGAGGTATATTGGTCCCGTGCGGGGTGTTGGTGCCTCTCACAGGACCGTTCAGGGGTTGTTTCGGGGTTTTGCCTTCTAATGCCATTTTTTTAATCCTAAGTCTATATATATTAAAATTATCATTGTATTATCAAACCGTGCGTCTTGTGATCGCGCGGTCTGTTCGTACGAGTTACAATGGTCCCGTGCGAGATGTTGGTGCCTCTCACGGGGCCGTTCGGGTGCTGTTTCGAGTTTTTTCCCTCTAAAGCCATGTTTTTTAGCCTTAGTCCTAATATATGCAAATTATCCTTGTACACTCAAACCGAGAGTCTCGTGATCGCGCGGTCTGTTCGTATGAGTTACACTGGTCCCGTACGAGGTGTTGGTGCCTCTTATGAGGCCGTTCGGGGGTTGTTTCGGTATTTCACCCTCTAATGCCATTTTTTTAAGCCAAAGTCTAGATATTTTCAAATTATCGTCAAATTCTCAAACCGGTGGTCTTGTGATCGCATTATCTGTTCATCTGAGTTACATTGGTCCCCTGCGATGTGTTGGTGCCTCTCACGGGACCGTTCGGGGGCTATTTCGAGTTTTGGCCATCTAACGCCATGTTTTTAAGCCAAAGTCCTCATATTTACAAATTATCCTCGTATTCTCAAACCGAGGGTCCTGTGATCACGCGGTCTATTTCTACGAGTTACATTGGTCCCGTGCGAGATGTTGGTTCCACTCACGTGGCCGTTCGGTGGTTGTTTTGGGGTGTCGCCCTCTAATGCCATTTTTAAGCATAAGTCTAGATATTTTCAAATTATAGTCGTATTCTCAAACTGGGGGTCCCGTGATCGCGCGATCCGTTCCTACGAGATGCATTGGTCCCGTGCGAGGTGTTGGTGCCTCTCACGAGGCCGTTCGAGGGTTATTTTGGGGTTTCACCTTCTAATGCCATTTTTAGGCCTGAGTCAATATATTTTCGAATTATAGTTGTATTCTAAAATCGGGCATCTCGTGATCGCAAGGTCAGTTTTTACAAGTTACAATGGTCCCGTGCGAGTTGTTGGTACCTCTCACGGGGCCGTTCGGGTGTTGTTTCGAGTTTTTGCACACTAAAGCCATGTTTTTTAGCCTAAGTCCTGATATATGAAATTTATCCTCGTACTCTCAAACTGGGAGTCCTGTGATCGCGCAGTTTGTTCGTACGAGTAACATTGGTCCCGTGCGAGGTGTTTCTGCCACTCACGGGGCCATTCGGGGGATGTTTCGAATTTTCACCCACTAACGCCATGTTTTAATGCCTAAGTCTAGAAATATTCAAATTATCATCGTATTCTCAAACCGAGAGTCCTCTGATCGCGCGGCTGGTTTGTACGAGTTACATTGGTCCCGTGTGAGGTGTTGGTGCCACTCACGGGGCCGTTTAGGGGCTGTTTTGGGTTTTAACCCACTAACGCTATGTTTTAATGCCTAAGTCTATATATTTTCAAATTATCGCTGTATTCTCAAACCGAGAGTCTCGTGATCGCGCGGTCAGTTCGTACGAGTTACTTGGGTCCCGTGCGAGGTGTTGGTGCCTCTAATAGGGCCGTTCGGGGGCGGTTTTGCGTTTTTGCCCTCTAACGCCATTTTTTAAGCCTAAGTCTACATATTTTCAAATTATCATCGTATTTTCATACCCGGAGTCCCGTAATCGTGCGGTCAGTTCGTACGAGTTACATTGGTCGCATGCGAGGTGTTGTGCCACTCACGGGGCCGTTCGCGGGGTCAGTTCAGTGAAACTTTCTTCTTTGGGATCCAAAGAAGAAATCATTGCATTAAAAATGGATACTACATCCGTTTCATCCTCGCTTTCATTATCAATTAAAAGATGGGCCAAGTGACGAATGGTTTATTCCGAAGTAGGCACAGAGTTCTCCTTTGGTTCAAAACATTCCTCGACTTCAAAAGTCTCGGAAGAAAAATCGTCATCGGATTCGAATAATAAATCCAAGTCTTTCTCTCAACAATGATTTTCTTCCCGATAATGTTCTTCATACCGCTAGTTCTCAAGCATGAGAAAACCCTCACCGAAAGTCATAGGCCGAGGTGCGGATTCTTGAAATGACGAGTTTGAAAATCATTGTCGGCACTAAAGTTAAACTCATTATTATAGGAAGTTTGAAAAATATTGCATTTCGTTTCAAAATTCCTATTATAAGGAATTAGAGTCCCAAAATCATTATCCTCCTCCTCAAAATACACGCACTCCAAAGCTTGACTTTTATAATACTCGCCCATAGTCATTTTAGATGTTGCAATTTTTTGGGATTCAAAGTATTAACAAAAAGTCAAAGGTTTGCGAGAATTTTGAGAATTATCATAATGATTACCAAAAGAATTGGAATAAGACATGCTTACCCAAAAAATGGCTCGAAGTGGCGAGTTCCACAAAGTAGATGCGCGCGCGATGAATTCAAGAATTTCTAGATGCTCAAATGTAGAAGTCCTACAAAAATGTAAGGAAAAAAATACAAATAGAAAGAAAATACTATGAAATACTAAATCAATTAAATTCTAAAACAAACTCGTCCCCGGCAACGGCTCCATTTTGATCAAGGGCGATAACCGCGGCGTGTGTCAAATGCTGATCGTTGTTTTCTTTTCACCGCCTCAATACAAAAACCTAAACTTATGACTACACTCAACGGGTGAGTATAACGGCCAAGTTCGGGTATCGAAAAATCCACAGAGACGAGTTGCTAGAATTTATAAGTTTTAATATTCCTAAAATAAAAGTGTAAAAGGTAGATATGAACAAAAAGGAAAAGATGCGAAAAAGGGAAATATTAATCTACGCGAGTGTAAATTAATCTAGATTAACAAAGCGGTTAAAACTATAGGTTGCGTCGAATATTCGTCACCCCAATTAATTAGTATGAAATGGTTATATGGGTCAACGAGTTATTAAGATTGCGTCTCGTTTCGACAGTTAATTAAATCAAGAGTTGTCACACCCCTAAATTCGCATAAAATCCTAATACGATTTTGGCGTCTACAAATACCCGGAAATTATGCACGCAAGGTCGTAAGCACGGAACATACATGATATCACCCGTCAAATCTTCTAGGTAACTAGGACAATGCACTCAAAATAGACCCGTAAACTCCATCACTAAAGCAAAGCAACACGTCAACCCGAGTGAGTTCAATTTAAAGACATCCTAAACTAAATTAACTAGAAAGCATAATAAAGACGCGATAAAGAAATGCGTTAAATACATGCGATAAAACTACACTACAAAGCATGGAAATAAAGCATGTAAACCTAATTATGAAAGCATGTAAATTAACTACAAAGCAAGAATTAATGAAATACAACTTATATTAATGGTAATGAAAGATGAAGGTACAACTTACAAACCCAATTGGGTGTCAATCCAAGAAGAAATGAAGAAATGATCTCTCAAACCTCCAAAACCCTAACCTAAACTATCTAAAACGAATTATCCCTGAATTTACAATAAAAGTTGTTTATATGGTAAGTTGGAATTAAATTAGGAAAGAAAAGGAAAAAGAAAAGAATAGGAAAAATATGAGGTGAAAATAGGGAATCGATCGATTGATGGTTGAAATATGAGCCCACTATCTCAGCTCGAAGCAGAAAAATTGAAGGATCGATCGATCGATCTATCTTAGCAGGTCTGCTGCTTTTCCTCCTGTTTTGGTTAGTTTTCTCATCCGCTAGAAACGCTGTAACTTCTTCATTAGGGATCGTAATTGCGCACCGTTTGCGGCCACACGAAGCTTGCAAGGAGGGATAGAACTTTCGTGTAGATGCTGGGCTAGGTGCCCAAACTATGAATTGACCTAATTGCCCTTGCGCCTGCGAATATGTACGGAAATTGAGAGAAATGCATCTGAACTTCACACTTAGTACCAAAATACCTACAAAAGCCCAATTATACCTCATATAGCATGTTAACAATATAAAACCGAGGTTGTCTGGTTAACGAACTTAAATATAGAGATTAAGGCACCCGAGCGGTCTAAAATGCATAGGTTCGAGGGATGAAATACGCAATATTTGCGTATTATCACACCCCCTAACTTACACATTGCTAGTCCCTAGCAATGAAATAGGATGCAACAAGAACTAAAAGTAAACCAAAAGCAGGATATAGTACAAAAGTATGGTATAAAAGCATAAGGCCACTTTTACAGGCGATTCGATTGCATTTAGCGTATGCAATAAGTCGTTAAACCCCTAGGTTACCCTAGTGGACGAGTGTCATCTTGTGAGGCTTTTCAGGGATGAAATCCACAAACATCATATGGTTTCCTCAAAATATGCCCAAACCAACATGCGACAAGCCCAACAATAGCGAACAAGATTTCATACGCATTATTAGCAAAGTGAATGAATTCACACAAATTCCGAATCATTAACATTGTTGAATGCACCTCATAGAATTGAAACTTTAAAATGTGGGAGGGGAGCGGGCACATGCAAAGTATGATTTGGCAAAAACTTATATAAACTAGATATTAAAAGTTAAAACAAGCTTATATTCACTCGTCACGGGCATTACACTCATCAAGTGAAATCACTCGAAACAGGGAGCTAATACATGGGACATGCGGGCATAAAGAGTAAATGTAAATGGAAACTAGGCCGCACACATGTCACAAATGAAGAACGCTATATATAAAATGAAAAATTGAAATCTCAATGAAAGATACCGCTCATTAAAAGAGGAAAAATGCATTTTCACAGATTATCAAAACTATTTCGACTTTTAAATTAAATGAACCTAAGATCACAAAGGACTTTATAGGGTTGTAATGTAGTCTAGTCTAGGGTACGAAATAAAAGGAATGTATGTACAGATTCAAAGGTGTTTGGGGATGAAAACTTGGAATAATGGGAAAATGCGGGCAATTTCAACATTGGAAAACAAGTAACTTCTAAATAAGGCATTGGAGAGTAATCAAAGCTTATTGAGCTATATAAAACATTTACAACTTTCTCTTTCTTTTCCTTTCTTCCTTTTTCTCATTTTTCTCTTTTGTTTTCTTTTGTTTTCTTTCTTTCTCTTTTTGCTTTCTCTTTTGTTTTCTTTATTTATCTTTTTGCTTTCTCTTTTTCACTACTTGCTTTACTTTTCTCACTCTCACATGCCTAAATTGCAACCGCAATCGCAACACAACAACATTATTCAATCCCAAGTAACATTCCAAACAAAGGTGTGGAAGGTGTATGTATAGGCTAAAACTCCAATTTAGAGTTGGTTATGGAATTTGGGATATGAAACTAAAGGCTATAATAAGGATCAAATGGGTTGACTAGGGGAAACATATAAAAGGTTAGTTCAAGGTCATATGGGTGATATACAAAGATAGCCTATGATCATTTCATCAAGTTTACACAATTCTTGAGTCAAAATAATATATGAAAATCATGATCAAGTAATACATTTCAAGAATGAACTCAATTAATGAACGACCAAATGAAAGAATAGTGAGATTACCGACGAATTCAACATTTCAAAGAGGAAAGAATAGTGTATACACTCACAAATGATGAAAGGTACAAAGCTTACTTGGTGTAAGTATATACAATGCAACAAAGGATTACCGAGTTATAAAAATCTTAAACCAAATCAATATAGCAAGAAAAATGCATGTGCTCATAGGAGTAAAGTTTAAGTTATGAAGTTATTCATAATATCAATGATATGAGGACTAAAGTCTAATAACTTATAAAATCGAGAACATGCATCATTGAGTTGTCAATTGGATCGGGCAATTATTGAAATTTATCATCGGAAACAAAGGCAAAATGCCCAAAAAAGCATAAAAAAGAAAGAAAATATTTTTAAAATTTTTATTTTTTCTAAGAAAAGCATACTAAGTAACTAACATGTGAGCAAAAACATGGACTAAATAAAGAAATGGATAGAATATCCCACACCCCCTAACTTAAAACCTGACATTGTCCTCAATGTGAATTACGTACCAAGTTAAAGAGAGGAAAAGAGCGATATTACCCAAAATTGGAGCGATCCCCATAAGAACAAGTCCAAATAATCTACAAAATAAGTTAGTACCGAGCATAGAAAAAATAAATAACAGAAAGTTAACTAATTACAAGAGACTAAATTAAAAAGATAAAAAGATAAAAACAATAAAAAAGTTGACTATATACAACCTACTATTTAGTCTTCACACTAATTATACACTGGAAGTTTAAATATCTAAGTGTCCACCGCAAAAACGATTTGACTTTGGAGGGTGACCGATGTACCCTCACTCTCAAGCATGCCTTCCAAAAAAATATGAATTTCGTTTAAACAACGGAAGGCATGTGTAAGGCGTAAGAAAGGAACCATCGCCCATTAAAAATTTTGGAAGGACGATGGGGGATTTGGTTTGAACGGGTGACAAAAACATGTGGGGACCGAGAAAAGAAGAATATCCTCCCAAGGATTTAGCAAGTGTAATGGGAGGTGGCACACATGAGGACAAAGATGCCTTCATAGAAAGGAACTCGAGCAAGTACTCATCGTCGGTGAAAGGGTTGAAAGTTTTAAAGTTCGGCATTGATTCATCGGGTACTTGTGACGGTGTGATAACGGAGAATGAAAATGGGGAGGAAAGAAATTCAAACTCAAGAGATGAGTTATCATCGCTCAAAGTTTGAATTTCAAAGGAGATAGGTTCATTTTCAATGAAACTTTCTTCTTTGGGATCCAAAGAAGAATCATTGTATTACAAATGGATACTACATCCGTTTCATCCTCGCTTTCATTATCAATTAAAAGATGGGCCAAGTGACGAATGGTTTATTCCGAAGTAGGCACAGAGTCCTCATTTGGTTCAAAACATTCCTCGACTTCAAAAGTCTCGGAAGAAAAATCATCGTCGGATTCAAATAATAAATGCAAGTCTTGCTCCCAACAATGATTTTCTTCCCGATAATGTTCTTCATACCTCTGGTTCTCAAGCATGATCAAACCCTCACCGAAAGTCATAGGCCTAGGTGTGGATTCTTGAAATGAGGAGTTAGAAAATCATTATCGGCACTAAAGTTAAACTCATTATTATAGGAATTTTGAAAAATATTGCATTTCGTTTCAAAATTCCTATTATAAGGAATTAGAGGCCAAAAATCATTATCCTCCTCCTCAAAATACACGCACTCCAAAGCTTGACTTTTATAATACTCGCCCATAGTCATTTTAGATTTTGCAATTTTTTGGAATTCTAAGTATTAACCAAAAGTCAAAGGTTTGCGAGAATTTTGAGAATTATCATAATGATTACCAAAAGAATTGGAATAAGACAACCTTACCCCCAAAATGGCTCGAAGTGGCGAGTTCCACAAAGTAGATGCGCGCGCGATGAATTCAAGCATTTCTAGAAGCTCAAATGTAGAAGTCCTACAAAAATGTTAGGCAAAAAATACAAATAGAAAGAAAATACTACGAAATACTAAATCAAATAAATTCTAAAACAAACTCGTCCCCGGCAATGGCTCCATTTTGATCAAGGGCGAGAACCGCGGCGTGTGTCAAATGCTGATCGATGTTTTCTTTTCACCGCCTCAATACAAAAACCTAAACTTATGACTACACTCAACGGGTGAGTATAGCGGCCAAGTTCGGGTATCGAAAAATCCACAGAGACGAGTTGCTAGAATTTATAAGTTTTAATATTCCTAAAATAAAAGTGTTAAAGGTAGATATGAACAAAAAGGAAAAGATGCGAAAAAGGGAAATATTAATCTACGCGAGTGTAAATTAATCTAGATTAATAAAGCGGTAAAAACTATTGGTTGCGTCGAATATTCGTCACCCGAGTTAATTAGTATAAAATGGTTACATGGGTCGACGAGTTATTAAGATTGCGTCTCGCTTCGACAGTTAATTAAATCATGAGTTGTCACACCCCTAAATTCGCATAAAATCCTAATACGATTTTGGCGTCAACAAATACCCCAAAAATTATGCACGCAAGGTCGTAAGCACGGAACATACATGATATTACCCGCCAAATCTTCTAGGCATAATAACTAGGACAATGCACCCGAAATAGACCCGTAAACTCCATCACTAAAGCAAAGCAACACGTCAACCCGAGTGAGTTCAATTTGAAGACATCCTAGACTAAATTAACTAGAAAGCATGATAAAAACGTGATAAAGAAATGCGATAAATAAACGCGATAAAACTACACTACAAAGCATGGAAATAAAACATGTAAACCTAATTATGAAAGCATGTAAATTAACTACAAAGCAAGAATTAATGAAATACAACTTATATTAATGGAGATGGAAGATGAAAGTACAACTTACAAACCCAATTGGGTGTCAATCCAAGAAGAAATGAGCTCTCAAACATCCAAAACCCTAACCTAGACTATCTAAAACGAATTATCTCTGAATTTACAACAAAAATGGTTTATATAGTAAGTTGGAATTAAATGAGAAAAGAAAAGGAAAAAGAAAAGAAAAGGCAAAATATTAGCTGAAAACAGGGCATCGATTGATCTATCCCTTTGATCGATCGATCGATGGTTGAAATATGAGCCCACTATCTCAGCTTGAGACAAAAAAACTGAAGGATCGATCGATCGATCGAGCGATATTACCCCAAAAAATATAATAATGTATGTAATCATTCAATTACTATAAAATTGGATGAACAAATAAAAAATATCATAAAGTTTACCATGATATGTGTAGGTAGTAGCGTTGCACCCCTATCCGGATGCCCACTCACTGTGAAATACCAAATCTGAAAAAATATTTACACATTGTCAAACTTAAAGAGAAAAGTGAATAAAGGAAAAAATTGAATAAAAACATGCAAATGATTAAGTCAAATATCATAATGATCATAATGAAGTTCAGATTGAAAGACCTGAATCTCAATATCCCTCTCATTATAATTAATAGCCTTTCCAAGACCTCCGGGTGTGAAATTCTTAGAAAATCATTGTTTTTGAATCAAGGAGGGAGTGTTAAAGAGAGAAGCAGGGGCACTATGAGGGTCTGGTTAATTTCAGGGGCGCTATGAGGGTCTGGTTAATATGCCGTTAAAATAATTGGTTAATTTAAACACTCCGTTAATTTCAGGCACAATATGCCGTTAAAATATGAGGGTCACTATGACGACATATTTCCCCTGAACCGTTAATTCCAGGGGCACTATGAGGGTCTGGTTAATTTCAGGGGCACTATGAGGGTCTGGTTAATCCAGTAGAGAAAGGACTCAAGTCAGGAACACGAGACAAAGAAAATGACTATAAAGTTAATATAATAGATCATAATATTCAAGAAACAAATGTAAATATAATTTACTTATGAACCTGCATAGCTTCAATCTGCCTCAAAAGAGACCTAGTAGATTTAGGAACTTGAGTAATCAACTCTTCATATCGACACCCACTAACCTGGGCACATATAGTTTCCACAGTGTTATCTTGAAAGTCCACATGCTAAAATATATATCAAATAAATAAATTAAATATTATTGATAGCTAGTTAGAGGAAACTGAACATACTTGGTATCATTTTTGAAGATCCTCAATATCTATGCGTATCATGTCTTCTCTAAAAACTGCCTGCCTACAACGTAAATAAGATATCATCTTGTTTGGAAAATTAGGTGGATATGAGCTGCAATCACAATGCTATGAACAAAAACCAGTTGCTCCTTCCTGCTGAGGGTTTGTCTTAATTCTTCATGTGCCTGAACTAGCATAGCTTCACGTTCCTCAGCCTCCCATAGACGACTCTCTAGCTCAGTTCTGGCTTTATTATTGGCCCTTGCCTCTGCTAATGCCTTAGCTTCCTTGGCTGCGCTCAATGCATTTGTATATAATTCCTTTTGATTTGCAAGCTCGGCTTGGTGGTTTTCTATTATTTCTTGTAGCAACTTCTCAGTTGCTGCCTTGTCCCTTTTATACTATCTACTTTATTCGCTTCGACCTGGAAATAGTCTAGACAAATGCATAAAAAATACTAAGAATAAAGAAGAACAACTAGCACCATAAAACTGTGACCACCAAATTTAATAAGAGCAAACCTACATTTAATAATAATGACCATTAATGAATGCAGTTCTCTTAGAATTGAATGTTGAGTCTGCATCTGTATCCTCAAGATTGATTCAGCACTTGCATCAAGAACAAGATGAAGATCAGATCAGTACTTTGTACTTGTGTAAAAGTCACAGTTCGTTAGTTAGATCAAGAATCAGTTATTTAAATATTGTTCAGTGCCAATATTACAGAGTTACTGAGTAACACACGAACTAAAGAAAATGTATGGATCCAAAGTTCGAAAGGTAAAAACCAAGTTATTGAACCCTCACATTGGAGGAATTAAATGGAGAAAGCGGTAGTCATTTCGAGGTCGATATCCCGAACAAAACCAAAACTTGTTAGTGTTAGTGAAATGGACACGAATAAAAAAGTGAATGAAAATGGAAAAGAAAACCCAAAATAGAAAACACAATACAAAATCTAAGTGACATTCCATCCTCCAAAATTGCCTCGGTCTCTAGCCCTTGCTCAACGATACTCCTTCCTCATCCTTCCCACTGTTCTCTTCGCTCAGTACCTCTCTCAGGTCTTTCAAAGCTTCACTACTCAGCATCAAACCACTTCCTGACTGCCATTCCATTCCATTTATAATGAAAGGAGACAAAGAACTCATCGATACACACAATGGTTTCAAAGTTTATGCCAATATGGTCCTCGAAGACGTCACCTAAATATATATACACACACAAAAAATAAAAATGAAAAAGATTGAATCACACCACAAATAAGGAATTCATTTCCTATGATTTATCAACAACCAAATTTTAATGAACAAATAGACTATTTTTAAGGCTGCATACGACAATAAAATGATGATATGGACAATGGGCCAATATTTTAAGGTGGGGAAGTATATTACATCTCAAATGTTAAAATAATTCATAAAATTTGTGACAACAGATTGCATTCTTCATTAACATTAAATGTTCTTCAAAATATTACCTCATGTGACAACCAAGTGAGGAAAAGGACATGGAATTTGAATAAGAGACATTTACGTGATAAATTTGTCAAAGAAAGAGAAACTAAAATTATAATCAATTGAGAATATATCCAATCAAAATATAAAATTTCAGAAATCAAGTATGCAAATGGCATGAACAAGTGAGAATGTATACCTGAAGACTATCAATTTGATTTTCCATGTCAGTGTAATCCTCAGGAGGCTTCTCAAATATTGTCCAAGACAACGTCATCGCTAATACCTCACCGTTAATGAATGCTTAACACTAAGTAACGTAGTCCTGTTGGGTATCTCTTAACCCTGAAATTTCACTACAACTCTAACGAGTACTAAAGAACTTACTTTTCATGTAATTCTTTTTTGTAAATCTTTCCATGGGATTTTTAGTTTTTTGGCCGTTGATGTAATTACCTTTCTGCAGTTTTCAATATATAAACCTTTTAAAAAAAGAAAAGAAAGTAAAGATCATTATTCAAATCCCAATTATGACATTTCTTAACCTTCAGTGCCTCAATTTAAAACATAATACACGGTACACCATGAACTCAATTTTAATAGACATAAGATGATGAATTTATGGGGACAGAAAACATCACAAGAATTCACTAAAATATACAAAATTGCTTCTAGTAGAAACCAAATGCAATGTATAAAATCCAAACACACTGTCACCTGAATTTCAGGGGAGGAAGTATAAATTGGCTGAATTTGAAACTGTTCTCCCAAAGGACCCCAAAAACATCAAAGTTTAAATTGTAAATGAGAAATTTACACTACACCCCCAAACGCCAATCATCAAATCAACCAAAACTATAAAGAGGAATACACAGAATAAAATGCATATTATCCCAAATTCTAATCATAAAATCAACCAACACCTATTATCCCAAACTCTAATCATATAAATTATCTATATATACAATATATACTGTGTATAAATTGTAAAGACATATATAGACTGTATATACATATATTAATGGAATCTACATAAATTAATGGAGAAAAAGACTAAAATTTACCCGGGAGAGAGACTAGGACTGGGGAGGCAGCTAGGGCTGAGCTAGGGCTACTGCTGCTAGGGAGGAACTGGGGAAAACATAAGGTTCTTTTTCAACATCAGGTTCAACAAATAGCAAAAGAAAAATGAAACAACTAGCAAAAGGAAAATCGACTAACCTTGTGTTCGTCATCAACATCAGTGTTGGACGAGAGAGAGAAGCTTTGGTCGACCATAGCTTTGTCTTTGACGAGAGAGAGAGAATTGGGCAAATGAAAATGAAAAGGGGCAAATGAAAATGAAAATCAGCGCCTCTTTCATTATTTTGGGAATGACATGGTCATGGCCTAGAGTTGTGACCCACCATAGCTTCAATCTGCCTCAAAAGAGACCTAGTAGATTCAGGAACTTGAGTAATCAACTCTTCACATCGACGCTCACTAGCCTGGGCACATATATTTTCCACAGTGTTATCTTGAAAGTCAATAGGCTAAAATATATATCAAATAAGTAAATTAAATATTATTGATAGCCAATCAGAGGAAACTGAACATACTTGGTATCGTTTTTGAAGATCCTCAATATCTTTGCATAACATGTCTTCTCTAAAAACTGCCTGCCTACAACGTAAAGAAGATATCATGTTATTTGGAATATCGGGTGGATATAAGCTACAATCACAATGCTATTAATAAAAACTTGTTGCTCCTTTCTGCTATGAGTTTATCTTAATTCTTCAAGTGCCTGAACTAGTATAGCTTAACGTTCCCCAGCTTCCCTTAGACGACTCTCTAGCTCAGTTCTGGCTTCATTATTGGCCCTTGCCTCTACTAATGCCTTAGCTTCCTTGGCTACGCTCAATCCATTTTTATAGAATTCCTTTTGAGTTGCAAGCTCGGCTTGGTGGTTTTCTATTGTTTCTTGCAGCAACGTCTCTGTTGTTGCCTTGTCCCTTTTATACTATCTACTTCATTCGCTTCGACCTGGAAATAGTCCAGAAAAATGCATAAAAAATACTAAGAACAAAGAAGAACAACTTGCACCATAAAACTGTGACCACCAAATTTAATAAGAGCAAGCCTACATTTAACAATAATGACCATTAATGAATGCAATTCTCTTAGAATTGAATGTCGAGTCCACATTTGTATCCTCAAGATTGATTCAGCACTTTCATCAAGAACAAAATGAAGATCAGATCAGATCTGTACTTAGTACTTGTGTAAAAGGCGCAGTTCGTTAGTTAGATCAAGAATCAGTTATTTAAATATTCTTCAGGGGCAATATTACAGAGTAACGGAGTAACACACGAACTAAAGAAAATGTATGGATCCAAAGTTCGAAAGGTAAAAACCAAGTGATTGAACCCTCACCTTGGAGGAATTAAATGGAGAAAAACTCCCGGGTGATAGAAATCCTAGCGGTAGTCATTTCGAGGTTGAGATCCTGAACAAGACCAAAACTTGTTAGTGTTAGTGAAATGGACACGCATAAGAAAGTGAATGAAAATGGAAAAGAAAACCCAAAACAGAAAATAAAATACAAAATGTAAGTGACACTCCATCCTCCAGAATTACATCTCAAATGTTCAAATAATTCATAAAATTAGTAACAATAGATTGCATTCTTCAATAACATTAAATGTTCTTCAGAATATCACCTCATGTGACAACCAAGTGAGGAAAACGACATGGAATTTGAATAAGAGATGTTTATGTGATAAACTTATAGAAAGAGAAACTAAAATTAGAATCAATTGAGAATATATCCAATCAAAATCTTAAATTTCAGAAATCCAGTATGCAAATGGCATGAACAAGTGAGAATATATACCTGAAGACTATCAATTTGATTTTCCATGTCAGTGTAATCCTCAGGAGGCGTCTCAAAGATTGTCTAAGACAACGTCATCGCTAATACCTCACCCTCAATGAATGCTAACACTAAGTAACGTAGTCCTGTTGGGTATCTCTTAACCCTCAAATTTCACTACATCTCTATCGGGTACTAAAGAACGTACTTTTGATGTAATTCTTTTTTGTAAATCTTTTAGTTTTTTGTAAATCTTTCCATGGTATTTTTAGTTTTTTGGCCGCTGATGTAATTACCTTTCTACAGTTTTCAATATATAAACCATTCAAAAAAAGAAAAAGAAAGTAAATTTCATTATTCAAATCCCAATTATGACATCTCTCAACCTTCAGTGCCTCAATTTAAAACATAATACATGGTACACCATGAACTCAGTTCTAATAGGCATAAGATGACAGAATTTATGGGGACAGGAAACATCACAAAAATGCACCAAAATGTACAAAATTGCTTCTAGTGGAAGCCAAATGCAATGTATAAAATCCAACCTAAATCAATTTTAGTAACTATGGCTACCAAAGTGAAAACACACAGTCACCTAAATTTCAGGGGAGGAAGTATAAATTGGCTGAATTTGAAACTGTTCTCCCAAAGGACCCCAAAAACATCAAAGTTTAAGTTGTAAATGAGAAATATACACTACACCCCCAAATTCCAATTATCAAATCAACTAAAACTATAAAGAGGAATACACATACTAAAATATATATTATCTTAAATTCTAATCATAAAATCAACCAACTCCTGGTATCCCAAATTCTAATCATATAACTTATCTATACATACTATATATACTGTGCATAAATTGTAAAGACATATATAAACTGTATATACATATATTAATGGAATCTACATAAATTAATTGAGAAAAAGAATAAAATTTACTCAGGAGAGAAACTGGGACTGGGGAGGCTGCTAGGGCTGAGATGGGGCGGCTACTGCTAGGACGGAGATGGGGAAAACATCAGGTTCTTATTCAACATCAGGTTCAACAAATAGCAAAAGGAAAATCGACTAACCTTGTGTTCGTCATCAACATCAGTATTTGACGAGAGAGAGAAGCTTTGGTCGACCATAGCTTCATCTTTGACGAGAGAAAGAGAAGCGGGCAAATGAAAATGAAATTGAAAAAGGGTAAATGAAAATGAAAATCAACGCCACTTTCTTTTTTTTTAGGAATGACATGGTCACGACCTAGAGCCGTGACCCACCATTGCAACCCATAACCTCCTTAGAGCTCCTACTGCTACCTGATTGACGAACAATTGTCACGGCTTACAGCCGTGACCCCCATGCGTGACCAACAACATATTTCCATTGAGGGATGGTCACGACCCATAGCCGTGACCCACACCAAGAAATGGTCACGGTCCCAAGCCATGACCCTCAATGCGTGTGTTTTCTGCTTCGTCATGCCTTTGGTCACGACCCAATTCCGTGACCCATCCGTTACCAGTTTGGAGGGAATTTTGGCGCAAAATTTGACGCCATGATGGTCATGCCCTGGTCACGGTCCAAGTCCGTGACCCGCAATGGTCAGGGATTTTGTCCGTGACCACTTCCAGAGAATCGATGATTTAGTGTGGTAATAAATATGGTCACGCCAAATATTGAGTTGGTCACGGCCCAAGTCCGCGACCAGCTGGCTGCGAACTTGGGCCGTGACCCACTGGGCGTGACCATTTGCAGGATTTGGTGTAGTGTGGGTTAAGGAACTTAATGGAGAAATAATAAAAGTTCTATCAATGAATATGAAAGGGTTGTAGAAGTCCAGTCATTTGAATGTGAGAGAGAATAAGGGGTGGGTTAAGGAACAAAAATGTCCAAAATCCATTGTTAGGAGCCGTTCGGAGAAAGAAGACAAATAGGTAATACCCTAAGAGTCTTGGATTTTATGCTCAATTCGTCCCCATTTAATGGTTTTATTTTTATTTTTAATTCATTAGAAATTATTAGTAATGTTCTAAATAATATCCCCAAACATTAAACATGGCATCAAAATCTAAATATTTCTAAATAATACTCTAAACAGTATTCATGAACATTATTTTTCATTGGTATGCCAAAATCTAATATTTTTGGATGAAATTAGGTTCCCATAATTCGTTGGTGTCTATGTGCGCTAATTATTGATGCTATAAGAAATTCATACCCAACAATAATCTAAATTAACATTTGACAATAATAAAAAAGTCTTAATTTTTGGTGGTTGGGAGGGGAAGTCAAGAAGTTGGTGACTTAAATGGGTTTTTAGAAAAGAAAAGGTTGAGGGAAGAGGAAGATGAATATACAGAGGTGGTGTGAGATTGAAAGGACGCATAGAAACAAAAAATCATACGTGGCCACGCTATATAAAGAGTAGTCCTCGCATTTATACCTCTGCCCCTTCTCTTCCCGTACGTCTTTTTCTCTACCCTCTTCTATTTATCTGCCTTCGAGTGGACAAACTATGACACATGCGTGATCGTTTCCTTGGTTGCCGATAAAGAAAGAGATTACACTTATGAGTCAATTTTGGATTTACAGGATTTGAGTTAAGTTAATTATTTATCATGTAAGCATATTGCATTTGCTTGGAAAATATCAGGTATTCTAAATTCTAGATATGTGCCTAGGAATTTTTTTTTAATAGATTATGTATTTTTAGGATCTAAAATAATATTGATTATGTATTTTTAGGATAACAAACATTTTTACTTCCTATTTTCAAATTAAAGGAACACGTGGCATGCTGTGATTGATTAACGTTTTATGAATATGGGTTCGTGCCATCGGCTTTATTCAAGAATAGAAACTATGTATTTTACAATATCAAAATTGTTACACCGAACGTAAATTATATTAGAATAATGATATGAGTCCATGTAATGTCCCACAAATCAACCCATGTGTCATTGCAATAATAATTATTGTACATTGAATTATTTATGCTACATTCTTTGGTGGACAACTTGAAGATTGCATGTAGTACTCATATGTTACTCAAAGAATACTATAAATCATATATAATTTATCAAATGATTACATATCTTTTTTCTTTTTTTATTTTCTTATAAATGTACATAAAAAAATCAACACTGAGATTTTAAATAATTTAACAATTGGATCTCAAATTTTAAAACATCTATTAAAAAATTAAGAATGGGAAGGAGAGAGTAATTTTGAAGTTTCCAACTTTTAACTCCTAAAAGCGATTACAATATATGATTTGTATTTTTTTGTTGCAGTCACTCACTACAATTTTTCCCCTTAAATTTGCTTTTGTAATAAAATATGACATGCGTCATCCCAATTCTCCCAAGAATAAAAAATAGGTGAGTAAATGTCTATGTTGATTGGAAATTATAAATTGTCACATGATTCTTTTTTCTAGAATTTTAGAAAAAAATCTCGAATGGGATTGGGCCTAACTATTCTATTCAATATTTTTTGTCCCAAACTTATATAGTGTGTTTGACAAGTCCTTAAGTATAATGATGTTATGATATGTTTGTATGTAATGTTTAGATAATTGTTGTCATTGTTACGTGATTTATTTATTCAAAAAATTACAATACATAAAAAAGTAAATAGAATTGTATTGTTAACCATCTTCCTAAAATATTTACGTTACTATTTGTTTCCAAAATAGCACCACATATATAATAAATTTTAAAGATAACAATTTTTAATTGTTGAGGTGTTGCTATAATTACTCTCAAAATTATATTACATGTTGCAACTTCACTTTCCAGTGAATGGGTTCCATAGCTCACTAGGTTCTTCCGATTTTTTTTTGAAATGAATAGTTATGTTCTTGATCAATTATTGTTTAACATTATTGTTAGATGACTAAAAATATGAAACTAACAAATGTCTTGCACATGCATGAAAATGGTGCAAACTACTCAAATGTGGAAAATATATGATCGAAAGAACGAAAAATATTGAAAGTATTGTTATAAAAATAGTGTCTGCAAATGTTATTACACCACATGTTCTATATTAAATGTTGGTATCTTAAGGTATCACCTAATTCAACCAATAGAAGTAGAATACAAGAATGAATGTCTCTTGATTCTATCAACATACAACTCTTCGTCTTTTTTTTTTGGAAATATCAACTCTTGACTTTCATTATAAATTTGTAACGTTTTCTCTCTTTTCCCCCCTTTTCCTTTCTTCTAATTACTATTAAAGTTTCGAGCTTCCACCGTTTTATGTATCGCAATTTTATCTAATTTCACAATAGCGGGTCTTATCCATTCATGCATTTTGGTTTGAGCCTAAAAAAATTTAGGCTCTCTCTCTCTCTCTCTCTCTTTATACATAGGAAAAATCTATAACCTGATCTCACTTAACATACCTTAAAAAATGGATAATTTTTTAAATTAGTAAAAAAAATATTTTTTAGTTGATTTATTTATGGTTTTTAAACATTTCAAGGAACCCTTAAAAAATTAGCTCAAAATGATTTTATTTTCTATTTTTAAAAAAGGTCAAAATATGTCAATCTTAAAGCACCTTAAACATTGACATATTTTGATCAATTTTTTTAAAATAGCAAAAAATAATAGTTTGAACTCAAAAATATTATTTTCCTATTTTAAAAAAATGGTCCGCTTTTTAGGTTTATTAATTGAGGTTTGAGTTAGAGATTTTTCCTATATACATTTACAAGCGCACGTGCGCGCGCACACACACACACACACACACACACACACACACACACACATATATATATATAATGACTTTTTGGAATAAGCCAACTATAATTTTTATATTTCATAATTTATCAAGTTTTCTTAGTATTTTTTTATTCCTCCCGCGCTTCACGCGGGGCTCAGCACTAGTAAGGTTGATTTTGGAGTATTTGGACTGAATGCAAGTTTTTTTTTGAATGAAGAGTTTTGTTGGAAATAAAAAAATAATTTGTAATTTGAAAAGTTTGAAAATATGAAACGTGAAAAGACAATTGATAAAAAATATAAAGGGTCTTGATTTAATTGATATTTTTTTATAGTCTGTCTTTTGAAGTCCTACCAGCCGTTGTAAGATGAAACTATATATGTATTGGCGATTGGCGATTTGTGAAGTAATGTGGTTTACAAAACAAGGTCTTTCTGATACGATATTTTTTCACTTTTAACTAATTACAACCTTCTACTAGTGGGTTTAGATCTACACAAATTCAATAACCCAATCGGAATGAGTTTCAGGTTTTAAGCATCAAGTTGCTACCATGAAGACAGGAGCGCGAAGCACTATACTTTTTCTACTGTTCAATTATGTTCTATTTTCAGGTATTTGATTTAATACTCTTTCAATTTTTATTCTTATACCATCATTTGTTTTATCAATTTGATAAACTGAAGGAGCCAATGTTTTTTTTAACGAAATAATGAATAATAAGTCTTCAAATTTTGCAGGTTATGCGCTACCCTATAATTACTCCTTCACACCTGAGGTAAGTTTTCTTCGAAGTGTTATTTATGTGCAACATTGTGCATGAGTTAATCAATGTATAAATCTATCCTTATATCTACAAGTTTTTCTTTTATCCTTAAAATAAGAATATGTTAATTATCATTTATGCAGTGTTTGGCTAACCCTCTCGTACCTCAATATAATGGAGGAATAGTAGTGAACCCGGAGTTTAATGATGGATTAAAGGGGTGGAACAACTTTGGAAGTTCAAAGGTTGAGATGAGAGTATCTGAAGGGGGAAACAAGTTCATTATTTCTAGTAAAAGATGGCAACCGGATGCTTCATTTTCGCAGAATTTTCATTTGAAGGAGGATGAACTCTACACCTTTTCTGGTGCCTTATATTTTCCCTTACTTGTTAGGTCAAAATTTTGAATTGTAAACTAATTGAGTTGTTCATAAATAGTTCAATCTCGGGTCATTTAAAGTTTGAGCTAGGCTAGTTATATAAGCAAAGGAACATATATCGACCACGATTTGGAATTTTAAAATAAAAATGAGTTAGGTAATTATTTGGTTTGTGTTTCTTGTAGCTTGGTTACAAGTTGGATATGGAAAAGTTGAGGTAGCAGCCATGCTTAGAACACTCGCGGGAGATAGTGTTGTTGGTTGGGCTTATCCACAGTCAGGTTGTTGGTCCATGCTTAAAGGTGGCTTCATCGTTAATGTCTCAGGTCGAGCTGACATATACTTTAGGGTATGCTTCTGTTTCCATTGTTTAGATATTAGTATTATGACTTTACTATTAAAAAAAAATTGTACATTTCTCATTAGTGAGAGATAAATAATTTTAAAAACCTTTGTTGAGTATTTATTATTTATTTATATTTATAACAGATACCACCCTGACAACCATTTCATTTAATGGGTATAATGTGTTTCAGACCTTGAATTCTACAGTGGACTTATGGGCTGATAGCATCTCATTACAGCCATTCACTGAAGAAGAGTGGAGATCCCATCAAATTCAAAGCGTTGAGAAGGTAAAATTGGATTAATCTCTCTTATATTTTATTAAAATAATTTGAAGGCCCTTACTTTGTTAACAAAGAATTTTAATAAAACGGTGGGGGTTATAAACCTAAATCTCAATCAAGTTACACTATGCTCTGAATAGAATGCAAAAATTGAAATAATTAAAATTGTAATAATAATAATTGACTTGTAATAATGCATAGGCTTATAAAGAAATGATGTTTAGCAACTTGAAAATAGCTAATTTTATTTTAGAAAAAAAATAATTTTCAATAAATAGCAAATATTATAGTGGCATTAGGTCTAGAGCAGTGACTTTTAGAGTGAGTGACAAACCTAGTTACTTTATGACTGGAATGGTCAATTAGCACCGGTGATGATATTATAACAACAAAAAAGTCATAAATATATAAAATAGTATCATGTGTAGAGGATATCATGTATTATGTATAGTGAAAAACATCTGAAATAGGTATCACATACATGTCGTGCCCTTGTGTGTTATGAGTAGGGACACATGGTGCCATCCACACATGGTACTATTTATTAACATGGGACTTCCACATTATCGTTATCCTAAATCATAATGAGAAAGTAATCAGTCAGGCGTTTAGTGCTGTATGGATAACACCACGTGTGACACTAAGGTATGAGTGTGAAACTACAATTAGTTTTGAAATTAATGAATTTTAAGTAAGTTTTCCATTTTGGTTATGGGCTCAATGTTAAATGATTTTTTATCGCATTTTTTAGTTTTCTTGATTCTGTCATCCCTTGCATCTTATGTGTTTTCTTCTTGTCTTTCGCTTTCTTGTTCTTCTTAAAAGTCATCATCTAAGGTACAAGTTTCACTACAATCTTTAATATATATGAAAACCTGTTTATACTTACTTTATATGTCACCATGTTTGTACTTCATTTTTTCCTTTGCATTTTGTTCTTTTCTTTGAACAATCAATCAACATTTTAGCAAAAATCTTAAAGTGGAACAATATTCGTTATTAGACATCTCATAATGCGTTGCATATTGCATTGATATTTTTTTGAAAGAAAAAGAATTATTAAAACTTTAATTCACTTATAAAGATCAAAAGAATCTTCCAAATGTTTTTTTTATCGAGCGATGAACAAATATTTTGTAGAATCGGAAGAGGAATGTGAAATTTCAAGCTATTGACGCACAAGGAAACCCGCTAGCAAATGCAAAAATCTCCATCAAGCAACGCGAACCCAAATTCCTCTTTGGCAATGTCATGAATAGCTTCATCCTAAATAACAAAACCTATCAAAACTGGTTCACCTCAAGATTTCAGGTACCAAAATCCGACTCTGGTAACATTATGCTAAACATGCTCATTTGAATTGATGCAACTTTTATATTAATTGGTTTGTCATTATTTTACAAGGTTACAACATTTGAGAATGAAATGAAGTGGGCCAGCAATGAACCTCGCCCTGGCCAGGAGCATTACTCGGATGCTGACGCGATGCTTCAGTTCGCCAAAACCAAGGGAATTGGGGTTCGAGGACATACAATCTTTTGGGCAGACATGAAACACGAGCCCAAATGGGTAGAATCTCTCTCGCCAATTCAATTATCAGTAGCTGCTGAATAACGGATAAAGTCGATAATGACACGATACAAAGGCCAAGTTATTTCATGGGATGTGGACAATGAAAATGTACATCACTCTTTTATTTAAAGCAAGCTTGGAAGCAAAGCTTTAGCTAGTTTTTACCAGGAGGCTCACCTTATTGATAGTAAAGTGCCCCTATTCCTAAATGAGTAAAATACTATTGAAGATGCACATGATGAATATGGTACGACAGTGAAGTACCGTGAGAAGATTAAAAGTATTCGTAGGTTTGGTTATGATGGACCATTGGGCATTGGTTTACAGGGCCATTTTAAAAATCTGAACCTTCCCTACATGAGAGCTGCTTTAGACGAGCTTGCTTCATTGGGATTGCCCATTTGGATTTCCGAATTAGATGTAATGAACAACTCCATCACGGTAATTATCTCTACACTTTAAATTTGTGTTTGTGTTATCATTCATTATTTATCACTTTTAAGGTGCTATACATCACAACTTAATCACTTATAATCTACCACCTAACTTTGCACACTCTTATTTTATTTAAATATTTACTTTTCATTTATTTGGACAGGCAATGTATTTGAGGGAGATAATAGCGGAGACACGTGCACACCCAGCTGTGAATGGAATAGTAATGTGGGCATCATGGACGCCAAAAAACTGTTGGCGTATGTGTTTGACTGATGACAACTTCATAAACTTGCCTCCTGGGGATGTGGTAGACAACTTCATCTATGACTGGACCCACAAAGACCTTGCAGCTACTACGGATGATATGGGTTTTTTTGAGGCTTCACTTTTTCATGGAGATTATGATGTGAGGATTTCCGATCAAAATGGGGTGAAGGGTTCCAAATGGAAGAGGTTTAAGGTGGCATTGTCAAATGACTCTTCTCAACGACCCTTGGTTATCAACATATCCGTTTGGGTGCCATTTGGTATTACCGTTACCTATTGAAATAACTTAATGAATGCCTCTTAAATAAAGATGTATTGATTGTCGATTATTGATTCGATAAGTATTTAGAAATAATAGAATTAAAAGTTACCTTGAAAGTCGATTGTTCATGGATTGGTTTGATTTGATTTCATGTTTAATTCGTAGCCAGAATAAATATTGATCAATTTCATGATTTTGTAATCACAAAACTAAAACTGAACCTATATGGAACGAATCCAACCCAACACATCACTCCCTTGGTTGGTTCGGCTCGAATCCTCAAATCCATCAATTTTTTAAGGGTGTTTTTATTCCCACCCTCCTTTTCTTTCTCTAGACCCTTTTTAAAAAATCTTACTGTTTTAAACCTTATAAGTGTGTAAAGACATCAATATCCCATTTATACCACCCCAATCCTTTAGAACCGAATCTTATCCAAATTGCTGCATGTGAGACATGGAAAATTTAAGAAACTAACATCAACCAAATTATTTCCCTCTTTCACTAGCAAAGAAACATCCACCCCTAAGAGTTGCTCACAATAAAGGAGGTATAATTAAACCATACAACAAAAAACAAAATCACGAGATCTCCTTAGACATCATGATTTTGTAATCACATAGTAAAACTTATATGGAAAGAAGCCAACCCAACACATCACTCCCTTGGTTGGTTCATCACGATCATCAAACCGATCAATTTTTTTAATGCTAAAATGTAATTCATATAATTAATATTTATAAAAGAGTATTATACAGAAAATGACAAAATGATCATCACTAATTTGAAGAAACAAGTAATAAATGACAGAAAATAGTTGCAATATTATATGATGTTAACTTATAAACATTTCAACTGCATCTTTAACATGAACTAGATACCCATTGTAAGGTCAAATAGTTATAGGGTGTTTTTATTTCGTCCTAAAAATCAATTAAAACTAAAATTTGAAATCTTAAAAAAAATGTAAAATCTATTGTAGTTAAAAAAATAAATGAAATCGTAAAAAAATCTAATCCTAATAAAATAAATTCTAAAAATTCTAAATAAGTCTAAACTAAATCGTAAAAATAAAACGACTCAAACTAAAAATCTAAGAAAAATATAAAAAACACAAACTAAACACACACGGGATTAGGGGTAGATTTAGGCTCAGTTTAGGCTTGGGTAAGGTTACGGGGGAGGGTATTAGCTCCATTCTTGATGCAATTTGCCTTGAAATAAAAATTTTGACACCGCAACTGCAATCAAGCCTGCACATTAAATATTTACGCATATAAGACCCACATTGTCGAGAATTAGCAACTAAAATACATCTATTCGGGGTGTAAAATGTACACTTTTGGGTACTTTTTAGTTGCATTGAATATACTTTCACCGATTGAGCTTCGGGCTTTTCTTCACTTATGAGTGTTATACACTTCTGTTTTCGCATTGTAAACATTGATTTTGTCGGTAATATCACTATTATTTCATTTGATCGTTCGTTAATTGAGTTCATTTTTGAAATGTGTTACTTGAGCATGATTTTCAAAGTTTGTTTTGACTCGAGAATTGCATAAACTTTTGTATATGATCATAGTTTATCTTTGTTATATCACCCATATTGGCCTTGACCTCACCTTATATATTTCGTTAGTCAACCCCTTTGAGCTTTAATATTAGCCTTTCATTTCATAACCCAAAATCCCGTAACCAACTCCACATTGGAGTTATAATCCATACATATTACTTTCCATACCTTTGTTTGAAATGTTACTCGGGACTGAATGATGTTATTGTCTTGCGGTTGCAATTAAGCAGGAAAAGAGTGAGAAAAGTGAAGAAAAGAAAGAAGTTAAAAAGAGAAAAAGAGAAGTGAAAAACAAAAGAAAAATAAGATAAGAAAAAGAAAGATAAAGTTTGTGTACATTATATATAGTGTTTAATAGTCCTTGTTTCTCTCCAATTTCATATTTAATGCTTGTTATGGAAATCATTTTCCATTTTTGAAATTGCCCGCAAGTTTTCATTACCCAAGTTTTTAATCCCGAACACTTTGAAATATTTTTCTTCGCGTGGTAATATTCCTTATATTTTTATGACCTTAAATATATGGTCGAAATATTTTTTTGACCTTTATAGGCATCCTAAACAATACGCGTAAAGCTAGACTTTCACTGTGTCGCACGTCGTAAGACAATTAGTACACAAGTTCGCGTAGCGTTCGTTGCTTGTCCGAAGCATGTGAAGCTTAACCAAAGTACTTAAAATAATTATACGGACATAAATCATATCTCATGAGGGAACATGCAACATAAAAATTTCATTAACGGAGCGTCACTAAAAAAAGGATAATCATGCAAGTACAATTTAAAGGTGCGTATATTACATTCTCCCCTCCTTAGTAGATTTCATCCCCGAAATTCATCCTAAGTCCCTCGAAAAGATGTGGATGTTTCTCTCTCATATCGGCTTCTCGCTCCCAAGTGGCACCTTCAGCTCCCTGCGACTCTTATAGGATCTTCACCAACAGAATGACTTTGTTGCGCAAAACCCAGTTCTCTCGGTCCAAGATGGATACGGGTCGAGTCGAGAATGTTGTATCCTCTTCTAACTCGATGTTCTGCCAGTTAATCACATGGCGAAGATCATGCAGATACCTTTTCAACATATAGACATGAAAGACATTATGAACATGAACTAACTGTGGAGGTAGGGCTAATCGGTATGAGACATCCCCGACCCTTTCCAAAATTTTTAAGGGTCCAATGTACCGAGGAGAAAGATTGCCCTTCTGACCAAATCTATGACTACCAGTCCTAGCCCTGACCTTCAACAACACTTTATCATCCACTCTGAATTCTAACGGTGTACGTCGATTGTCATCATAATTCTTCTGTCTAACCTGAGCCGTCACTAACCTCTCTCGTATCAACTGAACCTTGTCGGTCATCTCCCTGATCATATTCGAGTTTGTAAGATGCTTCTCACCCACCTCTACCCAACATACTGGAGAACAACACGGTCTCCCATAAAGGGCCTCGAAGGGGGCCATCTCGATACTGACTTGGTAACTATTATTGTACGAAAACTTCGCTAGAGGCAAGTTTTCATCCCAACTACCCTGAAAGTCAAGCGCACATGCCCGCAACAAGACCTCCAGAATCTGTATCATATGCTCTGATTGTCCGTCTATTTCTGGATGGTATGCCGTACTCAAATTCAAATCGGTACCCAGCACCTAGTGAACCTTCGTCCAGAGTTATGAAACAAAATCAGGATCTCTATTAGAGACAATGGTCAGAGGTACACCGTGGAGTCTGATAATCTCCCGTATGTACATCCTAGCAACTTTGCTATGATGTCTGTGATCCTAATCGGTAAGAAGTGTGCAGACTTTGTGAGGCGATCCACCACGACCCAAACTGCACCGTGACCCCGTTCAGATCGAGGTAACGGTGTGACAAAGTCTATGGTGATGTGCTCCCACTTCCATTCGACTATCGGGAGTGGATGCAACCACCCGAATGGCTTCTTGTGCTTGGCCTTCACCTATTGGCACGTATAGAACTTAGCCATAAACATCGCTACATCTCGCTTCATCCCAGACCGCCAGAAATATCTGCATAAGTCCTTATACATCTTAGTTGCACCCGGATGTATGTTGAACTGAGACTGATGGAATTCTGTAAGGATCTATGCTTGAAGCTCTTCGATAACTGGCATAATTAATCTACCCTTGTGCCGGACACCTCCATCCTGATCAATCGTAAGAGTATCAAATTGCTCACCATTATGAATGTGGTTTCGAAAATGCATAATTTCCTCATCACAGAGTTGCGCATCAAGAACTTTCTGGTGAACCACTGGCTTAGCCACCATACCCCATAAATAGGCTCTGTCATTGTTCCGCTGAATAAGAAGCTCACATCTCTGAATCTCCCCATACATCTTCCTATGGTAGCACCTCATTTCCGCTAAGGCGGGACCCAGATTTCTACTAAGAGCATCGGCCACCACATTGTCCTTCCCCGGATGATACTCTAATGTGAAATCATAGTCCTCTAAAAGCTCGATCCACCTTCGTTGTCGAAGGTTGAGATATCGCTGAGTGAAGATGTACCTCAGGCTCTTGTGATCGCTGAATACCTCAAACCTTTCACCATACAAGTAATACCGCCAGATCTTCAAGGCAAACACAACTGCGACCAACTCTAAATCATGGGTGGGGTAGTTCATCTCATGAATCCTAAGCTAATGGGACTCATAAGCAATCACTTGGCCCTCCTGCATGAGTACTACCCCAAGGCCTGATTCGAAAACATCACAGTATACGATATAACCCTTTCCCCATTTAGGAAGAATGAGGACGGGTGCCGAGGTAAGCCTAACCTTTAACTACTAAAATGCGGACTCACACTCATCTGACCACTCAAAAAGGACACTCTTTTGCTTTAACTGCGTGAGAGGTGATGCCACTCTAAAAAACTACTCAACAAATCTTCGGTAGTATCCGACCAAACCAAGTAAACTCCGAATCTTCGTGACTGTCTTCGGTCTATCCCATTTGAGAATGGCTTCAACCTTAGACGAATCGATAGAAATACCTGTGCCAGATACCATAGGGCCAAGAAACTTGACCTTATCCATCCAGAATTCACACTTGCTAAATTTTGCATACAACTTGTTCTCTCTAAGCACTTGAAGTGTCGAACGCAAGTGCTCCTCGTGGTTAATATCAGAAGATGAATACACTAGGATATTGTCAACAAAGACGACCACAAACCAGTCCAAATACGGGCGATAGATATGATTCATGAGATCCATGAATACGGTTGGGGCATTAGTCAAACCGAAAGTCATGACCAAGAACTCATAGTGTCCGTACCGTATGCGAAATGCGGTCTTAGGAATATCTTCCTCCTTCACCCTCAACTGGTGATAACCTGACCAAAGATCAATCTTGGAGAACCTCCCTGCTCCTCTAAGCTAATCAAACAAGTCGTCAATCTGTGGCATCGGATACTTGTTCTTCACCATCACCGAATTCAATTATCGATAATCGATACAAAGTCGAAGAGAGTTATCCTTTTTCTTGGCAAAAAGGGCTGGTGCTCCCCATGGTGACACACTAGGGCGTATGAAGCCTTTGCTCATCAAATCATCCAACTGAGTCTTCAACTCTAGAAACTCTTCTGGTGCCATCTTATAGGGAGGAATGGAGATAGGTGTCACACCGTAATGGACGTCAATGGCAAAATCGGTCTCTCGACTCGGAGGTAATCCTGAGAGATCCTCAAGAAATACATCGGGAAACTCCCGAACAACGGGGTAGTCTGCAACCATACGATCTGGTTCTTCTTGGGCCATGATGCTACTCAACCACCCAAAGAAATGCTTCTACTCTCGGGTAGTGGAAAATTTGCAAGGATAATCTATACGCTGCTCACTATTGAAACGATAACGAGAGCCATTGGGAAGAGACACCAAAACACTATGCCGATGGCACTCGATAGTGGCGCCAAAGGTAGATAGCCAATCCATACCAAGAATCACCTAGAATCCATCCATATCCATCACAATCAAATCGTACTCTAGAATGTAATCCCCTCCCACGACTATGCAATTTTGACAGACTCTACTAAGAAAGATACCACCACCCATGGGTAGTCCCATGAATATCGACGGATGAAGCTCTTCGACCTCAAGACCCAAATAAAAAGTTAAAGAACTAGATATAAAGGAATGTGATGGACATAACTGAACAATGCTCTAACCCAAGTACTGACCAACCCGCTGCTCTCTAGCTGTAAATTTTGGATAGTTCAGCCTAAAATGATTGGGCGACCCACAAATGAAGCAAGTCTTGGGGGTATGTAATATCGAGCTCTGATCACTACTACACTGACCCGGTGTGGTGATACTCATAGCATCCTTGAGCTTGGCAAGAAAACCTCTTGCCCCGCTCTTGAACCTCTTACTATTATCGCCGCTAGACCCACCGGTCTCCCTCTTCTGTGTCCTACCAGATTCCTTCTACTTGTCTCGGATATTTCGGGAATCCTTTGCCTCGAGCTCAAGTCGGATGGCCTTATTGACAGCCTCCCCAAAGCTCAAATGATCAAAACCAACCACCAGCCTACGAATATGGGGATTCAACCTCTTCACAAATAATCGGTTCTTTTCTTCCCCATTAGTCTTAACCGCATTCACATGATTCGACAACCTCTCATAGTAAACTAGGTACTCATTCACAGACATCTTCCCCTGGATCAATGCAGAAAACTCATCCTTCTTGGCGTCTTTATACGCCTGAGGGAAGTACCGATTTAGGAACACTATCTGAAAACAATCCTAATCAAGAGGCTCCGTCAAACTGGCCATATGTGTGGACCACCAACTCTGAGCCTGCTCGGTTAGCTAGAAAGTAGCAAGCTTAACTCTATGCCCTGTTGGCACGTCAAGGATGTCAATAATACGAGCAACCCCACCGAGCCACTCTTCGGCAGCATCGGGCCCTGTCATGCCGTTGAACATTGACGGGTTCAACCGCCTGAACTCCTTGAGAATTGATGCCGAGACGATGCTTTGGACTGTACCGCTTCGGTCACCCCTCTGTTGTTAGGAGATAGTCTCAGTTAACTGGCGAACTGCCTGCTCCATTCTCTGCAGCTCACTGTTACCACTAGAAGCAGTTTTGCGAGTAGGGGCCATCCTATAAGATAGGATAGTTTAGTACGGCAATTAGGTGCGCGAAAACAAAAGGTACTAAAATGAGAATCACTCTTGCGCTCACGACGATCCTAAGGCTCTGATACCAAGTTGTAACGCCCCGACCCGGATTGGACTTACCGTTGGAATAACCTGTATCTGAACCAAGGTGTTAAGGGGAGTAGATAAAACATTTTATTAAATTGAAAAAAACAGTTGCCTTATTATATGTTAATAGAATCTTGATTTCTTTTATTGTAAAAAGGTGAGGCCCATATCATGCAGATTAGTGTTCAATTAACAATTTAATAAGTAAACCTTTAACAAGATTTAATTCATAAACAAAGCACAAATCCCTGTATTATTACAATTTCCAAATAGTTCCAGTTTAAACCAAATTGTCTTAACAAAACATAAGGGATTACAATTCAAAATAAGTCTATGGATTAAAATCGATTGCAGAGCCTCTAATGACGACTAGCGCTTTCCGCGGCCTTTCCAACGTCCTTATCTGATGTACCACCTATTGTACCCGGGGTTCTGGAAAATAGGGTATGAGTGAAATGCCCCGTAGGGTGGGAAATACTGAGCAATAATTTCATAGCAAAATACTATACATTTACAATACATTTTAGTAATTTTGAAAACCATCATTGTCCCATATTCATTAATTGTCATTAATGATTATTTTCGTTAACATTTAACTATGGTAACAATATTCAAGAAGCCTTCATTATATTTAACTAAGTTATCATGTGTCTATACTAACAAGATTCTTTAACTTAGTCATAAATGCACCTATATGCAATGCCCTGGGCTACGTGCCCACTCACTCTTAGCATTTTTGATGTCTCATGCTAGGGACATAATTAATTCCAATTATGTTAATAACATAATTATTAATGAATTCTTATTCATTCATTAGTTTAATTTTCATGAATTTTTCTCATTCATTACTTAACATTATTTCTTTGAAATTTTGCTAACACACACTTACGGACTTTGTGGCCTCACTCCACCGGTCTCCGCTGTCATATACTACTGCAGTTTTTTTGGGGTCTTTCACCACTAGGGACGTCATGCCCTCCTTAATTATTTTTTCTCGGCGTCATCCGAATATCATATATTTCATGTGTTTAACATTATTCTCAATGTTCACATTAAACTTATTCGATTTTATTATTAAACCCGTTATTAGTCCTTGCATCCTACGAGCTGAGGAGGCATTCTAGTGTCAACGCCGAACACTAAAATATGCTAAGTCACCATTACTATACTCTGATTTACCAAAATGCTATCTTACACTTTTATTATCTAAAAAGCATTTCCTTAGCACTTTTCAAGTATTTTTCATGTAAAAACAACATTTAAGTGACTTTTTCTCATATTTACCAAATCTTCAACTAAGGCATTTTTAACCAAAAATCACATTTTTTAAAGTGGGTTTTATGTAAAAAAAATTATTCTTTAATGTACTACATGTAGGGGTGGTCGCGGTCCGGTCTGGTTCGGTTTTGAAGTTTTTTTTTACCGGACCGACTATGTCGGTCCTATAAAAAAAAGACCAACACCGGACCGATAATGTCGGTTAATCGACCCTATTCGGTTCAATGTTTTTTAGGGTTGGTTCGGTTTAGTTTGTCGGTCCTAACATTAGTTGATTAATTACTATCACAGAAAACTATTTTCCATTTTCATCAAAAAACAAAAAAATCAATAGAGATTTTCTATTATGATTGAATGTAAATGAAGCAGTGTCAATGACAAACCTTCGCTGCTAAAGCTGAAGCTTAGCTTCTACAGCATGGCTAATAATCCCCCCCCCCCCCCCCCCCCCCCCCCCCGCCAACCAATTCCTTTCCTGTATATCACAACTATGCAAGTCATAAATCTTTTAATGAAGTAATCATTCAAAAAAACACATGGATGTGTATGAACATTATATATCTATATATATAGACGTATGCATAACACTAATCAGGAGGAGACTAACATTGAGAATGTCAATCAATAAATTAAATTTGTGATTATATCACACAAAATAAATAAGCGCCAATCTGTAAAAAACGCAAACGCAGATAACATTGAGAATGTTACAACAGTGTAGTTCACATTAAAAACCATAAAATACACAAAACACTAAATAATATATATATATATATATACTGTCGATCCGGGTCGGTTCAGACCGACCATATCAACTCAAAACCCGCGGACCGGACCGACTCAGTCGGTTTTAAAAAAAATGGGAACGAACCGATTAGCAAAAAAAACCGACAAAAATAAGGCGGTTCGATTCGGTTCGTCGATTCAGTCGGTTTTTTGAACACCCCTAACTAAATGTTTCCACCAACTTTTAAACCTTTATTAGTGATGTACAACCCATTTTAGCACACTTTTACATATAAAGCCATTTACATAATTATAAGCCTTATTTAACATATTCAAGAGGCTTAAACTAATATTTCGACATATTAGATTTTGGGGATGTTTTTATGAGATTACCAATCACATATTTAAACCACTATATTTCAACATTAGTCATCTTAATGTCAAGATTAACACATACTACATACACTATTTCATGAAAATGGGTCTTCTTCCATAGAAAACCCAACAATGCATTAACTAGTCATTTTCTTATAGTATTACACTTTCTATGTTTATTTCATGAGGTTATTACATTTATAGCATGATTTCAACATATATAATAATCTAAAAATTAATCTAACATCATCCTCTCCATTTATCATTTTTCACAAAATGTTTTTTTTTCATAGCATATGAAAATAAAGGAGAAGAGCTAAACAGTCACATATTTTCATCATTTTGTTCATATTAGCATTTGAAATAAAAGAGTTTAAGAGTGAGAAAAACCCTACTTGAATGAAGGAGAGTGAGTGTAGATGTGAAGAAGATGAAGTGGAGCTCCCAAAAGTTCCACCAAAAACTCCAACCAAGACTCCCTTTGAGTTCCAAAAAGCTCTCTAAAATTTCCCACAAGCAGTCCCAACCTTGAGGTTAACTTTAATGGTGTTTGGAGATCCTTAGAGTGGTGTTTGGATAGTGGTAAAAGGGTTGGGAGATGGAGCTACGAAAATATAGGTGCTTAGTCTTGCTAGAACTTGAGGGATTTTTGGGAGAAAATGTCAACACCTATGTGCCTAATTACACCCATAGTTTCCTATCCCTCTCTCTCTTTTAAAAGACATTTTAAGGGAACTTCCACTCTAGAACCATAGCCTCAAAAGTTTCATTTCCTAAACCACGTATCACTCCTCCCAAAGTTTGATTTTTGGAGTTGAAAGTGACTACACTCAACCATCCAAAACCAAGTTAATGTGCTATCAATAGTACCAGCGTCACTTTCTCTCTCTAATTTTTTTTTGAAAATTCTAACCTAAGGCTCTTATTCCTTGTATTTTTTTGAGTGAAAAATCATATTAAAACTAATTTTTTGGTCACCCGAAATGTCCTATATAGCGCGCAAAAACGGGACCTCCGAGCAAAAGTATTTTTTTTTTCGATTTTTTTTCACGTAGTAATATTCCTTATATTTTTATGAGCTTAAATATATGGTCGAAATATTTTTTTGATCTTTCGAGGCATCCTAAACAATACGCGTAAAACTAAACTTTCACTGTGTCCAGCGTCGTAAGACAATTAGTACACAAGTTCGCGTAGCGTTCGTTTCTTGTCCGAATCGCGTGAAACTCAACCAAATTACTTAAAATAATTATACAAACATAAATCATAACTCATGCGGGAACATGCAACATAAAAATTTCATTAACGGAGCGTCGCTAAAAAAAGAATAATCATGCAAGTACAATTTTAAGGTGCGGGTATTACAAAACTAGTTATGAGGGAACCTTAACTAGGAAGATAATAAGATACGATTGGTGTGCAATTTAGATGACATGTGAGAATTCTCAATAAAGATCCCGAGAAACTAGCATGTACATAATAAATGCTTATTTGTAATTGTTAAGCACTTGCTATTTTTTTTAAAATCTTTTACAACCGGGATCTGATCTGTTTTCTTGCATATTCTCTTCTCTACTATATCTTCAACATCATGTATCCAGCAGTAGGGATGCCTAGCATAGATTATAGATGTTTCGATGGATTATAGCTACTAGTAGATATGTGGATTTTGTTTTGACGCTTCCTTTCTGTTGATTCACTCATCTGTAGCGTCTACTTCATTTAGGGCATGCCGCCCAGGATTCTAGAGGTTGTAATTATTTATGTAAGCATTGTGGATATCAGTTTTATTTAGTGTAAATGTTATAATTTAACTGGAGAGTTATTCCAGTCAAATTTATTCTTGTTGTAGTTAATTCGGTTGTGATGTGTTGTTGCATATTATTATTTCGTGTCGTGGAATGGTTTTAATTAAATTAAATATGGAAAAAAATTTGACACTTAGATTAATTAACTATTAGGTGATTAATAAAGAAATTGTTTTTCGATAGTGATGCTGAGAATGAACCAACTAGATATTCTGATTTAATTAAATAAAGGACTGATCACTTGATATTTAATTAGGCAGGTTGTTACTGGTAGTACACTCTCCCCTTGATGTTAGGAATACTTGTTAGGGATGAGACTAGTGGATATGCCTTAGCTGTGGTTTACACTTTCTAGGCACGGGACTAGTTAGTGTAGATTTCTACGGATGGAATATTCTGGGGTGAGGTTGATTTTTGCGTCGTTTTCATTGATTCGGTGGTTTAGTCGCGAGACTAGAAGAAAATTATTGGTGAAATTTTATCCTATATGATAGGGTAGGATGTACTTGTGTTTTATAGACCTCTGGGTATGAGAGTTGGGGTGATTTTGTGGATTTATGCTCGATTAAAGGGTGGGACTGATATCAAATAATGAGAAATTGAGAATTAATACCTAAGATAATAAATAGGGATAAAAAATGGATTTGACGTCATTAATAAGTGCAGGACTAACATAATACAGGTTGGCCGGCTATTGCGACGTGGGGTGTGTTGGCGTCATCAATAAATGCAGCGCTGACGGAATATGGGTCGGCTGACTATTATGGTGTATCGTGCGTTGAACCTTGTTAATAAGTGTAGGGCTAACAAAATTGGGTTGAGTGGCTATAACGAGGGGAATGGGTGTGGTGTAGAACTTTAGGCGGGCCCGAATAAGTGCAGGGCATACAGTAGGGTCGGCTGGCAATGAAGTCGCTGCTATAATAATAATAATAATAATTTATTTAATCGATTTATATAAAAATGGTGACTTTAGCGTAATTATTAGATTGTGATAACATATTGGACTTAAAGTTTTAGGGTGGCATAATTACGTGATTAGATGATGGCAGTTTATTTTACTCGCATGTTAATAATTATCTCGTTTATATTAAAATATTCTTTTGTGGTGTTTACTATGTATAATACTATTGTTTGGGTTCACTGTAACACCCCGTCCGCCCGGGAAGAGCGAACGGAGTGCTACCGAATCCACAATAACACAAGGTATAGAGCATCTAAATTCGACAGCAACAAAAGAGAAACCATAAATCTCAAATCTCATCAAATAAGTACAACAAGTCTCTCGAATAAATACGAAAACTAAAATAAATCTCCAATGCTCTATACATCAAAATAAACAAATACAAGTATTCTCTCTTGTATTCAAATTCTTCCCAAAATAATCCACGCTATAAATCATCCCAATCAGATCCAAAGTGCCCAAAATCCGCGCTAACCTGCCACTAAAAGAAAATATGGGGAAGTACACAATACGATAAGAAAGATGCTCAACAAATATTAGCGTGAATAAAATGTAACAATACGAGTACGAATATTCAAATCAAATGCGAATCTCAAGCGTTTTTACCAATAAATTTCTCAACAACACAATAATCAGCGTCACCAGGCCTCACCATACCGCGCCAGACTTTCTCAAGTAGCCGGAACAGGAATATAACGGGTGCCCAACCTCAGTGCCATATTAAAATGTCATAACAATATGCCCAACACAAATAATAATACCACATGAATCAAAATTAGATTCCAACAACAATTTTCAGATTTCCAAAAGAATTTAACAATTCAAATATGAGTCAATAATCACATGAAATCAAAGGGAGTAACACTCGCAAGATTAAGGAGCATATTATGTAAAACCCCATACCTTAAACCACCAAAAAGAACCAACATAAATATGTCCAGCAATCACAGAAAAAGTCATAAAAAAAGCCCACAAATATCACCAAAAACTCCTTCAAGATCAACCTCAAAACAGCCCCAAGAACACCTCCAAAAACCTAAGGGTTGAAAGCATAAATCAAAGGGGCAAAGTGTATAAAAAGAAGAGTAATTAAAAACATGTTTTCTTCCAAAAAGTTGTAGAAAAAAGGGTCACCCACGACCTTATTTTATAAGGCAAAGAAGTAGGAGTTGTAAACAAAACAAACTACTCAAAATTTTCTTATTGCGCACGATTTCTGGAGGGATCGATCAATCGACCCCCAGGCATCGATCGATCGATTGCCTAGGAAATTTGGCCGTTCGCCTAGAAAATTTTATAAGGGACAATTATTCAAAAAATAATATAAAATTCATTTTAACTCAGTTTTCGAAACAGTTTGAAATTCTCTCCTTTAAAAATAATACTCAACATAATTGAACAATAAAAATAATTTTATCTCAAAATTTATTTTTCATCTATTTTTGAAAATACCCCAAAAATTACATGGGTTGTTACATTCACGGACCCTACTTGGGGAGAGTAACTTGTATTCATGAGATCCGACCCATTGCGTTGATTAGCTTTTCGGGTTTAGTGCTGGAGTAGCTGCATAGGAGTGATTTGAGATATTTTGGAGGTGCACTTGGAGACTCATTTATTTTTAGATGCTTTAGTTGTTTAGGATTTATTTTCTATTCCGTCGCATTTATTAAGAGACTTTATCATGGATTTTCTGGGCCAATTGGTTCCGCAATTATATATGGTTTTATTAAGATATTTACAGTTGGATAATTTCGTTCGAGTTTATATTTATTTGAAGTTGGATTATTTGGGAGATTAGCATGGTGATGGATTTTAACATTTGTATGGATGATTATATTTATTGGATTAATCTGATTATTATCTTGTGGAAATGAATTGTTAGATGTCTCATATCTGTCACATCCTAAGACTGATATTTAATTTAGTAATGCCTGACGTAGTCTTAGTGGCGGCCGACGCTAGAATACATGGGGTGATACAATCCTGGGCCACCAGGGCAGAATCTCACCACCGAATCTTAAATTGTAAACGTAACTGGAGGTTGTCATAGTCTTAAGTCAGTGGGTCATAACCACGCCACATTACTCAACTTGGACTCCAACCTCACATAAAGTGGGCATGCACAAACCTATAACCCTATGGACCGATACTACACCTGTTGGGATTTATCAGGAGAGATCACCTACGGCGCGCAACCCCTACCGATAGCATTCCACTAGGTTGGTATGTTTAATATATATAACATACACACATATATATATATATATATATATATATATATATATATATATGTTGAAGTCATGCAGTAGACCTCTCGTGGAGATACATGTTGCACGGGCATAAAGTTAATGTTTGAGGCACCTCCTGACGTAACCCGTGCAATCCTTTTGCATGGTAATCCACTTGGTTATAATTATGTGAATGGAAAAATGATGAATAAATATATAACTTATTTTGTAACTTTTCATCTGATTGCAAGGTGGAAAACAATTCGATTTTAATGAGATTTGTTAAAAGAGTAGTATTAGTAGTAGTAGTAGTAGTAGTAGAAGAAGAAGAAGAAGAAGAAGAAGAAGAAGAAGAAGAAGAAGAAGAAACTATCGGATTGATGAAATTTAATGATGAGGGAGGGTTAAAATTGAATGCTATGAGAAAACAAAAATGTGCGTATCACTCACTAAGACTGGAAAATTCTTAAATTTTAAGGGTTTAATAATTAGAAGCTCATAAGGAGCTTATAGGCCACTGGGCCAACCATACACAAATTTATTAGAATTAACACAAGTTATTGTCCTATTAAGCATCTCTTTTGACATATAAACACTCCAATTGAAATTTTCATCATATTTTTGTCATTTGGAGATGCATTTAGATGCTAATGGGCCAAAATTTTATTTTCACCTTTGGTGTGTGTTTGGTTTGAGCTTTCATACTTTCCATGAAGTCATGAATCCAAAAGTAAATTTAAATCTTTAAGGATTAATTACACTAGGCCCTCAGAACATTGACCCCCTACAATTCACCACCTTAACTTTCAATTTCTTTAGATAACCCCCTAAACTTTTAAAACAACTACAAATTTCCCACAAACGATGACACTATTAAGTTTTTTTTTAGAAAATGACACATGATAACCATTTTAACTTTTGTCAAGGGGATTTTTGGATATTTCACCCTTGTTTAGAAAAAAACTAAGGTTACTCTCCCTTTATCACTCTATTCTCTCTTTTATGTCCACATTTCTCTCTTCTCTCTTTTATCTCCTTAGTTCAATAATCATCTCTCTCTAGTTCAAGAATCACCTCTCTCTATCTCTCTCACATACAAACATAAGAACACACGGATACACAAAAGAAATGTTGAATCGCAACTGAATCTAGGGGTTGAATCGGGGCTAGGTCCAAAGCAATGCAGGTCTGGGACTGAGGTTAGGTTGAGGCATAGACGGGGCGGGGTTGGGGGGAATATGGAAAGCCAAAAACAAGTGCCAATTTTAAGGATCCTTTATGTCCTATAAAAGCAATGTTGATAATGTTACTATTTGTTATTATTCTCATTCAATACTCGGGTCGGTTCCATAAAAATGTTTATTATTTTCTCTAGACCCATTTTAATCATCTTTTTTATACCATTTCATACAATGCTAAATGTCCAATCATTAACATTAGGATGTAATCCAATAAACTACACACATATACTTAACCTAATATGTAAATAACTTGCTGAAAATACACTCCACATTAAATTTGGATCAAAGTTACTTTCCCCACCTTAATGTATCCAAAGTGGCGGTGGTGATAAAGATAGGCAACTCCCCCGCATCCAAAGGTGGATCTAAAAGAGAGTCACAAAATCTCCACCAAAAATTACTCCATAGAAGCTCCAACATACTTCCAAGAACAGCTCCATTGAGCCCTCTACAAACCTCCATCAACACCTATCTTTTCTCCTGAATACACCCTCTTAAATACACATCAAAACCCTAACCACAACTTTTATATTTCTTTATCTCAAGCCCTAATAGTGATGGGAGTGGGAATCTTGAGTATGTTCACTATACTAAGGGAACATGGTAGTAAGTGCCTTGGAGAGCGACGTTGAGCGCGTCTGGGAGAGGTGAGAAAATGGTGCTCACTGTGAACATTTACCACATCCAAAGCCTTTCTCTTCTCTAAACAAAGTATATGAATACATATAAAAAGGGTCTTCTACCACTTCTAAAAATGATCAAGATCCTAAGAGATAACACGGGTGTATGATCAATGGATATAATATTGACACCAAATCTGGCAGAATCGGTTTTCATACCAGTGTTTCTCTCTTTTATCCCCAAGACAAACACCCGATTCTCTCTCTCTCTCTCTCTCTCTCTCTCCATATATATGCCTTCAAACGCAATATCAGGCCCACATGCCGACTAAAATATAAATGGAAGATCGATCATCTGGCAACGAAGAGAGAGAATGGAGCCTTTTTAGTATCATTCTAACGGCTTAGTGCATCATTCAAATGACAACACTTGTCGTTAGAACGACTGTGTTCAGCAGTTGAACGAGACAACAAGAGTTCTACTTCTACGTTTGCAACCAATGTATAAATAATTCATGTATTAATGATTCCTGTTAATATATACCCTTAACATAGCATCTTTCTCTAAAGACGAAAGGCAGTAGTTTAAAGGGAGAATGAGAACTTCGACCTTGTTATTTTTTCTTATATTACGAACCTTTTCATAGTCCAATAATTTCATTTATCACATTTGCCCCGAAAGTTTCCAATTTTTAGTAAAGGCATAAGTAATTTATTTTCTAAAAATATTGTATTCCTTATATAATACTTTTATAGAATCCATAATTCAATTAATTTTCTTCAACTTAAATTTATGCCTCCACATATATAATCCATACATATAATTTAATCCAACTGTCAGGCTGGGGTATTAGAGTGAGAACCCCCCATCATGATGCATTAGTGATCACGCTCAGAATAGATAATTGGGACATTGACAAGCTCCTCGTGGGCCAGGGAAGTTCGTTAGAAGTGATGTACTTGGAATTTTTCCACAACCTGAAGCTGAACATCACCGGCCTCAAAGAAGCCACAGTTCTGCTGGTCTGGTTTATAGGTTGAATCACGATGCCACTAGGGAAAATAATCCTTCCTGTCAGGGAAGGAAACATCTCAAAGCTAATCAAGTTTCTAATAGTGGGCATTGAATCCATGTATCACTCTTTTTTGGGAAGGGGCTGGCTCCATTCCATGAAGTTCATACCGTCCACTTACCATCAAAAGTTAAAATGTGTTGCTAAAAGGGGTGTGGTCAAAATTCGTGGCGATCATGACATAATCAGAAAATGCTTCATCGCGTCCATTCACCCCAAGAAGGAGGTAAATGATGCTCAGGAAGAAGTCTAGGAGGGGTCTATCCGCTCTAAATAGCAATTACGGTACGATCGACCAGGGGGAGTCCTCCCTACTGGTAGGGTCTTTAAAAGCCTGGAAGAAGTGATGGCCGATGGCAACTTGCCAGCAAGGAAATTTTTAATCGGATCCACTCCCGCCGATCAAGAAAAGAAGTAATTAGTTATCTTTCTCAAAAGAATCCTGGATGTTTTTACTTGGGAACCGTATGACTTGCCAGGGATTGACCCCAACATAGCTTGCCACTTTCTGGACGTTGACCTAAACTTCAATCCAATCACCCAAAAGGCTAGTGGAACAGTCCCTAAGAAGGCCAAAGGGTTGGAGAATAAGGTAGGGAAGCTACTGGATGCATGATCCATCAGGGAGGTTCAGTTCCCAGAATGGTTGTCTAACCAAGTGGTGGTATGCAAGAACAATGACAGTTAGAGGGTCTACATTAACTTCAAAGACCTCAACAAATATGTCCCAAAGATAGCTTCCCACTTCTTAAAATAGATCAGTTGGTTGATGCTACGGTAAGACATGAAAGGATGAGCTTTCTGGATGCATACTCGGGCTACTATCAGATCCCTCTTTTCAATCATGATCAGGATAAAATGTCCTTTATAACCCCTATTGGGTTATACTGCTATAAGGTTATGTCGTTTGGTTTGAAGAACGCAGGGGCGAATTATCAGAGACTGGTCACCAAGATGTTCAAGAGACAGATGTGGGACACAATGAAGGTCGACATTGACGATATGCTAGTTAAAAGTAAGAACAAAGATGTCCACCTCACAAATTTAGCCAAAACTTTTGAGGTCCTCAAGAAGTACCGAATGAAGATTAATGCAAGTAAGTGTTCATTCAGCGTCTAGTTAGGAAAGTTCTTGGGTTACCTAGTAAATTAGAGAGGAATTGAAGCCAACCTGAACCAGATCGATGCTATCATAAGAGTCCAGCCCCTTAAATGTTGCGAGATCTTTAAAAGCTTACTAGAATGCTCGCAGCACTCAACCGCTTCATCTCCAAGTCTTCAGAATGCTATCAACCATTTTTCTTGCTCTTAAAAAAGGATAAAGGCGTTAAAAGCTCTTGAAGAACTCACGTCCTACTTCAACAAACCACCCCTTTTGGTGATTCCCAATGATGGATACCCATTGTATCTTTACCTTGTAATATTCGAACACGCTATAAGCTTCACTCTGGTATGCGAGAAGAAAAAACGTCAACACCTAGTCTATTACGCCAGTAAGACACTCCTAGACCCCGAGCAGCGGTACCCACCTCTAGAAAAACCTACCTACGCACTGGTGGTTGCCTCGAGAAAGATGAAGCATAAATTTGAAGCCCATTCAATAACTGTAATCACCTCCTACCCCCTTAAAGCTATTTTGTGGAAGACCGACCTCTCTCAACGACTTTCAAAGTGGTCAGTCGAGCTTGTGAGATTCGATATTCAATTTCAACCAAGAACGATGATTAAGGGGCAAGTCTTGGCAGACTTTATTATCGAATTTATAGGATAACCAAGCAACCAACTAGAAGCGAGGCAATCAACAAATGAGGAAACACATTCTAAGGACTGGAACCTATATGTTGATAGATACTCCAATTCTAAGGGTGTAGGAGTGGGGATTGGACTTAATCACTCCGGAGCATACCGTTATCGAGTAAGGAATAAAATTGGGATTTGAGGCCTCCAACAACGAAGCTGATTACGAAGCTCTGATCGCTAACTTCCACAAGGCCTAATTATTGGGGGCAAAGCGCCACCACGTATTCGGCAACTCTAAACTAGTCTCCAAAAACGTGGAGCGGGGACTTTAACACCAAAGATGATAGAATGGTATCTTACCTCGCTGTGGTAAGGGAACTTATGGAGGGGTTTGAGAAAGTAGATATCCAATAATTCCCCCGGGGGTAGAACAACCACGTCTATGACTTAGCGGCCCTGAGCTCAGTAATTGACTCTAACCTAAGAAGGACTATCCAGATAGAATTCCTCACACACCCAAGTATTGACCCAACAGTCATAGCTGAGTAGGTCCTCTTGATAAAAAAGGCCCCCAGCTGGATGGATCCCATCACCAATTACCTATGGAGTGACATTCTGCCCAACGGTGCGAGCAATGAGGCTTTGGTGCACACATAACCTGTGAAGGCATTTTAGCGAACACTTAGTGTGCATTGTATTCAATTTAGGGTGAAAATACCTTTGATTCATGAAACACCCCCAACAAATACAACATCAATAACAAAACAACATAAACATGTTGTATTTGTTGAATATACATGGAAATCAGTGGAGAAAATTGGGAATTTAAATGAAAAATAAGCAACTTATTCATAAGACCAATTGGATTCTCATTTTAATTGGGCTAAGATCACCTAAGCCCAATTAGAGATAGATAGAATATGGAAAGAGGTTGACACTAACTCCAAGGATAAGAAAAGCGCGATTAATAGCAAAATTTCAAATCACACATGAAATTGTTGCACAACCGGGGTCCTTGAATTTGGGAATCATGTTGTGTTGGAAAATGGATCTCACTTAATGGGTCAACTCTACCTTTTTTGAGAAATGTGCTTTCTCTTAAAGTACACAAATCTTTCAAAAACTTCCCGTAAGATGGGATTTTCTTGATCGTATCAATAAGAGGAAAATTGATCTTCACTTATTTAAAAGTGTCCATGATTTCTTGGTCCTTATTGGGTTTAGCTGTAGGGTACCGTAAAGGGACATGGGATTGGGGGTTCCGGCTCATTGGGCCACAACTTTTCACTACTCTTTTTTAGAGTCACTTCACTCTCTCGAGGAGTTAGTGATATCTCTTTGAATTCTTCTAAGGAAGATCGGATTTGATTATGAATTAGTTTCCCACTCCTAAGAGTTGTGGTAGATTTAGCTTGTTCCAAAGATTAGCATTGAGCGAGGGCCTTTCCTGTCTTTTTGGGGTCGAATAATGCCGTCAGTTTTGCAATTTTCTCCTTAATGAGAACCACTTGTTGAGTAGTTTAATTATTGACGGTCGTTTGGGCTTGTATGAACTCATGCAAGGTGTCTTAGAGTCTCCTTTTGTGTAGGTGCACATAAGGAGGAATGGGCGGAGGGTCTTGAACTTAAGGAGGAGATTGTAAGTAGGTCCATTGAAAATTAGGAGGCAGAGGATTATGAACTTGTTGAGTTTGTCGATATTGGATATTGGCCTGGTTGCCCCCAAGATGGGTTGTACCCTTGGTCCATAGGAATGTTTTGTGCTCTTCTAAAAATCCCCATTGCATTCACTTAATCTTTAAGGATAACTTTGTAGGCTGGGATGGCGAGACACTCCTTGGTGGTATGAACACTAGTGTCACATATGGCACACAACTCCTCGATTGATGAAGTCGTTGCAACAATGGGAGCCCAAATATTTAAGCCGAACTCCTTAAATTTCTTCGATAACTTATCGATCCTCATTTTTATTTCGTCCTCATCGGTGAGGTAAAACATCCTAGGGCTAGAGGAGGGTGGAATGGAAGATCCCGGATTTGTTTTGTTTGGGTTCGAAGTATCCCGAGCTTGGGTAATTTTGGCACAATATTTGAAGTGTGCCTCCGCATCATCTGGATCCAACCCAAATAACTCGTCGAAGCATATTATCTCCACCACTCGTTTAGCATTTAACGTAAGCCCATTATGGAAATAGGAGACGAGTCTCCATTTATTGAAATCATGGTGGGGTACTTACCTAATAGCTCATAAAATCTTTCCCAACACCTCTCAGAATTCTCACTCTCGTATTAGGAAAAAGGTTTAAATTTATCTCTTGAGATAGTTGGTGCGGTGGGTAGGGAAGAATTTCTTCAAAAACTGGGACTGTATATCGCGCCAACTTCCTATAGAATTCAGAGTTAAGGACCAAAGCTAATTTTTGGACTTTTCCTTAAGAGAGAATGTAAAGAGTTTGAGTCGTGTGACATCGAGAGGTTAGTTTTGATCGCTAAAGGTAGTGCACACCTCCTCAAACTCTCGCATGTGTAAGTATGGTTGCTCATTCTCCATGCCGTGGCATGTGGGTAATAATTGAATCATTCCATTACAGAAAATGGAATCGCATGGAGTTATAAGGAAAGATGATGCACGATGGAGAGGTGGTCCTCTACGGTTATAAATAATCTCTCATCGGTCTATAGGAAGGCTCGACTTCCCCTTGACTACCGTGTTTTCTTTGATTGTCTTCCATGGTGTTAGGCTCAAAATGGGCTCTAGAATAAGCTGAGATTGAATTGGAAGGAGTTGGATATAGTCTCCAATAGTCCAAAAGTTCGTTAGACAATGAGGATTATACTATAGGATTTAAAGTGCTATCGTTCGCATCTTGCATCTTGCATTTTTGGAATTTGGATTAGTTGTAGAAATCGTGATGTCATGTTGACCACAGGGAACAGTAAAGTGTAAAGAGAACTTTTTTATAACCTAAGATTGTATCCAATCCTCGAAAACAACACCAAAAATTTGATGCTCTAAAAATAGCGTGTGATTCAAATGCAAATCTATCACAACAAGTAGTATCTGAGTAAGTCCGAAATCGTATTCCTTAGGAATTTAACTCACATAAAAGAACGAAGATAGGTTATATGATACTCTCTAAACGTCACAAAGTTAAAATGTAAAATATGATTTGTTGTTTGAAGTGGTGAGATTAGTTAACCGCTATCCTAACATGCATTAAATTAAAGGAGAACGGGTAAACTATGAAGATATGAGAGATAAAGGGGATTACATATCATTCTCCCACCTTGGATTCTCTATGAAGGTGATGTAACTTAGATAAAATTAATTCTAATCGATCATAACTAATTAAGTCCGAATATCAACCATGTAGAGACAAAACTCATCAATGGACGATTACGGATTAATTAGTTTTGGTGATAAATGGGTTGGGGTTGTAGTAAAGCATCAAAAACCACCCTTGCATGACAAGGGACATTAAGAAACTAGGCTACTCCAATAACAACACATGAAGTTACATTAGAACAATTATAAACCAAACCCTAAATATGAAGTTCAACCATAAGCCTAGCTACTCGTAATGGAAACTAAGCTAAGCATATAAGTGAATAACATAACTCTGCAAGTCATCAAGTTAAATACAAACCAATAAAGAGATGGCAATAAATGAAAATTAAAGTTAACAAAGCAAGTAAGGATGATATGGGTAAACAAATATTTCATTAAGCACAACTAACTTTTAGTAATCAAAGCTTTACATGTAGGTAAGGACCATAAATGCTCCTTAACCTAGGAGAGAGAAGAGAGGACTTCTATACTTAGAAACTTTCTAGTAAAAACTATATGTGTCTTTGAAGAGGAAAACAAAGGATAAACATCCCAAAAATATCAAAAATGGCAAAAATTATAAATATATTAATACAGGACCGAATCGATTCGGTGGGAAACCCGAATCGATTCGCAAAGGAAAATAGCCAGCACTGGAAGGAACCTAATCGGTTCGTCCAAGACCCAAATCGATTCGCAACTACTCTCAAAGCGAGGATCGGGCTGAAATGGCTTTATTTAGCCCAAGATCCACAGAAGCATCCGTAACTTCTTCGATATAACTCGAATTCATGCACTGTTAGAGGCCACGCAAAGATGAACCGAAGGGTTTGAACTTCTGTGAAGAGTTTTGGATCAAACCCCCGAATGCTGAATTTACTAAATTTCCCCCAGCTTTGCGATTATCAACAGAACTTTCCCGAGATTAAACCAAACTTCATGTCTTGTATTCTCGAGACTTATAAAAGCTTAGATAAGGCACAGATAATATATATGTGATGAAAATAAGGTTTAATCAATAAATGAGCATAAGAACCAAGAATAATAAGCACGCGAATGCTAAAATGCGCTAATAAACGGGGTTTTAAAAGAATTAAATGTGACTAATCATTGTTCTTTGCGTGAGGAAGGTGGTGGAAGGTGATATTTTGGAATTGGGAGGCCATTTCTTCTAAGTGGGCATGGAAGGGTAGGGCCTTCTCGTATTTGACTTTCCATTTTCTGAGGATTTTTTCGACAATGAGGGTATAGTCCCCATAAATGTCTAGTTGCTTGATGCCTTTCTTGAGGGCGATCTTGAGACCTACGGTGCATGATTTGTATTCAGTCATGTTGTTGGTGCAACGGAAGTCTAACTTAATGGCAATTTGGCCGTGAAAGTCATCAGGGGCGATCAAGCGTATCCCAATCCCGTATCTTTTCATGCTGTCAGTTCCACTGAAGAACATATGCCACTTGAGATCCTCCTGAGAGGTGCAGAGAATGTTTTCATTTGGGAATTCAGAGACCCACACCTTGGTTCCTTCCATGGGATAATCGATAAGGTATTTAGAGACGACCCTCCTTTTTAAGGCTTTTTGCGTGACGTGCACGATGTCGAACTCGATTAGCAACATCAACCAACAGGCCATTTGTCTTGACAAAGCGAGTTCTTTTAACAAGCCCTTGATGGGATCCATTCGGCATATTAGTCTGATGGGAAAGGAAAGCATGTAGTTCTATAATTTTTGTGTGACCCAGACTAAGACAACACACGCTTTCTCTAGAGTAGAGTAATTGAATTTGTACCTGACCAGTTTTTTACTAGCGTAGTAGATGAATTTTTCTTTGTGGGATTCTTTAATGTATTGGGATAGTAAGGTCCCTATTGTGGTAGTAGTGACGACCAAGTACAGGAGGAAGGGGAGACTTGACTGCGGAGGTATGAGCATTGGAGGTCGGGTTTGGTATCCCTTGATTTAGTGAAAGTCTTCTTAGCAGGACTCGCTCCAGACTTTTTTTGAATCCTTCTGTAGAAGTTTGACTATGGGTTCACAGATAGAGGTTAGTTGGCTGATGAACCGACTGATGTATTACGGTTTGCCCAGGAATCCTTAAACTTCCTTCTCCATCCAGGGTAATGGCATTTCGATTATGTCTTTCAGTTTGGTGGGGTCCGCTCTAATTCCTTTCTTGTTGATCATAAACCCCAATAGTTTCCCTTTAGTGATGCTGAAAACACACTTCTGTGGATTTAATCGCATCTTGTACTATCGCAGTTGCTCGAAGGACTTTAGGAGGGAAGTAATATACCCAACTCTTAGAATTTGTTATCATATAGTCCACATAAACCTCGACTTATTTATGTATAAGGTCGTGTAGCCCCAACGTACTTGAGACCGAATAAAATGACGATGTAGCAGAAACTTCCCAGGGGTGATGAAGGCAGTTATTGTCTTGAAATAAGCTCTCGAGCCCCGGTTTCATCTTCTTATCAACGTGGTCATACCACGATTCAGAGAATCCACAAAAGGGGAAGTCTTCACCCTCCTTGACAAATCTTTTATTCAGAAAGTCCCCTAAAATAACCTTTCTATCTTCTAGTCTTCTTTTTTATCGCGATTGACATAATGCTTTAAGTTCATCTGGTTAAGGTTGGTAACCCCAACCACATGGGGTTAAGACTTCTTTCAGGACTATGGGCTTAAGGATTCCTTGATGACATCATCCTAGCCCCATTTCGTGCATGAGGTGCATGTTCTTGAACATTTGAATTACTTTGATGTCGTCATGAGGGCTATACTCTGGACATATTTGATCTTTAAAGTTGTCCCTTATTGGGATGGGGAACGAATGAATTTTGAAACTAGAGAGGAGTATGTTATTGGTCCCATATTAAATCTTCAACACTGGATTAATGGTACTGAAACTATCTGAATTGTCATCGTCCCCCCAAATGGTGATAACTTAACCTTTGGGAAAGAACTTTAGTTTCTGATGAAGAGAAAAGGATACTCATTAGATGCTATGAAGCCAAGGGCAGCCAAAGAGTAGGTTGAAGCAAGAAGGTATGTCGATGACTTGGAATTCGATTGATAGGGCCAACCCTTAGTGTGAGTTTGATGGAACTCATTACTTCTCAAAAAGTGTTATTATTGGCATGCATGATAGAAAATGTAGTAGTCAGATCATTGACTTTCAATTCCATGAAGTTAAAGGTTCTGAGTGGATAAACATTAAAAGCAGACCCATTGTTGACTAGTGATAGTGGGACTGTCATCCTCAATATTTCAATGGAGATGTTGAGAGTATAGTTGTGATCAGGGTCAAATTTTGGAATTTTTTCTTCGGAGAAAAGAGAGGAGTCTGGTAGAGGTCAAGGATCCAACCATATTCACGGCTTTTTTGAGACTGGTATCGGGATAAACTTTGGGTCCAGTGAGGTGCTTTATCAAGGCATTCTGGTGAAACACCGAGGACATTAAGAGTCCCCATAAGATTATGTTGACTTGAGTGTTCTTGATATGATTGAGGACTTTGCCTTCCTCAATGGTAATTTTTGACATTGGGAGTTCTTCGATAATTACCTTTACTTTAAATACTTCATTTGACTGGGGAATGTGATCTTTATAGTATTGTCCTAATTTGGCCATGTGGTTCATAGAGGTGAAGAAGAATACAAACCGTGTGGCTTCATCTATCTCAGGATAAATGGATACTTTATTGATTTATCCCAACAAATCTTTAAAGGAGACCATCTTACATAAACTGGATACTGAACTGGCTTCTTCTTTATTCAGTTCATCATCTGGACTATCAAAGTCATCCCCCTATTTGATAGTGATGACATCTTCCTACCCATAGTAATCAATGCATTCAACAACCTTAACGGATCCATCATAAATATTTTTCAATTCAACGGGGAAATGCATAAGTGAAGGGACCAATTATCCTCGATGTTTTAAAACTATGAGTAAATTGAAGATGCCATAGATTTCTCATGTCTGGTGAAACACATCGGACATGATCTTTGCAACATCATCTAGATTGGCTTCTTCAATGGGTACTTCCCACTTATCTCATTCTCGAGCCCACTTTTTGGCTTCCATGAATCGGCCAATGAATTTCTTATAGTCTATGGACATCGTGACTGGCCATTTTAACCCAAACGCTTGCAGTTGGTCTAACACAGTAGGTTATTCCATGCCTCCCCCTCATATCGGGTGTGGATGACAAGGCAGGCCCTCATAAGGAGTGATAAAGCTTGATCAGTGAGCATGTAGGGTGCAGGAGAAAGGATGGGAAAACCATGAGAGGTTTAGGTTAGACTGTGGGGATGATGGGTGCTTTGACAGACATAATTTGGGTAGAAGGGTCAAACTCAGGGTTATTTTATAAGAAGATGGCATTCACTCTGGTTACATGTGTTGGAAGAGGATTATGAGTGGTGTTGGGCTTTGAATTAGCCAGCGGGGCAATGATACCCCAATCTATTAGGCCTCGAATCACATTTTTAAGGTGAAAACATTAGTCGATGGTGTGGCCTACGACTTGGTGGAAGTTATAGTGGTCATTGGGAATGAGGTTTTAAGGGAGTGGGTTTAGTAATGGTCTATGTTCCAATGGTTTGCTGAGATTTATGGTTAATAGATCCTCGTAAAATTTGGACAAGGGATCATGGATCTCGACGTATTCTTTTTTGGTAGGATTGGGGTGACTTTCTGGTGCTCAAGAAGTAGTAGGTGATATGACAAATATAGCACCCCGCCGCGGATAGGTACTCATACATGGGCGGGCTTATAGGCCGCGGCCCTAACCAACAGGGTGCGGCCCTAACCAACTCGCGTTACATACACAGGCCGCGGCCCCTCCCTTGGAGGGCCCGACACCTTCTGTTCAGCATATGGTGCCGCACTTATCATCTATCTTATAGGCCGCATCCCTCTCCACTGCAACCAACTACGGACCATGTGCTCATAGCACGTGACACCTCACATCACTCTTATAAATAGAGGACCGCACCTCGAAATAAGGGATGGATTTCCTCTCCTCTGGAACAGTCTCTACAACGTTTGCTTAAGCCTCGCACGGCTCTCCCCGTACGACCTCAACATACGACTTGGGGGCTACGTGGCCTGACCTCCGGCACACCCGGAACCTCGACAGCCATGTATTCTCCCTATTTCTCATACTTGTACGCCTCTCTAGGCAGGTTTATATTGTAAAGTGCATCGTATATAATGAGAACGGAGCAACACAGTGGACGTAGGCCTATTTTAAGGGCTGAACCACTCTATACCTTGTTTTCTATCTATTTACTTGCTTTATCAACTTATTCTACACTTACACTTGATCTGCTGGTACGAGATCTACCTGTGTACGATTTCTCGTATCATCAGTTTGGCGCCGTCTGTGGGAACGAGATATTTCAATCTTGTTTCTCTACATTTTGAGTTCATAAACACCTTATCTTACACATGGGGATCCTTTGGATCAGAATCTCATGTGTGAATTTTGGTTAGTTGAGCTCTGCTTCATATTCACCCCTTTGATGGTTATTTCTCAAGTCCAGATCTACTCTTGGACCTCTGTTTCATAACTTTAAATCTGTTTTGCATTCCCCGATGATATCGTTCCACCTAGATGGTGCTGAAAAGCACGATGGGTTTTAACCCCAAAAAGATGAACGATTAGGGAAGGATTGTACCTATTCCTGTTTTATTGTACATGGCCTGTGATCTAGGGTTTATCGTTCAAGCTGTGCCACTTTGTGCATCGAGAGGTTATGTCCTCATGAACAAACCCTAGTAGGTATGCTTTCTGTAAGCGCCGGGAGGAAAACTCGGCCCTCAGGAGTAAGTGTGATTGCTCCTTGCTGCCTATGAGGGGATGCGACTAGACAGTGAAAATGTCTTATGGCCGCGGCCTCTACCAGCGTAGCTGTTTAACAAGCTTCAAAAATTGCGAAGCGGAATCGGAGGAGCACTGGCTCTAAATTGGAATCAATTTAGGCCGCGGCAGTATATCTATGTGCTATGGCCGGTGGCCGCGGCAGTAAGCCCATGTGGCAGTGCAAACGCTGCATCCCCATTTTTCTACTTGGTTACTCCACTATTTGTGAGATTACTTACTGCTGTTAGTTTTGTCTCAGATTATATATATATTTTGTAAAAGACTAACAAAAGCAGAGGATGGAAGGAGAGTCCAGTCAAAGCACAGAAGTCAAAGACGAAATTGTGCAGCTGTACAGCCATCTCAACCATCTGTATGACAGCCATGCCTCGCTCCAGACCCAGGTCAACTACCTAACTCAGAGGGTACTCATGCTAGAAGCCGCGGCCTCACCCAATACGGGCGCGGCACTCATCTCAGCAGCACCCGCGTGCTTGACGACCGCGGCATCTTCAAAGGATGCAGCTGTAGAGGCAATCAGCGGCCAAAAGAGGAAGGCAGAGAAGAAGTCAGGGCCCTACACCCCGCTGGCCTACCCGATTGAAGTGATACTTGAGTACATCAAGGAAGATCAACTTTTGAGGTGGCCAGAAAAGCTGAAAACTCCGCCCCACAAGAGAAACAAAGCCGCTCAGTGCCAATTCCATCAGGACCATGGCCACGAAACGGAGCAGTGCTACGCTCTGAAGGATGAGATCGAAAGACTAATTGGGCAAGGGATGCTGAGGAGGTTCCTCAAGAATGATTAAAGGCTGCAGCCAGACCTAACATAGGCCGCAGGCCACATCTCTCCCTTAGTTTTTCTGTTTTTCAGATCTTTCTGTTTATGTTTGAGGAAGCTCATTACAGCCTTTATCTTCAAGATTTTATGTTTTATTAGCAAAGTCATCAGCTGAAACATACATATATAAATATATGGATTAGCAAATTTTGCCATATCTCATTCCTCTCTTGTTTTCATAATTTGTCATCTCACAAGAAGACCTTTTGTCTTAAACAGATTCCAAGGGAAGAATAACACATTATCTTGGAAGATTATTACTATTTTGGGATGCACCTATGGAGGGATTGCGGTCTTAATTAGCTCAAAAGTTCCCCTCACGATGTGCAACTGTATCTTATCATATGATGATTACAATCATGAAAGCGTCCGAGGATTCAAGGAGCTTTTATTAGCCACGGGGGCTTACAATGCCTGTTCTCATCTCTTGGGACGCGTCATCAAGCCGGGAGGCTTATAATCTCTGGCTATGGAGGGCTTTGTGTATATCAGTAGCTGTGGGCGGCTTAATAACATAGCCCAGCCTGGAGAGGCTTGATAGTGTCTCACGCATTAGCTGTGGGTGGCTTCATAACATAACCCAGCCTGGAGAGGCTTGATAATGTCTCACACATTAGCTGTGGGTGGCTTCATAACATAACCCAGCCTGGAGAGGCTTGATAGTGTCTCACGCATTAGCTGTGGGTGGCTTCATAACATAACCCAGCCTGGAGAGGCTTGATAATGTCTCACACATTAGCTGTGGGTGGCTTCATAACATAACCCAGCCTGGAGAGGCTTGATAGTGTCTCACGCATTAGCTGTGGGTGGCTTCATAACATAACCCAGCCTGGAGAGGCTTGATAGTGTCTCATATATTAGCTGTGGGCGGCTTAATAACATAGCCCAGCCTGGAGAGGCTTGATAGTGTCTCATATATTAGCTGTGGGCGGCTTAATAACATAGCCCAGCCTGGAGAGGCTTGACAGTGTCTCACACATCAGCTGTGGGTGGCTTCATAACGTAACCCAGCTGGGAGAGGTTTGATAGTGTCTCACATGTTAGTGCTTGGTGACATGACCCAGCGCGAGAAGATTGGGAAACACCAGCATATGTCTACAAAGGCACATCGTTCAGATGAACCGGAAATGTGCCGCACCCCACCGGTACGGTTGCAGAGCTCTAAGAGCCACTCATCCGTGAAAGCGCTGAGACACTAACATCTAGAGGCATGAGAGGGTTACAATGTCGAATGCCACGGTGGAAGAGAATCAATTGTACCAAGTCTAAGGGAAGAGTTTGCTTCATGATTCATGTTGATTGTGGGACAACAAAAGGCAAACAGTTCAGACAACTGGGTGCAATGAAGGCGGATGGAGACGCATGCAATCAGCAAGTCCCAGCCTTGAAATCAGGACCGCGGCAACCAGGCGAAGACATTTATATGGCATGGCATAATGAAGAGCCGCGTCTTGCACACAGCTACCTCGTGACCGCTAAATCCTTACTTCAAAGACGTCGCACTATCTATATGTCCGCGGAAATGGGATTTTAATCAATATACGAATTCGATCTCTGTCCGCGGACTTAAAATATTATGTTTATCTGGACACGGATGCGTTTTCAAATATGTGGCAGTTACGATGAATCATTCATTATAAACAGGCAATGTAAGAGAGCAAGGAATGGAAAGATAAAAATCATGTACAAAGTAGTCAATATGGCCGCAGCCTTGATATTAATATTCAAGATTACAGAAAGGAGGCCGCAGCCACAAATGCAGATTACAAAAAGAAAGGACGCAGCCCTGAATTAATGATGAGCTCCAGAAATGGACTGAATTTAAGAGGCTGCGTCATCATCTTCATCATCATCTTCTCCATCCGCGGCAGACTCTGTCACTCCTTCCGCAGCCGCTGCTTCGGCCTCCGCCTTCATCCTTGCCCTCTCTTCCGCCGCGGACTTAAGCTCAGCGATGCACTCATGATGCTCGGCATCGCTCAACTTCCAGGCCAGGACCCTCTCCTTGGTTTCGGGGAAGTTCTTTACAAATCTCTGCCGCAGCTCCTGGTAGCCGCGAAGGTAAGCCCTGTTGTTGACAATAAAGAAGTCCTTGGAGCCTTTAAATGACTCCACGGCGTGATCTATGGCAAGCTGGAGGGATTCACCATGATCAGCCTCCAATCTTTTTATTTCCGCGGCGTGGCTTGCTGCATCCTGGGCAGACTTGGACTCCAGCTCCTCATATTTCTTTTGAAGAAATATAAGCTTGTTATTGGCAATCTCTGCAGCTTGGGCAGCTTCCGCGGTTTGAGCCTGCGAGGCTTTTAGGGATTCCGCGGCTTGTATGAAATTTTGCTCCGCTTCCTCCCTTTCCTTGTCTGCCTTCTCCAAGTTCATTTTTACCGCCTGAAGAGCCGCGGCAGCAGAACTCTTCCCAGCTTCAAATGAAGAGGTCCGTGCAGCCTGCAAGTCCGCGGCATGGGCACTCTTCTCGATCTCCTTCAGCCTGTACAAGGCCTCGTACTTCCTCTTCTGAACAACAATCACATCCGCGGCCTGAAATAAAGAGGAAATATGAAAAATACATATGGTGCAAAAGTTGAAAGAATGACGACAGGTACGTACCCTCAGAAGGCTGTGGAGGCCGCAGTCCTCTAGGTCTTCATGATCTTCGCCAACTAACCTATCTAGGTCCGCGGCATCCAGTGCACGCTTCATTCTCCGTGCAGCCTTTGCAGTGGTGTCCCAAGAGGAATTGGGGTCGGGCTGCCTCAATTGGGGTCTTGGTCTTCCATCAGGCCCGGACTCTCCGCGGAATTGTGGGGGCGGCAAGTTAGCGTTAACCCCCACAACAGCTGGCGGTGGAGGAGATGATGGATGAAGGGGCACATCGGTTGACATCAAGCCCACCGCAGCCAGGTTTTCCCCTATGTCGTCATCGAATTGGTCATGTGGAAGGCCGTCATTAACCACCTGCTCTGCGGCAGGATCAGTCGCCTTATTTGCAGTGACCGCGGCTTGGGCAGCATTATTTTCTTCGGAGGGAGCAGTGGCAGGTCCCTTGGCCTTGGATCTCTTCCTTTTTCTGCTCCGCGCAGTATTATTGAGGACCACCGCGTCCTCGTCCATCTCCGCCAATTGTGCGTTCAGCAACTCCCTGTCCACTTCCTCACCTGAAAGGGAGAAACAATGTTAAGCACAAGCATTTGAAGAACTCAAAAATCAAGTTGTAATCCGCAGATTAAAAGTTACCTTCCACGGCCATTTTCAGGGGGATCGACTTATTAGGGAAGAAGCCTGCGTTGAATATAGTGGCAGAGGTCACTAGAGTGCTGAATCTCTTCTTATCAGCAGAAACAGCCGCGGCCTCGGCAACTCTCCTCTCCTGCCGCGGGTTGAGTTGCAAATTGTCAAGGACTGCAGAAGACATTACAAGGGTTAGTATAAAAAAGTGGCAAGTTATAAATAGGGGACGCGGCTATTAAAAAGATACCTAGTTTGGATGGGGTCCCCCATCGCTGCGGCATTTGAAAAGACCTCTCCCTCTCATTCTCTTCAGGGTGGAACTCCCACCCCTCTCCAGAAAGGAAAAAGTACTTCCCTTTCCAGTTCTTTACACTGGTTGGCCTCCCAGTATATAGGGTCTCATCCCTGCCGCGGATGGAAAAGTAGTAGTAGCCCGCGAACTTTACAGAGTTCTCTTTCGAGCGGTAGAAATGGAAAAACTCCGCGGGAGTAATGTCCTTTTTGAACAAATTCTCCCAAAGAACGACCGCGGCAAGAACAGCTCTCCAGCCGTTGGGATCTAACTGGGCTGGGGCCAGTTTCATGGTTTGAAAAAGTCGACGGATGGGAACAGGAACAGGCAACCGCAGCCCGTAAATAAATGCATGAAGTGGAAAGCATATCCCATCAGTGAGTGCCGTGCACGGCCTTTGGTTCGCGGCAGGAGCTGAGCATATCAAATTTGATGGAAATTCGAAGGACTCCGCTACCTGGTCGACCCAATCTTGGGTCATGATGCTGTGGATGCCAAGAGCAGCTAAGGGTCGCTCAGCCCTCCCAGACGTACCAGCTGGGGGGTCTCTAGATTCCGCGGCAGTACCTCCTGCCCCCAGTGGATGATTGCTCGAATTGGCTTCTTCCTCCATCGGCACGGACTGAAAATCAAGCTTAGAATCAGAGTCCGCGGAATCAGAATCTAATGTTATGCAGTTGGGGCAATCCTTCAATTGGCAAGACCCTATTGATCTTAAGGGGGGCACGAAAGAGAGTTCAGGAGGAGAAGTCCCAAAGTTCTTTGCCCAAAAGCCCTTCAGAAAGTTGTCTGGGTCAAAGCTCATATGGCTGCAGCAGTACCTGAAAAGCAGAGACCGCAGTTAGGTGCCGCAGCCAATATGGTCCTAAAAAGCTCCTAGGAAGCCGCGGCAGGATTATTAATATGATTAAAGTGGAGTAGCAAGATGGGCTAAACATGCCAAGTGTTGGGTTCTAGAGCCCTAAAGGATGTTTGTAGCCGCGGACTAAAGTTATTGAGATGAAGACAAATTCTGGGTAGCCGCGGAACCTAATCTAAAACTGAGTCACTACAGGCTGCAACCTTTATTTAATACTGGTTACAACCCTTATTTACTACATGCCGCAGATGATTTTTATTAAGCAATGAAGGATATGTTGATTGAGCAGCTCTAAGTTATTTAAGAAATTATTTCACTCCGCGGCCTCAAACACAAACAGGTAATTACTTCAACAGTTGTAAATCCGAAGATCAAAACCCTAGAACACTCAAGAACACAATGGGAACTCAGAAGCCCTAAAGTTTAACCCTAAACTGCAACATTGATGTTCTATTCAAAACCTATTACCCAGTACAAATCCCAAAACAACTATGCAGAAAAAAGCATGGCAAATCTAATACGAAGGAGAATACATGATTCTAGGTTGAGATATTTACGAATGCAGAAGTTAAAGAACTGTTAAAAGGTTGATGGGTGGAAAAGTTACCTTTTAATGAAGAAACCGGCGGTGCTCAGCCTTCAACCACCACGGAACCGCCACACACCGCTTTCGAAAGTCGCCGGAAAACGCAAGAACAAGGAGGAACAGAATTTTCTCTCAAGGTTTTGAAAATGTAAAGAAGTCCACGGCCAGAAGCCATTTATATAAGGGAACGCGGAAGATGAAACGTCGCCTCGATCAGGCCGCGGCACGTCATGCAACACCGCTGCCTGGGATCAAACAGGCCGCAACATAATTCAATAAGCACGAAACATCTCTCAGCATCCGCGGTTGGTACATAATTCAGCCGCAGCCCCAACATTCTACCAATTGGCACTACGGCTTGGGGGCTTATTGATATGACAAATATAGCACCCCGCCGCGGATAGGTACTCATACATGGGCGGGCTTATAGGCCGCGGCCCTAACCAACAGGGTGCGGCCCTAACCAACTCGCGTTACATACACAGGCCGCGGCCCCTCCCTTGGAGGGCCCGACACCTTCTGTTCAGCATATGGTGCCGCACTTATCATCTATCTTATAGGCCGCATCCCTCTCCACTGCAACCAACTACGGACCATGTGCTCATAGCACGTGACACCTCACATCACTCTTATAAATAGAGGACCGCACCTCGAAATAAGGGATGGATTTCCTCTCCTCTGGAACAGTCTCTACAACGTTTGCTTAAGCCTCGCACGGCTCTCCCCGTACGACCTCAACATACGACTTGGGGGCTACGTGGCCTGACCTCCGGCACACCCGGAACCTCGACAGCCATGTATTCTCCCTATTTCTCATACTTGTACGCCTCTCTAGGCAGGTTTATATTGTAAAGTGCATCGTATATAATGAGAACGGAGCAACACAGTGGACGTAGGCCTATTTTAAGGGCTGAACCACTCTATACCTTGTTTTTTATCTATTTACTTGCTTTATCAACTTATTCTACACTTACACTTGATCTGCTGGTACGAGATCTACCTGTGTACGATTTCTCGTATCATCAGTAGGTTGTGATATGTTGTTAATGGATGAGACTGAGGCATTAACGGGATTCTCTTACTTCTTTGATGTAAACAGTCCAATCAACTTTTTTTGGTTCAGACTCCACTTTAGTTACACCTTCTTTGATTTTTATCCCAACCTCTCGGAGGGCTAGAAAGTGCGAGTAGTACTATCATCCGATGGAAGCTAGGATATGGGGCATGAAGTTTTTTTTTACATTGCTTACTTGTTCCACCTATGAGGGTCTGTTGGCCATTATGGTGGCTCTCTCTCTCCACCTCCCAATTAAGCTACTGTCTGATTATCCGGAGTTTTATTCGAGAAGATCTAGGTCTCTGTACATGACCTATAATTCTTTATTGTACTTATACATAGATATTAATTCTCGGGCCATGATTCGGCATGAATATTGTATTTATTCACCCTTATACTTATGCATTTTAGTCCCCTCGGGTACCTTAATTCCTATATTCATGCTCGATAACCAGACAACCTCCGTATTATATGTTATGGCATTTTTCGTTTTGTTCGACAAAGCTGAATTGCAGACCTGCTATAAATCGAATCGATTCTGCCAAAACCGAATCAACCCGATTTATAGCGAAACACAAGATATTCATTCCGAATCGATTTGGAATGGCACCGAATCGATTCCGACCTCTTTCCCCTATTTTTCTATATACAATTTTCCCACTATGGTTTGATTTAAATACATTTTTATCTTCATTTTGTAAGGGATCCATCATAAAACTTCATTTTTAGCTTAGTTTTGCTTAGGGTTTATTGTTAGGAGTCACCGTCTCCTCTATTTTTGCCCACCATTAATTTAAGCTTTACTATTCATCTTCTTCTCTGTCTATTTATTTATTTATTTATTTATTTATTTCATGATTAGATAAATTAGTTTAGTGTACTTATTTGTTATTTCGTGTAGGTAATTTGTTGTTTAATGAGTTTAATTTGTGTATTGTGCTTAGTATAAGGTTTGGGGTCAATTCTCCACCATTAATGGGTGTCGAGCTCTGAAAGTTCATTTTTGAGAAAAATTTCATTTAATTGAAACCTTGTGTATTAAAGTCGAATTATTATGCGTTTAACTTTTTTTGTCATGCAACGTTAGTATTTATAGCGATAATCCGAATTTAAGACGCGTGTGACCATTTTGGATTAAATGTTTTATCTCACATTTTTGGGTTACAATCACTTCACGTGTGATGTTTATGATTAACTAAAAATGCTCAGTTAAATATTTTTCGAGCTAAATTCTAATTATGCGTTGTTTAGCCCATGGTCGGGATGTGATTCCAACTCTCGTTTAATTAATTGTAGTATAGTGTAGACTTCTTATTTTCCCTTTTTCCCATTTCTAACCCATCACCTTTTATACTTTTATTTTTAAAGTGATAAATCAATTAAAATTTATATGACATTCCCTGTGGATTATCGATACCTGGACTGGCTGCTGTGCTCCATTGTTGAGTGTAGTTATATTTTAGGTTTTTGTATCGCGATCGGAAGCTGAAAACAATGATCAATGTATTACTCAGATGCTCGGTTTCCTTCGCTTAATAAAAAATGGAGTCGTTGCCGGGGAGTGTTTGTTATAGATTGTAATTCTTTATTGTTTCGAATTATTATTTTCGTTATATTTGTATTCTTTATTTTCTCCTTTCTTTTTGACCTGCGCTAGATTATTTTGAGAAATTAAAATTTTGGCGCTTATCGCTTTGTTGAATTGTGTAATTTGAAATGTCTCTCTATATCCCTTTTAATAACCTTAATTTTTTTGAGAATAGTTTTCAAACTTATACTCCTAATACTATTAGAGAATGCCTACAAATTCTTGGGAATGAGCGCATTGAGCATGAAATTCAGGAATATTAAAGTAATCCCTCATCGCCTTGTGAGGAAACTATGGTAAGCGGGGAATCCGTTAGCTATGAGCAAACCTAACAAGAAGATGCTATGTATTCTTGTTGCTTTGATCATGAGTTAATGATTAAGGAAATAAATGACCGATCTGAGAGTTCTAAGTCTTGGTTTTTAGAAAATAATGCGATGCTCGATGAGATTATTTCTTCACAAAGCTGGGTTGAGGTTGAAACTTTCGCTTCACCCACACCCCTTTTTTAGGAAGAAATAATTGAGAGTGATCCGAGCACTCTGAAATTCCAACCTCTTATTAATTCTTCCAATTGTAGTGAGGTTGATGGTCTATCCTTTCCTTTATTCCCTACTATTCTAGAACCATTAAACTTATCACCAGAATCAGTTGAAAGTCTTTAGGACTTTGACCCGATTCTTGAACGAGAATGTTATTTTGAGATGCTTCATCTCATGCTCTATTCACTTGATCTAGACCCACCTCCCCTTCCTATTGAAAAATCTTGGGGATATGATTTTAATTTTTTCGAGATCAATGTGGCCTTGTCAACCTTAGTATCCAAATCCCCCATCGCCCCTCTCAAATTTTTAATCGATGATGGTTCATTTCTTATGCCTTACACACGCCTTTCGTTTTTCAAACGGAATTCATATTTTTCTGGAGGTATGCTTTCAAAGGAGGGTACACCGCTTATCCCTCAAAGCCTAATCGTATTTTGGGTGGACCCTAAAAAATTTCTACTTCTAGTGTATTGTTAGTTAGAAGTTAAATTGTAGGATGTAAATATTTAGATTTTTAGTTTATTCCTTTCTTTCTTTTTAATTTGCTTTCCTTTTACTTATAGTCTAGTGTAATTAGTTAACTTTTTGGTTATTATTTTTACTATGCTTGTTACAAACTTGTTTTGTAGATTCAATGGACTTGTGATATCCGTAGATCACTCCATTTTGGGTAATATATTTCTTCACCTCTCTTTACGTTGTGTTCTTGCTTTGCAATGAGGATAATGCAAATTTAAGTTATGGGGTGTAAGATATTTTTTCCATTCATTGTGTAGTTTCATTTATATGATCACATTTAATTCCAAGCATGCTATTTTGTTAAAAAAATGAAAATTTTCAAAACTATTTTCTTTCTTTTTTCTCCTTTCTTTAGCATTTTGCCCTTGTTTTCGATGATAAATATCAACAAATTCCCGATCAAATAGACAATTCAATGATTCATGTTCTCAATTTAAGAAGTTATTAGACTATAGTCCTCAAATCATTGGTATTATTAATAGCTTCATGAATTAAACTTTAATCCCATGAGCACATGCTCTTTTCTTGTTTATTGATTTGGTTTAAGATTTTTATAACTCGGTAATCTTTTGTTGCTGATAACTTGACTATTGTGTGAAGTCATTGTTTGAAGCCAAGTTAATCACCAGTGGTCCCGTAATCGCGTGGTCAGTTCGTACGAATTACATTGGTCCCCCGCGAGGTGTTGGTGCCTCTCACGGGGCAGTTCGGGGCTTGTTTTGGGGTTTCGCCCTCTAAGGCCATTTTTAAGCCTAAGTTTAGATATTTTCAAATTATCTTTAAATTCTCAAATTGATGGTCTCGTGATCGCACGGTCTATTCGTGCGAGTTACATTGGTCCCGTACGAGGTGTTGGTGCCTCTCGGAGGCTGTTTTGGGTTTTAGCCATCTAACGCCACGTTTTTAAGCCTAAGTCATGATATTTTCAAATTATCCTCGTATTCTCAAACAGGGGGTCCCGTGATCGCACGGTCAGCTCCTACGAGTTACATTGGTCCCGTGCGAGGTATTGATGGCTCTCACGGGACCATTCAGGGGTTGTTTCAATGTTTCGCCCTCTAATGCCTTTTTAAGCCTAAGTCTAGATAATTTCAAATTTTCATCGTATTCTCAAATCGTGGGTATCGTGATCACACGGTCAGTTCGTACGAGTTACATTGGTCCGGTGAGAGGTGTTGGTGCCTCTCACGGGGCCGTTCGGAGGTTGTTTCGGGGTTTCGCCCTCTAATGCCATATTTTAAGCCTAACTCTAGATATTTTGAAATTATCATCGTATTCTCAAATCGGGGGTCTCATGGTCACGCGATCAGTTCGTAAGAGTTACATTGGTCCCGTGCGAGGTGTTGGTGCCTCTCACGGGGCCGTTCAGGAGCTGTTTCTGGTTTGGGCCATCTAACACCATATTTTTAAGACTAAGTCCTCATATTTTAAAATTATCATCATATTCCCAAATCGGGGGTCCCGTGATCGCACGGTCAGTTCTTACGAGTTATATTGGTCCCGTGCGGGGTGTTGGTGCCTCTCACAGGACCGTTCGGGGGTTGTTTCGGGGTTTCGCCCTCTAATGCCATTTTTTTAATCCTAAGTCTATATGTTTTAAAATTATCATTGTATTATCAAACTGTGCGTCTTGTGATCGCGCGGTCTATTCGTACGAGTTACAATGGTCCCGTGCGAGATGTTGGTGCCTCTGACGGGGCCGTTCGGGTGCTGTTTTGAGTTTTTGCACTCTAAATCCATATTTTTTAGCCTTAGTCCTAATATATGCAAATTATCCTTGTACACTCAAACCGAGAGTCTCGTGATCGCGCGGTCTGTTCGTATGAGTTACACTGGTCCCGTATGAGGTGTTGGTGCCTCTTATGAGGCCGTTTGGGGGTTGTTTCGGTATTTCACCCTCTAATGCCATTTTTTAAGCCAAAGTCTAGATATTTTCAAATTATCATCAAATTCTCAAACCGGTGGTCTTGTGATCGCATTATCTGTTCATCTAAGTTACATTGGTCCCGTGCGATGTGTTGGTGCCTCTCACGGGACCGTTCGGGGGCTATTTCGAGTTTTGGCAATCTAACGCCATGTTTTTAAGCCAAAGTCCTCATATTTTCAAATTATCCTCGTATTCTCAAACCGTGGGTCCTGTGATCACACGGTCTATTCCTACGAGTTACATTGGTCCCGTGCGAGGTGTTGGTGCCACTCACGTGGCCGTTCGGGGGTTGTTTCGGGGTTTCGCCCTCTAATGCCATTTTTATGCATAAGTCTGGATATTTTCAAATTATAGTCATATTCTCAAACTGGGGGTCCCGTGATCGCGCGATCCGTTCCTACGAGATGCATTGGTCCCGTGCGAGGTGTTGGTGCCTCTCACGAGGCCGTTCGAGGGTTATTTTGGGGTTTCTCCTTCTAATGCTATTTTTAGGCCTGAGTCGATATATTTTCAAATTATAGTTGTATTCTAAAATCGGGCATCCCGTGATCGCGCGGTGAGTTTTTACAAGTTACAATGGTCCCGTGCGAGTTGTTGGTACCTCTCAGGGGGCCGTTCGGGTGCTGTTTTGAGTTGTTGCACTCTAAAGCCATGTTTTTTTAGCCTAAGTCCTAATATATGCAATTTATCCTCGTACTCTCAAATTGGGAGTCCTGTGATCGCGCAGTCTGTTCATACGAGTAACATTGGTCCCGTGCGAGGTGTTTGTGCCACTCACGGGGCCATTCGGGGGATGTTTCGAATTTTCACCCACTAACTCCATGTTTTAATGCCTAACTCTAGAAATATTCAAATTATCATCGTATTCTCAGACCGAGAGTCCTGTGATCGCGCGACTGGTTTGCACGAGTTACATTGGTCCCCTGTGAGGTGTTGGTGCCACTCACGGGGCCGTTTAGGGGCTGTTTCGGGTTTTCACCCACTAATGCTATGTTTTAATGCCTAAGTCTATATATTTTCAAATTATCGCTGTATTCTCAAACCGAGAGTCTCGTGATCGCGCGGTCAGTTCGTACGAGTTACTTGGATCCCGTGCGAGGTGTTGGTGCCTCTCATGGGGCCGTTCGGGGGCGGTTTTGCATTTTTGCCCTCTAACGCCATTTTTTAAGCCTAAGTCTACATATTTTCAAATTATCATCGTATTTTCAAACCCGGAGTCCCGTAATCGTGCGGTCAGTTCGTACGAGTTACATTGGTCCCATGCGAGGTGTTGTGCCACTCACGGGGCCGTTCGCGGGGTCAGTTTAATGAAACTTTCTTCTTTGGGATCCAAAGAAGAAATCATTGCATTAAAAATGGATACTACATCCGTTTCATCCTCGCTTTCATTATCAATTAAAAGATGGGCCAAGTGACGAATGGTTTATTCAGAAGTAGGCACAGAGTCCTCATTTGGTTCAAAACATTCCTCGACTTCAAAAGTCTCGGAAGAAAAATCATCATCGGATTCGAATAATAAATCCAAGTCTTGCTCCCAACAATGATTTTCTTCCCGATAATGTTCTTCATATCGCTGGTTCTCAAGCATGAGCAAACCCTCATCGAAAGTCATAGGCCGAGGTGCGGATTCTTGAAATGAGGAGTTTGAAAATCATTATCGGCACTAAAGTTAAACTCCTTATTATAGGAATTTTGAAAAATATTGCATTTCGTTTCAAAATTCCTATTATAAGGAATTAGATGCCCAAAATCATTATCCTCCTCCTCAAAATACACGCACTCCAAAGCTTGACTTTTATAATACTCGCCCATAGTCATTTTAGATGTTGCAATTTTTTGGGATTCTAAGTATTAATCGAAAGTCAAAGGTTTGCGAGAATTTTGAGAATTATCATAATGATTACCAAAAGAATTGGAATAAGACATGCTTACCCCAAAAATGGCTCGAAGTGGCGAGTTGCACAAAGTAGATGCGCGCGCGATGAATTCAAGCATTTCTAGATGCTCAAATGTAGAAGTCCTACAAAAATGTTAGGCAAAAAATACAAATAGAAAGAAAATACTAGGAAATACTAAATCAATTAAATTTCAAAACAAACTCGTCCCCGACAATGGCTCCATTTTGATCAAGGGCGAGAACCGCGGCGTGTGTCAAATGTTGATCATTGTTTTCTGTTCACCGCCTCAATACAAAAACCTAAACTTATGACTACACTTAACGGGTGAGTATAGCAGCCAAGTTCGGGTATCGAAAAATCCACAGGGACGAGTTGCTAGAATTTATAAGTTTTAATATTCCTAAAATAAAAGTGTAAAAGGTAGATATGAACCAAAAGGAAAAGATGCGAAAAAGGGAAATATTAATCTACGCGAGTGTAAATTAATCTAGATTAACAAAGCGGTAAAAACTATAGGTTGCGTCAAATATTCGTCACCCAAGTTAATTAGTATAAAATGGTTACATGGGTCAACGAGTTATTAAGATTGCGTCTCGTTTCGACAGTTAATTAAATCAAGAGTTGTCACACCCCTAAATTCGCATAAAATCCTAATACGATTTTGGCGTCAACAAATACCCCGGAAATCATGCACGCAAGGTCGTAAGCACGGAACATACATGATATCACCCGTCAAATCTTCTAGGCATAATAACTAGGACAATGCACTCGAAATAGACCCGTAAACTCCATCACTAAAGCAAAGCAACACGTCAACCCGAGTGAGTTCAATTTAAAGACATCCTAGACTAAATTAACTAGAAAGCATAATAAAAACGCGATAAAGAAATGCGTTAAATAGACGTTATAAAACTACACTACAAAGCACGGAAATAAAGCATGTAAACCTAATTATGAAAGCATGTAAACTAACTACAAAGCAAGAATTAATGAAATACAACTTATATTAATGGTGATGAAAGATGAAAGTACAACTTACAATCCCAATTGGGTGCCAATCCAAGAAGAAATGAAGAAATGATCTCTCAAACCTCCAAAACCCTAACCTAAACTATCTAAAACGAATTATCCCTGAATTTACAACAAAAGTTGTTTATACGGTATGTTGGAATTAAATTAGGAAAGAAAAGGAAAAAGAAAAGAATAGGAAAAATATGAGCTAAAAACAGGGAATCGATCGATCGATGGTTGAAATATGAGCCGACTATCTCAGCTCGAGGCAGAAAAATTAAAGGATTGATCGATCGATCTATCTTAGCAGGTCTGCTGCTTTTCCTCCTGTTTTGGTTAGTTTTCTCATCCTCTAGAAACGCCGTAACTTCTTCGTTAGGGATCGTAATTGCACATCGTTTGCGGCCACACGAAGCTTGCAAGGAGGGATAGAACTTACGTGTAGATGTTGGGCTAGGTGCCCAAACTATGAATTGACCTAATTGCCCTTGCGCCTGCGAATATGTATGGAAATTGAGCGAAATGCGTCTGAACTTCACACTTAGTACCAAAATACCTACAAAAGCCCAATTATACCTCTTATAGCATGTTAACAATATAAAATCGAGGTTGTCTGGTTAACGGACTTAAATATAGAGATTAAGGCACCGGAGCGGGCTAAAATGCATAGGTTTGAGGGTTGAAATACGCAATATTTGCGTATTATCACACCCCCTAACTTACACATTGCTAGTCCCTAGCAATGAAATAGGATGCAACAAGAACTACAAGTAAACCAAAAGTAGGAGATAGTACAAAAGTATGGTATAAAAGCATAACTCCACTTTTACAGGCGATTCGATTGCATTTAGTGTATGCAATAAGTCGTTAAACCCCTAGGTTACCCTAGTGGATGAGTGTCATCTCGTGAGGGTTTTCAGGGATGAAACGGACAAACATCATATGGTTTCCTCAAAATATGCCCAAACCAACATGCGATAAGCCCAACAATAGCGAACAAGATTTCATACGCATTATTAGCAAAGTGAATGAATTCACACAAAATTCCGAATCATTAACATTGTTGAATGCACCTCATAGAATTGAAACTTTAAAATGTGGGAGGGGAGCGGACTCATGCAAAGTATGATTTGGAAAAAACTTATATAAACTGGATATTAAAAGTTAAAACAAGCTTATATTCACTCTTCACGGGCATTACACTCATCAAGTGAAATCACTCGAAATAGGGAGCTAACACACGGGACATGCGAGCATAAAGAGTAAATGTAAATGGAAACTAGGCCGCACACATGTCACAAATGAAGAACGCTATATATAAAATGAAAAATTGTAATCTCAATGAAAGATACCGCTCATTAAAAGAGGCAAAATGCATTTTCACATATTATCAAAACTATTTCAACTTTTAAATTAAATGCACCAAAGATCACATAGGACTTTATAGGGTTGTAATGTAGGCTAGGCTAGGGTACGAAATAAAAGGAATGTATGTACGGATTCAAAGGTGTTTGGGGATGAAAACTTGGAATAATTGGGAAATGCGGGCAATTTCAAAATTGGAAAACAAGTAACTTCTAAATAAGGCATTGGATATTGCAATTGGAGAGTAATCAAAGATTTTTGAACTATATACAACATTTACAGCTTTCTCTTTCTTTTCCTTTCTTCCTTTTTCTCATTTTTCTCTTTTGTTTTCTTTTGTTTTCTTTCTTTCTATTTTTGCTTTCTCTTTTGTTTTCTTTATTTATCTTTTTGCTTTCTCTTTTTCACTACTTGCTTTACTTTTCTCACTCTCACATGCCTAAATTGCAACCGCAACACAACAACATTATTCAATCCCAAGTAACATTCCAAACAAAGGTGTGGAAGGTGTATGAATAGGCTAAAACTCCAATTTAGAGTTGGTTATGGAATTTGGGATATGAAACTAAAGGCTATAATAAGGATCAAATGGGTTGACTAGGGGAAACATATAAAAGGTGAGGTCAAGGTCATATGGGTGATATACAAAGATAGCCTATGATCATTTCATAAAGTTTACACAATTCTCGAGTCAAAATAATATATGAAAATCATGATCAAGTAATTCATTTCAAGAATGAACTCAATTAATGAACGACCAAATGAAAGAATAGTGAGATTACCGACGAATTCAACATTTCAAAGAGGAAAGAATAGTGTATACACTCACAAACGACGAAAGGTACAAAGCTTACTTGGTGTAAGTATATACAATGCAACAAAGGATTACCGAGTTATAAAAATCTTAAACCAAATCAATATAGCAAGAAAAATGCATGTGCTCATAGGAGTAAAGTTTAATTTATGAAGTTATTCATAATATCAATGATATGAGGACTAAAGTCTAATAACTTATGAAATCGAGAACATGCATCATTGAGTTGTCAATTGGATCGGGCAATTATTGAAATTTATCATCGGAAACAAAGGCAAAATGCCCAAAAAAGTATAAAAAAGAAAGAAAATATTTTTTAAATTTTTATTTTTTCTAAGAAAAGCATACTAAGTAACTAACATGTGAGCAAAAACATGGGCTAAATAAAGAAATGGATAGAATATCCCACACCCCCTAACTTAAAACCTGACATTGTCCTCAATGTGAATTAAGAACCAAGTTAAAGAGAGGAAAAGAGCGATATTACCCAAAAATGGAGCGATCCCCATAAGAACAAGTCCAAATAATCTACAAAATAAGTTAGTACCGAGCATAGAAAAAATAAATAACAGAAAGTTAACTAATTACAAGAGACTAAATTAAAAAGATAAAAAGATAAAAAAAATAAAAAGTTGACTATATACAACCTACTATTTAGGCTTCACACTAATTATACACTAGAAGTCTAAATATCTAAGTGTCCACCGCAAAAACGATTTGACTTTGGAGGGTAACCGATGTACCCTCACTCTCAATCATGCGTTCCAAAAAAATATGAATTTCGTTTAAACAACAGAAGGCATGTGTAAGGTGTAAGAAAGGAACCATCGCCAATTAAAAATTTTGGAAGGACGATGGGGGATTTGGATTGAACGGGTGACAAAAACATGTGGGGACTGAGAAAAGCAGAATATCCTCCCAAGAAGTTAGCAAGTGTAATGGGAGGTGGCGCACATTAGGGTAAAGATGCCTTCATAGAAAGCAACTCGAGCAAGTACTCCTCGTCGGTGAAAGGGTTGAAAGTTTTAAAGTTCGGCATTGATTCAGCGGGTACTTGTGACGGTGTGATAACGGAGAATGAAAATGGGGAGGAAATAAATTCAAACTCAAGAGATGAGTTATCATCGCTCAAAGTTTGAATTTCAAAGGAGATATGTTCATTTTCAATGAAACTTTCTTCTTTGGGATCCAAAGAAGAAATCATTGTATTACAAATGGATACTACATCCGTTTCATCCTCGCTTTCATTATCAATTAAAAGATGGGCCAAGTGACGAATGGTTTATTCCGAAGTATGCATAGAGTCCTCATTTGGTTCATAACATTCCTCGACTTCAAAAGTCTCAGAAGAAAAATCGTCGTCGGATTCAAATAATAAATCCAAGTCTTGCTCCCAACAATGATTTTCTCCCCGATAATGTTCTTCATACTGAAAATGCTATAGTTTATGGATCCCCCGATTTTAAATTATAAATCAATTAAAATCACAAACTTGTAATTTCCTTTTTGTAAAAACTTAATCTTTATATGCGGAAGCGTAAATGGTGGTGATGGTTCAACACAAAACAACAAGTTTTAATATCACTCAAATAAATAATCCAACTCAAGTCCTAGAATTTGCCTAAGTGATGATTTCCATATTTAAACAAAGTTAGGCCAAACCAATTTTAGTATGTGACTTGAATTAAACAAATTTACCCAAAATGTAATTTAGCACCAAATTAATTGAGTGTGATAATTAAACCGATTTTATCTTGAATTAATCTAGCATGCGTTCTAAGTGATATAGAGCAAGATAAAATCAACAGTCACACTACACCGCGATGTACGAGGAAAACCCCACTAACGGGAAAAAACCTCGGGACGGCCCTATCCTCAAATCCACTAAAAACGGTATTACAAAATACAAGACAAAAGACTTACTTCCTAAACTCGAACCCTCTGAAGCCGTGATGCTTCTTGTATCGACCTCCAATTAGCGGATAACCAACGGCGCTCCACCGTGGTCTCGGACTCCACCGATCGGGAAATTAGGCACACCGACCAAAACTCTCTTTGAATGGTGTAGAAAACCGATGCCAAACTCCAAGCAACATGATAGATATATATATGAACTTGGAATAAACAACAATGGGTGTAAACTAAGTGTTTAAAGATTTTTCTTTAAGTTGAAGAACACTCAAACATGAACATTTTCCTTTTGTAAAATAATCTCCAAACTCTCTCTAGGAGATGTTTTAGGATGGAAAAGTTATCTTGGAAAATGTGTTTCCCACACATAATAATGTATGAAAAAAGTTGGTTAAAAACCAAGTGGAGAAGTGGGGAAAAACTGCATAAAACTGCAAAAAAACTGTTCCTGCTGGAATCTCGTTTGAACGAACTTGATTCTCGTTCGAACGAGACTTCTAACGAGCGACCAGCCTGGGCTCGTTAGAACCTCGTTAGATACCTCGTTAGAACGAGAAAATTCGTTCGAACGGCATATCGAACGACTGACCAGTTAGGGTCGTTGGCAAAACTCGTTCGAACAAAACCTGGTTCGAACGAAAAACTCGTTCGAACGAAACCTGGTTCGAACGAAAAAACTCGTTCGAACGACATTTCTAACGAATGACCAGAATTTTGTAAAATTCGATTTTTGGCCCAGAAACTTTTATAAACTTATTTTATTAATCCTAACACCCAATAAACATTGTTCCAAGCTCCTATATAAATATAATTGCATTCATACCTTGGGAGGATGGAACCATAGTTGATGACGTAGAAACGAGGCACGCAAACCGGCATTTTGATGAAGCTTTATATTCTTTGTCGCTACGTCTTCAACACATACTTCATAGGCTTGAGAGTATTACAATAAATCACTAACCTATGAATAAATGTTTTTGTCCGGAATTGAGCCAAAACTATATATGGACTCAATTGGAAATTTGTGTCCTTACAAATCTCCCCCTTTGGCTATTCCGGGACAAAAACCAAACAAAAATCCTAAAGGGCCGTCAAGCTCACTAGACTCAAAATATAACCCGCCCAAACTTGACTCAACCCAAGGATTAAACTCTTTTCCATAGAAAGATTTCTCTTTAGAATAATTCCTGCACACTTAAGCAAACTCATCAAATGCATAGGGAATATCAAAATATTAAATGCAATTAATTAATTACTCCCCCTAAATTAATTCTCATCTTTATCAAACACATGACCTACTTAGAAAGACGTCTCCCCCTAAGATAAATCTCCCCCAAACTGAGATACAATAATAATAGGATTAGATACCATTTCTCCCCCTATCATCATTCTCCCCCTTTTTGTTCAGGAATAGGCAAAGGATAAAGAACTAATAAATAGCATGTGGAAGCTTTAAAGTAATAAGACATGACATCATATGGGCAATAAAAGCAAGGCAAAGATAAACAAATATCATATATATATATACTATAAATATACCAATAAGTACGCGCATATATAGATAGATATAAACACACACATGACACAAAATACAATAAGTTTGCACACTTGTATGGCAAAAATGTGTCATATGGAAACGGAAGTGTAGGGGTGTGTACTAGCAACAATTAAATTTAGACCCAAACACTTAAGAAACGTTCACGGAGTTCTCATTTGATTGCAAACTTCATCAAAGTTAAATATAACCTCATGTGACAATATAAAGATTGAACTCAATGAACAAACATACACAATGCATACAAGCCTAGCATGATGATGATTCTACAAACCAAGTAGAGTCATGACATTAAAGACAACTAGGATAAATGGACATTGTGCAAACCGTTGATATACCATCCAATTCTCCCTCAATATGCATATATATTCTTTTGTTTGTGAATGAATATATCAAACAAACATAGGCCTTGGCAATTGCTTTCTGTTAAATGCCAAATATTCTGTTTTTAGGCCTTTGGATCACGTATTTCTTTTAGATCCAATCAACGGTGGCTTACAATCGCAAAGGATTTAATTCATCCTTTCAGAGCCCTTCCCCGTGCACATAATTATTTATCATGTTTTCATGTTTCACACAAATCTCACATGCAACGGATTTTGACATGCACTAGTCCTCCTAGGTCATAGATATGTAGATGACTAGATTGATAGGAGAACACCTCAAAAGGCTCAAATATAACATGTGACATTAATATTTCAAAAGAGCTCGTGCATGTGTGAAAAGAGGCATATAGAAATAGAATCCATTTAAACAATACAAAATCCAACTACTCCATATAAAACATGGTAAAGAACATTTTAAGGATTGAAACTCTAAACCAAAAGTTCTAGCCACGTGGGAGCGTAAAAGATGGGATTCAAACACAAGTATATGCCACTTAAAGTGTGTCAAACTAAAATACACACAAAACAAAATCTTTTTGAGTTTTTAACATTTTTAATCAAAAATAAAGATATATACTCAAAAGACTAAACAAAAATCATTTGTATTTTTCATTAAGCTTAAATGAAATAAATAAAAACACAAATGATAAACAAAAAATCTTTTTATATTTTTCAGTTAAATCAAACACAAAATATAATACAAAAAGATAAACAAGTCATGATTTCTAGCATGTGATATGAAATAAGGCAATGACTAGAAAATGACTAAACAAGCATACATTTAGCATATGAATATAGCATGAAGTACAAATGCTAAAGTATGCATACACTAACACATTCATCCTTTAGATTTAGCAAGGGAGGAAGCATGTGAAAGTAACTGAGAATTAAAATCCCTATTTTGTAAGGCAACCAAATCGGATTTCCTAACCCAAATTAATGAAGAATGACAATCTTGGGGTGTAGGAACATTAGCTACCGTGGTTACTTTACTATGGGATTTTCTAGGAATTCTTTTAAGATCAAAACAAAATTTCCTAAGATGACCTTTTCGACCACAATGTGTACAAGTAAAAACATGTCGAAAAGATTTACCTAAGGAGTGATCTTTAAATGCATTCCTAGTAGATTCTCCTAAAACATTGGTTTGGGCATTATGAGTAAATTCATTACAAGGATTGAAGCCTAAACCACAAGTGTCATTTTTAATTTGGATCGTTCCTAACATTTTATCAAGTTTTTCGGAACGACATTCCAAATCAAATTTGACATTACTAGAATCTTTTAATTTATTTTCCAAATCTAAAATGGTAGATTCTAGTAAAAAATTTCTCTCTTCAAAAGCAAGAAGCTCCTTTTTCAAGGATTCCATTAAACCCCTAAGGCTATCTCTCTCGCCTTCTACGTATTCTAGCTTCTCTTGAAGAGTCCTCTCTCGTGTCCTAAGGTCTTCTATTAAGGCACTATCATCAACGACCTTGACACTTTCTCTTAAACAAGCTTCTAACTTCAAATTAGCTCTTTTCAATTTAATAGATTCTTTATATAATTCATGAAAAGCATTTTGAAGTTCACTCACATCAACCTCTTCTTCATTTTCACTCTCTCTTTCTTCTCCACTCTCACTATCATAAAAAACAAGGGAATCATGAACAATGACCTTGGAAGTGGCATGTGTTATCGTGTCATCAATCGATGAGTTCTCATTATCACTCACATGACTTGCCATAAAAGCCACAAAATTTTTCTTTGTGGGGAATCGGGCTTTTCTTCCGTATCACTATCACTAAGGGTCGCATTATATGAAATGGGCCGCTTACCCTCTTTCCTTAGTTTAGTGGGGCACTCAAAAGCCCTATGGCCATAACCTTCACAACCAAAACATTTATTAGACTCGTCCCTATCTAAATTGTCATTGCTAGGTTTAGGGATCTTCTCGGCTTTAGAAATCTTCTCGCTTTTATCATGTTTAGAAGTATCAAATTTCTTAAAATCATTTTTAAATTTATCCTTGTTAAATTTAAGAAATTTTCTAAATTTATGAGCAAATAAAGCCATGTCTTCCGAGTCACTATCACTCTCGCTCTCTACTACTTGTTTGACCTCTTTTCGGGCTTTTAAAGCAACGCCCTTTTCAATTTTCTTTTCAGTTTTAGAGGGAAACATATCTAGTTCATATGTTTGTAAATCACCTACAAGCTCTTCTAATTTCGTAGAAGCTAAAGTGGGTAAAGAATTTAAAATGATCACTTTAGGAATAAATCTATCGGGTAGGGACCTTAAAATTTTCTTTACAACACGGTCGTCAGGTATTTTCTCTCCCAAGTTAAAGGATGAATTAACAATATCAGAAAGTCTAGCATAAAATTTATCAAAAGTTTCTTTTTCATCCATTTTGATAGTTTCAAATTGAGTGGTGAGGTTTTGAAGTTTTGAAGCTTTAACGACACTAGTTCCTTCATGAGTTAATTGTAAAATATCCCAAGCTTCTTTAGCGGTTTCACACGTCATAATACATCGGAATTCATTCGGTGCGACAGCGCTGAATAAGGCATTTAAACCTCGGGAATTAAAGTTAGCAAGTTTAAACTCATTTTCAGTCCATTTATCGGCGGGTTTGATAACACGTTCATTTTCAACTAAGTAAGTTGGTGGGGAGTACCCGGTAACAACAAACATCCAAACTCTCTCGTCGATAGATTTTAGTGCCGATCTCATTCGCGCTTTCCAATACGCGTAGTTTGAACCATCGAAAATAGGAAATTTCGAAAATGGGGAAAAATCCATTTTAGCCAAAGATTATTTAAAAGATCGTTAACGAAATAATTTATCGCTTTGGCTCTGATACCAATTTAAAAATGCTATAGTTTATGGATCCCCCGATTTTAAATTATAAATCAATTAAAATCACAAACTTGTAATTTCCTTTTTGAAAAAACTTAATCTTTATATGCGGAAGCGTAAATGGTGGTGATGGTTCAACACAAAACAACAAGTTTTAATATCACTCAAATAAATAATCCAACTCAAGTCCTAGAATTTGCCTAAGTGATGATTTCCATATTTAAACAAAGTTAGGCCAAACCAATTTTAGTACGTGACTTGAATTAAACAAATTTACCCAAAATGTAATTTAGCACCAAATTAATTGAGTGTGATAATTAAACCGATTTTATCTTGAATTAATCTAGCATGCGTTCTAAGTGATATAGAGCAAGATAAAATCAACTGTCACACTACACCGCGATGTACGAGGAAAAACCCACTAACGGGAAAAAACCCCGGGATGGCCCTAGCCTCAAATCCACTAAAAACGGTATTACAAAATACAAGACAAAAGACTTACTTCCTAAACTCGAACCCTCTGAAGCCGTGATGCTTCTTCTTGTATCGACCTCCAATTAGCGGATAACCATCGGCGCTCCACCGTGGTCTCGGACTCCACCGATCGGGCTATTAGGCACACCGACCAAAACTCTCTTTGAATGGTGTAGAGAAACCGGTGCCAAACTCCAAGCAAGATGATAGATATATATGAACTTGGAATAAACAACAATAGGTGTAAACTAAGTGTTTAAAGATTTTTCTTTAAGTTGAAGAACACTCAAACATGAACATTTTCCTTTTGTAAAATAATCTCTCAAACTCTCTCTAGGAGATGTATTAGGATGGAAAAGTTATCTTGGAAAATGTGTTTCCCACACATAATAATGTATGAAAAAAGTTGGTTAAAAACCAAGTGGAGAAGTGGGGAAAAACTTCATAAAACTGCCAAAAAATTGTTCCCGCTGGAATCTCGTTCGAACGAACTTGATTCTCGTTCGAACGAGACTTCTAACGAGCGACCAGCCTGGGCTCGTTAGAACCTCGTTAGATACCTCGTTAGAACGAGAAAATTCGTTCGAACGACATATCGAACGACTGACCAGTTAGGGTCGTTGGCAAAACTCGTTCGAACAAAACCTGGTTCGAACGAAAAACTCGTTCGAACGAAACCTGGTTCGAACGAAAAAACTCGTTCGAACGACATTTCTAACGAATGACCAGAATGTTTGTAAAATTCGATTTTTGGCCCAGAAACTTTTATAAACTTATTTTATTAATCCTAACACCCAATAAACATTGTTCCAAGCTCCTATATAAATATAATTGCATTCATACCTTGGGAGGATGGAACTATAGTTGATGACGTAGAAACGAGGCACGCAAACCGGCATTTTAATGAAGCTTTATATTCTTTGCTGCTACGTCTTCAACACATACTTCATAGGCTTGAGAGTATTACAATAAATCACTAACCTATGAATAAATGTTTTTGTCCGGAATTGAGCCAAAACTATATATGGACTAAATTGGAAATTTGTGTCCTTACAAATCTCCCCCTTTGGCTATTCCGGGACAAAAACCAAATAAAAATCCTAAAGGGCCGTCAAGCTCACTAGACTCAAAATATAACCCGCCCAAACTTGACTCAACCCAAGGATTAAACTCTTTTCCATTGAAAGATTCCTCTTTAGAATAATTCCTGCACACTTAAGCAAACTCATCAAATGCATAGGGAATATCAAAATATTAAATGCAATTAATTAATTACTCCCCCTAAATTAATTCTCATCTTTATCAAACACATGACCTACTTAGAAAGATGTCTCCCCCTAAGATAGGGTGTTTTTATTTCGTCCTAAAAATCAATTAAAACTAAAATTTGAAATCTTAAAAAAAATGTAAAATCTATTGAAGCTAAAAAAGTAAATGAAATCCTAAAAAAATCTAATCCTAATAAAATAAAACTAAAAAATAATAAAAATAAAATTATACTAAATAAAAAGAAATAGAAAATAGGAAATAAATTCTAAAAATTCTAAATAAATCTAAACTAAATCCTAAAAATAAAACGACTCAAACTAAAAATCTAAGAAAAATATAAAAAAACACAAACTAAACACACACGGGCTTAGGGGTAGATTTAGGCTCAGTTTAGGCTTGGGTAAGGTTACGGGGGAGGGTATTAGCTCCATTCTTGATGCAATTTGCCTTGAAATAAAACTTTTGACACCGCAACTGCAATCAAGCCTGCACATTAAATATTTACGCATATAAGACCCACATTGCCGAGAATTAGCAACTAAAATACATCTATTCGGGGTATAAAATGTACACTTTTGGGTGCTTATTAGTTGCATTGAATATACTTTCACCGATTGAGCTTCGGGCTTTTCTTCACTTATGAGTGTTATACACATCTGTTTTCGCATTGTAAACATTGATTTCGTCGGTAATATCACTATTATTTCATTTGATCGTTCGTTAATTGAGTTCATTTTTGAAATGTGTTACTTGAGAATGATTTTCAAAGTTTGTTTTGACTCGAGAATTGCATAAACTTTTGGATATGATCATAGGCCATCTTTGTTATATCACCCATATTGGCCTTGACCTCACCTTATATATTTCGTTAGTCAACCCCCTTGAGCTTTAATATTAGCCTTTCATTTCATAACCCAAAATCCCTTAACCATCTCCACATTGGAGTTATAAACCATACATATTACTTTCCATACCTTTGTTTGAAATGTTACTCGGTATTGAATGATGTTATTGTCTTGCGGTTGCAATTAAGCAGGAAAAGAGTGAGAAAAGTGAAGAAAAGAAAGAAGTTAAAAAGAGAAAAAGAGAAGTGAAAAACAAAAGAAAAATAAGATAAGAAAAAGAAAGATAAAGTTTGTGTACATTATATATAGTGTTTAATAGTCCTTGTTTCTCTCCAATTTCATATTTAATGCTTGTTATGGAAATCATTTTCCATTTTTGAAATTGCCCGCAAGTTTTCATTACCCAAGTTTTTAATCCCGAACACTTTGAAATATTTTTCTTCGCGTGGTAATATTCCTCATATTTTTATGAGCTTAAATATATGGTCGAAATATTTTTTTGACCTTTCGAGGCATCCTAAACAATACGCGTAAAGCTAGACTTTCACTGTGTCGCGCGTCGTAAGACAATCAGTACACAAGTTCGCGTAGCGTTCGTTGCTTGTCCGAATCACGTCAAACTTAACCAAAGTACTTAAAATAATTATACGGACATAAATCATATCTCATGCGGGAACATGCAACGTAAAAATTTCATTAACGGAGCGTCACTAAAAAAAGGATAATCATGCAATTACAATTTAAAGGTGCGTATATTACATTCTCCCCTCCTTAGTAGATTTCATCCCCGAAATTCATCCTAAGTCCCTCGAAAAGCTGTGGATGTTTCTCTCGCATCTCGGCTTCTCGCTCCCAAGTGGCACCTTCAGCTCCCTGCGACTCTTATAGGATCTTCACCAACGGAATGACTTTGTTGCGCAGAACACGGTTCTCTCGGTCCAAGATGGATACGGGTCGAGTCGAGAAGTGTTGTATCCTCTTCTAACTCGATGTTCTGCCAGTTAATCACATGGCGAGGATCATGCAGATACCTTTTCAACATATAGACATGAAAGACATTATGAACATGAACTAACTGTGGAGGTAGGGCTAATCGGTATGATACATCCCCGACCCTTTCCAAAATTTTGAAGGGTCCAATGTACCGAGGAGAAAGCTTACCCTTCTGACCAAATCTATGACTACCAGTCCTAGCCATGACCTTCAACAACACTTTATCATCCACTCTGAATTCTAACGGTGTACGTCGATTGTCATCATAATTCTTCTGTCTAACCTGGGCCATCACTAACCTCTCTCGTATCAACTGAACCTTATCGATCATCTCCCTGATCATATTCGAGTTTGTAAGATGCTTCTCACCCACCTTTGCCCAACATACTGGAGAACAACACGGTCTCCCATAAAGGGCCTCGAAGGGGGCCATCTCGATACTGACTTGGTAATTATTATTGTACGAAAACTTCGCTAGAGGCAAGTTTTCATCCCAACTACCCTGAAAGTCAAGCGCACATGCCTGTCACAAGACCTCCAGAATTTGTATCATATGCTCTGATTGTCCGTCTGTTACTGGATGGTATGCCGTACTCAAATTCAAATCGGTACCCAGCTCCTGGTGAACCTTCGTTCAGAATTGTGAAACAAAATCAGGATCTCTATTAGAGACAATGGTCAGGGGTACACCATGGAGTCTGATAATCTCCCATATGTACATCCTAGCCAACTTTGCTATGATGTCTGTGATCCTGATCGGTAAGAAGTGTGAAGACTTTGTGAGGCGATCCACCACGACCCAAACTGCACCGTGACCCCGTTCTGATCGAGGTAACCCTGTGACAAAGTCTATGGTGATGTGCTCCCACTTCCATTCGGCTATCGGGAGTGGATGCAACCACCCGACTGCCTTCTTGTGCTTGGCCTTCACCTATTGGCACATATAGCACTTAGCCACAAACATCGCTACATATCGCTTCATCCCAGACTGCCAGAAATCTCTGCATAAGTCCTTATACATCTTAGTTGCACCCGGATGTATGTTGAACTGAGACTGATGGAATTCTGTAAGGATCTATGCTTGAAGCTCTTCGATAACTGGCATAATTAATCTACCCATGTGCCGGACACCTCCATCTTGATCAATCGTAAGAGTATCAAATTCCTCACCATTCTGAATGCGGTTTCAAAAATGCATAATTTCCTCATCGCAGAGTTGCGAATCAAGAACTTTCTGGCGAACCACTGGCTTAGCCATCATACCCCATAAATAGGCTCTATCATTGTTCCACTGAATAAGAAGCTCACATCTCTAAATCTCCCCATACATCTTCCTATGGTAGCACCTCATTTCCGCAAAGGCGGTACCCGACTTTCTACTAAGAGCATCGGCCACCACATTGGCCTTCCCCGGATGATACTCTAATGTGAAATCATAGTCCTCTAAAAGCTCGATCCACCTTCGTTGTCGAAGGTTGAGATATCGCTGAGTGAAGATGTACCTCAGGCTCTTGTGAGCGCTGAATACCTCAAACCTTTCACCATACAAGTAATACCGCCAGATCTTCAAGGCAAACACAACTGCGACTAACTCTAAATCATGGGTGGGGTAGTTCCTCTCATGAATCCTAAGCTGATGGGACTCATAAGCAACCACCTGGCCCTCCTGCATGAGTACTACCCCAAGGCCTGATTCGAAAACATCACAGTATACGATATAACCCTTTCCCCATTTAGGAAGAATGAGGACGGGTGCAGAGGTAAGCCTAACCTTTAACTACTAAAATGCGGACTCACATTCATCTGACCACTCAAAAAGGACGCTCTTTTTCTTTAACCCCGTGAGAGGTGATGCCACTCTAAAAAACTGCTCAACAAATCTTCGGTAGTATCCGACCAAACCAAGGAAACTTCGAATCTTCGTGACTGTCTTCGGTCTATCCCATTTGAGAATGGCTTCAACCTTGGACGAATCGACAGAAATACCAGTGCCAGATACCATATGGCCAAGAAACATGACCTCATCCATCCAGAATTCACACTTGCTGAATTTTGCATACAACTTGTTCTCCCTAAGGACTTGAAGTGTCGAACGCAAGTTCTCCTCGTGGTTAATATCAGAAGATGAATACACTAGGATATTGTCAACAAAGACGACCACAAACAGGTCTAAATACGGGTGATAGATACGATTCATGAGATCCATGAATATGGTTGGGGCATTAGTCAAACCGAAAGTCATGAACAAGAACTCATAATGTCCGTACCGTATGCTAAATGCGGTCTTAGGAATATCTTCCTCCTTCACCCTCAACTGGTGATAACCTGACCGAAGATCAATCTTGGAGAACCTCACTGCTCCTCTAAGCTAATCAAATAAGTCGTCAATCTGCGACATCGGATACTTGTTCTTCACCGTCACCGAATTCAATTGTCGATAATCGATAAAAAGTCGAAGAGAGTTATCCTTCTTCTTAGCAAAAAGGACTGGTGCTCCCCATGGTGACACACTAGGGCGTATGAAGCCTTTGCTCATCAAATCATCCAACTGAGTCTTCAACTCTAGTAACTCTACTGGTGCCATCTTATAGGGAGGAATGGAGATAGGTGTCACACCGTGATGGACGTCAATGGCAAAATCGGTCTCTCGACTCGGAGGTAATCCTGATAGATCCTCAAGAAATACATCGGGAAACTCCCGAACAACGGGGTAGTCTGCAACCATACGATCTGGTTCTTCTTGGGCCATGATGCTATTCAACCACCCAAAGAAATGCTTCTACTCTCGGGTAGTGGAAAATTTTCAAGGATAATCTATACGCTGCTCACTATTGAAACGATAACGAGAGCCATTGGGAAGAGACACCAAAACACTATGCCGATGGCACTCGATAGTGGCACCAAAGGTAGATAGCCAATCCATACCAAGAATCACCTAGAATCCATCCATATCCATCATAATCAAATCGTACTCTAGAATGTAATCCCCTCCCACGACTATGCAATTTTGACAGACTCTACTAAGAAAGATACCACCACCCATGGGTAGTCCCATGAATATCGACGGATGAAGCTCTTCGACCTCAAGACCCAAATAAAAAGTTTAAGAACTAGATATAAAGGAATGTGATGGCCAGAATTGAACAATGCTCTAACCCAAGTACTGAACAATAAGATCATACCTTCCATCACTGGTGGATTCTGGACAGGCACTGACTGCTGCGTGAGGGCGTAAGCTTGCCCCTGGATGAATCTGTTATCCTGACCACTGGGTATAGTCTGTTTGTGGTTCCCCTGTCCCTGACTAGGGTGCGGGCTATTGGCACCGTTCCTAGCCTGTTGCTGATGGCCAAAAAAGGACTGCTGCTGATGCTGTTGCTAGTACTGAGTGGGGTCCGTATAGCTCGAGTTTGGCCCAGATGTGAAACTACGGCCCTGCTGACCAACCCGCTACTCTCTAGCTGTAAACTTTGGATAGTTCAACCTAAAATGATTGGGCGACCCACAAATGAAGCAAGTCTTGGGGGTAGGTAATATCGAGCTATGATCACTACTAAACTGACCCGGTGCGGTGATACTCATAGCAGCCTTGAGCTTGGCAAGAAAACCTCTTGCCTCGCTCTTGAACCTCTTACTATTATCACCGCGAGACCCACCAGCCTCCCTCTTCTGTGTCCTACCAGATTCCTTCTACTTGTCTCGGATAGTTCGGGAATCCTCTGCCTCGAGCTCAAGTCGGATGGCCTTATTGACAGCCTCCCCAAAGATCAAATGATCAAAACCAACCACCAGCCTACGAATATGGGGATTCAACCTCTTCACAAATAATCGGTTCTTTTCTTCCTCATCAGTCTTAACCGCTTTCACATGCTTCGACAACCTCTCATAGTGAACTAGGTACTCATTCACAAACATCTTCCCCTGGATCAATGCAGAAAACTCATCCTTCTTGGCGTCTTTATACGCCTGAGGGAAGTACCGATTTAGGAACACTATCTGAAAACAATCCTAATCAAGAGGCTCCGTCAAAATGGACATATGTGTGGACCACCAACTCTGAGCTTGCTCGGTTAGCAAGAAAGTAGCAAGCTTAACTCTATGCCCTGCTGGCACGTCAAGGATGTCAATAATACGAGCAACCCCACCGAGCCACTCTTCGGCAGCATCGGGCCCTGTCATGCCGTTGAACATTGACGGGTTCAACCTCCTGAACTCCTTGAGAATTGATGCCGATGCGGTGATTTTGACTGTACCGCTTCGGTCACCCCTCTATTGTTAGGAGATAGTCTCAGTTAATTGGCGAACTGCCTGCTCCATTCTCTGCAGCTCACTGTTACCACTAGCAGCAGTCTTGCGAGTAGGGGCCATCCTATAAGATAGGATAGTTTAGTACGACAATTAGGTGCGCAAAAATGAAAGGTACTAAAATGAGAATCACTCTTGCGCTCACGACGATCCTAAGGCTCTGATACCAAGTTGTAACGCCCCGACCCGGATTGGACTTACCGTTGGAATAACCTGTATCTGAACCAAGGTGTTAAGGGGAGTAGATAAAACATTTTATTAAATTGAAAAAAAAATGTTTCCTTATTATATGTTAGTCGAATCTTGATTTCTTTTATTGTAAAAAGGTGAGGCCCATATCATGCAGATTAGTGTTCAATTAACAATTTAATAAGTAAACCTTTAATAAGATTTATTTCATAAATAAAGCACAAATCCCTGTATTATTACAATTTCCAAATAGTTCCAGTTTAAACCAAATTGTCTTAACAAAACATAAGGGATTACAATTCAAAATAAGTCTATGGATTAAAATCGATTGCAGAGCCTCTAACGACGACTAGCGCTTTCCGCGGCCTTTCCAACGTCCTTACCTGATGTACCACCTATTGTACCCGGGGTTCTGGAAAATAGGGTATGAGTGAAATGCCCAGTAGGGTGGGAAATACTGAGCAATAATTTCATAGCAAAATACTATACATTTACAATGCATTTTAGTAATTTTGAAAATCATCATTGTCCCATATTCATTAATTATCATTAATGATTATTTTCGTTAGCATTTAACTATGCTAACAATATTCAAGAAGCCTTCATTATATTTAACTAAGTTATCATGTGTCTATACTAACAAGATTCTTTAACTTATTCATAAATGCACCTATATGCAATGCCCTGGGCTACGTGCCCACTCACTCTTAGCATTTTTGATGTCTCATGCTAGGGACATAATTAATTCCAATTATGTCAATAACATAATTATTAATGAATTCTTATTCATTCATTAGTTTAATTTTCATGAATTTTTCTCATTCATTACTTAACATTATTTTTTTGAAATTTTGCCAACACACACTTACGGACGTTGTGGCCTCACTCCACCGGTCTCCGCCGTCATAAACTACTGCAGTTTTTTTTGGGGTCTTTCACCACTAGGGACGTCATGCCCTCCTTAACTATTTTTTCTCGGCGTCATTCGAATATCATATATTTCATGTGTTTAACATTATTCTCAATGTTCACATTAAACTTATTCGGTTTTATTATTAAACCCGTTATTAGTCCTTGCATCCTACGAGCCGAGGAGGCATTCTAGTGTCAATGCCGAACACTAAAATATGCTAAGTCACCATTACTATACTCTGATTTACCAAAATGCTATCTTACACTTTTATTATCTAAAAAGCATTTCCTTAGCATTTTTCAAGTATTTTTCATGTAAAAACAACATTTAAGTGACTTTTCCTCATATTTACCAAATCTGCCACTAAGGCATTTTTAACCAAAAATCACATTTTTTAAAGTGGGTTTTATGTAAAAAAATTATTCTTTAATGTACTACATGTAGGGGTGTTCGCGGTCCGGTCTGGTTCGGTTTTGAAGTTTTTTTTTTACCGGACCGACTATGTTAGTCCTATAAAAAAAAGACCAACACCGGACCGATAATGTCAGTTAATCGACCCTATTCGGTTCGATTTTTTATAGGGTTGGTTCGGTTTAGTTTGTCGGTCCTAACATTAGTTAATTAATTACTATCACAGAAAACTATTTTCCATTTTCATCAAAAAACAAAAAAATCAATAGAGATTTTCTATTATGATTGAATGTAAATGAAGCAGTGTCAATGACAAACCTTCCCTGCTAAAGCTGAAGCTTAGCTTCTACAGCATGGCTAATAATCCCCCCCCCCCTAACCAATTCCTTTCCTGTATATCACAACTATGCAAGTCATAAATCTTTTAATGAAGTAATCATTCAAAAAAACACATGGATGTGTATGAACATTATATATATATATATATATATATATATATATATAGACGTATGCATAACACTAATCAAGAGGAGACTAACATTGAGAATGTAAATCAATAAATTAAATTTGTGATTATAGCACACAAAATAAATAAGCGCCAATCTATATAAAACGCAAACGCAGATAACATTGAGAATGTTACAACAGTGTTGTTCACATTAAAAACCATAAAATACACAAAACACTAAATAATATATATATATATATATATATACTGTCGATCCGGGTCGGTTCAGACCGACCATATCAACTCAAAACCTGAGGACCGGAGTGACTCAGTGGGTTTTAAAAAAAAATGGGAATGAACCGATTAGCAAAAAAACCCGACAAAAATAAGGCGGTTCGGCTCGGTTCGATTCGGTTCGTCGGTTCAATCGATTTTTTGAACACCCCTAACTACATGTTTCCACCAACTTTTAAACCTTTATTAGTGATGTACAACCCATTTTAGCACACTTTTACATATAAAGCCATTTACATAATTATAAGCCTTATTTAACATATTCAAGAGGCTTAAACTAATATTTCGACATATTAGATTTTGGGGCTGTTTTTATGAGATTACCAATCACATATTTAAAACACTATATTTCAACATTAGTCATCTTAATGTCAAGATTAACACATACTACATACACTATTTCATGAAACTGGGTCTTCTTCCATAGAAAACCCAACAATGCATTAACTAGTCATTTTCTTATAGTATTACACTTTGTATGTTTATTTCATGAGGTTATTACATTTATAGCATGATTTCAACATATATAATAATCTAAAAATTAATCTAACATCATCCTCTCCATTTATCATTTTTCACAAAATGGTTTTTTTTTTCATAACATATGAAAATAAAGGAGAAGACCTAAACAGTCACATTTTTTCATCATTTTGTTCATATTAGCATTTGAAATGAAAGAGTTTAAGAGTGAGAAAAAACCCTACTTGAATGAAGGAGAGTGAGTGTAGATGTGAAGAAGATGAAGTGGAGCTCCCAAAAGTTCCACCAAAAACTCCAATCAAGACTCCCTTTGAGTTCCAAAAAGCTCTCTAAAATTTCCCCACAAGCTGTCCCAACCTTGAGGTTAACTTTAATGGTGTTTGGAGATCCTTAGAGTGGTGTTTGGATAGTGGTAAAAGGGTTGGGAGATGGAGCTACGAAAATATGGGTGCTTAGTCTTCCTAGAACTTGAGGGATTTTTGGGAGAAAATGTCAACAACTATGTGCCTAATTACACCCATAGTTTCCTCTTCCTCTCTCTATTTTAAAAGACATTTTAAGGGACCTTCCACTCTAGAACCATAGCCTCAAAAGTTGCATTTCCTAAACCGTGTATCACTCCTCCCAAAGTTTGATTTTTGGAGTTGAAAGTGACTACACTCAACCATCCAAAACCAAGTTAATGTGCTATCAATAGTACCATCGTCACTTTCTCTCTCTAATTTTTTTTTGAAACTTTTAACCTAAGGCTCTTATTCCTTGTATTTTTTTGAGTGAAAAATCATATTCAAACTAATTTTTTGGTCACCCGAAATGTCCTATATAGCGCGCAAAAACGGGACCTCCGCGCAAAAGTATTTTTTTTCGATTTTTCTTCACGTAGTAATATTCCTTATATTTTTATGAGCTTAAATATATAGTCGAAATATTTTTTTGACCTTTCGAGGCATCCTAAACAATACGCGTAAAACTAAACTTTCACTGTGTCCAGCGTCGTAAGACAATTAGTACACAAGTTCGCGTAGCGTTCGTTTCTTGTCCGAATCGCGTGAAACTCAACCAAATTACTTAAAATAATTATACAAACATAAATCATAACTTATGCGGGAACATGCAACGTAAAAATTTCATTAACGGAGCGTCGCTAAAAAAAGAATAATCATGCAAGTACAATTTGAAGGTGCGGGTATTACAAAACTAGTTATGAGGGAACATTAACTAGGAAGATAATAAGATACGATTGGTGTGCAATTTAGATGAGATGTGAGAATTCTCAAGAAAGATCCCGAGAAACTAGCATGTACATAATAAATGCTTATTTGTAATTGTTAAGAACTTGCTATTTTTTTAAAAATCTTTTACAATCGGGATCTGATCTGTTTTCTTGCATATAATCTTCTCTACTATATCTTCAACATCAGGTATCCCGCAGTAGGGATGCCTAGCATAGATTATAGATGTTTTGATGGATTATATCTACTAGTAGATATGTGGATTTTGTTTTGACGCTTCCTTTCTGTTGATTCACTCATCTGTAGCGTCTACTTCATTTAGGGCATGCCGCCCAGGATTCTAGAGGTTGTAATTATTTATGTAAGCATTGTGGATATCAGTTTTATTTAGTGTAAATGTTATAATTTAACTGGAGAGTTATTCCAGTAAAATTTATTCTTGTTGTAGTTAATTCAGTTGTGATGTGTTGTTGCATATTATTATTTCATGTCGTGGAATGGTTTTAATTAAATTAAATATGGAAAAAAATTTGACACTTAGATTAATTAACTATTAGGTGATTAATAAAGAAATTGTTTTTCGATAGTGATGCTGAGAATGAACCAACTGGATATTCTGATTTAATTAAATAAAGGACTGATCACTTGATATTTAATTAGGCAGGTTGTTACAGGTAGTACACTCTCCCCTTCATGTTAGGAGTTTGGGGATGAGACTAGTGGATATGCCTTAGCTGTGGTTTACACTTTCTAGGCACAGGACTAGTTAGTGTAGATTTCTACGGATGGAATATTCTGGGGTGAGGTTGATTTTTGCGCCGTTTTCGTTGATTCGGTGGTCTAGTCTCGAGACTAGAAGAAAATTATTGGTGAAATTTTATCCTATATGATAGGGTAGGATGTACTTGTGTTTTATAGACCTCTGGGTATGAGAGTGGGGGTGGTTTTGTGGATTTATGCTCGATTAAAGGGTGGGACTGATATCAAATAATGAGAAATTGAGAATTAATACCTAAGATAATAAACATGGATAAAAAATGGATTTGACGTCATTAATAAGTGAAGGACTAACATAATACAGGATGGCCGGCTATTGGGACGTGGGGTGTGTTGGCGTCATCAATAAGTGCAGCGCTGACGGAATACGGGTCGGCTGACTATTATGGTGTATCATGCGTTGAACCTTGTTAATAAGTGTAGGGCTAACAAAATTGGGTTGAGTGGCTATAACGAGGGGAATGGGTGTGGTGTAGAACTTTAGGCGGGCCCGAATAAGTGCAGGGCATACAGTAGGGTCGGCTGGCAATGAAGTCGCTGCTATAATAATAATAATAATAATTTATTTAATCGATTTATATAAAAATGGTGACTTTAGCGTAATTATTAGATTGTGATAACATGTTGGACTTAAACTTTTAGGGTGGCATAATTACGTGATTAGATGATGTCAGTTTATTTTACTCTCATGTTAATAATTATCTCGTTTATATTAAAATATTCTTTTGTGGTGTTTATTATGTATAATACTGTTTGGGTTCACTGTAACACCCCGTCCGCCCGGGAAGAGCGAACGGAGTGCTACCGAATAACACAAGGTATAGAGCATCTAAATCCCACAACAACAGAAGAGAAACCACAAATCTCAAATCTCTTCAAATAAGTACAACAAGTCTCTCGAATAAATACGAAAACTAAAATAAATCTCCAATGCTCTATACATCAAAATAAACAAATACAAGTATTCTCTCTTGTATTCAAATTCTTCCCAAAATAATCCACGCTATAAATCATCCCAATCAGATCCAAAGAGCGCAAAATCCGCACTAACCTACCACTAAAAGAAAATATGGGGAAGTACACAATACGATAAGAAAGATGCTCAACAAATATTAGCGGTGAATAAAATGTAACAATACGAGTACGAATATTCAAATCAAATACGAATCTCAAGCGTTTTTACCAATAAATTTCTCAACAACACAATAATCAGCATCACCAGGCCTCACCAAACCGCGCCAGACTTTATCAAGTAGCCGGAACAGGAATATAACGGGTGCCCAACCTCAGTGCCATATTAAAATGTCATGACAATATGCCCAACACAAATAATAATACCACATGAATCAAAATTAGATTCCAACAACAATTTTCAGATTTCCAAAAGAATTTAACAATTCAAATATGAGTCAATAATCACATGAAATCAAAGGGAGTAACACTCGCAAGATTAAGGAGCATATTATGTAAAACCCCATACCTTAAACCACCAAAAAGAACCCACATAAATATGTCCAGAAATCACAGATAAAGTCATAAAAAAAGCCCACAAAGATCACCAAAAACTCCTCCAAGATCAACCTCAAAACAGCCCCAAGAACACCTCCAAAAACCTAAGGGTTGAAAGCATAAATCAAAGGGGCAAAGTGTATAAAAAGAAGAGTAATTAAAAACATGTTTGCTTCAAAAAAGTTGTACAAAAAAGGGTCACCCACGACCTTATTATAAGGCAAAGAAGTAGGAGTTGTATACAAAACAAACTGCTCAAAATTTTCTTCTTGCGCACGATTTCTGGAGGGATCGATCGATCGACCCCCAGGCATCGATCGATCGATCGCCCAGGAAATTTGACCTTTCGCCTAGAAAATTTTATAAGGGACAATTATTCAAAAAATAATATAAAATTCATTTTAACTCCGTTTTCGAAACAGTTTGAAATTCTCGCCTTTAAAAATAATACTCAACATAATTGAGCAACAAAAATAATTTTATCTCAAAATTTATTTTTCATCTATTTTTGAAAATACCCCAAAAATTACGCGGGTTATTACATTCACAGACCCTACCTGGGAGAGTAACTTGTATTCATGAGATCTGACCCATTGCGTTGATTAGCTTTTCGGGTTTAGTGCTGGAGTAGCTGCATAGGAGTGATTTGAGATATTTTGGAGGTGCACTTGGAGACTCATTTATTTTTAGATGCTTTAGTTGTTTAGGATTTATTTTCTATTTCGCCGCATTTATTAAGAGACTTTATCATGGATTTGCTGGGCCAATTGGTTCCGCAATTATATATGGTTTTATTTAGATATTTACAGTTGGATCATTTCATTCGAGTTTATATTTATTTGAAGTTGGATTATTTGGGAGATTAGCATGGTGATGGATTTTAACATTTGTATGGATGATTATATTTATTGGATTAATCTGATTATTATCTTGTGGAAATGAATTGTTAGATGTCTCATATCTATCACATGCTAAGACTGATATTTAATTCAGTAATGCCCGACGTAGTCTTAGTGGCGGCTGACGCTAGAATACGTGGGGTGATACAATCCTGGGCCACCAGGGCAGAATCTCACCACCGAATCTTAAATTGTAAACGTAACTGGAGGCTGTCATAGTCTTAAGTCAGTGGGTCATAACCACGCCACATTACTCAACTTGGACTCCAACCTCACACAGAGTGGGCATGCACAAACCTATAACCCTGTGGACCGATACTACACCTATTAGGATTTATCAGGAGAGATCACCTACGGCGCGCAACCCCTACCGATAGCATTCCACTAGGTTGGTATGTTTAATATATATAACATACACACATATATAAACATGTATATATATATATATGTTGAAGTCATGCAGTAGACCTCTCGTGGAGATACATGTTGCACGGGCATAAAGTTAATGTTTGAGGCACCTCGTGACGTAACCCGTGCAATCCTTTTGCATGGTAATCCACTTGGTTATAATTATGTGAATGGAAAAATGATGAATAAATATATAAATTATTTTGTAACTTTTCATCTGATTGCAAGGTGGAAAACAATTCGATTTTAATGAGATTTGTTAAAAGGGTAGTATTAGTAGTAGTAGTAGAAGAAGAAGAAGAAGAAGAAGAAGAAGAAGAAGAAGAAGAAGAAGAAGAAGAAAAAACTATCGAATTGATGAAATTTAATGATGAGGGAGGGTTAAAATTGAATGCTTTGAGAAAACAAAAATGTGAGTATCACTCACTAAGACTGGAAAATTCTTAAATTTTAAGGGTTTAATAATTAGAAGCTCATAAGGAGCTTATAGGCCACTGGGCCAACCATACACAAATTTATTAGAATTAGCATAAGTTATTGTCCTATTAAGCATCTCTTTTGACATATAAACACTCCAATTGAAATTTTCATCATATTTTTGTCATTTGGAGATGCATTTAGATGCTAACGGGCCAAAATTTTATTTTCACCTTTGGTGTGTGTTTGGTTCGAGCTTTCGTACTTTCCATAAAGTCATGAATCCAAAAGTAAATTTAAACCTTTAAGGATTAATTACACTAGGCCCTCAGAACTTTGACCCCCTACAATTCACCACCTCAACTTTCAATTTCTTTAGATAACCCCTTAAACTTTTAAAACAGCTACAAATTTCCCACAAACGATGACACTATTAAGTTTTTTTTTAGAAAATGACACATGATAACCATTTTAACTTTTGTCAGGGGGATTTTGGATATTTCACCCTTGTTTGGAAAAAAACTAAGGTTAGTCTCCCTTTATCACTCTATTCTCTCTCTTCTCTCTTTTATGTCCACATTTCTCTCTTCTCTCTTTTATCTCTTTAGTTCAACAATCATCTCTCTCTAGTTCAAGAATCACCTCTCTCTATCTATCTCACATACATACATAAGAACACACGGATACACAAAAGAAATGTTGAATCGCAACTGAATCTAGGGGTTGAATCGGGGCTAGGTCCAAAGCAATGCGGGTCTGGGACTGAGGTTGGGTTGAGGCATAGACGGGGCGGGGTTGAGGGGAATCTGGAAAGCCAAAAACAAGTTCCAATTTTTAGGATCCTTTATGTCCTGTAAAAGAAATGTTGATAATGTTACTATTTTTTATTATTCTCATTCAATACTCGGGTCGGTTCCATAAAAATGTTTATTATTTTCTCTAGACCCATTTTAATCATCTTTTTTATACCATTTCATACAATGCTAAATGTCCAATCATTAACATTAGGATGCAATCCAATAAACTACACACATATATTTAACCTAATATGTAAATAACTTGCTGAAAATACACTCCACATTAAATTTGGATCAAAGTTAGTTTCCCCACCTTAATGTCTCCAAAGTGGCGGTGGTGATGAAGATAGGCAACTCCCCCACATCCAAAGGTGGATCTAAAAGCGAGTCACAAAATCTCCACCAAAAAGTAATCCATAGAATCTCCAACATACTTCCAAGAACAGCTCCATTGAGCCCTCTACAAACCTCCATCAACACCTATCTTTTCTCCTGAATACACCCTCTTAAATACACATCAAAACCCTAACCACAACTTTTATATTTCTTTATCTCATACCCTAATAGTGATGGGAGTGGGATCTTATGGTGTGAGTATGTTCACTATACTAAGGGAACATGGTAGTAAGTGCCTTGGAGAGCAACGTTGAGAGCGTCTGGGAGAGGTGAGAAAATGGTGCTCAATGTGAACATTTACCACATCCAAAGCCTTTCTCTTCTCTAAACAAAGTATATGAATACATATAATATTGACACCAAATCTGGCAGAATCGGTTTCATACTAGTGTTTCTCTCTTTTATCCCCAAGACAAACACCCGATTCTCTCTCTCTCTCTCTCTCTCTCTCTCTCCCTATATATATATATATATATATATATATATATGCCTTCAAACGCAATATCAGGCCCACATGCCGACTAAAATATAAATGGAAGATAGATCATCTGGCAATGAAGAGAGAGAATGGAGCCTTTTTAGTATCGTTCTAACGGCTTAGTGCATCATTCAAATGATAACACTTGTCGTTAGAACGACTGTGTTCAGCAGTTGAACGAGACAACAAGAGTTCTACTTCTACGTTTGCAACCAATGTATAAATAATTCATGTATTAATGATTCCTGTTAATATATACCCTTAACATACCATCTTTCTCTAAAGACGAAAGGCAATAGTTTAAAGGGAGAATGAGAACTTCGACCTTGTTATTTTTTCTTATATTACGAACCTTTTCATAGTCCAATAATTTCATTTATCACATTTGCCCCGAAAGTTTCCAATTTTTAGTAAAGGCATAAGTAATTTATTTTCTACAAATATTGTATTCCTTATATAATACTTTTATAGAATCCATAATTCAATTAATTTTCTTCAACTTAAATTTGTGCCTCCACAAATATAATCCATACATATAATTTAATCCAACTGTCAGGCTAGGGTATTAGAGTGAGAACCCCCCATCATGATGCATTAGTGATCACGCTCAGAATAGACAATTGGGAAATTGACAAGCTCCTCGTGGGCCAGGGAAGTTCGTTAGAAGTGATGTACTTGGAATTTTTCCACAACCTGAAGCTGAACATCACCGGCCTCAAAGAAGCCACAGTTCTGCTGGTCTGGTTTATAGGTTGAATTACGATGCCACTGGGGAAAATAATCCATCCTGTCAGGGAAGGAAACATCTCCAAGCTAATCAAGTTTCTAATAGTGGACATTGAATCCATGTATCACTCTTTTTTGGGCAGGGGCTGGCTCCAGTCCATGAAGGTCGTACCATCCACTTACCATCAAAAGTTAAAATGTTTTGCTAAAAGGGGTGTGGTTAAAATTCGTGGCGATCATGACATAATCAGAAAATGCTTCATCGCGTCCATTCACCCCAAGAAGGAGGTAAATGATGCTTAGGAAGAAGTCTAGGAGGGGTCTATCCGCTCTAAATAGCAATTACGGTACGATCGACCAGGGGGAGTCCTCCCTATTGGTAGGGTCTTTAAAAGCCTGGAAGAAGTGATGGCCGATGGCAACTTGCCAGCAAGGAAATTTTTGATCGGATCCACTCCCGCCGATCAAGAAAAGAAGTAATTAGTTATCTTTCTCAAAAGAATCCTGGATGTTTTTACTTGGGAACCGTATGACTTGCTAGGGATTAACTCCAAATAGCCTGCCACTGCCTGGACGTTGACCTAAACTTCAATCAAATCACCCAAAAGGCTAGTGGAATAGTCCCTAAGAAGGCCAAAGGGTTGGAGAATAAGGTAGGGAATCTACTGGATGCATGATCCATCAGGGAGGTTCAGTTCCCAGAATGGTTGTCTAACTAAGTGGTGGTATGCAAGAAAAATGATAGTTAGAGGGTCTACATTAACTTCAAAGACCTCAACAAATATGTCCCAAAGATAGCTTCCCACTTCTTAAAATAGATCAGTTGGTTGATGAAACGGTAAGACATGAAAGGATGAGCTTTCCTGATGCATACTCGGGCTACTATCAGATCCCTCTTTTCAATCATGATCAGGATAAAATGTCCTTTATAAACCCTATTGGGTTATACTGCTATAAGGTTATGTCATTTGGTTTGAATAACGCAGGGGCAAATTATCACAGACTGGTCACCAAGATGTTCAAGAGACAGATGTGGGACACAATGAAGGTCTACATCGACGATATGCTAGTTAAAAGTAAGAACAAAGATGACCACCTCACAAATTTAGCCAAAACTTTTGAGGTCCTCAAGAAGTACCGAATGAAGATTAATGCAGGTAAGTGTTTATTCAGCGTCTAGTTAGGAAAGTTCTTGGGTTACCTAGTCAATTAGAGAGGAATTGAAGCCAACCTGAACCAGATCGATGCTATCATAAGAGTCCATCCCCTTAAATGTTGCGATATCTTTAAAAGCTTACTAGAATGCTCACAGCACTCAACCGCTTCATCTCCAAGTCTTCAGAATGCTATCGACCATTTTTCTTGCTCTTAAAAAAGGATAAAGGCGTTAAAAGCTCTTAAAGAACTCACGTCCTACTTCAACAAACCACCCCTTTTGGTGATTCCAAATGATGGAGACCCATTGTATCTTTACCTTGCAATATTCGAATACGCTATAAGCTTCACTCTGGTATGCGAGAAGAAAAAATGTCAACACCTAGTCTATTAGGCCAGTAAGACATTCCTAGACCCCGAGCAGCGGTACCCACCTCTAGAAAAACTTACCTACGCACTAGTGGCTGCCTCGAGAAAGATGAAGCATAAATTTGAAGCCCATTCAATAACTCTAATCACCTCCTACCCCCTTAAAGCTATTTTGTGGAAGATTGACCTCTCTCAACGACTTTCAAAATGGTCAGTCGAGCTTGTGAGATTCGATATTCACTTTCAACCAAGAACGATGATTAAGGGGCAAGTCTTGGTAGACTTTATTATCGAATTTATAGGATAACCAAGCAACCAACTAGAAGCGAGGCAATCAATAAACGAGGAAACACAGTCTAAGGACTGGAACCTATATGTTGATAGATACTCCAATTCTAAGGGGGTAGGAGTGGGGATTGGGCTTAATCACTCCGGAGCATACCGTTATCGAGTAAGGAATAAAATTGGGATTTGAGACCTCCAACAACGAAGCTGAGTACGAAGCTCTGATCGCTAACTTCCACAAGGCCTAATTATTGGGGGCAAAGCGCCACCACATATTCGGCAACTCTAAACTGGTCTCCAAAAAAGTGGAGCGGGGACTTTAACACCAAAGATGATAGAATGGTAGCTTACCTCGCTGTGGTAAGGGAACTTATGGAGGGGTTTGAGAAAGTAGATATCCAATAATTCCCCCGGGGGTAGAACAACCACGTCTATGACTTAGCGGCCCTGAGCTCAGTAATTGACTCTAACCTAAGAAGGACTATCCAGATAGAATTCCTCACACACCCAAGTATTGACCCAACAGTCATAGCTGAGTAGGTCTTCTTGATAGAAAAGGCCCCCAACTGGATGGATCCCATCACCAATTACCTATGGAGTGACATTCTGCCCAACGGTGCGAGCAATGAGGCTTTGGTGCACACATAACCTGTGAAGGCATTTTAGCGAACACATAGTGTACATTGTATTCAATTTAGGGTGAAAATACCTTCGATTCATGAAATACCCCCAACAAATACAACACCAATAATAAAACAACATAAACATGTTGTATTTGTTGAATATACATGGAAATCAGTGGAGAAAATTGGGCATTTAAATGAAAAATAAGCAACTTATTCATAAGACCAATTGGATTCTCATTTTAATTGGGCTAAGATCACCTAAGCCCAATTAGAGATAGATAGAATATGGCAAGAGGTTGACACTAACTCCAAGGATAAGAAAAGCGCGATTAATAGCAAAATTTCAATTTACATACGAAATTGTTGCACAACCGGGGTCCTTGAATGTGGGAATCATGTTGTGTTGGAAAATGGAGCTCACTTGATGGGTCAACTCTACCTTTTTTGAGAAATGTGCTTTCTCTTAAAGTACACAAATCTTTCAAAAACTTCCCGTAAGATGGGATTTTCTTGATCGTATCAATGAGAGGAAAATTGATCTTCACTTATTTAAGAGTGTCCATGATTTCTTGGTCCTTATTGGGTTTAGCTGTAGGGTACCGTAAAGGGACATGGGATTGGGGCTTCCGGATCATTGGGCCACAACTTTTCACTACTCTTTTTTAGAGTCACTTCGCTCTCTCGAGGAGTTAGTGAGATCTCTTCGAATTCTTCTAAGTAAGAAGGGATTTGATTATGAATTAGTTTCCCACTCCTAAGAGTTGTGGTAGATTTAGCTTGTTCCAAAGATTAGCATTGAGCGAGGGGCTTTCCTGTCTTTTGGGGGTCCAATAACGCCGTCAGTTTTGCAATTTGTGCCTTAATGAGAACCACTTTTTGAGTAGTTTAATTATTGACGGTCGTTTGGGCTTGTATGAACTCATGCAAGGTGTATTCGAGTCTCCTTTTGTGTGGTTGCACATAAGGAGGAATAGGCGGAGGGTCTTGAACTTAAGGAGGAGATTGTAAGTAGGTCCATTGAAAATTAGGAGGTAGAGGATTATGAACTTGTTGAGTTTGTCGATATTGGATATTGGCTAGGTTGCCCCCAAGATGGGTTGTACCCTTGGTCCATAGGAATGTTTTGTGCTCTTCTAAAAATCCCCATCGCATTCACTTAATCTTTAAGGATAACTTTGTAGGCTGGGATGGCGAGACACTCCTTGGTGGTATGAACACTAGTGTCACATATGGCACACAACTCCTCGATTGACGAAGTCGTTGCAATAATGGGAGCCCAAATCTTTAAGCCGAACTCCTTAAATTTCTTCGATAACTTATCGATCCTCATTTTTATTTCGTCCTCATCGGTGAGGTAAAACATCGTAGGGCTAGAGGAGGGTGGAATGGAAGATCCCGGATTTGTTTTGTTTGGGTTCGAAGTATCCCAATCTTGGGTAATTTCGACACAATACTTGAAGTGTGCCTCCGCATCATCTGGATCCAACCCAAAGAACTCGTCGAAGCATATTATCTCCACCACTCGTTTAGCATTTAACGTAAGCCCATTGTGGAAATAGGAGATGAGTCTCCATTTATTGAAATCATGGTGGGGCACTTACCTAATAGCTCGTAAAATCTTTCCCAACACCTCTCAGAATTCTCACTCTCATTAGGAAAAAGGTTTAAATTTATCTCTTGAGATAGTTGGTGCGGTGGGTAGGGAAGAATTTCTTCAAAAACTGGGACTGTATATCGCGCCAACTTCCTATAGAATTCAGAGTTAAGGACCAAAGCTAATTTTTGGCCTTTTCCTTAAGAGAGAATGTAAAGAGTTTTAGTCGTGTGACATCGAGAGGTTAGTTTTGATCGCTAAAGGTAGTGCACACCTCCTCAAACTCTCGCATGTGTAAGTATGGTTGCTCATTCTCCATGCCGTGGCATGTGGGTAATAATTGAATCATTCCATTACAGAAAATGGAATCGCATGGAGTTATAAGGAAAGATGATGCACGACGGAGAGGTGGTCCTCTACGGTTATAAATAATCTGTCATCGGTCTATAGGGAGGCTCGACTTCCCCTTGACTACCGTGTTTGCTTTGATTGTCTTCCATGGTGTTAGGCTCAAAATGGGCTCAAGAATAAGCTGAGATTGAATTGGAAGGAGTTGGATATAGTCTCCAATAGTCCAAAATTTCGTTAGACAATGAGGATTATACTATAGGATTTAAAGTGCTATCGTTCGCATCTTGCATCTTGCATTTTTGGAATTTGGATTAGTTGTAGAAATCGTGATGTCATGTTGACCACAGGGAACAGTAAAGTGTAAAGAGAACTTTTTTATAACCTAAGATTGTATCCAATCCTCGAAAACAACACCAAAAATTTGATGCTCTAAAAATAACGTGTGATTCAAATGAAAATCTATCACAACAAGTAGTATCCGAGTAAGTCCGGAATCGTATTCCTTAGGAATTTAACTCACATAAAAGAACGAAGATATGTTATATGATACTTTCTAAACGTCACAAAGATAAAATGTAAAATGTGATTTGTTGTTTGAAATGGTGAGATTAGTTAACCGCTATCCTAACATGCATTAAATTAAAGGAGAACGGGTAAACTATGAAGATATGAGAGATAAAGGGGATTACATATCATTCTCCCACCTTAGATTCGCTATGAAGGTGATGTAACTTAGATTAAATTAATTCTAATTGATCATAACTAATTAAGTCCGAACATCAACCATATAGAGACAAAACTCATCAATGGACGATTATGGATTAATTAGTTATGGTGATAGATGGGTTGGGGTTGTAGTAAAGCATCCAAAACCACCCTTGCATGACAAGGGACATTAAGAAACTAGGATACTCAAATAACAACACATGAAGTTACATTACAACAATTATAAACCAAACCCTAAATATGAAGTTCAACCATAAGTCTAGCTACTCATAATGGAAACTAAGCTAAGCATACAAGTGAATAACATAACTATGCAAGTCATCAATTTCAATACAAACCAATAAAGAGATGGCAATAAATGAAAATTAAAGTTAACAAATCAAGTAAGGATGATATGGGTAAACAAATATTGCATTAAGAACAACTAACTTGTAGTAATCAAAGCTTTTCATGTAGGTAAGAACCATAAATGCTCCTTAACCTAGGAGAGAGAAGAGAGGACTTCTATACTTAGAAACTTTCTAGTAAAAACTATATGTGTCTTTGAAGAGGAAAACAAAGGATAAACATCCCAAAAATATCAAAAATGGCAAAAATTATAAATATATTAATACAGGACCGAATCGATTCGATGGGAAACCCGAATCGATTCGCAAAGGAAAATGGCCAGCACTGGAAGGAACCAAATCGGTTCGTCCAAGACCCAAATCGATTCGCAACTACTCTCAAAGAGAGGATCGGGCTGAAATGGCTTTATTTAGCCCAATATCCACAGAATCATCCGTAACTTCTTCGATATAACTCGAATTCATGCACTGTTAGAGGCCACGCAAAGATGAAACGAAGGGTTTGAACTTTTGTGAAGAGTTTAGGATCAAACCCCCGAATGCTGAATTTACTAAATTGCCCCCAGCTTTGCGATTATCAACGAAACTTTCCCGAGATTAAACCAAACTTCATGTCTTGTATTCTCGAGACTTATAAAATCTTAGATAAGGAACACATAATATATATGTGATGAAAATAAGGTTTAATCAGTAAATGAGCATAAGAACCAAGAATAATAAGCATGCCAATGCTAAAATGCGCTAATAAACGGGGTTTTAAACGAATTAAATGTGACTAATCACTGTTCTTTGCGTGAGGAAGGTGGTGGAAGGTGACATTTTGGAATTGGGAGGCCATTTCTTCTAAGTGGGCATGGAAGGGTAGGGCCTTCTCGTATTTGACTTTCCATTTTTTGAGGATTTTTTCGACAATGAGGGTACAGTCCCCATAAATGCCTAGTTGCTTGATGCCTTTCTTGAGGGCGATATTGAGACCTACGGTGCATGATTTGTATTCAATCATGTTGTTGGTGCAACGGAAGTCTAACTTAATGGCAATTTGGGCGTGAAAGTCATCAGGGGCGATCAAGCGCATCCCAATCCCGTATCTTTTCTTGATGTCAGTTCCATTGAAGAACATATGCCACTTGAGATCCTCCTGAGAGGTGCAGAGAATGTTTTCATTTGGGAATTCAGAGACCCATACCTTGGTTCCTTCCATGGGATAATTGATAAGGTATTTAGAGATAACCCTCCTCTTTAAGTCTTTTTGCGTGACGTGCACGATGTCGAACTCGATTAGCAACATCAACTAGTGGGCCATTTGGCTTGACAAAGAGAGTTCTTTTAACAAGCCCTTGATGGGATCCATTCGGCATATTAGTCTGATGGGAAAGGCAATCATGTAGTGCTATAATTTTTGTGTGACCCAGACTAAGACAACACACGCTTTCTCTAGAGTAGAGTAATTAAATTTGTACCGACCAGTTTTTTACTAGCGTAGTAGATGGATTTTTCTTTGTGGGATTCTTTAATGTATTGGGATAGTAAGGGCCCTATTGTGGTAGTAGTGACGACCAAGTACAGGAGGAAGGGGAGACTTGACTGCGGAGGTATGAGCATCGAAGGTCGAGTTTGGTATCCCTTGATTTAGTGAAAGTCTTCTTAGCAGGACTCGCTCCGGACTTTTTTTGAATCCTTCTGTAGAAGTTTGACTATGGGTTCACAGATAGAGGTTAGTTGGCTGATGAACCGACTGATGTATTACGGTTTGCCCAGGAATCCTTAAACTTCCTTCTCCGTCCAGGGTAATGGCATTTCGATTATGTCTTTCAGTTTGGTGGGGTCCGCTCTAATTCCTTTCTTGTTGATCATAAACCCCAATAGTTTCCCTTTAGTGATGCTGAAAACACACTTCTGTGGATTTAATCACATCTTGTACTATCGCAGTTGCTCGAAGGACTTTAGGAGGGCAGGAATATACCCAACTCTTAGAATTTGTTATCATATAGTCCACATAAACCTCGACTTATTTATGTATAAGGTCGTGTAGCCCCAATGTACTTGAGACCGAATAAAATGACGATGTAGCAGAAACTTCTCAGGGGTGATGAAGGAAGTTATTGTCTTGAAATAAGATCTTGAGCCCCGGTTTCATCTTCTTATCAACGTGGTCATACCACGATTCAGAGAATCCACAAAAAGGGAAGTCTTCACCCTCCTTGACAAATCTTTTATTCAGAGAGTCCCCTAAAATAGCCTTTCTATCTTCTAGTCTTCTTTTTTATCGTGATTGACATAATGCTTTAAGTTCAGCTGGTTAAGGTTGGTAACCCCAACCACATGGGGTTAAGACTTCTTTCAGGACTATGGGCTTAAGGATTCCTCGATGACATCATCCTAGCCCCATTTCGAGCATGAAGTGCATGTTCTTGAACATTTGAATTACTTTGATGTCGTCATGAGGGCTATACTCTGGACATATTTGATCTTTAAAGTTGTTTCTTGTTGGGATGGGGAACGAATGAATTTTGAAACTAGAGAGGAGTATGTTATTGGTCCCATATTAAATCTTCAACACTGGATTAATGGTACTGAAACTATCTGAATTGTCGTCGCCCCCCAAATGGTGATAACTTAACCTTTGGGAAAGAACTTTAGTTTCTGATGAAGAGAAAAGGATACTCATCAGATGCTATGAAGCCAAGGACAGCCAAAGAGTAGGTTGAAGCAAGAAGGTATGTCGATGACTTGGAATTCGATTGATAGGGCCAACCCTTAGTGTGAGTTTGATGGAACTCATTACTTCTCAAAAAGTGTTATTATTGGCATGCATGATAGAAAATGTAGTAGTGAGATCATTGACTTTCAATTCCATGAAGTTAAAGGTTCTGAGTGGATAAACATTAAAAGCAGACCCATTGTTGACTAGTGATAGTGGGACTGTCATCCTCAATATTTCAATGGAGATGTTGAGAGTATAGTTGTGATCAGGGTCAAATTTTGGAATTTTTTCTTCGGAGAAAAGAGAGGAGTCTGGTAGAGGTCAAGGATCCAACCATATTCACGGCTTTTTTGAGACTGGTATCGGGATAAACTTTGGGTCCAGTGAGGTGATGTATCAAGGTATTCTGGTGAAACACCGAGGACATTAAGAGTCCCCATAAGATTATGTTGACTTGAGTGTTCTTGATATGATTGAGGACTTTGCCTTCCTCAATGGTAATTTTTGACATTGGGAGTTCTTAGGTAATTACCTTTACTTTAAATACTTCATTTGACTGGGGAATGTGATCTTTATAGTATTGTCCTAATTTGGCCATGTGGTTCATAGAGGTGAAGAAGAATACAAACCGTGTGGCTTCATCTATCTCAGGATAAATGGATACTTTATTGATTTATCCCAACAAATCTTTAAAGGAGATCATCTTACATAAACTAGATACTGAACTGGCTTCTTCTTTATTCAGTTCATCATCTGAACTATAAAAGTCATCCCCCTATTTGATAGTGATGACTTCTTCCTACCCAGAGTAATCAATGCATTCAACAACCTTAACGGATCCATCATATATATTTTTCAATTCAACAGGGAAATGCATAAGTGAAGGGACCAATTATCCTTGATGTTTTAAAACTATGAGTAAATTGAAGATGCCACAGATTTCTCATGTCTGGTGAAACACATCGGACATGATCTTTGCAACATCATCTAGATTGGCTTCTTCAATGGGTACTTCCCACTTATCTCATTCTCGAACCCACTTTTTGGTTTCCATGAATCGGCCGATGAATTTCTTATAGTCTATGGACATCGTGACGGGCCATTTTAACCCAAACGCTTGCAGTTGGTCTAACACAGTAGGTTGTTCCATGCCTCCCCCTCATATCGGGTGTGGATGACAAGGCAGGCCCTCATAAGGAGTGATAAAGCTTGATCAGTGAGACATGTAGGGTGCAGGAGAAAGGATGGGAAAACCATGAGAGGTTTAGGTTAGACTGTGGGGACGATGGGTGCTTTGACAGACATAATTTGGGTAGAAGGGTCAAACTCAGGGTTATTTTATAAGAAGATGGCATTCACTCTGGTTCCATGTGTTGGAAGAGGATTATGAGTGGTGTTGGGCTTTGAATTAGCCGGCGGGGCAATGATACCCCAATCTATTAGGCCTCGAATCACATTTTTAAGGTGAAAACATTAGTCGGTGGTGTGGCCTACGACTTGGTGAAACTTATAGTGGTCATTGGGAATGAGGTTTTAAGGGAGTGGGTTTAGTAATGGTCTATGTTCCAATGGTTTGCTGAGATTTATGGTTAATAGATCCTCGTAAAATTTGGACAAGGGATCATGGATCTCGACGTATTCTTTTTTGGTAGGATTGGGGTGACTTTCTGGTGCTCAAGAAGTAGTAGGTTGTGATATGTTGTTAATGGATGAGACTGAGGCATTAACGGGATTCTCTTACTTGTTTGATGTAAACAGTCCAATCAAGTTTTTTTGGTTCAGACTCCACTTTAGTTACACCTTCTTTGATTTTTATCCCAACCTCTCGGAGGGCTAGAAAGTGCGAATAGTACTATCATCCCATGGAAGCTCGGATATGAGGCATGAAGTTTTTCTTTACATTGCTTACTTGTTCCACCTATGAGGGTCTGTTGGCCATTATGGTGGCTCTCTCTCTCCACCTCCCAATTAAGCTACTGTTTGATTATCCGGAGTTTTATTCGAGCAGATCTGAGTCTATGTACATGACCTATAATTATTTATTGTACTTACACTTAGATATTCATTCTCGAGCCATGATTTGGCATGAATATAGTATTTATTCACCCTTATACTTATGCATTTTAGCCCCCTCGGGTACCTTAATTCCTATATTTATGCTCGATAACCAGACAACCTCCGTATTATATGTTATGGCATTTTCCGTTTTGTTCGACAAAGCTGAATTGCAGACCTGCTATAAATCGAATCGATTCTGCCAAAACCGAATCAACCCGATTTAGAGCGAAACAGGAGATATTCATTCCGAATCGATTTGGAATGTCACCGAATCGATTCCGACCTCTTTCCCCTATTTTTCTATATACAATTTTCCCACTATGGTTTGATTTAAATACATTTTTATCTTCATTTTGTAAGGGATCCATCATAAAACTTCATTTTTAGCTTAGGTTTGCTTAGGGTTTATTGTTAGGAGTCACCATCTCCTCTATTTTTGCCCACCATTAATTTAAGCTTTACTATTCATCTTCTTCTCTGTCTATTTATTTATTTATTTATTTCATGATTAGATAAATTAGTTTAGTGTACTTATTTGTTATTTCGTGTAGTTAATTTGTTGTTTAATGAGTTTAATTTGTGTATTGTGCTTAGTATAAGGTTTGGGGTCAATTCTCCGCCATTAATGGGTGTCGAGCTCCGAAAGTTCATTTTTGAGAAAAAATTCATTTAATTGAAACCTTGTGTATTAAAGTCGAATTGTTATGCGTTTAACTTTTTTTGTCATGCAACGCTAATATTTATAGCGATAATCCGAATTTAAGACGCGTATGACCATTTTGGATTAAATGTTTTATCTCATTTTTTTGGGTTACATTCACTTCACGTGTGATGTTTATGATTAACTAAAAATGCTCAGTTAAATATTTTTGAGCTAAATTCTAATTATGCGTTGTTTAGCCCATGGTCGAGATGTGATTCCAACTCTCGTTTAATTAATTGTAGTATAGTGTAGACTTATTATTTCCCCATTTTCCCATTTCTAACCCATCACCCTTTATACTTATATTTTTAAAGTGATAAATCAATTAAAATTTATATGTCATTCCCTGTGGATTATCGATACCTGGACTGGCTGTTGTGCTCCATTGTTGAGTGTAGTTATATTTTAGGTTTTTGTATCGCGATCGGAAGCTGAAAACAATGATCAATGTATTACTCAGATGCTCGGTTTCCTTCGCTTAATAAAAAATGGAGTCGTTGTCAGGGAGTGTTTGTTATAGATTGTAATTCTTTATTGTTTCGAATTATTCTTTTCGTTATATTTGTATTCTTTATTTTCTCCTTTCTTTTTGACCTGCGCTAGATTATTTTGAGAAATTAAAATTTTGGCGCTTGTCGCTTTGTTGAATTGTCTAATTTGAAATGTCTCTCTATATCCCTTTTAATAACCTTAATTTTTTAAAGAATAGTTTTCCAACTTATACTCCTAATACTATTAGAGAATGACTACAAATTCTTGGGAATGAGCGCATTGAGCATGAAATTCAGGAATATTTAAGTAATCCCTCATCGCCTTGTGGGGAAACTATGGTAAGCGGGGAATCCGTTAGCTATGAGCAAACCTAACAATAAGATGCTATGTATTATTGTTGCTTTGATCATGAGTTAATGATTAAGGAAATAAATGACCGATCCGAGAGTTCTAAGTCTTGGTTTTTAGAAAATAATGTGATGCTCGATGAGATTATTTCTTCACAAAGTTGGGTTGAGGTTGAAACTTCCGCTTCACCCACACCCCTTTTTGAGGAAGAAATAATTGAGAGTGATCCGAGCACTCTCAAATTCCAACCTCTTATTAATTCCTCCAATTGTAGTGAGGTTGATGGTCCGTCCTTTCCTTTATTCCCTACTATTCTCGAACCATTAAATTTATCACAAGAATCAGTTGAAAGTCTTTAGGACTTTGACCCGATTCTTGAACGAGAATGTTATTTTGAGATTCTTCATCTCATGCTCTATTAACTTGATATAGACCCACCTCCCCTTCCAATTGAAAAATCTTGGGGATGTGATTTTAATTTTTTCGAGATCAATATGGCCTTGTCAACCTTAGTATCCAAGTCCCCCATCGCTCCTCTCAAATTTTTAATCGATGACGGTTCATTTCTTACGCCTTACACACGCTTTCCGTTTTTCAAACGGAATTCAAATTTTTCTGGAGGCATGCTTTCAAAGGAGGTTACACCGCTTATCCCTCAAAGCCTAATCGTATTTTGGGTGGACCCTAAAAAATTTCTACTTCTAGTGTATTGTTAGTTAGAAGTTAAATTGTAGGATGTAAATATTTAGATTTTTATTTTATTCCTTTCTTTCTTTTTAATTTGCTTTCCTTTTACTTATAGTCTAGTGTAATTAGTTAACTTTTTGGTTATTATTTTTACTATGCTTGTTACAAACATGTTTTGTAGATTCAATGGACTTGTGATATCCGTAGATCACTCCATTTTGGGTAATATCTTTCTTCACCTCTCTTTACGTTGTGTTCTTGCTTTGCATTGAGGAGAATGCAAATTTAAGTTATGGGGTGTAAGATATTTTATCCATTCATTGTGTAGTTTCGTTTATATGATCACATTTAATTCCAAGCATGCAATTTTGTTAAAAAAATTGAAAATTTTCAAAACTATTTTCTTTCTTTTTTCTCCTTTCTTTAGCATTTTCCCTTGTTTTCGATGATAAATATCAATAAATTCCCGATCAAATAGACAATTCAATGATTCATGTTCTCAATTTAAGAAGTTATTAGACTATAGTCCTCAAATCATTGGTATTATTAATAGCTTCATGAATTAAACTTTAATCCCATGAGCACATGCTCTTTTCTTGTTTATTGATTTGGTTTAAGATTTTTATAACTCGGTAATCTTTTGTTGCTGATAACTTGACTATTGTGTGAAGTCATTGTTTGAAGCCAAGTTAATCACCAGTGGTCCCGTAATCGCGTGGTCAGTTCATACGAATTACATTGGTCCCCCGCGAGGTGTTGGTGCCTCTCACGGGGCAGTTCGGGGATTGTTTTGGGGTTTCGCCCTCTAAGGCCATTTTTTAAGCCTAAGTTTTGATATTTTCAAATTATCTTTAAATTCTCAAATCGATGGTCTCGTGATCGCACGGTCTATTCGTACGAGTTACATTGGTCCCGTACGAGGTGTTGGTGCCTCTCGGAGGCTATTTTGGGTTTTAGCCATCTTACGCCACGTTTTTAAGCCTAAGTCCTGATATTTTCAAATTATCCTCGTATTCTCAAACCGGGGGTCCCATGATCGCACGGTCAGTTCCTACGAGTTACATTGGTCCCGTGCGAGGTGTTGATGCCTCTCACGGGACCATTCGGGGGTTGTTTCAAGGTTTCGCCCTCTAATGTCATTTTAAGCCTAAGTCTAGATAATTTCAAATTATCGTCGTATTCTCAAATCGTGGGTATCGTGATCACATGGTCAGTTCGTATGAGTTACATTGGTCCGGTGAGAGGTGTTGATGCCTCTCACGGGGCCGTTCGGGGGTTGATTCAGGGTTTCTCCCTCTAATGCCATATTTTAATCCTAACTCTAGATATTTTCAAATTATCATCGTATTCTCAAATCGGGGGTCTCATGATCACACGATCAGTTCGTAAGAGTTACATTGGTCCCGTGCGAGGTGTTGGTGCCTCTCACGGGGCCGTTCAGGAGCTGTTTCGGGTTTGGGCCATCTAACACCATATTTTTAAGACTAAGTCCTGATATTTTAAAATTATCGTCATATTCCCAAATTGGGGGTCCCGTGATCGTACGGTCAGTTCTTACGAGTTATATTGGTCCCGTGCGGGGTGTTGGTGCCTCTCACGGGACCGTTCGGGGGTTGTTTCGGGGTTTTGCCTTCTAATGCCATTTATTTAATCCTAAGCCTATATATTTTAACATTATTATTGTATTATCAAACCGTGCGTCTCGTGATCGCGCGGTCTATTTGTACGAGTTACAATGGTCCCGTGCGAGATGTTGGTGCCTCTCACGGGGCCGTTCGGGTGCTGTTTCGAGTTTTTGCACTCTAAAGCCATGTTTTTTAGCCTTAGTCCTAATATATGCAAATTATCCTTGTACCCTCAAACCGAGAGTTTCGTGATCGCGCGGTCTGTTCTTATGAGTTACACTGGTCCCGTATGAGGTGTTGGTGCCTCTTATGAGGCCGTTCGTGGGTTGTTTCGGTATTTCGCTCTCTAATGCCATTTTTTAAGCCTAAGTCTAGATATTTTCAAATTATTGTCAAATTCTCAAACCAGTGGTTTTGTGATCGCATTATCTGTTCGTTTGAGTTACATTGGTCCCGTGCGATGTGTTGGTGCCTCTCACGGGACCGTTCGGGGGCTATTTCGAGTTTTGGTCATCTAACGCCATGTTTTTAAGCCAAAGTCCTCATATTTTCAAATTATCCTCGTATTCTCAAATTGAGGGTCCTGTGATCACGTGGTCTATTCCTACGAGTTACATTGGTCCCGTGCGAGGTGTTGGTGCCACTCAAGTGGCTGTTCGGGGGTTGTTTCGGGGTTTCGCCCTCTAATGCCATTTTTAAGCATAAGTCTAGATATTTTCAAATTATAGTCGTATTCTCAAACTGGGGGTCTCGTGCTCGCGCGATCCGTTCCTACGAGATGCATTGGTCCCGTGCGAGGTGTTGGTGCCTCTCACGAGGCCGTTCGAGGGTTATTTTGGGGTTTCTCCTTCTAATACCATTTTTAGGCCTGAGTCGATATATTTTCAAATTATAGTTATATTCTAAAATCGGGCATCTCGTGATCGCGCGGTTAGTTTTTTCAAGTTACAATGGTCCCGTGCGAGCTGTTGGTACCTCTCAGGGGGCCGTTCGGGTGTTGTTTCGAGTTTTTGCACTCTAAAGCCATGTTTTTTTAGCCTAAGTCCTGATATATGCAATTTATCCTCGTACTCTCAAATTGGGAGTCCTGTGATCGCGCAGTCTGTTCGTACGAGTAACATTGGTCCCGTGTGAGGTGTTGGTGCCACTCACGGGGCCATTCGGGGGATGTTTCGAATTTTCACCCACTAACGCCATGTTTTAATGCCTAAGTCTAGAAATATTCAAATTATCATCGTATTCTCAAACTGAGAGTCCAGTGATCGCGCAGATGGTTTGTACGAGTTACATTGGTCCCGTGTGAGGTGTTGGTGCCACTCACGGGGCCGTTTAGGGGCTGTTTCGGGTTTTCACCCACCAACGCTTTGTTTTAATGCCTAAGTCTATATATTTTCAAATTATCGCTGTATTGTCAAATAGAGAGTCTCGTGATCGCACGGTCAGTTCGTACGAGTTACTTGGGTCCCGTGTGAGGTGTTGGTGCCTCTCATGGGGCCGTTCGGGGGAGGTTTTGCGTTTTTGCCCTCTAACACCATTTTTTAAGCCTAAGTCTACATATTTTCAAATTATCATCGTATTTTCAAACCCGGAGTCCCGTAATCATGCGGTCAGTTCGTACGAGTTACATTGGTCCCATGCGAGGTGTTGTGCCACTCACGGGGCCGTTCGCGGGGTCAGTTCAATGAAACTTTCTTCTTTGGGATCCAAAGAAGAAATCATTGCATTAAAAATGGATACTACATCCGTTTCATCCTCGCTTTCACTATCAATTAAAAGATGGGCCAAGTGACGAATGGTTTATTCCGAAGTAGGCACAGAGTCCTCATTTGGTTCAAAACATTCCTCGACTTCAAAAGTCTCGGAAGAAAAATCGTAGTCGGATTCGAATAATAAATCCAAGTCTTGCTCCCAACCATGATTTTCTTCCCGATAATGTTCTTCATACCGCTGGTTCTCAAGCATGAGCAAACCCTCGCCGAAAGTCGTAGGCCGAGGTGCGGATTCTTGAAATGAGGAGTTTGAAAATCATTATCGGCACTAAAGTTAAACTCATTATTATAGGAATTTTGAAAAATATTGCATTTCGTTTCAAAATTCCTATTATAAGGAATTAGAGGCCCAAAATCATTATTCTCCTCCTCAAAATACACGCACTCCGAAGCTTGACTTTTATAATACTCGCCCATAGTCATTTTAGATGTTGCAATTTTTTGGGATTCTAAGTATTAACCAAAAGTCAAAGGTTTGCGAGAATTTTGAGAATTATCATAATGATTTCCAAAAGAATTAGAATAAGACATGCTTACCCCCAAAATGGTTCGTAGTGGCGAGTTCCACAAAGTAGATGCGCGCGCGATGAATTCAAACATTTCTAGATGCTCAAATGTAGAAGTCCTACAAAAATGTTAGGCAAAAAATACAAATAGAAAGAAAATACTATGAAATACTAAATAAAATAAATTCCAAAACAAACTCTTCCCCGGCAACGGCTCCATTTTGATCAAGGGCGAGAACCGCGACGTGTGTCAAATGTTGATCGTTGTTTTCTGTTCACCGCCTCAATACAAAAACCTAAACTTATGACTACACTCAACGGGTGAGTATAGCGGCCAAGTTCGGGTATCGAAAAATCAGAGACGAGTTGCTAGAATTTATAAGTTTTAATATTCCTAAAATAAAAGTGTAAAAGGTAGATATGAACAAAAAGGAAAAGATGCGAAAAAGGGAAATATTAATCTACGCGAGTGTAAATTAATCTAGATTAACAAAGTGGTAAAAACTATAGGTTGCGTCGAATATTCGTCACCCGAGTTAATTAGTATAAAATGGTTACATGGGTCGACGAGTTATTAAGATTGCGTCTCGTTTCGACAGTTAATTAAATCAAGAGTTGTCACACCCCTAAATTCGCATAAAATCCTAATACGATTTTGGCGTCAATAAATACCCCGGAAATTATGCACGTAAGGTCGTAAGCACGGAACATACATGATATCACCCGTCAAACTTCTAGGCATAATAACTAGGACAATGCACTCGAAATAGACCCGTAAACTCCATCACTAAAGCAAAGCAACACGTCAACCCGAGTGAGTTCAATTTAAAGACATCCTAGACTAAATTAACTAGAAAGCATGATAAAAACGCGATAAAGAAATGCGTTAAATAAACGCGATAAAACTACACTACAAAGCACGAAAATAAAGCATGTAAACCTAATTATGAAAGCATGTAAATTAACTACAAAGCAAGAATTAATGAAATACAACTTATATTAATGGAGATGAAAGATGAAAGTACAATTTACAAACCGAATTGGGTGTCAATCCATGAAGAAATGAAGAAATGAGCTCTCAAACCTCCAAAACCCTAACCTAAACTATCTAAAACGAATTATCCCTGAATTTACAACAAAAGTGGTTTATACGGTAAGTTGGAATTAAATTAGGAAAGAAAAGGAAAAAGAAAAGAATTGGAAAAATATGAGCTGAAAACAGGGAATCGATCGATCGATGGTTGAAATATGAGCCCACTGTCTCAGCTCGAGGCAGAAAAATTGAAGGATCGATCGATCGATCTATCTTAGCAGGTCTGCTTCTTTTCCTCCTGTTTTGGTTAGTTTTCTCATCCGCTAGAAACGCCGTAACTTCTTCGTTAGGGATCGTAATTGCGCACCATTTGCGGCCACACGAAGCTTGCAAGGAGGGATAGAACTTACATGTAGATGTTGGGCTAGGTGCCCAAACTATGAATTGACCTAATTGCCCTTGCGCGTGCGAATATGTACGGAAATTGAGCGGAATGCGTCTGAACTTCACACTTAGTACCAAAATACCTACAAAAGCCCAATTATACCTCATATAGCATGTTAACAATATAAAACCGAGGTTGTCTGGTTAACGGGCTTAAATATAGAGATTAAGGCACCCGAGCGGGATAAAATGCATAGGTTCGAGGGATGAAATATGCAATATTTGCGTATTATCACACCCCCTAACTTACACATTGCTAGTACCTAGCAATGAAATAGGATGCAACAAGAACTACAAGTAAACCAAAAGCATGAGATAGTACAAAAGTATGGTATAAAAGCATAAGGCCACTTTTACAGGTGATTCGATTGCATTTAGCATATGCAATAAGTCGTTAAACCCCTAGGTTACCCTAGTGGACGAGTGTCATCTCGTGAGGGTTTTCAGGGATGAAACCCACAAACATCATATGGTTTCTTCAAAATATGCCCAAACCAACATTAGACAAGCCCAACAATAGCGAACAAGATTGCATACGCATTATTAGCAAAGTGAATGAATTCACACAAAATTCCGAATCATTAACATTGTTGAATGCACCTCATAGAATTGAAACTTTAAAATGTGGGAGGGGAGCGGGCACATGCAAAGTATGATTTGGAAAAAACTTATATAAACTGGATATTAAAATTTAAAACAAGCTTATATTCACTCTTCACGGGCATTACACTCATCAAGTGAAATCACTCGAAACAGGGAGCTAACACACGGGACATGCGGGTATAAAGAGTAAATGTAAATGGAAACTAGGCCGCACACATGTCACAAATGAAGAACGCTATATATAAAATGAAAAATTGTAATCTCAATGAAAGATACCGCTCATTAAAAGAGGCAAAATGCATTTTCACAGATTATCAAAACTATTTCAACTTTTAAATTAAATGCACCTAAGATCACATAGGACTTTATAGGGTTGTAATGTAGGCTAGGCTAGGGTACGAAATAAAAGGAATGTATGTACGGATTCAAAGGTGTTTGGGGATGAAAACTTGGAATAATTGGGAAATGCGGGAAATTTCAAAATTGGAAAACAAGTAACTTCTAAATAAGGCATTGGATATGGCAATTGGAGAGTAATCAAAGCTTATTGAACTATATACAACATTTACAACTTTCTCTTTCTTTTCCTTTCTTCCTTTTTCTCATTTTTCTCTTTTGTTTTCTTTCTTTCTCTTTTTGCTTTCTCTTTTGTTTTCTTTATTTATCTTTTTGCTTTCTCTTTTTCACTACTTGCCTTACTTTTCTCACTCTCACATGCCTAAATTTCAACCGCAACACAACAACATTATTCAATCCCAAGTAACATTCCAAACAAAGGTGTGGAAGGTGTATGTATAGGCTAAAACTCCAATTTAGAGTTGGTTATGGAATTTGGGATATGAAACTAAAGGCTATAATAAGGATCAAATGGGTTGACTAGGGGAAACATATAAAAGGAGAGGTCAAGGTCATATGGGTGATATACAAAGATAGCCTATGATCATTTCATAAAGTTTACACAATTCTCGAGTCAAAATAATAGATGAAAATCATGATCAAGTAATAAATTTCAAGAATGAACTCAATTAATGAACGACCAAATGAAAGAATAGTGAGATTACCGAAGAATTCAACATTTCAAAGAGGAAAGAATAGTGTATACACTCACAAACGACGAAAGTTACAAAGCTTACTTGGTGTAAGTATATACAATGCAACAAAGGATTACCGAGTTATAAAAATCTTAAACCAAATCAATATAGCAAGAAAAATGCATGTGCTCATAGGAGTAAAGTTTAATTTATGAAGTTATTCATAATATCAATGATATGAGGACTAAAGTCTAATAACTTATAAAACCGAGAACATGCATCATTGAGTTGTCAATTGGATCGGGCAATTATTGAAATTTATCATCGGAAACAAAGGCAAAATGCCCCAAAAAGGATAAAAAAGAAAGAAAATATTTTTAAAATTTTTATTTTTTCTAAGAAAAGCAAATTAAGTAACTAACATGTGAGCAAAAACATGGACTAAATAAAGAAATGGATAGAATATCCCACACCACCTAACTTAAAACCTGACATTGTCCTCAATGTGAATTAAGAACCAAGTTAAAGAGAGGAAAAGAGCGATATTACCCAAAATTGGAGCGATCCCCATAAGAACAAGTCCAAATAATCTACAAAATAAGTTAGTACCGAGCATAGAAAAAATAAATAACAGAAAGTTAACTAATTACAAGAGACTAAATTAAAAAGATAAAAAGATAAAAAACAATAAAAAGTTGACTATATACAACCTACTATTTAGGCTTCACACTAATTATACACTAGAAGTCTAAATATCTAAGGGTCCACCGCAAAAAGGATTTGAGTTTATAGGGTGACCGATGTACCCTCACTCTCAAGCATGCCTTCCAAAAAAATATGAATTCTGTTTAAACAACGGAAGGCATGTGTAAGGCGTAAGAAAGTAACCATCGCCAATTAAAAATTTTGGAAGGACGATGGGGGATTTGGATTGAACGGGTGACAAAAACATGTGGGGACCAAGAAAAGCAGAATATCCTCCCAAGGATTTAGAAAGTGTAAAGGGAGGTGGCGCACATGAGGGCAAAGATGTCTTCGTAGAAAGCAACTCGAGCAAGTACTCCTCGTCGGTGAAAGGGTTGAAATTTTTAAAGTTCGGCATCGATTCATCGGGTACTTATAACGGTGTGATGACGGAGAATGAAAATGGAGAGGAAAGAAATTCAAACTCAAGAGATGAGTTATCATCTCTCAAAGTTTGAATTTCAAAGGAGATAGGATCATTTTCAATGAAACTTTTTCTTTGGGATCCAAAGAAGAAATCATTGTATTAAAAATGGATACTACATCTGTTTCATCCTCGCTTTCATTATCAACTAAAAGATGGGCCAAGTGACGAATGGTTTATTCCGAAGTAGGCACAGAGTCCTCATTTGGTTCAAAACATTCCTCGACTTCAAAAGTCTCGAAAGAAAAATCGTCGTCGGATTCAAATAATAAATCCAAGTCTTGCTCCCAACAATGATTTTCTTCCCGATAATGTTCTTCATACCGCTGGTTCTCAAGCATGAGCAAACCCTCACCGAAAGTCATAGGCCTAGGTGCGGATTCTTGAAATGAGGAGTTAGAAAATCATTATCGGCACAAAAGTTAAACTCATTATTATAGGAATTTTGAAAACAATTGCATTTCGTTTCAAAATTCCTATTATAAGGAATTAGAGGCCCAAAATCATTATCCTCCTCCTCAAAATACACGCACTCCAAAGCTTGACTTTCATAATACTCGCCCATAGTCATTTTAGATGTTGCAATTTTTTGGGATTCTTTGTATTAACCAAGAGTCAAAGGTTTGCGAGAATTTTGAGAATTATCATAATGATTACCAAAAGAATTGAAATAAGACATGCTTACCCCCAAAATGGCTCGAAGTGGCGAGTTCCACAAAGTAGATGCGCGCGTGATGAATTCAAGAATTTCTAGATGCTCAAATGTAGAAGTCCTACAAAAATGTTAGGCAAAAAATACAAATAGAAAGAAAATACTACGAAATACTAAATCAAATAAATTCTAAAACAAACTCGTCCCCGGCAACAGATCCATTTTGATCAAGGGCGAGAACCGCGTCGTGTGTCAAATGCTGATCGTTGTTTTCTGTTCACCGCCTCAATACAAAAACCTAAACTTATGACTACACTCAACGGGTGAGTATAGCGGCCAAGTTCGGGTATCAAAAAATCCACAGAGACGAGTTGCTAGAATTTATAAGTTTTAATATTCCTAAAATAAAAGTGTAAAAGGTAGATATGAACAAAAAGGAAAAGATGCGAAAAAGGGAAATATTAATCTACGCGAGTGTAAATTAATCTAGATTAACAAAGCGGTAAAAACTATAGGTTGCGTCGAATATTCGTCACCCGAGTTAATTAGTATAAAATGGTTACATGGGTCGACGAGTTATTAAGATTGCGTCTCGTTTCGACAGTTAATTAAATCAAGAGTTGTCACACCCCTAAATTCGCATAAAATCCTAATACGATTTTGGCGTAAACAAATACCCCGAAAATTATGCACGCAAGGTCATAAGCACGGAACATACATGATATTACCCGTCAAATCTTCTAGGCATAATAACTAGGACAATGCACCCGAAATAGACCCGTAAACTCCATCACTAAAGCAAAGCAACACGTCAACTCCATCACTATGATGACATATTTCCCCTGAACCGTTAATTCCAGGGGCACTATGAGGGTCTGGTTAATTTCAGAGGCACTATGCGGGTCTGGTTAATCCAGTAGAGAAAGGACTCAAGTCAGGAACACGAGACAAAGAAAATGACTGTAAAGTTAATATAATAGATCATAATATTCAAGAAAGAAATCTAAATATAATTTACTTATGAACCTGCATAGCTTCAATCTGCCTCAAAAGAGACCTAGTATATTCAGGAACTTGAGTAATCAACTCTTCATATCGACACCCACTAACCTGGGTACATATAGTTTCCACAGTGTTATCTTGAAAGTCAACATGCTAAAATATATATCAAATAAATAAATTAAATATTATTGATAGCTAGTTAGAGGAAACTTAACATGCTTGGTATCATTTTTGAAGATCCTCAATATCTATGCGTATCATGTCTTCTCTAAAAACTGCCTGCCTACAACGTAAAGAAGATATCATGTTGTTTGGAAAATTAGGTGGATATGAGTTGTAATCACAATGCTATGAACAAAAACCAGTTGCTCCTTTCTGCTGAGAGTTTGTCTTAATTCTTCATGTGCCTGAACTAGCATAGCTTCACGTTCCTCAGCCTCCCTTAGACGACTCTCTAGATCAGTTCTGGCTTTATTATTTGCCCTTGCCTCTGCTAATGCCTTAGCTTCCTTGGCTGCGCTCAATGCATTTGTATAGAATTCCTTTTGAGTTGCAAGCTCGTCTTGGTGATTTTCTATTGTTTCTTGTAGCAACTTCTCAGTTGCTGCCTTGTCCCTTTTATACTATCTACTTTATTCGCCTCGACCTGGAAATAGTCCAGACAAATGCATAAAAAATACTAAGAACAAAGAAGAACAACTTGCACCATAAAACTGTGACCACCAAATTTAATAAGAGCAAGCCTACATTTAATAATAATGACCATTAATGAATGCAGTTCTCTTATAATTGAATGTTGAGTCCGCATCTGTATCCTCAAGATTGATTCAGCACTTGCATCAAGAACAAGATGAAGATCAGATCAGTACTTAGTACTTGTGTAAAAGTCACAGTTCGTTAGTTAGATCATGAATCAATTATTTAAATATTGTTCAGTGCTAATATTACAGAGTAACTGAGTAACACACGTACTAAAGAAAATGTATGGATCCAAAGTTCGAAAGGTAAAAACCAAGTTATTGAACCCTCACCTTGGAGGAATTAAATGGAGAAAGCGGTAGTCATTTCGAGGTTGATATCCTGAACAAAACCAAAACTTGTTAGTGTTAGTGAAATGGACATGAATAAAAAAGTGAATGAAAATGGAAAAGAAACCCCAAAATAGAAAACAAAATAAAAATCTAAGTGACATTCCATCCTCTAAAATTGTCTCGGTCTCTAGCCCTTGCTCAACGATACTCCTTCCTCATCCTCCCCACTGTTCTCTTCGCTCAGTACCTCTCTCAGGGCTTTCAAGGCTTCACTACTCAGCATCAAACCACTTCCTGACTGCCATTCCATTCCATTTATAATGAAAGGAGACAAAGAACTCATCGATACACACAATGGTTTCAAAGTTTATGCCAATATGGTCCTCGAAGACGTCACCTAAATATATATACACACACACAAAATAAAAATGAAAAAGATTGAATCACACCACAAACACAAATAAGGAATTCATTTACTATGATTTATCAACAACCAAATTGTGATGAACAAATAGACTATTTTTAAGGCTGCATACGACAATAAAATGATGATATGGACAATGGGTCAATATTTTAAGGTGGGGAAGTATATTACATCTCAAATGTTCAAATAATTCATAAAATTTAGGACAACAGATTGCATTCTTCATTAACATTAAATGTTCTTCAGAATATTACCTCATGTGACAACCAAGTGTAGAAAAGGACATGGAATTTGAATAAGAGACATTTACATGATAAATTTGTCAAAGAAAGAGAAACTAAAATTATAATCAATTGAGAATATATCCAATCAAAATATAAAATTTCAGAAATCAAGTATGAAAATGGCATGAACAAGTGAGAATATATACCTGCAGACTATCAATTTTATTTTCCATGTCAGTGTAATCCTCAGGAGGCTTCTCAAATATTGTCCAAGACAACGTCATCGCTAATACCTCACCGTCAATGAATGCTTAACACTAAGTAACGTAGTGCTGTTGGGTATCTCTTAACCTTGAAATTTCACTTCAACTCTAACGAGGACTAAAGAACGTACTTTTCATGTAATTCTTTTTTGTAAATCCTTTAGTTTTTTGTAAATCTTTCCATGGTATTTTTAGTTTTTTGGCCGCTGATGTAATTACCTTTCTGCAGTTTTCAATATATAAACCTTTTAAAAAAAGAAAAGAAAGTAAAGATCATTATTCAAATCCCAATTATGACATTTCTTAACCTTCAGTGCCTCAATTTAAAACATAATACACGGTACACCATGAACTCAATTTTAATAGACATAAGATGACGAATTTATGGGGACAGAAAACATCACAAGAATTCACTAAAATATACAAAATTGCTTCTAGTAGAAACCAAATGCAATGTATAAAATCCAAGCACACTGTCACCTGAATTTTAGGGGAGGAAGTATAAATTGGCTTAATTTGAAACTGTTCTCCTAAAGGACCCCCAAAACATCAAAGTTTCAATTGTAAATGAGAAATTTACACTACACCCCCAAACGCCAATCATCAAATCAACCAAAACTATAAAGAGGAATACACAGAATAAAATGCATATTATCCCAAATTCAAATCATAAAATCAACCAACACCTATTATACCAAACTCTAATCATATAAATTATCTATATATAGTATATATACTGTGTATAAATTGTAAAGACATATATACACTGTATATACATATATTAATGGAATCTACATAAATTAATGGAGAAAAAGACTAAAATTTTCCCGGGAGAGAGACTAGGACTGGGGAGGCTTCTAGGGCTGAGCTAGGGCTACTGCTGCTAGGGCGGAGCTGGGGAAAACATAAGGTTCTTTTTCAACATCAGGTTCAACAAATAGCAAAAGAAAAATGAAACAACTAGCAAAAGGAAAATCGACTAACCTTGTGTTCGTCATCAACATCAGTGTTGGACGAGAGAGAGAAGCTTTGGTCGACCATAGCTTTGTCTTTGATGAGAGAGAGAGAAGTGGGCAAATGAAAATGAAAAGGGGAAAATGAAAATGAAAATCAGTGCCTCTTTCATTATTTTGGGAATGACATGGTCATGGCCTAGAGTTGTGACCCACCATAGCTTCAATCTGCCTCAAAAGAGACCTAGTAGATTCAGGAACTTGAGTAATCAACTCTTCACATCGACGCTTACTAGCCTGGGCACATATATTTTCCACAGTGTTATCTTGAAAGTCAATAGGCTAAAATATATATCAAATAAGTAAATTAAATATTATTGATAGCCATTCAGAGGAAACTGAACATACTTGGTATCGTTTTTGAAGATCCTCAATATCTCTGCGTAACGTGTCTTCTCTAAAAACTGCCTGCCTACAACGTAAAGAAGATTATATGTTATTTGGAAAATCGGGTGGATATAAGCTGCAATCACAATGCTATTAATAAAAACCTGTTGCTCCTTTCTGCTATGAGTTTGTCTTAATTCTTAAAGTGCCTGAACTAGTATAGCTTAACGTTCCCCAGCCTCCCTTAGACGACTCTCTAGCTCAGTTATGGCATCATTATTGGCCCTTTCCTCTACTAATGCCTTAGCTTCCTTGGCTGCGCTCAATCCATTTGTATAGAATTCCTTTTGAGTTGCAAGCTCGGCTTAGTGGTTTTCTATTGTTTCTTGTAGCCACTTCTCAGTTGCTGCCTTGTCCCTTTTATACTATCTACTTTATTCGCTTCGACCTGGAAATAGTCCAGAAAAATGCATAAAAAATACTAAGAACAAAGAAGAACAACTTGCACCATAAAACTGTGACCACCAAATTTAATAAGAGCAAGCCTACATTTAACAATAATGACCATTAATGAATGCAATTCTCTTAGAATTTAATGTCGAGTCCGCATCTGTATCCTCAAGATTGATTCATCACTTTCATCAAGAACAAGATGAAGATCAGATCAGATCTGTACTTAGTACTTGTGTTAAAGGATCAGTTCGTTAGTTAGATCAAGAATCAGTTATTTAAAAATTGTTCAGGGGCAATATTACAGAGTAACGGAGTAACACACGAACTAAAGAAAATGTATGGATCCAAAGTTCGAAAGGTAAAAACCAAGTTATTTAACCCTCACCTTGGAGGAATTAAATGGAGAAAAACTCCCGGGTGATAGAAATCCTAGCGGTAGTCATTTCGAGGTTGAGATCCTGAACAAGACCAAAACTTGTTAGTGTTAGTGAAATGGACACGCATAAAAAAGTGAATGAAAATGGAAAAGAAAACCCAAAACAAAAAATAAAATACAAAATCTAAGTGGCACTCCATCCTCCAGAATTACATCTCAAATGTTCAAATAATTCATAAAATTAGTAACAATAGATTGCATTCTTCAATAACATTAAATGTTCTTCATAATATTACCTCATGTGACAACCAAGTGAGGAAAACGACATGGAATTTGAATAAGAGATGTTTATGTGATAAATTTGTAGAAAGAGAAACTAAAATTAGAATCAATTGAGAATATATCCAATCAAAATCTTAAATTTCAGAAGTCAAGTTTGCAAATGGCATGAACAAGTGAGAATATATACCTGAAGACTATCAATTTGATTTTCCATGTCAGTGTAATCCTCAGGAGGCATCTCAAAGATTGTCTAAGAAATGAATGCTCAACACTAAGTAACGTAGTCCTGTTGGGTATCTCTTAACCCTCAAATTTCACTATATCTCTATCGGGTACTAAAGAACGTACTTTTGATGTAATTCTTTTTTGTAAATCTTTTAGTTTTTTGTAAATCTTTCCATGGTATTTTTAGTTTTTTGGCCGCTGATGTAATTACCTTTCTACAGTTTTCAATATATAAACCTTTCAAAAAAAGAAAGTAAATGTCATTATTCAAATCCCAATAATGACATCTCTCAACCTTCAGTGCCTCAATTTAAAACTTAATACATGGTAAACTATGAACTCAGTTCTAATAGACATAAGATGACAGAATTTATGGGGACAAAAAACATCACAAAAAAGCACCAAAATAAACAAAATTGCTTCTAGTGGAAGCCAAATGCAATGTATAAAATCCAACCTAAATCAATTTTAGTAACTAAGACTACCAAAGTGAAAACACACTATCATCTGAACTTCAAGGGAGGAAGTATAAATTGGCTGAATTTGAAACTGTTCTCCCAAAGGACCCCAGAAACATCAAAGTTTAAGTTGTAAATGAGAAATACACACTACACCCCCAAATTCCAATCATCAAATCAACTAAAACTATAAAGAGGAATACACTACTAAAATATATATTATCTTAAATTCTAATTATAAAATCAACCAACTACTATTATCCCAAATTCTAATCATATAAATTATCTATATATACTATATATACTGTGTATAAATTGTAAAGACATATATAAACTGTACATACATATATTAATGGAATCTACATAAATTAATTGAGAAAAAGAATAAAATTTACTCAGGAGAGAAACTGGGACTGGGGAGGCTGCTAGGGTTGAGATGGGGCGGCTACTGCTAGGACGAAGCTGGGGAAAACATCAGGTTCTTATTCAACATCAGGTTCAACAAATAGCAAAAGGAAATCGACTAACCTTGTGTTCGTCATCAACATCAGTATTTGACGAGAGAGAGAAGCTTTGGTCGACCATAGCTTCGTCTTTGACGACAGAAAGAGAAGCGGGCAAATGAAAATGAAAATGAAAAGGGGTAAATGAAAATGAAAATCAACGCCACTTTCTTTTTTTTAGGAATGACATGGTCATGACCTAGAGCCGTGCCCCACCATTGCAATCCATAACCTCCTTAGAGCTCCTACTGCTACCTGATTGACGAAGAATTGTCACGGCCTACAACCGTGGCCCCCATGCATGACCAACAAGAGATTTCAATTGAGGGATGGTTCCGACCCGTAGCCATGACCCACACCAAGAAATGGTCACGGCCCCAAGCCGTGACCCTCAATGCATGTGTTTTCTGCTTCATCATGCCTTTGGTCACGACCCAATTCCGTGACCCATCCGTTACCAGTTTGGAGGGAATTTTGGCACGAAATTTGACGCCATGATGGTCAAGCCCTGGTCACGGTCCAAGTCCGTGACCCGCAATGGTCAGGGATTTGGTCCATGACCACTTCCAGAGCATCGATGATTTAGTGTGGTAATAAATATGGTCACGCCAAATATTGAGTTGGTCACGGCCCAAGTCCGCGACCAGATGGCTGTGAACTTGGGCCGTGACCCACTGGGCGTGACCATTTGCAGGATTTGGTGTAGTGTGGGTTAAGGAACTTAATGGAGAAATTATAAAAGTTGTATCATTGAATATGAAAGGGTTGTAGAAGTTCAGTCATTTGAATGTGAGAGAGAATAAGGGGTGGGTTAAGGAACAAAAATGTCCAAAATCCATTGTTAGGAGCCGTTCGGAGAAAGAAAACAAATAGGTGATACGCTAAGAGTCTTGGATTTTATGCTCAATTCGTCCCAATTTAATGGTTTTATTTTTATTTTTAATTCATTAGAAATTATAAGTCATGTTCTAAATAATATCCCCAAACATTAAACATGGCATCAAAATCTAAATATATCTAAATAATACTCTAAACAGTATTCATGAACATTATTTTTCATTGGTATGCCAAAATCTAATATTTTTGGATGAAATTAAGTTCCCATAATTCGTTGGTGTCTATGTGCGCTAATTGTTGATGCTATAAGAAATTCGTACCCAACAATAATCTAAATTAACATTTGACAATAATAAACAAGTCGTAATTTTTGGTGGTTGGGAGGGGAAGTCAAGAAGTTGGTGACTTAAATGAGTTTTTAGAAACGGAAAGGTTGAGGGAAGAGGAAGATGAATATACAGAGGTGGTGAGAGATTGAAAGGACGCATAGAAATAAAAAATCATATGTGGCCACACTATACAAAGAGTAGTCCTCCCATTTATACCTCTGCCCCTTCTCTTCCCTTACGTCTTTTTCTCTACCCTCTTCTATTTATCTGCCTTCGAGTGGACAAACTATGACACATGCGTGATCGTTTCCTTGGTTGCCGATAAAGAGAAAACACTTGTGAGTCAATTTTCGAATTATAGGATTTGAGTTAAGTTAATTATTTATCAAATTTCATTTTCTTGGAAAATATCAGGTATTCTAAATTCTAGATATGTGCCTAGGAATATTTTTTTTTAATAGATTATGTATTTGTAAGACCTAAAATAATATTGATTATGTATTTTTAGGATAACAAACATTTTTACTTCCTATTGTCAAATTAAAGGAACACGTGGCATGCTGTGATTGGTTAACGTTTTATGAATATGAGTCCGTGCCATCGGCTTTATTGAAAAGGGCAATTTACAATTAGGTCCCTTGATAACAATTTTTAAACATTTAAGGACAATTCACAATTACGTCCACTTGTTATGCCACTAGCGTGGACTTGTACAAGAAGATAATTAGTGGATCTAAGTATTTAAAATTTGTCAAAATTCTTTTAATATTTAAAATTTGTTTCTGAGGGACCTAAGAGTACTTTCCCCTATTTAAAAATAGGGACTATGTATTTTACAATATCAAAATTGTTACACCGAACGTAAATTATATTAGAATAATGATATGAGTCCATATAATGTCCCACAAATCAACCCATGTGTCATTGCAATAATTATTGTACATCGAATTATTTATGCTACATTCTTTGGTGGACAACTTGAAGATTGCATGTAGTACTCATACGTTACTCAAAGAATATTATAAATCATATATAATTTATCAAATGATTACATATCCTTTTTCCTTTTTTTATTTTTATAAATGTACATAAAAAAATTAACACTGAGATTTTAAATAATTTAACAGTTGCCTCTCAAATTTTAAAACATCTATAAAAAAAATTAAGAATGGGAAGGAGAGAGTAATTTTGAAGTTTCCAACTTTTAACTCCTAAAAGCGACTACAGTATATAATTTTTTTTTTTGTTACAGTCACTCACTACAATTTTCCCCCTTAAATTTGCTTTTGTAATAAAATATGACATGCGTCATCCCAGTTCTCCCAAGAATAGAAAATAGGTGAGTAAATGTCCATGTTGATTGGAAATTATAAATTGTCACGTGATTCTTTTTTCAAGAATTTTAAAAAAAATCTCGAATGGGATTGGGCCTAACTATTCTATTCAATATTTTTTGTCCCAAACTTATATAGTGTATTTGACAAGTCCTTAAGTATAATGATGTTATGATATGTTTGTATGTAATTTGTTTAGATAATTGTTGTCATTATTACGTGATTTACTTATTCAAAAAATTACAATGCATAAAAAAGTAAATAAAATTGTATTGTTAACCATCTTCCTAAAATATTTACGTTACTATTTGTTTCCAAAATAGCACCACATATATAATAAATTTTAAAGATAACAATTTTTAATTGTTGAGGTGTTGCTATAATTACTCTCAAAATTATATTACATGTTGCAACTTCACTTTCCAGTGAATGGGTTGCATAGCTCATTGGGTTCTTTCGATATTTTTTTTTGCAAATGTATAGTTATGTTCTTGATCAATTATTGTTTAACATTATTGTGAGATGACTAAAAATATGAAACTAACAAATGTTTTGCACATGCATGAAAATGGTGCAAACTACTCAAATGTGGAAAATATATGATCGAAAGTAGGAAAAATATTAAAAGTATTGTTATAAAAATAGTGTCTGCAAATGTTATTACACCACATGTTCTATATTAAATGTTGGTATCTTAAGGTCTCTTGATTCAACCAATAGAAGTAGAATTAAAGAATGAAGGTCTCTTGATTCTATCAACATACAACTCTTCGTCTTTTGTTTTTTGGAAATATCAACTCTTGACTTTCTTTATAAATTTGTAACGTTTTCTCTCTTTTTCCCCCTTTTCCCTTCTTTTAATTACTATTAAAGTTTCGAGCTTCCACCGCTTTATGTATCGCAATTTTATCTAATTTCACAATAGCGGGTCTTATTCATTCATGCATTTTGGTTTGAGCCTAAAAATTTTTAGGTTAGCTCTCTCTCTCTCTCTCTCTATACATAGGAAAAATCTATAAACTGATCTCACTTAACAGACCTTAAAAAATGGATAATTTTTTAAATTAGTAAAAAAAATATTTTTTAGTTGATTTATTTATGGTTTTTAAACATTTCGAGGAACCCTTAAAAAAATTAGCTGAAAATGATTTTATTTGCTATTTTTAAAAAAGGTCAAAATATGTCAGTTTTAAAGCACCTTGAACATTGACATATTTTGATCAATTTTTTTAAAATAGCAAAAAATAATATTTTGAACTCATAAATATTCTTTTTGAACTCAAAAATATTTTTTGGCTATTTTAAAAAAATGGTCAGCTTTTAAGGTTTATTAATTGAGGTTTGATTTAGAGATTTTTCCTATATACATTTACACACACACACACACACACACACACATATATATATATATATATATATATATATATATATATATATAATGACTTTTTATAATAAGCCAACTGTAATTTTTATATTTCATAATTTATCAAGTTTTCTTAGTATTTTTTTATTCCGCCCGCGCATCACGCGGGGCTCAGCACTAGTAAGGTTGATTTTGGAGTATTTGGACTGAATGCAAGTTTTTTTTTGAATGAAGAGTTTTGTTAGAAATAAAAAATAATTTGTAATTTGAAAAGTTTGAAAATATGAAACGTGAAGAGACAATTGATAAAAAATATAAAGGGTCTTGATTTAATTGATATTTTTTTATAGTCTGTCTTTTGAAGTCCTACTAGCCGTTGTAAGATGTAACTATATATGTATTGGCGATTGGCGATTGGCGATTTGTGAAGTAATGTGGTTTACAAAACAAGGTCTTTCTGACACGATATTTTTTCACTTTTAACTAATTACAACCTTCTACTAGTGGGTTTAGATCTACACAAATTCAATAACCCAATCGGAATGAGTTTTAGGTTTTAAGCATCAAGTTGCTACCATGAAGACAGGATTGCGAAGCACTATACTTTTTCTACTGTTCAATTATATTATATTTTCAGGTATTTGATTTAATACTCTTTCAATCTTTATTCTTATTCCATCATTTGTTTTATCAATTTGATAAACTGAAGGAGCCAATGTTTTTTTTAACGAAATAATGATTAATATGTCTTCAAATTTTGCAGGTTATGCGCTACCCTATAATTACTCCTTCACACATGAGGTAAGTTTCTTCGAAGTGTCATTCATGTGTGACATTGTGCATGAGTTAATCAATGTATAAATCTATCCTTATATCTATAAGTTTTTCTTCTATCCTTAAAATAAGAATATGTTAATTATCATTTATGTAGTGTTTGGCTAACCCTATCGTACCTCAATATAATGGAGGAATAGTAGTAAACCCGGAGTTTAATGATGGATTAAAGGGGTGGAACATCTTTGGAAGTTCAAAGATTGAGATGAGAGTATCTGAAGGGGGAAACAAGTTCATTGTTTCTAGTAAAAGATGGCAACCGGATGCTTCATTTTCGCAGAATTTTCATTTGAAGGAGGATGAACTCTACACCTTTTCTGGTGCCTTATATTTTCCCTTACTTGTTAGGTCAAAATTTTCAATTGTAAACTAATTGAGTTGTTCATAAATAGTTCAATCTCGGGTCATTTAAAGTTTGAGCTAGGCTAGTTATATAAGCAAAGGAACATATATCGATCACGATTTTGAATTTTAAAATAAAAATGAGTTAGGCAATTATATGGTTTGTGTTTCTTGTAGCTTGCTTACAAGTTGGATATGGAAAAGTTGAGGTAGCTGCCATGCTTAGAACACTCACGGGAGACAGTGTTATTGGTTGGGCTTATCCACAGTCAGATTGTTGGTCCATGCTTAAAGGTGGCTTCATCGTTAATGTCTCAGGTCCAGCTGACATATACTTTAGGGTATGCTTCTGTTTCCATTGTTTAGATATTAATATTATGACTTTACTATTAAAAAAAAAATTGTACATTTCTCATTAGTGAGAGATAAATAATTTTAAAAACCTTTGTTGAGTATTTATTATTTATTTATATTTATAACGGATACCACCCTGACAACCATTGCATTTAAAGGGTATAATGTGTTTCAGACCTTGAATTCTACAGTGGACTTATGGGCTGATAGCATATCATTACAGCCATTCACTGAAGAAGAGTGGAGATCCCATCAAATTCAAAGTGTTGAGAAGGTAAAATTGGATTAATCTCCCTTATATTTTATTAAAATAATTTGAAGGCCCTTACTTTGTTAACAAAGAATTTTAATAAAACGGTGGGGGTTATAAACCTAAATCTCAATCAACTTACACTATGCTCTGAATAGAATACAAAAATTGAAATAATTAAAATTTTAATAATAATAATTGACTTGTAATAATGCATAGGCTTATGAAGAAATGATGTTTAACAACTTGAAAATAGCTAATTTCATTTTAGAAAAAAAACAATTTTCAATAAATAGCAAATATATAGTGGCATTAGGTCTAGAGCAGTGACTTTTAGAGTGAGTGAAAAACCTAGTTACTTTATGAGTGGAATGGTCAATTAGCACTGGTGATGATATTATAACAACAAAAAAGTCATAAATATAAAAAATAGTATCATGTGTAGAGGATATCACGTATTATGTATAGTGAAAAACATCTGAAATAGGTATCACATACATGTTGTGCCCTTGTGTGTTGTGAGCAGGGACACGTGGTGCCATCCACACATGGTACTATTTATTAACATGGGACTACCACACTATCGTTATCCTAAATCATAATGAAAATGTAATCAGTCAGGTGTTTAGTGTTGTATGGATAGCACCACGTGTGACACTAAGGTATGAGTGTGAAACTACAATTAGTTTTGAAATTAATGAATTTTATGTAAGTTTTCCATTTTGGTTATGGGATCAATGTTAAATGATTTTTTATCGCATTTTTTAGTTTTCTTGATTCTGTCATCCCTTGCATCTTATGTGTTTTCTTCTTGTCTTTCGCTTTCTTGTTCTTCTTAAAAGTCATCATCTAAGGTACAAGTTTCACTACAATCTTTAATATATATGAAAACCTGTTTATACTTACTTTATATGTCACCATGTTTGTACTTCATTTTTTCCTTTGCATTTTGTTCTTTTTTTTGAACAATCAATCAACATTTTAGCAAAAATCTTAAAGTGGAACAATATTCATTATTAGACATCTCATAATGCGTTGCATATTGTATTGATATTTTTTTGAAAGAAAAAGAATTATTAAAACTTTAATTCACTTATAAAGATCAAAAGAATCTTCCAAATGTTTTTTTTATCGAGTGATGAACAAATATTTTGTAGAATCGGAAGAGGAATGTGAAATTTCAAGTTATTGACGCACAAGGAAACCCGCTAGCAAATGCAAAACTCTCCATCAAGCAACGCAAACCCAAATTCCTCTTTGGCAATGTCATGAATCGCTTCATCCTAAATAACAAAACCTATCAAAACTGGTTCACCTCAAGATTTCAGGTACCAAAATCCGACTCTGGTAACATTATGATAAACATGTTCATTTCAATTGATGCAAGTTTTATATTAATTGGTTTGTCATTATTTTACAAGGTTACAACATTTGAGAATGAAATGAAGTGGGCCAGCAATGAACCTCGCCCTGGCCAGGAGCATTACTCGGATGCTGACGTGATGCTTCAGTTCGCCAAAACCAAGGGAATTGGGGTTCGAGGACATACAATCTTTTGGGCAGACATGAAGCACGAGCCCAAATGGGTAGAATCTCTCTCGCCAATTCAATTATCAGTAGCTGCTGAAAAACGGATAAAGTCGGTAATGACACGATACAAAGGCCAAGTTATTTCATGGGATGTGGACAATGAAAATGTACATCACTCTTTTATTGAAAGCAAGCTTAGAAGCAAAGCTTTAGCTAGTTTTTACCAGGAGGCTCATTTTATTGATAGTAAAGTGCCCCTGTTCCTAAATGAGTACAATACTATTGAAGATGCACATGATGAATATGGTACGACGGTGAAGTACCGTGAGAAGATTAAAAGTATTCGTATGTTTGGTTATGATGGACCATTGGGCATTGGTTTACAGGGCCATTTTAAAAATCTGAACCTGCCCTACATGAGAGCTGCTTTAGACGAGCTTGCTTCATTGGGATTGCCCATTTGGATTTCCGAATTAGATGTAATGAACAACTCCAACACGGTAATTATCTCTAAACTTTAAATTTGTGTTTGTGTTATCATTCATTATTTATCACTTTTAAGGTGCTATATATCACAACTTAATCACTTATAATCTACCACATAACTTTGCACACTCTTATTTTATTTAATTATTTACTTTTCATTTATTTGAACAGGCAATGTATTTGAGGGAGATAATAGCGGAGACACATGCACACCCAGCTGTGAATGGAATAGTAATGTGGGCATCATGGAAGGCAAAAAACTGTTGGCGTATGTGTTTGACTGATGACAACTTCATAAACTTTCCTCCTGGGGATGTGGTAGACAACTTCATCTATGACTGGACCCACAAAGACCTTGCAGCTACTACGGATGATATGGGTTTTTTTGAGGCTTCACTTTTTCTTGGAGATTATGATGTGAGGATTTTCGATCAAAATGGGGTGAAGGGTTCCAAATGGAAGAGGTTTAAGGTGGCATTGTCAAACGACTCTTCTCAAAAACCCTTGGTTATCAACATATCCGTTTGGGTGTCATTTGGTATTACCGTTACCTATTGAAATAACTTAATGAATGCCTCTTGAATAAAGATGTATTGATTGTCGATTGTTGATTCGATAAGTATTTAGAAATAATAGAATTAAAAGTTACCTTGAAAGTAGATTGTTCATGGATTGGTTTGATTTGATTTCATGTTTAATTCGTAGCCCGAATAAATATTGATCGATTTCATGATTTTGTAATCACAAAACTAAAACTGAACCTATAAAGAACGAAGCCAACCCAACACATCACTCCCTTGGTTGGTTCGGCTCGAATCCTCAAATCCATCAATTTTTTAAGGGTGTTTTTATTCCCACCCTCCTTTTCTTTCTCTAGACCCTTTTTAGAAAATCTTACTATTTTAGACCTTATAAGTGTGTAAAGACATCAATATCCCATTTATACCACCCCAATCCTTTAGAACCGAATCTTATCCAAATTGCAGCATGTGAGACATGGAAAATTTAAGAAACTAACATCAACCAAATTATTCCCCTCTTTCACTAGCGAAGAAACATCCACCCCTAAGAGTTGCTCACAATAAAGGAGGTATAATTAAACCATACAACATAAAACAAAATCACGAGATCTCCTTAGACATCATGATTTTGTAATCACATAGTAAAACTTAAATGGAAAGAAGCCAACCCAACACATCACTCCCTTGGTTGGTTCAGCACGATCATCAAACCGATCAATTTTTTTAATGCTAAAATGTAATTCATATAATTAATATCAATAAAAGAGTATTATACAGAAAATGACAAAATGATCATCACTAATTTGAAGAAACATGTAATAAATAACAGAAAATAGTTGCAATATTATATGATGTCAACTTATAAACATTTCAACTGCATCTTTAACATGAACTAGATACCCATTGTAAGGTCAAATAGTTATAGGGTGTTTTTATTTCATCCTAAAAATCAATTAAAACTAAAATTTGAAATCTTAAAAAAAATGTAAAATCTATTGAAGCTAAAAAAATAAATGAAATCCTAAAAAAATCTAATCCTAATAAAATAAAACTAAAAAATAATAAAAATAAAAATAAATTATACTAAATAAAAAGAAATAGAAAATAGGAAATAAATTCTAAAAATTCTAAATAAATCTAAAATAAATCCTAAAAATAAAACGACTCAAACTAAAAATCTAAGAAAAATATAAAAAACACAAACTAAACGCACACGGGCTTAGGGGTAGATTTAGGCTCAGTTTAGGCTTGGGTAAGGTTACGGGGGAGGGTATTAGCTCCATCTTGATGCAATTTGCCTTGAAATAAAACTTTTGACACCGCAACTGCAATCAAGCCAGCACATTAAATATTTATGCATATAAGACCCAAATTGCCGAGAATTAGCAACTAAAATACATCTATTTGGGGTATAAAATGTACACTTTTGGGTGCTTATTAGTTGCATTGAATATACTTGCACCGATTGAGCTTCGGGCTTTTCTTCACTTATGAGTGTTATACACTTCTGTTTTCGCATTGTAAACATTGATTTCGTCGGTAATATCACTATTATTTCATTTGATCGTTCGTTAATTGAGTTCATTTTTGAAATGTGTTACTTGAGCATGATTTTCAAAGTTTGTTTTGACTCGAGAATTTTATAAACTTTTGGATATGATCATAGGCCATCTTTGTTATATCATCCATATTGGCCTTGACTTCACCTTATATATTTCGTTAGTCAACCCCTTTGAGCTTTAATATTAGCCTTTCATTTCATAACCCAAAATCCCGTAACCAACTCCACATTGGAGTTATAAACCATACATATTACTTTCCCTAGCTTTGTTTGAAATGTTACTCGGGATTGAATGATGTTATTGTCTTGCGATTGCAATTAAGCAGGAAAAGAGTGAGAAAATTGAAGAAAAGAAAGAAGTTAAAAAGAGAAAAAGAGAAGTGAAAAACAAAAGAAAAATAAAGAAATAGTTAGAAAAAGAAGAAAAGAAAAAGAAAGAGAAAGTTTGTATATGTTGTATATATCCTTATCGCTCACCAATTTCATATTTAATGCTTGTTATGGAAATCATTTTCCAATTTTGAAATTGTCTGCAAGTTTCCATTATCCCAAGTTTTTCATCCCCGTACACTTTGAATCTGTACATATTTCCTTCATTTCATAACTCGAGCCTAGCCTACATTACAACCCTATAAAGTCCTATGTGATCTTAGGGTGAATTTAGTTTAAAAGTTTAAATAATTTTGATAACATGAGAAAATACTTTTTTCCTCCTTTAATGAGCGGTATCTTTCATTGAGATTACATGTTTTTTATTTAATATATAGAGTTCTTCATTAGTGACATGTGCGCGTTCTAGTTTCCATTTACAATTACTCTTTATGCCCACATGTCCCGTGCATTACCTCCCCTTTCATAGTGATTTCATTTTTTGAGTGTAATTTCTGGTGAGGATTGATATATGCATGCTTTTATGTTTATTCGGTTTATATAAGTTTTTTCCTAATCATATTTTGCATGTGCTCGCTCCCCTCCCACTTTTAAGGTTTCAATTCGATAAAGTTCGTTCTATAATGTTAATAACTTCTGACTTTTGTGTGAATTCATTAACTTTTGTAATAACATGTTGAAATCATGTTCCTTATTATTGGGCATGTCTATTTTGTTGGTTTGGGAATATTTTGGAGGAAACTTTGATGTTTGTGGGTTTCATCCCTGAAAACCCTCACGAGACGACACTCGTCCACTAGGGTAACCTTGGGGTTCAACGACTTATTACATATGCTAAATGCAATCGTTCGCCGGCGAAAGTGGCATTTTACCCCTTTGTGCATATCTACTTTTTTATGGTTTACTTGTATTTCTTCTTGATTTCTACATCATTGTTTGGGACTAGCAATGTGTAAGTTAATGGGTGTGATTCGACACGAATATTGTATTTATTCACCTTTATACTTATGCATTTTAGCACACTCAGGTACCTTAATTCCTATGTTTATGCTCGTTAACCAGATAACCTCCATTTTATATGTTAACATGCTATATGAGGTATAATTGAGATTTTTTACGTATTAAAGTGCTTAGCGTGAAGTTTGGCCGCTTTTCGAAAACGTTTCGTTGAATATTGCAGTTTTGGGAGAATTTTAGTAATTTTAGTATTCGGGTTTTAGTCTCTAAATCTTTAAAAAGGTTTAAGCCCTTTGATTTATCTTCGCGTGTCCATCGACGGTGTATGATTCCGATGTATAATGAAGAAGTTATGGCATTTTTAGGATGGTTTTGTCTTCAAAATCACACTCAAGGGCATATTCAAGGGAATTTTTAATGATTTCATCATTTGTTTTTTTAGCCTAATGTCTTCTTAAATGTTGTATCCCTCTGAGTTATCTTCACGTACCTCTGAATGATCATAATTCCGAGTTATAACGAAGAACTTATGCCATTTTTCGTATTGTTGGACAAAGCTGAATTGCAAACCTGCTATAAACCGAATCGATTCGGACAAAACTGAATGGATTCGATTTAGAGCAGAACACCAGATACTCATTCCGAATCGATTTGGAACGACACCGAATCGATTCGAACCCCTTTCCCCTATTTTTCTTTTTACAATTTTGCCATTAGGGTTTAGTTTTAATACATTTTTATATTCATTTTGTAAGAGATCCATCATAAAACTTCATTTTTAGCTTTGTTATTGTTGGGAGCCACCCTCTCCTACATTTTTGCCCACCATTAATGTAATCTTTACTATTCATTTTCTTCTTTGTTTATTTCTTGCTTTATTTATTTATTTCATGCCTAGATAAACTAGTTTAGTGTATTTATTTGTTGTTTCGTTTAGTTAATTTGTTATTTAATTAGTTTATTTCATGTATTGTTCTTAGTATAATGGTTGGGGTCATTTCTCCGCCATTAATGGGCGTTGAGCTCCGAAAGTTATTTTTTGGGAAAAATTGCATTTAATTGAAACTTCGTGTATTAAAGTCGAATTATTATGTGTTTAACTTTCTTTGTCATGTAACATTAGTGTTTATAGCGATAATCCGAATTTAAGACGCGTGTGACCATTTTTGATTAAATGTTTTATCTCGCATTTTGGGGTTACAATCCCTTCTTGTGTCATGTTTATGATTAAGTAACAATGTTAGGTTAAATATGTTCGAACTGAAATTTTAATCATGCGTTGTTTAGCCCATGGTGGGGATGTGATTTCGACTCTCGTTTCATTAATTGTTGTATAGAGTTAACTTCTTTTTTTTTCTTTTTTCCCATTTCCAACCCATCACCTTTTACACTTTTATTTTTGAAGTGATAAATCAATTAAAATTTATACGACATTCCCTACGGATTCTCGATACCCAGACTGTCCGCTATACTCTATTGTTGAGTGTAGTCATAGTTTAGGTTTTTGTATTGCGATCGGGAGCCAAAAACAACGACCAACGTATTACTAAGATACTCAATTTCCCTCGCTTTATTATGCCACATCTTCCCAACTACGGATTCTGGATTATTCGAGAAATAATCATTATTAGAGGGAACTTTATTTGAAGGTTTGCTGAAACATTTGGGCCATTATTTCCTTAAAGTCACCACGAAGGGTCATGGATCGGTGGTAGTTATGCAGGTTTTTAATTTGGGGCCTACTGCCCCGAACTTCTTGATGTCTGGCATCTTGAACTTATCTGGCTGTCTGGCTTTAGGATAAGGAGACATATGGGTGTAGTCCATGTAATTACCAGATATTTGGACTTAGTCAAATTTATTTGAGATTAGTTTGAGGTCCTCCTTCACCTTGTTCAGTTCCTCCTCTTTAAGATCCACGGGTAGTGGAAGGTTAGCCCCTGGCTGGGCAAGGTTCAGAATCGTGAGTTAAACATGTGGGGGCTCGTTTATAGGTGAGGCATGCTAGACATGCGAGTATTCTTCTAGAACCCAAACAGGCACAGGGGCAAATGGACCCAAAGCACGAGGAAAAAGGATCCCCAGTTCATGAGCTTTAGGAGTTTGGAGTCAATGTCACCACATCTCTTAGGCATCGATTTGAAGGTTGTCAATCTTAGTGATGAGTTAGGCTAAGATGGTTGAAGCACCCTATATCTTTGAATCCCTTGAGTCTATATTATATAAGTGCTCATCTAGTTTGGAAATAGTGACAAAATCGACTCATATCCCTTTCAACCAACTAGCCTTCAGACTCTATTTTAAATTTCCTATAACAACCCAAAGGTATAAATACCAACACCACACCTAGGATCATTTATGTGTTGCATATGAGATTACATTCTTCATAATTTGGGTGCGTGTGAGATAAATCCCATTAAAATAATATTTCCTTAATTCTTGGGATATTTTAAACAATTTCGAAAATGTTTTTAACATTGTTTAGAAATTTAAAATTATCTTTTATAAAGTTTGTGGACTGATTTGTAAATTCTTTAAACTGTTTAAAACTTTCTTGGGTAGAAACCAAATGCGCTTGATAATTATATGGGTGCAAATTGTATTTTCTAAAAGTTTAAAAACACGCATTTTATACGCCATCTGAGCCTTACACGTGTTAGACTCATAATGGCTGGATTTGTGTTTTCTTGCCCTCACATACCTGTGTTTGTTTATGAACCCTTGGATCATTTTAATCTATGGCCTGCATGCGTTCATACCTGATCTTTTTGTTTACATTTAAACTAATAAGAGTCATTATAATTTCGGAGCATTGGTAGCCATCAAATTTACCTTGACCTCTTAAGTCTTAATCGTGACAATTCATTTGCTTTGAAGTTCCAGAGGCTTCCATGGCTTAATATAAATAGATGCCTTATGTGTTGCGATTACAATCTTTTGTTCACCTCATTTCTGAGAGAAAATAAAGAGATAAGAGAGAGAGAGAGAGAGAGAAAGAAAAACAAAACCCTAAACTAAACTCCGACCAAATCTCACTAGAAAATCATATCTGAGAGTGTGTTAGTTCGAGAGCTGTGTAGATCATTCCTCTATTGTCCTTAATATCTTTTCTAACTTAATCACAAAAGTTTGGTCTCATTTTCTTTCATAGAAAACTGAGATTGAAATTTGGTGATACATTTTTCACGTCTATCTTTATTAGTTTTGATTTCTTATTTCGAGAAATCATAGTTTTGTTGGGTGTTTTCAACTGTTATGTTTTCAAACCCTAAAACCAACAAAACAGTTTCTGATTTCAGTTTCTTTGAACATGCAGACTTAGATCTAGTTTAAGATCTTGGTTGGGGATTTACACTTTCACATATTTCACATTTTGTGAAATAGTCAGTATATTTTCAAAATAAGAAAGTGTTTAGGATTTTGGCTCATGTATATAGTAAGATTCCCTCTTGATCTGTGGATATATTGAAAGATCCAAAGTCTGATAGTTTCTATTAAACTGATTTTGGAATTGTTTTACATATTTGTTATCTGTTTTCAATTTGATTAACATCCAGTATGTAATTAAGTGTGTGTGAGTTGCATGCATATGATTTAAAGCACGTCACCACTTACACTGCCACACTACAACATTGAAAAATGTTGGTATTGAGATTTTGTATTTTTGAGTCGACCTAAAGCTAAAAGGAGTGGAGTTACAAAGCTGAGAGAACATCAACAACATCAGAGCCTTGGGAGAACTCAGAAAATCTAGAGGAGTTGGTAGACTTCTGAACTTAGAATTAGGTCTGATTGTGTGTCTTGATTGTTATATGTTTGTAACCTGTTACTCTATTTTAGTGAATTTTTACTTTTGAGGTGTAGAGACCTCCGTGGAGGTTTCCCTAATTAGGTGGGGTTTTACCGTGTTAAAATTGTACCGGTATACTTCCTCTTCCTCTCATCCCTTTCTTGAGGCTGTCTTGATTTAATTTCTTTATAAGTTTTAGTTTTCAAAATTGGTAAACCTATACCCTAAATAACTCGTTCATACGATTTTGCACATCTTGTGTTAAGAAATTTGTTTTAAGAAAAGAGTTTCTTCAACAAACTATTCGGATCCATTTAGATTGTTTAATCTTGTATTAAACGACTTAAGTGTTATTTTTTCAATTGGTATCAGAGGTGTGTTTTTTCAAAAAAATTTAGATCTTGTGTTTCTGAAATTGTTTTCTCAAAACAAATTATGGACGAGAAATTTGAGAGACTAGGTAACCTGTCCAGGCCCCCTCTCTTTGATGGAACCAATTTTCCTTACTGGAAGGTAAGGATGGTTGCTTTAATCCAAGGGACATTGGGAGATGATGCCTGGGAATCTTTTTGAAAATGGTTATACTTTTCCTACTAAACCATCCGCTGAAGGAAGTACTGTGAGTATTAGAAAGTTACTAAGTGAATTCACTAAAGAAGAGAAACAGACTTCCCTTAATAATAACAAAGGCAAAAATTCCATATTCATGTCTATTAATGAACACGAATTTAAGAGGATATCATTATGTTATACCTCTAAGGAAGCATGGGACACCCTAGTAACTGCACATGAGGGTGACACTAGAGTTAAAGCTGCTAAAACAAAAATGTTAATTGAGCAGTACAACTCCTTGATCATGACTGAGACCTAGTCATTTAATGACGTCTATATTAGATTGACAGACATTGTGACCAAAATGCATGCCAATGGGATTGTATATGATAGAAAGGAATTTGTTTCTAAATTAATAAGACCACTTCCATAAAAATTTGATAATAAGAGACATGCAATTGAGGATATGGATGATCAAAATCTCACACCTAAATTCCTCAGTAGAAAATTGAGAACTATGGAAATGGAATCAGAATTTAAGAAACAATTAACCCAGTCCCAAAAGAAATAGTCTGCCTCTAATCTTATTTTTTCATCTAAGTTGGCCACACGTGAACTTAACGTACGTAACATTGACTTAGACTCTGATTAGGACTGTAATTTAGATAGTTTGGATAATTAGATTCCCTTAATGTCTAAACATTTTAAGAAAATTTTGAACTTTCGAAATAAAATTGAAAAAAGATAAGGAAAATCTACTTATCCAAACCAATCTAACGATAGGCCTCATGAGAGAAGACAAGACAAACACCAGACTGATAATCATAAGAGACCTGAGAGAGACCTTAAAAATGTTGAATGTTATAGATGTGGGAAGTTAGGACACATGACTAGTGACTATAGAGTTAGCTTAGACTAAAATCACAAACATAATAAGGCCTATTTATGCAAGACTTGGTTGACTCAAGTGAATATGAAAATGATGAACCTGAGTCATCTAACTTTTTTGAACCTTGTATGTCATTCTTTGCTAAGATAATTTACACTGATGATGAGGAATCTGATCATGCTATGTTAACTGATACTATGCCTACTGGTTTATATGCCTTATTTCTTGATAATGTTGATGATGCTTCAAACGCTGTGTGTGTGAGTCAGTGGGAACACTCTATTATTGATGTCAATGGGTGTGTGAGTCCTAAAAATGAACCGCTAGGGGACACTGCACACTTAGTGACTCCAACAACGATGACCTTCCTGACATTCACACACCGTACACAAAAACTCTCAAGAAAAGCACTAGACTTGAAAAGATTGTCAAGGATCTTACCCATAAGATAGAAACCCTAAGTCAGATGATCAAACAGAATGCTAAAGAGTATACTACTCAATGCCTAACTCATGACAATGAGACCAAAAATTTTGAACAAAATACTACACCAAATTAACCGAATTATCACGGTCATTTACCTTGACAACTTGTCAAGGTTAATGACCGTGATAATTCTGGGCGAGACAAATTTTTTTGTCACGATCAATGATCGTGACAAGCTCGTTATAATTGTCACGGTCATGTCATGGTCCCTGGCCGTGGCAAGTTTTGTCACGGTTTATAACCGTGATAAGCCCATGACCTTCTTTAAAATATTGTCACGATCATTGACCGTGACAAGTCCGTGGCAACTTTCGTTGTCAAGGACTTGTCACGATCATTGACGGTGACAATTCTGGGTAGAATTGAAAAAAATCTGATGGGTATTATGGCCACTACCACTGCCCATTAGTATATTTGTACCTGTTATAACAACGTTGTACCTGTTCAAACATCATATATCCAAATAAACTAGAGATAATGAAAATATACATTCAAAATAAAAACAATATGCATCACGATATAATCCAAATATATTTCAAATGTACCAACTTACAAACAATTCAAATGTACCAACCAAAAAACAATACAATTCAATTCAAATAATGTCACTACATGTCTTGGGTGGAGGTGAGTAGGCCACACGATATACGAATTGACAAATCCACTGATATACATCGTGCCGCATTGTTCGTGCAACCACAACAGGGAGTTCTCCTTCCCGGGACACTGGACTCGATGTATTGAAGCTCAAGTCCTTGAACTAGTCCACCCTGGACGATATTCAGGTCCCTCAACCCCCGTCCTATCCGCTGGCCATCAAATATGTCCGCTATAAATATGCTCGGCCAACAAGGCGTCAACATCGGTCGATCGAAGGGAGCCAAATAGGTAAGTTGATCATCAAAGTCCGCACGTGTCAGCAATGAAGCAGCGAGGTCCACATCCTCATCATCCCGCACCTCCTCCTCCCGCACCCCCTCCCCCTCCCCCCACATTCTCCTTCCCTTTACCCTTACGTTTTTCGCCGCCCAATAAATGCTTCATGAATGAGAACATATCTTGAACCGTCGCCTCCAAACGGGACAGCTTCGCGTCATGCGATTCCACCGTTCGAGCCAACCCGGTGTCGCTCGTCTCCAATCCGATGATCCTAGATTTGGCCACCCGCGAGCTCACCCACCTTGTCCTCCCCTTACGATCAGAGCCAAGCACTTGGTTGAGTGCGTCTGTGGACAAAGATGCCTTATCGGCATTAGACTGTGACTCATGCACTTCTTTAAGCTTTGCCTGAAACGACCAAAACACATGATTAGTTAAATAAGTAAAGTAAAAAATTATAACGTAATTAACAAAAAGTAAAATGTCGAATTACTTACAATCGTGGCCGCGACACTCGGGGACACCTCATTGTCCTTCCCCTTCTTAGTCCGAAGAGCCACATAAGTATCGAGCCTATGTGGCCTACCCCTAGGGCCACTCCCTGTCCCCTGAAATAAAATATAGTAAAATTAGTATCGGTCCCGCAAAGTAAAATAATGCAAAATAATATATTTCTGTAGTTATAGAAAAATTAAATCTTACCATCATCCTATGCTCCACCTCGGCGTAAGACGTCCGGTCGGAGTAGTGCACGCCCGTCTTTTTTGTTCGATTTTCCCTCCCTGGTTGGCGAGATGCCAATTGTCGCTCCTCGATCTCATTGTCAACGAACTTTTGCCATTGTTCCAATGAGATCGTCTCCTTCGATGGGACGGATTCACACCTTTGGATAATGGACTCTCATGTCTTCCCAAAGTACCGGGTCCGCATATTTTTCTTCCACGTCTTGTGTTGTTCCCTCAACTGCTACAAGATGGAATGGCGTAGCTTTGGATCCAGGCTGAATTATTCCTGTCCAACAAATACAATGTTAGTTTCAAATAATTATAAATATAAATATAAAATGAAATTGAAATCGAAATTGAAATATGAATATGAATATAAATATAAATATAAATATAAATATAAATATAAATATAAATATAAATATAAATATAAATATAAATATAAATATAAATATAAATATAAATATAAATATTAATACATTACTTGTAGTGCCACCCAAACAACTAACTTGAGATCATATGGCACCTCCTTCCAACTAATGTACCCTGGGCCGATGATCGTCTTTACCAGCTCGAGGGATCTCGCAAATAGCCCCGACTTGTTCTCGATGGCCATCCCCAATTTGCCATATTTAGGGAGCCTAGGGGCCGAGGAGCCCTCGTCGCCTCCGCAACCACCGATCCCAGACGACATCATCATAACAAGCATCATCATCCTCGCCTTAATACCCGAAGGAGACATTTGCTATAAAAAAATATTATTAGTACATATCAAAATGAATTAAAAGAAGACATGCAACTAAACTAACAATTAAAGTGTACAATTATTAATTTATTTTGATATGTACTAATACACACATGCACACACACGTACACTACACACACACACGTGCACATACACACACACCCGCGCACATTCACACACACACACACACGCAGCCCCCCTACCCCCCACCCCCACCCCCACCCATCCCTTCCCCCGCCCCCCCCCCCCCCCATCTCCTCCATCTCCTCCTAAGGGTGAGTTCAAGTATGTTTCATTTAATTTCAAGTAATTTTCAATAAAAAGTTGAAAAATTCCACCCCCATATGGACAATAATCCAATGGTCATGCCACTTTTAAAGCTAACCAACCCAACATTGATCCACTATAATCCAACAACAATGTCAACAACAAATGTGTATCCCGTACTCCTTCTAATTCATCTACTCAATTAATTCATTTCATCAATCAAACTAACAATTAAAGTATAACAATTATTAATTTACTAATTTACAATGAGGGGAAATCCTACTTTCATATGAAATGGGCACTAATTATTAATTTACTTTCATATAAAATTATACAATTAAAGTTACAATTAAAGCTATACAATTTATTAATTAAAGCTATACAATTGTTGAGATTGCCCCACCACACCCCCACCACCACCACCACACACACCTCAATTCTGAATTTCAAAATAACAACATCTAGCTCATAATATGTACAAGAGTGAAACATCCCCACCCCCACCCCTACTGCCCACACACACGCACACTACACAAGAGTGATACAAAGTAATTTTTTAAAAAAAGTTGAAAAATCCCACCCCCATATGGACATTAATCCAGTGGTCATACCACTTCTAAAATTAATCAACCCAACATCGGTCCACTATTATCCAACCGCAACAACAAATGTGTATCCCGTACTCCTTCTAATTCATCTACTAAATTAAATCATTTCATCAATTAAACTAACAATTAAAGTATACAATTATTAATTTACTAATTTACAATGAGGAGAAATCCTACTTTCATATGAAATGGGCACTAATTATTAATTTAATTTCATATAAAACTATACAATTAAAGCTATACAATTTATTTTATTAAAGCTATACAATTAAAGTTATTTCGAATCTCAACAATTATCTGTTAATGAGGGGAAATCCTACATGCATATGAAAGGGGCAATACATAATTTATTATTCAATTTGTCAGTTTCAATTGTTGAGATGGCCCCACCACATATACCCCCCACCCCACCCCCACCCCCAACACACACACACCCCACCCCACCCCCTCCCCCACCACACACGCACATGCACACACACCACCCCACCCCCTGCCCCCTCCCCCCACCACACACACATGCACATACATACACCCCACCACCCCCTGCCCCTGCCCCCTACCCCACCACACACACACGCACACACCTGCGCGCACACACACACACACCACCACCCCCTGGCCCTCATACATCCCCTTGTCCCTCCCCTCCCTTGCCCCCCTGTCCCTCCCCCTCCCCCCACCACACACATACATGCACACACACGTACACATACACCCCACCCCCTCCCCCCACCACACACCACCACACACATATATAGAAATGAAAGAGAAAGAGAGGAAAAAACATACCTTAAAGAGAGAGAGAGAGAGATAGAAAGAGAAAGAGAGAGAGAGCTCAAAATCGCTTAGAGAGAGAGAGAGAAAGATAGGGAAAACAAAAAATGGTGGGAAAAAAGAAAGGGTGGGGTTTTTTTACTGAACAAATTGTCACGGACGTGTGGCGGTCCTTGACCGTGACAATATTATAAGGTTTGTCACGGTCATTGACCATGACAAGTCTGTGACAAGTGTCGTTGTCACGGTCTTGTCACGGTCAATGACCGTGACAATACGTTGTCACGGGCTTGTCACGGTCAATGATCGTGACAAAAAATGCGTGTCTTTTTGTCACGGTCAATGACCGTGACAAGGCTAGCTGCTGGAAGGGTGTCAATTTACCCATTTTACTGTAGTGAAAAATTGAAGGAGTTGTTTGACTCAAATAAAATTCCGAAAAAGAAATAAAAAGGAATATTGTTAGAATTGGAACAAACAAAAGAAAGGGCATCCATAATTTTTAAAAAATTTGCAATATTTGAAAAAAACTCTATCTGTTTTGAAGATTGTGTTGCTGAAAGCAAAACCAATTCTGATGACAGAACTGGAATAGGATTTTGTCCCAACTCTAAGACCCAAACTAAAAATTTTGAAACAATAAAGTTTGTGGTTGGTGGTAAAAGATCTATTGAAACTTGTCCAGACTTTCAAAGTTTGAAATATGAGTTTGGTAAAAAACAACTGAAGTTAGACATTGGTGAATCAAGTAACTCTAAGAATAATGTTGAACAAAAGGATAAATATGTGTGCCCCCTATTCGACAAGCTGATTCGTCATTTCATCCTGTGCCACCTAGGAACAAGACTAGAGCTCAAAACCTAGATAAGCCTTCGGATATTAATTTCCTAATGTTATGAGTTCTACGTGCCATCTTTACTGCTCCTATTGTGATGTCTATGGACATTCACTTGATGGTTGCTATTCCAAACGACTATTTAATCCAGTCTATAACTCTCCTGTTTATCATAACTTCAACTATTATAGGAGAAGACGAAACAACTACGTCCTTCCTAGATAGCCAAACAAGAATTCTAACTATCGTAACAAAAAGAGAATGACCAATACTAAAAGACCACCAACAAGAAGGAATCCTAGATTCTTTTTTAAACCAATTTCTCAAATTGTTTATAATACTCATAAACATGCGCAAAAATATTATAAAGAAAAAAAGAGAAGCTCGCAAGTTTTATCAAATACGAGATAATGAGCGAAAATTAAAAACTAGAGAAATTTGGGTCAGAAAAGATGATTTATTACCCCAGTTAAAATGCAACATTGTGCTCAGTGCTTTTAAAGACGAATACACGACAACTAGATGGTATTGAGACTCTGGATGTTCCAAACATATGACCAGGGATGATTCCAAACTTTCAAATAAAACTAACTTCTCCGGAGGAAAAGTCTTGTTTGGAGATGGTGTATCAGCCTAGATCATTCGTAAACGAACACTCTATGAAGAAGGATTACCCATTATTGAAGATGTTCTCTTGGTAAAAGGTCTCAAAGCCAATTTACTAAGTATATCACAGTTTTTTGACTCAAACCATAGTGTTACTTTTTCAAAGAACAATTACAAAATTTTAAATGAAAAAGGTGATTGCATTATTACAGGATTCAGTACTCCAGATAACTGTTACACAGTCTATCCAAGTATAGGGGTTTGTAACATTGACATAATGGATGACAATGAGATGTGACATAATATGTTGGGTCACATTAATTATGATAGTCTTAGCAAATTGTTCTCACAAGAGATAGTTAGAGGTATTCCTAAGATCACACCAATTTCAAACATCATATGCGGTCTCCGTTAAGAAGGAAAAATTATTAAGGCTCCCCACAAGAAAGTTAAAGAAGTTCTGTACACTAAAACTCTAGAACTCATCCATATGGATCTAATGGGTCCTTCTCGAGATGTTAGTCTTTGCGACTACAGCGACATACTTTTTATGGTTGATGACTTGACTCGATTTACCTGGGTTGCCTTTTTACAACAGAAATCAGAAACCTTCCATAAGTTTTTGAAAATTTTAGTTCGAATAGAAAATGAAAAGGATTCCCAAGTAGAGAGAATTCGTAGTGATAGATGAGGAGAATTCATAGATTCAGGTGTCATCGAATACTGGGACTATAATGGTTACAAACATGAATTATTTCTCCTAAGACACCTCAACAAAATGGAATTACTGAGCATAAAAATTGCACCCTTCAATAAATGTCCCGTGTGATGATTCATGCAAAGAATCTACCTAAATATTTTTGGGTAGAATCCATTCTTGTTGCCTTCCATATAATCAATGGTGTTTACTTAAGGAAAAATACTAAAGAAACATCCTATGAGCTTTGGTATGGGAAGAAATCTAACCTAAGATACTTTATAACCTTTGGTAGCACCTGTTATGTCTGTAAGGACAAAGACCATCTGCCTAATTCGTAACCAGAGGAGAAAAATCCATTTTCTTAGGGTACTCTCCAAATAGTAGAGCCTACTGTGTCTACAATCTTCGTACTAAAGCCATGATGGATACCATTAATGTGGTTGCAAGTGACACTAATGTAGAAAGTAAGACCAAAGAACCAACTATTGTGGATGAGTTTGAAAACATTTCAAATTATGACTCTCCAGAAATAGTTGAATCCTTACTAACTGAGACCCCTGAAGTACCCCAACTGGGTTTCCTAAGATCATCCTTTAGATAGTGTAGTTGGTAATTCTACTGAAACTGTATGTACAAGATCTCAACTTCTTAACATTGCTCATAGTTCATGCTTTGTCTCTCTTATTGAGCCAAAGACTATAAGTGAAGCCGTGAATGAAACTTTGTGGATAAGTGCTATGCATGAGGAACTTCTTCAATTTGTCATTCATGATGTATGGTATCTTATACCTAGGCCTAAAAATAAAAGGGTTATCGAAACACGTTGGATTTTCAAAAATAAAACAGATGAATCTGGGATGATTATTCGGAATAAAGCTAGATTAGTTTCCCAGGGCTACTCTCAGATTGAAGGAATAAATTTTGAGGAAACTTTTGCTCCGGTCACTCTCCTCGAATCTGTTCGCTTACTTTTTACAATAGCTTGTCATTTAAACTTCACACTATATTAAATGGATGTTAAGTCAACCTTTCTTAACAAAATTTTAACTGAGGAGACCTACGTAGAACAACCCAAAGGGTTCATTGACCCTCACCATCCAAATTATGTCTATCGTCTTAAAAAAATTCTTTATGGGTTAAAACAAGCTCCTAGAGCTTTGTATGAACGTCTATCCACCTTCCTTTTAGATAACGGTTTTAAGAGAGGACGGAATGCCCAAACTTTTTTTTATCAAACATTTTGTCAATAATATTACTATAGCCCAAGTTTATGTTGACGATATCATTTTTGGATCCACCTCGCCCTTAGAAGTTAAGACCTTCTCTGACATTATGCATAAAGAATTTCAAATGTCACTTATGGGGGAGTTACGATTCTTCTTAGGGCTCCAAGTTAAACAAAATTCAGATGGCTTATTTGTATCGCAATATAAATACGCTTTAGAGATTGTTAAGAAGTTTGGCCTAGAAATAGCTAAAGAAGCTTGGACTCTTATGAGTACATCTGCCAAACTTTATAAAGACGAATATTGGTAAATCAATTAACTCTACCTTATACCGTAGTATGATATGAAGATTACTTTACCTTACTGCCTCCTATCATGATATCATGTACTCTGTCTGCGTGTGTACTTGTTATCAAAACAATCCTAAAGAGAGACATCTATTATGCGTTAAAAGAATTATTAAGTACATTAAAGGCACTCTAAATTTAGGGCTTTGGTACACTAAATACACTTCTAGTACTATAGTAGGTTACACCGATGCTGATTAGGATGATTGTTCCGACGATATTAAGAGTACTTCAGGAGCGTGTTACTACATTGGTAACAATCTGGTAGGATGGAGTAGTAAGAAACAAAACTGCACCTTGTCTACTGTCGAATCCGAATATATTGCCATAGGAAGTTGTTGTGTCCAATTACTTTGGCTAAAATAGATGCTGAAAGATTATGGTATAACTGAAGACAAGTCACACCTCTATTGTGACAATCAAATCGCGATCAATATTTCTAAAAATCCCGTTCAGCACTCTCGTACCAAACATATTAAAATCCGATATCATTTTATACGCGAGTTAGTTGAATCTAAGGAGTTAGAAATTAATTACCTACTTACTGAAATTCAATTAGCTGACCTATTTACTAAAACATTGGATTATCTTCGATTTTAATCTTTGCGCAAATCTATTGGTATGGTTGTGGCAGAACAATGATTTATTATTTTATACATGTTTTCTTTATCCTTTGTCCATTTGAGACAAAATATGGGAGAAATTTGATTCTTTTTGGATATTCTTGATATGTTCTCAACAAAAAGCTTTATCTTAGATATCTTATTTTCAGGAATGAGTACCTTCATTCACAACAACATTGTGATAGGGTATTAGTCTGTATCTAGTTAAGTTATGTAATTTTTCTTTCTAGGATATTGGGTAGATAAATTTTTTGTATAGGAATAGGTTTTTCTTATTCTTTTGTATCCCTACGAGTCCTAGATGACTCAAAGGAGATTTTGTCTCATATTTCCAAAGGGGGAGATTGAAGCACCCTATATCTTTGACTCACTTGAGTCTATATTATATAGGTGCTCATCTAGTTTGGAAATAGTGAAAAAAGTGAGTCACATCCCTTTCAACCAACAAGCCTTTAGACTCTACATTCAATTTCCTCTAATAGCCCAAAGGTATAAACACCAACACCACACCTAGGAACATTTATGTGTTGCATATGAGATTACATTCTTCATAATTTGGGAGTGTGTGAGTTAAATCCCATTAAAATAATTTTTCCTTAATTCTTGGGATATTTTAAATAATTTTTAATTTGTTTTAAACATTGTTTAGAAATTTAAAATTAGCATTTATAAAGTGTGTGGACTGATTTTTAAATTCTTTAAACTGTTCAAAACTTACTTGGGTAGAAACCAAATGCTCTTGATAATTATGTGGGTGCAGATTGTATTTCTGAAAGTTCAAAAATAGGCATTTTATACGCCATCTGAGCCTTACACGTGTTAAACTCACAACGGCTAGATTTGTGTTTTCTTGCCCTCACATACATGTGTTTGTTTATGAACCTTTGGATCAATTTAATCTATGGCCTGCATTCTTTCTTACCTGATCTTTGTGTTTACATTTAAACCAATCAGAGTCATTATAATTTCGGTGCATTGGTAGCCATCAGATTTACCTTGACCTCTTATGACTTAATCGTGGCCATTCATTTGCTTCGAAGTTACAGAGGCTTCCATGGCTTAGTATAAATAGATGCCTTATTTGTTGCGATTACAATCTTTTGCTCACCTCATTTCTAAGAGAAAATAAAGAGAAAAGAGAGAGAGAGAGAGAGAGAGAGAGAGAGAGAGAAGATAGACAAATAAAACCCTAAACTAAACTCCGGCCAAATCTCACCAGAAAATCATTTATGAGAGTGTGTTATGTGACAGCCCACCTAAAATAATAACGGGTGGACAGCCCTATATTATATTAAATCAGGAGTTTCAGATGGTCCAGTCTCAACATCAACTATCGGTACTATATAATATAGGACTAACTACCCGATATCATATAAGCGAGATGTTAAAATAAAATAAAATAAAATATGCAACATACAACAAACCAACACTATAACACTACTAATAACGGAAAGACAGATGCATGAATGAACTATGATAAATGAAATGCTAGAATAAAATGAAATAAATAACTACAACTGAATATACCACAAGGAAGTAAACCCGAATAAGATGTCGGGTCACAGCCAATATAATGACTGAAATGAAATAAATATACACATCTATAAATATCCCTTGGGTATAAACCCGATATACAACATGAATCCTACCTAGATTTTTTTAAAGAAGTAGGAAGCGACTACAAGATACATACCGCAACAGTCCGCACCTGTCACGGCTCCTAAGACTCTGGATATGAGGTCATCCGGCATCCATGCGGTAGGACACCTGTAGTAATATATATATATATATATATATATATATATATATATATACATGCAGGAGAGAAAAGTAAACGGGTCAGAGCCCGAGTTGTGAAAAATATTTAGCAAGTGTGTTAACCGTGCATAATAAATATCGGTGCACTTATTTCATAATTAAAGTGGAATCGCACTCTCGTGAAACCCCAACTCACCTCTCATCTAAAGGCGTGCTTCTATTCGCGTCCTCAAATTTTAGTTAAATTAATCCAATTATAAGGACAACCTAACTTATCATAGGCCCAACCTATACCCACGAGAATTGACTTCATATCTTAACCCAAGAATCCCCCCCCCCCCTTTTCTAATCATACTTGATTATGTTTAGAAATAATTATACCATAATAGGCTTAATGGATTCCGGTTTATAATTTATTTAATTATAATTCTTAATATGTTACCCATTTATATTTGGGTCGAATCATAAGATTTACTTTCTAATTAACATGCATACAAATTATTATTGACAAAACTTCTCTCCAATCTCAACATTGTACTACGTTTTGTGCGTGGGGTGTCTCGCAAAGCGAAATCCAAATAAGGAACAACCCCGTTACACTACTCCTTGGCAATGCCGATCCTAAAGATCCATCATGCCACATAAATATTTGACAAAACTTTTTTCCAATCTCGACACTGCACTACGTTTCGTGCGTGGAGTGTCTCGCAAAGCGAAATCCAAATAAGTAACCACCCCGTTACACTACTCCTTGACAATGCCTATCCAAGAGATCCATAATGCCATACATACCATATTATACTACTACTAATAATAAACTTTTAAACTACAATATGAAAACAACTAAAAAGTTCCAATAATATCCTTGGGATGATGTAACCGAAATATTCCTTAAATGCGATACATCAACCCCCATCAATCTAGTACACCATAATCATCCAAGATGTACACCACAAAGATTCCGTATCCTTTCATCTATATGATATATAAATATATATATATATAGGCATTTTATTCTAACCGTATATATATATACCCATGACCAAATGTACATATCATATCTTATGTACAATGAACATGCACATAATACACCCGACTATATATATCGCCGATAAAACTGCAACATGCTATCATCTTCCCAGTGTCCGGTTCACGTAGCAACTGGGGACCACCATGGTGGGGCACAACGACACCCATCTCGTGGTAAACTCACACACACGACGTCCCGGGAAGCGGTCATAGCTCCTAACCGAAAAATGAGACGAAACATACCCACCACGTCTCACCCCAAAAATAAAAATCACATAATAACACACGGGACGACTATGACCTGGTGAATATCCACACCCTCCTCCTCGAGACAGGATGCTCACCCTCTCTGAGAAAACTTCCCAATGATAGCATGAGTGGGGTATGCTTAACCACATAAGTATGTATATCGTTCAAATGCACAATATATATACATCCATATGATCCCATCATATGATCAAACCCTAAACCATCATATACGGTTTAGATATCCATACCATGTATGTCCACAACATAAATATATCCATATATTCATATCTATATATATATATATACATATATATTCACATGTCGATATATTTATATAAATACAAACTAATTCTCATTCATGTGTATAAGATATCTATATACACTCAGCTATAAGTATACATAACCCTCAATATACAAGCCGTCACCACAATTTCCTTTAAATTTACCTCGATATGTGAATACAATCACTCACTTGAAACATATTCAATCATTTTTCCTATGATGAATAGTCTCCCAAAATCATATGTATATATATATATATACATATATATTCAACATTAGGGTTATCACCCGAAATTTTGTGTAGGAAACCATCACTACACATACCATCGATATCCGAGAGCACATTAAAAAATCTAGTAATAATTTCGACTACTAGTATACACATAACTAATAATCTATAAGCCTCAAGCTAAGTCTTACCTTCATCAAATAATCCCATATGTTAGGGAAAATACCCAATGTAAATCACACACTGATAAACAACATCTGCCCCCAACTAGATTTACACACTCTACTCTAGTTGGTAATATGATCCCATCGCTCTCGATTTAGACTATGGTTCAATCACTTTTGTGAATCCCCTAGTCTAAGAACTCTCAAATTTATTTCTTAAAGTTTATCATTACTAACGGTATGCGACCACTCTCTTTCATTGGGCCCCAAACCTTAATCTCTATAGAATCCTATTTACCATAAGGATTTGGCACTACCCTCGGCCTACAATTTATATCCATGCCCTCGCAACTCTTTCTAAGAGTTCTTAGCCTCCCATCACATCTATACTTACTTTTGGTCTATAAGTATGATTCTCAATCCCAATGAGGTTTCCCCACAATCTCTATACACATCTCCAAATACATACTTGGATATATTTTTTCCCAAATTGTCCCAAGAAGTCCCCATAATCAAATTGTGTGAAAACCCCCTAGTGTGTCTCCAAACATATCTCTTACATCATAAGAGAAGACCCCAAATCAATAAACCCAACCAAAAAGGGTTTGAAATCACTATGGGAAAATACCTCAAAATGCCCTGTTCCCGAATCGATTCGGCCTAGCGAATTGATTCGGCCTCTAAGGCAAATCGATTCGGGTCCAAAGACCTGGGCATCTTCCACAAGCTGAATCATTTCGGATTGGGTCCGAATCGATTCGGTCAATGCAGACCTGCCAATTTCCCTAAACCGAATCGATTCGCGTAGGGGGCGAATCGATTCGGGTCTGCAGATTTTAAAGGGTTCTTCTTCTTCAATGAACCCACGAATTTTAAACCCTAAAATTTTTATCCTAACCCCCAAACCTTCATCAAATCATGATTTTAAGCCCATAAATCAACCCAAAGTTGATCCCAATCATTTCTACACCATTAAACCCATATTTAAACATTGATTTAAAGATTAAACCCAAAAATCTAGGTTTTGATATTAATACCCAAAACCATTTCTTTAACCCACAAATTATGAAATCAAATACACAAATGACTTATTTAGCAAGATTAAACACTTGCCTCAGATTTGTAGAGGTTGGATCGTCCTCGATGTCGCGGTTGGGCCGAAAATCTCCAAGCTTTTCTCCCTCTCTCTCTTCCTTTCTTCTTCTTTCTCTCTGTTTTTCATCTTCTTTCTCTTTTCTCTCTTTCTCTAAATGATAAGGCTTGTCTCGTAAGCCTCTTAAATCCCTAAAACACAAGTCCCAATTTTAATTATTAATACACACTTTAAATGACTCGTTTACTCCAATTCGAGTCCAACTGAATTAAAAATATTCCGGAGCCGAAATAATATCTAATGACAATCATTTTGACTATCTCGACCCTTCCGGGATCGATGGTACACTCAAAATCATCATTCGAAATACTTTGAAAAGTCCTCTATTTTGGACTTCAATTCCAATTTTTAAAATTCTCCAATTTAATTAAATTTTATTTTCCTAAAAATTTAATTTCTCAGTCTCCAAAGTCAAGGGTTGTTACATACTTCCCCTCTTACAAAAATTTCGCCCGCGAAATTTAAGACATGCCTAGGACCTCAATATCATCTAGTCCTAACATTAATTGTAAGGATCACTATACCGATCCTTTCTAGTTCTCACGTCGAACCATATAGATTTTAAAACAAACTACTACCAAGGGCGCCCATACACCCTGTACCCGAGCTTCACTCGTAAAATTATAATCAAGCTCAATTAGCCTCAAATCGTAATATACTATCACCAGTATAATCTATAACAACATATTAACTATATAAAAGTTTGAAAATTCCCAATGGTTGAACTCTCCTCAAATCTTGACGCTAGCTACCTTCGTGCGGGGGAGGTCTCGCAAGCGAAATCCAAACAAGGAACCCTCCCAATACACTACTGTGTATATAGGTCGGGGATTGAGATTAGTTGAACCAGGGTTAAGGTTTTATAAAAGGTTTTCATATTTTAGATACTACCCGAAGGCCTATGTAACAATATATAATATAATCAAATCCTGCGTCTTTCGACACGCTAAACAAATACCTTATGTTTAGAACATAAGGCCTCAACAAATGCAACACTTCTAACCACTACCTAGTTCTCAAAACTAGCACAGCTATGAGCTAAATTCTTCGCTCAAAATAACTCCACTAAGCTCTAAACCTACTAGCCATACTAATTCTTTTCATCACCACAAAACATTATTTCAAGGCAAGTCCTTGAATCTCAACTCAGGGTACTCTACTTCTTCCAGGACAATCATTAATCCTAAACCTATTCCTCCATAAGATAAACATCTTCCTCCAAATCCTTCCTAACCATTTTGAAGAACAAAATGAAATTGCGAACCCAGATAACTCCTTCGGTCCTACTTAATGAAACTGAGTCTCCAATTTCTTTCTCCCTCAGCCCAAAAGGCAATACTCCTGATATTAGGACAACTCCACCCACTTCACATCGGTAAAAGTCACCAACACCAGGTTTCCTAACCAAGATTGACAGGTTTCTCAATCGAAACCTCCCGAGGACTACACTACTCTCTCCTCAGACTTTCCTTACTAAGTCCAAGATTCGGTATTCGAGTAAATTTTCCTTTCTTACACAACCACCGATAAATCACCTTGAATCACTGCTAGAAATCTCCTCAATATCTCCACCGAAATCGGGGAAAACCCAATACCCTCGATTAAAGCGTACCCAAAATATGCTATGGTTATTGTATCTCTAATCCTATCCTTTCCTAGACGACATAATCTAGGTGACATCTGAAACGAGAGCAACTGTTATCAGAACGTCAATTAAGTGAAAACACTTCATAGAAGAAGATAAACGCAGTGAACACAACAATCCTAATAGTAGGGCTTTATAACAAGAACGTTAATGGAAGAACGCAGAAAACTCGCACAGATCCTAAAGACTCTAGAACCTGATGCTCTGATACCATCTGTGACAGCCCACCTAAAATAATAACGGGTGTCCAGCCCTATACTATATTAAATCAGGAGTTTCAGATGCTCCAGTCTCAACATCAACTGTCAGTACTATATAATATAGGACTAACTACCCGATATCATATAAGCGAGATGTTAAAATTAAATAAAATATGCAACATACAACAAACCAACACTATAACACTACTAATAAAGGAAAGAAAGATGCATGGAAGAACTATTATAAATGAAATGCTAGAATAAAATTAAATAAATAACTACAACTGAATATACCATAAGGAAGTAAAACCGAATAAGCTGTCGGGTCACAGCCAAAACAATGACTGAAATGAAATAAATATTCACATCTATAAATATCCCTTGGGTATAAACCCGATATACAACATGAATCCTACCTAGATTTTTTTAAAGAAGTAGGAAGCGACTACAAGATACATCCCGCAACAGTTCGCACCTGTCACGGCTCCCAAGACTCTGGATAGTAGGTCAATTGGCATCCATGCGGTAGGACACCTGTAGTAATATATATATATACACATATACATGAAGGAGAGAAAAGTAAACGGGCCAGAGCCCGAGTTGTGAAAAATATTTAGCAAGTGTGTTAACCATGCATAATAAATATCGGTGCACTTATTTTATAATTAAAGTGGAATCGCACTCTCGTGAAACCCCAACTCACCTCTCATCTAAAGGCGCGCACCTATTCGCGTCCTCAAATTTTAATTAAATTACCCCAATTATAAGGACAACCTAACTTATCATAGGCCCAGCCTATACCCACGAGAATTGCCTTCCTATCTTAACCCAAGAATCCACCCCTTTTCTAATCATACTTGATTATGTTTACAAATAATTATGCCATAATAGGCTTAATGGATTCCAGTTTATAATTTATTTAATTATAATTCTTAATACGTTACCCATTTATATTTGGGTTGAATCATAAGATTTACTTTCTAATTAACATGCATACAAATTATTATTGACAAAACTTCTCTCCAATCTCAACATTGTACTACATTTCGTGCGTGGGGTGTCTCGCAAAGCGAAATCCAAACAAGGAACCACCCCGTTACACTACTCCTTGACAGTGCCGATCCTAGAGATCCATCATGCCACACATAAATATTTGACAAAACTTTTCTCTAATCTTGATACTGCACTACGTTTCGTGCGTGGGGTGTCTCGCAAAGCGAAATCCAAACAAGGAACCACCTCGTTACACTACTCCTTGAAAATGCCGATCCTAGAGATCCATAATGCCATACATACCATACTATACTACTACTACTAATAAAATTTTAAACTATAATATGAAAACAACTAAAAATATCCAATAATATCCTTGGGATGATGTAACCGAAATATTCCTTAAATGCGATACATCAACCCCCATCAATCTAGTACACCATAATCATCCAAGATGTACTCCACAGAGATTCCATATCCTTTCATCTATCTGATATATATATATATATATATATATATATATATATATATATATATATATATTGGCATTTTATTCTAACCATATATATATATATACCATCATCCATACCCATGACCAAATGTACATATCATATCTGATGTACAATGGACATGCACATAATACACCCGGCTATATATATTGCCGATAAAACTATACCATGCTATCATCTTCCCAGTGCCCGGCTCACGTAGCAACTGGGGACCACCATGGTGGGGATCAATGACACCCATCTCATGGTAAACTCACATAAACGATGTCTCGGGAAGCGATCATAGCTCCTAACCGGCAATGAAACGAAACATACCCACGACGTCTCACCCCAAAAATATAAATCACATAATAACACACGGGACGACTATGACCTGAGGAATATCCACACCCTGCTCCTCGAGCCAGGATGCTCGCCCTCTACGCAGAAACTTCCCAATGATAGCATGAGAGGGGTATGCTTAACCACATAAGTATGTATATCGTTCACATGCACAATATACATACATCCATATGATCCCATCATATGATCAAACCCTAAATCATCATATACGGTTTAGATATCCGTACCATGTATGTCCACAACATAAATATATCCATATATTCATATCTATATATATATATATATATATATATATATATATTCACATCTCCATATATTTATATAAATACAAACTAATTATCGTTCATATGTATAAGATATGTATATACACTCAGCTATAAGTATACATAACCCTCAATATACAAGCCGTCACCCCATTTTCCTTTAAATTTACCTCGATATGTGAATACAATCCCTCACTTGAAACATATTCAATCATTTTTCCTATGATGAATAATCTCCCAAAATCATATGTATATATATATATACATATATATTCAACATTAGGGTTATCACCCAAAATTTTGTGTAGGAAACCATCACTACACATACCATCTATATCCGAGAGCACATTAAAAAGTCTAGTAATAATTTCGACTACTAGTATACACATAAATAATAGTCTATAAACCTCAAGATCAGTCTTACCTTCATCAAATAATTCCATATGTTAGGGAAAATACCCAATCTTAATCACACACTGATAAACAACATCTACCCCCAACTAGATTTACACACTCTACTCTAGTTGGTAATATGATCCCATCTCTCTCGATTTCGACTATGGTTCAATCACTTTTGTGAATCCCCTAGTCTAAGACCTCTCGGATTTATTTCTTAAAGTTTATCATTACTAAGGGTATGCGATCACTCTCTTTCATTGGGCCCCAAACCTTAATCTCTATAGAATCCTATTTACCATAAGGATTTGGCACTACCCTCGGCCTACAATTTCGAGCCATGCCCTCGCAACTCTCTCTAAGAGTTCTTATCCTCCCATCACATCTATACTTACTTTTGGTCTATAAGTATTATTCTCAATCCCAATGAGGTTTCCCCACAATTTCTATACACATCTCCAAATACATACTTGGATATATTTTTTCCCAAATTGTCCCAAGAAGTTCCCATAATCAAAATGTGTGAAAAACCCCTAGTGTTTCTCAAACATATCTCTTACATCATAAGAGAAGACCCCAAATCAATAAACCCAACCAAAAAGGGTTTGAAATGACTATGGAGAAAATATCTCAAAATGCCTTGTTCCCGAATCGATTCGGCCCTATTCCGAATCGATTCGGCCTAGCGAATTGATTCGGCCACCAAGGCGAATCGATTCGGGTCCAAAGACCTAGGCTTCTGCCACAGGCCGAATTGATTCGGCTTGGGTCTGAATCGATTCGGTCAATGCAGACCTGCCAATTTACCTAAACCGAATCGATTCGCGTTGGGGGCGAATCGATTCGGGTCTGTAGATTTTAAAGGGTTCTTCTTCTTCAATGAACCCACGAATTTTAAACCCTAATTTTTTTATTCTAACCCCCAAACCTTCATCAAATCATGATTTTAAGCCCATAAATCAACCCAAAGATGATCCCAATCATTTCTACACCATTAAACCCATATTTAAACATTGATTTCAAGAATAAACCCAAAAATCTATGTTTTGATTTTAACACCTAAAAACCATTTCTTTAACCCACAAATTATGAAATCAAATACACAAATGACTTATTTAGCAAGATTAAACACTTGCCCCAGATTTGTAGAGGTTGGATCGTCCTCGATGTCGCGGTTGGGCCGGAAATCTCCAAGCTTTTCTCCCTCTCTCTCTTCCTTTCTTCTTCTTTCTCTCTTATTTTCATCTTCTTTCTATTTTATTTCTATTTCTCTCTTTCTCTAAATGAGAAGGCTTGTCTCGTAAGCCTCTTAAATCCCTAAAACACCAGTCCCAATTTTAATTGTTAATACACACTTAAAATGACTCGTTTACTCCAATTCGAGTCCAACTGAATTAGAAATATTTCGAAATCGAAATAAAACCCAATGACAGTCATTTTGACTATCTCGACCCTTCCGGGATCGATGGTACACTCAAAATCATCATCCGGAATACTTTGAAATGTCCTCTATTTTTGGACTTCAATTCCAATTTCTAAAATTCTCCAATTTAATTAAAAGAAATCCCCAAAATTTAATTTCTCAATCTCCAAAGTCAAGGGTTCTTACATGTTAGTTCGAGAGCTGTGTACATCATTCATCCTCTGTCCTTAATCTCTTTTCCAACTTAATCACAAAAGTTTGATCTCATTTTCTTTCATAGAAAACTGAGATTGAAATTGTGTGATACATTTTTCACGTCTATCTTTCTTAGTTTTGATTTCTTATTTCGAGAAATCATAGTTTTGTTGGGTGTTTTCAACTGTTATGTTTTCAAACCTAAAACCAATAAAATAGTTTCTGATTTTAGTTTCTTTGAACAGGCAGACTTAGATCTAGTTTAAGATCTTGATTGGGGATTTACACTTTCATATATTTCACATTTTGTGAAATAGTCAGTATATTTTTAAAATAAAAAAGTGCTTAGGATCTTGTCTCGTGTATATAGAAAGATTACCTCTTGATCTGTGGATATATTAAAATATCCAATGTCTGATAGTTTCGATTAAACTACTTTTGGATTTTTTTACATATTTGTTATATGCTTGTAATTTGATTAGCATCTTGTCTATAATTAAGTGTGTGGTAGTTGCTTTCAAGTGATTTAGAGAACATCACCACTTACATTGTCACACTACTACACTGAAAAGTGTGGGTATTGAGATTTTGGATTTTTGAGTCGACGTAAAGCTAAAAGGAGTGGAGTTACAAAGCTGAGAGAACATCAACAACATCAGAGCCTTGGGAGAAGTCAGAAAATCCAGAGAAGTTATTACATTTATGAACTTAGAATTATGTATGATTGTGTGTCTTGATTTTTATGTAGTTTGTAATCTATTAATCTATTTTAGTGGATTTTTAATTTTGAGGTGTAGAGACCTCCGTGGATGTTTTCCCAATTGGTTGGGGTTTTACCACATTAAAATTGTACCAGTATACTTCCTCTTCCTCTCATACCTTTCTTGATTTAATTTCTTTATAAGTTTTAGTTTTCAAAACCGGTAAACCTATACCCTAAATAACTCGTTCATATGATTTTACACATCTTGTGTTAAGAATTTTTTTTTAAGAAAAGAGTTTCTTGAACAAAATGTACAGAGCCATTTAGATAGTTTAATCTTATATTAAATGACTTAAGTGATATTTTTTCAATGGCCACCAGGTCTGGCTGGACATTCGGTGCATGATAGGTTTTCTCCATGAAGAGTTTGTGGATGTTGATCACAAATTTGATTGAAGTAGCAGAAGAAGCGTTGAGATTCGGGGCGGTTTGATGGATGATCAAAGCCAATAGGGAGCTAGTCGAAAGTCGGGTATGCGATCGACCTAAGAGGGAAAAAGGATTTTGGGTTTATTTTTGGAACAAAAAGGGAGAATTTCTGGTATTTTTGAAAAAAAGGAATTTTTTGTTTGTATTTTTAGTTTTTGAAAAGGAGGGAAAAAGGAGAGGAGTCTCATCATTCTTCTTCTTCTTCTTCTTCTTCTTCTTCTTCTTCTTCTTCTTCTTCTTCTTCTTCTTCTTCTTCTTCTTCTTCTTCTTCTTCTTATTCTTATTATTATTATTATTATTATTATTATTATTATTATTATTATTATTATTATTATTATTATTATTATTATTATTATTATTATTATTATTCTCCCTCTCCCTCTCTCTCTCTCTCTCTCACACACACACACACACACACACACATAAACCCTAATTAGGGTTTGCATGGCTGCCTGTCGAAGCCACTCTCACGTGGATCCTAATCCTCCAAATATACCTAATATTTGGAATAAGTCTTTTGCCTCAGTAGTGGATAATTCATCTTCAAATGAGAAGGAAGTTGCAATGAAAACCCCAAAAAAATTTAAAGGATAACCGACTGTTTTAATTTTCTAAAGAAGACATTGGCACCTTGGCCAGAGCTTTCAAGTTTGCCCTTGTTGGGAAATTTTTACATGGACGACCATCAATGGATGTTATCAGAAAGGTGTTTCAAACATTTTCTCTTAAAACAGTTGTTAATATAGGGTTGCTTAATTCAAAACATGTATTGATTAGATTGCACAGTGAAGAATATTTCTCACGCAAGTGGCTTAGAGATGTGTGGTACATAGGAAAATATCCTAAGAGGATTTTTAAATGCTCAACAAATTTCAGGCCTGATTATGAAAGTAGCATATCACCTGTATGGGTTTCATTCCCACACCTTCTTATCCACTTCTTCTCAAAAGCATCTCTTTTTCAATGGCCCAATTGATTGGAAACCCTCTAAAACTTGATAATTCAACAATGTAAATAAATAGACCAAGCTTAGCTCGAGTGTGCGTGGAAGTTGATCTTACAAAAAAGATTCCAAGGATAGTGTGGATTGGATGTGGAGATAGTGGATTTTGGCAGGAGGTCCAAGTAGATAATTTGCCTAAATATTGCCTTTATTATTTCAAAAAAGGCCATGAAGAGGACACCTGTATGTCTAATGTGAAGAATAATGAAGGGGGGAAAGAGAAAGAAGCTAATAAAGTAATTATGAGTTCTTTACCCCATGGGGAGAAAAAAATTGTAGAAACTAGAATACAGGATAAGGTGTTTACAACTGAGGAAGATAAATGGAAATATAATCAGACTCAAGCTCATCAAAAATTCAGTGAAGCAATCCGAAACATTAAGCCTATTCAATCTAAGAATGTTTTCATCAAAGTGAATAAGGATCGTCAATCAGGCAGTGAGAAGTTTGCAGACATACTAATATAGCTAATCCTGATAAAATTAATGTAGTAGAAGAAGGGGAAGCTAATGTAGATGCAGAAATAGTGGATGCATAAGATGTTGTTGAAGTAGAAGATATAGAAGATGTAGTGGATTTAGTTGTAGACGATGATGAAGTAGATGTAGTAGAAGTTGTAATAGATGCAACATATGAAGATGGAAGAACTGAAGGGCAGCATACAATTATGGCAGATATAAATTCAAATGAAGAGGTAGAGGGTGTGAATCATTTATACTTAGAGAGAAGAACAACTCAGATAATGGGGAATCACTGGAGGGTGAAAAGGAAAAAAGCAAAGAAGATTCAATCATTCTTAGCCATCATTCAAAACCAAGAGATTAGGAGTGATGCAGCCTTAATTGTTGACAATTATCTCTGTCTCCAAGGGGTCTACAACTTTTAGATTTTGAGAAAACTAAAAGCTTCCAAAAGATTAACATGTCTGATGTAGAGGAAGAATATGATTACCACATGCCTCTAATTGAGGAACGTTTAATTTTTTCAAAAACTCTGGATAAAAAGACTAGTAAATACAGGGGAAAAAAAGGGAGGTGTCTACTACTTTGAATAATTCAAGCAGCAGTGTGCCAGAAGCTCAGCTAGGAAAGAAAAAAGATCCCCTTTATTCAAGACTTACTAGATCTAAATATAGAGTATTAAAACAATCTCAAATCCACAACTCTCAATGTTAAGTCTGATAGTGTGGAACGTTAGAGATACAAGCAAGAAATTAGCTAAAAGAAGGCTTAAAAAGCTGTGTAAAATTCACAAAATTCCTTTTCTTGCATTACTGGAACCAAAAGTTAATAAGCAAAAGTTGGAAAAGTTTAAAATGAGGTGGGGATTTGAAGGAGGTATTAGTAATAATAATGGTAAAGTATGGGTATTATGGAGATTCAATGTAAATGTTGAAGTCATAAAGGATCATGATCAGACGATGACAGTTAAAATTAGCCATTCTTCCCCGAAATTCAATATGTGTGTCAGTGGTGTATGCAAAGTGTACCAAAGATGAAAGAAGGAATCTTTGGAATCAAATGATTGAAGTTTCATATGAAGTGGCTACAATCCCTCATATTGTGATGGGGGATTTTAATGTTGTGTCTTCTCAGGAGGAAAAAGTTAGAGGAAATCAGGTTGACCATATTGCAATGGGGACTTTAATCAGTCTATAGATGACAGTGGACTCAACGAATTAGGATATCAAGGCACTAGGTATACGTGGTGTAATAATATAGTGGTTGATGATCTTATTATGTCCAGGATTGATAGGTGTCTTCATAATCAATAATGGGAGATTGCCTACCCTCAATCTACTCTCAAACACCTTAATAAAACTGTTTCTGACCACTCTCCTCTACTTCTCACTATCAAAACTAAATTGGATGAAGCTCATAAAGCCTTCAAGTTTATAAACTTCTTGGGTTCCCACCCTGATTTTCTTCAAACTATGGCTGACTCTTGGGGGGAAGAGCAACAAATTCAGTAGGTATGTGTAACTTTTCTATAAAGCTCAAAAGGCTTAAAACAATCCTAAAAACTTAGAGTAAGGAGAAATTTAAGAATGTTAACCAAGCAGTGATTGATATGGAGGATGAGATTGTGCAACTAGAGCTTAATTATGAATTGGTGAAATTTGATTAAAATAGAATTGCTTTAAATAATGGAAGGGAAAAACTCCAAAATGCTTTGAGGATTGAAAAAATGTTCTGGAAACAAAAATTTTCTGTTAAATGGTTAAATTTGGGAGACTCTAATAATAAATTTTTCCATGATACTACCAAAGCCAAACACAATAAACTTTTTATTCATGGGATTAATGATGGGAATGGTAGTTATATTGAAGATCAACAAGGAATCAAAAATCATATAGTCAATTTTTTTGAAGAGCATTTAACAGCAGTGCAGCCTTTGGCTGAGGACTTTAATGAAGTAATTATCCCCAAGATCATATCAGATGAAACCAATTCCAAGTTGGAGGATTTTACTTATGAAGAGCAGATATACTCAACTATCCAAGATCTGATGGATTTGGAGGGAACTTTTACAAAACATGTTGGAGTATTATCAAAGAAGATTTAATTTATTCTATTAATTATTGTTTTACAAGTTCTGAGCTGCCTAAGTCTTAGAGTAGTACCTCTATACTCCTGATTCCTAAAGTCAAGTGCCTAAAAACTTGTGGGGATTTTAGACCTATTAGTCTTTGCAATTTTAATTGTAAAATCATATCCAAGATTTTATGTACTAGAATTACTAAGATTTTACCTAATATTATTTCCGTAAACCAAAGTGGCTTTATAAAAGGAAGATCAATTCAAGACAATGTATTGCTTGCTAAAGATATGGTTCACAATCTTGAGAAGAAGATCCATATAGGGAATGTGATTATCAAGCTGGACATGGAGAAAGCTTATGATAGGCTTCGTAGTTTTTTTAAACAAAGTGCTTAGATCTTTTGGTTTTGGAGAGAGGTGGATTGACTTGGTTTAGAGATGTATCTCCAATAATTGGTTCTCAATATTTATCAATGACCAGTCTAACGAATTCTTTAAATCAAATAGAGGTCTAAGTCTAGGGGATCCAAAATCCTAAGCCTCTTCATAATAGCTTCTGAGTATTTGAGCAGGGGAATGGACATGATGATGCACAAAGGCCTTATTAAACCGTTCTATATGGCTAGTGGAAGTCCTCTGATATCTCACCTGGACTTTGAAGATGATGTTATGATTTTCAGTAGAGGAGATAAAGAAGCTTGAAGAATGTGACGGGATTCATGTTGAAGTATGCTAGAAAATTTGGTCAGAAAATTAACTTTTTAAAAAGATCTTTCATGGCTGATGCCAAGTTGCCCTTCAGATTCAAAAATGAAGTTGCTGAAACTACAGGGCTGAATAATAAAGAGCTTCCCATAAAATTTTTGGGATGTCCTATATTTAAAGGTAGAAATAAGGTTAGACATTATGATGATCTAATTGCTTCAATGAGATGTAAAATTACAGTTTGGAAGGATAAATTACTCTCAATTGGTGGAAGATTCACTCTCATAAAACATGTTTTATCTTCAATTCCATGTTATCTCCTAGTTTCTATCCACCCTCCTAAGTTGGTGATCAAAATAATACATGTTATGCTGAACATATTTTTCTGGGGAGGAAATGAAGATCAAGGCTGGAAGTATCAATGGAAGAGTTAGAATTCATTGTGCAAAGATCAAAGAACAGGAGGTATGGGATTCATCAACTTTGTCGTTCTTGCAAAGGCTTCAAGCAAGAAGATGTTTTGGAAGATGAAAATTGAAGATTCTTTATGGGCAAAATTCATGTCAAATAGGTATAAGCACTGGAATAATTCTTCTGTAGGTGGTTCTCATCCTTGGAAGTATATTCAGCAAGTGAAAGAATATTGCTTAAAACATATGGAAGCTGTGGAAGACAAAAAGGTTTGGATTCCAAAAATATCTTCATCTTACGATTGCTTAAAGATTAATTCTCCATCTTCAATAGTGCACAACATTATTTGGGATGCCAAAATTCCGAAGAAAATCTTAATAAATATGTGGAGAGTAATAAGTTCTTGCATTCCCATGATGAAAATTTGAAAAAAATTGGGATTAGAATGGGATCTTGATGCCATGTCTGCAATGCTAGTGAAGAAACCTCTTCTCATTTATTTCTTAACTGTCCGTTAGCTTCTTCTTTATGGGACTTTTTCTCCAAGACGATGGGAATAAAATTAGATAGGAATAATCTTTCAGCTCTACTTATTAGCTGGTGGATGTATGCAATGAGGTATGACTATGAACAATTCCTATGCAAATTTGTAACAACCCGTACTTTTGGGGATAATTAAATTCCATAAATGGGTGTAAATAGGAAATTTGAGGAATTTCTCGGAGTAGTAATTTTTGGAATTTTTAAGGATTAGATGATTTTGATTTGGGATTAAGTTAATATATGGAGTATTTTAATTATATGTCGCAGTTGACTAAAGCAACAAAATGTAAGATTTTAATTGGAAAACCTGCATTGAGATGTATTGGGTTAAATTAGAGGGTTGCGGCCAAGTACCTAGGATGGAAATTCCGAACATGCGGTTGGTCTCGGAAGGGCCGAGATAGTTAGAATGGAGTATCCCGGGGTATTATTTAAGCTCGGATAATATTTGGGCTAATAAGGACTCGTAATTGAATAAACGAGTCATTTTTGGATTTAATAAGGGATAAACCCTTTTCTCCCTATATAAGTAGGGAGACGGGGAGAAAATATAAAGAAAAGAAAGAAGAGAGAGAGAGGAGGAGAGAAAAGAGGAAGAAAATGGAAGCTCCGACCAAACTCTGCGAGATTCGGCTCGAGGTCGTCGGATTTTATCCACGAGGCAAGTGTTTACTTGCTTTATTTATTTTAGAGCATAAATCTCATATCAAAATTTGGTATTAACAAATCAGAAGATTTTCGGGATGGGATTTTATAAATAAAAATGGGTTTTCGAAAGTTAAACGAGTAAAGCCCGACTTTTATCCAATTCGAGAAAATTATGATTTAGTTAAAAATTGTTGTTGGAAATGGGTTCTAGGATGTTTATAACCCTTATTATTTGTGTATATTTAGTTGATTGAGGTTGGGGGACATTAGGTGAGGAGATAAAATCTTGGGAGAACCTTTAATGGCTGAAACAACTTCTCGGAGAAGAAGATGTCTGAAACGATCGATCGATCGAGGGTAGAGGATCGATCGATCGAGGGCCAAGGGTCGATCGATCGACCCTTCAGGATTTTAGGCAATTTTTTCCAAGGGCTAATTATATGGGATGGCTTCCAATTTTATTTGGTTCTAGCTTATTCATGTGAAAAAATAAGTATTTATCTAGTAATTCCTCACTAGCCATTTGGGAGAAACTTTAGGGGGCTAGGAGGGAGCTAAAAATTAGGTGGCACTAAGGTATATTTTCGAGGAAAATAAATAAATTGAGGGATTAGACCATTGGGATTTTCAGAAAAATAAGAGGGGACTTTTAAATAATTATTGGAGTGAAACGTGTACCTTGGATTAATTGAGTAAAATCCTAGACTTACTTAATTATTGATGTTCGGAGTGAGTGACACCCAAGAGAGTATTTTAGCGAGCGATTATAGCTAAATAATCGTGCGAGTAGGAAAGAGGAAGTGTATATGGAATTAGTGAGTAACTCCTACGAAGTGACTAGGATGGAATTTGGGTTACTGGTTAAAGATAAATTGATGGTATACTTATTATATGGTCATGTATCGGGATATTTGGAGAGTATATAAATCCCTCACAGCGATGAAGGTGTGAGACATACTTCAGTAGGAAAATACTTAAATACCTTTATGAGGTTGGCAATTATAGCCAGGTATACACTTGAGGAGTGATGAGTTTATATGTATATATGTATATATACACGATGTGATTATAGTATATATTGCATACGATATGAGTACATATATATCTATGTGTGATTGATGTATGTGATCTTAGAGGCTGATTCCACGGGCTTTCCTTCGGTATAGGGTTAGAACAGCCAGATTAAATATTTCTCTAGTGCGATCCAGGAGGTTGCACGATGTGGGTGAATCCCCTGGCTTGAGGAGCAGGGTGAGTATAGTCCCCAGGTCATTATCATCCCGCATTCGAGTGAGATGCGTGTAACTCCACTTGCAGGGGGATCATGACCTCCTCCATCATTGTGTGTTTTTACTATGACCATTGAGAGAGTCTGGCTTGGTACCGTGGTATTGTGAGTAAACCCGGGGTTGGATCGGCACTACAAGATTGCATCCTCGAGTTATAGCTCGTTGGGATGGTTATTGTACTTGTGTACAGTGCATTACTTGTTTATGAGAACAAGATATTATACATCTCTAATAAGTGTAAAGAGATAAAATGAAAAAGAATTAATTCTCATTCCGGGAGATTATATCCGGACGTGTGTAATGATATGCATATGACAGTAAGTACGATGAGGTATATATATACTGTATGTTTATATGAATCTTCAATGCACGTCATGTACTGAGGGTTTGATGGATCTCGACGATCGACGCTGCCGAGTAGTACTGTATCGGGGGGGGGGGGGTTCCTTATTTGGATTTCTCTTCACGAGACACCCCACGCACGAACGCTGTGCAGCGTCGAGAATGGAGAGAAGTTTAGCCCTTAGTACTCGGGTTGTCAAGGTTTCTAGCAGACGGGTGAATTGGATTTGTTAGGCACTGGGGTGAGGGGTATCTCATGGGAGTGCGATACCAATTTAAATATGAGACAAACTTATTTTTAAAAAAAAGCATTTATGGACTTGCAAAATATTTTCACAACTTGGGCTATGACCCGTTTATCTACTTTTCCTTTTTTTTTCTATATCTATATATATTATAGGTGTCCACACACAGGAACACTTGGATGGAAATTCCTCCGAGTCAGACGTTTGCTGCAACAGCTGTGGATGCATTGAGGTTTACCATAGATGCTTCCATTGTTGTAATCTAGATAGGAGGTATTGTATAAACTTTCAGGCTAATAACCCAACTGCATTTATTTATTCTTTCACCGCCTTTTAGTGCGGCTATTCGATATGGTTGTATGATGTTCATACCGAGTGTTCGGTTATTTTATTTAATTTTAGTTTCATATATATACACTGTGTGGATGTTTTAAACTGTATTTTTTTGGTTTAAAAAGATTAGTAAAATAAAATTTGACACCAACCTAATAGGTTATTAGTAATTAATTTGGTTTTCGGCAGTGATGCTAAGAATGAACCATAGGTGACTCCTGTTTTAATTTGGTATAGGAGTGATCGCCCGGTATTTAATTAGGCGGGTTGTCACAGATGGTATCAGAGCATCAGGTTCTAGTGTCCTTAGGAATCTGTGCGGACGTACTATGCTTTCAGCGTTGCTCTCGATTTGATATAGAGCCGTATGATTAGGGTTGTTGATTACTCTTGTGAGATTTCGTTCTCCTGCCATTACATAAGATTATAGTAATCCTTTGCGTGCTCGTTTGAGGTTCGTGTGTTGATCGAGGAAAGGCGACCAAGGAAGGCCATGATGAGGGCAGCAGGAGGCGGGGCTTAGTAGAAGCTGTAAATGGAGTAGGGCATGAGGACCGTAGTAGAGGTCATTCTCCTTGTGGCATCTGCTAAGAATTATTTCAACGACTACTAAAGTTTGGTAGTTATGAGTATTAGAGTAACGCTGTAGTAGAGAGTGGTACTAAAGTTGAATGAACCGGTGAAGTTAAAAGTTCGAAAAGGTCTTCGAAAAGACCATACGTTGAGGTTTAAGTTATTCAGAGTCAGCGTAGTTTTACGCAGTGAAAGTAGAAGGCTAGGGAGTTTAGTCTTAGAGCAGGTTATGGAAGGATAACCATAGGTGAAAATTTGAGGAAAATTTTTCACTCATGGGAGCAATGTTGTAATGGTGGGAACGATAGTCACCCTATTTGGGGGAGCAGGATGTTTTGCTCGTAGAGGAATCTTACAAATAGTTTTAACTGCGAGTTCCTCTGGTTTATCAGTAATGAAAAGAATGCAGTGTTTTGATCATTCACTAAGGATCGGTTAGATGTCGACTGTGAATCAAGAAAGATAAGGATAACTAAGCCTTGCACCGAAGTAAGGTAGGTATAATGAAGTCAGAATCCTTCAGTGGAAGGATAAGTTCATTGAATAAGTGTTGCAAACAATTGTGGATAATTTATATCCATGGAACCTATTATTGGACATCCACCCGGGGAATTCATGGAACCAGGGTTGTTGAAGACGGTGGTAGAGTCTCCTTGTAACGAAGAAGTTAAAGGAAATAGGAAGGTGAATGTCAGGATCGAGGCTATAGAGTCTAAGATACTGATAATCTTAACATGGTCAGGGTGGCTAGAGATGGGGATAGGTCGTTATGTGGAGTATAGAACCACACAGGTAGTCCTTGCCTAATAGAAATTAAAGGACAAGAATAGGGTACCGAGGTGGGGCATCGATTTAAATTAGTTTTGGTTCGATCGACTGGTGAAGTTATTGTTATGAGTTTTACCTCAGATGCAGGAGGTAGATTTGGTGTGACTGGATAAGTCGCGGTATTTCGTTAGCCTTAGATTCGTGTGTGTAATTCGAGCATTGTGGTGGTATTAGAAATATCATATCATGTAGCCTATGTATTTTCCTCATTAGCCGAGTTTTATTTTCCTCCCTTCGCTGTAAAAGCGGGTGTTGGTATTTTGAATATGTAAATCTGATTTGTACAACTCGTTTTACGTATAATATACGAGTGTGGTATAATTTCGAGTAGGATATGTTCTTTGTTGATCAGAACGATAGCAGGCAACTCATTGTAAGACTATCATGTCCGCAGTTCCAAGGTGGAAGAGGTTATTGCGATATCTCACCTGATACAGGTTGAGTTCGCCTTTGTTAGTTTGGGTAGATGGAACTTTGGTAAGCAGAGGTTTATGATTTGAGGGTGTGGCAATCTTTTAGAGACGATTTAAAGTATGCAAGGTAATTGTGGAGCTGTGAGTTTAAGCTCATTATTGATTGCACAAGGACTAAGTGTTAGTGCGAGATCTTTGTGGTATGGCTCCTGGATAGAGATGGGAGTTCAGACCACATTTTTGTTGAAAGAAGGGATATGGTTATCCTGATTGCATAATTGAAGTTAAAGGACCTCCACACATGAACCTTAACGATGTCGAGAGTGGAGAGATGTTATAGGATGAAAGGATGTTAATTTTGTGGATAAGTCATATAGTGTGGATGAAACACTATAGACTGAGAGCCGTGTGATGATGGTATGATTAGAGATGGAAGTGCTATGTAAAAGCACAAAAATGTTCTTCTCACCACAAATATAAATGTGAGGCAATGTAAAGGAAATTGATTTGAGGATTGTAGCTGGGCCTTGATGAAAAGGCAAACTCGAAGATAGTATGTTTTGGGTGTGAGGTTCATAACATATTTGAAGGGAGTAGGCACCTCGATTAGTTAGATTTTTTCATTTCGCCAAGATAGAAGGGAAGAAGTACGTTAGTAAGTTAGGGAGGTAGGATTTAGGACGTACCGCTAGTGTGCCTTTGGTCGTTATATCTCGATGATCGACAATGCAAGGAAGTAGTGTAACGGGAGGGATCCTTATCTGGATTTCGCTTTGCGAGACTTCCCACACATGAAACCGAGAAAATGTCAGAATTTGAGAGAGGCCTTGGGCACTAGGGATATTTAGGATAGTATTAGTTTTACTTGTGTTGGAGACACATCGATCGTAGGATTATAAGAATTTTAAGTCGGAAGGATTAGTGGCACCGATGCAAGGAAATAGATGTGAGTAACCACTAGAAGATTGGTTGATTCACCCTGAGAAGAATTAAATTTGGCGGGTTAGGAGGACCCATGTGTGAGTATTACACTGAAGAAATAAGGCCCATATTTAGAGAGCGTGCTACGTGTGTCACGTTTACAATAGTTGTGTTAATAGGCACGAGATAAAAGGTGTAGGGGCACCTTAGTAAGTTGGTTTTACATACCGCTTGAAATAGACAAGGCGTAGTATACAAAATTTAAAATTATGCCGTGAGGCAGTATAAGTGGAATTGGTATGGGTCGGAAGGAACGTCGTGAGTTGTACGCGATAATTCAATTGTATAAGGGGGCTATAAGAGGTAGCACTCCCAAGATAAGCGACGAGACTATTGGAAGTAGTCAAGTCTTAGTAGAGTTTCCTTTTTAAAGAAAATCAGTTGTCCTGCTATGGATGAGTGAAAGCTTAGAGTGTTAGCGAGAGAATCGACTTTCGAGATGTTAGAGCAGTAGTTATAAACTCATTTCTCTTATTGGCAGTTAGAGAAGCAATAGGAGTAACGCGTCGTTGTTGTGCGTTAGCATGTAGAAATTTAGATGAGCTTGTGGTGAAGCTAGTACGTTTAAGTACACCTTGAGATATGTGGGATATGTTAAGGGACCATCGTGTTAGCACCTTTAGATTTTGGGGGTACTAGGACGTGGTGGAATTAATGATCCTAGGATGGTGGTGTAGGTTATATCCGAATTTCGAGGGCAAAATTATGTTGTAAGGAGGGGAGTATGTAACAACCCGTACTTTTGGGGATAATTAAATTCCATAAATGGGTGTAAATGGGAAATTTGAGGAACTTCTCGGAATAGTAATTTTTGGAATTTTCAAGGATTAGTTGATTTTGATGGGTGTTATATTTAATTTTGGGATTAAGTAAATATGTCGAAATATTTTAATTATATGTCGCAGTTGAGTAAAGCAACAAAATGTAAGATTTTAATTGGAAAACCCGTATTGAGATGTATTGGGTTAAATTAGTGGGTTGCGGCCAAGTACCTCAGATGGAAATTTCGATTGTGCGGTTGGTCTCGAAAGGGACGAGATGGTCAGAATGGAGTATCCGGGGGTATTGTTTAAGCTCTGATAATATTTGGGCAAATAAGGACTCGTAATTGAGTAAACAAGTCATTTTTGGGATTAATAAGGGATAAACCCTTTTCTCCCTATATAAGGAGGGAGAGGGGGAGAAAATAGAAAGAAAAGAAACAAGAGAGAGAAAGGAAGAGAGAAAAGAGGAAGAAAAGGGAAGCTCCGACCAAATTCCGCGGGATTCGGCTCGAGGTCGTCGAATTTTATCCACGAGGCAAGTGTTTACGTGCTTTATTTATTTTAGAGCATAAATCTCATAACAAAATTTGGTATTAACAAATCAGGAGATTCTCGGGATGGGATTTTATGAATAAAAATGGGTTTTTAGAAGTTAAACGAGTAAACCCCAACTTTTATCCAATTCAAGAAAATTAGGATTTAGTTAAAAATTGTTATTGGAAATGGGTTTTAGGATGTTTAGAACCCTTATTATTTGTTTATATTTAGTTGATTGAGTTTGGGGGACATTAGGTGAGGAGATAAACGCTTAGGATAAGCTTTAATGGCCGAAACAGCTGCTCGGAGAAGAAGCTGTCCGAAACGATCGATCGATCGAGGGTAGAGGATCGATCGATCGACCATCGATCGATCGAGGGCCAAGGGTCGATCGATCGACCCTTCAGGATTTTTGGCAATTTTTTCCTAGGGCTAATTATATGGGATGGCTTCCAATTTTATTTGGTTCTAGCTTATTCATGTGAAGAAATAAGTATTTATCTAGTAATTCATCACTAGCCATTTGGGAGAAACTTATGGGTGCTAGGAGGGTGCTAAAAATTGGGTGGCACTAAGGTATATTTTCGAGGAAAATAAATAAATTGAGGGATTAGACAATTGGGATTTCCAGAAAAATAAGAGGGGACTTTTAAATAATTATTGGAGTGAAACGTGTACCTTGGATTAATTGAGTAAAATCCAAGACTTACTTAATTATTGATGTTCGGAGTGAGTGACACCCAAGGGAGTTTTTTAGTGAGCGATTATAGCTGAATAATCGTGCGAGTAGGAAAGAGGAAGTGTATATGGAATTCGTGAGTAACTCCTGCGAAGTGACTAGGATGGAATTTGGGTTACAGGTTAAAGATAAGTTTATGGTATACTTATTATACGGTCATATATCGGGATATTTGGAGAGTATATAAATCCCTCACATCGATGAAGGTGTGAGATATATTTAAGTAGGAAAATACTTAAAACCACTATGAGGTTGGCAATTATAGTCAGGTATAAACTTGAGGAGTGATGAGTGTATATGTATATATGTATATATACAGGATGTGATTATAGTATATATTGCATACGATATGAGTACATATATATCTATGTGTGATTGATGCATGTGTATCTTAGAGGCTGATTCCACGGGCTTTCCTTTGGTATAGGGATGGAACAACCAGATTATATATTTCTCTAGTGCGATTTAGGAGGTTGCGCGATGCGGGTGATTCCCTAGCTTGAGGAGCAGGGTGAGTATAGTCCCCGGGTCATTATCGTCCCGCATTCGAGTGCGATGTGTGTAACTCCTCTTGCAGGGGGAACATGACCGCCTCCACCGTTGTGTGTTTTTACCATGACCATTGAGAGAGTCTGGCTTGGTACCGTGGTATTGTGAGTAAACCCGAGGTTGGATCGGCACTATGAGACTGCATCCTCGAGTTATAGCCCGTTAGGATGGTTATTGTACTTGTGTGTATAGTAAATTACTTATGTATGAGAACAAGATATTATACATCTCTAATAAGTGTAAAGATGTAAAATGAAAAAAGATTAATTTTCATTCTGGGAGATTATATCCAGACGTGTGTAATGATATACAGATGACAGTAAGTATGATGAGGTATATAATCATATAAATATAAATATATATATATATATATATATATATACACACATATATATATACATATATATATATATTATTACTGTATGTTTATATGAATCTTAAATGCACGTCATGTACTGTGGGTCTGATGGATCTCGAAGATCGACGCTGTCGAGTAGTAGTGTATTGGGGGGGTCCTTGTTTGTATTTCTCTTCGCGAGACACCCCACGCACGAACGCAGTGCAACGTTGAGAATGGAGAGAAGTCTAGCCCTTAGTACTCGGGTTGTCAAGGTTTCTAGCAGACGGGTGAATTAGATTAGTTAGGCGGGATTGCTTAACTAGGATGTTTCAAACGAATGCATTAGGGGTGCACGATTAAAAGAGGGGTGCGGGGTATCTCATGGGAGTGCGATACCAATTTAAATATGAGAAAAACTTATTTTTAAAAATAAAGCATTTATGCACTTGCAAAATATTTTCACAACTCGGGCTCTGACCCGTTTATCTACTTTTCCTCTCTTTTGCTATATCTATATATATATTATAGGTGTCCAAACACAGGGATTCCTAGATGGAAATTCCTTCGAGTCAAACGTTTGTTGCAGCAGCTGTGGATGCATGCAGGTTTACCGTAGACGCTTCTATTCTTATAATCTAGATAGGAGGTATTGTATAAACATTCGGGCTAATAACCCAACTGCATTTTTTTATTCTTTCACCGCCTTTTAGTGCGGCTATTCGATATGGTTGTATGATGTTCATACCGAGTGTTCGGTTATTTTATTTCCTTTCAGTTTCATATAAATACACTGTGTGGATGTTTTAAACTGTATTTTTTTTAGTTTAAAAATATTAGTAAAATAAAATTTGACACCAGCCTAATAGGTTATTAGTAATTAATTTGGCTTTCGACAGTGATGCTAAGAATGAACCATAGGTGACTCCTGTTTTAATTTGGTATAAGAGTGATCGCCCGGTATTTAATTAGGCGGGTTGTCACAAAATTTATTCCTTTAGCTGTTGTGTGGGAGATCTAGAGGGCCAGGAACAATTCCTTGTTTGAAGGCATCACTTGCAACTTTCAGATTATTAAAAATTAGGTTCTTTCTTTAACATTTGATCTCTATAAATGCCAATGTTTTGCTAGTAGAGGTTCTTCATTATCTGAAGTCATTCAGGAGGTGTTTGGGCTGAAATTCAAATGTAAATACGTTATTTCCTATCCAATCAAATGGCAATTCCCTCTTTGTGGTAGAGTAAAGCTGAATATAGATGGGGCCTGCAAAGGTAATCCGTGAAAAGTAGGTATGGGAGGTATAGTAAGGAGTGAAAAAGGGGATCTGATTTTTGCATTTGCTCAAAACGAAGATTTGGCAACTAATTCGTTGATGGAACTTAAAAGCTTTAGTCTTGGCATTAATTTATCTTTGCAATGGAATTTAAATAAAATTGACATTGAGACTGATTTTTTATTTGTGGTTAATCTGATCAATAAGGAATTTATTCCACCTTGGAGATTAATCTCCTATGTTAGAGATATTAAGTCAGTCTTAAATGGGATCAATTACACTTTATCTCATTGCTATAGGGAATGAAATATGGTTGCTGATAGCCTGGCCAATATTGGAATTAATTTGAATGGGGCTCAAATTTTCAAAAATGTGAAGGATCTTCCAAATTTGGTTAGAGGTGTATACAAGCTTGAAAAGATGAGTTGCTACTACATTTGATCAGCTGCTTTATAATGCTTTTTTTCATTCTTCATTGTAATGGGGTTCTTATAAAACCCCAAATTTATTTTCGCCAGCTTTTGGAAATTGGCTCCCCATCAGCTTTCTTTTCTTGAGCTTGTTTTTCTTGGAGAGATTTTCTATATTATTTAATAATATGTGTGGGGGTTCCGTCCCTCTTCTCTAAAAAATAAATAAATTATTATTATTATTATTATTATTATTATTATTATTATTATTATTATTATTATTATTATTATTATTATTATTATTATTATTATTATTATTATTATTATTAGGTTTTGTCTTTTATTATGTTTGCCTAAATGCAAGAAAAATAATGGATAGGACCTGAGCCTAGGGAGAAATATGGTTTAAAAGTATAAGACGCGGTTTGACTTGTTTTCAGGCTCAGGGACTGGGTCCTATTTTAAAAAAGGCGAAATAGCATGAAAATTCGGGCAGGATGCCGACCCGAAATTTTGGCAGAGTTTCGTAAGGTAAGAGAAAAACTAATTATGAGTGACCTAATATTGACGCTTATATGTGGTATATATATTTTTTGGTTTAGTGGAAAGGTTCTCCCCTTTAGCATGAGTTCCACGATATACCTCTTACCTATAAGGGCAATCATTCATTAGTACTTGTGGACAAGCCATTTGATATACCTAATTGTACATGAATTGCCTCACGATATATCTCGTGGGTATGGTACATGTGAGAGAGAATTTGATTTACTCGACATACATGAATGAGTTTTTTGCTATAAACTATAATACCCCGTGTTTTTATGGGTTTTAAATTGGGGATGTATTGAATTTAATTGAGATAAATTAATTTAATATTAATCCGAAAATTTTATTTTTTTAATATTTAGTAGCGTGACGAGAGTTATTAATTATTGGGAATTTGTTGAACATTATTTAATGAGTAAAGTAATATCTATAACTGAACTTATTAAAATTTTCAAGAGTGAATAATATGGTAATTATGGATATTAAGTCGGGACGCGCCCGTGTCGCGTCGGGACTAAAGTATTATTATAAAAAGTGAATTAATTATAAGTCACCCATATGGTCATTTCGAGTGTGCCAATGTGCCCGGAAGGGTCGAGATAGTAAGAAAAGTGTACTTTAGTTTAGTTTGAGTCTCGGGACGTTTTTAGGCCTAACTGGTAACCCAAGATGGCATTTTGCTAATTTTCCTTTTTTGGTCTTAATTAATGACGAAAATAGAGAGTTTATATATGTGGGAGGAGAGATTCCTCAAGGTTTAAAAACTTTGGAGTTGCAGAGAGGTTAAGGAAGAGAGAAGAGTGAAGGCTTCCAAGGGAGAGATCCACGTAGCCAACACCATCCTCACTAATTCGACCACCAACGCGTAGATCGAGGAACAAGGAACGAAACCATACCCATCATCATCAATGATGTAGACTTCCATCTCTAAGGCAAATATCTAACTTGCTGTTATTTAGTTGATAACACATCCATGCTAGTGTAGGAATTTATTCTCTCATGTTTTCTTGAAAATAAAATGTTATTTGGGAGTTTTTATTTCAAATTTGGAGTAGAAACCATGATACGATGAATATATGTCATGTGCAATATAGTCTCCACGAAATTTATGCCCAGTAGAGATAGAAATCTAGAAATTTAAATGAGTTCTTGAGAAAATTGGATGAACTAGGGTTAAATGTTATTTTCTCGAATTAATCCCCTTTGATGACAATTCTTGGTGAATTTGCGAATGTTTTACGTTAGAAATCTCCTATATTGGTTTATATGACATTTATGAGGTTTGGTTAGGAGTTTGGGACATGTTAATGGAGGTTTGAGGATGTAAATTGGATGAAACCCGTAGGCTAAAATTGCAGAAACAGAGCCAACACCTGCTTGATCAATCGATTGAAACTTCTTCCCCTTTTTATATTAATCCAATCCCAATGCGTAAGGACCTTTGGACATAATTTAAATATCTTAACGGGACATGATAAGGACCAGTAGGGTATAAGTAAGGTCCGGGTAATACGAGATTATATGAGATTTTAACCCTGGGGTTTCGAGAAAATAACTGTAGTGGGAAATCGTGCGTACGTTATAGTAGGTCTTGTGACAATTTAGAAAGACTTAACTAGTAGAGTAGTGAGGGTGCACCTACTGATTTTATGTTTATCGAGAGGATGAGAGTCGAGATGTACTTAAGGATTTGCAATAATTAAGAGAATAAAAAGAGAGATTTACTTATACGTAGAGCTCGAGCGTTATATGCTACGCATGGCTAGAATATGCTATGGGTCGTGGGAGTACCTGGATGAATATTGTAAATATATATATATGAGTGCATGTATATATATTAGTTGAATATCTGTGTTTAATCATACCCGCGCTACTTGCTATCACCGAGGTTTCCGCGCCGGGATAGTCTTATTTTGATGTGACCTTTATGGTGGATATTGACTCGTACCCTAGAACATAGGATCCTTGATACAGGCTATTCGAGAATGGTAGTCAGACGGTCCTAAGAGACGTGAGGGTATGTGCTGACCTCTTAGTGACTTGGAACTATGCTTCGCCTCCAATATGTGTGTTTTGTGTTAATACAGTTCGAGAGTAATTACAAACTAGTAATTCCCTTTGTACGAGAGATACGAGGACTTGATAGCAGAGTATGCCAACACTATAGAATTATGTGGCATGCTCTATTAGTATATGTATTATGAGTGATAAGTATATATATACCTGTGATTAATCTACTGTGCTTATAAGTAGATACGAATAAAATAATTAATATCAAATGAATGCAAGTGGCCGCAAACTTAAGTCTGTACTGATATGAATATAATTGGCTAAATAAATTCATAAGACAAGGCTATCTGGTATATATATTATAATCATACGATTATTTGAAACATAATTTGGTGAGGGGAAATTGGGTTAAACTAGTGTATTGGGTTAGACTGGTGAATTGGGTTAGTTTCACCTAGATTAGTTCATTAGTACGTTAGACGTGCACACTAGTTGAGGGGTGAGAATTTCCAAGTGAGTGTCAATTTACTAACATGTATGTAATATCAACTGGTAAGCATTTTAAATACTTGCTAACTATTTTAAAGTTGTTTCACACTCGGGCTCCGTCCTGTTTCCTGTCATCTTTTCTCTTATATATATATATATATATATATATATATATATATATATATATATATATATTATAGGTGCTCAGCCATAGGGGCGTCAGGCGTGGATCTTTGGACTATTGACTTGATGCAACTAGTGTGGGAGTTGTAGGTCTTTGTAGTAGACGACTTCATCCTTGTATTCTCAGTTTTTCATTTAGTTCTCATTAGATAGGGCATGTGTTTCCCATTTCCAATTTTTATCTAGTCCAGAGATTTGTACTCTTTATTTATGTCAGTATTCAGTTTAGTTGGGATTACTTGTGATTATTAAATTGTCTTATAATTTGGGATATTTTATTTGGATTGATTTATCTAGCATGTTGTTTCATTGGATGGTTTGGTTTTAATACTATCATTTGTATTCGTAAAAATGGTTCATAGTTAATAATAACAATCAGACTTAATTTATAAAAATTAAATGTTTTGACACTTAACTTAATTATTTATAAGGTGATTAAATAAGAATTTTTTTTTACAGTGATGCTAAGAATGAACCAACCTAACACTTTGCGTTAATTTAATAAAGGACTGATCACCCGTGTATTTAATTAGGCAGGTGTCACAGGTGGTATTATAGCATCAGGTTCTAGTGTCGTTTCGAATCTGTGCGGCTTATTTTGCTTCTAGCGTAGCTTTCTTTGATATAGAACCCTATTTTTAGGAGTGTTGATTTCTTATGGTGAGATTTCATTCTCCTTCTATAACGTATATATTAGTGAATCTTATTTGCATTCAGATGTGTTCATGTGCCGAACGATGAAGTATGATGGGTGAGGGTCGTTGGGCGAACATCAGGAGGCAGAGCTCGGTTGAGGTTATAGGGTATAATCAAGACTGATGACCGTAGTTAAGGTCACCCCTATTATGGCACGAGAGGCCAGGACTGTAAAGATGGCTAGGGCGTAGCCTATGATTTCTAAGTGCTGCTATAATTGAAAGTGGTGTAAAAGTAGAGTCACTCAACGTGGTATGATTGGGAAAGAGTCAGACGAAGCATTTAGGAGAGTCATCGGTTTATGGTTTGACCGCAAGTTCCCTCATCTGATGTATAGGTTAAGACGTGAATGTTATTCTTAACTCATCACAGGAGGATCGGACAGAGGTCCATATGTGAAAATGAATTTAATTATTTGGCATATCTTGTGCCGGATGGAGTAGATACAAATGGAGAAGAGGATTTCAAGTGGGAAATCGACTCGTAAGGAAAGTTGACAGCACTTAAAGGGAATTTTGCTGGACAGATGATCCATATGGTGACAATGTCAGGTATTGTCCATATAAATGTTAACAATTCTCTGTTAAGGGAGATAGAGGAATAGAAATACATAGTTGGGGAGTAAGACTGGGTTAAACGGTGGTAGTGAAGCACTACAAGGGGGAGATCCACCAGGAACCCATTTAAATGACTCGGATATCTGAATTCTTACCAAGCGATGGAGAATTAAATAAGGGCTATTAAAGCAAGTAGCACGTTCCTTAGGGCCAACAAAGCTAAGGGAACAACGGGGGTAGCCATTTTGATCGAGAACTACCAAAGTCTGAGAGAATGACAACCCTAATATGGTCAGTATGGCAGGAGATAAGTGGATTATGTGTAGAGGTATTTATGGAGAGTAAAACCACATGCGTAAATTTTTCCCGAATCGAGTAAAGGGACAAGGGTATGGTGTTTACAAGGGCAATGATTAATAGTTTTCAGCTTGGTTCGGATAGGTGTGTTATGTCCGGGAAGCCATTTGAGCAGCCCGGGTGATTGGAAAGGTAGAAGTGTAAGTTTTATCCTCGGGGGATGAGGCATGTTTTATGTGACACGAGGGAGTCATTGCATTTTGTTTATTGATATATTCACATGTGAGACGAGTTTAGTGCATATATTGATAACATTACTATTATGTAAATATTTTCCCTAGTGTAGCGGGATTATCTTTAGTGCTATCCTTGTAGGATGAATGGGTGTATTAATAGTGTTATATACTTTATTGTGATTACTCGTTTTAGTGATGTGTTGTACGAGTATGATATTACCTTGATTATGGTTTTATAGTAGTAATTAGACCGATAGTGGGCAGATATCCCAAGTCTATCGGGGTTACTGCCCTAGGGCAGGATATTTTGTTTTGGCAAAGCCTCACCTACGATAAGGTCGGGCTCGCATTTATATCATATATTATAGAGACTTTGAATTTTATAGTGGTATCGAAATGTTTAATCCCAGGGTGTTTAGGGACTTTGTTGTTATGATTGAGTGTGTATTGGATTTACCGTTGAGAGGAAAGATTAACTCATTATTATGTTTAGCGCTCATGACTTAGTGATAGGAGGAGAGAATTGCTATATTTATCCTTTAGAAATGTGAAAGTTAAGACTTATATTCATATGTTTGGGAACAGGATTTTGAGAGTCCCGATTGTATGTTTACGGGGTTTATGGAATGTGATTTCCACCAGTACTGAGCGATAGTGCAATTGGTGAAAAGTTTTTTGCTTTAGTACAATTGGGGGATGAGATGTAGCTTTTCTATCAAGAGATGGATTAGAGGGGTACATGTAATGGGCGGAGGGCGTAACGGATTTCAATAACCGATAATGCTATGTAGTAGTGTATCGGGGGGGGGGGGGGTTCCTTGTTTGGATTTCACTTTAAGAGACATCCCATGCATGAAACTTAGCGTAAGGTTGGAAGTAGGGAGATGTTTGGTCATTAGACCAGGAGTCCGGTACCTCAGTCGTTATAGGAACAGGTAATCATAACTATAAGTTCGAAGTTAAATTATGATTTCAGGCCAATGGCATGGTAAGGAAGCATTGAAAATCTTATTTTATCACCACGAGTTGAAGGGTGGAACGATGTTAAGGAGGACTTAAAATTTTGATTTCCGGAGTGATTGAGAAGACCCAAGTGTTATGGCCACGTTGTGAATACAGGGGAAATAAATAATTGAGTGTTATGTGATAAGAGTACATGATACTTATGTCGGTATTCACGATTATAGGCCGTGTGGGTATCCTGGTTAGTTGAGGTCAGAATCATCCAGATTAAGGGAATGTGGGGATATATGTGTGAAATATGCCTAAGGGAATAGTATAACGAAGTAGAAATGGTAAAGTTGATTAAACATCGTGTGAGAAGGACGATAATCCATAAATACGTGCACAATCAGAATAGCACACCCGAATTTGGTTGAAAGGCCGTGGGAAGCCATTTAAAGAGGGGTATTCCTTGAGAAGAGTAAAATTTAATTCTTATGGAAAACACTCGGAGCAAAGTTTTATCTAGTCAAATATTGAGAGATACTTGTGCGTAGGTAGAATAATGATGTTAGTATGATATAAAAGTCCAGGAATACACATCGTGGAGAAAAGTGCACGGGTTGAAACCTTCGGTATACGCCAAGGAAAGAAGGGAAGTATTAAGTATCACTTAATGTGAGACATTACAAGTGGGAGTCGATGTTGAGAGGGACATAGTGAGTAGTCTCCGCATGCACCACTCATAAATATAAATCGGTTGGACTAAGAGGATCAACCAGAAAATTTTGTAGCAAGCCGACGATTCCTGAAATAGAAGAGGGCAGTCAGTTTGGTAAATTTCTTTAATGGGTTTCCATCCTTAAGGTAAGGTCACGAGTTACCTTGAATGAGTGGAACAAGTTGAATTAAAAGAAAGTAATTGATATTCTTTTGGGTGATTTACACTATTAGACAGTATGCCCCAGTCTCTCTTTGAAAAGAAGGATCGCGCCGGTAAGTGGTCCCACTCGGTATTGTTCTGAACTAGAATGAGATCCTTGTACCTCACCTTCAATATAGGATTTCAGGAAGCAGTGGTGATGATGTTTTGTGTTGAGAAGGTTGCATTATCTATATCCCAAGGAGTAGGCAAAAGGTGATAAACGACTAGTGGAGCGGTATGAATGTAATTTTGGACTCATTGTGGTCATTTCATTTTCGCAACAATTATAGTTGGTAAGTGAATTATAGTATGGCACTTGGGAGAATATTTTGACAAATGGTAGAGTTGTGTGTGTATGCACTCATACCTGTTTATTGTGGATAAGGTGCTTATTGAGGTTTAGTGCAGAAGAACCTTGACTATTCTCCCTTTGGTTTCTTAGAGTGAGCGAATAATCAGAAGCTTTGATTGGTTGAGTTAGAGTCCCATGACTATAGTGGAATTATCACAGACTGTTTTAAGTGGCCTTTGACTGTCGTAAGAGTTAGGTCACCAAAAATCGAGATTCAAAGGACTGACAATAGTAGTCAGATATTCATATGGTTTCTCTCAGAATGGGAGTTTTGTGTTTAGATAAATACGAGTAGTTGATACGTAGTGAGGTGCGGCCTCCCAACGATATTGAGATAATGAGGGCCAATGATGTATAGGCTCATCTTATTCGAATTTTGTCGGGTAGGAGCAGGGTGAAATGTCGTAATTGAGGTGTGACCCTATAACCGATAAAGTGTTAAGAGTGTTAAACAAGCTTCCTGTGAGGCGGGGGCTATAGTGATTAAGCGCATTACCCGAAAGTTAGTTTTGCGTACTGATAAAGTATCCATAATTGTTTTACCAGGTATAACTTATTTCCCAAATTTTGGGACGAAATTTCGTTATTAGGGGGGAAATATGTAATACCCCGTATTTTTATGACTTTTAAATTGGGGATTTATTAAATTTAATTGAGATAAATTAATTTAATATTAATCCAGAAATTTATTTTTTTAATATTTACTAGCGTGACGAGAGTTAGTAATTATTGATAATTTGTTTAATATTACTTAATGAAAAAAGTAATATGTATAATTGAATTTATTAAAATTGTCATGAGTGAATAATATGACAATTACGGAAATTAAGTCGGGACACGCCTATGTCGTGTCAGGACTAAATTATTATTATAAAAAGTGAATTAATAATAAGTCATCCATATGGTCATTTAGAGTGGGCCAATGTGTCCGGAAGGGTCGAGATAGTCAGAAAAGTGTACCCGGGGGTTTAGTTTGGGTCTCGGGACAGTTTTAGGCCTAACTGGTAACCCGAGAGGGAATTTTGGTAATTTTCCATTTTTGGCCTTAATTAATGACGAAAATATAGAGTTTATATCTGTGGTAAGATAGAGTCCTCGAGGGTTATAAACTTTGGAGTTATAGAGAGGCTAAGGAAGAGAGAAGAGGGAAGGCTTCTAAGGGAAAGAACCACCTAGACAACACCATCCTCACTAATTCCACCACCAACGCGTAGATCGGGGAACAAGGAACAAAAACATACCCATCATCATCAACGATTCAGACTTCCATCTATAAGGCAAGTATCTAACTTGTTGTTCTTTAGTTGATAACACATCCATGCTAGTGTAGGAATTTATTCTCTCATGTTTTCTCGAAAATAAAATGTTGTTTGGGAGTTTTTATTTCAAATTTGGAGTAGAAACCATGTTAGGATGGATGTATGTCATGTGTAATATAGTCTCCACAAAATTTATGCCCAGTAGAGATAGAAATCTGGAAATTTAAAGGAGTTCTTGAGAAAATTGGATGAACTAGAATTAAATGTTATTTTCTGGAATGAATCCACTTTGATGACAATTCTTGGTGAATTTGCGAATTTTTTACATTAGAAATCTCCTATATTGGTTTATATAACATTTATGAGGTTTGGTTGGGAGTTTGGGAAATGTTAATGGAGGTTTGAGGATGTAGATTGGATGAAACCCGTAGGCTAAAATTGTAGAAACTAGGCCAACACCTGCTTGATCGATCAATTGTCTCAAGAATGTTGATCGGTCGACTCTGTCGATCGATCGACCCTTTTTATCGATCGATTGACCCCTATTTGAAACTAAAACTTCTTACCTTTTTCATATTAATCCAATCCCAATGCGTAAGGACCTTTGGACATAATTTAAATATCTTAATGGGACATGAGAAGGACCAGTAGGGTATACGCAAGGTCCAGGTAATACGAGATTATATGAGATTTTAACTGTGGGGTTTTGGTAAAATAACTGTAGTGGGAAATCGTGTGTACATTATGGTAGGTCTTGTGAGAATTTAGAAAGAATTAGACTAGTAGAGTAGTGAGGGTGCACCTACTGATTTTATGTTTATCGAGAAGATACACTTCGAGAGTTGAGAAGTACTTAAGGATTTGCAATAATTAAGAGAATAAAAAGAGTGATTTACTTATATGTAGAGCTCGAGCGTTATATTATACGCACGGATAGAATATGTTATGGGTCGTGGGAACACCTGAATGAATAATGTAAATATATATATGAATGCATGTATATATATTAGTTGAATATATGTGTTTAATCATACCCGTGCTACTTGCTATCACGAAGGTTTTTGCGTCGGGACAGTCTTATTCTGATGTGACCTTTATGGGGGATATTGACTCGTACCCTAGAACATAGGATCCTTGGTACAAGATATCCGAGAATGATAGTCAGACGGTCCTAAGAGACATGAGTGTATGTGCTAACCTCTTAGTGACTTGGAACTATGCTTCTCCTCCAATATGTGTGTTTTGTGTTAATACAGTTCGTGAGTGATTACGAACTAGTAATTCCCTTTGTACGAAAGATATGGGGACTTGATAGTAGAGTATGCCAGCACCATAGAATTATGTGGGGTTCTCTATTAGTATATATATATATTATGAGTGATAAGTATATATATATACCTGTGATTAATATATTGTGCTTGTAAGTAGATACGAATAGAATAATTAATATCAAATGAATTCAAGTCGATGCAAACTTAAGTCTGTACTAAGATGAATATAATTGGATTAATACATTCATAAGACAAGGTTATCTGTTATATATTATTATCATGTGATTACTTGAAACATAATTTGGTGAGGGGAATTTGGGTTAAACTAGTGTATTGGGTTAGACTGGTGAATTGGGTTAGTTTCATCTAGATTAGTTCATTAGTACATTACACGTGCACACTAGTTGAGGGGTGAGAATTCCCAAGTCAGTGTCGAGGTACTAACATGTATGTAATATCAACTGGTAAGCATTTTAAATACTTGATCACTATTTTCAAGTTGTTTTACACTGGACATCTCACCTATTTCCTGTCATCTTTTCTCTCTCTTGTATATATATATATATATATATATATATATATATATATATATATATATTACAAGTGCTCAGCCACAGGGGCATCAGGTGTGGATCTTTGGACTATTGATGTGCTGCATCTAGCGTGGGAGTTGCAGGTCGTTGTAGTAGACGACTTCATCCTTATATTCTCAATCTTTCATTTAGTTCTCATTAGATAGGGCATGTGTCGCCCATTTCCAATTTTTATCTAGTCCAGAGATTTGTACTCTTTATTTGTGTCAGTATTCATTTTAGTTTGAATTACTTGTGATTATTACATTGTCCTATGATTTGGGATATTTTATTTGGATTGATTTATCTCGCATGTTCTTTAATTGGATGGTTTGGTTTTAATACTGTCACTTGTGTTCGTAAAAATGGTTCATAGTTAATAATAACAATCAGACTTAATTTATAAAAATGAAATGATTTGACACTTAGCTTAATTATTTATTAGGTGATAAAATTAGAAAATTATTTTTCGACAGTGATGCTAAGAATGAACCAACCCGGCACTTTGAGTTAATTTTATAAAGGACTGATCAGCCGGTATTTAATTAGGAGGGGTGTCACATACACCTTCCATCTTGAATTCTGTCAAGCGATACGATGCGAGGGGAACCGTTCGATATACGTCGAAGGTATGAGGCGAATGGAAGGTAGGAGTCATATCCCGTAAGTTAATCATGCCCCAATGAAGACGGCACCCATCATAAAGTGACCCCTCATGCTCTGGTGATGTAGTGTACAAAAAAGCAGGAGTCTTAATTAGTACATTATGGGGAGATATTTTTTATTTGCATGCTAAGTAAGGGGAGTACTACCACTAATGAGGGAGAATATACAATATTATGAAAAGTAAGTCTAACATGGAGCATGAAGACTACATTAAGCATGGTGATAGATAATCATGTGAATATACAAGTGAGTGAGATATGTAAGGTGAGAGAGTGACATGGGTGTAGTGTGAGTGATCATATGAATATGTATAAGTGAATGTGTCTGCTAGTGAGCCTAAGTATGGATCATCTACAACTGGTGTGTAAGATGTGTAAGTGAACATGGAGATATATACAAGTGAGATAAGTGTGGGTATGCGTCAGTGAAGCTAAGTATGTATAATCTAAGTGGTGTGTGAAGCATGTGGGTGAAGGTGAAACTATACAAAAGTATAAGTGTTTGAAGTAAGAATATATACAAGTGTGAAGTGAGCATGTACAAGTGAGTAAAAAATGATATATACATAAGGAGAGAGCATGGTAAAGATAAGCACGAGGTAGTCATACAAAAAGTAGGTAAAGGAATAAAGGTAACATACAAATGGGAGCATATGTACACATGTAGAAAAGTAGGAGAGCAAAGAATAACACCCATATGGAAATAGTGTCTAGTCCTCTTCAAATAACTTCACCATCGGAGTCGCCACTGTGACCATTCGGGGTTGGATTCCCTCCGACGTGCATGGATACAAGATGTTGGCTGATGTCAAGTGGGGGATAATGGAAATAGATAGATTCGCCAACTTATTTTACTCAAAATAAGAAAAAGAATGTTAGCGCCTCAATAGAATGGCATTAAGGTCAAACTGATGCATTCGAAACCAAGTAGTTCGATGATCTGGGGACTAAGTTTCAGAATATGAAGGTGTTAGGCACCCATTCCTCCCTCTTGGTCTCTCATGGGATAATGTAAATCTTCTCCTTTTAGACTCTGTGACATGTGTGTACATGTGTATAGTATAAACCAGTGGGAAAATAAAATTGTTCAACTCGCATCATGGAAGGGACAAATTGAATTCATCCATAAGAGTGTTCCCAAAAATAATTGATAAAAAAGTATGATGTAAGTGTTTGTCGAATCACAAATTGCTACAAAAGAGCGAATGTACACGTCAGACGAGACACAAGTATGTAGGATTATAAAACTCACAATATATATATATACAGAAAGTATCCTGTAAGGACTTCTTATGGTGCAAACTCTGGTACATACCATTTTTTTAAAATAGTAAAAAAATGAATTTTTTGATGAAACTTAGTGGATATGATCTCCAAAGTGAAAATATCAATTCTAATTTTTTCCATCAAAAAATTCAATAAAAAACCCAATGAGATGAGGTGATATGTAAAAAAATGGTATAAATATTCATTTTTAACCGTTGAAATGTTGGGTCGACGCCAACCATTTTAATGATTGAATTTTTTTATGAAAGTTCATGAATATGATATTATCACTGTCGAGATCATATCCATGAAGTTTCATAAAAAAATTAACTCAAAAAGTGGTTGAGATGATCGCCAATATTCAACGGTCGAAAATGCATATTTTTATCATTTTTTTACATATCACCTCATCTCAATGGGTTTTTTATTGAATTTTTTTATGAAAGAAATTGGATATGATCTTTTCTCCATGGAGATCATATCCACTAAGTTTAAAAAAAAATCCATTTATTTACTATTTAAAAAAATGATATGTACCGAGGTCTGCACCATACGGAGTCCTTACAAGAGGGGGCCTCTCTCTCTCTCTCTCTCTCTCTATATATATATATATATATATATATATATATATATATATATATATATATATATATATATATATATATGTGATATATATAAGAAGTGTATGATCATGAAATGAGCGGAATCTAATCTTGAGATTGGCCCGATGCCTACGTAGCCCAAGGGGGTGGGAAAGTTCACATAGTTCAAAAATAACACGGGGGTGCGATTCAAGCCATAAATCCAAATGTTAGATATCTATTATGTGTGAGTAGATAAAATGTGTTATAGAGTGTGAGTGTGAAATGGGAAATCTCGCTTTTGGAAATCACGAATGAACCCTATTTTTTTATGAAAATAGATTATATGCAATACTACTAATAAAGAGTAGAGATTAATGGATGTGATGTAATGAAATAAAGTATAAAAGTAGAAATACAATAAATAACACTAAAAATAAAGACTAGAGAAAGGGATGGAGAAGTAGACCTCCTTACGAGTGTTTGTTACTGGTCTTAAGATGATAATATGCTGATCTTGGAATGATTTAGAAGAGGTATGAAGAGGTAGGGTGGATTACCAAGTGAGGTAAGAATGCGATGGAAGGAAATGTATGAAAATGGGCTTTTGTGGAATGGGAGAGGCTCTGAATTTAAGGGGAATTTTTTGTGACCTTTTGAGAGGGGGCCCTTTTGTCTCCTTTAAGGTGAGGTCATGGCCCTTATTTATTGGGTCAAGGGGGTGCCAATCGACATGGATAAGGAAAAGTGCACCTTGCCGATAGGCAGTGTGTCTGGGGTACCTATAGGCAGTCCATAATTAGTTCAAAAAATGAGCATAAAATACAAACCGTAAGTCTGAATCACACACATGGTGGATAGTTAAAAAGGGAATCTAGAGTCCTTTAATAATCCATTTAGCCAGTCCTAGGTCTGGGAGTTGACTGAGGTTAAATGGGGCTCGAAAGTGGCCGATGGTTTCTAAACGGGACCTTTTTAGAGGAAAATAGATCGTTCATCTGAACCATAAGGCTGATTTGCACACGAGGCAGACCATTAGAAAGGGAATTTAGTGCCATTTGAGATTTCATTAAGCTTTGCTTGGTTAGGAGGGCGGACCAAGGTTAAATGGTCCCCGAAAGCGTCCAATGAGTCTTCAAAGTAAAACATGTCGTTCATCCGAACCATAAGGCTGATTCGTGCACTGGATAAATTATTGGAAAGGGTATTCAGAGCCCTTTGAAGATTCATTGATCTTGGCTCAAGCTGGAGAGTTGATTAGTGTAAAATGGATCTCGGGAGTGGACAGTGGCTTTAGAGTAGTGCTTAGAGTAAAATGAATTATTCATTCGAATCTTAACGCCGATTTGCACAAGGGATGGATAGTTGGAAAGGAGGTTCAGAGACCTTTGAAGATTCATTAAGCTTTGCTCAAGTTAAGGAGTTTATCAGAGTCAAATGGGGCTCTAAAGAGTTAGGTGTCCTCTAGATCAGTACTCAAAGTATGACCTAGGGTTTATGGTTAAGGGGTGAGTGCTAGGGACCTAAGGATGTTCTTAAGGGGGTCCTAGGATGGGGTGTCTACACTACTATAGATAATTGTACAAGTTTATAAGTTCTACTAGTGATGTATGCCACTCATAGTTGGGATGACCGCCTATATATTTATGTTTTGGAATTATATATTACACATACTAGAGATGTGTATATTTTATTATGCTCATGATATAGTGAAATGTGTGTAAACATGACATATACTCCTGTTATTGGTCTATTTGTTATTTGGTGAAATGAACCATAGGTTTGAGACTACAACACAATTTGTGTTTTAAAATGAAAGGTATGAAACTAAAGATTAGAAACTAAAGATCAAAGAATGAATATGTAAAGATTTAATCACACGGGCTCCATATGGGTTCGAGATTTAGAACCGCATGATGTTTTAGGCTGTTGGTTCCTATTGCTCTAGTTCCTATAGATGCAGGATCGTTGAAGGATCATCTCTAGTGACATCTCATTTCTTGATCCCAAGATTGTAGGAGTCGAGAAAGTTTAAATCATCCTTTTATTATACTCTTTTATTTTCAATTTGGTTATACATTTATATTTGCATTCAATGAAGACTTTTGTTATTACGTTGATGATGGGCATCAGAGTTGGTTTTATATGGATCTACTATTGTATTATATTGTCTTTATTCTTTGGATTCTTATCTATTTATTATGCTTAGAATGTTACCAAAATTTTTTATTCTTGTAATTTTTACGGTAGTCTTGATCAATCTATTTATAGATTTATTGGGGTATCATATTTGGTATTAGAGCATTCAAGGTTCTAGTGTGTAAGAGAAATTTTTATAATTTCTCAATTTGCTTTTTATTTTGGTTATCCCATTACACCCTGATGCACCTTCATGACTGCTTTATTCAAAGCAAGAAGTTTGTGACATTTGCAAGATTGAATAATAGTTGTCCACAACTTTACCTAAGAGGAGTTATAAGGCAGTTTGGTAAAGTCTTTAATTTTTAAAGCATTTATTTTTCAGGAGTTTGCATTTCAAAATGTTTTTTAAAGAAATTTTGAAATCTCACTAACTCGTTAGAAAGAGATTAGTACGTCATTCGAATGAGTTACATGACGTCGTTAGAATGAGATTCCATCGTTCGAATGAAATCTGGAATGTCTCATTTTGGTCAACTTTAGAATGTCATTCGAAGTTTCATTGGAATTCGTTCAAATAAGATTCGGTATGTCATTAGAAAATATTTCCCACAATCGAACGAGATTTGTAGTGACACACTCTAGAACTTCGTTTGAAGTTTCATTGGAAAGCTTTTTGAATGAAAATCGTACATTGTTCGAACGAGGTACCAGGGCATTCGAACTAACGTGCGAATTTCTATTTTTTAACTAAATCGGATCCAAATCTCTAATATCTATCCTTTTGTGATAAACTTCCTTTTAAATATAGACGCGGGATTTGAGTTATAAAAACTCTTTTAAAATCTATTCCAATCCATTTTAGAGTTCCTTTTGTGATCAAACTCTATAGTTTTTCATCTAAACCCCTTGGAAATTTAGACATCACTTTACCAAATTAAGAACACATTCTTGTTTAAAAAAACCTTGTAGATTTCATCTTTATGGCTGATTTATGGATTCGAGGATCTACTATTGAAGAAGAAGATTAAGTAGTGGTTATCGAGTGAATATTTCTTTCTGTGGGCGGTGTTGGACTATGTTGTTACTATAGAAGACTTGAAGAACTTCACATTATACTTAGTGACCTAAGTAGACTGTAAGTCGTCCAGTGTCTATTAATTCTTGTATAGTGCTAAAAATAAAGGTTTTTCCCAAAAGGGAAATTTCCTTACTTCTTTGCATGCTTGGGTTGCTTCTTTGTTTTGACTTATTTGATTTGGACTTCATCATTGCATGCACAATAAATTAATTCAAGATAAAATTTGCTATAATTTGAATTTGGGTGTGTTTGGCCTAAGATACAAATCAATCCATAGAACTAGCTTTCTCAAATTAGTATCAGAGCTAGTTGCAGTAAGTTTTTGTGTGATCCATAAAAAATTTAGATTTTATGGATAATTTTTCTAATAAGATACCTGTTTTTGATGGGTCAAAATATGCATACTGGAAATCTAGGATGAGGTATGCTTTAAAATTTATTGATGAAAGAGTTTGTCTTTTTTATGAAAGAGGGTGGACACCACCCATAGTGACCAATAGCGATTTCATAGGTCCAAAACATGTATCAACTTGGACATAAGATGATTTTAATTAGAGTAACTATAAATCATGTGATTTTAATGCCATTTTTGGAACCGTCACTCCTAACGAGTTTCGGCGCATCATGACGTGCACCACGTCTAAAGGCGAGTGGGATACACTCCAACTCACTCACAAGGTACTAAAATTATGAAAGATTTGAAGCTTCAAAACCTCACCACACAGTTTGAGACTATTACCATGCTAGAGTATGAGTCTTATGATGAATTTTATGCACGATTGTTTGATATCGTTAACTCTGGTTTTAACTTAGGCGAGAAAATTACTGATAAGTGTGTAGTTAAAAAGATAAGGAGAACACTTCTAGCTGATTTTACTACTAAGGTTATTGTGCTTAATTCATTGGGGATATTAGATACGCTTATGTTAAAGAACTCGAAGGAGACCTTCAAACTTATGAGATAGGCATGTTTCCCAAAACTGTTAAAGTAAGAAAAAGGGAATTGCATTAAAAGTTCAATCTAAAAATAAAGTGGAAGTGTTATCTGAGTCCGAGTATGATTTTGATCTCGACAATCTTGCCCTTTTTGCAAAAAAAATAAAAAAATTCTCAAACTTAGAAAAGAAAATAAGAGTTTTGAGAAAGACAAAAAATATAAATCGGGCAAGAAAAATTTTGAAAAAGAAAGGAAATATTACCCTAAGGAAGATGAAGTGAGATGTTATGAGTTCTAGGGTAATGGTTACAAAGCTTGTACGTGTGATACAATATTCAATTGATAAGGCAAATCATCCTTCAATGCCATACTAAGGGATAGAGATATCGAGTAGGTGGATTACGGGGATGAATCACTGCATGGATGTGTAACTTCATCGCATTTATGTTCACTTATGTTAGTACATCTAGTGCACCTCATGCCAATGAGGAAGCTATTAAACATGATGACCTCGACAATGAGTCTAGTAATTCCTAAGAGAGTGAAAGATATGATGCTTTGAGTGAGGGGAGAGAGTGACCTTCAATGTGCTTAGGCCAAGGTTTACGTTGAATCCTTTAAAGTGAAGAAAAAAAATAAAAGTTTTGCGCATAGAGTTTTATATTTAAAAAAGGATTTAATAGAGGTAAGAAAGAGAAAGTCTTCCTTGAGAGTTTCTTTAAGATATAGCCTTTTTATTTGAGAGGACAAATGGTAACTTAACCAAAAAAGGGGCTAGTCTTGCGGGAGATCTTCAACATCCGTGGAGACTCGTGAGAAACTTAAAGTCCTTATATCCCAACTCATGAAAGATCTTGAATGTGGACGGGAGATCAAAGTTACTATAGAGGATACATCGAAGAAGGTTAGAAAGAATCTCCATAGTGCCACTTTAAATTTTGGGTAGAGGTGAGGAATATGTTACGATGGGGCATTCACTTACCATACCACACAGGAACTGGTTCCTAATTTATTGTAGATCCTTATGGGCATCGACCTAAATCACAAAAGATATTTAAACCTAAAAAAGTGAACCAATGTAAACCCAAATAAGTCTGCGTTTGGTCTTTTTGAAAAAGGAGAGGTCAACTTTGACAGTTTTGCTACAAGTTAGGAAGAACTCAATTGTAATACCCCGTAATTTTATAGATTTTATTTTAATGGCATTAATTAAATTAAAAGGAAATTAATTGAAAATTAATCTGTATATAAATACTAGCGAGATTTGAGTTGGTATTTGATTATGATAATGATGATGAATATCATTGGGTAAATATAGTAATATATGATTATAGAAATAATTAGAATTGTCGCAAGTCATAAATACGACAATTCGGGAAAGTAAGTTGGGATGTGTGCATACGCGTCAAGAATCAATTTAATTGAACTTAAAAGTAAAATATAATTTTATCATCCATATGACCATTTTGAGTGCACATTAGTAGAGGGGTTAAGGACTCATGTGAGAACACGTAACCATACATGTATAAAATATTTACTGTTTAATGTAATTAAACAATTGCTGTATTTTAAAACTGTTTTCACATCGGGCTCTGACCCGTTTGCTATCAAATATATTTTTCTTGTAAAACCTTTTTAAGTGGCCCGCCACAGGGACGCCAAGTATAGGAGTTCCATTCCATAAACGTGATGTAGCTGCAGTGGAAGTTACAAGATCTCGATATTAGACGCTTCCACATTCTACATTTGTTTCTATTCAGGGTCATTTATCAGTCAGGGAATGTTGCCCCTTTCCATTCAGTTATAGTACTCTCAGCCTACCACTTTTAATTCAGTTTTGGGTTTATTTAGTAATTCAGACTTCTTTATTTGGGTTTTATTCTGTAATTGTAATATTCAGGGGAGTGTTACTCCAGACGCATTTTATCATTTCATCATTATTTTATTGTGTTGTGGATGTAGTATAGTTACCTTTAAATCAAATTGGTTGCATGTTAATTTATTTTAATAAAATCTAACAACTCACTTTTTAAATATTAGGTGGCTAGTAATTGATTAAAATGTTTTCGAAAGTGATGTTATGGACTGAGCCAACTTGACATTTTGTATTAATTTAAATAAAGGAGTAGCTACTCGGTATTTAATTAGACGGTGTGTCACATCAACATACACATACTCCCGTGCACCATTATAGAGACTTTGCTAGTCTTAGAGTGCAAGCTGAGTTCCTAGTCATGACTTCACAAAGATTAATGGAAGAATTTTAACAGATGTTTATTTCATTTGAGAACGATTCTAATGTTACGACTAGAGCCAGTAACGATAAGGGCAAACAAAAGGTTACCTCCACTTGGGTATTTAAGCAATATGACAAATACCCTATTGTTCACATTGCTCTCAAGGTTCAAAATAATTCCTAATGCTATTTTGATAGTAGGTTTCTCAAAACATGACCTGTGATATATCATTTTTTACCAACCTTGAGGATTGCAACGCAGGCAAAGTCATCTCTGGAGATGCGATTAGGTCTAGTATTTTGGGATGTGGATGTGTTGAGATGCCCATATCTTTTAAACTAGACAACATATTGTACATAAAAGGGTCAAATGTGAACTTAATTAGCATAAGCCAACTCTGTGAAACAAACTCTGTGGTAATGTTTGATTGGTCGGAATGTAAAGTTTATGATCAATCCGGTAAGCTTTTACTACAAGGAGTGATGACCAAAATAATTTCTATGGGATTGTTCCTAAGTCCTCATTTGTGTGCAATAGTTCCACATTTCCTCTATGGACATTTGGCATAAATGATAAGGTCATGTGAACTTTAGAGATCTTGAGAGATTTGTGAAAATAAATATCTAGTTTGTGGCTTACCATCACTAGGGAAACCAACTTCCTTGCTTTGTGGACCTTTCCAACAAGGGAAAAAAATTCTAACTCCTCTTTGGAAGTTGAATACCATTACCACCACACGTGTTTTTGAGTCGATTCACACGAATTTTATGGTTCCAACTCATTGGAGAGTTTAGGTGGTAAGAGATACATTCTTATGATGGTCGGTGACTTTTTGAGATACTTTATTGTGGGGTTTCTTAGAGAAAAGTCTGATGCGGTTGAGTTCCTAACAACTAAGTGATGTGTCCTACAAAACCAACACGGTGTGACTATTAATTGAATGTGTAATTATAATGACACTTAATTTAAAGAACTCAAAGTGGATAACTATTATGATGGAGTGGGCATCAAACACGAGTTTTCTCCCGTTCATACTCCTCAACAAAATGTGATAGTTGAGAAAAAGAATAGGACGCTATAAAAAGTAGCTACATCCATTCTCCTTGGGAGATACTCACCTAGAGGTTTTTGGGTAGAGGCGGTGAGTATCGCATACCATATGGTGAATATGGTATATCTTCACCTACACATTATACACACGCCATATGAGTTATGGATAAGGTAGAAGCCTAACCTATCATATTTTTGTGTATTCGGGATTACTTGCTACATCTTGAGAGATAGAGAGCACTTATGAAAATTTGACTCCTGGAGCGATGAGGGGATATTTTTCAGGCTATTCATTGCCAAGTAGAGACTATATGGAGTTTAACCTTGCAAACTCTAAGGCTATGGAATCAATAAACATCACTATTAGAGATGAAAATCCACCATAATCTATTAATCCTATCCCTTAGTATGAGGATGATGTACATCCTTCCTCATATAACCCTGGTGGGACCCACTCTTGATTTAGAGGATCCATCCGCTTGGGTTTGAAAGAGACATGACCCTTTCGCTATAATTGGTGATCCCACACTACGTGTCAAGATGAGCACTCAACTTGAGAATGTGGTTAGTTGCCTTTGCTACTCCTCCTTAGTCGAGCCAAAAAATGTGAAAAAAGCACCCAACGATGAGCATTGTATATCCATTATACAAGATCCGTTGCTTAAGTTTTGGAAGAACGATGTCTTGGAGTTAGTACCCCAATCTAACAAGACTAATGTGATAGTTACAAATGGATTTACAAGAATAAGATGGATGTGAATGGTACCATATTTCACAATAAGGCTAGGTTGGTCGCTCAAGGCTACACAAAGATTGAGGGTGTAGACTTTAACGAGACATTCGCTCCTGTTCCTAGGCTTGAGTCCTCTACTTACTACTCTCTATAGCATGTCATCTACTCTCCAAGTTATATCAAATGGATGTCAAGTGCCTTCCTAATTAACATTATACAAGAGGAAGTTTACGTAGAACATCCAAAGTGGTTTGAAGACCCAAAGCAATCGGGACACGTATTTTATATTAAAAAGGCCATGTATGGTTTAAAGCAAGCACTCCGTACTTGGTGTAAGAGCCTCATTTCATATCTCGTAGCTCGTGTCTTCAAGATAGGGGGAGTGTATTTAGATGTTGTTTGTGAGGAGAGAGATGTGCTATCTTGGATGCCCATATCTATGTGGACGATGTAGTATTTGGATCCACGTACTATCTACATGCTCATACTTTTAAGAAGGAGATGAAGAGCGAGTTTAAGATGAGTATGGTTGGTAAGCTTACGTTCTTCTTAGGTCCCCAGGTGCGTCAGCTTGAGGATGGGATATTTATATCTCAATACAAATATTCTAGGGACCTATTGAAGAAGTTTGATTTAGACTCCTCTAAGAACTCATGCACCCATATGAGTACATCGACCAAGCTTAATAAAGACACTTTAGGCAAGGACTCAAAGAAAACCCTTTATAGGAGCATGCTAGGTAGTCTTATCCACTTAACCGCTAGTCATCCTGACATTGACTTTTGCATTGGAGTCTATGCGCGATACCAGGCATCCCTGGGAATAGTATGCACGAATTTGGGAGATGATTTATAAGTCTAATGGGTTTAGATTATTGATTAATTCTACAAACTTAGAGAGAAAGAAATTGAGAGAGAGTGAAGAGTTTCTCTGGGAAAAGGGAAGAGTCATTGTGGGAGAACCAAGAGCCAAAAGTCACCACCACCAACCACCATCGAAAGTTGACCGGAGAAGGGAGGAACCACCAATGGACAATCTTTCCCAATGGACCCGACCTACGAATTATAGAAAAGTGATTAATTATTGCATATTTAGCATGTATATTATCCATGTTAGGTTGTTTAGAAAATTTTGAAAACATGTATAACCAAAGATGAATTATAGTGATGTTAATTGAATCTTTGGAAGGAGAATGATGTAGGATTGATTTTCTTTTAAGTATAGAATTTAACCCACGAAATTTGGGAATTATTGGTGAAGAAAATCTTAGTTTATATGATGTTCTTGGAGAAATAATAAAATATGAGTTTTCTGGAAATTATGAGAAATTACATGTATAGGAGATAAACTAGTTAGATGCTAATTCATTTCTGAAAAGACTAAATATGTAGTATTAATCTCATGTTGCTGGTAGACATTAATCCACGAAATAAACATCACATGTTGGAGAAATTCATAAAGTTATAGGATTGTTCTTGAGATAACATATATTTTAGTTTTTCTGGAAAATATGAAATATATACACTTTAATCCAATCTCTTGATGATTCTAGGTTGTTTAGAACAGTAGGAATCATTTACGTATGTTGCTATATCATGTGGTATGGATTATAAGAAATTTGGGACGTTAAAATAGAGGTTTGATTGATAAAAAATGGTGAAACCCGTAGAAAAAAAGTTGAAAAATCCCGGCTGTTAACTGGGTGATCGATCGATCGACCCACAAAGCTCGATCAATCGACCCCTGACCATCGATCGATCGACATCCCCAGAAAAGATGAACTTGTTCCTTTTTAGTTCTTGATTAAATCCCAAATCTTTTAGAAGTCTTTAGTGATTATTATTTGAATATAATGGGACCTAGAGAAGGGAAGTAGGATATACCTAAGACCCAAAAAATATTATTTTGGGATTGCGAATGAGGGGAAATTAATGAGTGATTAATTAAACGAGTTATTTTGGAGAATTATATTATTTGGGATTTAAATTAGATAAATGATAATTTAAGGTTAGGACCAGTAGTAAGAGAATCATAAATTATCGGTATAACCATAGGAATAATTGGGATTAACCTTAAGAGGTGGAATAAAACGGTTAAGAGTGTATTATGAAATATCAGGAAATAAAGATAATTAAAGTGAATTTAATTCGTAGAAATTCGGGAGTCGTGATGACTTGGATTTGTAGGATGTGATGTTTACCTACTAAATTTAATAGAGAATTAAATGATCACCATCGTTCGGTTAGATAAGTTCGAATATATATATATATTCTTTGAGAATTAAAGTCATAATAAAAAAATACGTAGAATATTTGGGATATAAATATACTACGTATGGGATTTATTATATGGGTTGTGCGTAGGCCGTATGGTTATATATAGGTACGATGAATACCTATTGTTATTATATATATATATATTGGTGAGATGATTTCCTGTTATTATCATATGGTTGTGTGAATACCTTATTGATATTATATTTATAGGTGTGATGAATACCTATAATATTATTTGTATGCATGACATACCTATGCTGCTTGCTATCGGGGTGGAGGTTTCGCATTGTGGATGGTCTTATCCTTGTGCACCCAATTGGGAGGGATTATAGATTCGTACCCTGAGCATAGGACCTTGGACACGTGCTATCGGTGTATTTGATAGTTTCGACGGTAGAATGGGAGCGTAGGTATGTGCGTGACCCATTTGGCTGGGGAGTACGCTCGCCTCCAATATGTTTGTGTTATGTTATATGATTCGTGAGAGACACCGAATCAATAATTCTCTATACAGTGAAATTAAGTATCAGGACATTATAGGAGAGTATGCATGCACCGCAACTATGACTAGGGAGATGTCGTATTAGTATATATATAATTAATGTGATATTATATATATAAACTGTGATGTAATCTACTGTGTGACATTGTAGATATAGAGATGTAATCTTCTGTGAGAAATTTTGGATTAAAAATATAAACTGTGATTTAATCTACTGTGTAATGTTGAACATAAAAGTATATAATTAAATCTAAATTGAATTAAGTGAACACTTAATTCCAACGTTGTAACAAGACTAGTTCATATTAAAGAGAAATGAATATGAATAATTATAATACTTAGGGTTTGAGATATGCGAGTTTATGATATGAGTTGGAATTATGTTACTAGTTAGGAGGGACCTTAACTAGGAAGATAATAAGAAACGATAGGTGTGCACTCTAGATGACGGGTGAGAAATCTCAAGAGAGAGCTTGAGAAACTAAATGTGCATAATAAATGCTTAATTGAAATTGTTAAGCACTTACTATTTTTAAAATCTTTTACAATCGGGCCCTGACCCGTTTCCTTGCATAATCTCTTCTCTAGTATATCTTATACATCAGGTATCCAGCATCAGGGATGCCTACCATAGATTATGGATGTTCCGATGGATTATAGCTACTTGGAGAGATGCGGATTTTGTTTAGACGCCTCCTTTCTGTTGATTCATTCTTCTGTAGCGTCTACTTCATTTTGGGCATGTCGCCCAGGATTCTAGAGGTTGTAATTTCGTATGTAAGCGTTGTGGATATCAGTTTTATTTAGTGCATATGTTATCATTTAACTGGAGAGTTATTCCAGTCGCACTTATTCTTGTTATAGTTAATTTAGTTGTGTTGTTTTGCTGCATATTATTATTCCGTGTCGTGGAATGTTTTTAATTATATTAAAAATGGAAAAAGTTTTTGACATCTAGCTTAATTAACTAATAGGTGATTAATAAAGAAGTTTTTATCGACAGTGATGCTAAGAATGAACAAACTGTATATTCTGATTTAATTGGGCATGGGACTGATCACCTAATATTTAATTAGGCGGGGTGTTACAGGTGGTATCAGAGCATTAGGTTCTAGTGTCTTTAGAATCTGTGCGGCTTACTACGTTTCAGCGTAGCGTTCTTTGATGTAGAGCCCAATAATTAAAATGTTGAATTCTTCTGCGTATTTCGACTTACGTTCTTCTGCCATGAAGAATGTGAGATATAATTCTTATACGTGTTCAGTCAGGCATCGTGCGCCAAACACTTAGGGACAACTAGCAAGAGACGTTTGAAGGATAACAGGAGGTGGACTCAACCAAAGATATAAAGTGTTTTGGAGAATAGTGTTGGAGATAGAAACCATCATAGTTAAAATATGTGACGTTCTTAACTCACCTAACACTATATGTGAAAGGTGAAAGAGTTGGAAGGACTCTTGTGAAGGAAGAAATTCAATGACAATTGTGAACGGTGAAGTGTAGTAACACCCAGGATTGGAAAAGTTTCGAGTAAATTTTTTTTAGGAAGAACAAAAGTGATGAGAATAAGACATCACAGATAAAGAACATGTGTGAAGCTAGAATAAGAATTTTAGGTATGGTTCGATAGTGAAATCGTTCATTTGAGGTTTTAATCTAGATATGAATGGAATTTTGAAACTTATCTCCTATGGGCAGGAAAGCGAGTAGTAATTTGTTTAAAGAACTCCTTACCCTAGGAAGAATGGGGTACATAGAAGATAAATAGAATTCAGTATGTTAAAGGACTCATGAGTGAAATACTCTAGTATAAGTGGAAATCTGACGAAGACAACTAGGATTAACATCACCAAGAAATTTGATGATGCTTCCAAATGAAGGGGAGCTAGAAGGGTTAGGAAACCTAGCCTAAGGGCAAGATTGAATTCAATACTTTTAATGAAACATCACCGGATGGTGTACCCAGTAGGGGACCCATTTAAAGTGACATGATTAAACCCCTACTTAATGGCAATGAAATCATCCAAGACTAGTGTAGTCGATAATGTATCCCATAGGATCTGTAGAGCCATAAGAATAATGGGAATAGTAATTGGGAGTTAAGATTGATAGGTCCAAAGAGAAGGATGTTCAAATGGTCAGTAACAAGGAATAGTAAGGTAAATTACCCTATGTGTAGAGAGAGAGACTACTAAGTGTTATATGTGTCTACTTTGAGTAGTGAGACCAATAGATTTTTGGAATAGTAAACCATACCAATTAAGCATAACAACTAGAGGAGAGAGACTTCTAGGGGAGTAATTGAGTAAAGATAATTAGGCCCCAGAAATTTATCACTCAAGATTGGTAGGTTTATATAGGACCAATGGAGTCCTCGGTAATTGTACTATACCGTTTTTCAACGGCGACGGGGTCCAAGAAGAAAAAGGAAGATTGATAAGACCATGATTAAGACATAGATATGTTGGGCCAACGTTTCAATAATGAGTGTGTAAACCACAGTAGCGAATAATTTGTCCATACCGATGGGCACAACTATAGGATGAAATCCTAGATGTATAACGGGTGAAAGTGATCGTGAGTTGTTTTGACCGTGAGAGATGCATTTAAGGACCCTACATCATCAGGAGAGACTGTTGAAGTTTTATTTCATTCTTGTGAATAAAGGATTGATTTTAGTGATACGGTGTGTCACAATAGTCGTACAGAAAAACTGAAAACCCTAAACTCGTGTGCGAATCGAGGTTAATGGAAACGATAATTTTAACCGTTTGGTTACAAAGGTATTTCTTGTTGATAGCGGGACTTTTGTTGTCGCCCGTGTGTGAACCTAGTGGGTTCTAAGAGTATATTTATTATTATATTTTGTTATTCCTTTGAGTTAGCATGATAGAAAATTTAATGGTAATATGTAGTGATATTTTACCAAATGTTTAAAACGATAGTAGATTGAGTGATAAGACTACCGTGCTGGATACTCCAGGGAGGGTAAAATTTATTTTGTGCGGCACCAACTGAAATAGGGTTGGGCCTATATTTCGTTATATCATAGACCTTAGTAAAAATGTTGTCTAGTTATATGGGTGAGTAGAAATTTATGTTTCTAATGTGACTCGGGATATATTATGTTGCTGTCGAACAACGAGAAACAGTTCATTATTATAGCGCCAAGAAATTGGGTTAGTGAGAGCAACGTGTTTTATGGGATATATAAGCATGGACTAGTAGACTTTTATGTTAACATTCACAAATTATGGGAAGGTACAGATTATGTACTAAGGGCCATTACGAATCTCGACGACCGACTATGTTAAGTACTAGTGTATCGGGGGGGTTCCTTGTTTGGATTTCACTTGCGAGACATCCTACGCATGAAACTAGCGAACGTTGGGAGTGGGAGAGAAGTTTGGTCGATAGTGCATAAGTTCGTATCTTAGACATTTTATTTATGCAAACATAAATTTAGGGTTGATAATTCTCTTATGACATAAGAGTTGCCTAGTCATAGTAACATTATGAATAAAATAATGATGTCAATGATAAAGTGATCAAGTTATGACTAGTGGGGTGATTGAGTGTACCCCTACCATATCAGTTTGACAAGTGAATGAAACATTGATTTAAGAAGAGTATATGTTATTCGTGCAACAATGCGAGAAAAATAGGGTGTATGGGCGTCCTAGGTAATTGAATCTGGTATTTTTCCCCATTTTGGAGATATGGGATAAGGAAAATAAATATAGAGGTTTAGTTATCGGGATTTGAATGCCCGCTCGTTTATGACGATTTGAGATATAGCCGGTAGAATAACAAATGTATCAGGTTATAAATTACTATGGTAATAGGATTTAAATTAGGATATGTTTGGCTAGATTCCTCTTATAGATGGCCACCCGTCTGTTGGAATTAGGGTGGACTATTCGAAAACCAACAGAGGTTTCTCCAACCATTTCGCGAATATGTTTATGATCCTATATGGGTTATAATGGATCAATTGACTAAAGTAGATCATGTTATGGAAGTTAGGGTTAATCATACTACAAGACAATATGCTTTGATCTTAATATAACCGAGATAGTGAGGTTACATAGGGTACTGTTTAATATTGTGACCAATTAGGATGAGACTTTGTCTCTCGATTTTGGAAGAACTTTCACGAGGCATGGGTACCGAGTTGTGATTGGGTATGATCTATCATCCACAGATTAATGGGCTGACAAAGCGAACAAATCTGATGTTGGAAGATAAATTATGTTTGTACCCTTGAATCTTAAGGGAGGACAAGAGACGTACATTACATTAGTGAAGTTGGTGTACTATAACCCTTATAAGTTTACGGTTGGGCATAGTGCCAGTTGAAGTATGGTACGGTAGGTCTTATTGTTTCTCCTATTTGTGTATGATAATCGCAAGACGAAATGGTATTTATCTTAAGAATGGTTAATTTGTTTAAGTGCATATAATTGAAGGTTAGATCTAGAATAAAGTATAATTAGTGAAACTTAAATTGTAAGGCTTGGACAAGAACCTACGTGACAGTGTAACGTGGGGTTAAAATGATCATAAATGAGGTGTTCATTATTGGGGATATTCGATAGCAGACTGTATGGGCGGTACAGAGTAGTCTACTTGGGAGTGCAAGTATGTGATGCGCAATACTTATCCAAAATGGTTCTTTCCTGCTATACTTTTATTTTTTGAATTTCGAAACGAAATTTCATTATAAGGGGGAAGTATGTAATACCCCGTATTTTTATGACTTTTAAAATGGGAATAATTAGAATTAATTGTGATATAATTGGAAATTAATCCAGATTTAAATATTACTCGAGAATAAAGTAATATGTGATTTATGTTGAATATCACTTAGTGATTAACGTAAAATATATGAATATGACTTTACAATTGATTATGACTTTATAAAATTATCGCAAATTATGTGTACGACCATTTTGGTAATTAAGTCGGGACGCACATTTGAGTCATGTCGGGATTATAATTAAATGAAATAAAAGCGAATTATTTGTCTGTCATTCGAATGGTTGTTTTGACTGCGCCAAAGTGTCCGAAAGGGTTCAAATAGTCGAAAAAGTCTACTTGGGTGTTTGATTTGGGTCTCGGGGCACTTTGGAACCGAAATGACGCCTCGGAGGAATATTTCGATCATTTCACAAGGGAGGTGAATAGTATGCACGAATTTGGGAGATTATTTATAAGTCTAAAGGGTTTAGAATATTGATTAATTCTACAAACTTAGAGAGAAAGAAATTGAGAGAGAGTTAAGATTTTCTCTAGGTAAATGGAAGAGTCATTGTGAGAGAACCAAGAGCCAAAATTCACCACCACCAACCATCACTGGAAGTTGACCGAAGAAGGGAGGAACCACCAGTGGACAATCATCCCCAATGGACCAGACCTACGAATTAGAGGCAAGTGATTAATTATTGCAAATTTAGCATGTATATTGTCCATGTTAGGGTGTTTAGAAAATTCTGAAAAGATGTATAATCAAAGATGAATTATTGTGATTTTAATTGAATCTTTGGAAGGAAAATGATGTAAGATTGATTTTCTTTTGAGTATAGAATTTAACCCACGAAATTTGGGAATTATTGGTGAAGCAAATATTAGTTTATATGATGTTCTTGGAGAAATAATAAAATATGAGTTTTCTAGAAATGATGAGAAATTACATGTATTGGAGATAAACTAGTTAGATGTTAATTCATTTCAAAAATGAATAAATCTGTAGGATTAATCTCAAGTTGTTGGTAGACATTAATCCACGAAATAAACATCACATGTTGGAGAAATTCAGAAAGTTATAGGATTGTTCTTGAGATAACATATATTTTAGTTTTTCTGGAAAATATGAAATATATACACTTTAATTCAATCTCTTTATGATTATAGGTTGTTTAGAATAGTATGAATCATTTACATATGTTTATATATCATGTGGTATGGATTATAAGAAATTTGGGACGTTAAAATAGAGGTTCGATTGATCAAAAGTTGTGAAACCCGTAGAACAAAAGTTGCAGAATCTGGGCTATTAACTGGGTGATAGATCGATCGATCCATGAAGCTCGACCGATCGACCCCTGACCATCAATCGATCGAACTCCCCAGAAAAGATGAACTTATTCCTTCTTAATTCTTGATTAAATCCCAAAACTTTTAGAAGTCTTTAGCGATTATTATTTGAATATAATGGGACATAGAGAAGGGCAGTAGGATATACCTAAGACTAGGAAAATATTATTTTGGGATTGTGAATGAGGGGAAATTAACTAGTGATTAATTAAATGAGTTATTTTGGAGAATTATATTATTTGGGGCTTAAATCGGATAAATAATAATTTAAGGTTAGGACCAACAGTAAGAGAATCATAAATTACCGGTATAACCTTAGGTATAATTAGGATTAACCTTAAGAGGTGGAATAAAGGGTTAAGAGTGAATTAGGAATTATCGAGAAATAAACCTATTTGAAGTGAATTTAATTCGTAGAAATTCGGGAGTTGTGACGACATGGATTTGTAGGACGTGATGTTCACCTAATGAATTTAATGGAGGATTCAATAATCACCCTCGTGCGGTTAGATAAGTTCGGAAATATATATATATATATATATATATATATATATATACTTTGAGAATTAATGTCATAATAAAAAAAATACATAGAATATTCGGGCTATAAATATACTATGTATGAGATTTATTATATGGGTTGTGCGTCGGCCCAATGGTTATATATAGGTACGATGAATAGCTATTGTTATTATATATATAGTTTAGATGATTGCATCTTATTATCATATGGTAATGTGAATACCTTATTGATGTTATATTTATATAGGTGTGATGAATACCTATAATATTATTTGTATGTATGACATACCTACGCTGCTTGCTATCGGGGTGGAGGTTTTGCGTTGTCGACGGTCTTATCCTTGTGCGCCCAATTGGGAGGGATTTTAGATTCGTACCCTGAGCATAGGACCTTGGACACGTGCTATCGATGTATTTGATAGTTTCGACGGTTGAATGGGAACGTAGGTATGTGCGTGACCGATTTGGCTGGGGAGTATGCTCACCTCCAATATGACTGTGTTATGTTATATGATTCGTGAGAGACGCTGAATCAATAGTCCTCTATACAGTGACATTAATTATCAGGATATGATAGTGGAGTATGCATGCACCACAACTGTGACAAGGGAGGGGCCGTATTAGTATATATATAATTAATGTGATATTATATATATAAACTGTGATGTAATCTACTGTGTGACATTGTAGATATAGACATTTAATCTTCATTGAGAAATTTTGGATTAAAAATATAAACTATGATTTAATTTACTGTGTAATGTTGAAGATAGAAGTATATACTAAAATCTGAATTGAATTAAGTGAACACTTAATTCCAAGGTTGTAACAAGACTAGTTCATCTAAAAAGAGAAATGAAATGAATAATTATAATACTTATGGTTTGAGATATGTGAGTTTATGATATGGGTTGGAATTATGTTACTAGTTAGGAGGGACCTTAACTAGGAAGATACTAAGAAACGATAGGTGTGCACTCTAGATGAGAGGTGAGAATTCTCAATAGAGAGGCTGAGAAACTAACATGTACATAATAAATGCTTAATTGAAATTGTTAAGCACTTGCTATTTTTAAAATCATTTACAATCGGACTCTGACCTGTTTGCTTGCATATTCTCTTCTCTAGTATATCTTATACATCAGGTATCCAGCATCAAGGATGCGTACCTTAGATTATGTATGTTCCGATGGATTATAGCTACTTGCAGAGATGCGGATTTTGTTTAAACGCTTCCTTTCTGCTGATTCATGTCGCCCAGGATTCCAGAGGTTGTAAATTCGTATGTAAGCATTGTGGATATAAGTTTTATTTAGTGCATATGTTATCATTTAACTGGAGAGTTATTCCAGTCGCATTTATTCTTGATATAGTTAATTTACTTGTGTTGTGTTGCTGCATATTATTATTCCGTGTTGTGGAATGGTTTTAATTAAATTAAAAATGGAAAAAGTTTTTGACACCTAGCTTAATTAACTAATAGGTGATTAATAAATAATTTTTTTCGATAGTGATGATAAGAATGAACCAACTGTATATTCTGATTTAATTAGGAATGGGCCTAATCACCTGATATTTAATTAGGCGAGGGTTACAGGTGGTATCAGAGCATTAGGTTCTAGTGTCTTTAGGATTTGTGTAGCTTACTACATTTCAGTGTGGCGTTCTTTGATGTAGTGCCCTATTATTCGAATGTTTAATTCTTCTACGTATTTCGACTTATGTTCTCCTGCCATGAAGTATGTGAGTTATAATTCTTAGACGTGTTCCGTCGGGCATCGTGCATCAAACACTTAGGGACGACTAGCAAGATCAGTTAGAAGGATAGTAGGAGGAGGACTCAACTAAAGATATAAAGTATTTTGGAGAATAGTGTTGGAGATAGAAACCATCATAGTTAATAGATGTGTCGTTCTTAACTCACCCAACACTGTATGTGAAAGGTGAGGGAGTTGGAACGACTCTTGTGAAGGAAGAAATTCAGAGACAATTGTGAACGGTGAAGTGTAGTAACACCCAAAATTGGAAAATTTTCTAGTAAAATTTTTCTAGGAAGAACCAAAGTGATGAGAATAAGACATCACAGATTAAGAACATGTGTGAAGCTAGAATAAGAATTTTAGGTATGGTTCGATAGTGAAATCGTTCATTTAAGGTTTTAATCCGGATATGAATGGAATTTTGAAACTTATCTCTTATGGGCAAGAAAGAGAGAAGTAACTTGTTTAATGAACTCCTTACCCTAGGAAGAATAGGGTACATAGAAGATAAATAGAGTTCAATATGTGAAAGGACTTGTGAGTGAAATACTCTAGTATAAGTGGAAATTTGACGAAGACGACTAGGATTAACGTCACCAAGAAATTTGATGATGCTTGCAAATGAAGGGGAGCTAGAAGGGTTAGGAAACCTAGCCGAATGGCAAGATTGAATTCAATATTTTTAATGAAACATCACCGGAAGGTGTACCCAGTAGGGGACCCATTTAAAGTGATATGATTAAACCCGTAATTAATGGCGATAAAATCATCCAAGACTAGTGTAGTCGATAATGTATCCCATAGGATCGGTAGAGCCATAAGAATAATGGGAATAGCAACTGGAAGTTCAGATTGATAGGTCCAAAGAGAAGGACGTTCAAATGGTCACTAACAAGGAATAGTAAGGGTAATTACCCTATGTGTAGAGAGAGAGACTACTAAGTGTTACATGTGTCTACTTTGAGTAGTGAGACTGATATATTTTGGGAATAGTAATCCATACCAATTAAGCATAACAACTAGAGGAGTGAGACTTCTAGGGGAGTAATTGAGTTAAGATAATTAGGCCCCAGAAATTTATGACTCAAGAGTGGTAGGTTTTTATAGGACCAATGGAGTCCTCGGTAATTGTAGCATACCGTATTCAAGGGCGGCGGGGTCCAAGAAGAAAAAGGGAGGTTGATAAGACCATAATTGAGACCTAGATATGCTGGGCTAACGTTTCAATAATGAGTGTGTAAACCACAGGAGTGAATAATTTGTCCACAATAGGTAGGTGCAACTATAGGATGAAATCATAGATGTATAACGGGTACAAGGGATCGTGAGTTGTTTTGACCTTGAGAGATGCTTTTAAGGACCCTACGTGATCAGGAGAGACTGTTGAAGTTTTATTTCATTCTTCAGAATAAAGGATTGATTTTAGTGATATGGTGTGTCACAATAGTCATATATAAAAATTGAAAACCCTAACCTCATGTGCGAATCGAGGTTAATGGAGACAATAATTTTAACCGTCTGGTTACAAAGGTATTTCTCGTTGATAGCAGCACTTTTGGTGTCACCCGTGAGTGAACCAAGTGGGTCCTAAGAGTATATTTGTTATTATATTTTTTTATTGCTTTGAGTTAGCATGATAGAAAATTTAATGGTAATATGTAGTGATATTTTACCAAATGTTTAAAATGATAGTAGATTGAGTGATAAGACTATCCTACTGGATACTCCAGGGAGAGTAAAATTAATTTTGTGCGTCGCCAACTGAAATAGGGTTGGGCCTATATTTTGTGATATCATAGACCTTAGTAAAAATGTTGTCTAGTTATATGGGTGAATAGAAATTTATGTTACTAATGTGACTCGGGATATATTATGTTCCGGTCGAATCGCGAGAAACCATTCATTATTATAGCGCCGTGAAGTTGGGTTAGTGCGTGCAACGCGTTTTATGGGATATATAAGCATGGACTAGTAGACTTTTATGTCAACATACATAAATTACGGAAAGGTATAAATTATGTACTAAGAGCCATTACGAATCTCGACGGCCGATTATTCTAAGTAGTAGTGTATCGGGGGGTTCCATGTTTGGATTTCTCTTTGCGAGACATCCCACGCATGAAACTAGAGAACGTCGGGAGTGGGAGAGAAGTTTGCCCGATAGTGCATAAGTTCGTATCTTAGTCATTTTATTTATACAAACATAAATTTAGGGTTCATAATTCTCTTATGACTTAAGAGTTGTCTAGTCCTAGTAACATTATGAATAAAATAATGATGTCAATGATAAAGTGATCAAGTTATGACTAGTGGTGTGATTGAGTGTACCCCTACCATATCAGTATGACAAGTGAGAGAAACATTGATTTAAGAAGAGTATATGTTATTCGTGCAACAATGTGAGAAATATAGGGTGTATGGGCGTCCTAGGTAATTGAATCTGGTATTGTTCCCCATTTTGGAGATATGGGATAAGGAAAATAAATATAGAGGTTTAGATATCGGGATTTGAATGCCCGCTCGTTTATGACGATTTGAGATATAGCCGGTAGAATAACAAATGTATCAAGCTATAAATGACTATGGTAATACGATTTAAATGAGGAGATGTTTGGCTAGATTCCTCTTGTAGTTGGCCACCCGCCTGTTGGAATTAGGGTGAACTATTCGAAAACCAACAGAGGTTTCTCCAACCATTTCGCGAATATGGTTATGATCCTATATGGGTTATAATGGATTAATTGACTGAAGTAGATCATGTTATGGAAGTTAGGGTTAATCATACTACAAGACAATATGCTTTGATCTTAATATAATCGAGATAGTGAGGTTACATAGGGTAACGTTTAATATTGTGACCAATTAGGACGAGACTTTGTCTCTCGATTTTGGAAGAACTTTCACGAGGCATGGGTACCGAGTTGTGATTGGGTATGAACTATCATCCACAGATTAATGGGCTGACTAAGCGGACAAATCTGATGTTGGAAGATAAATTATGTTTGTACACTTGAATCTTAAGGGAGGACGAGAGACGTACATTACACTAGTGAAGTTGGTGTACTATAACCCTTATAAGTTTACTGTTGGGCATAGTGCCAGTTGAAGTATGTTACGGTAGGTCTTATTGTTTCTCCTATTTGTGTATGATAATCGCAAGACGAAATGGTATTTATCTTAAGAATGGTTAATTTATTTAAGTGCATATAATTGAAGGTTAGATAGTGAATATCTAGAATAAAGTATAATTAGTGAAACTTAAACTGTAAGGCTTGGACAAGAACCTACGTGACAGTGTAACGTGGGGTTAAAATGATCATAAATGAGGTGTTCATTATTGGGGATATTCGATAGCATACTGATGGGCGGTACAGAGTAGTCTACTTGGGAGTGCAAGTATGTGATGCGCAATACTTATCCAAAATTTTTCTTTCCTGCTATACTTTTGTTTTCCGAATTTCGAAACAAAATTTCATTATAAGGGGGAAGTATGTAATACCCCGTATTTTTATGACTTTTAAAATGGGAATAATTAGAATTAATTGTGATATAATTGAAAATTAATCCAGATTTAAATATTACTCGAGAATAAAGTAATATGTGATTTATGTTGAATATTACTTAGTGATTAACGTAAAATATATGAATATGACTTTACAATTGATTATGACTTTATAAAATTATCGCAAATTATGTGTACGACCATTTTGGTAATTAAGTCGGGACGCACATTTGAGTCATGTCGGGATTATAATTTAATGAAATAAAAGAGAATTATTTGTTTGTCATTCGAATGGTTGTTTTGACTGCGCCAAAGTGTCGGAAGATTTCAAATAGTCAAAAAAGTCTACTTGGGTGTTTGATTTGTGTCTCGGGTCACTTTGGAACCGAAAAGACACCCCGGAGGGGTATTTCGGTAATTTTTTAAGGTAGGTGAATAGTACGCACGAATTTGGGAGATTATTTATAAGTCTAAAGGGTTTAGAATATTTATTAATTCTACAAACTTAGAGAGAAAGAAATTGAGAGAGAGTGAAGAGTTTCTCTAGGGAAAGGGAACAATCATTGTGAGAGAACCAAGAGCCAAAAGTCACCACCACCAACCATCACTGGAAGTTGACCGGAGAAGGGAGGAACCACCAGTGGACAATCATCCCCAATGGACCAGACCTACGAATTAGAGGCAAGTGATTAATTATTGCAAATTTAGAATGTATATTGTCCATGTTAGGGTGTTTAGAAAATTCTGAAAAGATGTATAATCAAAGATGAATTATTGTGATTTTAATTGAATCTTTGGAAGGAAAATGATGTAAGATTGATTTTCTTTTGAGTATAGAATTTAACCCACGAAATTTGGTAATTATTAGTGAAGCAAATATTAGTTTATATGAGGTTCTTGGAGAAATAATAAAATATGAGTTTTCTAGAAATGATGAGAAATTACATGTATTGGAGATAAACTAGTTAGATGTTAATTCATTTCAAAAATGAATAAATATGTAGGATTAATCTCAAGTTGTTGGTAGACATTAATCCACGAAATAAACATCACATGTTGGAGAAATTCAGAAAGTTATAGGATTGTTCTTGAGATAACATATATTTTAGTTTTTCGGGAAAATATGAAATATATACACTTTAATCCAATCTCTTTATGATTATAGGTTGTTTAGAATAGTATGAATCATTTACATATGTTTCTATATCATGTGGTATGGATTATAAGAAATTTGATACATTAAAATAGAGGTTTGATTGATCAAAAGTTGTGAAACCCGTAGAACAAAAGTTGCAGAATCTGGGCTATTAACTAGGTGATAGATCGATCGATCCATTAAGCTCGATCGATCGACCCCTGACCATCAATCGATCGAACTCCCCAGAAAAGATGAACTTATTCCTTTTTAATTCTTGATTAAATCCCAAAACTTTTAGAAGTCTTTAGCGATTATTATTTGAATATAATGGGACATAGAGAAGGGCAGTAGGATATACCTAAGACTAGGAAAATATTATTTTGGGATTGTGAATGAGGGGAAATTAACGAGTGATTAATTAAATGAGTTATTTTGGAGAATTATATTATTTGGGGTTTAAATCGGATAAATAATAATTTAAGGTTAGGACCAACAGTAAGAGAATCATAAATTACCGGTATAACCTTAGGTATAATTAGGATTAACCTTAAGAGGTGGAATAAAGGGTTAAGAGTGAATTAGGAATTATCGCGAAATAAACCTATTTGAAGTGAATTTAATTCGTAGAAATTCGGGAGTTGTGACGACATGGATTTGTAGGACGTGATGTTCACCTAATGAATTTAATGGAGGATTCAATAATCACCCTCGTGCGGTTAGATAAGTTCGGAAATATATATATATATATATACTTTGAGAATTAATGTCATAATAAAAAAAATACATAGAATATTCGGGCTATAAATATACTATGTATGAGATTTATTATATGGGTTGTGCGTAGGCCCTATGGTTATATATAGGTACGATGAATACCTATTGTTATTATATATATAGGTGAGATGATTTCATGTTATTATCTTATGGTAATGTGAATACCTTATTGATGTTATATTTATATAGGTGTGATGAATACCTATAATATTATTTGTATGTATGACATACCTATGTTGCTTGCTATCGGGGTGGAGGTTTTGCGTTGTGGACGGTCTTATCCTTGTGCGCCCAATTGGGAGGGATTTTAGATTCGTACCCTGAGCATAGGACCTTGGACACGTGCTATCGATGTATTTGATAGTTTCGACGGTTGAATGGGAGCGTAGGTATGTGCGTGACCGATTTGGCTGGGGAGTATGCTCACCTCCAATATGACTGTGTTATGTTATATGATTCGTGAGAGACGCTGAATCAATAGTCCTCTATACAGTGACATTAACTATCAGGACATGATAGTGGAGTATGCATGCACCACAACTGTGACAAGGGAGGGGCCGTATTAGTATATATATAATTAATGTGATATTATATATATAAACTGTGATGTAATCTACTGTGTGACATTGTAGATATAGACATTTAATCTTCTTTGAGAAATTTTGGATTAAAAATATAAACTGTGATTTGATTTACTGTGTAATGTTGAAGATAGAAGTACTTACTAAAATCTGAATTGAATTAAGTGAACACTTAATTCCAAGGTTGTAATAAGACTAGTTCATATTAAAGAGAAATGAATATGAATAATTGTAATACTTATGGTTTGAGATATGTGAGTTTATGATATGGGTTGGAATTATGTTACTAGTTAGATGGGACCTTAACTAGGAAGATAATAAGAAAAGATAGGTGTGCACTCTATATGAGAGGTGAGAATTCTGAAGAGAGAGCCTGAGAAACTAACATGTACATAATAAATGCTTAATTAAAATTTTTAAGCACTTGCTATTTTTAAAATCATTTACAATCGGACTCTGACCTATTTCCTTGCATATTATCTTCTCTAGTATATCTTATACATCAGGTATCCAGCATCAAGGATGCGTACCTTAGATTATGGATGTTCCGATGGATTATAGCTACTTGCAGGGATGCGGATTTTGTTTAGACGCTTCCTTTCTGCGGATTCATGTCACCCAGGATTCCAGAGGTTGTAAATTCGTATGTAAGCATTGTGGATATCAGTTTTATTTAGTCCATATGTTATCATTTAACTGGAGAGTTATTCGAGTCCCATTTATTCTTGTTATAGTTAATTTACTTGTGTTGTGTTGCTGCATATTATTATTCCGTGTCGTGGAAAAGTTTTAATTAAATTAAAAATGGAAAAAGTTTATGACACCTAGCTTAATTAACTAATAGGTGATTGATAAATAATTTTTTTCGATAGTGATGATAAGAATGAACCAACTGTATATTCTAATTTAATTAGGCATGGGACTGATCACCTGATATTTAATTAGGTGGGGGTTACAGGTGGTATCAGAGCATTAGGTTCTAGTGTCTTTAGGATCTGTGCAACTTACTACATTTCAGCGTAGTGTTCTTTGATGTAGTGCCCAATTATTAAAATGTTTAATTCTTCTACGTATTTCGACTTATGTTCTCCTGCCATGAAGTATGTGAGTTATAATTCTTAGACGTGTTCCGTCGGGCATCGTGCATCAAACACTTAGGGACGACTTGCAAGAGCCGTTAGAAAGATAGCAGGAGGAGGACTCAACCAAAGATATAAAGTATTTTGGAGAATAGTGTTGGAGATAGAAACCATCATTGTTAATAGATGGGTCGTTCTTAACTCACCCAACACTGTATGTGAAAGGTGAGGGAGTTGGAATGACTCTTGTGAAGGAAGAAATTCAGAGACAATTGTGAACGGTGAAGTATAGTAACACCCAAAATTGGAAAATTTTCTAGTAAAATTTTTCTAGGAAGAACCAAAGTGATGAGAATAAGACATCACAGATAAAGAACATGCGTGAAGCTAGAATAAGAATTTTAGGTATGGTTCGATAGTGAAATCGTTCATTTGAGGTTTTAATCCGGATATGAATGGAATTTTGAAACTAATATCTTATGGGCAAGAAAGAAAGAAGTAACTTGTTCAACGAACTCCTTACCCTAGGAAGAATGGGGTACATAAAAGATAAATAGAGTTAAGTATGTTAAAGGACTCGTGAGTGAAATACTCTAGTATAAGTGGAAATTCGACGAAGACGATTAGGATTAACGTCACCAAGAAATTTGATGATGCTTCCAAATGAAGGGGAGCTAGAAGGGTTAGGAAACCTAGACGAATGGCAAGATTGAATTCAATATTTTTAATGAAACATCACCGGAAGGTGTACCTAGTAGGGGACCCATTTAAAGTGACATGATTAAACCCGTAATTAATGGCGATGAAATCATCCAAGACTAGTGTAGTCGATAATGTATCCCATAGGATCTGTAGAGCCATAAGAATAATGGGAATAGCAACTGGGAGTTCAGATTGATAGGTCCAAAGAGAAGGACGTTCAAATTGTCACTAACAAGGAATAGTTAGGGTAATTACCCTATGTGTAGAGAGAGAGACTACTAAGTGTTACATGTGTCTACTTTGAGTAGTGAGACCGATATATTTTAGGAATAGTAAACCATACCAATTAAGCATAACAACTAGAGGAGTGAGAGTTCTAGGGGAGTAATTGAGTTAAGATAATTTGGCCCCAAAAATTTCTGACTCAAGAGTGGTAGGTTTATATAGGACCAATGGAGTCCTCGGTAATTGTAGCATATCGTATTCAAGGGCGGCGGGGTCCAAGACGAAAAAGGGAGGTTGATTAGACCATAATTGAGACCTAGATATGCTGGGCTAACGTTTCAATAATGAGTGTGTAAACCACAGGAGTGAATAATTTGTCCACAATAGGTGGGTGAAACTATAGGATGAAATCCTAGATGTATAATGGGTACAAGGGATCGTGAGTTGTTTTGACCTTGAGAGATGCATTTAAGGACCCTACGTGATCAGGAGAGACTGTTGAAGTTTTATTTCATTCTTGAGAATAAAGGATTGATTTTAGTGATATGGTGTGTCATAATAGTCATATATAAAAATTGAAAACCCTAAACTCGTGTGTGAATCGAGGTTAATGGAGACAATAATTTTAACCGTCTGGTTACAAAGGTATTTCTCGTTGATAGCAGGACTTTTGGTGTCACCCATGAGTGAACCAAGTGGGTCCTAAGAGTATATTTGTTATTATATTTTGTTATTGCTTTGAGTTAGCATGATAGAAAATTTAATGGTAATATGTAGTGATATTTTACCAAATGTTTAAAATGATAGTAGATTGAGTGATAAGACTATCCTACTGGATACTCCAGGGAGAGTAAAATTAATTTTGTGCGTCGCCAACTGAAATAGGGTTGGGCCTATATTTTGTGATATCATAGACCTTAGTAAAAATGTTGTCTAGTTATATGGGTGAATAGAAATTTATGTTACTAATGTCACTCGGGATATATTATGTTCTGGTCGAATCGCGAGAAATAGTTCATTATTATAGCGCCGTGAAGTTGGGTTAGTGAGAGCAACGCATTTTATGGGATATATAAGCATGGACTAGTAGACTTTTATGTCAACATACATAAATTATGGAAAGGTACAGATTATGTACTAAGGGCCATTACGAATCTCGAAGGCCGATTATGCTAAGTAGTAGTGTATCGGGGGGTTCCATGTTGGATTTCTCTTTGCGAGACATCCCACGCATGAAACTAGAGAACGTCGGGAGTGGGAGAGAAGTTTTCTCGATAGTGCATAAGTTCGTATCTTAGTCATTTTATTTATACAAACATAAATTTAAGGTTGATAATTCTCTTATGACTTAAGAGTTGCCTAGTCCTAGTAACATTATGAATAAAATAATGATGTCAATGATAAAGTGATCAAGTTATGACTAGTGGGGTGATTGAGTGTACCCCCACCATATCATATGACAAGTGAGAGAAACATTTATTTAAGAAGAGTATATATTATTCATGCAACAATGCGATAAATATAGGGTTTATGGGCGCCATAGGTAATTGAATCTGGTATTGTTCCCCATTTTGGAGATATGGGATAAGGAAAATAAATATAGAGGTTTAGATATCGGGACTTGAGTGCCCGGTCGTTTATGACGATTTGAGATATAGCCGGTTGAATAAGAAATGTATCAGGCTATAAATGACTATGGTAATAGGACTTAAATGAGGAGATGTTTGGCTAGATTCCTCTTGTAGTAGGCCACCCGTTTGTTGGAATTAGGGTGGACTATTCGAAAACCAGCAGACGTTTGTCCAACCATTTCGCGAATATGGTTATGATCCTATATGGGTTATAGTGGATCAATTGACTGAAGTAGATTATGTTATGGAAGTTAGGGTTAATCATACTATGAGACAATATGCTTTGATCTTATTATAACCGAGATTGTGAGGTTACATAGGGTACCGTTTAATATTGTGACCAATTAAGACGAGACTTTATCTCTCGACTTTGGAGAACTTTCACGAGGCATGGGTACTGAGTTGTGATTGGGTATGATCTATCATCCGCAGATTAATGGGCTGACTAAGCGGACAAATCTGATGTTGGAAGATAAATTATGTTTGTACCCTTGAATCTTAAGGGAGGACGAGAGACGTACGTTACACTAGTGAAGTTGGTGTACTGTAACCCTTATAAGTTTAATATTGGGCATAGTTCCAGTTGAACTATGGTACGGTAGGTCTTATTGTTTATCCTACTTGCGTATGATAATCGCAAGAAGAAATGGTATTTATCTTAAGAACGGTTAATTTATTTAAGTGCATATAGTTGAAGGTTAGATAGTGAATATCTAGAATAAAGTATAAGTTGTGAAACTTAAACTATAAGGCTTGGACAAGAACCTACGTGACATGTAACTTGGGGTTAAAATGTTCATAAATGAGGTGTTCATTATTGGGGATATTCGATAGCGTATTGTATGGGCGGTACATAGTAGTCTACTTGGGAGTGCAAGTATGTGATGTGCAATACTTATCCAAAATTGTTCTTGCTTGCTATACTTTTGTTCCGAATTTCGGGACGAAATTTCATTATAAGGGGGGAAGTATGTAATACCCCGTATTTTTATGACTTTTAAAATGGGATTAATTGGAATTAATTGTGATATAATTGGAAATTAATCCAGATTTCAATATTACTCGAGAATAAAGTAATATGTGATTTATGTTGAATATTACTTAGTGATTAAAGTAAAATATATGAATATGACTTTACAATTGATTATGACTTCATAAAATTATCGGGAATTATGTGTACGACCATTATGGTAATTCAGTCGGGATGCATGTAATACCCCGTATTTTTGTGATATTTAATTATGGGATTAATTTAATTAAATGTGTATTAATTGGAAATTAATTCGGATAAAAATACTAGCGAGATGCGAGTTGGTATTTGATTTTAATGAGTATATATGGCTATATATGAATATTGAATTATGAAATTTGTCGTGAAATTGAAATACGGCAATTTTGGAAATTTTGTTGGGACCCGTGTGACAGTCGCGTCAGGAATATAATTATTTCAATTAAAAAGTGAATTTTATTTCTATTAACCGTATGGTCGTTTTGAGTGCGCCAACAAATCCGGAAGGGTCGAAATAGTCAGAAAACACTAGCCGGGGGTTTAGTTTGGGTCCCGGGGCATTTTTAGGTCATGCCGGCAACGTATGAGGGTAGTTTGGTAATTTTGGATTTTTGGGAATTAAAACCCACGAAAATTAGGAATTAAAATCTGACTTAACCTTTACCCACTAAACCCACTACCTACACTAATGGACTTATTGGGCTACGGGAGTTATTGGAAATAGGTTTAGGGTTTCCTAAGACAACCTCTAGCCACCATTGTCATCTTTATAGAAGAAGCTGGTAGAGAGAGAAAGAAAGGGAAATTCTGCAGAGAGAAAGAGAGAACAAACCAACCTTCATCAATCCAACACCAAAATCAGAGAAAAACATAAGGCAAGTGGTTTAATTTCATTATTTTGCAAAGAATGTTTCTTCCATGCGTAGGAAATTGATAAAATTTGTATTGTTCTTGGGAGTTTGATAAAAACCCATTGATTTGGAATTAGAAATCCTATTTTGATGAAAGGATTGCATGTAGAATTGTGTTAGGCGGACTAATCTGATGGAAATACATCTCGTTTATTCTAAAAAAAACGGATTTAGTTATGCCCATTGATGACTTTAAAATTTTAGGGTTCATGTTCATGGGATTTGGGGAAAAATTGAGGGGATTTGATGATTTGATGATGTTTAGGAAGTTTTGCCCCTACATAAATGTTTAAGTATGACCTACGAGAGTTTGGTATGGATTAGAAACCTTAAAATAATGTTGGGACGATCTTTATGTGGAATTAGATGTGGAGAAAAGATGGAAAAACGAAAAAGTGAAATCTGGGCTCGAAACTGGCCTCTCGTTAGAAGACCTGCCCAGGTCGTTCGAACGAGCTCGTTCGAATGAGCTTCTAACGAGTTGACAGTTTGACTTCTAACGAGGGGGTCGTTCGTTCGAAGCCTTTCATTCAAACGAGATCTCGTTAGAAAGCCCACTTCGTTCGAACGAACTCTCGTTCGAACAGCCTCGTTCGAACGAGACTTCTAACGAGCTGACAGTTTAGGCTTTTTGCCTGTTTTGATTTCGCGTGTCCCGTAACCTTGTTTATATGTAGAGATAACCTTTCCTTGATGATTAATTGATATATTTGGGATAATTGGGATATAATGAGGAGTAAAACATAGAAGTGTGATTTGAACCAAATGGAAATTATGGGTTAGGACGTGAGTGCCTATTACGATGTAAGAACAATTGACGGCTTGAATAATTATATTAACCGGGGTTAGGTAAATCATGTAATATTATAAATTGGTATGAGAATGAGAAGTGTACCACAAATAAACTATGGTGATTACTGAGATGTGTGTATACTTAGTATATGCATATGATTTTATGTGTATGACATACCTACCATACTTGCTATCACGGGAGGTTTACGTTCGCTTAGGGCCTTCTAATCCTTGTGTTGCCCGGATTTAGATTGGTACCTAGAGAACATAGGTCAGAGAAGGACTTATTGGGATATTAATAAGTCTGCTGATTGTGGGAGCGTAGGTATGTGCGTGACCCATGTGATGTGACTGTGTTCGCCTCCATTGTTTGTGATTGTTGTTATCTGAGAACGATTCCTGAGAGATTTGGAATGCGTGATCCTTATGTACGTGATGTACCGGGATTGATAGCAGAGTATGTGTGCACCGCAGCTTAGATTCGGGGTGCTTGTATTGTATATTTATGACGTGAATTATATACACTTAATTAAGGAGAACTTGCATGTGGTATTGTGTGTAAATACGGAAACGCTTTGAGAAAATATAAAGTGACAACTTGTATTGTATTGTATGGCTAATATTTGAGAACCCGAATTTTAGTAAAACCTCTATTAAATTGATAACGTTAGAATGTATAATGGGAACCGAGTAGAAAGGTTAGACTTCGTGTTAGTTTAGTTAGAGGTGAATATCACTTAGATGGGTGCTATACGTTAGGAGTGCACAATTAGTCGAGAGGTGAGTATTTCATGTGAGTGCACGTCCTAACATGTATTTTGCATTCGTTGTTTTAATTTTATTAAAGCACTTGCTATTTTTTTATACTCTCCACATTCGGGCTCTGACCCGTTTGCTTTCAAATCTACTTTTTGTAAAAACCATTTTAGGTGCCCAGCCACAAGGACACCATGCTTAGGATACTCATTTAGGTGACGAGGTGTAGCTGTTTGTGGAAATTACAGGACTTTGCTAGTAGATGATTCATCAATCTTGACTCTATATTCATCTTTCATCAGTTGTAGGGCATGTCGCCCATTTCTACTAGAAACATTTCCTATTTCAGATTTTTTTTTAGACTGTTGGCATGTAATTAATTCAGGTTACGATTTCATTTAATTTCAGTTCTGGGATTATTGTGAGCAGTTTTCCTCCGGACTTATTATTATTTGTTGGTTATTCCATTTCTTCATTATGGTGAATGGTTATGCTATTCTTTCATAATTCGTTTACTGCATGTTAACCAGACTTAATTTAAAATTTGGCAACTTACTTTTTAAATACTAGGTGGTTAGTAATCATTAAAATGTTTCGACAGTGATGCTATTTAACTGAACCAACTTGGCATTTTGTATTGATTTAATAAAGGAGTAGCTACCCGGTATTTAATTAGTCGGGGTGTAACAAGTGGCATCAGAGCATCAGGTTCTAGTGTCCTTTAGGATCTGTACGGCTTATTATGTTTCCGCTGAGCTTTCTTTGATGTAGAGCCCTATATTTTAGGACTGTTGTATTCTCTTGTATATGCTACGTTCTTCAGCTATTTTGAGTTTATAACTGCGAACTTATAAACTTTAATCTTGTTTCAGATGCCTCCACGACGTGCACAACGGGTTCCCAGGGATGCAACGCCAGAACCACAGCCTGCACCAGTTCAGGGCACGATGAATGCCGCCGAGGTTGCAGCCATTGTGGCCCAGGCTGTAAATGCCGCACTTGCCGTGGTTCAATAGGCACCACCTCAGGTGCCAGTAGCCGCGCCAGTTCAGGCACATGAATTCCCGTCTGCTTGGGAGCGCGTACGAGATGCTTTTCATAAAGCACACCCACCGGAGTTCGCAGGTAGCTCCGATGTTGTGGTTTCGAGTCAGTGGAGGAAAGACATTCAGCGGCACTTGAGGATGTATGAGTGCACCGATGTCCAGAAGAAGATACTAGTTAACTTTAAGCTAGTGGGGTCTTCACTGCAGTGGTGGGAGTTTATTACCACCGTGGAGGAGAGGGATAATCTCACGATTCAGGAGTTTTGGGTGCGGTTCGACCGCAAGTACTTTCCGTCGGCTGTTCACACGGAAATGAGGAGGAAGTTGATGAATCTTAGGCAGGAAGGTAAGACTGTGGCCGAGTATGAGGCCGAATTCACCAATCTGTTGAATATTGTTCCGGATGAGATACCGACAGAAGAGAAGAAGATACAGAAATTTACAGACGGGTTGACTTGGAGGATCCGTCAGCATTTGTTGGGGAACCTATCGTTGGCCACTTACTCCGATGTGGTTAACGCTGCACTGTTGCACTACCAGGATCATCGCTTTCACATGGCAGAGGACAGGAGATCGGGAGAGTCCAGCCATCAGGGCAGGACTGGAGGACATGGTGTCAGTGGGGCACAATCTGTTCAGGGGCAGAGATAGGGTGACCAGGGTTCCCAGCAGGGGATCACAAGAGGTTCAGATCGGGAAATTTCAGGCACGGACAGGGAGGTTTCTGGCAGGGCCATCAGGGTCCGAACGACCATCAGAGCCAGCAGGGTCAAAATGGCCAACAACAGTTTCAGCAGGGACAGGGGAGGAACGGTAACGGCCACCAGGGCCGGGGACAGTAGGGACAGAGAGGGGGGAACTTCTCGGGGAAGTGTTACGTTTGTGGCAAGACTGGCCATAAATGCCAGGACTGTCCTGATAGGGGCAGGGCCCCGCAGCAGCAGCAGGGTGCTCGACATGAGCCACAGAGGCCACTTTTTCCACCTGCCCTCCCAGCTCCAGCCCAGGTGCCAGCTCTACCATCCATTCCAGCAGCTCCAGTGCAGCAGGGGCAGTTACAGTATGGACGTGTCTATAACGTCCACCAGGCAGCAGCTCCACAGGCACCACCCGTGATTGAGGGTATGTTTCCTATCCATGGTACTATGGGTCGGGTTTTGTTTGATACGGGGGCAACGCATTGTTTTATAGCTACATATTTTGCGAAGGCCTTAGGGTTGTTAGCCACAGCAGAGAGCACAGTGACATGTGTAGACTCACCATTGGGGAGTGGGTCACTTATTTTCTTTATATGCCGGAGAGTGGGAGTAGAGATTGGTAGTTTGGTATTACCTGCAGACATGTTGGTATTAGATATGCATGTGCACGATGTGATTATCGGTATGGATTGGCTCGCATCTCATAGAGCCATGATTGATTGCTTCGGTGGGAGCATTGTTTTTTCCATTCCGGGGCAAGAGATGTTTGTACTGGAGATGCCTCGCCCAGAGGGAGGCTCGACCGCTCATTTGTATTATATAGAGGAGGATACCTCTAAGGAAGTGGTGATACCACTTGATTCGATTCCGGTTGTTCGAGAGTTTGCCGATGTATTTCAGGATATACCTGGATTACCTTCGAGTAGAGAGATAGAATTTGTGATAGACTTGACGCCGGGCACTCAGCCTATTGCCCGCGCACCTTACCGTATTGCTCCAGCTGAGATGAGAGAGTTACGGGATCAGATTGAGCAGTTATTGGGTCAGGGGTTTATACGGAGGAGTACTTCGCCATGGGGTGCCTCTGTGTTGTTCGTGAAGAAGAGGGATGGATCGTTGAGGTTGTGTGTGGATTACCGGGAGTTGAATAAAGTCACGATACGGAATAAGTATCCGTTGCCCCGAATCGATGACTTATTCGACCAGTTGAGGGGAGCTTCTTTCTTCTCAAAGATTGATTTGTGATCGGGATACCATCAGTTGCGTCTCAGGGAGGAGGACGTCTCGAAGACTGTGTTCTTAACGAGATATGGTTCCTACGAGTTTTGGGTTATGCCTTTTGGTTTGACCAATGCTCCAGCAGTGTTTATGTTCTTGATGAATAGGGTGTTCAGAGAGTTCCTTGATCAGTTCGTCATTGTCTTCATTGATGATATTCTGGTTTACTCCCAGACAGAGGAGGAGCACGCAGAGCATTTGAGATAAGTTTTGCAGACGCTACGTCAGAACTAGCTGTATGCAAAGTTTGAGAAGTACGGGTTTTGGCTGAAGGAGGTCCAGTTTTTGGGGCATATTATTTTCGACCGGGGGATATATGTTGATCCGGGAAAGGTATCCGCGGTGATGGAGTGGGGACAACCCACGACACCGACTGAGATCCGTAGTTTCTTGGGCCTAGTAGGATACTACAGGAGGTTTATTCGGGGTTTCTCCAAGATAGCAGGTCCTTTGACACATCTGACTCGTAAAGGTGTGTCGTTTATTTGGAGTGATGCCTGTCAGTTGGCATTCGATGAGTTGAAGGACAAATTGACCTCAGCACCTGCGTTAGCATTGCCGAGACCAGGATTTGAGTATCTAGTTTACACCGACGCGTCCTTACAAGGACTTGGAGGTGTATTGCAGTAGGAGAGTCAGGCCATAGCTTATGCTTCCCGTAAGCTTAAGCCTCACGAGAAGAATTACCCCACCCATGACTTGGAGTTAGCAGCAGTTGTATTTGCCCTACGGATTTGGAGACATTATCTTTTGGGGGAGAAATTTCGATTGTTCACAGACCACAAGTCCCTACAGTACCTATTCACGCAGAAGGAGTTGAATATGCGACAGCGAAGGTGGCTTGAGTTTGTGAAAGATTATCAGTTTGATATCCAATACCACCCGGGGAAGGCTAACGTGGTGGCAGACGCGTTGAGCCGTAGACCAGTAGATGAGGTGGCAGAGGTGTGGAAGGCGAAGTGGAAAGAGTTGGGACACCAGGATGCAGTGGCTCAATCATTGATGTCAGTGATGACTGTTACACCGCAGATTGTCACGAGAGTAGTAATGGCACAAGCAAATGACTCGTTCTGTCAGGAGAAGATAGTTCGATTGTTAGCAGAGGGAGCCAAGTCCTATATCGTTAGCTCAGAAGGGGGATTACGCTTCAATGGAAGATTAGTAGTTCCGGAAGGGGAGGAATTGCGGCACGAGGTGATGACAGAGTCGCACGGCTCACGATTCGCGGTACATCCCGGTGGGGACAAAATGTACCAAGACATGAGACGACAGTATTGGTGGAGTGGAATGAAGAGAGATATTGCCGTGTTTGTTTTTAAATGCGCCACTTGTCAGCTGGTAAAAGTGGACCATCAGAGACCGGCAGGGTTGCTACAGCCATTAGAGGTCCCGATGTGGATGTGGGAGAGCATATCCATGGATTTTATCACGGGGTTGCCTACGTCACAGAGAGGTCACGACTGCATTTGGGTAATTGTGGATAGGTTGACCAAAGTCACTCATTTTCTACCCGTAAGAACAGACTACACTACGGGACAGTATGCCCAGATCTTTATTGCAGAAATAGTGAGACTTCACGGTGTGCCCCTAAATATCGTGTCTGACAGAGACAAGATATTTGTCTCACCGTTTTGGGAGAGTTTTCAGGAGGCCATGGGAACAGAATTGCGGTTGAGTACGGCATATCACCCGCAAACCGATGGGTAAATCGAGCATACAAACCAGATGTTGGAAGACATGCTGCGTATGTGCATACTTGATTTCGGGGGTGGATGGGAGCAGTATCTTCCACTGGTGGAGTTTGCTTACAACAACTCCTACCAGTTCACCATTGGCATGGCTCCATTTGAGGCATTGTACCGTAGACCTTGTCGTTCCCCAGCATGTTGGTTGGAGGTGGGGGACAACAAACTACTTGGGCCGGAAGTAATTCAGGATACTTCGGTGAGGATAGAATTGATACGGAGTCGCATTTGGGTAGCTCAGGATCGGCAGAAGAGCTATGCTGATGCGAAGAGGTTCTTCAGGGAATTCCAAGTGGGGGACCAGGTTTTACTCAGAGTATCTCCTATGAAGGGGATTATGCGATTTGGGAAGAAGGGGAAGTTGGCACCGAGATATGTAGGGCCATTCCCTATCATCGAGCGGATTGGGTCTGTTGCATATAGACTTGGGTTACCGGAGCATTTGCATTGGATTCATGATGTGTTTCATATTTCCTCGCTAAGGAAATATCTTAGAGACGATTTGGCTCATTCTCTCATTGCTTTGGAGGACATCAACCACCAGCCTGATAGCTCCTATGAGGAGGGGCCGATTGCTATTCTGGACCAAAATGACAGGAAACTACGGTCAAAGATTGTTCCGTTAGTGCGTGTTCAGTGGCGACATCATAATGTAGAGGAGTCCACATGGGAGCGCGAGGATGAGATGCGCGAACGTTATCCAGAGTTGTTCTTACCATGTACTTTCTAGTTCCGAATTTCGGGATGAAATTCTGTTATTAGGGGGGAAGTATGTAATACCCCGTATTTTTGTGATATTTAATTATGGGATTAATTGAATTAAATGTGTATTAATTGGAAATTAATCCGGATAAAAATACTAGCTAGATGTGAGTTGGTATTTGATTTTAATGAGTATATATGGCTATATATGAATATTGAATTATGAAATTTGTCGTGAAATTGAAATACGGCAATTTTGGAAATTTTGTTGGGACGCGTGTGACAGTCGCGTCAGGAATATAATTATTTCAATTAAAAAGTGAATTTTATTTCTATTAACCGTATGGTTATTTTGAGTGCGCCAACGCGTCCGGAAGGGTCGAAATATTCAGAAAACACTAGCCGGGGGTTTAGTTTGGGTCCCGGGGCATTTTTGGGTCATGCCGGCAACGTATGAGGGTAGTTTGGTAATTTTGGATTTTTGGGAATTAAAACCCACGAAAATTAGGAACTAAAATCTGACTTAACCTTTACCCACTAAACCCACTACCTACACTAATGGACTTATTGGGCTACGGGAGTTATTGGAAATAGGTTTAGGGTTTCCTAAGACAACCTCTAGCCACCATTGTCATCTTTAGAGAAGAAGCTGGTAGAGAGAGAAAGAAAGGGAAATTCTGTAGAGAGAAAGAGAGAACAAACCAACCTTCATCAATCCAACACCAAAATCATAGAAAGACATAAGGCAAGTGGTTTAATTTCATTATTTTGGAAAGAATGTTTCTTTCATGCGTAGGAAATTGATAAAATTTGTATTGTTCTTGGGAGTTTGATAAAAACCCATTGATTTGGAATTAGAAATCATATTTTGATGAAAGGATTGCATGTAGAATTGTGTTAGGAGGACTAATATGATGGAAATACATCTCGTTTATTATAAAAAAACGGATTTAGCTATGCCCATTGATGACTTTAAAATTTTAGGGTTCATGTTCATGGGATTTGGGGAAAAATTGAGGGGATTTGATGATTTGATGATGTTTAGGAAGTTTTGGCCCTACATAAATGTTTAATTATGACCTACGAGAGTTTGGTATGGATTAGAAACCTTAAAATAATGTTGGGACGATTTTTGTGTGGAATTAGATGTGGAGAAAAGATGGAAAAACGAAAAAGGGAAATTTGGGCTCGAAACTGGCCTCTCGTTAGAAGACCTGTCAAGGTCGTTCGAACGAGCTCGTTCGAACGAGCTTCTAACGAGTTGACAGTTTGACTTCTAACGAGGGGGTCATTCGTTCGAAGCCTTTCATTCGAACGAGATCTCGTTAGAAAGCCCACTTCGTTCGAACGAACTCTCGTTCGAACAGCCTCGTTCGAACGAGACTTCTAACGAGCTGACAATTTAGGCTTTTTGCCTGTTTTGATTTCGCGTGTCCCGTAACCTTGTTTATATGTAGAGATAACCTTTCCTTGATGATTAATTGATATATTTGGGATAATTGGGATATAATGAGGAGTAAAACATAGAAGTGTGATTTGAACCAAATGGAAATTATGGGTTAGGACGTGAGTGCCTATTACGATGTAAGAACAATTGACGGCTTGAATAATTATATTAATCGGGGTTAGGTAAATCGTGTAATATTATAAATTGGTATGAGAATGAGAAGTGTACCCCAAATAAACTATGGTGATTACTAAGATGTGTGTATACTTAGTATATGTATATGATTTTATGTGTATGACATACCTACCATACTTGCTATCACGGGAGGTTTACGTTCCCTTAGGGCCTTCTAATCCTTGTGTTGCCCGGATTTAGATTGGTACCTCGAGAACATAGGTCAGAGAAGGACTTATTGGGATATTAATAAGTCTGTTGATCGTGGGAGCGTAGGTATGTGTGTGACCCATGTGATGTGACTGTGTTCGCCTCCATTGTTTGTGATTGTTGTTATCTGAGAACGATTCCTGAGAGATTCGGAATGCGTGATCCTTATGTACGTGATGTACCGGGATTGATAGCAGAGTATGTGTGCACTGAAGCTTAGACTCGGGGTGCTTGTATTATATATTTATGACGTGAATTATATACACTTAATTAAGGAGAACTTGCATGTGGTATTGTGTGTAAATACGAAAACGCTTTGAGAAAATATAAAGTGACAAATTGTATTGTATTGTATGGCTAATATTTGAGAACCCTAATTTTAGTAAAACCTCTATCAAATTGATAACGTTAGAATGTATAATGGGAACCGAGTAGAAAGGTTAGACTTCGTGTCAGTTTAAATAGAGGTGAATATCACTTAGATGGGTGCTATACGTTAGGAGTGCACAATTAGTCGAGAGGTGTGTATTTCATGTGAGTGCACGTCCTAACATGTATTTTGCATTCGTTGTTTTAATTTTATTAAAGCACTTGCTATTTTTTTATACTCTCCACATTCGGGCTCTGACCCGTTTGCTTTCAAATCTACTTTTTGTAAAAACCATTTTAGGTGCCCAGCCACAAGGACACCATGCTTAGGATACTCATTCAGGTGACGAGCTGTAGCTGTTTGTGGAAATTACAGGACTTTGCTAGTAGACGCTTCATCAATCTTGACTCTATATTCATCTTTCATCAGTTGTAGGACATGTCGCCCATTTCTATTAGAAACATTTCCTATTTCAGATTTTTTTTTAGACTGTTGGCATGTAATTAATTCGGGTTACGGTTTCATTTAATTTCAGTTGTGCTATTATTTTGAGGAGTTTTCCTCCGAACTTATTATTATTTGTTGGTTATTCCGTTTCTTCATTATGGTGAATGATTATGTTATTCTTTCATAATTCTTTTACTGCATGTTAACCAGACTTAATTTAAAATTTGGCAACTTACTTTTTAAATACTAGGTGGTTAGTAATCATTAAAATGTTTCGACAGTGATGCTATTTAACTTAACCAACTTAGCATTTTGTATTGATTTAATAAAGGAGTAGCTACCCGGTATTTAATTAGTCGGGGTGTCACAATGCACACTTGAGTCGTGTTGGGATTATAATATAATGAAATAAATGAAAATTATTTGTATGTCATTCAAATGGTTGTTTTGACTACGCCATAGTGTCCAGAAGGGTTTAAATAGTCAAAAAAGTCTACTTGGGTGTTTGATTTGGGTCTCGGGGCACTTTGGAACTAAAAAGACACCCCGAAGGGGTATTTCGGTCATTTTACAAGGTAGGTGAATAGTATGCACGAACTTGGGAGATTATTTATAAGTCTAAAGGGTTTAGATTATTGAATAATTCTACAGACTTAGAGAGAAAGAAATTGAGAGAGAGTTAAGAGTTTCTATGGGGAAAGGGAAGAGTTATTGTGAATGAACCAAGAGCCAAAAGTCACCACCACCAACCACCACCGGAAGTTGACCGGAGAAGGGAGGAACCACCAGTGGACAATCATCCCCAATGGACCAGACCTACGAATTAGAGGCAAGTGATTAATTATTTCAAATTTAGCATGTATATTGTCCATGTTAGGTTGTTTAGAAAATTCTGAAAATATGTATAATCAAAGATGAATTATTGTGATTTTAATTGAATCTTTGGATGGAGGATGATGTAGGATTGATTTTATTTTGAGTATAGAATTTAACCCACGAAATTTGGGAATTATTGGTGAAGAAAATATTAGTTTATATGATGTTCTTGGAGATATAATAAAATATGAGTTTTCTGGAAATTATGAGAAATTACATGTAATGAAGAGAAACTAGTTAGATGTTAATTCATTTATAAAAAGAATAAATATGTAGGATTAATCTCATGTTGTTGGTAGACAATAATCCAAGAAATAAACATCACATGTTGAAGATGTTCAGAAAGTTATAGGATTGTTCTTGAGATAACATATATTTTAGTTTTTCTGTAAAATATGAAATATATGCATTTTAATCCAATATCTTTATGATTCTAGGTTGATTAGAATAGTAGGAATCATTTACATAAGTTGCTATATCATGTGGTATGGATTATAAGAAATTTGGGATGTTAAAATAGAGGTTTTATTGATTAAAATTTGTGAAACCCGTAGAACAAAAGTTGCAGAATCTGGGCTATTAACTGGATGATAGATCGATCGATCGACCCCTGACCATCGATCGATCCACCTCCCCAGAAAAGATGAACTTATTGCTTTTTAATTCTTGATTAAATCCCAAAACTTTTAGAAGTCTTTAGTGATTATTATTTGAATATAATGGGACTTAGAGAAGGGCAGTAGGATATACCTAAGACCAGGAAAATATTATTTGGGGATTGTGAATGAGGGGAAATTAATGAGTGATTAATTAAACGAGTTATTTTGGAGAATTATATTATTTGGGGTTTAAATCGGATAAATAATAATTTAAGGTTAGGACCAGGAGTAAGAGAATCATAAATTACCGGTATAACCTTAGTTATAATTGAGATTAACCTTAAGATGTGGAATAAAGGGTTAAGAGTGAATTAGGAATTATCGAGAAATAAACCTATTTGAAGTGAATTCAATTCGTAGAAATTCGAGAGTTGTGATGACATGGACTTGTAGGACGTGATGTTTACCTACTGAATTTAATGGAGGACTCAATAATCACCATCATGCGGTTAGATAAGTTCGGATATATATATATATATATATATATATATATATATATATATATATATATATATACACACTTTGAAAATTCAAGTCATCATAAAAAAATACGTAGAATATTCGGGATATAAATATACTACGTATGGAATTTATTATATGGGTTGTGCGTAGGCCCTATGGTTATATATAGGTACAATGAATACCTATTGTTATTATATATATAGGTGAGATGATTGCCTGTTCTTATCATATGGTTGTGTGAATACCTTATTGATGTTATATTTTATATAGGTATGATGAATACCTATAATATTATTTGTATGTATGACATACTTATGCTGCTTGCTATCGGGGTGGAGGTTTTGCGTTGTGGACGGTCTTATCCTTGTGCGCCCAATTAGGAGCGATTTTAGATTTGTACCCTGAGCATAGGAACTTGGACACGTGCTATCGATGTATTTGATAGTTTCGACGGTTGAATGGGAGCGTAGGTATGCGTGTGACCCATTTGGCTGGGGAGTATGCTCGCCTCCAATATGTTTGTGTTATGTTATATGATTCGCGAGAGACGCCAAATCAATAGTCCTCTATAAAGTGACATTATGTATCAGGACATGATAACAGAGTATGCATGCACCGTAGCTGTGACTGGGGAGGTGCCGTGTTAGTCTATATATAATTAATGTGATATTATATATATATATATATATATATATATATAAACTGTGATGTAATCTACTGTGTGACATTGTAGATATATAGTTGTAATATTCTCTGAGAAATTTTAGATTAAAAATATAAATTGTGATTTAATCTACTGTGCAATGTTAAAGATAGAAGTATATAATAAAATCTGAATTGAATTAAGTGAACACTTAATTTCAAGGTTGTAACAAAACTAGTTCATATTAAAGAGAAATGAATATGAATAATTATAATACGTATTGTATGGGACATATGGGTTTGTATTATGGGTTAGATTTATGTTACTAGTTAGGGGGGAACCTTAAGTTGGAAGTTAATTAGAAACGATAGGTGTACACTCTAGATGAGAGGTGAGAATTCTCAAGAGAGAGCCTGAGAAACTAACATGTACATAATAAATGCTTAATTGAAATTGTTAAGCACCTTCTATTTTTAAAATCTTTTACAATCAAGCTCTTACCCATTTCCTTGCATATTCTCTTCTCTAGTATATCTTGTACATCAGGTATCCAGCAGCAGGGATGCCTACCATAGATTATGGATGTTCTGATGGATTATTGCTACTTGCAGAGATGCGGATTTTGTTTAGATGCTTCCTTTATGTTGATTCATTCTTTTGTAGCATCTACTTCATCTAGGGCATGTCGCCCAGGATTATAGAGGTTATAATTTTGTATGTAAGAATTGTGGATATCAGTTTTATTTAGTGTATATGTTATCATTTAACTGGAGAGTTATTCCAGTCGCACTTATTCTTTTTATAGTTAATTTAGTTATGTTGTGCTGCTGCATATTATTATTCGGTGTCGTGGTTTGCTTTTAATTAAATTAAAAATGGAAAAAGTTTTTGACACCTTGCTTAATTAACTAATAGGTGATTAATAAAGAAAATGTTTTCGACAGTGATGCTAAGAATGAACCAACTGTATATTCTGATTTAATTGGGAATGGGACTGAGCACCCAGTATTTAATTAGGCGGGGTGTTACAAAGGTCGTGTCCTCGAGCTTTGTGAGCAACGAAAGCCAATTAGTTGATATTTTCATAAAACCTTTTGATGCAATCAGATTCAAGGATCTTAGGAAGTCTTTGGGTATTTGCTCCATTGATTGAGTTTGGATAGTTTATCTAGTAGTGTCGGATGTTTATCATGATCATATCTTATATCCCTATTGTTAGATTGTATTTTTTTTGTATTCTTATGTTTTTCTTTTTGATATATTTTGAAAATTTTGGTTTTTATGAAAACATTTGAAAAAGAAAAATTATTTTATTTTGATAAAATTTTAAAAAAGATAAAAATAGTTTTGTATTTTTGTTTTTCACCATATATGGATGAACATTTAAGATACTTGGATCACCTCTACATTCCATCCATTCACGTAACGATTTCATAGTTCTTTGAGACATGGATTTATTTTGTTATTGTGCCTAATAATGTGTGGATACCATCTCGTTGATGATTGGTGATTACTTTCTAAATTTTAGACTCTTTATCACCTTTATTGTACACGTGCATAGAATTTTCTAACATTGTACTTTCTTATCACGTGTAAAATATAACGTTTTTATCTCAATGCTGCTTAATAACGAACCAAATGTAGAAAAAGATAAGGTGTGATTGTAACAACCATAACATGGATTTCATTTCCCCAAAAATATTAGTATATGTTAAGCAAAGAAAATGGTATACAAAAGAACAAAATACTCTTTGTGTTAACAGCTACCATTTGCAAAAAGAGCCTAAAAAGATTAACGACACACAAAAATAGAAGTACCAAGGCCATATATTTTATATTCCTTGATACTACTCTACATATGTGCATTATGATTTCTTCAAAATATTTGAAAGTGAATTCTTATATATGTGAGATTTTAAGAGAGTTATAAAGTAAGAGATCAATGGGTTTGCACAACAGACTTTGTTGAAAATCATCATATATATAGTGTTATTGTTTTGAGAATAATTAAAATTCATGGCATATTGCATAAGTCGAGTCAATTTCATTTGATTCAACATTTTACACCTAAGGTGGAAACTCAGTTATTTCTTTAGAAGTGCCTCATGACTTCGTGCTCCTATGTTATGAATGCTTATGTTGATTTGCCTATGGAAAATATTCACACAATATCATCCATTTTTAGGATTTGGATATTTTAGTGTTATTCTATGGTGACTGTGTTTTTGTACCTATATATACTCTTTATACCTTACACTTGATTTTTTTTTTAAATTCAAAAATAGTAGTTTGATAGGGAGATGACATTATGTCTTATTGGATTATCATTTCATGTGCATTATTGATTATCTTTGGGATGTTATCTTGCTTCTTCATGTGATGATTATTATTCATGCTTAGATTTTACTCCTCTGTCTATTATGGATAAAAAGGGGGAAAACAAATTAAAGGCTAGTTTTATGTATCTTTTAAAACTTGAAAGCGTCACGGTATTTATTTTGTCTCATGTGTGTAGGCATTTTCTTCTTGATGATGATTTCATGGATCTCACAAGATGAAGCCTTTTCAGTTGAAGACTTACACATTTATGCATTTTCATTTCTTGATTTGGGAGGGCATTAGTTGTATTAGTCTTATGGGTTAATTTCACTTTGGTTTGTGTTTTGGACCGTAATAGTCAAAGGGGGAGATTTGTAAGAGAAAATTTTATAATTGCTCTATTTATTTTTATTTACTGTATCCCATTACACCCCACTGCACCTTCATGACAACTTCATTCAAAGATAAGAAGTTTGTGAGGGGATATTTTTAAGAGAAAGTTTTATAATTGCTCTATTTATTTTTATTTAGTGTATCCCATTACACCCCACTGCACCTTAATGACAACTTTTTTCAAAGATAAGAAGTTTGTGACATTTGCCAGATTGCAGAATTGTTCATCATAATTTTACCCAAGAAGAGTTTTGGGGTAGTTTTGTAAAGTCTTCAATTTTCCAGGGGTTTATTTTTTAAGAGTTTTCAGTTTAAAATGTTTTTTAAAGAAATTTTGAAATCTTGCTAACCCGTTAGAACGAGATTGATACGTCATTCAAATGAATTACACAGTGTGGTTCAAACAAGATTACATTGCTCAAACGAAATTAGGAATCTCACCTTTTGGTCAGTTCTGGATTGTCATTTGAAGTTTCTTTGAAAGTAGTTCAAAAGAGGTTGGGTACATCGTTTGAACAAGTTTCTCATGGTCAAACGAGATCTAAAGAAATGCGCTCTAGAATGTTGTTCGATGTTTCATTAGAAACCTTTTCGAATAAATATAGTCCATCGTTCGAATGACGTACCAGGTCGTCCAAATAAGCTTGAAAGTTTTTTTAATTAAATATGATTGAAATCTCTAATGGCTCTCCTTTTGCAACAAACTTCCTTATAAATAGAGATGCATGATTAGAGTTTTAAACAACTCTTTTAAAACCTTTTCCAATCCATTTTAGAGTTCCTTTTATGATCAGTGTCCACCATTTTTCATCCAAACCCCTTGGAAATTCAGGGATCCCTTTACTGAATAAAAATGAGCACATTCTTGTTCAAAAACCTTCATATAATTAACATATATGGATGATTTATGGAGCTACAGCTTTATTCTGAAGACGAAGATTGATCGGTATATATAAGGGGAAGACTGATTCGGGTGGGAGGTCTAAACTGTGCCGTTGATATAGAAGACTTAAAGGACTACGTCTTATAATTAGCAAGCTAAGTAGTCTGTAAGTTAAACAGTGTCTGTCAATTCTTGTAAAGTGCTGAAAAATAAAGGTTTTGCTCGAAAGGAATGTTTCCTTACTTCGCATGTTCGGGTTGGTTGTTCAGTTTGACTTATTTATTTTGGACTTCATCATTGTATGTACATTAAATTCATTTAAGAGAAAATTTTCTAAAATTTGAATTTGGGTGTATTTGGCCTAAGATATAAATTAGTCAATGGAATCTGCTTTTTCATAATGTCATAAGGATCTTGATTATGTCCGTCGTTTTTTCGAATTACGTTCATTGGCTACATTACAGATTTACCATTTAGGGTTTATATTCTCTGCAAAGACGATCATTTTAGAGGTTTCATGCCATTATTTCCTGACGAATCACTGGATTAAACCAAGTGTATTAGGCGGGGTCCTTGTTTGGATTCCTCTTGCACCCCACGTGCGAGGTTAACTTCGATTGGGAGATAAATTCTTTTGGATGTGATACCTTTAATAATTCTTGGTGTGTGTTTTATAGTGAAATGTTTTCACTCGCCATCCGTAATGATATTATAAGTAAGTTTTCTAAGACCTCGCATGTGTAACCATGAAGTTGTCAGCATGAGAAAGAGTTAACTATCTTTATCTTTCTGCAGCAGGAGAGATTGATACGAAGGCTGTGACGCCCGACCCAGATTTATGGGTTATTGGTGGGCAACCCAGTCCAACCCGAGTATTAGGTGTGAAGTGTGATGAGACAACTTATATAATATTTTTAGTCCAGTTTTATTTAATTAGCATTTCACTTATTTAGCATGCGATTCCTATTTACATCAATTTATGTGAAGGACGAGTGGGAAGAATCCCTGAAATTCAAGAATAAAGGGATACTAGCGTATAAAAAGGATACTTACATATACAACACTCTCAAAATATAGAATCGCACCCAATTTGCCGTAATAAAGATGAGAGAATGAACCGAATGCCCAGTGGAAAAATACAACAACGCAATAAAGAATTGAATGAAAACTAATGAGACACTAACACGTTATGTCTATGTGCATATGAAACTACCTCATACACACACACACACACACACACACACACACTCACACACACACACTTTAATGCATGAAATTATTTTTATTCCAAAAACGTTACTTATTCTGATCAACTCACCTCCATCTTATAAAAGAACCCCTTTTTTCTTGACTTGACATTCATTTATTGATTTACACATCCGGTCAAATACTTTGAACAAATACCTTTTTATTTCGGAAAAGGCACTTCTTTTATCAAAATTACCCTTTTTACTCGTACCAAATTTACCTTAGTATTTTTCTTGAAATCACCTTTCAACACATGCAAACACCGTGTTTAAAAATGAGTATTTTTCATTAAAAACCTTTCATAAACACACTCTTGTGTTAATTATAGATTAAACCTCTTTAGATTGCTTAACTACTCATTTGTTCACTTAACTTTACCATTCCTTTTACTTCATGGAGATTAGTCAATTTTCTTACATTACTTGTCCACGTTATCCTTTAACCGTAACATTTATTAAATTCATTTAAGTTAGGTTGTCTTTTCTTATATTCAACGCGCACACAATTTCTTGACATGTTCCATTTTCATTATCTTTGTCTCGAAATCTTTCAAATATCCGCTTACTTTAAAGTGCTCTACACCATCGCCTATGCTACCATATGCTCCTGCCAGTGATTTTGGGTCTTTCTGTCTAGGGCTTCGGGCCCTTCTTAATTATTTTCGGTGTCATTCGAGTACATATTAATGTGTTTTAACATTCGTCAAATGTTCACATTATTCCACTTTTTACCGATCGAAGCCAAAACTTGGGGACTTCACCCCACCTTGTGTTACACTAACAAAATCACCATTTCTTTTCCCTTACACACTTGCGTTGATTTTATTCCAAAATCACATTCTTTTGGTACTATTTGTGTAGAACCATTTCAAACATTTTTATTTCATAAAAACGTTCCACTTTATGTAAAATTACCATTTTAGCCATTTATTTCCAAACTTGCATTTTCCTCCAATTTCACAAGTGTTATTTTCCCAAAAACATTACTAAGTTATGCATACCAACTTCTATAATGTTTTTACTTTTAGCACTCACTTCACACTATGAACTTAATGCCCTTTTCAATTTGAAAATTTCTTTATTTCATTACGTTTTTTACTAAGAAACCCCTTTTGGCATTTGGAGACTACTTTACAAGAAAATACCATTTTCCCCTTATCTCCTAGTTGATGTAAAAAATTAGATCGCTCTAATTATTCAATCACAGATAAATAAAATGAGACAAAGATTTTTAAAGTGGTTCAGCCTTATAAGAATGGCATATGTCCACTGTTATGTTATTGCTGAGTGTTTGGGAATTCTTGATTACAAGTTCCACCGAGAAATTCCGGTCCTCTTGAATGAGGGTGATACAAGGTATTTATAGCCCTTAGGCTGTACATGAAAGGGTTGATACATTAAATGATATACATATGAAAGGGTAATACATTTAATGCAGCGTGTGCGTCAAGATAATAAACATTCAATGAATAGTTGAACTGTTGACTATCTGGCAATTAATGATACGGTCGAGATGCAGCTCGGACCGCCTTAGTTGCTCGTTGCTCAGGAGTTCCTCGGAGCACTGGAGTACCTCGAAGTGATAAGGTTCCTCGGTGTATCCTCGTTGCTCGGAGAGAACATGAGTTGGTCGGGGAAATGAACTTCCTCGTTGCTATCGTGCCACGTAGATTGACACGTGTCTTCGTATTATTCGTCCATATCAGCATATTAATATTGGTATCAACAGAAGCCCCCAATGTTTCATATTTCGAACTTTGAGGAGTATGGAACATTCTTTCTCGGTATATGGCGATATTAAATGACTTTCCTGGGTTTTAGGAGTCTTTTCTTCATATTTGAATTTCCTTCCAAATTCGCAGAATCCGCCATTTTACACCTTTATGGGCGCTTCGGTCTTCGTGCCCTTTTTGTCCTTTTAGCCGCCGGTAGCGTAACAATTTCTTTTTCGTAATCATTTATTTCGCAGCTTCCCAAGGTAAAGTATTTAAACTTCTTAGGTAACCATACCGTCTTCTGCCTTTTCCAATTTTCTGCATTCAAGCTTTCTGTTCTCTCTCTCTTGTGCGTTCATCTTTTCCTTCGCTAGTTGTTAGCTCTTCCTTTTTCCTGTAAGATTCTCTTCTTTTCTTTTGTATTTCTTTTATTCACTATGGTTTATCTTGTGGAATCTGTTGAGAAATTTCGTTCCAATTTTTCCATTCCTTCCTGGGTAACTCTGTAGGTTCTTTCTGAGCCTTCAGATTATTTTCGATTGGGTGAGGGACATTGGTTCCCCAGTCTATTCATTGCTGAATGCGGATTTTCTTTTCCGCCAAACCCCTTATGCTTAGAGTTCTGTCAGTACTTTGACGTTGTTCCTTCCAAAGCTACCGAGAAGCCCCTAGTGGCTCCGAGCAAGAAGGTTACTCCTGTAGAGATAACTGCTATCTCTCCGACTAAGAGCTCTTCCTTGGTTGATACTGCTGAAGTTCCTTTGAGGAGATTGAGGAAATCATCCTCAGTCAATTTGGCTGAAACTGTCGATCCGGCTGAAACCATCTCCTCTCTACCAGCTGGTGGTGTTGGTGTTCCAACCATCATTCCTCCGAGCTCTGCCATGAGCTCGGTAAAAACTTGGATCATACCCGAGGTCCAAGGAACTGATGAAAATATTTCTAGGGATATGCTGACATCCCTAGCTACCCGTCACCTGGCTTCAGTAAATTTCTCACACTCTGAATTTCCTCTCTTTCTTTGAATACTTGTATTTTTGTACTGACCTGTCACTCTTTCCTTTGTTTAGCTGGTGAATTGTTTTAACAACATTGTGAAGAAAGACAAAGCAATTAAAGCTTCCATCTCCTCGTCGGGGGTAGAGGATGCTTTTCTGGGTTTGACCCAATCCTTGAAGGATTCTCGTCAGCAGTATAACGAGGACAAAGCTGACTGGGAGAAAAAGTTATCTATAGTTGAAGCTGAGAAGGTGAAGCTGGTTGAGATCTCCAAGAGTTTGGAGAATAAGGTGAAAAGTTTAGAGGTCGAGCATAAAAAATATGATGATAAGCTCAAGAACTTTGGAGAGCTTGAAGATAAGCTGAAAAAGGCAGAGGAAGAGTTGTCCATTCTGCTAGATGTAAAGCGTCAAAAAGAAGAATTGGATGTAAAGTTAAAGACTGCCGAGGGTGTTCTATCCGAGAAGCTCTCCTCGGAGAAACTGAAAAGAAAGCTCACAGTTAAGAAATCCTTCAGCGCTGGCTGGGATAAAGGATGGGACAAAGGGATTGCTGCGATGACATCCCAAGTACAATACGGGAAGTTGCAATACTTTCGAGATGGCTGGGTAGCTGCCCTGCAGGAATTAAAGATCAAAGACGACTCTGAGCTATTTCAGCTACACCTCCATGGTCCTCCCCCACCAATTGTAGAAGAAGATGAGCCTATCTCTGATGAATCTTCCATAGCCATGGGTGATCAAATCCCTGTCTCTCTACCTTCTGCCAACGAGGACATATCTTTCATGCCTCCTCCTCCTGAGAAAATTTCAACTCCTGCTGATCAAGCTGCTTCTACCACCGAGCAACCAAGCTCCTCGTCCCAGCCTTCCGAGAAAGTCTTGGGAGACAAGGAAAAGGTGTGAAGTTGTTCGGTATCATTTCTATCTTTCATTATCATTTGTAATCAAACAATGTAATCTTTTTATGATCTAATAAGATACATCTTTGTTCTTCTCTGTTGTTGATGATTTATTTCTATTGACTGTTGTCTCCTCTTCATTAGTTTATGGCCAGGATGGAATTGTTATCTGCTCATGATACAAAACTGATGCAGCAATGTCACGAATACTATAAGGCTGGTCACACAGAGCTAAGTGTATCAGAAATTACTGACATCCTTGGCCATGATGCTTCAGAATAAGAAATTGAGGCTTATCGGTACTTGAAGGATTTACTTGAACGAGTTGTGGCCAACAACGTGGCCTACTACGACTTGATTGAGGAGCTTCATTGTTCCATAGAAGATCTTTAGAGTCAGCACAATGAATCAACTGCTTTGTTGCACAAGGAATATGAGAATAGGTATCAACAGCTTTCCTCTGAGACAGGTCACAAAAAGATCATTGCTGGGTACGATGTTAGGGAGAGAACCCTAAAAGGTGAAGTTGAGGCCTGCAGACAGATCGCCGAGATTCTGGAACAAGAAAATAACAATTTGCAGAAAAAGTTGGCGCAATACGAGTCTACAGCTTCATCCTCTACTGCCTTGGTACCGGTCACTGATGAAGGAGTCTCATTCTTAGAGGTTGAAAACGCCAAATTAAGGCAAGAATTGGATACTTTAAGAAGGTCTGGTGTTTCTGCTACTGCTCGGGGACGAGGTAGAGGTTCTCGTGGGAGAGGAAGAGCTTTTCAAAATGTTGTCGAGGAGCAATGTTCTCCACCTGCTCGGAGTCGATCAAGAGTTCTCAGTCATAATGTTGAAGAGGCTCGCACTCAGTCTACTTTGGAAACTCAAGCGTTCCAATTGAATGAAAAAGATCGTGCCTTGTCTGAAATGTCCAAGAAAAACCTATCTTTGGAAGATCAACTTACTGCGACGAAGTCTGATTTACATACCAAGAACCTTTTTGTTAAAAACCTTCATGAACAATTCGATAGATTAACCTTCCAATTCCATAAACAACCTCGTGAGTTCTGGATGGCAGGTTATAATGAGGCCCTTTGTCATTTGGATGCTCGTATTGAACACGCCAATAATGAAGGTTATAAGCAGGGGTGGTTGAACGCCCTGGGTGTATTAAAATTGGAGCAAGGGCATTATTTATGGGATTATCATGCTCCTGGGTTACTAGACTTGCCTGTGCCACCTTATAAATTGGACATGGATTGGATCCCAGCTCGTTCCATTCCTCGGAGCTTAATTTCAAAATACCTTGGTGACTACAGTCTTCATTCCCAAATCGAAGTATCTCGTCCAGAGCATCTAATGGACACACCTTCAATAATGAATGTCAGAATGCTGGAGGACTTGAACTTTATTCATTCTCCCCTTTGCCTGGATGATCCTCCTGCTGGCAAAGAGCCTGTCTCAAAAGCAAAGGGCAAGAAACCAATAGAATAGGAATCTCAATGTAATAGTTAGTACATCCATGTAACCTGTAATTTATTTTGAATTTTAATGAAAGACTTTCATTTTCTGTTTGCAAATTAGTATTGCTATTATCTTGTGCATATCAAACACTTTATATTTGTGCTTTCATAACGATATTGTATGGTTCATCGATTAACCTGATAAAAATTACAAGTATCATAAATGTTGCTCGAATCACTTAATAATAAAGTAATGAGTAAAATAACTGCTTAGAATTTTTTCTAAACACCCAAGATTGTTAAAATATATTTGTCGACCAACTATGATCAGTGGGTCTTTAAAATGTGTTCAACCAACCAAGGTTGATAAATTATCCTCGTCGAACAACTACAATTAGTGGGTTTTTATCCCCGACCAATTATACTTGGTTCATTTTGGAATATTTTGTTCTTCAAAGAACTTATTGTATTTTTCTGCAATAATCTTGCCTTCCGACCAACATAAATTGGCATTTGAAAGTATATTTGTTTCTTAATCAACCAAGACTGGCGTTTTTAATAATGTTGTTCTCGCCCTTTTTTCCAACCAAAGTTGGTCGTGGGTCTGAACTATTGCCTCCTAACCAAAGGAGTATAATTCGTTCTCGCTATTTTACCAACCAAAGTTGATCACGGTCGAACTATTAGGTTCTTTCGAACTATAAGGCTCTTTCTAACTATTAGGTTCTTTCGAACTATCTTGTCCACAAGCTCTTTTATCAACCGAAGTTGATCACGCAAGTGTACACTTCCTAACCAAAGGAGTATAATTTGTTCTCGCTATTTTACCAACCGAAGTTGATCACGCTCGAACTATCAGGTTCTTTCGAACTATCTTGTCCACAAGCTCTTTTACCAACCGAAGTTGATCACGAAAGTGTACGCCTCCTAACCAAAGGAGTATAATTTCTTCTCGCTATTTTATCAATCGAAGTTGATCACGCTCGAACTATCAGGTTCTTTCGAACTATAAGGTTCTTTCGAACTATAAGGTTCTTTCGAACTATCAGCGTAGTGTATCACACTAGTATTCCCCAGAAAACTTGTAATAAAAAGAAAGAAGATGGGGAAACATCATCGTTTTATTCATAATGAAGGAACTGCTTTACATTTTACATCACTGATAATACTTGTGTAGGTGTTCAGCATTCCATGCATTCTTAAATTCCTCTCCTTCTAGAGTTGCTATTCTGTAAGTTCCTGGTCGAACAACTTCTGTAACTCGGTAAGGTCCATGCCAGTTTGCTTCCAGCTTATTGTGCTTCTGAATTACCTTCTTTAGCACATAATCTCCTTCTTTTAAGTCGCATTTCTTCACCCTCTTGTTGTAAAACAGAGCTGTGCATTGTTGGTAAGCAGCATTCCTAATGGCTTCCTCTTCTCTAACCTCCTCGAGCATGTCCAAATCTAATCTTCTCATCAAGTCACTGACTGGAGAATTGAAATTTAGCACTCTGTGTGTTGGGAGACCCAACTCAGCAGGTATTACGGCCTCACTGCCAAATGCCAGCATGTATGGTGATTCTCCAGTTGCTGCTCGGGGAGTTGTTCGGTAAGCCCACAATACTGACTGTAGCTCATTAATCCAATTAGTTTTAGCCTCACTTAGCCTCTTCTTCAAACCATTTAGTAGCGTTCTGTTTGTCACCTCAGTCTGCCCATTGCTTTGAGGATGACCAGGTGCTGAATGAGTCTTCAGGATGTTTGATTGTTGACAATAGGCAGCAAACTCTTCGTTGTTGAATTGTGTTCCATGGTCCATGATGAAGGCATGAGGGAGACCATATCGACAGATGATATTCTTCCAGACAAATTAGTATACTTTCTCGTACGTCATGTCGATAAGGGGTTCAGCTTCTACCCACTTAGTAAAATAGTCTACTGCGACGACGAGGTACTTAAATCTTCCTCGGGTGGTCGGAAATGGTCCAACCAAATCAATTCCTCACATGGCGAATGGCCAATGGGAAGTTATGGGTGTCAACAATGCTTGTGGAGTTCATCGGATGGAGGAAAAACATTGGTACTTATCACATCTCTTGGCGTAGGCTATACAATCATCCCTCATCGTCGGCCAAAAATATCCCTATGTCATCACCCTTTGTAAAAGTGTTCTACCTGCTACATGGGCTCCACATGACCCTTCATGGATCTCTTTAATCAATTCTTTCACCTCGGAGGGATGTACACATCTCTGCAAACCTACCATAATTCCTCGTCTGTACAAAACACCATTAGTTAGTACATACCGAGCAGCTTTAAACTTCAATTTCTTTGCCGCGAGCTTGTCCTCTGGCAATTCTCCCTCTTCAATATATGCCCTAATGGGATCCATATAAGATGGTCCTAAATCAAGGGTAATAACATTCATCGTCAGGTCTTCATCTAGGCTCCGACTTTCCAGTACTTCAATTGGTATCGTTCTTCGCAGCTCGGTACGAGTAGCTGATGCTAGTCGGGCCAGTGCGTCTGCTTGTGCATTTTCTATTCTGGGTATTCTGATCAACTGAATGGCATCAAATTCTTCCAACAATTCCATCACCTTTGCATGATATTTGACCATTAATTCACCCTTAACCGCATATGTTCCCATCAGCTGATTCACAATTAATTGAGAATCACTGAATACCATCACTTGTTGTGCTTCCATAATCTTTGCTAAATTAAGACCTGCTATCATGGCCTCATACTCAGCCTCATTATTGGAGGTTTTGAATTGAAACCGCAGGGCATATTCTATATCAATCTCGTCTGGGGTCTTCAAAACAATCCCTTCTCCACAACCTGCTGTGCAAGATGACCCATCTACGTACAATCTCCATGTAGGTAACTCGTCTTCAAATTTCTTATCCAATAGAGTTCCTCGGTGAAATATCTGATGTTCTCTTCCATCCTCCCCTGTTAATTTTCGCTCCTCGTCGACCATTTCGTCTCGCCCTTTTACAAACCGGAGTTGGTCTAGGTTTGAATTTGATGATCTTTCTACATCCACAAGCCCTTTTTCCAATCGGAGCCGGTCTGGACTTATGTCTGTTGGTCCTGTAACATCCACAGATTGATCAGTGAGCAACTTTGGCACCTCGGGGGTATCAGGATATGTAAACTCCGCTATAAAATCTACTACAGCTTGCCCTTTCAATGATGATCTGGGTTCATACACAATATCATATTCACCGAGCTCTATTACCCAGTACATCAGTCTCCCTGACTTTTCTGGCTTATGAAGGGCTTGTCTTAATGGCATATCGGTATACACGATGATGGTATGGGCCTGGAAATATGGCCTCATTCTTCTACTTGCTTCAATTAATGCCAATACCAATTTTTCTAACTTTGGATACCTGATCTCTGCACCTCGGAAAGCCTTACTTGTGTAATAAATTGGCTTCGGGATTCCATTCTCCAATCTGATCAATGCCGAGCTGACTGCATGCTCTGATACTGCCAGGTATAAGTACAACTTTTCTCCCGTTATTAGCCTGGACAACAGCGGAGGTGTTCCCAGATATTTCTTCAAGTCTTGAAAGGCTTTTTCACATTCATCATTCCACTCGAAAGTTTTTTGAAGTGTTTTGAAGAATGGTAGGCATCTATCTGTTGCTCGAGATACAAATCTGTTGAGCGCTGCAACTCGTCCTGTAAGACTCTGCACTTCTTTCTTTGTTGTTGGAGATCGCAGCCCTAAAAGACCTTTGATCATTTCTGGATTCGCCTCAATGCCCCTTTGGTTGACGATGTACCCGAGGAACATTCCTTCTCGTACTCCAAATGTGCACTTCGTTGGATTGAGCTTCATCTGGTATTTATCCAGTTGATCAAAAGTTTGATTTAAATCAACTAGATGATCAGCAGCTTTCTTGCTTTTTGTCAGCATATCATCGACATAGACTTCCATATTGCAACTGATTTGTTCGGCAAAAACATTGTTCATCAACCGCTGGTATGTCGCTCCTGCATTTTTCAAACCAAAAGGCATAACATTATAACAATAAGTACCCCTAGGGGTAATAAAAGAAGTACTCTCCCTGTCTTCAGGTTTAATCTTGATCTGGTTGTAGCCTGAATAAGCGTCCATGAAGCTGAGCAGCTCGTGCCGAGAGGTAGAATCTACTAGTTGGTCAATTCTGGGCAATGGAAAATGATCCTTTGGGCAGGCCTTGTTGAGATCAGTGAAATCAACACACATTCTCCATTTGTTGTTTTTCTTCTTTACCATCACCACATTTGCCAACCAGTCCGGGTACTTCACATCTTCAATGAATTGATCTTTCTGGAGCTTGTCGACCTCCTCTTGAATAGCTTGATTCTTCTCGGGGCTAAATACCCTTCTTCTCTGCTTTACAGGCTTGATCTCCTTATTCATATTGAGCTCGTGACATAAGAAGTTTGGATCTATTCCTGGCATGTCCTCATGACTCCATGAAAAAGTTTTCTTCCTCTTTCTCAAGAAAATTATCAACTCCTGTTTTATTGAAGCATCCAACGTTGAACCTATCTGGGTTACTCGTTCAGGGTGCTCGTCGTCTAGAATAACATTTTCTGTAGATTCCACCACCTGTCCTTTTACAAGTTGGGATTCATCTCTAGGATCGAGAGTTTCAATCTCTGTATCTTCTTCCACCTGGTAGGTAGTAGTCTTTTTCCTTGATTCCTCTAGCTCCTCTTGCTCGGCAGATGAATAATAGCATTCCCGAGCTACTTTTTGATCACCTTTCACAACTCCTACTCCAAAGTTTGTTGGGAATTTTAAGCACTGATGTACTGTAGATGGAACTGCTTCGAACTTCTTCAAACCAACACTTCCCATGATGATGTTGTAGGCTGACTGCACATTCTTATCCATCACAAAGAAGCGTATTCTTTCTGTTCGACAAGCAGGCCAGGTTCCAATGAATATATCCAACTTGATCGTCCCAAGTGGAAAAACTTTTCTCGCCAGCAAAACCCAGGAGGGGTCTGTGATACGGTTCCAACTGAGATAATTTCAGATTCAAGCTGTCAAAGAATGAATAGTACATGATGTCTGTCGAACTTCCGTTGTCTACCAACACCCTTGAAATCACTACTTCCTTCATCCTCATTTTGATCACCAGAGGATCGTCGTGAGGATAAAGAACACCTACCAGGTCGTTTTTTGAAAATCCAATGATCAGCTTCTCTTTGTTTACCTTCCTCGGACGATCGTCCTCGGCCAGATTTATTCGCTGAATATATGAACAAGCTTGAGCCTCTCCAAGGTAAGCCTTTTTTTCTGCAGTAAGGTCTCCTCCTCCTGCATCTCCTCCTGTAATGACATTACAATCAAATAAACCAAAGTGTATTGAAAATACCTCTCTTTCTGGTTGTCTTGGTTTCTTGGGAAGATCGGGGTCATCCTCTGGATCATTTTCATGGTTTCTCTTCTTTTTCTCTCCTGCCCGACGAGGAGATCTAGACCTCTCTCTAGCTCGGTCGTTATCTTTCCTTTCACTTCCCCGATCAACATATTTTGCTAGCTTTCCTCTTCGGATGAGTGTTTCAATCTCGTTCTGAAGAGCTATGCAATTTTTGGTCATGTGACCATGATCTTTATGAAATTCGCAGTATTTATCCCTACTCCTCGAATCAGGGTCTGACCTCAGTTTCTTTGGCCATTTTACCTCCTCGTTGTTCTTGATTTCTTCTAAAACATGATTAATACCCATTTTCAAAGGAGTATAATTATCATACTTCTTCATGACTTCCCATTTATTCTTGGAATGTTTATCTCCACCATTGCTTTTATGCTCTTTCTTCTTAGATTTGTCGACTTCCACCTTAGTTTCTTTATCCATATTCTTCTTTGCAGCCATAGCCTCCTCGGCATTCATGATTTTGGCCGCTTTTGCCATCAGCTCTGACATAGTTGTAGGTGGATCTTTTGCCAAAGTATAATACAACTTATTAGGCAACAACCCACTCATCAAAGCAGTGATTGTTGTCTTCTCTTCGTAATCTATGACCTCCAGCTTCTCGTTATTGAAACGAGTTATGTAATCTCTAGTACTCTCACCAGATTTTTGTCTAACACTTAACAAATGTGCTACTCGTTTTACTAGCTTTGCTCTAAAATAGAACTTGCCAATAAACAACTCGGCCAACTGAAAGAAAGTTGAAATCTTACCCCGAGGAAGATTGTTGTAACATATCTGGGCAGATGCAGTAAGAGTTCCTGAGAAAGCTTTGCATCTCATCTCGTCGGGGACAACATAGATGTCAGCAGCAGCTTGATATTGTTCTATGTGAAGAACAGGATCTGTCTTTCCATCATATTTGGGAGTTACCACGGGTGCTTTAAATTTCGATGGTGTAGGAAAACCCACAATGGCCTGTACAAAAGGTGTTCCTCGAACAAAAGTTCGTTGTAGGGGGTTCTTTGCCTTGGCCATTTCTCCCAATCTATCCTCCAACCGCTGAATGGAACCTTTCCACGCATCATTTCCTTCATCGAGCTTGTTAGATCGAACAATAGATCGTTCTGAAGTAGCGTCCTGAGATTTATCTTGACGAGCCACTGGTCGTGATTGTGCTGATCCTTCTCTTAGATCTGATGGTTGTCGAAAACTCCTCGACATGGCCTTAGGTGGACTCCTATTCCTCCTAGGGCCTAATCGACTGAAAGGAGACACCCTACTCAATCTTTCTAAAGCACTGGGTCTTTCTGGGGAGAGGGTGACATGTTGATCAGTATCTGTAGCCCTTATTGACGAAGTTCGCCCAGGTTGATAAGAGAAATCATCAGACTCCTCATTACGATATGACTCAGTACGTCTGGATCGTGAAGAAAGTAAATAAGTTTGCGTCTGACCACTTTGCTGTCTTGAACGTGCATGTGCACCGCCATGAAGGGTTTGTATGAGTTGCCTCATTGTTTCTTGCATGGTGGTTTGTCCTTGGGCTAGATTCGTCATAATCCCGGCTAGATCTGGAGGTGCAGAAGGATTCGGAGGATTTCCAGTATTTCCAGCGTTTCGATTATTAGATTCTGGATTATCCGCCATTGATGATGAACGATTTTTGGTGAAAAACGACAGTAACAATCGTTCCCACAGACGGCGCCAATCTGTTGATGTAAAAAATTAGATCGCTCTAATTATTCAATCACAGATAAATAAAATGAGACAAAGATTTTTAAAGTGGTTCAGCCTTATAAGAATGGCCTACGTCCACTGTTATGTTATTGCTGAGTGTTTGGGAATTCTTGATTACAAGTTCCACCAAGAAATTCCGGTCCTCTTGAATGAGGGTGATACAAGGTATTTATAGCCCTTAGGCTGTACATGAAAGGGTTGATACATTAAATGATATACATATGAAAGGGTAATACATTTAATGCAGCGTGTGTGTCAAGATAATAAACATTCAATGAATAGTTGAATTATTGATTATCTGGCAATTAATGATACGGCCGAGATGCAGCTCGGACCGCCTTAGTTGCTCGTTGCTCAGGAGTTCCTCGGAGCGCTGGAGTACCTCGGAGTGCTAAGGTTCCTCGGTGTATCCTCGTTGCTCGGAGAGAACATGAGTTGGTCGGGGAAATGAACTTCCTCGTTGCTATCGTGCCACGTAGATTGACACATGTCTTCGTATTATTCGTCCATATCAGCATATTAATTTTGGTATCAACACTCCTCATGTAGTCTTAAAATATCCATTTATCACATTTTCTACACCTTTTAACGCACTTTAAGGGCAGAAACTTCTATTTTCTTTATTTCATGTTTAAACCCAATAAAATATTCATTAAACTTGTTTATATGCTCATCATCAAAATACTACAAGTTTATATACATGAAGCTATGGCTCTAGTTGAACGTCTAAACCTTATTGCCAAATTTAACTTCAACAATTTCATCATTGAATCAGATTGTAAATCACTTGTAGACATTTACCTTAAGAAATCTAAACCTCCTTGGACTACTATTGATATCATAGATAAGTTTAATTTTCCAAACTCTTACAACATTCAGCACATCTGGAGGGAAAAGAACAAAGTGGTAGACTACTTTGCAACAAGTGAAACAAGTGGTTCAATTGACCAAATCTTGTGGTACTTCAACTCTCTCCCAACTCTTGACAAAGGCCACCTCAATATGGATAGGTATAATTTGCCTCAAATTAGAGTTAAAGTCAAAAAATTAAAATGGGGATATTTTGTATTAATCCCTAAGTTTATTTATTTAAGTATTATATAAATTGTAACGGGGATTCTTATAAATCACCATATTTAATCTTTTCATTCTACTGTATTGGCCCCAACCACTATAACTAGGTAAGATAGGGCTTGTATGCCACTAGAGAGGTTGGTTTTCTATTACTTAAAATAAATAAAACTTGTGGGGGTTTTGTCCCTCTTCGATTATATATATATGCACACACACACACACACACATGAAGAGTGGATGTTAAGTCCAAAAGTCCTATCAAATGGGTCTAACACATGGTTCATTCTAGAAATTCAATAATATATGAGTAAACATGATTTCAAGCTTAAAGACATTTTTGTTTCTTTAAAACTTGAGTGTAACACCCCGCCTGCCCGGGAGAGCGAACGGAGCACTAATACGATAAAATATATCTAAATCCATAATACACAAGGTATAGAGCATCTAAATGAACCCACAATCATATAAATCCACTAATCTCAATCTTCAAATTGAAATACTACCAAGTCTCTCGAAATAATACAACTCTAACTATCTCGAAATAAAATAAATCGCCAATGCTCTATACAACACAATAAATAAATACAAATCTTTCCCAAACAATCCTCGCTAAAATCAATCTCCATAGCGCCCCAAAATCCGCGCTAATCTTCCACTAAAAGAAAATATGGGGAAGTACACAATACGACAAGAAAGATGCTCAACAAATATATGTTAGCGATGAATAAAACGTAACAACATGAGTACGAATATTCAAATCAAAATGAAAATCTCAAAGCATTTATTAATATAATTTCTCAACAACACATCAATGGGTCACCAGGCCTCACCCCATTCGCATATGCTTTATCAAGCCATAGCCGGGAATAGGTATTTTGGCGGGTACTCAACATCCGTGCCATATTAAAATCTCATGACAACGTGCTCATCAACAATATAATGATACCACATGAATCAAAATAATTTCAACAATTATTTTCTAGATTTCAATGAATTTATCAATTCAAATATGAGTTCAATTAACAAGAATTCAAAGAGAATGACACTCATGAGATTTAAGGAGCATATTGTGTAAAACCCCATACCTCAAACCAGGATGAGTATCTAACGATCACATCCTCAAGATCAACACAAAAGATCTACAGAAGATCCTCCAAGAACCTCCAACAAAAATAGCCCCAAGAACACCTCTAATCTAAGGTTGGAACTCACAAATTTGAAGGGACAAAGTATAATTAAAAAGAAGAGGAATATAAAATATATTTGCGGCCAAAATTTGTGCCAAAAGTAGGTTAAAAAGAGTTGCCCATGACTTCCTTTTATAATGCAAAGAAATGAAGAGTTGGAATCCAAAAGACTCCTTTAAATAAGGCAAAGAAATGAATAGTTGGAAGTCAAAACAACTCCAAGAGTTAAAAACATTTAAAAATAATTTTAAAATCCGTTTTAACTCCAATTTCGAAACCGTTTGAAATTCTCGCCTTTAAAAATAATAACCAAAATATTTGAGCAATAAAAATAATTTTATCAAAAACTTTATTATCCTCCATTTTCCAAAAATTAATTAAAATAGCCAAAAATTACGTGGATTGATTTGTGGTATACGATAGCGTATAGCCGGCATCTTGTCTTTAATAAGAGAGTAGATGCGTAGACTCTATTTGAAATCGATAAAACCTAATTTTTGTTTTAAATCGATAAACCTGATATTTTTTTAAAATCGATAAACTTTATTTTTATATACTATTAACTAAGGACCTGAGGAGTTTCGATGATCGACTACTTTATGTAGTAGTGTATCGGGGGGGTTCCTTGTTTGGATTTCGCTTTGCGAGACACCCCACGCATGAAACTAATAACCGTTGGGAGCCGAAATAAGTTAGGTCCTTAGGATATGAGTTTATAACCTTTGCAATAAATATTATAATGAAAGTGGTACGATAGGGTGTATGGGTGCCCTGGATGGTTGATTGGTAGTAGTTTTCATAATTGTGAAAAAGTAAGTGGTTGGGACTTCAGCAATTATTTGTTCAATATGTGAGGATCATTTTTCCCAAAGTTTGTCATGAGGACGGTATAGGGAAGATTGGGTAAAGTTTAGATTCGATTCAGTTGAAACTATATGGTGAGGCTTGGCATATAACATCGATAGGGATTTTCGTTAATGTACTGTATGGGCGGTATGTCTTAGATTTCTTGCGATGTGAGATTTATACTCATAGTTGACCTTACCAGTATGATTTATCTTTTCGAATATCGGGATGAAATTCTGTTATAGGGGGGAAGTATGTAATACCCCGTAATTTTAATGACTTTTAAAATGGGTTATATTTTAAATTAATGGATTAATTGGATTTTATTATTAATTAATTCATTTTGGTTTTATCCGAATTGTGGATATTAAAATGGATGATTCTGAATATTACTTAAAGATATTTAGGAAATATATGAATGTGATGTCATTGATATAGCTGTGTGATGTTAATTCGGTAATTTGAATTTTTAGTCAGACGCGGTATGGGACGTGTCGGAACTAATTTATTAAATTAAAAAGGAAATTTATTTTCTATCGACCTTATAGTCATTTCGACTGCGTCATTGCGTCCGGAAGGGTGAAATAATCAGAAAAGTCTATTTGGATGTTGGATTTGGGTCTCGGGTCATTTGGAAATGAAAAGACAACCCAAAAGGGTATTTTGGTCATTTTTACAAGGGGGATGAATAGTGATTTCGGGTTTTATCTTATTATAAATATTTGGAGATTAGTGTACGTAGGTTCATTTCATCTCTTCTACACAAAATTAAAAAGTCATCTTCCTAGAGAAAATGAAAGGTTGCTTGGGAAGAGAAGAGTTTACTTGGGAGGGAGAAGAACTAAGAACCAAAGGTCACCACCACCAACCACCATCGGAGGTTGACCGGAGAAGGGAGAACCACCTGAGATATACTACACCAAAGGATAAAATCTTCATTAGAGGCAAGTGTTTGATATTTGCAATTTAAGTTCGTATATTGTCCATGTTAGGATAGTTATAAAAAGAGATGATTTTCATGCTTGGAAGATGAAAGGATATGGTTGTTAATGGATTTTCTGGAAACTGAAAATATATAGGAATCAAACTCATGTTGTAGGTTGATAATAATCCACGAAATAATCATATATCTATTGAGGAGATTCTGAAAACCATGGTTGTGTTCTTGAAGATATTAGTTTTATAATTTTCTGAAAATAAAGAGAGAAACATGCTTTTTAATCCAATCTCTTGATGATTCTAGGATGTTTAAAGTATTATAAATCGTTCATATATGTTGGTATATCATGTAGTAAGGATTATAAATCATTTGGGATGTTCATATGAAGGTTAGAATGAATAAAACTGGCTAAACCCGTAGTTGCAGAAATGCAGAAAAACCAGGTTGTGACCTGAGTGATCGATCGATCGACCCCCTGCCTTCGATCGATCGACCTCCCCAGAATTCCTAAAGTTCTTATTTTTAATGTTGATTCTTATCCCAAACTTTAATAGATCTTTGGTGATTATTAATTGGATATTATGGGACTTAGAAAATATCAGTGAGCCCTTGATAAGATTTGAATTAATTTAATTGGGAATTAATTGATTGGAATAATGATAATTAATTTAAAGGAATTTCGGTTGCTAGATTCAATGGTTGGATTTTAATTAGTATGTATGAGGATTAAAGATAGGACCAGCAGGGGTGATTGAATATAATACCTGGGTACCCTTAAGTTTACAAGAGGGTTTAATCCTAAGTGAAAGAAGAGGTGTTCATAAGAGAATTGAAACTATCGGTTTTAACCCTAATTAAAAGGAGAGTTTAATTCGTAGTAATTTGGGAGATATGAAGATATGGACCAGTAGAGTATTAGTGACTTCTTACTGAATATATGTTGAGGAAAAACCCATTTGAACCTTGAGTAATGAGTGAGGCTCGGGGGTAATTAAATTATGAAGTAAAGATATGATATTTTAATACGTGGGATTTAAAGAGATATAATGCTACGTATAATCTAAGGTTAATGTGAGTACCTTGTTGTTAGTATATTATAGGTATGATAATGCCTATTTGATTGATTTATGATTATGTGTATGACATACCTAGCTTACTTGCTATCGACGGGAGGTTTGCGCATGAGGGAAGTCATATCCTGATGAATCCATGGGATCTTTGATTTGTCGCTCGAGAACATAGGTCTATGAAAGACTTATCGGGGAGTTGATAAGTCCGTTGACTGTGGGTACGTAGGTATGTGCGTGACCCATGGATACGAGAACTATGTTCGCCTCCAATTTGTTTGTTGTTGTTTGTGGTTCGAGGAATCCTTACCGAACCTTTTGTCCACTATTCGACGACCAGCGATGATGGGACATGATAGCAGAGTAATGAATTGCACCGCAGCTATGACTCGGGGTGCTGTATTATATATATATATATATATATATATATATATATATAATGAATTAAATGAATGAATGGATTTATTGTGGTTAAGTCAACTACTGCGTGATAATTGTAGATAATGGCAAATTGAGATAAAGAACTAAAGTAAGTTAATGAATGTTTATTCTTAAGGAATTGAAAAGCTTGTTTCATGTTAATGAGAAACAATTCATAAATGAAAGATGTATAAGAAGAATTACATAACGTATGGTATGGGACATATGGGGTTATGATATGGGAATGGAATTATATTATGGAACTAGTGAGGAGGAACCATTAACTAGGAGGTTAATAGGAGACGTTAAGTGTGCACTCTAGTTGAGAGGTGAGAATGGCAAGTGAGAGTTCGGTCTAACATGTACAAAATAAAAGATTTATTGCACTTGTTAAATACTTGCTGTTTTAAAAATCATTTTCATAATCGGGCTCTGACCCGTTTCCTTGCATATTTTGTTTTCTATTGTATCTTCTATATCAGGTGTCTAGCATCAGGGACGCCAACCTTAGTGAATTATGACGAGCTATGGACCCTATGGATTATTACTTAGACGCCTATCTTCATTTGATTCACAGTATTCTCTTAGTTGGGGCATGTCGCCCAAAGGATTCAGTTATCTTTTCTATCGAGGTCAAATACTATTATGTTCGTGTCATTTTAATACATTTGATATTATTTGGATTACTGTAATGGATTAATATTATTTGGGAATGTTTATTCCAATCGCATCTAAATTCTTTTTATGTTATCTATTTGGTTATCAGTGTTGTAGAATAAAATGTGTTGTGTTATTCTTAAACTAAAAATGGATTTTGTTGAAATTAAAATTTGAAAAGTTTTTAACACCAGCTTAATTGAGTATTGGGTGAGTTGTAAATGTTTTTTGGCAGTGATGCTAAGAATGAGCCAACTGTATATTCTGTTTTAATTTGGTATGGGACTGGCCACCCGGTAATTAATTAGGCGGGGTGTTACATTGAGTAAATATATATTTATATAAAAATCCCAATTTTCACAAGAAAACCTTGAGACCTTTATTCATAAAATATTTTCAATAAGAGAAATATCATTTCAAATATTTTATTCCATAAAATGTTTAGATATCAAGATTTCTTGAAATATATCATTTTTCTCAGAACTCTTGGATTCATTCATAAAGCATTTTTTACAAAACCATAAGAAATAACTTTCTTAAATCATATATGCATTCTACCGTTACAAACTCAACTATATGACCAGTACTATGTAAAAATGTAATTCTTAAGATAATTGTACAGTTTTTCCCACCTCAAAGAAGCTCAACAATGTTGGATGAAGTGTAGAAGAGGATGGCAACCTCCCACCTCCTACTGTGGCCTTAAAGAGGTTGCCCAGCTTCACTAATGTAAACGAGGTGTGATACCAATTGATTTAATTTGAAAATTCACTTATTTAATTAGAAAACTCAGATTTAACAAAACCAAAATCAAATTAAAATCAGCCCATGTGCGTGCAAGTGTAAATAAAAATAGGCAAGCAAGTGACAGAGTAATTCAGGAAAAAATACCCTCAGGGAAAAAACTTTTATATTCTATAACTTTGACAAGGTTACACAACCATTTACTTACATATAACTTCCCTCAAGCGTAATGCACGATGTCTATGTCAAACCTTCAAAGCTTCAGCTAGAACTCAGTAGTGGCTCACTCGCAGTCGTACCAATTTGGGCACGCAACCTTAATTCTTTGTTGGATCTCCCTCCACAATAGCTCTCGGCTTTTCAGTTGTAGGATTTTTCTCACAAAGGTTAACTTTAGGCAAAATATGGTTTGGTTTCCACAAAACAACTCATATAAAAAAGGCTCTTTAGGATTTGTGAATTGTGAAAACAAATTTAAACCCTCAAAATTGTGTTGTAAACTCTCAAAAACGTATTCTGATCAAAATAGAATTTTCTCCACACGAAATTAATATGCCTGACACCCTATTTATAAAACATTTAAACTGGTGGAGTGTCAAACTTAAACAGCTCGTTCGAACGACAGCTGGTCTCGTTCGAATGAGATACGATGTCGTTCGAACGACATCGTACATGTGTCACTTACTGCTTCAGTCTTTTGAAAATCTTAGAAACCTCAAACTTAAGACTGTTTACGAGATTAGCAAAGTTTATCCAAACTATTTATGAGAAAAAGTTTTTGAAAAATTAAAAACCATTTAAAATATCCCAACACCTTTTTATGTAAATTGTAAATGAAATAAAAACATAATTTACCAATTTCCTCCTTGTTGGGCATGATTGTTGAAGTTGACTTGAAATTCGGATCGTCGATTATAGATGTGCGCTTTCCAATGCTTCTATAGACTTACAGCGGTATACGACATACTAAGTGTGACGGATAATGTCCTTACAAATCTCCCCCTATGTCTTTGCCGGTACAAAATAAAAATAATTCGAATAATCAAACTAAAAAATAACCTATACAAATCTACTGTCCCATAATCTCAAATGAGGAAAGATAAACTGAATAAGTCTTCAATCAAACTTGGCTTCAACAATCAACTTTTCAAATTTCCAAGCTTTTCTCATTAGGGGTTGCAATCCAAAGAATCTTCAATTGTACCTACACACATGAGACAAAGAAAAAACCATGTGACGTATCGAGTTTGAAGTGATATAAAGTATAATCAAATTAAAGTATAATCAAATCTCCCCCACTAAAAACTCCCCCATAATATCATAATTCATTCTCCCCCTTTTTATTTGTTCGAAATAGACAAGGAAAGAATAAACACAATAAAGTAAATTTGGGAGTCACGGGAAACAAACCAATCATACTATTTTTGAATTTTACATATTTTTCATAAGAAACAAAAATGATTTTACAAAACTCACACCATGAATTTATCCTAAGACAACCAAATCCAGGAAACGAAAAGAATGGGTGTGAAGAAATTTGATAGCAAAATCAACTCAATCATATCTTATGTGCATGATGCATAAGTGTACTCCTAACGAATGAACATCAAACATAGTCCTTTGGTGTAAAATTGTTGAATGTATTAGACATCGTCTTAAGTCAAAATCAACATGATTTTCACACTAATAACGTCCAAAATGATTTCATGCTTTTCAATACTTTTTAAGGATGTGCAAAGCCATTTTAATTCTCTAACCAAACTCCCTCATATATATTTTCTTTTCGAGGTGATCTAAATTCTTAAACATTGGAGAATTGGTGAATAAACCTAATGGTCCATAATTGGCATATATTTCTTTTTATTGCCATGCAAATTTTTGGGGCTCTTTTAAACCTATTTGCACCCCGAATAATTAAAATTCCTCAATTTTTAGGTCCAATTTAACTGCGGCTTAATCGCAAAGGATAAATGTGTACCTTTCGTAGCACTTCACCGTTTATAAAATTCACACAAGCTCACGGTAAATGGTTTAAAACACACACACCTTTTATTATCTTGTTTTATCGCATTTGGTTCGTTTTAATAGACATAATTGAGATGAAAACACGTAACCAACCTGTGATTTGACAAGAACAAAGGTCAAATAAATTCGTGCTCGTGTGCAATAAAGGGCAAAAGGAGTAAAAAATGTAGGTAGCAACACTATATCATCGCAAAGACTCCAAACTTCGTAAAGCACATGAATGACACAACAGATTGTCTCAAATCTCTAATAAACAGTCACAGGGATATGGCATAAAGTTGTGACTTCGTCATCCTAAGTGCATTCATATATGGTGCAAACAAAATACCAAACTCTTTTTGGATTTTTCAAAAAATTTCAAAAAAAAAGAAATATTTTTGAATTTTTTCAAACACTATTATAAAACAACTCAGCAATACCAATAACATGTAGCAGGAAGAAACAAGGGACTGCAAACAAAAGTCCAGGGTCGTTCGAATGAGAGGCCATGTCATTCGAATAACAGGCAATCTCATTCGAGCAAGATGCAATCTCGTTAGAACGAGAAAATCACAAATTTCCCAGATTATTCAAAATGACATGCAGTTTTGTCCAATGAGAAGCTTTTGTAAAAACAGTTCCTGGAATGGGCAAATAGATCCAAAACAATGCTAAGATAGTACCAAAAATAAGAAAAATAAATAAAAATGCTAACTAAAATAAATCAAATGGTACATACTAGCAATAGGCAAAGATGTCATCATGTAAATCACCCTATGCTAGCAAAAATGTCTAGACCTCAACCGGGAAGTGCAGAGGAGTTTTCCCAAGACGGTGACATCTTTTGAACCAACTCTATTAGATCATGTGTTGTCTTGACCAAAAAATTTACTTGCTGGAGAATATGTGCAAACTCTCTATCATTATGTGCAAGCAAAGTATCATGAGTGGGGTCATGTTCGTGAGCCTGTGAAGTGGCATGATGTGGCATAAAACCAACCTTAGAACAAAATTACCTAAGGTGTACTTTCTTTTTGTAATTAGAGCAAACATAAACCGTTCTAAGAAGTAATTTATCAAAAATTTTGGGATGAGTTTTCCTAGACGGACACCCAACGAAATCACTCCCCAAAGTGGAAATAGGTTCAGGTGTATTGGATGCACTGTCATGACCTTTTCCATCATACTCACCATTATTCAAAATGGGATATGGAACCATCTTATCAACCTTCTCAGATGTGTTCTCTAAAGCAACTTGGGACTCCCGTGCTCATTCGAGATCATCATCGAGATGGGATACACGTGTCTTCATAATAGACACCGTGTTGGTTAAGTCACCCTTTTCCCTTTTTAACTCATCATTCTCTTCCTTTAACTCATAAATCCGAAGACCTAGATCCCTATTTGACCTTTTTGTATTCATGATCTTGGTAAATAACTCTCTAAAGGATATTCGGAGCTCACTTTCATCTCCGTTCTCAACCTCACTCTCATCGTCGACGCTCTCGTGGATGCTATCATTATGGGACAAAGTGGAGTTATTCACATGACTAGTAAAGGCAATAGTTATCCTTTGTCCTAAATCTTTTTCAGACTCATCTTCTTCCTCTTTCTCTTCTCCCTCGCTATCACTTAGGGTAGCGGGCATGGCAACTTTCTTTCCCGCTCTCCTAAGTATAGTGGGACACTCAAATGACTTGTGCCCTTTCCCATCACACTCAAAACATCTTATCTTCTCAAGGTTCTCCTCTCTCTCTTTCTCTTTCTCATTACTTTCTTTGGTCTTGTCTTTCTTTTTGTATTTTTCCAAAAACTTTTTATTTGGATTTCTTTATTTTGAAAACTAGAGATTTTTTTTGAAAATTTTTGGAAAGCAGGGCCATGTCAGAGTCATAATCAGATTCACATACACACTCCTTCTTTTTGTTCTATATTATTTTATCCTCACTAGATCTTGACTGTCTTCTAACTCGTAGGTCTGAAGATCACCTACTAACTCGTAGGTCTGAAGATCACCTACTAACTCTTCTAACTTAAGTGTGCTCAAATTACCCATTGAGTTTAAAACAGTGACTTTTGGAATAAAACGTTTTCACAGAGATCCCAAAATCTTTTTCACAACCCGCGTGTTATCAATAGCCTCACCCAAATTAAAGCTAGTGTTGACTATGTCCGACAAATGTTCTAAAAACTCGTCAAAAGTATGAGACTCTGACATAATGAGCGTCTCAAATTAGGTGGCAAGATTCTGCAACTTAGATTCTTTAACAGCGCTGGTACCCTCATGTGTCAATGTTAAAATATGCCATGCCTCTTTAGACGTGGTGCATGTCATAATTCGGCGGAACTCTTCAGGAATTAAGGCTCCAGAGATATCACTCAAACCACGTGAATTAAAATTGGATAATTTGAAATCGTCCTTAGTCCAGTTTGACAGAGGTTTTTAAGAGGTGATGTTCTCAACAGTAACGGTGGGAGAAGACCAACCATTTTCAACCAACAACCAAACACGCTCATCTATAGCTTTTAAAGAATATTTCATGAGAGCCTTCCAAAAGGCAAAATTATTGTCTTCCTCGATTATATAAGTGATCCATCAAAGTTTAAAAGAATTGATATCACAAAAACTTTTGCAAAAAATTAGAATTCACAATAAAATAGTGAAACCTGCTCTGATACCAGTTTGTAAAGGAGGTGTGATACCAACTGATTTAATTCTCCAATTCAATTATTTAATTAGGAAACTCAGATTTAACAAAACCAAAATCCAATTCAAATCCACCCATGTGCGTGCAAGTGTAAATAAAAATAGGCAAGCAAGTGACAGAGTAATTTAGGAAAAAATCCCCTAAGGGAAAAACCTTTTATATTCTAGAACTTTGATAAGGTTACATGACCATTGACTTACATACAACTTCCCTCAAGCGTAATGCACGATGTCCATGTCAAACCTTCAAAGCTTCAACTAGAACTCAGCAGTGGTTCACTCGCAGCCGTACCAATTTGGACACGTAGCCCAGACACGCAGTCTTGATTTTTTATAGGATCTCCCTCCATAATATATATCGGCTCTTCAGTTGCAGGGTTGCTCTCACTAAGGTTGAACTTTAGGTAAAATATGGTTTGGGTTCCAAAAAACAACTCACACAAAAATGGCCCTTTGGGATTTGTGAATTATGAAAACAAATTTGAACCCTCAAAACTGTGTTGGAGAAAAGGTAAACTCTAAAAAACATATTCTAATCAAAACAGAATTTTCTCCACACGAAATCAATACGTCTAACACAATATTTATAAAACATTTAAGGCGATGGAATGTCAAACTTAAACAGCTCATTCGAATGAGACACGAAGTTGTTCGAGCAATAACTGATCTCGTTCAAACGAGATACGATGTAGTTCGAACGACATCGTACACGTGTCACTTGCTGCTTTAGTCCTTTAAAAAACTTGGAAACCTCAAACTTAAGACTGTTTACGAGATCAACAAAGTGTATCCAAAATATTTATGAGAAATTTTTTTTCAAAAATTAAAAACCATTTAAAATATCCCAACACCTTTTTATGTAAATTGTAAATGAAACCAAAACTCAATTTACCAATTTCCTCCTTGTTGGGCATAATCCTTGAAGTTGACTTAAAATTCGGATCGTCGATTATAGATGTGCGCTTTCTAATGCTTCGACAGACTTGTAGCGGTATACGACATACTAAGTGTGACGGACAATGTCCTAACAACTAAGCTTGTCTTCTTGAAAGCTACATTAAAAACCCTTTCAAATCCATGATTTCTTCTACTTGTTCTTCAAAACCCCCCAATAATGTCTCCATGCATTCATATCTTGTTTAAAAAATAGTTTAAATGGGATTTATGAGCCTCAATGGGGGAGAAGATGGTTAATCTTTGGTGATTTAGGTTGGAGGGGTGGTGGTGCTAGGTTGGTGTGTTGTGGTTAGTGGATGAAGAGCTCTAAGAGCTAGATAGAGAGGTCTAATCTGATGGGAATGACCCAAATGAGCCAAATCCTCCTTTAAATACTCCAAAAATCATAAGGGTTATGTCACATCCCGAGTTTTTATAGTGACTAAAGAATGTGCGGATAATAAATTATTCCAATGCATATATAAATAATATAGTAAATGTTGTATTACATTCGACCAACTAAGTATAGTGACGAAAAAATTTATTTATTACAAACATAATAGGTTTGGATACTATTTCCATACAAAACAAAATGAAAATAAAAAATAATAAAGTTACATCAACTTATAAGTGGTAACATATGAAATCATGATGGGTTTGTCGGTACTACTACCGAATTTCCATGAGTATATGACTGCTAGAGACACATGAGATGATGCATTAAAATTTGTGAGGTCAGGGGGAATGTTGTCTATTTACGCTTTGGGTCCATCTGGAAATTTTTAAAGAATAAGAAAAAAATTCTCAGTAGATAATTCTCATTTTAAAGAGAAAATCATGTTTCAAGATTAGTAATACTAGGAGTACATAAGAAGTTGGATTCAATAGGTAAATTGAGATAATCACAATAATACAAGATGATAATGCTACAATTAAAAATATCAAGGCCATAATAGGTCCATGGTTGTGGATGGTTTCTAAAGAAATAATCCATAATTATCTGTTTAGAGGCTTTAGGGCAATAGTCATACGTATGAAAAATCAATCCAAATAATTGGAGATAAATAATCCTAATAACTAGAGATAAAGTAACCGTGCTAAGTCAATAATAGACATTCCATATAGTAGCAAAAACTAGTCACTCAATATCGATGAGTCCAACAGACCAAATAATACAATCGTGGGCATAGTGGTAGATCATTCTCTAGTCATAATGAATGCTATGATAGAACATGTTTAATGAATTAGATTAAATGATATCATTGCATAAAAATCAACATAGGGTTTTTAAAATCAGAATCAATTATAACGTAATGCTTTGAACTAGTAAAAGAATAAGATAAACTAGGGCTATCACATAATGATATCAACAATAGGCGTATACAAAAGCATTGTGTGAAATAATAGTGAATATAAAATCATCTACTTGTTTTAGGGATTTTTGAAATAAGTTCGGCTCAATTCGGTTTAATGTTGGGGTCCAAGAAAGTTTGAAATGTAAAGAGAAGTCTAATTAAGGTCGGGTTTTAAAATATTAGGCTACATATAAACTATAATCGCGTATAAAATAACTTTCGCGGGGTTAATGTATAAATTAATGTTTGATTAATTCCTCTTAATTCCTTAGGGTTTTAAAGTTAGCGGTAATAGAATTTCTTGTTCATAAAATAGTCAAAAAGTAATAGGTAAAGTTTGGGGTAAAGATTCAAAAGTTGAAAAATCCTAGAGGTTTATGTGCAAAATATATTTAAAGTTTTTAAAATCAAAGTTTGATGATTCTTCGAACTAGCTTTCTGGTTGACCAAACAGGGTTTTGTAATATACTATTTTGACCAGAAAAATCAAATAAAATTTTTGAAAAAAATTCAGAATTTTTTGATTGGACATGCGCCCTCACACACTCATTCAAAGATCATAAGCGTTGTATTTAACCTCATTCACGCGTGTGTTGACCACTTCATCTTCAACTTTCATAATTTTGACTATAGGGTTTTGAACCTTAACCTTTAATTAAATCCAGTACCAAATACCATTTTAGATGATTCAAAAGTCAATCTTTCTAATTTTTCAGAAGGAATCCAAAAGTATAACTTTTATGGATTAAGGTGAACTGTAGCCTCATCTACCTGTTTTGCGAATTTTTAAACATTTTAGTTCCATATTCGTAGAGTTATAGTGAAATTTGAACTATGTAATAATATGATTTTGTTCCTGAGTGATTCTAGAGTAAAATGATTTTGGTTTAAGGTTTTAATCCATAATATAACCAAGAATTTAAACTTTAAACTAAAATGAAAAATCTTGCTTTTGAGACATGTAGCTATACTATACTCAAATTAAACAATATGCCTAAGTTCCTTAAGGTCTAAGGATAAACATTCCCAGCTTGAAACTAGTTCAATAACAGGAAAAAGAATCTACCATTAAAGCTCAGGCTTTCATGGTGTTTTTTGAAAATTGACCTTTAACAGTGTGTTTCTATGTGAACTAATATATATAAAAGCATAAATGGAATCTAAACAAGTGCAGAAACTAAGTGGAAGTATTGAAATTGTGTTTTGTAAATAAAATGTAAGAATACCCGAAAATGCTAAATTTTGAGGTTGGTTTTTATTAAGCTCAACTAATGGTTTCTTATGTGTTTGGTTGTGGATTTTATAAGGCAAGTCGTGGTGAGATCATTAGTGTAAAAAGAGGTGATGTTTAGCTAATATTAGCAGGTATTTTAATGGTTGTTATGGAAGATATCCTCAGAGGTATTGACCTAAATGGCAGCTTAGTTGGCATTGTCATTAGCTTAGAGGATGAGGATTTGGATAAGGTGTTAGAATTTGGTCATTGGTAAGTTTTGGTATAGACTTTAGTTCATTTTTCATAATTTTTATAACTTTAGGGGATAATGTTTAACTTTCTAAACTATGTGAGGTATTCTTAGGGCCTGGTTTGTAAATTAAAATAGTTAAAAGGTCAAATATGGAAATTTTTTACCGTCCATAACTCATTTAAGAATTTTAAAGGCTAAATAAAAACTCTAGGGGTCTTTTTGCAATATTTTAAACTTTAGGATTATTTAATAATTTAAAGTTTTCTTAGGTTTACTTAAATAATATTTAAGATTTTTTAATTTCAAGAGTTTCACACTTGGGTATGGTTATCTAGTGAACACATGTATGTGTATGTATCTATGTGCATCGAGGTTCGAACTAGTTCTCATTTTGCGAATTTTACAATTCTCCCTACCAAAAAAAATCTCGTCATCGAAATTACCTTTGAAGAGTTCAGGGTATTGCTGTTTTATGGTGTCTCCAGGTTCCTAGGTAGCTTCCTCTATTGCATTATGTTGCCAAATAACTTTAACTAGGGAAATTATTTTGGTACGAAGCCGATCCTGAGTATCTAATATTCGAAGAGGTCTTTGTTCAAAATTGTGATTAGGTTGTATATTAAGTCCTTACCATGAGATGACATGACTTGGATCAGAGATGTATTTTCGTAAATGAGAAAATGCAATACATTGTGTATTTAATATAAATCAGGTGGTAGACTTAAACAATAGGCTACAGATCCAATTCATTCGGTAATTGTGAAAGGTCTTATGTATCATGGTGCAAGTTTCCCTTTTCTTTTAAATATTAAAATTCCCTTTCTGGGTGTTAGTTTTAAGAAAACTTGATCATTTACTTGGAATTCTAAGGTTTTCCTGCTAGGATCTGCATAGATTTTCTGTCTACTTCGTGCTTTTTGTAGTTTCTCCTTGATTAGACATATCATTTTAGTAATCTCTTCTATTATCTAGGGATTAAAAATATAATTTTCTCCTAATTCACTCCGACATAATGGAGAAAGACATGGCCTTTCGTAAAGCGCTTCATATGGAGTGACTTGGATACTAGCTTGATAAATATTATTATAAGAAAATTCAATTAAGCCTAGAAAATCACTTCAGATTCATGCTGGATCCAATGTACATGCACGTAATATATCTTCAAGCATCTGAATTTGTCGTTCAGATTTTCCATCGCAAGATGAAATGCAGTGATAAGATGTAATTTAGTGCCCATGGCTTGTTGTATGGCTTGCCAAAACCGTCCTACAAATTGAGGATCATGGTTGGATACTATAAATAAAAATTCTTTGTGTAATATAGTAATCTCCTAGAATTATAAGGTGCTACATTTCTGAAATGAATCGTAGTACGCACTCTAAGGAAGTGTGCCTATTTTGTTAATTGGTCTATGATTACCCAAATTGAATTATATCCTTCTACTGTAGTGGGTAATCCACTAACAAAGTCCATTGTAATATCATCCCATTTCCAGACATGCATTGGAAGAGGTTTTAATAATCCACCAGGATGTTGGTGTTTAATTTTGACTTGTTGGCAGGTTAGACATTTGGCAATAAAAGTTTTGATGGCTTGCTTCATTATTATCTACCAATAATGTCTTTTGAGATCATGATACATCTTAGTATTTACAGGATGTATAATAAATTTTGAATGATGGACTTCCCATAAAAGTGCTTCCTTTAAATATGAGTTAGAAGGTACACATATTCGATTCCTAAAACGTATTCCCCTATCGGGATGAGATGTCCAATATTACTTGCCTTTTTTTCCAAACTTTTGACATTGGGCATTAAGAAAGTCATATATGGATTGTTGTTCAATTATCTTCTTCTGGAGTGTCGGATAAGCTATGACATTACGAATAATAATGAGGGGTTTCACTTTATAAGTTATACTTATCAAAAGAAATTATGACCTCATAAGAAAACATTTCAGCTAATTTTCCACTGGATTTAAGACTCAATGTGTCTGCTATAACATTGCCTTTACTTGGATGATATTGTAATATGGATTTATAATCTTCTAGAAATTTGATCAGTCGTCATTGTCGCAAGTTGAAATCTTTCTGAGTAAATATATACTAAAGACTCTTGTTATCTAAAAATATTTGAAATTCTGGTCCGTATGGATAACATTTCCAAATCTTGAATGCAAAAACTATTGTGGCTAATTCTAACTCATGAACTGAGTAATTTCGCTCGTGAATTTTTAACTGTTGAGACCCATATTACACTACTTTCCCTAATTGCATGAGTACACAACCTAGCCTTTTTATGGAGGCATTTGTGTATATATCATAAGTAATATTGCTGGAAGGTATAGTGAGTACATGGGTAGTAGTTAAACGTTCTTTCAGAGTATGAAATGCTTGGGTATATTCTTGATTCCACTCGAACCGTATATCCTTTCGATTTAGCTTCATTAAAAGAAATGCAATGGTGGAGAATCCTTACACAAATCATCGGTAATATACGACTAATCCTAAAAAGCTATGAATTTTCATAACTATAGTAAGTTATGGCCATTCAATAACAACTACAGTACTTCTTGGTTCAACCTGGATTCCGAGTTCGGTGATAACATGTCCTAGAAGTTTTACTTCTTTCATAATAAAGCCGCTTTTACTTTTCTTTGCATACAACCAATGACATCGTAATGTTTCTAGTACTATTTACGAAGGAGTTTCATGAACTTGCTCATATTTTGAATATAATAAAATATCATCTATGAATACGATTACGAACTAATCCAAGAATGGTTGAAATACTTGGTGCATTAAATCCATAAATGCTGCTGGTGCATTGGTAAGTCCATTCAAATGCCATTTTTGGTATGTCTTCCTCTCTTACCCTTAATTGGTAATATCCCGATCGTAAATTAATGTTTTAAAATACTATTGCTCCTCATAGCTGATCGAATAGATCTACGATCCTTGGTAACAAATATTTATTTTTGATAGTAACTTGGTTTAATCTACGATAATCGATACACAATCGAAACATTCCTTCTTTCTTCTTCACAAATAGCACTGGTGCTCCCCTTGGGATTGTGGTTGGACGACTGAATCCTTTAGTTAACAATTCATCTAATTGAGTTCTAAGTTCTCATAGTTCTAAGTGGGCCATCCGATAAGATGGTATGGAAATAGGAAAATTAATAGGTAATAGGTCAATTGCAAACTCAATTTCCCTTAGTAGAGCAATACCAGATAAGTATTCGGGAAATATATCTTTCTATTTATTGAGAATCCAAAGAGAATAAGGTGATATGTTGTAAGTATTTCTTGAATGTTGTCCTTGAAATTCACACCTTTCAGTTTATGAATTTCTAAAGATCACCTTTCTATAACTACAATTGATATAAGCACCATTTGTTGATAATGCATCTATCCCAATGATAATATCCAATCCTACTATATCAAGTACTACTAAATCAATTATGATTATACCCGTATCCAGTTTTACATCACAATTTCTACAAACTTGATGTGTACATGATATAGTACTAGTGGGCATACTTATTGATATAGGGTAATGTAAAGAAGAAGTAATAAGATTTGCTAAGATCATAAATTTAGTGCTAATAAATGAATAAGAAGATCCAGAATCAATCACTATGTGAGTTGTAAGATTTTTAAAAGAAATATTGCCTTAAATGACATTGTAACTACCGGACTATGTCAAATGAACAACATTTTGGCCTTGTTTCTTATTATCTACTACCAATCTTGTGTTTCCTAGAGGTTGTTTATATATATATATATATATACACACACACACACACACACATGCATACATGGCCTTTGGTTGAAATTAGGTTTGTAAATCTTGGGTATTAGGGGTTGATATGTCCAAGTGAATTGCATTCATGGAAATGAATTGTGGCTCCACTATTTCGGTGATAAATTTGGTTGTACGCTCGACCCTCGTTAGGTTTGACAATGAGGTTATTTCTGATTGGGGCAGTTGTTGGGCGATTGTTGAAATTGTTTTGAGAAATTGGAGCAGTATTATGAGAAGTACCACTTGGGGCCGGGCTTATTTCATTTAGATTAGCGACTTCGATCATTCTTCCCAACTAATGAATTTGTAAAGGAATAAGGGAGGTTTTGATTTTGTCTTTTAATTCATGTTCAAAATGTTTCCACTTTTTAATATCTGTATCTATATATTCTTGAGCATAACGAGATAGTTCCATAAAATCGAGCTTCGTACCACGCCACTGTCATGCTCCATTGTTGCAATCCTAGAATTTATATAGTTAATTGATCATGTATGACTTCAAAAAAGTATTTCTTGTAGAATATATCTTCAAACTTTTCCCACGTCAAACCTTCTATATTACGAGTACATTTCACCGACTGCCACCAGTGATCCGTCTCACCCTTAAACACATAATTTTCTAATTCCACCCTAAGCTCGGGTAGTATCCCTACACCATTTAATACTTTTAGTGTTTGCCTAAACTATCATTCCTCTTCGAAAGTCTCGATTTTTTTGTGAAATGATGGAGGTCATTACCAAAGAAATTCCTTTAAGGACTTCATTCTTTGAACCTCAATTGATATTTATGTTCCCGTCGTAGGTAAAGGATTTTGACGTGCATGATTTAACATTATGAGTTCTTTAAGAACTGGTCTATATTATCCATAGTTGTAGGATGATTTATTTGAGTAGATTCTGATCATGGTGCTCTTCGTATGAATACATTAGAGTTGCGTATTTTTACCATCCTATAGGAATAAACCAAAATTAAAGAATAAAATAGAATAAGATTTATTTATAATAAGACTAGTTATATTGATAGACTTTTTAAAAAAGTCCATTCGGCCCCTCAAAGCACAAAATATAGGGATTTTAATCTAACACAATAATATTAGTACTATCATTTCTAGGTTATAATACCGTCACACTATATTAATATTTTAACGTAACACCCTTCTTACCTTTCACCGCCTTGACTCACATAAATGTTCACACGTGCTCCTAAGAGTTTATTTATCTATGGTTCTTTCAAATTTTAAGGTTCTGAACCTATCTGTGGCATCATATGTTCCATTTCTTCTTCCTAACCTCCAGTACTCGACTCGAACAAAGAAGTTGTCGCATTAAGGTATGGTAGTTTGACCTATTGTCCCCAAGAGACGCAAGCGGAGTTGTTCATAATTCTTCCTCTGGTCCTAAATCCTAGGCCAAATGGATAGCTTGTTGCAAGAATTTGTGATCTCTTGCAAACCTTCAGACTTGTTTCATGGCTTGTTCCTCTCCCATTAACCAATATGTTAATAGATGATATTTGATGGTAGGGATCACAATTTCCCATCACTACTCCAAATCTTCACTATTATCACGGTCATTGACCTTGACAAATTGGACTTGTCAAGGTCAATGACCGTGACAATTCTGGGCGAGACAAATTTTTTTGTCACGGACGTGTCACGGTCATTGACTTTGACAAGTCTATTAGAATTGTCACGGTCGTGTCACGGTCAGGGACCGTGACAAGTTAGTCACGGTTAACAACCGTGACCAACCCGTGGCAATATTTTAAAAAATTGTCACGGTCAATTACTGTGACAATTCTGGCCAGAATTGAAAAAAATTCTGCTGGGCAGTATGACCACTGCCACTGCCCAGCAGTATATTTGTACCTGTTATAACAACGTTGGTTGTACCTATTCAAACATCATATATCCAAATATACCCAAGATAGTGCAAATATATATTCATGACGATATAATCCAAATATTCAAAATAGAAACAATATACATGACAATATAATCCAAATGTAATTAAAATGTACAAACTTAAAAATAATGTTACTACATGTCTGGGGTAAATGTGAGGAGGTGAGTTGGCCACACGATATACGAATTGACACACCCACTAATATACATCGTGATGCATTGTTCGCGCAACCACAATAGGGAGTTCTCCTTCCCGAGTATCACATGCATGACGAGCACTTTGGACTCGATCCCTTGAAGCGAACGTCCATTAACTATTCCACCCTCGACGATATTCGGGTCCCTCAACCCCCGCCCTATCTGTTGGCCATCAAATACATCCAATATGAACACGCTCGACCAACCAAGTGTCGACAATGGTCTGGGGAAGGGAGCAAAATAAGGAAGTGGATCAACGAAATACACACGTGATGGTGAAGAAGCAGCGAGGTCCACATCCTCGTCCTCCTGCGCCTCGTTCTCCCGCACCACCTCCTCCTCCTCCTCCTCCACCGCCTTCTTCCCTTTCCCCTTCCCCTTTCGGTCTTCTCCCAACATAAGCTTCATGATTGCGTACATATCTTCGACCATCACCTCCAAACGGGACAGCTTCGCGTCATGTGAATCCACCGTTCGAGCCAACCCGGTGTCGCTCGTCTCCAATCCGATGATCCTAGATTTGGCCACCCGTGAGCTCACCCCCTTATCCTCCCCTTACGATCAGAGCCAAGCACTTGGCTGAGTGCGTCTGTGGACAAAGACGCCTTATCGGCATCAGACTACGACTCATGCACTTTCTTAAGGTTTGCCTGAAACGACAAAAAGAACATGATTAGTACAAAAAGTAAACTAAAAAATTATAACGTAATTAACAAAACTTAAACTGTCGGATTACTTACAATCGTTGCCTCGACACTCAGGGACACCTCCTTGTCCTTCCCCTTCTTCGTCCGAAGAGCCACATAAGTATCGAGCCTATGTGGCTTACCCCCTGAAATAAAATAAAGTAAAATTAGTATCGTCCCCGCAAAGTAAAATAATGAAGAATAATATATTTATGTAGTTATAGAAAAATTAAATCTTACCTTCATCCTATGCTCCACCTCGGCGTAAGAGGTCCGGCCGGAGTAGTGCATGTCCGTATTTTTTGCCCGGTTTTCCCTCCTCGATTGGCGAGATGCCAATTGTCGATCCTTGATCTCATTGTCAATGAACTTTTGCCATTGTGCCAATGAGATCGGATCCTTGGGCGAGACGGATCCACGTCATTGTATAATGGACTCTCGTGTTTTCCCAAAGTACCGTGTCCGCATATTTTTCTTCCACGTCTTGTGTTGCTCCCTCAACTGCTCCAAGACGGAATCGCGTAGCTTTGGATCCGAGTTGAATTGTTCCTGTCCAACAAATTCAATGTTAGTTGCGAATAAATAAAAATATAAATATAAAATGAAATTGAAATCGAAATCGAAATCGAAATTGAAATTGAAATTGAAATTGAAATTGAAATTGAAATATTCATATAAATATAAATATAAATATATTACCTGTGGTGCATCCCAAACAGTTATTTTGAGCTCATATGTCACCTCCTTCCAACTCATAAACCCCGGCCCGATGACCGTCTTTAGCAGCTCGAGGGATCTCGCTAATAGCTCCGATTTGTTCTCGACGGTAATCCCAAATTTTCCATATTTGGGATTCTAGAGGCGGAGGAGCCCTCGTCGCCTCCGCTACCACCGAGCCCAGACGACATCATCATCTTCGCCTTAATATCTGAAGGTGACATTTGCTGTAAAAAATGTTATTAGTACAGATAAAAAAAATGCTAATAGTACACATACACACACCCCTACCCCACCCCCACCACACACACTCACACGTCATGCCACTTTTAAACTTACCAACCCAACATTTCATCAATTAAACTAACAATTAAAGTATACAATTATTAATTTACTAATTTACAATGAGGGGCAATCCTACTTTCATATGAAATTGGCACTAATTATTAATTTACTTCCATCTAAAACTATACAATTTAAGCTATACAATTTCTTAATTAAAGCTATACAATTGTTAAAATTGCCCCCCCCACACACCCCCCACCCCCCCCCCCCCCCACCACACCTCTTGCCCCCTCCCCCTGCCACGCACACACACACACACACCTACGCACACACATACACACACACACCTACGCACAAACACACACTCCACCCCACGCCACCACCACCACCACCACCCACCCCCTCCCCCCACCACGACCGTGACAACTACATTTGTCATGGCCTTGTCACGGTCAATGACCGTGACAACTCTTTGTCACGGTCGTGTCAAGGTCAATGATCGTGACACAAAACGCGTGTTTTATCATCTTATTCATTGCACGATCTTTTATCATCTTCTTATCTGTATATTCATTGCAATTATCTACTTCTTTAATCCTTTATCTTTATATTTATTCTTTGTGATTCTTTTATATTTCAAAAGTCTCTTATCCTCATTATATTTTGTCACAATATGCATATCTTATAAGAGAGTCGGGTTTGGCATGAATAATTTGTAATGAAGTCTAGAACGAATCTTAATAAATCAATTGGGGTATTTTCATATTTTTATTACTTTATTAATTTATTGTTAATTAATAAAATTGTGACATGAGATAATTATAATTGGTGCATAAATTTCATTATCATAAAGGGATAAATCCAACCAAGTACAGAGATTCTACAAATTAAAGTGAGAATTAAATTTAAGACTTTCTAACAACATGCATGTGTATGAATTCTACATAGTTGGGCACGAAAGTAACTAATGATATTTCTAAAAACATACAATTGGCAACATTTTGTGAATTTACTAAACATTATATAATATTATCAAATTCTATTAAAAAATTATCTAGGGTTTTACCTAATTGAATTAATTTCATGAATAAAATTATTATCAAATTTAAATATTTATATAATTAAATTTAACATATGAATTCTAGAACTTTTCTAACATTTACACAATTCTAACTATCACTAACCTTGCATTGATACTAAGGTTTACATAGTTTTAACAAATTATAACAAAATATTATCATATTTTTAGTTAAAAAATTCCACCCCACCCCCTCCCCCCCTCCCCCTCCCCCCACCACACCCCACCCCCACTACCCCCTTCCCTCCCCCCCCCCCCACCACACCCCACCCCCACCACACCTGCACCACCCCACCCCCATTACCCCATTACCCCCTCCCCTACCACACACCACCACACACATATATACACACACATACACACATATATATACACACACATATAGAAATGAAAGAAAAAGAGAGAAAAAAATATATACCTTAGAGAGAGAGAGTAGAAATCGCTTAGAGATAGAGAGAGAGGGGGGAAAACCAAAAAAGGTGGGAAAAAAGAAGCCTATGGCTTTTTTTACTGCAAAACTTGTCACTATCGTGTCAAGGTCATTGACCGTGACAAGTAAATTTGTCACGGCCTTGTCACGGTCAATGACCGTGACAACGCTTTGTCACGGTCGTGTCAAGGTCAATGACCGTGACACAAAACGTGTGTTTTTTGTCACGGTCAATGACCTTGACAAGGGTGGCCGGCTGAAAGGTGACAATTTTGTCATTTTGGTGTAATGCATTCACGACCGACATTACGAATTGTCTTACACAACTTACAATATCTTTCATCTCGAATTGTTTGACTAAAATGAACATGATTAATTTTGTCATAGTTCAGGTTAATGTTATCCTAAACGTTCATATATGCAAGACAAGTTATTTAGCATTGTAATAATATGAAGAAGTTACGAAATTAAAATAACCATTTATTCTAAATAACTCCAATATAGGAGTAATAAACCCGACACTCGCTCTGATACCATATTGTCACATACAAGATTTTTAAGGTGACTAAAGGCTCTGTGGATAATAAATGGTCCTAATGCATATATAAATAAAATAATAAATGTTGTATTACATTCCAGCGAATAAGTATAGTGACTAAGCATACTGGGTATAGATACTGTTTCCAAACAAAAGAAAATGAAAAAAAAAGTACATAATAAAGATAAATCATCTTATAAGTGGTACCATATGAAATCATGATGGGTTTTCTGGTACTTCTACTGAATTTTGATGAGTATATGGCAAGTAGAGACACACGAGATGATGTTCCAAAATTTGCAGGGTCGGGGGGAATGTTGCCTTCCTTACGCTCTAGGACCATCTGGATTTTTTTAAAGGATAAGAAATTTTTTTTCAGTAGATAATTCTCATTGTATAGAACTTATAAAAAGAAAAAAAAATATGTTTGAATATTAGTAATATTAGGCGTACATAAGAAGTTGGATTCAATATTTAAATTGAGATAAGCACAATAATACAAGACTATTTTACTACCATTAGAATGTAAAGGCTAGAATATGTTAATGGCCATGGATGGTTTATAAACAAATAACCCATAATTAGCTGTTTAAAGACCGTAAGCAATAGGCATGCATATAACAAGTCAATCCAAATAATTGGAGATAATCAATCATGATAACTGGAGATAAAGTAATCGTGCTAAATCAATAACGAATATTCCATATGGTAGTGAGAACTAGGCACTCAATACCTCCGAGTCGTACATGCCAAAAAATATAACTGTGGGTATAATGGTAGATCATTCCCCGATCATAATGTATGCTATAATAGTATAGGTTCAATGAATCAGATTAAATGATATCATTGCATAAAAATCAACATAGGTTTTTTAAAATCAAAATCAACTATAGCGTAAAGTTTTATTCCTGTGTGATTTTAGAGTAAAATGGTTTTGGTTTGAGGTTCTAATTCATATTATAAAAAGAGAAGTTTAACTTTGAAAATGTAAATTCTTCCTTTGGGACATGTAGCTATACTATATTGAAATTAAACATTACGCTTGAGTTCCTGAAGGTCTAAGGACAAATATTTCCACCTTGAAGTCGGTTTAAGGCTAAGAACATAGAATCCACCATTAGAGCTCAAGCTTTCATAGTGTTTTCTGAAAATTGATCCTTAGCAGTGTTTCTACGTAAACTAATACATGTAAAAGCATAAATAGAATTTGAATAAGTACATAAACTAAGTGGAAGTATTGAAATTGGGTCTTGTACATAAAATGTAAGAGTACCCAAAAATACCAAATTTTGAGTTTGGTTTTACTAAGCTCAACTAATGGTTTCTTTTGTGTTTGGTTGTGGCTTTTATTGGGTAGGTCGTGGTGACTTCATTGGTATAAAAATATGTTAAGTTTAGCTAGTATTGGCTGGTATTTTTGTGGGTTGTATGGAAGAAACATGTGGATCCTCATGGGTATTGGCCTAAATGGTAATCTATGTGGCATTATCATGAGCTTGGCTAATGGGGATTTGGATAAGGTGCTAAAGTTTGGTCCTTAGTAAGTTTTGGTATAGTATTTAGTTCATTTTCCACACTTTTTGTAACTTTAGGGGCTACTATACAATTTTCTAAACTAAGAAAGGTATTCTTACCATCTGGTTTATAAATTAGAATAGTTATAAAGTCAAATGTGGAAAACGTTTGGGGTCCATAACTCATTTAAGAAGTTTAAAGGCAAAATAAAAAATTTAGTGGCCTTTTTTCAATATTTATAACTTTAGGATTATTTTATAATTTAAAGTTTTGAGATTTACTTAAATAATATTTAATATTTCCAATTTCAAGAGTTTTACACTTGGATATGGTTATCTAGTGAAGACATGTATGTAAATGTATCTATATGTATCGAGGTTCGAAATAGTCATCGTCTTGTGGATCCTATAGGTTAAATCCCCCAAATGCCCTTACACTCAACCTTTTATCCAATGGTCCATTAAGCCTTTAACAAACGTTTTGATCTGAGCTGTTGAGGGCTCAAAATGTCACCCATCTGATGATTGACGTTGTGATAGCACATTAAAAATGTGCAGAATTTTCTTATTTTTTCTTGATTATTCGAACGAGATCCCCTCTCATTAGAATGAGAGTTCTAATGAGGTATAATCATGGGGTTAAATGGGCATGATAAGTACCTCATTCGAATGAGAAGTACCCTTTGTTCGAATGACTGAGCACTTCGTTCGAATGTGGCTTTCTAGCGAGATTCCAGAGAGTGGGGGAAATGAATCATTTTCTTAGTCATTAGAAGTTGATCAAACGTCATTCAAATGACAATGACTTTCTTTCGAACGACTGCCAAAAATCTCTTCATAAACTTTTGGCCATAAAAACTCCAAATTATTTGCACAGGGGCTACTAAGTTACCCAAATTTGGCTTATGATCCTCCTCAACAAGCCTAGAGTCTCATTGGTTATACCAATCACTAAATTGGACGAGTACGATCAAAGTCACGGGGTGGGTATTACAAAGAAGAATGAAGATGTTTGAGTATCAAATAGTACAAGAAAGACTTTTTGAGTTGGTAGTAACCCTTACGTGAAGGGTTTGACAAGTGTCAGTAGGTAACTCGTTGTTCACCACTTGCGCTCTGGTGGTTGAAGTTACACTCCTACATCACTAGGATCATTTTACCCATCATGGGGGTAGAGTGCCTAGAATTTTGAAGAACGAATCCAAAGTAGGACCAATAAATAGAAATGGTTAGCGAGGACTCGAGTAGGGAGACCTCACCAGTAGAAGGAGACGTATAGGGGAGATAACCCCATGATGGTTTCTAAAAGTAAATGACGTGATCTATATGGCTAGAAAATTCAGGGGAATTATGACGAGTAGAGCCACGACATATGAGAGAAGGAAAAATGAGGAAAACTTTAGAATTTACTACTAATGAGGCAAGGTCAGTAGGTCCACCAGTGGGGCCTTCATTTTGATAGTTCCTTTAAAATGAAGGTGTTTAAAGTATTTAAATATAAATGGATACTTATGGTCAAAGTGACTCTCCAAGTGGAAGTGAGTTGAGCTTTTTTGAGCTCTTAAAGATGAGAGCAAATATTGAAAAGACAAGTCTAGAATGAAATGGATTACTTGTGGGGACAGAAACACCACCACCCTCCATAAGAATCATGCTAAATACAAGGCTGGAAGCCTCCTTTACTCCATCAAAGTGAATAATATTGTGGTTAGTGACCTCACTCTCATCCATCATCATATCATCAACCACCTTACAAACCTTTATAAATCTCAACAGCAGACCTCCACTAACATCATTAACAGATATATCCCCACCATCCTGACTGATGAGGACAACAACAAGCTCTTTGTCATCCCTTTCAATATGGAGATCAAGAAGGCTATGCTTTATATGAACCATAAGTCTTCTCTTGGCCATGATGGTTTTATTGGTACCTTCTATAACTTTTGTTGGGAGGTGGTTGGTGATTGTGTTTGTAATAATATGAAGAACTAATTGAATCATTCTTGGATTCAATGTTAATTTTATTTCTTCCATTCCTAAAAATCCAAATGCTAATGCTCTGACCAACTTTAAGCCCATTGCTATGGGAAATTTCATTTTCAAATTCATCCCAAAGATTCTAACTGATAGGATATAATCCCCAACCTCATATCCCCTATCCAATATGATTTTATTAAGGAAAACATAATCCATAATTCCATTGCTATGGTGTCTGAAACTATAAATCCTTTGGTCTTAATGTGGGAATTAAATTTGATGTGGCTAAAGCTTTTGATACTTTTGACTGGAATTTTCTTTTGGTTGTTTTGAATAAATTCATTTTCAACCAAACCTTTTTTAATTGGATTCACCTGTTCCTAAACTCTTTCCACTAATACATTTTCATCAGTGGCACTCTTTGTGGAAACTTCAACTGCACTAGAGGTGTTAGGCAAGGTGATCTGATCTCCCCCTATTTTTTAATATTGCTGAAGAATTTCTTAGAAGACGCATCTCTTACCTTGTTCAAGATGAAATGATCATCCCTATGTCCTCCCCTAGAGGTTTTTTGACCTACACTCACCACCTGATGACATTATTTTCTTTTGCAAAGCCACGTCATCCTTCAATAATAACCTCACGAACCTCTTAATGGATTTCGAATCTTACTCTAGGCAGGCCATCAATAAAGCTAAATGTAGATTCTACCATGGCATTGGGGCTATCTATAGAAAATCCTCCATATATATAATAGTATTGGCATTGAGGAGGGCTGATCCTATTTTATATATTCGGGGACCCAATTTTCATAGGCACACCAAATTCTCTCCACCTCCAACCCCTCATGGACAAGGCTAGACTTAATCTTGAAGGTTGGCAGGGGTAGCTCCTCTCCATGGATAATAGAGTTTAGCTAATTAAGTCTCTCATTATACCCATGCTTCTTTGCTCCCTTTACATTTACAAATCGCCCTATATGTTATTAGACAAACTCCAAGCCATGAGTACAAACCTTTTATGGATTGGTAATACTAGAAACATGGATATTATCACTATGAATTGGGATCTCACTTGCTCCCCATGACCATGGTGGTTGGGACGTGATCAATTTGAAGACCTACAATAAGGCTTCCAATATGAAATTTCTTTAGGACATTACCCAATCTACCTCTCAATTTCATAGCCTTCTTAATTTTGGATTCAAGATTAGTTCAAGCAATATTGCTACTAATAAAATCTCCTCCATTTGGTTGGGGTTCAATCATGATTGATCCCATATCAGAATCAATGCTCAATGGAAAGTTACGGATGGTCAATCCATAAAGTTTTAGACAGATAACTGGTTAGGTTGTTCTACTCTATTGCATCTTTCAAGATATGACTTTGTTATTTTTTGGCACTATTATTCTCTTCCATTAAAATACTAATAAGAGTTGAAACCTCTCCTCTCATGTTTTGTTCAATTTTGATAATATCGCCTACCAAATCCATAATATTCACCTGCCTATCTCTACTACTCCGGACTCTCTAATTTGGGACATGAACCTCAAAGATGCCATTAGTTTCTTCTACCCTATCAAACCAGATGTGTCTTGATATTCTCTTCTTTGGAATTCCTACATCCCTCCCAACTCTTGATAACATCTAAAAACGAGGTATCCCTCTTATTTCCAAATGCCGCCTTTTCTCTAAAAGCTTTGAATCTAAGAACCTAATTTTATTTATTTGTGATTTGTCTATAGAGGTTTGGAGATAGATTTTTCATGCTTTTGAGAAATACATTCCTCTCTTTTGTTGCCTGTTTTAACTTTAAGGATATATTCATAGACTCAAATGGAGACCCAAAATCAAGACCAACTAGATTCCTTGTATTTTGATGGCCAATGATCTCATTTGGTGGAATGTAAATAAGGTGAACTATGATGGTATCCACCACCACCCCAAGTCCATTATTCAACATCTTAAATCCAAGATCAAATTCGTCAACTATTGTAATAAAGTAACTATGCATAACAACTTAGCTGGGAGACCTAGAAAAGCCCCCAAATACATCCCTTTTTATTAGTGTCCCCTTCACTCTCACTAGATTAAGCTTAATACTTATGGGCTCTCTAGAAGATAGTCTAGAATTTTTACCTCTACTAGGTTTGTTTCAAGGCATAAAGTCTTTTTAATGGGGAATTTTGGCATTAATATTTTTACCCATAATGCTTTCTTTATTGAACTTCTTACTGTCATCATTGGGGTGAATCTGTCTTGGGATAAAGGTTAGAACAATATTTGGATTATCTTCTAAGTGACCAATTTCACCCCCCATGGGAGCTTTCCATAGGATAGGATAATTTCAAGAACCACTTATCTCACAAGATATTTTATTTCTCTCACATCTTTAGAGAAAGCAATACCTCTTAAGATCCACTCCATGCTTAATGGAGATTTCAATGCTCTTCGTAGATATAGAGTAATTTTTTTGCTAATTTGGGTGTCAAAGTTTTTCCCCTTATTGTGAGTATTCTTTTGTTTCCCTTGTAATCTCTTGGTTTTTATACCTTTTTTCATCTTATATATAATTTATCTCTTATTAAGGGTATTTAAAAAAAAGTGTTACGCTTGTGAGAGGTCAGACCGCCTATTTAGTAGATGCCTTGGTGGTAGGAATTATTTTGGATATGTTATGCCTCATGCATATGAGTCTATCTTAGATATCAGGGATTTATCATTCTGTATTATAGTGTGTTTACTATGATTTTAAGGTATTTGTGTTTTTATCTCTGAGCTTTACGTATCTATGAACACTCTAGTGATTAGGGGTTACTTTAGATCGTGATTATAAGGATGTGGCAGTTTGTTTAATTGGCTTGATTTTAGTAGCCTTGTTTATTTTTTATGAGATATCATTGAATTACTACTGAACTTATGGCATAACCATGTTATATACTTATATCGACTATTGGGGGTAGGCTTTTTATGCCATGTTTATGCAATGATTACTTTGAGTAGTTATGCTTAGGCTTGGGAGAAAGGGCTAACACATTTGTATATGTATGGATGTGAGTATATTATGGGGGATAATGGACTCATGTTTTAGACTTGTATATTGCATATACTAGAGGTGTGTATATTTTATTACTAGAATGAGATAGCCAAATATGTATAGACTTAAGATATATGACTATATTGGTATATTAGTTATTTATTTAGACAAACCGCACGTTTGAGACTACAACACAATTTATGTTATAAAATTAAAGACATGAAACTAAGGATGAGAAACTAAAGATTAAAGAATGAAGATAAAAAGGTTTGATAACATGGTCTACATGTGGGTTCCAGATTTAGAACCGCGTGATATTTTAGTCTATTGGGTTAGGTAACTAATAACATAATATTTGTTAAAACACGAGTGGAAGATGTGTAGTTATGACGTGGACTAAATTCAATTGTAATCCCATTCTACATAGGCTCTCTATTTACGTATTCTTTTAAAAACTATTTTTACATGTCCCTGTTACCGTAATTCCTGTATATGTGGGATCGGTGGAGGAGAATCTCTAGGGATATCCCATTTCTTACTCCCGAGATCATAGGAGTCGTGCGAGTGTAGCTCATACTTATGGTACCCTTTTATTTTCAGTTTGGTTGTAAATGTATATTTACATTCAGTTTCGACTTTTATTATTACGTTGGTGATTTGTATCACAATTGGTTTTGTGTGGATCCAGTATTTCATTATATTATCTTTATTAATTTGATTCCTATTTATTTCTTATGATAAGAATGTTACAAAAATTTTGATTCTCGTGATTTTTATTATAGACCTGATCCATCTATTTATGGTTTTTTAGGATATCATAGTGTGTGACTCTTGCGTGTGCTATGGACGATACGTTAAAGACGGAAGAGCATTAAGGCTTATGAGTGCGTCAAGTATTTTTTGTAATTATATTGTTCATCATGTGTAATTCCTTTGTATACTGCTTTGTGTGAATAGGACATCTGAGGTTTTCCCTGTTGTGGGCTTTCCTTGTACATCGGTGCGCTGTGGTTTCATTTATTTTAATCTTTTATCACATAGATATATGTTTTGGGTTATGTTAAAATTTGGTAAATCATTTCATCAGAACAACTTGGTCTAAAATTGGTGCAAAGTATTACTTGGGCTAATTGTATTTAAGTTTTATATTTAACTTGAAAATTTAATAGTTGTCTTTTATTTTTTAGATAATCCTCTGCATCTGCCTTGAGAGCACATTCGAATTAGTATCATAGAAGGAACACTAATCTTCTGTTTTAGATTCGTGTTTAGGCATGAGTTTAGAAGTTTTTATTTAGAGGGTCATTCGGTTACTAGGGCACTGATGTTGGATGGGTCTAATTATGCATACAGTGCGTATGAAATCAACACTTAAGGCAATAGATGAGCAGTTACGACAAGTTGTTCTTAATGGTTAGTCCTCACCCACAACCTTAGCTGGTGACTATACGATTCCCAAACTCATAGAATTATGGAGTGGGGAAGAGAATAACTTTTTCTAATTATCGAGTTTCAAATGATCTATTTTGATCGATCACATTGGAGGAGCCCCCGCCCCCAGTGTTATGATATGTGAAGAATCAAAAGCGGCTAGGGACATACTCCAACTCACCTAATAAGGAACTAGTTTTTGTAACACCCCGTAATTTTGAGGATTTAGTATTTAATTATATTTGGGAGTTATAAATCATTTATATTGGAGAAACTTAAATTTATAATTTAAAGAATTTATTTGAGTGGGAAGAATTATTTATATTTGGTGACTTTAAGTTAAATTGTTTGAAATTGGGTGTGTCGCATTTTGAGGCCAAAAAAATTAGAGAATGTTATAAAGTATTTCGGATGACGATTCTGAGTGCGCGGTTGAGTTCGGATGGGTCGAGATAGTCAGAAAAGAGTCCCCGGGGGCAGCAATTGTGTCTTAGGACATTTATGGGCACAGCCGGGCCCACACAGGGTGATTCGGGTCATTTTAATTAGGCTCATGTGGCCAAAAACGGGATTAGGGGTTTAAACCTAATTAGGAAAGTGTTTAACGGCAATTAACACAAATTATAAACCTAGGGCTTGAGAGGGAATTTGGGGAACGCAAATCAAGAGCCAATTGGGGATTTTTGGATCCAAATTAAGGGTGCTCTTCATCAACACCTTAACTACACCAATGGATCAGACTCTACGAACGATTCCAGTCAAGTGGTTAACTGTTGTTATTCTTAAATTGATCATAATCAATTCATATTATGGGAGGTGTAAATCAAAATTCGTTTTGGGTGGGTATCCATGTAAAAAGTGGGTTTTCGGTAATTGATATATTTTAATGAAATTAAGGGTGAGATTTAATATGTTTATGATTCTGGAATGCGGGAGTATGAATCCTAGGTTAAAACCAGTAAGAATCGATGGTTAATTTCTGTTAATAGGAATGAAAATCATATGGGAGATTTGAAACCCGGATAAAACCAAAATTGGGAAAACTTTGGAATTTATGGAATTTGATGACGAATTAAGGTCTCTAGGATGTTTAGACCCTTTTCTTATGTCGAGGTATTGTTGGTTGTGATTGGGTAAGGGTTTGGTAAGGAAAAAAGCTTGAGGTTTCATCACTGGCTGAAAAAGTAAGTCGGCGAAGACGCATACCTATTCAATTGATCGATCGACCCAGGGGATCGATTGATCGATGGTCCCAGAATTTTGGCAGTTCGGATAGATTTATATATAAAGGGAAATAAATTTAGATTTTTATCCTACTTCTTAATTAGTGATAAATGCATATGTATCATATATTCCTTAGCAATTATAAGGGGGTATAATTGGGTTTAGAAGGGTGACAATTATATGCCATAAGAGGAATAAATTTTGGGAAATAATCCATATGTATTGATTTTGGGCCGAGGAAAAATATTCGGGTATTGTAGTTTGGTGACACTATAGTATTAAAGGAATTGAGGTGAAATAAATTAGTTATGAGGCAGAATATAGAATCGGGTAATAACGATGGTACACGCCAAGTGAGTGAGTCCGTGTATAATGATTGGGTGACACCAAGTATGAAATTAATTAATGTGTTAATTAATTAAATTCGAGTCGAATCATACACTCGGGGTAAATATTATATAAATTAATGTGCAGAATATTTATAATAGAGTCGGACCATAGACTCGGGAGAAATATTATATTAATTGACGTGTGAATTAAATAAATTAGAGTCAAACCATAGACTCGGGATAATGATAAATTATTAAAGTTGAGTTGGGCCAGAGACTCGGGAAGTTTATAGGCTAGTGTTATGGGTTTTTGAGTACATGGTAAGGCCGGGGTTTATATGATATATATATATATATATATATATATATATATATATATATATATATGGTGTAGTGATAATATATATGTGTATATATTGTGTGTACTATTAAATATCAGTGATTAGATATCTATTTAATTTATATACTCTAGTGCTATCAAGGGAGGTTGCGCGATGTGGGTGAATCCCCTAGCTTGAGGAGTTGGGTGAGTATATCCCTAGGTTATAGCGTCCGGTATATGGGTGAGGGGCTTATCTCACTTTCATGGAAAAATATGATCACCTCTACTACGTTTCTATTTTTGGTCCAGGTTGGTGAGAGATTCTAACTTGGGTAACTAGGTTATGTGAGCACACCTAGTGAGATAGCACTTTAGAGGGAATAATCCAGTGAGGGTATACTCGAAGGGATGGAAATACGTATGATATATGTGTGGATGTTGTAGTAAGGGTACGTATATAATGGTAGTAAATATTACATGCAGGAAATAATACAGTGTGTGATGTATATACTTTCTATAACTTGTGTCACGATTATATGCTATTATTTAAGAAGGAAAATTAATTAAGTTAATTGGTAAGATAGCTTATAACTCTTGAATAATCATACTCGGGTTAGATTAGTATGGCAAGGGGAGGTTATACCAGGATTAGTTGGATGGGGTATTACAACTAGGTGGGGTTAAGATAACTGTTAGGTGTGCACAATAGTGGAGGGGTGAGAATGTCCTCAAGAGAGTGCGACACTAACTTAAATAGGAAGCGCATCCATGCATATTAAATTACTGCAGTTAATTCACTTGCTAAATATTTTCAAAATATTTTGGGTTCTAACCCTTACTATAAAACTATTTTGAAAAACTTTAGGTGTCCATCCACAGAGACGCGAAGATTGATATTCTATTCCAGGGACAAGGAGCTGCGGCATATGTGGATGCTAGCAGGAGTTTGGATTAGACGCGTCATTCATTCCTTCCTAGAGGAGGAATCATTTATCACTTTCGATTTCCTTAGGGCATGTCGCCCAAGCCCTTCAGCTGCAGTTTTCAGATGTATTTATTCCGTTGTGGGTTGATTGTTGTTGGACTATTTACTTTGTTTGCCGATGGTTTACTCGGCAAATTGTTTAATTAATTATTCAGTTGATTTAATTCAGTTGTGTGAATGGTTTATTTTATTTCCGCATGTACTATTTTGTTTAATTAAAAAGTTAAAATTTGGCACCAGCTTTTGGAATACTAGGTGGTTAGTAAGTTTTAAAAAGTTTTCTACAGTGATGCTAAGGATGAACCAACTGGGATTCCTATTTTTATTTGGTATAGGACTGATCACCCGGTATTTTATTAGGCGGGGTGTCACATATGGTATCAGAGCATCAGGTTCTAGTGTCCTTAGAATTTGTGTGTCTTTTCACATTTAAGCTTAGTAATCTTTGATATAGAGCCCTATCATAGGATTGTTGTATTCGTATACGTATGTGCATTTACGTTCTTCTGCCAATTTTTATTTGAGGGTGAACTCATATGATTCGATTCTCATATCAGATGCCGCCCAGGAGAGAGAGAGAGAGCAGCTAGGGCAGCAGGAGGAGATGAGACTTGAGAGGCTCATCAGGAGCAAGAGTTGCAGCACCTGCCAGAGATGATTTCGGTAGCAGAGGTAACTGAATTAGTGGCGCAGGCAGTTGAATCAATGATGATCGCTATGGCAAGGTACTTTCCACGAGATCATCCACAAGTGTTAGTGGCACCAGATGTTCAGGCCCACCTGAGGCCGTTGGGGTGGCATATAGTATGAGAGGTTTTTCAAAAAGGGCATCCACAAGAGTTTTGAGGGGGATCAGATGTAGTGCAAGCATCTCAGTGGAAGAGAGATATCCAGCGTCACCTACGTATGGTAAATTACAATGAGGTGCAGAAGCAAAATGCTAGCCACTTTTAGGTTAGTGGGAGCGGCGCTACAGTGGTGGGAGTCGATCACCACAGTTGAGTAAAGGGATACATCAACTATTACCGAGTTTTGGGTTCGGCTGTAAGTATTTTTCGCCAGCAGTTGAGACCAAAATGAGGAGAAGATTTAGAGAGGTGACTCAGGGGGACCGTTTAATGGCCGATTATGAGGAAGAATTCACTCGTTTGTCAAATTTTTTACCGGATGAGGTAAGCGATTAAGAAAGAAAGAAAGTGAGGTTCATGGATGGGTTAGTCTGGAGGATCAGACAACATTTGATTAGTAATCCCGCATTAGTAGCTTATACAGATGTCATTAACGTAGCACTCCCGCACTGCCAGGAATATCGCTTCCATGTGAAAGGAAGCAGGAGGGGAGTGCAAACCATCCAGTAGGATAAAGCAGGAGGGAACAGTACCAGTGGGGTATCCTAGTAGCAGATAGGGGGAGGTCAGGGGCAGGATTTTTGATAGGGGAATCATGCCAAACGATTTAGAGCTGGAGGCTATCGACAGGATGGTCAGGAATTTTGACAAGGCCAACAAGGAAGGGATCAGTGGCAGGGTGAATTTATTAGGAGGTGTTTCGTTTGTGGGGAAGTGAGACACGTGAAGAGAGATTTTCCTAAGCGAGGAATGGGTCAACTATAGGACGAGATCCTGGATGTACAGCCACTACAACAAGTCATGGGTGCGTTCGAAAAGGGGGAGGCTGCTCCGGAACCTGAGGATCAACCATTGCAGCTAGAGTATGGAGTTAATTATCTTCTATCCTATGGGCATGGGGTATGTTTTGAGTGACAGTGAGGTTGTAACACTTATTTTCACTAGAGTTTGTGGGTGAGTCGAATTTAGTGGGTGCGCTGGTTGTAGAAGCCATAGTATGTAGATAAAATTTCCGTGGGGGTAGCTGAGTTCTTTAGTGTTATCCATGGGAGAGTGGAGGTGTACACCGAGAGAAGGTTTGAATTAAGCGAGGGGTTACTACTTTCGAGAATTATGGGAGTCGAGTTGATAATTTTCCCAAATAGCGGCTGGATAGCAATGGATTTGAACTAGTATGGGTATTGGGGGTAAGTTTCGGTGTTCGCGACATCAGGGTATGAATTTTACTAAGTATCATCTGAGAGGGAGTCTGGCCTATATATATGTGTGTATATATGTTTTATTGCGTGGTATGATAGACACATAATGAGGTCTTGTGTTCTCATATTTTATTCCGGTAAGTAGGGGTGTTTACTGAAGTGAATCAGGGTGGTTAGATTTATTTTCGAGCAGGGAGAGATAGCTCGGGGTTTATTTTGCGCAAGAACTAGTGATAGCAAGGGCGTGGTATTTTATGTTGTCTTTTGTAGCATAAGGGTAAGCGTGTATGCTTTTGTGTTAAGGGACAAGTATTTTGGGGTACGTGTTATGGACTGAGGGTCTAACGGATCTCAATGACCGACAATATTAGGTAGTAGTGTATCAGGGGGTCCTTGTTTGGATTTCACTTTGCGAGACGTCCCACGCATGAAACTTAGCACAACGTTGGAAGTGGGGAGATGTGTGGTCATTAGTAAATGGGTTGAGTACCCCGGCCAGTATATATATATATATATATATATATATATATATATATAATATGACTATGGGTTAGAAGTTATATCACGGGTTACGGCTAGCATATTCGGGTAACTTTCGTGCGGTATAGCACGGGGATAGGGTGTATGGGCACCCGGGTTAATTAAGGTAACTTTTGTGCGGTTAAGCACGGGTACAGGGTGTATGGGCACCCTGGTTTATTAAAATGCATATTTGTGTAACTTTTAGTTCGAAGCGGGAGAGATAGATATAGAGAGCTTAGAGGCGCATGACTAGAGAGTGATATTCGAGACTTGGAGCACTAGGCTTATCTTAATTTCGAGGATAAAATTCCTTTGTAATGGGGGAAGAATGCAACACCCTGTAATTTTGAGGATTTAGTATTTAATTATTTTTGGGATTTATAAATTATTTAAATTGGATAAACTTAAATTTTTAATTTGGAGAATTTATTTGAGTGGGAAGAATTATTTATATTTGGCGACTTTAAGTTAAATTGTTCGAAATTGGGTGTCGCATTTTGAGGCAAAAAAATTAGAGAATGTTATAAAGTATTTCGGATGACAATTTTGAGTGCGCGGTTGAGTCCGGATGGGTTGAGATAGTCAGAAAAGAATACCAGGTGGTAGCAATTGGGTCTCGGGGAATTTTTGGGCATAGCCGGGCCCACACGGGGTGATTCGGGCCATTTTAATTAGGCCCATGTGGCCAAAAACGAGATTAGGGGTTTAAACCAAATTGGGAAAGTGTTGAACGGCAGTTAACACAAATTCTAAACCTAGGTCTTGAGAGGGAATTTGGGGAAAGCAAATCAAGAGCCAATTGGGGATTTTTGGAGCCAAATTAAGGGACTAAAGTGAGTGCTCTTCATCAACACCTTAACTACACCAATGGATCAGACTCTACGAACGATTCTAGGCAAGTGGTTAACTGTTGTGATTCTTAAATTGATGATAATCAAATCATATTATGGTAGGTGTAAATCAAAATTCGTTTTGGGTGGGTATCCATGTAAAAATTGGGTTTTGGTAATTGATATATTTTAATGAAATTAAGGGTGAGATTTATTATGTTTATGATTCTGGAATGCAGGAGTATGAATAGTAGGTTAAAACTAGTAAGAATCGAAGGTTAAATTTTGTTAATAGGAATGAAAATCGTATAGGAGATTTGAAACCCGGATAAAACCCAAATCGAGAAAACTTTGGAATTTATGGAATTTGATGACGAATTAAGGTCTCTAGGATGTTTAGACCCTTTTCTTGTGTGGAGGTAATGTTGGTTGTGATTGGGTAAGGGTTTGGGAAGGAACAAAAGCTTGAGGGTTCATCAATGGCTAAAACAACAAGTCGGAGAAAACGCATACATATTCAATCGATCGATCGACCCAGGGGATCGATCGATCGATGGTCCCAGAATTTTGGCAGTTCGGCCAGTTTTATATATAAAGGGAAATAAATTTAGATTTTTATCCTACTTATTATTTAGTGATAAATGCATATGTATCATATATTCCTTAGGAATTATAAGGGGGTATAACTGGGTTTAGAAGGGTGTTAATTATATGCCATAAGAGGAATAAATTTTGGGAATAATTCATATGTATTGATTTTGGGCCGAGGAAAAATATTCGGGTATTATAGTTGGGTGACACTACATTATTAAAGGAATTGAGGTGAAATAAATTAGTTATGGGGAAAAATATAGAATCGAGTATTAACGATGATACTGGCCAAGTGAACGAGTCCGGGTTTAATGGTTGGGCGACACCAAGTATTAAATTAATTAATGTGTTAATTAATTAAATTCGAGTCGAATCATAGACTTGGGGTAAATATTATATAAATTAACGTGCAGAATATTTATATTAGAGTTGGACCATAAACTCGGGGGAAATATTATATTAATTGACGTGTGAATTAAATAAATTAGAGTCGAACCACAGACTCGAGATAATGATAAATTAATAAGTGATAAAATTAATAAAGTTGAGTTAGGCCAGAGACTAGGGAAATTTACAGGCTAGTGTTACGGGTTTCTGAGTACATGGTAAAGACGGGGTATATATATATATATATATATATATATATATATATATATATATATACGGTGTAGTGATAGTATATATATGTGTTTATATATTGTGTGTACTATTAAATATCAGTGATTAGATATCTATTTAATTTATATACTCAAGTGCTATCAAGGGAGGTTGCGCGATGTTGGTGAATCCCATAGGTTGAGGAGTAGGGTGAGTATATCCCGAGGTCATAACGCCCGGTATATGGGTGAGGGGCTTATCTCACTTTCAGGGAAGGAATATGGCCGCCTCCAATACGTTTCTATTTTTGGGCCAAGTTGGTGAGCGATTCCAACATAAGTAACTAGGTTATGTGACCACACCTAGTGAGATAGCACTTTAGAGGGAATCATCCGGTAAGGGTATACTCGGAGGGATGGATATGTGACAACCCGCATTTCTGAAAAATAAGGGGTGGCCAGCCCGATACCTCGACATAACGGAATCATGGATGTATATCATCCTCACCATCATAACAATAAAATAGGTATACAGGAAAACCACTCCATAAATCAGAAAGCAGGTTGTCAAAAAATTTTGGTTTAATAAAAATTTTAGAAATAAATTAAACAACCCAAATCTGATGAAAGTGGAATTTCAAAGGAACATATAGATGAATACGAAAACAACATACAATAAAAGAAACGAATAATCTGTCAGTCCACTGTTACATTCAAAGTGTTTCCACAATTCAGTATTTTACATACTACATTCATTAACAAGTACAAAAGATGGGCCACTTGCCCGAATGAAAGACCCGATCATAAATAGATTCCAAAAATGAAGGCGTCTAACATTCATCTTATAATAATCCGCAAGGTCATACATCTCGTCAAAACCATAAGAGTGGGAAAAATCATAACGGGCGCCCTTGCGGAGGAGCACCTGAGCGGATACAACAACATGCACAACATGGAAAATGAACGGGCCAGGGCCCGATTTATATATGATTCCCAGAAGAGTAAGAAATATGATAGATATGGACAATGAATCATAAATAATGTGAAATGAGAATCTAACAACCTAATCATAAAATGTGATGATTCAATTATATAGGTTTGTAACAGTTATTAAATTAAGCAAGAGAAATAAAATTTAATCTCATTTCTTCTCATATCTTATCATTTTCCATTCCTTAATAGGAATATAGTTTCCATCACATCTTTCCGTTTTCCATTCCTTAACAGGAATATAATTACCATCTCATATCTTATGGCAATTTACATACCTCAAGTCCCACTTGAGTTAGAAAGGTTATATTCTTATACATATAACGTTTCTAAGACCGCCCCTCCGAGTTTCCCCACTGGGCGCGCCCCTAAATGACTATCATCTTCCAGGGCCTATCTATACAAGACAACCTGGGCACCTAATGCACGTCGGGAAGTGGCCATATGCCTGCGAGTGAGTCATAACCACACCCAGAATTACCTCACTAGCGCAGAAAAAACATATACAAACCCCGCATATGGCCGAGGACTATAGTCAGCCTGCATTCAATAGTCAGGGGACATCACCTCATGCACGAGCTTCCCTTATGATAGCATTTATAGAGGTATATTTAAGTAATTTAATAATTACCAATTTAAATCTCATTTTCATTACCATGAATCACATGTGTTCCATTTTACTTGAAACTATCATCTTTGAATATTTCTTACTCATTTTCATCGTAGGTTTTGGTCCCGAAATATTCTCTAACAATCTCCGAAAATCTAATAGATCCCAAGGTTTTATATACCTCAAAAGGCCTCTAAAGTCTCCACATATGGGCTTAGAACTCTATTTTCCAATTTATCTATCAAATAAAAAGTGATGCCTAAACATCACTTTAAATACCCCTGAATTAACCCCAAGTGATCCCATTCAACTATAGGGTAACGACCAAACTCGAATAAAACTCTAGGATCCTATGTTTACTTCATTCAAGAAGGGTCCTAGGTCATAATCCTAAGGGAAAGGGTCAAAATTTGAAAAGAAAAATAAAAAAGAAAATGCAGGATTTCCGAATCGATTCGGACTAGGGCGAATCGATTCGGCCAGACAAGCGAATCGATTCGAACTAGATGAATCGATTCGGTCTGGAAAACCAACATTCTCCATAACAGCCGAATCGATTCGGGAATAACCGAATCGATTCGGTTCACCCAGACCTGGACACTGCCTCTAAGCGAATCGATTCTGCGAGGGCCGAATCGATTCGGTCCTGCAAATTTTGCCAATTTTGGCTATGGAGTCTTGGACTCCTAATCTCTTCCAAACTCAACCAAGCCAAACCCTTATCATTTATTGCTACTAACTGAGCATAAATACCTCCAACAACCATAATTTCACTATAAATAATCATTCAAATAAATCTCTAACATTCCAAGCCCATAAATCAATTAAAAGCCCTAAGTTTCTTAAACCATGAATAACCACAACTATCAATGCAAATTACTCTACTTAAATCATAAAATAGCAAGTAGAAAACTTGCCTCAAGTTTGCAAGATCAGATTTTGATGAAGTTGTATGCAAGAACAATCACCAAAGCTTCAATCTCTCACTTTATCCACAAGTTTTCTTCTTCTCTTTCCTTCTCAAGGTTTACCAATACAATTAGGGGAATAGTGACTTAGACAAGACATAAATCGTGGCTTAAGTTCAAATTTCCAGCTTAAGTGATTAATACGCGGTAAAATAATACGCAACTACTCATATAAGCTGTAACTAGTCAAAAGTGCTCGGAACCTCGAAATACAACATGGCACCTAATTTGACTATCTCGAACCTCCCGAAACTATTGACACCCTCCAAATTATCATTTGGAGATTTTATAATTCATTTTAGGTTCCGGTTTCATTTTAAGCCAAATGTCATTTTTAAATCATGTGACATTACAAAACATAATATAGCAAAATTCACCTCTACATACGGTAAATATGCAACATCATAGTAGATATTAACTTTTCTTTCTTATATTAATACCTACTCCACATAACAACATCTTTATATCTAATCACTATATTTAGCAAATTAAATATAAAATAGGACCTCAAAAGCAAGGGTTGTTACATACTCCCCCCCTTATGAGGGAATTTTGTCCTCAAAATTCAGGCGTACCTTGTATAAAGTGGTGCGGATACTTTTCCCGCATGTCATCCTCACGTTCCCACGTTGATTCCTTATCGTTATGGTGACTCCATTGAACCCGCACCAAGGGAAACACACAAGACCTCAATCTACGCTCCCCATGCTCTAAAATAGCAACCGGTTGTTCTTAATATGAAACATCGGGTTGCAAATCAATATCCTCGAAAGGGATGTGCCAAAGCGCACCTTCACATCTCCTATACTTATTTAGGGAGGAAACATGGAATACATCATGAATTTGTTGCAATGGTTCCGGTAAAACAAGTTGGTATGCCATTGGACCCACCTTTGCAATAACTCGAAAAGGTCCAACAAAGCGCGACGCAAACTTCCCCTTCTTACTGAAACGCTTTATGCCTTTCATGGGCGACACTCGAACCAAGACTTGGTCCCCAATCTCCAATTCCATGTGTCGTCGACCCGCATCGGCATAGCTCTTTTAACGGTCTTGGGCTATCCGAATGCGATCCCGAATCAATTCAATTTTTGAGGAATTATCTTGGATCATTTCGGGTCCAAGAAATTTATTATCACCCACTTCCAACCAATAAGCGGGTGGTCTACACGGTCTCCCATACAAAGCTTCATAAGGTGCCATTCCAATTGTGAATTGGTAAGAGTTGTTATAAGCAAACTCAACCAATGGGAGATATTGTTCCCAACCACCTTTGAAGTCAAGCATACACATGCGAAGCATATCCTCCAACATTTGGTTTACCCTTTCTGTTTGGCCATCTGTTTGAGGATGGTACGAAGTGCTTAACCTCAATTCGGTCCCCATCGCTTCTTGGAAACTCCTCCAAAAGTGGGAAACGAAAATTTTGTCTCAGTCGAAAACTATATTCAAAGGCAACCCATGGAGTCTCACCACCTCCTCGATTAATAAGCGGGCATACCGAGCAGTGTCATACTTTGTCCGTACGGGTAGGAAGTGTGCCGACTTTGTCAAGCGGTCGACAATCACCCAAATTGAATCACATCCACTTTGTGATCTTGGCAAGCCCGTGATAAAATCCGTTGATATGCTTTCCTATTTCCACACCGGGATCTCTAACGGTTGCAACAAACCTGTCGGTTTCTGATGATCGATCTTGACTAGATGACAAGTAGTGCATTGGGACACAAATTCTAAAATATCCCTTTTTATACCTGGCCACCAATACTGACGGCGCATGTCCTGATACATTTTTGTCCCCACCAGGATGAACCGTGAACCTAGACCCATGAACTTCCACCATCACTGCCCATCTCAAATCTCGTTCCTCCAGAACAATGAGTCTTCCATGGAAGCGTAATCCACCCTCAAAACCAATTGAGTAGGACTCTGCTCCCTCAGACAGCAATCAGCGAATATGGTCCTGACACCCCTTATCCCTTCCTTGAGCTTCTACCACCCTTGCCATAATGGTAGGAGTAACGGTCATTACCGACATGAATGCTCTCACCACCGCATCCTCCTGACTGAGTTCCTTCCATTTAGCCTTCCAAACCTCAGCTAATACTCCATCAGGCTTCCTACTCAAGGCATCATCTACAACGTTTGCCTTACACGGATGATAACGAATATCAAATTGGTAATCTTTCACGAAGTCTAACCATCGGCGCTGTCGCATATTCAAGTCCTACTGTGAAAATAAATATTGCAGCGATTTATGGTCCGTGAAAAGACTAAACTTCTCTCCCAAGAGATAATGCCTCCATATCTTCAGGGCAAAGACAACTGCGGCTAGTTCTAAGTCATGCACCGGATAGTTTCTTTCATGGGGATTCAACTTACGGGAAGCATAAGCGATAGCCCGCCTCTCTTGCTGAAGTACACCTCCTAATCCTTGAAGAGATGCATCGATGAAGACTAGATATTCCAATCCTAGTTTTGGCAATGCAAGGACCGGAGCCGAAGTCAATCTATCTTTAAGCTCATCAAATGCAGCTTGGCAAGAATCATCCCAAATAAATCTCACCCCTTTACGGGTCAAATTTGTCAAAGGGCTAGCTATTTTAGAGAAACCCTTAATGAACCGACGGTAATAACCCGCCAAACCCAGAAAACTGCGAACTTTGGTAGGTGTCGTGGGCTGACCCCACTCCCTCACCGCAGCTACCTTGCCTGGATCCACCGATACACCCTGGGACGTCACCACATGACCCAAAAATTGTACCTCCTGTAACCAAAATCCACACTTCTCGAACTTGGCATACAGTTGATGGTCCCGTAATCTCTGTAGGACCAACCTTAAATGCATAGCATGATCAAATTCCATTTGAGAATAGACTAAAATGTCATCGATGAACACAATAACAAATTGGCCCAGAAAATCCTGAAACACCCTATTCATGAGATCCATAAATATAGTGGGGGCATTGGTTAGTCCAAAGCGCATAACCAAAAATTCATAGGACCCGTACCTTGTTAGAAAAGCAGTCTTGGATACATCCTCCTCCCGTATCCTCAATTGGTGATACCCCGTCCTCAAATCGATTTTGGAGAAGTACGTCGCTCCTCGAAGTTGATCAAATAAATCATCGATACGAGGTAAAGGGTATTTATTCCGGATGGTGACCTTATTCAATTCTCTATAGTCCACACATAACCAGAGAGAACCATCTCTTTTCTTAACAAACAACACTGGAGCATCCCACGGCGATGTGCTACACCGAATAAATCCCTGCTCCAACAAATTTTGAATTTGATCTCTTAGCTCCCTCATTTCAATAGGAGCCATTCGATATGGAGCCCTCGTAATAGGCCTCGTTCCCGGCGCTAAATCGATCACAAACTCAATCTCACGGCTATGAGGCAAACCCGGTATTTCTCATAAAACATCCTCAAAGTCTTTCACAACCGGAATAGAATCCAAGGGAACAACTACATCCCTAGTAGTCTCCTCAGCAATGCAATACAAATAAGTACTAGTACTCCCCTCGGAACGGCGAAGACTATACTCTTCCCGTAGCAATTTACTATAGCATGATATTTCATAAGCCAATCCATATCCAAAATCACGTCATACCCGACCATGTCTAGGACGAGTAAATCGGCCTCAAAGCATAAATTACCGAGAGCGATTTCTATAATTTTACAAACAAAGAAGATGAGTGAACCATCACCCATAGAGGACTCCACACTATTAAAAGTTCTTTCAGCAGATTTAATCAACTCGGTGGTCTGAACAAAGCTCCTAGAAATGAACGAATGCGTTGCACCAGTATCAAATAAAACACGACCCATATGTCCCTGAATAAATAACTTACCCTCAATGGATGGCGGTGCAGGCGGAGCTGGAGGAAGCATAGCATCCTGAATATGGTAGACCCTACCATACTCTAACTGACCCTGTTGTGGAGGAGCAACTGGGTTAGGCACCTGAGGAGGGAACTGAGTGTACGGCTACTGTGGAGCTCGAGGAAACTGTCCCCCAATCAACTAAGGACATTCCTTCTTATAGTGACCCGCTTCCCCGCATTGGAAATACTGACCTATCATATTTTCGGCATTTCAACCACGATTGTTTCTAAACTGATTCACACCTTGGCCCTGCTGGCCTCTACCTCCCTGGCCACCATGGCCTGCTTATTATTGTAGGGCACCCTGATCGTGCCTATTATTATGGTTCCCCGAATTAAACCCACCATAACGCTGCCTCTTCAACAAATCCCCCTGTTGGGGATCCCTTTCTTTCTGTTTACTACCCGAAGGTTGGGACGAGGGAAAGACTCCTCCTCCAATCCCACTACCTCCCAGCCTTCCCGCTTGCCCCACTACGGAGGTCTTCTTGCCACTTTGCAAAAATAGTCTATGCTCTTGGCAATGTAATAGAGTTGCATTCATCATATCCCCAAAAGTCTGTAAAGCCAGATTACCCAGCAAGTGTTGCCGGATTCTCCAGTTCAACCCTCTCATAAACTTCGAAACTTTCTTTTCTTCGGGAGTCACTTCATCCAATACAAAACTTGCCAACCGGGTGAATTCCTCCTCATATTACGCTACAGACCTCTCCCCTTGTATAAGGTCCTACAACCTCCTTATCATCTCCCCTTGAATTGCGGAAGGAAAGTACTTATGATCAAACAAAACCCAGAATTCAGAGATCGACATTGTGTCCCTCTATTCTGGCGTAGTCACGGACTCCCACCAGTGTAATGCGGCCCCAACCAATTTAAAAGTAGCAAGGACTTGTTTCCTGTCCACACCACACTCCACCATACGTAGATGGCGTTGTATATCTTTCTTCCATTGATTCGCCTTTATAACATCCGAGCTCCCATCAAATTTTGGGGGCTGCCCCTTTAGAAAAGATTCCCTAGCTCTCTACCATGGAGAAGGTCCGGTAGGAACTTGGGCATCTGGCGCTCTCTGTTGAGCCTGTGGCGCTTGTTGGGCCACTGCTGTCATGGCCGCATTAACGGCTTGAGCCACTATATTTGCCACATCCGCGGCATTGAATGTTCCTTGTGGCGGCGGAGGAGGACCAACATCCTCATCTAAGACCCTATTGCGTCTTGCCGGGCGACCTCTTTTAGGCGGCATCTGAGATGGAGAAATAATAGAGTTAGAATTCTACTTTAAAATAATATATTTTTGCAGAAGATCGTAAGCATAAGAAAAAAAGTAGTCCTAACATTAGGATCTATGTCAAAGAACGCTACGGTAGAACGTGACAAGTCCACAAAGATCCAAAAGACTCTAGAACCTGATGCTCTGATACCATCTGTGACAACCCACATTTTCGAAATAAGGGGTGGCCAGCCCGATACCTCGACATAACGGAATCATGGATGGACATCATCCTCAGCATCATAACAATAAAATAGGTATACGGGAAAACCACTCCATAAATCAGAAAGCAGGTTGTCAAAAATTTTTGGTTTAATAAAGATTTAAGAAATAAATTAAACAACCCAAATCTGATGAAAGTGGAATTTCAAAGGAACATATAGATGAATACCAAAACAACATACAATAAAAGAACCGAATAATATGTCAGTCCACAGTTACATTCAAAGTGTTTCCACAATTCAGTATTTTACATACTACATTCATTAACAAGTACAAAAGATGGGCCACTTGCCCGAATGAAAGACCCGATCATAACTAGATTCCAAAAATGAAGGCGTCTAAAAAACAACCTGTAATAATCAGCAAGGACATACAGCTCGTCAAAAGCATAAGAGTGGTAAAAATCATAACGGGCGCCCTTACGGAGGAGAACCTGAGTGGATACAACAACATGCACAACATGGAAAATGAACGGGTCAGGGCCCGATTTATATATGATTCCCAGAAGGGTAAGAAACATGATAGATATGGACAATGAATCATAAATAATGTGAAATGAGAATCTAACAACCTAATCATAAAATGTGATGATTCAATTATATAGATTTCCAACATTTATTAAATTAAGCAAGAGAAATAAAATTAAATCTCATTTCTTCTCATATCTTATCATTTTCCATTCCTTGATAGGAATATAGTTTACATCATATCTTTCAGTTTTCCATTCCTTAACAGGAATATAATTACCATCTCATATCTTATGGCAATTTACATACCAGAAGGCCCACTTGAGTTAGAAAGGTTATATTCTTATACATATAACGTTTATAAGACCTCCCCTCTGAGTTTCCCCACTGGGCGCGCCCCTAAATGACTATCATCTTCCAGGGCCTATCTATACAAGACAACCTGGGCACCTAACGCACGTCGGGAAGTGGCCATATGCCTGCGAGTGAGTCATAACCACATCCAGAATTACCTCACTAGTGCAGAAAAACATATACAAACCCCGCATATGGCTGAGGACTATAGTAAGCTTGCATTCAATAGTCAAGGGACATCACCTCATACGCGAGCTTCCCTTATGATAGCATTTAGAGAGGTGTGTTTAAGTAATTTAACAATTACCAATTTAAATCTCATTTTCATTACCATGAATCACATGTGTTCCATTTTACTTGAAACTATCATCTTTGAATATTTCTTATTCATTTTCATCATAGGTTTTGGTCCCGAAATATTCTCTAACAATCTCCCAAAATCTAATAGATCCCAAGGTTTTATATACCTCAAAAAGGCCTCTAAAGTCTCCACATATGGGCTTAGAATTCTATTTTCCAATTTATCTATCAAATAAAAAGTGATGCATAAACGTCACTTTAAATACCCCTGAATTAACCCAAAATGATCCCATTCAACTATAGGGTAACGACCAAACTCGACTAAAACTCTAGGATCCCATGTTTACTTCATTCAAGAAGGGTCCTAGGTCATAATCCTAAGGGAAAGGGTCAAAATTTGAAAAGAAAAATAAAAAAGAAAATGCTGGATTTCTGAATCGATTCGGACTAGGGCGAATCGATTCGGCGAGACAAGCGAATCGATTCAGACTAGCCGAATCGATTCGGTCTGGAAAGCAAACATTCTTCATTACAGTCGAATCAATTCGGGAATAACCGAATCGATTCGGTTCACCCAGACCTGGACACTACCTCTAAGAGAATCGATTCTGCCAGGGCCGAATCGATTCGGTCCTGCAAATTTTGCCAATTTTGGCTATGGAGTCTTGGACTCCTAATCTCTTCCAAACTCAACCAACCCAAACCCTTATCATTTATTCCTACTAATTGGGCATAAATACCTCCAACAACCATAATTTCACCATAAATAACCATTCAAATGAATCTCCAACATTCCAAGCCCATAAATCAATTAAAAGCCCTAAGTTTCCTAAACCATGAATAACCACAACTATCAATGCAAATTACTCTACTTAAATCATAAAATAGCAAGTAGAAAACTTGACTCAAGTTTGCAAGTTCAGATTTTGATGAAGTTGTATGCAAGAACAATCACCAAAGCTTCAATCTCTCACTTTATCCACAAGTTTTCTTCTTCTCTTTCTTTCTCTTGGTTTACCAATTCAATTAGAGGAATAGTGACTTAGATAAGACATAAATCGTGGCTTAAGTTCAAATTTCTAGCTTAAGTGATTAATACGCGGTAAAATAATACGCAACTACTCATATAAGCTGCAACTAGTCAAAAGTGCCCGGAACCTCGAAATACAACATGTCACATAATTTGACTATCTCTAACCTCTCAGAAGTATTGGCACCCTCCAAATTATCATTTCGAGATTTTATAATTCATTTTAGGTTTCGGTTTCATTTTAAGCCAAATGTCATTTTTAAATCATATGAGATTACAAAACATAATATAGCAAAATTCACCTCTACATACGGTAAATATGCAACATCATTGTAGATATTAACTTTTCTTTCTTAAATTAATACCTACTCCACATACCAACATCATTATATCTAATCACTATATTTAGCAAATTAAATATAAAATAGGACCTCAAAAGCAAGGGTTGTTACAGGATATACGTATGATATATGTGTGGATGTTGTAGTAAAGGTACGTATATAATGGTAGTAAATATTATATGCGGAAAATAATACGGTGTGTGATGTATATACTTTATATATCTTGTGTCACGGTTATATGCTATTATCTAAGGAAAATTAATTAAGTTAATTGGTGAGATAACTTATAACTCATGAATAATCATACTCAGGTTAGAGTAGTATGGCAAGGGGAGGTTATACCAGGATTAGTTGGATGGTGTAGTACAACTAGGTGGGGCTAAGATAACCGTTAGGTGTGCACAATAGTAGAGGGGTGAGAATGTGCTCAAGAGAGTGCGGCACTAAAAATGGGTGAGAATGTCCTCAAGAGAGTGCGGCACTAACTTAAATATGAAGCGCATTCCTGCATTTCAAATTACTGTAGTTAATTCACTTGCTAATTATTTGTGACAACCCGCTCACCAAAATAAGGGGTGGCCAGCCCAATACTCCAATAAAACGGAATCATGGATGGGATCATTCTAAGCATCATAATAAAAATATAGAGTATCCAGGATAACCACCCAATATTTCAGAAAACGGGTTGCCAAAAAATTTGATTTGCAAGAAAATAAATGAAAACAAACAACCCAATTCCTGAAAGATAAGGGAAACCCTAAGATATATATATAAATAATACAACAAGAATACAATAAAAGACCGAATATGTAACCGGTCACTAAACTGATATACCAATTATACACAAGTACAATAAGTTACTTATTAGATTTCATTATACATTTACAAAAGCTTGGGCCTGTCGCCCGAATAAAAGACTTGATCTTAACTAGAATGAAAATGAAAACGTCTATGCCAAATGTATCCCGTAATACCCGCAATGCGTCACGGCTCGTCGAAAACATCGGAATAGGAATTCAAATCAGGCATCCTTGCGGCGGAGTACCTGAGCAGAGACAAGATGAATATGCAACAGGAAATGTAACCAGGTCAGGGCCCGGTTCTATATGATTACCAGATGAATAAAGAGTATAACAGTTATGTACGGTAAATTATGAAGAAAGGGAAATAAGAAGCAACCTATACAATTTAAAACATAAGCTAAGCAGGAATAAAAATAAGAAGCATTAAACTAAAACTTCATCAAATGTGCCAGTTATTTTATATATCTTCCTTAGCAGGAAATATATTTATAAACACAATCTTTTGCTCTTTAAGGCAATTATATCTCAATTTTACCCTTTTGTAAAAATCCTTCCCTTATCAGGAAAATAATCAGTTTCAAATGCTCTTTGTGGAATTTAGATGTGCTCTATGTGGCACTCCATCATGCTCTATATGGCATATCAAATACATCAAGTCCCACTTGATTATGAAATGTTATATTATATACATATAACGAATTCTAAGACCGTCCATCCGGGTTTCCCCACTGTGCGCGCCCCTAAATGACCATCATCTTCTAGGGCTTATCATTAGACAACCTGGGCACTTATGTCGCAAGACGTCGGGAAGCGTCCATGAGCCTGCGGGGTAGTCAAGACCACACCCGGAATCTCCTACCCATCGCAGAAAAATATACAACCATAAGCGCTCCCATGGCCTAGGACTATATCCACCCTGCATTCATTAGCCAGGGGGCTTCACCTCACGTGCGAACTTCCCTTATGATGTCATTTAGAGAGGTGTGTTTAAGCCATTTTATTTATCATTATCAAAATCAAGTAAATCATCATTTATCGGTTTCATGATTAAGTAAATTATCATTTACTAATATCAATACCATTTCCATTTCATTTCCATTTCACGTATATGTTTCATTTTATTCGAAACCGTTATTATTTACTTTTGCAAATAATCTAACTTATTATCCGGAGCCATACAATAAATTATATCAACACTACAACCTCAAAGGAGTAAATAAACTCTTCATCATCTCCAAGCATTTTAGGATGTTATTTTAAAACCCCAAGGTTATCATCTTTCGAAGGAATGAAATGACCTACAATTAATTCTCCAAACTCACCTTTAAGGTACTATTATGAACCACCAAGGTTAACATAGCTCAATCGAACTTTTAAAATCTCCCAACATTCTTTTGGGGTGGTAATATAAACCATCAAGACTAGTATAGCTTAAATAAGCTTCTAAGGTCTCCCGAACATAACACTACATCTCCTAGTTTATAATAATTAACTTGAAGAAAAGAATGCCCTATCATTAATAGGCCTAACCCCGGAAAAGTCCCCACATAACCCATTCCTAATGTAGGGTAGACAACTAACTCATCTCACACTCTAGGACTCTAAGTTTACTTCATTCAAGAAGGTTCCAAATCCCTATATTTAAAGAAAAGAAATGAAATTTAGTTATAAAATTAACTCAAAAACAGCAGGAAAATGAATCGATTCGCCCAAGGGCCGAATCGATTCGCCCTATCGAATCGATTCGCCCAGAAAGCGAATCGGTTCGGACAACTAAACCAACCTTCTGCAATCGACCGAATCGATTCGGCCTCAATCCCGAATCGATTCGGGTTATGCAGACCTGCCAATTTCCCTTAGCGAATCGATTCGCCCAAAGGGCCGAATCGATTCGGACCTGCAAATTTGCCAAAAATGGCTACGAAGGGTTATGAACCCTAAATCCTCCAAACTTCAAATCTCTTCCTTTACACACACATCCAACAACAAAAATCTACCCCAAACTAATCTACATGGTTATTAACCATCAAAACCCATAATTTCTTCAACATAAATCAAGACTAGGGTTTAAATCCCATAAATTCTACATTTAAACCATAAATGTAAATACACAACTATCATACAATTTATGCACCTTAAATCATATATTAGCAAGTAGAAAACTTGCCTTAGGGTTGATATCTCAGATTTATTTGGAGAAGAAGCAATCCCAAATCCTCCATCTTCAATCTCTCTCTCATTTCTCCATTTTTCTCTTCTTCTTCTTCTTCTCTTTCTCTCCTTTGTTCAAGACATAAAATGGGAATGAAATAAGGGGCAAGACCAAAATCGTGGCTTAACATAATTCTCCCAACTTAAGTGGTTAACACCACATTAAAAAATGACTCGCAAATACGCATATAAGTTAAAACCAGGTAAAAGTGCCCGAAACACAAAAATACAATATGGCACTTATTTTGACTGTCTCGCACCTTCCGAGACTAACTACACCCTCTAAATTGGCATCCGGAAATTTATAAATTATTTCGAGTTCCAAAATCATTTAAACTAAAAGGCCATTTAAAATACATGACACTACAGACATGCAACCTTATGTTATTTACTTTCACATACAGTAAATATGCATCAATCTAGTAAATATTAACTTTCAATTCATTAAATTAATATTTACTCCAGTCCCCACATTTTATATAATTACCTTATGCGGTAAAATTAGTATAAAATGAGCCTCCCAGAATCGAGGGTTGTTACATACTCCCCCCCTTAAGAGGGAATTTTGCCCCCAAAATTCGGGCATACCCAAATCTGATAAGGGTATACTACTCTAAACTAGGATTCTACCATCCTAAACAAACTCCTCGTTATTGCAACGTCCCAAATGGACTCAGACTAAGGTTGACCCTGTCGATCTCAGTCAATCATCATTTGTCCTCTAGTCTAGCAGCACAAGGCACTCTTCACTAACCATATATTCTAGCTTCCTACGGCGGAACACGATGCCCACATGACTCGGCACAATTAGCCAAATCTTCAGAATTATGTTACATCTCACCTCGGGGCATCCATACCGGCTCTAAGTGGCTTAGACCCAACGCCACTCAGCTATCCCCCCCCCCCCCCCAACGACGTATCTCATCAAGGTGTATGGCTTAAAAGCCAAATCTCTAAAGAAATGTTCCGAGACCACTCCAAGTCCAAGGAACATATTACCCATTGGTTCCATCCAACGATCATACGAATTACTCAACTGACCGCGCTAGGCCACTCACGATACCATGCCTTAGGAAATGATCCATAAGGCCACTCCTAAACCTAATGGTTGCACGAAAATCTCCATCCATACCATTACTGCTCCCATCTACTATGTATACTAAGGCGCACGTTCGTAACATGCCTTTCGGCATAAATCAATTTCCTCCCTTTCATCCATCCACTTTAGGGTGGTAGGATATACACCATTTCCATACGGTTCCCATTACTTCGCGGAAAATTTTGCTAAGCCTTCGACACGAATATCTAGTCTCGGTCCACCCTATTATAATAGGCACCTCTCTTGGTTTTACTATTCCTCCATTGAGAACGGGGCATACTCTTCTACAAGTAGTCCGTCCGTAATGGGCGGAAAAGCAACGATTGGGTCGACGGTCAACAATTCTCTCAATTGGGATCATGACCAGTTCGATGCCGGTAGTTCAATGCAAACGTCTATGAATACCCTTCTTCGTTCCACCACTACTCTTCTTCGCACGAGTAGGTGAAATTGTAAATCACAAATCGAAATGCTCTCGCTATAGAGTCTTCGGAGTCATATTCGCTCTACTTGGCCTTCCATGCCATCATCATTATCTCTGACGAGTTCTCTACTCGACACGTCCACCAGCTCAATCGCATTTCCTTAGCGAATAAGAAAATATCCCATCACTAGTTCTTCTGAACCCCGAGCACCAACTTGATTCCTCCCACAACATATTGCAATAACTTGTTGCCTACGAGAAGGACCAAATTTTCCTGCCCAGGAAGTAGTGCCTTATCTATTTAAGGTAATCACTACCACGATGAATCTTAACCCAAGCACGGGATATTACTCTCCACAAGTTTAAGCTTGTGAGATGCATAAACAATGAGTTTATGCCCTAGTATTATTACTCCCCAATCCTGGCAGAGCTTACTCATTAAACTCACTCTCGAGCTTACAATCATGGCTCAGGAGTGAGGATCCACCCGTCCTTATTAGCTCCCCGGAAATGAAGTTACCAACGTAACATTATCTCTAAGGAATGCCTCATATCTTTCGGCCGAACCTACCAAACCTCTCGAGACCCCATAAATCTCGTTCCTAGGGATCCAATCCCTTTTTGAGTTAACCCACGACTTATTCGTGGTCAACTTCTAACAACCATCCTAAGCTAACGCCACCTAGCCTCAAGGTCGTACATCAAAATAAAAATCCTAAGGTCTATCCATATATATCCTACCTAAATCGTAAGCATATAATACTAAATATATCCCTAGTGCCCAAGACCTTACTCACTTCCGACATTTGCTCGGGTTCATGCGTGGGAGGTCTCGCCGAAGCGAAATCCAGACAAGGAACCCTCCCGTTACACTACTACCTCGCATTGTCGGTCCTCGAGATATGACGGTCTAAAACACATGATCGGGATCGGTAAATTTAACTTACAATTCTACTAATAAGATTCTACTTCTAGACTTTACCTTAGCATTCTATACATGAAATAAGAGAAAGGAAATATGGCATCTCTCCACTCCCAATGTCGTTAAGGTTCACGCGTGGAGCGTCCCGCAAAAGCGGAATCCAAACAAGGAACCCCTCCTATGCATTACTGCTTAACTTTGATGGTCGTGGAGATAAGTCATAGCATCTACACCCAATGCAAGTAAACAATGAAACACTCAAATCAAGTAACACATATGACACATATATTTAAAAAAAATATCATCACTCGCTTCATAACGAGTGAAGAAAAGATAGAACTTCCATACCACGGAAGTCATATAATTACCCTTCTATAATAGCGTAAATACTACTACAAGCTCAATATACACACCCGAGGCTATCGTAGACACAATAAGGTAGAATTCCCTCCACAATTTGCCAAGCACTCCGGGCCAATACTAAGGGTTCTCAGACTCCATATTCGAGCCTTACACATACCAACATTATCTCCACCAACTCCCCAGCCAGGCCCTTTACTCTTGCCCGTGCTCTCCACTCAACGAAGTTTAAAATGAGTGGTTCTACACTCCACATCCTGGCCGTTACTCCGACTCTGGCTGACAATAATTGCCCACGCAGTCCCTCTTACTCTCTCAGTAAAAGAGGACACGTTCTTGGCCTCCTCTTCCTTAGTTCAATGAAACCTCCCCAGGTGGGTGTCCACTAATGGGGTTTCACGATCCTTACTCCATCTGAAGTGTTAACTACACTTGTTTTGGAGCCTATCACTTCAAGGTGCATGGTCTCGTCTCCCTAAACGTACAACACCTTATTCGCCAAAGGTCTTTAACCGAACATTTTGTGAACATTCGAGAATCCACCTTCTCCTCAGTCCAGTTATCCCAGAGAATCTCGCCATTGCAAGTATCCACCGGGCTTCTCTATGGGCCAAACTTCTGGTACCCACGAATATAGTGACCACATTTTCACCACCTCAACACCTCTTCTATGGGTGAAGGATTTTCCTCCATTCTGCTACAGGGAACTTCTCCACTTCAATATAACATCGCGTGAATTCTCAAGTTTAGTACCACTTCCTACTTCTAGCGGTACTTGGGAAAACTACATCAACTGAAATTTGTAGTCGTAGTAGCAAGACAAGAAAGTGCTACAAAAAGGGAGCGGCCTCTAAAGCGGTCCTCATCCCCGACCACAACTTACAGTTCTCCACAAACCTTCCCGTAACGCCCTTCTTCAATCGGCTTATTGTTCTCGCACGAATATGTAAAAGGTTTTATAGATTCTACCTCAGGGCAGAAGAGCGAGACCTCACTAAAGAAATCAACGATCTTAATCCTAAGGCTTTACATCAAATCAAGAGCAACGCTGAAAACTTAAGGCGTCCACACAGATTCCTAAGGACTCTAGAACCTGATGCTCTGATACCATCTGTGACAACCCGTTCACCAAAATAAGGGGTGGCCAGCCCAATACTCCAATAAAACGGAATCATGGATGGGATCATTCTCAACATCATAATAAAAATATAGAGTATCCAGGATAACCACCCAATATTTCAGAAAACGGGTTGCCAAAAAATTTGATTTGCAAGTAAATAAATGAAAACAAACAACCCAATTCCTGAAAGATAAGGGAAACCCTAAGATATATATATAAATAATACAATAAGAATACAATAAAAGACCGAATATGTAACCGGTCACTAAACTGATATACCAATTATACACAAGTACAATAAATTACTTATTACATTTCATTAGACATTTACAAAAGCTTGGGCCTCTCGCCCGAATAAAAGACTTGATCTTAACTAGAATGAAAATGAAAACGTCTATACCAAATGTATCTCGTAATACCCGCAATGCGTCACGGCTCGTCGAAAACATCGGAATAGGAATTCAAATCAGGCATCCTTGCGGCGGAGTACCTGAGCAGAGACAAGATGAATATGCAACAGGAAATGTAACCAGGTCAGGGCCCGGTTCTATATGATTACCAGATGAATAAAGAGTATAACAGTTATGTACGGTAAATTATGAAGAAAGGGAAATAAGAAGCAACCTATACAATTTAAAACATAAGCTAAGCAGGAATAAAAATAAGAAACATTAAACTAAAACTTCATCAAATGTGCCAGTTATTTTATATATCTTCCTTAGCAGGAAATATATTTATAAACACAATCTTTTGCTCTTTAAGGCAATTATATCTCAATTTTACCCTTTTGTAAAAATCCTTCCCTTATCAGGAAAATAATCAGTTTCAAATGCTCTTTGTGGCATTTACATGTGCTCTATGTGGCACTCCATCATGCTCTATATGGCATATCAAATACATCAAGTCCCACTTGATTATGAACTGTTATATTATATACATATAACGAATTCTAAGACCGCCCGTCCGGGTTTCCCCACTGTGCGCGCCCCTAAATGGCCATCATCTTCCAGGGCCTATCATTAGACAACCTGGGCACCTATGTCGCAAGACGTCGGGAAGCGGCCATGAGCCTGCGGGGTAGTCAAGACCACACCCGGAATCTCCTACCCATCGCAGAAAAATATACAACCATAAGCTCTCCCATGGCCTAGGACTATATCCACCCTGCATTCATTAGCCAGGGGGCTTCACCTCACGTGCGGACTTCCCTTATGATGTCATTTAGAGAGGTGTGTTTAAGCCATTTTATTTATCATTATCAAAATCAAGTAAATCATCATTTACCGGTTTCATGATTAAGTAAATTATCATTTACTAATATCAATACCATTTCCATTTCATTTCCATTTCACGTATATGTTTCATTTTATTCGAAACCGTTATTATTTACTTTTGCAAATAATCTAACTTATTATCCGGAGCCATACAATAAATTATATCAACACTACAACCTCAAAGGAGTAAATAAACTCTTCATCATCTCCAAGCATTTTAGGATGTTATTTTAAAACCCCAAGGTTATCATCTTTCGAAGGAATGAAATGACCTACAATTTATTCTCCAAACTCACCTTTAAGGTACTATTATGAACCACCAAGGTTAACATAGCTCAATCGAACTTTTAAAATCTCCCAACATTCTTTTGGGGTGGTAATATAAACCATCAAGACTAGTATAGCTTAAATAAGCTTCTAAGGTCTCCCGAATATAACACTACATCTCCTAGTTTATAATAATTAACTAGAAGAAAAGAATGCCCTATCATTAATAGGCCTAACCCCGGAAAAGTCCCCACATAACCCATTCCTAATGTAGGGTAGACAACTAACTCATCTCACACTCTAGGACTCTAAGTTTACTTCATTCAAAAAGGTTCCAAATCCCTATATTTAAAGAAAAGAATTGAAATTGAGTTATAAAATTAACTCAAATATAGCAGGAAAACGAATCGATTCGCCCAGAAAGAGAATCGGTTCGGACAACTAAACCAACCTTCTGCAATCGACCGAATCGATTCGGCCTCAATCCCGAATCGATTCGGGTTATGCAGACCTGCCAATTTCCCTTAGCGAATCGATTCGCCCAAAGGGCCGAATCGATTCGGACCTACAAATTTGCCAAAAATGGCTACGAAGGGTTATGAACCCTAAATCCTCCAAACTTCAAATCTCTTCCTTTACACACACATCCAACAACAAAAATCTACCCCAAACTAATCTACATGATTATTAACCATCAAAACCCACAATTTCTTTAACATAAATCAAGACTAGGGTTTAAATCCCATAAATTCTACATTTAAACCATAAATGTAAATACACAACTATCATACAATTTATGCACCTTAAATCATATATTAGCAAGTAGAAAACTTGCCTTAGGGTTGATATCTCAGATTTATTTGGAGAAGAAGAAATCCCAAATCCTCCATCTTCAATCTCTCTCTCATTTCTCCATTTTTCACTTCTTCTTCTTCTCTTTCTCTCCTTTGTTCAAGACATAAAATGGGAATGAAATAAGGGGCAAGACCAAAATCGTGGCTTAACATAATTCTCCCAACTTAAGTGGTTAACACCACATTAAAAAATGACTCGCAAATACGCATATAAGCTAAAACCAGGTAAAAGTGCCCGAAACACAAAAATACAATATGGCACTTATTTTGACTGTCTCGCACCTTCCGAGACTAACTACACCCTCTAAATTGGCATCCGGAATTTTATAAATTATTTCGAGTTCCAAAATCATTTAAACTAAAAGGCCATTTAAAATACATGACACTACAGACATGCAACCTGATGTTATTTACTTTCACATACAGTAAATATGCATCAATCTAGTAAATATTAACTTTCAATTCATTAAATTAATATTTACTCCAGTCCCCACATTTTATATAATTACCTTATGCGGTAAAATTAGTATAAAATGAGCCTCCCAGAATCGAGGGTTGTTACATTATTTTCAAAATGTTTTGGGTTCTAACCCTTGCTATAAAAATATTTTCAAAATATTTTAGGTGTCCAACAACAGGGACGCCGAGATTGATATTCTATTCCAGGAACACGGAGCTTTGGCATATGTGGATGCTAGCAGGAGTTTGGATTAGACGCATCATTCATTCCTTCCTAGAGTAGGAATAATTTATCAGTTTCAGTTTCCTTAGGGCATGTCGCCCAGGCTCTTCAGTTGCAATTTTCAGATGTATTTATTCTATTGTGGGTTGATTGTTGTTGGACTATTTACTTTGTTGGCCGATGGTTTACTCGGAAAATTTTTTAATTAATTATTCAGTTGATTTAATTCAGTTGTGTGAATTGTCTATTTAGTTTTCGCATGTACTATTTTGTTGAATTAAAATGTTAAAATTTGGCACCATCTTTTGGAATACTAGGTGGTTAGTAAGTTTAAAAAAGTTTTTGATAGTGATGCTTAGGATGAACCAACTGGGATTCCTGTTTCTATTTTGTATAGGACAGATGACCCGATATTTTATTAGGCGGGGTGTCACAGTTTTCTTAAGGATTTTAAGCTCCAAAAACCTCACCACACTATTTGAAACCATTAAGATGGCGGAGAGTGAAACCTTCAACGAGTTCTACGATAGATTGCCTAATATTGTGAACTTGTCTTTTGACTTGGGAGAGAGAATACCTGAAAATTGGGTAATAAAACAAATTTAAGTTCCTTTCTTGAAAGATTTAATTTAAAACTAACAAATTTGAATTCCTTGGGTACTTTTGACACTATGAAACTCAAGGAGCTTATAGGTGATCTTCAATCATATGAGCTCGACATGTTTTTCTTGAAAAAACTGAAGAAAGACAAGGGCATTTATTTAAAACTCGAAAAGAGGTAACACATTGTTCGAATAATGAGTCTGAATAAGATTCCAATGATATAGCCATATTTATAAAGAAGTTTAGAAAAGTTCTTAAGTTTGAAAAATTAGAAAGATTTAAAGAAGTTTGAGAAAATAAGTACAATACGGTCAACCAATTCCCTGAAATCGTAATGATAATTTTAAGAGGGATAAGCCGGATATATGCTTTGGTTGTAAGGGTTATAGCTATAGGACAACGAACTGTCCCTCTAAACTAGGGAAGGAAGTCAAGAAACTGAAGGTGTGCAATTCCACCCTTAGTGATAGTGATCCGAAAGAAGGACCTAATTCTCCTATTGAGCAAAACTTCACCGCATTTATGCCTAGTCATGAGATGATTAATTAAAAAAATCTTCCCATGAAGATAATTTTGAGCATGAAACTTTCGAGGCCATTGTTGTTTTTTATTCCCAATTAAGTTGTGGTGGGGAAAGTGGATAAGAAGAAGACAATGAAGAAGAAGAAGAAGAAGAAGAAGAAGAAGAAGAAGAGGAGGAGGAGAGTGAAGTCGAATTTTCCTTCCATAAATTGTACGCGAAATCATTGAAATTGAAAAGGGAAAACATAAAGTTTGAAGTTAGGTCAAAAGAACATGACATACGTGATGATAATGCTAAATTTATTGAAGACCTAAGGGCATGTGAGAGTACTCTTAATGTGAAGATAAAGTATGTTGAAGGTAAGAGAAATATCCTTAGAGGTTTTATAGAGGTTTTGAAGAAGTATCTTCTTGAGTTTCCAAAGCCTAGGTGTTTCACCGAGTTTAAGATAATGAAGCCAGAATAGAGATATAGAGACTTGAGTCATGTCAAATTAGATTTTGAATCTAGGTCGGAGATGTTGGATAAAATGTTTTACATCGTTCGAATCAAATATGAAAAGTGTGGGATTGGCTTTAATATTCTAAATGCTTCCACTATTAAAGCCAACACCATGATTTTAAAAGGTTCAACCATTTCTAGGAATGTTAAAAAAGCTCAACCCTTAGGTAACACCCCTCGTTGTGTATGCACATGCACACATTGCAATATGAAAGATCACCTTACGTATTTTTACTTTGATCATAAAAACGATATTAGGAAGTCTAATTCTAGAGCCACCAAGGTTCCCGAAACCCTAAAGCATCACGTCACACCTATATGGATTAGGAAATTTGATTTGCAAGCTTTACATGTTAGACTTGCTAATTCTTGAATGCTTGCATACACTGACATTTGTACTTCATGATATAGATGTTTGCTAGTTGTATGTGGGTTAAATATTTTGTATTCTTATTTTTCATTTATTGGGTCTTACTAAAAATTATAAAAAAAAATTGTTTATCTTTTGATTTTTTTTGTTTTTAAATTGGTATCATTTTGAAAAATATTTTAAAAAATAAATAAAAAATTAGTTCGTGTAGTTTAGTTTTACCAATTTTATGTGTAATATTGGTGTGCTTAAATCCATTTCATTCCATGTTTCCCTGTGGGTAGAACATTTGATTGTGAATTTTAATGCTTAAATTGTTCTTAATCTCGCTCGCATGAGGTTGTTTGACTTGATTTTGTTAATGGATTCGCTTTGTATATGCCTCCACACACATATGCATGAGATCTTTTGAATTTTAACTTCGGATATTATATTTAACCTACGTGAGATGTTCTTGTACCAATATTTTCATCTACATATCTTGTGACTATGGGGAATTTGTGCATGTAATAACCGTTTCCCGTGAGTATGCTTTTGTTCAAAATATGAGGGTGAACGGGAAAGGACTACAAAAGGAGCAAATCTCCTTTGTAGGAATGAACCAAACATCAAACTTTTGTTAATTTCACTAAACCCACTGTCCACGTAGTGCACCACATCAACACAAGAAGTTAAAAAGCACCTGTGTATGCCATGCACACATGTGAGGAACATTTATCAAATTTTAAAAATTCTATATAAACAGATCAAATACACCACCCTTTTCTACCAATTGAATTCCCTGAGTATGTACTATAAATACCCCACCATCTCAGCACTTAAAACACACCTCAAACCTCAGTTCAAAAACTTTAAATTTCACTCCAATCAGGTACAACGTGATTTTATGAGTCAATTTCATTTCTTTTAATTCCAATTATTTTTTGTGCAAATATTATACTTAAAGCTATCATAATATGTAAGCCTTTACCTGTAGAACAATTTTGAATAGAAAAAATGTGAAATTACACAATTAAGGCTTGAGATTTAATGGTGAATTTTGATATGTGGATCCAAACTTTGATTTGAAGCTATAAATATCTCCATTAGAATCTCAGGAACTCGAATGTAATGATCAAAAGCTATGAATGTGCCTATTAAGCTCTATGCAACTGAAACTGTATTTTGAACTAGAGAACTGAAATTTTAAATTCTGCATATCTAATCCATCTCAACCTTTGAAATCAAAACCAAACTACTCCTATACATAACAGGAAATGAATCATGTTCATAAGAATCCCTGCAATATCCTTAAAATCCACGAATGGTAAGTCAAAATTTAAGAAAAACACACAGTTATGTAACTTGATATATACTGCATCTCAATCCACAAAACTTATTAATTTGGATTCCTTATGAAAAAAAAGGCTGAGCTTGTTTAGAAATCATCTCAAATGGTTTGCAAATGAAGGAGTTATTCAAGGTCTACAATCGAAAAACCTAAAATCAATTATTGAGGGGAAGAAGATGAACTTTTTGACCATAAATATTGGCCTAGCACGTGAGGGCGCGTGGTCAATAAGAAATTTCTGATTTTTTTTCCAATATATATATTTTATTTTTCAGATTAAAACGGTATAAGGGAAGACCATATTTGGATTAACCTAGCCTAAGTTATGGAAAAATAAGGTTTTAACTTCGGAATATTTTTCCAAAATTACAAATTGACCCATCCCGATTTTTCCAACTTATGAATTTGATCCCCAATTTTTTTCTATGAATACTTCAAAATATTTTAAGACAAAAAGTCTCTTGCACCAAAGTTCAAAAATGAACTTAAGTCCAGTATTTTAAAGTCCCAAAATACTTATAATTAACCCTCAGAACTTTAAAAGTAACAGTTTTTGTACAAACTGGCTGACCTAATCCCAAATACTTGCATACCCGAACATTGTATACAGAAAATTAAGTACCACCTCCTCCCGATTTTCTCTTGTGATGTATAAATCCGAACGATATACCGAGCAAGTAGGTTTTTTCCTACCTTTTCAGTAGTAAACTTTGTGCATTTGCATATTGCTTTTGATATCACTATGTGATTGCTCCTATTTACTCTTAGTTGTGGATGTTAGCATACTGCCATACTACATATTTTATTACATGTCATTAGTACTTGAATTTTTTTATGAATTAATTTTAATCATTCTAACGTAATAACTGGTATCATGTTCCTTATTGATTCAGTTTGCCCTTGCAGTTTTGTGCCATTATATTATAAGCATCTATATTAACTAGGAAGTAGACTAATGTTTTATCCTATAAAACTTTCTACTTATCCTAAAGGTCTCAGATGATTGAGAGCCTAGATTTATTGCTACATACATATGATTGCCTCTTTAATTGTGTGCCTAGCAGATTACTTTTTTCGAAACATTTTGGGTTGATTATTATTGTTACTTTGGTTTTAATAGTGGCTTAATTTTTTCTATACCCATTAGTGAACTGGTAAGTATGGGATTATTAGTTCAAAAATCCTTGATTTTCTTTACATGATCCTTAATGAGCTGGTAACGAACTTTATTTTCTTAATAAACTAGTAAGTATGAGATTATTAGTTAAAGAACCTTAATGTTCTTTATAAACTGATAAGTATGGGATTATCAACTTTATTTCATTAGCATTGCTTAATACTGATTATATACACACTCTAACTCTCAACTATATATATATTTGTTATAGAACTAGTAGAACATGCTTAGCATATTTGTGCTAATTAATTTTTTCTCCAGATGAACCTGGAGAAAGAGGATAATATCTCTTCCCGATTAGATACAGACATCGATCACATGTTTGATTATGTGACTGTGTGAGTAAAAAATAAGTCGGATGGGAGCAAGAGTGCCATTTTTCGATTATTTACATTAAAGTTTGTACTAAAAAATGTAACTTACCCCTGCGGTTGTACAACCCTATGTAAACCACATAATGATGAATAAGGTTATGTCATTCCTCCTTTACTTTAATTCATTTCTTTATGTGTATTTCTTGTTCATTCATACCAAAAAGCAGGGTGTGACAAGTTGATATCAAAGCATGTTTTAAATTTAAACATGTCGCCTCGTTAGCATTCTATGAGAGAAAAGAAATAAGATATTAGTTATTTTATCTTTTCGTAACTTCTTTCATTACTATTATTTTATGGTAACTCCATTTTGCAGCATGGATACGTAGGACACATTCAATGTAGACACTGAACCAAACAATCGCAGGAAAACCAGAGTTAGAGAGGACACATTAGCAAAATTATGAGAAATGATTCTTGCGATTGAGGAGGACTAGGCAGCATCAGTAGTGATGTTTAAAGAGTAGTGATGACAAATAGAGTTCTAGGTTATATGCAAGTCATGAGGAAAGTTGATGATTATTTGAATGATCTGGTAATTTTTCAATAAGACATAAATCTTGCACTTGTAGATAATCTGTCGACTCCACCGATGTACCCCAATGCCACATCAAATGGTGAAGTAAATGGAAACTATTCTCCTGGTACTACTGATGACTCAACTGATGGTTTGGATATGGGATATTATTTAGTCAATCGAGAGTCTTGTTCTAGTGATGAATCCATTGTCACTACTTAATAATCTAAAGTTAAAAGTTGTCTCCTATTATAGATAGTATAATAAAATATTGTAGATAGTGTGCCATACTAAAACTTAGGAGATGAACTAACTACTATAGCTACCCAAATATAGGTTGTGAGTATCATATAACTTATCTTGTGTGATATAATAGGCTTGTGGCATATCTTTGTTTATGATTCTTATTATTAAAAACCGTTCAATTATATTTTAGGATGGTTAGTACTCGAATTACCTCTACTAGAACTCAAGATGAACTGACTCTAACTGAAGGAATCATGCGATGTCTTTACAAACTTACTTCTTTAGACCAACAACAAAAAACAACTTGTTCTACTCCAGAGTATATTTTTGAAGAAATTCATTAGATGAATGCCCTTAAAGAATTCTTGATACAATAACCTCCATCTTTTCTTGGAAAGTCTGGTGCCAGTGGAGCTAAGAAATGGATATGTCTAATTGAAAAAATTCTGAATGGAGTAGGTATAACTACTAATATCTGAGTAACTTTAGCAGCCTAAATGTTTGAAGGTGAAGCTTATTTTTGGTGCCAGACAGTATCACATGACTAGAATGTTGTTAATTTTCCTTGGGAGAAATTTGACAGATTTTCTTCAAAAAGTATTTTTTGAGGCTGAACGAGATCAACAAACTGTTGATTTCTTAAAATTACAACAAGCAAATCTAACGGTAGCCCAATATGAGGCCAAACTTATCAAATTTTGTCATTTAGGCCTTGAATATATGGATACTAAGGTAAAGTAGTGCAAGAAATTTGACAGAGGATTACATCCGAGAGATAAGAATTCAATGGTTCCTTTACAAATTTGTGAGTATTCTCAACTTATCGACATTGCGGAAATTGTGGACGGAAATTTTTCTGCCATAATACGATCTTCTCCCCCTATTACAAGAAATAATCACGTTGTTAGAAATCTACCTTATTCCCAACCTCACCCTTATTCAAACTTGAGTGGATAAGCTTATTCCCAGATTCTTCATAACACAATACGTTCAGTAATCCATTGTCATGAGTGTCACAAAGTGGGACATATCCGGCCTGAGTGTCCTAAGTTAAAATTTGTTCCAATTTGACATCAGTTAAACAAACCCCATGAAGTCTAAAATTTCTTCGTATCCAATATCAATCTAATCCAAATTATACTGACGGAATTGTGCCAATCTCGAGTCGTGGAAAGAATTACGCTATACTAGTTAAACGAAATTCCCATGACATGGTAAAAGGTATGATAATTCAACATTTTCAAGCTTATATTTTGTTTGATTCAGGATCAACACATTCTTTGATTAGTCTTATACTAGCTAAACTATTGAAATTATTCCATAATTCTTTAACTGCTCAGTTGGACCAACATGTGAAATCAATACACCAACGCAAGGTTATTGCAACTGTAAAATTCCACTTAGTCTAGAGACACTCCTTGTTAATTTGATCATTTTAGATATTTGTGGTTTCGATAATATTATCGGAATAAATGTTTTATCAAGACATCATGCTTATATCGATTTTCATGCTAATAAAATTTATTTCTGAAATGAATATAATTGTTCTTTTGTATTTTAAGGATCATGTCCATCTGAACCCTCAAGTTTCCAACTCCACATCTCTTCTTTAATTCCAAATTCGTTGGAATAATTCAAAGATGTTTTTCATGAAGAATTACCAGGATTACCCCCTTCCAGAGAAATCGAGTTTAGTATTAAACTTCCTATTTCGACACCTCTGTCTCGAATGGATACTTTAGAACTTCGAGAAACCCATACCCAATTAGATGATCTTTTAGAGAAAGGTTTTATTCGACCAAGTTCATCATCTTGGGAGATCCGGTGTTATTTGTCAAGAAACATGATGGAAGCTTTAAATTATGCATAGATTATCGTAAACTGAACTTAGTAACTACTAAGAATAAGTATCCTTTACCCCGAATAGGAGATTTATTTGATTAACTCCAAGGAGCAAAGGTTATTTCTAAAATAGATTTATGATCTAGTTATTATCAATTATGTGTTAGAGAGGAAGATATTTTGAAAACTGCTTTTCGAACCCATTATAGACATTTTGAATTTACCGTAATGTCATTTAAATTAACCAATGCACCTGCAAATTTTATGGATCTAATGCATAGAATCTTTTGGCCTTTTCTCGACCAATTCGTTATCGTTTTTATTGATGATAATCTTGTTTATTCTCATAATCCAGTAGAACATGCCCAACATTTAGATGCAATCTTAAGTACTCTTAGAAACCATCAGTTATATGCTAAAAAGAGCGGATGTAATTTTTCAACGAAAGAAATAACATTTTTAGGAAATGTGATTTATGCAAATAGAATCCAAGTCGATCCAGCCAATATTTCAACCATTTTTTAATGGAAAATCCTACCAATATTACTGAAGTAAAAAGTTTTCTAGGATTATCTATAAATTACAGTCATTTTGTAAAAGGATTTTCTCACATTTCTCTTCCACTTTTAAACCTAACAAGGAAGGAAGTTCCATTTGTATGGACTAAAGAATATAACCAATCATTCCAAGCGTTGAAGGACAAGTTAACCACTGCTCCTATCCTCACTATTCCTTCTGTTTAAGTAAACTACGTTGTATATACTGATGCTTCATTACAACAGTTAGGATGTGTGTTAATACAGAATGAAAAAGGCAAAGAATATGGATCACGATAACTCAAAACTCATGAAAGTAATTATCCTGTTCATGATCTTAAATTAGCCCCTGTAGTTTTTGCATTAAAAATTTGACGTTGTTACCTTTATGGTCTTAATTTTCAGATCTTTGTAGATAAAAAACGTTTGAAATATATTTTTGCCCAAAAGGACTTGAATTTAAGAAAACGAAGCTGGATGGAATTTTTGAAAGATTATCGATTTAAATTACATTGCCATCCAATCAAAGGCATTGTATTAGTCAACTCTTTAAGTCGAAATCCAGTAGGAAGGCTTCATACTTTAATTTCCTCCGATATTGCTGCAATATGACCTACGGTTGATATCTCCTTTTGCAAAAAATTTTAACATTATTGTTTATCCTAAGTTGAGAGAGAAAATCTTAGTTTGGCAAACCCAAGATTCTTTTGTACAAACCTTTCTGAATAAAAATCCTGACTTCTTATATGATAAGTAAACATGTTTATGATTTAGAAATAGATTGTATGTACATGATGATGCCTCTCCTTATTGTATGAACCCCATCGTTCAAAATTTATGATTCACCCTAGTTAAAAAATGTACCATGCTTTGAAGAAGAAATAGTGGTGGCCAAATATGAGAAATGATATAGAGAATTTTGTAAGGAAATATCTTACTTGTCAATAAGTAAAGATAGAACACCAACACCCTGGTTAACTCCTCTAACCCTTACAAATTCCTGAGCAAAAATGAGATCATATTACCATGGACTTTGTCAGTAGACTACCTCGTACATCCCACAGATATAATTCCATTTTGTTAATAGTATATCGAATCACCAAATATTCTTATTTTCTACCTTTAAAGACCACCGATTCGTTCCAAATTCGATTACATGGAATTACTTTCTCCATCGAATCAGTCATTGATTATCATTTTATAGAAAAGTTTTGGCATGCATTGTGAATTACAATGGGTACTAGAATTCATTTAAGTAATGCATTCCACCCACAAATGGATGGACAATCAGAACATACAATCCAAACTTTAGAGGATATGCTACGTCCTTATATGTTAGATATGTCTGAAAATTAGAATATGTACTTACCCCTTGTCGAAGTTTTGTATAACAACAGTTATAAAGCCATTATTAAAACTCTCCACCCGAAGCTTTATACGGAAGACCGTGTAGATCACATATATGTTGGATAGAATTCAAAAATAGTATATAATTTGGTCTTGAAATAATCCAGGAAACCACTGAAAGCATACAACAAATTCGAGAAAGATTAAAGACAACCCAAGATCGACAGCAAAGTTATGCATACCAACCTTAAAAACCCTTAGAGTTTCAAGTAAATGATCAAGTATTTATGAAGGTTTCTCCCCCAAAAGGAATTTTACGCTTTGGAAAGAAAGGAAAATTTTCACACTAGATATATTAGTCCTTTCACAATTTATAAACGAATTGGCCCCATAGCCTATCAATTAGAATTACTTTGTGAAATTATCAATTATTCACAATGTATTTCATGTGTCACAGTTACCCCATTATATTTCTGAACCATCTCATAGCATTACATGGAAAGACATTTATATCGAACCGAACCATATATTTGAAGTACGCCCTATTCAAACATTTTTTTCGCCAAGCGAAGTACCTAAGAAGTAAAGAAATTCCCTCAGTTAAAGTACTATGGGAAAATTAAAATCAGTAAGAAGCTACATAGGAACCAAAAAAAGTGATGAAGGATCAATACCTCAATTTATTTCAAGGTAAATTTAAGGATGATTCTTTTTTAAGTAGGTAGACTGTAATAACCTGGATTTTTAAAACCGACCCTAAATACCCACATTCACTAGTTTAAACCTCACAAATTATTCAAATTCAAAAGTCTTCTCAAGAACAGAGAAACTATACTTGAAGCCCTACAATTCACTGAATTGATCGAGACCCCCCAAAGTTTTAATAATTACAAAATAGCCCTATGAAAACTTCAAAGTAGTATAATTTGACTTATTTTTTACTCCTAAACCTCAATTTTATATCAAATTAATACTTTAGACTTCAACTAACATAAAATCACAGTTTCAACCATTAAAAATTTCTGAAATTACAAAAATACCCCAATATTTTATGACAAGTGTAATTTTAAGGCTATAAGTGTAACTACAAGAATAATCAAGGAGAAAACATTAAAGTTTTGTTAATATCACTAAACCCCTTGTCCACCTTGTGCACCACATCATCACGAGAAGTTAAAAAGCAAATGTGTACACCATGCAAACATGTGAGGAACATTTACCAACTTTGAAAACTTTTATATAAAAAACTCAAATCCACCACCCTTTTCCACCAATCGAATTTTCTAACTATATACTATAAATAGCCCACCATTTCAGCAGTTAAAATACAGCTGAAACCTCAGTTCAAAAACTAAAAATTTCACTCAAACCAGTTACACCACGATTTTATGAGTAAATTTCAGTTCTTTAAATTCCAATTGCTTTCTGTGTACTCATTATACTTAGAACAATCACAATATGCAAGATTTTATGTGTAACAAAGTGTAGAATAGAAAAAAATGTGAAATTACACGATTAAAGCTTGAGGTTTTATGGTGAATTTCGATATAAGGCTCCAAACTTTGATTTGAAGCTGCGAATATTGGCATTAAAGCCTCAAAAACTCAAGTGTAATGATCAAAAGCCATTAGTATGCCTATTAAGATCTAATCGATTGAAAGTGTATTTTGAACTAGAAAACTGAAAATTTGAAATTATCCATGTATAATCCGTCTCAACCTTTGAAATCAAAACCAAAATACTCCTATACATAGAAGAAAACAAACAATGTTCATAAGAATCCTCGCCATATCCTTAAAATCCACAAATGTTAAGTCAAAATTTCAAAAAAAATTAAGTTATGGAACTTGAGATATATTGCATCTCAATCCACAAAACTTATATATTCGGATTCCTTATGAAAAATTAGGTTAAGTTTGTTTAGAAGTTATCTCAAATGGTTTAAAAATGGAGGAGTTATTCAATTTCAAAAATCAGAAACCCTAAACTCAACTCTCGAGGGGAAGAAGATATACTTTTTAACCAGAAATACTGAGTTAGGGTGCGAGGGTGCATGGCCAATCAGACATTTTTGAATTTTTTTTCCAATATTTATATTTTATTTTTCTGGTTAAAATGGTATAAGGTAAGGCCATTGTGACAACCCGCTATCCGAAATAAAGGGTGGCCAGCCCTATACCCCGATAAAATAGGAAATCATGGATAATATCATCCTCAGCATCACGACAATATACAAAGTATAAGGAATAACCAATCTATATTCCAGAAAACGGGTTATCAAAAACTTTGATTTGAAATAAAAAGAAAACATTTTCAACAACCCATAATAGAAATAGAGGGTGGAAACCCCCCCCCACAAGCGCATATAAGAAATCCCGAAAGATACAAAGGACCGAATAAAACGTCGGTCAAAACCAACCATACAACATGCATATAGTACCAAGTGTTACATAATAAATTCATTATACAATTACAACTGTTTGGGCAACAAGCCCGAATGAACCGAACATAACTAGAAACATAAATAGAGGCGTCTATGCAAAATCCCGTGAAACCCGCACAGTGTCAGGGCCGGATCATATACATATAGAGATACCACAAGAAAGAAAATCGGTCAGGGCCGGGTACATGTGATCAATAGATAAATGACAAGTATGATAATGATGCACAATTAAGCATGGATGATAGTCTGGCATGTTAACAGCATATAAGGAACTGAAACTGTGAAGAACTACATAGAGTGAGATTCGTAATAAAACAGAATTAAAAGTGCTTATGAGACTTTAATATCTTTAATCATTTTTCAATTTAAATATTCATTTTCCATTCCTTATCAGGAATATAATTGTCATCATGTGCTCTATATGGCACTAATCTCAATAACATGCTCTTTGTGGCATAATTTTGCTCTTTAAGGCATTAATGTTCCATCGAGTCCAACTCGATAATTAGAAAAGTCATAAATATAAATATAACGCTTCTAAGACCGCCCGTCCGGGTTTCCCCGCTGAGCGCGTCCCTAAATAACCATCATCTTCCAAGGCCTAACATAAGACAACCTGGGATCCTATCGAAAGCGTCGGGAAGCGGCCATGAGCCTGCGTGGTAGCCAAGACCACACCCGGAATCTCCCTACCCCCGCAGAAAATATACAACCATAAACGCTCCCATGGCCTAGGACTATATCCACCCTGCATTCATTAGCCAGGGGGCTTCACCTATCGTGCGGACTTCCCTTAAGATGGTATTTAGAGAGGTGTGTAACATCCATTTTATTAATTCCCATTACATGATTAGCAAATTATCATTTACCTTAACAATTCTCATTTTAATTGAATGTAGTAGCTAATTCGGGACTAAGTATAAGTGGTACCGACATAGCATCCTCAAAAGGAATTTTAGACTCCAAAGTTATCCCCAAAGCCTCCGTTGGCTTTCATATAAACCATCAAGTCAAAATGTAACTCAAGTCGAATTCTAAAGTCTCCAAAATTGACCTTAATACATTCTAGACCGATATAAAACTACAAGACAAAAGTGATTCCTAAACATCACCTTAAGTTCTCCCTTGAATGAATCCTAGGTGAACCCTTTCGAGTCTAGGATGTCGTCCCAACTCAACTAGAACTCTAAACCCTATGTTTACTTCATTTAAGAAGGTCCCTAATCAATAATCCTAAAGAAAAGGGGCTAAAAATGAAAAAGAAAAATTTTGAAAAGTGCAGGGCTACCGAATCGATTCGGCCAGAAAGTTTGAGATTCTGCATAATAGCCGAATCGATTCGCTCAGACGGCCGAATCGATTCGGACTGAAAATCTGGGTTTATGTATAACTGCCGAATCGATTCGGATGGATTTCGAATCGATTCGGTTCACAAGACCTGGGCACTGAACTTAACCGAATCGATTCGCCCAGGGGGCCGAATCGATTCGGGCCTGCGATTTTGCCAAGAATTGGTTATGGAGTCTTGGACTCCATTTTCTACCCAAACTCCAATTTCTCCAAACCAAACTCATATACCAACACTATAAGAACATCAAAGATGCTATTGATCATCTTAAAACCTCATTAATCAACTTAGAGTGAAACAAAACCCAAAATATACATAAGAAAACCCTAAGTTTTCTAAACTAAAATCAATACACCATTATCATAACACATCATCTATCTCAAGACACAATTTGCAAGTAAAAACTTGCCTTGATTCAGCAAATATGCAGATTCCTTGGTGTAGTAGAAATATCTCTCTCAATCTCCAAAGCTTTCTCTCTTCTCTTCTCTTACTCTCTTAGGTTTAGGAAGGGATTTTGGGGAAATTAGAAGACTAAAAAAGCTTAAGTCGTGACTTAAGGTAAATGCCCTACTTAATTAACCAAAAGTGCGATAAAGTAATACGCAATAGCATAATTAAGGCACAACCAGTCAAAAATGCCCAAAACTACAAAATACAATATGGTACATTATTTGACTATTTCGCACATTCCGGAATCAACTACAACCTCCAAATTATCATTTGGACATTTTAAAATTCAATTTAGGTTCCGGTCTCATAATTAAGTCAAATATCATTTTATATTCAGATGATATAAATAAGCATGACATAGCAATATTTTCCCATAATTATTATATGCATGCAACCTCATAATAAATATCAACTTCCTACATTGAATTAATCATTCAAATCATAACCCAACACTGGTCTCTAATTACTATACTAAGTAATTACTTATAAAATACGGTCTCATAAGCGAGGGTTATTACATACTCCCCCCCTTATGAGGGAATTTTGCCCCCAAAATTTAGGCGTACCTCATGAGAAAAGATGTGGATATTTCTCCCGCATCTCATCCTCGCGTTCCCAAGTTGATTCGCTCGCATGATGATGACTCCAATGGACTCTCACTAGGGGCACCACACGAGATCTCAACTTTCTCTCCCCAAACTCAAGGATAGCAACCGGTTGTTCTTCGTAAGAGACATCGGGCTGCAATTCGATATCTTCGAAAGGAATGTGCCAAAGGGCACCTTCACACCTTCTGTACTTCTTCAAAGAAGAGACGTGAAAAACATCATGGATTTGTTGCAAAGGTTCCGGCAAGGCAATTTGGTATGCTACGGGACCAACCTTTGGAATCACCGGCAAAGGTCCAACAAAGCGGGGTGCAAGCTTTCCTTTCTTCCCAAAACGTTTAATACCCTTCATTGGGGACACTCGCACTAACACTTGGTCTCCAACTTCTAATTCCATGTGTCTCCTACCCGCATCGGCATAACTCTTTTGACGATCTTGGGCTATCCGTATGCGGTTCCGAAAAAGCTCAATTTTCGAAGAAGTATCTTGGATCATTTCAGGTCCAAGGAACTTATTATCACCCACTTCCAACCAACAAGCGGGTGATCTACAAGGCCTGCCATAAAGAGCTTCATAAGGTGCCATTCCAATAGTGAATTGGTATGAGTTGTTATAAGCAAACTCAACCAACGGAAGGTATTGTTCCCAACTGCCCTTAAAGTCGAGTATGCACATACGAAGCATATCCTCCAACATCTGGTTTACCCTTTCGGTCTGACCGTCTGTTTGAGGATGATAGGAAGAGCTTAACTTCAATTCAGTCCCCATAGCTCCCTGGAAACTCTGCCAAAAGTGGGACACGAATATTTTATCTCGATCGGAGACAATATTCAAAGGTACCCCGTGGAGTCTAACGATCTCCTCAATGAACAACTGGGCATAACGAGCGGTATCATAATCGGTGCGCACAGGTAAGAAGTGTGCCGACTTAGTCAAACGGTCGACAATCACCCAAATTGAGTCATGACCTTTTTGCGATCTAGGCAAGCCCGTAACAAAGTCCATCGAAATGCTCTCCCATTTCCACACGGGAATCTCGAGTGGTTGTAACAAACCCGTCGGCCGCTGGTGGTCAATCTTAACTAACTGACAAGTAGTGCATTGAGAAACAAACTCTGAGATATCCCTCTTCATACCCGCCCACCAATACGAACGATGCATATCTTGGTACATCTTGTCCCCGCCTGGATGCACCGTGAACTTGGACCCGTGGGATTCCGCCATAACTGCACGTCTCAAATCCCCATCATCGGGAACTACAAGTCTTCCATGGAAGCGTAGTCCACCCTCAGAGCCTATTGAGTACGACTCCGCTCCCTCAGACAACAACTGGCGTGTATGGTCTTGACAAACCTTATCTCTCTTCTGAGCTTCCACAATCTTTGCTATAATCGTGGGAGTAACCGTCATTACTGAAAGGAATGCTCTCTCTCCGGCATCCTCCAGGCTGAGTTCTTTCCACTTAGCTTTCCACACCTCAGCTAAGTCTCCATCAGGCTTTCTACTCAAGGCATCTGCTACCACATTCGCCTTCCCGGGGTGGTAATGAATATCAAATTGGTAGTCTTTCACAAACTCCAACCAACGGCGCTAGCGCATGTTCAAATCCTTTTGGGAGAATAAGTACTGCAGCGATTTGTGGTCGGTGAAAAAACTGAACTTTTCCCCCAAGAGGTAATGCCTCCATATCTTCAAGGCAAATACAACGGCGGCGAATTCCAAGTCATATACCGGATAGTTCCTCTCGTGAGGCTTCAACTTACGAGAAGCGTATGCAATGGGTTGCCTCTCTTGTTGAAGAACACCTCCTAACCCCAGAAGAGATGCATCGGTAAAGACGAGATATTCCAATCCCGGCCTTGGCAATGCCAGGACTGGAGCTGAAGTCAGTCTATCCTTGAGCTCATCGAAAGCCGTTTGACATGAACTGTCCCAAACGAATATTACTCCTTTCCGGGTCAAATTCGTCAATGGGATAGCAACCTTAGAAAAGCCCTTAATGAATCGACGGTAATAACCCGCCAAGCCCAGAAAACTACGAACTTCAGTGGGCGTCGTGGGCTGACCCCACTCCTTCACCCCGATCACCTTACTCGGATCCACAGAAACGCCTTGGGATGACACCACATGCCCCAAAAATTGAACTTCCTTCAACCAGAAGCCACACTTCTCAAACTTTGCATACAATTGATGATCCCTCAGTCTCTGCAGGACCAACCGCAAATGAGCAGCGTGATCCGACTCTGTCTGAGAATAGACTAGGATGTCATCAATAATTACAATGACAAACTGGTCAAGGAAATCCCGAAACACCATATTCATAAGGTCCATAAACACTGCAGGGGCATTGGTTAGCCCGAAGGGCATAACCAAGAACTCATAAGATCCATAACGGGTCAGAAAGGCCGTCTTGGATACATCTTGCTCTCGTATCCTCAATTGGTGATACCCTGTCCGCAAGTCGATCTTGGAGAAGTAGGAAGCTCCCCTAAGTTGATCAAACAAGTCGTCGATGAGAGGTAAAGGGTATTTATTCCGGATGGTGACTTTATTCAACTCTCTATAGTCCACGCATAACCGGAGAGAGCCGTCTCTCTTCTTCACAAACAACACCGGAGCGCCCCACGGTGAGGTACTACGCCTAATAAAGCCCTGCTCAAGTAGCTTCTGAATCTGATCTCTCAGCTCCCTCATCTCCACAGGAGCCATTCGATAAGGAGCTTTTGCGATCGGTCGAGTTCCTGGCATCAAGTCAATCACAAACTCTATTTCCCGACTTGGAGGTAATCCGGGTATCTCCCGAAAAATATCTTCAAAGTCCCTAACGATGGGAAGAGAATCTAGGGGAACCATGACATCTCGAGATGCATCTTCCGCAATACAATATAAATAAGCACTCGTGCTCCCTTCCACACAAGGCATAACTACCAGGAACATCTCTTGTCCCAGAACCGCAAAAACTATACTCTTCCCGAAGCAATTCACTATAGCACGGTACTTCACTAGCCAATCCATACCCAAAATTACATCGTACCCGACCAAATCAAGGACGAGCAAATCGGCATCAAAACACAAGTCACCAAGATAAATTCCTACGTTTTTACATACGAAGAAAATCAATGAACCATCGCCCATAGAGGATTCAACACTAGTGAAGGTACTTTCAGCAGATTTTATCAAACCCGTAGTCTGAGCAAAACTCCTAGAAATAAAGGAGTGTGTCGCACCCGTATCAAATAGAATTCGACCCATATACCCATGGATGAGAAACTTACCCTCGATCGCTGGTGGTGCCGGAGGAGCTGGAGGAAGCAAAGCCTCCTGAATATGGTAAACACTTCCGTACTGCAATTGCCCCTGTTGAGGAGGAGCAACCGTATTAGGCGCTTGAGGCGGAAACTGTACATACGGCTGCTGTGGGGCCCGAGGAAGATGCCCTCCAACCAACTGAGGACACGCCCTTTTATAGTGGCCTAGCTCCCCACACTGAAAACATTTGACTGCCGTAATATCCTGATTTCTACCTTGGTTATTTCGGAATTAACCGGCACCTCGGCCCTGTTGGCCCCTACCACCATTTCCACCTCTACCTCCCTGTGGTTGCTGACCACCTTGACCTTGCCTGTTATTATTTCCACCAGCATTAAACCCACCGAAATGTTGACGCTTGGACGAATCCCCCTGCTAAGGATCCCTCTCAACCTGCTTGTTCCCCGAGGATTGGGAAGAAGAAGATGTTCCCCCTCCGCTCCCAACACATCCCTGCCTCCCCGCTTGTCCCACAGTAACAACCTTCTTCTTGTTTAGCAAAAACAATATGTGCTCCTGACAGTGAAGCAAAGCGGCATTCATCACATCACCAAAAGTCACCAGAGATGGATTTCCCAGCAAATGTTGTTTTATTCGCCAATGTAAATCTCCCACAAACTTGGAAATCCTCTTCGATTCTGGAGTTACCTCATCCGGTATAAAACTGGCTAACCGGGTAAACTCTTCCTCATACTCAGCAACTGACCTCTCCCCTTGAACCAAATCCCGCAGCTTCCTCTGTATTTCCCTCTGAACTGCGGGAGGGAAATACTTCCCATCAAACAAAGCCCAAAAATTTGTAATGGACATAGTATCTCTTTGCTCGGGTGTCGTCATTGACTCCCACCAATGTAATGCCGGTCCTACTAGCTTGAAAGTAACGAGAATCTGCTTCTTCTCCTCACTACATTCCACCATTCTAAGATGGCGCTGCATATCTCTCTTCCACTGGTTCGCCTTGATAACATCCGAACCTCCCTCGAATTCCGGGGGATGTCCCTTAAGGAAAGATTCCCTCACCCGTTCCCACTGAGAAGGTCCCGTGGGAACTTGTGCTTCTTGTCCCCTAACTTGGGCTTGTGGCATTTGTTGGGCCACTGCAGTCATCGCGGCGTTGACAGCTTGGGCCACAATATTTGCCACTTCAGCGGCACTGGTACTCCCCTGCTGCGGTGGAGGACCAAACTCATCCTCAACAACCCTATTTCGTCTAGCGGGACGTCCTCTCTTTGGCGGCATCTGAGATAAAGACGAGATAGAGTTAAAACATAGTATAAGACAATCTATTTAGCAGAAAATCGCATACATAGGCTGCAAAACAATCCTAACATTAAGTTCTATATCAAAGAACGCTACGGTAGAACGTGACAAGTCCGCATAGATCCTAAAGACTCTAGAACCTGATGCTCTGATACCATCTGTGACAACCCGCTATCCGAAATAAAGGGTGGCCAGCCCTATACCCCGATAAAATAGGAAATCATGGATAATATCATCCTCAGCATCACGACAATATACAAAGTATAAGGAATAACCACTCTATATTCCAGAAAACGGGTTATCAAAAACTTTGATTTGAAATAAAAAGAAAACATTTTCAACAACCCATAATAGAAATAGAGGGTGGAAACCCCCCCCCCCCCCCCCACAAGCGCATATAAGAAATCCCGAAAGATACAAAGGACCGAATAAAACGTCGGTCAAAACCAACCATACAACATGCATATAGTACCAAGTGTTACATAATAAATTCATTATACAATTACAACTGTTTGGGCAACAAGCCCGAATGAACCGAACATAACTAGAAACATAAATAGAGGCGTGTATGCAAAATCCCGTGAAACCCGCACAGTGTCACGTCTCCTCAAAACATGCGGAAAGGAAAAGTCATTACTGGCGACCGTGCGGCGAAACACCTGAACGGATCATATACATATAGAGATACCACAAGAAAGAAAACCGGTCAGGGCCGGGTACATGTGATCAATAGATAAATGACAAGTATGATAATGATGCACAATTAAGCATGGATGATAGTCTGGCATGTTAACAGCATATAAGGAACTGAAACTGTGAAGAACTACATAGAGTGAGATTCGTAATAAAACATAATTAAAAGTTCTTATGAGACTTTAACATCTTTAATCATTTTTCAATTTAAATATTCATTTTCCATTCCTTATCAGGAATATAATTGTCATCATGTGCTCTATATGGCACTAATCTCAATAACATGCTCTTTGCGGCATAATTTTGCTCTTTAAGGCATTAATGTTCCATCGAGTCCAACTCGATAATTAGAAAAGTCATAAATATAAATATAACGCTTCTAAGACCGCCCGTCCGGGTTTCCCCGCTGAGCGCGTCCCTAAATAACCATCATCTTCCAGGGCCTAACATAAGACAACCTGGGATCCTATCGAAAGCGTCGGGAAGCGGCCATGAGCCTGCGTGGTAGCCAAGACCACACCCGGAATCTCCCTACCCCCGCAGAAAATATACAACCATAAACGCTCCCATGGCCTAGGACTATATCCATCCTGCATTCATTAGCCAGGGGGCTTCACCTATCGTGCGGACTTCCCTTAAGATGGTATTTAGAGAGGTGTGTAACATCCATTTTATTAATTCCCATTACATGATTAGCAAATTATCATTTACCTTAACAATTCTCATTTTAATTGAATGTAGTAGCTAATTCGGGACTAAGTATAAGTGGTACCGACATAGCATCCTCAAAAGGAATTTTAGACTCCAAAGTTATCCCCAAAGCCTCCGTTGGCTTTAATATAAACCATTAAGTCAAAATGTAACTCAAGTCGAATTCTAAAGTCTCCAAAATTGACCTTAATACATTCTAGACCGATATAAAACTACAAGACAAAAGTGATGCCTAAACATCACCTTAAGTTCTCCCTTGAATGAATCCTAGGTGAACCCTTTCGAGTCTAGGATGTCGTCCCAACTCAACTAGAACTCTAAACCCTATGTTTACTTCATTTAAGAAGGTCCCTAATCAATAATCCTAAAGAAAAGGGGCTAAAAATGAAAAAGAAAAATTTTGAAAAGTGCAGGGCTACCGAATCGATTCGCCCCCTTGGCCGAATCGATTCGGCCAGAAAGTTTGAGATTCTGCATAATAGCCGAATCGATTCGCTCAGAGGGCCGAATCAATTCGGACTGAAAATCTGGGTTTCTGCATAACTGCCGAATCGATTCGGATGGATTTCGAATCGATTCGGTTCACAAGACCTGGGCACTGAACTTAACCGAATCGATTCGCCCAGGGGGCCGAATCGATTCGGGCCTGCGATTTTGCCAAGAATTGGCTATGGAGTCTTGGACTCCATTTTCTACCCAAACTCCAATTTCTCCAAACCAAACTCAAATACCAACACTATAAGAACATCAAAGATGCTATTGATCATCTTAAAACCTCATTAATCAACTTAGAGTGAAACAAAACCCAAAATATACATAAGAAAACCCTAAGTTTTCTAAACTAAAATCAATACACCATTATCATAACACATCATCTATCTCAAGACACAATTTGCAAGTAAAAACTTGCCTTGATTCAGCAAATATGCAGATTCCTTGGTGTAGTAGAAATCTCTCTCTCAATCTCCAAAGCTTTCTGTCTTCTCTTCTCTTACTCTCTTAGGTTTAGGAAGGGATTTTGGGGAAATTAGAAGACTAAAAAGGCTTAAGTCGTGACTTAAGGTAAATGCCCTACTTAATTAACCAAAAGTGCGATAAAGTAATACGCAATAGCATAATTAAGGCACAACCAGTCAAAAATGCCCAAAACTACAAAATACAATATGGTACATTGTTTGACTATTTCGCACATTCCGGAATCAACTGCAACCTCCAAATTATCATTTGGACATTTTAAAATTCAATTTAGGTTCCGGTCTCATAATTAAGTCAAATATCATTTTATATTCAGATGATATAAATAAGCATGACATAGCAATATTTTCCCATAATTATGATATGCATGCAACCTCATAATAAATATCAACTTCCTACATTGAATTAATCATTCAAATCATAACCCAACACTGGTCTCTAATTACTATACTAAGTAATTACTTATAAAATACGGTCTCATAAGCGAGGGTTATTACAGCCATGTTTTGATTAACCTAGTCTAAGTTATAGAAAATGAGGTTTTAACTTAAAAACATATTTCCAAAATTACAAATTGACCCCTCCTGACTTTTCCAACTTATGAATTTGATCCCCAAATTTGTCTATGAATACTTCAAAATATTTTAAGATGAAAAGTCTAATGCACCAAAGTTAAAAACAATATCTTAAGTTTAGTATTTTAAAGTCCCCAAATACTTACAATTAAACCCCAAAACTTTAAAAGGCACAATTTTTGTACAAACTGACTTGCGTAATCCAAAATAATTACATGCCCAAATATAGTATACAGAAAATCAAGTACCACCTCCTCTCGATATCCTCTTGTGATATATAAAGCCGAGTGATATACCGAATAAGTAAGTTTTTTCCTACCTTTTCAGTAGTAAACTTTGCGCATTTGCATATTGATATTGGTATCACTATGTGATTGCTCCTATTTACTCTTATTATGTGGGTGTTAGCATACTGCCATACTACATATTTTATTACATGTCATTAGTACTTGAATTTGTCTATGGATTAATTTTAACCATTCTAACGTAATAACTGGCATCATGTTCTTTATTGATTCAATTTGCCCCTGCACTTTTGTGCCATTATATTATAAGCATATGTATTAACTAGGAAGTAGACTGATGTTTTATCCTATAAAACTTTTTACTTAGCCTAAAGGTCTCAGATGACTGATAGCCTAAATTTATTGCTACATATGTATGATTGCCACTTTAATTGTGTGCCAAGCTGAATACTTTTCTCAAAACATTTTGGGCTGATTATTATTGTTACTTTGGTTTTACTACTGGCATAATTTTTTCTATACTCGTTAGTGAATTGGTAAGTATAGGATTATTAGTTCAAGAATCCTTGATTTTTTGTATGTGATCCTTAATGAACTGGTAACAAAATTTATTTTCTTAATGAACTAATAAGTATGGGATTATTAGTTCAGGATCATTAATGTTCTTTATAAACTGATAAGTATGGGATTATTAACTCGATACCTTTAGCGTTGCTAAACACTGAATTTATACACACTCTCATTTATATATATATATATATTTATTTATTTATTATAGAACTGGTAGATAATGCTTAACATATTAGTGCTAATTCCTTTTTTCTCCAGATGAACCCTGTGAAAAAGGATAATACCTTCTCCCTATTAGACACAAATACCGATCACCTATTTATATATGTGACTATATGGGTAGAGAATAACCGGATGGGAGCAAGGAATGACGTTTTTCGATTTTCTACATTATATTTTGTACTAAAAAAAATTGTAACTCGTCCTTGCAGTGGTACAACCCTATGTAAACTACTTAATAATGAATAAAGTTATGTTATTCCGCCTTAACTTTAATTCATTGCTTTATGTATACTTCTTGTTCATTCATACCAAAAAGTGGGGAGTGACAGTCATTGGATAAAAAAGACATGCTATGCAGTCATATTGGTATCTCTTGTTTCTTGTTTACATTGGCATCTCATGCTTCATTATATATTTAAGTTGGTATCATATGTGCATTAATATTGGCATTAATTTATCATTGTTTAGATTTTTTGTTCTTGTATTGCAATGGTGTGTGTTGTTATACTTTATACCATTGCATGGTATTATTATTTTTCCTTAAATTCCAATTGGTATAATTTTTTCTATCATTTTGGGGGAGAAATAGTTTTATGCATTCTTTATTTCTCTATTATTGAACAAAAAAGGGAGAAATTGTATCTTTCTCTTTATTATTAGGAGGAGATCTTTATCTTAGGTGGAGACGTCCTACCTAAGTGGGGATTATTATACATATGGGGTTATTCATTATCGTATTTATATTATTTATAGACTCTCGTTGCATTTGAAGCTTTGTTTAAGTGCGTAGGTTTACAACATGTTGCGAAGTTTACAAGTGTGGAAACCTATTAAGAGTATGTGTATGTGAATTGTCTGTACTTTTTCCTTTTGGGGTTGAGGATTGCGCATTTTAGAGAGCTTAACAACCCATAGGTGTTTTATTTATGGTTTTGTCCTAGAATAGCCAAAGGGGGAAATTTTTAAGGAAAAATTTCCATTTGAGTCAATTTTTATGTATTGTCTTAATTCTTGACAAAAAAATTTGAGTCATAGGTTAGGCTTTGTGTTGTTGACCTTTCAAGCCTACAGTGAGTTTGATAGAAGATGCATCGATAAAGATTCAAAGATTTCCTACAGGTTCGTATTCCATGTTTCCTCTTCATATTTTTTAGAATCTCTCAGGTATGAATGCATATGAATTTTGATCCTTGGAATTTTATTTTTGGGTGTTTATTTTTAAATTTTTTGGAGATATTTTTAAAATATTTGAAAAGAAAAGAAATTTTTGTTTCAAAGTCGTTCGAATGACTTTATAGGTTTCATTCAAACGAGTTTAGCAGTTCGTTTAAACGAACTTCAAATGAACATCAAACGACTTTTTTCTATTTATAAAACTAATATCATTTGAAGGTCATTTGAAGTTAGTTCAAATGAGTTGGTTATTTTTTCGAACGAGGTTTACATTATTTCGAACGAGTTTGCAATTTCGTTCGAACGAGCTTTACCTAACTTCGTACGCGTTTCCAGTTCTGTTCGAACTAGGTATTATTTTCGTTTGAACAAAATTTCTTGAAAAATATGTCGCCTAAAAAACATGTTTTCTATATACAGGGAATTATTCAACTCTTCTTAACGAGACTTTTGGCAAAAAAAAATTCTTATACATATCTAAAGGCTCCTAAAACCTAGTTTCGCCCAAATTGTTTAAGTTCCAAGTTTCATTATTCGATATGCTTTGAGATCTTAATTTTTGGGAACTAAGAAGTTTATCCTCTTCATCTTGGCTGAGGATCATTTTGTGTGGAGGATTCCGTATCGGGTTTACTGTTTACACACAATGGATTACATGGTGTGTTGTTGCGGTGAAGAAGCGGCGCGTTATTATTCCATATCCCTAGAAGCTTACTGAGACTGTTTAGTGGATACCAAGGCATTTTTGGACTAACACATTGTGGCACTCCATAAGCGAACTCTTGCCTGCACATTGGAGGAGAGGTTAAAGACTGAAAAGCATCAAGAATTTCAAGGGTATCGAGTTTATGTTGCAAGTATAATATTTTTCTTCTGTAATTCCCCATCATAGTGATTTGTGTGGTTGGGCCACCTAAGGTTTTTCTCTCTTTGGGTTTTCCTCATACATCCATGTGTAATCAAGAAAACCTTAAGGTCCTTTCCTAAAAGATTTAATTCAAAAGTGCAAATTTTAAATTCTTTGGGTACCTTAGACTATACAAAACTTGAAGAGCTTGTATGTGATCTTCAAACGTATGATATTGACCAATTTTCCTCCAAAAAGACAAAGAAATATAAGGTAATTGCTTTGACATCCCGAAAGGAGGAAACACGTGTTTCAGGTGACGAGTCTGACATCAATTTTGATGATATGGCCATGTTTTCAAACATGTTTAGAAAATTTATCAAGTTTAAAAAATAACCGAGGATGTAAAGAATTTTAAGAAAAATAAGTATAACAAGGCCGATCAATTCCTTAAAAATTGTAGTCATAATTTTAAGAGGGATGAGTCGGACGGATGCTTTGGGTGTGAGGGTTATGTACATAAGGCGTCTGAGTTGAATAAACTAAGGAAGGAGGGGAAGAAACTGAAGGGATACAATGCCACCTAGTTATTCAAAAAAAAGGACCTAATTCTCTCATTAAGCGCAACTACACCGCATTAATGGCTAGTCCCGAGATCCCAAATGAAAAATCTTCCCATGAAGATAATTCTAAGCATGACACTTGTGAGACCATTATTTATGATTCCCAAGTGAGTAATGGTGAAGTGAGTTGAGAAGAATATGTGGATGAAGAAGCGAAGGAGGAAAGTGAACTTTAAGTTGCCTTTCATGAGTTGTATGTGGAATCGTTGAAAGAGAGAAGGTAAAACTTGAACCAGAAGCTAGGTTGAAAGAATGTTCCATAAGTGATGATTTTTCTAAAATAATTAAGGACCTTAGGGCACGTGAGATAACTCTTAATGAGAAGCTCGAGTATATTAAATGTGTGATAAATAACCTTCGAGGTTTGATGAAGGTTATGGAGAAGGAGCTTCATGAGTTTGAAGAGTCTAGGAATTTACTTGAATCTAGGATAGTAGAGATAAAAGAGATTTTAATAGACTCGAGTAATATCCAATTTGATTTAGAATCTAGGTTGGATATGTTGAATAAAATGTTATGCGCTATACGAATCAAAGATGGAAAGTGTGGGATTGGCTTCGATATTCTAAATTCTTCCGCTACTAAAGCCAATATTATTCTTTTAAGATAATCAATCATTGTTAGGAACGTTAAGAAATGTTAACCCTCAGGTAACACCCTTTTTGTGTCTACACATGCATACATTGCGATAGGAGAGGTCACCTTAGGCATTTTTACTTTGATCTTTAAAATAGTCCCCAAAAGTCTAAGTCTTGATTAATCGAGTTTCTCAAAACCCCAGAGTGACACGTTATACCTATGTAGGTTAGGATATTCGATTTGAAGGTTTTACATGTTAAACTTATTGATTCTATAATGCTTGCGCATGATACTTCTCATGCTATATCTAATGGTTGATTGTGTTCGCATGTTTTTCATACACTATTTTCGTAATTTATGTTATATGTTATTGCCAGTCTTATAGCATGTTTTTTTTTACATTTTGATTTTTCATTTATTATGTCTTATTGAATGATACAAAAAGATTTTTTTTTATCTTTTGAGTTTTTTTCCCCTTAAATTGGTATCATTTTGAAAAATGTTTAATAACTAAAAAATATTTTGGGGTTATGTGTAGTTTAGTTTTACACATTTTGTGTGGCATAGTGTTGTATTTGAATACACTCCATTCCATGTTTTTATGTGACTCGTACATTTTCTAATGATTCTCAATGCTTAGAGTGTTCTTAATCTGTAACAACCCCCCCCCCCCCCCCCCCCGCCCGAAAAGACACGCGGCGTGCTACTGCGATAAAACTAAACTAAATCCATTAACAATAAGTATAGAACATCTAATTTTCACGATTTAAATATAACAAAACCACAATTCTTCTATTTCCACAATATTGATTTACAATAATGTTTCTCCCAAAATACACAATTCTCCAACAAAAATTACACCACTAATTTATGCATAAAAAATAAATCTTCAAATCCAAGCTCTAAAATAATTCTCCAAAAATAGCCCATAGCGTCCCAATCCAAACAAACCTTCCAACTAAAAGAAAATACGAGGAAGTACACAATATGACAGGAATAGATGCTCAAAAAATAATTAGCCCGATGAATAAATCGCAATAATACGAATCACATAGACAAATCAAATGCAACACTCAAGAATTATATCAATATTAATTTCTGAATAACACACCAATGAGTCACCAGGCCTCACCTCACCGCGCCTATGCATTCTCAAGCATATCCGAATTTTGGACTATTAACGGGTGCGCATTCTCCGTGTCATATTAAAATCTCATGACATGATGCTCAAAATCAATAATTAATATATCTCAATGAATCAATATAATATATTCCAACTTTTTTCAAGATTCCAATGAATATCGCAATTCAACATGAGTGCAATCGACACGGAAAACAAACAGAATACTCTCGAGAGAATTTATGAGCATATTGTGTAAGATCCATACCTCAAAATCATCACATGAATCATCACATAATTTCAACCTTAAAATCTAATCGCACCATCATGTTCCTCTCACGAAAATAATCAAATCTCGTTTAGCCCAAACTCGAGAAAACACCAAATAAGCCTTCTAATCTAAGGTTAAAATTTTGAATAAGTTTGGGTCTATGCTTTGTAGATGAAAGGGAGTAATTTTGGAGAGGTCTTCTGGTTGAAAAGTTTGAGAAAAAGTGATTTGAAAATCCCATCCACGAATTAGTTGTGATATATAAAGGATTAAGAGTTTGATTAAGAAAAGAGTTCTAATTAGATACAAACACAAAAAAAAACATTTCAGACGATCGGACCGTTGGATTGGATGAAATTAGGGGAGGCAGTAGCTGAACATGAGGGAAAACTTCACAAAAAATTTTAGCTCGATCGAACGGTCCAATATTTTTAAATATATTTTTTTGAGAGTTTTATGTTTTGAGGACTCTTAGAGAGTTTTATGTTTTGATGACTCTTTTATATAATAAAACTTCAATTAAAACTCCATTTTAATTCCGATTCCAAATTCGTTCGAAAATTTATTTTTCAAATATAAAAACCAACATTATAAATTATAAAATTTATAAAATATAAAATTTTATTTTTCTCCGATTTCCAAAATTAATTTAAAAATTCCCATTTAAAAATCCGTGTTGTTACATAATCATGCTTGCATGGAGTTCTTTGACTTTGATTGGCTTAATGGATTCACTTTGTATATGCCTCCACACACACATGCACGAGTTATTTTTTAATCTTAACTTCACATGTTATATTTGGGCTATGTGAGACGTTCTCCTATCAATCATGTCATCTACATATCTATTGACTATGGAGGACTTTTGCATATAAGAACTATTGCCCATGAGTATATTGATTTTTATTAAAAATATGAGGGTGTAGAGGAAAGGGCTACGAAAGGAGCAAATATCCTTTGAGGGAAAACCATTGTTGGCAAGAACAAAAAAATGAGAGGCAAAAAGAAAATATTAAAGTTCAACAAGTTTGTTGGATTGATCATCAAAATGGCATCTTCCAAAGAATTGAGAAAAAGAATATGATATATGTTTATCACTTGAGGGTGTTTTAGTTGAAGATCAGTGCGTTTTCATTACAAATCCTAGTTATGGTTATCATGTCATGACACTATTCATTTATGCTTGTGTCATTGTTTGTTCATTGAATTCATTTTATCTGTCACTTAAGGATAAATCTTCATTATTCATTTGTATATATTTCACTCCATTCATTACATTCCATATGTTTAGACACATCGATATTACGCTAGTGTGTAAAGTTTTTCTTTTCTTGTGCTAGTGTGTCATCGGTGTATTTTGCAGAATTATATATATGGTATCGTTTTGTTTTGAGTCCTTGAAATTACATTTAATCCATATTTTTCATGTTCTTTATCTTTGGATAAAATTGTCATGCTATATGATAATATTGGGATCTCTTGTCGCTTGTTTGCATTCAGATTGCATGCTTTATTTCTTATTCAAGTTGGTATCATAATTGAATCAATATTGGTATTAATTGATCATTTTGTGGATTGTTTGTGCTTGTCTTTCCATGTTGTTTTTGTTTCACCTTACACCATTGTATGATCTTATTCTTTCTTCCTTAATTTTAATTGTTTTCATATGTTCTCATTTTGGGGGGGAGATATGCTTTATGGCGGATAAATTGTTTACTATGCATTTTTCCTTATCTATTCCTGAAAAAAATAAGTGAGAAATGGTATATTTCACTTTAGCTTTAGGAGGAGATCTTTATCTTATAACGAGACATCTTACCTAGGTAGGGAATGCTAGATATGGGGGAGCTTATTCATATACAAATTTATATTATTTATGTAGTCTCTTTTCATTTGAAGGTGCATTTAAGTGTATATGTTTCAAACATGTGGAAAAGTTTACACGAGTGAAAAGCTACTCAGTGTATGTATCTGTTGAGCTTTTGTACTTATTTCTTTTGGGGCGGGGATTGAGTCTTTTAAAGATCTTGATGGCACGTAGGTGTTTTTTTTGTTTTGTACCAAAATAGACAAAGGGTAAGATTTGTAAGGAGAAATTTCCTCTTGAGTCAATTTCTATGTATTTTCTTAATTTCGGACCAAACATTTGAGTCATAGGTTAGGATTGGTGTTTTCCCTTTCAATCCTTTGATGTGTTTGAATGAAGACGTAGAAACCAATCTTCACAGAATACATTCATCGTGCCGTGTTTCGTGCCATATTTAATCTTCATCATCCATATATCTCGAGAGGTATGAATTCATATTATGTTAACCCTTGGATTTAGTTTTGGGTGTTTATGTTTATAAACCATTAAGGCATATTTTTAATTTTTTTTAAGAAATGTTTCTTAATTTTTTGGTGATCAAATGAGGATCCAACGGTATTTAAACGAGAAGGAAATCTTGTTCAAACGAGTTTTAAATAAGGATAAAGCGAGAAGACAGTCTCGTTTGAATGAACGTCAAACCAGCTTCAAATGAGATTTTTCTTATTTTTTTATAGAAATTGATTGTTTAAAGCTAATTCAATATTCATTAAAAAATAATGCATAACTCGTTCGAACGAACATAGTAATCTTGTTCAAACGAGTTGCCTTAAAAAACCTATCGCCTCAATAATTTATGTTTATAATAAGTTTCAGTGTAGGTATTTGTTTTCATTGAGAATTTTTAAAAAAAATCAATTTCTAATCGTAAAACAAAAGCCTCCAAACCCTAGTTTCACCCAAACTCTTTGATATCCAAGATTTAATTCTTATATGCATTGAGATATTATTTGGCATCATGGTTTTACTTATAATCATCTTTATTGAGTACGTTTTTTATGGTGAATTTCGTATTTTCTATTTAAACAAGGTGGAATTCGTGGCGTGGATTTCTGGTGAAGAAGCTGTGTGTTTTTGTTTCTAATCCGTAGATAGTAGATGAGGCTTTTCTATGTAAATTGAGGCATGTGTGGACTCATAGGTTGTGACAGTTTCTTTGGTGGACTCCCGCGTGTTGCTGTGGAGAATAACCTTCACATGATGAATTTGTGCGGTTGGGCCGCCCAAGATTTTTCTCGTTATGAGTTTTCCTCATACATCGAGGTGTTGTGGTTTGTTACTTTATTTCATTATTTTAATCACATAAATGAATATTTTTGGAAAAGATAACATTAGGTCAATTATTTATTACAATAACAGTTATGTAACAGTTAGATCAATTTTTAACATTTAGGTCAATTTTTAACAAATCCCTAAATGTATATTTTTAACAATTTTTAAAATCACATAGGGTTAATTTTGTTAATGTATTTATATTTAATTTTAAATTTTAAAAATTGGATCTTGTTTGATCATCCTCTATACTTTAGGGACTTCCAAAGGGGGAAATTTGTGAGGACTTAGGGTTAGTGTTTTTCCTTTAATTCGTTTGGCGTGTTTGAATGGAGAAATATCGGCCAAGATTCAGAGACTACATTAACCATGTTGTGTTTCGTTCCATATTTAGTTTTCATTGTTGATGGATCTCAAGAGGTATGAATGCATATTATGTTGATCCTCAGATTTAGTTTTTGATGTTTATGTTTTAAAATCATCTAGGCCTATTTTCGGAAGAAGATTTCTTAAGAATTAATTTTTATTTTTTTGTCAATAAAATGGAGATCAAACGAGAAGGAAATTTCATTCGAATGAGCTTCAAATGAGGATCAAAGGATAAGGAAATTTCATTCGTATGGATTTCAAACGAGCTTCAAATGTGATTTTTTTGTTTTGTAGAAATGTAAGGACATATTTTCAATAAGTCTGTCACAATTATTTATGTCCTATACCGCTACAAGTCGTCAAATAATTGAGAAGATTGTAACTACAAAAGAAGAATCTGAATTACATGTTGTCTTCAACATTCAATCCCAACAATATGAACTTGGTAAGATATTGTTTAAAGTTTCATTTACATTTCATATTAAGAGTTTTGGGATATTTTTTTTTAAAAAGAAGTTTTTTAAAAAAGCTTTTATATAAACATGTTTTTATAAAATGATTTTCAAAAAGTTGTTAACTATTTTAAAAAAATGAGTTTTGAAAATCAAAGGTTTGAAGAATTTTCTAAGGCAATAAGCTGACCTCGGTTTCGATGACAAGGTCGTTCAAACGAGATGTCCATCTCGTTCTGATGACATTGAGATGTCGCGCGTAGTCATTTGAACGACATGTAGATCTCGTTCGAGCGAGACGAGCTTCTCATTCGAGCGAGATTACTTTTGGGCTGTCACGCTGATGTAATGCTTATCCTTTAACCGACTCAAATTTGTATAAAAAGGGGTCCTGGCAGCCTCGAAAAGCGTGGAGAATAGTTTCAACTTTTAAGAGTCTTATTCTTTTGAAACTTTTGTTCCTCTGCCCAGATTTTATATCGATAATACTTTTGGCAGAAAGTTTTTCTCAAACAATTTTTAAGGGTTCAAATATTTCATGTTTTAATTCACAAAATCCCAATTACTTTTATGTGAATTGTTTTTGTGTAACCCAAGAACATATTTTGCTTTGGTTTATTCTTTGTGGGAAGAGCTCTACAATCGACAACTGCGTGCTTTTGTGGAGGGAGTCCTTATAAAGTTCACTCTTGTGGAGAAGCTGTTTTCTTCTTCATTGTTGACCACCTAGAGTTCCTGCGGGAGATTTCAGCCGAGACATCGAAACTGACGCTAAGGTTATTTCGTCGCTCTTATTTTCATTGTAATCCGTGTAACCGTTTTTACAAATTATAGTGAAAATAAAAGGTTTTGCCCCTTTGGGGGATTTTTCCTTAATTTTGTGTCACAAGCTTTATTTATTTATGGGGTGATACACGCACACACGTAGTTGCTTGTTTAGGGACTGTTTAAAAATATACTATAATTAAATAAGGTTTAATTGGAAACTTGCGAATTTAATCAATTATCGCATCGTATTTTTCAAATTGGTATCAAAGCGGGTTACGCTAATTTATCGCGTGATCCTGATTTGTCAAGGATTTTTTTTATACAATCTGACTTCTCACGTCGTCAAATTGGTATCATGTTATGGGGGAGTTTTTGCATTATGGTGGAGATTAGATTTATTAAAGCTTTATTCTTATATCATTTCAAACTCATTGCATCATGAGGGTTTTGTTTTATATCATGTGTGTAGGTACGAAGATTGAAGATCATTATGTTGCACACCCTGATGAGAAAAACTTTGAGAGTTTTGATGTTGAAGAAAAATTTGAGAACTTGCAAATTTTACCTTTTCAGATTTGGGATTCATAGGAGGGAAGATTTGAAAAGCCCCGGATTTTGATAATCTCAAATTAAAATATAATTTCCTTTTTTATGTATAAAACTCAATAGATGATGCGGAAGCGTTGTAAAACAAGTGATGGTTCAACTTTCAAAAATAATAACAACAAGTTTTAATTTCTCAAAACAAATTAAAACATAATTCAAGTCCTAGAATTTGCCTAAGTCATAATTAACAATTATCCAAAGTTAGGCGAAACCAATTTTAGCAACTGACTTGAATAAACCAATTTTACCCAATATTTAATATAAGTCCCAAATTAAATATAGTGTGATAATTAAACCAAATTTTATCTTGAAATTAACGTAAGCATGCGTTCTAAATTCTTGAGCAAGATAAAATAAACAAAGTCACACTACATCGCGATGTACGAGGAAAAACCCACTAACGGGAAAAAACCTCGGGACGGCCCTAGCCTCAAATCCACTAAAAACGGTATTACAAAATACAAGACAAAAGACTTACTTCCTAAACTCGAACCCTCTCAAGCCGTGATGCTTCTTCTTGTATCGACCTCCAATTAGCGGATAACCAACGGAGCTCCACCGTGGTCTCGAAATTCACCGATAGGACTTTAAACGGTCACCGTCACCCGAACATGGAGCCTTTCTCCAAACGGGTAGAATATCAACAAAAGTCTTCTTTGTGATGGGGTGTAGAAGCAAACCCGAAACGTCTCTTGAATTCGGTAGAGAAAACCGGTGCCAAAAAACTCCAAGTAAAGATATGTATATAAAGAACTTGGATAAACAACTATTGGGTTTAAACTAGAGTGTGTATGAATTTTTCATTAAAAATGAACACTCAAAACTTGAACATTTTCCTAAACTTATTTTGCTCTCAAACTCTCTCTAGGAGATAAACAATGTTGGAAAAGTTATGGAAATGTTCATTTGGAAAATGTGATTCCCGTACTTCATAAAGTCTGAAAAAGTTGGTTACAAACCAAGTGGGGAAAGTGGGTGAAAACTGAAAAAAACTGCTCAAAACTGTTCCCGCCCTGGCGTCTCGTTCGAACGAACTTGACTCTCGTTCGAACGAGACTTCTAACGAGCGACCAGCCTGGGCTCGTTAGAATCTCGTTAGATACCTCGTTAGAACGAAGAACTCGTTCGAACGACATATTGAACGCCTGACCAGTTTAGGGTCGTTGGCAAACTCGTTCGAACGAACTTGGTTCGAACGACAAAACTCGTTCGAACGAAACCTGGTTCGAATGAAAAAAAAACTCGTTCGAACGACATTTCTAACGAACGACCAGAAAGATTGAAAAATTCGATTTTTGGCCCAGAAACTTTTATATACTTAATTTAAAGTTTCTAATTGATTCTTTCTGAAAATAAAATGCAGTTTTTATTTCACCTAACACCCAATACATATTGTTCCAAACTCCTATATAAATATAATTACATTCATACCTTGGGAGCATGGAACCTTAGTTGATGACGTAGAAACGAGGCACACAAACCGGCATTTTGATGAAGCTTTAAATTCTTTGCCGCTACGTCTTCAACATATACTTCATAGGCTTGAGAATATTACAAATGAATACTATCCTATGAATAAATGTTTTTGTCCGGAAATGAGCCAAAACTATATATGGACTCAATTGGAAATTTGTGTCCTTACAAATCTCCCCCTTTGGCTATTCCGGGACAAAAACCAAAACAAAAATCCTAAAGGGCCGTCAAGCTCACTAGACTCAAAACATAACCCGCCCAAACTTGACTCAACCCAAGGATCAAACGCTTTGCCATAGAAAGATGCCGCTTTAGAATAATTCCTGCACACTTAAGCAAACTCATCAAATGCATAGGGAATTTCAAAATATTAAATGCAATTAATTAATTACTCCCCCTAAATTAATTCTCACTTTTAAACACATGACCTATTTAGAAAGACGTCTCCCCCTAAGATAAATCTCCCTCAAACTAAGATACAATAATAATAGGATTAGATACCATTTCTCCCCCTATCATCATTCTCCCCCTTTTTGTTCGGGAATAGGCAAAGGATAAAGAACTAATAAACAGCATGTTGTAGCTTAAAGTGATAAGACATGACAGCATATGGGCAATTAAAGCAAGGCAAAGACAAACAAATATCATATATATATATACTAGAAATATACCAATAAGTACGAGCATATATAGATAGATATAAACACACACATGACACAAAATACTATAAGTTTGCACACTCGTATGGCAAAAATGTGTCATATGGAAACGGAAGTGTAGGGGTGTGAACTAACAACAATTAAATTTAGACCCAAACACTTAAGAAACGTTCACGGAGTTATCATTTGATTGCAAACTTCATCACAGTTAAATATAACCTCATGTGACAATATAACGATTGAACTCAATGAACAAACATACACAATGCATACAAGCCTAGCATGATGATGATTCTACAAACCAAATAGAGCCATGACATTAAAGACAACTAGGATAAACAGACATTGTGCAAACCGTTGATATACCATCCAATTATCCCTCAATGAGCATATATATTCTTTTATTTTTGAATGAATATATCAAACAAACATAGGCCTTGGCAATTGTTTTCTTTTTAATGCCAAATATTCTGTTTTTAGGCCTTTGGATCACGTATTTCTTTTAGATCCAATCAACGGTGGCTTACTATCGCAAAGGATTTAATTCATCCTTTCGGAGCCCTTCCCCGTGCATATATTAATTTATCATGTTTTCATTTTTCGCACAAAGCTCACATGCAACGGATTTTGACATGCACTAGTTCTCCTAGGTCATAGATATGTAGATGACTAGATTGATAGGAGAACACCTCAAAAAGCTCAAATATAACATGTGACATTAAGATTTCAAAAGAGCTCGTGCATGTGTGAAAAGAGTCATATAGAAATAGAATCCATTTAAACAATACAAAATCCAACTACTCCATAAAATATGGTAAAGAACATAATAAGGATTGAAAATCTAAACCAAAAGTTCTAGCCACGTGGGAGCGTAAATGATGGGATTCAAACACAAGTATATGCCACATAAAGTGTGTCAAACTAAAATACACACAAAACAAAATCTTTTTGAGTTTTTAACATTTTTAATCAAAAAGAAAGATATATACTCAAAAGACTAAACAAAAATCATTTGTATTTTTCATTAAGCATAAATGAAATAAATAAAACACATATGATAAACAAAAATCTTTTTATATTTTCAGTTAAATTAAACACAAAATATAATACAAAAAGATAAACAAGTCATGATTTCTAGCATGTGATATGAAATAAGGCAATGACTAGAAAATGACTAAACAAGCATACATTTAGCATATGAATATAGCATGAAGTACAAATGCTAAAGTATGCAAATACTAACACATTCATCCATTAGATTTAGCAAGGGAGGAAGCATGTGAAAGTAAATGAGAATCAAAATCCCGATTTTGTAAGGCAACCAAGTCGTATTTCCTAACCCAAATTAATGAAGAATTACTATCTTGGGGTGTAGGAACGTTAGCTATTGTGGTTACTTTACTATGGGATTTTCTAGGAATTCTTTTAAGATCTAAACAAAATTGCCTAAGATGACCTTTTCGACCACAATGTGTACAAGTAAGAACATGTCGAAAAGATTTATCTAAGAGTGATCATTAAATGCATTCCTAGAAGATTCTCCTAAAACATTGGTTTTGACTTTAGGGTTAAATCCGTTACAAGAATTGAAGCCTAAACCAAAAGTGTCATTTTTAATTTGGATCGTTCCTAACATTTTATCTAGTTTTTCCGAACGACACTCCAAATCAAATTTGACATTACTAGAATCTTTTAATTTATTTTCCAAATCTAAAATTTTAGATTCTAGTAAAACATTTCGCTCTTCAAAAGAAAGAAGCTCCTTTTTCAAGGATTCCATTAAACTCCTAAGGCTATCTCTCTCGCCTTCTACATAGTTAAGCTTCTCTTGAAGAGTCCTCTCATGTGTCCTAAGGTCTTCTATTAAGGCACATTCATCAATGACCTTGACACTCTCTCTTAAACTCGCTTCTAACTTCAAATTAGCTCTTTTCAATTTAATAGATTATTTATATAATTCATGAAAAGCATTTTGAAGTTCACACTCATCAACCTCTTCTTCATTTTCACTCTGTCTTTCTTCTTCACTCTCACTATCATCAAAAATAAGAGAATCATGTACAATGACCTTGGAAGTGGCATGTGCTATAATTTCATCATTCGATGAGTTCTCACTATCACTCACATGTCTATCCATAAAAGCCACAAAAATTTTCTTAGTGGGGAATCGGACTTTTCTTCCTTATCACTATCACTAAGGGTTGCATTATATGAAATGGGTCGCTTACCATCTTTCCTTAGTTTAGTGGGGCACTCAAAAGCCCTATGGCCATAACCTTCACAACCAAAACACTTATCAGACTCGTCCCTATCTAAATTTTCATTACTAGGTTTAGGGATCTTTTTGGCTTTAGAAAACTTCTCGCTTTTATCATGTTTAGAAGTATCAAATTTCTTAAAATCATTTTTAACTTTATCTTTGTTAAATTTAAGAAATTTTCTAAATTTATGAGCAAACAAAGCCATATCTTCCGAGTCACTATCACTCTCGCTCTTTACTACTTGTTTAACCTCTTTTCGGGCTTTTAAAGCAACGCCCTTTTCAATTTTCTTTTCAGTTTTAGAGGGAAACATATCTAGTTCATAGGTTTGTAAATCACCTATAAGCTCTTCTAATTTCGTAGAGGCTAAAGTGGGTAAAGAATTTAAAACGGTCACTTTAGGAATAAATCTATCGGGTAGGGACCTTAAAATTTTCTTTACAACACGGTCGTCAGGTATTTTCTCTCCCAAGTTAAAGGATGAATTAACAATATCAGAAAGTCTAGCATAAAATTTATCAAAAGTTTCTGTTTCATCCATTTTGATAGTTTCAAATTGAGTGGTGAGGTTTTGAAGTTTAGAAGCTTTAACGACACTAGTTCCTTCATGAGTTAATTGTAAAATATCCCAAGCTTCTTTAGCGGTTTCACACGTCATAATACGTCGGAATTCATCCGGTGCGACAGCGCTAAATAAGGCATTTAAACCTCGGGAATTAAAGTTAGCAAGTTTAAACTCATTTTCAGTCCATCTATCGGCTGGTTTTAAAACACGTTCATTTTCAACTAAGTAAGTTGGTGGAGAGTACCCGGTAACAACAGACATCCAAACACGTTCATCGATAGATTTAAGTGCCGATTTCATGTGCGCTTTCCAATACGCGTAGTTTGAACCATCAAAAATAGGAAATTTTGAAAATGGGGAAAAATCCATTTTAGCCAAAAATTAAAGGATCTTTAACGAAATAATTTATCGTTTTTGGCTCTGATGCCAATCTGAAAAGCCCCGGATTTTGATAATCTCAAATTAAAATATAATTTCCTTTTTTATGTATAAAACTCAATAGATGATGCGGAAGCGTTGTAAAACAAGTGATGGTTCAACTTTCAAAAATAATGACAACAAGTTTTAATTTCTCAAAACAAATTAAAACATAATTCAAGTCCTAGAATTTGCCTAAGTCATAATTAACAATTATCCAAAGTTAGGCGAAACCAATTTTAGCAACTGACTTGAATAAACCAATTTTACCCAATATTTAATATAAGTCCCAAATTAAATATAGTGTGATAATTAAACCAAATTTTATCTTGAAATTAACGTAAGCATGCGTTCTAAATTCTTGAGCAAGATAAAATAAACAAAGTCACACTACACCGCGATGTACGAGGAAAAACCCACTAACGGGAAAAAACCTCGGGACGGCCCTAGCCTCAAATCCACTAAAAACGGTATTACAAAATACAAGACAAAAGACTTACTTCCTAAACTCGAACCCTCTCAAGCCGTGATGCTTCTTCTTGTATCGACCTCCAATTAGCGGATAACCAACGGAGCTCCACCGTGGTCTCGGAATTCACCGATAGGACTTTAAACGGTCACCGTCACCCGAACATGGAGCCTTTCTCCAAACGGGTAGAATATCAACAAAAGTCTTCTTTGTGATGGGGTGTAGAAGCAAACCCGAAACGTCTCTTGAATTCGGTAGAGGAAACCGGTGCCAAAAAACTCCAAGTAAAGATATGTATATAAAGAACTTGGATAAACAACTATTGGGTGTAAACTAGAGTGTGTATGAATTTTTCATTAAAAATGAACACTCAAAACTTGAACATTTTCCTAAACTTATTTTTCTCTCAAACTCTCTCTAGGAGATAAATAATGTTGGAAAAGTTATGGAAATGTTCATTTGGAAAATGTGATTCCCGTACTTCATAAAGTCTGAAAAAGTTGGTTACAAACCAAGTGGGGAAAGTGGGTGAAAACTGAAAAAAACTGCTCAAAACGGTTCCCGCCCTGGCGTCTCGTTCGAACGAACTTGACTCTCGTTCGAACGAGACTTCTAACGAGCGACCAGCCTGGGCTCGTTAGAATCTCGTTAGATACCTCGTTAGAACGAAGAACTCGTTCGAACGACATATCGAACGACTGACCAGTTTAGGGTCGTTGGAAAACTCGTTCGAACGAACTTGGTTCGAACGACAAAACTCGTTCGAACGAAACCTGGTTCGAATGAAAAAAAAACTCGTTCGAACGACATTTCTAACGAACGACCAGAAAGATTAAAAAATTCGATTTTTGGCCCAGAAACTTTTATATACTTAATTTAAAGTTTTTAATTGATTCTTTCTGAAAATAAAATGCAGTTTTTATTTCACCTAACACCCAATACATATTGTTCCAAACTCCTATATAAATATAATTACATTCATACCTTGGGAGCATGGAACCTTAGTTGATGACGTAACAAACCGGCATTTTGATGAAGCTTTAAATTCTTTGCCGCTACGTCTTCAACATATACTTCGTAGGCTTGAGAATATTACAAATGAATACTATCCTATGAATAAATGTTTTTGTCCAGAAATGAGCCAAAACTATATATGGACTCAATTGGAAATTTGTGTCCTTACAAGATTTGTATAGGCATTTTGGTTTTTGATAATTCAGATGTTTTTATATATGTACCGGCATAGACATAGGGGGATATTTGTAAGGACATATTTTTAATAAGTCTGTCACAATTATTTATGTCGTATACTGCTACAAGTCATCGAAGAATTGAGAAGATTGTAACTACAAAAGACGAATCCGAATTACTAGTTGTCTTCAACATTCAAGCCCAAAAATATGAACTTGGTAAGATATTGTTTAAAGTTTCATTTACATTTCATATTAAGAGTGTTGGGATATTTTTTTTAAAAAGGAGTTTTTAAAAAAAAGCTTTTATATAAATATATTTTCATAAAATGATTTTCAAAAACTTGTTAGCTATTTTAAAAAAATGAGTTTTGAAAATCAAAGGTTTGAAGAATTTTCTAAGGAAGTAAGCTGACCTCAGTTTCGATGCCATGGTCGTTCAAACGAGATGTCCATCTCGTTCGAACGACAGTGATATGTCACGCGTAGTCGTTCAAACGACACGCGAATCTCGTTTAAGCGAGATGAGCTTCTCGTTCGAGCGAGATTACTTTTTGGCAGTCACGCTGCTGTAATGCTTATCCTTTGATCGACTCAAATTTTGTATAAAAAGGGGTCCTAGTAGCCTTGGAAAACGTGGAGAACAGTTTCAAATTTTACTTTTGTTTCCTCTACCCAGAATTTTATATCAATAATATTTTTGGCAGAAAGTTTTTCTCCAACAATTTTTAAGGGTTCAAATATTTCATGTTTTAATTCACAAAATCCCAATTACATTTATGTGAATTATTTTTGTGGAACCCAATAATATATTTTTCTTTGGTTTATTCTTTATTGGGAGAGCTCTACAACCGACAACTGTGCGCTTTTATGGAGAGAGTCCTTATAAAGTTCACTCTTATGGAGAAGCCGTTTTCTTCTTCATTGTTGACCACCTGGAGCTCCTGCGGGAGATTTCAGCCGAGACATCGAAACCGACGCCTGAGGTTATTTCGTATGTCGCTCTTATTTTCATTGTAATCCGTGTAACCGCTTTTACAAATTATAGTGAAAATAAAAGGTTTTGCCCCTTTGGGGGATTTTTCCTTAATTTTGTGTCACATGCTTTATTTATTTATGGGGTGACACACGCACACACGTAGTTGCTTGTTTAGGGACTGTTTAAAAATAGACTCTAATTAAATAAGGTTTAATTGGAAACTTGCGAATTTAATCAATTATCACATCGTATTTTTCAAGAAATTGTTCATTCAATGCTTCAACGTTTGTTACAACGATAATGCATAAATCGTTTGAATGAACTTAGTAATATCATTCGAATGAGTTACCTAAAAAAATATGTAGCCTAAAAAATCATGTTTTCTATAAATCGGAGTGATGGAATTAGTTTTCATCGATAAACGTTAGCGAAAATAAATTTCTAATAATAAACTAAAAGCCTTTAAACCCTATTTTTACCCAAAATATTTGAGATCCAAGATTCAGTCATTATATGATTTGATATATCTTTTGGCATCAAGGTTTTACTCATCATCATCTTTGTGGAGTATGTTTCATATGGTGGATTCCTTATTTACTATTTGCACATGATGGAATCTGTGGTGTGGTGTTACGGTGAAGAAGCAGTGCATCTATGTTCCTGATCCATATAAGTTAGTCGAGCCTTATTGGTGGACACTGAGGCATGTGTAGAATCGATGGTTGTGGGATTTTTACCAGTGGAATCATGCGTGTCACTGTGGAGGAGAGGTTGAAGATCGAAGATGCATCAAGGCTAGCGAGGTCATCAATTCTGTGTTGTAAGTCATTTGTCGACTTTAGTAAAACCTCAACATAGTGAATTTTTGTGGCTGGATCGTCTGAGGTTTTTAGTCATTGTGGATTTTTCTCATACATTGGTGTGTTGTGTTTTGTTGCCTTATTTTATTCTTATGCTCACCTGGACGCATGCTTTAGGACAAGATAAAATTAGGTAAAAAAATTTATTTCAATAATTGTTAAATATTGTGGCTTGGGGTTAATTTTGTTTATGTAGATATATTTAATTTGAAAACTTGAAAAATTGCTTTTGTTTGACCATCCTTCGTAGTTTAGGGACTTCAAGTATAATTTTAAGGTATATTATTTTCTAAAATTATTGGGAAGTATGTTGCATTCTAGAATTTTCCCATAAAGAGGGGAACATTCTTGAAAACTAATCTTATTCATTGATGTATTTTATTCCCAATCATCCATTGAGGAGGTGGGATGCCTATAAAAAGTTGTGGTGGTCATTTGGCTAAACCATTTTAATATATGATCTAGTAATCCAAATACGTGCTCCTTTGTGTTATTCCTTTTGCGTTCTTTTCCTTTCTCTAGAACTTTTGTTATAACATTGCTATATTTATAGGATTACTTAGTAACTCATCGGTCGTTGGAATGCTAAGTGTCGTATGGAGGAAAATCTAAAGTCTAACCCGATGACAATAGACTCCAACGAACTTACTAATGAGGTATGATGCATCCTAATGAACATCGTAAGTCTGTGAAAACAGATGTTATTGTCACCCCTCCTTTATTTTATATCATAAAATTAATCATTGTGAGATTTTTGGATTATCTTCTGACTACATTTTTATCTTATCTATGATTGACATCAACATGCTTCCCCTCCTCCGTGTCTAATACGGATAAATTTGTAAAAACATAATCATTAACTTATCCACATATTTGAATATTAGGTTTTTAGGACATTTAAATCTTCTATAATTCATATTTATATGTATAAACAAAATCACTTATCTTAGTAAACAAGTGTTTTAATAGAGATTTTGGATATAATTCTTTGTCATTTATCCTTACGGGTATCTTTTTATGCAACCTTGACCCTGGAGCTTGATCATGTTTTTGTAGTGGTGAACTTAAAGATATCTTATGCACCAAATCATCGTGATAAAAGTATGAATATTTATGTTTATAGTGTCGGGTGAGGTTTGGATTTAATTTGGACTTTTTTTGCACAAAAAATAAGCTAGAGACTTAATTGTACATTACTAAGAATAACATAAATCAATATATTTTTTTTCTTTTAGTGGATTTTTCATTCATGTTTATAGTAATGGGTCTCACTTTACTATGTTACTATTATCAATTGTAATATCTCTCTAAAATAAAAGTTTAAAATGCATAGTTACACACACAAAGATAGTTTGATTAATTTTTCCCAACATGTTTTGTAACTTGAAGCTCGTTGGTTCGGTTAGTAGTCCATAAAAATATGGTGTAAGAATTGGTAATATTGTCTTTACTTTCCTGGTTTATAGTTTTCTAATAGGTGCATAATTACATTCAATATCAAGCCAAAATTCAGTTGTTCACACATATAATCTCATAAGGAAATGAAAAATGAAATCAATAATTCTTACTCCAAGTTAAAACATAAAAGGATGTATTTTTAGTCCAAAAAATAATTTAATCCTCAAGGTTTATTCTAGGTAATTTTGTTTTATGTTATTAGTAACACATAATTAGATTATAGTTTTAGGCTTTGAGAAGAATTATGTGGATTTCAATGATACATAATGGATATGTTTGAATTACTTAGTGATTCCCTACATCATTGTATAAATTAACATGATAAATAATTACAATAGATAAGAATTATTTCATTTAAACTAAATAACTAGTTTACCGATCCTACTACTTTAGTTAAAAAATTTATTGTGACGGTTTTAAAAATGACAATATGAAATTTTTTTAAAAATTATCATTAAAAGAGTAATACTATTCAAATATGACATATTATTAACAAACCATCATTATATATTTATTAGTGTTAATATGCATGACAGTTTAAATATAAGAGTTATAGTTACTTGTACATATTATAACTATTTTTTATACAAAACCTATATACATACATGATTAAAGTGTGACATATGATGATTTTTATTTCTTTAAAAAAAATTTGGACGCGTGTGAAAGAAAAAAAAGAGGCAGTCTTTACTTCCCTTCATCTAAAATTGGAATGTATTTTTTCTCCAGGCCTTCTCCACTCACCCCCAAATTCTCACTGACACCCAAAATCGACCCAGCATTCTTCACAAAAACTTGGCATTAGAAAGGGATTCGAACATCCTACACACATCTACCCTGGTGCTAGAGAGAGAGACCATTTATTTATACATCGAGCTCGTCATTTCTAGTTTGTGTATTCAATCGATCCCTTTGTTCTATTTAAAGGTAAGTTTCCTCCAAGATCCAATATTTACTTTCAACTGTTTATTTTCTCTCTATATATATATATCTATATTTGTATTTATATATAAGCACATACATGCAAATATGTATCTCCTGACTTGCTTTTGCTATTGGATTCCAATTTTAAAGGTGCTTTCGCATCTTTGATCGTTTAAAGAAGTCGTATTTCATTTTATTTTTTCGCTTTTTCTTCGATTGTGGTTGATATTTGTCGGTTCATGCTAAACCCGCATAATGATCTGGTGTTAAATGGTCTTGATTGAAGATTAGGTTTACATGATCTATTTTTCTAGTTTGAGTTTCAAATTTTCTGAGAGTATTTTTGTTTTATTTTTATTGGAATATTAAAGCTCTTACCTAGCAATAAACAAGAGATCTAATAATTTTAATTATTTTATTAAGATAGTGGTAATAGTCAGGTTTACTTAATTATTTTTTGTTTCTCAATAGATTTGTTTATTTTAGTGCAAATAATGATTCGTTTCAAGAAATTTTTACAGATGAGGTAGTGGCTAGGTTTAACGAGTTTGGATATTGAAAGGAGTTTTATGAAAGAAGGTTAAATTCCTAATTTCTTTTATAGAAGTTTTGTCATTATCATTGACATATTTGTTAAAAGGAAGAGAAAACCAAAGTTTTGTTGAATATTGTTGATGGTTCATGTGATATAAAAATAAATTAATTTTATTTAGGTTTAATTTAGTAGTTTAAGCATTTGTATGAGTCCTGATTATTTTAATGGCTTTTATTGTGCATGATTTGAGATTTGGGGATTATGTATTGTTGTTCGGGATGGCGAAGAAGAAACCAATAGTGTCTTAGAGCTATTATAATAATTTGACCATAGAAGTAAAGGGCAAGGTAACCCACGTGAGTACATTTGTGGATATAATTGTGATACTGGATGTTTTGTGATTGAGTTTGGAAGAACACCAAAGAAATGCCTTGGAATGAATATTTTTAAAGTATGTTTATGGCCCCCAATTTTATGCCTTAGATTGTATTGGAATGAATTCAATTCAATTTTAACTAAAACTCACCCATAATGTTACATTTTGAACTAGTAATAGAATTCATAAACACGCCCTTAGACTTTTTATGGTTTGTCTCTATTAAGTGTGAATCATAAAGGATTTGGTTAATGTCATATTTGAGTGGTGGTTTGATGATAAGTGGTTTTTGTTATAAAGGGCTACAGGATTCCAATGGTTACATTTTTTTATATGTGTGAGATGTATTTTGTAACAGGAATTTAGCATAACTGGTTCGCATGATATAATTTCTCAAATTGCGTTCTGCATTATTTAACCAATATGAATACATTTGAGGATTTTCACTTCTCACTGCTACTTTTGTACGTCAAAAAAAAATATATAATCACACTTGCCTGTTCATGATACCTACCATATTCAAATGAAATTTTGGGTTTTAGTTGCATAGTAGATGAATTAGAACTATCCCTAAAAAGTAATTTTAGTTATAGATTTAATGGTGTTTATGAATTTTTTCTTTGTACATCACTTTTTATGATATTCTTCTCATCATATGTCTCTCGTACAATTCATTGCTCTAGTTATCCCATCTGAAAAAATTGGCAGATGATGTTTTAGTGGAAGCTTATGAGGTACCAGAACATAGTAATCTGAAAGATAACATTCCTACGTCTAGTTCACAATAATTGTGTCCCAGTGACGAAGAATGTATTAGCTCGTTGAGGGAAAAATGTTGAATGTCAACTTTGCTTTGAACGAATCTCTATCACCTCCATCAGTAAACTTGAACCCGATGACATTCTCCGCTCTGGCATCATATGCATTCAATAGAGACAATACATGGTATTTCTTTGATGAAAGAGGATCCCCACCCTATGAGTGGTATTTTCAGAAGAAAGAGAGAACTAAGAAAATAAGTATCGAGAAAAATGGACGTTGGATACTAATTGGAAAGGAAAAGCAAATTAAATTTATCAAAGGATATATATTGGGATACAAGAGCTAGTTGAGGTTTCATGAGTATGAAGGGAATGTGAAGACAAATGCCATCTTAGATGAATATCGGGTTGTTTCTCAAATTGACTCAAAGGTAGATTGAGTATTATTCAAAAGGTACATTGTAGCAGATATGAGGAAATCAACCAGGTTGAGAAGAAAGCAGCAGCAGCAGCAGCAGGAGTAGGAGCATAAGTAGTATTATTATCAGTAGTAGTAGTAGTAGTAAAATTCGAAATATTAAAGGTTTTGTTTTTAGTTCATAAACATATCAATGGCCTGAATTCCATAGTAATAAACTTCTAGACTATCATACAATGCATTAAAGTTGATGAAAATATCTTCCCAGGCATAAAAAAGTAATTATGTTTATGATGATGTGAACTTAAATTTTTTACACTCACTATTGGTTCTATTATATTTTTTTTATGTACCACCTTGAGAAAATATTAGTGGTATACTTGGGAAAAACTCCAAAGGAAAAAAAAATTGAGTATTATATTTCGATATATGTTGCCCTGTAGATGTGTGTTCTTCTGACCAAGTCCAATATACGCGATCAAAAAGTCAAATTTACTATCATATTAGGGTATATAGATGCATTTAAGTTTTTAAAAAAGTGCCAGAATTTGTTGAGTTGAAAAATGCTATAGTTGACATTTGTGGGGATAGTTCTTAAATAATTGTTCATGCTTACCTTATGCATATAATGTTGGGGTTTGAGTACAATTCAAAATCATAAAAAAATTCTTCTGGGGGGAGAATCATAAACATGATCATATCATCCCGATCCATTCTATTTGTTGGATTGTTTCACGTCTTAGGGAGCTGGAGCATGACGAATCCTTGGGTCCATTTGTCCACATTAACCACCCGACCTCATATTATCATGCATTATGTGTTGTGTTTATCTAATTGTGTTTTATTTAATTCATGTCATATTTGGATTATAACTAAATGGAATATTAATGAGTTTAATGGTAAGATTCTATTGTTTATTCTTTGTCGATAATGATACTTTCTTTTGGGATATTTTTAGTAGACTGTGTTTTGATATTTTTAGCAGATTGTGTGTCTTCTGTCGATACATTTCTTATTGTAGCTATATCTATTTAACTACAAGAGATGCTTAGTTGTGATGATGGTTCTCCCAAATAGTATTTATTTACTTTATGAGACCAAGTTGTTTCGAGAAAGTTCTAGAACACCAGACGTCGTCGAATATCGTGATTATCTTCATCATTTTACTTTAATGGTACATATAATTTGCTTGTCGTTATTTAATCTTGTTGATCAATAGATTATGAATCCTCTTAAATTGTTGTATGGCATTGATTGGTTTCTTGTAAAAATTAGTTTATCTTTATCTTGACCATAATATTAGGTTTGTATATATAATCTTAAGGTTTGTTAGAACATATTATTCAGTACTCGTTAGAAGATATTGTTTTGCTTTTTTTCCCATTGTGCTTTTATCCCTGAAGTTGAGATTGTGCTATGATTCAATGGTAAAATGTATTTAATTAAATTTCAATTTTAACAAGTTTTAAACCCTAGTTCATGAAACTAAGTGATAAAAGCGATAAATCAATATAGCATGCAACAAAATATTCAAGAAGACCAATTTCAGGAAGACCATGTACATAGAGAAATACAGACGTTTGACAAACATAAATCCCTCAGGCTTCGGTTCGCCTTCTTCACCAGAAGTTCCCACGAGAACTCCAAGATCAATAGTGGAGACACCTTCTCCATAAGTATAACTCCAAGACAGGTATATATGTCTATGAGGATTTCATAGTGATTCACAAATACAATATGGGAGATTTGTGTGAATCAAAAGGGTTTTTGGCCTTTAAAAAGGAAGACTTAATGTGCAGCAGGTCTGCAGAAAATGGAGTTGAAAATTCTTACGAAATACCTACAAGAAGAAGATTTAAATAAGTAAACGTAATTCTCAAGGCGGCGTTAAGTCGTTCGAACGAGACAAGGTGGTCGTTCGAATAAGATGTTAATATCTCTAGAAGTGACCTTCAAACGACCTATAATACCCCAGATAGTACGCCTTTGTTTGGTCCATATTCAATGTGAGCCATCAAACGATGTATCAAATGACATCAACATGTCATTGGAACAATAAGGTCATGTAGTTCTAACGACAGAAGGTGAAAAATATTTTATTTAAAAATTGATCCTCATTTTTTATAAAATAAAATCAAGTTCAATCGAATAAAAAATTCTCCTAGATATAATTGTGAAAAACTAAGAACTTCATATAGAATTATACCATAAAGATTTGGAGTTATGGAGAACGATTGAAGTTGAACGTGATGCACGTTGAAGATGAGTGGTGCATGATGATAAGAATGATGCCAATGATTCAGATAGTGGACGTCGTGGATGATCGTGTACACCTGCCAATGTAATGGGATACGCCATATCTTATGTGATTTAGGACAATACTGACAAAACCTAGATTATAACGGATAAATGACATAAATATGTCCTTACAAATCACCCCCTACGGCTAGGGGTGGCCGTGGGCCGGGCCTGGGCAGGCCCGGTCGGGCTCGGGCCGGGCTTGAAAAATTAACGGCTATCCCAAGCCCGCTCGGGCCTAGATCGGGCCTTATTACGTAATCCCAAGCCCGCCCAGATTTGAAAGCTCTTTACCCAGGCTCGCCCGATCAGGCCATATTATATTAATTAAAAGATTTTTTAAAAAATTAAAATACCTATTTTTTTATTTAAAGACCAATTTTTTAATTTAAAATCTGTTTTAAACTCCATATATTACAAAGTCCATATATAAAGTTTTCCACTCTACATGAAAAGACTTAGTATAAATTTTTATATTTATAAAAGTTCCCCCCACCCCACATATATATAAATATATATATATTAATATTATATATATATTAATATTATATATATATTTTTCGGGCCTCGGGCCGGGCCGGGCCTCATCGGGCTTAAGAACTCATGCCCAAGCCCGCCCGAAAAAAAATCGGGCCTATAAAATTTTGCCAAGCCCGCTTTGCGGGCCTATTCGCCTTACCCAAGCCCTATTTTTTTATTGGGCGGGTTGGGCGGGCTTGGCGGGCCTCGGGCCTATGGCCACCCCTACCTACGGCTATGCCGATACATACACAAAAATATCCAAATTATGCAACTAAAAAATAAGTCGTAAGACATATAATATTCTAATATCCCTAAAATCCTCATATGGAAATATCAAAATACTTGTCTTGAAATCTTCAAAATTTTCAAATCTTCAAAATTTTCAAATCTCCAAAATTTCTTTGTCTTCATCAAATGTGTCAAGAATATGATCCTCAAAAAAATATCTACACACATGAGACAAGAAACAAATACCCTTGATGTGCAAAAGTTTGAAATAAAATGATAAGAATAAATGATGATAATAATTAAGCACAAGAAAATAATCAAATCATCAAACTTTTCCACTCCCCCATAATTTATTCTCCCCCATTTTATGATGTACCAAATAGACAAGGAAAATAAACATAATCAATAAGTACGGAGTGTGTCACAAAAAAATTAAACTTCTCTTTTTGCATTATAAATTTTTTTCTCACGTAAAAAATACAACAATAAATCACACCATGAACTAACACTAAGATAACCAAGTCATGATAGCATAAATGTAAGGGTGTGAACAAATTCGATAGGAAAATCAACTCAAAAATTTATAATATATGTGCACGATGAATTTTGGATACTCCTAACGAATGAACTCAAAATCGTCCTTAGGTGTAAAAAAGTTGAATTTATATGATATCGACTGAATCTAATCAACAAATCAAAATCTAAAATGATTTCTACACCAATAATGCCCAAAACTGTATAATGCTTTTTCGGGACTTTTTCAGGACAACAAACTCATTGTATTTCCAACCAATCTCCCTCATAAATGATAATTCATTTTCTAATGAGGTGCTAATTTCTCTTTAAAAAATTTCTTATTAGCCCTTTTTGGCAAAATATGATCTTTTTAATGCCTTAATTTTTTCTTGGGCTCTTTTCAACCGGTAGCTTTCACGACGGTTTCACTTGCCTCTTGCAACCCTTTCCCATGTTCACTCATATTTTTTCAATACTAAACAAACTCTCACGGGCAACAGTTATTACATGCACTACTTTTATTATCTTATTTTATCGCATTTAGTTCATTTTATTTGCAGGATTGAGATGAAAACACCTACACCAACATGTGACAAACAAGTGCAAGGCTCAAAATAAATCTGTGCATGTGTGCATTAAAGGAGATAAGGAGCCAAACATGTAGAGGGTAATCAGTAATAACGTATCAATGACTCTAACGCACTATAAAGCACAAGGATGAATTGATGTAGCGTCTCAAAACACTATAAAAAAGTCACGTGGATATTGGAATGATATTGTGACATGATCATCCTAAATGTCCATCTATATAAGGTGTAAAAAAAATTACAAGACTCTTTTTGTATTTTTCAAAAATTTTATAAAAAGAAAATATTTGTCTTTATTATTTTTCTTAAAAATCGAAAATATTTTTGACTTTTTCTCTTTTCTTAAAAACCAAAAATCGTTTTGTATTTTTCAATTTTTCTTAAAGAATCAAAAATATTTTTGGATTTTTCTAAAGTATGGATAAGAAAAAAGTATAATACAAGAATAATGTAACATAAATGATACAATCCAGCAATAGGAATTAAATGATATGAACATTAAAAATCATCCTATACTAGACACGGTAACCAACTCCCAATCAATTGTATAGATACCTATAGACTTCCTAAGATTCTCAAATTTGGGGTCATCTAAAGGTTTTGTGAAGATGTCAGCTAACTGATGATCAGTGGTCACAAAGCTCAAGGACACGACCTTATCCTCTACTAACTCTTGGATAAAATGCTCGTGTATCCTAATGTGCTTCGTGCGCAAATGCTGGATTAGATTACGGGATATATGAATCGCGCTCATGTTATCACAGGAAATAGTCACGGTGTCTTGTGAAATCTCATATTGCTCCAGCATTTTCTTCATCCACAAGAGTTGATTGCAACAACTCTTGGCAACGATATACTCAGCCTCCGTAGTGGAGAAAGAGATGGAGCTGTGTTTTTTTCATAACCAAGAGATAAGAACACGTCCAAAATAGAAAAACCCACCCTAAGTGGTCCTACATCCATCTATATCCTCGGCACAATCTTTATCCAAATAGGCGGATAAACGATCGTAGGTATCAAAGGAATACCATTTGCCGCATGAGAGAGTCACACTCACGTGTTTGGTAATACGTTTAAGGGAAAGTAAGTGTGACTCTTTCGGGGATGCTTGATAACGCTCACAGACTCCAACACTAAAGGCGATGTCGGGACGATTAGCAGTCAAATAGATAAGACTACATATCATACTCCGATACAAGGTTTTCTCTACGTCTTTTCCTAAATTATCCTTGTTAAGCTTAATTGATGTACTCATTGGGGTACGTGCATACTTAACGGAGTCTAAACCAAACTTCTTCACGAGGTCTCTTACATACTTAGAATGGGAAATGAACATCCCATCCTCTATCTAAAACATTTGGAGACCAAGGAAGAATCTAAGATCACCAACCATGCTCATATCAAACTCACTCTTCATCTCTTACTCAAAGTCGTGAGCATAGAGGGAGTACATGGATCCAAAGACTATGTCATCCACATAGACTTGGGCAACAAAAATGGCACATTACTCTCTCCTAAAAAATTATCTTATTTAATCCCCCTCTCCTAAAGTCACGGGCTAAGAGATAGGAAATAAGACTCTTGGATCAATAACGTGGTTCTTGCTTAAAATCATACAAGGCTTTCCTCAGATAATAGAGGTGTCCCGAATTCTTAGGGTCTTTAGACCTTTTTGGGTTTTCCATGTAAACCTCCTACTATTGCATGTCATTCAGAAAGAAACACTTGACATCCATATGATATAACTTGAAGCACAGATGACATGCGATGGTGAGTAGTAAGTGGACGGATGTAACACATCGTGCAATCTGGCAAGCGAGGTATCCAGCCGCTACTGTCGAACTATGCCAGGCTTCACCAAATAAGTAATCATTATTAGTATGTGACAAATATGAGACATATAAAAATTCATTTTTGCAAGATAATAATCAGATTAATCCAATAACTATAATGATCTATGTAATATAAAAAATCCATCACCATGCTAGTCTCCAAAATAATTCAACTCCAAATAAATACAAACTCGAATAAAATGATCCAATTGTAAATATCTTAATGAAATCGTAAACAAAGGTGGAACCGATTGGCCTAACAAATCCATGATAAAGTCTGATAATAAATATGACGGAATGGAAAATAAATCCTAAACAACTAAAGCATCTAAAATAAATGAGTCTCCAGATGCACCTCCAATATATCTCCAATCATTCTTATGCAGCTACTCCAGTGCTAAACCTTAAATGTTAGTCAACGCAATGGGTAAGAGACCACCGCATTAATACAAGCTACTCTCCCCAATTAGGTCCTTGAACTCAGATAGTAGCATTATACATAATAAACACCACAATAGAATACTTTAATTTAAACGAGATAATTATTAATATATGAATAAAATCAACAAAGATAATTTAAATCACGTAACTAAGCCACCCCGAAAGGTTCCATATATGATATCATACTCCGATAATTATGCTAAAGTCACCTTCTTTATTTAAATCGATTAATCAAATTATTATTATTATTATTATTATTATTATTATTATTATTATTATTATTATTATTATTATTATTATTATTATTATTATTATTATTATTATTATTATAGCGACTTCTTCATAGTCAGCCAACCCTACTATATGACCTACATTTATTGGGGCCCGCCTAGAGTTTTACACCACACACATTCCCCTCACTATAGCCAGTCAGCCCGTATTATATCAGTCTTGCACTTATTAACGAGGTTCCATGCACGACACATCATAATAGCCAGCCAGCATGTATTCTGTCAACCCTGTACTTATTGATGACGCCAATACACCCATGTCGAAATATCGAGCCAACCCGTATTCCGTCAGTCATGGACTTATTTATGAAACCAATTCATTTTAATACCCAATTATTATCTTAGTCATTAATTCTCAAGTTCTAAAATTTTCATTATTTTAAATTAACCCCACCCTATTATAGAGCATAAATCCTCAAACCTACCCCTAAACCCATACTGAGATGTCTCCAAAACACAAGTACGTCGTACCCTATTTTATAGGATAAATTTCTACAATTTACCTCTTCCTACTCTCACGCCTAGGCTATCCAAATCAATGGAACGACACCAAAGTCAGTCCCACCCCAGAATATCCCATCCGTAAAAATCTACACTAACTAGTCCCATTCTGAGAAAGTGTTAACCACAACTAAGGCACACCCACTAGCCCCATACCTAGAAAGTATTCCTAATATTAAGGTGAGAGCGTACTACCCAAAAATCCCATCATCCCCGTAATGATAAATGTAATTAAATCAATAATTCGCAATTGACATATTATCAACAATTCTAAAATTTCTCATACGGTCACAAATAAATTTAAGTTAATTCATTCAACCCATCATCATAATTAGAACTGTAACGACATAATTTTATAAATGTCTGGGGTAGAATCTAGGTTTGCATTTTTCCTAGATCACAATAGGTATGTCTGATACCGTTACATTCGGCACGTCAAAACGATCATCCATGACGGCCTTGATCCGAATCCATGCATCCATCATCTTCATACGTGCATTATGCTACATGAGACATGCTGCTCAAATCATTCCCACTACTCCACTACGTAATATTGGTAAAATGATTAATTCGAGTTGTTTATATTTGCATAAATATTTGGGAATTTTTTGGAAAATATTTTTTTGAAGTCTGAATTATTTTTTATCAAAAGTAGATTTTTTTTTATGTGTAGAAGCGGAGTGCCTCGATCAACGAGCTCATTCAAACGACATAGCACTGTCGATCGAGCGAGATAGGCATGTCGCGCAATCTCGTTCGAGCGACACATGTCCTTCGTTCAAGCAACATGCTTATCTCGTTCGAATGAATCCACCACCTCAATTTTCGTATAAATATATGGTCACGTTCTACACGTTTCTAAGTCTTTGACTCACACGATTTCTGCAATAACAGCCCCCCAAAAAAAGACTTCACCTTTTAAGGTTTTATACCTTCTTTATTCACATAAACACTCCTATCTATGTATGTGAATCATTAAACCTTCAAGAGGATCATTTGTACTAATCTGGAGTATCTTGTGGAGAAGCCGTCTCTTCTTCATTGTTGCCCACCTGGAGTTCCTGCGGGAGATTCCAGTCGACGACATCGAAACTGACGCCTAAGGGGATTTCGTATGTCACTCTTATTTTCATTGTAATCCGTGTAACTGTTTCTTACAAATTATATTGAAAATAAAAAGGTTTTTCCCCTTTGGGGGATTTTTCCTCATTTGTCTGTTTTGTTTGTGATTGACTATTCGTGCATGTTTATATTGATTTCAATCACACCTAGATGCATGTCTTAGGATTTAATTGAAAAACTGAGTTTAATTAAATAATTTCTTTATTTGAACAAACGCGCACTCTTCAAGAACAATTTATTTCATACAGCTAATATAAATTTCTCATCATCCAAGTTTATGGAGCACGCAATAAAATTCCCTTTTATCGCACCTACATAATTTTATGTGATTGCACGAGTCCCT